>CM076261.1:82030417-84530417 GCA_038380795.1 Pyrocephalus nanus | reverse complement strand
CAACCCATTCCACAGATAATTAAGATAAATATTGTCACACTTACTTAATAAAGCATGGCACTTAATTTAAACAATCTCAAATTCAACTACCTCATACTAGCTGAAAGAACTATGGTAAAGATGGTGACATTCAGAGCCGAACTTTTCTTAACTATTCACCAGTTAGTAGATATTTCAATGTTTCTTATTATAAAATGGAGGACTTAGATATGATAGATCTTTGCAAAATACATTTTCATTTATTTGTCAAAATTACTATGATCTGCTTAACGACAAATTCTAGAGGGAAAATTTACACTGGTATGAACCATCTATAAGCAATAAATGCCCGTTTAACTCCTATTTGTTCATTTAACCATCAGTATTGCTCACTCTCTACTTAAGTATGCAAACTGAGTTTTTAATAACAACTTTCTTGATGATAAGTAAAAGGTCAATAAATATGGCTAATACTGTATATTTATACTGATTAGAAATCAATGACAGGTTGGTGTTCTGACCATCAGCTCCTAATCAAGTGGAACATACGTGCAGCCAGTGTCCTCTGCACACAAATCTTAGTCAGGTTTTCTTCATTCAGTGCTAGTAATACTGTCTTGCACTGCTGTCTCAGACAGAAATCCTTCATTTCGCATTTTTATTATACTGTAATTGCTTTTAGGAAGTTAAATTTAAAGAAGGATTTTTTTTCATGATTATCTTTACCTCAGTTTGTTTCCAGATGGTAACTGGCAAATCCTTGTCACAGTTTCCACTATCTTGATCAGTATGGTAGTCACACTAATGATCTGTAGTTGGAGCTATTTTTAAAACAATGTCATAAAGAAACACAATCTGGATAATTATGCAGTGTGTTTGTGGCCTGGGGAGAGTGATGGTTATCTGTGTGATCTTCCAAATATGTGTTCCACCTGTAAACCAATTCAATCTTATCTACAACAGGATAGAGGATTAAACCTTTTTGAGCTCTTAGGGATTTAAAAAACCCCTGGTATCTGCATAGGGGAGAGTGACTATCAGTACTGCTCTCCTCCTGTTTGATATCAGAGAATTGACATGGAAGAATTTTTATGAATACTCCAGACCTCAAGACATTACAAAATAGGCAAAAAGCAATCATAAGACACAAATTCGGTGAAGGTGAAGCTTCATTAGTTTCACTGATCATGGAACAAATTCTTGCATTGGCAGTAAAGCACACAGTTCAAGTATGAGTTCATCATGCCAGGTCCCACTTTACAGTTTTGAATATCCTGATTTTTAAGGATTTTTTTTCCAATTCTCTAATTTCTCTGATTTTAAGCATTCCTTCCATTGCAATTACTTGTGTATCAGTCAAAGTTACTTCTTGAACAAGAGTGTCTGTTTGGCCAATCTAGCTGCATTTAATAATGGCATTTTGGATTATTCAAATGTTCCAAGAAATTAGATGGGAAAAATTACAAACCATTTTGCATACTATTTAAATGTCAAAGCAGGATTTGTCTGCAAATGTCAGACTTCACAAAGGCTACACCTACAATAGTGAAGGTTTTCCATTTACACACCAAAGCTATTAGAGATCAATTCCAATCTAGAGAAATCTGATTAAGGCTTCTCCTTTTACAGTTCACTCAGCCCAAATTGCCAAATTTCACTTGAATAAGAACTGCAACAGTGAGCTGGATATTCAGATGCTTAGTCTGACTGTATTTGACTTCTTTCCAAGTGTTTCCCCATTCCTGGCTCCTACACACAACTTTTATATTGTGTCATAAATACTGTCATCAAACTAAATTTGCTACGCTGTAGACAGGTTAGCTGGAAAAAGATTATCACATGACATAATGTTGTATGAAGAGCTAGAGCAAAGAAAATTCGGTAGGAAATATGGCTGATCATCTACTCAGTAGAATATTTTTCAGGTTTTTTGTTCCAACTTTCATCAGAGACAACTTCAACTCAAAGAAAATAAAGGCATTTCAGCAAGAATTAGGCAACAAATAATTAAGCATCGCTGAAGGCACTCATTCTTTTTTGATAGCTAAGAAGGCATGACAAAGAGATGTGAGCATCCCTTCCATGGACTTACCTCTTTGTATCTATGTATTTTCCCTGAGATAACCTCAATTAGCTTGAGTCCAAATTCATTCCTTTTTTTGATGAGCACCTGAGATTGGGCAAAGCTCTCAATAGGAGCAGTTCTGCTCCTCAAAACAAAGGAGTCTGAATTGCCGTAATCTGCCTGCCAGGGAGGACAATGGCCAGGAAAATGCAGCACCTGAATGTTATCATATGCTAATAACAGGGTTCACATGCTTTAGAAACACTGGCAATACACTTTACTTAAATGCTCCTTCTAAAGGTTATATGGCTCATTTTTGCTTCTATTTCCACCTTGGCTTGCCAGTGCAGGGATGCCAGAGCTTGATAAAATCATAGGGTGATTCTGCTGTGCAGGCAAACTCTTTGTAATGAATCATCTGAGAAGAGCTGGAGGTGATGTTCACCCCCAAAAGGAGAGTGATTGTAATGTACCATTTGAGTCCCATCTAAGCCCTAAAAAGAGTAATCTCTTGTCCCTGAGGAAATTTCATACCCTTTGCTGTTTAACCTAGTTCTTCTTCCCATGGAGGGCTGTCAATGGGCCCTTTATTCCACCTACAAACCTTAGAAAACTTTTTCATAAGGCTATCTCTGCCAAAGACACAGTGATCTCATTGTTGTGGTTAACACTGAACAGACCATTCTCGCAATGACACTTCCACTTCAGAGCCCTACACTACTTGTAGAACAGGCTTAAGCAGAAGACACTTCAGTTTATATATCCATATTTTATTTGTTTGTTTTGCCAATAGACCACAAAGATATTTTCTGTATGAAGCTGAGGAGATTTGTCAGCAGCAGCTTGGTCCATATGGTTTTTACAATGGCAGTCATTGTGCTCGAATATTTTAAAGGAAATCTCTGGAACCACCACTGAGATTTGTGTACTATGGGAAAAGCAGTTCCCTGGGCTTGCAAGTTCCCACTCCAGTGCCAGGAAGCCTGGAAGCCATGATGTCCCCAAGCTAGTAGCTGAAATCCCATATAGTAATATTGGTCTGAGCCTGTATTTTGAGGAAGTCCAGTCTGTACATAAAGTTGCACTGGATCCCACCACCTTGACAATGAGCCAAGAGAGCTGTCAAGAAACCAAATAATTTTCTGATGGCAGCTGATTTCCTGGCAGGAAAGGTTTCCTCAGAACTCTGTATGGGTTCTGTCAGTTTGCCAAAACTCACCCATTTCACAAAACATTTTGATTTCAACAAATCAGTGGTTTCCAAAAAAACAGAGGAAAGAAAAGAAAATGATAAAGAAAAAAGAGCTGTTTAAAGGCAAAGTTCCCAACAGATTCAAATGATTTCACTCAGTATTCCCAAAGCTATAAATCAGTGCAATTGCTGTGTTTCAAAACAGGAGCCCCCGGTTGTGTTAGCCAGTTTGGAAGAGTCTTACATACCAAGTCCTGAGATGGCTGACAACACTGTATTGTGCAAATGTCCTGATAGCAGTATGCCTGGATATAGCCTCCTGCTTACTTGTTAAAAGTCCCCAGCATGATGTTCATATGCCTGTTCCCCAGGAGGGTGAATGGCTACACAGAATGCTTACCACAGAGTCCTTTATGCGGAATAGAAATTGCAGGCTCTGGAGCATGGAATATATTCACCGTCTTTCTGTGCTCTACTATTTTAGAGCGTAATTTAAACAGGACAGGTAACAATCAATGGAGGCATCCAGGTATGTTCAGCAATCACTAACAACCAGAAGACAAACAGCCCTGTCAGGAAGAGACACTGGGTAACTCATCTGGATTCTTGCCTGAGCTAGGCTAGTGCAGCCTTTGTTAGGTAACAACAATTCCAATTTAAAGCACTAGGAGAGCCAGCCTAGAGAATTCTTAAACAGCTTTCCACAGAGAGCCTCTTCCAGTGATCCCTCGCATTTGTACTCAAAGTGAGCTTCTTGGGATTGGTGCCTTTGTTGGGGGATTGACCAAAAGGTGTTTGCAGAGTAAACGAGAGATCCTGGCACTTGACAAGGTACATGCCAAATGATCATGCAAATCTCCAAAAGCATTTGTGTGTCTGTGGGTCAGAGACAGCAGGGCTGCTGTGCAAGATTTGTATCTAAATGACATTATGCAGTTATGATTCCTGTTTGATAACCAACATGCTTTGCCTGTATCCAGAAGCACAGTTGACTTTTCCTTCAGATCAAGCCTCTACTTCCCTGTGGTGTGGATTTCCACCAGCTTCAGCCCCAAGGGTAAGTCATCCTCTCCTTTGTGCATGGTGGCATCATCTCCATGCTGTGCCAGAAGATATGTAGAAGAAAACAGGTGAAAGCCACTGCATTTCACTTTGAATAGTTAAATTAGAGTGTCCATGCCAAAATACTGGGAACATGCTGCTCTTTACTCAGGCAACACAAGTCCTACAGCCAGTCCTTTCTCATCTCTACTGTCCCATCCTGGATCCCATCCCAGGATATCTTCCTGGTGCTCCTCGTATGCATGGTAAGGCTCGTACCTCAGGAGCAGCAAGGATGGTGGATCTGGGGAGCTTTGGAGCTCAGAGAAATATGTCAGTATTTAAGAAGGGAGTAACACATTGTTAACTGAAGCAACTAGCTGGTACAGGGCATAAAGTGAGAGGAAGGCAGCTAGGGGACCACCAAAATAAGTGGGAATGAAGATGTGACCACATCAGTATTACTGTAGTGTAAGTCTCCAACAGTTCACCAGTCATATTTTCACAACAAAACAACAGTTCGTAAAATTATAAAATGCTCATGCAGGCAAACCTCTAATATTTCAATGGGAAAAAGAGGATTTAGAGTTGTTCAAACAAAGCCAGAGACTTATGTATCAGTATTTTGCTGCTGCTGGATGTCTCAGGAGCATTAAACTGCTATACTAATTAGATTTACTCCACATAACAGAATTGGACCTGCAATTTCAGGAAAATTCGTGAGTGCTCAGATTTGGGCTCACAAAGGTTTCTCTTCATTTGGTGTAATTTGACAGAATGCTCTAGGAATACCAGGGAAAACCTAGCAGTGTTAAAAAATACAGTACATCCCAAATAATCATCCTGAAACCACAAAAGCTACTTTTTATAATGACTGTTTCTAATAATGTTTGAATTCCCCTGGTTCCTATCTTTTCAGCCTTTCACAATCACTGTGGCGCTTTAAACTGTGCAAGGCACTGGGACTGCAAGCAGACACATGAACCTCTGCAAGGGGAAATGCCACCAGGTAGCAAAGCCCTGGAACAGCAGAGGTAATCCATCAGCTGGTTTAAAGACAAACTCCCTGCTGTATCACTAGCCTACTTTCAACCCCAAAAGAATGTGGGGATGTTTACAGACGCGGCATGCCGAAAGCCAGCACAGCTGGAATTTCAGCTCAGCTGGCTAAACGCTCCCACCGAGAGCCAAAGTGGCCAACGTGCTGCTCCCGGCAGCCAGTCTGCCCCTTAACGTGGTTTAGTGGCTTAATGTCTGCAGCAGTTTGGAAATGTCACATGAGCACCAGCAGAAGAAGCATATCTCAGGGGGAAGCCAAAGATGGAAGGAAAAGCTGGGATGACCAAAAGGTGGACATGCAGCTGGAGAGAAATGCCTGGCCCTCCCTGGACGGCTTCTTTGTGGGTTTCTGTAGGAGGGCGAGGGGAGCCCAAGTCCTGAGCTTCTGTGCCCTCTAGTGGCTGACAAAGGAGAGGAGATAGAGGTGGTCACCCTATTCCCAGTCCCGTCAGCGACAGGGGTGGCACAGCCATGCCCATCCTCTTTAGAAGAGGTCCCACTGAGACTTGCAGTGGGTAACGAAGAAGACCAGATGGGCATGGAAGGTGAAATGCCTCCACTCTCTCTGCCGGGGAGTGTATGACAGCACTTTTCTCCAAAAAATATATGACCCCACTGGGACTGATGAGGGAGGAAAAAATCCACTCAGGAGGCTCGGAGGCCCCTTCTCCACAGTCCTTTCTCCCGCCAAAAGCATAACACTGAGCTAATGGCCCTGTAACTTTGTTTTGATTTCCCGAGCAGTCTTAAGTTACCTAATATCTGGCTGGCTTCCCTCAATGGCTTTCCAGCAAAGTAATTCTCAAACAGTGTTCGTCAGATACCGACTATCATGGAGCTAGTTATCATGAAACTCCTGTTCATATTGTCATAATGCCAATCTTTTCTTTCTTTCCTGTGATTTGGGTTTGTTGTTTTTGTTGTTTGTTTTCTTTTTTTTCCCTGCCTGCATTGATTATCCTCTTTAACTTACATGGATAGGACATACACACATACACATAAGATCATGTTCATTAGTGCATGTGTACATGTATATGTAATTACACATGTACATGTGTATAGAGTCATAGCATTGTTTAGGTTGGAATAGACCTTTAGATCTTTAAGATCATCAAATCCAAACGTTATGTATATGTCCATGTAGCCTAGATTTGTACAGATAAATCCCAGTGTTATTGCCAAATGTTTTTTGCTTTCATTCTTTATCTTACTAGTTCTTACGTAATAGTTATACTTGCAGAATTGCAGGCAAGACAGAGGACTCATGCCAGGCAGCTAGCACTACAAAACACATATACTATATTCCTTTAACTAGGCTGTCCCCTACTGTCTCTGATTTGCCAAAAAGGTTGCATTTCTATTCTGACAAGGGATTAAAAACAAATCTCTGTGATCGCATTGTTTACAGTAGGATTTGGAACGGGAGGAAAAAGTGTAACCGTAGGTAATGGTGCTGCACTCAGTAGAAGTTTTATGTGGTTTATATGGACTCCACCCAGTGACTTTGGGAAACTTACAGCTCAGAGGTCAACTGTCTGGCACCTTTCAAGTGAAACAAAAAACAAAGCCCGGGTAGATACTATTTAATGTCTGTGAAGGAACCATGAAGCATCATAAACTGCTGGGTCAGCCCTTCTTTCTGTAAATTGCTTCTCAACCACCTGTAAAGGTAACTGGTAAGCTCACGGACCTCCAAGACCTCACTCATTTCTGTGACGGCATAAGACCTTTTTAGTGCTTATTCAGCACCTGTCTTGTAGTAATGGTTTAGTGGCTAAGGCATTGCAGCTCCCAGAATTCTTTGGTAGGTGGAAAAAATGTGAATTACCTGTCCTAAAGCTGATGTCAGGCCCACTTCTGCATGCATCCAGACAACACAAACAGTGAGGGGACCAAGACAGGCGGTTCATCTATTGCTCTACCATCCTCCTTGTCCTTTAAATTATTTGCATCTCTTGGGGAACTAAAAAGAACGATGCTTATGCTTAAGTCATGAAAGAACAAGGGACAACTTATCATTTAATATTCCTGTATTTCCTTGTGCTGACCATGTATGTTATAACTATGCACACTAAAGATTTCAGTGCATATCCACAGGACACCATTTCAGGTGCCAGAAAGAGCTGTTAAGCCTGTATCTCACTCTCTGAATTTATTTCAGAAGGCATCAGTAGTTTCAGTGATTGCTCTTTATCTGAAGATCTCAATGCACCAGTGTTACAGGACAGCTCTAGCTCTGCATGGCTCATGGAATTTCCCTGTGTTCCACTCAAATCTGAAGCACATATTTATAGCTCAGATTAGAATAAGATGCTTCCAGCCTACCCAACTTCATCTGAGCAGAGACCACATTAGTCAAAGTTCACACTGTCTTGGCCGTTTCTTTTCCATTTTGTCAGGAACTGTTGCAATAGGATAAGGAGTAATGGGTACAAATTGAAAGGGGGAACTTTATTTTAGATATTAGGAAGAAATTTTTTACTGTGAGAGTGGTTAGACACTGGAATGAGTTTCCCAGGGAGGTTGTGGAAGCACCAGCCCTGGCAGTGTTCGAAATCCAATTGGATAAGGCCTTGAGCAACCTGGTCTAGTGGGAGGTGTCCTTGCCCATGTCAGAGGGCTTTGGGACTAGATGTTCTATAAGGTCCATTCCAACCCCTGAACATTCTATGATTCTAAGACAGAACTATTGTTTGACAAATATTCCGGCATCAATGTCATAAAACCATGCTATACATTAGGTGGAGGAAGAAATCTGTCTCAAGGATGCTTTGCTACCTCATTTATAGCCTTTACTTGAATGGAGCATCAAAATTAGGAAAGAAACTGGATTTAAAATTGTTTATTAAGGAGTACTCATTTTCCTAAGACTTTGTGAAGGGAAACAAGCTGTTAATAAAATTTTGCTTAGTAACATATATAAAGAATTTTATCTCTGTAGACTTTGAAAAAACTATTCATTTGCTATTGGTTTTTTTCTAAAATAAGGACTTGTCAAGAACACATATGCCTGTTTCAAAAAACTGTTTATGTTGCAAATATGATTAAATCATGGGACAGTATCTCAAACAATGATGCAAATTATAGTGCAAATTCTTTTGATCTTGTTATTGGAATGTATTAACGCCACATTAGATGCATTAGGAGTTCCTGTCCTTACACAGAAAGCAGTCTCTCAGTAGACATGTAAATTGAGAGTGTCATGCAATGAGAAAAGTATCTTAGCTTCTTTTGTTATGGTATAAACAAGGCATTAGATTTATTTGTGAGCCTGCCACCCCACAAGCATGCATAAGACAAGTTTTTGAATCAGATAAACTTTCATAAGTTTTAACATGAATAAGAACTTGCTCAAATATTAATATCACTGAGTATTTTTCCATTTGTCAACTTTCTTTTGCTTTTTAAAAAAACCTGTAAGAAGTGGAAGCAGAGCCTGCTGTCTGGAGAAGCAATTAGCCTGACCTGTGAGCAGTATAGCAGAATAAAGCCATAAACGAGATGGCTCCAGGGACTGAAAAAAAGAGGACATGGATACTCAGTGAGCAGCTGCCTATGGAAAGATAATTGAAAATAATACCACCTTAAGCCAGCCATTTATCTGACAGGCAGATAATACTGGATAAGGATCTTGTAGCAGGATTCTTATCATGTCATGCAGTGGGAGCCGGGGGAGTATAAATTCCTAAATAATCAATCCACACAAAAAAATCTACTGTTTTACTGATGAAATTAGCCACAAGACTTCATGCCCTACTTTGTGACTCAGACCATCCTCAGCCTGTGTTCAGAGCAGCCTGGTCTCCATGGCCTGCCATCTGCTCACTCAAACAGGCCCTCCTTGCACTGGGCCTGCGACCAAGGACATTTAGATGTCTGTAAATGCACATGAGTGCTGTCTGGGGCACAACCAGTTAAAAGCTCTCAGAAATCTTTGGCTTTAGGATGCAATTTGTTTTGCTACATAGAAACAGCGTGGCCAGCAGGACCAAGGCAGTGACCATATGTACTGCAACTGTACTTGGCACTGGTGAGGCCACACCTCAATTCTGTGTTCAGTTCTGGGCCACTACAAAAGGGACATTGAGGTGCTAGAGCGTGCTCAGAGAGGGGCAAGGGTTCAGGGTCTGGAGCACGGGTCTGATGAGGAGCAGGTCAGGGAGCTGAGGGCATTTAACCTTGAGAAAGGAGACTCAGAGGTATATTATTGCTTTCCACAACTACCTGAAAGCAAGATGTGGCAAGGTATGGCCAGTCTCTTCTTCCAGGAAACAACAGGAAACAGCCTCAAATTGTGCCAGGGAGTTTTAAATTGGATACTAGGAAAAATTTCATCATGGAAAGGGTTTTCAAGCTTCGGAACCAGTTGCACAAGGAAGTGGCGGAGTCCCCGTTCCAGGAGGTAAGTCAGAAAGAAAGAAAAAAACAGTAATCGCTGGCTGAAAGTGTTCACACTGATTTCCCATTGTTGAAGGAATGGGTGAAATGCACAATTAATGCAAACAGCTGTTCCCTGACCTTTGCAGACATTCACCTGTTATTACAGCCTTTCAGCCTTTTCGGTCAACCTTGAAGGGCTGAGGATGCTCCTGACTACTCCCCACAGCTCCTGATGGACCCTTGCAGGGTCTCAGTGAGGGAGGCTCATAAGAGAAATTTGAGAAAAATTTGAGAAAAATACTTTAATAAATACGTATGAGTGACACACATACAGTGACTTTACTATAGAAATGGAGAATAAAGTAGCACAGCAGTCCCCCTACACTTCAACATCATCCAGAAAATGCCAGACATATCAGATCTTTTGCATTTTGGACTTGGTAGTGAATTCAAATATCAAGGCCAAATTCCTCTTTCATACCTCTATAAATTCAGAAAAAACATGAGAGCAGAAACTCACCACTGAACCTCAGATGAAACTTATATTTGAACTGCTATAACTTTCAATTAAAAAAAATAAAATTATGATGCAATGCAGTGGCAATTAAAGAAGCTTACATTACTGTTTACTTTACATGCTGCCCAGTACTTTTTCCTTTTTTAATTCCAAGGCAAATCTGCCATTGACTTCATTAATTATGAGCACAGTGTGATATGCCTCAGCTAACGTGGGAAAGTGCAACAGATCCATGTGGTAGATATTAGGATACAGCACTTAAACAAGGATAAAAACTAATTCTATGATCACATAGAGGAAAAGCAGGACTGCTTCCAGGTAAGTCAGGGATACTTGACTGGTCAAAAGTCAGTGCAAATCTGTGTATTCCTTTAAAAAGAGAGTTGATTGCCATTATATTACACTCACTAATCGTAGCTTATCATAACTTTAGGTCACTGATCAGACTGATTTGATGCAAAAACACGCACCTCCATGTCCAGTGGCAGGGCACAAACTAGCTGGGGTCCAAAAGCCATTTGGATGTCCTAGTTTGCATCGGTGCCTACAATAGCAAATCCTGACTCTTGGCACCCTTGCTCTCACAGGCACATGGTTTCAGTGCTCTGAAACTATTCCAAGACGGTTAGCCTGGAACTTTCCAGCTTCTCATAGTATGCTTGCCAGAACCAAGCCCATGTAAGTCTTCCTAACTATGCAAAGGACTTGATATATCTGTTCATTCTACATTACAATTTTGAAGCCAGTCAGCAAGAAAAGTCTTACAAATGTGAGAAACATTTGGTCAATATGAATATCCATAAACCAAAATCTACAAGAGTCAGAGTCTCCAGCAGATGGGATACAATTTTCAACAGTGGCAAAATGATTTAGAAGTCAAAGATCTGTTTTGAAAGAGACAGGTGCTTAAATATCTTTAAAAGTCAAATGGAAATAAATTTGTGAGTCCAATTTAAAAATAGTTATTCAGTCTGTGTGAAAGCATTGCACACTCATTCTTGAGAAAATATTTTATTGTCAATTTAGTGAATTCAACCTCTGAATTTTGTTCTGGATATGTTCTCATATAAACAGAGGACAGAAAACGCTGTCTCTTGTGGGAATTGGTGGCTGAAATCTTATGTTTTGGACTATGCAGGTATTCAAAGCAGATGACACAGTGTTACATCCTGGCCTGAAGGTCATCATGGCTGGGCTTCGCAAACGAAGATTTGAGAAGGGCTCTACCCACACTTGCTGCAAGCGCGTTGATGGCTAAAAAGGCCAATGCGAGATAGACAAGTCCGGTTGCAGAAGGCACAGCAGGAAGACTCCCCAGGTGATATCGACGAGATGCGATTCTTTCTGCCTTGTCTTTTCTCCTCGAGAGTGATCCTGCGTGTGTTCTCAAAAGCAGCAGCAGCGTTATAGATGGTGTGTCTCCAGGCCTCCGAATTGAAGGCTGGGGTAGACCAATGGTGGTGATCAATATGGCCAAGGCTGAGGGATTGTTTCAGGCAGTCCTTGTATCTCCTCTTCGGGGCTCCTCTCTTGCGGCAGCCAGTGGCAAGTTCCCCATAGAGCACGATCTTAGGGAGGCGGTGGTCCTGCATCCTGGAGACGTGCCCTGCCCAGCACAGCTGTGTTCTCAGCAGCATGGCCTCGATGCTTGTGACTGCTGCCTGTTCAAGGACAAACGTGTTGGTCACATAATCCCTCAGCTGGATGTTTAGGATTGAATGGAGGCAGCGCTGATGGAAGCGTTCTAAGAGACGCAAGTGGTGGCGGTAAATGACCCATGAGGCCTGAAGGCATTGAACAGGTATTTCACTCATATGAATAGGGAGAGTTTCTCTGCACTATGGAGTAGGAGAGGTCTGGCACTATTGCTGTACAAGACCCATATCTCTGTCATCAGTTCAGGGTTTGTGGGAGAAGAAGGAGGTTATGAGCTCTGATGACACTCCTCCTGAAGGTCAGAGCACACATACCAGCAATCAACCACAAAAACTTTTACATGGAGAGCCATGCTGCAGAGCTCTACCTTTCAATGGTCTGTGCCTTCCCCTGAATCAGCATGGACAGCAGATGGGCCTGCTTGGAAGAGACACTTCCTGTGTAAGAAGGGACATGTGGCAATCTCCTGCTACCACCCCACTGGGTGGAGTTAAATCCCTGTTGACTACAGGTTTGTTCACTGCTCTGCCAGTTCCCACCCATGGCCATGGAAAGCCACCCACCTCTCAGCCACTGCTGTCTGTGCTGCATGGGGAGGAGCTGGAGTGAGATGGTTACCAGAGTGGTACCACAGCAGGTGCACTGTGATTGCATTTGTTTTAATTTCCCGGGAAAACAGAGTTCAGCCTTAGAGAGGCACTGGGAAGAATGGACAACTCCTATGTTTGTCATAGGAACACAAAGAACAAAAAAGCAGGACCATTTTGAGACGTAGACATAGAATGCTTTGTTTCAAAAAGACTTGTGTCTTGTTGGTGATCTCTCTCTGTCTTCACTGTCTTAAAAAACGTGACCCATTTTGGGTTATTCTTCTCTTTACACCTTAGTCTCTGAATGACACAGAAGTCGTGGAGGTGACAATTTTCCTAATTTGGATCTTGCCTCTCCTGCACTAGAAGAGGTCAGAGAAAACAATGTGGCTATTTATTGGTGTACTCTTTTCACTACTTGCCCTGAAATTGGGCACAGCCTTCAACCCTCCCAAATTGGAGTTTGTTCCAATTTGATCTCTACTACTACATTTACTTCTCTAACGTGACATCAATGCCTGACTGTGTGGAGCTTACTTTGGATGTGTTTGGAGTCCTGTAATGCTTAGATTAAAAGCACTAAAAACACATAATATTACAGTTCCTTTGTTTACAACCTGCATTAATGTGAGCAAGGATTTGAAAAAAAATTGCATTAATTTTGGCATTTCCCCCTTCCCTCACAGTAACATCAGCCCTTGAATTCTCCCCACCCTTTCACAATGCCAAGATGGAAATTTGCTGAAGTACCCAAAAACCTTCTCTCATGCTTCAACCAGCAGCATCATTAAGCCTTTTTCAGGAACGGTCAGCCCTCTACATCTTTCACACCCTGCTGTCATGTGCCAGCGTGATTGACACTGCTGGGAATGATCTGCCCACTCCTCCCAAATGCAGTCTTGGGCTGTCGGCGCTGCAGACATGCAGACAGGAGGAACACAGACCCTTGAAGGGTGTCAGATGGCCATCTGCCAGCCAAGGCACAATATGGTGGCTACTGCCAAGCCAGCTGGGTCTTTGCTCTTCCAACTGGTACAAAAGTTGCCAGGCAGCCTCCACTCCAAGAATTTTAAAGCATTTGGGGCTATAATCTATGCCATGTGTTTCTCTGTTTTTACTACATAGTAGAAAATAATTTATTCAGATATGCTAAATTATACTTTTAATGTTTCACAAACAGTTCATTGTGAAACTCAGTTTTGGCATTAACTAGAAAATGCGGTACTTTGCTCCTTGTGTGCATTATTATAATGGTTCTTTTTTGTTTAATCTAAATATTGTAGCTCATTTATCTTCTTGGATGTCACATCCAGCTCTAGACTGCATAGTTCTGCTGCTGCCTACCAGTTAAATGATTATTACTTACATATTTTATAGATAACTAGTCGATAACTAATTTTTTCTGTGTGACATCTGCACTATTTTGTCCAATAGAATCCTTTATATTCTTCCTTTTTTAGCGTATATTGAGAACCTCTAGTGTGTTGATCACTGTTTTTCTAAACAAGAAGGGCTGAAGAAAGGTTCTTCTCAGTAATTCAGTATCAGACAGTTTTTGAAATAATGGAAAATGGCCCCTTTTTCATAAATGAAACATTGTCAGCAAATTAAAAATGGGAATAGAGCCCAGGACATTTAATTTGAGATTCAGAGGTCTCTACCACTTGACCTCAATGAGAATTTTCTGCTGTTAGCACTGGTATGGAGCTTCTAAGCTTTCCATAGTCCATAATCAGACATGAGATGATAACTACGTGTCAATACACGCCTTTATTTCTAAGCCTTTCCTTGAAGAAAAAAACCTGCTTCAGTTTGCAGAGATTCAAAAAGTATAGGCATCCCTTTAATTTCCCTCTACATCTTTAAGTTACACTTTATTCTCCATGGCTTTTTTATTGCAAGTCCAGAAAAAAAAAAAGTGAGTAAGTGCAGTTTTGTTTTCTGTTGTGTATTGTTTTCCAGGAATTCTTATCCTCCATTAGATCTACTGTGTGAGTACCTAAGAATCTAAATTTCTTCTTTCTGAAAAAAAAAAAAAAAAAAAAAAAAAAAAAAAAAAAAAAAAAGCCAAAACATTTAACTTTCTTGTCCTTTTCTACCATATAGGTCACATTCCGCAATCATTTCACAACAGAAATAACTCTCACGAATGTCCACACAGTCACAAAGAAATAACTTCAGAAAAGCTATTTAATCTTGACCACAGTGGAATATGATTTCCAAACTCCTTTTAAGGCAAGAAAAAAAATTCTGGTTTTATCTTTTCTGTCATTTTATTTTAATTACTGTTTATCACATTCTTATACTGGCTTCCAAATGCCTCACCCTTTTTTCATCAGGGAGGCAATTCCTAGAGACGTGTGAAATGTTTCATTTGAACTACAAAAGCCTGGAAGCAGACTTGCTGTGAATTCATCCTGCATTTGAAAATTGTCAGCGAATTGTTAAACTCTTGTGTCTGCTGTCACTGTGCAGGTGTTGCTGGCTCTTGTCCTCGGGGACTTCCACAGCTGTTGTTCTGGGGCATTTCCAGGGAAAATGAGATTCACCACTTAAGAGGCCACTCACAGTATTTTGTGGTTTTCAGACACCTGTGCCTTGTGCTGGAAGAGAAATCTCATGCTAATCTTTGTGATTCTCCATGAAACTTAAATGTGCCGCCTTTCCTTGTAGCTTAAACAGTACCCAGAGGTGGGTTAATCCCCTGCCTCCTGGGGTCTGTGTACACAAGCCTCTGAGGCTTGATGATTTCCAAGTTACTTCAAAGCACAAGTGATTTTGGAACCACGTTAAAGCTAAGGTGACACACCAAAGTGTGACCTGAAGATGCAAGCATACGTTTTCATCTGCAGGTACAGGAATATCAGCCCAGCAGACATCTCGGACAGGGGACAATAGCATCTGAAACCACCACAGCAGGAGTTGGCCACTAACACTTCAGAAGAGACCTTGCCCCAGTGATTAAGCTGGGTAGTTGTGCAGAAGTGGAGGGCAATGGGAAAAACTAATTGTGTTTGTTGTGAATGTGGGAAATTATGTAGAAGAATACTTGACATTTCTTTTGAAGGATTGTGAGCCTTCAGACCTGACCACAGCAGTGGTTATTGCTATCTAATAGCAATAAGTTGAGGCAGCAGCTACCCTGCTGCCTGCATTATTCACATGATCTGCCTGTACAACCTCGGCAATTCTTGGAATTTAATAATTATTAATCACTTGAAATAATCAAAATGCTCTACTATTATCACACAGTAAAATAAAATCATCTTGTCTCTGTAATTCTTACCATAGTCTGTACTTAAAACTGCTAAGCCATTTGTTCAGACATCTGAGAGATTTGACAAACGAGCTCCAGCAAATCTTGCTGAGGCAGTTGAAAGCGATACCTCGGTCAGGAGAGGAGTCAGCCACAGATCAAAATGTCTGGATGTCTAAATCAAATCATCTAAGCTCCCATTGTCATCAACAGAGAAGAAGGGCTTAATTCAGTTTCTTAGACACAAGCACCAGATGCCATTTGAGAAGTCCTAAGGGTACCCACCTCACCTCTGGCTGCCTTCCTGAAGAGCTCGAGTGTCTCAGACCTTGGGTTGTATCACAGGTCTTTGAGCTGTAACTGTGACCTTCTGGATGTTTACATCCTGGGCATCTCAAATCCTGATACCTATATGTGAACAGCTGAGTAAAGTCCAGCCAATGCACTAGAGAGCCTGGAGAGTAGTTTGGAAGAATTAGGCGGATTTATTGGCAAAGCTATGACATGAGAAGTAGATGGGACACATAGTGACAGCATCTCCTCTGACCAGAGCAAGTGTCATACCAGGGAGCCACATCTTTCTCCAGCTCTCCTCCTAGTAATCCTAAAGTGTTATATTTGAGTTTAATTCTTCTTAAGTTAGTTTAGCTAGAGCAAAAGAAGCCACAGCTGTGAAGAGACACTATAAATCGTGAATGGATTAGTGGCATCCCCTCTGGAGCTGTAGCCTACATCTCCCAATGGGCTAGTTAACTTGTGTGCAAGAATATTACCACATTGAATGGAAGGGCTTTGTTTGTGTATGGAATTCAAATTAGGAGCAATACATAGGTTATTTTTGCAGCAAAGACAAGTTCTTAATATATAAAAGATGATTTCATTTTAATTTAGATTAAAAAATGCTTCAATGAAAGGAGTTAGTTCTCTTTTTAGGTAAAACTCACATAAGCTTTTAATTGCCACTTTCTAAACATCTATAGCTTACTTATTGTTCACTATTCACTTACTCTTCTCAATAGCGGCTTCATAGCCAGTAAATTCAAGCAGATGTTTCTGTTTGAGAAACATGCCACTGAAAATGGCTACAGATCAGAGAACTTCTTTAGAACATGCATTTGCTTTAAACGGATTTACTTGTGCTTTTACACTGAGTTACATTTGGATTCTTGTTCTGGAAGTGTTTTATTTTAGATTTTGTGCTGATGCACTATGGATAATCAAGGACTTTTTAAACATGCAGATCAGAATTCAGTCATCCCTCATATCTCTGCAGACTTTCTGTCTTTGCAAGTAGGGAATGTTCATAGGTATAAGGAAACACTGGTTTCTGAGCACAGCAGGTTCTGAACACAGCAATTCATGTGCTTTACAGTGAAATCACAGTCCCAATTTGACATACATGCAGGAAACTGCATCCTAATAGTCCAGTCATTTTGATTAAGAACTGATCTTGCAAAACTTATGGACATGCTTTTTTCTTAAGTCTATTTCCCATAACTACTTCAAAGCTCTATTTCAGAAATACCTGTGTTTCTGCTGCATCAAGGCTGCAGTGATAAAGTGGCCATGCTGTGTTTTTTATTAAATGCTAAGATGTGGCATTTTATTTATAGCCTTCTGACCCACTAAAAGGTTCATGCAAACACTGGGCTACTTGATATAGAAAAAACTTGCAGTACATTTGAGCTGCACCATTATTAAAAGCATTTCTTTAGACATAATCTTTCCTTCTTGGACCATTCTTGGCATTTCTGGAACACTTATGAATATTTATGAATATTTATGAAGACACTTACTTGTATATTAAATGAAGTCTGTAAGTCATCAGTTCATCAGGAAATAGTTGTTTTTTTGTGAAAACTTTGTTAGTCCCTCCACACAATTGCCTTTGAGGGCCTGGAAAGTTTGAGCACAGCTTGTAGAGCACATCCTATAGAATGTATATAATCCTTTAATCAGCACAACCACAGTGCAGCAGATTGAGTAACCATCTGAAGAAATTCAGGCAGCACTGTGCTTTAGTCTACTCCAGAAAGCTGTTTTGTAAGTTCTTTGCAGATGTGTTCTCAGTTACCAAACCTGTGCTAAAACAGCCTCTAAACAGACTTATACCAGTTAGTAGATGACTCTTCTTTTGAATAAGTAATAGATCCTAATAAATTCAAGGCTACATGGAGAAAATGCACTGATTTATTGGTCCAATTCAGATTACCCTGAAAGCAAAAGCAGTTTCACTTTTGACTTCAAAGGATGCAAAGCTGGACCCTAAAACTATAAACAGTATAATAAACACTAGTAAAACATAATACTTACTGAAGCAGCATGAATCCCACTCCCAAAAAGTACACTTTTACTTGCTTTTATACCATTTGTGCAACTTAATACTAATGAAAATGAAATGGCTGGTCACTGAGGTCACACCTGAGTGCTGTGAGAGCCAAATAATCTATCAGAAATAATACTATGAAACATATTTACATTAAGTGATAGAATTAACTTGACTTCCAAATAAATCAATAAAACTGTTGCATCTCTGCTCAGCTGCAAATTGATGAAAAGCAGAATTCACAAACATGTTTCTCGATGAAATGCAAGAGTGCATATTCAGTTCTAATATTGGTGTACCCTACAAAGCCATACATACATTTACAGACTGTGTAAAATTGACATTAATATCAATTGAAGTGGAAATAGGCCAAGATTGCTTTGTTGCACTGAATGTTTCACAAATTTTCTATTAACAATAGCTCACTTAGCTCTCCTAAGTGGTTTCACAACATAAGATCATTTTTATTTCTTCTTGACTTAGTATTCTTCGTTTTTCATGGTTGGTGCAGCATAGATCAGTGGGAGTCTATCATAGCAAAGACTAAATGAAGCTTAAGTTGAAGGTGTCCTGATTTAGCTCAGTTGGAGGCAAATCACATTCCTCTTTTTAAAACCACTGGACACGAATCTCACATCTTCACAATGCACTTTCCCAGTGAAGTCTGATGTATCAACACCATTCTTTTGCTGTTTACAAGGAAATTGAGCAAAGGAAAATGATTTTCAATTTCAGCCTCCAGCCAGCTGTACTGTCAGACAATGAAGCATGATGCTAAGTGCAGAACAGCAGCTTGTCTGATAGACAGTAAGTAATTAAGTCTTTTCAGTCCAGAAAAGTTTTTATGTTGTCCTTGGGCTTTAGACAATAATATTTCTTTTTCTAAGCTGTCTTCCTGTGAGAAAAAAGAAACCAAACCAAACAACAACCAAAAACCAATATTCACTCTACTTGTATTTACTGTGAAAAGATGAGGCTCTCACAGTTCTATAGAGCAGTGAGCCTCCAGGTGTAGACCAGATAATTGATGTTTCATTCAATTTCCCTCTCTTGTGCCTTCATGAAAGAAAATTCAGACATTGCCTTTAGCAATGCTGCTGCATGATGTTGACCCTGAAAGCATATCCCAAATTAGATAAGTGTGTTATTTTCATGTAATGTTGGAGTAGAAACAGGAAACACAGACTTCAGTTTCCATTCCTATTAAATAAGATAGGAATATTACACCTCTGTAGATTCTCAACAAAGACCTTCAAATATATAAAGATACAACAGAAATAAATTGTTGAATAGGTAACATTTCCTTCTATTCCCTCATTTTTATGTAACAATGAGAATACAGCAAATAATACAACTAGAAGTGAGCACAGCACTTACTGAAGACTAGACATAAAAGATCCCTCATCTTCATGAAGGCAAGGGCTAGTAAAAATGCTTTGCAAAAGGGATACTAAAAGCTAAATACACTAAATTGAGACTTCTTTATGACCTTCTATTACAGAGTCTAACACCTGAAGAAAAGTACAAAGATTAGTGTTTATAGAGCCATTGTACTCTCTACTCTTTTATATGGGTCTAAATCCTGGGTCATTTACTGCCATCACCCATGACTCTTAAAATACTTCCATCAGCGCTGCCTCCGTACAATCCTAAACATCCACTGGACTGAATTTGTGACCAACACGTCTGTCCTTGAACAGGCAGCAGTCACGAGCATTGAGGCCATGCTGCTGAGAACACAGCTGTGCTGGGCAGGGCACGTCTCCAGGATGCAGGAATATCTCCTCCCTAAGATCGAGCTCTATGGGAAACTTGCCACTGGCTGCCGCAAGAGAGGAGCCCCGAAGAGGAGATACAAGGACTGCCTGAAACAATCCCTCAGCCTTGGCCATATTGATCACCACCATTGGTCTACTCTGGCCTCCAATCGGGAGGCCTGGAGACACACCATCTATAACGCTGCTGCTGCTTTTGAGAACACACGCAGGATCACTCTCGAGGAGAAAAGACAAGGCAGAAAGAATCGCATCTCGTCGATATCACCTGGGGAGTCTTTCTGCTGTGCCTTCTGCAACCGGACTTGTCTATCTCGCATTGGCCTTTTTAGCCATCAGCGCACCTGTAGCAAGTGTGGGTAGAGTTCTTCCCAAATCTTCATTTGCAAAGCCTAGCAGTGAATTACACAGTCATCTGAGATACTTACACAGTCCTACCACCAGGGAATCCTTGTGTCTCACTGTTTTTATGCCCTGGATTTACTGCCCCTTCTAAATAGGACACTGCTCAATTCCTTGCTTTGCAGATTCAGAAATGAATTTTGCAGCTCACTAATAGTGGAGAAAACAGAATTCATGTTTTGACTATGTTTTGACAAAAAAATCATCCTATGTGAAGTATTGCTTTTTGGAAAAAAAAAAATATGAAGGAAAGATTTATAACTTTTCACTCATGAGACTGTACCAACATGGAACCAAAAGAAAGCCTTGAGGCTAGAGTCCTGATTCAGAGAATATGGGAAGTACTACTGAAGGGGAAAAAAATGATGGAATGTTAAATTACTGTGCAGGCTTTCATGTGGTATGATTGTGCCTCTACATTTGTGGATGAAAACAAAATTCAAGTTACAGTTACAGAAAAAAGATCAGATGTTTATTCTATTGCAATTTGACCAAGAGGTGTAATTGAAACAACTGAATCACTGCATTTACTGCAACACAAATGTTGGGAAAACTCAGATTATAAATTGTCTTGGTTTGTGTTTTACATTGCTTTTATATAATGAACATCCTGTTCTCTGCTTAATCCTACAATCCTACTTACTAGAAATGCCATTATTCCAGCTGGGGTCATGTTCAACTTTAAATGATGTTTGTATAACAGAACCATCTGGCTTCCCCAAGGCCACACAGCTCAGCAGGACTAAGGTGATTAGGACATACTGCTTCACTAGGAGTGATTTTTCTGTTTTGTCCAACTGAACTCTCTGGCCTTGCACAATCTCCAGGAATTTTGGTCCTGGTCGACTCAGTGGCCGAATGGCATTTTTAGTAATTAGTGTTTCAGAACTGCTATACTATTATTCTTTATATTTATATATGCTGACCAATATTTGTTTGCATGTCATCCTATGTTCAAAATTATACCTTAAGTGTAGGTAACATTGCATAAGTATAGACTATACTTTATAATCTGACTGATCTTATGATTCCTTGTTTGGTCAAATTGTCTTGAGCAATACCAAAACCGAAAGAAATTGTTTGTGAGCAAATTGGAAAAGAGCAGAAAGAGGAAAGATGAAGATGCCATGAAAGGTTTGTTTGTTTGGGATTTTTTTAAAGGAGGAAACTGAAAGAGAAAATAGGAGACCCCCAGGAACCTTTCTCAGGTGAGATAGAATGGATAGAAATCATAACTGAGGCCAAAGGAAAGAGGCAGCAAAACAGATTTAAGACTCTACAGCAGGGCAATAGGAAAAAGTGTGAGTAACTAATGCTGATAAAAAGGGAATACAGAACTGAAGACTCAGCAAAGAGTAATCTGCAGGATACAAACAGAAAGTATGTCAATGTTTTCATCTTCAAAATGATGGTATTTTCCATCGGATTTATCCAAATGTCACACATCCTCGGCCCTGGGAGAGAGCTAAGTCATCAAGGAGAAAGCTGAAGGTAAGGAAATGTTGAAAGTAGAGGTGAGTAATGTATTCATTAGTGGCAAAAGTAACAAAGAAGATAATCTGGTCAGAAATAACTGATGGAATACCTGAATAGCAAGAGGTGAGAAATAAAGAGAGGGTTCCATGAGAAACACAAAAGAAATAGCTGAGACAGATCACAATGGGCTCTTTTTCTGAGAAAAGGAAGTTAAAGGATAAGAAAATTTTGAAGTCAGGGATATGGGACTGAATTACTTTTTCCTTTGGTCACTATTCACATAATTATTAGGAGAGCAAACCAGCTGAAGGAGAAATGCACAATGTCTAGTTCATGTGCCTGAGGCTTTTCTGTCCAAGCATTTAAAGCCAGAGGACAAATATTAGCAAAAAATACAGATTCATCAAAAACTAAATGCAAGTGCCGCCAGGGAGATGGTCAAGATCAGAGAGATAGTCATAGCTGTAGGGGCGTCAACAGACGAATCTGAGAGAAAAGGGATGATGACGTGGATCAGTGGGAAGCAGCCAGAGCAAAGTCAAGAGGGTATGTGCAAAGGACTGCAGATAGGCAAGGGAGAGAAGCACTGCTGGGGGCAGTATGAAGTAGCCAAAGAAATCAGGCCAGATTCAGTTCCATAAAGGAATACTGTTTTGTAAACACAAGGACAAGAGCAAGAATTGGAGCATCATGGTACAGCAGATTGGAAAGGAGATCAAGCAAAGTAAGTGAACAGTAGGGAACTGGATTAATCAGTGAGTGTAGGGGGTGAGATAAGGGTAATAATGCATCTAGAAATTACAAACTTGACACACTGGTACAGTGGAAAGCAGTGAGGCCAGAGGGAAGGTAGAAAGAAGACCAAAGGCAGATGGGCACCACTTTGTGGTAAATGAAGGAAAGAAGATGGTTCAGACAGCAGATCGGGAAGCTAAATGCTCTTACTGCAGAGTTTGATCTTGGAGACATATATGAGGACAGCAACAGATACCAGTTGGATTTTGAAGACTAGAAGCTGTTGCTTACACAAAGGAGGGAAAGTAAATGAGATGTTCATAATCAGGGTAAATTAAATTCCTCAGAGAAGGATTAAAAAAGATGTGGAGAGCTCCAGTTAAGAAAAGAAAAAAAAAGAATATGTGAGCCAAAGGAAACCACAGCTCAGGAATAAAACCATCCATCTGAAGACTGTAAGAGCAGTCAGAAGAAACAAATGCAGACTTTCAAGTCTACTAAACCATTCTTCCACTCTTTTTGTTATCTGAATTGCCAATGTCTGGAATGATCAAGATCATTCTTTCTTTATTGTTGCAGTGAGTCTTGTGAAATGAAACTAGAATGTATAAAATGTTCAAACACTGCTTGCTCAAAATGACTCATTAACATCACAGAATAAATAAGTGTATAACATTGCTAATTTGATTCAAATCCTTTGAATATAAATCATGCACAAACTGCGACTTCAGTGAGTATAAATGACACAATGAGTGTCCCCATAGGACTGATACTAGTTCACAACAAAAAACTGTTATACTTGGGAACCAAGCATTTTTTCTTCATCCTGACTGTCCATGAGCTAAAGTTCAAATGTTAACCATGACTTATTTATTGAAAAATATTCTAAAATACTCGTTAAAATCTTAGGTGGCATTAACACTAACTCCACACTTCTTTCTGTTTGCTTCATAATGCTACCTTTGCTAATGGATTTCCTGATGAGAATCATCAGGAAATACAGTGAGTGTTACATGAATAGCAAAAGTACTCATAAAAAGCAAATTCTGAAACTGGAGTTTCAAACCTGAACTATCATCCTCCCATGTAATCTCTAAATCTATCCCAAAACTCTTGGTGATTAAAAAGACATTCATAGTACGAGGAAGTAGTTTTAGAAACTTTGTTGAATCAGAATCTTAAATCATTCCTGAAGATAAACTGTACTGGCATATCTCCAAGAAAACTAGGTGACCAAAGAATGCTTTTAGTCCTTTTTTCTTTATCCTGTCAGTTTCTTTTGTATTTGCTTGGATAGTACAGGCTGTGTATTGGGAGGGAAGGTGTGAAAACAATAACATGATAGCAGGGAATTGCTTGGGATACATGAGAGTGAGTGAAAACTAAGGACTGAGAGGGGGATTTACATTTTTTTTCCACAGCGAAGTAACAGCTGTTATGTCATGAGTCTATACTTGTCCTGATCACTTTGTGTGCTGTCTTTTTCCTCCACCCCACATCTGTCTTTCTCTGTGTACACTGTACATTTTCTGGGCAAATCATTACCTTTCCCTGTGTCTGGAGAGAAACACAACATCTTTTTTGGCACTGGAGCAAGCTCCATGATGAAGAACGTGATTATAACTGATGAAGGATATGGATTCATCTTTCAACTTCACAAACTATTTACTGTGATTCAGAGTCATGAATTCCTTTGGGCCAAGGCTTTCTCTTTGAAGAAGCTGCAAGAGTTACCATATATTGTTGATATGACTCAAACTCAGGGTTGGGAAGAAACCAGGGCCAAGATTTTGAAGCACTAAACAATTGCCCTAAGGTTAAGTCTTTTAAAATGTCACACACTGGACATAGAAAACTGAATATTTTAAAGTTTTTAACATTATTTAAGTCTTATTAATAATAATGATGATTAATTTTGTAATTGTATCTAATATTTTTATATTACTTATAAACCTAAAGTTTTGTCCAAATTATTTTTCCCAAATGGGTAATCAGAGTTAGTTAAATTTCTGTTGTTGTCAAATAAGGAACTTTTGAAGAGCAGTTACAGTTTTTGTAGAGCTTCAAATCCTGATTCCTCTTTGTTTGAATGTTCAAGCAGCTTCAGCTGCCTGTACTGATGTTTGTTAGTCACAAATCCAGAAGAAATGTTGCTTCAATGTTAAAATAAAAAATCTGTATTATGATCATGAGGATAATAGGGCTGTAATAGTATGTATCCAAACCCATGGCAATAAGAAGCCCTGACAACCAGCAAGTACCTTATCCACAGCCTCCTAAAGACTGACAAGTCCAAGACTAAAGACAACAGTCATGTCTCAGTAATGTGCACTACAAATGCTGCCCATGAAGCAGTGGTATATCTACTATCTCCCAAGAGTGTATACTGCACTGCAAGTTTCCTGAAAATATCGCTGATCCTAACACTTTAACATTTTTTATATGCTTGTCAAAAGACAGGGATTAATAATTCACTGTGTTCTATCCAATTCCCTGGGGAAATTTGTTCCACACCCAAAACTATTCTTCAATCAGGAGTTCATTCTGTGTATTCAAATCAACTTAGAAGCATTTGTAGGATCAGGTCCACTATGTAGGGTGAAAGGAAATACCTGTATAACCTATAAAACACACCCTACCTCGAGGTGTGCAGAACTGAAAGCAGCTTACTTCATTAAGTAAAAAAAGTAGACTATCAACAGGCTCCATGGCAGAGAAAACATTTATTTTCAGAGTCTTTCTTGTAGTCTTTAAAGAATGTTGAAAGGTGACATTTAAAATGTATCTGACAACTGCCATCAGGAAATTTCTCTCCATATTCTTAAATTACTGAAAAAACTTTATCCTCAAATAAAATTGGAAGATATTTTCCTTTATGCTGTCACATTTCCAGATGGTTGGAATCCTGACTGACTTCTTCTGCCTGAGTGTAGCAGCCAAAGATTTACACAACACCAAGGAAACTGCTGTTCTGATTCCAAGCTTCCCTGCAGAATTTTGTAAGATCCATAATAATGGAAGCAATGGATTTCTGCTGGAATAGTTTTGCCAGCATACAGAAAAATCTTTCTGAGTCTCAGTCACTCTTTTCTGTCTTGTTCTCATAGGCTTCCTATTAGAGCTTTTTTGCAGCTTTTCTATCAGGAGCTCTAAGAGTTACAATGACTTATATCCAAAACAGTATTCAACATTACCAGATTTTCTGTCCTGGCTGGAAAGTGAAGTTGTCAGTATATGCTGAGTATGGCAACCATGTTGAGTATTCTCACACAAACAGGACATATATGCTAAGGCTGAAACACCAGACCCCTGAAGAATCAAAAGAAAAATCTCAGAACATAAATTATTCTGAGACAATACACAGGAACAGTGTTCAATGTTCTGTTACATATGAACCAAAAGGGCAGATGAGTTACGGAGAGGGGACCAGGATCAATAGCGCAAATAGCAAAATATGGTTATTTTACACTTATACCAACTATTCCACACTTATCAATACAAAAAAATGTTGCTACATGGTATTACTTCCCTCTCTTGAGCATTTACAAAATGTTTGTTTTATAGACTACGATTTTTAAACAAGCTGGAGAGGCACAGGTCCTCTTTTCATGTGTGAACATTGTTTCACTCACATCTTTCTTCACAAGGAAACAATGAAAGTAAATGTGGAAAGCAGTGAAAACCATCATGGAATTTGCTTTCAAGCATCAGTCTTTCTACAGTATTGTCCTCACAGTAGGTTTAAACCAAGTATTGATTGATTTATCTGTTCTTCATCTTGCAAGCTGGATGATGTTAACACAAGTGGAATGTATCATGTACCACAAGGTATTTGTATATCATCTCTGTGTGTCATGACATTTATTTCTTCTGGTGACTTAAACTGAATTTCAAACATTTCAAATTACTGGAAGTAAAACCAGGTACATCTCCCCTGCATATTCCAGAATTTATCAGGTACAAGATTAAAACATTGACTTGTTCCATGCCAGTGAAATATTAGCAGCATTGAAGAATCACTTGGAAAACAAATGGGGAAACTGTCAGTTTTATGGCAAAGGCAGACCTTGATTCAAGGGAACAAAAACTTTCTGCGGTAGAGAGATGAGTGGTACAGAAACAGGGGTCTTCTTCTGTCACTGACACTTCATTTTTGCCTGTGTCCCACTTTCTGACCATGTCCTGACTCCTGAGAAAATTTTGGGAAAAAAATGGTCTCCACTGTCCAAGGCTGGCAGTAGCCACTGCCTGGAGGTCTGCAGAAAGGATGTGACAGCCAGCACAGCCCTGCCTGGGGCCACCAACTGGCGAAGTCCTGAAAGCCAAGACGAACTGAGAGCCCACAATGCCCACATCAACCTCTTCCCTGCTTTCTGCCACCTACTCCAGCCTGCTCAGGCCTCTTGCTTTCACCTGCTGCTGCCAGGGACTTTCCTGCTGAGTTCCTTTGTTCTGCAGGTGGAGCTGGGAAAAGGGAGAAAAGGGAGAAGACATGCTGACTGTGTCCAGGACAGCATCAGTAAAGGAACCCGGGTATTTTCTTCAACAAAGTGTTTCAAGTGGTTCTAAGTCATCCCAACTGCTACTGATCATATACGATGGAGCATCTCAGGGAACAGAAATTCCTACTTTATGATTTCTAGGGAGCCTTGGACATTGCACAGGCACTGGCAGCTTCATTGTCTCAAAAGCAAAGTCCTTCTATCATGCATGGGGTGCTGAAAGTGTCTCAAAAAACACCAGAAATGCCATGAAGTGGCATTTTCTTCAGAGACAGGCAGATCTCTTATATACCTGGACATCTGTGCTTCAGCTCGCCTGCTCTCTCTCCTGTCTTCCAAAGCTAGTGAGTGGCCAGACAAGGTGCCAGGAGGGCTGTGTCAGCCTCACAGGTGGGCTGTGTCGTCCCCACAGCTGAGGACAAGGGGGATCTTTCCTACAGCAGTTCCACAGCCTAAAAGGGACAGAGGTGCCTAATCCTGGAGCATTCTGCAGGAAGGAAGGCATATTTCCTCACCTGAAGATGACTGCCATCACCAACAGCTTTCCTGAAGCTTTCCAAATAGATAGGTAAATAAAACAAAGGAAGCTAATAACTCCTTTGTTTTATGCAGTGGCAGCAAGGCTGTTCTTTTTGAAGCCATGAGCCAGAGTGATTAAAAGTTCATCGGTGGCTGAGTATACCATGCAGTGCAATGTGGGGGCTTTTCCACAGAGTCCTATAAATCTCGGGGCTGGAAGGGGTGTGCAGGGGTGGGGTGCGAGCGAACCTTGGCTGCGCACGTCAGCCCCACAGGAGCCAGAGTGAACTCCCACCCCCAGGCTTCACAGAGCTTTTATTGCTCATCAAGGGCCAAGCCTCACTTTCCTCACAGTCAGTGGGAATCTTGCCATCACCTTTCTTGAAATAAGGCTTGACACGAGTGAAGCAAACAATAGGAAAACAGAAGCCAAGCCCTGGTCTGCAGAGCCCATGGCAAGTTTCCATAGCTTTGACTTGGCACCCAGTGTTGGTCTCCTAAAAGGAATGTCACTGTACCTGCTATTTGTAAGCAAAGCACAACTTTTGTAATTGCAAATGCACATAGGAAAAAAAATATTATATTTATACATAGTATTTTTTCTCTTTGTAGTAAAGATAAAATCTGTGAGCCAGTACTGATAATAGCGCCTACACATTTTCTAAAATCTAATCCCTATCCTAAATGTCAAATCTTTATTATCACTGTTTTAAATGGGGCATAAAATTTCCTGACTGGTCTGCCTCCTTCAAAGAACCAATGCTTGAAAATATCATTTAAAAAAAATCAGAAATAGAAGAAAGGAAATAAGATAAAAGAGAGGAAAAAAACCCACAGAAATACTGATTTATGCCAAATGTTCCCCAGTCTCAGATTTCAGATTTTTTTAGGGTCTTAGAATAACTGTAACCCTCAAGATTTATATAAAATGAACTAAACATATTTCCTAAAATAGTAAGAGCAGGAAAACTTTTCTACAAATCCTGCTCCAACTGCTAATCTTCTATTTCCTAAAATGTTTAATGTACTCAGTTCATACAGTGTCGGTGTAGCATACAAATATATATCTTTGCATTATCAGAGAGTAAAGCTAAGTTTAGTGTATTTAGGACCTCGTGCTTCAATTTTACATGAACATGAGAACTGGAGTCAATCAGGCCAACATGAAAATGAGCTCAGTACCATCACACTTCTAATAAAAGTTGTGGAGAGGATAAAATTACTGGAGAATCATTCTTTATAATGCCTTTCTTATATTTTAATAGAAACTAACTGAGAAATCTACAGGAAACCAATTTACACTTGGATTAGGAATTCAAACCGAAGTTAGGAAAAAGTGCACATAGCATCTCACAGTTTGTCATCATTTTTAAGCAGTGCCCAAGTCCAAGCTCCCTGCAGCATCAAGTCTTTAAGTGTGGCTGCAGTACAAGGCAACATCACCCTTTGGAGTGCATGCATCTCCATGTGCCTGGGCATATATGGGAGCTCAACTCAATGCCAAGTGGTCCTGAGTGAGTGCTATGTCATCCGAGCGGCAGCACTGTAGACACTTGATGGATGCTCCACGCTTCCTGATGGCTTCTGCCAGCTGCCAAGGCTGGGATAACTCAGGCCTCTCACAGAGGATGGAAAGATTACTCACTGCCTTAGGCAAATCTGCTGCCTAACGTTCCACCTCAGCTGTTTCTGAAAGCATGACTTTGTGGTTATAAATGTTATGACGGCCTCTGTCCACATGCACTCTTACATGATTCTGACAACATGCTGGCATTACTTCACAGCTTACCTTTTTTGCCTCCATTTTTTGAGCAAGTTATGGCACCTCATTGTTTACTAGAGCATTTATTATAATCTGGTAGAGTCAGAAAGCCTGCCATTCCTCTCTGCATCAGAGCTGTATGCTTTTGACCTGAGGTCATGGAGCTATTAGCACTTCCAACAATTGGTTGCATCAAGCTGTGTTGCAATACCGTGAAACATGCCACATCAGGGATTTTTCTTATTACATTCTGCCCTCAATTTCTCTCTTCAGTCCTTCCCTACCTCTCCCAGAGAGGAGCAAATCATTTGGCAAGATATGAAATTAGTTTTCAATCTTTGGTTTTCATGGTTTATAAAGAAATTCTTCTGCCTCGAGTCATTCACAGGAAGGGTCTATTCACTGTGATCTTTGGATTTGCCTCAGCAGTGGTCAATCAGCCTTCATAGTTCTTCTGACCTTGCAAGTACAACTTTACCTCAGGTAACAGAACACTTGACCCACTTTTCTCTGTAGCACAACAGGAGATGTAACTCATGAGCCTTTGGGTACCATATTCCATCTCTAATTTAGCTCTAGTTAATGCCCCTATGTCATTTAGTTATTCTATTAAAACTATTGGAATACAAGTGAATTAAAGGAAGTAAACATGACAATGAAATTCCCTATGCTCAGAATACCACCTTGAAAAGTGAGTTCCTGTTTGCTGTTCTTCGTTGTTTCCAGCAGTAGTGTTTAAGTAGACTACTTATGGGGCATGGAATTTCAAATTATGGAAAAGAGAAAGCAAATTCTCTAGGGCTGAATCATATTATCCGGAAATGCAGCAAATGCCCAATTTACACAAACTGCATTCATAAATCTGAATTACACTCTGTGTAAAGAGACACTCATCCAGTATATACTGTTGGAAGCAGATGAATGAAGTAAGAAGGAGTTCCAAATGGAAAACTGGAATCTAAAGGAAAAGAAATGGCACATTTGTTGTTTCTGTCTAGTTTCTTTTTTCTTTTTTTTTTTTTTTTCTCTGTAACAGAAATGAACACAAGACCTTTATCTGAGACGATTATCTTAGAGAGCAAATTGTCAGAGGGGTCAAGGGATCACACAGACTTTGCCCACACAAGAATTCCCACTTAAGAGAAATGCTGGATCAGATGAAAATCATGCCTTGGTTGCACAAGTCACTGTACCTGTCAGAGGATTTTAAATGTATAGTAACCATAGAGGGGCTGCCTTGTGGAGCACTAATGCTAACCAGAAGTCAGCTGCTGGGAATAGTAGGTGTCCTCTGCTGCTCCTTTCCTCTTACTGGAAAATGTCATCACTAAACTTGCCCTCTTGCAAGAAAGTGTAATAATGAAACCATCCTTTTTTATTTTGTTTTGCACAAAGCCATAAGTCCCATGCATTCCATCTTTCTATACTGTGGAGTACCATGTTGGATAACACAATGGAGCATTCATACAGATTACCTAATGCTTCCACAGAATTCATGCAGGTGACAATTTGCTACAGAAAGAGCAAAGCCACCCTGAATGAACATCCATAAAGTACATAGAAGTACTTTCCAAGGTTCCCAATACTCTTTTTTTACCAAGCTCCTCTTTTTCATAACACCTCTGAAAAGTCTTTATCAGTGCCATTTAATTACACTCAGAATTCATGCCTTGATCTGGCAAACTCAAACCCCACCAACACACAATGAAGGTTATTTCTTTTGAGGTTCATATTGTAACCACATCTAACCAAGAATTCAGCTTTCCATTAAATCAGGTGTTAGAAGCCCAAACAGGAGTTGGAAACCTGAATGCTTGTCTGGATCTGAGCCAATAACCTTCCAGTATTACGTTAAGTAACACGACTAACATCTGTCCTCAGCAGAAGGCAACAGCACATAGCACTTTTCTGAACGTTGGCCTAAAATAGCAGCAGCTGTCAGGGTTTTCTCTCCATCACATTTCCATTGTTGGTAGCCAGAATATTTTTAAGGTGAAAGGATATGAAACCTGCTTCTTCTATTCAAGCATATACACGAATCAGAACTATATGTAGAGAAGCAAAAATGACTGGACTTCGTGATCTTTAGGGTGTTTTCAGACCCAAATGATTCTGTGATTCTAAAAAGAACAATTAAAGATACTAAGAAGTTTTGATACAGTGAACACCTGTAAACATAAGGAATCTTAAGTCTTGGAAAAATTACTAAAAAGGGTCATGGGACAAGACTGTAAAACCAATCATAAGTAGAATGGAAAAGGTGAATAGGAAATAAGGATTTACTTATCACTGTTACTCCAAATAGAAGACTGAGAAGGAGGACATTCATTGTGATAGGTCATAAATTCAAAATAAACATGAGCAGGTACTAGGTTTTGGGGTTTTTTTTGCACAGCTTGCTATTAAACTGTGAAACCTCTTGCCAGAAGGCATTGTGATATACAAGGTCAAAACACAGCTGGAGATACGCCTGGAAGAATTGAAAAGAAATGCTGGTGGCCCAGGCACTGGAAATGGGAGCACATGCCAGGGAGGTATCATTGCATTCCTGCTCCATTTGGACTCTCTTGCAAAAATGACCACTACAGACAGTGCTGTGGAGGCAGAATATTTAGATACACAGACATTTTTGATGTTTGATGTGGTAAAGATATTATTCTGCTCTCATATTACTCATGTATGAAAATCGCCAGAAAAATTGATGGAAACTTCCTAGTCTCATCAAAAGATTATATCTGGTGTATTTATAACCGTCTTTTCTCTTTCCTAAAGTGTCTGCTCAAAACTACGGTCATAATTTTTTTCTCCAACAGACTTTAGAGTTTTCCAATGTTTTAGTACCTCTTTGTGAAGAACTTTTGCCCTTTTCTTTATGAATAGGTCATTAATGTTTACAAAAAGTTGGGAAAGGCATCTTTTCAAGGGTCAGATCTACCCACTTTTTCATTTCTGAGGTGCAAAGCTATGAGTGGTCTATTGTGGAAAACAGCTGGCTAAGGTTTTGAAAATGCAAATGAAATAAAGTAAATTTCTCCCTTACTTGTTGATAGTGGTAGAGGAACAATAAAAATTTGCAATTTTAAAAATTAAAAAGGTTGTGTGACATTTTTAATGGCCAGGGCAGCTTCCAGAGGGAAATTGGAGCTGAAAGAGAAATTTTAAAACATAATATAACTAAATCAAGGAAACAAAAAAGTTCCTTTTCACTTACACAGAAGCCTTGTTGAAAGAGAAATACTTGTGGGACATGAGGAATGAAAAATGTCAGCATGCAACTGCCCAGGCTTGCCCGATTTGTAGCTCCCACCTCATGGCAATTGCTGAGAGTGTTGTAAAAGAGCTTCTTTGTCTCTAGAGAAAGTATTGCTTTCAAAGACAAGAAAAATCCACAAGCAACCTCTCACTTTGACACACAGGTCATGACATTAAAAGAATAATGTGAAGAATCACAAACCACTGGTTTCATTTAGGAAAGCAAATGGCTTGGTAGGAGGGAGGGAGAGCTATTTATGTTATGATCTGCTAACTGCTAACTCTCTGTTTACATATATCTAGTTCCTTCCTAAGGAAAAAAAAAAAAAAGAAACGAAAAATAAAAAAGCAGGCACCTAGTAAAGTCCTTCAGAATGACCCAAAGGAAATAAAATTCTTTAACTTAGTCGACAGTGTCAACAGTTTGCAAAGGGGGAGGGTAGAACAATACAACTTCTAAAAGGAAGTGGGGTTATTTTGCCATGTCCTTGCAACATTTTGGTGCAGAGAGGAGATGCCAGCACGACGAGTCAATGCTGCAGCAATCCAGACGCTGGAATGAGCACATTTCCTGGCAGCCGCTTTGGTAAGTTAGTGATCATGCGAGCCTGCCAAAGGGAATGGAGGAGAGGCAAGAGGGCATTGTGCCAGCAGAGCTGGCACACAGTCCCACCTCTGACGTGGGGAGAGTTGACAGCTTTATGGATTTCATCATTTTGCCAGAATCGACTTAAACAATCAGTTTTGTCTGAAATGCTGAGAAAATCGTGGTTCTGGCAAATAAAAACAGTTTGGTATTTCCTTGTCCAGAGCTAAGAGGTGGCAAACATACCTTGATGGGCTCATCCTTTAAAAAAAAGTTCTGAGCTATATCCCTTCCCTCTGCTGACTCTGGAGATAGTAGCAGAAACACTAGGGTTATTTCTTCTATGTCCTGTTTGCTACACTGCAATTAGAGAAAACAGCTGAAAAGTGATGCCAACAACTTCACTTTAAAAGAAACCCAAGGAAGCAGAAGTGGTGCCCTTAATTCAGCAAAGCCCTCTATGCAAATCAGAAGTGATGTTTTTAAGTAAAGGGGGAACTCGGCTTTTTAAAAGTCCTTGAACACCTGAATTTCTCAGATTAGCTTGTGAGCTGGGTCTGAGACTCACATTCAGGAGTAAATGCACAGGTATAGGTCTACAGTTAGGGCTAAAATACACCCTCAATTGCACCTCTTTTTGGAGCTCCCCTATCACATCTCCAGTGGTTTTGGAAACTCTGGCTGTTCCTCCAAGTGACTGTAGCATAAAAAAGGCACAGAGATATCTTTGGAGTGATGAGCAACAGGGTATTTCCAAAGCAGAAATCCCCAATGCAACGAGAGGGAACAGCTGAAAAGCAGCCCTTCTGAGATGTTTTGGGAATAGCAGTAGCATATGACATTGACATAGCTCAAAGCTTTTATTATTATTGTTGTTGCTGTTACTATTATGATTTGTAAGAATGAAATTCACCTCCTGGAAAGTAGCCTGTAAAAAAGGCCATGAATCCAGTTAGTCTCAGTCCTGAGCCCTTTGAGAGGCAGAATTGCAGGACTCCATCCTGCAGACCAAACTCACCATATGCAGCCAGAGCTCCAATATATAGCTTCAGGGTATTAATATTTCTTAGTCTGAGCTGATTTTCCCAGCTGTGAATTTGAAGCATGTGAAGATAAAGAGGTGTCACTGTTTTTGATATCCACTGTAAAATTAACTAAAAATGACAACAAGGACAATCACCTTCTCCAGGCAATGAGCAGAAGATTTCTGGATAGTTCAGACTTAATGCCAGGGGAAATAATTTGATTAATCACTATTAATTGGCTAGCTAATTTGTATGGCTGCTTGGAATAGAAATTAGGTTCTGTGTTTCAGAAAAGGATATAGTAAAAAGTTTGATAAGTAGAGATAGAATATTCAAATCAAACTGGAATTCAGATTTCATGCCAAAATAGTTATTTGTGCATTCCTAGAAGTGTTGTAGGAAAGGAACTGAGAAGGATCTTTCTGAAGTTAATGAGGAATAAGATCATAAATGATCTGGAGAATTTGGGGGGGGGGGGTTTGATTGGTTGGGGGTATTTATGTTGTTTGGTTTGGGGTTTTTTGTTTGTTTTTTAAAGATGAGCAAGAATACATGGGAAAGAAAAAGGAACTTTGTCACCATGTCTTCAGAAAAGGCAATGGCTAAAAAATTGGGGTGAATTTTTGAGGAAGTGACAAGAGAAGACTCAAAAGTGAAATTGCAGAATCTTCTGCTTGGCATCCTGAAAATAATACAAATCTCACAGCTCAGATACCCAGGAGTTTCAGTAGAAAGGGAGAAGTATGTAGTAACCACAACATTATCCAAATATACTATAAAAAGCACAGACTTTCTGCAATCAGAGAAGGGTTTCCAGATTTCAATCAAGTAGACCAAACCTTGCTCACTGAAGCTGCCATCTGTGAATGTCCTAGCCAGTAGACAGGATCTGTTGTGAACATCTTAAATGCTGTCACAACTAGGAAAAAATAAATATAAAATATTGCTTTAAATTTTCATTGAATAAAAGAAGAAGCAGTCACAACTTTCTTGCTAACCCCACAGGATAGCTCCTCTCCCTTTCATAGTGCCATATTTCTAAGGAAAGCCAAATGGTATCATGCAGCTGATTCTCACTCTTTCCTCATAGTAAATTAATAAATAGATAAGAATGATGAGAGATCCAGTTGGAAACTCTAAATGCATCCAGCTAAAAACTGGTTGGTTTGTTTGTTTTATGAGTATAGTAGCATGGCCTGGCCAAAGCATCAAGACCTGGCTTCTCTTCCTGCTCATCTTTATGTCTTGCTAATCACTGCCATCTCTCAGCATTTCTGGTTTTCCACATGTATTTCAGTGTTGGCTGCTTACTCCCTGAAAACTCTGAGAACTACAGGTGACCAACAGCATTCAGGATATGGAAGGGGAGTATGACTCTACTGTCATTTGTGATTGACTTAATTACACATCCCGAGTAAGGGATTCACTTTTTTAACCTGGCTTTCGTACCCTCTCTTTTACTTGTAAGCCCCTCAATTTAAAACAAAACATTAGGCAAAGCAGGGTACTACATTTGGCCACATGACTGAGCAGAACTGTCAGGAAGGCAGAAATTATTAATCTAAACACCTAATATGAGATCAGACTGGTGACTGCAAAAGCTTGATTTACTTCAGTCTCTGTTGAGATCTCAAATGGTGCCCTGCAAAAGCTCAGCTCTGCCATATCTGCATCTTGCTTTGATCAAAGTTCATGCTCTGTGAGGAGCCCCAGGATTTCAGACAATATGACTATGACAAGGATGCATTTTCAACTGGAGAGAAGGTAGAGTAAAATCATTTCTTAACTCTGTACAACTTTCCTGGAAGGCCTAGAGAAGAACAAGGTGTATAGGATAACACTGCATATGTTTATGAGTTGAGAAAAGATGGTTTTCAGTCAGGCTGCCTCAAGTAGGGTCCTCCAGGGATTGACACTGGTCCCGCACTCTTCAACATCATCATAAATGATGTGGACAAGAGCATTGAAAGCAGCCAATCAAGTTTACTGGTGACAGCAAAGTGGGTGGTGAGGTGGACATGTCAGAAGGGAGAGACATCTTACAGGGAGACATGGACAGGCTGGAAGAGCAGGTGAGCAAGAAGTTCAAAAAGTGCAAGGTCCTGAACCTGTGAAACATAACAAGAAGCCCAGAACAGGCCAGGGAGAACTGTGACTAGGGAGCAGCATTGCTGAAAGGGGGCTGGGGTTCCCAGTGGACAAGAAGTTTGTCAGGCCATACTTGGAGTAGTGTGTCTAGCTGTGGCCCCCAAAATCAAGAAAAATGTGGGCAGAGATGATCAGAGGGCTAGAGAACTGCTCTGTGAGGGAAGATTAAAGTACACTGAAGGTCTTTTCTCCCCAGAGAAAAGAAGGCTCGTGGGGATCTCATATCAATACTCTTTTAATTAAAGGGCAGCCACAAAGAGGATTGAGTCTCTCTCTTTACGATTGGCCACATTAAGAGGATAAGGAGCAAGAGGTACAAGTTGTACTGGGAGAGGTTTCACCTCAATAAAAAAAAAAATAAATTTACACAGAGCACAGTCATTCACTGCAACAACCTTCCCAGGGATGTGGTGGAGTTGTCATCCCTTGAGTTTTTCAAGATCAGGTTGTACAGGCTGCTAGATAGTGTTATCCAGGTTCCCTTTCCCACAAAAGCTTGGACCAGATAGTTTTCCAAGGTCCAATTCCAACCTAGGCTGTTGTATGATTCTATGATAACAATTGTTGGAAACTGAAAGTAGTGTCTTGTAGAAAAAGCCTTAAAGGAGACTTTGTTTTAGTACTTATTTCTTCTGTTGTGTAAGGACAAAAATCTGGCTTCGTTATGTTACCTCTGGGAGTTCATGTATTTCACTCATTTGTCTTCACTGTTGCTGCATATTATTTATTGTTACCTGCTGGGAGTGTGTCTCCATCACAGTTGTCGTCAGGATTATAGGTTCCCTCAAAGCAAGTTGCTCAATAGTTCCCCTTTTCTGTGTTTTGGTTCACAGTAGTGTAGTCTGGATGACCTGAACCCCTTTTGGATGAAACTGAATCCTATTAATCCTGTAAATGGGATGCAACTGAATCCTATAAATCAATGAACAGGAAAAATCAAAGGGGAGGTTAACGCACCAGGCTATGAAGTGGCTGAGCAGCTGAGCTGAAGCACACAGTTAAGTGCTGCTGCTTTAGCCAAAGGGGCCAGTAACATCTGGCAAAGTGATGGGGCAGTAACCCTGACTCATAACATCCAAAATCACTCCAGCGTAATTCCCACAGTTTTCTTGTCAGCATCCATAATTCCCTTGTTCTTGTAAATCGAAATAAATGATCGATGTCAAACATAAACAGAATATGGGAGTCTTTCAGCTGGCTAAAGAAGTGATGCTGGGGGTCGGGAGTCAGCATGATTTGTCCTACTCTTGGTACGTTCTTTCGAAAGTTGCACCACTATATTAAGTCCTGTTTTCTGAAAACAGAAAACAATGAGAAGAGACTTGCAAGAGCACCACCAGCTTCCATCTGTGAACAATTTCATACTTGCTTTCGGCAAATTTCTAAGCATTCCAGTTAAATAGACTTTGTACCAGTAATCTCCCCAGCAATGCTGGAGTGTTGAAATGTTCACAAAACTGATAACAAAATATCACAAACACACTTGGACTGAGAAGTATTTTTTGTGAATGATTATGTTCACTGTTCTCCTGCTTTTAAGAAGATTGTTGGAAATATGAAAGTGTAACAAACAAATCTGAATAAAACAGGTGATTTATTGCTTTGAATTGGTCAGCAATTAGAAAAACTTTTGTCACTCCAATGTAAGCTAATGAAGGAGACATCACTTGTCCTCAGCTGTACTGGGGCCTGATTCCAGTAGGTTGAATTCAGCCTATCATGATATAAATAATATTAAAAAGCACTCTCATTGTCTGCTCTTTGCTTTCTAATATAGTTTATAATTTTATGTATAATGCAAAGGTCCTTTTAAGAGGTGAGTGAGGCCAGTATGGGTCTTTGCTGATATCAGGGTTTTAGGTATCTTTCTTTCCAACAACCAAAGAAGACACAAATTTCTGTACACTTTTAAACAAAAATCAATGAGCAGTTACTCTGAGCAGAAGCTGGAAGTTAGTGAAAAGTCTTAGATAAAGCGAGCCCTCCAGCCTAATGCTACATGTCCTCCTAGGCTGGGTGTGTCAACTTCTTTCTGTCTTGTTTCAAGAAAGACAAAAAAAAGTTAAATGTATTCCAGCATCCAAATAACCAACTATTTCCAATGCTGATAAGGATCTTATCCAAAGGGAATATATTTTACAAGCAAGAGTACGCCAGCTAATGATATTCAAACGCAATGAATCATTAAGTCTGCCTCCAACTTGCTAACAAGGCTGTTCTGAGTTACGCTTTATGCGTGTTACAGCAACTGTCAGATAAATAATCTTGCTCCTTTGTAAGAAAATGAACAGGCTGGTTCACTTTAATCCCCCACCATCCAAATATATTTAAACAGTAATATGATTAGGATAAGGATACACTGCAATATGAGTTGGAAAAGTGCTAAGGCTCCGGAAGCATGCACTATAAATCAAGCATTTAATGATTTAAATCAAGAACTTCAAGCAACTGCCCCTGGGAAACATCAGGAAAACAGACTGTGCAATGAAGCCCGATGAAAATTAATTTAGTAGGCAAACATTGTTATCTCATGGACTTTATGAGAATTACAAAAATAAGGTTCTGAACTTTATAATGTATTTTTATGTTCTTAGGCTAAGAATGCTTTCTACAGGCCCTACCTTTATTTAATAAGTAGACTAGAAACCCCGTTACCTTAGGCAAAAGGTAATTTGGGATTTTTTTTCCAAGTTGGGTGATTAAACTATTACATTTTTCTGTGTTTGCCTCACACTGGACATTATCAAAGCAAGAAAATTTTCACCAGGAAAGAGTTATCTGAAAATTCACTTGTTTTTTACTTGGATAATTAGGATTTAAAAGCAGGTAAATTTAATCCTTAAAAATATGTAACATCATGTTACTGTTCCCAGTACTTTGCGTTTCAATAGCAAATAAGTTTTCTTTCCAGTAATTTTGCTTATAATGACAGGTGTTTCTTCCACTCACACTTGTATTTGTGCTTAGAATAAATTTTTCTTTCATCCATTAAAAAGAGAGGAAAGAATATTAAAAAGAAGTAATTGGTTAAAAAAAATGTGATTATGCTCATCTGTAACAGCCAGTCTGGAATCTAGGAGGAAGGAAAATAGTTTAAAGAAGAGGCAAAATAAGTCAGTTTGCATGCCCTTAGGTAGAATATACCCATTATTACACTGCCTTTACAAAGAGATCCCTAAATAACAAAGTATTGTTGCATCAGAAATGTGTAGAGATGTTGTTATATTACAGCTGCCAGCATGATCAAAATATGAGAATAGGGCCTGGGTTCAACCACTTGCAACCCTCACTGACTCCTGGAACTCAGAGGTGTATGTAGGTGCTGACTTCGAGAGCAATGGAGACGAGAAGTGCTGTAGGCAGTGACTGAGACTGGAGTTAGAAAACTCCTAAGTGAAAATAATTGTGCATGACTTTAAACAAATTTCTTAGCCACTGTAAGTAGGAAAAAAAAAAAAAAAAAAAGAAGAGAAATGAGGGAAGAGAGGGAATAAAGCCTACCTACCTCAAAAAGTGTCATATTTCAACTAGAATAGTTGTAGTAAAGTGCTTTTTATCCTGGAGTGATCATATCCTCCTATAGACATAAATATATAAATAGAATACTATTAGTTCATTTTAAAAGTGTTCCAATTTCAAATGTATTTGCTGTGAATGACAAAAGCTTTGTATTTTTGCATGGATTAAATTGACATTACCATTAAAATAACAGTGCAGCAGTTTTCTGTGTTGTAAGTTTGCTGTTCACACCAAACAGTGCATATGGTATTTCTTTCTCACTGACTCCAGCATGGTCCTGACTGCAACATTTAACATTATTGCTTTCTGTGCAAGCCAGAATCATCATGAACAAGAGGAAAGTGATAAAAGATCCAAAGCCAACAGAAGATTAAGCCTACAGCTTAGGAAGTTTTGTTCCAAAGGAACTTTTTTTGTTTTCCCTCAAAAGCTATAGAAAAGCATAAAGGTTGTAGCCTTCATAATTTACATTAATAAAACTGCTATATCCTACATATTACAGAAAAATAACATAGACTAGTTTATGTAAAAAAAAAAAGTAGAGGTCATATTACAGTCAGTAAAGCTTCGTAAACTGTCTGTAATACCAATAGAAAATATTTTACTGATGCATTATTCACAAAAGCATGTAGCTTACATTTGTGTGACTCATAGTCATGCTATCAGAGATTCTAGGCCAAGCTTTTAAAATAAAAGTGCAGTTTTCTGTTTTCTTGTTTATCTGATATGAACATTTCAAAAATATTTAAAGAAAAAGCAGGATATGAAGGGAATTACTGAAGTACAGAGACTAGAATCCATGCATTTGCCTGGATACATGGGGACAAACACATACCAGCATAAATCAAGCAGAAGTAATGACAGTTTTGTTAACATTGTCCAACAAGATTCTACATTTTGATTACTACATTGTCAAACTTAAATAATTTGTTAATTTAAATTTTCCACGACACTAATCCAGTGAAGCCCAGGTTGACCAGTTTTAGGAAAATTTCAGCCAAAAATTTGTTTCTTTTTGAGCTGGAGGCTGAAGTACAGATACACACAGTCTGCTGTATGTAGATCTTCATGACTGGGTGACACCACAGCATTTCACTTCTCTGTTGGGTGGGTTGAGCACACCAACATGCTTAAGGACCACAGCTCTGTAAATGCATAATAATATACAGTAAATTGTTGTAACTCAGTCAGGACTGTGATATTTTGCAATGCAGATGGTGTCTGTGAAAAGGGAGGGATTTTTTTTCTCTGTGCCTGCTGGGGACAGATTTGAAGTTGTGGACTAAAATAAAGCAACGGAAGTTTAGGTTTCGTGCTGGAAAAATATTTTCAATAGTAGTGATGCTAAGGCCTGGAGCAGGTTCTCCTGGAAGTCATGGAATCTCATTTATTGGAGGATTGTAGGAAGGGGTTACACAAACATTCCCCATGAGTGATTCAGGACTGGCTGGATCTGCCTGGAGGAGGGTTATGAACTACAAGATCAACCAGGGTCCCTTCCAGTCCTGCTTTCTAATTCCAAATCAATCTTGATAGAGGTTTCTGCTGAATTTGGTCAAAGTGCCTCTCTGTCTCTACTGAGACTGAAATTGACTTTGCAATAGAAGCTTCTGCTTCTAACATCATTGAAATAGTTATTATGCCTTTTTTTTCAATCTTTCAGTTGTGCAGGTTTCTTAAACCTGAAACAGTGAATTCCTATTAGAGCATAAGGTGAAAAAAAATAGTCACAATAAAAGCATTAGGGAAGTCATATAAGAAAGGGGCATATTTGCTATTAGGCTGAAAAGTGTTTCACCTGAAAGAATAGAATACTATGTTCTTCATATATTTTATAGTTTTCATTTTTTCATGATGCTATAATTTGAATTGCTCAGCTAATCAATAAGTAAGTTGTGATAACTTGATTGCATATACCAGGCATAGGGACACTTCCTGTGGCACTCTGCCTTACACAGTGTCATTCTGCAGACTGATCCAAGGATACAATTTTAAAATAACTTTTCTTGATAAAATGAGAATATGAAGATACTGAAGCACATGCTCTGGCCTCTGAACCTGTTAGGTAAGAATTTGTCATTTGAAGCAGGGAACAAGAAGCACCACATTCTCCCTAGGTATTCTGCTACAAGTGTTGAGATGATTGGTGTTAACAGGAGCAAGTGAGGTTTCACAAGAGTGGCGGGAATGCGAGAGTTGCCATTCAATCATCTAAAAGAAGAATCTGCTGCACTAGGAACCCACAAAGAAAAAAAAAATCTCCAGATGGAAACTAACACTTCAGATCTTAGGGACTAAGTATTGTTCATATTATAGACAGCTTACATCAAACCCTTTGCAAAAATAGGGCAATTCCAAGAAATGCATAGACATTTAGGACAAATGTTTAGAATTTAGGACATTTATAGGATTGCACAAAGCTTCATTGAAGTGAAGGTAACATCTGATTCTTTAGCCCGCTCTTTCTGAGCAGATAAGGGATTTGGCTTCTTTTCATCTCCTAGAATCTACAAGAGCATTGTTGGTTCACCTCAAAGTATTAATAATCCCATTTTAATGACAGAAGGCTAGACAACAGGAAGAGGATCATAGACGCAGTTCATGTGGCAAAACTGTGGCACACCAAGGAACAGATGTAGGTTAGTGCTAAAACTACAGATTTTTCTAGGACAAAAACACTTTCTGAATTATTTTCTCTCTCTCTTTTTATTTTTTTTCTTAAAACACTCAGTTCTTTCAAAACTTCTGCACTTTTTCAATTACTTCAATGATTGACTAACAGTGCCAGCATTAGCAACAACACTCATGGCCTGAATTCTAGCTGCACCTGAGGCAAAGGCACAAAGTCATGTGAGATGCAGTATATATACTTAACAGGGAGAGTTAATTCCTGTTATAAGGACTTGACTGTCTAATTACACAGAAATGAGGAAAGGTTAATTATTGTGGCAGAGTGAGAAATCCATTAAAGGCCTTCTGGATCTCTGCCCAGTGGTCTCCTCACCAGCCCATTTCTCCCTCCACGTTTACCCTCTGTCAAGCACAGCTAAGGGTCACATGGACTGTTAAGAAATCTTTGGCTGCTTGAGGTGCTGCAAGGCAATTAAAATATATGCTATGAAACCTTACCTGGAAATATCTAGAGTCAGTCTTCATTTTTCAGCAATCTCCACAGGAGACTTGAAGAAGGAGCAAACCCTCATTTATGATCCATGCAGGCAGAAAACAGACTGGCACAATTTGGCCCCCAAAGAACCTTTGCCATTAGAAATAGGCATTAGAAATAGAAAAGGACAATAACAGGTTTTTATGAACAGTTTTTATGAACAGTTATTTACCAACTTTCAGAAGGTAGGTTCAATCAGCTCTCTCCAAATCTCTCTGACCATCCAAAATTTGGAGGCTTGAAGGTCTCAAAAGCAGATCTCAACCCATCACCTAAGCAGAAGAAACAGCACAGTGACGTACTGTCAATGAAAGCTGGAGGGAAGCATTGCATCTGAACCCACTTTTAAAGCTCCTCTAAAAGCTGTGCAAGGTAGTGTGAGGACTAAAGGTAAATTGCCACGTGAAGACCAGAAAAGGAAATTTAGCTGGAGTGATGATGACTCATGTTACTACAAAAGCTGTGAGTGAGAGACAAATTTTTCTGATCCTGCAGGTTGTCCATAAGATTTTGGGGCAGGCTGCTAAAGCCTTCTCAGCTTCCAGATCTTAATACCTGAAGTGAAAGGCTTATTTCTTAAGAAATATGTAAAAGAGGGAACTTTTTAAAACTGCCTTTCTGCACTCAATCAACAACTGTTAAGGTAAGCTACATCTGTAAATGTAGAAACTGAGGCTGTTTCTGTTTTTAGAGTTCCTATGAAATGCCATTGAAGGCAGAAAGGAAAAAAATGCCTCATTATTTAGTTCCAAAACTATGGCCAGCTCTGATTCAGTCCTTTCGTTTCATTTTTTGGCTTGGATGCATTATCACAAGTGTTATGATATGAGCAGAAATGCCTCAGTTCTTGTACGGGGCACTTCTCAATAGTTTTTTTGAAAACAAACAAACCAAAAAACAAACCAAAGAATTTTGCATTTAAGTGAAGAGGAAAATTATCCTTAGTGCTTTACATAGAAAATAAAAAACAAATTTAGCTCTGGGAAACTGGTAATACTGACTTTTGCTCCATCACTTTCAAGAATGCCATGCTCTGCCTCTCCCAGCCGACAGCTCAGGGAGGGACACAGATATGCTCCTCTTGCCCTGTGATGCCAACAACACGGTGCTGCTGAGGGGAGCAGGAGAAAGGGCTGGGCTTCTCACCTGGGAGACTTCCTTCAGTCTTTTCTGTGCAACCATTAAAATAACACTGGGATTTGTCTGGCACTATGCAGTCTTTATTGACATTGAATCATCCACACAGAAAAGATTTGGTTTCTGACTCACACATGCTCTCCATCATTATTTTTGGCCTCACATGAATTTATTTCAGTGACTAAAATGGCTTAGTCAATTCTGTTTCCTTCTGCTCATTCATCCCATCACCAAAGCCTGGATGATTATCCTTCTTCCCATCACTTTCTTAGCAGAGCTGATCCAATCATTTATTTGGTTACTCAGAAAACAAGGTCAGGGAACTAACAAGGATTCAAAAAACCAAAAAAACCCAAACCTTGCTGGCTTATTTCTTACCCAAATCAATTCTACAGTTTTCACAGTGCAGCACACAAACTTTTTATACAAGAACATCTGTATTGGATCAGAGCACAGGTCCATTTGGTCTGGTGTACTGCCTTCAGCAGCAGAGGAGATACAACAGATGTTATCCAAGGAAGGATGTTAGGACAGGGCAAGTACGCAGGAATGCTTCCCAGGAATGCTCTCCCAACCTCCTGTGACTTTTGACTCAGGGATAGCTTGAGTAATAGTTAATATTTTTGTATTTAATATTCATTAATGGATTTTTCTTTTCATTTATGCTCCTGATTGTTTGTTGTTTTTTTTTTTTTTAATTAAAGGAAATATTTGGAACCCTACCATGCTGTGGACCATAACAGAACTATGTTCCATGCAGCCAATGAAGTGCCTCTCCTTTTTTGCTCTGGAAGTAGTACCCAGTAGTTTAATTCTGTGTCCTTCGATTTTCATATTGAAAGAAGCAAAGAACAGCCATACACCTATCCACCCTTTTTGTTCCACTACCTATTTTATGGATCATTGTTGCATTTATGTCATTCAGCTCTTTCCCAGCCTCAAGAGATCTTAAAATACTTTTAAGGGAGCTGCTCAATATCAAAGGGACAGCAGAGGCAGCACTGCACTGTAGGTAAAGATGGCCAGGGATTCTGGTAACTTAAACTGAGGACAGAAATGTTCATGAAATAAGCCTTTAATTGACAAGCAATGTGAATCTGGATAGGCAGTCTTGTCTGCTGAACCCGAATCAGACTTTTTATTCTCCATCCTCATTCCTGTTTCCTCAACCACTGCTTGCCAATGTCAGCCAATGCCTTCAGCAACTCTCCAGTTTTTTAAGTAAATAAAGAAATCAAATTAATGATTAAATACAATTCCTTTCATTCTCCCATTGCTCAGTTCCTCAGCTGCCTTCTCTTTAATCTTCCTTCATTTCTGAACTGCAAATATTTTTTGAAGATTCTATCATGGCTGGTTGAAATGTTCACTAAGGTTCAACATTCAGTGTTCCTTTTTGCGACTGAATATAAAATCTCCTTCATCTTCCTTTGACTTGTTTTCTATACATCTCCCAGTACTTCTTCTTTCCCACTTGTTTATATTTCTAAAAAGTCTCAAAGCTACTCTTTACGACCTAACTTGCCCTTTGTAACTCTTTGCCTCTGCTTACTATCGGATTTAGCTTGCAGGCTCTTGCCAAACGTGCTTTTTCAAATTTTTTTCCCATCTCAGGGAGTCACTGTAAAAATTATGCTACTCATTACGTGCTGCCCTAAATATATATCCTCTAATACTGAGATACTTGTATTTTCTCCAGTCCTTCACCTGACAAACTCCAAAATAAATGAGAAAGCCAACACTTCTTATTCTCCTGCCTGCACCGTGCTGACTTGTGTGCAGGCTGAACTGCACCCTTGTGTGCCTTCAGCCACAGCTGCTGAACAGGGTTGGAGCCCAGCACTGCCCAGAGGGGCAGGATGAGCTCTTGTATTCAACTTGCTGCATGGCTTTTCAGCAGTGCTCTTCACAGAGCAACCTCAGACATGATGTACTGTCGCTTTAAGCTGAGTAATTTCCAAAGATCCAGGTGGAATTCAAGGGTTCAAAGATTGTCTCATCTCATACCTCTCACTAAGCTGGTACTTACCTGAGAGCCAAACACTGTGTTAGGAACAACCAGAGTTATACAGGATCCTACAGCTTCATAGTGCACTTTTGAAGCAGGAAAAGCAATGCTGTCCCCCAGGGAAAACACTTCCCATGGGGCTTTTCTGGGTGAACAACATCACCAAAAGGGCCAGGACTGACACGGATTGGTTTGAAATGCATCTTCTCTTCCCTGAGTGGAAGAAGAAATACAGGTGTTTCTTAAAATGACTTTTCATGCCCTCTCTAAGGGATTCTTGCCTTACTCAGTCTGTTAGTAGGTGAAAATCTTTCTAAACAGTTCTCTCAACGTGCTGATTTCCATGTTGTGCCATCATGTCAGATGTAAGCAGTACATGGACTGCTCATGAATTTTGTCACAGGAATAATTTTCAGCTTCTTGTAGCCAGAGCAAACCAAAGGGTAGAGGAATACACAGAGAGAAATTTACAGTGGGGAAGAAAAAAGATTTTTACATTAATATTTTTGAAAGTAATTTTTGGTTTGGTTTGGTTTGGTTTGGTGTGGTTTGGTTTGGTTTGGTGTGGTTTGGTGTGGTTTGGTTTGGTTTGGTTTGGTTTGGTTTGGTTTGGTTTGGTTTGGTTTGCAAGCTCCACTTTGGGATGGTTTGTGGAAATAATTACATGTTGTTGTGCAAATTAAGGTTTTATCACTGTGCACTGGGTCAGAGAGCGTACAGGCTGAGCAGCTTTGCTTCTCTCAGCTTTGAAGGGGTTGTGGCTGCAGCTTGCTGTGGGACACTTTCTTTTTCAGGATTGCTTTTTTTATATTCCTTGGATTACATTAAGCGATCACATCACTCCATCAGTTTAAGCTATGGTACATTGTGACATCAGAACAGGGCCACAGGAGCCCTGAACCAGCTCTCTGTGGAAGGGAACCCTTAGTGGCATCTCATTCCATCCCCTTCTTACAACCATCTTGCATGACAGTGCCTATCTTCTTTTTTTATTTATTGTGAAAAGAGGGAAGAGTGCTTTGGTTTTGCATGAAAATAGGGGATCTACATACATGTTCCCACACACCAATGGCTATTTCCAATAAATGGGACTCTTAAGACAAATACATCCTGTCTTGCTTCCTCCAAGAGTCTATGAAAACCTCTCACAGCCACCTGAGCCACCCACATTCCTTTTGTTGCCCTTAACTTCTACTAAATGGTTTTTACTGTGGCAGGCAAAATATTGACACTATTTCTTTCTGCCAGCTCAATTGCTGCCTTTCTGCCTGGTCTATCCCCAGGACCCAGAGCCTTGCATGACAACACTCCCTTCTGCTTCCCTTACCTCGAGCACAACCAGCTGAGCTTTAAAAGTGGGCAATTCAAATTAGCAGTCGGACAAAACAGGCTCCTTTTAGGTCCTTTAAAAGCTTTTTAGCTCTTGTCTGAGTTTTTCTTGCTTTTCTTTCAAATTGCCTTTAAAAGCAAGACTGACAGAGAAGATTAAGTTGCTTCTGGCTGCACTGGATAGAAGCAGATTAACGCAGCTGGATCCAACCCTGGGGAGCCCAGCCTGGATATGTATGTTAGCACAACCCCAGCAATGTATAAGCAAAAGTCGATTGTGTTGATCTTTTCCAGGATGATGAGTTTGTGATTAACTCTTTTGTGTGGAGGCTTGCTTGCGTAGGAAGCTGGTACACAGCAGGATGCTGATGGAAAAGCTCCCGAGGCATCAGCCCTCCCTCTTGCCATTCAGATCCCTGCAGCTACTCCGTTAGTCTGCACAGGGCCACAGCAGGGACTTTTGTTTGCTCTCTGTCACCTTTGAGATTATTTTGCTGGGGAAGAAAGGAAAGCTTCCATCTGAGAAAGGTTTAGTACAGCCTGCTGGGCCGAGGCTAAGGAGTAGGTCTAGTCCTGCATGGTGGATGTACATGTCCAGGTTGCACAAAATTGATTAAACTCCACAACAAATGCAAAAGAGATGTTAGTGGACACTGGCAGGATATTTTCTTCCTTAATTATTGTCTTTGGGGCTGAAGATGTGTTTTTTAATAAGCATAGTCTTATTAATCTAAAATGACTGTGACTAAATTGCAAAATATCAAGTAAAAATACATCTATTTTGTCAAACTATGAATTATAATGCACAAGAGGAATCAGGGAGACCCCAGATTCAGCAAGTTGTCTTAGTCAAGCAGATGACATCTTTTATGCCCTAATAAAGAAAAGAATAGTAGATCCTGCAGTATGCCCATTCTCCCCTCCGAGGGGCTGACTGCAGGAACTGCTACAAAGGGCAGGAGAGGGCAGCAGATTCATCAGCTCCACGTGTGGAACGTGTGGTCCCTGCTCATGTTCCTGTCCAGGCTTCCCCTGGGTGGAAGGACTGACCCTCCAACCTTTCCCTGCCCCCAGTCTGCCGTTAGCTGACTTGAGATAACGTTATTTGCCAACCTCAAAGAAGTGTGGTGAGGATAAAAGCCCTTGAAGGGGCTCGACACAGCACTGCTGAGAGCAATGAGAAGTTTCCTTCCTGCTTAGAGTGGGAGGTTCAGATCAAATCTTTGCTAGCAATGTTTATCTGCTGGATGATCTGGAAGCCAGAGAGAAATAACACCATTACAGATATTCCAGTTCTCATCTGAATTCCAGCCAAGAATTACTACTGGGCTTTATTTTTTTTTTCTTTTTACATGGCATTATTCCAGGAGATATTTACTTATAACAGTTTTGAAATTGCACACATCCCTAGACTGCATGAAATATTTCCATACAGCATAATTTTTTTGAGACAGTAAATCTGGCCATCTCAGATATGTACCTATAAACTTTAATGAATACACAATATCCCTGTCGCTTCTGCCTCCCTTGTCTAATGACACTTTTTCTCTATTTCCAGCACATCTCCTTCTATATCAATCAGGAGGAATGAAACTAAATACTGCTGATTTAGCAGTAAACTGAGAAGGAAAGATTCTACCCTGGACTGGGGAAAACGATCATTCATTTTGCAGGCTTAGTGCCAACAACACTACCTTGCAGCTCCAATTATCTGATATTTTAGGGATTACACTCAGATAAGCAGGGATAATTGAAGCAATTTTCAACATCTTCACCAGACAAGCCAGAGGCATGACCTTATCTTAGATAACAGACAAATGAGATTCAAATGATGTTGCTTGTGTTGTGTTTTGGTTTTTTTTTTTATTCTAACAGTAAGAAGGTTTAATTACTGGAGCAATTTAGCAAAGGAAGTGTACCTCTTCCAACCTTCACATCTTCAGGTGGTGTCTGATGACTGACTGGGGGACATCTCATAACTAACCACAAATTTAGGGACTTCATACAATTGCCTTGGAGCTCTGTGGTTGTATAATGGATTTTGGATGAAGGAATCCTGGAACTTAATTATAACTGTATATTTCTGATTTTAATTTTGATTTTTTGCACTTTAGCTCACTGGAATATGTTCTGCTTGGTGTAATCAGCAGGTCCATAAAACTGCTAAGGCTGATTTTATCAGACCACCTGATAAAATCCCCGTTGCAGGGGAACGGGACAATCAGTGAGGTTTATCTGCCTGAAGCTGAGATGCCACAGGGTGGACTCCTGGTCCCATCAGCTGCTCCAGGACAGCTACAGCTGAATGCACTGTAGCTGCTGCTCTCCAGTTCTGTAACACAGGGCACTTCTTATGACTCTAGAGATCTACAGTCTGTCAACCAAATCAAGGGTCTAAACACTGCTCAGAAAAGGTTATGCCTTCCTGGCCCAAAAGACAGGCAGGAATATATGAGCGGCATTTCTGTCTAGCAAGTGACAATGTCTTATTTCTGCTCTGCACAGGAGCTATGAAGAGATCACTCTTGCAATGTTCAAGGCTTTGGCTTTCCCAGCATTTTACTGGCACCATTTGAAAACACTATTGTTTTGGTGGAAATGTCACATACCTAATGGTTCTATGGGGAGAAGCAATAGACTGCTTTACTTGAAAAAAATGCATGCAATAAAATTATGAAGGCATAAATGGGGACTTCCAGCCCAAAGGAATGCAGTGTTGGGCATATAGTGTCAGATTTGCCTGTGTGGGTAGGATAACTTGACTGTTTATTTCTAGACAGTTCACAAATCTGTTCCCACACACGGAGGCTGCACAGCCAGCTCAGCACAGGAAGGCAGTGGGTGCATAGCCCAGCCTAATGACAATGGCAAAAGGGACAAGGGAGGGGGATTTCCTCAACAGGCAAGGAAACAAACCCAAATGAGGCCATAGCTATCCCTGGTGGCAATCAGGAGATTTGTGCCACAGTTCATAAATCCAAGGGTGTGTTTTCCCACAGCTGTAATTCAAGGACTGCTTTGCAGGGTCTTCATGGCTTCATCTTTCCTTTATACAGATTCAAGATGTTCAAACCAGTGAATGAGAGCTGGGTGACATAGGTCTTGGAGGCATCCCTCTTTGTAATGTGGCTTCCATGGCTATCTGTCTCCAAGAAGCAGAGCTAAGCAATTTCTTTAAGGGAAAGGCTGAAGAGACTAAGTGTAGAATATTTTAGGTTATGCAGAGAAAAATCAGCTGAGCCTGAACACATGCAGGAAGCACATGTGAGAATTGGCTGCCTCTTGTCCTTGCTGCAATGCCTATGGTCTGATTTCTAGCTCTGATATATTGTATCACTGCCCAGCATGGTGACCCATTTGGCTTTTGTTATGGGTCCAGATTCACCTGTGTCTCCTGGTGTAGACAAGGAGCTGTCTGGGAGTTACTCCCCATTTAGTTTGGTATGGCCACCATGAGAATCTGGTCCTTCAAACTCATCACTGGGAGTTAAGGAAAAAAGTATGTCTCACAGCTTTAAAAAATCAGCCAACTGTGACAACCTTTTCATTTCTGTTCATTTCTGTTTATCAACACCTTTCCCACCTCTTCCTGCTGTACCAAACTGGAGGAGATGAAAGGTTCTTCTGGACCTGCCCCAACTGTAGACCTCATTAAATTTCCTCAAGTCTAGCCACAGCTAAAGCTGTTTCAGAAAAATAGCACAGGCCAATGTTGTTAGTCTGTAAGCCTCTCTGGATTTTCTCTGAAGTCTCAAGAGGGTTCCCTGATTTACTTAAATTAACCTCCCCTATAGATTTCCCAAAATAGAACATCTCTACTCTTTGTCACTTGTTTCCACATAGAGATCAAGCTGTAAACCATCAAGGACTGAGACAAAGATATTTTTCATGGTCAGCATACAGTAAGACTCTCACAGAAAGAGAAATCTGCTCATTTCCAAGACTGCCCTTTTTTAATGGCATTTATTTAGAAGTCCTTATTTACTGAGAAGCTTTGAGACCTTATTTAATTTATAGATCTTGTATAGAACAATAGCAGTGGCTCAGACTGTGAAATGCCACTTTGTTGCTTTTCCCCACTGCTGCCCAGAGTGTGAATGCTCCTGATGGTGCCTATTTGGCTTGAGCATGTCAGATGGACCAGAAAGGATGCCGAAGAAAGAAAGTGGTGTCCTTCATTTCCAAGGCCTGGCTCATTACACATTCAGTGATGAATTTGCCCTGTTTATAAATTCTTCAGCTACCACTTGCAGCCATACCTGACACGAGCTTGAGGAGATGTGAGTGGATTTAAAACCATCTTCCAGGCAGTTGATTTTCCAGGAAAAATATTGCACGGAAAGCTTAGAAACCCAGAATGCATGCACAGTAAGTGGCACGATTGCAAATAGCAACCTGCTTGTTAAGCTCTTTTACACACCAGAGCCAGCTGGACCAGCTAAAATGTCGGGCTGAGACTGCCCCAGAGGAGAACCAGGGTCAGACATGAGTACTGATCTCTTCCTGAGGCAGCACATTACCCCAGCACGGGACCATGTAGCCACTGTGATGGTTGAAGTGCACAACAGTCCTGCCCTGTGTACAGCACGGACTGGCTGCGGTGAGAGCAGCTTGTCTGAAAACCTCTGCAGAAGTTGATGGGAGACAGAGATGTGGTACAAGGAGGCAGCAGCCCAGACATTCACAGGTAAAACTGGAAACACTTCTAGACACTTCATTAAGTATCTCTGTTGTAAATGGGTCACTGACTTGCCCACTCTCATAACTGATCACTTGGAGCTCTTTAAAGCAAGATCACCTTGGCTTCGGAGAAGCAGCACACTTTCCAGGGATGAAGTTAATGCCATGGCTGAAAACTGGCTAGGACCAAACCACACAGCAGAATGCTGACACTAATGACTACTGTGGTGGCTGGCTTTCTGCAGAGAGCAGTGAGGGTCTTCAGAGTTAACAGAAATAAGGCACAACTCACTGGTATTAACAATACATGGATTAAGAATCAAGCAATTCCAAACATTCACATCAGAGAAGTAGTATGGTGAAAGCCAAGAAAAGCCAGGCTGTTCATTAGCAGGGTTTGCTACAGCATGAGAAAGTATTTACATGCAGCCAGGGCAGCTTCTCCCTCCTGGGTTTTGCTGAACACCAGAGGCAGCTGCCTGTGTGCTGGCCCCACACCACCCCCCGAGCCGCATCTGGAACCACTCAGGGCTTCCAGGCAAGCACCGTCCTCGGGTTCAGCTCCAGTGCAGCACAAGAGACACCTTCTCAGGAAGGTGCTTGGACAGAGAGGATTCCCCTCGCCCTAACATCTCCCTCCTCTCCAACACAGCCACAGGGACACACATGTGCTTTGCAGACCCTGAGGTAAAATAACATGAATTGCTTAGGAATTGTTGGCTGCTGCTCTTTCTCTCCTCATACCTTCATCACCTGGCATGCTATGGTTAAATCCTTGGTACAAGCTGTACCCCTCACCTTTGAACTCCTGTGATGTTAAGGTTGTGGTCCCAGATTCACACCCACTGTGAATTAAAGTAATCTTATTTCCCTTACCTAATACCAAGCTTCTGGTATAGGGTTGCAAGGTGAAACAAGCTCCATTTGCGCCTCCCCTGACCCTGGTCTATACTTGCTCCAGGGGAGAGGTACAAAAGCTTTGAGTCATACATCTGGGTCTCCTTCAGCGCAGTGTTCCTCCTGCAGAGGAGTTCCTGGCTGTCTTCTAAGATCAGATTCTGTGTAATGAAAAGCATGAATGTCCCATATGAAATATCCTCTTCTCCATTCTGCTTTCACCTGTCACAGCAGTCCTGCATAGCTTAACTAAACCAATCTTCAAAAGAAATACTAGTGCTCCTAAAGAAAGAGCATCTCAGCTGAGAATACAGTAGGGGATGGTCAAGTTTTAAACTGCAGACAGACCTTGCCTGTGGATTTCCCCAGTAACCAGATGGAGCCCCAAAAGAGATTCTACATATATTCAGACAGCAGCAGCTCTTACTCAGTTGGCTTCTGGTTTCTGACACCAAAGAGCTCAGCTGAGTTCAGTTGTTCTTTTCTCCCTCTGATGTACTGCTTGTTTTAAACACAACCCTGTAAAAATTTTATTTCCTTCCCTTGAGCCTCACAAGTGAACTGTTTTGCAAACAGTTGGTGTGGAGAAAATTCTGTTGTGTGAAGCCACATGGGACACTTGGGTCTGCTTTTTACATGACGGCCAAATGCAGCTTACATTATTTTGTGTAACTTTTTAATAGGTTTTCCAAATAGATGCTTTCAATAAGGTAAATAAAACAGGTTTGATCTTAGGAATAAAAGATTTGCTCTGCTTTTGCTATCATATAGTTGAAATTTGTTGCATCATTCATTTTTTCTGCAGACATTTAATATAATACATACTTAATTTGACTTTTACTATTTAACATGAAAAGGATATTTTTGTGTTGCTAGCTACCATCCTGTAAAATTAAATTTTTTTTCAATGTTCCTGAGCTGCTGTCTGCATTGATCTACTCTCATACTCTGAAGTGATAATTTGAGTTTACGCCTTCACTTTTCCATAAAACAGCCTGTTCCTCACCTGAGGAGGTGTATCTCTAATATTTCCAGCCTGGAATGTTGTACAGGTAGTGCCACTTCTGCTGCCATTAGTGGTTCATGTTTCTGTTCATTTTAGCCTTCAAACTGGTCCAGACACCCCACATAGACTTTTGAAGTTAGGAGCCAGGTGTCCAGTTTCAGGACACCTACTCCCTTGTGATAGAGACATCTAAAATGTCATAACAGGATAGAGAAAAACTCCTGTCCCCATAAGTAGTTGACCTTGGGACTAGAGTCCTTTAGTCTACAACCTTTCAAAGTTTCTTCCAGCATTATGGACATCTGAGTAGCATGAATTCACGGCTAATGCCTTTTCCTTTCTGCTATCATAGTTGTCTTTCTAGGGCACATTTCACTGTTACTGAAAAAAAACCCAGACAATTAGGAGAACATGCTCTCATTTTTTTAAGAGGTAGTGTTGGTCCATGGGCAAAGTACGATCCACAGAATTACAGCAGACAATGCTTAGGTAATAGATGGGAGCTCTAGGTGTTGCTGCATTGCAGAAATTAGCTCTTACACGGCCATTCCTCTTCCCAGACTACAAAATGATAAGACAGATTACCACAACTTCCAGCCTCAACTTACAGGTGGTGAAATCAAGGTACAGAGAGCTTGGAGATCAGTCTAAAGTAATTCAGAAAACATGGTACAGAGTCAAAAACTGAGCCAATCTCATTCCAACCTGTTTTGTGCCCTGAGTTTACCTTCTCAATTCTATAAGGGGTCATAGCAAGATCCTCCCAGAATAGATGACTTCTTGCAGATGGGAACAGACAGCCATCATCTTCAGGGGCTGGGTCCATGCCTGTGTCTGTCAGAGTCAGCAGAAACACTAAACACCATTTGAAAATAAATCACGAGTGGTTAACCATGCACATGTGTACATGCTGCCCTTTGCACCCACTGCATCTTACCCTGGCTGACAATGTTTGCTCAAATGAAGAAACACTGGAGGTTCACTGAAGGCTGCATGAGTGTCTGAGACCACATTCTCTATGCTGATGGTCTATCATCCAAAAGGAGGCTTCGTCAACATTAAACTTTCCTGTAACTTTTGCAGTTAGGTTTTCCAGATGAAGTCTCACAGATACCATAGTTTGGAGACAAGAAGGAAAGAGTGGAAGACTGAGCTGCAGTCACAGGAAATAATTCTAAATGGGCTCAAAGGAGTCATCTAGCCCACCCTTCTGTACAAATGTAATTTTAAAAATATATACTTTTTCACATATATTCCTCCTTTCAGAAAGTGACCCTTTCCTTTTTTTTTACAAGTACTCTATTCCAAGTCTTATTCATCCTTGCTCATAGAAAATCACTACTGCTGTCAAGTTGGGTGTTGAGTCTCATTGCTTCCTGTCATCTCATACATTTTTTGGGGAAAAAATAATGTCTTTAGTTTGTTTTATTAGGAAGTACACTGCTATTATGTCTGTACCAGGAACATCACTCAACATGGTTATTCACATTTCACATAAACAGTGCAAGTTGCTGCATATTATTGCATAGCAAAGTAACTGGATAAGCACATTATGTAGACTGTCTATACCATTTTTTTGTTGATGTGAAAATAAAATTAATTGGCTTTGAAATTCAGGTTCTGTGATTATTATTTTTTAATCAAATAGCTGTTTGGCTTGGTTTTTTTTTTTTTTTGTTTTTTTTTTGTTTTTTTTTTTTTGTTTTTTAATGATGACCTGCACCAACTCCACCAGTTCTTCACCTGGGGACTAACAGATTAATGGAAAAACACATCTCAGGGACTGTCTGGAATAACCACAACTGTGAGGAGCGTTCCTTTCATTCTACCTTCATTTCTCATAAGCTTTGAAAAGTCATAACAGGAAATAAATGTAAAGCATCTCAGGAAGCCATTTAATCCATCTTCCTGCTCCAGGGCTGAATTTGAACTGAGAATTTATAAGGAATAATGGAAGGCAGCCTAGAGAATTACTTTCTTCCTGAGTCACCTAAATTTCCTTTCTTTAAAGGATTGCAGAGCTTTGGTCTAATTTTCCCTTAAAAAAGCCAATTTTGTTTTTAGAAACACTAAAATGATGCCCTTTCTTCTGTTGAAGAAGTTTTTGATACTCCAAACTTCCTTGTACAACTAGCATTCTGTCAAGACTATGAAAATGGGCAGGTCTTACAAAGCAACATCTTTAACTGTGAGTTACACCACCATGTCTTTAAGAAGCCAGAGATTTTGGGAAAAATTCACATGAGGGGTCTCCAGGCCATGTTAATGAATATACATGCCAAATACTTCTGTCCATGCAACTGACAGGAGTTGTTACAGATCTTCCCTGCATCAGTGTGTTGACCCAAAGAAATGAAGAGGGGAGCTAGGCAGACATATGAATGACTTCTGAAGTAAGATAATAATAGAAGTCATTGAAACCCTTTATCCAGGAGAAATCTGGGTTGCATCTGTAAGGATAAACTTTATTCACTTATTAAAATGCATAGAGGTTTCTTTGTTTTAAAGGACTGTAAATGTGGAAAGCAATATTCTGGTATTTTAAAAATGGTCAAATCAACAGAATACCAGAAAACTCTCCAGACTGATGCCCAAATGTCATCATCATCATTATCATCATGGCTAGGCTTCACGAACGAAGATTTGAGAAGGGCTCTACCCACGCTTGCTACAAGCGCGCTGATGGCTAAAAAGGCCAATGCGAGATAGACAAGTCAGGTTGCAGAAAGTACAGCAGAAAGACTCCCCAGGTGATATCGACAAGACGAGATTCTTTCTGCCTTGTCTTTTCTCCTCGAGAGTGATCCTGCGTGTGTTCTCAAAAGCAGCAGCAGCGTTATAGATGGTGTGTCTCCAGGCCTCCCAATTGGAGGCCAGGGTAGACCACTGGTGGTGATCAATATGGCCAAGGCTGAGGGATTGTTTCAGGCAGTCCTTGTATCTCCTCTTTGGGGCTCCTCTCTTGTGGCAGCCAGTGGCAAGTTCCCCATAGAGCACGATCTTAGGGAGGCGGTGGTCCTGCATCCTGGAGACGTGCCCTGCCCAGCACAGCTGTGTTCTCAGCAGCATGGCCTCAATGCTCGTGACTGCTGCCTGTTCAAGGACAGACGTGTTGGTCACATTTGGGGTTTTAGAGGGAAAAGAGGAAAAGATTCTGTGCTTGCAGCAGAAAGAAAAGGGAAAAAATACAGTACAAAAGTGTGAGACAGAAAAATTCTCTGCTGTTTGCAAGCGTACCAATTAGTCTGGTAAGAGATTGTTTCTTCCTGTAAACCTTGTCTCTCCTAACAAACAGTTGAATTATCATTATTGCTTTGGGGTTTTTTTATTCCTTCTGTTACTGTAGAGATTAAAAGGCAAACAAACTGATTATCACCTTGCCAACACTTATCATCAGGTGGCCGTGGCTGTTTATATTGCTGTCCAAAGCCAACAAGAAGTACCTTAACAGAGAACAAAAGGTATTGTTTAAAAAAACAACAGTTGCCATTAAGTCCTCATGATATAGATCAGATAAATCCAGTGTTACTGTAGGGATCATGACCTCTGGGTTCCCCACCAGGCTCATTGTAACTTTATCTTATCATCGCTGTATATCCTAATAAATCAGCGTGTGCCACAAAAACACAACAGTTAGCATTGCCTTTCCAAAGGCTGCTTTGCAGCTTTTGTTGCTTTAACTGCACATTCTCTAATTGTTTTAGATTGGTCTAATTGGACATTCAGAGGTGGGGATTAGATTTTTAAAGAACTCTAGAATGAAGTGGGTTCCTGCATATAAATTTCTCCAGCTGTGTTATTAAACTCAAGAGGAAACAGATAGATGGCAAAAATATACAGGGCTCAGAGCACTGCATTGCTTGGGCAATTAATTAGCAACTCCAAAACTGAATGCCTTCCTAAGGTGAACCTTCATATCTCCCAAAGAGCAGCAGGAGATCACAATTGTTGTGATACTCTGTCTTGCAGGATATAATCGTATGTATACAATCCCTCTGGTTTTGGAGGATATTCTGCTCTCATGGATGTGAGCCCCAAACTCAGGCATTTGTCATTAATTTGACAGACGCTGTTCTCTGATGGTTGCAGTGACCCTATCTCCATCTTGACTTTGAGTTACTGAGGGCATCCAATAAAAAGGCAAGTAAAGAGACACAGGGAAACTTTCTAACTGGAGCTAAACAAAGCTAAGATCAGCCAGATTTGTGGGGTTTGTTATGAAGGAGAATAAATACTTTTATGTCCTCTTCCAGCATTTCAAGTAATTTAGAGATGGTGCTTATCTTGTTTTCTGTGTTAGTGGAAAATTTTGATGATGATATATTAATGAGTGCTTTGGAATTATCTGATCTTGCTTTAGGGAGCAGCAAAGTAAGAACTACAACATTAAATTTAGGCATGAGGTTCTCAGAGTCTAAATTTGAAGAGACCAAGGGAGAGATAAGGAACAGGTTAACAAGTTCAGCTGTTACAGTATAAGAATGAGTACTCCATTCTACCCCATTCCTGGATTTAACAACTCACTCCTGTGACAGAAAAGTATGTTCAAATAAATTAAACAATTTCACATAAATTAAACAATTTTCAGTGAAACAGCCAAGATCTGAGAAGATATCCTTTTTTCTAGTTTTTCTTTGGTAATTAAACAGTGCCTTAGAGGAGGAGCAGTTGTGGCAGAAAACCTTAACATCTTAAACCACTTCTCTTGAAGAAATCTTCAGTGCCCTTAAGCACAGAGGCCCTTCAGCAGAGTGAGGTTCAACTAGCATTTATATGTAACCAGTATGAAGCACTATGTAAAAAGCATGATTGAATCCTCAACCCTTTCAAGGCTGGCCCCTGAAGCGAGTCAGGTGGTTCTCTCACTGAGTCTGAAGGATCATAACAAAGAAATTTCCAACCTTGGTGTCACATCCATTTTGCCTCTCACAGCCATGTCAATAGGCCACTGGCCCATTAAATAGTTTAGGTTGAAGGGACTCAAATCCATGGCTTTGTGCCAAATCCATGGCTTTAAGTACCTAAACCATCTGGCTATGTAGGGTTCTCTCTGCTTTTCAGTGGGATCTGTGCCCTGATGCAACCAAAAACACAGAATCTCGGGGCCTACAAAGAGAGGAGGTTCTTTCCCAGAGTGTTTGGGATGAAATGTTCCACATTCAAGCTAAGGAGGTTCTGGGTGAGTTTTAAGCATTGCCATGCATACGTGACCACTGAAATGTGCATTCCTGGACTTGGCTTCCTAAGAACTTTCTCAGATCTGATCTTTCTGGCCTTTTTGCTGTCCCAGTAATTATCAAGAACACAGGGGGTTTTACTGTAATTTAATTATCCACAAATGTTAATTTTACTTGCTTAAATCAAGTTCCTGAAGGCTACAGTGTGGGCAGAATAGCAGTAAGAAATAGCTCAGACTAAATAAATGTGAGGGCAATGAATGTCAGGGTTATTAAGAGAAGCAACTGGTTAGGAATTAAATTGACTTGAAAGACTTATCTAAAAAAAAAAAAAGAGATAGAAATCTCTAAAAGACTGGATTTTTAGGGGATTTTGACATCCTGTGTTCCCAGACAGACAGCTGGCAACCCAATGGATGCTCTTCTCACAGTGCTTTGGGTTGTCTTTTTCCATCAGACCAGGCAAACCAGAACTTGTAAACCCTACAGAGAGGATATTGATGCCCTCAGAGATCCTTTGGCTGCATTATTTCAAAGTTTCAGAGGAATTTGGTTGAATCAGCTCATGTGAGGGGATCGTTAGCTGACTTACTTTATCGATGCATTTGGTCGATCAGTAATCTTGTAACATATCCATCCAGTGCTGGCTCCCATCACTAAATGCAGAAAACAGCTACATCCTGTGTCTGATGACCCACAATCTGAATATTCCCATGTCAACTGCTTTTTATTACCCACTTCTTTCTAGGCTTGATTAAAGGTCTTGCTTACTTCTGCATGTTACTGTGCCCAGTACTGTGTTGTCTTTGCTGTTTTCTTGCATTCAACAGAATAAAAGACTTAACTTTTAAATAAATGAGGGCAAATTCTTGCTGTGACCAGGGAAGAAGGGAGGGCAATAAAGAGAGGATGTCTTGGAATTGGATCCACAGAGGAGCTTCAATCCTAGTCTTACTCAGAATACTCAGTCTATTTTTGCTTTCTTGTTAGCACAATGTTTTTCTTTGGGTTCCTGGTGAATTCAGGGTCTAGATAAATTACTTTAGTGAACAGATGATATAGCTCAAGATATTATCCCACTCTCCCCCACAGCTGGTTCAACCCTGAAAGCTCAGTTTGAGCTTCTGCAAGAGATGGTTGGAACTAAGCCATCAGATTCTCTGCTGAAGGAGCTGAGGACTGTCCTCAAGGCAGCAGTGTCTTGCAAGACAGCAGCAGCAAAGGAGGTGCAATAGCCTGATGCACCACCACAGATAGTGGAAAATTTGTCTCTTAAGTATTTTCTCTCACCGTTCTTTTTTATTTGGTTGTTTGGAGATAGAGAGACCCTTATTACTAATGGCAAGTGCCCACAGAAATAAGCCTGGCCCTACTTTAATGCATTTGCCTATGTCAAGGGGTGTTAAGAGCCCATTGTGGATTAGCCCAAGTGTAAATGGCCAGTCACACATCCAGTTTAAATTTAGATATTTACTTGTACAGCATCCCAGAATCCAAACAAATTCAGTATAGTTGCACCCAAGTGAAAGCAGTCTGAAGGCAGGGTAGAACTCAAGTATTCAGAGGCACTGGTGCATCAACAGGAGACTGAGGACTGTGCTTTAACAGAATAACACAAAGAGGAACATTTGCAGATATTATTCATGTACTTAACAGCTGGAAGCAAAGAGCTCCGATCTAATCTACAAATATTGCTGAGTTTGGGAATATGCACAGGTAGTGAATTTATTAAGCCTCAGAGCCCTAAGAACAGAAGTGCTGTGGTTGGAGTTATTCCTTCTGTGCAGTGTGAAAGGGGCTGGCCCCACTGTTTACAGAGGGTAGAAACACTTCCTTCCTGTCCCACAGATGTGAGCACAAGGCAGGTTTGATTCCCTCACCTGTGTGTGGGGACCAGCAGTCACAGGTCTCCAGCTACTGCAGTCAGCGGGGAGTGAAAGACTATTCAGAGCCAGGTGATGCAATGTTAGATTTTAGCTTCCATTTCATTAAACTTCCTTTTTTACTCATCAAAACATCACTTACAGATACAGCATTGCTTATCTGAGTCAATGAAAAGCATATGTATAATTTACAGTGCTGTCTTTCACTACAGTCTTTTGTAAGTAAATTCATGCTTGTGATTAGCTTTCCAACAGATGTCTGAAGACTGGCTATTAGTCAAGGGACAAATACAAGATCAACATCACAGTTTCCCTTGTACAATCAGCATGTCTTATCTCTGCACAGGAGGTACTGGTGCCGACAAAAGGGTTAATCAGTCCCAAATCATGTGGCTTCCTGATGCAGACACATGACACTGGGGCTCAGACCACCAGCTTTCTCCTCACAAGCCACAAGATGTGCATCAGAGGAGGATGATATTCTGTTCATAAGACAGAGGTGAAAGGCTCTATATCCTATTACAGATCCCCTGGGCCAGCTAGTCTCCTTGTTTACATTTTTGTCAGAAAAAATCAAGGATGTTTTTACATTTGTGAATGGAAAGACAGCAACAGAAGTGCATGTGAAGTGGTATTTCTTAGTCCCACCATCTGACTCAGTGTTGGATAGCAGCCAAGGAAGGAAGGCAATTGCCAGCTCTCCTGCTGTGAGCACAGGGCCACGCAAAACCAAGGATTTCTCTGGCACTCGATGGAAGCAACGGGGAATCTCTGAGTTCCTGAAGTCACCTTCTGAGCTGACTACTGTAAACTGGTGACCATGCAATTCTAAGATACCACACACAGAGAATCAAGAGCATGTGCCTTCTGGTGGTTTCAACAAAAAGTATGCCTGTGGTGAGCTCTCCAGCCTTGGGTCCTGCAAAGTAGTCCACGCTCAAGAGAACTTGACTCGTCAGGTTCCCTCTATGCCTTTTGGAAATAAGCTTCATTCTCACACTCTGATCTGGGATCATTACACTGAAATACAAAAGGATGCCCAGACTCCTATTACTGCTGAAGTTACAAGAACTTAGAATAACCTATGAATGATCCTTCTCAGAGTAAATCAATAAGAATAATTCATAGAAAAACAGCATCGATGTTTCTATAATACTGAGTTAAATAGCACCAAACAGTGTTCTAGTAATTCAACCATCTGTGCTGTTCAGCCACCAGACTTGTTCCTGACAAGGCTTTGACCTGACTATCTAGCTTTTATCAAGATGAGAAACAATTGTAGGAGCTAGCACACGCCTGGGAGCACTGCTAGTCTGGGTGCAGACCTTTCTTTGCTTTGGGAATCAGGAGAATCTCTTTGTCTGTCTTTCATAAGCTTATATGTAGGTTTTGAAAGATAGAAAAGTACCTATGCACACCAGCTGGCCTTAATGCCCAGAGGACAGTCCTAAGTCCATGTCACTCAGTGGGACAGTTATAGCCTAAATGTCTGGCGTCAAAGAGCAGTGCAGTGCTGTGGTATTTGCTGCTGATGCAGAAAGTTTCACAGCAGCCTGCAGAGAAGCACCTCTTGTCCCATATAGTTAGAGATGCATCCATTTCACATGCCTCGTGCAGGTGCTCTTCATCTTACAGATATGTGGGTCCCCTTCTTTCACCTCTTTATGTGAGAAGCCAACATTTTAGTCATAGGACATGATGGACCATGTGCCATGGGTTGTGGGGTCCTCAGGAAAGAGGCCTGAAGGCACTGTCCTATGGACTGTCCTTTTCTGTTCATCTGCCTCATGGTGCAATCCTAGTCCAGCTGTGAGAGTAATGAAGGAAAAAGTTACCTGAGGGTAGGCCAGAGGTAGGATGAACTGTTCTGGCAGGACAGACTTGGACTTAAATACAGTGTAAGATTTTTGATGTCTGTCATCTTTCTGAAGGTTTTTAACTCTTTCAGTTCTCCTACCACACCACAGTCATTCTTCTGAAGGAACCAATTGAAAACACACTCCCTTCTTTAATCTGAAAACAGCACCCCTTATTTCAGTTCTATTCTCAGTTTTTTTACACCCTGACTCTTCTTACTGCTGTTCTGTTGCCTCTGCTCCATCTTCTGCCTCCTCCTTCTCTTTAGCTCTTCTGCCTCCTCATCCTCATTGCTAACACTTTTCCACCACCTCCCAGAAATCTTCTACAGCTCCTTCTTCCTGATGTCTAATTAACCAAAGCATTTTTCCCATTTTGTTGTTATAACTGCCTGTGGGCAGGATCACAGCCCAAAGATTTCACTCTGCTGAAGCATTGACTTCCCCTGACTCTCCCACTGGAGCCAAATTTCCCCTGAAAAGTTTTGATGATTTCTTTATTCTTCTGCAAGCAAAGAAAGACATGTGTGTGAACCAACTCCTCTGTCTGATTCATCAAAGGCCAGCAGTAGCTGATGAGTGAAATGTAATTAAGATGTGATTATAGAATCAAACTTACAGTTCAGTCCATTTCCTCTAAGTCTTTCTGAGTTTTTAAGTTGACTTTGCTCATATGTAAATAATTAGATATTATGTAATCCAGGCCATCTCAGCTATTTTTGTTAGTCTGTGTAAAGTCATAGGAAAGGTACTAGAAATTATGGCTACAGTGTGCCACTTTGGCCCAAACATAATCTGCACTAGATTGCCTGAGTTTCTGAACTTCATAGTATCATAAATTTGTGCAATTATAAATGTAGAAGCAAGAAGTATGTAAGCTCAATGAAAACATCTGAACTAACATAATGTAATGATAAATAAATTCCCATAAAGCTGCTACAGAGATCTCCAGGGAGTAGCTCTTAAACAATGATCAGAACAACAACAAAAAACAAACAAACAAAAAAAAAAAAAAGGCAAAAAAAACCAAAACCCACAGAACTAAAAGCTTTATATGCTGTATTATTATATTTTTTGCCTTTTAAATACTGTACTTTGGGTTATGGCTATGAGGTCTTAGGAAAATTCTGAGTGGAACTGTTTAATGCAAAATGTCCAAAGTGCACCTGAGAACAAATGATGCCCTGAGGCTTCTTAAATGGAGTCCAGTAAGATCTCTTTCTCTATATTAACACTGGAAGACAAAGTTAAATCAACTAGAAAAAACCCTAAGCTATTAAAATATGCTTTTGCTTATAGAAAGCATTCATCTTTCTGTCTCTTCAGCCACTGCTAGGTAAAGAACTTCATCTGCTCCAGTTTAAGTCGACGGCTATGTCCTGATTGACTTAAACAGGGAAATGGCTGGGCCACAAATGCAGAACGGGGGGAAACTGATTGAAAATGGGTTCATATTTCTGTCAGAGCAAAGGAAAATATCTGTAAACAATTTCCTTCTAAGGCCTTTTAGAACCAAAGTGATTAATGGAAAGCAACTGGCAGAAAAGCAACAGCCAACCCAGTGAATGGAGAAAAATAAATAGAACATTTACACAACCATCTTTCCAGAGCAGCCAGTGTCTTTCTCACACCTATATTTACTTTTTAATGCTATCTAAATAAGAACACATTGAACAAATGTATTTTTTTTCTGTTTTGCATAGCATCATCTTTTCTACCTTCATTTTCAGCACCACTAGGGCTGCTCAACATATAATAGGGCACTTAGTAAGCTTGGCTGCTTTGACAATTATTTAATCTTATATTGTTCTGTTGTGAATGTTAAAAAAGCAAGGCACAATGAGTGTGTGAGCATAAATATTAATTGCAAACATAGTCTGTTTATCCTGCAATGTGTAAATGAAGAAAAGATAGTGCTTAAAAGGAAAGCAGTCTTTTCTTCTGTAAAAAAAAAAAAAAAAAAAAAAAAAAAAAAAAAAAAAGAGAGAGAGAGAGAGAGAGAGACCTCTAATGTTCTTATCTTTCCTGTTCTTATCGTGCACAGAGCACTTTCAATCCATCAAGACAGTACTCTTCTTGTCTAATCGAACTGCTGAGAGATAAGAGGTTTTAGGGTTTCCTGACCATTGTTTGAACCTTTTTCTTCCTAGCTCAAAGAGGAAAGTCTTGAAAGTCTCTAAAGTTCCAACTGTAACTAATTAGGGAATCTGAGGAATATTCAGTTCAATGCAGAGGTTAACGAAAAGGAAAACTTCAAACCACTACAGAGATGACCTTAATGGGAGATTCAGATTTGAATTAAAGCTATAGTAAGCTAGTCACTGGAGATTCAAGCCCCTTTTCTTCTTACTTTGGAAAAGTTGAAAAGCCTACTGTTAAGCACGTAAATAAGAAAATCTCTAAACCTTAAAAGAGCTGCCCATTCGTATCTATTTTTATCTGAGTATTGAGCCATTTTAATGGAGATGAGAAAATGGCTGGGCAATTAGCTGTATTAGTTGTGTAGACTTATAGCTTGGACCAAAATGGTGAAAGACTCCACGTGCAAAGCAAAAAATAATGTTTTTTAAACAACTGTAACTAGCTGTTAGAATTTCAGATAAGGAATACTACATTTGCTGATTTTATTCCTTTCTGTTATAATATTACTTGATTATGTGAGAAGCAATTTTAACCAAACACAAAAAACATGCAAAAGTGAAATACACTTGGCAAAGACCAAGAGACAGTGAACAACAGATTCCAAATAGCTGGATGGTTTGGGTTTTTTTTATCCCAACTGACTTTCAGTTCCTTGTAGTATTGACTACAATAGACTAACATTTAATTAGAGAACTTCTTAAAATGACCATGTCTCCCTGGATTTAATGGCAAATTAAAGAGAGGAAACTTCTCAGAATTTAGTTTCCTGCTTTTAAAATTAAAATTTTTCTTGTTCTGTAGAATTTTAAAATGTCATCAGGCTTTTACTCTCTGCAGTTTGTTATGAATCACATAAAACTCATTAAACACAGCATTTTTCATCATGTCATGTGTATATTAGTGAAATCATTGCAAATGTGTTTCAATAAATCACCAGATCAACTGCCATAGAAAAGTCAACAGGAGAGTTAAAAATAACTGTTCTTTCATGGTTTCCCACAGTAATGCGACTGTCTCAAACTCTAGGCAATTTATTTATAGTCCTTTTTTAATAGTAGCTACTTAGTTGAATTTCCGCCTTCATATTTGGGTTGTTTCATCTAGACATGAGTACCAGTCCCAGCCTGATTGTTTGGATTCAACTCTAATTTCTCCCAGATTGTCCGTGGAGCATGTACATTACAGAACTTAGTGGCTAAAAAGAAACACACACCAAAAACTGTTGCCCAATAACCTGCACAGAGGCAGGATCAAGCAGACTAAATCCTCCTCAGGAGAGGGTCATCTGCCTCTTCTTGAAAACATTCAGTAAAAGGTTTTTCACTTGCCAGCCATTGTTTCAGAGCCCGTATGTAAAGTTTTTTTCTTTTCCAATATAAAACTTTTGGTTGTGAACAGACTTATTCTCTCACTAGTGTACACGGAGCACAATGGTTTCCTGTCCTCCCTACAGCAATATTAACATACAAGAAGCATGCCATGGTCTCCTCAAGTTTCTTTTTTTAGGTACCCAGTTCCTTTAGACTTTCCATATTTGTGCTCTGTATCCCTTATCACCCAGGCACCAGGCTTGACCTTCACCAGCTTAGCTACATTATCTAAACCTTGCTATGACACTCCTGACACTCCTGAAACACCTCCCTAATGAAGAAAGATTGAGGGACTTTGGTTCTTCAACATGGCAAAGAGAGGGCTCTGGGGAGACTTCTTAGCAAATTTTCAATATAAAAAGGGAGAAATATTTACCAAGGCCTATTGTGACAGGACAAGGGGAAATGGTTTTAAACGGAAGGGTTTATGTTGGTCATGAAGAAATTCTTTACTGTGAGGGTGGTGAGGCACTGCAACAGGTTGTTCAGGGAAGTTGTGGATGCCCCATCATTAGAAATATTCAAGGCCAGGCTGGATGAGCTTTGAGCAACCTGATCGAGTGCAAGATGTCCCTGCCCATGTCACAGTGGGGCTACGCTAGATTACCTTTGAAGGTCCCTTCCAACTCAAACCATTCTGTGATTCTGATTCTAATGAAACCTGGGTAACAAATAGAGAAAAAAAAGTTGGAACGAGAAAGGTGTTGGTTCACAAGCAAATGACATTTTATATTCTTATTTAATTTTAGCTCGGTTATAATCTCCAAACTCACTTTGCTTTACTGCTTTCACTGCCAATTACTCCAGCTCTACATATGTGGGTTTAATACTCACCCCAAATTGTACTTATCACACTCACTCTTAGAGAATTTCCACCTGTCTGTCGTGACTCACCTTCCCAATTTGATTGACTGTATTCCCACAGAACCCACTGGGTTGTCACTGTCAAAGCTGACAGGGCTCCACTCGTGCTGACAATCCCACAGGGACTGCAGAAGTTCAGCTTATTGCAGTATTGGTCCCTTATTTATGTGCTGTTCCTTTTTACCTGTGCCAGAAGCAGCATGCAGGAGCTTCTTTTTTCTACATCTGGGGAAACACTCCAAACCCCTAATTTTGCTGATGCACTATAGAACATACAAGCTAATACTGAATATTTTAAGAATCAGGAAATGTGGAGCTTATCCCATTAAATGTACAAAGCTACTATACTTTTAGAAATTGTTTAGAGAAACATTTTGGCTGTAGGAAGTTGATCATAGGCACTAAAGGACTTCTTCCTTAACTGGAAAAAAGATTGAGACATAAAAGGAATGAGACTTGCTTTTGCTAAACATATTTTAAGCTGTCCTTTTAATAATAAAAACCAGTTGTCTTCAAGAGGGATAACTTTTAAATATAAAAAAATAACACACCACAGGGAACTGAAAGGAAAAACAAATTTAATTATGTATTCAAGGCCATCCAAACCACCCACCCACATATTAAGTGTTTTCTGGCTACACAGACACTTTGGTTGCCATGGATTAGCCAATGGCCTTTGTTTGAAAAGTAAACACCTTTGTCAAAAAATAAAAATATTACATGAAGTGAATAATCAGACTGTTATGGCAACATCCTTCTCCCTCTGAAATCAGCAGGCTACTTTCAGCAGGATAGATGTTAAATTTTTGCTTGTCTGATTAACAAAAGCAGGGATAGCTGTAGTGAGGATGTCAGGAGCTGGGCTGAACTGACAGCTGGGTGCACTGACAAAAAGCAGCCACCTCTGACCAAGGGGCTCAGGGAGGAAGAGTAGAGGTTAAGTCAGATGTGGCAAGACTACCAGGTGTGGACTGTCAGAACCACTGTGTTGATCTTAGTGAATTAAATGTTGAATTTAGTTGTACAGAGAGTCAAACTCCAGTGCCTGAGAGTTTTCACTGGCATTGGTTTTTTTCTTATATAGATGTAGGCTCTTAAGAGATGACTGGCATTTTATCAATGAGCTTGAAAGCAAACTGTCTGCAATGCAGTGTGGCAAATGCACAAGGCAAAGCAGCCATAGATCACTTCAGCCTGAACGAAACACTGATTAATATTCAGTTTGTGTGTCATCATACGTGTCTGAGCCTGCTGGAACTCAAAATTACAGACAATGAGAGGCTTAAAATTTCAGTGAGCAGAAGAATTAATCTAATAGGGCTGTGCACAAAAAGCCTTTCCTCATACCCCTGAAATGAGGGCTTTCACCCTTTTGCCGTCAGTGAAGTTTGCAGATGGTATGGGGGAGCCTAGCAAAGAGGGAAAACATGGCTCACTGCAGCAAGTGAGATGAAATATTTGGTTATATATATATATGTATATATTCTATGTATGAAGGCATATATGTATGGCAGAAGGGTTTTAGTAACTGAAAACTAGAAGTGATGGCAACTGATATCAGTTTGGTCTTCAAAGAGGGATGCTTTGTTACAGTACACACAGTCTAAAGCCTTTTGGAGCAGGCAATCAAAGGGACCAATGCCAAACCATATTTGCCTGTTATCTGCAACAGTCTCTGAGAGGATGCTGATTTCAATTTGTCATATGCATTTCTTGGTAGTTAATATTATCCTCTAGACAAGAAAATATCAAAAGTGACAAAAATTATGTGGGAAATTGCCATTTATAAAGCCACGATTTGCAAAAGCAGGAAACACAAAAGCGCTGGGATTTGGGGAGCGCGAGATATTGGCGGTTTGTGAGGATGCTGCACCAGATGAAAGGCTAAAGTAGCAACAACAACAAGAAAAAAAAAATCTTGCAATGGCAGGCATTCAAAAGCCCCCACGCTGAGAGAAAGAGACATCAAGTCCATCTGAAAACTAGTGAAGGTAGATGGATGCCAGCAAAAATAATTACTTTGTCGAGACAGAGACAAATTTTTGGAAATGAAGTGACAGGCTACTGGAGGAGTCATTTGTTTTAACTTGCCATGTCAGTGGAGTCCAAAAGACATGTCAATGCAAACAAAATGTATAAATTAAAAATAAAAAGCTCTTTACAAACCTAATTGCTTGCCAAGAGCCAGGGAAGGGAAAAGCATGTATCAGAAACAGTGTCCTTGCAGCCCTGAATTCCTAAAGAAACGGGGCAAACTCCAAATGGACACAGCATTGCTATGCTGAAAATGCATGGCAATTCATTAGGACGTCATTTTTCAGTGAGAAAAAACATCTAGAAATACAGAATAGAGTTCAGCTAAGGTGAACTGGTAGATCTATATGCCTGTCCTGAGTAATCAGGCAAATGGTCAATTCAGAAGAACCTAGAAGAATTAAGGATATGGAAAAATATGTTGAAATAAATGAAAGCTATTAGGCACTACAACACAACTTTGCAAATGAGACAATGTAATGCTGATATAGCAGTGTCTGGACTAAGAGAAATACTGCAAGGTGAATACATTCATGATGGTCAAATGTCTTCCCCTAGAGATAGGGGGTCTGATAAAGTCCAGATAAAAGTAAGGAGCTGGAGAGTGAGAAGCACTTCCAGCAAAGACTTTGTTACCCTGCCTGAATGAATTTTCAGAGCTCTTGGGAGCACTGCACAAACCCTCTGCTGCAGGAAGTCCCTGTTCTACAGACCTCTGGAGAGCTCAGTTTACGTTAACAAGGGATTTTCCTTAATTCAGTTCCCTATTTGAAAGATTTCAATTACTTGCCAAAATCCTTCTGGGTACATGCATGGTTTCTTTTACTAGGAAATCAGGACTTAATATACAGACATATTTTTATGCCCTAAAATCAGAGATTTGTTTGTTTGAGAGAGAGAGGGATATTTCATATGAGAAATCTAAACAAAATATCTAAAGAGCCTGCTGTAATGGTACATACACAATTAGACAGAGATTCCCTGAGGGATAATGGAACATCAGTCTGACCCTGTTAAATTCAACTTCTGCATTCATTCAGTATATGCAGTGAAGATGTGAGTATCTTGGTCAAAAGTACATTTAAATGCCTTGAAACAGCTGGGTTCATCTGGTATTTAACCAGGCATTCAACCTTGCAGAGAACTGGGAGAGCAATACTATATTTGGGTTTTTTTAATTCATAATAAATAGTGAAATGTGATTTTCTGGCAAAACAAACCCAACACAGAAAAACATACAACAGATTACAACAAAGATTTCTGATTCAATACTGAAGTATTAAAATCAACTATTATTCTTACTAACTTTAATTGCAAACATGGCTCCTGGATGTTCTCCTAAAATCCTGGAGAGAAATTGCTATCCCCTGATAGCAAAATATCTTTTGATTTTTTTCACATATGTCATAAGTGAGTCTGTGTGGGGAAAAAAATACCATCTCACAGCATAGCGCTGGAGAACTATCAGAACCTTTTTTTGCTGTAACTTTCTATATGATTTTTCCTTCTGGGAATATCTGGCAATAACTGTATACTTTCCAAACCATAAACGAAGAGGACACTTGTCCAAACTTTTATGTGCTACGATAAGTAATAGTCAGAATGTGCACTTGCATTCACATAAATACAGTGTATGAGGGATGTTGACACAAAACATGGGATTTTCTTCCATCTATCTAAAATTTGTCCTCGCAAATGAATGCAGAACCATAAGGTTTTGAAGAAAAAGTCTTCTTAAAGCATCTAGTTCCTCTCCCCGTCAATACAAGATTGCTTTTCGATATACAGTCTCATGTGGGTTGTTTGGTTTTCCCCTCCGTTCTTTCGTCTTACTTCACGTGTATGTGAAACATTTAATTAGCAGCAAGAACGTCTGCGAAGCACAGCACTGTGGTACTGGAATGCAGCAGAAGTGACTCCAGCCAAAATGAGCTCTGCTAGTCAGTTCCTCTTGTCCTCTTCCCCTGCCTTCTCAAATCCAATCGGAAGATCCAGCCTTCACATGCCAAGATTTTTGTCAGTGAGCACACACAGGTTTCCAAGTAAAGCAGTGCCAAGGCGAGACTGTTGCAATTAATACAATTAATAGAAATCCAGCAGAACTCTGACTCCCAGCCTCAAAGCCAATCCATCCTTTCAGGAAACGTCACCCCTGGCTCCAGATGCAGCAGAGCAGTCCACGTGCTCCTGGGGTTTGCCCTGTCGCTCACATTTCTGGATCCTCTGAGTGTCATGAGCAGGCTCGTGCTGGGAAATTGCACAGAGCAATCAGTATCTTCCAGCCGCCCGACAAGAGCTCTTCTAGCAACTCTGGTGACAATTCCAGGAATGATTCTGCGTGTGAATGGGGAGTTTGGTCTTCCTGAGAAGCAGGAACCACCGAGGGATTTACAAGGAGGGGCAGCATATCTCAATAGGAAAGTCATCCAGGAAGTCTCATTTCCAAGAACCAGCTGGTAAACAGTTTAGAGCGCCTTGTTCACATCTGTAACACTCAGCAATTAATGAGGCACTCGTGTACCTATAAAATAACCAATTCAGTTCTGTTTATTTACATCACTGATTGAGCACTTTGTCACTGCCTTTGAAGAGGGGAAAACTAGGATGAGCCCCAGATACAAACTTAGGGAATGCTGGCATGGTAAAACGGCTTATCTCTCCCTTTTTAACAAGAGGTGGTTATGGTGTTAGTTTAATGGCAGAGGTATTTGGAGTGGCCATTAACAGGTAATTAATAGCTTGAAATGCACCAATCTATGAGAGTGCTCAGGATTGTACTGTAAAGCTAGTTCAGAGCTGCTAAAATATTTGTCAGACAGGCAATACACAGCCTCAGAAACCTTCCCCGCCAGTTCTCCCGAGCCATGTGCACCGGGGTGAGAGCAGCTCCCATCCAAAACACGAGTTTGCACTGGGAAACCCTGTTCAGACAGTGAAATTAAGTTTGCTTTTCCGCACTGACCCAGAGCCCCTGCACTGCAGAGACAGGCGACCTTCGGCGGGGTCCACGTTAGAAGAATACAGCTGCTCTTTTCTAACAAGAGGGAAGAAGGAGGCTTTTATGGCTGTCCCTGAAGAGAGCCCTCTTACAATGCATCGCAGTGTCTAAACAGACCTACGTGCTCTGATCCCACTTGGCAATAATGAGGGACTTGTATTCCTCGGGCTTCGGGGACCAGCCCGCCCGTCGGGCTGCAGATGCCGGCTCCGGTTACAGCGGCGGCGCGCTAAAAACCTGTGACATTTAAGCGGGGATGAAAATTAAAATTGTCTTTAGCCATTGTCCGTGTATTTACCCTTTGCTTTGCTCTGTTTCCATAGCAATAAAAAAAAAAAAATTAAAAAGGATCACATGCGTCCCGCTCGGAGGGGGCGGGAGGGGGATGGACGGGCCGCCGTTCTGCGGGCAACCGCGCCCCGCCGTGGCTCCGCAGCGAGAGCGGCCCCACATCGCTCCCCTCGCACAGAGACCGGCCCCACACCGCTCCCCCCGCACAGAGACCGGCCCCACACCGCTCCCCGCACCGCCCGAACGGCCCCTACACTGACTGCACCCGCTACTGAGGAGCGGGGCTGAAGGAATTTGCCCCAAGCACTGCCAGACACCGTCTGGATGTGTTGCACCATCAAATCACAGAATCATGGAACAGTTTGGGTTGGAGGGCACCTTAAACATCATACAATTCCGAGCCCTCCTGCCGTGGGCAGGGACACCTTCCACTTCATCAGGGTGCCCATATCATATTCCCTTCCCACCTTACCATGAACGCTTTCAGGGATGAGACATCCTCAACTCCTCTGGCAACCTGTTGCACTGTCTCGCCACCCTCTGAGTTGAAAATTTCTTCATATTATCTAATCTAAACCTACCCTCTTTCAGTTTAAAGTCATTACCCCTTGTCCTATCACCACATGCCCTTAGTACTTGGTACCACAGGCCTTCCAGGTACTGGAAGGTTGCTGTGAAGCCTTCTTGGAGCCTTCTCTTCTCTGGGCTGAACAATTCTCTCAGCCTGTCTTCACAGGAAAGTTGTTCCAACCCTCTGATCATCTCTGTGGTCCTCCTTTGGACTCACTTGAACAGGTCCATCTATTTCTAATACAGGGAGCCCCAGAGCTGTACATATGAGCTCAGGCAGGGTCTCATGAGAGCAGAGTAGAGGGGCACCTCTCTTGACCTGCCTCTTCCCTCACCCTGCATCATATTCTACTTACTCAAAATGGGGGTGCAGAGATGAACAATACAGTGTAATGCTGAGTCTGTGTCAGGCCCCTATTGTGAGGCAAAAACCCCACTGACCCCATTCAGTGGGTCAGATTAAAAAGAGTTGTTGACTAACTGTAAGTTCTGCCATCCTCCTTTGGCCCTGAATGTTTGGTGAATTCCAGGGAATTTCTTCCTGTCTGAGCACAAACACAGCAGTTAGTCAAGGCCAACAGAGCATGCCCTCTGCATCCCCACTCTCTGTCTACATCCCATCCAATATTTTATTATAACATCATGAAGGATAATATGTGGTTCCTACAGCTTAGAAATTAAACTTCATAGAGAAGTTAGGAGAAGTAGTGTGAAATAAAGAAAAAGCTTCCCATCAAAATAGGATTTACAATTTTCAGAACTTTTTAGCATTAATAATTTTCAGATTACTTATTAAGCTGATTCTACAGTTTTGTTATTATAAATTATAGCAAAATTTAGTTGTAAGAGACCTCAGGAAATCATCTAGGCCACTACCCTCCCCAAAGCAGAGCTAACCTCCAAGCTTGTCACTGGACCTGATATCTAGGACACCTTTCCAAACTCCAAGGGTGCGACTTTGAGGGCACCTGTGCTGAACGATGCTCATGGTGAAAAACTTTCCCATTATGCCCAATTTGAATTTTCCTCTTACAACTTGTGACTGTTGCCTCTCACCCTTTACTTTCTTCATCTTTGCAAATCCCCTTTATGTAGAGAAAAGAAGGTCCCAGCATGCAGTTCCTGAGACAAATAACAGTAACAGGCACGGGCTGTCTTCTCACTTTCTCAGCCTATGCTGTTAGAGCAGATGTTAGATGAATGCAGGAATGGAGGCATATCAATTGTAAGTGTACTTCAGTCTTTTCAAAACTTTTAACATACAAAATAATCAAGTTTCTACTAAGTAAAAATGTTGATGGTCATTACAAAGGAGTTCAATGCTGTTAAAGAAGAGAATGAAGACACAGCTTTCCTCAATATATGAAAATGACTTAGTGTAAGAATAAGAAAGTAAACTTTCCTAACCCAGAACTGACTTTTGCCTTAGAGATGTTCACATGGTGGACTGCAACCTAGTTGCCTCTGCTCAGATTTAAAAGTTTGTTTGGGTACCAGAATTGATACACCACTGTCCTGATTTTGTCTGGGATTAAGTTATTTTTCTTCCTGGTAACTGGTACAGTGCTGTGTTTTGGATTTGGGATGAGAAAAATATTGTTAACACACTGACATTTTAGTTATTGCTGAGCAGCTCTTAGACAGCATCATAGTCTTTTCTACTCCTCACCCAACCTCAACAGCAAGGATGCTGGCAGTGCACAAGCAGTTGTGAGGGAACACAGCTGGGACAGCTGACCCCATCTGATCCAAGGAGCATTCCATGCCATACAGCATTATACTGAACAATAAAACCAGGGGGGAGTTGCCTGGGGGTCGTTGCCTGCTGCTGGGGGACTGGCTGGGCATCAGTCAGTGAGTGGTGAGCAGATTGCATTGTGCATCACGTGTTTGCATATTCTTCTATCACTACTATTATTTCCTCTTCCTTTTCTGTCCTATTAAACCATCTTTATCTCAACCCATGAGTTTTACCTTTTTTCTGATTCTCTCCCCCATGCTGCTGGGAGGGGAGTAAGTGAACAGCTGTGGGGTGTGCAGCTGCCTGCCAGGTTAAACCACAATGACAAAACATCTGTAGTCTTCAAATAATTTTTCTTATTTCTTGGAGAACTAATTCAGGCTGCAATGAGCTCTGTGCTCTCAGAGCCAGACTACTGCTGCTATCCCAGCTGGCTTCTTCAAGGCTATTATGGGCATCTTTATAGTTCACAACTTGTAGGATCTAATTTATGAAACATTATATACATCAAGTGCATTGGTGAGAAGAAGGAAACTATGTGTCTTATAGAAAAAATTATAAAGGCAGAAATTATTAGTTATTCACTCTTTGGAATGAATAGAGAATAATCTAGGTTTGGAACATGTTTAAGTAATTTTTTAGGTTTAGAAGAGATTTTCTATTACAAACATAAAGCTGCTCTTCAAGAGCATTGTTCTTTGGTTTCAGATGCATCTCAAACAAGCATCTTGTCAGCACCTATTTTAGTGGAGGGATATGGCGTAAGGATATGAGGAACAGGGTATTTTCAGACTATTGTTCAAGTGAGGATTCTAATACAGGTATTTTTGATAGTTGTGAACAGAACCATAGCCTTTTACTAGCTAGAAGTTTTGCACAACTTGGAAACTTAAGCAGTCATTTATTCTATCTGTATTTAAACAGTAAGAAGAGATTCAAACTGCATTAAAAAACCTTTGACCTTCTTTTGAATAAATCAGTGGGTTTTTTCTTCAAACAGCAAGAAATCCTGCTGCAGGACATGATAAATAAGGGAATAGAGTTTATTGAAACTAAAAATAAGTTTTATTAGTTGGTCCAGTGTCTTTTTCCAAGGACTGAGAACAAAAAGCACATGGCATTTGTAGCTCTGTGATTTATATGGTCATATATGAATGTAAACATCCTGAAGACCACACACATTTTTGTCAACTCACTACCACATTTTTGCTTCTACAGTCCTGTCTGATGCACATGCTGGCAGTTCAGATCAAGCTTTTTGATTTGCTGTGCATGTCCTTCCACAAAAATACCAATGCTTGGTGATAGTGTTACAGATCTGTTTAGGTCTCCCACACAGGAGAGAGGGGAAACTCTAGAGTTACATAAAACAACAACTCTAGATCCAGAGCTTGAAGAGAGATTGTGGAAAAAAGCAATACAATTTCAGAAAAAGAACAATGAAGGACCAGGGCAGTGATTATGCCCCCCGTACTTGGCACTGGTGAGGCTGCACCTTGAATCCTGGGTTCATTTCTAGACCCCTCACTTACAAGACGGACATTGAGGTGCTGGTCCAGAGAAGGGTAAAAAAGATGGTGAAGGATCTGGAGCACAAGTCTTAGGAAGAGCAGTTGAAGGAGCTGGGACTATTTCCTGGAGAAAAGGAGACTGAAGGGAGACCTTCTTGCTATCTAAAACTTCCTGAAAGGAGATTGTAGCCAGGTGGGAGGTCAGTCTCTTCTCCCAGGTACCAAGTGACTGAACCAGATGAAATAGTCTCAAGTGAGATTTGGATTAGATATTAGGAAAAAGGTGTTCACTGAAGGGGTAATCAGGCAGTGGAACAGGCTGCCCAGTGCAGTAGTGGAGTCACCATCCCTGGAGGTATTTAAAAGATATGTAGATGAGGCATTTAGGGAGATGGTTTAGTAGTGGAATTGGCAGTGGTGCGCTAGTAGTTGGACTGAATGATTTTAAAGGTCTTCTACAACCTAATCAATTCTATGATTCTATTATTCTTTATTTTGAAGATAGTCTGTAAGTCTTAAGCATGGCACAGGACCCCCCTCCCCAGCTGTCATGACTACTGTGTGAAAATTTATACCAGAAAAAAAAGACAGATCTACTCAAACACACCAGTGTAGTTCAAAACATCTTTTGGCTCTTGTGTTCCGGAGAAGGGAGAAGAACCTTAGCATTTTCTGCCACCTTTTTACGTCAGGAAGTATCTAGACAAGGCATTTCTGATCCATGCAAGGCTGCACTGCCCATGACTGGGGCTAAACCTACCCCTGTTTAGACACTGCTGGCAATCACAGGCTCTGGCACTGTGAGAACAGACTACCAGGAGTATTTAAGGATAGAAGAATTACACAGAGAAAAGAGTTTCCTCAACGGAAGAATCGGAAAGAGACCAAGACAAATAAGCCAGATGGATGTCCAGCATCATGGCCCGTATAAATACACTGCCAGACATGCACCGGATGCACTGTGATAACGCAGCCTGCCTGTCTGTTCCTCTGGACCAGAGCAATCATTTCTGAAGAGAGTTTCAGTTTTGTTATTTTTTTTTTATTTATTTTTTTTCCCTCAGGCCTCTCGCTGCTTGATTGAAACTGAAAGACTCCTCAGCCTCGTCTGTATATGTGATGGAAACAGATGAGTCCCAAGAGAGAACAGAGCAACCTTTGCACTTCATCAGCTTGGCAGAGGTGCAGTAGAGCCCTTCAGATCCTCCTCCAAAGCCTGGAGGAGCCCTAGGATGTTGACAAGGTTCAGAGGGGTTTCCTTTCCGGTTCTGCTTTCTGCAAAAAGAAAGTGCTGGTGATCAAATTAGAAAAAAATTATGTCACTCCCCATTTGCTGGCAACATGCAATAGACAGATTAATAACTCACTGGCACATTTTTCTTTCTTTATTTTCTTTCTTTTTGCCTACTCCTCAAACTTTAACACAATAGTAGAATAGAAGAGAGATGGAAAAACGGTCTGACTGTTTTTCTTTGCAAATGACTCGTTAAAAAGCAAGATGGTTCTTGAAAAATCCCAAAGATGATGTAAAAATTCACAGCTGGTTAGGAAATTGGAGTGAAATTGCAGTAAATTCACTATACTTGTATTCCATCTGGGATTCTTTTTCTACTTGGATATCAAAAATATGTATACACTTCTGTAAAACTCTTGTTTCTTTAACCTCATAGTCATTCCTGCAAGTTCAGGGCCATGTTTTTAAAACCCAAGACCAAAATTTCAGGAATTTATCAGTAGCGTTAATAAATTACTCCAAAAGCTCAATGTTCACACCTTATCTGTTCTGTCATGAGCCACAATAATTTGAATGTGCTAAGAATGAAGTACTCACTTACACATGGATTAATTTTGGAAGAAGTTTTGAGGGACTTGATCCAGTGGAAATAGTCACGATTTTCATGGGTAGTTGATCAGATCAGTCACTCCTTCCCTCTTTCCCTTTCTCAAATGTTCAGTCAAATGTTGAATGAAAAAGACTAAAGCAGAGAGTTTAGGAGAGTTCTGGGCTACCAGAAGGTGGTTTGTGCAGCAAAAAGAGTTGAGGGAAAGATATAACAGAGCTCAGATTATTCCTTATTTGGAAGAAGTCTTGACCAAAGCCAAGATGCTCATGTCCAGGTCCTCAAAGACTTGTGGAAACTCTGATGGAAGTCAGTCATATAAATAGGAGAACATGTTTAATCACCTTTGAAATTCTTGGAGTTAAGATCTCCTAAAACTGATCTTTCTCTAATTCCAATCATCACATTAGAGACCCCTATGTTAAGTAGCCTTGAAATAACACATAAAACTGAATACAGGCGTAGAAGCTGCAATAAAGAATTACCATGTGAAGCCCCAAACTATACTGAGTTCAGCTGGCATCCAGACCACACAGACATAGTCAGCTCAGAGAAGCCCTTCAGCTCCCTCAGAAGCTACAGTGGACAGATCTTGTCAACAGTTAAAATGGGAAAGGATGCCTGTAGTGGAAATTCACCTTGCATTTGTTGGGAAGTCTAACAGAGCAGAGGTAAGGTGTTTGTAGCATATGGCAGCAGCTGGGTCAAGGATGGAAAAAAGTGATATTCCTGTTTCTGCAATAGGGACACTTTAGAGGACACCTCCCATCAGTATCCATATCCATATCCATATCCATATCCATATCCATATCCATATCCATATCCATATCCATATCCATATCCATATCCATATCAATGAAAGTCAATACAACTTTTCTGACTTGAAAACCAGAAGTCTCCGTTGAGCTCTAAGAAGCTGAAAGTAGCTGTAACAATCAGGATCACAATGAGAAGATCCTTTTTCCTCTTGTTGACTGGCTATGGGCTTTGTCTCAGCATCACCCATGTCTTCGTCCTGCTCCCTTGAACTCATGTCAAAAAAGAATCAAAAATAACCATGTGGTGAGAACTTACTGCACAGAAAAGAGATCAAAAGGACTTGGATTTCTGGATTTCTAATCCAATTTCTGTTCAGCCACACAATGAAGTTGCCCTTCAGTTGCCGCTGTGGGCCAAGTGATGACAAATACTGCACAAACGGATCGTGAAGGACAATCCTTAACCAACAAGAACACCACTCTCCCCAAAGTAAGACTGAAGAAAGGGCAAGAAAAAACATCTGGGTACAGGCAAATTGCAAAGCCCAACAAGACCTTCACACCACTATGCTGAATGTGACATGGCCACATTCTCCCATCTGTGCAACTACAGTCAGGATTTAGGGAGCTTGCTGGTTTGGGTGTTGGAGGGTTGCCTGATTTGCAAGAGATGAAGTTGAGAGCAACCTGCAGCCTATTTCTAAATTCATGCTAATAAAAAATAGCATGAGTGTAATTTGGAAGCAGGAGTAATACTAAGAAGTAATTCCAGAAACTTTAGATTTCAACAGCTTTGCCAGTAATTTTTGCCACCTTATTTTGGAGAACAAGAGAATTGACCAAAACAACACAGCACAAAATTATGAAAGAGAGAAAAAAAAACCTTAGAGGTGGTCAGTGAAAGATGTTTATTTTCCCTTATGAAACACAATTTTTGGGATTGAAGTTAAAAGGTCCTGTGAGAACCGGAGGAGTGATGCAGTAACATGATAGAAAGCCTGAGCTCTCTTTTATCTAGTCCTGTTTGGTAGAAAAGTAATTTGCAAAGGTACAGACTATTTATTTATTCTAGACAATTGGTTTATTCTAGCTGTCTAGCTATACCACTGGTTTACTCTCTAGGAACTGCTGTTCTATATAAAATGTTATGAATTATGTCCTCTGGAAAAGTGTGGCTATCTTTGGAAAAGGTAGGCAAGTCACACTGGGAGACCTCTGGAACTGTGGTGTAAAGGAGCTGCTTGGATATCACATGGAACAAAAGTGGGTAGATATGTAGTGAAGGGAATGGAAATGAGAGAGTGTGGAGAAGACAAGCAGGTAAGCTGAGGTCCTGGAAGCTTGCAAACCTTGCAATAAAAGGTGGGAAAGACATGAACCCTAATTTTGATAAACTAAACACAGTAATAATTTGTCTCACTGACAGGAGCTGGGACCGTTAGTTTGTGCTTTGGGGAGTGTTTGGAAATGTTTCACAGTGTTTCAAGAGACAGCAAATATTAGATCACAAAACTGCGTATAACAGAGCCAGTTGAATCTTGAGGGAAAAGAAACAGACTCTGCAGAAAAAAAAAAGAACAAAACCTGAGCCATTACAGTAGTTTGAAAATATTTGGAGCAAAGGAACCATTGGACCCGAGGTGAGGTATTAAAACGTGCATTGTAAATGTATTCCAAGTACACTATGCTGGCACTGCCTTGTATGTAGCATATCTAATATCTGGCACATCTATATGACACTACACAGCTATGGCAGAGAAGCTTCTCTGATGAGTGACTGAAAAGCTGAGAACTTCAACATTTCGTGCTGTTACAGCAACATAGCAGAGAGGATTAGTATAACTTAACACTGAACTTTTTACACTTTCTTACACTGAAGAATCCTACATAAAAAACCATGAAGTGCTGAAAGATTGTTTGGCAAGTTGGCTTCAAAATGAAGAAAACAGCTTGATTTGACTGAAACTTATCAAATATTTCAGCAGTCCTTTTCAGAGAACATTGAGACCCTGTTTTCTATGCAGTTTGTCACTCGTCAGTGCATGGTAACATACGAAGAAATAATGCAATATCAGTTTTGACAAACTAATTCCTGCTTTTAAGTTGATGTTGTTGGCCTGTCTCTGGCAGTGGTTTGGAGAGAAGCAATGAAGCAGTGATGAGGCAATACCATAAACCCCTCAATTTTCTAAGTAGAAGACAAATGACTAAACCACATGAAAAAAAAAAAAGGGTTTCTTTTAAACCCCTATTTGTGTCACAAATAACAGAAAGGAATTTGCCATGGCCATAACATAGCCAGTAGTGGTCATGTATCTGCATGACACAACCACAGGCAGTTCAATATATGGACTCTTCTACTTGGAGACAGACTTCACCTCCAAAGGCAACTCCCAGTGAGGTCAGCAGGTCCAGATTTTGTCTCAACACATTCTGTCTATCTAGGTTTTCTCTCCAGCCATTGGAGAGACATAGGTGAGACTGACAGGGCTGAAAATTTACCACTACTTGTAGCACTACTATGTAGCTCTACTTCTTTCTCTTGGGATGAGTGATCTCCGGGAAGCAATTATTTACTGACCATAGAGAAAAGGATTATTACCTTTGATTAGAAATCTAGCTTTTAAACTGATTGAAAAAGCTGAAGTGATTTCTAAGTGATTTCATTAAATCTTCTTTGTGTGAATTGACCTGAGGGCACCTTGTAAAAAGCTTGAGTGAGAGCTGACTAGCTTTTGACAACAGAAGTTTTGAAAATGGTAGAATGGATCTATTGCACAGACAAATAGCAACAAGACCTAACAGTATGGGAAAATTCCCCATTTTTTTGCATAAAATGCATTTAATACACAAAATTTATTGCATAAAATGTTCCTTCCATATGATTATATTGCTAATGGCTATGTTCCTTGAATGGTTCTGGTGCAGTGTAGGTTATATCTTCCCATGCAGGAAGATGGATGTGCACGTAGCACACTGAGGTGTCATTTTAGTCCAGTCTCCCAAAGGAACAAGATTTGCCTCATCATACTCTGAGTGTGTGTGTGTCTCCCCACAGCTAATTTTTTAATAACTGGTCAATTTTAAGAAAAAATGGCATCAAAGTACTAGTTCAAAGAAAATAGGCAGATTGGTAGGGTAATTCTGGGTGCAGAAAGGCTTCAGCAGAACTTGTTAGTTCTCAGCAGATCCAGACAGAGAGGACACATTTTGAAGAGCACACATTTTTAAGAACACACATGAAGAGCTTGACTCTGAGAAAAAAATCTGTAAAGTATTTCCCCTTTACTGGAGGAGTGGAAGAACCCAACCATGAAACCCATTGCATGTATGTGGACTGACTGGAGAGGAATCAAATATAGGGCCCAGTATGAAAACTTTCATGCCTTCAAGTCTGAAGGCATAGATTGCTCTTTAACGCATTAACAATTAGAGTTGGAGTACAAAAGAAAAGGCTGTCATTAGACTTGAGAAGAGGAAGCTGTTCTGTTTGATGGCTGCCAAATGTTTGCTGATCCTGCAAAGCCTGCAGTGCACACCCTACATGATGCACACACGTGCGTGTGTGAGCACATTTACTTCTCATAACTCTACTGCAGAACCAGCGAGGGAATGACACGAATCGTGATTTGGGATAAAGCACTTCTATCATCAGGCCTGGAAGTTCTGCTGGGGTTTGAAAGGCAGACTGTATACTTGTATTATTCTTGGTTCCTGCTGGTGTACCACTTCCAGCAGTAAAAAATAAAAGAGGGTTGGAGACAAATTTTAACTTTTCCAAGTCTTGCTTTGTTTTCTCCTCTTTTGATCATATCCCAAGAAATCCTTGCAGAGGCAGGTCAAAAAAGTATTTAATCTTGCATTTGCAAATCAGTTAACAATTTGAACAATAAATGAGCCAAAGCCACAATTTTCTTTTCTATAGTGTTATAAAGAGAGCTCTGAGGAGTTCACTCACTAGTGCTGAGGAAATGAGCATAAGCATTTTTCATGGAAGTGTAACATTTTCAGTCACATTTTCCTTTGAACTCACACCCTCCATTGTGTCTGCAAAGAACTTGAAGAATCTGCAGAAAACAAGGCAGAAAAGGAAAATTACACTTTTCCCTACTTTACAGCAGCAAAGGGAAAAGTCAATATTAACTTGACCTTATCTCTTACTTTACATCTAAGACTAAGCTGTCCATCTTGGCCAACATCTGGAAAATCACAAGTTATCCAGAGAGGACTGTCTGTTATAAAGTCCTCAGTATTGTAGAAATCACCTATCATTTGTTTTTGTCTACCACCTTTTAATAGAAGTATCAACAACAACAAAATCTCAGGTTTTAGTTTGGTTTCTCTTCCACCATAACTTGAACTCAGAGGCACCTTCAGTAATTTAGGTCAGTAGAGCAGGACAATGTGAAGGAACGAGAGAGGTAAGTCAAGTTCTGCTACTCCAGACAAATTAAGTTTATCAGTATCCAGTTTGGTTGAGGTCATAGGGGCAAATTCAGCCTAAGAGTGTTTAAGTCCTATGTTTATATACTCCTTTTTTGTAATAATAATTTGTGAGTCTGTCAGCCATAAAGATAATAAACAAAATAAAAGCAAAATCAAGAAACCCAGAGGCATTCCTACCAGTGTAGTCAGAAAAATAGTTTCTGATACTGTGATTGTAGCTATCTCCTTCAAGTTAACTGTCCTTCACACATCCCTTTTTCTTCTGGGGAAAATTATTTTAAGATGAATATACTTATTTCACAATAGAGAAATTATTTAAGACATAAACTACTTGTCAAAACTGTGGTATTATATAAATATATTAATCATAGAATCATAGAATCAAGTTTGTTGGAAAAGACCTCTGAGATCATCAAGTCCCACCCTTGATCCAACATTGACATGGTTACTAGACCATGGCACTCAGTGCCACATCCAGTCTCATCTTAAAAACCTCCAGGAATGGAGAATCCACCACTTCCCTGGGCAGCCCATTCCAATGCCTGATTACTCTCTCTGTAAAAAAAAATATATATATATATAATAAATAAATTTATGTTATATGTAAGTTATATAATACTGTGGTATTGCATACATTTGTTTATTCAAAACAACATGTTAGAAAGAAAACAGCACCAAACCATGAATGGTTTTCTTCACTGCTTTTGCTGGCATTTAGATAGTGACATTTAATATGTGACACAGATGACCAGCAACTTTTACCTTTAGTGGAATATTGTCTAGTATATAGACAAATTTTCCTTTGGAATTAAGTCTTTCAACATTTCTAAGTACTTAGTGAGACCCACAAAAAAGGTGCAATTCCTTCCTAAAACACCACCTTCCCAAAACAAGAGTTTAAACTGGAATTCTAGCTGTCATCTGCCAAAAAAAAAAAAAAAAAAAAAATTAACATATCTAGACACTACAGTCACAGAGTTGAAAATCCTGACTCAAGGCAAAAAGCCAAACAAGCACAACTGCTTACTAGTTAATTCTTTTGTCTTGGTAATGCTTTGGAGGACAATTTATAATTTTTAAGAAGCTGGGGTTGACAATACCAGTTTTGGGATACAATATGAACACAGCAAGTGTAAAGGACTGTCTGCACCATCATGTTCCGCTTATATTCATAGCAGAATAGGCAAAGGAAGGGAAAGTATTTCAGTGTTGAGAATTTTTGCATAGTAGACTGAAACGTAGTTTGGGTATGAATAATTGCAGTAGGAGGCATGAGCAGTCAGGGTAATTACCCAAAACCCCAGTAGGTTAAACTAGGGACATGCATAAGCCATCTGCTGTGCAGATGGGAGCAAGGATGGGCCCATGCCCTGGTCTTCCACAAATTAAGCACTGTCTCTGGCCACTGAATAACAACTGAAAGGATGTGCCTGTAGGTCTGAAACCCACCACTTCCCTAACCCACCATAAGTCTTATACATAGATCTCAGGTAAGTAATGCTTCCCAAAGACGCCTATCTCCAAAAAGAGTGAAATCTTTGAAAAGGGAAGGAGAACAATCCAGCACACAGGCATGTGCCCATTAGCCCAAATATTTTGATTTCCAGTCCAGTTTACACCAGTAGAGTCTGGTGCCATTGCAGATGGTATTCCCAAGCCTTCTGTTCAAGAAGCAAATTTCTCCAACTTGACCGACTTGAGTTTCCTGGTCTAAAATGAAGACTGTGATAGTGTTGTATCTCTTTTAGTGCCTCCTCTTTAAAAGAAAGGTGCTAAACACATCCATAAGCAAATATAAATAACAGGGAAGACACTGATGAGAGGGCATGGCTGAAAACAAGGCAGAAAAGTTACAAATGAGGATAACGCAGCAGGGAAGTCCGCAGCTGGGAGAGGGAGGAGGGATGTGTGAAGAGAAGATGGCTTTTATTTGAAACACATGTGTGCCGCTTAATCACGGCTGGAACCTGGGATCGGGTGAGACTCTGTAGTGGAGAGGGGGTGGCAGACACAGGGAAATTATTTTTTATTTCAAACAGATGTATTAACAATGGCCTTATGCTGATGAAACTCAATAAAGAAGAGATTTAAAGAGGGGTATACTGTGATGGGAATTTGTAGCTGGGAGGCAGAGGGGGAAATGATCATTTGCAATAGACGTATGTAATCACTGTGTGCTCTCAGTGCCGAGACGAGGGTGGGACTGCAGCTGCCAGAGCAACTGAAAGGAAAAGCCTGGCCGCTGCTGCAGCAGAAAATGGGAAGAAGGGATAGGCTGATGCAGCAGGAAGGGAGGAGGAAACATGTGGTAGAGGATGTATTTTTATATTTACAAATGACTCCTTGCAAAGCTAAAATAGTTGCTTTAATGTGCCACATTAAAGAAAAGTTCAAAGTTCTGTAACTGTTTTCTCTCTCATTGCAGAGTGTCTCATGCCATCTTAGCATTTATAGCCTGATAAGTGAACATGAGCCTTGTGTTTTCATCAATAAATTCAGTATCATTGTCATTCAACATGAAGTTAGAATTTCAATTGCTCTTCAATTTTTTTTTTTTATTTGCTTTCTTGGGGTTTTCTTAACAATGTGTTAGAAACTTATGTTCCTGATTTGGTTTAAGGTGAGAGCTGTTATCAGCTTCACCTCTCTGGGGAATCTCCAGTCACAAGCAGCAAGTGATTTTACTTAAAAACATAAACAGATATTACCATGAATAAATGAAAACCAAATTCAGTACAGGCAAGGCCTGAATAATTTGCCTGTAATGGCAGTTATAAAATTGGTGAAGACCGTGATTATGTAGATAACATATTCAAAACTAAATAAATGTCTACAACTAATTCAAGTTTTAGTTTGGAGAATGCCAGCAGAGAAAACGAAGTGAAAATATCTTCCCAAATTTCAGAGGGTACTCAGAAGTACATGTCCAGATGAGTGCAAGGAGTCTCAGCATTCATGGTCATCAGTAAAGGCCGCATCGACAATGTCGCTGCAGACTAGGATGGGATGCCTTGCCATTTGGGAGCGTTTAGGTTAGGATGAGATGAACCCCACTCTATCCCCACTGTCCACGTTAGCTTTTGCTTTCTCACAAAGATGTATTTTGTAAGATAGAAAGACACACAACACTAACGCTTATTTTCAAGCATCCGAGGTGTCGGATAGACAGTCAAGTTTCAATAACAAAGAGCACGTGCTCAGCTGCCGTGGCTTGATGGATATGATGACTTATTAACCCTAGAAAATTCATTGCATCCCCAATTCTGTCATAAAAAATAGCTGAATTTTCAAAAGCTTTCAGATAGGCCACAGCCTTAAATCTGCATAAAAATAAAACTGTGATACAATTAATGTTGCTTTATTCTCATACAGGGGTGAAAATTGTATTTTTCTTATGACTTGCCATTGAGTCAATAAACAGAAAGAACTGAAGGTGCATGATGCTGAGCTGCCCCAGAAATGGGAATAGCTGCTTTGACCCTCAAGGCTTCAGACTTCCCCTCTGGGAGCTCTCCATTTTGCTCTATGCTCTAAAGAAAGCTCTCTGAAGGCTTTTTTTTTAAATAATACTTTTTTTCCCCCACATGCTTTTGGATGTCAGGAAGAAAGTACAGCTTATGAAAAAAAAATTAGTATTTAAGAGAATTCTGAGTATGATTTTTGTCCTGTCTTTTTAAATAGTGCTGCCAGCTTGCAGCAAAAGGCAAAGTAGAAATCCATGGGAAAGAAAACCAAACTTAAACTGGAGAAAAGCTGTTTGCTATCAGCTTCTGCTGGTTTCAATCCACTGCATGACTAGAACAAGGCCATTTTATGCTCTAGGTTTCCTTTCAAAATCCAGACACAAGGGAAGTGCTTGTCAAAAATTATTAACATCTTAAACAGGGTTTACTATAGACAAAGACATTAAGATACATTTGAAAATGCCCATATACATTATAAAAGTTGGTGAAATGAACTTTTTCCAGTGCTCTTTTAGGACAGAAAAGAGAAGTGTGTATTGCATGTTTCTCTTGGGACAGATTCACTAGCAGTGATTTGACCAGAAAGAAGTCTCCTTCACTTCTGCAATGTATAATGAAGGAAAACTGAGCTGAAAGTTAAAGATGAAGGCAAAAGCCTGACCCCAGTGAAATTAATGGGAATTCTGCCATTGATTTCAAAGTGGCCAGTGTTTCAACCAAGATATAAACTTTATTTTGTTCTGCCTCATTCTGGGAGTTACTCAGGAGCAGTGCTATGCATGAAATCGATTTTTTTTTTGGTGCTCTGCCCAAACTGAAAAAAGTAAAAAGAAAATAATCTTCAGTCAACCAAAACCCTTTGTTTGCTTTGCTAAACCAAGAGAAACTCAGAATACATTTTTTGTCAGCAGAGGTATTTCTTCTGACACAAAGTGTATTGTTTGTGGGACTCAAATCGCTCAGTCTTATGTCTTCATTTATTGTTGAAAACAGTTTTAAAAAAACCCCCAAATAAATGTCTTTGTTTAAAGATGTCAAAACAAATTGTTAAGGATTTTCTAATCCTCTATCACCCAATGCTTTTGTCCAAAACAGTCATCAAACTCAAAACAGATTCCTTTGTGTTCTTCAGGAACTTCACATTTTTGGTATAAACTGCTTTTCTGGGAAAAAAACACAACCAAACAAAAAACAAACAAAAAACCCAAAACAACACAAATATCTTCCGGATTACAACATGGTCTGGACTGCAAAGAGAATTTAGATCAGTTTTGAAAGAATGATCACATTAAAACTGCTTTACCTGGTAATGAATTGCAAATAATATTTTCAATATGAAAAGTTACCAATCATTTTTTTTGTGAGCCACAAATAAAAGAGGAGTGTAGATGAACCTTTGATGCAAGCAAAAGAATCAAGTACAGTCAAGATCAGGATGCCTCTAATTCTGAAAATATACTCACCTCTAACTGCTTCAAAAACTTTTATAAAAAAGCTTCCACTCCATTCAGTTATGGACTTGAAGGAGCAATGTCACAGTAGCACCTGGACATGCACATGGTCACAGCACCACAACCCAACCCAACCACAGACGTGAACTGGCAGAGTTTGAGGGTTTGGGGCTGAGAGGGATTTCTGCCTTTTTTTTTTTTTTTTTTTTTTTTTTTTTTTTTTTTTTGGTTTGTATGTCAGTGTAATGTAGGTTTGAGCAATTCAGACTTTAAACAGCCCTAGTAGAAATGGAAAGTCCTAACCACAGATTAAATCATCTGTATTATATTATGAATACTCAGCTCTGTTGAGAAAGGACATTTGACTTTGCAATGTGGTAGATATTAGCAAACACTTAAGAGAAACCACAAAACTTCATGTATTTGCCCGGAGTAAGCCTGCAACATCTGCTCGAACCCTTCTGGGTCTACACTGTTAAGAACATAAGTCAGCTTGTTGGTCATTCCTCTGAACTTGAAGCCAGATGAGCAAATCCAAGCCATTTCATGGTACAATCACTCTAATCATTTCAGCATGGTTACTAGGTTTTTTTGCAGAGGACATGAGCTTCAGAAAAATATTAGGCAGCATTTGCAACACTTCCCTCCCTTACAAAGATTGAGTTGTGTGAGCTACAGAGCTCTGAGAAAAAGCCCTTCTTATCTGTCTGGCTGGTTTATCATTCATTTATTAGGTCACATTCCCAGGCCTTGTAGTTCAGTTTCACGTATTTAACACTACTGGCTTTTTCCTTCATGAACATTTTGCCTTTTCACTCAAATGAATTGCTACTATATATACATACTGATTACAATTTATAAGGATTTTTTCATTGTGTAATATTTTCATAATTGCTATGAAATTGCTAAAAATACCTCTACTGGGTGGAACTGGATTTGTTAAGCTGGCCAGGTCAGCCCTGACAGGTGAGTGAACAGGGACTGTGTTCCTCGGCTGTTGCTGTTTGTCAGAGGTTGGGCTTCTAAAGTCACAGAGTAGACACAGAAGCATGGGACTACCATCATAAAAACTGTGAATGTACAAGCAGCCACAGTCATATTGCCATATTTATACAGAAACACTGATATCCATGTCAGCCTGCAAAATTTTAAAGACAGGTCCTGGTTCTACGTACTTCACAGTCCAAAAAAGGCACAAGGTGGTAAGGGATGATCACAGACAAGGCAGGAATGAGAGAGAAGCATCACAGGAGACAAAAACCAGATGTTTTTTATTACTGTTTCAGCTGTCTTTTCAGGTACTGTTCAAATCTCCTCTTTTATTCATCTGATTTCTTTTGGAGCATTTAGGTTTCCTCATCACACAGACATAACTTAATGGTAATGGGAACAATATTTTTTGTCCACTTGAGACAGAAAATGAAGTTCTCTGAGTACAGAATGATAAGTTTTTACAGTTTTGTGTCATTTTGGAAATAATATTTTCCAGGTGTCTGCATACAACTTTCTGTTTTGAGGGGAGGTAGACAGTGATGTTTCTTGAAACTTGAGTTAATGTGTTAAAGACATATTCTTAGGGGAAATTTTAAAATCAGATCCAAACACTTCATATGGGAATTTGGTCAAGGTTTCTGCAGGGGCTGAATACAGATTAGAATTTGATTTGTAAAGAAAAATCTTTCTTTATGAGGTAGAAATTCCTACCCCTTTTTAAATTTTCTTTCAGTATAGCAAAATTCAAAAAAATGAAAAAACTAAAAATATCTTTCTTTTTTTTCCCCTGAAAGGAAAAACTGGGAGAGGAAAAAGGAAGAAAAAAAAATTGAAAACTCTAATATTTTTTAAGCATTCTCTTGCAACTGAAAGAATTAAGCTAATGTGCAAATGTGTTCCACAAATGCTTTTCCTCTCAATAGCCACTTTTAGAACTCTGTGAGCAAGTGGATATCTCATACAAACAATAGCAATAACTGGATGTGAATGAAGTTGAATAAAGGTTATCTCTTCAATGTTCATCAAGATCAAAAGGAGTTCTTACAAAAAGTTGGATATCTTTCAGTAAAGTGAGAAATCTAACATTTTCCAACTATCTTTTGTCAAAAGGAAGCAGCCAGGTCCATTTCTTTCAATGCTTTCCAGAAAAAAATACTTTTGAATCAAGTCTGAACAAAGGGTTTTTGCCAAAAAGGAATTGAGGGAAGCTGTGGATAACTGGCCATAAATTTGGACTAAAACAAAAGAGGTCTTATCATTATACCCCTGCAATTCCCAACAAAAGTTGAAAATCACAAGTACAAAGTAATGATCAGTGGGATCAAAAGCAAACAAACAGAAAGACAGGAAGGACCCAAATGCATACCACATCCACACACTCTGTTGAGAAACATCAGCAGAATCATGTGCAGAAATGGTGGTCTTGAGTCAGTGAGTGGCCTTCTGCCAAGCAAAGACCTCCAAGAGAGTTTGCCCTTAGCCAAGATAAAAATGGGGTGCACTGGTGGCTTCTGCAGCAGCTGCCATGGAGATCCCTTGAGGACAACACAGGAGAAAAGCCCTCGGTAGGTGAGGTGGTGCAGGCTGTGCTTCACTGCCCACACAGTGTGTGACTATGACAGAGAGGTGGCCAGGATGGTTTGCCTCCTCCACTGGATATTCATGAAAAGCCAAGAATGGAAAAAATATTGATTTGAACTGACAGTCCTGTTGGTTTTGCAAGAACCTTCTGTGACTTTTCCAGAGGAACACCTGAAGAATTCAACAGAAATATACACCTCTTCTGGTCATTTTTTCTGCTCTCACATCTCATGCCTGTATTTCTGTCCACTGAGGGAATATATTTCAGCTGTCACTATTGCTCCTTGACCCTTCACAACTATAGGAGAAGTGGAGGCCATTTTCTCCCCACTTCATTCTCTGTAGAAGGGAATTTACCTGGAGCACATGGAAAGGTGTATTCCAGATCCTTTTGTTATTTTGCAGGAGACCTACACTACTAATTTTTCTTCTGCACAGGAGAAGGATACAAAACCATGGGTACAGTGAATCAAATGAGCAGCTGTTTACTCTCCAGTTCTGAAGGCACCTCCCAGTTTATTGCTTATTGTTTCTGGATCACTTTTATCTCTCCTTATCACCCCTTCACTGCCAAGAGGGAATCATTGCAGACAGCTTCCACAAACTGTATTTTCCGTATTCCTCTTGCAGCATCTACTAAAGCCAATTCCTAATAGCTTACACAGAAACCCAATACATCTTCCTCAGATGAAATGATCCTTAAATGAAGCCGGTGGAGGTCTAAAAGAGAAAGCAAAGAAAACTCCCCCCAGGAGGCAATACAGAAACAATGCCTGATGAAAAAACTGAGTGGATGAGCAGTCTCAAAATTGGTGATAGGATCTGCTCACTAATTGCAGATAGCCACAATATTTGATATTGTGCATGTGTGAGCAGCCGAAACGCTGCATGTTATTATGAGGGAATGTGGTCCACATGTTCTGCCTGCTGCAGGAGTAAGTTACAGGCCACCTAAGCATAATGGAATGGCCCTCCTAGTCTCCTAAGGGCACCCCCACTTTTGTTGCCAGCCACCACCTCACTCAAGAGCTGTGCCTTTAGCTGCAGGAGGGGTTTTAAGGGTAAGGTCCCTTTCCAGTTCACCATGATTATCTCAGCAGGTTTCAGTCTAATTTGGCAGATCTGATCTCTTTCAAAGGAAAGAAGAAAGTTAACAAGAACTTTTCACAATGCAGGCTATTCACTTAGAAAAAGACTGGAAATAGAGTTTACATGCATGAGGATCAGGCATCTCCTTCAGCAAAGGTTTCTCTAAAATATAGGGCAAAATTTTGTAAGTACTCAGAGTCAATATAAGACATTGCAGGATTCTTTAATGCACATTTGGTTCTTCTTTCCCTTCTTTTTATTAAAAAAAAACCCCAAACAACACAAAAACACACACATACACAAACACACACACACACACAAACAAACACAAAAAACAACAACAACAACAACAACACAAATAAAAAATACCCCCAAACAAGTAAAGCAAAACCAAAACCACAATTATGTTTGTTCTTCTCCCCTTCCTTCAGAATAAACTTTCCACAGCCTGGTCTCCAGTCACATGAAGCTTCCTACCCATGAGGTCAGGAATGCAAATCCCCATTTAAGGTTTATACCATTAACCCATTAATCTGCAAATGCTTGTTTGTACACCTGGCATTGCCTCTGTTACAGGACATGCCTTTAGACAGAACATACTTTTTTTTGGTGTGTGTATATATCTATATACTTTAATTTGCTTGCAGATCAAAAAATAATTGTGAAGTCATAAAGACACTACCTGGAAGGTTTCAAGATCTATTGCTGTAAATTAACCAGAAATCTGCCTCTCTCAGGTATCTGAAAGTTAGATTTGAAATAAGTGCCTGTGTGCTCTTTATAGGCAGCAGAGGAAGAACTGTCTGCCAGTCTCTAGAGGGAGGCCTCTGCCAAATTTGTGTCTAAAATCATGTGTATTACAGCCAGATCCCACTCTAGGTTTCCATTTTGATTTTAGCCTAGCCCAGAGAGCTCATACCTTTTTAAGACACTGCTAAAATCAGAACTTCTCCATTTCTTGCACCATGTCCTGTGTATTTTACCTTGCTGTAAAAGACCATTTACAAAAGCATCAGCTTCCATTTACACAGCATTTAAAGCCACCAGATTCTCAAAAAACCTAATGAACTTGAGCTTTAAAAGAAAAGAAAAAAACTTGTCTTAGGGATACTGGGAATTTGTAAGCACTGAAAGTTTCTGTAATTTCATCCCCAAAGTTACGTGTCTTACAGGAAAGAATCAGAATCTTCTTAATAGTCCAATGCCATGAATAATCCATGATAAGAAACTTGTCTGGGCCCAAACTGCTGTTCTCAACACACCCTAACTTTGTCTGGTTTTGCAGTCCAACTGATTTCAATATCTGGTTTTGTCCTAATTCCAGTGGAATAAATCCAAATTCCCTTTTCTAAAAGATTCCAGGTTACATTCTGAGGTTTAGGCTGCCTTTTACTTCTAATGGCTGTGGCAGACTGAGAAATACCAGAGTACAAATCAGATTTCTTCAGGAGCAAACACGATGTAACCAAATGTTTAAAGAAATTGATACCTGAGCAGCAACACGGTTTTTTTGCAAAAAAGAAATTTAGGGAAAGGTCTGAAGTGAGACTTGGGTGTCTAAACCAGAAGGTAGGTAGAGTCCAGATGCAAAAAGCCAAAACTGTTTAAAAAAATCACTTTTCAATTGGTTATGTGTTATCTTTGGTTGTTCAGAGAGCATTAGGTCTGTGCTGCTCTGCCCTACAACATTGCCCCAAATGAGTGGTCTGTGTGGGCCTCCCCCAGCCTTGAGGACACACATCAGGTTCCTCCAAACCAGCCAGTGGACAGCTTTAGTCCTTTTCTAGATGAACACTGCAGAGAGACAAAAAAAGCAGTAAGTATGCATTTCTGAAATCAAGACAGTCCTCTACATTTGGCCAGGAAAAGTGGGGATATTCTCATCTGCAATGTAGCACACTGAGCAGGCAAAGCAATTCAAATCCTTTACTACTGAGTTCATTAAAAACACTGTCTGTAAAGGCCTGGTGCTCATCAGTGTTAACACTCTGCTTTTGAGATACTATTCATCTTCCAAATACAAAAGTCTCCAACCATTCTTGGTAGGTCCTGTGCTGAGCAGTTGAATTGGAGACACCTCTATGCCCCGGGAGCTGCAGACAAAGGATCAACCAAGCCGGGCCTTTGTACTTAGAAAGATTTTCATTAGGAATTGAATTATTCTTGGACATATTTACTTGCTTTGTCCAAACAGCTGTGTTGTGCAACTTCCTTTTTCCAAATGCAGCTTCCACGCACAGCTTCTTATCAGAGAAATGTTGACGCAATTCCTGCTATCACAGACCCAGTGGAGGATTCAGTGGTGCATATGCATAAAAAAAGTAAGCAAACTATTAGCTGGTGTGGTTGGGCTTTCCTGCAGCAGTTAACATTTAAAAAGTGGTTCTCTTTACCCAGTCACTTGTAAGTATCATAAGGGTGCTCTTATAGGAGTTTAATTATTTGTAATAGCTCTTTTCAGAGAGTAATTGGGTTATATGCATAAGCCCTGGGAGCATGGCAAGTACTAGACATGTGTTCATTTGTTAAACTTTTATACTTGCTTTAGAAGAACTAGGAGAATATGCACACAGGAATTTCCTTGAGAAGGTTCCTTTTCTTTAATTTTTTTTTCCCAGGCTAATGAAAATCTATATATGTTCTGAAACATTTTTTGTATGAGAGGTTATTTGTTGAGATCCAAGCAAAGATAAAATGTTTATATATTGAGACCAGTGTCTGCAGTTTTGATAACCATAATAATCATTATAAGGCTTAACAAATCTCCTGCTTTAGGGCATAAGTTAAGTGGCTCAGTAAAACCATCATTTAATTCACTGAAAATATTTCCAGTAGCTTCAGATGGAGTTGTATAAACTATAAGTCTGGCAGACTTTCTCCTCCCCAATCTAAATTATTGTTAAGATGGAGAGCAGCTTTACCAGAAGATAGTGTTTCTTCATTTGCTATTACCACTACTGATTACTTGGTAATTGTCAGTGTTAAAGACAGGCTTTTAAGATGGATGAAACAAAAGCTTTATTCAATATTTTTTCTAACTCAGAATGATAAACTAGGGAAATGTATCATGAAGTAAAGCTATTTTCTAATTCATGGATTAGCTTTTTTGGTAAATATTTATTCCTCATATATTAAGAAGAAATAATGAGTGAACAAGAGATTGCATGATTAATTTCTAGAATAATTTGTAAGTTATAACCTTGTGCCAAAAATCAACTATGTCTTTTCACAGTAGTTAGAATACCACTGGGATAAAAAATAGTAATACTTTCTGGTCAAAAAAAGATTAAATAACTTCATATTCCCTGTATTTTATCAAAATAGACTCTGAGCTCTGTTAATGTGTATGGACCATACAAAGATGCTGAGTGTGTTGTTCTTAGGAACCCAGGAGTTGATGTGGGGAAACTGTGAGGTTACATAATAAATAAAAGCTCTTCAACACAGAGTCAGTTTCTGGTAGCGTGTCTGTCTTATCTCTGTTTCAAGTTAATTTGAAATTTCTGTGATTATAACACATTAATAATCCAAGCACAGCAAATGTGCTTTCTGCCAAAATAGGAAGGCACTTCTCTGCTTGGTATCAGGAGACCAGACCTTACCAGAGCACAGGAGTCAGGACCCAGGCCACCAACCCAAGGCAGCTTATTCTTGTTATCAATGTTCACACAGCCCTGTTATACTAAAACATCCTGGATTTTGCTGTGTATTCAATACAGCCATTTGTCGTTTTTGCCCCATTAGGATCCAAATTCTTTATCAGCTTAAAGAGACATTTAATTTCCCCATAGGCCCACACCATGTTATGAAACAAAAACAAAAACAAACAAACAAAACTAGAAAAAACAACCCCAAGGAAATACAAAGTTGCAGATAAAACTTTTCACATTCATTAACATTCACATTCAATTTCCTTGCAAAAATAAGTTAATCACCATAGGATCACAGAATCATCAAAGTTGGGAGATACCTACAAGATCATCCAGTCCAACCATTCTTCCAGCACTACCACCATGACCCTTAAACCACTAAACCACATCACCCAGTGCCAGATCCAGACATGTCCTAAACACCTCCAGGGATGGTGACTCCACTACCTCCCTGGACAACCCATTCTAATGCCTGATGCTGTTACATTATCCATAGAATGACAGAGTATACTGTGAAGTCATCCTGACAGAGTAGGTTTTGTTACTGATGTTTGAGCAATTTTTTTTTTCCTGGATTCATTTAAACAGAATGCAAAATGAAGTGAGTAGCATAAACTATAAGAAGCAGATTATATTTTATTTTTTCTCTCCATAACTTAAGATAGAATAGCAATAGAAACTCAGGATTTACTTTGACAGTATTTGCATGCACATTAGAGGTCAAAAAAAATCCATCTGGGTGAATCTGTGCATTTATGCTACTGATAAACGAGGATGACTTCTGAAATCATAATCTTTGTAATCCCACAGTTTCTACCACAATGGTATGTGAACACCTCCTAAGTAGTTTTACAGGTGGCAAAGGGCAATCTTCGTTCCTTAGGTGGGAACTGCAGAACAAATAGCTGCTTTCTGAAAGTGTCACCAAGCTGATCCCTTCTTTAAAAATGTATGTCATTTTAGGGCAATCACCTGAACACAGTGTGTATAACATGGCCAGGAATCATACCAGTACAATACATATATTTTCATTCTTGACCCTTACTCTAGAAATTATCTCTGTGAGATGAGTCTAAACCACACTGTATTAATATTTCTGAACTCTCTGTTATGCCAAGCTACTGATTCAACACAATATTTTCCAATTATAAAATCACCTATTACATTTATGATCCTAGATGATGGTATTTCCAGCCAAAACTAGTAAGATTTCTGTCACCATTTATACCTTCAGAAGCTCATGCCTGAACAAGATTAGCAGGAACCAGGCATGTTCTTAGGAAGTGCTGTCATGAACAACCTTCACTAACACAGACCTTTCTGCCTCCAGAAAGTCGTCTTCTCTCTCTGGTCAGGAGGGTATTTACAATAAATTTTGATATACAAAATATCAAGAATATAATATTATTAAGAATTTTAAAATTATAACAATTGCTGACACTAAATATTATGCTTAATTCATAGGAAATGTTTACAATTTACAGTGAAATTCTAGTCAATGATGCCAATGCACTGGAAACATTGGTCTCTGCATTTGAGTGCCCTAGAAAGTCTGAGGACAATCATCTCCAGATAGTTATGCACAACATGAGCATATTTCAGTACTTGACAAGGATTCATGGTGCTGCTGCCCAGACAAGTGTCAGACCCAGTACAAAGTGTTCACTTACACAAAGTCTGAATTTGGTCCCAAGACTCTCTCAACCACACTTTAAAAATTTCTACAACAGTTTACTAAAACAAAATCAAGAAAAAACCCACAACCTTCAATCCTAAAACTAATCAAATCAAATAGAAATTCAAGTAGAAAAATTACTTTCAGATTTAAAGAAAACACAGGCAGACAGCCATCCAGACTCTTTAGCCTGAAGGCAGAGGTTTATTCATCTTTTGCATTTTAATGATCATTTCAGTGAAAAGCTAAGGAAGCTATTGGTTTTCAGCCCTTCTTCTATAACACTTTGCAAAATCAGTATAGTTTTTAGAAATCCTTTATTAAAAAAACAGTATGCCACAGCCACAGCAACAACCCCTTTAATAGACTCACAGTCAGCCTGTTTACTGTCAATTTACCACTTGGAAAACCAGTCATCTAATATTAACTATGAACTATTAACTAACCTTCAAGTCTGTCGTGGTTTTAGCTAGCTCTCAAAAGCCAGGTGAAGAATTTTCTCCCTTTTCCCCCTGGATATCAAGATGAGCACTTCAGAGTACAAAAGACCTAGCTACATGGCTGATGGCCGGACATTAGTCTCCTAGGAGACCAGGCAGATAAGGACTTGCACGTTCCTTTTTTTTCTCTCCTGGGCAACGAAGCGGGAGGAGTTGAGGTGGGGCTACTGTGTGGCTGGAAGGAGGCTGTGAGGTGGGGCTGCTTGGGGTCTCAGCTCTCTGCCCTCAGTGGAGCCTGCAAGGAGCCTAGCCTGAATTTTTTTTCTCCCTCCTCAGATAAGAGCTATTGTTTTTGTTTCCTGCCCTGGAGGTTTTTTCTTTTTCCTTGTTTTTTTTTCCCTTGCATCGTTTTTCCCAGAGGACAGAGCCCCACCAAGAGAGAGAAAGGGAAAGAACTAGGCAAAGCAGTTCTCTCGACCAGCTGGAGTAAGTGAAATTGTCTGGTCCCTTTTCCCCTCTCCCTCTTCTCTTTCCCAGTGTGCAGGAAGGGAAAGAAGGTTCCTTTTTGGTTGGATTGGTTTTTTTTCTCCAGTGTACCCACGTGCTGGGCTTCAGACATTACAAGGTCTGCATCTCCGTGATCCAATAGCGCCACCCGGTGGCTAATACAGGATATTACAAGTTCTGCATCTCCGGTGATCCAACAGCGCCCTCTGCTGACTGGGGTTGGAATTGCACCAAAAGGTGCAAAAGTTGAACTGTTTACTCTTCCTTTTGCCAGTTTATCGGTTTGTTTTTGAAGGGGTTATTTGTGGGTATAGGAGTGTTGTTTGGTTGTTTTACTTGGGTTTTTTCTGTGTTTCTGTTAATACACATATACCTTTTAAAAAAGGGCTGTTATTTTCCCTTTTCCATACTTTTTTTTCCTTCAATCGGAGCCTCTTAATTTTGGATTTATAATTGCTTAGAGAAGTTTGGGTCTTTTCTCCTAACCCATCCTCAGCAAAACACCCTTGTCTCATTTAAACTGGGACAAAGTCTTTGTGGTGTGCAAAAAGAAACACACTTGTAGTCTATGTTCTCTAATATCTGATTTTTATGGTCAGAGAAGACAGTGCCAAGGAAGTTCCCCTGTCCCCATTCTCAAAAAGGCAATACACTGCACTGCAGCAGAACAATTACATGAACTGACTTTTTCCCCTTTTTAATCCTCTTCTGTGAGGTCCACCTGACTAGAGGCTATGAAGATAATTTTTGCAAGAGAAGTGTCTCATCTGGTAAGAGTTTTCAGAAGGCAAATCTTTTGTGTTGTTCTTTTTGTTTTTCTTGTCTGTGTTAAAATTTAAATTTTATTTCAATTGTATACCATCGTGCAAACTTTCTAAATTTCCTGCACCCATGAGGACACTGTTGCACCTGCAACATGAGGAAGAACTTCTTTACCTTGAGGGTGGCAGAGCACTGGAACAGGCTGCCCAGGGAGGCTGTGGAGTCTCCTTCTCTGGAGACACTCAAAATCCACCTGGGTGAGTACCTGTGTCACCTGTTCTGCGTGACCCTGCCTTGGCAGGTTTTGAGCACTCCTACAATAGCCACCACTATGTATTTTCTTTTTCAGTCAAGGCACAACTTCTCTGCTCCCTTTTTTTTTTTTTTCACCTTTGATCATCCCTCCCATTACTCCTCCTTCAATCCTTTTTTTCACAGGGTCAGACAGTAAACTACATTAGACACACAACCTCTTATTCTGCTTCCTATGGATCAGTCCAGCATTTTGTCCCCTCCTGGGTCCTCAGTTCATAGAAACAGCAAATCTCTAAATTTTGAGTCATACTAAAACAAAATCCAAAATGTCCTCAGTTCATAGAAGCAGAAAAAATCTTAATTTTGAGACATCTTAAAACAAAAAACAGAACCAGGTGCCCTAAAACGAGCATGGTTTGGGGAACTGCAGAGAAGCTAGATGCTTTCCACAGAAAGCAGCAGTTGGCATAATAATAGAAGAGAATATGACGTCTTGTTTTTTTGCCCACAAGTATTGATATTGAACAACTAAGGGTGTCTGTAAAACAATCCTCTCCAAATGTACTGAGAGAGCTGAACTTGCACAATACTCTTTTTATTTGTCAGTAAACCAAACAAATGCATAATATTCAATATGGAAAGGCAGGTCTCAACCAGCTGGCAAGCCAAAGACACAAAAAGATCTGTTACTGCCCTAGAAAATTATCTCAGTTTTCCCCCAAAACTGTGTTGAAGTCAGGGAAGCGCATGAGAAAACCCCTGTATTCACTTATGTCAGTTGACTGTGATCTCTTCAATCCATGACAAATCTGAAATCTCTTTCAGCTACCCTCTTACATAGAAGCCATGGACTTTCATTCAGACAGAGAGAAGACACAGTCATCAAAACATTAAGCTTGCATGAAATCTCCATTTCCTTATAGGAAGGACTGTATGGGATCTGAACACTGTCCAAACCATACAGCTGTTCTGGACTTAGATTTGAAAATTCGAGCTCAAAACTACCTCTCCTTGTTGAACGCTTTTATGTTGACAAACCACATATGTTATGTATTTGCCTCCTTTCCCCCCTTTTGAATTGGTTTCTCTGATCAGTGGAGCAAAGATACAAGAGGAAATTCATATGATGCACATAAATGTTCTTCATGGTATTTAAAGTCTTTATCAGATCATACTCTGCATGGGTAGGAAGATGAGTATGAACTGGAACACATAGCTTTGGGAGGACAAATCCTGAGAAAAGGAAAACTCCTTTTTTTTCCTTTTTTTTTACCTTTTTTGATTAAAAATTAAGGTTATCAGCTCAGTTTGTCAGGTTTAAGTCATATTCTTCACGATATCATTTCTAGTTACAAATCTCAGTTTAGAGGTAATATTTATTTTTATTGGGAGCTAAAAATACTGAACTTATAATACTCACAATAAGGTAGTTGGGTTGATATTGCTGTATTCATTTCATATTTGTTAGGTTTTGAAACTGTTACGCCTTGGCTCTAGGTCTGTTTTGACAAGCTATCCAAAATAATCCAAATCCAGAATAAAATTATCCAAAGCATGGCAGAAAAAACAAACAAAGAAAGAGTGGAAAAAAATTCCTGCCTTTCCCCAGGTTTATGAAACTGGTGGTCAAAATAATTGCTTACAAAATTAAATTCTTAGAAATTATTAAAATATCAGAAATGTACTATAATACCTCTTTTTAGGTTAGATTAGGGATGCTAGCTGAAGAACTGAAGCTGTTACTTTTACCTGTGCTTTTAATGAGCTGCTTTTGAAGAGTTTCAAAAAGTGTTTTGATGATTCTATGCTTGGGGTAAACACTGAGTTAAACACAGTAATGTGTGTACATTACATAGTCATTGGTTTGAGCAATTATTGAAGGATTTGCTAAACTATCTGCAGGTAACACCTAAAATGCTTAGACATTGTAGAAATCTAGATGGAAGTTTTTGCAGCGACCTTATATATACGTATAGTCACAAACTGAGCCAAAACAACATTGCATATTTATAGATAAATGTAGGCCCACAGTGACTGGAAAGAAGTGTTTTTCCTGTCGTTTCTGAAGCAATCATTTATTTGGAGGCAATTGTCTCGGGGCAGTCTACAACTGCGTTGCTGCTAATTAGTCTTTGTGCAAAGTGAAGGATAAAGTCAGATAATAAAGGTAGAACAGCAGCATGTATGTGTTGAAATATCTGTTCTGTGATTTGCCACTGTTGTGGGAAAAAGCAAAGCTCCAGCCTTTGGCAAGGGAGGTAAAAATCACAACATATAACTTTTATTCCAAGGTTTTAATCATAGAATCATAAAATGATTAAGGTTGGAGAAGACTTGCAAGATAGTTGAGTCCAACTTTTGACCGAACTCCACCATGCCAACTAAACCATAGCACTAAATGCTAAGAAGATAAAATAGGCAGATCCCATTTGTGGTGTGAATGACAATTCTAGAGGCCTTAAAAATGTGGACAGATAACTAGACCTGTAAATGAGAATGCTCTCTGTGATTGGTTTTCTTGACAAGTCTTCTAGAATTTGTTTCTTTCTACATTTGTTACTTAACACATTGCAGATAATTCATCAGCATCAGCTATTTCTCCCCTTCAGAAGCCCTACTAAATGAACACATTTGAAGTCAATAAAAAGCAATCTCCCTAGAAAAGAGAAAAAACAGCTTCTTGCTTGTAAAGAACAAAATTATTTTTCACATTCCAAGTAGTCTGTTTTCTGTTTTCAAATTGGCAAGGATGAAGTTGAAATCATGTCTAGATACGTTATGTGAGAACCACAGGAGTTTGGAGGTATTTTATTAGGGAAAAGAAGACCAAAAACAATTAAAAATATATCAAATAGAGGCTGTCCATGCCTACAACAATTAAATTTGGGACAAGTGTGACATAAATATGGTTTAAAAAACAATATGAACAAGAAACTCAGGCTAGGAGCTGTGTTACATTCAGCTTTTTCTTTATTCTTGCCTTACAGGTAGGTACAAGCTCTACTCACCTTTACACTGAAAAAAAATAAAATCTGTATTAAAACTAAAGCAGGAACTAGCCCTGCAAAAACAACTTTGCAGCACTTCTTAAAGCAGGTGGTTTTGCAGTTTTACACTACAAAGGATGAACTCAGTCACCATGGTTAGGACACTGGATACATGGAATAGAATCATAGAATCATTTATGTTGGAAAAGACCTTTAGGATCATCCAGTCCAAACCTTAACCCAGCACTGCCAAGTCCACCATCAAACCACATCCCTAAATGCCACATCCACATGCCTTTTGAACACTTGCAGGGATGGTGATTTTACCACTTCCTAGAGTGGCCTGTTCCAACACCTGACCACCATTCAGTGAAGCCATTTGTCCTACTATCCAACCTAAATCACCCCCAGCACAACTTAAGGCCATTTCCTCTTGTGCTATTGCTTGTTACCTGGGAGAAGAGATCAAACCCCACCTGGCTACAACCTCCTTTCAGGCAGTTGTAGAAAGCAATAAAGTCCCCTCTGAACTTCCTTCCTCTTCTCCAGGCTATGCAATCCCAGCTCCTTCAGCCACTCCTCATCAGACTTGTGCTCCAGACCCTTCACCAGCTTCACTGCCCTTCTTTGGAGTCATTCTAGCCCCTCAATGTCCTTCTTGCAGTGAGGGGCCCAAAACTGAACACAGGATTCAGGGTGTGGCCTCACCAGTGGGGAGGTGATGATCTGGGGAGATGATCACTGCCCTGGTCCTGCTGGACACAAACCAGGATGCCACTGGCCTTCTTGGCCACCTAGCCACACTGCCAACTTATGTTTCAGGTCCTTTTCTCACAGACAGCTTTCCAGCCACTCTTCCCCAAGCCAGTAATGCTGCATGTAGAGTGCAAGAGCTCTTTAAACCGACGTATAGGAAATTGAGCCAGGCAGGCTGGAAAACAGCATGGCAGAGCAAGGGGAATGGTCACTCCCCTGCCCCTCAAACGGAGGAAAAAGAAAAGCACAGCCATTTGAAGCAGGGACAGATGACCTGGGGAGAGAGCACAGGGATACCTTTTCAATGTGTAGGGATTGGATGAGGAAAGCCAAGGCAAAACTGGACCAGGACTTGGCAAGGGACATGAAGAATAAGAGGTAGTGGTTCTATAAGTATATAGTCAGAAAAGAAAGGCAAAGGAGAGTGTATCTCCCCAATAAGCAAGAAGGGTCTCTCTCATATGGAGAAGGCTAAAGTATTCAATGGGTTCTTTGCCTCAGTCTTCCCTGACAGTCACACTTCCCACTTATCTCCCTTCCCTGATCCTCTAGGTGGGTCTGGGTGAAGTTCCTCCCACTGTAAGTGAAACGTGAGTTTGGGACTACTTGATGAAGCTGAATAGCCACACTTCTATAGGACCTGATGACATCCATCCCCGGGTCCTGAGAGAACTGGCTGATGTGGTTGCCAACTACTCTCCATCTTGTTTGTAAATTCATGGTGGTCAGGCAAGGTCCTCAGTCACTGGAAGAAGGGAAACATCACTTCCATTTTTAAAAATGGGGTAGTACAGCATGGTGAAGAGAAGGCTTCAGGGAGACCTCATTGAAGTCCAGTACCTTATGGGGGATTTTAAAAAGGAGCGAGAGGGACTTTTTATACAGGCAGATAGCAAACAGGACAAGGGATTTTAAACTGAAACAGGGCAGGTTTAGACCAGATATTAGGAAGAAATTCTTTACTCAGAGGGTGGTAAGGAACTGAAACAGGTTATCCAGAGAAGTGAATGCCCTATCCCCGGAAGTGTTCAAGGGCAGGTTGAATGGAGCCCTGAGCAACCTGGTCTAGTGAATGACATCCCTGTTCAGGGCATGGGGGCTGGACCTAGATAATCTTTAAGGTCTTCTACAAGCCAAATCATTCTATGATTCTATGGGGTTATTTTGACCCAAGTGCAGGACCTGGCATTGGCCTTGTTGAACCCCATAAAATGGACCTCAGGTCATCAGTCTGTCTCAGGTCCCTCTGCAGAGACTTCCTACCCTCTGGGAGATCAACACTCCCACCCAGCTTGGTGTCAGTTGCAAATTCACTGAGGGTGCCCTTGACTCCCTCATGCAGATTGTTGATAAAGATATTAGACAGGGCTGGCCTTGGTACTGAGCCCCGGGAAACACCACCTGTGATCAACTGCCAAATGGATTTAACCCCATTCACCACCAGTCTCTGGGCTGGGCCACCCAACCAGTTTTTTACCCAGCAAAGAGTACACCTATCCAAGCCATGACCAGCCAGTTTCTCCAGGAAAATTCTGTAGTAAACGATGAAACACTACCAAGCAATATAAGCATCTAAAACAACCTCTGCCTATCTTTGGTTAGATGAATATCTTGTCCTTTATCTGAGTGTATGTATACAGCAATTAATTTTCTTATTAGTCCTTCAACATGTTCATGTTCTCTTTGACATTTATTGTCTTTTGTGTGTACAGGAAATACTCATAAACTGTGCTTTTATAGACACTGAATAGATAAGTACATTTCCATGCTGTGCAGCTTTCCCTACAATATTAGCAATTGTTGTCAAACAAAAAGGACAGTTGTTAAACATTACAGTGGGAGCCTCAGGAACGGGGACGACACTTTTTAACAAATGAGAAGTTTGTTTCCTTTAGATGAGCTCAGCATTCACACCAAAACATAGTAACAGAAGGGGAAGAAGGGAGAGTTTTTCTTCAGCAATAAAAGTGTCTTCAATTCAGTGTGTATGAAAATGCAGACTAATTTTATTCACACTGATGAACTGTGTCATTAACACCTACAACCACTGCAGTCCCTTTGGTGTGGTGGCCGATGCTCTTACACACCACTGTCTCTCTGCAGGTTTGGTTCAGGTTCCAGTTTCCAGCCAGACCACTGCCAGCAGTACTGACCTGATCTCTTAATCAAAACCCTTCAATTCAACACCTTCATCTGCCCACATTTTCTAGCACACAAGCTATACTACCTGCCCTTCTGCACCCACTTCTCCAGATCCTTTATCACCACAGTAAATTGCCAGCAGTCTTCTCTCTGCTTTACCTTGCAAGCTACCCAATGAGCCAGCTCTTTTGGGTGAGCAGCTCCCATGCTGCCCTAACTCTGCCAAAATTTACAGTTATGATGCCAATAGGGCAGGTTCCACCAGCGTGCACCTTGTGGCCAGATGTGGACTTTTGCATGTCCCCCTTCATAACTATCTGAGAACACATCCTCAGAATGCACTTGAAACACAGTTAAGGTGGGACAGTTAATAAAAGAGCATGTTTGTGTTTTCACAGTACGTTGCTAAGGAATGTCAGAACTAGGACTATTATCTAAGCAGTCACTATGTTTACAAGGAGAAGTGCAAAATGATTAAAGTCTTTCTCCCAAACACCCTAAAAAGACACGATAAGAAACAACAATATCATTGTTTGCTTTCAGTACATTAATCTCTCCAGTGTTGCTGTTATGTAGACATTAAAAAGTTTATCTTTGCTGAAATTTACCATTTAAGTTCCAACAGTATGGACTTGGTGAAAACTCTGTCATGAAATTGCCATTTGCTTTCAGTTACAGATACTTATTTGAAACCAATTAAAGCTTTGAACACATCTTTTTCAAATGTTGGTCACTTCAAAAAGATATACTGATTTGCAACCTGAAACACAATGGCCTGACGTCAGTATTTAGGCACTTTGCATTCCAAAGCACTGTCTTTTGTGTTTAGAGACCTCATGATGTTATCCCAAGCCATAGACCAAGCAGCCAACTTAAGATGTAAAAAATGATAACACATCAATTAATTTGGCAATTTTAACATATAAATCTACACATACAATCTGTAGTCCATAATGGAACAATAATCTTCTGATCTTTTGGACTAATTCCTAAAAGCAAGGGTTTTAGCTACGGATGAGAACACAGAGAACACAGTTCAGAGGGATTAATGAAGTTATTGTTTTATACAGAGATAAATTCTATGAAGATCTTCATTACATGCCAAAATATCAATTAGTGATTTCCCTTTTCACTGGCTCCTTTTTTCCTTCTCTTGATTGTTCATTATACTTTTCCATGTTCCCACCAAGTTTTTGTCCTCGCAGAGCAAGGGAGAAGGCAGAGCACCCTGTGCAAGGAAACATTCGAACTGTGTATTAAGTGTACAACTGGCTGGCCAGCTGATAGCATATAAACATTTAAGGTCACATCCAGTCCATGCATACATGGCCTCAGAGCATTGTCCAAAGCCTTTTCACTGACCCCACGGCACTGGTTAGTGAACTAAAGCAAACATAATATGTGTAGATAAACCTCTGCCATCCACACTTTGACCAGATTTGATTCATTGAGGTATATTCCCTCATCCAGAAATCTTCAAGCCGAGTGAAAAAACAGTACAATTAAACACATGCCAAGCAGAAGTGATTAGGTAATTTTCACTTGGATTTTCAGAACAGAAAAATCAAGAGTTGTGTTTGCTGACTATCTTGCACTGTGTACTTTAGAAACAAAACCTCAAAGAGACTGGTCATGTTGTAGAAGAATAGATAACACTAGCAAACAAAGCTGCTCTCTTGAGAAAAGGAGCACTGACTAGATGAATCTTTTCTTACACCATGGAGACATAGGATAGACATGAGATCTTTAACCTTCCCTCCTGGACAACCACTGAAAAAAAGACATCAGGGACCTCAGTTTATAATAAACAACTCCTCCATATTACACTGCACCTAACAATACACCACACACACTGCTGCTGCTGCACTGAAATGTCATTGTTGGTTACCAGCCCAAATCCCTCTGTGGGACCTGACCATCTGTTACGGAGAGCAGGACACAGTTTGATGCAGTGTTATCTGCGGGCAGGAAAGCAAAACCAGTAACAGCAGAATGAGGTGGTGCATAAACCATGAAATGCCTATGAAGCAGGGGGGTGCCACCTTGCTCTTTTATTCCATCACCTTTTAACTGCAGAGGAGAGATTTTTGCCCAGATCCTCAAAAGGAGCCTGTGACATCTTTCAACATTTGCACCCAAGTAATTTGAGCATATCCATATGTCCATATGTTTTTCACTTCCCAGACTATTATCCAAAGCCTTTGATTTGCAGCTGGCACTTTGAGAGGGCATATCCTCCAGAGCTACTATAAACCCCTGCAGTCAAGTGAGGTAAACAACAAGCTAAGTAAGTTTTAGCCTGATAACTGATAACTGCTTCCTTTGGATCTTTGGGGAGAAGGGAATGGAGGTAATGATACAGATGAGGTTGCTGAGTTGTTTTCTATGGCTTAAACTGTGCATTTAAAAGATTACTTAGGAACAGTCATCTTTAGCAGACTGGTAGCTTTTTAGAGACAAATGGGTAACATTAGAATAATGTTAGAATAATTGCCAAGAAAATTGCTTTCTTGGAAGAAGAAATGTTGACTCAAAGCAGTCTCTTCATGCAAGGAACAAAAAATCAGATTTCTTTGATTTTATTTTCAAGGATACCCCGGTACAATTTTTCCAGCTCAGCTAAAGCCAAAACTGCAAAACCAAAAAAATGTTATCCAGTGCAAAGCCAAGATAATGGGATATGGAACTGCAACCAAATTTTGTGATGATTATGAAACAGTAAGTGTCATAGAGGACGAAGTTTTACCATCATTAATTTGCATTACGTAACTTGAAAACAAATTACTCAGCTGATTCATGGGGAATAAAGAAACAGCATTTACCTCTGATTTTTGTTGCATCAGGTTTGAAATAATTCTGCTTTGTTCTTAATCCAGAGCCAGGCTGAACACTGTTTTCAGCTGATTTGTGTTTTTTTCTTCATTATTTCAGTTTGACAGTAGCATGCTAGAGTTCATTTCTCAGCTATACTGCTGTACGGAAAAGCCATTACAGACTCTGTGACAGCATATTTCTGAATAGAACTTCTCTAAGCAAGGTGTAAACGTTTTATCAGCCCTCAAAAAGTTATTCTACTAGGAAACATTCATTAGCCTGCTTTAGGCACGATGTGCATAGGTTTTGAAGGGTCTTTCCTTACTCTCTTTCAAATATGCCCTTTCTAATCTTGCCTTTTCTGATAAGACAATGGCAAGAATTGCTCAGAATCCCTGCCAGCTGAGAGACCTGCCCTGGCTTCTGCAACATCTGCAGGACTCCAGCCTTTCATCCACTCCAGGAAACCCTTGCAAGACATAAAAACACATCCCATAACCCTGTAGCAGGGTTCATTCACAGAATCTGGGGGGTTGGGTGTTGAGCTTATAGCAACAACAGCAAAGTATTTCTCACACTGAGTACACACTTTATTTGTACAGGCTGTCACAGAAGAGAAAGAGTCCTTGCTCAACCGCAGTTGTGCTTACTTTACACTTTTTCTTCTATTTTTTTTCACACTTATTCATTTAACCAAGTGATTAAAATAGTGCTACAAGGAATTTTATTTCCAATATAAAATTGCAAAAAATAAGTCAACAGTACTGGGTGGATGCTCTCCTCCCTACATGCTGTATTCAAATTATATTGCAGAAAGTAGAGGGGAACGGCAACTTTATTATCTTTGATTTACTCCACTGAACACTTCAGTGTAGTAATTTGGAGTAGCTTCACTCCTAATTTAGTTTAGATTCATCTGATGTCCATTACTTGTGTGATTTCCACCTTTTGTTCAGTTAGGTCAGCTCTTTTCCATCTTGACTTTTTACTCATAGGATCACAGAATCATAGAATCATTTAGGTTGGAAAAGACCATAAATCTAACACTGCACCACTAAAACAGTGGTACCACCTCTGGGATAACGTATTTAGGAAGGGGAAGAAAACCCTGCACAACTGCAGCCAAAGAGTGCAGAATATGTGAGAGAAATAACTCTGCAGACACCAAGGTCAGTGAGGAAGAAGGGGAAGGAGGTGCTCCAGGCACTGGGGCAGAGATCCTCCTGAAGGCTGTCGTGAAGACCATGGTGAGGCAGCTGTGCCCCTGCAGCCCATGGAGGTCCATGGTAGAGGAGAGATCCATCTGAAGCCCATGGAGGACCCCACACTGCAGGTGGATGCCCAAAGGAGGTGTGACCACATGGGAAGCCTGTGCTGAACTGGGCTCCTGGCAGGACTTGTAGCTCCCTGGAGAAAGGAGCCCATGCTGGAGCAGGTTTGCTGGAAGGGCTTGTGACCTGTGGTGGACCCACACTGGAGCAGACTGTTCCTGAAGGACTGCACCCCATGGAAAGGGACCCACACTGGAACAGAGCAAGAAGTGAGAAATCCTTTCACTGAGGAGGGAGTGGCAGAGACGTGATGAGCTGATGACTGTTCCCATTCCCCATCCCCTTGTGCCACTGGAGAGAAAAAGGTAGAGAAAATCACAGGCAAAGCTGAGCCAGAGAAAAAGGGAGGGATTTTAGTTTTATTTTCCTGTTACACTACTCTGATTTCTTTGGCAAAAAGTCAATTGATTTTTCCCCAAATTGAATCTGTTTTGCCTGTGATGGTAATTGTTGAGTGATCACTCCCTGCCCTTGTCTCAACTCGTGAGCCTTTTGTTATATTTTTTTCTCCCCTGTCCAGCTGAAGAGGAGAGAGATAGAGCAGCATTGCTGGGCACCTGACATCTAGCCAGGGTCAATCCACCACACCAGCTTTGGACAGTTTTGGGTGTCGCATTCACCTATCACATATACAAACCCTCCTGCTTTTACAGCCATTGTTATCCAGCCTATTTTGCCAAGGGCAAACCATAAGAGCATCCCTACAAGAAATCCTAACTTTAAGAGCTGTATATTGTATTACACATGCCCTTCCCTGGGCACTGCTTAGGATAAAAACACTGCTGTCATCCTCTAAAACAGTCAGAAAGCATTTTCTGTCACTTGCTCTCCAAAATAAGCTCAGATAGCAGAAACAAAAGACAATTGCCATGAGATATAATGCAGCAGATGCAGCTTTAGAAGTGTATGAGTGTTTTTAACAAGAATAACCCTTGGAAAAACTTACATATTTGTGGTGCATCATCCATCTGTTCATATCAAGACAAGCTGCTATTCTTAGAAGCTACACTGTAGGTCAGACTGAAATTATAATGCAGGAAACTGACTTTTCTTAGCCTTTGTTGCAGAAGTCAGATTAAAGGAGACTAAGCACAACTGCCATTTGTTTACATTTTCCAAATACGTACTATTTTCCACCTATAATTTACATAAAAGCCTAATTGAAATGAAAATATTTGGACCCCTTTCCTAGCCTGCTGCACATGTAGAGGATTGCCTGCATGCTGTGCTGATAACATGTGCATGTCCCATAAACCCAAAAGGTCCTCTTGAAGTCTGACTATACAGCCCCAGGTCAGAAATACTTTTTTTTATACAGCCCTTCCCAGATGTATCTTGTTCACTGTGTATGTGTACATGTGCTGTAGAATGCATATTTCTGCCTAGGAAATCCCAGCCAAAATTATGGGAAGCCTTATCACAACAGCTATTTCCACCTTAGGGTAACTGACATTTTCTAATTCATTCCTATTCTTTAGGGAGAAACTTTCTTGAGACTGCAGAAAATGCTGTCAGGCAAAGGAATAAAAGGAAGTACTCTGTGAAATGGGTAGAAAAACAGCGTGATATCATTTATATAGGCATAAACCAGGAAAGTGAGTTAACAGTTTAAAAAAACCCAAACCAAACCACCTTCCTTTCCAGCCCCTTGCTCAGAAGACCATGTTTCTCTTAATCTGCTTATCGATGAATCTTTAACCTGACTCCATTTCCTCCTGGTTGGCCCTGATTGGGATAGTGAAGAGCTCCAAAGAATAGGTGAGGATACTCAGGCAGGTTTGTTTCTCCAGAGCTGTCTGACTGGGACTTCTTCTTTGCCTTCTGTGGGTTTTATTTGTACCTTCAAATTCTTCATTCCAGCTGTGCCTGAAAATGGAGGGGACAATTTAGTCCCTTTAAGCCAAGTTCATGTGTGGTATCCGCTCCTACTTTCTCTTCTCAAAACGGGAAGACAGCCAAGGGACATCCAAGCAGTAGGAAAATGATCTTTAGGGATGTTTGAGCAAGGATCCATCAAAGTAAAGAGCCAACACAGCTGGAAAAAATAGGAAAGAGCAAGACCTCACTGAAAGCCAGATGTTCAGCGCACATTTTCCTTTCTATTTCTTTTTTAATTAGAATTTTTTAACAACAACAGAAATGTATGCTACTTTTTTCTTAAAATACAGGCAGGATAGGAGAGTGCTTATGAGTTTAAGTTAATGTGTTTTACTGTTCTAATTTCTTTGAAACAAGTTTAGACATAAAATGTTACTGATTGGAGAAGAAACATATGCTTCTTGGCTCAACAATGCTCAATGCAGTCAGTGTTAGATTTTTTTTTCTGTGTGCTTTCTCAAGATGCCTGTTGGTTTTGAATTAGTTGCATTGTAGAGTTAAATTTATATGAAGGGATTTAGCAGACAAAACAAAGACCCCTTACAAAAAAATGTTTTCATGCAGATTTTGATGGAAGAAGAGATATAAAATGATGGGAAAGGGTGTAGTTGAAGAATAAGAAGTCTATAGGGAAAGTTTCCCTACACAGCTTAAAAGCTTGGTAAATCCAGCACTGAACTAATTTACAAGGAACTGTGACTGAAGCAATGCCAAAAGGAAGAAGAAGAGAGGATCAAATGTCAAAAAACCCAGAGTCCAATTGAACAACTCAGTTTGGGGTTAGAATGGTAAAAGAACTTGGAAGTAGAGATGTCTCGTTTGGGCCAGATGTCTCAGTGTCTCTGTACAGGTGTGACTAATATTTCCCCTGATACACAAAAAACTTGAGAGGAAAGAGCACTCAACAGGGATTCAAGAGTTCAGCTCTTGGCTCTGTTATTGACCTTTTCTGTGTGTACATCAATCCTGATCCTCCTTCTTTACGTCAGTCTCGGTTTTGAGCTCTCCTGGAAAGAGAGTATGTCCTGCCGTGTTTGCAGCTATTTGTCTATTGTATTAATGGGACGTGTTTTTCAGAAGCATAGCTTAACTTTTCTATTCAGAAAAAAAACCTAATAAAGTTCATAGTTTTTCAATCAAGAAGCAGGCACAAAACTGGACCTACCTCGTCTACATGGATAACAGTAAGCTGGTTTTAATGAGACAATACTAGTGACAATAATTACTGAGGACTGTAGATGAAAGAGCTGGGGAAAAGCAAGAAATAATTTTGAAAGCCAGGAAATGTAACCTGAAAGACACATATTTTGAATTCAGCCACCTTGGGACAAGTCTGCTGAATAACAGAATAAATTAACATTTTCAAAAATGCCAATTAGGAATTTTTTTATAAAATCTGTTGGTGACACCTCCAAATTTTGTATCAACACAGACATGACAAAAATTATACCAAAAGCTGGCTGAGAATAAGAATCAAAGATATGGATTGAAATCAAATCAAGTAGCATAAAATGCATCATTTAGAAAGAGCTGAAGATAAAGAAATATGTACAGTTTTTATCAGTGGATGACAATGAGGTGGTGGGTCACTGATGTGGAAAGGTGATGCAATTCCAGGATGCATGGAGGAAGTATTTTAGGCACACATAAGAGAGTAGTGACAAAAGTGATTCAGCTGCTGAAGGTATCACCTTTAAGAGACTAGAGGTATAGAATCACCAGGGTTGGAAGAGATCTTTGAGATCGTCCAGTCCAACCACCCATCCAGCACTACCACTATAACCCCTAAACCACTGAACCGTATCAACAAGTGCCAGATCCAGACACGCCTTAAACACTTCCAGGGATGGTGACTCCACCACCTCCCTGGGCAACCTGTTCCAGTGCCTGACTACACAAGCAGTGAAAATTTTTTTTCTAATATGTAATATCTGAATCTCCCCTGTCTCAGCTTAAGGCCATTTCCTCTGGTCCTCTCAGTGCAGGTGCAGCAGAAGAGACAGGTCCTCACCTCATTTCAATCTCCTTTAAGGTAGCTGTAAAGAGTAGTGAGGTCCCCTTGAGCCTCCACTTCTCTAGACTAAAAATCCCATCTCCCTCAGCCATAAGGTTGTGACATGTTTTCTAAACCTTTCACCAGCCTTGTTGCCCTTCATTGGGCATGCTTCAGCACCTCAGTGTCAGAAATTATCATCCTCCTGTTTAGAGAGAAATTTAGTGAAAAAAACAGGAGCAGAAGCAGGAACTTGAGTGAAATAGGGAATACACGGCTTGCAGGCCAAATAGCAGCTAAAGAGCTTAGGTAGTTTGCTCTTGTAAATGAAAAGGCCCCCCTCACACAACACACAACACACACACACACACACACACACACTCCAGGTGAAAATACTACTTGTATTAAAAGCAGTGTCATTTTCAGAACAAGGATATACAGACTAGCAGAGGACCAGGCAGAAACTAGAGACCAGAAGAAACAGAAGTTAGAAGGTGCCCAAATGCTAGAAAAGGGAATTTTTAGCAAGGCAGTAAATGAATCATAGTAAAAAAAAAAGATAAGTTACAATATGTATGTTATCTGCTTTTAAGATAAGATTCATTGCATTTATCAAATGGAATTGAGGATGACAGGGACTAAAGAAGAGAACCCAAGGGATCCCACCCCAGACTATCTTTCAGCTTCCTGCCACAGCCTCTTTTGTCCTCCAGGAAATGTTCCACTATCATTTTATCTTCAAAGCCATCCAACTCCTAAATTATCATTGGCTTCCTTTCAAGATTTTTATAGCCTTTTCCTCAAACTGTACAGCTACCCTTCCAATTTGTCAACCCTGAGATCTTCATAGTCTTCCTACTTTGGCTGAACATTTCCACCTTCAACCCCTCTGCCTTTTAACCCCCTCAACCAAAGAGAAGGAACTTCCCATCCCTTCCCCTGAGACCCATATCCTGGCTGAGGCCTTTCTTTTCTCCTCAGCAACACTCAGACTAAGATCAGATTTCCCTGAAGAATCACCTGCCCATTTAATGCCTTTAATCTGTCCCAGGTGATCTAGCTCCTCCAAAAAGCTTATTTTTTCAGTGAAGAGGGAAGACTTTTTCAAGGCTTCTGGTCCTGAAGCCTTCAAGGTCTATTTTGCTTTTAAACCCCACCTTTTCCTTAGGAATAGATTCTTCTTTCCCAACAGTGCCATTTTTTTTCTCCAAAGACACTCCTAAAATAAGCAGTTTGGGGCCTTCATGCATCCTTTCACAACACATGGAATGTGAATCATTGGTGTTGGACAACTCCACTAACTTCAGAGAATCATATCTTATTATTGCACATTAAGTAGTTCATTTTATATCAGTGATTGATTATAACTCTCATTGAAAAATACATTTTTGTTTCAGCCTCTGAAAATTTGAGACATATTTTATATAGAATAATCTGAATTACAAAATTTTTTTATCCCTCATCTACTGACAAACACTTCTGGCAGATTCTAAATGACAATCTTGCTAGAAAGAGTGATATGGTTATACTTAGAGTTTGGAATTGTAATTATTTTAACTAAGATTGGTTATTTGTAGTAACTGAGGTTCTACTTTCTAGGGTAACACATAAATGAAACAAAGTTTAGAAAGCTTCTTTTTATACATACAGTGAGCTGTGTAAAGTGTTACAAGAATTTTGAGACTATTCTGATTCAAGTGCTCCTCTATACCCCAGAAAAGTATTGCACATGGTGGATATTGTGAGATTCCAGGAAACAAAACAAAACCCAAAACAAAAAACAAACAAACAAAACAAAAAAAAAAACAAAACACCACAAACAAATAAAACCAACCAAGCAAACAAAAACAGGAAAAAAGGAAAAAAACTGAGGAAGATCAATGGCTCTTCTATCTCCTATGTCACAGAACAAACAGACTCTCAAAGGACTGACTGCAGTTCTAACAGAGAGCTTGCCCAGGTCATGGTTTCATGTGCTCTGTAGTATGTGCAATACATTCTGTAGATATTTGTCAGAAGTCTTTAGCATGTCCTTGCATAGGTCAGCCCTTTAGTCAGACATTTTATGACATGAAAAGACTGATTTGGGTCTCAGAATCAAATTTTCCAGCCAGTTTCTCCAAATCTTGTTTCTTGAAATTGAAAACCCCTCAATCCTGTTAATGCTACTGCCTTTTCACTACACTTAGGTCACCAGAGCTGTGATTTCATGTAGTGCTGTTACTTCTCTGTGTGTTGACTCAGTGAAAAGCTAATTATTCCCTAGAGAAAGAAAAAGGATAAAGAGGAATGAACAAGATAATAGCATCAGCCCCACATTAGTAGGGGGACAAGACACAGAGACCCTTTGTGTCATCCCTCGTAGGCTGGAAGTTTGGGAAAGTCACCTCATTTTTTAGGAGAGCAGTGTTTCTGTAGACTAGAAAAAAACCATAATGATACCCATAATGATACTACATTTTCACAACCTGCTGGAGAAAAAGAAGTGTTGTTTGAGGGATTATTATGTGCAGTTGTAAAAACTGGAAAACGCTAACATTTTATTGGTACAGCCAATGTAAAATCAACCACCTTTACACTACTCTGTAAAAATATGAGACACAAAGGACTTAATCTCTTGCTTATGTAGTAGGTATAAGGCATAGACTTGCTCTTTTAAGGAGAAAAATAAATCTTGCCCTCAAGTGGACAGTATGAAAAGGGGATGAGGAAGGAAAGGAATCAGTGAAGGCTTTAGCAAATATGACAGCTTCACTAGAGACAAGTAGATAATGCAGATGAAAGAGAGATAACCAAAACACCTGCCCTACTCAGCGTAAGTGTTTCCTGCTGGAAGATACGGAAAAAGATAAATCTTTGCTGATAAATCCCTCTTGTGCATTCTGGATTCCAAGCCTTGCAGGATTTGAAATTTCAAGATTGTATAATTTAAGCACTTTACCAGACATCACTGAGAATGCATGGACTAGTCTCAGACTCTTAGCTCATGAAGATTATTGTCAAATACAAGATTCCATGGAAGATACCAATAATTCTATGCAATCAATGCACACACCTGGCTCACGTGTGTGCCATCACTTTCAACAACCAGGGCAGTCCTGGCAACTCCAGCTACCCTGCATAAGTCTGAAATCTCAGAGTGGTTTTTCCAAAAGTCTGCTACACCTCAGTCATTAGGGTATCATTTTTAAAACCTACTTTACATATTCCTTTTTTTTTTTCTTACTTAAAAAAAGAATAAGCAAACCATGAAAATCACACCAACAAACAGATTTTTAATATGTACCCACAAATCTCAATGCTCATTGGGCAAGCCCTGTAGGATTTCTGAGATGACTGATGGTCTCCCACATTAACAGATCTAGCACTGAACCATTACTTCAATAGTTCAACGTATGCATACACTTACATCCTGATAATCAGACCAGCTGGCAGTACACATAAGTGATCACAAGATAGATCTCAAATGGTATAGGATTTTTTACTGTGGGAAAAAATGTCAGTGGTATCCTTAAAATGACAAAACATTTTAGTGTAGACAGTATAAATGTTTTCATCTTTCCAAAGCCACTTTTAGTTCAGTGTAGCATATGTGAGTAGTGCAATATTTCCAAAGTGCAAAATCCTGAGTCACTACATGGAACGCATCCCCATGGATTGGCTCACTCATCCTGCTGTATGATTCTCCCTTCCAGCACTGAAAGCTGTCACTTACCATACAGATTTGGCTCTCTTCAGTGTGATCACACAAATATCATCTGAATCATCACTTGAATGCCTGGAATCTCTGGCAAGAAAAGCTGCTGGTGATTCCCTTAGAAATCTCTCCCGGGATGGATAAGTGACCACAAATGATGGGAGGGCAAAGACAGATTTTCCTTTCAATAGCAGTGCTTCCTGGAATGTGTTGGAGAACATGCTAACCTATTGTAACCAGAGCCCACACTTCTCTGGTGAAGTTGGTGCTTTAAGCAACAGGAAAAAATATCTGCTCAGGCAAATGGCATGCTTAATACTTGAACATCAATTTCTGCCATAATCTAAGCTCAGCCAATCTGTACAAGATCCAAGGTGCTTTCCTGCCCATTGTGGGGCTGAGGCACAACTGAACTGTGAGAAGCAATCCACAGAATTCCTGCCCAACAGCTAGGACCTTAAACCTTCCCTAGAGAGCTTTATGGTGTTACAAGTTATACCGTGGCACATTCCCAGAGATGCCATCATCTTAGTGAAGAGGTTACACAAACTCATCAGACTCCCAAACCCCTGCATTTTGTAGACTCTGCATCCTGTCCACCAAGGAACTCACCTTTGCACACTAGGTGTCAGGAAGTCCTACACAAGGTTTTACCACTCTTTAACACATAGATGTGTTCCTATTCTCATGAGACAGCAGCTGTTCTTTCAGCATAAGAATGTAAAAAGCAACAGTCTTTAGTGTTCAGCAAGTGTTCAGACTGCCAAGGAATGGCTAATTAACATTAACTGCCAGCAGTAGCTTAGCTGGGGCAGAGAGTGTCACCAAAATTTACATTAGGAGTTAATCATTGTAGCTGAGTTTTTCCCTCTGCTACCCTGGAGGAACCCAGGTCTTCCAGCAGTTATACTCAATCTGAGCAATTTTTCAATTTCAACATGCAAATATGGGGGAAACTGTATGAAGACACATGAGCCAAAGGAGAGCAACACGTCCAAAAGCTGGAAAAAAACCCCATTGTTCCAGAAAACTCATGCCTTTGGTGTGGGATTGTAAAGTCCATTGCCAAAGCAACACTGATGGAGCAGTGCTAAGGTTATTATGTTCAAATCTCTTTAGGAATCTGGATTTATGTGCCTAAAAGTTGTCCACAAACTATAAAATAGGATATTCCTCAGTAAAAGGTAGATAAGTCTGAGATTTCACCTTACTCTATGCAAGTGACCCTCTAGTCCTGATGGAAAGGGCAACTCTTTCAGGCAGTCTGGTGTTAATGACCAAAATGTTTCATCATCCAAAGAAGAAAACCATAAGTGGATCATAATTAGGTAAAAATAGTAATTTGCTATGTTAGATCAATTCAGGGGTTACCACTTATAATTTTAAACTACAATTACCAATTTATAATGGAAAGTCAAGTATGTCTAAGTTACCACATGGGAGTATCTCTTTCACAGAGGTCACATTTTTAGAATTATTTTATTGTCTAATAATAAAATATAACTATAGTAAAACATTCACATAGTAGAATATATGCATAGCACTTTGCAAGTGGTAATTTAGACTCCATAATTCTCCTTTTTCTTCCTCATGTTTTTTTATCATATGCAGGGGAAAGTTTTGAATAAAATTACTAATAAGGAAATAAAGTTATACTGAGAGCTATTTTTAGTTAATATTTGAAAAGAGCCATAAGGATATGTTCATCCTCATTTCCCAAATATAGGTTTAGTGGGTCATAATAATGAGGTTTATTACTACAGGCTTCATTTGTGCACAGAGGGTCTCAGATGCCCCATTTACAGCTGAGATCCTAATTAGACTACGTGCACAAATCAAGCTTCAGAAAGCTCCAAATATAAAAATGTGGATTTCCTGTGCCCTTTATATTTCTTCACCCTCCAACCTGCTCAGACTTCCCATCCTCTGGGCTCTGTCACAAGATCTCAGCTCAGACTCATTACAGCTCCCTGCCTGCCTCTGCTTTCAGATTTAAAGTTTTAGGTTTTATTTTCAGCTACTCCTTGTGTAGAATATTGTTATCCTTTTCCCCATTCCTTGTCTGTAGAACATTTTATACTTTCTGGGTTTGGCCTCTACATTTCCTCGTGGGAGGGTTTCTGTCCCAGCAGGAGTGCTGGTGCAGAAATAACCTAACATTGCTAACACTGGTGTTCAGCTATAAATTTACTAAACAGCTCAGTGATGGTTATTTCTATCAGCATGAAATCACATTGGAAAAGCCTATTAACACTAATAAAGACTTCCTGCAGATGCATTAGTCAATGATATAATTACTAAAATAAAAGGTGTGAAATCTCTTATTCATCTCTTATTCATACTCAAAGCTAAACTAGAAAATATAAACTTTCTAAATGATCACCTATTCTCTCTCAGATCCATTGGGGGGCAGGGGGAATATATTGAGTATTTTTCCTGTAATTGAAGTCTAACTGCAGGTTCTTTTGAATTTATTTTTGTTTTTCTGGAAATCTGTGCAATTAGCCAGCCTTGACATAAAGTGAAGCAGTGAACTTCATGTGCTATGGAACATGCCAGTGATAATTGCACTCCACTTCAGTGTTCCCAAACCAAATACACCCTTTCAAACGGTTTCCTGAAAGACTCATTTAAAAAAGGGATGCAAACAACGGTGGGCACTTGAGTTTCTTTCTTATTCCCAGCTAATTTCCCAGAGGCAATTTCAAAAAGAGTCAACAGACACTATAAATCATGAATGTGCAGGCACAGAACCGCGACTCTGTATTGTAGCCTTGAGAGCATCAATCTCTCTATCTGAGACAGGACCAAGCAGTCTTGGAGGAGCACCAACAACACAACCTTTAATCATGACCTAAGCTCACTTTTCCCTTTTTCCTAACTTTTCTTCTTTCAATAAAAAAAGCTGTAAAAGTTGCACACTAAAGCAGAATTTTGGGGAAAGCCACTGTTACCTTTTTGTTGTTTTTGTGCCTCGTGCTTATTCTTCGACTAATAAAATAAAATAAATAAATAAGTTAAAAAATAAAGTTATTTTAAACCAATCTTACAAACTTAAACATCTTTCTCCATCAAGCAGAAGATACTTTTTAGCTACTTATACATACCCAGGCTGAAGAAAAGTTATAAGTTGGGAATTTTTGTCCCATTAGTTTGCAACACATACAAACAAATATGTAATATTTGCCAGTTTCCAAATAATGATGTTTTCTGCTGTAAATAATTCTTATGGTAAATAATTCTATTCTTATTTCTGGTTTTCTAGGATTTTATGCTTCTCTTATTCTCTTATGAACAGACAGCCTAATATAACTTGCCATACTGTTTCTCTCCATGAAGCAGATGACCTTGAAAGGCATCAGTAATTCCCACTACAGATTCCCTATTATGATGCATCTTTAGGAAGCAACTGTTAGTTAATTTTTTTTTAATGTTATATCTTTAAAAAAAGTCAACTTTTGTCATGTACCATGGTAAGACACATCTGTGTCATGGTTATAGAGCTAATAAATAACAATAACATCCAATAAAGAACATAGATGTATGTACTCAAAAACATGCTTCCAGTTTAGGGACCCTCTTTCTGCTTATTATCACTGTTCTTTTTGAAGGTTAAATACTTTGCAATAGAGATCATTGGGAGCACTGCAAATGGCTGATGGTAGAACTGCTGCAGTGCACTTTCCCACTTGATAATGTGTAGCTCTCCTTTTGTGAGTTTGAAACCATGTTGCTAACTTTAATTTGGCTCAGGTAATTTGGACCCTTACTGCTGTGCTGTTATGTAAAAAAGCTATCATCTCAAAAGCATATAATGTGTGTGGTTAAACTCATACATATAATACACAAGGAAATGTTAAAATTTGTACACTTGCTGAAAAATGTACTTTTGTCAGCTAGCCAACACCCAAATAATGGAAGAATAAAGTGTAATAGAAATGAATGTACATACAGTAGCTTGAACAGGTTATTAGTTTTTTTCCTTCTGAAGAGATCAGTCAAGGGCCAGTTCGTTACACACAGCTTAATACTAGTCATAATTATGGTTAGCCATAGCAGCTAAAATGCTTTCCTCTTGATAGTTTGAACCAAACACATTAAATTCCCTGCTCCTACCATCTTGAAATATTTTTTATCTGGAAAATTGAGCAGGCAAGTAAACAATGAACACAAGGACCAAATGGTTGCAGCATGCTGCATTGTCACGGAGTACCTTGGGATATTATCACAGCCAAAGGAAAATCTACCTCCCAGAGAACATGAAGTGAGTTGTAAAGAGGATCAGGGTTCCAGCACCCAGGAACACAATGCACAAAGGCCTCACTTATGTTCTAGGTTATTCAAAAAAAAGCAAGAAGCATCTAAAATTTTGCCTCCAAAACTGCATAGGTATTTAGGTGATTGTAATAGAACACTGTGTCTAAGTGGGGGGTACAGTAGCTTGAAATTTGTCTTAGAAGTTTATCAGTGATAGCCTGAGCAAAGAGGGTCTGCTGATCAGCGATAAGATCAAGCAAGGAAGGTTTGCTGTTCTTAATGTTGAAAAATGCTAAGACCAGTTTGACCAGACTATCAGACCCCATGACAAGAACGTGCAACACGTGCTCCCTGACTGAGGCTGGGAGCAGCAAGGATGTGCGGGCCCTGATACGGAGCTGAGAGTCAGAAGTGTTGAGCAGAAGAAACTTAAGTGTTGCTTACGCCTCTTTCAGCACAATGCATATTTTGCTGATTATATGTGATAACACATAATCTAAAAAATGCATATGATTGACAGTCACTTTATATTCTAAGAGATCAGGAGGTCAGACCCGTTTTTGCATGGGGAAGACTTCTACCATACCACCCTGAGGTGTGTGAAGATCCTTCTTTTGAATGGGAACACCTCTTGAGGTTAAGCTGTTGGTCTGGGTGAGTAATTTCAAGGTCTAATTAACAGAGCTTTATTAAATTGTTAAATAGAGCTTTATTAAAGTTTTGCTAGCTTTAATATAATGGCTTCAATATCAGTTCAAAAATAGTACATTATACTAGCAGCTATAGCTATACATACTGTTAAGCAAATAATTCTGATTAAGCTCTTTTTTTCCTAATCTTTATAATTATTGTAGTCAATTAAAATAAGTAATTTATATATTCGTATAAATATATTATGTTTGCCATCCTTAATCCTGCAGGTCAAAATGGTCTAAAAGTTCAGTTGCACCTGTATAATCCTTCACACATAAACCATTGAAAAAATCTGGGGCTAAGATTTGACCCAGCCGTACCTGGGCTCCTCCCTGAGGAGTTTAGAAAGCAAGGGGGTCCTTTCTGCGCCTCGTGACTCAACAAGAGAATTTCGCTCATAAACTTGGTACGAAGCACCCACTCTGCCCTCAACCCATATTCAGCACAAAACCTCACAGCCCCAGACAACCCTTTCTGCTGTGAAGACAGATTTTGCAGGCCTTTGTAAGCAGCAGTCCCACGAGAGATGAGGCACATGGCACCTCGGCAATGTTATTTTGGGTTTCGGAATTCACTGCTTCTGTCTCCCGGAAAAGGTGTGCTAAACCCTGAACTGAAGGCAAGCCTGGAGAAAAGCAAATCCCATTTCCTCCCTTGAAACTGTGCCTGTCCAAAGAAAAGACTGGCTCCTTTGCCCACGTATTTGATTATTTTTTAATTAATTGTTTAATATAGTGCACTCCACTGACAGATGGGAGATTTGGGTTATATCTGCTTGATAAAGCCTGAAAAAGCCACAGACATCAAACATTATTCAACAGACTGTGGAGTAATGACAATGAGTACTGACGTAAATTATGGAGATTACAGTTAGCTACCTGCATCTTCTCTGTGCAAATAATTAGGGAAAACTCTACATGACACACATTAATATTTGTGGATCTTGTCAAAAGAGGGCTTTTAGCTACACAGCTCCATTACATGTCATTTCATCTGTGATATATTTTCCCATCTGCCTAAGAGACTTCCAAATAGATGTGATCTCGTAGGCAGCCTGTAAAGCCAGGCCGGGCACAGAGGAAACGACGTGTCTCAGGTTCATGAGCACTTATTTGTGGAACAGTGTATAGAATAGGGAGAGGGATAGACTCTTTGAGGAGGTTCTGCCATCAAAAATAGTAGCTGAAGAAATAAGACAGAGGGCAAATCTATCACAGATAAGGCTAAAGCACAACTAGGACAAAATTACCTTTGATTAAAATTGGTCTTCTTGACATGGAGGCTTGTGTGAAAAAAGTAAAGTTGTGTATGCTGTCATCATAGTTATATCATTTCACAAAGCATGATTAGCAATTCTGCTTTTATAGCCAATTTATAGTTTTCTCTGCATGAAAAAAATACTACCTTGTGATTTTCGAATTTCCCCATCTAACAGAGATTGACCTCACTACAAATTGACACAGTACTGGGCATATTGACTGAATTGGTAATAAAGAAATTATGAGTAAGGAGGAAAGAAACTGAATCTGAAGAGATCCCCAAACTTGAAAACATGGAATCCAAGGTGGCATCATCCTCCAAGAAAACAAAGATGAATGAGTTTTAGTTAAGAAGTAGAAAGTAAAATAATGTCTTGATAGCCTTTCAGCTGCAAAGAGAATACTAAGGTACTCTGAAGTGTTAGGGTGTGTAGGGTACACAGATTTCTCTTCATTTACTTTTTCTCTTAAGACGCAGCAATGTCTTTTCTATTTCAATTTGTGAATACTTTCCTTATTTTATTTTACTGCAAGTTGCTCTGGGTTAAGGGTGCCTTTATGGTAATAAGGAAGTTGGGATAAAGGAAGTGCTTCATAGCTAGTCGTGAAAAAGGCAGTAGGTAAGGGACAAAAGATATTAAACAGAAAGGAGCAAAACATGAAATAGGAATGGAAAGGTGGGACTGATTAAATCGAAGGGCAAATTAGGATTTCTGGAATTAAATAGGCAAATATAATAAATCTCATTCTAGCAGTCAATTAGGCAAAATGAAATAAGAATATTAGCAATGTTAAATGCAATTAAAGAATTGATTAAAAATTAATTACTAAAGTAATTATTATTAATTATAGGGATACAGTCAGCTAGATGTTCACCCATCTCTGCTCTAGTTCTTTCGCTTGTGAATAACTTTTTTTTCCCTGCATGCTTTTATTTTCCCACTTGTGTGTTTCTGTCATTTTTGACTGAAAAGCCATTGGGACAGAAGCCCTCTTCCACATTCCGACTGAAATCCCTGGGTAATATTAGAGTAATGTAAAATGAATAATCCCACCAAATTTAATAAAAAAGTTTTTTACCTCTGTAGAAACAATAATTAAAAGGGCATTTCAATTACAAAAGAGAAGGAACTATTTTGTCCTGTTCCATAGCTGTCAAGACAAAAATTGCCTTGTCTTTCAATAAAGCCTGAATTACACTTCATTTACTTGAGAAGTAATTAGCTCTGGATTCACCGAAAAGATGGCCTTTTCATAAAAGAGTACACCTGGAAAGCCTAAAAACAAGGTCATAAACTTCCCATGTTTGTGTTTTCTGTCTAAAGGACAGAAAGGCTGGACAAGGTTGCAGAGGTCCTCAGTCTGTATCCTTGAAGAAATATGGAAGATGTTGGAGCAAAGGGCCAGGTTCACTGACCCGTGCAGTATTTCAGTCTTGCATCTTCCATGTTTGCAGGCTCCCAAATAAAAGTGAACTGGTTAGGAAGCTTTGTAAGGGAGGGAATAAAAGTAGGATAATTTGGCCAGGGTAACTGTGAACTTTCTGTATTTATGTGCTAAATTACATTTTTATGTGCATGAAAACGTATAAAGGAATTACTGCTCCATTACATCATCTGGGCAACCTTTTCAACCCAAAGTTATCCATTCAAGATTTAAAAAAAGAGATGCTGAGAAACTTTTGAAAAAAAAAAAATCAAAATGCTAGAGAACTGGAGAACAATAAAGACCAAAATATTTAGAGTAAAAAGTCCTAACATTAGCTCCTTCTCCAGCTCACTCTCTGATAAGCTGGCAGTCACCAACACAGTAGAGATTGGTTGCAGAATGGGGACTCTCCAGCTTATTAAACAGGTTTCATTTGAAATGACAGGCACTTCTGAGCCATCAACACATCCAAAAACCCCAGGATATTTTCTGGGTTTTCTTAACCATTGTGATAACCATTTCCAACCATGTCCAGGCCTAGAATTTTCTCTCCTCTCCCTGCTTTGTTGTAGGATCCAATATTTGCTGTTACTTGCTACCTTTCAGCTGACCTCTCAGTGGCCACCATCTCTATACGTCCCTCTGTAATGTAGCGGAATTACCCTTTGCTTTGTATTTGTTCTGCTCCCAATGGACAGATGAGGATTCCTTATGTCCCTTGCTAGTTATATCTCAGTTTTGTGCCTTTCTGGTTTTGTAATTCCCTTCCCTTTTATTTTTTTATTTTCTACTTTTTGCCTGACAGAGTTTCTAGGTTTTGTATACTTCTGCTTCATAATTGAAGTCAACAAAGCACTCATGATTTAGCCAAATTGGTCCCATAATGGCTTGCAATCCTCCCTTCCATTTGGGATGATTTGTGTTTATGTCCTTCACTTGGGGGATTAATGACAATAATGGGAAAAGATTAACAGTTTCTTGCTTCCTTTAACTATCTTGTCTAATCTCAGTTTCTCTTATAAATGCAGCCCCTCCTCCTGAGCCCTCATTATGGTGTATCCAGTCAGCTACTATCTTGTAATGTTTCTTTTGCCATATATATATATATATATATATATATATATATATTTGTGCAAGGGTGTATTAGGAAACTGTCAGCCTGTTGATTTCCCCTTTCCCACATCTCCTTTCAGTTCTTGAGACAACATTTCAATTGCCTGTTTTTTTATCAAGCAGTTAAGTACCTAGTGCCCCTTCCTCCCTTGAGAACCGGTTTCAAGATACAGGAACATACGCTGCTGCTGTCTGGTATTATCCTAGAACCCTTTACAAATCACCAAAGGCAGGCACAAACCTCAGTAACATTTTCAGGTGTTTACACGGTCTTACTATGGGACATTGTAACAGGCTTGTTAATGATTTGGTTTCCAGTGATCCAACAGCACCAGCAAAGCGCAGACACCCACAGCGTTCCAGGCTGCACACAGCTCAGAAAACTTTAGGTGGCACACACAGTGGCAGAACCACACCATGGCAATTAACTGGCTGAAACAACCCAAAATGGGTGTCAGCCTTTCCCTCAGGGAACTACTCAGGAACAGTGTTGTCCCATTCTGTTAATGGGTAGAGATGGAGCCTCCTTCCTGTGACAAGGTGAGTCTTGAAATGGATACAGAAATGGAAGCAAGTACAGAGAAAAACATCTAAAAGGCATGAGGACATAAAATTAGCAAAATCTGTGAGTTACTAACACACTATTTATAAAAAAGAAAATGTTCAAAACTTATTAATTTGTAGGTATATTTCTAGCTGTAGATTATAAATAGGTTTTACTAAAACACTAAGTATTAGAAATAAATACAACAGTTTGACAGTTTTTGTATTTATGATAAAAACAATGGAACTGACAGTACATTTTAGGTGGATTCAAGAAAAATATAGGACTCTTGTGTTCATAGAAAGGGCACTAAACACATAAAATGTCCAACTTCCTTCTTTCTTTGCTTCCATAGCTTCTAAACAGTGGATGAATTCCCGCAGTCTTCATCTGTCTGTTTCAGGACTCTTTCACCAAACTTAATATTGGAATAGTCATTTCACATGATCTCACTGATAGCAGTTGTTCATTGGTCAATACATCAAAGTGATACACTTTAAGGGGATCTTTCAGCATTTCAGCATCTTTCAGACAGCTTCTTAAAGAGAATTATAGGGATAAGGTTTTAAAGCTGTTGAGGGAACTCTACTAATCCTATCTAAACATCTACCCCTCTAAATCCCTGCCTATGTGTTGTTAAAATTGCTTGAATTTCCACAAAGAATTCCTCTTGTACAACCCCCAACATGCTCATGTCTTACAGACCTTGCAGGCAGATAACACACACTTTTGTATCACTGAAAATACTGAAGATATGATAACTCTGCTTTTAAGAATACTTATATTTTTATACTCTATGTATTTTTTTCAGTCTTCCTTGCAGTACATTATTACCAGCAAAGTTGTAGAACTGTCTTTCCCAGATACAAAAGTGCCTCTTACTTTATTCAAGAGTTACTTGCAAGGCAAGCTGTGAAATTTGTGAATTAGGTTTTCATTGCCATCTACTGCATTCCTAAGTGTCTTAATCAAGGCACAGCCTGCTCATACTTGCCCATTAATACTCTGTACATTGAACATTTAAAAAACTGTTGGAGTGTACAGTCCATAGTACATAAAGCAATTAAATATGAAATTTTATATACTTCCTCCTATTTTCCTGAGTTAAGCTATTGTGCTATATTTCCCCACATTGCCTTTTAATAAAAGTAGTTAAAATGGTGAATTTTCTTTTTCCTTTTCCTAAAACAGTTAACCAAAATCCACTTCCCAGCCAGAGAGAGTGCAGAATTTGCAAAATTAAACTGCAGCTGCTTCTAGTACAGGTGAATTCCTGAGATGTTATGAGGGATTTGAACCCCAGGAGGAGTCAGGCACAGAAGGAGAAAGATCTCTCTCAAGTAATTTCCTGCCTTCTTAGTTATTAGAAAAACTTATAACACTTATAAAAAAAATCTTTCATTAAGGTTTCCATGTTGTTTTTTATCTATTCATTTAATATAGAGCATAGATTACACATGAAAGACTCATAGATGGCTGTCTGACCCTGGAGGTCACTGATATTTAAGACATTCCAGCATAGCCTTGTTGAGGTCTATATCTCTCAGTGCTTGCCAGTGTATCAGAGATGTGTGAGGTTGTGCTTTTTTGACACCTACAACTTCCTTGGCAATTATCTCACACATAAGTCCAAATAACATCAGAAGAATAATTCTTTCACCAGCCTCAGAGAGGAGCCAAATCAAATCCGTGCATTCAACCTGCCTCCAACCCTCCTTACTCAGCAGTTCAAGCCCTCATCAGAATATGGAAGTCAGGAAAGCAAAACAAAATGTACCGTGGCCAAAAAAAAAAAAAAAAAAAAAAAAAAAAAAAAAAAAAAAAAAAAAAGACATGCTGCTATGTGAATTTCCTCTTCCCAGGCTATTCCACTGAATGGTCATCTGCTGGGGGCTAAATAAATATTCAGCTGGGTGTAAGTAAGCTTTACTGTAGTATTACATTTGGCCCACTTACCAGGTACTGTGAAAACAGTTTAGTCCCTGCTCCAGTAACATACTTGATATAATAATGTAAGGTTTGTGCATGAACAGGGCATTTGGCCCCTTTCTGGTGACTATTCAGGAAAAAAATGTATTGGGGAAAATACAAAATCCCAAAACTTTACTTTCTGGTTCCCAAAATAGCTGAGCATTTCTCACAAGGTTCTAAAAACTTTACCAGAATTGAGCGTCTGTAACCTCATATTTAGGAACTATTTCAGAAATATAGGAGAAAGTTTACTAAAATGAGGAGGTTGGACAAAAGGAGGAGGGAGACATTTCTACATCTAATAATTATTTAAGAAACCTGATCCTCTTCCCAGTTGTCTGCATGCTTACAGAAACAGAAATTACTTTAGTAAGTCAGGTAGTCTACTTCCAGGTATGAAGGGATATCGATGATTTTCTCCTTGGAAGAAGAGATAAGGGCACTTAATTTGAGCTGATGGTTTATGGCAGGACTTGGCTGCTCATATTATATTGCCTTTAAGTGAGGGGCCCCAGCACTGGACTGAGAAGGCAGTGGAGTGCAAGTAAGGTTGAATTATGTCAATCAGGTGAGTATGTTCCATGTTAGCCATTCCAACAATATCCTTCCAAAATCAATTAGGCTTCTGTACTCTCAACTTTGGTCTCAGAAATTTTTCCATGGATATGTAGAAATCCCTGAAACTGCATTTACTGTGTATAAGTCACCTTAAATGTAATGGGGTACCTAAAATTAAATGCTATTGAATTGCAATGCCTAAATCCTCTCAGGAGTCTGGTACTGCCCTTGAAAATTATGCTACCACATAAGAAGAAACTTAGAACAAAACTGCATTTCTTATAAGGCAGACTCGTGCTCCCTGGATTTTATTGCCTTATGCCAGCATGAAAAGCCCATAGGGAAAAGATTTTTGTTAGCTATCTCAGAGGCCTGAACAAAAAGCAATACATAATAGCAAAAAGAAAAAAAAAAGCCAAAAAAAAAAAAAGCCAAAAAAAAAAAGCCCAAGCCAAAATAACTATCTAAGACAAGGAGTGACAAAGTGGAAGGAAACTGGAAACTGATTTTCTGAGGGAAGGGAGTAAGATATGATGGGAGCAAAGGGCCAAAGGAGTGTGTCTTTGGAAGAGAAGAAATTTCCAGGATGCAAATTTGAAAGGCCTCAGAGTGCTGGGCATTCGCTGTCATTCCTGACTACAGCATAAAGCATCTTTGGAAGAGAAAAATAAAATGGGAGCAGTAAGCGAGAGCAGAATTGAAAATGTTCCAGGATCAGTGAGTCTGTAATCCGTTTTCATGAAGTTTGTTACTGCCACACTCTCCCAGGGAGAGTTTGCACCTCAGGGACTCCTCTGAGCTCCTGCCAACACGTAGGGGGACAGACCCTTCCACACAGCAGAACTGCCTCCCAGCCAGCAGTGCAGCTGTTTGCTGGTTAACAGTTGTCTGTGCAACAGTGTGGATGTTAATTCATTACAAATTCAGGACATGACTTCCAAAGAGAGTACAATAGTCTGTGAAAATGCTGAATAGTCCCAGATCCACAACAGACAAAAGTTTGGAGCCTCACTGAGTGCACATTGACAGCAAGCTGTTGCCAATCATTTTCTGAGCGTAGATTTTTATCTAAAGACATACTATGGTTTCGTTTAGACCTAATTTATGCAGCTTGCTTGGGAGGATACAATACAGGAGAGCTGTGTTAAAAAAAATCAAAGACATTTAATATTCCTTGCTTATTTTTTCCTATAAATCCTGCTATCAAACCAATCTTAGTTCATTTGGAACTGTTTTACAAATCCATATGAAACTTAAGTATCCCTTTCCATCTTCTTTCAGATAAGCACTATGTTTCAGACAGCTTGGAGCAGATGTGTATGTGGTACTCAGAATGATTTGCACTATTGACCAGTGCTGAAAACCCTCTGGTTTGGGTTCTGGTGGTGCTTTTCCACGATGAGTGCCTTACACTCATCTTCACCTTGACAATGGCTCAATTCTTTAATGCAAAAAAAGGTGGTTGGGAACGGGAATCACCTTTGCTCTTGAGATAAATTTTTAAACCCAGCCAATGAATAGAGGTGATGACAAATTTCCCATTAAATTAGAACCCAGAGAGTTTTGGTGCAGAAGTGCAGGAAGGTTTGAATTGCATAATAATCAGTTTCACTTGTAAAAAAAAGAAAAAAAAAAAATCTTCCTTCTTCTGTGGAGTACCTGCCCTGTGACAGATAAAAACGGGAAATGGTCTCACAAGGTTGTTACCACTGAAGGGGCACTGCCAGGAACACATTAGGTGTCTTCATTCTTGGGCTACACAGAAGCCTTGGGAAGTTATTGAGCCCCTTAGATAGACACAAACCCAAAGAAGTAACTGGACACCTCAGTCAGTTTATACCCCTTGACTATTCTGTGCAGGCATATATGTCTTACAGGGATTAGAAGTTCCCAGTGAAAAATTAAAGCAGTACCACTTGCATTGAGCCAGGTGGAGGAAGAACTATAAAAGCATTCGGTTGGCAGATTTCTAAAATCCTTTAGGGCCATTCCGTCAATTTTCAATTTTAAAAGTGTTTAAATGTGACTGGACACTTTTTTCCTGTGTCCCCTTATAGCTATGTGAACACAACAGTAGGGCAAAAATAAATGTGAATTGTTTAGAGGATACTTCAAATCTAGCAAACACATTTTATTTCTTCCATTAGGTGATACTGCCCTTGGGATTCCCACCTTTAAAAGTTGCCTTTTTTTTGGTTTGTTTTTTGTTTGTTTGTTTGTTTGTTTGGTCTTGCAGGGCTAAAACTCCCATGCAGTTAGCCCTGAGCATACAATGTAGAGCATAAGAGTCTGTAAATTACCTGGGGAATTTTTCTCCCAAGGCAAGCAGGGAGAAGATGTGACATTCATCTGTGTCATCTTCTCAGCAGAGAGGAAGAATCAGTAAGGTTTTGCCATGTCTTACTATTTTGCACTTCCTTGCAGCTGCAGTCTGGAGTATCCTGGTCTCCCTAGGGAAGTGTCAGCTTCTGCTGCGTCCTCTGGGAGAAAAAGTGCTATACTTAAAAAAATACAATCCAGACTGGGGGAGACAGAGACACCACAACTTTTGCTCTGACTTAATTCATGATAAGTTACTACTTCGAGTTACAAAACAGGTTTTTTGGCAAGAGCATTGTAAGGGAGCAGGTGGGAGAACATATGGGGTCAAACACAATCATTAGAATTCTCTGTCCTAAGAAGAAAAAGAAAAAAAAAAAAAAAAGGAGAGAAAAAAGGAAGAAGAAAATTAACAGGAAATAAAAAAATTCCTCTTCTTGAGGTAGTTTAATTTAATCCTTAAAAAAAAAAAAAAAGAGGTTGAACAAAAAGAAAGAGCCCAGAGCAAAGAGCCTACCATAGACTTGAAATGACAGCAAATAACCTCCATATGGATATAATATCACATAATTGCTAGGGCAACAATTAATGATTCTTCATGCAATACTTCAAAACGGTTTTTTAATTAAAAACATTTCTTTGTGCAAGTTATTCAGCTTTTCCCTTTCAAATGACTTGGCTTCCTGTGGCCTTTAGAGAGAGCCATAAATCCAATTTGTTTTCATCTGGCAACAAAGAGGAGCTGCAAAAAAGAAAACCTTCCTTTTGTGATGGGAAGGTTGCTCCTGGTTAAGTGTTAATATAGAGGAGTGATCCAAATGTCTAACCTCCCTCCTGCCCCGCCCTCCCTGAAATGCAGCAAAGATTACCATTTGTTCCAGTGGGGTTTAGTTCAGGGTTCTAATGTTGTTGAACCCTGCTAAGCTTGGGCTTGGAGTTCCTACCCAAATCTCAGCAAAGGCTCCATTCACATGCACTGAGAATGTTGTGAATGTGAATTTCTTCCACTGCTCTCTGCTACCTTCAGGAGCTGTAGCAGTTTGGCTTGTAATCAGAGATATCTCCCAGCACCAGGTATGAAACCTTCCAAAACCCAAACTCCCACTGATGTGGGGAGATCTGCATGGTAGGAAATGTGTGGTTAGGGAGATAAAGATTGTATTATCCCACACCATCTTGTGCTTTGACCTGCCCAAGAATGTCACACTCACAGCAGAAATGAGCACAAAGTGAAATTGTTCTCATCTGGTCAGGACAGGGGCTTAAAAGGAACTGGAGGATTTCAGCACCAGAAAGCACAGTGTACAGGTCATGATCACCACTGTGCAGTCCTCCCATTTGGATAGGAAAGAATCCACAGTTTATGAATCCAGAAGTGCCAGCTGCAGAAGGAAGAGCACCACCAGTAGACCCCAGGTGATCCAAACAATGCAGCATCAGACACATCACAGAGGGACCTGCAGATCGCTGCTTACCTGGGTACTTGTGGTCTCAAGTCTGAAGGGCCAAAATCTCCCTCCTTTGGAAGATCTCCTGCCCCTTTCCAAGATGTAGAGAAGGACAAGGTCTATACTCCTCATCGTAAAAAGTTTTCAATAAACACAAAATTGTCTTAGCTCATCCTTATATTGTTTTTCCTTAATAGTCCTATGCTCATTTCTGTGGTAAAGAGAGTGGCAAGGTGAGCTGTCAGAGCATTGCAGGCACCAGCACACCACCCATGGCTCTGTCAGGAACCACTTGAAAACATCTGGAACAGCCTGCCAGCTTCCCTGAATAGTGTCTGGGCACAAATATCAGTAGAAAAGCAAGCAGCAGTCTCCTTTGCTGACCTCAGTGAGGTGCTAAAGATGGGCAAGAATATGGCTTTTATTTTTCAGCATAACTTAATAGTATGTAAAATATGAACAAGCACAAAATCAAGGTTATACTGGACTGAAATACAATGTTAAGACATGTCAGCTGTTTCCCTGGTATGTGGTTAACAGGCCAAGACAGATTTCATTTAAACTGTTGGAAAGCAGCTTTGCAGAGAAGGACGTGGGGGTCCTGCTGAACAACATGCTGTCCATGAGCCAGCAGTGTGCCTTTGTGGCCAAGAAGGCCAATGGCATCCTGGGATGCATTAGGAAAAGCACTGCCAGCAGGTCGAGAGAGGTGATCCTGCCCCTCTCCTCAGCCCTGGTGAGGCACATCTGGAGTGCTGTGTGCAGTTCTGGGCTCCTCAGTACAAGAGAGACATGGAGCTCCTAGAGTGGGTCCAGTGGAGGGCTACAAAGATTATTAAGGGACAGGAGCATCTCTCTTGTGAGGAAAGGCTGAGAGAGCTGGGCCTGTTCAGCCTCAAAAAAAGAATGAGAGGGGACCTTATTGATGTAAATAAGTATCTGAAGGGAGGGTGTCAAGAGGATAGAGTCAGGCTCTGCTTGGTGGTGCCAAGAAATAGGACAAGAGCCTATGGAAATAAATTGATGTACAGGAAGTTCCCTGTGAACATGAGGAAGAATTTTACTATGTGAGTGACCACACACTGGAACAGATTGTCCAGAGAGGTTGTAGAGTTTCCCTCACTGGAGACATTCAAGAACCATGACCATGACTTGAATGTGGCTGTTGATGACTACAGGCTGTTCAGAAGAAAGAAGAAGAAGGGAAGGCGGAAGGGTTGCCCTCTACATCACGAGGTTGATTGAGTGTTGAGTCGTCTCTGAGAAACAGCCATGACCAGGTCAAAAGCCTGTGGGAAAGAATTAGAGACCAAGGGAACAAAGGGATCCTAGGTGGTCAGTGTCTACTACAGGCTGCCTGACCAGGTGGAGCCAATTGACTAATCCTTCTTGCTCTGCAGGGCTGCAGTGATCATGCATTGGCAGAGTTTGCAGTTCTGAGGAATATGAGTCAGGTAAGAAGTAAAGTTATGCCACTGAACTTTAGGAAAGCAAACATTACAACTCTTCAAGAACATAGTCAGTGGGATCCCCTGGGAGACTGCCCTCAGGGACAAGGGAGCAGAACAGAGCTGGCAGACTTAAGAAAGTCTTCCCTAGCAAGAGAATTTCAGGACACCTGGGTCAGGGTAAAACCCCGTATCAATACAGGCTGGGGGATGAGCAGGTGGAGAGCAGCCCTGCTGAAGGAGTCAGGAGTACTGGTGGATGAGAGGCTCAGCATGAGCCAGCAATGTGCACTTGCAGCCCAGAAAGCCAAGTGTGTTCTGTGCTGCATCAAAAGCAGTGTGGGCAGCAGGGTAAGAGAGAGGATTCTATCCCTCTACTCTGCTCTGGTGAGACCCCACTGGGAGGGCTGAGTACAGCTGTGGGGTCCCCAGAAGAGGGAGAGCATGAATCTGTTGGAGTGAGTCCAGAGGAGGACCACAAAGATGATCAGAGGGATAGAGCAGCTCTCCTATTAGGAAAGTCTGAGAGAATTGGTTTTGTTCAGTCTGCAACAGAAAAGGTTCTGGGTGACCTAATTGCAGCCTTCCAGAACCTGAAAAGAGCCTACAAAAAAGATGGGAGACTTTTTACAAGAGCATGTAGTGATAGCACAAGGGGGAATGGTTTTAAACTGAGAGAGAGTGGGTTTAACTAAATATTAGGAAGAAACTCATTACTGTGAAGGTGCTGTGTCACTGGAACAGGTTGCCCAAAGAGGTTGTGAATGTCCCATCCCTAGAAGTGTTCAAGGCCAGGTTGGATGGGCCTTTGAACAAGCTGGTCTAGTGGAAAATGTCCCCGCCCACAACAGAGGGGTTTGAACTTTAAGGTCCCTTTCAACCCAAGCTATTATATGGTTCTATTATGATCCACTGTGGTCCTTTCCAACCGTATCCATTCTGTGATTCTGTATTTTAATCCCTTTGGATTTGATATAATTGTGTCCCAAAGATTTATTTTTCTCTGACTTGGAAAAATACTGCTTTTCCCAGCTGAGGATTTTTGGTACTATTGTGTGGACTGTAGTTCTTTGAAAGTATTAAAAAGACAGATATTGTATTTAAAAAAAAAGAGTGTAAAGATACCACATTGAATGTTCACAAGGTCAGGGTAATTAAAGCGAGAATTTTAAATCATGATGCCAGGTGTTAAGTCACACCTGTGTATTCAGAGATTTGGGAGAGAGGAGTAGGGAGTTAGGTGCAATGTATATAAATGCAGTCCCTTCTGTGAATGTACTCCAGGTTTAGATATTTTGGAAGTAGAAAGAATAGAACTGAGATTAAAGAGCATCTGCAGAAGAGTCACATTGAAATTCAGCAGCTTCCTTATGGATTTTGGATCACAAACACAAACTTGTGTCAAGTGAAATGCTTGGCTGAGGTGTTGTTTTGACAGGATCTGAAGAATCATGGACTGTGATGTATGAACAAAGAAACAGATTACAGACTCACAACTCTAATTGCCAAGCCTCCGGTTACCATTCTCCACGTTTCAATGAATTCTGTAGATTTATAATGGCCAAGGGCCTAATTCCCATTTGCATCACCCAACAGTATAAAGTGAAATAACAGCAGAATAAAGGGACACGAATGCAAGTGAGAATCTGGCCAAATACCTGTATCTTTTGAAGTTTTGGCTGGCACCCAGAAATAATCGTGAGACTGAATATTCCTGGTTAATATCCAGTTGCTGTAACCCAGATGTGCTCGAACAAGGGCACAAGCCTGCAGCTGGGGGAAGGACAGTTCCCGAAGGGGTAACAAGCCTGGCAGAAATTTATTGATTATGCTGATGTTCAGCTGGCAAAACAAAGAGATGGGGATTTGTATGAGGCATAAGGGTGATCAGAAATAGCTCCTTGGACTGGTCTTCATCTCCCTTACAAAAAATGAGATGGGATCAAACTTCCACATTTTCCCTAGGACAGATGGCCTTCTCAAAGCATGGGAATCCTGTTGTATCACATAACGAATTTATCAAAAAAGACTATTACAAAAGGCAATCCACAAGGTACAGAGAATCTTTCCCCACATTTGTGAAATGTTTCCAAATCAAATTGGTGCATACTGTCCTATGCAATGGCCTTTACAAAAATTGCCTGTTCAAAAGTTGCTTTTTTCCCCATCTCTCCTAATGAACACAAAAATTTAATCTTCCAATCTCAAACAGTAGCTGCATATACGTAGCCCTCCTACTTATCTCAGGAAAGCAAAATATTTTCTTCAAGGTAAAATTTTTATGAGTTAAAACCAGCTCTGAGCTCATAGCTCTATTTGGTAAGGCTCACATTACCTTTCAGCATGACCAGACAAATGCAGATGATTTATATGCTCCACTTGGCTTGTTTTTTTTTGCTCTGAAGAAGGGCCTGCATAGAGGAAAAAATATTTTTCCAATTATACCCAGTGTGGTGATGATAGATCTAGCTCTCTGTACAAACCTTCACTTGAATCGTTGGGTCACCACATCAAAGCAGGGATTGAGTGCACCTTCAGCAAATTTACAGTTGACACCAGGTTGGGTGGGAGTGTTGATCTGCTTAAGGGCAGAAAGGCTTTACAGAGAGGCCTGGACTGACTTGATCAGTGGGGTAAGGACAACGGCATGAGCTTCAACAAGGGGAAGTTCCAGATCCTGCAGCAACCCCATGCAGCACTAGAGGCTGGGGAGAAGTGACTTGAGAGCTGTTTGGCAGAAAGGGACTTGAGGCTGCTGTTGACAGCCAGCTGAATGTTAGCCAGCAATGTGCCCAAGTGGCCAAGATGGCCAGTGGTATCTTACCCTCCCAGAAAAGTCTAGCCAACAGGACTAGAGAAGTGACTGTGCCCCTGCACTTGGCATTGGTAAGGCTGCACCTAGAGTAATGCATTCAGTTTTGGGCCTCTCAGTTCAAAAAGGGCATTGAAGGGCTGGAGTGTGTCCAGAGAAGGACAACAGGGCTCGTGAGCAGCCTAGAAAACGTCTTATGAGGAACAGCTGAGAGAGCTGGATTTGTTTAGTCTAGAGAAGAGGAGGCTCAGGAGGGACCTCATCACTCTCTACAATGACCTTTAAGGAGCTTGTAGTGAACTGGGGACTGGTCTCTTCTGCTGTGCCTGCAGTGAGAGGACAAGAGGAAATGGCCTTAAGCTGAGACAGGGGAAGCTCAGATTAGATATTAGAAAAGCTCTTTTCACTGTTAGCATGGTCAGGCACTGGAATAGGCTGCCCAGGGAGGTAGTAGAGTCATGATCCTTAAAGGTGTTCAGGAGGCATCCGGATCTGGTTCTGGGTGATGTGGTTTAGTGGTTTAGGAGTTACAGTGGTAGTGCTGGCTGGATGGCTGGAGTGGATGATCTTGAAGTTCTCTTCCAAGCTTGATGATTCTGTGAAAGCAAGACCTTTATTAGTGTTCTTGAACAATGTCTGCTTTTCCAGGAAGGAGTGCTCTTAGTCTTTAAAAAAACATGCGTGACTTCTACTAGTCTGTCTTAAGCACTTAAGTCAGCTTCTTCCTGTTATGCAACATTTGAGGGTCACTTTCCGCTGCCTTCATCACATTCAGAGAGACTACAAGATGACATGGTCCTCTTTCCAAGCATAATGTCACGGGACAGAGACAAGAGGAGACCATTCAAGAGCTGAGCCATGTCTGGATGTCTGACTTGTCTGCGTCAGAGTCCCAGCTCCAGCTGGGACACCGTGCACAAGACCAATAGCACCAAACATCAGCCTACATATGTACACCAAAACTCACTGAAAATCAATTTATCACTTAGTTAGCAACACGAAAAGCAGTGACCACAGGTATTTTTCAGAGAAAAAAAATTCTGGCTGATAAAGCATTTGTTTGTTCTCCTTGCATCCATTCCTGTGAGTGTTTACTTCTGCTATCATTTGCCATGGTGACACACACTATAATGTGAAGCATTAAGGACTGTGTTTCCAATTTGTCTGTTTGCTCTTTGTGCCCTGATAACCTTACAAATGACAAATTAATCTCAGCAGTCTCTGTAGATAAGCAAGTATATAAATGTCTATGAACTACATCAACCTTAATCCAATAAAAAAGGACCTTCATGCATGTCAGGTCCATGTCAGTGATAATAGAATTCTTTAATCTCACGTTGAAAGAGAGCTATGGTGGCCATGATGCTTAGGTTTTCTTGAAAAAAATGGTGAGTTTCTGAGAAAGTTTATATAGATCACACTAAAAAAAACACTGTCTTGCAGGGAATACTGCCCTATTTTTAGGAAACTATCCTGACACGCAGTAGACCTCACATAATGGAACATCGGGAAAACACTCCTCTTATAGCTCAGCAACAGTAGGTGAGTATCTTGGTGGATAGTTTGGCATTGCTATTAGAGCACAACATGTAATGTCAAATGCTTTCCCACACCCTACAGTAGTATGGCTATGATTTTTTCAGGTGTGCTGCAGCACAGTGGTTGTACTGCATGGTATCCTACAGGCTGTGTAACACCAGCTCCTAAGGAGAAAAACCACATCATGTTCTTGCTGCATTTGTCCTAGCAAAAATTATGAAGAGAAAGCAGATGGCAATTGTAATGACAGTTCAATAATTTCTTCCACAACTAAACAATCATTAATAAGGTAAATATTCATAGGTGAATATTTCTTCATTTACATTAAAAAGTATTCTTCGTATGGAAACAGATGCAATTATGAAACATGGAATATATGAAACAGGACTTTTTTTTTTTAAATCCTGAGGGTCTGAATGAAAGCTCTCTTTAGTCCGTGGTCACCTCCTCTCTGAATGCTGTGTTTACTCTAATAGATTTTATTTTGGGGGTTGTTTTCACATGGACTTCTGGTTTGACCAACTATACCTTTTAAAAGATTATCTATTGACTGTGAATATCACTGAGGTGGTAGACAAGTGCTCATATATTCATATTTTATTTTTATATGTCAGGGGGCCATCTACAAAATTCATACATACATAAATAGCATAGAAATTCAGATTTTGGGTTTTGACCACAGCCCTGGTCTTGTTTACAGGGATCTATCACATAAAGAGAGCTGGACTCTGCTTTCCTGTTCAGAGGGGAGAAAGAGCAGGACTTCTCACTTTTGTTTTAAGATCCATATTCCCAGCAAGAGTTAAATGGGTGTATATGGCAAGTTTAACACCATCAAAGAAGAACCATAACAAAAGAACTTCCATATTTCTGGCAACAATTTATGTCTAAGTTACCTTATAGGATACCAAGATACCAAAATTATCTCACAAGGTAGCAGAAACTATATTTTGATTTTCAGACTTTCATATAGTTTCACAGACAGTTGTTCCAGGCACTCCTGTGATTGTGTAGCATGGCTCTATATTAACTCTGCATGCAGATAATTTGACAAGGATTAGATTTTGATCTTAACTGAAACTAAGACTGTCAGAAAGTCCCATCCTCTCTAGCTACTGGCACGTTCCCCCAGCCTAAAGATTATCTAGAAAGCTGGACATATCCTTTCATGATGGAAGGAAGCAAAAGAATTAATAAAAAATTACCTAAAATAGCTTTACGTTCACTCAGTCTTTACCTCCTCTGTTTTACAGTGGTTTAGTAACGAAGAAAAGCAGGCCTAAAACTCTGCTTCATCATTAACACTGGATCTTAAAGGATGGAAATCTTCTAGAAGTCATCTGCCTTCTATCAGGCAGTACCATTAGACTTTGTCTAATAAAAATATCATTAGAATATGTGTCCTAATATGTATCCAAAATCTTTGTACTTTATTTTAAGCTATTTACATCCTGTCTCCTACACAGTCATGATGAATAAATTAGTCCCTTTCCCTTGTAAGCAAGACTCTAAGACTTGTCCTTCCTTGTCCCTCCTTGTCCCCAAGCTTCTCTTCTTTAGATTGGTAACCTTGGTTCTGTTTATCCCTCCTCATGCAATAAATTTAACCCTGCCAAAGTAAAATAGCTTGTTATTTTTCCTTTGAGTTTTGCCCTCTCGTTTTCTTGATTATTTCTGCAGCTTGTCAAGATCATTTTGAATTTCAGCCCTGTCCTCCAGTGTACCTGTAGACTCCATATCACTTACAAATTACTAACCACACATTATATTTAATCACAACTATAGGAATGAAAAATATGAACAGAACCAGATCTGGAGGAAAAGCCTCCTGAATATTCAATATCAACTGCTTTTTTTTTTTTTTTTTTAAACAGTCAACCATTGATAAAAGCTCTTTGAAGGTATTTTTCAAACAGTTCTGTGCCTCATACAAGTTTCATAAAATCATATCCTTTTAGTTACTAATGAAAGTGATGTTTGAAAGAGTTTCAGATTCCTCTTACTGCTTCTATGACACTTACTGCTTTTCCCGTTTCCAAAGTCTACTTCATATCGTACAAAAATGTGACTGTTTTGACATGAAACTTTATTGACAAAGATATGCTGGATAATAGTAATTTCTTTGTGAATTTGTACATTCACCTCTGATATTTATCAGTCTTTCAGCTTTTTCAAGTGTTCTCAGCTTGTTTGACTATGAAATTCTTTCTTCTAGAAATGAAGTTAGACTGATAGGTTCCCTCTTAATTTTTCTTGTTACCTTTAAGTTCCCTTATTAAAAAAGTAGATGTTTTTTCCAAGCCTTCTGCATCCTTCCCCAGCTATCATACATTCTTAAAGGTCATTAACAATGGAGCAGAGATTGCTTCAGACTATTTTTGTTGTATACTGTATAATAAGAGCAAAACTAAGTCTGGAACCTTGTGCTAGGGCTGATTGTGACTCCACATGCTCATTACAAAATGAACAGGAACCCTGGGATCACTAAATCTGTGCAGCCTGAACTATTTTCTCACTCCTTTCTATTTTGAACAGTCTTCTCTCCATCTGTGACCTAGGGCAGGAAACAGCCCAGGTACCTGCACCCCATGTCCGTGAGTTTACTTGAAATGTTGCAGCAAGCAAGCTCTGCTCTCACGTGTATTTCAGAAGCCAGAGCATTCCCCCTCCATGTCTCTTCTCTCCTTTGCCTAAAAGGTGGTGAACCATTGTCCCCCAGTCCACCACAGAGTCCCAGCCACTGGACTCAAACTGTTCTAGGGCAGATCTGATAGGGTGAGTCTTCCTTGGAAATCTCTCAGTTTTATACAAAAAGAATTGATTTACTCAGCCAGAAAGATAACTAAAAATAGTTTGGTCAATTCTAGTGATTTATGGCATTCCTACCCTAAAAATGAGGAAACCTCTGCTTTAAGTTCTGATCATATATTTATTCAAAGGTTGCTTCATGTAAAATATACAAATATCCTTGAACTGTGGAAAGACTCTAGGGATAGTTGTCCCATACCCAGCAAAGAAACACAAGAGACTGGCAGGATAACGCACTCCCCTTCAGTTCAGCCTTGACAGGAGGTGCGGAATAGTGGTCAGTGTGCCATCATCATCCCTCATTACAGCTGAATATCCCAACCATTGCATGTCAGCACACTAGCACCACACATTTTTTCATCCCCCTTTAGGAAAAGTGAGGCCTCCCCAACTACCCATTTGTAGTTTTGAACAAAAAGCCATGGGATGTATAGCCATGGAAAGGCACGAGCTATTCAGAGTGTTCCAAAGCCAGCAAGGAGGAGGAATTGAATCCTTGTCCTCCATCTTCCTGTAGCCATCAGCTCCTTCTATGGGCTGCACCATGTTAATTGTGGTCACACTTAAAGACCCTCCCATGCACACTGCATCCAGACACAGTTCCAGATTTTCCCATTACAACTAGATGGCTGAAAATCAGTGTAATCTGACTCAGAGCAGAAGAGTATTCACAACACAACAACAAAAAATGCTTTCAGCCTGGAGGTAAGCCTTTCACATTCTTCTTTTCTTTTTGACTTCTCTGGTTCCCTCTCTTTGTGTCTTGAAAGAAGCTTTTATTTATGCTTAACCTGGCTCTCAGTTCTGTTGCAGCTTCCATTTCATTTTTTCCCCACAGCAGAAATCAAAATCATGTTCAGAGTGTTCTCTCAGTGTTCATTAGCACACTTCCCAAAACTGTCTTTGACTTACACCCCTGATACAGACATTTTTCCTAGCAGACTTGCCCCACACACATAGTGCTCTCCTCTTATTCCTGACGGGTTTGCTCTTTTCTTGCTCCTTATGAATGTCACAACATCCCTGTTCTCATTTCCTTCATCTGAGGACAGAGGCCAAGGCTGGCTCAGGTGCAGCTCTCTCACAGGGCTTGCCCTTCCTCCTCCTCCAGCCTGATTCATTCAGATGTCACAATCCAATGTTTATGAAACATCGCCATGGCAGTGAGTCAAACGTCACTGATGCTGCATCATCGAGTGAATCAGGCAGGAGAAGGATATAAAAAGGGAGAGCTACTATTTATACACAGACATTATGGTAATCAGCAAAGATGAGAACACACAGAGAAGGCAGTCACTAGACATCATATCCATCACCTTGGGGTATTCTCCAGCAGATACCAGGAGCAGCAGCAGTGCTTCCCTCCTGCTCACCAGACTCCCCATGCAGCACTTGTGTGTTCCTGGGAGGGAACACAGTGAAAAACCTTCTGTCTCAACCACAAAAGCCACCGAGTGTGGCTGAGTGCAGGGAGCACCTCACCTGGAGGCAGGTTGTAGGAGCATGAGGGAAGTGTCCTGCTGGAATCACAGCTGTCTTGTTTCGTGATATCTCGCTCTGAGGGGTTTGCTCCAATTTGGAATGCTCTCTGAATGTGATGGAGGAGTGTTCTCTCTTGTGTAATTGTCATTAATGGTTAAAACATGTAAGTCTGCGGGGAGGGAGGGAAGGAAAACCCTCTTTAGAATTTTTCTCACTTAAACTGGTGTCATACTGGAGAAACTCCACCTGACTCCATGAAATTATTACTGAATTACACCAGGACAAGCCGTAACCAGGCCAGTTGTCAGTCAAAATTACTATTTCAAATTTCATCCCTCACCTGTGGTACAAGATATATTTATCTTATGGTGTTTTTATAGCACAGTGAACTGGATGTGACAGCTCAGAGGTCCACCCGAGTTCCAGGTCTCCATGCTTGTTACCGGGAATATGGGCGAAAGAAAGGAGAAAAATAAAGAGAAAGGCGACAGTCAACATCATTTTCACCCAGTCCTATGTGCTCCTTTTTAGTACATCTTTAGCTCAGAGAAGCCTCCCCTCCAAAGCAACTGCAACTTTACAGGGCTGATAAATCATGCTTGTCAAACAAGGGTTGTTATTAGTTAAAAATATCAGTTTAATAGATAGCTGTTAACATTTTTTTAAATTCAAATGGATGAGATGAAGACAGTCTTTTTGATGATTTTTCCTGATGCAGACACTACAAGAGCCTGATGGAAATTGAGATTTGACTTGATAACAGTCCAAATCAGAAAAGATTACAAGATATCTTTGTTCTTTGATTAAAAAAAAATAAACCACATGTGACCACACAAAAACAATTAGAGTTTAGAGCTTGAAAAGAAATAATATTTTGACTCTGACATGTGCCAGTGAGCATAGGAGTGGTTCATTCTGAATTCAGATCTCGTATTTATTTAAACAAAATCTTCTTGGATAAATAATACAACATTCATGTGTTCAGGCAAACAATCTCTGTCCTGAATTCCAGGCTGAAGAGCTCATTCAGATGCAGCACAAGTTGAGATTGGCTTGAATGGAGTTTTCGTTGTTTACAAGAGGACTATAAGGTCTGTCCCATCAGTTTATACTAAATTGTTTTAGGAAAAAATAAGTCAATTGGAATAAAAAGATCTTCTTCATCAAAGTTAACAGAATTAGACCTTCTGTCTTTAACATCATGGGTTTCCCCCTTGCCCAGTCCCAACTATAATAAACTTTTGTTTTATGTTGTTCATCCCAAAGTGGTACAGCAGGATGGATGTCAAATGGAAAGAAATCTGCCAGTAGGCAATTAAGTGAAAATGTTCTGGGTGAGAACTCAGATAGTTATGAACACCCAGATATCCCTTCTGTTGTGAACAGAGCAGAAACAAAACCATGCTGCATAACTTTGAAAGTACAGTACTAAAAAAGCCACAAGGCACTGACCAAAATAGCTCTGGCACCTCTGCAGGGGGCAGTGGATGTGCAGCATTCCCACCTGCAATCCCCGTGCACTCCAGGCTATGCCAGCCAGCATCTCTCTGCTGTCAGAGTAGAGGCTGCAGCTGAGCCTGAGGAGCAAAAAAAAGGGCAGTGTCCACAGTTTCAGCTTCACAGCTACATGGTGGGGCTGCAGAGGTTCCTGCCAAGGTGTGCTCTGCCAGCGGGCAAAACTGCATGAAAGCAGACATAATGTGGCTTTTCATTTTGTTACCTGACTTGTGTAAGGCAGTGTGATGTTCCTATGAGAAGGTTTAGGATACATCCACTTGGCGATTTACTCTGCCTTTGTGTCCAATGGATAAATGTGAGCTCCGAGGTGGAAGTCATGGAGCACAGCAGTGAACCTGGCCAGCCCTACAGGGATGTGAGATGAGGATCACCTCTCCTGTACTGCTGTTAGTAAAACTGCTACAGCATGACAGGCCATGGAAGCTCTTAGCTGCACTGTTGGTGGGACTGCTTTGTTTCTCAGTTCTTCAGAGTTTTTTCCCCTGTCACAGGACAGGCTTCCAAGAGTAAGTGGACAGGCAGTCAGGTAGAGTGCTGCCTGAGACCATCCAGGTATGGCTGAACACCTTACTACAATGAGTCCTTTCACCATCAACATGCATCAGTCAGGTCTCAACCCCAAAAAGGGACTTGAATGGAATTTATGTCCCCCACTCCTAACATTGGGGTATGTTTCTACGTATACATTAGAGCTTTCCTGTTTGCTGCGCGGCACAAAGAATGCATCTGGCAGAGACATCCTTCCTGGGAACACTTCAGTGAAGGGCATCCTACTTGATAACAGAGGGCTGTAAACACTGGCAGAGATCTTGATCTTGATGGAGGACTTGCAAGGTCAGCTCCCAAGAGGGAAATGAAGGAACTCACAGGCACTCAAGTGATAAGGGACTTCAGAGCACTCCAAAAAAGCAAAAAGTGCACTCCAAGAAAGAGGATATGGACATTTAGATGTGTACAGTGCTTATTTAATCCTTATCTTTTCACAATAAGGAAATTCCTACCGATATGAAACAACTTGGGACAACAAATTTTATCAGTGAAAATTAAAACTGTATTTAAAACATTTACATGGGGGGCTCAACTTATTATAATAAAACATCAAATTCTCAGAAGAAAGTGAATCCTCCTCAGAGGCTGAGAACAAAATACAAAAGTTTTTCTCAACTTCTGAGTCTTGGTCACATCTGCAGAGTATCTTCTGCAGCATCTCTGTCTCTCCACAAACCAGCTTCCTCCACAAATAAAAACAAAATCTGTCTTTTAGATCTCTTAAGGAAGATAACAAAAAGAATTTTACGCAGGTTTGTAAGACTGTTTTACCTGGGTGTTGTCTCCAGTGTGGATCTCAACTTTTCAGGCTTTTTTCTCCACCAAATCCTGGGACTTTTACATGTGATTGCTCAGTTACATCAGTTCAATCATCAGCACTTGCTCTGATGTTGACTTCCCACTTTCCAGCAGCCAGACAGAGGGAGTCTTCTGGTAACCATTGTTTTTCACTGTGTGTTTGCACTCCATGAAGTCTGATGGTATCAATTTACAGACTCACTTGACCTTCTCTAGCTGCCCTAAACATGGTTCTGAGGTGAATCCTCCAAGCTCCCAGAAGGTCCTACTTATTCACCTCCTTCACGCTTAACATTTGTTTGGGTTTTTTTCTTATGTGCTTTATATATAATTGTTAGTGTCATCTTCCTTTTATTTACCTGGAATAAGTTTTCTCAAATATTGAGAAGAAGTGCAACTGTACACCATTTTAACTAATTGTATAAGTTTTTATCTTTTTTCTTATGTAATGAATATTGTGAATAAATGAGAAACCAAATCCTCAACAGCAAGTTAGTGAATAAGTTATTATACTACAAAAGCAGTGAATATTTTGCCTTACTCAATTGCTCCCTTAAATTCAGAATTTTTAAACTACTATGAAAACCACACCCGTTATCACTTTTTTAAGCTGAAGATTTAAGCTTAGTTGCCTATTTCAGTTCTCCCAGTTTAGAAAACAGTCTGTATGTCTGTTGCTGCTTTTCTTAGCAGCTCTTCAACATCTATGTCTTTCCTGGAAACAAAATAATTGCAACCACACTCTGAATGCCAAATTTTGATCCATTATAGACTTCCAGAATGGCACAACAATTTCAGTTGTTTTGCCATCCATTCTTAAAATCTTTTGAAGTCTGTTTGCCTTTATAATTGCTTATGCTTTCAGGAAATGATGAACAATGCCTTTTCAACTTCTTTGCCAAATAATATTTGATGATCCTAATTGCCACATAATAGCTATTATTTAATTCCTCTATGCTATACCTGATGTTTCTTAATTCGATTATTTTATATAATAATTCTTCCTTTCTCTTTCAGTTAATTATTTTTACTGCTTTTAGTTATATTAAATGATGAACAGGTGTTATGTTCTTAAGAACGTAATTCTCTATTAATTATTTCATTGTACCTGTTCCTCCAGAACAATAGTGTAAAGAAAAAACAGTAAGGAACTTTAAATTCAAGAAAATTTTAAATTCAAGCAAAACAGAAGTGCTACATTCTCCTCGTATGTAACAGATCATAACTTTACCCATGTAATGTTCCAGTCAGATGATGTTTATGCACAGTGAGCTTTATATTATCCTGAGAGCATTTTCATATAAACACAGTTCAGTGGATATCTAGTGCCAAATTACATGCAGGTAAGTACAGTATGTAAAATATTATCACATTAATCAGATAGGCTCAGAACTTCTACTGTGAAGCTCAGAAAAGCAATGGCTGTAGCATCACAGACCACCCATGCCTTCCATAAAGCACCAGAGGTTCCCTTGGAATTTGTGTATTTCCACGTTTTTCTCTCTAAGAAACAGATGACATGAACAAACTATGGGGTATCTTCTATCCATGACTGATGAAGCCAATCTTTGTCTCCCTGGCATTGCAACTTCAATTTAGTCCATTGATAAAGAAACAGTTTCTGAGAATTGCAGGTTCAGAGTCGATTGTAGAAGATGGTATAATCTGTTGAGTTTAGTTTCTGCAAGATTGGAGACATTTCCCAGATTACCAACCTTTTCCTTACTGGTTCACCAAGGAATCACTCCCTTCAGTGATGAAGGATCTAGAAGAGGTTGAAATTTTTGTTCCATGCAGATCAGTACAAAAATTGTATCCATACAGTATCAGGGCAGGGAATATCCAGCACACAAAGTTTGCTTCACAATGAATGTGGACTGGCATGCACTTTCTTTGAACCCCACTTGGAGAAAGGAAGAATATCAAAGCTCAGTTAACGACTCAGAGGAGGTGATGTAATTTGTTTTGGTGATATTTCTCAGTTACCACCTATTTAAGGTTGGCAGTTTTAGATGATTTGTGGCAAACAAATGAACTTCAATCAAACTTCCTTTTTAAAAAATAACAGAATCAGGTACAGCAAGTTGACAGGGAAAATATATAAGTTGAATTGGGGAAAGTACTCTGGGTATAATGCTGGCTGGAATACCAATTCACTTCTTAGCAAAAGACTATCATTTGTGCACAATTGTTCAGCACATAGAAAAGCTGCCAGAAAAAGCACATTTGAGAACATTCATTTAGGAAAAAAAAAGATATAACCATGTGTCCAAATCATTCAGCATTTACAAAGCATAGCCGAATATTTTTTAAGTTCAGAGCCACAAAGAACACAAACTGATGGATTCAGAGCCTCAGCTGTGCCACCTTCCTATCTTGGACAGCTGTGAGAAAGACAAGCTTGTGAGAAACTAATTGCTGAAGGTAACCCCATTGCTGAACCAGTTGCTAAAAAGCAGAGAGGTGGTCTGCAGCTCTCTGCCCTCTCTTCAAGGAGCTGTCCTGCTGTGTTCATCTCACAGGAAAGCTTCTCACCTGCCTGCCCCTTGCTCCCGGTTGGTCCTTGCTCTCCTGTCTTGCCTGGGCTTGGGTCACTGTGGAACCCCACCACTGCCTTATTCCCATACTGTCCCCAGCCACCTTCCACTCCCTGCTCCCTCCTTGGGTCAGATTCATCGTCTTTTGACAGGACAGATTTGACAACAGGAGAGGAACATTTTCTAACGGAAGAACTCATGAGCTTCTTAGGACTTTTCAAGTCTCTGAAGAGATGTATTCACAAGAACACCTCTGTGTCCTATTATTTAAGGCACAGCTGTGCAATATTCAAATCCTCAGCCTCCACTTCCCTTCCTCAGCAGCTCCCTAGTTCTAGAATTACCTAAAATTTCAGAGGCTTCTCCCAGTGAAATTACCCGGACACTAAACAGTTTCTTTCCAGTCACACCCAGAATTGCTTAATTCTTAACTTTGCTGAGGAGTCAGGCACTGAATTCATGTCTGAATTTTGTCAGAATTTATAGTCTAAACTTCTCCCCCATGTCTAGCAGCACAGCACTGCCTTTTCTGGGTGCACGCTCCCAGACAGTGCCTAACAAAATGCGGAGATGTAAGGAGGTTCTACACCCCTTCTCTGCTTGACCCCAGCAGTCAAGTCACTCAGCTAAGACGTGCAAAGATTTATCAGCAAACTAAAGGAACTGTAATTTCTCTGGCTCTACAAAAAAGTCCCCATGGTGTTTGCACCACCCAGCACAGCATAACAGCAGACTTGCTTCTGTAATACGTGACGCTGTCGAGAGCCGAACAGCCACCTCATTCACATAGTCTGCATCTGACTCAGTGGTGCAATGCAAATCCTTAATCCTTCATAACTCACAAGCTTTCCAGTAACTGCTGTGCATCAGAGCATAGGAAATTTTCCCACTGGCTGACCTCAGCTTTTCCTACTGAGACACTAGCACAACTCCCTGCCACCATGCCTGAGAGCCACAGGGTTCTGTACCGCTTGTCACACTTTCTGCTCTTTCTGTCCCGAAAAATATTTCATGGTTTTCCATAAAATTAAATCTGTGCAGCTTTAAGATAGTACTCTGACTTTAGCAGGGTAAGAAGTGCCTTGGAGCTAGGTTCTCCTAAGTCTATGCCCTTCCATGGATCTAAGCCTCCATTCAAGTGCATTAGTGCATTTTGAAAATGGAGTTTCTGTCTTCACAGGTGCAATTTAGAACTGGAAAATGGGGCTTAATCTCCTTTTCTGTTTTGGAAACCTGACGACAGTAATTTGGACTTTTTGCTTTGCATTTTCATTTGCATCACTTGTATTTTCACTCAGATTCTTTCAGGATCTAACTATGGAGCATTTTTGAACATGTTACCCATGCACCTTTTCACTCCATAGACCAATGCCCAGGCATGGTGTGCCAGGACAAAGGTGCTCATGTTCAACTACATGACTTAAAGAATGAAGAGGTGACTCATGTTCAACCTGGCATCCACCTCCTTGATCTGCCACTGAGCCAGTCACTTCCCAAACTACAGCCCAGCAGGGGTTATTCCTCTAGATGTTCAGGTTTTCCTCGCTACTCCTCATGGGGGCTTTGCTGGTGCAGCCAACTTTACTGGGGTTGCTGTGCTGAGGGGTCACATCCATCAGTGTCCTCATCTGAGGGCTGTCACAGGTTTGCTGAGGATGCTCCCGCTGTCCAGGCTGCTGGTGATGCTGAACAAGCATGTGCTTCGGTATCAACCCCTGGCATGCTCTGACATCTCTGATACAAAGAGATACACTGTGAGACTTCACCATGGTAACCCAAGATCCAAAGCCTAGTGAAGCAAATGGGAATATTTGCAATGATTCTGCCAGTGGTCCAGTGTGTGTGGGATCTCCACATATGATTAAGCTTGGTCTTGTAGTTCCAAGCTGCCTGGGCACAGACAGCAGCAGTTTCAAGTAATTATTCTCATGATTAGGCCACAGACAACAGTGTGTTAGATGTGGGGCCAGAAATTTTACTTCTCTGGGCTAAGGGCCAGGTATTTAGTGACTAGAGGCATCTTGTGCCAAAACACATCTTCACCTATTATGTAAGGTGATAGAATGAATATTACACTAGAGCTTTGCTATTTCTCAGTGAAGTGTGGAATACTGTAAGATTACATTTTGTTCATTACCAGATGAAGTACTATGTTACAATCACTAGCGTCAGTTAAAAGGGAGAGAGCAAGATTACATCATAAATTAATAGGGGAACTGCTAATGCATCATAGTCCAAACTGTCCTACTTTATTTTTAATAATAAGTTAGTTTTGATTCTTCATATGTATGGATAAATCCAAAGTAGTATATTTTCCTTGAAGTGATTAAAATTTATGATATGGGGACATCATTCAGACATCCCTAAACATTTTCCTTGAAGGAAAATCTTTTTTCTTTTTTTTTTTTTTTTTTTTTGAGGAAGACCTCATTCAGTGGGGACAGCTATGTGCTATGCTAGGGACTATGAGTTAGTTGTTCCACTTCAATATTCTCTACACTTAAGCTCATATGCTTCGAAAAGATGTTGAAGTTTAAAAGAATGAGGCTCTGCTATTCTGCACATGAAATACATACGTATCTGTATCTGTTACTCATTTGCCATTAAACAGAGCATTTGGTGAAGTTCAGCGACTCTGCACAAAACTGTACATGCCTGCTTGTGTTGTGAACTCCATTTTCTGTGGCAATAACAATTTTTTCTATTTCCCTAGGAAAGAACAGAAGAGAGGAGGACACCTGGCAGTGGATTAGCAACATGAGGCTATCAGGGCTTCTTTAGTAACTCAGAAACAGGACAACTTTAAGGACAGTGATTTGTTGGGATGGGTCCATCTGGTGGCTGAAATTCAGCTGTGTGAAAGTTCGGCAGAAAGTTCAGCAAAATAGAGTTAAATTCAGTAAGGAAATCCAACTGATAAAAGAGAGCAACCAGATCACATGCTAGAAGACCAACCTGGAGGAAGAAAAAAGAGAAGCAAACCTGCCAAGCCTAGGACACTCTCCAAGGAAAGACTCACAGAAAAAATGAGGTCAGAATTGGAGCAGGGTGTGCAGAGTCTAGGAAAGGGGTCTGTAACTTTTCTAGCACTTTCAAAAAAATATTAGTAAAAGTAAATATGCTTGAGAAACTGTTCTGGTAGTACTGTCTGCCTCATTTGTCCAGCAGACAACAACTGAAAGTGCTGATCAAGCACCAGGAGATACCCAACTTATCACTGGCCTTAGGGTTGTAGAGTCCAAACCAGGCAGAAAGTTTCACATTCCAAGAACACCTTGGAAACCTGGATTAAGCAAAACTGACCTGGCTTTTCCCAGGCCCACTTGGCTCACAAGTACGTGGGATTCAGCTATGATTCACAGAGCATTGGTATTCATCCAGAGCCAAGCTGCGACTTCTGCACATCATGTTCCCTGGATGGATACACGATCTACCCCAGTCAGTTAACAAACTGAAAGCATCATTTGGCTCATTGTTCCACTGCAGCAAAGCTGGGTGAGGCTTCATGGACCTGTGCCAGTTTACAGCCACTGCACTCTGGCCCCACTGAGTTCATCAGAGTGAAAGATTTTATTCTATTGCTTCAAATCAGCTAAAATTCTTGATTATTCTCTTATTAGAAACATTGATCACTGTAAACAGTTGTGACTGAAACCAGAAACTCTTAAAAAATATAAGTAAACCAGAATATTTCCAAGTGCTGCATCAGCATTGCAAATAACCACAACTACGTTAATATATGCTCCCTTCTCTATGCTGTCTTCTCTTGGAATGTCATCTCAGATCTTAGTGTTTAACAAGGTTGTCCATAAATTGCTTCCTTGGTACTTTGGTACTCTTGTTAGTGTTGTTCAAAGGGCCATGTTCTAGGCCATAATCAATACTCCTACACCAGACTTTTTGCTTTACAGTAAATTTATCCAGGGAGGCAGGAATGGACATTTCTCAGAAGTTGGTCCATGGTTGCAGAAGAGGTCTTGGAACATGCACCAACCTACAGGCATTCTTGAGTCCTGTTCTGTGGAGTTCTTCATGGAGTAAAGAAGTTGAAACTGGGCATGAGTCTCCTGGATGAGTTTTATCAGAGACGGTGGGGTTGTTCAGAATAATTTTGTTGTGGTTTTATTTTTCAGTTTTTATTTTGTCCATTTCCTTTGAAACATGGGCAACTGTTTACATGCTACACAGGGAAAGATTACTCTTCTCTCTACATATTTTTTCCCCTTTTTACACCATCAGAAACATTAAAGTCCGCAGCATCCAGGTGTTTCCTACAGCAACACATACCTGATATAGATCTCTACTGCCACAGACTGCTATCCACAAGGCAGAGGAAAGATCTGAACTAACAATACTGTTTTGCAAAATGTTAAAATCTATCATCTGGAATAAAAACAGCTGCAATACAATACAAACACAAATCTGGCTGCCAGTTGGCCCTGCTTGCTGAAACAAGAGCAAATCCCTTCTAATGTAATCTTTACTTCAGGAAGGGTGAAAAAAAAAAAAAGACACAACTAACATCAAACAATGTGAAGTATCCCTGTGTTGTACTTTCCAGCTAGCCAGGCAACAGCACTGTAAAGTTGGTTATTAGCCTTTCAGATTTAAATACACACTAAATTATAAGACTACAAGCTTTTCCATAAGAAAGGCAAGAAGGAAGAAGTTACTTCTCTTGTCTCTCACAGGACCACAGGGGTGATTTCCCTTTTCATTCAGAAATAACCTGCAATGGGCAATTCCTTACAAATAGTAAAAGCATCTTGTTTGACAGGGGGTTTTGGAAGGAACAGAGTGTGTTTATAAGAATGATGAGTAGCTGAAAATGAGGACATGGGTGCTGAATCTACGTCTTGGATTTTCATCCCAATCAGCTCCAGGCTGTCTGTAACAGCTGAGGCTCACCAGGTGTACCCTCCAGTGCCTGAGGCCACTCTGTGATGTGAAACAGAGCATGGTTTGCTGGGACAAGCAGGAGATAACCCTCAAACCTGCACTCTTGACCCAAACCGCCATGCACACTCTGAGCAACTTCTGCTGTGAAATATGGCACACAAATACACTCACATCCGGAGGAGGAATTTGCAAGAAGATCAGGAAGTGTATCTGTTGCAAATGAGTGAAAATGTCAGTAAGATTTTTCCCTGCCTTTTTCCTCTGCTTTGCTTTCTTCCTCTTTTTTCTTATCATAGATTTTATTTTTTTTTTAACACAGGAAAGGACTGTGAAATAAAATTTTGACTGATAACTAGGTCTTCTTTTGTACAAGGGAGTCACATGGCTAGCTGTGGTTTTTCAATAAAAACTCATTTAAAAGATTGTATGCAAAGGGGAAGGAAAGGCATATTTTCTTTGGGTTAATATGTTTTTTTTTCTTTCCAGGTACTGAATAGCACTTTTAGCTAAAATAAAATAAAATGAACTTTGTGTGGCAGTATTCAGACTATATCCATCCCCTCATAATTCCTAGGCCACAGAACCACACTGATCTCTTCCAGTCCCCATGCTCACATCCCATAGACCTGCAGAGCTCAGGCAGTGAGTGAGACTTGAGGCAGTGGTGGTTGTGACAGCTCCAAGTGCTCCAGAAGAGCCCAAGATGACTCGGACCATCAGAGATCATAGCACAGTAAATCCGTGCATTTGAATTAAAAGCAAATTAATAGTTTCTTTTTTTTCTTTTTTTTTCCCTTTTTTTCATTTCTTTCCTTTTTTTTAAAAAAAAATAAATTAATTGCTACAGAAAAAAATATCCTGCATTTAGGATATTAATAACAGGAGGTTATTTAACAGCTGTTGCTTACAGAGACCTTGAATCCTATATAAATAGTGAAGCATTAAAAAAATGTTCATCTATGAAAAAATAGCAGAATCATGGAATTCATGACTTTTCTGCTCTTGTCTGGTTGTGGCCACTGAAATGCAATGATACAAAGATGTCTTACTAGAAAAACATGAGTATGACCTCAGTGTTTGTTCTTACAGAATTATAGAATTGTTTAAGTTGGAAAAGACCCTGGAGATCATCAAGTATAACTGTTAACTTGGCACTGCCAAGCTCACCACTAAATCATGTCCCTGAGCGCCACCCCTACAAGTCTTTTCAATACCTCCAGGAATAGTGACTCCAGCACTTGCCTGGACAGCCTATTCCAAGGCTTTACAACCCTTTCAGGGAAGAAATTTTTCATGATGTCCAATCTAAACCTCTCCTGGTGAAACTTCAGGCCATTTCCTCTGGTCCTATTGCTTGTTACCTGGAAGAAGAGACTGACACCCACCTGGCTACGACCTCCTTTTAGGTTGTTGCAGAGAGTAAGAAGGTCTCCTCTGAACCTCCTTTCCTCTAGGACAAATAACTCCAGCTCCCTCAGCCACTCCTCATAGGAACTGTGCTCCAGACTCTTCACCAGCTTTGTTGCCCTTCTCTGGACAGGTTTCAGCCCCTCAAAATGGCCTTGCTGAATCAGCCAAGTCAGCTGGGCAGCTCCTATCAGGCACTACGGTGCTGTCTCCTCCTGTAGAGCCCTTGCATCTTTGCTTACAGAGATTCAAATGGGTTTCAAATTTCAGCATGAGATGCTAAAATTTGACATGCTGTGACTTGTGAGCAGCAGGAAAATAAAATGAAAAAAAATGACATTTCAATGGTATTTTTTAAATCTAGCTGGAAGGAAAAAGTACCAGAAAATCTGCACCTAGGAAGTTTGTGTTCTCTATTCCTGTGAGCTCTGGAGAAACATCAGAAACTGTGAGCATTTTTATGAACTCACAGCTGCTCCAGCGTCGTCATCTTCTGTGCAGATGGTGGTTGACTGCCATGACTTTGTGCTCCACAAGCACAGGAGAAAATACTGCTGAAACTTTCCAGCGTAGTACGTGCTAATATGTAGATGAGGAGACAGGGTCACAAGTGTCTTCTGACTTTTCAGTGGCATCTGAGAGTCTTTCTGGTAAAATCAGCAGCAATTTTGAAGTTTCTGGTTGATTTCACATAGTTGCAAAATGTTTTTGCTATCTAAGGTACTAAAAAACTTTCATCTGTACAGACCTGATGCTCACTATCTTTCTCTGGTGGGATGTGTTTTGGAATTTCAAGATGTATAGCGGGATTTATGCCCTGCAAAAGTTGTAGGGGTTTTCACTAGTCAACAACAATTTATTGTACTCCCATATGGAAAAATAAAATTTGGAAAGAGGGAAGAGAAGAATAATCTCAGAGTGGGGTCTATTAGAAAATAAGGATCATGATTCCCCATCCCCCTCCTAGGAAATTTCATTCAGACCTTCATTTTGGATATAACTCACAGAATATGCATAAAATTAGGGCCAGTTCCACTGAAGGAGAGGAAGAGGGAATTGGGGTTATATCCCTGGAGTAAAATTCAATCACTCTGGGCTTGTATAGCTATATTGTACGTGGCAGTCCCAGCCATCACTGATCCCAGCAGGAAGGGGAGGATGAGTATTTCAGAGCAAAAGGGGAAAGAAATCAAATCCAGATAGAACAAGATCACACATTTCAATTTGCATCTGTATCATCTTTGGAGTTGTGGTTGCAATTATTGAACGGAGATGACTGGAAATGTCTTTCATACCAAAATGTCTTGGTTGCACTGAGTTTCTCTTTTAGCATGTCAAATCAATTAGCTGATGTTTGGACAATGCTTTGAAAAGAGGAAGCGAGATATCACATACACACACATATGCACATGTGTAGTCACACAACCTTCTGTGCAATTAGTATTTGTAAGGAATGGAAACTGATGTTTTAACTAGAAGAAGAATGACATAAAACAGATATTTAAGGTTTAAGTTTCTTTGCAGATTTTATTAAACATAGCAGAACAAAGAAATCAAGTCACTTGGGAAAAAAACAGCAAAAGGATGAGATCAATATACTGAAAGATAAAGGGGGTTAAAAGTTTTTATTTTAAACCAAGTTTAAGACTGTCCAGGTACCAAACTAAATCTGCAGCTCACTACAGTATTACAGACATTGGAAAGTAATTTTTCTGCATCTTATTTCATCCTTCCGCTATGTTGTGTCAATTGAGTAGTCCGGTAGTACCAACGCAAATGTAGCATTTTTTGCTTTACTTACCATGTCATATTCAAAAATAAATGGCAGTGTGAATAACTATTAATCCATAAGTCAGCACAAGTCATATAATGAAATAAGAAATATGTAACAGTTCTTGATTACACCTACATAGATATCTCTTTTTTATCTCTCTGTTCTCTCCAGTTTCATTACCATCCATGGCTGCCTATGTAAGAGTCAGAATTTAGCTATGTGGAAAGTATGGTGAAATTTTGAAAGAATAGGATTACTACAAAATACCCTAAGATTCAAGAAGACAAGGCAGATCTTTGAAATCTGTCACATTCAAGATGCTCTTGGTTGGCACAATTTAAGGCCTCCCACTGCAGGTTCAAACTAAACCTCTGGCTCCAGTGTCATTCTATAAGTTTTTCCACAGTGTTCCATTTGCTGCTCTCTACAAAGCTATACCTGTCAGTGCAAACACGTATATAAGAGGAAATAATTTGTCTCTTCTGACAAATCACTCTAGGCTGATAAACATCAATTTATAATTCATATCTCAATCAGAAAAAAAAATTATTACCTTGGAGAAATATGTATGTATTTTGCTAATTTGATGTCATAATGACAAATTGTACTAAAGGTACTCAGAAAATGAGGGTGTGCCTACACAAGCACTTTAGTTTGGCTCAGGAGGACACCTCTGACATGAACATCCCAATACCACCGAACATCCCTTGCTGTGTTTCACATCACAGAACAGTCTCACAGCACACCCTGTATTCCCCAAATGAAACAAAACTAGAAGGTGTGCTCCAGCTGTTAATGAGCTTGCAGGCCATGGGACCAGGCTAGAGCTAGCTGGAAACAGCCCCCAGCACAAGGATATACCTCATAGAGCAAATCTGCAGCGCCATTTCTCCGCTTATTTGCTCCTGCTAGGAACCATTACTATCTAATGTAGAAAGCCCCAGAGTATCACTTTAGTTCCTCTCACTTTCCCATCCCTCTGCTTAAGACTGTATTTACTAATTCATATCCTATTAATTTTTATTTTCAAAGAGACTTGGATCCCCAGTGGAATCTCAGGACATAACTGCATTAACTGCCAACACAGAAAACAAGAGCTTCTCCCTGGAGAGGTTCTAATGAGCTAAAGAGAAGACGGGATTAGATGGAGATGAATAGACCAACGATCGTGAAGTGACAGTGCAATAACACGAGTCAAGCAGGGCTGATCAGAGAAAGAAGCCACCTTCTCAGTACTGAAAATCAGATAGGTGATGGAGATTAGGCCAAGAAAAACACTGAGAAAAAGAAGAAACTGCATTTGATGTGACGCAGAAGTTGCAGCAGAGAGGACAGAAAAAGAGGTCAAAGCTATGCTTTAGAAAAATGCATTTTACAGCACTAGTCTAGATGGATATAAAATGGTTCAAAGCTAAAGAAACCTAACACTGTACCCAAAATGCTGTCCAAGTTCTGCATGACCTATATTAAGGCACAAACCTTTGGCACATGGTAACAATTCTTCGTCTATCCAGAATTCAGAAATAGAAACGTCCCCTTTAACACTTCCATTACCACAGATATTCCATGTCAACAGTGGAAGCACAATCTTAAAATAAAAATAGAAATGTCCCTTTTCACTTGAAACACTTGGACAGTGGTGCTTTCATTTGGAGAAGTCTTGTGACATAGGGGGACCTGTGAACACTCAAACAAAAAAGACTATGTAGCAGACAAGTGAAAGAGGATATTGATAGTGTTGTTATCACCACAGTGAAGTGATTTAGAAGGCATGAATTTAATGTACCAGCTGTTCCATTTACTTTTCCTGCTTTCAACACAGCGCACATAAGTGAGGACACTGGGGAGCTGTCTTCTCCTGCCCAGAACAGTAACATGTCCTAATCTATGAACAAGAGAAAAGACACTGAGCTAGCTTGGGTTTCCTCGAGTGACTGAGCCTCCCTTAAACTCATAGCTCTTCAGCAAAGGAGATCTTCAGCAAAATGAGCACTTGCTTCAAGTGCTCAGTATATTTCCAGGCTCACACAAAAGAGCCTTAGTGCAAGCAGGAATGAGGACTGTAAGTGCGAAACACTGTACTTGGTAGAGTATTTCTTATTTTCAGTGAACAGCAATGAAGAACCATATTATCCTGTGCACATTCACCACAGGAAACATTTTTCAAATGGCCAAACAGCTGCCAAAAGGAAGTAACATCATTCCCCATGTTGAATCCAGACAATATATGGTCTGCCTTTTACTTCTATAGAAGTAGATCATTCTCCTTATCAAATAAGGTTTATTGCTTTGGTTTTTTTTTTTTGTTGTTTGTTTGTTTGTTTGTTTGTTTTTTGTATTTCATGGCAAGAACTATTGATTTTAATTTATGAGATAAGGATGAAATTCAAGTTTCTCCTGTAGTCACAGCTGTGCTACAGTTGGTATCAGGATGCACGCTTAGTCATTAGTTCCCTGGGTGGTCCCAGAACTGTTCTCTGCAGAGGTGACACAAGGGACTGAACCAAGAAATGGTGATCAAACTTGCTGCAAACCTCACAGAGAAGCCTTTGCCTAATTTCTGCAGGAGAAGTCCAGGTGGGAATTTTGGGCAGTCCCAAAGATTTAGTGTTAACATCTAGGACTTCTCCAGGCAGTTTCTGCTGTATAATTAACAAAAGAGTACACAGATATTTGTAAATAGTCTATAGAAGCCATTCCTGTAGGCACAGAAAGGGTCACGTAGTGCACTCCTTTGTACATAACCAAGACAGAATATTTAGGGACTTTGCTATAATCTGTACTGCAAACTCATGCCTGTAATGGATGGTCACATAGACCTCGTAGCAGTCTACAGCATCCTCACAAGGGGAAGTGGAAGGGCAGGCACCAATCTTGGGTGACCAGCAATAAGACCAGAGGGAACTACATGAAGTCATCTCAGGGGTGGTTTAGGTTGGATATTAGAAAAGGTTTCTTCACTCAGAGGGTGGTCAGGCACTGGAACAAGCTCCCCAGGGAAGTGGCCACAGCACCAAACCTGACAGAGTTCAAGAAATGTTTGGAAAATGCTTTCAGGCACATGGTGTGATTCTTGGGGGTGTCCTCTGCACTGCCAGGAGTTGGTTTTCAATGATCCTTGTGGGTACCTTCCAACTCAGGATATTCTATGATTCTATGTAGGACCACAGACCTGCACGGTCACATGAGCGGAGCAGAAGGGAGCTTCAGGAAATCTCACTCTGGCTGAAGATGCCATTGCAAGGACACTCTCAGCAGAGACTTCCACCATCATCTAAGCAGTGATTGGCCTTCCTACTCAACAGATTTGACTTCTTGGGTGAGAGTTACCCTGTGCAAAGATCCCAGTTTAGTTTGGCAACTTAATCTTTCTGTCTGTGTCCCCTCTCATCCTGGCAGCTCCAGTGATTCACAAGAAGGACTGCTCTCCCTGGCCTTATACTTTGCACAGCCAGACCCTCTAAAAGACACCTCTGTAACATGGAAAAAAATATCAGATATCTTTTTTTTTGATACACATTTAGAAATTTCCACTCTTAAATCCTTTGTACAGACACAAAGTGCACCACCCAATCAAGTTGCTGATTCTAAACTCACGACAATAGCCATAGAAAGACATACACAGCCTGAAACTGAACTTTTAGCTCTAGTTCTGTGGTTTGGACAAAGATGATTATTGTTTCTACTGATACTTGATGAAGGTGTTTATCTACCTCTTGTTTTCATCCCGAATGAAAAGGTACAGGACTATTAAGCAAGTTTCACCCAGTTCCATCACACAATTCAATGAAAAGTCCAATAGAGAACTTCTTGCCCAAAGCCCAATTAACATTATGCTGGTTTACATCACTGCATTATTCTAACTGACAAAGGATAATCCATCAAGTTTAAAAATTAATGAGTAATCCTGAATTTCCTTGGCAGCTGTAGCCAGAACAAACCAAAGGTGTTTGTTGTAAACATCAGGATCACTATGGATTGTTACTCAGGTTAGATACAGATTAATTCATCAACTCTATTGTACAGGATATGGTTGTCCAAAACAGTATTTTAGCTAAACTAATGCAGTAAGAGCTGGTTTGCCTGTGAAATTTTCTTGTAAAGCAACAGGGTAAAAGGAATTCTTTTGTGAAGTTGTCTGTGTCTGGGAGAACTAGGTTCACTGCACTCATCTTTGCAGCAATATTAGAGGCTCCCTGTCCAAAAATCTATCCTTCTCCAATGTTCCCACTAGCCCTCAGAGTCTGAAGAACATAAGGCTTCCCAGAAATGTCTTTTTGGCATCACACTTGTTAAATACAGCAGCAGTTTCACAGTTAATAGCTATATGTCTCTTATCCTGGCAGCTCTCATTGGTAACAATGGTTCCGGTTTCGTGTTACACTGTCCAGCATAAGAAATCACCAACTCTTAAATGCTAGTGTCATTAAAACAAACCAAAACAAAACCAATAACAAAACCAAACAAACAATACAGTAAAAACAACCCACAAGCTTCTAATGCTGTCTTAAAGCACAAGTGTATGAAAACAGAGCACACAAACATGATAAAATGGCACAGAAATGCCACACTAATGGCTGAATTTCTTCTGAGACGAGGTTCATAAAACCTTTATTTACCATCTGATATAAAAAAATTACAGGCTTGATTTTTCTCTTAGAAGCCACTATCTAACTTAAAATCCATTTCTTATTGTGTTATTTTACATTTTAGGGGGTAGTTACACAAAAATAAAACAGTCAATTAATAACATGCTGCGTAATCTTTTTTTTTTTTTTTTATATCCCTAGATAGCATATTTATCTTGTCTTCCTGAGCACTGTGCATCTATTACAGGTGAAAAATCCATATACTTCCAGAAGATCCATTCCCATGTCAGTGTAAAGTTGCAAACACCTCAAACAGAAAAGTAAAAAGAACATTGATCAGGTAGAAATGAAGGAACCAAAAAAGATCTTAAGCTCTGTCCCATGAAAAAGACAAAGTATATCAGCACAACTGCCACCACCACCCACGTACTAAGGGAGTGTACATACTTTTGTAACAATGCCACTGATCACTGGAACAGCCAGCTGACCAACAATACTGTAATTAATAACAGATGATCACACAAAACAACTATTGCAAACAAACAAAAACTCCAGGGTGCTTGATACATGTAGCTTAAAAAGAAGCTTTAAAATAACTGCTAACAATTTGTTTACCATTGAATTTTAACCCTTAAAAGATATGAAATACTAAGCCAAAATAAAATCTAAGAAAAAGAGTCATTTACATTTCTGTAGGAAGTAATTTTCCCACCTTGAAAAGCTAGTTGATTTTAAAAAAAAAAATATAAATGCATTCTGCAATGTGATAAAACCAGATCTTCCACAGGGTTTAATGAAAACAAAAATATCTGCCCCAATAGCAGGTTACAAAGGAATTCACACTGGATTTAAATTAGCAGCAAATTCAAAACATGAACTTTCTTCAATTTCTGATATTTTCCCCAAGAGTGCTATCTTCACTGGACCATGCTCTGTTCTATTGTCCTTATGTTACTGTCATCTCTGGTTTCGACCAGAAATTTCATCCTGAAAACAAGCACCTTTTCTCCCAAAATCACGTCTACATATTGGTCTATTCCCACACACAGAGGGGAAAAAAAGGGGAAAGAGTATTGACTTTATTGATTTCACATTGCAAAGCAATTTCCTCAGAAAAGTCTGACTAGTTCCTAGAATTAGTTCACAGCAGGTGATAAAATAGCGTCATCACCATTAACTCAGGGTCTTCCTCTGGGCTTAGCAAGCAGCCTGGCAGAAGTACACGCTTTTATAACTAAGCTATAAATCATCGAGGCAGGCAGCTTAGTAATTGTTTACAGCTGGTCATGGAAATTAGCTATTGCTCTGAAGAAACAGCAATTTTTCATTAGTAGAGAAACAAGGAAAACGGATTTTTTTTTTTTCTACACATAAAACACACAATGTGACCCTCTGTGACTTTACAACAGTATCATATTGGCCTAACTGTTCATGTCAGCTAGCTGACAGGGATATCAAACTGGTGTGCTCAAAAAAGGAATGGCCCTGATGGAAAAATCAACACAAAGTATGGGGGAAATTATACATCTGATAATAATAAATCAGCAGGCTAAACAGTGGCATACAGTAGATAAGGGAGCTGATGTAGGCTCTACCTTCACCCCATCACTGGTGTCCAACCTGAAATCATACCACTATTTAATACAATCAGATTTTACTAAGGTTATAGAGGTGTAAGGAGGGAAAGGAGGGCCTCTTTACCTTTGTGCACCAGGGCACGGTGTCTTCTTGTCACTGATGGTCGCTTCCAGTCCAAAGTATTGACGTTGTCATTCTGGCCATCATAACGGAGGATGACAGCACAGTAATGAGCCTGAAGCACAGGCAGCCCTGCCTACAGTGCAGTTCAAAGCACCACTAAGGCCTTGGTGACCAGATGTCCCTATACAGTCCTCATCTTCCTATTTCTCCCACCCAGGGGGATGCATCTCCTCTTCAAAGGTGCTTTCCCCACTTTTTTGTTTATTTCAAGAGAAGGTTCAGAAGTATTGTCCTGGAAAGGGGTCCCAATCAGGCACATCTGAATGTGTATCCTTGAAGTTCATTTCTCAGCTCTCACACTCCTTCACTGCATGGGAAGTACAAAATGAACAGCTCTCAGGAGCCAAACTACAAACTTTAAGGAGCTCATCAGCCACTCCACCAACTCTTACCTTTCTTTCCAAACAGAGGTCAATGTTCTGTTCCAAAAGTTCCCTTTGTTTGCAGTGTAGTGTTATTTAAGTAAGAGAGAGAGCACAGAGGCATATCTGCACTGTGAAGGTATGCTGCAGAAGAAAAGCGTATGAGATCAATTCACTGAAAACTCAAACATTCCCAGTCTTTAATATGAAATATTGCTAGTACAATGAAAATTTAAACTGGTGAGACTCAGAAGCTCTAGACAAGTTGTTGAACAAGGATGTGAAAGCCAATCTCTCTTGCTCATTGTGTCCCCGCATGGTGGATCCTTTCCTCATTCCTCCTGTGTGCTCCATCATTTTTCAGTGTTCTTTTACCTTGAATAACAGTCACACCATCCTCTTGTTGTCCCTAAGAAAATTTTCTCCTCACAATCCATTTGTCCCAGAAGGTCACCCCTTCTCCTGAAGGGTTCCCACTGCTCTACTCAGGTTAGGGCAAACAGGTAAAAGAAAACCCCACCACTGGAGACAGCACCATCTCTATTAGAGCATCCAGAACATGGTACCTGCACAGCAGGCTGCAAAACAGCACATGAAACAGCTACTGCAAACCTTCTGTCTAAAGACACCTTCATGTAATATTAAAACACTGTAGCCAGATACTTCAGTGGCAGCTGAAGGACCACTTTCCTAGGTTTAGTGCAGAAACTGAGATAATTGTATATTTCACACAAAGATGAAGCCTAGGTATGTTCCCCACTTGCAGTGATTTCGAAGTGATTGCAAATGACATCAATGAAAACCACTACGATCTGAATGTTCAGGCTTGTCAGATACAAAATAATTTGGTAAAAGCTTGTATTTAGGGAAAGTTATCTAAGTCACATAACTTGATGGTCATTTGTGCTACATATGCAGGAATTACTGCTTCTCAGCTGACCTGTAGTGGCTTGTTTAGATCATGCTAACTTGATCATGAGTCGAGGTCTATACACAGCATAAGGAGTATGCAAAGGCTTGGAATCCATGCTGGTATAAACGTGGGGAAAAACTACAGAAGTCAATAATAAAAACATTCAGGACTTGTACTGAAATTTTACTTGCTATCCCATTGTTCTCCAAGCAGAAGCTTTGCAAGGACTACATCAGGATGAAATTAGGAATTTGGAATTCATACAGTGAGCTTCTCAGGGAAAAAAATGAGATGACGAAAGGGATGGATAAGATCCAGTGATATTAGACAGTAAAATAGGATCTGCAAACATATAGCTCTGTAAAATAAACATGAAGAGTGTCTGCAAATACGTGTACCCAAATTAGACCCATTGGCTAAGCACTGGAGGAAGTTTAATACAGATTAATTATTCTTTTAGAAGACACGGTTTAATAGACATATATTTACAATGAGTTCAGAATTCAGTTACACAAGGAAAAAAACACCACCAACAACAAAAAAGCCAAAAACCACTGCTATTCACTCAGTCAGGCTCTGCAGAGCTGAAAAGATGTCCATTTTGAAGACTATCTGAGTGTTGCCAGTGTAAGCAGTGTGCTGTGTCCTAGAACAGATCCTACCGATCCTGTTGCTCCTCAGTTCCTACTGCTTTCCAGATGTTCCCCTGACTGCTCCTTCTGGTAAGCTCCAAGACAACACTCACTCTGCACTCTGTCTTGTGTGCAGCACTGTAAGCATCACCCCAGGTACCCGTTCATGCTGCTCCCGCCCAGCTCACCCTGATGACCCAGCTAGGAGGCCAGTGGGCTGTAAGCTCAACTTACCTGGAGGAAACTCTACAGGCATGTGGCTTAGCTGAAGGCAGTACTGTGTTAGTAGAATAATATTGCTCCTTACAAATAGCCTGGTAGGTAATTCAGACTTGTTTGGGGTATTTATGTATGACATTGCCTGAGATGTCACAGCACACCTCAGCATGCACATCCACCCCCAGTTCTTGTAAGCTCTGTGCCTGAACGAGGCTGAATGAAGGTGCTCATGTCCAAGCAGAGAAGCAGACATGCAGGTATGAAAATGTGTCCACCATTTAAGTTGACTCTTTTCTTCAGGTCTGAAGCAAAAATGAAAACATCAACTTGTGGCTGGATGGAAACTCCTTACAGCCAAGTTATCAGGATAGAATGTACATATTTTAACAGCAAGGATAACTAACATCTGGTACAACATAACAAGTTACTGGCGAATCTATCCCATGTGTAACTTTTTAAATCTAGGTATTTTGTGAAGGGCAGGCAAGAACTGAAAGGAGGATTCATTCAAAATTGACTTGAACCCTACTGTCCTCGCTGGTTCTTGTGGGCCCTCCTGGCCATCAAATGCAAGAAGTCACTTAACATATTAGCAGAAGCTTCAAGACTGTGGCGTCAGAAGAGCAGGAATACAGTTTAGAAAAGGATACTGTGAAGTTTTCCAGGCACTGCCTGTAGAAAGGCAGGTGGGTTCAGGCTGGCTGCTGACAGGGGGAGTGGCATGCAGAAATATTTCTTTGACTCCCAAAACTCCACCCGAAAGTTCAAGCCTTAATTCAGTCCTTCCAGCTTCTCACATCACTCTGGCATTTGAGATAAAGTGTTTGCTTTTCTAGGGATGTTACAAAGCAGCATTTTCCCCTCCTCTCTTAGTTTACTCTCTCTGGGTTTCTTTAATTTAAAGTTCCATTTCGAGATTTTGTTTTCTCCAGGACAAACATCTGTTCCATCTGGCTGCACCATTTGACCAGACTTCAAAATAAAATATACTCGGCTCAAAATGACTTCCAGGCTCTCCAAGAATCAGGTGGATCCAGTGCATTCAGAGGATTCTGGCTAGGACTGAGTCAGCAGAAGCACCCGCACGTCTTCCTGAGGGGAGTGCAGCTGCAAAGCAGAACACAAAAACAAAAACACTAACAATAAGAGCTTCCATGCCAGCCAGCTGAGTAATAGGAACATTTTCACAGCACACAGGACACTCTGCTCTTATTCTCGGTGTCCAAGAAACATGCTATTCAACAGTTCTCCATAATTACCGTGTAATACCTTTATTGCTTGATGTCATTCTGAAGACAAAATAGTTGTTTTGTGCTGTTAGAATTAAAAAGAGGTGCCTAAAAGTGTGGGGAAATGGTATCTTTTTCTCTACTATGCAAAGAACCTGGAAGTCAACCTCCGAAAGTTACAAGCAGCTCCTTTTTCAGTTGTTTAGCTCAGTTATGAGTCTTTAAGGAGCTTCTCAGTCCCTGAGGGGAGTCATGTAATGAAGAACACCACAAATGGACACCATTTGGCCTTGATGTCTTGAGTATAAGAAGCCTAGATGAAACTTCTCTTTTTTCACCCCTGAGCCCTGTCACTCTTGCCAGCTGAAGTATTGTTTCCAGACTTGTCACAGTACAGCTCCTGTTCCCAGAGACTTCAAATCAAACCTAGAAGTCCCTTGAAACTAAATCTATATTGGAGTGTGAATGGCCTGATTTTTTTGACAAAGGCTCAACCTTGTTTCTTTTTTTTGCTGGGGACATCTTGCTGCCCGTTTTCTTTTCTTGAGCAGTTTTGGGGAAAATGTGTATGGTCAACTGTCTATTTCCTTCCAGAAGCACAGTAGCCCCACTAATGCATCTTCCTGTCCTGCCTGCTTCTTGATCTTCACAAAGCCGGCCAGACAGCCAATCCCAGATACACAGATTCGCCTGGGACCACCACCTGAGCCAGTACTTCATTCTCCAGTGACAACAGTCAGTGACAATGCTCATATAAATCCAATTATTTTTCCTCTAAAGCATCTGAAAATTCCATGATCTATTCACAAGACTAAAATTTCATATATATTTCATTATTTATCCCATGAGAAAAAAATTGCTGTCATAATTCCTCTTATTCCCAGTGAAGGTCATCAGTAAGTCAGTGAAACTCAAGAAAAAAATATGTGTTAAAATCACTGGACTAACCAGACTGTTGACTTTTTCTGCCTATATAAAAAGTATGTTTCTGTGTCTGTCTTCTCACAAGAGCAGTTTGGTTCATCTGATTTCATGAATTGCAGTGTAAAGACACTGCAATGATGAGAATAAAAAACAGTAGATCCAAAAAACTTAGGACTGCAAGTGTTTTGACTACCCTGTGTATTGCTAAAAACAAAGCAACTTCTCAAAACATCAATTCTTTTGTTGTGTCATTAGCAAAACTATTATTTATTGACTGTCATAGGATTATCTGCTATTCTGCATATTCTTTGCAGTAGAACTGAAAATATTTAAAAATAAATGTATGTGGATTAAATTCCTTCGTCATGTATTTCAATGAGAATATTGAAATACTTACTGTTCGGACTATATTCTTTAGGTTGTTAGCAGAACGACAACACATATTCCGGCCCCAGTGAGCTAAAATCCAGTATCCCTAAAATCCATTGATATTCCCGTGTGTTCTTCGGTTGCAGCGACAGAATTGTACAGTAAATGACTTGGTTGTAGAAATGAAGCAAGTTAGCCTACTGCATAAGTTTGAAGTGCATGAGAAAAAAACGAGACTGCAGCACAAATGTTTGTTCAGCTCCCATGGTTATTAAAAACATTGACCTAAAAATGAGGCGTTTGCACTGGAAACAGCAGCCAAACCCCACAAAGGAGCAGAGCATACATAGCGGTCAGACTGCGCATTGCTCTCTGCGAGGTCATCGCTGCAGGACAGGGGAGCCAACATCTGTGATGCAAGATAGACCCCTTGGAGCACAAATAGATTTGGTATATTTTAGGAGGAGAGAGACATCTCCTGGACAAACTGTAAATTTGCTACTCGTTCCTCTGTTTAATAACACATGAAAAGAAGTTAGAATTATCTGAAATATAGCTATATATAAGAAGAATTCTCCTGGTTCCATGTTTTATAATTTCAAATTGATTTAAAAGTACAGTGTATTTGATATCAAGGGGAAAATAACACTGTGTATACAAAGAAAAGAAAAATGAATTTTGGGATCACGTATGGATCCTTGGAAGGAAACACTAGGTCCATGCCCTCTCTGAATTACTTTGTCTCATGGCCAGCATTACCGCAGATCATGAGAGTAATATTAATGTTGGGTCTGGAGACAACCAAGGAGCAACAGAGAGAAGTTATACAGCTGCATGTGGCAATTACTGCAGCATTTCCAGAGATTTACTTTGGAAAAAAAAAAGAACAGGCAAAGACAAAGGGACAATGAGTGCAAAGTCATTTCACAGTTGTGAATGTCAAGGACTTGCACCCAGATCCCTCCCACCACGATTTAGATGGAATGAAGTTGCTGCACTGTAAGGACCCTCAAAATTCAATCTATCATTGTAGGCAATAGAGACAGAGAGGCAAGTCAGCCTACCTAGGTACTAATTTCTGCCCAAGGTGCACCGGTGTGTTCAGTCATTCTCTAGTGACACCACCTTGCCTTCACTAGGGCCGTAGCCTTGGAATACTTCCTTTGCATTAGGTTACTCAGTTAAGTGCCTAAATCAAAATGTGATAAATCTCAGCTTTTGCTGCCAGTCCAGAAACAAAATCACAAAAATGCAGTGGTGGGAACCACTGCAGACAGAAAGTTGGTGCGTCTTTCTTTGAGGTTTAGGCTGATTATAATGTTTATTTATACTCCCTAAAGCCAGTGATTAGACAAAAACAAAGTAAGACTAATGCAGTGGTATTCATACCACTTACCAGACCTGAGTGCATCTGGATTGTGGATGAAACTGTTTGCAGTGAGTTCAGAATACTATTGTGGAATTTCAGATTGCTTTGAAATGTTCTGTCCCTCATCAAAGTTCCAGTTAGACTTCATGGCCTTGATTTGTTACAATTTTCTGAGATACGTCATCCTAAGTAAATGGGATCTCAGTTTCCAACTTGCGGCTCAAATCTCTCCAGTTTAGTCACACACTGTGCTTAGATCTTGGCATTCACCACCACTCTCAAAAAAATACTTAAGCCACAGATGTGTTGGTTGCATAAGACAATCTTCTACTACCTCTTGACGTACATTGATGTGGCAGAATCAAGGTAGTTTGTGTGCAGATTGATTTCAAGGTGGTGTGTTGCAGCTTTTGAAAATTTTATTCATGTACTGACAGTGCAATTTCTACCCTTCCTGTATCAGCATCCTTGAAAATTCATCTCCTGGATACACCTAAGGTGGCACATCCAAGCAAGAGACTTTGGCCAGATCCCACTGCCTGGTTGTGACCCAGACACCTGAAAAAAACCATTTCTTCCAGCCTTATATGCAAAACCAGGCTTCAGAATAGCCAGGCTATGCTGGGAAACAGAGATGAGACACACAGTCCTCTTAAGAAGCTCTTCATCCCACTGATTCTGCTACCTTTCTGACATTAGTGAACACATAACTGAGATTAACACTATTTTACAGGATCACAGAATCACAGAATGGTTGTGGTTGGAAGGGACTTCTTGGAGTTCATCAAATCTAACTCCTTGCTCAGGCAGTGCCATCTAAAACAGGTTTGTTGTGGGTTTGCTGACCAGCCCCCCTGGGGCTGAAAGTAGTTTTTACAAGTGGATTTCTGGAGCAAAGCCAATCAAAAGTTTTAGTAACGCTTCTGCCAATTACATATTTAAGAAAACGGAAGAGAAGGTTGGTGGCACAGAAGAAATTAGGAGCCATGTAGGGGGAGGTGGCAGGCCCCAGGTGTAGGCCAGGCCTCCCTCCTCCCCTGGCCCTGGGCCGGGGGCAGGTGTGGCACTGAAGGCCTTCTGACCGAGACATGTAACAGAGTGGAGAAAAAACTCTAGAAGAAAACTGCCTAGACGAGAAGTGCTGCAGAAGGAATTCCAGGCAGAGACATAGCACAGCCTCCAAGGTCAAAGCTGGCAGCCGGAGGAGAGAGAAGAGAGGCCTGAGGTGGGGCAGGGGTCTCCTTCTCTCCCCCCTCTCTCTCCCTTCAGCAGGGAAAAGACTGAAAACTAAAAACTCCTGCCATCTGTGGAAGATTACTGAGAGAAGAGACCTCCTGCAACTCATAAAGGAGTCCGTGCTGAAGCAGGTGAACGCATGTGAGTGCACGAGAAGGCTGTGACCCCGTGGGAGGCCTAAGATGAAACAGAGTCCTGCTGGAGACCTGTGACCCATGGAGAGAGAGACGTATGCTAGAGCAAGGCATCTCAGTTAGGACTTGTGATCCCAGTGAGGGATCTATGCTGGTGCAGCTGAATTTGTGATCCTAAGGGACAGCAGAGAATGGAAGAACTGTTGCCCAAAGGTGGACTCACACTAGAGAGGTCCATCAAGGAGGGACCCCACAGGAAACAGGGGTGGATTCAAAAGCCATTATCCTCCGTGACCCTGTGGTGAAAACCACAGTAAGGCAAGTGTTCCCTTGCAGTCCATGGAAGACCCCACAGGGCCCAGGTAACCCCCCAGCCTCCGGTCTTAGCCCAGGAGGGGGGTAGGCCCGGCCCTGAGGTTGACATAGAAGAGAGAGAGAAAGAGAGACAGTTCCACCTGCGACAAATAGGAGCTGTCGTCCTAGAGATGATAGAAGAGGAACTTTCAAGTGCTGCAAAATTATTTGGAAGACCTGTAGCTCTGGAAATGGGAAAGAGACTGTTTCTCCTCCTAAAGTGATACAAGGGGGGAGGGGTACTTCTGTAAATACATAGCACTTTTGCCTAGTTAGAATTGTGGTATATATATAAATTCTTTAGTTTTTATCTTGCTAGTAATAAATTTATGTATTATTCTCCCCACATCAGATCTCTTTTCTCTGCATAAACCTTCTCTCAACTTATAGCAATTGTATGGGGGGTGAAAGAAAATTGGCCCAGAGCAAACCCACGACAGGTTGCACAGCACCATGTCCAGATGGCTTTTGAGACTCTCTGAGGACACTCCACAAGTGTCCTTTGAAATAAGAGTTTTCTTATTTCCTCTTTTAAATAGGAGGTTATGTTAGCAAAGATTATGTCCATATTTATGAACTCAGGAACATCTGCACCAGCATAGCTGAGAGGGCAGATAATTGGAACAGGGAGAGAAAGAGTATAAGGGATTGTGTAGCCAGTGGGCAGGAACTTTTAAAGTCAGCTTTGTCTCTAGGGTGTTATTTAACTACACCATAGGTCCTATCAAGTCCTATCACCTAATCAAGTTCCCGAAAACAACAAATACACCCCCTATTCAGGTACAGAGGTGGAGATATGCAGAGAAGAATATCTGGGAGTCCACAGCATGCATTCAGCTTGTTGGTACTGCAGACTGTGGCTCTGAAGTATTTCTAGAGATAAGACAGATGGGAGCATCTTGGAAGATAGAGAACAAACCTCAGAAAGGACCATCCTTTGGGCACAGTGGCTGGAATGAGCAAGTATGCCTTAGCTCTTCTTCCCCCACCAATCTCCCTCAAAGCCCTCCTAAAAGAAGAGGACTTGGAAAAGAAAGAGGAAGGGATCAGCATCCAGTCCTAGCACTTCCCCCCTTTGTTGCTCATTCTACCAAAAAGACTAGCATCCCTTTCAGCCTCTGTCATGTACAACAAGAAGCAAGGAGTCCTCCTATGAATCACAGTAAATCCCTTTGATCCCTAATCCCCATACCATTTTTGCAGCTTTTCAGTATTCCTTTTTCAATGCAATTAACATCTTTTTTATACCAAGAGTAAGGTAGATGTATCTTTGGTGCACAGAGTATCTAGTATGTTTACATATAATTTACTGTCAGAAAAACCCAGAAGACTAATTCTGAGAGTGGCAGAGCTGAGGCCATACAGGAAGGCAATTGTACTGTAACTCTACCTTTTCCATTTTTTTTTTCTTCCATGAGCTTGACATCATCATGTGGAAGAGCATGGGGAAGTGCAAGGTCAGTGTAACTCCTGGCAAAGAGATATAGCAGCTAACAAGTCTAGAAGAGAGATGGATCATCAGGATTGAGTTCTGCTAAATTTTCCAGGCCTGACCTCTCTTCTACCATGCAGAGGTTGACTGCTGGCTTGCCAAATACATTTGGTCTTCATGGATAGTACTTCATTGCTAGACCATGTGCCATGGGTTAGTCCAGCAGATAGTGAGGGACAGTTCTTTGTGGGCACAAGCAATATATTTATCCTACAGGAGAGAGAGAGTCAGTCTACTACCAGAGCTTCTTGCCTTCCACTTTAGCACACTTCCAACCCTTCCTAAAGCCAAGGTGAATTTTTTTGAAGAGCTCTTTTTCCTCCTATTTTAGAGCTCCCCATTCCCAATAGTTCTTGCAAAAATCTTAGTGGACCATTCTTGTTGCTGTTTTTTATCAATAACAAAGAAAAAAAGAGTACCAGATACCGTTCACTTCTCATTCCTCTTCCCAGGACTTTAGATCTCTTCCGTAGTAAGAGTCCTAATAATGGTTTTGCTATCTGCAGTAATTGTCAGTTTGGGTTTTTTTTGCTAGAAGAATAGAAGTGTGAAGGATATCATAGTGATGCATGTGGTTGGCTTTCTTGCATAACCATTTATCATTCGCACTTTATGACCTTTTGATTAATGTTTTATTCTACTTGGCTTGTAAGAAGTTGCAGCAGTTTCCAGATTTCATGTCTCTATGAGCCATTAAATGTCATACTGGCTTTCCACTTCTCTGCCTGATAATGAGGCAAAGCCTCACAGTGAATTAATGCATTGGCCATATTGAGCCTAACGGGCCTGTAAATGGAACAATCTTGTTTTTCAAGACTTTAAAAGTGACAGGATATTTTTAAACATTATACAGTCTATGAGATAGTATGCATGTAAGTTTGATGAAGCTATTATATTGAACCACAACATTTTCTAGAACTCATGGTTGGTTCTGAATAGTCAAACTATTTTCTTCTCCCTGGGACATACAATGAAAACTCATGTTCTGAAGAACTTGCCAGGGATTTCAAAGTCAGTCCTTAATAGCAGAGGAGCTGTTGCTTTCAGTGGTCAAGAAGGACATTTGTTACTGGACAGGATAGAGAGCAGCAAGAAGATCTCTTTCCTCAAAGTGCTGTCAGATCTCATCCAGATGTGATGGAAGTTTGGTCTTCTGGAAGCTGCAGTCCTGACACCTATGACCAAGAATGGCATCATAACATTTTTCTGCAAGGAAATACATTAATCTCAGTGTATGGCTGTGACCCCATTCATTCATTCGTGTCTGCTCACTGAGCTGAGTGGTTTTCTGTACAGTACGGCCCGACTCAGCACACTGGGCACTGCACTGAGTAGACAGGTAAGACATTACCAGTGCATGGGCATTTTAATCCATTTCCCACACAAGCCTCTTGGTCCAAGTGTCCTCTTGGAGAGTACGCAGACTGTTAATTATCTCTAAATTCAGAGTTTTGATTTTCCCACTAGCTTTCTCATGAACGCTCATTCTATGCACACCTATACCCATCAATCTTTAGGTTTAGCCAGACAAGGGCAGCAGTTGACCCACTAAGCCAAGTTGCTACCACCAGCCAGTGAGAGAGGGGTTGTATAGGACGGAGGCTGTTTTTGCAGGCAGAGGCAGGTGATACTCCAGAGGCACTGCCGTCATTCTGTCATCCACCCAACAGCAGCAGAACAGCAACAGCTATTAGACCTTCATGTCTCCCTGGCAGGAGTGGCTGGGCCCAGCCCCTCACCCTTGTAAATTCAAAAGTCTGAAGTCAGCTTCCTTCTCCCCAAAGACAAGCCTTGACTCATTATGTATAATTGAAACCATTCTAAGGACTATAGAATTGCCATGAGAAGTAGCATGAAATATTTTACCAGTCACACTGAATACAATTCTCTGGAGTGGTCCCCCCAGTAATTCTGCAATAGTGTTTGCTCTATACGAGCTGATTTTTGGGGACAGATTGTTCCCAAGTCTTGGACATTTAGTTCATTAATTTAATTTCCTTAAAAAAAATGCCATGTCACATATAGAAAGAGAAAATAGCTTTCAAATCTACTTTTGAGCCCATTGGTTAACTGAGGAAATACTTTATGAGATAGTATTACATGAGACCCAGCACTTTTCTGCTAGGACTAGCAAAATGCCACCAGAGCTGATGTCACTCTGAATTGGTAAAGGATATGTGCAGTCATCACTGAAGCCTTCCTATCTCTGGGTAAATCTCTGTACCAATTTCTTTAATCCTGCCTCATTGCTGTGAAATCTGCTTTCCAGGCTACGCTTCATTTCTAATGGCTCTTATTTGCTTGGTGATAGATACAAAGGATAAAGAACAATGGACACCATGAAGGAATAATGCCAAAATTATGTTCTGACCAAGCATGATCTGAGAATTTGTCAGGTTTTCCGGTACATGATAACTAGTTCTATTCATTGCAAACTCAGAGAAATGAAAATAACATTTTTCTACTTATAATATGCTCTCAGGGGACAGGGAAGAGCAGTGTCCATATCTGTGTGTCAGTCAGTGGGTCTCCATAGTGCCTCTCCAATGTCAGTGTCCAGTGGCTATTTCACAGCTCATGGATCTGCCCAGCTGTGGGTTCGTATTCCCCCAGCGACTGTGACACAGGCAATTTTGAATTTCAGGCACAATGTATCCATAGTTCATTTCTGAATTTGAAAAGTCTTAGTTATTTCTTATAACTTAACAGCAGCTTGGAGTTTCTGGATGTCCTTAACAAAACATAAATAAAACTATGTGATGAAAGACAGAAGAACAAATGTGATAGAAAGGAAAAGAAAAATTATTACAACCTTGAATTTGATACATAGAAACAATGCCAGAAAATACTTAATATATCACCAGGAGAAGGAAATAAGAAGATATTTCTTTATGCATTTGACATGTTTCTATATTTTTGTCTATGTTTCTGTTATATGTAAAGGGATCCATGATGTCCAAGTCATGGAAGAACCAAGAGTACAGTAGTTACAAAAGCAGGCACTGAGAATCATATTGCAGAGTCATATTTGTTTCTATACTGTGCTCCCCAGCACTCCAGGATTTTGACTGGCATTCTAGTTCAGTTGAATGCTATATCCACACTTAGCCAAAGCAAATAAATCAAGCTGGGCCCAAACTGTCTGTTAGTAATCATATCTTAACTGTATGACAAAATGCAATTACATCTTCTCTATTGATAGCTGCCAGAGACAGAGATGGAGCTATTTAGAGGGCTTAGGTTTCAAAAATGTTGGCACTTGATAATAACAATCCTATTGCTTACTTTCGTCGATACAAAAGTCACAAAATAACTTTGAACTCCCATCAGCCCGTTTTTTTCAAGAATACTGAATATAAAGAAGCACATACTAAATCTCAGAGGTAATGTAGCTCTAGCCCAGGTCGTAATCTCTTGGAGAATCAAATAGTTTTGAGATGAGAAATGCCACTTTCTAACTGAGCATGAAACTGCAGGTTTGACTCCTTGATAAAATGTGACTATCCAGGTGTGTCAACACTTCCCCTCTGCCTGAGGCAGTACCTATCAATTCACAGTATCACAGCTGCCTGACTCACTTGCCTAGACAATAATATGTGTCATAATCTGATTTAGTTGACATTCACAGTCACATTTCTGCTTCACTGCTTTGGATAGGCAACAGGATACCTTTGAATAGAATTTATGATTTGTAGTAGTACATCTTTGTAGTTATTTGGGCAATTTTAATACAAAGTGTAAATAGAATTCTGTTGTGTCCAGGACAGAAAAATAAATTTCTTGTTTTCTCAAAGTTTTAACTATATTAAATTAATCTTTCATAGGAATTTCTAAGGTGTCTGTCACCATGGTACGTTAGTATAATTTAGGAATTATGACATAGGAACAAACTAAAGTAAGATTATCTCACAAATTTCCAATTAATGCCTCCTCTTTGACAATACCAGCATCATCAGACATGACAGACATTTAATATTACCATCAGAGAAGTCTTAACCAAATTTAGTAGAACAATTGCAAAATCTCCATCCTGCCATCTGGATTTTCTCAACAAAAAAGTAGATCTGAGCATGCAATAATTCAATAGGATGAATTTATATCTCATTATGAGTCAAATCTCATTTTAGCAGTTTTCTTAAAAGGAGGCACTGGCATTAATGTCCACATTTACTCCAGCTATCCCTTATAGAAACAATTTCTTAAGGTTGAACAAAGAATAGAAGACAAGTTTTCCTCCTCTGGGGTGTACACTACTAGGTCAGCGTATCAGTGTCAGGCACAACCCAGCGTTTTAAAATAGGGAGTCATTCATCTGTATCCAACCCCATGATTTAGACCTCAAAGTGCAGGAAAGGCAGAGGACCTACGGATGACAGTCTCACTGAGACACCTAATTCATAATCCAAGGGACAGATAGACAACCTGTCTCCTGTCTGTTGGTCAGTTAAGATATCTCTCCACCAATTGAGTCTACTGAGACTTCTTCAGACAATTAATTTTCCCAGCTGTGAGAGCAGCATAGGCGCCTAGCTGGCACTGGACAATTCTGCTGTGAAAGCAGGACAGATACAATTCAAGGAGATGTTATTTTTGCCAAAAAACATGAGCAGAAAAAGAAAAGATGAAAGCATGTTTGGCCACTCCTACACAGATCTATCCTAATGCTTAAGGTTCCTTCAACCAGAAGTCATGCCTAGGCCCCCAGAACCCAACTCTCAAATTTACTTTCAAGATATATGTGGAGTTTTTTATCCTTCCCATACTTCTACTCAGCATCCCAACTTGGATGCAGATGTGTTTTCATTACTTTGGACTCTTTTCCATTTGTTTTTCAACCTTTGCCTTCTTTGCTGCTTTGAGTTCAGCCAAAATCCACCATAAACCCCACATTACCAGCTGGGGAAAAGTCATGTGGCGTAAATGTGTTGATGGTTCTGGTGACTCTATCACATTACAAATCAATTTGCTTCACTCGTGGAGTTGAAAAATTACAGCATCAAGTCTAAAACCACTACTGTCAAACACAGCCTTGAGAGACACATAAATTTCCTATGCACTTTTACAGTATTAGTCACAAAGTTATTCTAAAAAATGGTAAGTACATTTTGCATCCTTACGTGGCCCTTTGGTAAGATGCTAATTATTTGTCACAAACTCAGCCTTTGGACTTCTGTGCCATTTTTCATTTACAACTGCAAACCTGATCACAATCCCACAGCAGTGGGGTTAGACAGAGAATTTCACTGAAGTCAATTCATTATTTTTTATTTTCCTTCAGTCTGTGAGGTACTTACCTATCAACTCCCATTGTTATCTGTACACTGCCTACAAAGGCAAAGAACTCTCTGCTTAGGGATCATCCTTTTATTTTGTATTACTTTGTATTTCTGCACAATGCCTACATTTGCTCTTGGTCCCAGACCAAGTCCTCTTGATTTTCCCACATTTTAGTGGAGTTCAAGTGTCAGAAACAAACACATATAGTGCTTTTTCCATTTCTTTGAGCTTAGGCATGTTATGAACAAGAATTTTCATATTGTGCCTTAGAGAGTTTTGTGCCTGGCATTTCCAGCTGGCTTACTATCCAAATACCAGTGACACAGAGGGCTGCTGGGGCTGCAGGATCAGGAAAGGGCAACACACATTTATCCTGGTGCAGCTACAGTGCTAAGTATGAGAGCTAAACATGCTACATAAGGAAGCTGCCAGTGCACTCTTTGGTAATACCTGGCACCTCATAAAGGCAATTATCTTTGCTAAAACTGTGCCTTTGTTTCCCTACCACGTTGCTGTAAAGGCACATGAATCTTTTGGAATACCAACAATTAAAGTTTCTAGGTCTCTCCTTGTAATCCTGTGATAAATGGGGAACAAGGGATTATTATGCCTGACTTCCAATGAATTGTTGTATCAAAATCCCTTACACGCACTAGAAATTCTCTTTCCACCATGGACAATACTACAAACTGACTGAAGTTTACTTCTCCCTGTTCCTATTTCTTTGCCAGATTTAAGATGTGGGATATGCATTAAGGCCATCTGAGAAATGCTTAGCAATATTATCATATGTTGGCATGACCCCTTAAAAAAAACAGAAATATATCTTATACTATAGTACTTCATAATTTTCAGCATATTCTTCAGACAAAATATACATCAGTATGTTCATTCATTTCACTTTTTTTTTTATTTCCTGCACCAACACAGTTAAAAACACCCTTGTTTTTTGCAGTAACTCCAGTAGGATATATAAACTTATCACCAGTGTTTCCCCTTTTCAGCCATGTTTGTATAAATTCTCTATAGGTGGGATTAGCAGTATTGACTCAAGTTCCCCCACTTAAATCTGCCCTTTGTGCCTTGGCATAGACTTGCAATTTGGGTCTAAGTTTGCCAAATCAAGGGCTTGTACATATTCTGACCCTGGTATGGCTAGACTGAAAATCACATGGGAAATCAGTGTCTATATTCTTATGAAGAAATTGGGAAAGTATGGGCAAAGCTTTTTTTTCCCCCTGCTGTGTTATCAGTTTCTCTGGTGTTACCAAAAGAAGCAAAAGCTGCAAAAAGAAGTTAGTATAACTTTCCAAATGAGGAGAAAAAAAAATCTCAAAGCACAGGATGAATTTGAAAAGTCTGCAACAATCCAAATGGCCAGCAATAAACTAAAAGGAAGGCCATAGATGGATTCATACTGTCACATAGTTGTTGCAGAGGACAAAGAAAGCAGCTGGTGTTGTGAAGAAACAAGATCACAGATCTCTGCTCCTACTCTGGTGAGCTCTAGGAAAGGACTTTCCTAACAGTCCATGTCAAACAGAAGACCCCCAGCTGGTCACAGAGCCTGAAATGAAAGCTTAGCAGTGTTCCTGCACTTTCAGGAATCACAACAAAGGCACAGCCTTTCATAAAAGCTCTGCCACAGCTGGGCAGTGTGTTATAGCTGGACTCCAAGTTTGTTACTCCTGCCGATAGCAGCCCTTCCCAAACAGCGGTGGGTACCGTGTGGGAGGTCACTCATTCCCCCCAGGTGCCCCTCAGAGCTGTTTCTGGAGCAGTGATGAAGCATCAGCAGATCTTCCAGCTGTGCCACTTCCCACTGATGGAAACCCAGGTGAGGACTGTTTTGGGAGATTCAGAAAACCATTTGCTAGCTACGTTTGTCAGGGGGTTTTAGGGCGTAAAGTCCCCTAGACACACACTTTTTAAAAATTCCACAACTTTACAAGAAGTAATAAAGCTAGAGTAGAACAGAACCCAGCTGCAATGGTATGCCCAGAGGCATTAGCACAGCATGGGCTGCAGGCAATGAACACAGGCAAAATATTTAGACCTGTATAGCATTACACCAATATAGTCAAACGGATATGTGAATATAAATAAACAGCTGCAGCCATTTGTCCTAAACAAACTGATATTCCACTGAATTATTAGGTGTCCAAGTGCAAAACTAAAGCAGTTACAAAGGTAAGATGAGAGTGATATCAAAAAATAGGTAGGAAGAAGAAGACTAATGGGATGTGGGATGTCTACTTTTCTTTATAAATATAGGTGTGTTAGAACAGGAAAAGTGAGAATGGAGCACTCATATAGGGAGCTCTCCTAACTATACGTGAGATGGCAGTGATTTTTTTTATAGCAATATTGCAAGGCAAAAATTTATTTGGTGGGAAATTACAGGAAATTACTAAACTTTTCAATTTTTTATGGATAATTATGTTTTACTTCTAACTCCGTGATTTGGAGGAGATTTTCCTTTTGGGAGGAATCTCTGCAGTTAATGATCCCACTCTGATTAAAAAAAAATTTACACTGAAAAGTAAATAAATAAGTGGAGCTTTGTTAAACTATACCTCGAAGTATCACAGGGAGACTGTTCCCAGTGATTAATGGGTTTTGGCCTGCTGAATAATTCCATTAATCCACTTATCAGCACAACTTGCTGTCACTTTTCTCAGCACTGGTTTTAGATGCATATGCAAACTAATTGCCATGTAGAACAACAGCTTATGGTGCAGAAACTGAGTCTGTCTAACCCAATTCAGAAATTTCCATCTAGTTTTTACATTTGTTTTTTAAAGAAAAATCTCACTGTCATGAAAACCCTCCAGGTCCTACAGAAAATGTGTTTAGAGAACTAAAAAGAACTTTTAACCCACTTTTCCCAGAAGAAAAAAGTAAGTTTAAAAACTATTCTGTACCCAATATGAGGAAAACAGGAAATTAAATATTGGCCACGAGACATTTTTCTGAGTTTTATTGAAGTAAGGGTTTTAACAATGTGTTTAACTGTGTAACACATTCAGCAATTGTTAGCATGAAGTTCCTACTTTTCTGTACAGTATTTACTGCCCCCACTTTAGAAGTATCCACATCAAAAGGGGTGTAAATATTCTTTTTAAATTTAAATTATGCTTATTAAAAGCTACAGAATTGCCAGGAGAGCGACTGTGATGAAAACCCTCTTATGTATTTTTCCAAGATGATTTACAACCTACATTAGACACAGCACTGAGCCATAAAATCAAGAGAAATGTGCAGACCTGACAAACTTCCTCTGTGCAGCAGAAATTAAAATATATATCCCATGAATGTTGTCATAGTAACATGTGGGAAACATTAAAAGAAGTCAACATGATGAACAGGTATAATTTATATTTCTCTAAAATCTTACCCCACACATTGCTCATAAATCATCCAGCGTGGGTCTGTATTACAGAGATGTTCAACTTTCTATCCTCTAGTCGCACTGTTACAACCCACAAAATAAGAATAAGTGCTGGAAAAAATGACTCAATGTCAACTGGGTCTTACAATCTGCTCAGTAAGAGAGATATACAAACTTAAAAGCAAAACCAAAAAGGTTGATGTAATTTTTACAGTTTCTAAATGGATGGTCTATATTTCTGACATCAGTAGGATTTACTTGTATGTTTAAAAGTAGGCACACACAGAGAGGGTTTGCAGGACTGAAACTTCAAACAGTGCTTTAAACACATCTGGGGCAATACATTCCCATTCAGGCTTTTGGACCCCCACATATTCCCTACAGCCCATGCTGCACACTAATAGGAATCACTGCAAGTGCTTCTTGACCCAGCATTACGGACCACTGCTACCTACCATTTCAGATGACAACTTCCAGTAAAACCTTTCAGGAAAGACTGGTGATCCTAAGCATGTCTGGGTTTGGCTGTCACTTCTGACAGCACCATAAAACTGGGTGATCACACGTGCATCTGCAAGGGAGCTCCTGCAACAGGGGAATGCAAAACCTACAGCACTTGGAACCTGGGTGAGCAAATCTTTCCCAAATGGTTTAGCCAAATGAATGGTTTCTTTGGAAAGCCATGGTCTAATTAGCTGTTTAAGATTTTCCTATTTCATAAAAGCCATGTGGTTCACCCACCTGGAAAATGAAAATAAAAATGAGTCAAAGCACCTGTAGCCTCACCTTATAGGGAGTTTCATATGGTCCTAAAACTTCAACAGCCATCAGTACACTGACAGAATCCAGCTGGGGTCTATAATGGTCTCCTCTGAAAATTAAAGTCCACCTCCTATTTTTATGCCCAAAACAATTTAGTCAAATTTAATTTTAATGTATTTTATAGTCTATATTAACAATAAAGTAACTCTGTACAGTGGATTTACATAAAAACTACTTCCTAGACTATCAAACGAATAAAAGATTTAAAAATATCCAACCATTATTTCACAGGCTGTAACAGTTCCTAAAAAGCATTCAGTCATTTGACACATAAACAAAAATATTTTCACTGCTTTGGAGAGGACAATGTGCATATTATTTGATGTGTAATGATAGTTAATATATTTATTTTTAAATCGCTATGGGACTAAAATAATGACAAAGGAAATAATACCACCAGAGCTATAGGGAAGTATCATAAAAGATCTTCCTTAAACTGACTAAAGTCTGGCTGTTCAAAGGCGAGCATGAGAATTCAAATTCAACTCAGCCCACTTGAGTTAAGGTCATTTTTTAGAAGCAGAAAGGATGGGGTCAATGAGAAAGGCACTGGTCCAGGCTCCACTGGAATGAGTGCCTCAGCTGTGGAATATCAGCAATGTAGTGGAGCTGCTGACCAGGCCCTGGACCAAGGTCAGGGTGAGGACAGCCCAGGCAGGTACGGGGTCAGGAGAGGTTGGTAGTGGAGTCATACCAGCTTTAGCCCAGTGGTATTTGGGAGATTTACACCCAGCTGTAGATTGAGCTCACACATGACTTTGCAAGGAAAGAAGACTTGCCTGAATTTTCTTTCAGATGTGAGAAGAGAGGATAATCCTACAAATTTGTTCAAGAGCAACACAGGTTATGCTGCTGCTTGCTTGTGGTCCCAGTAGCATTTGGCAGATGTTGTATCCTGAATGCACAGACACCCCAAAAATCATCCCAGGATTACCTGAGGGTTCACCTGCTTTGGGTGGCAATTTTAATACTGACCTCAGCAGGGCCAGGAAGTGTCTTATGCAGAAATCCATAGCAGACAGATCAAAACCTATTTCATCTATTATCCTTTCTACATAGTGGCCATCGGCAAATGTTAAAAGTGTTTAAGGGTATAAAAGTTTAGGAGTGTAAGAAGAAGGTTAAAGATAATCCCTATATTGCAGTGATCAATTTTTCAAGTAAAACCTTAATATTCTTTAAGAAGTTTTAGCCTAAGGTTGTTACATTTAATGTGACTGAATATCCTTAGATTACCTGAATGGCTATTTTCTCATACAATACAAAGATTGCAAGCAGAAGTCAAGGAATACTTTTGAAAAAATCTTGAGGAAGGTATCTCAGACTTGTAGACATAAGTTTAACATAATTTTGGTCTTTCCAAAAAAAGCTATACTAAAATAATCTATAAAATAATTTTGTCATTAAATTTCTATACTTCTCAGCAGAGAGGTCTATACTTCTATCCACTATATTCTTTTGAGGTTTACATATAAATTTCTTCCACTGGCTTACTATATTAAAAAAAAATAAAATTAAAGTACCTATAAGCCTTCCTTATGTTTTTCAGTAGCAACTATTAATATGACTTCAATTTTGGGGACAGTCTTCCATAAAGGATTCTTTTTGCTTTAGAAGCACACCATTCTGCTGGGGTTTTTTGGTGGTTTTTCTTACCGTGTTCTTATGCAAATGCCTCTGAAGAATACGGCATTTCTCAATGTTTTATGTGAAAGTGCAAGTTTTCCATGTGCTTTTTTACCTATGTACTCAAAAGACCCATCTTTTCCTGACAATTCGTATTGAAATAAAATTATTTCTGATGAATTTAATTATGCTGAAAGCAATTAACCACAGGCCTTTTCTACCCATAAAAAATGAAAATCCTAGAAGACCACATCACATATACATGATGCAAACCATTAAGCCATACTGATTTATATCACCTAAACTGCTTTTCTCTATTTTGAATGCTTGTACCCATTTCCAACAGTTTTACACAACTCCTTTGTTTTTTCATCAGAAAGAAACAGAATTCTGAAATCCTAATTTTCATTCAACTGGATATGTTAGAAAAAATAGTGAAATATAAGGCACCTAATCACTGGAATCTTACCCCTTGCTGCAAAGAAACCACAGAGTTTGGAGAATGTCCAGCCTTAAAATTAATGACTGAGTGTGATCCACAGAGAAATAACTTTAACCACAATTTGGCTAAACCTTAAAGTCTGCATTTTTATTGGTTTTGGCATCTGGAACTCCATTTCTAACAGATTCACTTCCCTCGAGATAAGCAGTGAAAGAAAGGTGGCTAGTCCTAAACTTGAACCTTTAGTGGTTTCCTTGCTTTCTTTCCTGAGTTTTAAATAGCATTAATTACAGTGTAAGCAGAAAAGCCTGACAGCATTTCGTTTTGTTTCCAAGATGTGAGTCCTAGTGCTAAGAGGGAATTACGTTCAAATGGGACTTGTTCCAACACTGACAACAGCCTTGGGATCAACACTGTAATGGCTTTTGGCTCTCACTTCCCCTGAACGTGGCTTGTGTAAGCTCAAAAGACCACTTGAACACAAGACAAACCAGTACCTTCAAGCAGCCAATGACACGGATCAGATGCAAATGAAGAAATCAGAATGATCAGAAATTAACTAATCTGGTGAAGCCTTGACCTTCTCTTCCTGATGGACAGAAATGCTGAGAAGGTGATAACTGCAGGTAACAACCATGCTTTGTTCTCCATGTCATTTTATATTGCAACAGGACCATGAAAATATCAGGAAGACCTTTGTGACCACCACTTTACCCATGAGAAATGGACTGCAACCACTGAAACAACCACAGGCAGGTAAGTGGACCACCAAAGCTGGCACTGGATGGATGAAGGTTTTTCTTTCTCTACAGCTGACAGAGCCATGCAAGGACAAGGTTGGGTGTTAATGGGACATTTCCCCCAGGCGTCTGTTTTGCATCCTGTTCTTAAGGGGAAGGTAAGGTCCAAGATTTGTAGACGCTTGTGGTCAAAAGGAATGACAAAAGTCAGAGGATCAGGAAAGCTTACAAAGAGAAAGAAAGGAAAGAAAGGAAAGCAAGGAAAGAAAGGAAAGAAAGGAGAGAAAGGAAAGAAAGGAAGGAGGGAGGAGGGGAGGAAGGAAGGAGGGGGAGAAAGGGAGAAAGAGGGGAGGAAGGGAGGAAGAAGAGATATTCTGGCTCCATCATTGATCCAGCTGATGCAGTTTCCAGGGTTCTAGGGCACACTAACTCCATGGCTTCATGGGGGTACCTTTGTATAGATAGGTAACTTCTCTCCACCCTGGAGAAAATTTCTCACTTTCTATGCATAATAGTTCTTATGTACAGTCTGTTCTTCTAGACCTTTCTGGAAATGGGTCAGAGGTCTTTGGGGTCTTTGGTGGTCTTGATCCCCCCCTACAATCCATGCCTTTTTCTCAACCTCATTCCTGCACTTGTGCTGTCTTGTTCTTATGCCCAGGAGACACAAGAAGGACGTTTGTCAGAGAAAAGTGCTGCCCTACATCTATATGGCCGCCTTCTCCAGTCACACCCTGTTTGTTCTTACAGCATGTTATTACCCACAGTCCTGGGTTGGCTCCACAGCTATCCAGCTGTTGCTGTTTGAGACACACACATTAGCCCCCTTATCTCCTAGGCTTCTACAGTCACCACGACAGCCTTGTATTGCTTTGTACTGCCTGGTATTGCTACTCTGTGGTGAAAACAGGCACTTTTAGGGTATCATTCATTGATTCAGATGCTGATTTAGGATGCCATAAATGCTACTCAAAAAAATTACTATTTACTACTGATGCTTACTACAAATTGCTATTTAATACTGTCTTTAATACATAAAGAAAATCAGACTGTGATCTCAGGACTGTGCTTACATTCATTTGGTCACATACATCTCTGTTGGTCTTGAGGAATCTCACCCAGACTCCCCAGCACGTCTTGTGGGCAAATTTTAGAAAATATATCTGGAAAACAGGCTCTTTTAGATCTGCTTTTCACCAGCAGGAAAATCATGGAAGTGGCAGGCAGGGGATTAGAGTGACTAGGGAGGGTTAGTGGGTCTTCTTGTAACAAACAAAAATACAGAATAAAATCCTTCAAGAAAAGTAAGAAGAATAAATTCAGAGAGCTGGCAGTTAACATTCTGTAGAAATATATGTAAAGGAAAGGGATCGGGCAAACTGGCAACCCCATTTAAAAATAAAAGTAAAACTAGAAGAGACCTAACCTAAAAAACATACCAGCCCTCCTGCTTCTTCTTATCAAATGCCTTAAAGTGTAAACACATCTTTTCTGGTTAGTTCTACTTTGGTTCAAAAATTCAAAGTCAAGTCGAGCTTAGAAATTCCAGAGATAGCATAAATAGATGACAATTTCCTTGTTCTGTTCAACATTGTTAAACTGCCACTGAGCTTCAGTACCTGTGTAGACAACCTTGCTTTAGAAAGCTCTGCTATGCTGAAAGCCCTCCCCTCAGTCACCAAGAAACTGTCCTGGCCTACTACAAGCTGTCAGGAAACAAGAGTATGACACAGGTCACAGCTAGTGTGCTAGAAAAGATAAAAATAGGGATATTTATCTAATATTTACTATATTGGAGATGAACAGTAGTTTTCAGGTAGCTTCATCTTATACCAAATATAGTAAAAAACTTTATTTTTAAAATATTGCTTCACTTAATAAGTGCATTTCAGACTCTTATTTTAACAATATTTGGAGTCCTTGCTTGTGTGACTCAGAAATATGTGAGAGTGTTTTTCATCCCAGCAGAGCACATGAGAACAACAGACTTTTCCTCTGTCAAATAAAATTTCCCAGTCCACCAAATCTTACTTTCTACACCTGTAGGTATGAAGTGCACATCCTAAACTGGAGAAATAATTTAGGAAAACTAATTAACTAAAATTCCAGCTCTTTTTTTTTCTTTCTAAAGATGTAATAATGAATTTATCCAAAAAATGTATCCTCTGACTTCTCCTTCTAGTACAAAAATACTATATAATTATCAAATAAGATTAATTCATTTAAAATTTGTAAAGGCAAGTCCTAAACCATGAAAGTGTCAGACTGCAGATTGGCCTTGTCACACTAAATTGGCCTCCCTTTGCTGATGTGTCATGATAAAATCCTTAATTACATGACTTACATTACTATCCTAGCTGAAGGATTGCTGCCTCATGCAATGCCCCCTGCGGATTATAATAATAGTTCAATATATTGTAGACAGAGGTGGAAAGAGGCAGTCAACAAAGCAAAAGAAATCTGTAATTTGCACAAAATCCTTCACTAGAATCAGAAATAATCCAGAACAAAACACAAGACCAATATAAGTCTCAACAAATATATAATTCAGAATTCCAGAATTGTGCTATCCGCAAGATCTTGAGGCATGTACTTTGTTAAAAGCGTGAAACAAACATTTCACATTGAAGTGGGAGCATGAGGGAACATGTAGCCACAAAACATCTTCCAAGCGGAGAGGTTCTATGAAGGTTAAAAGAATAACAAACTAACCCCAGAATCTTCATGGGAAGAAAAATACTACATTTGGATTTTTTAAAAAAGTTACACAAATTCAGCAATTACATATGGAATGTTACAACAAAACAGAACTAATATCATTTTTTCATACCTGAGGTTATTAGGGTATCTTGGCATTTCATACAAAGGGAAGGGAGACAAATCTGACTATGACCATACTTGAGTTTTTACCCTATCTTAAAAGATAAAGGTTCATGCCATACTTATAACAGTAAAGGTTCATACCAGAACTTGTGAAATCCTCAAAATTGCTCAAAAAATAATGTAATCATCTTCATTTTTTCAATTTGGAAAGGAAATTAAAAATTCAAAACCTCAAATCATGAAGCTCAGGAACAGTTCTCCTCAGTCTTCAAGGAAGACTGCATTTTCATGGGATATTTTCCTGAGAGTAGAGTGGCCATATATGTTGAAACGAAAATGTCCTCTACTGATCCTATCACATCCCTTCAGCAGGAGAGAAAATTAAATTGTCACAGAATCATAGAATCAGCTGGGTTGGAAAGGACCTCAGAGATCATCAAGTCCAAACCTTGACCCAGCACTGATGTGGCTACTAGACCATGGCACCAAGTACCACATCCAGTCTCATCTTAAAAACCTTCAGGGACAGAGAATCCACCACTTCCCTGGGCAGCCCATTACAATATCTGATCACTCTCTCTGTAAAGAATTTCTTCCTAATATCCAACCGAAACCTCCCCTGGCAGAGCTTAAGACCGTGCCCTCTTGTCTTACTCATAGCTGTGTAGGAGAAGAGACCAATCCCCACCTGGATACAACCTCCTCTCAGGGAGTTGCAGAGAGTCTTAGTATATCATCTCTCTGTGCCTAGCTACCCATGCTAGGATCACTTTTGCTACTTCATGTCTTTTCTGCTTTCATCTATTACTTTTTTTCATCAGTATGCCTCCAAATATCAACCTCTGCTGATTTGGTGAGCAGAAATGAAGGTTGTTCTGCATGCATGAGAGAAATAGGAAAGGTTGTGGGATGTGGGAGTATTACACAGAATAGGATGGGGACTCAAGCAAAAATCTATGATACTTAAAGAAGTTAAATGCAGTAGTTTTCTGAACTGAGCTGTGCTATCTCTGCAAGAACCATGCTACAGAAAAAAAACCCCACTTTATTTTTCCATCCTCATCACAGAGGACTGCTGGGAAGGCATACCACAACAGATTGTATGCAATTTTGATCTGCTTGCTGAAGACATAGACATATGTTACATAACCAGGTATCAAGGATAATTTACAAAGAAGTTCAAAGTTTTTGGAAAACTAGATTTTAGATCTTGAGTAGAGAAACTGTGATGAGCTGCACCATAGGGGAGGGACAAAGTGATGCTTCAGAGCTGCTTTTCTTTCTCCTTCATCCAGTTTCTGAACAGCTGGTTTAGCCACGACCATTATAGATGGATATGAAGAAACTAAAATGTTTTGAAGACATACTTAAGAAACATGTCTTCTGTAAAGAGTATTTTAAAAGTGTTTCAGCTTCTGGTTTTCTCTGATCCCAGTAATTTTTGAGTGGCAGAAATCTGAAACATCTCTTCAATTTCTAGAAAGGTAACAAGCTGTTTACTCCATCATATACATTCGAGAAAAGCTGTCTTCAAGACATTTGCATTAAACCATCAATTTGTATATTGCTTACTGTTTAGAAATGCTTGGTCTATGTCTTTAAACAAGAAACATTTTGTTACCTGTAACCAGTTCCTAATTTTTAAAAAAAAACAACACACACACACAAAAAAACAAAAACAACAACAACAAAAAAACAAACAAACAAAAAAAAACACAAAAAACCCACACAACGAACAGAAAACACACACACAAAAAAAAACAACAAAAAAACCAACAAACAAAAAAAACACACAACGAACAGTATTTCACCCATGTTAATTTAATACAGTCGAGGGTTTTCAAGTCATGTTCCTTTTTTTTTTTTTCAGAATGCATTTTTGGAGTCTGTTCTAGCCTTCTATCATGTGCCCTAGATAGAACAGGTCAGAAAAGTTTTGTTGAAATTCATTTAGAAAGATGAGATTTAACTGAAATCCTTCAACTGAAACACCTCAATTTTCTTAGGCTCTTGGTAGACCACAGGCAGCCAGATGACAAGGACTCAGTGCTTCTACAAGAAGCTGGAGAGACTCAGGTACATATTTCTTCCCAGCTCTGTCCTCCAGAGCCAAGACCTGGGGTCATTTGCCTTTGGAGACCTTGGGGGATGCAGGGCTTTTACTCCATGGCAGGTTGGAGTACTTGCATGCAAGGGTCCCTCGATGGTGCCTCGAGGAGAAGAGATGACAGTGCTGTGAATTTGGCTGCCTGAGAACCACGAAGTCCTGGCTCCAGCCACAGGTCTCCAGGCTCCCATGTTCTGATCACAGAACCAGGATGATGAAGCTGGAAGTAGACGCACAAGCTCTCCTGCTCCATTCCAGGAAAAAAACCACAATTTCTTGACCTTTAAAACTTCACAGCCTACCACATCATCCTTAAAATCAGAAGATAATGGTCCAGGAACTAGTGAGGGTTGTATCTTGCCAGGGAATGTGGTGGACAGTCAGTTTGGAGCCCTCTGGAGCCTGTACATTCAACTAACACTCCTCTCTTGGCAGTGGGGAAAGAAACAGCAATGCCACTTTTTTCACACCATGGGACCTCTGTAAGCAATTTTTGGTTTCCAAGTTCCAGCTCATTAGATATTTTCAGGCAATGATTATTACTGTCTGCCAACTTGAAATTCTGTAATTTGTCCAACTCTCAATAAACCTGAATTGATGTAAAACCTGACGAGTAAGGACATATAAGTGACAAAATATATCTAGACTGGCAATGTTAGAGTCATTCTGAAGGTAGTGGACTGTGTGTATGGTGAGAATCCTGTCTATTAATTTTCTTAAAGCAATGGGTGGCTGTTAATAACAAATTGGGGTCTTCAAAGGACATTGAAATTATTTAGAGACCTTTTTTCCCACCCCTCTTTCACTTTTAACATCTATTGACAGTATTAAATGTCTAAATGGATGCAGAAACCAAATCATGTGCCAGAGTTCATCTATAGCAGAAGCAGCAGGCAATTTAGATTACCAGGTTGGTTATTACTTACAGTACAAAACTGCTGTGAACAAGGCAGAGTAAAAATATTCTCACAGACTTTTCCATTTCATTCCATTTCCTGCATTTATTTTGGAAGTGAATTATGCTGTGTTTATAGCTGAGTCTTATGGATAATTATATACTGACAGCATTTAGTTTCATTATTTAGGCACAAATCCTTCTAGCAACTATGCAGATACTTAACTTTATTAATTTTAAAGTTCAGCAGGACAACCCATTGTACATGAAAGCAAGCATATGAATAAATCTTCAGAGCCTTGGTTTGTACAAGAAGGATTAGATGTTAGAATAATCTGTTGCCGGTTTAGTGAATGTTATGTTCTTCCCAGAATACCAGATGTGAGGGAAAATGCACAGAGAACAAAGTAGACATGACATCACCTAATTATCATTGTAGAAATAACAATAAGATGTAGCGTAATCCAACACATGACAGATATGGACAATCTGATTTAATCTTTTTTGTGAAACTGAAGTAAAATTAATGTAAACTGTAGCTAAATAGCCAAATCATCAGCCAGTGCATCAAGTCCATTCTTAAACAATGGCAGATGGTTTAAGATTAAAATTTCTTCTCTTAAAAGTGAGTTTCAGTTCTCCAGATAAAACCAGTTCACTTCAAACTAGGATCTTGCCCAGATCAGATCATCCACTTTTCCTGGACCAAGCTGAGCCCTGCATAAGGGCTGCTGAGTCCTGGATGCCTGAGAGAGTTAGCCACCCTGCAAGTGTACCTCTCTGAGCAAGTAGTGTTGGAAACTGCTTCACCTATTGCTAAATCCTAACTGGAACAAAAATATTTTTTTTGACATTAGGCTTATGTTTGGATTTCAGAGAAACTTGAGCAGGTTTCATCCTATTTGTGCTGAAACAGTGGCCAAGTTGCTACTGAATTAGCAAATGCAGGACCTGGCCTGAGTAACCGCTGTGCTGTGAATTACAAAGGAATGATGCAGCTTATTACTTTGTATTTCTCTTCAAATGCATTTTTTTTTCCTATTTTAAATAATGAGTGGACCAACCTGTCTGGTGTGGTTTACTTAAAAATGCTATAGCTACAGAGAACTAACTGTCATTGCTATGCCAAAAAAAATCCTGATGAGCATAGCATGGATTTGCCAGCTGGTGCCGACTTCATCTTCACACTGAGCACCAGCAGGTAGACTGAGATGTCTTGGAAAAGGTGCAGCCCATTTGTGTGCTCTTGGATCCAAGCTGACTGACCATAAAAGAAATGTAACCCCATAACCGTGGGGTTAATCCATAACCCAGCTGAGCTTCCAGGCATCACTGCCCTGATATGATTATTTTCAATTCAAAATCCATTACTTAGTCACTTGATTATACACCCAAAAAGGTGGATACTGGCTGATTTTTTTCCAGTACTATTCAACACAACTTCCTTTTTTTTTTTTTTTTTTAAATTTTTACATAATTTGACAATATTTGATAGCATTTTGAAAGTCAGAAATGAAAAGACTGTATTGTAATAATAAGGAAAACATCTGTTGAAGCCTTACAGACATCCAAAGTTGCTTGTAGCTCTTTTAAGTTTTAAATAACAGGCATCAGTAAAAGTAAGGATTTAAATTATTAATATAATTAAGGCACTGGAGGTTTAATAGCAGTCAAAATTAATTCCTGTGAGCAATGCAAAAGGGGTTTAAAGCCTTTATTTAAAAGATACATTTAAAAAGATATATTTATATCTGAAATCCTAACCTCTATCCTATCAATGTTGTTAATTTTTTTTGTTTGTTTGTTTGGAGAAACATTCACAGCAGTAAAGCGTTGGAAGCTCATATGTATATGCATGGGATTACCTCGAGGGCAAAGCAAAGATGGCTGTAGTCAGAATTACAGTTCCAGCCTGTAGCCTGCGGGGCAGATCTGCTGAGTGAATTTCCACTCTCTTTTTGTATTCCCATCGTGACAGCGGATGTTATCATAGTGCTGGCTGGGGGATTCCACCTGGATGAAGAGAAATACTTCTTCATACAGAGGTACAAGCAACCCAGGGACACCATTCCAAAACCTCCTACGAATTCGCACCCTCCTTTGTCATCTGGCTGCCTGAGCTCTCAGCCCTGATGTTCCCCTTTTCTGCAAAAAGCCAAGCTGAATCCCAGGCAAACCTCTGCTCAACGTGAAAGTCAAATTTTGTGCAGTTTTCTCATTCTTTAATTTTAGGTCATCTCAGTTGAAGATTTTGCTGTCCAGTAGTGCCTCCCTCCTCAAAGCACACACCTGGCTGTAGGCAAGGGGGTTCACTGGGGTACATGAGAACATCTGAAAGCACCTGATCCCCATAAAAATTATTACAACAAGGCACCAGTGCCCATGTCATCTGTCCTGGCCAAGAGCTGCCTAAAATAGCAACTTCCCATTATGAACACCATTTCTTTTGGGCTTGTTTTTCAGTTTCCAAAAGCTTGCAGAGCTGTTCCTGTCCTTTGGGGAGGATGCCTGTGCACATGCAGCTGCTGTGAACCCATTACACCTGTAAGGGATTTTCTACCTATGTTTAACTGAGCAATTTGACAAAGTGACTCTGCTGGGGATTCTCTGAAGTTAATAGGAGATTTATTAGCTACTTCAACAGCAGCAGGATTGGGCTCTGTGACTTCATCAGGCATGCCATCCATCTTCACATGGGACAGGCTGACAGGACAGAAATTGAAATTTCACAGTCTGTGGTACATTTAGAGATTGTTTAGAGTGCATTAGGCTATGGAAAATACCGTGCTGACCAAGATAATCACCCTTCAGATATTGATCTAACCCCTGTCTGCTCAAATTTGTTATTCCAAATCACATTGCCTGCAGCTGCCTACCACTATCTTAGAGTAATATTGCAGTGACACTTCTGGGATCCCTGGTTTTTCCCCAGTAGAAATGGACAGTGAAACCCCAACTGCCTTCAGCAGTGCAGGACTGTGTGCTCTGGATACCGTTTTCAGCATGTTTTAAGCTACAATGCTGAAAATCAGACAGTAATATCCCAACTCAGCCCAATAATACAGTGTTTAGCTTTGAGGCATAGAAAGGAAAATACATTCACAGAAACCATACCTACAATACTACATAGCACTGCTTAGACTAGCATACCTAGACCAGGTCTGAACAAACTAGTGGGAATGATCAGGGAATGTGCCAAATTCCAAAACCAAGGCTAACACACATGAGCGCAACAGAGCTAAAATGTCCCCAGGAGACCATTGTACCACCATGGCCATACTGCTTCCAGCACAGCCTTAGCTTGTTCCAAGACAGCTAAACTACCTCTGGGTGGTGCTGCCTTGCCATATTTTGACTTAGAAACATTTTTAGACAGTTGATGAACTGTGTCTAAATATATACTAGTAGAACAACTGCATAACTGGGATCTCCATTACAACCACTGATTTGGAATGCAACTGTAAACACTTGGGATGGATGAAAAGGGCACACAAAGAGAATGCTTACCAGCAGTCCAGAAAACTGGGGACTCTGCCAGCAAGGCATAATGTGGAATAAGACCACCAGGACTCTTAAAGCTGTGCCATTGCCCGTTAGGTAAAAGGCAGGCATTGCAAAGAACTAATTGCAGAAAGAAATAAAAAAATATTATGTCAGTTCTGTAAGCGCAATTCCTCCAGCAACAGAGAGATACAGATCACAAGACCCAGAGCAAGCACACGACCTCAGTGAACAGGTCAAAGGATGCTTCAAAAATTAAATTATCTTGGATTTCCATAGCATGCTTTGACTAAAATGCTATGTGGATTCAAAGCATCATTTGTCCTGAAGGGAGAGAAAGGAATTAAGGTGAATTGCGTTTCTCCTTCTAATCCTTACACATTTCACAAAATAAATATAAGGCTGTACCAAAGCTATACAGATTTGGGATTTTGCAGCACTGTAAATTATTGCCCCCAGGTCAGAGCAATAGGCTGCCTGATCCTTCTTCCTAAGATTTTCTGCTAATTCAAATAACACTACTCTCTTGAGTCATGCTATTTTTCTTAGAATCCAAGATCTTATGTTTAGCAGATAACATAAGGAACTAGAGATTCTTATCTTTTTTATTAAATTTAGTTTGTGGTAGTCTCATGAACAAGACAATTCAGAGATGGAGCCAGGCTTGCAATGGGTTTTAGTGTAATATTTCTAGGTGTTCTCTGAGGTCCCATGCTAGCTCCAGATCTTGTGATCTGATTTCTTTGTTGGTGGAGGTGTTGAAGGGTTTGTTCTTTTGGCTTCTTGTTCCCATTTGTGAGGCTGAAGATCCATGCCAGCAGCACACACAGTACAGTTCAGTGCACCAGGTTCTCTAGGCTTCAAGAGCTCATCAATAGCTCATTCCAAAAGCAACAATACTCCCCTTAAAACCCTCAGCATACGCTTACACAGCATTACTTACTCTTGACCACAAAACCTTGTCTTCACAGACTGTGCTTTCATTGATTCCATGGCAAGGGTAAGAAACTCTGCCAAAACACAGGATTTTCTCCTAAAAGCCTTGTACGTCAATACAAATTTTGTTATAGTAGATAACCTCCTCTCTTGAAGTATTGCTCCCCAACTCATCAGTGGCAATTTTCATCAACTCATTCAAGAGACATCTCTTTAGCTTCTGCATCCTTCCAAAACACTGGCAAGGAGGGAATATTCAGAGAATCCTTTATCTAGAAAAAGCAGCAAACTGTCCATGTCAGGGTCAAGTAAATTTTAGAACCCATTAATAACATTTTTAATAAACCAGTAAGAGATGTAACTACAACCCTGGCCCATACTTATTTATGAGTTGGACTTTTTCTTCATGAAAAATGAATCCAAATCAGTCATTTTGACATCAGAAAAGAAATTAAAATGGAACTCCAGAAAGTAATTTTGGAAAGACAAAAGTTCATATTGTATTAATTATTCTGAAACTGGGTTTTAAGTACATCCTATATTTTCCAAATATACTCACAGTATCTCATTTCTAATTTTTGATTCTTATATTTTGCAATAATGCAAATATTTCCAAGAATTTTCTTTACTAGTTTATATATTATTAAGTTAAATATTTGAGACAACTAGTATAAAGTTTTATTGTATGTATTAATGAAAAGGTATTGTCAGATTGCAATTTCAGAGTTTATTTGCTGCAGCTAAATAAATGGGATGCCTGAAGTCGTGAAGATGTCACAGAAGAGGCACACAGACTGAAATCAGAATAGAAGATAAAAATATGCAAACACCTATTAATATAGTAATAAAAATTATATAATAATAATTATTATTCTCCTAACTCAACAGCTTTAGATGAGTTGGTTGTTGCTTTGTTTTGTTCTTGTACCATACAGCTGTCAGAGTACTAAGCAGAAAACAGCCATCATCCTTCCTCAAAGGTCCAGAGCTTTTGGATGTGACTAAGAGAGACAGACTAAGATACGCAAATACTCTTGGGATGATCATCATGAAAAATTTTGTGCTGGAGAGCTATTCAAGGCTTGGGTCAAATATTTTGGACTCTCTGTCATGCCTTGCCTGTCACCACTTCATTGGCCACCCTAATGTGGTTCATAGAATCATAGAATCAACTGGGTTGGAAAAGGCCTCCGAGATCATCAAGTCCAACCCTTGATCCAACACCTCTGTGGTTACTAGACCGTGACACTGACTTGCATATGCAGTCTTATCTTAAAAACCTCAAGGGATGGAGAATCCACCACCTCCCTGGGCAGCCCATTCCAATATCTGATTAATCTCTCTGCAAAAATTTTTTTCATAATATTCAACCTAAGCCTCCCCTGGAAGAGTTTAAGACCATGCCGTCTTGTCCTACTGCTGGTTTCCTGGGAGAAGAGACCGACTCCAGCCTGGCTACAACCTCCTTTCAGGGAGTTGTAGAGAGTGATGAGGTCTACCCTGAGCCTCCTTTTCTCCAGGATAAACAACCCCAGCCCCCTCAGCCTCTCCTCACAGGACTTGTGCTCGAATCCTTTCCCCAGCCTCGTTGCTCTTCTCTGGACCTGCTCCAGCACCTCAATGTCTTTCCTGAACTGAGGGCCTGAGACTGGACACAGCACTCCAGGTGTGACCTCATCAGTACTACAAAGGATCCAATATCCAACTCCTGCCATTGCCTGCCCAGAGTGAAACCAGACACAGCTCCTCTCACTGACTTTTCAGGCATGCTCAGGAGCTAAACCTGACATCTCCTGTCCACACATCTGACAGAAAGCAGGTGTATACCTAATTCTACCTCCCTGTGGGCCCCAGCTCTGGCATCCTTCAGTGCTCACAGCCAGCTCACAGCTCCTCTAAACATACAGATAACACTCTGGGCCATGGTGAGGCCTCCAGTGCCTTGAAGCAGACACAAAGAGACCAAAAGTGTTTAAAGCCTAAGAAGTCATGTCACAGTTTCTATGAGCCAGGAGGTAAGCGGCAGAGAGGAGAGGGCATGTTGTAAGGAGGTGAGGCAGCAGAGCCACATTCCTCCTTGGTGGGAGTGCAGTTGGGCTGGGCTGTTGCACAGCAGCTGGAGGAGAGAAGGAGAGGTGGTGGGTCCCCAGGTCATGGCATGACCAAGTCATAGACTCAGTTCATCCAAATATGAATAAAGAGCCACCGCTGCCAAGCTTAGCTGAATGGAACAGAGAGGTGGGGTTTAGGAGTTAGCATCCTCGCCTAGGGTAAAGGGAAAAACACTCTGAAAGATCAGGGACACGAGGTGAAGACGTCAGCAGCCATATGCAGGACTAAGGTTTATAATACAACCATTTATCGTTTGCAGGCTTGCAGGTAGAAACCAGATTTGGGCACCAACGGAAGGTGCTCGGGCTGTCACACAACGCGTGTGCTGCACCACCCTCCAAAAGGTGATGGCACTCACGCACTGCAGGTGCTCACCACAGTGTACGCACATTTCACAAGCAGGACTGCTGTTTTCTTACCACAAGAGGGCCCTAAAGCCTCACTTTCCAGACTAAGGGATCTGCCGTTAAGGCTGGTGAATAACTATTCCCACGCTGCCTGTAAGAGGCCACCATGGGATACGGATTGTGATATACTCAGCACAAAAACCGTCCTGCCTGCTATGAAGGTGTGAGTCACTCCTGTGACTCCTTCTAAGCCAGAGGAGTAGGATTTGAGCCACAGCAGGAAATCAAGACTCTATTAACAGGAATAAATAGTTTTCAGGGACCCTCAGTTAGAGCTGAAAGGTGCAATTACAGGGCACCTATTTCCAAAGTGCCACAACCTGAGAGGGACCTGTCCCAGCTTATTTTGTTGAGTTGGAAACAAAAGCAACTGCAGATAAAAGATAAAACACATAGTATAAGCAATAATAATTTCAGCAAGGCATATTGCAGAAATGCATTCACTAGCAGGACAACACGCAGAAGTATGAGTGATGTGAAACAGATGATGGCAGCCAAGCTCAGGGCCATGTCTCCTCACTGGCAGTGCTGACATGATGACATGAGTGAAAAACGACTGGAAGAAGCACAGACCCTGGCTGGTCCCTCTCTCACCATCTGCTGGGCTCTCTGCTGAGGAGGCTATGAGGACTCCTGACAAGGTTTACAGAGAACAGCAGCCAGTCAAGGTGAGACACTCAAATGAGACACCAGTTTCCTAGGAAAACTCAGTCCCAGCTCCTTGCAAATTACAGACACGAAACTTGACTCCTGTTGCAGATCCTAGAGAGGCCAGATAGGAGCAATGTCTTAAGGAGTGCAATGCTGGTAAAAGCTTTTCATTTCCCCAAATGTTTCTTCAAACCAAGAGCTGGTTCGATTCCTTCCCACAGCAAGCTATAAGCGAAAACCAGCACAATGTGTTTTCTCCCTGTCATTTCTTCTCATTGGTATCTGCTGGTCTTGCTTTATCTAAAAGGAAGCAGGATTAAACTTCAAAAGTAAGTTCCAGACATTGCAAATTACTTATTTTTTCCTCCCCAAGTGCACTATTTATACTACTTTTAATACCAGCCAAGAGATTCTTTTACAATAACTTTTTCCAGTGCTGGAGGGAAAACCATTTTTGACAGAAAATGTGTCAAAAATATATTTCATACTTTATATGTCAAATTCTTCACCTCCATTCTTATTTTTTCTCCCTTAACTTCAGTAAAGCATCAAAAATATTTTTAAGGAAGATTAGCACAATTGGAGTCATATGCAATCAGCTGATATAAAACAACAATCATAGGTACACCACTGACTCCCTGTGCCCTTTTGAACCTCAGTAACACTCTTTCAGAAAACCAGTTGGATGCCACAACCTCAATTACACTATAAATTTCTCTTGTTGTCCTAACAGTTACAAGAAACCTATAAAGAGAGGCTTGCAGCAACTCTCAGGACTACAGATTAGAGCAGACACATAGACTGTTTGCAGAACAGATGAACAATAGACTCCTGAGGAGCAAAAAAATCAGGCAAGTGGAACAGCCAGCCATGTTCAATACACATCAATCCCAGGAAAAATAAATGTTTGCACAAAGATGCACAACCAGCATGGTCAGCAAGAGGTTTTTTCATTATGTATTTCACATATTGACTAATTCCAAACATTTTTTTCTTGGGGTCACTTCCAGGTGCAAGGACAAAAATCAGCTTACCTCAGAATAACCAAGGGCTCATTTAAGCATGATTGAAAATTATCACAATTAATAGCTTTTCCAAGGCCTACAGAAGTAATATTGTTTCCAGACTATTGGTGCAGTGCATTTGCCAACCATTTTGTGCTGCATTGCTGCGTATCAAGTAAAAATAAAAATATTTATTTTTATTCTAAATATTTTTATTTATTTATCAATAATCAAAATGTTATTGTGGAGACACACTCTGGAAAGAAGTGGGTTAACAACAGCTCATAATTAAGTTATTTTAATGCACCATTTGCTTCAGACTCAGTTTCCCGTTTCTATATAGTTTCTTTTACATCAGCTACCCTCAAAATTCCTTGTTAAAGGAAGATGAAAAAAATATATAAAAAGTGTCAGTTCCCTCTTCACATTGTGGTACAAATTCAGGAAGTCATGTTTCAGCTACCTCTAGCCAGCAAAGAATTGAAGACAGCCTTTGATTCTAAATGCTGGGTAATATCCCACTAAAAGAAAAGTAAAATATATTCTTATGCACTAAAGTGGATTGTCCGTACGGCCACAGAAGGATTTGGCCACTTAAAATATAGTGTCTAATTCAAATTAGAGATTTCCCCAACCATGAGGGGAGAGACATAAAACAGTTTCCCCGACCACTTATCCAACACACCTGCATCAGGCATGCTGAGGGCTCCCTGGATGTCTCTGTCTATCCCTGGGGTGGCAGAGGGACAGGCAAGCCAAGGCTGTCATCTCTCCCAGCTGTTGTCTCCAGTGCAGGGTAAGCACCTGGACATGTCTCTGCCTAATGCCTGCACATGGTTATATTTTGCTCAAGACACTCTTTCTGTTAAAAAACAGGGGAGCCACAATAGAAAAACAACAGCTTGTTCTGTGAGATGTTAAAGTGATAGCTATGACACTTTGTGCCACTCCTAGTGTCCTCTGGTATTTGGGTATGGAGTCATTCCCACCAGACAGATGCCTGCCATAGCCACTTCCAGCTCTCCATTATTAGCTTTTCACAGAAAGAACATGGTATGAATGATATTGCATTTACCAGTACCAGACCAAAAATGTAACAGGTCACTTCTTGAGGCCACAATTTTAGTTCAGAATTATCCTCCACTTCCAATTTTTGTCTTCAGCTCCTACTACTTTGACTAAGGTTCAGAATCCTACTGGAATAAATGTGTTATAAAGAGGTATAACCCTGGTCCATGCTGATGGATTCAGAAAGGTATTAGAAGATGAGGAACCAATTGGTATTTACAGTAAGTTCTCAAGCTCTTCTGCCTATTTTATTACCCCTAGACACTTTCTGTCTGCTTTGAGATTCACTGTTGGTTATTTAGGTCAGGTTTATAAGCTAGTCTCATTCCGTGCTTCTCTCAAGCATCCCGTGAATCCTGTGCAAGATTCAATTTGCCGAAGATTTATGAGTCCTTCCCATTCCAGAGTCATATACATCATATGGAAACAATTGTGCAATGGAGAGCTTCAAGGAAGTCCCTCCCTGGCTGTCTCCAGAACAGTGTTACAAACTAATAGCTTCTGAAAAGAACCTTCATAACAGTGTCACAGTCTTTTTTCTTGTTGATCTCTTTAAATTTAATTAAGCCCATTTTGTCTTTGCATCTGAATGTTTTCTAACCAAGTCCTTGAACATTACCAGGGAAGAAAGGGAGGGAAAAGAAGATAGAAACTGCTCATTCATTTCAGCCACTGGCTCCCACTTAGGACAAATGGACTGAAATGTCCAAAAATTGAATCCCCTGAGGTTGTAGTGGGAATATTGGCATGTGTGTTCTAGGCCATCATCCCTTTGAATGAAGAGTATGAGCATTGCTTTTAAATTATCTAACCCCTTGTAACTGAGTTGTTACCTTGTCTGAAAAGAACATCCAATGCAAAGAGAGCAATACACAAACTGTATTTGAATGGCCTTTGTCCAACATACAGATATAAATTCATACTAGGGAGAGACTCCTCCATATGCAAACAGATCTACTTAGTGCAGCAACCAGCAGTGATCAGAAGCAGAAAGCACGTTAAGAAACAGGACAAATATAAAGTGGTTATTGCCTGCTCTGCATTACAGCCTCAAGCATTCAGAAGGGTAGGATTCAAACCATTATTTTTAGTAACTAAAGACTAGTGTATAATAACAGTGCTTAATCCTCCTTAAATTTGTCTTTACCCATCTTCAGTTTACACATAGATCTGAGCTAAAGGAATGCGTGTCCAAAACACCATAAAATGTCCATACTATTCTACAGTAAATTATATTAAAAGGTCTCTTAAACCAGTGTTTTGCAGCTGAAACATTAATTTTTCACAAGGGCTGAGTCAATTTGTGGATTAGAGTACAACTATGACTCTTGTAGGGCTTTTTTTGAAACACAATGATATCTCATTGCAATATATTACCAGAATACTTCAAAACATTTTTTAAAAGCAGAATTAAACCTTGTGAAACCACTGCCTCTTTCTCATGTAGATAAAATTGATTTTTCTCATTGCCATCTCATTCACAGGTAAAGCAATGACTCACGCAAGAGCACAGGAGTCAGTGTCAGAGCCAGGAATAAATATAAGAATCCTATCATTCAGGACCTTGCACCAGACATTAGGTTGCATTTTCTTTTCCAGTTTATTACGCTTTGAGATTGAAAAAAACTGGAAAGCCTTTAAGTGTGTCCCTGCTTCACAACACAATGTCCTATGAACCCTTCCTTTTATTCAGTATGACTGCGGTTCATGACAACTGCACAAAAAAAAAAAACAACCTAACTACTTTAATTCCATGTGCATAAGACACTCTTTGTGAAATGATAAGGAATTGGTTTCTTTCCTAATACCTAACTAACATTTTTTAGTTAGGCTGACCAAAGTTTACCTGCAGTGCTATCCTGGCATATAGTTAATACTTCCAGCAAAGTGGCTTTCTGACTGAGAGGGTATGAGCTGTTTTTGTTCCAGACAAAGCAAGGGTGATACGTACCTTACCTGTACAGTTTGGGACAAAATGGGAGACTCCCTGAGAATTAACAAATGGACTAGCAAGTCTGATTCTAATCTCAGTGCAAGAAGGGTTCTGATTAACCTCTCTTAACCTATTCAGAAATAAGTTCTTACATGTGCTTGATGTAAAAAGCTTATAACAAGAATTCTGTATTTGCTGAAAAAGGATATTTGGCATTCTCTTTTGTAATGATGCAGAACATGTGGAACAAGAAGTATCTCAGGCTGTGCATTTTTATCAGATTCTTCTCAATTTGACATTAATGAACCATTTATAAAATCTCCTTTGGCATTCTTCATATGTAATTTACCTTGGAATTTCCAGATGACCTCACTTTTGTGACAGAAAACTCCAGGTGATCTGGTGAGTGCTCTGTTCTTTTAACCAAGCAGTGGATATTTACAACACTTAATCAAAATGGATGTACCATGGTAATTTATACCAGCATTTCCAATTTAACATACTGGCTCTTTTCCAAATAGTAGAGCAGAACAAATAAATTTCATATCAGACTTCCAGTCTTTACATTATTAACTGTTGAAACATTTTTGCCAGAAATAACTAACTGCAAGTAACACTGGCACAAGATTTCACGTGCAATAACTTGATCCACACAGTAGTTTTGGATATTTTCTTACTCTTCAGAGCACCAGAGGAGCTATTGCTTTTCTAATTACTCCTGAAAGCTTTTCTCACCAAGAGAAGTGAGGCAAAGGCAGACAAGAGCACTGAAAAGGAAATTATTACTAAAATAGCACTGCCTGTGTACATGCTGTACCCGGCTCCTAAAGGCTTATATTTGAAGGTCAAGAGCTGGTATGTCAAAACCTTTTGGCTTTTTCTATACTAGCAAACACTGCTCTGGTATCCCTGTAATATATACGGGCAAAGGTTGCCAACTTTTGCAATTCTATCTCCAGTCTCATCCTATTCTGCAGTTTCCTGCCCGAGGGCCCCAGTGGTTGAACAGAGATGTTTCCCAAAGCTTCAGCTTTCATTTCCAAGGTAAATTTCCAGCCCCTGTGACTACAGGAAAAAAACTTTTAAGAGGAAAAACATATGCCACCAACAAATGGGGAGAAATTGGTAACTAAAGAGAATTAAGAATATGCTATTATAAAATGTTTGATTCTGCCAGGCTGGGTTTGCCCATGCACATTTGCACAACCCACTTGGCATGTGTCAGTCAGAGAGTGCACCTCAAAACATGTACAGTTCAGAGGTGTCCATACTGTGCTTTCCAGCAAAGAACATCTGTCCCTGTATTTACAGGGAGATGAACAAATTATCTAATCTATTGTGTAAGTTCAGCCAAAATTTAAAGAGCATTCAAGTTACTGGAGATGGATAAGGAATTTCCTCCAGATGAGCCAGCAGTGTGCCCAGGTGGCCAAGAAGGCCAATGGCATCCTGGCATGCATCAAGAACAGCAGGAGCAGGGAAGTGATCCTTCCCCTGTACTCAGCGCTGGTGAGGCCACACCTTGAGTGCTGTGTCCAGTTCTGGGCCCCTCAGTTCAGGAAGGACATTGAGGTGCTGGCGCAGGTCCAGAGAAGACCAACAAGGCTGGGGAAGGGGCTTGAGCACAAGTCCTGTGAGGAGAGGCTGAGGGAGCTGGGGTTGTTTAGTCTGGAGAAGAGGAGGCTCAGGGGTGACCTCATCACTCTCTACAAGTACCTCAAAGGAGGTTGTTGCCAGGTGGGGGTCGGTCTCTTCTCCCAGGCAATCGGCAATAGGACAAGAGGGCACGGGCTTAAGCTCTGTCAGGGGAGGTTTAGGTTGGATATTAGAAAGAAGTTCTTTACAGAGAGAGTGATCAGGCATTGGAATGGGCTGTCCAGAAAGATGGTGGATTCACCATCCCTGGAGGTTTTTAAGACGAGGCTGGATGTGGCACTGAGTGCCATGATCTAGTAATCACAGTGGGGTTGGATCAAGGGTTGGACTTGATGATCTTGGAGGTCTCTTCCAAACCAGTTAATTCCATGATTCTATGATATCCCAGGCCTTTCACTTTAGGACTTTGATTCATGGCTGTCATGTATTTGGAAAGCAAATTTTCCAATCACCCCTATTTACTTCATGTGGGCTCAGTTTGCAGAGTAGTTTTGGTGCACATGAACTAGACTCCTTTCAGGGATCATTAAACTACACACACCAGAGCTCTCCAGCCCCTCAGTGACGTGGGAGGTGGGACCAGCTCTGCAGACAGAATCAATTCCCACACACAGAGTGCCAGTCAGGCCAAACAACAAGAGTGAGCCAAGTCCCAGGCAAAAGCCTAGAACCACACAAAGTGCAGATGAAAAACCTCAGCACCCAGTGCTTTATATACTGAACCTCTCTTACTGCTCTGAATTAGCCTCCACCAGTAAGAATTACTGATTTAAAAGTGCACATATTTTGTCATTGACCATTTGATGCCAATCAAGCTTGCTCCTTTGTCTATCTGCTCCAGCCCTGGGGTCAGCAGCCTGGCTAGAGCTGCACTGGGGCACTCCCTGAAAATCATCCCAGACACAAATTCATCACTTGGGAACATCCAAAGACTTTAGACATCTGTCTAGATAGTTGTAACAACATTACAGCCATCTGGAAAGAAATACAACTGAAAATCCTTCCTCACTTGGGATTATTACGACAATGGTTAATATTTTGCTACAAAGCTCTTGCAGAATGAGTAGTCACCTGTCTCTCTGTGCTGCACGTCCCCAACAGTCTCGCTCTGCCCTCCTGCTGCTTTATCCCTGCTCTGTGCAGATGCACCAGGTGCAAGGTGGGGGATATTAGAGAACCAGGCAGGAGACCATCTGAACCATTAACTCAGATTTTCTCTTCTAACGTCAGAAGATGCAGCCAAATAATTACAGCACACAGCTGGTGCCTGCTAATACACTTTAAATTTGATAATCTGTCCAGAAGTGAAGAACATTTTTATTCAGTGCAGGTTGGAAAGACAAGGCAAGAGAATTGAATGAGACAAGGTATTTTCTACGTGATCTTTTTCATTACTGTGCTTCAGCTCTATTGACTTTAAGACTAGAGCAGCAACTAGGCAAACAAAAGACTTCTTTTTCTTCTTCAGAAGTTACATAATTTAGCAATAATGTCTCTTTTTTTTTTTTTCCTCCAGACTGGCAGGGTCTCAGCAACTCTTCTTTGTCAAAACAATGTCTGCTCTCAACACCAAATTTCCTTAATTGCTCCACCTGAAGCAGAAATGTGCCAATTACATTCTTGTCCTGATTATCAGACAACTCACTGGAATGTGTTGTACCAAGAGAAATTCACTTCTGAAGACAAGCCTATGTGATGAACATTTTAAAGATACATAGATATATACATATGTATATTAAAAAAAAAAAAAGGTGTAAAATCCACAGTCATAATAGCATCTGGAAAAGAGAAGACAAAGCAGCTCTGTTCTGGCAGGGAGCTTGGTGCTCAGGGAGGATCTTATGGGCCTCCATATACTCCTGGAGCCCACCTGATCCATACCCTGTCCTCACAGAGCCACCAAAGGCTTCAGCCCTTAGAGAGGATGCACAAACCAGAGATCCCAAAAACCTTTGTACAAATATTTATCCAGTCCCCTGTCATGGCTGAGAAATACAAGTTGATGCCATACTGCCCACTGTACTGAAGGGCAGGCAGCAGAGAAATAAAACCAAGGAACAGAAAAGGCAGCATTTCCCATGAAAGCCAAGATTCACACCTGCACAGGATGTCCCTCTTTCAGTGTGACATACCCAGTAGGATGGAGGTGCCCAGTGCTGAGAAACTCTGGTGGGTTTGAGAGGGATTTCCTCACCCAGAGGTTTCACACTGTTAAAATGAATGCTGCAAAGGGAGCTTTGACATCAACCAGCAAGCTTTAAGATTCTGTATTAAAGTGTGTGCATAAGCCTTCTGGGACTCTCTCCCTTATAAAATCAACTGACATGTAGTTGCATGCATAGGGAATGAACTATGTGTGTAGAAAGCAAAATTTACTACCTTATTATTAAGGCAGTGATGTTAAACAACATAGTCCATCATGAGAACATGGTCCTCAACTATGGAGAAGAACAAATCTTTATTTGGATATCCAGATGAAAATTATAGTTATTAATATCTCCACTTTATCTGAAGTGTCATAGGGTCATGCTGGCAAGCTGGCATGTTGGGAACAGCCTAGAGCAGAGTTACTCTGATGGGAGGAACATTAAATGATAACAAACCAATACTCCATCAGCAGCCCTAATACTCATCCTCCCCAGACTGACCTGCCGTGTCTTCAGCTGTTCCTACTCAAAACTCTGCAAAATGAGAAGAAGGTGAGGATGAAGGCCATCTCCTCAGAAGGGCTGGAGGGAGGTGCCAGGAGGGCATCTGAGGGTCCAGCAGACACAGAGAGGTTACAGGCAGCCTCTGCCAGTGAGGCAGAGGATCTGATGATACTGAGCACTGCCTGTGAAGCACTTGCTTGCTTGGCAAGAAGTTCATTCACTGGGAACAGTGAAGGAGCTTTGTAAAGTATTAGCCTTTGTGTTCAGGCTCAGGGAATGTTTTAAAATAGACCAACAGGATATTAAATGAAAGTAGAAAAGCCTACTAAAATATGTGTAATAAAATTGAATCTTTTCATGAGAAAAAGATTTGCAAAGTTGCAGCTATTTAAAAATAGGCAATTTTATAGCTGCATGAAAATGCTTAAAGTTACTTAGGAAAAATAAAATAAAGATATTTTACTTCATTATATGATATATTTAGAGGTTGATTATTTAACAGTTCTTTTCAGTAGCCATGCAAAAACACAGGACGTCAGATGTTACATGGCACAGACAAGCTGTGCAAAGGTAAAAGAGATCTTGAAAGCTGCCTGGTTTCTGCTGTAATTATTCAAGCCTCAGAGCTGCTCTCATTTCAAGACAGCTGCTGGCCCAGTGTTCCCCAGCATTGGAGGGTGGGCCCCTCCTTAGATGAGACAGTGTTTTCCAAACACTTTTTATAATGCTTCTTTGCAGCACTTACAGTTTAAACCCCTGTTTGCCAGAGACAGCCCTTGCAAGGGGGCAGTTTGTGGCACAAACCAGATAAGAAGTGAAGCAGTTTGAGCTCCTATCAAAGACATGAAGCTCAGTGTAGCAGAAACACCCCCTGCCCTTCTTATAGCATTTCGGTACAGTCCAAGGAACCTGGCCTTGTGCCATGCCATGTATGTCCCCCACCATACAAGCTCCCCAGACACACACACACAGAGTCTTCATTCCTCTTGCACTACAGGACTTCCATTAATAGCAGGAGCCTACTAGAAAAAAAAAAAAAAAAAAAAAAAAAAAAAAGGAAAATTTACAATAGCAAATACATAAACACAAAAAAGAGACAAGTAGGTGATGGCATGGAAAAATATTTTCCACAAAGGAGTAGTGGCACTATTTGTAACCTGCGGTAATGAAGTTAAAGTAGTCAAAAAAATGTGAAGCTCAGTTGAGGAAGTCAGCTTCACAAGAAGGAGAAGTCAGGCTAACTTCTCTAATCCTACACAGCATGCAGAGACTAGCAAACCCCAGCAGGAATACATATATTTTAAAATTAACTTGTTTCAGATCACTTTTTCCTTTGCTTATCTGTCATGATCAGAGATTGGACCTAAGGCTATCTATCACAGTACATAATATCTTTGTTAGAGTGGCTGAGGCAGCTCTGCAGGCTCTGGAAGAGCGCTCTGCACTGCTTTAAGTGTAAGTGATGGCCATGACATGGATCTTGCAAAGTAACAAAAATTTCAGTTTGCTTTCAAAACGTGCTTAGAAGTGAAGTCAAGTGCCATTTATCCCACTAAACAAGCTTCAGCTCTCTTGATAGCTTCTGTGCTCCACTTTCATTATTTATTAGTATATATTACGGGGATATAGGAATGCCTAACAGCTTGAACCATGAAGGAATTCTCATTATAAGAGGTGTTGTACAAACACACAGCAACAGACAGCTCCTGCTCAGAGAGCTTCTGATCTGACCAGAAAAAACTGGCACATGCCGGGAAAGGCAAACTGACATACACACGGAAAAAAGTTTGTTTTGCAGCAAAGCCAGGAATGGTGACTGAACAGCAAACACGATTTTTACACTTAGGCACAGGGTTTTCAAGTGTTTTCTGCCTTGCTGGGGCAATTTTTATGCAAAAGATCCCACCTTCGTTTTCCTACCTGGGACCAACCATGATTATGAACATCATTAGTGAGTTGGCTAAATTCCTTATCATTCCTCAGTGCTTTTTTTGGCCCAATTTCCAGCTGAATTATGTCATTAATTTGTTGAGCAGTCAGCTCCTCCCAAATATTTTTTGAATCTTTTGGCTCACAGCATTCAAATTTAACAGAGGGATAAAGGTCTCAACATAATTAAGCTTCTGACGAGTTCTGTAGAAGTACTAAGTAATCAGAGAGAGGAGAGAGACCTCATTAATACACCCACCAAGAGAAAGACAATAATGTAACCTCAGTTGCTTTCAGAAACTGGGCAATTGCAACAGAAGTTCAGCCTCAGAAGACAAACCCTTAGAAAATTATTTGCCATTAGTTCTGCTGCTCTTGGGACAATCTGGCTGTGCAAATGCTGATATTTGGACGATGTGGCTGACAAAAGCAAAAGAACACAAAACTCATATCATGGTCATTGCAAAGATAAGTCATTTTACCTTCCCTTCCAGGCGTCCCACCCTTTCTCAAAGAAAACACCATGGAAAATCATTCTCCTGGCTGCACTGGGACAATCAGAGTTGCTTAAACGCTCCCCAGACATGTAGCAATAATTGATTTTTCCCAGCCATAAGAATAAATATATGCAGTCCTTATCCTCAAGAGAGCCCTCTAATTTATTTTATTAGTGATAGCAGAGCTGATTCCCAGACTATGAAGGGAAAGGGAGACTGTGGAGAAGGTAGCTCTGCTGGACATCGTAGATGGGGTTGTTTAAGATGCCCACTGGGATAGGTCTATCCTTGTCTGCTTCCCAGTCAGCTCTTCTTGGATCCAGCCCCTCCATGAGGACCCAGCCCCTGTTGCTCTGCATGCCTCCCACCAAAGCTGGCCCCTTTTGCCTGCCATGTAGAGGTGGTGGTGGGACAGCTGCTCCTTCCCACATTCCTTGTGTCATGCCTGCCACCACTTCTCTTGGCAGGACTTTCTTTGCTGAACACTGGGCTGGTCCTGAGTGCAACGGCTCTGGGAGACAAACAAAGTATTTCAAGGTATAATTTAGCCCGATATGGGAATACCTGAGGACAGGGCCTGTATTTTGGCTACACAATGCTGTGCCTCACTGCCTTACAGAGCATCCCAAAACACATCCTCTGCAGTGGCAGGGCTACATCCCTGAAAGAATGCTGTAAACATCACATGCAAACCATCTGTCTCTTTCTTCACAGCCAGAAGGGCTGGATACTGGTACCAAGGCTGCTGAACAACTGTCCAGTGCTCCCACTGTTTTCTCAGATGCTTCATGTGAAATGGTGAGGCAGAAAGGGAATGGTTTAAAGATGAGCCAGCTACAAATGGAAACTCCTGAGAGTCACGGGGTTTTCAGCATTTCTTTTCATGGATGACGGCACAAAGCATTTGGTGCAGGAAAGCAACCAGAAAAAGCCATGCCTTGTGGGTGAGATATAGAGGAACTTTGGATATGGGAGGCTTTGGGAGGGAAACTGAAGGGTTAGTGTGACTCAGCAGAGCAACACAGACAAGCAATGTGACCAAAATATGCTGATTTCTTTGAAGCCACAGCCCTAATGACAAAAAAAAAAATTCAGAATAAAGACACCTTGTTGCTGCTTCACTGTCCTTTACTGTTTATTCCTTTCCCATCTGTGCCACTGGGATCCTGAAGTCTCTGTGACACCAGGAAAATTTTGTGCCTGTGTTTCAGGACAGTGGGGCATACTCTGTACTCTCCCGAGTGCAAAATTCAGTACATGGCACCATCTTCTCAGCTCAGCTGTCCTTCCTCTGTAAAGCATTGTCCTCAGCAAGTAAATAACCAGTTTCATTTCTGAAAAATAATGGATTACAAGTAGGGAAAGGATTACGAAAAAAATGAAAGGTGGATGGATTTACTTGAGCAAAATGTGCTCAGCTGGGTATTACTTTTGTGGTTTTTGTATGGTTGGGGAGAGGGAGGGTTGGTGGTTTTTTTGTGTGTTGGTTTTGGGGTTTTTTTGGCCAAAGTTTAGTTTAGCTCCAGCTTTTGGGTCAATGAGATGGGCAGTCCTATAACTGAGGATTTGAAGTGAGCGGTTCCAGCACTGAGCTTTCTCCCAAAGGCCAGCAGCAAGTGAAGCAGCCACTATACCAACAAAAATTACCAAGAATAGAAAGTAGATTTCCAGTCTTCCTGCTTTGCAGCAGTTTTGTTTTCCCTTGCATTGGTACTGGTGATTACCTTATCTGTGCATACCAGCCATCCACACAATAAAGGAAAAGCCACAGTCCAAGAAATACTCATTTAATAAGTCTTGGCATATTCCATGCAGACCCGGGAAGGCAGGATGCTGCACCAGAGTATCTTCCTTCAGACAGGCTCCACAGTGACAAATACAAACCTGCAGATATAAGGCAAACCACATTTCCAGGAAGGGAACATCAAGTAGGAAATCTATCCTCTCTGAGAGAGCTTTGCAAAAGTCCTTGTTTCGCCAGTGGTGGAAGTTTCTTTCCAGTCTCTGTTACAGGATTTTGGTCTCCAAACCCATATCCTGAGGTTGGGGCACATTTTTGAGGCTCAGTAGATGGGTATGTGAACTGTATCCTTTTTTCCACGTCCCAGCTCATCAGGTGTCCCCATGTTATGGCCCTTAGAGAACTGAGTGACATCTTCCCCCATAGGACATTCAACAATTTCACATATTGGGTAACCAAAATTTAACAGTACCAGGGGACCTAGAAAAGCTTGACCAAATAGAGATATTTGGTCATAGAGATATTACATGATTGCACTGTATAAATACATTAGGAAGTTAATGGCCAGTGGAGGGAAAAAGCTATTTAATGAAAAGAATATGTTGGCAGAAGAGCAAATGGTTATGAACTATCTGTCCATGAACAGATTTAGACTGGAAATTAGAAGAAGGATTCTACTCATTAAGGAAATGGGGATCCAAAACAGCCCCAAAAAGAGAAGACAGAGATGAAAATCCCAAGATAGGACCTGATCCATTACAGGAGGGATTATCTAAAATGACAACCTGTAGCTGGGAAAGACTGGACAGAGAAGCACACATTCGTCCCTATGCTACTATGCTCTTGACTCCATTTTGCAGGGAAAAACAAAACAGTCCTAACTTCTTTCTAATCTCAACGCTATCCACATGCCCTGAAATGCACAAACAGGACTTGCATCTCAACAAGGAAAACAGAGAAACAGAGAGAAGTGCTGTCACAATCTAAGGATGTGCTGGACCTTTTCCTGCTGCTGGCTGAAGCACAAATGCAATTTATAGCAATCCAAGACCATTGTAAAAATGCACTGGAATGAGCAATCTGATGCCTGATTACTCTGTTTTACAATTGACTACCTATTTATTGAACTACAATGCCTGTAAGTCACAAAATGCTATTATCAGATTATTGAAGTGGTCATTTTACCTCTACTTCATTACTATTTATCTTGGTAGGCCATTGCATTTCTATTACTTACCATTTAAATTGCAGTAGTACCTAGATATCCCCATTATGTCAGGACTCCATGTGCTAAACTCTACACAAACACAAGTGACAATTTTCCCTCTCCCCGCAAGATGTCTAAAGCCTACATAACATTGTACCAGTTAAAGCTCAACCCTTGAAAACAGCTCTGCAGCTGAGAAAACAGAAACATATATACTTCTATTTCCAGAATCATAGAATGGCTTGGGTTGGAAGGGACCTTAATCTAATCTATTTGATTGTGGTATGATCAAGCACTCACTTCTGCTCTGACAGCACAGTACTGAACAACTCTTGGGTTTCCCATCCTCAAAGCTGCTGATCCCAGCAAAGCCTTCAGCAAAGACACTTTATCTTGCAGTGGCTTAGCAGTATCATGCTGTCACTCGGCAGAGCACATCTCACAGGCAGGACCACCACATGTTTTCAAATTCTTCATCTGACCTCACCATTTGAGCAATGTGGGAAGAGACCTGAGCCTTCCTGAGCTAAGGCATCATGTACCTGAGAACTCAGTGCATGCACAGGGCTCCCAGCTCTGCAGTTACATATGTTTGCACTGCTTTGAGCTGAACCAGCACAACTTTAATTTTTGCGTAGATCAGAAAAGACAAAATAAACAAAAAATACACAAATGCTGAGAGATCAGGGTAAAGATACTGCTGGAAGTGAGATTCTCTGTTGCCTTGTATCTCGCAGAGTGTCTCAGGTGGAGGCTGGCTGTCTCCCATAAGGCAGTGTGATATATAGAACTTTGTCCTGGAGAAAATGACTACACAGGGTTCAGTGGAGATCAGAACCCACAATGTTTTGGCCCAGCAGAGTGAGCCTGAAACCTTTAAAGCAGCCACATAATGACACCTGCTATCTGTCACCAGCAGGTTTCTCCTTCCTTACTGCAGAGGTGAGCTTTAAATCTAAGCTGCAACTTTACTGTATTTTTACCAGCGATGATTACACCAGGGCCCACTGTCATCAGACACTCACTGCCTAAAGAGAGCATTTTTGAGGAAAAGTGTCTGGGACTGAAACAAAATGCACAGATTTCGTGGGAAAAAAACCTTAATGCATCAGGGAGGCAGATGGCAGCTTCCCTCCCAACAGGCACCGTGGGGGCTGAGTTTGCTCAACTCCCTCTCACTGCACTTTGATGTATTCTAGCAGCTGTATGAAATTAATTCCAATAAATTAAACCTCTTGCAAGGACAAATGATCCGGATGAAAACTATAGTGCTAGGGGCAATCAGCCATTTGAAACTTGGTGATCTCAGAGACAGGGAAGCAGCACCCTTGTTGGCTGTATCACAGACACTTGCTGAGGCAGCCACAAAAGGCTCTGTCAGCAAAGGAAGCCCAATCAGGATCCAAAGCTCCTTCTCTATAACCACAGTCATGCCAAGCCTGAAATTGTGCGGGATCTGCTGCTCCAGCTGGATCCCTGCAAATCTATGGGGGTCTGATGGGATTCATCCCAGAAACCTCAAGGAGATGGCTGATATCATTGCAAAACCTGTCTTGATTTTTGAGCTGTCTTGGGAATCCATAGAGGTCCCAGCTGACTGGAAGCTGGTAAATGTTGTCCCAGTTTTCAAGAAGGGCAAGAAGGAAGACCCTGGAAACTACAGGTCCTTCAGTCTCACCAGTGCCTGGTAAAGTTATGGAGATTATTCTGGGAAGTACTGGAAAACACCTGAAAGACAATGCAGTCATTGGTCACAGCCAGCATGGCTTCATGAGGGGAAAGTGCTGCTTATGAAACCTGCTTTCTTTTTATGACAAGGCAACCCATCTAGCTGATCAAGGGAAGCCAGTTAATGTAATCTTTCTGGATTTCAGCAAGACTTTTGATACTATCTCTCACAGGATCCTTCTGGACAAAATGTCCAGCCCACAGCTGGATAAACACATCATGTGTTGGGTGAGCAACTGGCTCATGGGTCAAGCACAGAGTGACTGGGGGAACATCAGAGTGGTGACCTGTCACTAGTGGGGTTCCACAGGGCTCCATCCGAGGCCCTGTGATTTCTACATATTCATAAATGACTTGGAAGTAAGACTGGAAGGGATACTGAGCAAGTTTGCAGGTGACACAAAACTAGGAGGAGCTGTTGACTACCCTGAAGGCAGAGAGGCCCTTCAGAGAAGACCTTGACAAATTAGAGGACTGGGCAGTCACCAATCATAGGAAGTTTAAGAAGGGGAAGGGTTGGATGCTGCACCTGGAATGGGGCAACCCTGGATGTTTGTATAGACTGGGGAATGAGATGCTGGAAAGCAGTGCCATGGAAAGGGACCTGGGGGGTCCTGGTCAACATCAAGTTGAATATGAGCCAGCAGTGCCCTGGCAGTCAGGAGGGCCAACCGTGTCCTGGGGGGCATCAGGCAAAGCATCACCAGCCAGTCGAGGGAGGGGATTGTCCTGCTCTGCTCTGCACTGGGGTGGCCTCACCTTGAATATTGGGGCAGTTTTGGGCACCACAACATAAGAAAGATATTAAGCTCTTAGAGAGTGTCCAAAAGAGGGCAAGGACGATGGTGAAGGGCCTTGAGGGGAAGCCATATGAGGAGCAGCTGAGGGCACTTGGTCTGTTCAGCCTGGAAAAGAGGAGACAGAGGGGAGACCTCATTGCAGTTACAACTTCTGCATGAGGGGAAGAGGAGGGGCAGGCACTGATCTCTTCTCTGTGGTGACCAGTGGCAGGATCCAAGGGAATGGTCTGAAGTTGTGTCAGGGGAGGTTTAGGTTGGATATTGGAAAGAGGTTCTTCACCCAGAGGGTGTTTGGGCACTGGAACAGGCTCCCCAAGGAAGTGGTCACAGCACTAGACCTGACAGAGTTTAAAAAGCATTTAGATGATACTCTCAGGCACTTGGTGTGACTCTTAGGGAGGGTCCTGTGCAGGGCCAGGAGCTGAACTCAATGATCCTTGTAAGTCCTTTCCAACTTGGCATATTCTGTGATTCTGCACTTCTGTGATTTATGGTAATAAAAAATATACACAGGCCCCAAGAGCTGACCTTCCTTATGCACCTTGAAAAGGCTCCTTGCCATAAATTCACCAAAGCCTTCAAAAGCCACTCCATGACCAAGCTCAACAGGAGGAAGAGCGACTCCACCTTTTTGAAACATGAGTCTAAGGCTGACATTCAGCTTAATTATTGCAAACTTAACTTGGAGTGCACCATTGTCTTTACTGCACTTATCCAGCTGGTTATGTGAGTTGTTTGCTCTGTTCTAGGGCCACTCCAATGAATATGACAAGGTACAAAGACTCAGTGTTGAACAATAAAGGAAGAGCATCTGGAGCAGGTACCCACGTGCTGTAATTTCTGTGCTGTCAGCACCAATCTCTTCTCAGCTGTGTGGCAGGCAACCCTTACACTTTGCAGGGATATTGCTGGGTGGCCTTTCTCCTAAACTTTAGGAGTAGGACAATTTTTCAAGAAGCTTGTTCCCACTAATTTCAAACTTGTTTTTTGTGAACATCATAGTAATGTGCCCAAAGATACCAAATCTTCAAAATAAGAAAGAATCTGTATAGATTTTTTCCTAGTATTTCTTAATATCAACCTGCATTTTTAAATGTCCTTTCATTTTTCTCCTAGATGATCCTTTACAGTTTTATAGAATTGACCCTTTTATAGAATAGTTTATAGCCTATTGCATTAAGTGCCTTAAATGGAGAATATATTAATTTCTCACAATGAAAACACTAACACAAAGGAGTTAGAAAACTTGGGTGCTGGCTGTATTTCACCTCCCAGCTCTGCTTTAGTTTGCCTGGCTATTAACTGGGTGCAAAAAAGTTAAGCACTCACTGATGGTGTGTCCTGTCCCTAGTTACACAATACCTTAAGGTTGCTTGACTAAAAGTATTAGCAAGAACAACAAAGCACTTGCAGCAAAAAGAGAACTTGTTACTCTTTCCTGTTCTTTTTCAGGAAAAGTGGGGCAAATATGCAAATTACTTCTCTTTATATCCTCTTCTAAGGAGATTTTAACTCTTTCCTTTCTTGTAAGGCCTAAAAAATTGCTGAGAAAGTATGAGGTATGTGCCTCTCAGGGCCAAATGGCCAAATAAAGTAACCTGCCACAGGCAAATTTAGCCTAGCAGATCCTTATGGAAGTGCCTAAATATAAACTCATAGGCTATTTTTGTTATAATTTATCACCAATAAACGTGGCAGGAATCATAAACACAAACCTTTAAGAGGCAGAAGAAGGGGCTTTGTGTATATTAATGTGAAGCAGCTTTTGAACCCGAGACCCTGATGGGATCTACCCCTGTTTATGGTATCCTAGCCCCCATTTTGCCTCAGACTCTGCAAAATAATATACGCCAAAAGTCTAGACTGGTAATTACTAAAGTATTTAAATGGATCACAACTATAACCCCAAAGTCTAAATTTCATATATGGATAGGAATGATGCGCCTACTTCTGTAACTCACTCACCTACTGATGGAGGATTTTATTTATTGGTATAAAGTGAATGTAAAAGTCTTGTTCTTACTTAAATAATCAGAGGTGTTCTCTGAAATGACTATCTGAAGAAGTGTCAGAATAGTCTAACTGTGAGAAATGAGGACCCTGGATTTTGAAGCTTGATTATGATCAATTTGAGGCTCTCCAGACTGATAATTCAGCCTGGCTGCACATTGCAGCAGATTCCTCTGGTACCAAAGGAAACTACTGCCCTTGATGTTGAAGTGTCACACAGTAGATGCCAACACAGTGGAAGAAATATGAGTCAGAGAGACAGCAAAGATGACACGTAATGGGAAATAACCCTGCCCAATGACCCCTGTTAACAAATGATTGTGCAGAGACTAGTGGATAGAGTGTGCCTGTACAAACAGCCACAAAATACACAATTAATTGCAGTGCCAGACAGGAAAGCTCTTTGCAGCACTTAGTCCTGTTCTGCAACTTGTCCCCTACCCAGCAGGGAAGTGGTATGGAGCTGCAAGTATTTGCTGCTCCACCAAATCTTGACTCAGACAGATTCTTTTAATGTTGTCACCAACACCTACTTGTATATGGACATTAAAAAGGAGCCAATCAATCCAGCATGCTTATGTTCATTTCTTCATCAGTTCAAATCCCATTGGTGTGATGCACTTTCCCACAGGTGTTCATAAAGCTGTTCTAATCTCCTGTAATTAATAACTGCTTTTATAAATAATCTACCTTCGCACAGATGTCCTAGGACCAAGTTCAATAACTAACTAACTGAGGCTACAGGAATAGATTGGAGAGAAATTCAGAGGTGGGATCTAGAGCACTAGTCCCTTAGGCTTAGCTGATACCTCCTCCTAAATCTGCATGTGGATGGGGATTCCACTGTCGTAGGCAGCCCAGAACCTGCTCTCACTATGGTCCATCAATCAGGAATTTCTTCTAAAAAGCCCCACTGGGTGTTGTTCTCCCATATTCCAGCCTGCATGCATAGAGCACTGGAGGTCATCATACTCCTTTAAAAGCTGGAGGAGGTGGTGTCCACAGTAAAACTCAGCAGCCAGGTGGTCAGAGGGCTTACCAGAAAAATAGGATGTCATACAACAGTCATGTTACCCATAAAACCTATCCAGATAAACCTATCAGATAAACTCTAACATGACACCTCACTTGTTTTAAGAAGTGTGACATTTGAATAAAGGTATTGTGGACAGTCTGGCAGAAATGCTGGTGTAATTCATCCTCTGACAAACTTCACACTTTGCTACTAATTATTCCAGCTAAGTCTAGGGAGAGAGGTCTGAGAAAGAAATTGAAAAGTTTGGTAGGTTAATCACACATGAAAACAGGGGGATAGGTGGAGATTGAGCAAGAAAAATAAAATCTGAAATTGCCTTTAATCCATTTAATTACTTTTGGTGTGTAGGACTATGAGTATCCCTAATCTGTTCTCAGTTTGCTGAATTAAACAAATAATTCCCACTCAGAGAAACACTGGGAATGAGGAAGAAGAAGGGAGAGAGAGACAAGGGAAAGGGGAAGAAAAAAAATCACATTTTCCAGAAACTGTGACTTGTTACCTGTAGGTACTGCAGAATCTTGCAAATCAATGGCAGGACCTTCGAATATGCAATAGTAGTTACAAGTGTTCTGTAAATGTAGTATAATCCTTCTGCCTCTTTCTTATGTTTTGGTACACAAATTTACCAAATCCTAAAGAGTGAGTGCTGGGTGGGATTTAGGGCTAAGCAAGCCACAGATGATGGATGGAGTGGTGCAGGGCAGACAGGCAGAATAAGTACAGGAGGGTAGAGTCCAGTGATCTTCAAAAGGCAACTGAAGTATAAACAGAAAACTTAAACTAACTAAATATTTGATACAAGATTCCAGGAGATGTAGGAAAAAAATACAGAATTTATTAAATTCAGTATTAAATGAAATTTGACAATAAACAGTAGAATTACGAAACAAAAATTTTGGGCAAGGGTTTACAATTGAACCTAAATTCAAGATTCCTATATTTCTAACGGTTCATTTCTAACCTTGTGAAAACTGCACAATATGATTCAATTTACTAGCCTCTAAAATTATTTATTACTGATGCCCTGTTCTTATACCTATATTATTTTTCCTACCTACTAGAAATACTACAACATTCAACTTATTGACACAACCACAGACAATTCAGACGAAATTCTGCCTGAATAAAATCCTCAGGACTTAGCCATTTTGACAGCCTCACTATGGCATTGTAAGTTTGACATAAAAGCTAAAATTATATAGATGTAATCCATATAAATGATGTAATAACAGATGCAGGGAAAATAAAGGCATAAGAAGAAACAGAAAAATCTCTGGGCTGTTTTCCAGGGGAATTCTCTGTGGATGAAGCTATTACAGGAAAATAGAATTAAATGTGACAAATACATACTTTAAACCACCAGGAAACTGGAAGAACAATGTCAAGAAAAATAACCGTGAGGTGAAAACATGGAGAAGGACCAATGATAAACCTATGAAGGACCTATGATAAAACCACCTGTGCTTTGCTGCAAGTGTGCCTCTTTGGTCTGCCTGTACCTATTGCAACATGGATGATAAGGTTTGCTCCCTGGATGGGAGTTGCAAAAGACAGGCATGCGTGGAATTCCCCAGCTGTCCTCGGGGCATCAGCCTGACTCACTGCTGCTTTTTATTTTTTATAGACAAAGTATGGATTAGTAACTTTGCATGCTCAAAATTGCCAAATTTAATCCACAGAGCCCTAAATCCATATATACTACACAGCATTACAAAACCTTTCTTCTTTACAAGAGTTTGGTGGTGTTTTCATTCCAGATGACTTAAGTAAGTAATTAAAGGGATCATTAGCAAAGAAGTGTACAAAAATCCTTAAGCCTCTCATGAGCAGTCTGCTTTCTTAACACGTGGAATTGACACTCCTACTGCCCCATTTAATGTAGATTATTTGGGGCAAATACCATGTTTTCTTCCTAGACTCAAAACCAAAACATCAACTGATCATCTTTGCTGTGTCTCCACCTTGCTTGAGTAACGAGTCTGTCCTTAAAATGATTTACAGCTCCATCAAGGACTTCCTGAGTTACAACTTTGGGTAAACTAAGCATTTTTTCATTGCTGCAGTGAATTATGATCAGCTTTGTCTGTTCAGAAGCTCTTCCAGGCAGGGACAGCCTCCCTAAAAGTATGTCCTGTACATAGCAAATAGGTGTTCCAACACAGTTTGAGCTTCAGGATGCTTTTGCAATGCAAACAGCAATAACTGAACAATCTGCTGATGTAATGATAATAACAGTGTCTGCCATTTGCCTTTAAATAGAAAATTATGGCCTTGTCTGTGTGAGAAAGGAATGAAAAATCACACTATCCTTGTTCAGCAGCAATACTACCATGTGTCCCCATACCATGTTTCTCAGCAGCTTCCCCAACTTCTACGGAGCTCAAAATCAATAATCTTACTCTGTTAAAGTTATAAAGCCCTACTATTAATTTGGGTAGTCCCTTCAGGGTGGCTGTGGAAGCTGTCCTACCAGCTCTCCACCACTCTCCACCCTCTCAGCTGGTGACAATCATGTTGTCACCAAGGTAACCAGGGAGGGGCCATGGTCAGGCAGGATCAAGAACCAGGCTGCATGGAGGCTTGCTGGGCATAGTCCTGACCATAAGGTGCCTGTTCAGGATTCATTCATCTCTTTGAGCCAGAGCAGCCTTAGCTTTGCTTTGGTTACTGTCCCCTTCTCTACGTTCATTCCTAGAGGGCTGGGTCTCATCTTCTCCCTTCAAACCTAATTTAAAGCCCTCTCAATCAGCCCTGCCAAGTCACAGGCTAGAATCATTTTGTCCCCATTAGATGGGTAAACACCATCTGTCTCCAGCAGGCCTGGTGCCGTATAAACCTCCCCATGACCAAAAACCACAAAATTCCACCGATGGCACCAGTGAAATTTAAGCCACTTGTTCACATGGGTTTTCCAGTTCCTTTTGGTATTCACTCCTTCTACCAATGGAATTAAGGAGAACACCACCCATGCTCCTCTCCCTGTAACCAGGTGACCCAGTGCCTTGAAGTCCTATTTGACTATCCTGGTATTTCTCTCATCAACCTCGTCACCGCCAACCTGGACAACCGGTAGTGGGTAATAAACAGAATAGAGGAGCTGAAAGTCAAGTCCCTTTTCCATGCTGGGGTTGCCTACACAGAGGGCATCTTCACTGGGAAGTGTGAAAAGGCAGGAAGGAGTGCTGCTGGCTAATATGAGTGGAGGGCCTTTTTGCTCATGGAAATTGCTATACACTGTATAGTTATAACCTAGTGTTAATTCAGACAATTTCAATGGCTGTGCTGCACAAGCTCCCAGCAACAGCAAGGTCTGACTGATGGGATTTTGTACAGCATTGAGGGGAAGTGAAACATTTGAACCACAACAGAATGCATTTATTTCTTAACTCAGGCAAAACACTCATTTGCTTCCACTCGACCCTGCCTGGCAAAGTTCACATTGTCCTCACAGAGGGCTTCAGCTGAGTAGACTCCCCCTGCAAGCTCTGCCTCACAGTGAGGAATTAATGACAGGCACTTTTCAATGATTAACTCATAGAGTTGATAGTCATCTCCCATTCCCGTAATTAAAGAGATAAAGGTGTTATGGTTAATGAGTGCTTTAGCATGACCTTAATTGCAAATCCTCTCATCAATGAAGTGACTCATTGAAACACCTGTGGAGCAGTGAATAATTTGTCTTCACTTTGGAAATGCAAACTCTGAGACATAAAAGAGTTTGGAAAAATTCACAACCACTGTCAATATTTCTGTGCAGCCACTTGGCATCCTAGGTCTTTTCCAGCTCCCCATTTTGTCCTTCAGGACTGAATATATTTCAGAAACTAAGAGACTTTGTGAAGGAGAAAAAAGAAAAGAACCAATGTTGAATTACTAGTGTAATTTTTTTCCTATTACTGTCTTTCTACTCTTCAGTCTGAACAAACACAGTTCAAACAAATTCAGAGCAAACCTCTGAAAAATCAGTATCAGCTGTGTATAAGCCTCTGAGAGAAAAATTGATTTTTTTTCCCAGTTTTCACAGAAGACATGAGCTTCCTTAGCTGTCATATTATATCTTCAGGATATCATCTAGAAGCATTAAAAGGTCATTTGAATGATCTCTGGTCTGATGTACATTTGAAGTGACCACATAAAGCATATATGTTTGATATGAAGAAAACAAGCTGGAAATGAATGAAGAGTACCTCTTGGTGATCATCTCACAGTAAAAAAAATTAAGGAAATTTAGACACATTTCTTTTCTGCAAACAGGCAGCAGTGTTTATATTTGTTGTTGACCAAAGGCTATTTAAATAGCTTGTCTAAGAAAATTCGTCTGAGCACATTCAAGCCTGTGAGCTGCTTGCAGACTGAACATTAACTTCCGAAATTCAAGCTCTGCCCTTGATCGCCTAAGATACATGATATTGATTCCTTTTCTGACTGGAAAACTTTGATTTGATTTTTGTCACCAATGTGAATAAGAGCCACAATTAAACAGGTCCTGCCTGTGAGCTCAGGCTGCAGGCTTTCTCACACGCCCATTCACACACAAAAATCTCTTCACAGAAATGGCCATGAAAAGTACATGGTCTGAGTGATAGCAGCCACCTGGAGCCTCCCGATTAAACCCGGCCAAACACAGGCTTCCAAAATCCTACTGAGAAATCACAGAAATGCCAGTGATTAAACTGGTATCCCTGTACAGGCAACTCAGATGGGAAATTAGGGTGGCACTTCCACACCTGCCTTTTACATACAGCAGTTCATCTCAGTGCTGACTGGGATTTGTGAGCAAAAAAAGAGAATGTATTTAGCACAGACTCTAGAGTAGTTTAAGGCTGTTGCAGCACAAACTGCAATATGAAACTCTGTACCAAAGTCCAGTTTATCCAGTATCGTTTAATCCTCTGAATTTATTATAGAAGATACATGTACCCAATGCCTTTTTTTATGAAGAGAAAAAAAGGGAATATCACTGAACTGAACAGTGATCCGAACCTGAAATAGAAGAAAATAAAGGAAGAAAGTAAAAAATAAAAGAAACAAACAAACCCCCCCCAAAAAACAAACAAACAAACAAACAAAACCAAAACCAAACAAAAAAGCCCCCCAAAAAGTAGGGGATGTTTCACCCTAAAGTTTCATCTATTGCAAGCAGCAGAAGCAGAGGCTGTTGCCTTCAGCATCAGAGCATATGGTTGGCCTTGACCAGACTTAATGCTGGTCAGTGCACAAGCTGCAAAACCAAAGCTCAGAGCTCAGGCTGCAAGGGCATTTTGAGCAGGCACAGCACTGGGTCCAGCCCAGCACCTCCATATTCCCTCAGGACATCTGCTAATGGAAGACCAGTAGTAACCTTCTCTGTCCCATCTTTCAGTCTGTCTTTCCCTTCTCTTCAACTTCTTGTGAAAGTTAGAATCTTTCTGGTTCTGGTTTAGTCATGCAAGAAACGACCCCTTCAGAACATTTAATTAATTTTTTTTTATCACTTGGAGGTTGCAGGGTTTTCTGGCCTGTAAAAGTATGAAAAAGGGGAAAAGAAGCATGTGACGGTCTTTTGACTAACATACGCAACAGTCTGGGACAGAAGTCTCAACCGAAAGGTCAAGGAGCGATACTCCTTTCACTTCACTAAAAGGCATTTCACTAACCATGGCATCCACCACTGCAAAATGTCATCAGCCTCGCAGCCCAGGGTTGTGCCGCTAGGTAGGGCACAACCTGTAACAATAACCAGAAAATAACAAACCAGGTGAAAAAAAAAAAAAACCAAACAACACCTCTACTTTTATTCTCTAGAGTCCATTGTTTCAGCCAAAAGCTGCTTGCTATAGAAACAGCAGCTGGCAGCTCCTACTTTCTGATCCTGCCTCCACAGATGCTTCGCTGCACAGACCTTAGCAAGTTGCTCAGCCTTTCTGCACCTGTCATTTTTCTTCATCTCTTATATTTTAATTTTATTTTGTGCTTGTGCTTCCCACTGTAAAAGCCCTGCACTACCCTGCTCATCCTCATCAGAATGCCCCTCCACGGGAGATGAATATCAGTGTTCCTGTTTCAATAAGATGGAGAAATTGAAGCATGGAAATTAAATTACTAGTCCACAGAATCAGGCCTCTCTGAATCAAAGCAATATCTTTTTGGTTTGTAGAGGTGTCCTCTTGCTACAAGATCATTTCTTTCCATCTAGTTCAGAGATAATAATATCTCTGTAACTAATCCCTATGGTTGTTGTGAGGATCTACTGTTCATTGTGTTGAAAATCTAAAGCAGTATAAAATATATTACTGATTAAAGATGACGACAAAGTCATGGTGAAGGTGGAAAATGAGAGTTATTCCTCTTAATTTTTAGGTTTTCATCTGCAGCAACATGACATGTCTCCTGAAGCCTTATCCCCCACTCTGTTATTGCTATAGCAGTTTTCCAGGGGAGCTACACAGGTGGACTATGCTTGAGGAGAGGATTTAAGAGATAAAGTGTTATTCAGAATAGGAATGGACCATCAAAATGAGGTAAATTTTTAAGATACAGACAGAAGAAATAATGATCAGATTACAAACCGGAAGGGATGGTTAGGAGGATTTCCATTGATTTGATATAATTCAAGAACAATGTTTCCATAGTCAAGAAAATTCTTTCTAAGCTTTCCTGCCCTTCCCTGCTAAGTCCCTCAAGGGTTAAATGACCAGTGCAGCTCTGCCATGGGACTAGATTCCAGGGAGCTTGTGTAAGCCCCTGGGGACCCAAAACATTCGAAGCAATGGTTTCAAAATCAAAGAAGGCTGGGCTGTCTCAAAATTAAGGGATGAGGGAAGATGCTGGAGCTCTGGTCGGTGATTTTTAGATCCCAGGCTAGAAGTGACCCAGAGTTTCTCCAGATGTCAGCCAGCACCTGGGCCTGCTTACAACAGCCCCGTTGTCCCTGTGGACAGGGAGGGGCTGATTTTAGCACAAAACAGCGAGAAAATCAGGCAGCTTGGTGTAGAGACAGCAAGCAAGCAAGCAAGCACAAAGAATGCACAGCAGTAATGTAAATTTGCCTTTGTAGCCAAATGGTGTAAAAAATTGGTCTTTTAGACAGACAGATGGTGTTGAACTTGGCTCAGAGTTCAGGACAGGGGTTTGTCTTGTTTACGGCTAAAGTTTTTGCTGGCAAGAACTGTGTTGTTTGAAAGCATGAAGAATTCATACGCCTAAACAGTACATCTGTAATATAGGAAGTCTTTTAATAACAGGAGTAATAACTTATTTCAGGAGAAATTGGACTTCTTTTTTTTTTTTTTTTCCTCTCTACTTTCCCCTCTTAATTCCCAAGTATTTTGTCACGGCCAAGTACTTTCTTAGAATAAGAAAGTGTACAGGGACCTTGTATGCACCAGAGGAAGTTTGCCAATCAGTTCAACCATGTAGACATACAAATCCTCTTAGTGGAGACACAGTTTATAAAGGCAAAGGAGATGTATATCTAAATGGCCTGCTCATAACAGCAATCTCCTTCTAATGTAGACAAAACTACTGTTTATTTTGTTATTCTGATAAGCATAGCCCGTGACACCATACTGAAGTATTAGACTTAAAGTTACTAGAGTTTGACCTCTACTTGCTCTGCCACTTGAGAGAACAAATCTTCCAAGAGATCCCAATTAAGAGCAAAAGAAAAAATCAGGTACAAAAATGAGTTAGATTTCAAACAGTTTCATCATGGAAGAGAAATAGCCTTTCATCATTTCTGGGAACTTCCCTTTTCCAGTTAGAGAATACAGCTGCTTGAATAGTGTCATGTCTGTTCAGCAAGTAGGCACAATGTGCAAGCATTTGTACCATCAATAGGGACCATTGTTCAGAAAATATTGCCATTGAAATATTGTAAATGTGAATAGAATTAACTTCCCCTTCATCTCTTGCTTTCACACTCTGTTTATTTTATTGCACTGTCTGAATGAAAGCGCAGCCTCTCATACACTCATAGGTCCCGTTTCACCTAACAAACGTCTGATTGTTTGCTGCTCTTCCCTTCCTTCCCGCTGAGCTTCCAGCAGAGACAGGGCATTAATGAAACCCCTCCCCAAATTGTCCTTTTCCTGCTGAGAATGTTATATAAGGCCTAATTCTTCTTTATATTATTCTGTGCAAAGCCCTTTATATTACTCTTCTGCTCAAGGAACAAAAGACACTTGTTCGGCAACAGCAGAGGAGAATCAAAAGAACATATTCTTTCAGGTAATGGCACGTTTCTGTTAATTGGCTACTTGGTTCTTGCTGCAAAAGAGAGTAACATGTCAGATATCAGAAGAAGTTAATCACATCTGACTAACTACACTCCATTCTGAATTATGAGTATCATGAAACAACACAGGTTGACGAAACCAATATTCCTTGATCACTCAATTTCTTTTATAGCCTTAACCTCCCAGCTTCCCCATGGTGTTCTTGAAGATTTAAAGCAGTTTTTTTATCTATAACAAACAGAGTCTCATCCTCTTATTGACAGTAAATATGCATTCCCTTTTAATTAATTTTAGCACTGCAGGATTTACAGTACAGAACTGCAGTTACCACAAAGGAGGTTTGTGGGAAAGAGTGTACTTGTATCTGATGGAGTGCTGGAAAAGAGCAGGGCATAATTCTGTAAGGAGCTTTTATGACTTCTGCCTCTAATGCTGCAGCTTTTTTTTAATCTTATTGTTTTCATGGGACCTCTATCAAATCCCATTATGTGGGTGGGAATCTTACAATGTACTTCAGTGGGAGGTGGATTAGATCCACGTCACTAAACAGTGTTGATGGACAGTCAACATGGTTGTATCTATCACTTACTCATTTTCCAGTATTTGCTAAAAATAGGAGAGGCACAGCTGATGTGCAGTGGAGTGTGCTCTGCTGCCCTGCTGTCTGTGAAGAACAAGCTGACTGACGTGGCTAGGAAAGAACAGGTCTTTCCTGACTCTGTCTTCCCTTTAGCTAACTCAGAGTCACAAAATCACAGAACTGCTGGAGGTGTCTAGTCCAGCCTTCTGTTCAGAGCAAGGTTAGGGCTAGAGCAGCTCACTCAGGGCTCTCCTCTTACATCTGCTTCAGTCCCTGACCATCTCTGTGAACCTCTGTGAGGCTTACTCTAGTTTGTTAATGGGTTTTTTTGCACTGAAACCTGTAACTAAAACTGGTTACACTGCTCCAGATGCATTTTTAAAATTGCTAAAAGAGGAAAAATCACTTCCCTCCTGCTAGCTATGTTTTTGGTAATACAGCTCAGTGTCGCTGTTGCAAGGACACACTTCAACTAGACCCCCAGATCTTTTCTGCTTCCTAACCAGTCAGACCCCAGTCTGTTTTGGTGTAGTGGGTTATTATGGTCCAGTTGCAGGAATATGCATTGATATTTACTGAACTTCACAAGTACCTGTCAGCACACCTCTCCAGCCTGTCCAGGTTCCTCTGAGTAGCAGCCCTGCCTTCCAGGGTATTGACTGCTTACCCACAAACTCACTGAGAGTGCACTTCATCCCATCATCCCATTAATAAAGACATTAAACAACACTGGCTCCAATATCAATCCCTGAGATACACCACTGGCAACTGGCTGACATTTATTCCAGGTCACAGATCACAAACAATCTAATTTTCCGCCCACCTTGTCATCCACTCATCCAGTCTGTATCTCAGCACTTGGGCAATTTTAGTGATAAGGTGATCATGGGCAACTCAGGGAAACCTGATGTATACAAAGATGTCTGGAGAAAAAAATTATGAGTGTTATAGGCTAGGAAAGCACAGAAAAGGAATTTGTTTTATTTATGATCTTGTACTCCCTTCTGCTACGCTCATCTGTTGGACAATGGTGTTCCCTGCAAAGCTTCCTGGGAAACCAAAGCAGTAATTTCAAGAAAATTACAATGAACCTTGAATTTTCTTTTTGATATTGGGAAAACCTTCTGACAGTAATTCCAAGGATCAGAAGAGAAGCATGAATCCTCTGTGTTTATCAATAAGTGAGTCTCAACAAAAGCTGACGCATTTTTTATCCAAACATGTCAATGCACAATTTGATGTGTCCAGATGCAATGGCAGTTTGCCACAACCAAAGATGGATTTCAAACAGAATCCAAAAGCGGTACAGTGACCAGGACATGGATTAAATTTGCAGCCTTAAGACAAGCTTGAAACATGGACTTATACTACCTACAAATGTCTACTGTCTGTGACAGGCAACTTGAGCACTCCTAGGAAGGACTGTCTGCTATCTTGTCTCCTTATACCACTGCAAGGGCAGATAAGCACGTGGCCTACCAGGCACAGTTCAGCAGGACACATCCCACTGAAGGAAGGTGAGATGTATGTATAGTCTCCCTCCCTTCCCACACATTGCCTTAAAAACAATCCCCAAGGAACTCCTGCAGCAAAAATGATGGAAACAGAAGGTTTTGCCTTGAATTTGCCACTAAAACTGACCTGAAAGAGAGTGTAGAGGTGATGTTTCACTTCCAGGGTCTTTGGCTTTAATCCCAGGGCTTCATCTGGGACTCAGAAGCAGTTTACAATGCCAGGACTTCCAGGCCTTTTGCAAGGGAGCCAGAAGCCTTATGTGTTAGTGAGCTATGGAATTTTAGTTATAGACATTCAAACCTATAGTTACAACTACAGTGCTGCTGGTGCCAGGGCTGCACCTGGGTGCACACCCTGTGCACTAAGGCATTAGTTCCCTGGGTGGTTCCAGAGCTCTCAGCTAATCTCTGCAGAGGTGAGAGAGGGGACTGATCAGGCAAGGTGATTGTCTGAGCTTCCGGACACCCTCACAGCAAGGACTTTGTCTAACTCCTTCAGGAGGAATTAGGTGGGAGTCTATGTGGGAATTTTTTGACAGGCCCAGAGATTTTCCCACGCAGTTCCTGCTTTACTTAGATCATTTTATAGACACTATTTGATGTGTCAATGTGTTAGCATATAGGATGACAAATCTGCCCATGCTGAGGACTCCACTAAGAAGTAACGGCTGCAGAACTGACAAACTTACACATTGATGAGCTGCTTCTAAATACTCAGTAGAAATTATTCCTAAAGTTTCAGAAATGGTCATACAGAACAGCCTTCTGTACATAGTAAGGACAGATAGGGCATGTTTTGCTCATGGTTTAAGATAATCTGTAGCAGGTCATGTAGGAACCCAACTCAAATGGGCTACAGGAACTAAACAGGATGGTGATTCAGGGAGTCTCTGATCTGTCAGAAGACACTTTTGCAGGGACCCTCACAATAGCCACTCCATTTGCCATGTGGATAGTGAGCCAAACATCACATCCAAGAGACGTGATTTCCCACACGAGCATTACCCTAAGCCAAGACCCCAATAAGTTAGGGATTTTCTTAAGGAAACAAACACTCTCCATGAGACAACAGATGTTTCACATTTGTTGTACAGATGTGCAAGGCTCGAAGCCTTAGAGCTCTACGGTTATCCCCATCTAGACCTTCTTGTCCATCACTGCACCAGAGGTTGTGGGAGCCTCGCAAATGTCAGGGAGGGATGAACGCTCAGAGCTGCCAGACTGTCTGCAGAAGGGCACTCAGAAGTCTGTAAGTCTTGGGTCTTTTGGGGATAAGGGATGTCTGGTTTTACAAACCCCAGTGAACATTTGCAGCCATTCAGATCTATGATTGTTCACACTGATTTTGCAACTGCTGCCAACAGTAGGGCAAGAGAGTTTCCTTGCAGTAAATGGAATTGGAATACAGTATTGCATGAACATAATCTAAAAAAAAAAAAGTAAATAAAATAATCCTGCCACCAAATAATGCTGCTACCCTCAGAGAGGACAGGGGAGAGCTGTGAAAGACCAACAAGAGTCACATATTACATTGCTGATCAATAAGTGGATCTTCATTCTGCAGCACGTGGTGCATTTCCCCATGCAAGACCTTCTCCAGATCTGTGCTCCATGACCCAAACTCCACTGCCCTGGATTGGTGCTACTGATCACTATGTAAGCTCTTTCATGAGGCTAGAGTTGTTTTTCCAGACTGCTCCCAGCTCTGCTGGTTGCAGTTCCCTGCATTTATTTTATCCCAGCCTTGAAACAACATTAAAGAGTCTGGATAAAAAAACCAAACTCATTCCCACAGGCTCAAAACAGCACTAGCTTTAGGAATTTTGTGTTCCCTGGCCAAGCACACACTCCAATTATACAAGTTTATCACTGTTATCATGAACATATTTTTACTCTTATATTAAATGTTCATCAATCGTGCTTTTATTGTTGTGTTTTAATAGTGGATTGCTACCCAGAAAAAAAAGACAAGCACTGCTGTAGGCAACTGGGAAGCGGTCCAGAGCTACCCTCCTGTGTGTTCTTGGTGCTGTATTTCAGAGGCTCACGCTTATTTGTCTCAGTTCAAATCTAGTGAGAAAGTTATTCTGCATTTGCATTAGCACGAAGAAACACATTCTGCTAAACTCACCCCCTTCTCCCCCCTGTGTTTTTTCTCATTATGTGTGGTAGAACCAGATTCCCAGAGGAAGTGTGCTTGGCTAAATAACTGTGGTGACTATCCCACCAGTTGTTAAATACATTATGCAATTTCTATTACTACTCTCATTTTAACAAACTATTTATAATTTATACTATATAAATACTAAATGAAACACCAATACTTCAAAAACCACCCAGCCTTTGAAACTATGTTTTCCATTGTGTTTCACGCAGTCTAACTAACATTACCTACCAAAAGACCAAAATTCTTATAAAAAGATGCAAAAAATTCACTTTCACGATAATACTAATTTTAAAAAGGATTCCGTCTATTCCACGCTGACAGAAAATTAGTCAGCATGTTCCATATTAAATATGATTTTTAATTCTGGATTAGATATTAGTTCTGGGTTAGATATACAAAAATAGATCTGGTTAGTATGTTACCTGTATCAGTGATGTATCAGAAAGCTCTAACACCAAGAGCTTTACATCTAGGTACCCTTTTTGGGCAGAAGGAGTGAGAGCAGTGGCAGCAGTGAGAGGTACACAGAATGGATAGGGTAAGGTAGGTTAGGGGAGGGTAGGGCAGCCTGTGTCCTTATCACATAACTAAGAGTGTGTACAGGATAGAAAAGCTAATGGGGATGTGGTTTGGCAGTACAGGGTGGTGAGGAAGAGATAACATCTAGAGGCCCCTGCATCCTCTGTGACTTCCTCAACTTTTAATTTCACCCTGAATATTGAGAAATGTCATTGTGAGCTCATATCATAATTTCCATTAAAGAAAATGAAAGTACTTTAAAAACAAATCTGGTATTTTTTTTTATCTATTAGCAGATAGGGAACTAGGACACAAAATAAGGATTTGTCCGTGGCCATGCAGTTCAACACTGGCTTTCAGAGCTTGCAGGCCAGAGCTTATACATGAAAAAATACTGTCATAAGTCTTTATGTCCACAACCAAAAAACAAACAAAAAAATTTGCTTAAGGAATCTTTCAGGCAGGTGGGCAAAGGGCTCAAACATCTGTCCAAGAATGCATTGTGCAACAGGTGGGATTAATTAAGAATGCCTCAATGTCACAGAACCCTCTTAATTAGATTTCAGTGTCAAATACCTTCACAGTTTCTCAAAATGAAATTTAAATCAATTAAATTTAAATAACTTTTATCTATGATTTGTAAATACAGTGAGTTTACTTCCAATAGAAATATCTGATTTAACAAAAAAGTTTGATCCATTATACAGTCTTAGCAGTGAATGTATCTATTGTGTGTACAGGATCTGCTCCTGTCCTGCCTCACACACCTTCCCTGCCTTGCTTGGGTCTGACCTTACTTTTCTTTCAGGAGATTCCTGCCCATGGAACACCAACTCAGACTGATTACACTAAAATAAGAACACACTTTCAGTGTTTCCCTCCTAGACCTGCCTTATAATTTGGGCAAAGAAGCACATTGTCATTAATTCCCTGAATGTGATGGTTCCCATCTTAATTAACTGTAAGAACTTTGTATCTTATTTTTAGAGCACATGAGAAACATCCCAGAATCAAAAACAGTGAGCCTGATTCTCATTTCTCTGAGATCTATTTTTTCCATTGCCCTCCCTGGACTTACACCTGATTTACAATGCTATGAGAGGAGAACTAGCACAGATATTGTGTGAAGCAAGAGATAGAACTAAGTTGTTGCAGAGCTCAAAAGCGAAGCAAACAAAAAAAAAATGGCAATGGCACGTACACATGCAAAATAATATAATAGTATTATAGAGGACCTGGAGGTGAGCACTATTTCTAGCATTCCAGCAATACTTCTGTACTCCTCTCTTATTCCTTGGTGGAGCGGGCTTTCTGTACATCACAAGGCATTTCTTGGGAAATCCACTACTTCCCCTCTGATGAGGTCCTGCCCTGCCATGGGAGGGAGCAAGATCCCAACTGCTGGTTTGCAGCTCACTGCACATTCACAGTGCAGAGCTTGGAGGGGCTGAGTGACCTCTCTGCCTTCTCTTGTGATGGCATTGAGAAAGCAAGGTGCTTCTGGAGAACACAGAACTGGGACTTCTCTCCTGCCTGGAGTATCAAGTTGCTGCTCCCACGAGGGCAGGCAGGTAGGGGAGCCTTGCTAAAGTCCTGGAGGAGTGCTAGAGAGCCCTTCTCCTTTGGTAACCATCAGGACCATGCTGCTTGCCTCTCTTGGGCTGGGGGATGCTCTTGGGAGACCAAATTGTGCTGAAGTCATAGCATGAGCTCAGCATCGTCTCTGCAGGACCAGTCCTGGAGAACAGCCTGTTTCCATATTGCAAACTCCTCTCTTCATTTCCTTTCTGTCCGAGCTCTGTCCAAGCAATCCACTGCTGTTTCTCACCACTGTAACAGGTTGATTTATGGCCCTGGGAATTGCATGGAAAGGGGGAAAATGACCTTAGTTCACCTGTGACAGGGTACAGCTGGAGCTCTAGGCTACAGAAGGAGCAAACTAGCTTTTCTAGCTGAACTACTTTGCACAAAGGAAACAAACACTTCTGGCACCTGCAGAGCAGCCAGCCTCTCTCCTTCTGTCGGCAACAGGCTGCAGGAACAGATGTCTGGGGACACACGAGCAGTAAATACCACAGGAGACCCCAGGGCAGGAAAAGTCCAAAGACCTTGTGGACAGTGTGTTTCTCAAGCACCATGGCAGTAGCGGAGTGGAAGGCAGGACACCCCCAAGTGAGACTTGCAGGAATGCACAAGATTTGACAGGTTGAGAACAAGGGCATGAAATCTTGCCATGACCCTGTGGGGTCAGGACCACATGGTTGTAATGCATAACATATCTCACCCCTACAAAATTAAAAAAACATAGCTTAAGACCAAGAAAGAACAAGATAGTAAAAAATGCTTTTGTTGCTTTGACACCCAAACAGATTAACCTGCTTCTGATGAAAATGAAAAGCAGAGCTGAAACTTATTGGATGATATCTGGGGTTCCACCACCTTTTTCAGTATTTATTATACGTTCAAGAATTGCTGCAATGCAAACCTCTCATCTTGGCATTTAAAACATCTTGGGCTTAGCTTAGGGAGTGGGGGGAGATCGGTATGCAAGAGATAAAAAACCAATTCAAGAAACTGCAGGATCAAAGTTACTTGGAATGAAAAAGTTAAGAAACTAGTGCACTGAGAGGGATCTGCAAAGCAAGTGCAGGATACCAAACAGGACAAACTCTGCTATAGCGTCAACACTATTATATGAACCTTAATTTTCAGAATCTTTTTTAGTTCTTTCATAAAATTGCTTGAAGCCAAGGCAAAACTTTCCAGAGTTTGATCTTGCCTTTCTTTAACTGTATCAGGAAACAGCCCCAGATCTGAGCGCAAAAGAAACCTGAACGCTGCCTGGCACTTGCTTCTGTGTTCACTTGTGCCAGAGTTGTATTTGCAGAAGGGAGATGTTCGTTTGCAGCCTGGCCCATAACTCCCTGGCTGTGGAAACATTTTCTCAGTTTGCCTAGTTAACATGTGACTAAGGTAGGTGCACATACAGATTTCACACAGATACTTCTTTCATGTGCACACAAGTAGGTTCCTGCTTTGAAAAAATGAATGCATAAAGCATTTGCTGGCAAGCAGCTAGGCATTAATTTTATTTCTAAATACCATGATGTGTGGAAAAACCTGGATAGCTTCAAACCAGGAAAAGAAAAACAATGCTTTTGTAATCTGGAAAATAAGCCATAACGCAACCTCCAGGTTATGAAGATCTTGGCATTCTTGACATCTTCATAACCCCACCAGGACTAATAAGCAGTGATTGCTGAATGCTGACTTTAAAGGCAACAGGCTCTCTTAACACTGAGGAAGGGTGGATAGCTCATGAGGATTAGGTGGGCTGCCCGCCCTCCACCAGCAATGCCTTTTGGAAGGCATGACCCTGGCCAAGTGAGAGGTCCCCCCACTGTGCAACAAGGACATCTGCATCAGGGCTGGAGCTGGCCCTGAGGCATCCCATCCTGCATAGACACAGGAGGGGCTATCACGGGGGAATGAGTAGTTCCTCAGAAAGGAACTTAAACTTGGCTGCTGAACAGTGTTTGGGATCACTGGAGGAACTGGACTCCTTTCCAGCTCTCTCATTTTTGTCGGGTTTCCTGCACTGGCCTTCTGACACTGTACTTCCTTCCTGTCTAGATCCGTCTGCTGAGCTGATCGGTGTCAGGGTAACAAGATGGGAACGTCATTATCCAGACCTGATTTCTTCCAACCTCCATCATCTGAAACATATTCAAGGATCACAACCCTGTTGTTTCCAATTTAAAGGAATTTCAGCTGACCTGGCTTTGAGCTATTGTTGTAACACTGATAATGCAAAAAGAAAGAAAAAAAAGACACTAGAAGGGTTTGAGCATTTCCCAAAAGCCCTTCAAAAATTACATCTCTGCTACAGAAAAGCACAGACAGTCATAAAGAAGCCACGGCTATAGAAAGGCTCTCTTGTGTCCTTACCTTCTCTGCCTGTGAGGGGAACAGGAGCTGTGTTCCCTGCACCACTGTCTGAGTGGTGAGCTTGCATATGTGGCCTTGCAATGATTTTGCTCTCAGGAGTACAGTTTATTTATATAAGATGTGAACACTGACCTCTTTGCCTGAAAACGGGGGGAAAAACCCCATGAATAGGCAGTGTCCTCATTCTGTTTCCAGTAACCTCTCCAATAAAGCTGAGCCTGAAGAACATCCTCAGTGCCACACTCACAACCCTTTCTGCATGGTTTTTCTTGTATTTTTGTTCTTGCATGCAGGCACAGACCCCAAATCCCTTCACCTTGCTTGGGCACCTCAGACATCACTGCTGCCCTTTATGACCTGGACATGCCTCGGTGCTCCTTGTCCCGGGAAGCCATTTCTGTGTTTTCCAATGCACTGACTTACTCCAGTTCACTGAATTGCTTCTTCATTTAGCCCTTTGACTGTAGCTGAACCCACAGGCCCCTCCAGGTCAACAGCAGCTATTAGCATTATCTTGCCTACCAATTTGTTTATGCAATAGACTCTTTCAGAAGGACAACTAACAGAGAGAGACATTTGCTAAGCTTTGTGCTGAAAGTCTTTCTGGTGACTAGAGACAGGAGCTCTAATACTTCTGATGGAAGTACTGAGTGCTTTGCCAATCCCACCACACATCCCAGCTTCTTTGCAAAGAGTCTTGCTGAACACTGCAATTGTAAATATTTACAGATGATGTCAGAAACATCATCAGGAGAAGCCTGCAGCTGAAATTAGGAGATTGCACTCTCCTATGCCTTGGAAACTATTAGGGACCAGCAGCTGACTTTGGAGTAACAGTTTTATTTGTTGGAAACCTGAGCATCCAATAGCTGCAAACCAAATTAAACACCTGTTTTCATCTTCTGTTTCTGCTCCTGCCGGATGAACCTGAATTTCAGAAACTACCCCTGCAGGTGTGACTGGCAGACCTGAGGCAGGGTTGAGGACAGTAATGTTGCCAGGGGTACCAGCAGAGAAGTCTCAAGGCACCTTTTCTTTCTCACTCGTAGTTCAGCAGCCAGAAGTTGCTCTTGGGGTACACAAAGACTCAGGGTACACAAACACAATTAGGAGCCTGCACTCCTTGGACAGAGAAGCACAGACATCAGGTATCAATTGCACTATCTCCAGGAGGGGAGATGATCTGGGACACTGTTTGCCTTGGACCTGTGCCTTAGCATCTCTTATACTATCTTCTTTCTGCTTTTATTTTCAAGATTAAAACATCACCTCTCTTTTCTTATAGCTCCAAGGTGGGCAGGAAGAGGGAACAGGAAGCAATGCAGACAGCTATAAAGCCTTTTTTGTACCGGGGATCCATATATCAGATGCTGGCCTTAGGAAACTTTATTATTTACCTCTGCTGGAACGGGAAAGGAAAATAGCTGGAACAAGCAGAGCACGGATACATGCAGTGCAATTGTCTACACAAAGCAGTTCCATGGGAACCCCACTGGAGAACCAGACACACTCAGTAAACACGGCCCAAATGCACAGTGTGTGGAAGAAGTGTGAGGCATTAAACATTAACTTTCCTTTCTCTATTACCTTTTCACAACAGGACAGAAACACCTGAATATCTTTTCCTTATGAATTTTCTGCAACTATGTTAAAAAGATACATTCCCATTAGCAGCAGCACTGATCCTTTACTAATTCATAAAGAAGAAACACGAAATAATTGGAAGAGCCAATTTACCAAACAGAGGTACCTGATATTATAACTTTGCCTGGTCACTTGAGCTTGCAGCTGCACAGAAACGTGAATGCTATGACAACTGGCATCGTAGCATTCAATTTTTGCAAGCCTGTCCTTTCCCTCCCATCCTTCTCTCACCTACCTGAAGCTGCTCCAACTGAACAAACACATTCATTAACTATGTTTGGCATCTGGGAACAGTATCTAAAAAAAAAAAAAGCCACCAACCCAAACATCCAGAGTGTTATACATGAGCTACCTAAATCAGCTAGTGAGGAATTAGCTGGAGAAAAGGATGTGTTGCATCTTTCTCCTATGGAGGGATTAGGTGCCTTGTTCAGGTTTAACGGGACATGCTTCTTTTCACTTTGGATTCACAGCCCTGAAAACTTAATTATAGCTTTTCACCTTGCATTAATTAACATGAGAAATGAAGAGACCTCTCTCCAGACTGCTTTTTCTCCACCCACCCGTTATCCTTGAATAACCCATTGCCTGTGGATTCCCGCTCTCCGTGCAGGGTTGCATTCCTACTGGGAGGAGGGACCTGTGCGCAGCCTGGGTGAGGCTGCAGATGAAGGAGGGTTGGGGCTTCCTTCTGCCGTCCTTTGGAGGGAAGGGAACGTGTTCTGTGTACCTCAGTGTGAGCAGTGTGGTCTGAGAGACTCTACTAAACAAAGGCAAGCTTTTCTGGGGACAATGCTACATGTAGGTCCAACCCCACGCTGAGGAGATGAGTACCAAGTTGCCCAGCCTACATTAAGTGGGACATGTGTGAGTACCTGGAAGCAAAACCTTGGCATCAGAAATGAATGGCATCACTTCAGAGAGGAGCAAGATGTTGCATTTAGGGACCCACATGACTCACATGGCCAAAATGATTGGGACTGATAACTTCATGGGCTATCCCAACCTTCCCAAAATGTTGTTCCTATGGTTCAGAACTGCCGGAGTTTTCATTCCAGTTTAGGAAGGAGCCAGAGCTGCTCTGCAAGGAGCAGAAACAAAGGCAGTCCAGAAGGTGCTTCGTGTCTGTTGAGTCACATTGCTGTGGGGCAGCACCTCCAGGCCTGCTGAGCACATCTCCAAACAAGCAGTGTGAAAGCTTTGTCCTCTCTGGTGCCTGAGCTGGATCTTTGAGTCCATTGTCATGTGCCTATTGCTTCCTAGGAGGGAAGGGCGCATGAGAAAAGCTGCAAAATGAGAAATGTGGACTCCACGGTCCTTTAAAATTCATAATCAAAGGGCATAGAAAACAGCTTCAAAACGTGCAAAAGTCTCTGTCAAAAGCACTTAACACCGCCATCCCACAAAACCGTGACACAACTTGAATTCTACTTCCATACAGTTGATATTTAACTACCTTTGGGCTACCTATTAGTTTTAATCCACTTTATAGAAAAAAAATCCCTGAGAATAAAAAATAATTAAAAAAAAAAAAAGAGTTGGGTTTTCCTTATCTCTTCTCTGCCGCTGGTTTCCTTCAGCTCCTCTCTACACCCCACTGCAGACGGCAGCTGCCGGCTCTCCGGCGGGGCCCCTCCAGCGCTGGATGCCATCACACCCGCGGCTCGAGAGGACCCGCGGCTCAGCCCGGGGTGTCCAGCGACGCGTCCCCGTGGGAGGGGCGGGTCACCCCTGGCCGGGGCGGGACACCCTCGCCCGGCACACCCACCCACCCACCCACCCACCCAGCCAGCCCGCGGGCGGTGCCGGCAGGTGCGCCCGCCCCGGCGCGGCCCCGGGGGGGCGGCCGCGGCTCCTCGCCCCTCCCCGCCGCGCCGGGAGCTCGCCGCCCCCCGGCTGAAGTCCGGGTCCGCCGCGCCGCGCCGCTCCGCGCCGGGGGTGCCGTCACTCGGCGCTTCCAGCATGCTCCTAAGATGGCGGTAGCGGCGGCGGGCGGCGGCGGGGGCGGCCGGGCGCAGCGCAGCGGCTGGCTGGAAGTTTTGGTGCGGGAGCGCTGGCACAAAGTGCTGGCCAACTTGGGCGGCGAGGCGCTGGTGCTGAGCGGCGAGGAGCGCCCCGACGGCGCGGCCCACAACGGGCTGGGCGGCGATGGGACGGCGTGCCGCGGGGCCGAGGGCGGCGGGGGGGCGGCCGCGGTGCGCACCGCCTTCACGGACCCCCCCGAGCAGGTGCCCGAGGCCGTCTCCAACAAGAAGCGGTGCGTGAAGGTGCTGAAGCAGGAGATGGGCGGGCTGGGCATCAGCATCAAGGGGGGCAAGGAGAACAAGATGCCCATCCTCATCAGCAAGATCTTCAAGGGACTGGCGGCCGACCAGACCCAGGCCCTCTACGTGGGCGATGCCATCCTGGCCGTCAACGGCACGGACCTGCGGGATGCCACTCACGACGAGGCGGTGCAGGCGCTCAAACGGGCCGGCAAGGAGGTGCTGCTGGAAGGTAGGGGAGCGGGGACGGGCCGGCTCAGTGCGCCCCAGAGCGGGAGGCTGTGGAGCGGGTCGGCTCGGCTGCCGAAGGGGCGTCGGAGTCCAGCCGGGGGTTAGGGGGCAATGCCGCGCATCTCCTGCTGCTCCTCCGTGAGTCTTTCCAGCCGGGAGAGCTCACACCCTCTACCCCGCGCCGCGCCGGGACCCCCGACGGCAGGAGTTACGGATGCAGCCCCTCGGGAAGGGGCGAGCGAGGTGCTGGGGAGCCGCACTTGAACTTTCCTCCCTTGTATCGGCCAGCGCAGCCCCCACAGCCCCGTCCGGGCGCGCCCGGTGGAGCCTCCGCAGTCGTGTCTGGTCGCGGCGGCGGGTCGGCTCCCGGGCTCTGAGCTCCTGATGGGAGCCTGGCCGACCTCCCACTCCCGCCAGGGTGAGGGATCTTCGGGATCTGCCGTCTGGACGTTTTCGCATCTTTCAGCCCGAGAAAGGTGGGGGGAGTTGGGTTCCATGAGAGGAGGGGTTAAAGGAATTGAGGCCCCCCGCTCTCCCCGGCGCTAAGGGAAGGGCTTAAGCGACTTTTCCGTAGTCACCTCGAAACTTCCTCTCTCCAGTTTCGCCTTCCACCACCCCACTCCCGACTAGGGAAATCGGGGCTGCAAAGCGGCTTAAATGAAGCTGGTGGTGCCTCACGGACACATCAGCCATCCCTGCAAAGCAGTGCGTTTTCCTTTCGCAAGGGTGACCGAAACAGTTTTGTAAGAAGTAGCCTTACAAACCGAGCCCAGAGAAAGGAGCAAACGCTGGTGTGCGTGGAGGAGACGTGAAGCGAGGTTGTCCCCCGAGAACGGGACGGAGTTGGGGAGGGAGTAAGAATAAGCAGAGCCAGGTTCCCAAGACCGCGAGTTCGTGAGGAGAGAGGCGTGCACAGGCGTTTGATCCCCGTCTCCTCACAAGGACTAATTTACTTGCTCCACCTGAGAGAACGAACAGCTTCAGAAATGCCCTTGGCGCGTGTTTGTTAAAGTGATTACATATTTGCCCAGAAGTTCATTTAACCGGAGGTCAATGGCATTTGAAGCATGCTGCTGTGCTGCCTTCCCTTGTGCCATCGCTTTCCTCCTAACCACGGGCACTCCCACCTTACTGTGCCTGTAGCCCTTTCGGTACCGCACATTTTTTCACATCTGTCTTTCTGGTGGTTATTCTGAGAAACGAAGGAGGTGCTGCTGGCGGCTGGGAGGTGCAGCTGAGGATCAGCCGTGAGCAACCAACTATGGCATAAAGTTACAGGAAAAGTTTGAAGGGTAGGGAAGGTGAGAAAATGCGTTCTTCAGTAGTGTGTGCTGAGAAACTGTTTGGTTGTCCGCGTGATAGTGAAAACTGCGGAGGAGTTAGTGCCCCGTGAGGATTTAGGAAGGCTAGGGCAGTGTCTTCTCTTCCCGTGAGCCCCGCGCTCCCCGCGGGACCAAAGCGCATCTCGTCCTCCAGCGCTGCAGCTGCATCGTTTGCAAAGATAGCTGTGAAATCTTAACACGAACTTCTCTGCGGGGTCTGATTTGAGGCTGTTGCATCTAAATTTTGTCACTGGTTTGTTTATGCAGTTTAAGGGGCTTCCTGGAGTGGAGGCCAGGTAATGTTTGAGCTTTGCTGTGATCTAATGAGTAATGTATATAGTGCTTGCAAGTCTCCCTCCCTCTGTGTAGTGCCTGCAGTAACAGCACCTGAGCACACTGCTGCTGTACGAGTCTTTAAAACACATCAGTGTTCGCCCTGGTTAGGAGTGAAGATGAAGCCGTGTCAGTGTGTACTCTTAGCACCCTCCTTCATTCCTTTTGGCATCGCAGCTGTCTTGCATTTCTTTGCTCTGTGAAGGCTGATGTGCCTCAGTAGTTGTTTCCACGATTGATTTTGTAATTTGTAAATCGAGAGCATATTTCAGTAGTCATCCTTATGTAGAATTAAAATATTCTGACACTGAGCTCGGTATTTTGTCCTGCCTTTGTCTTGCTATTTCAAACGCTGAGTTGGCTCCGGCATTGTCCTGGGAGGGCTACTCTCTTCAGCAGGGACCCACTCCACTTAAAAGGCTTGTGTAAACAGGCAGTTTAAAACAATTCTCTGTGATTTTATTGCCCAATTTGTAGCTCATTCCTAAGTAGCACAGTCTAAAATGATACTTTTATTACTAAAGGAAGGGAAATCGAAAAGGTTTTTTTACCCTTTAAAATACAAGAGGGCAACACTTGATTGTCCTTTCCTTCCAGTCAATAGGAATTTGCCATTTCCTGACTTCTTAGAAAGTTATATATGGCAAAAAGCAGTCTGCGCTGGGGCAGGGCAAAAACTGTGTGCAACTCCTCTCTAGACTCTTTCTCCAATTTACAGAGCAAAGCCAGCACGTATTTCCCGGGTCAAAATGCAACATGTACATTTTTAGGGAGATTCTGAGATTTGCCTGTGACTTTCAGCGCAGGGAAGCCAAATTTACAAAGGCATGGCAAGGTGTGAAGCCCAAGAGGCATATTTCCCAGATAGCAGGGCTCTGAGTATTGCCCAGTGCATTGTGCAGTCCTGGAAAGGGTCCTATGGTTGAAGATTTCCTAGAAGTTATTGCAGGGAAGATGTGGTCAATGTGGCTCAATACCCCCAACATCAGAGTGCCAGAGTCAGGCTGTTATATAGTGTCCTGCCTAAAATCGCTTGCTCAGTGAAATGAGGCATTTACCAGCTCAGCACTAAACTGTAGTCTCTCCTGCATTCCTGTTCAGGGAGGAAGGGAGTGGAAAATCCCTCCCCAGACCTATGCACCCTGTATGGGAGGCAGGGCTGGCATCAGGTTGTGTGGCGGGAGGAGGAAGGTCTGCAGAGAGAAGGGGTGAGGGAATGCTTAGTTTTAACACTTGGCCCTTTTGCTGCATTGATCTCTGAGCTGGTGGAAACAGATTTGCTGAGGGGTTAGGGCTGGTGTAGCTTCAGTATCTGTGCTGGTGGGGAGGGCAGCACAGCTGTAAAGCCCAGTGGGAGAGGTCCTACTCTAACAAATTTAGTAGCCATGCTGGGTTGTTCAGTCTTCTCGTTTTCTATCCCTGAAGGACATCAGTCTGTTGCAGTTTTCACTTGTATAGTCCACCTATTAAGCTGAAGTTCCTTCATATAGGTGTGGTCCGTGGGTTTGGCCAGGAAGGGAAATAACAGGCGATATAAGTCAGAAGGGTCAAGAGGAGAGGGAGGTGATGTTAAGGAAGGACTTTGAGCCCTTAGAAATCCTGCTATCTCTTCATCTGCAGGGATGGACCGCTTCTGCCTGCAGGTTTAATTTCCTGTGAGCTTTCTGTCACAGCTTGGGCATGAGTGTGGGGGAGCAAAGCAGGCAGAGCATGCAGGGACTGGTGTTGAGTTTGTCAGCCCCGAGTGGCTTCTCAGGTGTTCAGTACAGCAGGATGGAGCTTCTCACGAGCATTCAGGAGCAGAAAGAATTTCCTGACATGAGAGATGAGGCAGCCTCCTTGTACAGTGGGTATTTGCAGGTGTGGAAGGAAGCTAAAATTACCATGACAGCTATTGTTTGTGCATGTAATTTCCCTATGGTTTTGTTAAATTTGGGCTTCTTAAATAAGCACTTTGGAAAATGAAGCAGCCCCTCTTGTGCTGTGTAAAGCACATTACATTCAAGTGACTCTCAAAGCACAAAAGGTGTTTGTTTTTATCAAAGCATCCTAGATGAGAGCAGTCCCTTGGCATGCTCTCTAACCAAGCTGGTTGTGCTTTGCTTGTATTCTCTATGTGTTTGGTGAAAAAATGAAAAATTGAAGTAGCCTGTGCTGATGTCAGACAGGGCCCCTCTGCATGATGCTGTATTGAGATGTGAAGAAAAAAAACCCACATTAGTGATATTTGTTATCTGTCTGCAGGGTATATTATCTTAACTTGTTTAATGTGTGTGGACGAGCTAGTGATGTTCACAGTGGAAGGTATGTAGTGGGAAAAGGAGCAACTTTGTAGTGTTGCTAGAGTTTTTATTGGTTTTCAGTGCTTCTCCGTTAATGCAATTGCAAGGTCCCTGGAGAAGTGGCTTTGGCAGCCTTTTTGGATTTGTATAAATTTCCCACAGGGAGGCTGCCCCCTGCATAGTGAGTTTTAGCATATGGAGTGCAGACTATAGTCATCCTTGTAATCTCTTGGGAGTAATACACAGTTTTAAAGCAATGTAAGAATATGCATGATGCAGTTTGTACTGTGGTAACATGTCTTATTTTCCAGACAATATTTCTGTAAGAATTATAAGGATTCTTCCCTTCCCACCGTTTTAATTTTTTTTTTTTCTGGTTAAGCAAAGCAATTTTGCCTGTGTGAATTACACATTGAAATAGTATAAAATAGGCATGGGCTGCTTGTTGGCTTTAGTTTTCTGTCTTATCTGTGTTTTTGTGTTTCTTTCAATAGGGACAACAGGAGATTTCTGAGGGTTAACAAAATACAATATTAATCCAAAAACTGTGTCTCTTGCAAGTACAGAGGAAGAATGAGGCATGGGGTACTTAAAAAATGCCTGTGTGACATAACTACTTACTACAGTCAGGTCAAGGCTGTAAATCTCAGTGATTGCAAATTGTATCTGTAATAATTCTTTATACTTTTATACTTTGAGTATAAAGAATAGAGAAAACAAGTTATTGGGTTTTTTTTGTTTTGTTTTTGGTGTGTATTTGGTTTTGTTTGTTTGGGGTTTTATGGGTGTGGCGTTTTTGTTTGTTTGGGTTTTTGTTTTTGTTTGTTTTCTTTGTGGGGTTTTGTTTGTTTGTTTTGTTTTATGTTGGGTTTTTGTGTGTGTGGGTTTTTGTTTTGGTTTGGTTTTTTTGGTGCAGCAAATATGCAGTTAGGGAAATGCTTTGTATTTAGAGGTGATACTACATTTCATAGCCTGTGTGGCTGCTCTTGGCACACATCAGTTTAAAAGTGAAATTGAAAAGGAAAGGAACAGGTAATCTTATTCTCAAGAGTTCCAGGTTTAAGCAATTCCTGAGAACCTCAGTTTTGATTGTTTCAGCTGCTTGCAGCTGATGGGGAAGCTTGAGTGGCAACACTTGATGTGTATTTCATTGATTAGATTAGATTACAGGCTAATTTAGCAGTCCAGACAGCCTGGTATCACCTTTCACAGACAAAAATCAGTACATCCTCTTTGCAGTAATTCTCATATGACTCCTCTTTTTCAGTTACTGTAAAGAAAATAAGGCAGTTATGGGCAGCACAATTCCTGGATTTATTTGGACCAAGTGCAGGGTGCCCCATCAACTCATCCACCTTGGAAATCATATACTAAGCCCTATAGAAGTAACTTACTGCCACCTCCTTAAGGGTGCTTAGAAGATTAAATGTCTAGAGAGCAGGGATTGAATTGCACATACAGATTATAAATGTTAAGTATCATTAGAAAAGAAAAAAGCATGCTTTAAAATCCCAGCAGTAATTCCTTTGTGGAAACTTAAATTGAAATCTTGGTATAACTCTTTGAAGAATCTTTAAACTGTTAGAGTAAAATGGAAAGCTGAAGGCTTTTGCTGTGGTTAATAAAACAGTGTTTGTGTCTTCATTTTGCCATGGCAGGTGCTTTGTCTTTGGAGACGAGTTCCACTCTCCCAAGAAGGCATTTTCACACAGGTGATTGCCAAAGGCACTGGGCTCTCCCCATCCCTGCTGCACACTGGGTTTTGGCCAAAAATGATCACTGCATGTCTGTCCTGAGGGAGCTGATGAGGAGCGTCTATAATTCGGTTTGGGACAGGTGCTGATCCAAATAGTTTGATGGTTTCAGGTGTAAACTAGGAAGAATTTTCTGTTTTTACTCTCTTAATCTCACCGTTTTCATAATAAGTAATAACTTCTACTGTTAGTAATGTACCTGTAAATTTGGCTTTAAGTATAGCATCTACTTTTGTTCATTCAGAGTTTGTAAGTGTTGGAGAGTTTATCACATCTATTTGTAACCTTTTCCAGTAGGCCCTCTAATTCCAGGTTTTAAGAACACATTATTTCCATTCCATTTTTCTAATTTAGATTTCTGATCGTAGGATTATTTTGTAGTTTATTCTGCAAAATTATGTTGCCATGGCTACTTGTTAGAATTGGTACAGCTACTTCAATAGAAGGGAAATTGGAGGAAACAGTAGTTCAAGAGAGCAATAGCATCAGTGAACAAAATGTGATGGGGAAAAAAGCTGTACCAGTACTGCATGGGAGACCTTGGCTTTCCAAGTCTGAAACAATTCTTCAAGCATTTCAGAAAAACAGTTAGTGGAGAAGGGATTATAGTGGTATTTCTAGAACATACAGAAAATCTTTTAACTACTTACTGTGTAGAGTTTGTGAGTAGCCCATAGAACACAGCTTTGCTGGCCTTGACATGGTGAGTAGAGAGGAGATTCTCCTCTCTTACCCCCACTGGTGTCACTACAGGAACTGTAGCTGTGAAGTATGCTTCACTTGGCTCAGCTGTGTCACCTCTCCAGACCCTATGCTATGTTGAGCAGAGAAAAGTACTGCTGTCAGCATAAGGTGTGTCTGCTCTGAGGGTCTTTGCCAGGACATCTGTTCTTAGAGCAATCAGGGAGAGCATTCTACTTTTAGGGTGGATTGGGAAAGAGCTAGGACTTGGAATAGGAGGAATAGTCTTGTTTGGGCAGGGGCACAAAGCTTGTTGAAGAGATGGGAAGGAACATCAGGGGAGTGGCAGCATTTGGTACTTGCCCTGAGGAGTGTGCCTGCAAGCAGAGAGGCAGTTTATAAATGTTCAAGATGAGACATGGCTGATTTGGGCTAGAGAAGTCTGTGAGAAGCTACAAGGTACGTAGAAAATGTGGAGTGCTACTTGCCACTCATGCTACGTGTTGGAAGGTGTGTTGTGAGCCTCCTTCATGCTCTTTAATAATACCTGTTGGCTGCAATTTTGCAGGACCAGGAAAGCTGCTCTGTGACACCGTGTCTCTGTGCTTTAAAAGATGATTAATGACCCAGCCTTGTGCTCCTGGGAGAGAGAGGATTAATTGAAATTATGGCATCCAGCATCTTAGAATATCTGAGAGTCCAGCAACACTGAGTAATGAACTAGGATATCAAAGTTCTTATCTAACTTTGCTTGCAGGAGAAGTTGGGAAAAGACAGAATTAGTTTGTTCACCATCCGCTTTGCTATCAAAACATACTTTTCTTGAGAACATAAGTTAGAAACTTGCTTACAAAAGATTTAATCAACTGCGACTAGTTCTTCAGATTGCTTCAACACTAGATATGGCCTTGCTGTTAGGTTAAGTTTGTTCCTTCACATAAATTCAATTAAGGGGTATAATTTCCACATAACTCTTTGGCAAACATGAATTTCCGACTGCTGCTACTGCACAAACTTCTGTTACGGTCTGGCTTTAATTTTTTCTGCCTAGAACTTGAACTACTGAACTGGTTACGGATTTCGTTGTGCTCAGAGCACAACAGAGTCGGTCACTGTCAAAGCAGCACATCTGTATTGTAGCTATTGGGTAAAATGGAATTTTTAATTGTAAGGAAATGAGCCAGAAAAGTAGATGTGGAGAAACTGTCTCTGATTAGAAATGATTAACATACAGCACACTCCTCCTAAAAATGATGTGCAGCTTTTTCACAAACTGTTGGAAGTTGTGCTTGTTGGCACAGTTCTAGAAGTCATCAAAACGAAAGCTGTGGTTATGTTTATTCCTCAGTGCTCTGGGATGTTTTCTTCTACAGATGACCTGTATTTGAGCAGTGAGGCTGCTTCAAGGCAGCACACAGGTGAGTAACTTCTGTGTGTCTGCGGCTGTGTAAACAGCTTCTGCTCACTTTAATGGCAGGCTAAAAATGGTAAACTCCTGGTATGGTGTAAGTACCTGAGAAACAGAATTCTTTTTCCAAGTATGAGAAAGTTAGAAATACATCATAACATAAATATAAAATGTAAAAAAATGTTCTTTTTAAAAAGCTGGTAACAGAATATAAATTCCTTTCTGACAAAGGAGGCACAATTCACCTAATTTGATCCAACAGATAACATGACCTCTTGGGAATATTTGTCAGCCTCAGTGCCCTTTCGGGGAAATAGGGCCATTAGTTAAGCTTTATGTTCTGTTTGCCATAGGCATATACAGCTGGTGCAGTACCTGTTTGGCTTTTAACATAATCAAGTAGTTATGAGTATGGCAAGCTATACCATGGAAATAATGTATCTCCACTTTTGCCTGAGTTATTTCAATAACTGCTATTTCTGGGATGATTTACCATCCTAACATGTTTTAACTGCTTACTGGCTCTGATTCTGCAAGGAGAGCAAGAGGCATCTGTGTGAAGATGAAGATGCTGGAGAGGTTTAGTGTTATCCAGTATGTATATTATGAGGCTGCTTTAAGCTAGTAGTTTTAACTCAAGACAGTGAAAGTTTAATCTGTTTATGTGGACTTTAAGCTTTTAGTCCCTGCAAAAGAGCCTGGAAGGACAGAGCCAGTAGCAGGGCTGGCAGGATGTAGGGAATAAGGTGAGCAGGATTTGACTTCAGTACTTGCTGCTTGAATTCTTTTTGAGTTTTTTTTTGTTTGATTTATTATTTTGGGAGGGGGTTTGTTTGTTTTGTTAGCTTTGGGATTCTTTTTTGGTTGTTTTTTTTTTCTGTTGAGGATACTGTGGACAGAAAAAAAGACTTCCAAATTACATTGTTTTCCAAAGAACACGTTATACTTGGTGACTACCTGCACCTTTTAACTTCTTTGTCCTGTCTCATGTAGTGCCAGACTCCTTCATCAGTGATGTGAGGCTGGGATGGAGGAATTCCTACCACATAAGTACATTGTGCATGGAGACCCACACCGGAAGATGTATTTGTGTACATACACAAATTAACAGTCACATCAACAGGCATTTCTTGTTTGGTGCTTGACCTTTATATGTGCTTAGGGCCAACATGGTTGTACCAAATGCTGGGCCTTTGCCAGGTCTGGAGAGGCTGAGCTGATGCCTGTGTTAGCCATTGGGTCTCTCTGCTGTGAGGGTGGCATGGTGGGCTGTCCTAGCTCAAGACTGCATGGAGAGGTTGTGGAGTCTCCCTCACTGGAGATATTCAGGAACCTTCTGTGGATGCAGTCCTGTGCAATGTGCTCTGGGAAGACACTGTTTGAGCAGGGAGGTTGGACCAGATGACCCCACTGGTGGTCCTTTCTGACCTTCCCATTCTGTGATTCTGTCATTCTGATTCTGTTCTTCATCCTGGGAAGCCTTTTCCAGAGCTGAGGATGTGACTAGTTGTGAGCTCTGTAATATAAAGTCAGAAAGATGTGCTTACTGCAAGAGAAGGGGAGCAAGCTTCAAGCTGGAATGACTAGGATGATGACAGCAGGCCTTTCATTAAGAGCTCTAGGTGTTAGTACTGTGCTCTAACTTAAACCCATCTGGATTTTAGAAGCTCAGGTAAATGGCCAGTCAGATGGTTAACATAGCCCAAATTCTTGAAGTCCTGAGCACACTGGTGAGGAGAAACACAAGTAATACTTAAACCTGCTGACAGGCCTCAAGGTCCTACAAATGCCATGGCTAATATGCTTGAAGGCACTGTTGTTCTCCTGGCTTTTGTTCCGTTTTCTTTGAAGGAGCAGTCAGGTTGGGTTGGGTGGGGTTGCAGGCCTATGCTCTTGTGATGTCTGTAAGACACAGCTCTCATCTGGCTCTGGGGAGGAAATCTGTATTCCTGACTTAAAAAAGGAAACAAAACCTCTCACGGTAACTTCAGTCTTCTTCAGGTTTGTGGAGTGCTGGAGAAGTATCAGGCCAAAAAGGCAACGAAAGAAACCCACATTTTAATTAAGGAAGAATGCAAGTGAAAGCAACGAGTTTGAAGAAGTTCCTGGTCCATTCAGTGAATGTCTGTCTGTATAAATAAGTCAGATCTAGGTGATATATGAGAGTAAGTCGGTCATGAAGAAAGCACTGCAGTAACAAACCAGTGGAATTTCCATTTAACACATTAAAATCAACCCTGAAAGGCTCCATTAAGGAAAGTCATAAATTGAAATTCTAAGAGATGGCATATAAAATTGCCCTGAAACTAAAAATGATCCTCTGTGGGTTTTATGTTTCCCTTTTACTCTGTTATATCTACTTTAATAAACACGTGGGATAGACTATCAAAAGAGCAGCACTTTGTCTGTGAAGCCTTGAGGAAATAAATAGTGAGTCTGGGCATATTATAAATTACACCCAATAAAAATAAACTGAAATTGATTCTGGACTTTGCCTGTGTGAGGACTGCATTGCTAAGATCATTCTGTGTTGATCTTGTTTTATATATATTGAACTTTTCTGCTAGGCATACCTTGAAATGTTAGTATTTAATGCTTGAGTTTTTGTTCAGCTACTGCCAGAACTTTTCTGTCTGTGTGCATATATAGTATTAAGACCTTAGAGAGGTTTCAAGGTTCACTCTCTTAACAAAACACTGAGGAACAAACATCCTTTGATTTTTGAGGGAAGAGCTTACTTGAAAATATGCAAGTGGGAATCTTTGTGATGTTTTAATTTGAAATGGCATTTTGCATCTAAGAATAAAGCAATTTGCTTTGAAAAGACTATTTTGAACTTGCATTGAAAACCTTTTCTAAGTAGAATTTTCTATGTGAAATAGCAGAGAATTACCCAATGTACCATCTCCTCGTAGAAAATCTTTGCAATTGCACCACATTAATCATATGAAATTTTCATAACCAAAAAGTTTTGAGCAACTCAACTGTAGTATTTTTCTCCCTTTTTGTTGAAATACATAGTTAGCTTCAATAAGTAGAGATTTTTTTCAGTTCTTTGGTAACTTTAGATATGCTGTTCTCCTTAATCCCTTTGTTCTGTTACTTTTCTATCAATATGCACATTGTATGAAGTGGATAAAGATGTACATTTGGTATGAGCCAAGATAGATGTGCTTCCAGTGGAGAAGTCACAAGTGAAATATTGTATGAATTCCTGTAAGACGTTTACGTTTGATCTTTTCAGTTAGTCATAGTTCTGAGGCTATGCTTCCTTGTTTCTGTGAAACTCACAGTGGAAACCTTGAATACAGAAGGAAATGAGGAAGAAACGTCTTAAGTCTCTAAAACTTGCATAAAATAGCTCTTCTAGGTGTAATTTTAATATCTCCTCAATGCAGCTGTATATGAAGTTGTTCCACTACTTTTTTAGCTTTAACTGTATTAAAGACTTCGTGTAGAACTCTATGTATGAGGGAATCAAGTGTTCATGAAACCATAAAGGGTAGAAAATAATTTCTGTGGGGGGAAGGTACAATTTGTTACCTAATTTCTTTATTTTCTCTATTGCATTGGCTGATGTTGGTTTAGGAATGCCTTAAAATGCAGCTATTCTTTTCCAGAGCTGACCTAGCCCTAGTGCAGGCACAACTCTAAATGCCTATCAGCAGTATTGTGTGGGCACACACATACAGCTTGCATGCATGTTGTACATGCATTTGCTCATATCTAAGACAGAATTTGTTTGTTGTTAGTGCTCTGTAGATTAAGTTAATTGTCCTTTGAAAATGGAAAGGTCTTGATTATGGCTGTACTGAAGGAGTCTCTAGGTTGGTTCATTTACTGGAATGCTTCACAGGAGGCTGCACCTGCAATTTTCTTGGTTTTTCTCGGGGTCTGTGTTCTCCATCCAGACCCTGATATCTGTGTCCACTTGTCTGGGTGTAGCATCATCAATGCGTAGACAATTCTTCAGCATAAATTTGAGTTTGCTAATACCTTCCTGCCATTGTAGTGTGTAATGCCAGACTGACAGTCATCAGAGATATTCTGGGTTTGCAGAGTACACTAAACCCAAAGTCTCTGCCCTGAGCTGACAACACAGTGCTCCTCTTCCCATTGGATTTTTCTGGATATCATTTGCCTCCTTTCTGGCTTCTGACTACATCGTTTAGGATTTGAGACAACACCAAAAAAGGTTTGATGTTTATCAGCCTGATTATGCAGGAAAACCTGCAGTTGTAGCTGAACAAGTAATTGCATAATCAGAAGGTTGGCTTGCTGACTTTATCCTGGCTGGCTGATTTGTGTATCTGAACGCTGGCAGATCCTTGCTGGGAATGAACAGTGCTTCTGGGCAGGCTCCATCAGCTGCTGATGGCTACCTGGCTAACAGCCAAACTTGATGGTTTTCCTTATCTCTATAGAGTTGCAAAGTTGTGACTGTGATGGTTTTAGTCTAAGCCTTCCTGGTGACCAGTTTGTAACCAAGGAAGTGGCCAAGTACCCAGTATTCCATACGATTTTTACGTAAACCAGAGTATAAATGAGTTGAAGATTAGAAGTCTCGCTCTCTTTTCTTCCGGCGAGGTTTGGGAACAGTGGGTCCCTGCGCTGGTCTCGCTTATCTAAGGCTGAGGCCTGCAGAATCCACTGTCCTGCCACGTGGAGGTTTGGAGAGTGCTGGCCGTGTCTGCCAACCCTGCTGTTTTAAGGGACGTGGTGAGATTTGTTTTACTAGTTATTTTACTAGTTCTCGGGTTTGATTGTGCATATCTATTCGGTGTCCCTTTTTGTTCCCTCTTGTCCCTTTTTCCCCTTTCCCTATCCCTTCGGGGGGTTGATTCCCTTTTACTGTGTATATAGCATCTTAACTGTATATAACTGTGATCTACGTAAATATATATATTTATATAAGCAGCTTGACTTTGGGTTCTTTAATTTTTATAGTTTTTTTTTCTTTACTTTCTTTACCCTAAGGGAAGAAGGAAGGGGGAAGGGGAGGGGGGCCTGCTAACTGGAAGTTTGGGCATTTGGCAGGGAGCCAAGGTCCAAACTATCACAGTGACCACAGTTTAAGAGTGATTGAAAAGTGACAAAATGGTATCATCACAAGGAGGTACATAAACTGCAAGTCTGCTGTATTTTGTGTCTGAGTTCTTGGGAAAATTTGGGTTAGCTCAGGAGCCCTGAGGTTTCCAGGCCTGGAATGCAACCTAGTTACCTAATGTGATTTTTTTTTTTTTCTTTTAAATACAGGCATCATTAGAAAATATAGTGAGTTGAAACTAAGCTGTAATGTTAAACCTGTAATCACAGCTTTGGAAGAGTGTTGCAGTGAAAGCTTTCTCAGTATTACATAAAGAGTACCCAGTTAAAGCATAATAACTGATTCTGAAAAGTCAGCTGAGATACAGCTCTGCAATAATAACTCAGTGCCTTTGAACATTATTTCCTTTATAAATGCTAGGATGAAAAAAAAAGTGAGTCTGATTCAACAGCGCTTCAGCTGCAGTGCCCCTGGCATTGACTTGTCTGGGGTTCAGTTCTGGCTAAAGGACCCCTGTGGTGCAGCTTCAGCCCTCTGAACACTCCTGCTTCCGAAGGACACTTGTGTATGAGCCACAGTGGCCAATGAGGCTGGAGAAAAGAGGGCCTGTTAGGCTCAGCTTGCTCTGAGGCAGGAGGGTTTATAGAATTACAAAATTGTGCAGATTGGAAAAGACCCTTAAGATCATTAAGTCCAACTGCTAGCCCAGTGCTGCCAAGTCCACCACTAAACCATGTCCCTAAGTGCCACACCCACATGTCTCTAAGTACCTTCAGGGCCAGTGATTCCACCACTTGCCTGGGCAATCTGTTCCAATGCTTGATAACCCTTTCTGTGAAGAAATTTTTCCCAATATCCAATCTAAACCTCTCCTGGCACAACCCTGTCCTGCTTTGTGTGGTGTGTATAGACTGAGGTTTAGTGGGTACAGGCTTCTCTGTCTATACCCTCATCCTGTAACTACATAGATGAGGATGACCTCTGCATACATAAGCCTTTCACACTGATTTCATTGAAGCTAAGTTTGGGTAAGGCTATGCAAAATGAAGAGCCATGATTTTGTTTTCTTTCTCCTGTGGGCATGCCCGTGCTGACTGTACTATATAAAGCTGCTTGCAGTTGAGTCTGTCCCTGGTCAAGGTAAGGAGAAAAAGTGTTCATGTTTTTATTATAATTTCACCCTCCCTGCCTATTCTGCACCAAAACAAACAAGCGAATAGTGATTGCCGAGGAGAGAAGCAGTGTTTTGCAGATCTTAGTTTTTTCTGCTGGGAAAAACGTACCATGTTTAACTTCTTTTTTAAGAGTGACAATGTTGAATGTACGAATTAAACTCCAGTTTACACCGTTGAGATTTCCATGAGCACTTCACACAAGTATTCTCAAAGTGCAATGTTTTTAAATAATGACATTTGCTAAGAACAGTCTTTGGGGAAGTGGGACAACCCTTCTGATTTTACCCTTCCCCCTTTGACGCCAGCCTGTGTCAGCCAGTGCTGGGAGCCAGGCTGGAGGGCTGTGGCCAGCTCTGAACAGATCCGCCTTTGTGTCCCTAGCACAAACATCCCTCTTCTTTCTGAGGGAATGGGCAAAATGGGTTCTGACCCAGCACGACCAGCTGTTTGTGGCTTGTTGGTCTGCAGGAGAGAGACAAGTGGCTCCTCTGTGTCTCCATTAAAATGCTGCTACAGAGCAAACTGTCAAGCAGGCAGTTAAACAGTTCAAATCTTTACAAGCCAGAGTTTAATATCAGCCATAAGGTACTTCAGCTGTGTCACAAGACTGCCCAAGTTGCTCTGCAGAGGTTTTCTGCTCTGGTTAGAGGCTTGGAGCTGTGCAAAAGTGCATTGGTGCCCACGGAGGTTATTTGTTTTCTTGGCAACTTAAATCTTCAAGTGTTTAGTGGGAATACCTCATGTGGGAACAACTTTAAAATTACAAAAACCAGTAATAACCTCTGCCATTGTTACTTTGGAAGGTGTGCCCTTGTGAAGTTTAGGAAGAAATCTGGAATGATGTAAATAGTCTTATTCTGCCCTTTTCATTTGTATGATGTCTTACACTGATACTATTCAAGTGCTTGGTATTTTTACTATTCCTAAGTAAACTCAGACTTAAATTACTTCTCAGGGCCCAAAACCTACTCACCATTTTTCCTGAGCGTGGCATAGCTTGCAGCACCTTTTACCTTTAGCAGCAAAGAGGTGGGATGTCTGGGACTGTAGTTTCAGGCTTTGCCAGTGTCTCCTTTGGATTTATCTCAATAATGAACCAGATGAGGAGGAGAAGAGGAAGATGCTTAAAAACCATCACTATCCAGAGCGCTGCTCAGCTGCTGCATCAGTAGGGATCTCTGCTGCCTGCCCTTGCACCTCTGCCTGTCACGTTATAAGCTGCTGAGGTTAATTGGGCTCAACCTATCTGTAACAAAATGTGAAGTATTTGCATCACCAGGGCCAATGCTTTTCACACCCTAAGTGCTGTGTAGGGAAAGTACTCTCATTTCTGTGTTTGCTGGTTGTGCTCCAGATCTTTCTGCCTCAGTTAATGGAGCCAGGCTTGGAATGTAGGCAGCCACGAAGCTGAAGCCTACAAGAAAATGTGTACATCACCTCCAAATGTCTGTCTTTTTATTTGCAGCAGTGGTGATGGACTGTGAGAGGTGGGCCCAGCTGCTGCCTGCCGGGATAAGGCAGTATTATTAATGTCCAGTAACACTGATTAAACCTTGAGTGCTGAAGAAGATTTGTACTGGAGTCAAAGTCCATTCTTTGTTCCTCTGTCTCCCTTGTTAGAGACTGAACCTTCTCTGCTTCGCTGTGGTTGTGGGCTAGGTTGGGCTTCAGCAAATAAAGCCAAGTGAAACCTGTCTTTTTAGGCCTGGTTTGGCATGTTCACTTCTGGGTCATGTTTTTTGCTGTAGAGGTAACAACAAAGGGAAAATGGAATGATGATGCCTTAGCCTGTTGGGTCCTGGCATGGTCTTCCCTCTGGGGTGGAGGATCTCTGAGCCAGCACAGTATGAGACTGGACTGTAGCTTGTGTGCTGTCATCACCCACTGATGTTTATTATGTCCTATGGGGCAGGAGGGAAGATGCCCCACTGTACTACAACTGCCAGAGAAATGTCTCCTCAATACTTTCTGACCTTGCTGGGCAGCCAGACTGCAGCCCAGGCTTCTAGGTAGACTTTAATTTGGTATCAAGAACTATCATATTAATGGCTTAATTTCTTTTAATGAAGCTTTGAAGGCGATGTCATTCTTTTAACACTCACAGAGTACAGAAAAGAGCCCTTTACCTCCTAAATTTTTGATGTTCTTGAGTAATTGTGAGATACACTAACAGGAAATGTGTTTTAACAAGGATGCAGAGCTAGAGATCACGTGAAATGAAATTTTAATTAGGGCTCCCGTCAAGCTGTAAAAGAGCATTTGACTTTGTTTTGAGGGGTAAAGTATGGGATACAGGCTTTGCTTTTAAAGAAACATTATCTAATTGCTTTGGGCTTTTGGTTGAAAGGATAAATCATTCTCCCTTTTCCTCCTTTTGTTTATAAAATGAGGTTGCTTGTATCTTTGAATGCTTCCTTTTGCTGGCTTTATACTGTACTTTTCTACTGATTGGGTAGCGACCTTTGCCACCCCCAAAACCTTAATTTTTAATTCTGAGCAGTAGAGGTAATAGACTGAGAAAACCATTTGTGATTTTAATTCTGTTCTCCCCTTTCTCAGGTGTGTTCAGGCCTTTAGAGAGGATTCCTCTTACATTAGACATTGAGGCTATGCTGAGCATCCCTGCTCTCAGCATGGGCAGCGGAGAAAGAAACAGCCTGAGTGTTCTTGGGCGATGCCATTCTGCTTCCTCACTTACTACAGGGATACCAGCTTGGCTTCCACTTACACCTCTTAGGTGATTAAAGCTATGTGATATAGATTCCCTCCCTTACAGTGTTTTTCTAGCTTTTTCTTTGCAACCCAAGGGCAGTTCTGTATGTCTCAGTTCTCACTCAGTTACATGGTTTTCCAGAACTGGGATTTTGTGTAGGGCAGGATATAATCCAAAGAGTAGAAAGTGCTACATACTTTTGTTGCAAGTAATATGAAAAAAAGTATACTGTTTGAGAATATTACTGTGTAATTGTGTTGTATGTTGGCCTTGGCAAGAGTCTTCAACGAGAAAAGCCCATCCTTGAGCTGCAGTGCACCTCTTTGTGGTTGCACTGTCTTAACTGCGTGCGATGTCATGCCAGAGGCAGATGATTTTTGACTTACATGGGCTAAGTGTATGCCCCAGAAAAGATGTCATCTCAAGTGCTTACCTTTTCCGTGATGGAGTTTACAGAGCAGACTGGAAAGCAGTTGTGTCAGCAGGACTCCAGCACAAGGCAGAAGTGCTGAGGTTGGAGGAAGAACCCAGCAAGATGGTTTTGTCACTGAAGCCAACATGTTGTGAAACTGCAGCCTGAGCTGATCGGGACTTTCCTGCCCTCCTCCTGGCCTTGGCAGCTCATTCCTGAGCTCTTCCACCTGAGCTCTGACAACTGCTCCCTTGTGGCCATGCTGTGTGTTGTGTGTTCTAGGTCTCCAAGTCGGCTCTCTGGGTGGCAGCAAGATCATGGGAAGCTTGAGTGAGTCATGGGGGGGTCCCTTTTGCAGGACAGCTCATATTTAAGACCTGTGTAAAGACATTGTGAAACTGCACCCATCATGCTGAGGCTTGCCTTGTTATTGTCAACATGCAATGGCCCCAGTGAAACCAACTTCAAACGCTTAGTGATGGAACAGGGCCAGGATCTCTCTCAGTGTTGCAAATTGTGCCACAGCTGAGAAAAAAGCCGCTTTTTTTTTATTTTGAAGCGCTAGACTTCTGAGTGACAACCTTGAATTTTCAGTGTTAGTTGTGTCACCTACAAGTTAAAGTGTGCTTCTTACCTGCTTTGTATTCTGCATATCCCAGCTTTTATATAACCTTGTGTTGCTGTACAAAGGATGGATATAAATCTTTCATACACACTGTCTCCTGGATTGTGTGTGGGAGTGGGAAATTCTGCACAAGTTAAAAGTACCTGTCCTGAACAAAGACTGGGCTGATTTGATAGCAAGAGCAATGATCTTACAGCTGAAGTGAGGAGCAAGAGCTAGAAAATTAGACACCACCCCCTCCCTCCAATGGGCGAGAAGGGGGACAGCCAAGTCTTGTGGTGCCCAGGAGCAAAGAACAGACTGAATTGAACCTCCTGAGCTGGGCATATTTAAGTGCTGATTTGCATCAATATAGGAAGGGAGACTGAAGTCCAGCAGTTTTACCTGTATATACCTTGCTTAGGGAACAAATGCATCTTATTCATTAATTGGGTTAATGTACAAGTAGTCCCCTAGTTTTGTGCTGTCACCAGCTATACATAGACATATCTTAAAAGCATCAAATTCAGTATATTCCTGGGCATGCTGAATGTGGTCTACTCTGTGCAGCTGGTCACACTTTAAGTGTGACCTATGGGGTTTTTTTGTGTTTTCTTGGATCTCAGATCTGGATGACTTGTCCTGTGCTATGCCCAGCCAAGCTGTATTTACTGTGCCTTGAGGCCATTTAAATACATTGACTCTCTTACCCATTTCATAGCTGTTTGAGTTGCTTTCTGAGGTCTACAGCCTTTCCAAATGCTGTAGTTTATTTGTGTAAATGCTCTAGTTTATTTATGTCAGATTTTTTTTAAAATAGCATTTAATTCTGTATTCAGTTCCCGTCCTGTTAGTAACAAATTTGATTTTTTTAAACTTGTTTATCACTTCTGTTGTTTATGCCTTCTTACTTCTGAGTCTTGGTGACTCCAGCCTAAGTGTGCTGGTTCTTCCCACCTCCACCAGTAGTTTTCTCCATTGCATGCTCTTCCAACATAGCAATTAATCTGGTAACGCTACCCAGAATATCAGATGTTTGAATGCTTAAAGGCTTCCTTTCTTGAAAAAATATAAAAAAAAAAAAAAAATCAGAAACATCCCCAGAACTGTAAGAAACTTACCTTCATTAGCTAAGCTAGAAAATTGTATAGAGTTACAAAGATATGAGAAAAAAAGCCACAAAGCACAACAAAAAGAAACCCAGAAAAAATGGGATTAGCAGGTTTGGAAAACTCTGAAAGGCTCTTGGGAATTTGACTCACTACTTGGATTGTGCAAGGGGGTAGTGACCATTAGGTTTTGTTGCAAGACTGAATGCCTCATGCCCACATGATGGCTTTGCATTTTCTTATTCATGACTTAAAACATATTTCTTAGCATGAGGCTGCTTTACAGATCAAGGCTCTTCCAGGACATTGAGCGCTGCAATGTGGAAATGCCATTTTCCATGATCTAGAGACTTCAGTGTATTGATCTGGGCTTAGTTAATGCATTGTTGGAGAACTTGGGGTGTGCTTGTGTTGCACTTAAAACTTTTCAAATGGTTGCTGCCATGGCACTGACCTGCTTCCATCCTCAGCTGTGTGTTCCTGACTCTTTGCGTGGCTCAGTTCTTCGTCTGAGTTTCTAGGGGTCTGGTTCAGAGAATTAAACCAGCAATAAATTGGGGCTGTTGCACTGGCCACACAGCCCTGAACTGTCTCTTATATGGATACTGATGTTTTTGCAATCAGTCAGGGAATTGGTTCACCCAGCTGAACATGAGGAGTGTTCCTGTTTCATCAACAGGGTGAAAAAGATTCCCCGCCTGAACATCTCTTCTGATACCTTTTCTGGCTCTGGTCCCGGTACAGTTTCTCCCTCAGTGTATTGCCCACAGCACAGCGGATGGAGTGGCAAACAGTGGGTAGGACTGAGAATTTGGTGTGGCACTTCTTAAACCTGCTAGAGAAATCACGATTACCAGTTTCAGCAGGAGAGCACATTTTGTGAGCAACCACTAAATGCAGTGCTTTTGCAGCCAGCAGCTTTTCTCACATACTTATACATTCTTCTGATTTGGTGGTTTATTTCTTTCCCCTTAACTGATATGTTTTACAGTAACTTCAGTTTCTGATACTTTCAAATTCTGGGAAACCACGAGAAACAGTGATTAACTCTTTTTTTGGGAGGTTTTTTGAATTAATAGACATGACTGAAAAGCCTTAGCATGGGAAGCTCATAGAAACCCTTTGCTGCCAATAACCCAGATGGCATCTCTCCAAACTCATGGTGTGGGCTGACAGACTGCAGTACCTCAATGTCCCTTTCCATGATGTTTTATCATGGTTTTTGAGGAACATGCATAAAAGCTTCCCCTCTGGGAGAAGACTGATCTGCATCAGCCCTTTTCTGAGGTTTTGTGTGAAGACACAGACAGCAGTGAGGGCAACAAGCCTGGAGATCAGCCCAGCTACAAGAGTTCCTGGGTTCAGATTACCTTTCAAATATCCCCACACAGTGTTAGGTCTAGTGCCCATAAGAAAGTACACAGCGGAGGCAGTCAGAAAACTGTCAGGGAGCGTGAGGTGTAGAGCAGATAAATAGTGGCATTGTGTTGGTTTATCTTAACAGTACAGTAAAATCACCTTGTTTTTTCCTCCTCTCTCCTTCTCCCAGTCCCCAGTGTCTGGTGTGAGCTGCCAGGGTCCCTTTTGTTTGGAAATGCTGTGGGTTGGTGCCAGTGGCACACAGCACAGGACAAATGTAGAGGACCAGACTATGTAGTTGTGCTTGATTTTATTTCTGTCATTTTCTTCTATATATGATCATCAGATCTTTCATACTGCATCTCTGCATGTATCCCTACAGTTGTTCTTGCTCTTCCAAGTTCTTTTACATGGCTCTGCAGGCTAATTTCTCTAGACTCACAGGGTTTGTCTGTCATCTCTCCTTCTCTCTTTAATTTTGCTTTCTTTTCTTTTCCTTTAAGCTACCACCAAGGTGCCTAAGCAGAAATTTTCAATGAAAATCTTTGTCTTTGCTTTCCTGAAGTTGCACCCTCCCTCTGACCTAGGCTGACAGAGGTCTGTGCCCTTTTCTGGGGGGGTAAAGCCAGGTCTAGCTGCACCTTTCTCAGCTCCTTGAAGAGAATAAAGCTACTGAAAGCTCAGCATTTCAAAACCTATCAGTTTTAGACAAGATAGAGAAGGTGGGAGGATGTGGCATCTTTCTTGCAACAACAAAGGCAGCAAGAGGTACAAAATGTGAGCTTGTCTCAAACGTTTTTTTTACCTTATCTTGAAATTAAGCAGGCTGAATCTGGAAAGGAATTAAGACATTCGTCTGCCTTAAGTTATTTTGGCAAAAGGGTGAGCCTTCTTTGTACCAGTAATGTTCCTTGAGGAACAGCATGGACCTCAGAAGCCATGATTGTATATGCCGTAGCAATTTGGTGAGCATACTTAGCAGAAATGCTAATAAATATGTCCAGTATTGAAATCTTTGTATGTACTGATGTTTACTGCTGTTGATAAAGCTACAAATCTCCTGAAATGGAGATGCAAGTGGAGAGGTGGTAAATGTATCCTTTATACAGAGAAGCATTTCTGAGAAAGTAAAAAACACATCTCCAAATCCAATAAAAATTAGAGACGAAGAGTCATCTGTCATCTAATCCCAGGGACCTGCCAGACCATAGCAGTGAAGCTAGCAGCCCTCACTTCAGTTCAGGATTTCTGATGATTTAGCTTGAAAATACCGTTCTTAATTTCCGTGACAGAAGAATACTGTTTTACAAATGTTTTCAATTCACACATGAAAATAGATAAATGGAAATTTTTACCATCTATTAAAGCTTCAAAGGAAGTAGTTATGTTTAGTTAATTAGTTTTGCTGTTTAAATATCTACAATCCATCCTTTATTGGCATATAGATTTAGTAAAGAATCCATTACGGAAACGATAGCCTGGGGGGAGTGTGTCTCTCCTGTAAACCTTTTTAGCTGATGGGTATTATGAATGTATGTGAAATGTCAGCTTTGTTCAAATGCAGGAATAAAGAATGCTTTTGTAATGTGCATACTCCTAATCTGGTGCTTGATCAGAGGTTTTGGCTTCACAAACGAAAGTGGTAGAGAGAGTGAAGAAGTGCGGAAAAAAAAAGGAGCCAAAACATGTTCCTTGCAAAATATTTGAGGCTGCTGCCTGTAGAGTTTGGTGGGAAGGACATGAGGTCAGACCAGCACAGCGTTGTCTTCATGTGGTCTGTCTGCATCTGTGAAGTACTCTATGAAGTGAGCCTCCATCCATGTCAGTGAGGACCCCACCAATTCTCTGTTTGCCTTTTCTGTCTACTTTTGTCTCTTCTGGGTCACCATTACTTGGATGTTTTTATTCTGGTTCCCTCTCCTTTGTGTCACCCAGTGCAGCGTCATTGCACAAGCCATCATTGCCTCATCCTCACTCAGACATGATTAAGCATCTGCTGGAGTTCGGGCAAGCTGCTTGCACAAATGGGGCTGTTGGCTATGGCTTTATACTCAGAATTTGAACTGCTTAAAACACCTGTCACTTTGGCCCTAAGTGCAATTTGTAGACTCAGTCCATGTTAAAGGACTGGGTCTGTTACAGGCTGGCTACAGGATTTTTTTCCCCCCTGAGTGTCTCAGTTGCTGAAAAAAATGGGGAGAATGCCTCCAGCAAAGCAGCATATTACAAAGTCAGTATTAGTTGAAGGTTGAAGTTATGTATACAGGTGTTCGTGCATTTCTCTGCAAAAGTTCAATGTCTTCGAAGCTGAGCAACAGAAATGTGCTCGGTTTTAAAGTCAACAGTCACTTTCAAAAATGTTGATTTTAATGGGACTAAAGCACATTGGGGGAAAACCAATGATGGAAAATGAAAGCAAGAAATAAAATCTTCAGAAGTTGTTCTGGCAAAGCCTTGCATCGACTCTGTTTTTAGTAATGAAATTAATCTTTCCTAAATGGCAAGGAAAGAAATATTATGGTTCATTTCAATGGGATCTTTAAATATGGTTAGTGTTAATGTACTTAATTTGCTCTAAGAATGATTTTTTTATTACATCATTAGCAGAAGATCAGTTAGATTCCTTTGAATGCACTGTCTGTAGGAGGTTAAAAATTAAAGAGAGTATATGTGTTGCCTTGAGTCTCAATCACATATTGTAACCTGATTCAAAGCCTTCTTAAAGTGATAAGTAGAAAGGAGTCTTTCCCTTGACTTCAAGTTTCTTAGGTGAGTCTTCAAAAGAAAAAATAATTTTGACAATTTCATTCTCGTTAAAAATATGCAAACTTAATTAGTGAATGTAATTGGATTTGTGCCTACACATTTTTAAACATTTTGGTTGTTGTTTGGATGGTTAGGAGACAAAGCGGAGGTTTAGGTTGGATATTAGAAAAAGGTTCTTTACCCAAAGGGTGCTGGAACCCCAGGGAAAGTGGTCACAGGACCAAGCCTGACAGAACTCAAGAAGTGTTTATATGATACTCTTAAGGCATGTGATGTGCAGGGCTAGAGGTTGGACTCGATGATCCTTGTGGGTCCCTTCCAGCTCAGCATATTCTGTCATTCTGTGAAATAAGGTTTTACTTGTGTGAAAACATGTGCGTTCTTCAGGTAGGTACCTTTGCTGGTGAACGGGATTTTGTCCACTTTTTTCTTGTGGCCTCCTAATAGACTGTGGGCAGCGGGGCACCCCATATCCTTGGTAGCTTCAGTGCTCTGAACTTATAACAGAAAGACCTTATAAGACTTTTCCCTTACTTGTGCAGCTCTTAAACTGAAGCAAGTTTTCAACAGTTCCAGGCTTCCTCTATTTACTCAAGAAAAGTTTTTTTGGAAGTAGCCCATTTTATGTGGGACTACTAAGGGTATTGGTATTTCAATCACCATTATGGTGGCTAGGAGAACACTAATGTCAGGGCCAATTTGATTGATTTTGTCAGTACTTTTTCACTACTTGAAGTAACAGAGGCTTATTTAGAGCTGTAGGGGGACTAAGAGAAAAATGTCCTGCCTTGCAGTAGTTTTTGATGCTTCTGGGAGATGCAGAGTGTTTTGTTGACCCAGCCCAGCAGATAGACCAGAGATGTATTTCGTCTTGATCTCGTTATTGTGAAGGTAGGAGATTACCTCTGAGAGGAGGACAGCTAGAAAGAAAATTGGTCTTGGGGCTTACTCAGCCAGTCCATCTCCAACTGAGTCATTTATATTTGTCAGTACAGTGTTGCCTTGGGGATTTTTTTGCACTTGTTAAAAATAAAGACAAACCTCAGGGGGGTGGGGAGTCTGGACAGCATCGCATCAGAGTATGGGAACAGCGTGGGCATTTGGCCTCCTTGCAACATCCTGCTTTTCCAAGTTATCAGAGCAAGTCTTTGCTCTTTTACCAGCCAGGCTTCCTGAGTCCCTCCTCTCACCATGCCCTTTCATCTTTAACTCTTTTTCTTCCTACCTTGGCTGGGAAGAAGGGGGACTTGCCTGCTGTGTGTAAGTCTTCTTTTGCGGCTGTTCTGGAGGTGGAGGATGGAAATTGAGGAGCTTGCCTGGTGTGAATCCAGAAAATAGTGGCTGGGTCAGGCCACTACATAGGCCCTTGGGGGAAGGGAGATCTGCAGCTTTGCTGACTGTTGGCATCACATCTTTCTGGGGGCACAGCAGTTGGTGAGCACCCCTGGAGTGCCTCAGTGAGGGAAGGCTTCACCTGTGGCCTGGGATGGGTGGTGAGCACACCTTGTGCCACTGGATGCTGTCTGAAGGATTTGTATTGGCAATACGTAGGAAGCACACAGGGCTCCTGCTCACCAGCAAGCTGCTTTCCAAAGTCCTGCAGGTCTCCCTGGGCTAGAGCTGCCCTTAGATAAACTGTGTTGTAGGTTTGATTCTGGACATAAACATCTGTAGGAGTATGGCTGGATGCCTGCCACCCCTGGCTTCTCTCTTATACTGGCCAGTAAGGTGGCGTGCAGGAGTGTCATGGTTTAATCACAGCCAGCAACTCGGCCCCACACTGTGATCACTCAGTTATCCCCGTGGGACTGGGTAGGAAACTGGAAAAGTGAGTAAACTCATGGGTTGAGGTAAAGACAGTTGAATAGGTAAAGCCACACAGGCAAGCAAAGCAAAACAAACCAAGGAATTCATTCACCACTTCCCATGGACAGGTGGGTGTTTGTCCATCCCATGGAAAGCAGGTCTCCATCATGCATAATGGTGATGTGGGAAGACAAATGCTAGCATTCCAAACGTCTCACCCTTCCTCCTTCTTCCCCACAGCTTTATATACTGAGTGTGATGCCATATGGTATGGAATGTCCCTTGGGTCAGTTAGGGTCAGCTGTCCCAGCTGTGTCCCCTCACAGCTCTTTGTGCACCCCCAGCCTCCTCACTGGTGTGGTGGGACGAGGGGTAGAAAACACCTTGATGCTGTGTGAACACTGCTCAGTGGTAACAAAACCACCCTTGTGTCATCATCACTGTTTTCAGCACAAATCCAAAACACAGCCCCCACAACTCCTATGGAGAAAATGAATTCTTTTCCAGCCAAAACCTCCATGGAGGGGCAAAGTATAAAAATCTGCATGAGGGTGAGGTGCTGCTCCTTCCCTTTGTATCCCATTCTTCCTCCCTTTGGGCCATTGGCAGTTTGGGACTGCTGGAGCCAGGCATTGTACCCCAGCCACTGCGTGTCATAGCCACCACCAACCTAACCCCCACAGATTTGTTTGAAGTCTTTTTTTAAGCTTTGAAGTACCCAAAGCTATGCCTGCAATATCTTACAGCAAGCACATGTATTACATGGGCAAAATACTCTTTTGTCTAGCTGATAATTTCACAGCATGCTCGTTAGTTCTCTAGTAGGAAAAAATGGTGAATGCTTGTTTTCTCTGTCATTTCTGTTATCAAACACTTTTTTTTAACGTGTCCTGGTATATTTAGTCTACTGATATGTGTGGAAGCTGGCACACACTTACAGGCATCCTTTTAATTCTCAACACCTTTTCTTATTTTTCTAAATCCTTGAGATGGGGTGACCAAGAGTGAATGCTGTGTTGGAGATGGGAGTGTATTGTCAATTTATTTCTATTTTTGCAGTCCCTGGTTCTGATGTTCTCTGAGCCTTTTCCACTGTCACCTTTAGATTTCTTCACTGAGTTGTAAGACCTAATGTTAATCTCATCTGTAATCCCTTATGGGAATATCTTGATGACTGTCCAGATTGGTTTAAAATAACCTTGAAAGACTTTTTGTCTGGCATAGGACTGGGAGACAGATAGCATCTCCACGAAGAACAGAAACACCAGAGTCCCTGGCAGAGGGAAAGCAGGGGATTAAGAGTTGATGAGTGAATTTAACTGTCTTATGAAGAGCTGCAGCCAGCTCTGTGTGATAGACATGCTAGAAATAATAAATTTTTTTCACTTCACCCCTGGAATAACTTTGGTGGCCATGGCATAAGGCACATGGGGAGGTTTTATTAGTTCTCTGTGACCCCCTGATGTACTTCTGTCAGTGATTCCCCAACTCAGCCCTTCTGTCTCTGACCAGATCCTTAAACCCTGACACAGACCCTTTCCCTGATGATGTAGCAGTGCATTTGTCCTTTTGCTGTATTTGAGCATCTAAATTACACCAAGAGGAAACTTCTCTTGAATTCATTGAGTTGCATGGCACAGTTTCATTTTCTGTGTCTGAATGTCATAGGGGACAAAGATGGAGTTGGAGGGATCTGAGGTGAGGTGAAGTCCTTAAGCAGACAAATAGAAACCCTCTGAGTTGGAGGCTAGGTCATGAGGGCTGTTTGCTTTTAAGCCTCCTATAATTTAAGTTTTTTTAATTAATCTACTAATCCAACTGGAGGGAGGAGAGGAGGAGGAGGAGATATTGGCTGGGAGTTGAAGGGGAGGAGCAGGACAACCTCTATGGGGGCCCAGGTGAAACTGCTCTTTGTTTAATTGGAACAGGATTTTTTCATATTTTGTCTCTGGATCTTCAATGTCATCCAAGCCAAGAGTGACAGAAATAATGAATTTTGGTAATTAGAATATTTGTGCTGTATCTGTTTATCTGCTTACAAAGAGAAATGTACCAAATGTAATGTCACAGTATATAGCTGCATGTCAATATATTTTGATAATTCAGTGCGCACTGTTAGGTAACTTTCTTTGAGAAAGAAAGCAAACTCTAAATTGAAGATTTAACTCTATAAAACAATGCAGAATAGGATAAAAATATGATGTTCATTTAAATCAAAGCTTCTCACTGCATTCATTGCACTAGCCAGCCTCTTCCCATCATCTCAGACAGTTGAGTGTACTAATCTTTAAACTTGAGAACAAACTGCACTACTTAGTTATTTGCAAGCTCTTACTGGCCTGTAGTGGTTTGTTTCTGTTGTTTGGTGACATCTCTTAACTAATGAGTAAACTTCTTGTAGAGACTCACCGGCTTATCTGTTGACAAACATCTGACCCTGTTTGACAGCATGGCCTGCCCTGGCTGGGTCATGGCACCTGGTGAAGATTGGGTAGTCAGCACCCAAATACAGGGAGGTGTCCCTTCTTCAAAGTGCCCATAGTCTAAACAAACAATATAGTGAGGGAGAGGAGTAAGGGGAAGTTAAACAGTATGTGCCAACATACTGTGTTTTAGCTCCACAACTTTTTTTTTTTTTTTTTTTTTTTTTTTAATCCTCATTTATGGCTTTGCCCTTGAAGTAACAGACTTCAGGAGCCCAAGTAGCAGCCAGCGCTACAGCTTTTAGGGGAGCAGGCAAGGCCATAGGTGGTGCAGTGCCTGAAAGCTGGGAGGCAGTCACCCTTCTGCTTCTCTTTGGGCCAATGCACAGGCACATCTCTGCCTGCAGTGCCTGGGACTTTGTAGAAGAACCAGATGCTTCCTTTTCTGTTTGAGGTATGTGGGCTCATTACTGGGCAGACCAAATGTCAGTGCTGGAATTATCTCTGGCTTGGTTTTTCCTCCTGCTTTTTCCCTTTTTAGTGATTTCAGAGTAATGGTTTGAAAATTGCGTTGCTTGAAAACAGCCATTTTCCTTGGAAAAATGCTGTTGAGAAAAACTTGAAAATAAGCACTCAAATCCCTGCTCCCAGTCTTTCTGCAATTGCAGCAGGTAAATATACTCTTCAGATGCATCTTAGGCACTGCATAAGGTAAAAGTCACAGGTCCATTCCACTTACATTTCTGTCTATACCAATCCATCTATTCTTTCTTTTACTCACAACTGGCAGTTAGCATTTTCTTCCCAGTAGTTCTGCTGTGCTGGTGACCATGGCTGTTTTGGGAGGGTCAGTCAAAATAAAGATATTTGGGTTCTGAGAATGGTGCATTGCCCTCAGCCTCATTTCCAGAAGGCTTGTGAGGGTGCATGCAAAGCCCTATTGAGCAGAAAACTTGGACTCAAAGGTGCTTGAGTGTCTGTGCTGGCAAACGGTAACGATTTGACTGTCCCAGAAGATGACAACTTTCATCCCAAGAAACTTTCACCCTGTACTGTTATGGTACAGTCTCTAGGTTTTTCCCTTTAGCGTATTGCAGACTTCTGTCCCCTAATCTGAGATGTGTCCCTGCTCATTTCTTGGTGTGCCAGCAACCTTGACAAAGTTTGGTGGTTTAGTAATGAAACTGAGAATACAAAAATAAGGCCTTCCACTTGTGTTTGAAATTCAGTTCATGTCAGTAGTGAGTGAATCCTTTTATCTGGTGGTTGTTCCATGACCTTTGCAAATTAATAGCTTCTTTGCTTTCCTTGTAGTTCTCAGCAGATACTTAGGTTACAAGGGATGCTTATTTATGATACTTTTCTTATTTGTCTCAGGATGCTGGCATTTGTGTTTGGGTTTTCTTTCTTTTCCCTGAAGGATTTCACCTCTTTTGCACTTCTAGATAGAAATGATCCTGGAATCCAGTTTTAGGAATGGCTTATCTAGACAAGCTGAGCCATAGCAAGGACTTGCTGAAGTGCTGGTTACATTAGTGGGGAGATACCGTTATTTAAGATTTGAAAGCTAATGCAAAAATATCATCCTGCTGAAGGCAGGAGGGGTGTGGGACAGTACCAAAACCCAGGTCTTAGACTAAGGAGAGCTTAAAGTTATGGTAAAATATGCTGTGTTGACTTAGAGGCAGTTGTGGACTCTGTCAGAGAGAGCTTTTTTTTTTCTTTTTTTTTTTTTTTTGGAGGTCAAACAGGACCCCCAGGACCTGTCCAGGACCACACTGCATTTGAATCTCATGCCCTTTTTCCTTTCAGTTGCAGATGAGCAGCTTTTCTCCTGTCTTTTTGAATCCAGGAGGCAGCCAGATGTTCAGTTCCTCTTCCAGTCCTGTTTGCAGCCTGTCTGCTGCCTACACCAGCTCCTGGCTCCCAGACTGCTCACTGCATTATTTAGAGCAGAGAAAAGCCCTGTTGTTGAAGCGTAACAGGTTATGTAAGCGTTTTGAAAGTACACCCTCTAGCACTTGAGGTCTTTCAAGTGGTTTTTTTTTTTTTAAAAAATAAAAATTACAGGCTTGCTGGGTCTTCCTACCTGGGCTTTTTCTATATGAAAAGGTTGGATCCTTGGTTAACATTATGTTTTGCCCTCCCAAAAGTTGCTGCATTCATCAGGCTTTACATAAAAAAATAGGGATCAGGTGCAGGCTAACTTGGAAATGAACTACTTAGAACAGAAGTGGATTGACAGATCATAGGCTTTTTAGCATTTCCTTTTTGAGACAAAACTGGAAATAAGAAAATTAATAAGAACTAAGTATTCTTTTCTTTTGCCCGTAAAGTTTTGTAGGAGGTTTTTACCTGGATGTGGAATTTAAAATGTAGTTTAATTCAGCCTTGTGGCATAAGAAATGCATGTTGTATTTCCAACCAAGAGACTTAAGTTTAGGAGCAGACAGACTACTTTAGTATCACCTGCCAATAATAATAATAATAATAATAGCCCTTCAAAACTTCTTTAGTCATTTGATTACCTGCTGTGTATTTAATGTTTTATTCATTTCTTATGCACAGTCTTACTGTCTCAAGTAGATGATTCTACTCATGCCTTGGCTGCAGATTAAACTGAGTTGTATTAGGGGGTCTTGATCACTATTTTGTATATAGTCCTAAGGGTTTTCTGTGAGCTGATATTAATAAGAGAGCATCAAGCTATCTATTGAAATGGTCCAATTCCCGCTTGCTGCATTACAGGCATTGTTTTGTTGGCAGTGTGAGGCCAGAATGGCATGATGAATAGTAATCACAAAGTCAAAGTGTCTGTGGTAGCCATAGATTTTCAAAATCCCAGCAAATTTGTAGGTCTTAGTGGATGATGAAATGCAGTTGTTAATGTGAGTGAGGGACAAAGAAATCCAGGAGTCATGTGTTGCATGGAGGTCGTGTTTTGCCTGAATCAGCTGGGCACGCTTGTTTCCCCCACTTTCCTGCTATTCTGTTCAAGCTAATGAGATGTAGGTTCAGAGAAGAACCTTATCTGAATAGGTTCACTGCCTATTCTGGAAATCTAATGCTGTTAAAGTTTCACTTTTACCATATTACCACCTAATTGTTTTCTACACCTACCATAACCTTTTTCTACCTTGAGTACCTCAATAATCTGATATCCCAAGCTGAATTTTTTGTAAGGATTAGTACAGCAAGTCCTAGATCCATGGTTCCTGTTCCCTAACAATCTTGACCTCAAATGATTCAGTTGTCCTCCTTGTAATACACTTTGTTCAACTGTCTTGAGGTGAAGATTCTTCAAGATGACCATAATGAAGTTTGATATCATGAAGAATAAACCAAGAGGTCTCAAGAGTTAAAACACCAAAAGCCAACATTTTGCATGTTCTTTATGCTAAAGAATGTGTTTTGCTGTTCATATTTGCCTTATATCAAAAGCCTGAGAAGTTTTCTGGAAGACTTTCATGTCTTGGCTGTAAAAGTTTCAAGGAAGGTATTCACTGTGTCTGTTTATTTTGCACATTCTTCTGTATTTCAGTTTTGTCTGAGGGTTGAACTCTCTGACTTGTCAGCATTTAAAATCACATTTCTTTACAGACACATCTTAAGCAGAGTAAGAATCTAGACTTAGGCAGTGATACCTTTGCAGGCCAAAACCAGCTTGGTACTGTTGTGCTGGTATTGTTGGAGCCTCCTGATGAAACAAATGGCAGGGTGTGCAAAAAACCAGCAAGTGACTTTCCTGTGGAAGAGGAAACATCCCTATGCTGTTATGAAAAGGACATCGTGGCCACTACTGACCTGAGTAAGAACTGGATAGGCAGCTTTTGGGTTTTATTTTTTGTTTTGTAGGTGGATGCAGTTGTCATTTTTGCTTCAATGAGCAAATAGTATGACTTGAGCTGATTGATCTATTTAAAGTTTATTCTAAAAATGACTCTCTGGTCTGATTGATCTTTAACAGAGACAACTGAAAGGAAAAAAAAATAAGATCCTATCACATGCAACCTAAATTTCATGTGATTCACGACTGTCTGCATCTGATTTATACAAACTGATATATACAGTTTATACATTTGACATTCTTCCTGCTTTGGGAAATGGCTTCTAATATTGTCATTTAATGTCGTCGTCTTGGCAAAATCTTCCAATTTTTTTTAAGAAATAGAATTCTTAACTGATGCTGTCTCAAGATGAAAATACACTGGCGTATTTTACTTGGGTCAGTATTATATTAGAAATTACTGTCAAACTGTAGACATGATACCTTCTGATATACAGGCTTACAGCCTGTATAATTCAACAAAACTTTTGAAAATGTTCAGACCAACTCAAACATTTGTTCTGTCTGTTGTGGTGTTGACCAGAGTTTATTTGGTTTCCTTTGAAGTTTGACTTTTTAAAAAAAGAAATAATTCTGCAGTTGGAATGAGAAACATCAGGGACAAATTTAATGGTGCAAGCAATTCAGAAGCATTTCCTGAGCTGTTTCATTGCATCTGGTAATTCTTTGCGTAATCTTCTCTTCAGAAATCTTATCTAACCAATTGTATCCAGGCAACATATTTTGAGCCTTTAATCTTCAAAATCCACAGCGTGTGAAACTTAAAAATTTCCTAAAGAGTTGATTAGTGGTAGAGCTGGATACAAATGCAGACAAAACAGAGGCTCCTCACGGCACTGACCCAGGCTCCAGGTTGGAGCCACTGTCAAAAGCTCCCTGGGCCCTTGGCCAAAATACACAGATCGGCTCTGGTAACAGTGGGAGTGACCGCGTGTGTGTCTCTACTACTTAACTTAGTTGATGTAGACTTTTTTTCTTCCCAAGTTCTCCTTTCCCATCTGCGTGCTGAGGAGTTGGGATTTGCCAACACTTGCAGTTCTTAACGCTTCAAATAGCCGTAGTTGATATTTTTTAATTTTGCAAGTTGAAACAAGGGAAATTCCAGTTCAATATGAGGCAGAAAATCTTCAGAATGTGAGGTCAAACACTGGGACAAGTTGCCCTGCGAGTCTGTTATCGTCGTCCCCGGAGGAATTCAGAACTTGCCTGGGCAAGGCCCCGAGCAGCCGGCTCTTGACTGAGATTGGCCCTACTATGAGCAGGGGCTGCACCAGGCAACCTCCAGAGGTCCCTTCCAAACTCTACAGCTTTGCAACTTGTGTTCAGCAATTAATGAAATTCTTCTGAAGGCTGGTGAAATGAGCCCAAGATAAGGAAGGTAGATGTAGATTCTTTGTTATTCATTTATCATTACTTTCATCAAAAATTGAGCATCTTAGTGCCAGTTAAAGAAGGTGTTTTCAAAGAAATATGCATGAAATATAAAAAAGGCAGAAGTTGGTAGAAAGCAAAGCTTTTCTTTTGGTAATTTGCTGGTAATCACAGAGTATTAGTGTAAATATTGAAAAGCTGGGGGAAAAGACTACTTATCTTCCTAGAGGAACCTGTATTTGCTGGCTTTATTCAGCCTTTTCTTGAGATTGTCAGTGTTTCTGTAATTAGGTTCTGTATATCCAGATTGTTCTCTATGTCTCTGATTTTGGTAAGCCTGCCCACTGTATGTGCTAGCAAAGCCTGTACCAAGAGGATATTCAAAGTCTTTAATCTTGTAAAGAAGTAGCTTACAAACACATGCCCAAGAATTCCTGCATGCAACAGCACCATTTCCCTGAAGGCTTCTTTGTTGGTGGCAGCTAAGCTGAGTTCTCCGTTCAGCTCTGGCTGTGACAAGATTCTTCATAGAGAAAATTATATGGGTATTTGGTGACCTTCTCTGGGATTAGTGGTTTTTTTTCCTCTCTGTGTACACCAGTTTCACGTTATTGTGTTTCAGAATCACAGAATTATCAAGGTCGGAAGAGACCTTCAAGATCATCTACTCCAACCACCCACCCAGCACCGCCATAATCACCCCTAAACCATATCCCCGAGTGCCACATTCAGATGCCTCTTGAACACTTCAGAGATGGTGACTCCACTATGTCCCTGGGCAACTTTGCTTGTACTATTTGCTGGATTAAAAACTGGCTGAATGGCCAGACCCAGAGAGTGGTGGTGGATGATAAAGGGTCTAAGAGAAGCATCTGAGGGATCTTAGAGAAAAAAAGGCTCAGGGAAGGCCTTATCTCTATAACTACCTAAAAGGAGGTTGTGTCAAGGTGAGTCAGCCTCTCCTCCAGGCAGCTAGCAACAGGACAAGATGAAATGGCCTCAGGTTGTGCCAAGGGAAGTTCACGTTGGAGTGGAAGAATTTCAGGAAGAATTTCTTCACAAAGAAAGGGTAAGCACTGGAATGGGCTGCCCAGGGAGATGGTGGAGTCACCATCCCTGCATGTTCCCAAGAAATGACTGGACGAGGCACTTAGTGCCGTGGTTTAGTTGGTAGGGTGGTATTTGGCCAAAGCTTGGACTCGGTGGTCTTGGAGGGGTTTTGCAACTTCAGTGATTTGCATCTGTGAGCAAAAAGGCTAACCAGATAGAGAGGATGAATTAATTTTGGTTGAACCTCAGCAGCCCTATTGCATCCTCATAACTAATGCTTGTTCAGCTCTGCTGTTGTCAGCAGGGTTTTCGGAGAGAGCACCAGGAAGGGGTGTGTGTTGTGGTTTAGCCAAGGCATGTAGCTCTCTGTAGGAGATTAACTGTGATCTTGTTTCTATTGTAACCAAGAGACTGTCTCAATAGAGGGTCTGTGTGGGCGCAGAGAGGATTTGCTTCATTGTTGGAACAACTTTTGGCCCCCGAGTGTCTCCCCTGCAGCTACTAAATAAATTCCTTGGAGCTCTGTGTTTCTGACCATTATTTTTACCATCCATCCTTGATTGAGATTATGGCAGAGAGTTCAGTGCCCTGTTTTTATTGCCAGGAAATAAAAAAGATTTTCTGTGCAAACTAAAATATGTTTCTTCATGCTCTGGTCGGCTTAGACCTCTGTATGGTTTTGGGTATAGATTTTGGATTATCTTTTGGTTTTATTTATACCTTGCCTCCTTTGTATTTTTTCCCCATAGTTTTCAGGAGACTGAGAGGAGACATCATTGCAGTCTACAACTTTCTTACTAGGGGAAGGAGGAGAGGCAGGCACTGATATCTTCTCTGTGGTGACCAGGGACAGGACCTGAGGGAATGGCCTGAAACTGTGTCAGGGGAGGTTTAGAAAAAGGTTCTTCATTCAGAGGGTGATTGGGCACTGAACAGGCTCCCCAGGGAAATGGTCACAGCACCAAGCCCAAAAGAGTTCAAGAAGCGTTGGGATGATACTTTCAGGCACGTGGTGTGACTCTTGGAGATGGTCCTGTGCAGGACTAGGGGCTGGACTCAATGATCCTTGTGGGTACCTTCCAACTCAGCATATTCTGTGAATTTCTTACTTGTTAAACACTCCTGTCCCTCTGACATTTGAAAACTCAAGTTCTGTACTCTCTCCTTCTACATACACTTTTTAGCATTTGGAAATGAAGATCCCAAAGATAACTATTGCTCAACAGTCCATATTAATGGGCCTTACCTGCAGAAAACAAGTATTGAGAGACCTCAACATATAGCTTTAACTTGTACCTTGAAATTGTGCATATTAGACTGGAAAACATGCAGCCGTGTGAGCCCAGGGAATTAATGTGATGAAGACCTTGGGCACAGGTGCTAGTTTTCTTAAGTGGCTGTTCAGAACAAAGTGCCCATGTGGACACTGGAATTCTTCACAGGTTGAGTGAGTTGATAGTGCTTTGAGGGTACTAGTCGTTATGCTTGAATACCAATTCAGACTAAATGCTGCAATAATGGTGTTCCAGACTAGTGCTTGCATTAGAGAAAATTAAGTTATAATAGCGGATATATTTTTGAATATGGAATAGGTTGGTACCGTTTCTCCTGTCCAGCTAAGACTAATTATTGTAATTTTACCATAAAAAATGGAATAAACTGGTAGCTAATTTAGTGATGGAGGTGGGTTTGGAATACAGTTTAGATTTCAGTTGTATAAGTAAAATCCTTTTATTCTTCTAAACAGAAGAAAACATCAATTAAAACACATGCAATACGTTATCTGATTCCTTTTTTTCCCTTCTTTTGGTAGTATTAGATTCTGACTTTAATTCTTCCCTACAGACAGTCCTCACTGTTCAGTGCAAACACATGAGTTCATTGGTTTCGACAGTAAATATTCTTCGCAGTAATATTGGTGTTAATAGTAAGATAAGTTAGCAGTTGAATTTGCAGGACTGTATGTGACTATTCTGTGTTTTGACAGCTTGGCCTTTAGCATTAGGCCTTGTTCATTTCCTTGGGAAGCATCACTGGGCAGAGCAGTGGAGTGAAGGCATTCAGAGGCTGAAAATCTGACACCCACTCATGGACTGGGGAGACTGCCCAGCGGTTGGGGTTTGCCCTTAGGTTATCAGGTGTAAGCAGCATATTACCGGGGCAGCACTTATCATCTTTGATTTGTTAAGACAAAAAAGCAGGACATTTGAAAATCCTTAGGCTCCCATGAGAGATTTCCAAGGAAAAGAAGGCATCTCTGTAGGGGCTGTATGTGACAGGGTGGTTCCTGATCTGTCGGGATGCATATTGAATTGTGTAGTATATTGGTTGGTGACAGGGATGTGTAATTGTGTGACCCTGTATGAAAAAGGATTTATAGTTTATCTTTTAATGGTCAAAATTAATTTTAAATTAATATTTATATTTTGTTTTGTCTCACAGGGATAATTACTTTAAAAGTTTATTCAATTTCACACCTGCTGAGAAAAGTCTTTTTTTAATCATCCGTCCCTCACTGTCTGTGCAAGATGCGATCAAAATAAACCTGCCCAGAAGAATTCCTGAATGTCTCTGTCCTATCTCTGCATTTCCAAGCTTTATGTTGGAAACAGGGTAATCCATACCTTTGATTTGGAATAGGTTTGGGAAGGAATGGGGAAAGGAGGGATGGATGGGTTTGAGCTACATCTGTTTTTGAGATCCATTAGTTGGGATTTGCGAAACATAACGAACTTCCTTGCCATCTCTGATTGTAGTTTGCAGTTAAAAGAATAATGTATATGCATGTGATTTGGGTATGGTAATGTAATCAAAAAAACCTTATGGAAACTCCAGAGCATTTAATTTACTCCTTTTTTCCAGTCTCCCAAGTTTTTGCAGTACCACTTCAGCATTTAAAAATTATAATTGAATGATATGACCTTGGATTTAAAATACTGGATTTGATGCAAAATCAAATAGAGATTGATCAGTTGGAGTCTCTTGGTCTTCTGTGTAAAGTTCATTCCTCTGAACTTTAGCTAACTGCTTGACAGCTAGCTAAAACGAGATACTTACTCTTCCTGGTTGTTAACAGAGAAAAAGAGGAAACCTGGCAGCTCCAAAAGCTGATTTCTTCCCACTTTGCAATAACTGCTGCATGAATTGCCCTCTTGAGAGAACTATTTATCTCTGTGAACTATAGAGATTGCCAGTTTCTAACATAGTAATTTTAACTCAGTGGATGCCTCCCGTTACGCCCACATTGTTGGCTGTTTTCATTTTGGATTTTAAGTTGTATTAGATCACATTAAAGGCCTCCTTCTCCCCCCAGACTTCTCATTTTTAGTCATTTGATTTTGCTAACTTGATCACCAAGGGAATAGCAGCAGCATGTGTCTACCAAAAGCTAACTGTGCCAAAGCAGCAGAGACAATTAAATCATCTCCTGAAGTCTTGGGAGCTCAGCCAATGCCTGGTTTCTGCTCTACAAGATTTCCTTGTATTTTTCGTCTTAAAAGACCAATGTCACCATGCTTGGTTAAGCATGAGGATTGATGATATTGGTGACTGGAATCCTGAACAGGGCCAGCTGCTGCACGGGATGCTTGTGGTGCCCAGCTAGTGCCATGCCTCTGAACTGAAGGGCACTTCTAGAAAGAAGAGGGTTTATGGTTCAAGCCTCAGTTCTCAGCTTCCATCCAGGGCTCCATCTGGCCCAGTCTGGAGCATTGGGAAGTGGGGATGACTCTTTGTTTATGGGTACTTCTGGCAAGGACTTGACACAAGCTGAAGGCAGCTGTATGTCTTATACCAGGCAGTTTCTTCCCATTGCAAGGGAACAGACTCCTGCTCAGACAAATTGTTATCTGGGGCTTGGACTCTCTGTTAATTCTTTGAGGAATCCAATGTTCTGTGTTTTTTTCTGTGTGTGTAATTGGACTTCCTGGTTATTTGCAAAAAACCTGAAGTCTGACAGCCCTAGAATTAATGGAGCCTGGTTTTCAGTGAATCCTGTTTCATGGTTGATTTACTTCTTAATCTAATTAATCAGCTAGAAATATTATAAGACTGTGTGGTGGGAACTATGTCTTGTAAACATCAGAGTCCAGTGGCAAGAGTGACAGTTGTAATATCTTAACAGAGGAAAAGTTTTGCTGAGCTTTTATCTCTTTACCAAAGAATCTACAAGGAAAGAAAACATTTCGTACCGTTTTCATTCTGTAGCTCTTCTGGTATCTAAGAAGGGTTTGCCTCTGGTTATTTCCTTTAGCAGGCTACTGATAAAGTCTGTCTACTCTGCTGTGTTTGATCACCATTTCCAAGGAGGTACAATATATTGTCCAAGGTTGAGGTGTGTTTTCCTTCCTTGTACTTTTCCAGCTTTTAGAGGGATTGCTTGGATGTCTGTAGTGGTAGCAACCCAAAAGCAAGACAGACTTTTTTTTGTCATAGGAAACATCAGGATCATATCCCTGCAATGCTGGGCAATGCAGAAGGGAGCCAGAGGAGACAGTGCTTTGATTGAAGAGATCAGCATTTAAAAATAACGAGAATTCAGGAGAAGTAAAACAACAGCAGAAACCCTCGTGCAATTAAGATGAGAATAAAACAGAGTTTAAAGGTGCGAGTAATAGTGAAAGAGGATGAGCAATTGCATAGACTTAGTTTTGTGGAATTACTCAGCCCTGACCTACCTAATTGATTGATTGTAGGGAACAAATTAGACAGTAAAATAGAGCTGATCTCTGTTCTTCTCCTTGGTAGTTACCAGTTGGGGAAGTCCTGTAGGTTTTGTGTCAGACACAGAATATATGCACAAAGGGGTATCCTTAAAAATTAATATAGTGAGGACATCGAAAGGAGAGGATGGTAGGAAAAGGTCGTTTAAACTTAATGCCTGTTTGAGGCTGCTGAAGGACTGTAAGAGTAGCAAACAGTATATTGTGTTGGAGAATATGTAGGGGAAAAAAAATCACTGTATGTGTCTCTGTTTCTGCACTGGTATTTCTATATCTGAAAGATGACAGGAACAGGCAGCACTGTGTGAGCAGCTGGGGCTTTGCTCTGTGCGTGCTCAGGGCAGTGAGCAGGATGGCCTGTGAGCAGAGGCTGCCTCTGCACACACTGCCTTTCCTCCCACTGGAGGAGCAATTGTGGAATTTAAAGAAAAACAATGGTTCTTCTAAAAGTGATAGCCCATGCAAAGGAGTCTGCTTTTCATCACAACGCAGAGTCGGATGCTTGACTTCAGGCAGCTGTAGCTGCAGCAGAGGTCTGCTCCAGCACAGGGGTGAGGGGGAATGGAGACAGCAGTAGGGGCAACCTGGTCCCTGAGTGCTTGGACCTGCCTTCCTCCCCTTTCCCCTGTGGGATGAAGAGACCCTAGTGCTACAAGAACACTGTAGGAGACTTGTTTAGTTAAGAAGTGTGGACCCTTTTTTTCACTCAGCCATGTTGTTCAAGAGATTCTCCTCTACCCCAAAAGTACTGGTCACAAATTTTGAGGTAAATACACACCTGCTCATTCTTGAGCCTCACAGGCAAGTATCAGCCACACGCTCCTGAGTGTGTATTTTAAAAAACAGTTACTTCTGTTCTCAATTAAGAAATAGCAGGATTGGGGTGCCATAGGAGTGGGGGATGCATGGCTGGGAGAGGCGCTGTTAGTGGCTCTTTGGGTTAGCCTTGCTGGAAAGTGAAACATGACTTAATTGCAGAAGGGTTTCTGTTGTTGTTTTACTTCTCCTGAAGAACTTCTTGAGCTTTCCATCTCCTGAACACAGCAGGCATCTGCACGATTACTGCGGCATGATGCAAAGAGAAGGGGGGAGAAACTGTTGACTGGGGGATCCTGACAAACATTATTTAAACCATTGGAGAAGTGCAGCAGATTGACTCCCCGGCCGTCACTGCTGATAATGCTGCTTGTAGAGCTTGTCAGCATTCCAGCTTCACATTTTTATAACCATTTAATTACTGCCTGTATTGAATATAGCTGGAATTCACCATTGCAGCTAATGCTCTGGAAGTGCACTGTAGACTGTAGGAAAGTGGAGAATTTCAAGGAGAGTAATGTAATGAGTTTGCTCATCCCGTTAGGTAACATCTCAGTAACAGCCCAAATAACCATTCTGTTTGTTTTGCATTTGGGTGTTTTTGTTGTTTTTTTTGTTGGGTTTTTTTTAGGATATGCTGTCCTTGATTTGATGAAATTTTCTTTTCCATTAAAATCACAATCCCCTTCTCAAAACTTGGTTTGACTGTATATTACTAAATATGTTTTATCCTCAACTTTCTTCTAGCTCCCCATGCCTGATGGGGTGGTGGTGGACTGTGCTGTGGTCTAACACGAACACCTCATTCCTGTGTTATCTGAGGCTTCCCCTCGTATGGAGCGGTGCAGACCTACTGCTGCAACTTGATCTGACTGTGGTGGGTGCTGCTGTGAGGCAATCTGAAAATACTGATGCGTAGAGAATGCTCTGAATATTGTAAAGATATTTTGTCAGAGAGGCAATACTTCTCTGTAATGGTAGATAGGATTCTTGACATGAGCAAGTTGGCGTCATTCACCATAGTACAACATGTGGCTCATGGGATGTTTCTGCCCTTGCTGCTGTGCTCTGCCATGGAGACAGAAGCTGCACAGCACAGTACAGGGGCTTCTCACAGCACCTGCCCCAGCACAAGAGACTGCTGGGGTGAGAGAGACGTTGCAGTCTGGCATCAGCTGCTGCTCCCTGTGTGCACCCTGTGCACAGAGCAAAGGGGAGAGGACAAGGACAGCCCAGCCCAGCAGCATTGGTTGTCTTGTCCTCCTCTTTTCCCTTCTTCCCTCCTTTGCAGAAGAGTTTAGAGGCTGCTGAGAGGGAAAGGGTAAAAGGGAAGGTGAGATATTTGGGCAGGGAGGGAGAAGATTGGTACTCCTTGGGATGAGTGAGAGGGGTGTGCAGTATGTGCCCGTGGGAGGGAGGCAGGGAAGGGGCTGGGGTGGATGCTGGCTGAAGGGCAGACTGCTGCTACCAACCAGTTCCTGGCAGAGGAACACATCCAGATGTGGTCCCAGGGGTTGAGGGGGTGGGACCACCGTGATCAGGTAGCAGCTTCTGGAGGAATGGGGAGCCAGAAATCTCTAGCTGTCTAACAGTGCCCAAGGATATGGCATATGTTGAGGAGATGCATGTATATCTGCAAATATTTGAAAGGTCTATGCATTCCTATATTGGCTTGCATATATAGTTGTTCTGTTGTATATTTGTTGCTGCTGAATTATCTTGTTAACACTTTGGTTGAAGAGGTCTTTCTGGTCATTGATCATTAATGTCGCTGAATGCTAAACACAACCCCTATAAACCTCAAAGTGTGAGCCAGGTCTAGTGTTTGTAAGCTAAACTGAGGTGCAAGGATTGTGCTGTCAATCTGGAAAAATCCCGTGAGTCTTCTAGTCCTGCCTCTGAAGGTGATGATGATTTGTTCCTTCAGTGGGCTGAAACAAGGCAGTGCAATATAAATAGTGTGAAAAACAGTCTTGAGGAAGCTGAAGTGACCTAGAAACACTATTTACTGGCACATACTTCAGAACTGGTCTGCCTTCTTTGCAGTTAATAGGCTTGTACAATCTCTAATCTATCATGCATTTAATAAGAGAGTTACAGAATAACCTTTGGTTAAACAAAGAGTGTATAAAGCACTCCAGTATTCTCAGCTCCTAACTTAGGATATGTAGTGAACCATTATTTACTCACCGGAATAAGTTTCTAACACTTCCTGTGGTGGAAGAGGTGTAAATACCACAGGCATAAATCTGTCATTAGGTGTATTAACATCCTCTCCTAAGTACTATTCTTTTTTTCTTATATCCAATAACCAACCAGGCAAATTGGTCTTACGTTCCTCAAAAGTTTTGCTTTAGGCTCTCAATCTGCCACCAACTTTATTTCAGCTTCTTACGGCTTCTGGAAGGGGGGAAATCGGAAAAGTGGTCTTTTAAGAGTTGGAGATGAGCATGGTGTAAATATTGAATGGTTTATCAGTTTCTGACATTTACTGAAATCTAGGGTTTCAGACTTTTTTTTTTTTTTTAAAGGTTAAAAACTAGAGCACAAACCTAGAATGGCAGTGAGCCCAAAGGTCAGCTTAGCTGAGTGAGTGATCTCTTTAGAAATGTATATCAATAATATTCTGATGACCTTTGGTGTACAGGATGAGAGAAGAGTCACCCTGACTGTAGGGACACAGATAGGCTGGTGTTTGTGATCTGCACTGAGTGAGGCATGGTGTAAGGCTGAAGTCAGAGCTCTTTTCCAGTCATTCTATTTGGGATATCTCTTGTTGAACTGGAGTTCAACAGCTACTCATGCAGCTACTTGCCAGGGTTAGTTTTCCTCCCACTGCCCATTCTTTCCTTTATAGACTATTCACATCTTCATCTTTGACCCTTGAACCTGACCTAATTCCCATTGAAGATGAACCCACTGACTTTGGCAGAAGTTGTAAGTGACCTTGAGACCAGAAGCTCTTTACGGGAGAAACTGCACTTGATACATTTTTTTCCCTCTGTGCCCATCAGTGCTGCTGTTAAAAAGAAAAAAAAAAAAAAAAGAAAAAAGAAAGAAAAAAAAAAAGAAAGCAGCAGCATTGATATAATCTGATTGAGCTCTCTGCAAGTAGCAAGAGAGACCTGCCCTTGAGCTAAATAAAGCAAACAAGCCTCAAACAGATAGTTATCCCTGTTGTGTATCCCCAAGCCTCTGTAAAAGCATAGATGATCTGGATGGGAAAGCTGTGCTTTCAACTCCTCATTTCAAAGGTACTCCCACACTGGAGCATAAAGAAAACCAGTTATGCTAATGGAAGCATACACTTCTTATCCTTTGCTTTCAGTCTGCCTTAGCCTTGCAAGCTTGTTTACTTTTGCAACAGGATTATTCCCAGGTCTTCCAGGACATTCATACAAGAAGTGTTGTGGGGTTTTTTTTCCCTTTTGTGGGAATTGGCCTGAACATGTGAGGCCAAGACAGAGATTGTGAGGTTTAGCCGAGCTGCAGTTAATCTGCACATGTATTGAGGACTTTCCTTTGTGTGTGCATCAAGGCACATATAATGCTGGGCATCCTTGTCTGACTTGCTGCTCCTAGTTGCTTGAGCTGTCCTCGCTTCAGACAAATGCTTTTGTTTCTCTATCTGTATCTACATCTAACAGCAGAATTCAAGCAACAACTCCAGTGCGAAAACCTTTTTATGCCTGAGGTGGTGCTGAAAGTTGATCTTGATCGATCCCTGCTTGGGAAGCAGCAGTGATAACCACACAGGGAAAAATCTGGCTACTATTAATTGCAAATGCATCCTAGCAACTGTATCGCCCTACTCGGATTTCCTTTTCTTCCCCATGTTTTTCCAGTGTTTTTACAAACGGCACCTGCTACTGCTTTCTGCCTTGCAGGGAACACAATACAGCTGTAACAACACTGGGAGATACATGCATGATTTTTACCGTGGGCTCTTCTGCCTGCTTATTTCCTTGTCATGTCTCTATTGTCTCTTGTACTTGATTTCTAAGATCTTTGGGAGGGGAACAGCTTTTTTGTTCTGTGTTTGCACAGCATCTGAGGCTGTCATGCCCCGGTTTGTCACTAATGCTGGTAAGTGCTCCAGTAGTACAAATGGCAAATAAATTTGAGATACAAACAAATTAGCATTCTTCTCACTGATTAAACAAATGGTTTTCTCTGTGATGATTTGAACCGGGGTTGCATTTCAATACAGCCCTTTGAAGCTCAGCTTGAAATTGCCAGTTTCTTTTCCAGCCTCTCTTATCAGCTTTCTGTACTAGTTGACCAAAAAGTACTTGGCAGGCAGTTTGCAGACTCTGAAAAACAATAGGTTGTATTGTTTTAACCTGGCTTTGACCTAACCTGGAACAGCCAAACTGGCATTTAGCGTAGTGAGCAAACGCGTTTTGATGTGCCGAGTCAACTGCACTTGCTGAGAGCAGCTGCTGAGAGCAACCTGTGCCTGTCTTGCCCTACAGAGAGGAGGGGGGACCATGCCAGCCCCAGCATCGGCACAGTAGCAGGACAGTCTCAGTAATTCTTTGTAATAGGGCTTGAATGAAGCAGGGAATTACTTTACCCTTAAATTGAAGATTAATGTGATTTTTTTCTAGGACAGAAAACATTGCTTGTTTTCTGGAAGGATAAAGTGTCCACTGAAACGGGATTATATTTACATTATTATTGCAGGGTGATCTGTGAAATAGGCTTTCTGTTCCTCAGTAAAGAGCCATGACCCCTCACAGAGTTATCTTTTAAGCTGCATGCTAAACCCACAGGGGCTTATGGCTCAAAGCTAATGGGGATTTAACTTCTCACTGAAAGGAATTTGAAGCCTAACCCTATTTGGATGCTCTTTGCTCTCATTGATTAAATGCCCAGTGCACTGCAAGAAACCTAATAGAATCATAGCTGTATAAATTTTCCATCTGACAAAATGGATGCTGGGAAACTCTATGCAATATTTATTAGAAAAGGAGTTTGATCTTAAAAAGACATTTTAAATCAAAATGTCAATTCACAGTTCTATTTTGTTTATAGAGAAAAAATTTGAATGAAAATGTATTTTTCAGAGCACCTCACAAAATCATTTCATGAAAAAAATCAGATTCTGATTTCAGTATTTTTATGAGGATTTTTACTGTTTCCCTTGTTCCCTGTGTTCAGTAATTTATTTTTTTTTTTTGAGATCCTGCCTGCAGAATAGTTTTAGATTATGCTGTTTAATCTGATTTAAACTAAACCTGCCCGTCCTCCTGAGTATTTCCTTTCACCCCAAACTTCGCTTAGGTTCCAGGAGGGCCATATTCCATCAGGGATCACTGGCATTTTTTAAGATACAGTAACTGTAGCTCTTTGGGGATGAGAATAGAAGAGCTGTCATCTTGGTAAGAACTTCTCACCTCAAAGAGCAGCACATGATGCCATCCATGGTCCTGTGGCAGCACAGTTGGGTTTCGGTCTCAGTCTCTTTGTGTGCTTCAGTTCTGAGAATTTCCTGTGCTCAAAGTGTAGGTACTTTCTGAATAACTTTAAACCTGTGCTAATGACTAGTGTGCTTGTTCTTTAATTGTTGTAGTTTGTTGTTAGTTTTTTGGTGGTTTATTCCCAGAGAAAACCATAATCCTTGGGAGGAAAGAGCTCCATTCAAATGGAAGCCAAAGAACTGAGGCACAAGGATGTGGTTAAATGTTTCATTGTCAGTCTCTTTTCACCACCCTTGCTGGATATACAGTCCTGCTTCCTTCATTCCCTGAAATACAAGGGGTGGTGTCATGTGAGTTCTGTCTCCCTTCCTGTGCCTCTCTCTGTTTCAGGTAGTTTTGTCCCGTTGATAGGTGTAGAGCCAAACCTCCTTCCAGGTCTGCCACTTTCCTGATGGGTCATCTTGGAAATTACTTTGGGTGGAGTAGAGGGAGTGTGAGACTGCTTGGACTTCAGAACTAGGCAAAGGTGGTCTTGAGCGATCATTATGCCACGAAAATAAATGAAAATAAGAGTTGCTACATTATGCCCACCTCTGATCAGAAACACTCATCCCAGTTCCCCATGATTCATTTAGGGACCTCCTTGGATTTGTGTTTCTTCGTCATTGAACTTCAGTAGTGTTCGTATTCTTTCCTTCCTGCCTTCCTGCCTGCCTTCTTTCTATACCTCTATGGATTAAAGTATTTATAATCTCTGGCACATGAGTGTTGTGGATATGGCCATTGGTCTGTCCTGTTGGAAAGGGTAAAAACTAAAGGATTCCCAAAAATAAGGACTTGCATGGTGATCTGATGCCTTTTGGTGCATAGCCCAGCCACAGGAGGTTCTTTGTTGAATGTGTGCCCTGAGTTTGTTCATCTCAAAGCTCTTGGTATTGTCTAGTGAAGAACAAAAAGGATGACCTGAAATTTTGCAAGTGATTGCAGCCCTGTGCTTCAGAGGAAATCCTTGGAATCTTAAAAGGTCTTCCGGGTTTTCCAATAGGGAGAAGACCGTGGGCATTGTGAACCCAGTTTTCACTGACACTAGGATCTCTTTGAGTTGTTCAAAAAGCAAAAGTCATGAAGGGGTAGAAATTAAGTTTCATGCTGAGAACTCTGTCACTGACTTACTGCATGACTTTGAGGAAAGCATTTTAACTTGCCTGTGTCAGTTTAGCCATCTGTAAAACAGGTACAATCATACACAGCATAATAATTTCCCTCTCAGGGAGTGCCATTTTCAGTCTATCCTGTACTACTTAATGATTTGTGTGACTGCTGAAATAACAGCATCTTCTAAAACTGTAATATCCTTACGTATTTTTCACATAATCACTAGCGGTTGAAATATTTGTTCTGACACTTGAGATTACTCATGTAAATAGAAAAATTATAGCATGCTGGCAATGCCAGACACCTTGAATTCCATCTGAACATGTGGGTGATTGGAGAGGGATCTATAAATACTAACAGAGGCAGGGAAACAAGCATGAGCAGCACACAAGAAATTCTGAAACAAGTTATTCCTGAGATATATGTAAAAGATTTTAAAGTATCATGTCAATTTCAGGTAGGAGATGGCCCTTAGAAATCTAAGTACTAGTTCCACTGAAGGAATGTATTTCATACCATTTCCCTGCTTTGCATGAAGTCACATTTTTCTGTTGTATTTGAGGAGGGTTACAAGGAGTATGATGACCTACTCCTAGTATCAATTGACTAAAACCACTTTTTTTTTTTTTTTTTTTTAAACTTAGGAAACATTCTGCCTTGGAGACAAGCAGAAGCTCCAGTTTTGTTATCAGTGAGTGACTCATAGGTGCCATAATGCCTTTTCTCAAAATGTGACTGCTTATTTCCATGTTGAGCTCCCAAATTGCCAGTTTCAGATGTTTTCCACTGCCATTATGAATGATCTGCATAGTTCTAATGGTAGAGTTTATGGTGTCATGTAACAGCATAGCAAATGAGCAGTGTAACATTTTACATAAAACTGTAGTAAGTTGGATAGCTACAGCTTGCAGGTTTAGACAGTAGTCTTTTTCTGTTTGTAATTTATTTGATAAGGAACACTTGTGCAATGTCGCTGCTTCCTGAGTAGTGTTTCATTTGAGAATAAGCCCTTCAAGATAGCATCAGTGTCTCCTTCTAGATCAAACTGTAAACATCTCTCTTTTAACCAAATATTGCACTTCCGGGATTTACAGGATATGTACAAGCTCAAATTTGTTTTTCACATTATGAAGGGAGTGATATATCTGCTTTTATTTTGGGGAAGTACATAAAGTTTTTGAAAGATAGATGAATAGCTTATGGGACTTTGACACTAGAATTGATGTACTTATCATTAGTTACATATCAAAACTCAAAACTGAATACATCCAATTAATTGAAACAGAAACTTTGAAATTTAAAATAAACTAAATTACTTGAAGGAAACTGTAACACATTCAGTGTAGTAGGTATGTGATGGAGCCCTTATAATGGAAACTATAGAGAAACACCAACTGGAAAGAGTTTGCCTTTAATTTATTATTACTTTACCAATCTGAAATTTTTGTGTACCAGATTACTGACAGTTTATGACTGCTTTTGATCACTCTATCAGCTCAAGTGCTGATGTCACATATTTAGAGCTTTGATCCAGCCTCCGGTTTCATTGTGATTCTGTCTGACACAAGTTTGTGTCTGTTTAGTTTCTGTTAATCTGTTTTGAACAGAAATACAAAAAAAAATCTCACCCAAGCATTGAAACTTGTCCTGCTTCCTTGAGCATGTGTGCTATTAACTCGGAAGATGGACTTTATTATTAGACCATGGAAATGTAACTCAGTAGGGAGCTGAAAGGGGATGGTTCGCAGTGACCAGCTCCAAGTGACCTCAGGAAGAAGTGGGTGGGAAGTGCTGACTGGAGATGAAGTTTTCAGGCTGTCTAGAATAGGCTGGAGGGGAGTAAGTTGTGTGCTTTACTCATGCTGTGGAGTATGAAACTGTGGCTTTGTTGGAGGAATGAAAACGGATTAATACTTAGAGACTTTGCAGTTAACAAAATTGATACGCTGCATGAGATAAGATGACGTATAAAGCCTTCTCTCCCTAGAAAACATTTGTGTGCTAAGGAAAGTCAGAAAGGGTTGAAAAAGTGTTTCCTAAAGGGGAACATCAGGCCTAGGAAATTGGTGGCTGAATCAGCCCACATCATAGGCAAAGTCTCAGGAAAGGAAACGGAGGAAAAGTAACTGTGGAATTGCTGATGTTGTGCAGAAGCATGGAATGGCCTGGGAATGTAATCTCCAGATCTACAAGTGCTGAAATGAGAGCGAAAAAGGGAGGCCCCTGGTGCAGGTGGGAAGGAGACAGCATCCATAGGGGCTGCCCATGGCTCCAGTCTGGACTCACACTGGGTTTCCCCCTGCAATTCCTTGACTTCTTGGACATTTTTGATGGTGAATTATGTTTTTTGAAACCTGGTATAGATAACACAGAGTAACTGGTCACTGTGACCTATTCAGTTATCAAAACCATGAGGTTTCACAAACTGCACCCTGCATGGCTTCCTGAGAGCAGCCCATTTTGTCCCATTTTCTTTCCCCTGTTTGATGGGGCAAAAAACTTGAAGCCTGATTGTTTACCAGCCACCTTTTGGCACTAATTGCTAAGGTTCTCCTTTCAGGTAAACCTTGTCTTAAATACATGTTTGTCTCCTGCATCTTTCTGAAATTATTGTTTCAAAACAGTCATTCATGTTTTCCATATAAAAAGCGTAAGTGCAAACACTGAATGTTTTTTAAAAAGGATTTAAGAACAGCCCCTTCCTTACAATTTAGGTCCAAGCTGTCTCTTTAAGAGATGAATACAGAATATACTGGATTCAGTGGAATTACTTTAAAGACGGCAGAAGATGGGAAATTGCGCATAGTCTCACTACAGTATGTGAAATGACCAAAGCATAAAGGGGATTTGTGTTCTCATAAGGTGTTTATTTTAACTAATTTGTATTATCTCCCAGAGGTGGAGATCTGATTCTTTTGGCAGATCAAGAGGTTTACTATTTCAAATCCCTTTCAGCATGGGAGAAAGGAGATGATGTTAATGGATGTTACTTGTCTGAACGTAGCAACAGATGTTTATGTAGGAAATGTAGTGGAAACATTCACAAGCAGGATTGTTGACTGCTTTTTGGTTTATGCCCACATTAAAGCTGCTGAAAGGGTCATGTGACATATCTTCATAGATTATCTGATTCATAAGCTCTTTTCTTCAAGTATTTGGGTCTTAGTTTTGATGATGGGACTAGCAGCTTATCTCAATTTTATATCCCATTTTTATACACATCTTCACTATAGTTGGCTTGGGTTTAGTGGAAATTTGATCTCTTACATAACACCTAGCAGGCAAATTCTGGTGGGGTGGTAGAGGACACTCTGTGCTTTTCCCCTGCGAAGGGGAATTCCTTGATCAACTGTCTTCGAGCAGATTCAGTGATGTTGTTCCTTTTACTTTCGTACTGTAAACCTACACATCCTGTCCTCATTCCTCGAGTAACAAAAGAACTTTCCTCCGGCTTGCTGGCTTCTCTTCAGTGGTCTTTGTCTTCCCTCCTAGGAAACAGTTTGAATGTGTCAGAAGAGTCCCAGTTCCTCAGAAAGGCGTCTGGCCAAGAACCTGACCAAGTTGGTCTGTAGTGTTTCTCTCATTAAAAGCTTGCTGCTTCCCCCCCCAAAAAATCATCTGTAAACAGTAACAAAGGATTAATTGTGGAGTCTTGGGACTTGGCAGAAGTGTGTGTAAATGAAGTGCTTTTTTGGAAGCTATATTGCCTGTCCTGCAGATCAAAAAATATATCCAAAATATTTCAGTGTGTATCAGTGGATTAATTCATTTGATTGCCACTTCCCTCCTCTTCTCTTTGTGGGGAGGGGCACTCCGGAGATTGGAATTTTAATTGCTTGACCGCAGTTTCATATTAGTGTTGCACCAAAAGGATATGGATCATTAATTAGGACTAAATATAAGGATCTTTGAGGTTGAGCTATAGCATCAAACAAATGAGTTTAGACAACTCTCAACTAAAATTACAGTCTATCAGTAATTTGAGTTATAATAATGAAACGATTAAAATTTTTTTCTGAGTCGCTGCATGTTGGTTTCTGTGTTTGCAGAGTGCATTCTGGTGGTCTTACAGATATTGGTGGTTCTATATAAATATATACTTAATATTTGTATATATAGCAGGCATATGTATTCTGAAGGCATATACGTATATACATACTTAGTCTAGTTATACATAATTCAGAGTTGTTATACAATGGCATGCCTTATTTAATTTTATTAAATGTTTTGGGGTTTTAATCCATTAGGTAGTTTCATTGGCAATATATAAAACCGGTTTTCTTGCTACTTGCTTTCTTTTTCAGTCAGTACCTAAATTTGTGCTGCTGTATCCAAAGGACAATCTAGCTCTTGAGTGTAATGGTCTGAAAACAGAATATTATCCACATTATTTCTTTAATGTCCAATAGTTTGTATCATATTTTTTCTGGTTTTAAAACTTGATGATGGAAGTGAATTGTAAAACTTCAGTTATACTTTAACTTTCCTGTATCCATGATTCTTAGTGCATTGTGGAATAGGATTGGTATAAACTTGCTTCCTTCGGTGGATTAAAAATTGGTTAGTGGACAGACTGCAAAACGTAACATGTATAGAGTCACCCTAAATTGCTGTGTATGTAGTAGGGTTACATTGTAGTAGGGTGCATTGCTATGAACAACATGTTCTGCAGTATTTGCATCCAGAATTTAGAAGAAAATAGGAAATAATTGCTCATAAAACTTGTGAGTCATCTGAACAGTGTGTGCCTTATTTCAGCTAAATTCATAAACTGAACTTTGGTTATGGACATGTAATTATGCATGTTGATGAAGCAAATGGAAAACAGTGGCTCTGAAATTTAAATAATAACAAAAAAATTTATAAATGGATCAAGTTCTGCCACCTGTTCCACTCCCATATTACATTTGTGCTTTTTTATATATCCATTCGGAGGCTTTTAAAATATGAAACACATTTCAATATGCAAGAGCCATAAAGTCTGGGCTGTAAAACTGAGCAGAATTCAGCCATGAATCTAGAGCTGTGCTTATATTTAGTAGGACATAATTAGTAGGAACTACAAATTATTTTTTTTTTTTTTTTTGACAGAAAACCTATATTCACTTCACTTTGTGATTCTTCTGTAGAATTTCACAGGAAGATGATGTTCACAGTTTATCAATATATTAATGGGTCTTTATCCTTGTAAGTTTTCTTGGGGCTGAGCAACCATCTCCTGTTGAGAGGTAGTAGAAACTAGATGTTTAGTAGTTCAGAAGCTGAAAGGAATTTTCATAGCATGTTTTCCCTCAAAGTGGTTTTCTTGGCTTTTGCTGTGTTTGAGACTCAGTTTCTGGAAAGAGGGTTGTGCTTCTGCTCTCTCTGCCTGATCCTGCTTCCTCTTTCATGGGGGTTTCTGAAACATTTCAGCTGTTTGCCATGAATTCACTGCTGCGTCGCATGGAAACTTGGCTTCTTGGCACCTGGAAGGGACGGCTCTTTTCTTCTGTCCCATCTCTGGGGCATTAAATTCACATTTTTATGTTCCTTCTTAGGTTTACAGCCAAATTTTTTACTTCAGCTTCCTTCCTCCCCCTGCCCCTCTCTCTTTTCCTTAATTAAAATATGCTAAGGTTGAATGCATATAGCTGCAACTGAAAAAGGATGAAAATAGCACAGATGAAATAGCTATACTATTGAGACCTGGACCTTTATTTAGCACTAAATTTGCTGGCATGTCACTGTAGCAAGGTTCAAAAGCTGACAGGATTACTTTTTTGCAACAAATTAATTGTTCATCTCTATTTTTAAAGAGAACAAAATTTTGTTTCCAGTCAAACGTGATTTTTACAGCTTCAGCTGTTCCTCCTGTCTGAGTTAATGACAAAGTCATATTAATTCAGTGTACACAGGAATAGATTCACCACATCTGTGTGTTTTCAGCTTCTCTGCTTAAGAGTACATGCATGAGTCTGAGTATATCAAAACTGAGATGCCAAGTGCTGAAACCATCTCTGACACTGGCTAAAACTGCGTCTTTTCAGCACCTTTGAAAATCATGTAATTTATGGAGTACCCAAGGATGAGCACTGGTTTTGGGAGTTAAGTGACACAGGTTTGGGTATGTGTCTACAAGAAGATTAAAAAAATCAATCACAACACTTCTTGTTTTAAATAGTTTCTGGAAGTCTCGTGCCAGTTTTTCCCTAAGTAGGGAACAAATTAATTTAAAAAAATACTCAGAATAGGATGGGACAAGGAAATCAGAACACTAGTGTTGAGTAGGACAGCTTTTCTGATAAATCACATATGATCCTTCTCACAGAGGAATATTGTGTAACACACCTAAACACAGAAGTCCTTGTAATTGAAGTTAACAAATTTTTTAAAAGGGAGAGAGCGAGCAATGGCAAGATGTGTACTAAGATGTTCTAGAGAAAAGATGGCAATAGATGTTCACAGAGCCTGGGCTCTGGTTTTGCACTGATTTCTGTCTTGGTAGAACTGTTATGAAGTGCCTTAAAAATAGTGATACAGAAATTATCTCTGGCTTTGGCAGAAAATCCCTTGTTGTTCTTGTCCACTCTTCTGAATACTTTTCTTGCTTTCTTTTTGAATTTCAAAACTTCTTCCCTTATTTAACTTCCCTTCCCACAATGCCCCTTTGTAATTTACCCTCCTTTTTGTTACTCAGTCCTTCACAGCTTCTTCAGCTGAGCAGACACAGTGATCTGCACCATTTCCTTGAAGTGTTCTCTCACAGCATTTAGTAACTTCCCCAAATAATTTCACAGTGCTCCTGCCCTTTCAGTTCATGTCACTGCTGTTGAGTCCTGAGTGCAATCAAGTGGCTACAGCCAGTTAGGCAGCCACAGCTCTTTGCAGTGGGGATAGAGACTTAACCAGGGCACAGAAATGTGAGGTCTTCTCTTGTGAAGGAGGAGACTGTGACTGGCAGATTTGCCAAGCATATGAAAAGCAAAAGTAATCTTGAACTACCAAAAGAATTAAAAAACAGAGAAAAATGTTGCAATATTTGCCTGCATAAAGAGAGGAATATGAAGGATATGTGTAAAAGAGTTATTGATTTTTGAATACATTAAGATCATTTCAGAATCCTACATTCTCTTTTCCTATCCATACTGGAAGAAAGCCTGGAAGAGGCTGCGAAGAGATCTAATCTGACACCTCCACCCTCACAAAAGGCTCAAACTCAGTTTTATTTCCCCAAGAGAAGTCTTAAGAAGTGAATTGGGTTTTGTTTACTCCATATATGTATATATATATATATATGTACAAGTAGATTCGCTAAAACTGCTTCCCAGCAAGCAGAAATAGCTGTTGAGATCAGTGGTGTGACACTGACAAGCGTGAACCAGAAGCAAGATGTGAGTTGGCAGCACTGAAAGTGTTGCTGGAACAATTTAGATAGGGGAATAATAGGTTCACTGTCACTTGCTTGAATGTCTTTCTTAAAAACTTCCACATACCTCAGACAGCTCGTGGCTTCTGTACGTAGGAATTGCTTCATGACTATTTACAGGTTGTCTATAGAGGTGGGATGGCTCTCCTGGCCTTACACCAGCGGTATGTTCTATTTTGCCTATTCTGTTCTTCCTCCTTATTGCACCATACTGAGACAGGCAGCAGTCACATCTTCATCTCCTGTATTTGCACAGCTTCCAGGGCTGGGATGCTGGGCGAGCAGAGATCATGAACAGCGCTGGGGGTTAACACCAGCTCGGAGAACTCACACAAGGATGCAATTCCTGAATATCCATTTATTTATTGCTTTCCTTTTTTTTCCATAGTGAAATACATGAGAGAAGCAACCCCCTATGTGAAGAAAGGCTCCCCTGTGTCGGAGATAGGGTGGGAGACGCCGCCCCCCGAATCCCCCCGCTTGGGCTGTGCCTCTGCTGACCCAATGTCGCAGCTTTCGCTCTCCATCCACAGAGACAAGAAGACAATACCACTCAAGATGTGCTACGTGACACGCAACATGACGGTGTCAGACCCCGAGAACAGGTGAGCTGGGGATTTGCCTGGGGTTGGGATTTTGCCTTTGACCTTTACAGCTCTGGGATGGGTGAGCAGGAGCTGGGCAAGGGAAACAGGCACCGGTTTGGGAAGGGTGGGTGGTGGTGTCTGAGACACATGGTGCTGGGTTCAGCTTTTGGGTTTGCTAAAGAAACTCTTCGATGTGGTAATCCAGCATTTTTATTAGAAATGGAATATCAGGAGTTCATTTTCATCCTGATTAAGTGTCTGCCTTTGAAGGAAAAGACACTGTACACACTAATTGGTTACATCCTCCAGGCTGGCTAGATCTGATTCCACTAAATTGCATTTTCTTTCCTTTTTCTAATGAATATTATTTTAAGAATGGTCTGTTTTGTCCATTCCATTCTGGACATTAAAGTCAAGAAGAAGAGAAAAGTTCCACTTAGAAGGCATTAATAGGGAATTTTTGCGACTTCTTGGCTGTTTTTTTTTTTTTTTCTCATAATGTTAAAAATAGGATGAGCTTTTACCAGCCCTTATTTATAACATATGTGGAACAGCTGCACAACACCAGCACACTCCTGATCCCTGCTCTAACAGCTGCTAATAAAAAAGGGACCAGTCAAGTCAGGGATGCAGACTGATTCTCCATCCCAATAATGGCTTTTTTGTGTGCTGCTTTGCCTGGAAGTTGGGTGTAATGTCTTTGATTCTCAGTACTTACGTATGGGCATAAACAAAAGCTACGTTTTCATTTAAGGAGTGGAGCAGAGAACAGAAAGGCATTTGGAGAGAGTGGGTTCCTCTGTAGTCTCTTGCACTGCAATTTCAGAAACTTTATTAATATCTATGTCATTTTCCATCTTTCTTTTTCATATTTGTCTGACCTTTTAGTTTTTGCCCTCCATGCTTTATTGTTTATTATTTCTTTACTCTCCTTCTGCCCTGCATCTCACCAAGTGGTTACCACCGTAGTCAGTGATAACTGATAACTGACCACTACAGAAGTGTAATTGTAAAACAGAAATAACCCTGGCAGTCTCTCTCAGTTTAAATTAAGATGTTTATTGATACTGGCCACTTTTTTTCACATATATCTGTGTAGTTTAAGATGTTGAGGTTTGACAGCTGTATCGCTTACTTGTCTGAGAGTTTGTCGTTCTCTCTGCTATGGAGTATAGTTTAAAAATATCCATACAGGCCACATTGTTGGAATCAATACAGTGTAATGATACTTTACACATGTTGGCTTCATTTTGTCATAGTTTTTCCCCTTTTCTTTGGACCATATTGTAGTTTTCAGCTTCTGTCACTCTCCTGGTACTCAGTTAGGTTTGAGGGCCAGGAGGGCTGACTCAGAGGGACACACATTCATTGCTCATGATACTTCTGCAGTGGAGCTAACTTTTTTGAAGCATGCTAGAAATGTGTGTGTTCTTAGGTGTTACTAGGAAGTAATGTGTGGGAGAGTCATTTTGCTTGTTATCATGGTTTTCATTTTGTGTTGCTGTCATTTCCTGTGGAAAGATTGACTTCTGATTGTTACTGTGGTCCAGCACAGTGCGGTCTAAGCTGGATTTTTCCATCAAAGCCCACAGTACCTCACCATTGAGGTAGTTGTAGTATAGTAGCAGCACCCCATCGATTACCATCCTTACCAGTTTCAGGGTTTTTTAATAATTCTGAGTACTGGAACTTGTATTTCCCAGGAGAAATGCTATTACAATGCAGCAATCCTTTCCCACTGGAATGCATCCCAAGACAGTAGTCTGATTCCACAAAAATAGTTTTATCTTCATTTACAGCAGAGCGCAAACCATGTCCTTACGTGCTTACAACACTTCTGTTTCATAACCCAGTGACCTGACACACATAGATTTTATAACTGATGGTGTCACTTTGCTGGATGACTTTAGGAGAGCACTGCTGGCAGACTGCCAAAGCATATGCTGGCCATAGAAGGGCTCCTTTGGACTATAACTGAGCTAATTTTCATCTAAGAACAAGCATGGGCATGGAAAGCCTGAGTTTTCCAGTGCAGCTGTTTCTTCAGTGCAGGCTGAGGGTAATGTCATAGCAACGTTGTGGAACCAGCCTGGACTGGTTGGACGTTCAGCATGAGGAGATACCTATGTTATAAGACCTAAAAGGAAATACTTGCTTGTTGGCAGGGAATTATCTCCAGTTCTCTTAGAAAGCTGCAATGAAATGTGAGTTTAGTGGGCATGGAGGAGAATGGTTTTTCCCATTAGAGCTGGTGGCCCTGCATAGGATTTCTTCTTCTCTTAGAAGACTCACCCCAGTTAAGAGATTCTTAAGTCTGTGTCTAATGTCTAATCTCAGCTGGTTTGGTGAGCTTGTTATTTTGGAGCAGGAGTGAAATGTGGTGGTTTTAGAGCCAGAGATTCTTGGATGTCTCCTTCAGCTACCCTGCCTGTGGGTTCACTATGGAGGAAGTAGAGAATTGTCTTCTGTGTCACCTGATTAAAAAAGCTGTAGGGTAACAAGGAGGAGATCCTTAATACAAACTAATGCCATACTTAGTGTGTAGGAATTTTTTATAATAATATAAACATGGCAACAGGAGAAAAGATTCAGAGCCTCTTAGTGTCATTCTCCTCCAGATGCAGGGCCCATTGTTGTACTTAAGGGTGGAAAAAAAATGCTTAAAATAATTGCTACCAAAATCACTTGTTTGCCTGTGTTTTCACTGATAAATGATCTTGGTGGCAGCAGTAAAGTTTAATGTCGGGCCTCACAGAGGAGCATTCTCTCTCAGTGAAGGGACGTGGGAATGGTCATGGATAGTAATACCAATAAGCAGTAAATCTTACTGCAGTATAGAAAGCTTTTCATCAATTTCTGGTGATGATATTAAGGAATAGGAGAAAAAAAAAAAAGGTCTCTGAGGTGAAAGTTTTTCTGTTGGTGCCTTGGGACATAATACAATACTTCTGTACATGGCATGGGAGACGTGACATTCCCTGGAGGAATGAGACCATACTTTGTGGACTAAAAAGGTTTCCTTGTCTGCTTTTGAAGTCACTCTGAAATCCTGCTTACACTTTTTTTCAGCCAAACCCAGGATATGTGGGCCTGATCCTGTCAGCATTTAATGTGCACACATCATGTTCTTCCAGTGTCCGGAGTCCAGAGCAGTGTGATCCTTACAGAGAACTTCACCAGGGTCCAGTTTTAATGATTGATTTACTCATTGGCCAGATTTGGCCGTCCAGTGGAAAAGGTTTGCTTTGGTCTGGAAGCAAGGAAAAATAGGCCAAGACAGATTCCCAGCAGGGTGGTGCCAGCTGTCAGCTGCACACAGTAGTGGCACCGTAGCAAGTACGGCTGCAGCTCATAGACTTGACACCAAGAACACGTGGAGAAATGGATAAGGAACTTTCCTTATCTGTTGTTCATTTCAAGGTTGGACTGGGAATTACAAGAAGGAGGTAAAATTGAGCAGGTGTGTTCTGTAGATGTGTAGAGTTTGCGTGGCCAGGTTCTGGTAGCAGGGCAGCTACAGGGGTGGCTTATGTGAGAAGCTGCTGGAAGCTTCCCCCTTGTCTGACAGAGTCATTGACAGACAGCTCCAGCATAGACCCATCGCTGGCCAAAGCTGAGCCAATCAGGAGTGATAGTAACACCTCTGTCATAACATATTGAAGAAGGGGGGAAAAAGTTACTGCACAGAAGTAATTGCAGCCAGAGAGGAGCCAAGTGAGAATCTGTGAGAAAAACAACTGCAGACACCAAGGTCATTGAGGAAGGTAGGGCAGGAGGTGCTCCAGGTGCCAGAGCTGAGATTCCCCTGCAGCCTGTTGAGAAGACCATGCTGAGGCAGCAGTGCCCCTGCTGCCCATAGAGGTCCATGGGAGTGCAGAGATCCTCTTGCAGCCCATGGAGGCACCCACGCCAGAGTAGGTGGGTGCCTAAGAGATCTGTGAACCCTGGAAACCCATGCTGGAGCAGGCTCCTGGCAGGGACCTGTGGATCTATGGAGAGAGAAGTCCACTCTGGAGCAGGTTTTCTGGTAGTTGTGACCTTGTGGGAGCAGCCTGTGCCTGAAGGACTGCATTCCATGGAAGCGTGATCAGCAATTCATGCAGAACTGTTGCCCATGGGATGGAGACACACTGGAGAAGTTCATGGAAAACTGTGGGAAGGGAATAGGGAAGGTTTCTCTCCCTGAGCAGCAGTGGAAACATGTGGTGACCTGGCCATAACCACCATTCCCCATCTCCCTGCACTGCTGAGGGAAAGGAGGTAGAGCTAAGGAAGGAGGGACTGATGGCAGGAAGGTGTTTTTAAGATTTATTTTACTTTTCATTATCCTGCTCTGATTTTGTTTATAATAAATTCAGTGAATATCCCCAAGTTCAAGTCCATGACAGTATTTGGTGGGTGCTCTCTTCTGGTCCTTATCTCAGCTCATGAACCCTTCATTATATTTTCTCTCTGTCCACTGGTAGAAGGGAGTGATAGAGCAGCTTTGGTGGGTGCCTGGTATTCAGCCAGGGACAGCCGACTACAAGGTGGCTGAGGAACTGGCTGGGATCCATTCGTCCTGGGCTCTGCACACTGAGCTGGGTTTGGGCAATAACCTGATCTTCCCAAGACAACAGGGAGGTGCAGGACGGGACAGACTGTTTACTCCAAAGGCAGCAATAGAGTTAAGCAGCTTCATTATTTTATTTTTTGTTTTTACATTGGGAAATACTGATTCACTGAAAGAAGTATTTGCAAGATTTATTGCAAAGCTGTCGCTTCCCAAAGTGGTTCCTTTGGGACACATTCTTTTATAAAAAAAAATTTGTTACATTATTTAATAACATGTCAGTAATGCACAGTAACAGGGTCAGTGAGATTTAACATTTTGAAATGTAATTGGCATATAAGCATGTAATTTATGTAAGCATGAAATAGCCCTGTGTGATTCTGAAATGGCATTTCAAAATCTTAAATAGAAACAAATTCTGGTGAATTTGCATGTATTTACTTTAGTTACAATAAGACGTGAAAAGAAAAGTTTTGCCTTTTTAAAGGCAAAAACTGAGTTTCAAACAGATTTAATATGACATAGTAGAAACAAGTCTTTCCATCAAAAAACTTAAACCATGAATGCTGACAACAAGTATAAGAAGTTAGCAGATGCAATAAAAAGAAAACATCTGGAAGTAAAAGTCAAGAATCTGGGATGCTAGTTTAGGACAGCACTGTTCAAAAATTAACTTCCTCAATCTTTTTCTGATGAGTTTTTATCTGCAAGGCTAATTATGTGGTTATAGAAATGATGTCTGGAGTACTGGTAGAAACTCCGTGCCTTTTTAGTAAAACTCTACAAAACACGACCACACATAGTTCAAGACCTGCCAACACTCTCAGTTTCACTACTGAGACAAAGTACAGCTAATTTTCTGTAAAAGGATTACAAGACTGGACATGTTCAGACTGGACATTAGGAACCATTTCTGTACTGAGAGGGTGGCCAAACCTCGGAACAGGCTTCCTAGAGATGGTGGATGCCCCAAGCCTGTCAGTGTTTAAAAGGCAATTAGACAGTGCTCTTAACAACAGGCTTTAACTTTTGGTCAGCCCTGAACTGATCAGGCAGCTGGACTGGGTGATCACTTTAGGTCCCTTGCAGCTGAACTATTCTATTCTTTTCTATTCTATGAGGGGATGAAAGACCAAGGAGCTCCTGTGTCTCTTCACATTCACACCTATATAACTTAAGGGCAACTGAGGGGGCAGGGAAGCAAGTAGAAAAGATTCTAGATGTCTTAGTGAAAACATGGTCTGGCTTATGCCTCCACCCTGCCTGTTTCCTGCTTGGTAAACAGGACCATAAACGTTGATGCTGCCAGGTGTGAGCAGCCACTGGTGCACAAAGCAAATGCCGGATTCTCCTCAAAGAGCAGTGTGGGTCAGGTGTGCAGTTTTGCAGCCTGGGTTTTTTCTTTGATGTTGGGGAAATGGTTTCTATAAGCCATATGCATATGGGGCTTGCAGAGGGCAGAGCACTGCCACAGAGTGCCCATAGTACCAGAATGATTTACAGCTGCTCTTGGAGAGCATAGATCACATTGATCTTGTTTTCTGCCTCTTAAGAGATAGTTTGATTATACCGGGCACAGTCAATGACACTGGCAGTAGCAAGCACAGGTGGGGTTAGGTGCTGGGCAAAGGCTGAGACCTGGACCAGAACTGAGGAGGTGATGAACTGTTTCCATCACTGTGCTGGCACTGCTGCAGCATGCTGAAGCTGTGTCAGTCCTGGGTGGACATCAGCAGCTCTGTAGGGCTTCCTAGGGAGGTAGAAATTTCCTTTTCCTAGCGGACAGTACAGATTTAGCAGGATTGGGCTCTGGTTTAGGAAACTTGGGGTTTTTTTCTGTTACTGTGTGTTGTATATGGGCAAGGAAAGATAAAGGGCTTAGGTATGCATGGGGTAGAGCAAAAAGGTAAAGATATGTAATGGGTGCCTTACTAGTATTTAAAAATCCCCGTCCACACCTCCTCAAGGAGTTGCTCCTTGTGTTGTTATTGAGCTGCTCTCTGCTCTGAGCTGCCCTCTGCTAGACAAAACCTCTGTGAAGTGGAGAGACCGTACTTAATTCACAGTGTTATTGTGAGCTACAGCTTGAGATCCGTGGGTGAAAGGCACTTAATTATCATTATTGGTACAGACATGTTTTACTATTTGAATATCAATAAGTCCTTTGAAGAAGTTATTGAGCCTCCTAGAGTCAAAGTCCTGATTTATATCAGGAATTTTTGTTACTTTTTTTACCCCCTGGTGGCCTGTGTTTATTATCTATTTAGATTACTGTATCAGCAATCCAACAGTAAAGTAAAGCAACTTGAAAGAGTGTAATTCAAATCCAGACAAGAACAAAAATTATGATCATCAGGATGAAACTCTTTTTGACTCACCCCTCATCATTAAACCACCCTCCTTTGTGCTGTAGCAGTGTGCACACTCTGTTTGAGAAGGACATTGTGATATGTTTAACATCCTTGCCCACAAAGGGTTGTGGCTTTAAGGTCAAGATGAACATGGGTTTTTAACCTTAGCTCCCAAATATTTTACTGCATTGGATCCAAATTCACCTTTTGTGTGAAGTTGGATGTCTCTTGTTGTGTTCTTGTTTATAGTACTGTAACTGCTAATCTGCTCACAAAATCTGCTCTTTATTGGAAGGGATGAACAAGTAGGTGGCATTTGAGATTTATCTACTGTTCTTTCTTAGAAGCTGAGAGACATGAGGCAGTTAAGCTAAAAAGGCATTTGCTGTGTCCCCATGTCCCCTTTAATACCCTGAGGGTAGGAGAGGGAAGAAGTTGGGGTGTGAGGAACAGGAGTGGAGCTGTGGGATAGGCCACGGGGAAGGCATCCTCTTCCTCCTTGATATGTTTCATGGCTGTGGGACCCTCCTTGGTAGCCAGGGTCAATGCATTCAGGGTTAGGGTTGTCAGATGAGAGACCTGTAAGATTTTATTTTCTCTCTTATAACAGAATTTTGGGGCAAATCATTTACTGCTAGAATTATTAATGGTTCAATAACCGGGTGTCTGACAGTCCTCTGTCATCTACATCAGCTGCTTTTTGGGCAGCTCTATGCAATTGCTAGTGCATTTTGGAAGCTGCAGTCATCTGGTTTGTTAAGGGGACAGTTTTCCAAACCTGTAGGGGCTGGAGCTCTGAAGCCTCTATAGGCAGAAATGATCTTTTTTTTCCCATTTTTAGGAATAGTTGTTTTCTATCATTTGTGAAACTCCTCACCAGCCAGACAGGTCATTGTTTTATTCTGTGTCATACCTATTTTTGTCTATTTTGTCTGTTTTTTTGAAAGGCCACTGAGATCAGATACCTCTGTAGGATTATCTCTTTCATAGAGAGGAGTGTTTTTGCCTCTTCTGAGTTCAAATCACCAGCTAAGCTTTTGGGAAGAGGGGAAAAAAATCCAGCAGGAAATCCAAAGGCAGTTTTCTGCAGAACAGCCTCCAGAGTATCCAGGGTATACACAAATACATTAACAAACTAGGTTGAACTTTGGATGTTCATTACTTTTTTTTTCACTTTGGGCGTTATCCTTGTTCTGTTAAATCATATTAAAATACCTTTCTAATGTCCTAAAGACTGCTGTAGTCTCTGGGCAGTGGTTTGAGAAGTGTATTGCTGCGGGAATGTGCCAGTATTTGGGGACACAGTGGAAACCGCTGAGTTTTCCTGAAGGGTGTTTGGGACACCAGTGTAGAATTGGATAGTTCAGCATATTGTGACTGATCTTCAATTTGTGCAGGTCCTGGTGAATCTGAGATTAGTTTTGTCTCATTTTCTTGAAGGGTGTGGGTGGGGAAGTCCCATCTTTTCCCCTGACATAATGACAGGGGGCTTTCTGCCTTCCCCAAGAGCAGAGTGTTGCAGGGCAGGACAGAAGAGAACAAATAGTTCATCACATTATTACATGTGTCTGTATGTAAAGCTGTGTTAGTGCTGACATCCAGGTTGCTGCTAAATAATGTTGAAGAGCAGTTTTAAGACCCCTGAGATCTTCCAAACAAAGTAAGTTGATATGCAAGAGTTTCAGTTTCCTGCCATGCTCCCAGTCCCCACAGCCTTTTTACTGACTTGTAGATAGTGACAACCTCGAGACCCTTTATTCTGCCTGGCTGTTGTCCTGTGCTCAGTGCTGGGCTTTCCCTTGCTTCTCAGCGGGTCTGCAGATTGGATTTCAGTCTTACAGCTTTGATCTGGCCTGTCCTACCATTAATTAAGAACCAGGATTTTCAGCTGGTGTATTTGGAGCTGCTCGCTCCTGCATGTTGTGTAGTCACTGGTATGGCAGCAAATTACATCCTTAGCGTGAGCCTCGGGCGGTGGGTTGCCACCATAGGTGCCCCACCTCAGTGTTGGTAGATGCTGAGGTTGATCTTTAGTGCTTAGGTTGTGGATACATTGCCATTTTAGTACCCTGCAGTCTCTTTTTTCTTGCACATCCATTTCTGCTGATGGAAATTCCAGTTTTACTGTAGTAGGAGTTATGGTGAAGTTGTTAGTTCTTCTCATCACTTATATACAGCTTTTCCATCAATCCCTGAGTCTGTTCAGTGGAAACGTGAGTTCACTGCCAGTGATGAAAGTCGCCAGGGAAGCTGTCAGTATCTCCAGGAGACTGGCTCACAGGTGGTGCTGCTTCCCACAGCACTCAGAGGCCACTAATTGGTCCAGAGTGAATTTGTGGTTTTGCTGTCTTGGTTGTCTGGCTTCTGTTTTGCTTCACTTGGCAACTAAGCAGTGATCCCTGGGATTCTTGATCATGGAAGCCAAAAAGTAGGCATTTAAAATAATGAGACATGGAGACATGTCCTGCTAGATAAGGTGGATGTGCTCTTTCTCTCTTCCAGCAGGACTTTCTCCTGTGACAATTCATCCACAAGGCAGAGCTGATCTATCAGCAGCCCAACTCATTTTTCCTGTTTCCGTATCAGTTTCCACCCAGGCTTGTGGATCATGTCATTTTCTTTGCCCTGGCTTCTACTACAGCACTGCCTAACAGCAACAGTGGCATTCCTTCTCAGAAGATATTTAATGCTTCTCCAAGACCATGATCTCTTGGAGATCACAGCAGCATGAGACCCTCCTCCCTCATCTCAATTTGAAGGGGTCATTTACCACTATGACCAGCTGCTGTCAGGAGCTCTTTGCTTAGCCCAGATGCAGTTCCAGCTGCAGAAGGTTTGCTTTGCTGCAGATGCTTTGAGATGGCAGAAGATGCTTTGAGATAGGTATTGCTTCAGGGAAAACATCTACTTCAGGAAGCTGCAGTCAGTGAGTTGGCCACACCGATCACAACATCTTCTGGCCTTAAAGTTTCCATCTTCTAAAGGTTAAATCAAATTCCTGCCATGCCTATGAAATAATGCTGTTGTGTTTTGTTTTGTTTTGTTTTTTTCTCAAATAACTGACCCCAGCTGCTCCTTGAAACAGCACTTTTGCCATTGTTTGGTGCTGAATCCACTGTGAAGAAGACTGGACTGTGTATTCCCGGGTTACCGATGCTCAGCACTATTGCAAACAGACTATAAAAGAAAAATTCAAGAAAGTAAAAGATAAGAGGTCTTTTGGGCAATGTGGGCTAAGAGTCCTACTCCTTAACATCCATATACATTTAAAAACTATTCAATTCCCTTTGTACTTGTTTTGGGTGGAGAAGGCAGTGTGTGATGAGCTCTGCAGATCAGTCAGCATCAGCACACAGTGATGTGAGCAAGTCCGTTACAGAAACAAGTTCTTTCTTTACTTGCATGTGGCACAACTCTGCTGATGTCCCTTTTAATAAAGCCCAGCTGGTGGCAAATAGAAATGAAATCAACTGTGACAGCTCATTACTGATATGTACACCCTCTGGTTGGACATCCCTCTAGTCTGGCTCACAAGGAACAAGTATCTACATCACTTAGCATTGTTAGTTGAAAGTGGTCAAGTAACTGTTAATACAGCAAATACCCCTGTGGCAGTGAGGGGACTGAGGGAATTTTCACACAGAAAAATTCCATTTGATTACCAGATGACGCTCGCTTGGTAAAATTGTTTTCACCTCCATTTAGATTTATCATAAGAAGATGCTTCTTCAGAGTATGCAGGGGAATTCATTGTGAGCCTAACAGCCTCTCTGGAATATTTTCCTTGCGGACTAAAACCAAAGTTTTCATTCCTTAATTTTAATTTGTTTTGTTCCTGGTTCATCACCTGATGCTGCATGTGGAATTCTAAAGAACCTTAACAATTTTAAAAAAATTATTTAGTAACAAAACCTACAACTATTTACATATAAATCAGATTGTGTTCCTCTAAGTCTCTCCTTTTCCTGGAAAGGCTCCTACTGTTGTACACTCAAAATTAAAGAAAAATATTTACCATGGTTTCATGTGCAGACAATGATGCAGGAGATGGAGTGAGCAGTTTGGCCTTTGATTCATTTTTAAGCTTGCAGAGTCACTGACAGACTGTTTTATTCCTGGCTATGCCGGTGCAAAATCAAAGTAGCATTGGTGATGGACTCAAATAACTCTGGCTCCAGCTTATCATTAACTTCAAGGGACTTACTCCACACTTTAATCAGTCACTGCATGCATAATCTGACCCAGGAAGAGGCATGAAGTGTAACTCAGTGCCTGATTTGGTGCTGAGGCAATGCTGGTGGGAGAAATGCTTTCAAGAGTTTTGATAAAACTTATTTCTTAGATAATGAACACTCCTACAGAAAGAGTCCTTATCAAAAGGGGCATGAGTATGGACTATCAAAAGGTCCCTTTCAGCTTCTTCTGATCCTCTGTAAGGTAAAAAATCTGGATGATGAAGAAAGGGATGGAGTTTTCCTCTTATGTGCCAGGTTAGAGCATTTGGAGACACTGGGTTTTGTGTCACCTCCATGTTCTGCAGGTGGAGAAGGGGATGCTGGAAACACTCCTTGGCTCAGTGAGACTCTCTGAGAAGGAGAGAGAAAATTACTCTTTTATTATAAGGTTTGCCAAATGATCTCTGAGAAAATGTGATATCATTCATATGCATTGCCAAGCTGGAGAGATGCCGCACATCTTGGCAGTCATCTAGAGCTAACATATAATTCCTTTGGGTTGGTATGGGCTTTATCAGAAACAGCTCCATATGCAGTATTTACATAACTGTGGTGGAGTGTGAGAATAAACACAGCTGTGGCATTGCCCTAAATATTTCAATTCAGTGGGGAATTAAGGGAACTTTATCACTGAACTGCAGATAAACAGAAGTCAGTAAGCGGTGGCCAGTTTAGCCAGGGAGCAAATCAAAACTACAATGGCTGGACTGCTGGAAATGTTTTAAGTGCTTTAGTCTTGGAGTTTACTAAGGTCACTGGTATATTTTTGCTTTTCAGAAAGTATGGAAATGCCATCAGTCAGCTGCTATACAGAAAGCATCATCCAAATGGTCTGGTGAATCAAAGAAGCGTAGGCTGAAAGGCAGAAAAGGGAAGAGTTTATAGGGACACAGCACTTTCAGCATCTGATTGCTGTCAGAGCCCATGGGTTTCTGGGAAGATTTTAAGTTTCTTTTAGTAACTCCATTCCAGTTGACTGTGGAGACAGAAGTCCTGGGTCTTCAGAGGAAATCTACAAGCTTGGTTTCCCAAAGTTTTCTAGTGTCCTGCTCAGGCAGTTGAGGATTTAGACTGTCATCCTTAAGGTGCGTAAATAAAAGGTGCCCTGCCTAGCAGCTTGCACAGGAGTGATGCTTGCAGACATATTTCTGGGGCTGGGAAAGTGCCATGAATAAAAAGATTCAGTTTCAGAGCTGTCAAAGCAGCATTTATTCCTGTTTTGAACTAACTTTTGAGAAGTGTAACATGTATTGTCCAGTCATCCTGTTACTCAGCTCAGGGAACAAGGTAGGCTTTATACGGTTGTTAGTGTATCACCATCAAACTTTGATGACTGACAACCATTCCTCAAAACAGCTCCATTAGAAGTCACCGAGGGTTGATATTTTAAGAGTTTTTCTTCAAGCATGTCTCGGTATGTGTGTATGAATATGTATACTAGAATATATACTTTGATATCACATTTGAACATGTAGGTATTAGAATATGCATGGTTTGGAACCCTGAAACAGAATTGTTAACAGCTGTCTAAATGTTCATTGTTGTAGGGGACGTAACTCTTGTACAAATACTTAAATAGTCGCCATGAAGGGAAATACACTTTGAAGCAAAATAGTTGTTTGTATGTTAATGCACTTGCTTTAAGGAAGAATTTACAAATTAGGGTAAGCAGGTTGCCATTTGGAAGCTCTTTCAGATCTAGATAATTTATTTTTAAACCAAACCCAGTTACAACTCTAACTTAAAAAGAAATCACACAAGTTTGCTGCTGCTCCTTTGCAACTGAAAGAGCAGCACGTTCTTCTGAGTCTTAATAGTCCGTGTTCAGCACTTTGTTTACTGCTTGATGTGCAGTGACTTTGTAGGTGGCAGTTCACGTATAGAAACCACAGGCTGTGTAAAGAGCATTGCTTCGCACCATCCATATGGTGCATTAACATTTTTCAAAACCAGCACAATGCTGGTTCAGATAATGTTCAAATAATTTTTGTTTTTAAAAGAAGTCTTAAAATGGGAGACAGAGTGCTGAAAATCCTGATTGCTGCTCCTTGCCCTTTCTGGGTTCTTCACTCTTCCACTTTTTTTGGTGGTGAAATGGGGATGCTGTCACTGACCTGATTTGTAAAATGCTGTAAGATCTCCTGCCAGAAAGTGCTCTGTAGATAATAAACAACATTTCACTGATTACCACAATGTACTTTGAAAATCCAAGCCTGCATAGTTTGTTTTCACTGATGGTTGCCTGCAAGAACAAGCTCAAACTCCAGTTTAGATGGCAGTGAGAGAGCAGTATTTGTGATGGGAAGACAGACCAGGTTGTGATAGCTGTGCATGACCATAATAATCAGTGAACACAAATGGATAAATCATAACCATCAGGGAGACGGCTTTTTCTCCCAGTTCAGAAAAAGTGAGAGTGTGATTGGGAACATGCGTATCTATAAACATAGTTTTCTTATTCATGAGACCAGCATCGTCTGACAGGGAATTTTAGTTTTGGTACCTAAGTTGAATGTTTGGAGCATCCTGGAGCAGCTAAATAAGAACCTTTATCTTCAGACAGTGCTGAGCTGCAGCAGCTTTACTGAGGAAACATGCATTACTGTGCTGGCTTAGCGCTTTCTGAAAAATCAGCCCACTTTTTAAGCTATCCAGTGATTTAGGATCCTGAGCAGTTCAGCTGCTGAGTTTGGAAAATCATGACCTTTTCTATTTTTAGAACAGTGTCTACGTGGAGACCTCCCCTTCCCAAAATGGACAAACATGAAACCATGTTTGTCTGAGTCCCAGAGAGCTGTGCAGATAGAGTCACCCTCTGTTCTGGATTCTGCTCTGGTTTAACCAATAATTAAAACCTCTTAATTGTTAGTTAAGCTCCAAATTGCAGGACTTCGTAATTGCATAACAAATATTTGCATTACAGTACTGTTTTGAACCTCAACCTGAATAAATTCCACTGAACTAATTAATTTTCTGCTCCAGAAAGGAGTCATTGTGTGTCCCAGAGATTGGGCAGCCATACTCAGGACAGAAGTATGTGCTTAGGCTCAGATCCCAGGTCGAATTTGTGAGGGTAACATTCAGGGGAAGTCACTGTACCTTTATAATGAAAAAAACACAAATGTGATACAGAATTGAGTGATTGGCAGTGACCAGAGCTTGGTTTTATAATTGCCACATAAAGATAAACAAGACTATTACTTTGTGGGTTATTTAACAAATGTTCAAGTAAAAATGGCCCACAAAGCTCTAAAGAGGACACAAAGCCCTACTAAATAACTAATAACTTCCCTGAGAACAAAGCTGAAATAGCTGTAGCTGCCCGTCAAAGTACTTTTGTTGTTGTTGCTAGCAAAGGTGTTGGCACATGTCCCATAACCACAATGAACAGGATTCGTTTTCCTGAAAACCGTGTTCGTTTGTGCCTTTCAAACCACAGTGGTGGGGTGGAAACCCACAGGATGGTCTAGTAGGCATAGGTTTTTTTAAAAAAAAAAATCATCTCTTTCCACAGGAAAATCTGCAAAAGATGCCCGCCAGCAGCAGTCATATGATTGTGGTTAGCACTTTCTTGCTACCACTGTTAGCAGGATCTAAATGGAGCACTGAGCATGCGGTAACTCCTGGAGAAGGCCAGTTGCAGTAGCCTCTGGCTAATGCATAGTGGTGTCACTGAAATCACAGTGCAGTCCTAAGAGAATGTCTCTGTTTGGGATGAGGAGTGATTTTCATTTGTCTCTGGAGGTGTAAAGTAAACACAGTGGAAAAGTCTGATTGTGCCATGATGCCCAGCTAAAGAAGGCAGCCACTTATCCCTGGCTTCTCAGTCACCTGCCATGTGTTTCTGGGAGGCTGCCATGGGAGTGAATGTTGCTCTTGCCTTCATACTTGAAACTCCTATTAATCTACTGTATGTGGGGTTGCATCAGCATTGGCAAATCCCCTTCTCAAGGATTTTACCATAATGCCAGTAGAGACCTGGCTTTAGTTCAGGATCCTACTATATCCAGGTGTTGTAAAGGTAAGTTTTTAGTGCTAGTATCATTCTTTTTAACTCATTGATATCACTAAGAGAGGTAATAAATTTAGGTGCCTAACAGTGTATGAATGAACATAATGTTTCCCCCCCCATTTTTCTAGAATTATTGAAGTTCATTCACCTGATGCCAAGCACACCGTGGTGCTCAGGAGTAAGGATTCGGCGACAGCCCAGGCCTGGTTCAATGCCATCCACTCCAGTGTCAATGAGCTCATCCCCAGGGTGATTGCAGAGGTCAGAGACCAGCTGGGTAAAACAGGGATTGCTGGAAGTCGAGAGATTAGGCATCTAGGCTGGCTTGCAGAAAAGGTAATGAAAACATTCTTATTTTCTTTTCTAAACTCACTATCTCTTGTTCCTGAATTCAGACTTGTCTGGAAGTGGAGAGACTAAATGAGATTCTGAGATTTGATTTAGCTTTCCTTGAAGACCTTTCTTTTCTTAACATGTCAGTTTTTGTGCTTTAAAAAACCCAAACAAATAGAAAACTAGAAGGTCCCCATAGTCTTTGCTTCTGTATGCCAGTTAGCAAAGACTTTCTAGGAGGGCAAAAAAAGTGTCATGTCAAGTTCAGGTATGGGACATGAGTCACAAAAACTGACCAGCCCCGAGCTCCCCTGCTCTTATGAGTTACCTTCCTGCTCCCAGCTTGGGAAGTACCCACTTACTTTGTCCATGGTGTACCCCTCTGCTGTGCCTGGCCACGGGAGCTAGGTGTGGTCTGGAGCATGAGGTGGCATCCCCATTAAGCCTGGGAGCTTGTTCTTTAATTGTAATCCTGCATTTGAGCTGAGCATTGTAGAAGGCTGAGCTTGCAATGGCAACTCTCGCCCATCTTGCAAAGTTTTGAGTATCAAAATGTTTTACACCACAGGGGGAACCTGGTGTTCAGTTCAAAAGTAGTTTGGGATCTGTTGGCCTGTGGGAAGACCACCCGATGAATGCAGCAGTATGAAATGATCTGGTTTTAAATCAGTAGTCTCAGAATTTGTTTTAGGCACTGTACCAACTGATAAGTGTGGATTTACTTCAGTAACAGTGTTAGAATTGTGCCTAGAAATAATTCCCATCCAGCTACTGCCTGGGCAGCTGTTCAGAGCATCTGTGCCTCTCCAACTGGAGTGTGTGGAAAAATGGCCCCTATGTACCCACTGCCCTTTCAACCCATGCAACCAGGACAGATGTGGAAAACTGACTGCAATTGCCCTGAAAAAAATTACTGAATGTTTTAACTCAGTTTTGGATTTTGTAGATGAAAAGACGGGAGCTACAGGCAGAGGTGCCATATTTCTATCTAGTGTCCTTTGAGAAGGCACACCATTAATTATTAGCAAAACATGGGTCAGTCCACACCACTTGCAGTGGCACAAAGATCACAAAAATTTTCAGGCAGATCTTTTATGTTTTCCTGTCCTTCCATCCAAGCTTGCCTAGTGGGGATGACAGCACAACTCTGTGGCTTTGTGCTGTAAAAGATGAAAAAATTTTGGGAAATAATTTGCTATTACAGCACCAAAGAATTGGTAAGTAAATTTTAACAGTATTAAACTGTACAGCCATGAAATTTTTAATCTTGTTTTCCTTTTGTTTTTCTATAAACTTATGAAAAGCTGAATATAAGAGGCTTTTTTTGTTGCAAAATCCTCTCCTCTGAAAGGTTAACTGCTCTGTAGCAGATCATATAGATCTTGTAAGTATAATATTAACAGATCATCTTAAATAGACACTTCTGGTTTATGAGTTTCCTCTTCTTACTGTTAATACACAATATCCCATTCACATGCTTTTTTCTCCTTTTTTTTTTCCCTTTATTGACTGAAATCTTATTTCATGTTACTCATTATAGACCATTTCAAGGTCTTGATGAAATTTAGTGGTGAAACTTGGTTTGCCTTTATTGGGGTCATGCTGTGGCTCTGTGTATGTTCCAGTGTATTTACAGTGGCTGTCACCAAGAATTAGCCATGAGAAATTTGCAGTGACATTGTTACTAAAAATCCAACATGTTTTTCTCACTAAAAGCCCTCCAGAACTGTGCAGTAGTAATGGAGTGAGGTCAGAAGTTCCCACCTTCCTCTAATGTTGGAGACCTGTTGAAAAGTAGAGAAAATTCCTACATATGGTAAAAAGCAATGTGAAATTCCATTTCTTTTGTTACCGGACTGTGGGCTGTAAAGCCTGGATTGAAAGAGTGATAACCTGCAGGGTGGGAGGAGGTGGTGCATATGCTGTATATATGAAAACTCTTTATATACTGTTTCAGAGGAGGTGTTCAAGGCAGCTAGAGGAGGTGCTGACCACAGATGCTCCTTGTGTGAAACCTGGGTTTGTCATCAGGGAGGGATTAAATTCTGCAGTGATTTATGGGAGCACACCACGAATACCAGTGTGGTTGGTTGACCCTGGTGGGATAGCAGGAGCCTGCCAAAGCTGCTCTACCATTCCCTCTCTTCAGCTGAATAGGAGAGAGAAAATAAAAGAAAGGCTCATGGGTTGAAATAAGGTCAGGGAGAAATCACTCACCGATTGCCGTCATGGGCAAAACAGAATCAACTTGGAGAAAAATTAATCGAATTTATTACCAAACAAGCCAGAAAAGGGTAATGAGAAAATAAAACCAAAACTTAATAATACACCTTTCCGTGCCCAGGGGGGAAGGTGTTTGCCAGACTCAACTTCACATGTGATTTTCTCTACCTTTCTTCCCTCCCTGTGGCACTGGGGGATGGGAATGGGGGTTGTGTTCATTTCATCTCCTTCCTCCTCAGGGGCAGGACTCTTCACACTCCTCCTCTAGCATGGGGTCACAGAATCACAGAATATGCTGAGTTGGAAGGAACCCTCAAGGATCATAGAGTCCAGCTCTTGGCCCTGCTCAGGACCATCCCTAAGTCACACCGCGTACCTGAGAGTATCATCCAGGCACTTCTTGAACTCTGTCAGGCTTGGTGCTGGGACCACTTCCCTGGGGAGCCTGTTCTAGAACCCAACCACCCTTTGGGTAAAGATGCTTTTTCTAATATCCAACTTAAAACTTCTCCTGACACAACCTCAGACCATTCCCTCTGTCCTGTCACAGAGAAGAGATCAGTGCCTGCCCCTCCTCTTCCCCTCATGAAGAAGTTGTAACTGCAATGAGGTCTCCCCTCATCTTCCTCTTCTCCAGGCTGAACTGACAAGTGACCTCAGCCAGTCTTCCTTCCCCAAGGAGACAGTCCTCCATGATCTTCTCCAACATGAGTCCTTCCCATGGGCTGCAGTTCTTCACAAACTGCTCCAGTGTGGTTCCCCTGCAGGGTCTCAAATCCTGCCAGCAAATCTGCCCCGGGGTGGGCTTCTCTCTCCATGGGTCCACCGGTCCTGCCACGAGCCTGCTCCAGCATGGGCCTCCCACAGAGTCAAAAAAGCATCTTAAACTGCAACTTTTAAGACAGCTATTATGGCATCATATTATGTTACTGACATAGCATATCCTTACAGTGAATTCTCAGCAAAATGGAATGACTGTTCCTCTGCTTGTTTGGGGAATGCAAAATGTAATCCCATAGATATTTCACTGTAATTTGCTGTGATTACTCTCTGCTTTCATTAAGCTATTTCCTCGTTTGACATTTTTTATATGACTCTGCTCTAAACTTAGCTCTAAACTTCAACCTTCATGACACTACAAAAATAGATTCATTAGGGGAGCCTCCCTCAGTGTGCAACGTTAAAATAAGTAGTAGACTATCTAAGGTACTAAGCAACTGTGTGCTAATGGGATTCTACCACCTTAACTGAACTTCCCTGTGAAGACAGCCCTAAATTTGTGGTCTTCAGCCTGAAATATCCATCTTGCAGATCTGCTTTCAGATCAGGCTGTGCCCTGGGATGGGCAGCGAGGGTCTGTCTGCAGGTAAAGCAAAGAGCTCTGCATCACTTTAGAAAGTAAATGCTCACTGTGGTCTTCTTATAGATAAGGAGAAAAACAGCCAGAAGCAATCATTAGGGATGCCATATTCCCTCTTTTTATTAAGGAAGTAACCTTGTCCTGACCTTGACTTTTTGAGGAGGGTTTCTAAAGCTGACCAAGGATTAGGGAGCTGTATTAGTCACCAGTGTCCTCAAACTTCTCTGTAGCTAAGAGAAATATCACGTACTGGTTTGTAATGAAGTGTGTGTACTCCTCATCACCTTGTATTTCCTGTAGTTGTCTTTTCATTTCAGCAAGACCTGTGCAATAAACAATCATGCAAAGCATGAGGGAACAGTTACATGTGGGTTTTAATATTTCCAGATCCTGTTTTTTTCTACTGCTTTCCATAAAGATACTTTTACCACCTAAATAAAAAAAAAACAAGTTTGTAATGTCATCCAAACTGAGGAGCATTTCCATATGTGTGTTAATTGTTCCGCTTTCCAGAAATGCTTTCAGTCCTTGTAGAAACGTCTTCTTCAGCTTTCTTTCCCCCTATTTTTTAATACTTCTGTACATCTCATGACTTAATAGAGGAGCTGAAACAGGAATTGCTGCTCTTCTCCTTATTCTTATCCATCTACCACTGAGTTCCTTCAGGAGAGCTCCTTGAGGAGCGAATTCTGAGGAGAGCTAAAACACTGAGGAAATGGTAGTTTATATTATCACTCTCTAACGTCTGCTCCAGTAGACCAAGATATCATTGGCAAAAGCCTTATCTAAATTTTTGCCTCTTTAATGCAAACACAAAAGGGTGTTCTGGCAAAAGGGGTTTTGCAAAGGTAGCTTTTGCCAATTCAGCCACGCAAGCAAAAGCATTCAGAGGCAGCTGAAGCTGTAGCCAGGCGCCAGCTTCAAGCTGGGTCAGTGAAAAAAAAAACCCAAACTAAATGAAACACTGAGCTGTGCATCTCTCCCTGTCCTCTCTGCACCAGTGACACTTCAGATGTAGGTCTGGAAGAAGAAGAAAGTGCTTCTGCAGCCAGAGACTGTTTTCTTCTCTGGATGTCAAATGTCTTACAGGCAGTGGACTTTTAAAAATGATCTCAAAGCTCCTTTGAGAAACTTAAAAATAGGAGATGCTGCAAGTTGTCTTTTAGAATGTTAATTTTTGAAGCTACAGAAAAAAGGCTCTTACAGGCTTTTCTCATTAGATCTTAACCCTAGCACTTGGTTTCTGTTCATGTTACTCTGCCTGGGCAGGGCAAGCGTGTTGCTGCTTCCTCAAATCTGGTGTGGGTTTCAGAGGTAAGAAAAGACCTGATAGTGGAGGGGAAATAACCAAAGCAGCACGGTGAACTGGAGTTGTTTTTCAGCTCCTGACACTATCTCCAAAATGAAAAGTGTGTTAATATATTACAGGCTGTTCTGTCTCCTCAAACCTTAGATAACCATATCATTGTGTTCGCACTGAAGTGCGAGGCAATCACAGCAGAGTGATCTTCTCCAGTATCGAGCTGTATGTTGCAGTATTATATTTATCTTCCTGCTCTCGCTTTAATTCAGAGGAGTTAGTGATAACAGAAATATTGTGAGACGTGCAAGCTGTCCAAACAAGATTTAGGCAAATGACATGGAAGTGTATTTGAGGTTGTTTTTTCTCCCCAGTGTGAAATGAAAATGTTTCTGTTTTACCATTTCCTTTGAAAGCATGTTCACTGGTTAGCAAAATAACTAGACAGCAACAGAGCTGCATTGTTATTCTCATCACAGACAAATGAATTTTCAAAGTGAAGATCTTCAGTTTTTAAGTTTTATATAATTTCCAAATTATAAAAGTGAGCTTAAAATGCCTTTGCATGAAAAAACCACCAGCCCATCCATCACATAGTTAAAATATTTTACCATTATTTAACATTATGAATCTGTTTTTTTCTGATTTTATTTATTTATATCTATGTATACCTTCCCTTGAAGCACAGCATCTGCTAGGCAGCATTTTAAAAAAGATGGCACAGCCATGTCTGTGGTTGTACCTGGTTCCCCTTGGCACTGCTAGCTCTTCCATCATGGTGGCGGCAGTGCTGGTAGAAAACTCCTCACTTTTGGAGGGACACCATTAGATTTCTGCAGGTTTTATGACAAAGGCAGATCTCAGTGCAAGACAAATAGTGAGAACTTGTGGCCAGGAGGAGGGGATTAGGAAACTGGTGCTTTGTTAGGCAGTGTGTAACTCCTCCTCTGGGGTGGCTGCCTCATCAGGCTGCACAATCTGAACCAGCGGCATTTTCAGGAATAAAATCCAAGTCATACTAATCCCCAGGTCTTTTTTCTGGGCTTGGAAAATACCTGTGCATGTTTAGGCTGAGATTGCAGCGAGCTTTGGGTGGTACTGTTCTCAACCCAGTACAAATCAGTGTATTATTTAACCAGATAAATAGCCTGCTAGAAACATGACTATGTGGTGAAAAACTTATTACTGAAGTGCCTAACTTATTTGCAAGTAAATTACACATTCCTGTAGTGTGGTCTTCTATGAAATGTCTAGTCTCTACAGGGAATTTTTCCCCCTCTTTTCTGTAAATCCCTCTTTTCTTTACTAATGATCTAGGCAGGTTTGGAAATATTACCCATCTATAATGCCCAGGAAGAAGAGCAAGGCAATTTGGCCCTGGCCTTCTGTTAGAAGTTAGAGAGGGATGCAATTTCTCATATTGATAATTTCTATCTGGTCATAATCTTAAAATTAATCTGACCTTTTGGAAATTATACATACTTGAAATTGGAAAACCTTCTTTGTGTCCTAAATTAGAAATTGCACTTTTAAATAGCAGCTAATGACTTGCTGTGGAGCACCTACATCCAAAGTGAAGAATCCTGCTTTTTTCCCATGTCACTTAACCTTGCAGCCTGTTAATACCAGAACATATTTGTTTGCTTTGTAAAACACCAGAACAGAGCTCTTAATTACATTAACAGTCTCATTATCTGGGATAACGATCAGCCTGTTCTTAGGAAAGACGTAAACCTGAAATAGCATGAAGAGTAATTTCCTCTTCCAGCTTCAGCAAGGTTCCTCCACAGGCCACTTTTATCAGCGGTGACATCATTCTCTTCTTGCTTTAGGTGCATTCAGTAAATGGCTACATTAAGGAAAACTCAGGCTGAAAACCTGAAAAGCCTTTTCATTCACTGTACTGGTCTAAAGGCTTTGCCAGTCTTTATCCATAATACACATGCTATTTTTTTGCCATGCCATTGAGTGACAAGGAAATCATAAAATTGAATCAGGTAGATGTGCTGCAAGGGGATTGGAAAGAACAATAAGTAAATAATGAAGAATTATAGGAAAATGATGGTAAATGCATGAAGGACCTAAACTCGAAAGTTTGTATTTCTGCAGTACCATTGGCTGTTACATTGAAGGAAAACACCTCTATTAGATAATTATGGAGCACAGTTACATAGCAAATGAGCACTCTTGTGCCTGTGGTAACCTTCAGGTGTGAGATTATTCTTGCAGAATTAAGCTGCAGTTTAAACTGGGCCCTATCTTCTTGCCTTTCCAATGAGGGCTGCATTAGTTCTGGTTGGATCCCAGCAGAGGTAGTCACACCCTTCCCAAATTGCCTCTGTTGAGATCTAACCATTCTTATATCTGACTTCAGCTTTTTCCATAAAATACAATGTATTGCTGTCACTGTTCATGTGAACCCCAGGAATGATGAGAAAGTTCCTTTTTATAGTGATCCCGCCCTGAAGCTTTATTTAACTTCTCCCTTCCTGCATCAGGAGGAATTCTGAGCCCAGAGATGTGGCTCCTGCTCTGGCAGCTGTGCCTGTGCAGGCAGGTGGGACCCGTGGCCATGCTGTGAGAGGGAGCTCTGCAGACATCTGGTCAGCAAACCCAGGGCATGGTTTGAGAGGGGAAATGATAGGCTGTAGCTTGGATGGAGGAGCAGATGCCAGAAGGAAAGGGGGAGCTCAGAGCCTCCTTGGGGTGTGGGAGCTGTTTGTCTCAGTTTCTCCAGCATGATAAGGTGGTGGAACCACGTCCCAGTGTGGTCCAGAGCACATCCTGGTGTTGGCCCTGAGCACTGGCTATTTTAGCAGTGTGGCTGCCATGGCATGAATACTTAGCTCTTTCTTCTAGATAACCCAAACTGGAGCTGCTGTTTGGCTGGGTTCGATTTTGCTGGAGAAGTTGCTTTCCAGATTTTGGTAGATGAGGAATTTTATTCCTAGATCTTGATAAATTTTCAGGATGTTGGGCCTCTCCAACATGGCAGCTGCAATTGGATTTGTCCAAAAGGGTCCATCTGCCCTCACTCATATGTTGGGTCAGCTCACCTTTTGGGGCTTCACAGATTTGAAAGTCTGTTTGAACATATTTGCAGTAAAGTTCAGTTGGAAAAAAAGGCAGCAAAGATATAGGGATGATGTGAAGGAAGGCTTTGATCCCCTTCCTTCAGAGCCAGGAAAAGGCTTCCTTTTTTCTCTCAGCCTCTGACAGAAAATATTGCAAGAAAGACAGTGAAGAAATTGGAGACAGTGACGCTCCTTGGTTTTCAAATGTGATTTAAATGCAACATGATCCCCTTAATAAAACACATGTTGCATAAGGAAGCAGAGACCTCTACTGAACCCAAATTGAGCCCTGCTATCAGTGGGGAGCAGAGCGTGCCCTTCCAAATTATTTGAAGCACTTAAGTACCAAAACAACTGGTCTGCTTCTGCCCCAGTGTGTTTCTGCCTCCTCTCTCTGATGCAAGTAGGGTCAGGAAAGGGGAGCATCTGTTCTTGCCCAGCTGTGGGATGCAGGGTGGAAAAAGCAGACCAGTATGAGATTGAGGAAGGTGTGGAGCTCATCCTGGGCATTTGGAGATGTTGTGGAGTGGTTGTCCAGGGTGAGGAGGCTTCTATAAGGGCCATGCTTTGGGGGCACGCTCAGCTGAAACAAAGAGCAAGGCAAATGCAGTCTGAGCAAGAGGAAAGCCCTGAGCCTTGACCCCACTGACTGCACTGACCCAAGCAGCCCTGTGGACACCCTTCAGCCCCTACATCTCATGCCACTTGTATGAAACAAGCAGAGTTACTCTTACATCTCCAGGGCTGATCTGCCCCGAGTACATACAAGTGCGATGTGAGGGGTGCTGGGAAACAGTTTTGCAAGAGCTGTGCCCTTGCACTCTGTCTGTTTGCTCATCTGTCTGCATGTCTGGGATTACAGGCTGCATGTAAGAAGCTTGAAAGGAAAGGGATTGTCTATCTTAGAAAATCCCACATTTCCCAAACATTAAGTTCCCATCAAGCTGCATTTTCTCTGCTCAAAGTTACCTTGTTCCCATTTGCTGGTTTTGTCTCCTGAAGTTAAAAATCATGTTCAGGGGAATGGAGGGGCCCATTAGGGGTGTGTTGACCTTCAGGCTTTGCCCAATATGAATTCCTCTCACCCCAGTCATCGTTTTGGTTTTTCTCTAGCACAACAATACTCCCATTTCAGCTTTTTGATTAATGGCATGAATAAATAGATCAGAGAGCAGCAGAATAGGCCATAAAAAAGCCTCTTCTCTCTGCTCTGCAGCCATTCTTTCCCCAGGTCCCTCAGCTGTTCCCCAGGGAAAACTTGTGCCAAAAATGGCGCTATTCTTAGTAAAAATATTCTAATTCAGAGGGAAACATTTGGGGGTTTTTCCCTGTCTTTTTGCATAGTATTGCCCCATCCTGCTCACCCACTCAGCTTGCAATCAGGTGTGCTGTCTTACCCACAAGTGCTTCTAGGACAGATGAGCTGGTTAATGTTTGAGAGGTGTTGCAGAAGAGCAGAGTGTCGCTGCTGGTACAAGTAGAAGCAGTATATGCCTTGTATGCTGTTTTGCTAAACAACTGTTAACAGAGAAAAATAAACAGATTTTCTAAATATATCTTGAGGAGAAGTCATACTCTCTGTTGGAAAGAAGGGTTGACCTTTGGAAGAATAAGAGAGCTTAAAAAAATAGTGAAGAAGGAAAAGTTATATGCGTTATGATTTTCAACGTGGCAAGACATTCACTCAATGCAAACTCTACAATTCCAGTTCAATTTTTATGCTCAACCTCTGTTTATGTAATAAGTTCCTAAGGCTAATAATACCAGCATTTTACCTTATTATCAAATCCTGTAAAAATAAAATTATACCCATAATACCACGACATCCCTTACGAAAATGTGTGATTAGACAATTATATTGCAACACAGCAACTCTATAGACTGCAGGGAGGTATTTCTCTTGCAGTCTAATTGTTGTATCAATAGCATTTTGGCTACTGGGGAAGAAAGAACATGCTGATACCATATGTAAAATAGAATATTTTGAAGTTCTGATTTCAGGGCCTGACTGTGGCAGAAGTAGCTGAGTTATGAGTAAAATCCATGTAATAACTGTACTTGAAACAAATCCACAATTGAAAAGGTTTCATGTATCATTCCTCTCCTCTCTCCCACTCTTAAACTAATGATTGTTTTATTTTAGTTATTTTAAGATGGGAAATGTTTTGACAATGGAGTTTTAACTAAAAGAAATAATAGTGCTGATTAAAAAACAAAAATCCATTTATTTCATTCTCCCATATTCTTCAGTTCTGAAGATTTATTTCTGCCTGCAGAATTATTCCCTCTGCTTAAATGGACAGTAATTGATAGTGCACATCATGATAATTAGTCTAATGAGTCTCCTAAACCCCAAACCCCACAGCTACCTCTAAGCTCCACATTGTCTTTACTGTAACGTAAATAAAAGCTTTAGGAAAGGACTGAAAAAAAAAATTGATAGTGAGGGAGCCTCCTTACCCTCTCCAAGGGATTTCCTCCACTCATTTTTAATGAGGCCCGTATTAGTTGTCATTTGTACCTTCCCTGATGAATAGTTTGGAAGAAAAGCTTTCTCTGTTCACAGCGAAATTTGTGCCAAGTTGCTGACCTTTGCTTTTGGTGAGACCTCATTTGAGTCTTAGTCCCAAGCCCAAACATATTGTTGGATCAATCATGTTGATTTTTGGCTCAGATAGCAATGCGCGGGTAATGAGGTGTACTGTGTACACATTAACCTCAGACCCGGCAGAGCTTGTTCCAGGCACGGAGAAAAGCTGTGCTGGGGCTGCAGGAAAGACATACAGTGCTGGCATCTTAATAGAAGGAGACAATTAAAAACAGTAGAACAGTATCACAGGTTCATTGCTTGTGGGATGTAGGATTTAATCAACGCTGGAAAAACAAACTGCCTTCTCTCTGTTTGGAAAAAAAACCACCCTCAACACCATAAAGGTGCTTTATGAACTGTGAAATAGAGAGGAAAGCTTGAATGTTTAAACAGTAAGACAATGATTCTACTACCTAAAGGGAACCTACTTCAGGGAACAGCCTTTGAATGACTTTAGATTTAACCTTGTCAGAGCTTACGATCTCTTGACTATCATGGCATTGCGAGGAATTTGGGAGCATTGATTTTTTTTTTTTTTTTTGATATTAGTAGATACCTTATTTAGCAATATTTTAGAAAAATTCTCCTTTCTTCACAAGTAAAACTCCTAAGGCCAGCTGTTGAATTACTATAAACAGCCAGCATCACTGTTTCTGAGAATTTCAAAAAGTAACATTTCTCTTGAAGGACCAGATATTTGACCTTATTTTACAATTGTAAATCTTGGGAGAGACAGAGTTTTGCTAATGATCATCATGGAGAGATAGACCACAGTGCCAACATGCACAACATCCTTCTCCTGACTGTTTTCCTCACTTAAAGTATTAGGAAAGGAAAGAAGAGTTGGTCAATTACTACATAAGAAACCATTTTCAGTTTTAGGGTAAACCCTAAACAAGCAGTTGCAGGGGACAGAGAAATAGAGACAGAATTAATTTGATTTCTACAGATCACACACAATTTTGTGTCCTCCTCTTTGTGCAGTCAAAACTGATCAATAAGGCTGAAAGACCATTACTGCTTCAAATAGAAAATCCAGTGAAATCAAATGGAAAAAAACCCAAAGTACGGAGAGATGCAATCTTTAGTGTTCACATTAGACTTGGATGAAAGATAGGAAACAGATGAAAGGGTCAGGGTGAGAAGGGGATTCAGTGGGTAGGAGCATCCAAACCAGAATCTGCTAGAAGAGCAAAGTTCTTTAGAGGTATGAAAACCTGCCCAATCCTTGCACTGTTCCTGGTAGAGCTCTCCAAATATGAAACATTTCTCTGGTCTGGAGAGGGTGGTCATGAAAGTAGTGAAGTGGCCTCACACTCACATGAGGCATTGAGGACTTAGTCTGTCAGACATACAAGGGATCAGAGAAATTAGGTACTGTCATGTCACACCTGACCTCATGGAAGAGACTGTTGGAATTATACTGGATTTTTTCCAACACTAGCATGGCACACAGAAGTCATGAAATTTCAACAGATATATGGTACACCATCATTAGTAATAACCACTCAGTAGTATCCATGGAAGGCGCTGCAGTTGATTTTAGAGCTGTGCTTGCTGAAATGTTCCATGAAATCGCTTTCTTTTCTTTTTTTTCTTTTTGGTCTAATAGTGTTACAAAGTATTTTTCTCTTCTAACAGCTTTTTTTAGAAAAGTCAGACAAGAGCAGTGGGATCACAGGTATAACAAGCGATAGAAGTTAAACTTTTTGGTGATGGGGATCAGAAGAGTCATTGCTAAAAGATGGTAATTCCTAGATGTCAGTCACACTGTTGCAAACAGGAAGCCGTCCTGTCAGCAGCTCCAGCAACTTCAGCAAAAGCACAGCCATTCTCACCAGCTCCAAATGCAGGATTGTCGAGGACCATCTTGGAGACCTAGGTGGATACCCTGGAACACTTTTTTAAAGTACAGGGATTTCTGCTCCCTCCTTTAGAAGGGCGTATTGGCTTGTACAGAGTGCCTGTTCAACAGTCAGGGTACAAAAAGGGGATCTGGAGCCAAAGTGGATGTTTCTTTTGGTGTATGTCTGAAGGACTGTGTAGGGGTTTGGGCCTTCTGCTCCCACTGTGGTGACGCTGCTGTTGAAGACAAATGGACCTACCAAAGGTTTTCCTGGGATGTTATTTGGATTCCCTGCGTTTCAGGTGCTCTTAAAGTAACAGCAGCCCTTGTGGAAGGAAGCACCTGGGTTTTAATCACTGATGACTGTTACCCATAGCAAAGATTCCCGAAACTGTGTGAACACATCGTGTTATTGTTGGAGTTCCTTTTGTTTATACATTTCTGCTGAGCAAATGCTGCTGTGCAAACATTCATTTGTTGATCTTGTGCTGAAAATAGTTGCAGACATTGGCCAGAGTAGCTGCCGATGTGTAGTGTGGCTATAGCTGCTTTTTTGTACTTCATGCTGGAAATGCCAATGATGTTTATGGAAATGGCTCTAAAAGGTTCGCTTTGAGGAGAAGCCTGCTATGGGAATAGAAGCATACCTATTTGTTTGGAAAATAAAAAGCTTGTACATTATTATGAAAAGAAGTGTTTTATGGTGTTGTCTCTGGCTTCTTTCACCCTGAAAGATTTAGCACTGGTCTCTTCAGGTTGGGGAATGTGTTAAAACTTCATGTTTGAACACACAATACGCATGTATTCATTCCACTTTAAAAATGCTTATTATTGATATGTTCTTTGCATCTCTGAATCACAGGATTAAAGAATACATTAACATTCTCTCACCTAAAATCTCAAAACAGAGGTTTAAATCTGCTTTGCCAAAACCGCAGGCAGGTGTTTACAAGGCAAAGGCAACTGGAAGAAATGGAAGAAGCTGGAAATATTGCAAAGAGAAGTGTGGAGAGAGGTTGTACACCTGCATGGGGGTAGTGTGAGAACCTTTTATGTGATGTTTTTGTCTGGATGCTCCCTGTTTTTGTGGGTTTTGGGAAAGCTGGCTATTGAGGATAAGCTGACTTGCTGTTGGATTCTTTGCTGTTGCAAGAGTTTGAAACAAGGAAGGGAGCAGCACTGATTGCAGGGTTGAATGTTGTGCTTAATAACATAATAATTACGTTAGTATAAGAGTGCCTAGGGAATATCCAAACCTGGAATGCCATGGTGTGAGATTACAGCATAAAAAGTACCAATAGACTCTGCTCCAAACTATAAACATCTGAGTAGGCAAGGAGAGGAAAGAGGAAACATGGAACCACATATCAGATGATGTGTCTCTGCTGTGATTTTTGTTCTTGTGGGACATAAGCCAAATGGATGAGTGCAGAAAGATGAATTAGAGCCTGGGAGAAAGGAAGTGTGGGACAGTACCTTTCATAACTCTGTAAGATTAATTCTTCACAGCTGCAAGGAGATCTCAAAGAGAGGAACTTCAGCTTCTCTGTCTTCTTGGCCTTCAGATTGGATAGAGCGGCTGTTTGCACTCAACAAAGGTCACGAACATCCTCAGTTGCCATTAGCCTGGACATATCAAGTAAGACGTCATTTTCTAGCCCCTCCAAATGGCTTAAAACAGCTGCTTGGATATTTGCAAACACAAGCAGAAGGAATGGGATCACATCCAAGTGAGTGACCAATTCTGGAAAACAGTGACAAGGAGACAAACACTAACTGATAGTGGTTACACACCTGTAGCCCTGTGTGGACATGAAAAGTGGTTCACAGTTTTGGGAACAATAGCATTACAGGCCACTCTGCTAAGAAATGCAGTGTAAGAATACCAGTCTCCGAAGTAATACAGATCTCAGACTGCTTTTCTACAAGGGAAGCAAATAACCACCATGTTGCCTTGCGTGAGCCCCAGACGTTATCAGCCTAGTGCCCAGGATTCAGCAGCAGTGAAGGTTATGTGCATGAGCAGACAGCAACAAATGAACTTTGCTTCTTTCTCTACTCCTTCTATCACTCTGCAGCTCTGCCTCAGCATTCCCCATCACTTGACTGCCCCTTCCTCTGATGTTAGATAGGTTATCCGAGCATCCCTGCTGTCTGAGGATGTGCTTTTGAATAAACAGTGCTTTTAAAAGGATGCTAGTTGTATGCATGGAAATGTGGTAATAGCTAGCCTGATTTCCATCTGGCATAATTTAGGAGTAAATCTATTGACGTCAGTAGAATTGAAAGGATATAAATATAATTGAAGTCAGATCCTATATTTCTAAGGTTAAGCCTAAAAAATGCTGTAACTTGCTCTCTCCCCCTCTCCACCTTCCTTTCTTTTCTCTTTCAAGATCTGCCACAAATTTAAATGTCTTAATTGGGATTTCGTCTATTTCTGCCCAGTTTAATCAAGGATCTGTCAGTAGGGAATTTTAGGAGATGCAGAGGTGAAGCCTTGCTGACCCCCTGCCTATCTTTAGAAAACCTCTCTGGCTGCTGGTTCTGAAAAACCGCAGCAGCAGTTGTTCTCTCTTGCCTTGGTCAGTCGTGTCAAGCCATGTATCTGTAGCTATGTTTAGTTCAGAGCACAGGCATGAGGCAGGAATGAAAGCTTTTTGGCAAGAAAAGAACATGATTTTCAACCCATTCACACAGAATGGTGTTAATAATGGATTGTTTTCTGACGAATAGTTAATTGTGCCTGACTGTTTTCCATATGGCTAAGGAAATAAAAAAGCCTATGAGGACATGTTATTTAAACATCCAGAAATTTTGATATGAAACTGCTGGTATGATATCCAGTGCAATCTCATTTGGTATACTTCTAAAATGGGTTATGTGAAGATTAACATATGACCATGTAATGAAATACAGTTTTTAATTTTCTTTTTGCAGTGTTACTCAGCTGGATTACCTACATTTTTTTATACCAGTATATGTAAGATGTTTAGGCCAGTACAAACTACAGAAGAGATCTCAATGAAAAGACAAACATTTATCTCTACCTTAGGAATAAAACTGAGAGAAATAATTTGTAAAATTTCCCAGAGACTTGAAGGCAAGTACATTTCTAACACCAAGGGTGGAATTAGGTGTAGTCACTTGGTAATATTCACACGTATTTGTCTTCTTGCAGTTTCCACTTTCTTGTAGGTGCAGAAGTAATAGCAGCTTTGTGATGTTCATGTTATCCTCAGCCAGTTCATCCTGTAAATGCCTGGCACTTGCTGGCTGGGATGATTTATTAGCCCACAGCAGGAAAGAAACTTCCATTGATCAAATCAGTTGGTTCATGAGATTGTATGTCTGCTGTGCCAAAAATACTTTCTCTTTGGATATGTGATATGTTTGTTAAGAGATCTAAAAAGTCTATTTACTGTTACCAGGAAGTTCTTAATTTTATTAAATTATGTGTTCCAGGTATAGTTCTTAATTCTGAAATCTTAGTTTCCCATCCTGGCCCCAGGTAGATAACCTGTAGCATGCAATCTGGTTATACTAACTTTGGAAATTAACTTTATTTCTCAAAAATTTTTGTTCTACAAGAAAGTTCATTTCTCAGTAGAATTTCCTGTGAGTAGTTAAATGCTGTAATTACTTAAAAAATATGAAACACTGAGAGTTAGAACCAGATAAAGAGCATTAGCTTTCAAAATTGCATAGCTTATAGCATGTAATTTGCTGATATTTGTAGGGTTTGAGTCTGTAGATTGATGTCCCTAATTGTGTGGGTTTTAGTAATCTGAATAACATGGCACAGCACTAAATCCATTTGTCCCGTGTGGCTAATTTAAAGCTCAGCATAGGTAATTGCCGAGTAGAAGATTCTTTATTTGTATTCCTTGTGTGGCTCTGTTAAGTATTCATCGTTTCTATTAACACGTCCTTCAATATTTGCTGGGTTTTTTTTGTCGTAGATAGTAGATTAATTGAAGGAGTTGCCATAAGTCCCTGGGCTGTGATCTTGTCAGGTCTTGTAATATAAACGGTATTGGATCTGGGAAAGTGATGCCTCTTGAGAAGTGTCAGTTCACGTCCTGACCGTAGGTGCAAACCTCATAGCTTGAATGCTTTTATTTTAGGGATATTTCTTCTACTGCGTCTTCTGAAATAAAGAGGCTTTATGAAAGCTGAGCTCTCATTTTTATTGTATGTTCCTAGCCACAGAGAAAAGCTTGAAACTGTGGCATGTCAGCAAAGCAAAAAGGCTTGATGTATCAGCAAGAATTAAAAATGTATTTTAAATACCAAGCAAACCTCAGACGAATTTTCAGGCCCCACTTGACATCCCCAAGGGAGCTTTGGCTGGCTAGAGTTGGTAATAGTGGTTTCCTATTAAAGCTGCCTTCTCAGTTATTTTTGCAACATTAGGTATGTGTGTGCGTTTCTTCATGTACCAGATAGTTAGTGATGACAGCTGTCCAGCAAATCACAGACCAGTGACAAACTGGAGTTATCCTCTAGCTCTGAACTTTCTCTCCTGCATTTTTCCCACTTGCCTGTTTCCTCTGTGACCATTGCTCTCCTGAAATTACTTTGGCAGGGTTAGAGTAATGACCATCTTAAAACTAAATTTAGCTAAAAAACCAGATTTCAGTTTTCTGTTAGTCTCCCAAAGCATGTAATGATACCTGAACTCACAGCATCCCCAGGACCACAGTGGCATGTGCTCCAGTACGGGCAACAATTTCCTAGTGGTGAAACTGGCCAAGAACTACAATAGAGTAGCTGGGGATTTCTGTCAGGGAAGGTTTTACAGAACAGTCCAGGCGAGTCTTGGGAATGTCTGTCCTCTCCTGAGCAGAGTTCATCTTTCAAGTCATCTAGGAAGTTCCTGGAGTTGTGTGGAAGATAACATCGTGACACAGCCATTGATGGAGCCAACTTGGGAAGGCACCTCACAGACCTTTTGTTTGGGAACTGGTCGGTGGTGTGATGGCTGGAGGCCGTCCTGGGCACAGCGATCACAAAATGAGTTTTTGACTTTTGGAGAAGGAGGGGAGTCAGCAAAACTGATACCTTGGGCTTCCAGGGGTGTAGACTTTTGCCTTTCTGGGAGACTGGTTCAGAGAGTCCCATGGGACTGAAGGGCAGAGGAGTCCAGGAAGGCTGGACAGTGTTCAAAGAGCAGCCATCGCCATGTGCCGAAAGATGAGGTGGTGGGGATGAAGACCAGCCTGACTGAATGCGGAGCTTTGCCTGGAACTCAGGAAAAACTGGATAGTTTATGGCCTTTGGGAGAAGTGGCAGTCGACTCAGGAGGACTACCAGCATGTTTTGAGGTTATGCAGTGAGAAAATTCCAAGGGCCAAAACCACGTAGATCTTAATCTGGGTGCTGTCGTAAAAGACAATAAAAAATGTTCCTGTAAATACATCAGCAAAAAAGGAGGGCTAAGGAGAAACTCCATCCTTTATTGGATGTGGGAGGAAGCATAGTGACAAAGGATGAGGAAATGGCTCTTTGTCTCAGTCTTTAGTAGTAAGGCCAGTTGTTCTTTTGGGTACTGACCTTCTGAATTGAATTAATGGTTGGAATCAATGATCTTAGAGGTCTTTTCCAACTACAGCAATTCTGTGGTTCCATGATTCTATCTTCAGCCCTCTCGCTGTAAATCTAGGCATTCATATTTCTGAACCAGTGATTGGCTTAAGCCTTCTTGAAAGGCAGAAGAGCAATATTCTTGGCTTTTCAGTGGGGCAAGTGGCACTTGTGGTTAGATGCTATTTGTCTTCTTTACAGATCCCTTAAAAAACCAACAGATCCTAAATTGAGCAGAACTCTCAGAAAAGGCAAAGATTTTAAATTCAGTTTTGTCTTGGTTAAGTAATGAAAGAGAGTGAACTGGACATTAAATGGAATAGCTGTTCATTTCCTGGCACCCTAGGATCCACTAATGCATAGATCCACCATGAAGACCTCCTGGATGGTCTCCTAGCTCTCTGCGCTTGTTGCCAAGGTGTAGCAAACCTGTTTGGTGAGCAGAGGTCTCGGAGCTCAACTGGATTTCTGGGAAAAAAAAAAATCATCCTGCCCATCAGAAAATTTTGAATTTGAGAAATTAAAATGGAAATTACGTGTTTAAGTTCTAAGCACCCTGCCCCCCTTCCCCCCCAAGCAGGTGTGTTGCTTGAGTATCTTAGCTTGTGGAAGTCTGTTATGCTGGTGAAGATACAGACTTTCTAGCCATTTTTAAAAAAGGTAATAAAAAAGGTCTCAAATAATTGAATGGCTTTGAAAATGACAACCGGGTAAATAAATAAATCATTAAAAAGACTAATAGGATTTTTTGTGATAATTATTTACTTAAACATCTAAATAAGTAGATTTGGATTTCAAATAGTAACTAATTTTCACCAAATTTTTCAGACATACATGGCTGTTCCACATTTTTTTCAAAATTAAATTATTAAGAATTCTGATTGAATTTTTACTTTTTCAATAAGGTTTTCAAATATTTCTCAGCAAGTTCAGAATTACAGTTGATGAAGCACAGTATACAGATTTTAACAGCTTTTTTTGAAGATAATACGTTTTTATGCCAGGCATGTAGTGAATTCACTCATTTGCTTGAGGTCATTAGTTCCATTGAAGTCTGTCAGTATTACTGAATATTGATGCATGACACACAGACTGAAACGACACAGTATTCTGGAATGTTCTTCAGGCAGCATAATAACAGTGAGAATGAAACATCTTGTTCTCTCTGTATTGCTCCTCTACTATTTTTCTTCCACTGCTTGTAATTTATTATGACCTTTGAGTAAAGAAGTCAGATCTGTCAGTCTTCAAAAGGTACCAGTAATGCTGGACCATTATATCTGGGGTGGAATATTAGGAAAGACAATTTGATAGAGAAAGGCACAGAACATCTCCTGGGACAGATTTCTGTCACTGTAGTTTTAACATAGACATTGATGATTACCTGTCCTTCACCAGACAGACACTGTAATAATTTCAAATTGCATTTTTCATGTTTCAGCCATCATTAAAAACTGAAAACTGCTTTCAAATCAAAAGTCCACCTCCAGCATTCATATTTGATTGGAAGCTGTTGAAAAGTGGTTTTGAGATGATGTTCTGAAATCCACACAGTTTTACTGAACTGAAAGATGACATGTGTATATCTTTTGAGGCAATGGGTGTTATTACTCATTTTTCCTATTGTGGTATCCATTTGATCAGCAGAGGTCAGACTCAGTTGTAAATTATAGTCTCTTCAGAGACACCGAGTTGAAACTATGGTGTTTGTACGTGGATGCTGCTGCTGTACAATTACTGTTACGCCCCAGTGACAGTGATGAGCTCCCTCAAAAAATGCTTCACCTTGGCCTGAACAGAAAACTCTGCTCCCAGCAGAACTCCAGCATATAGTGTATGCTGGAGTACATAGAGCATATATATAGCATAGCATATGCATAGCATATATGTGACCTGCACGTCACAGCAGTGATTAGTGGTTGTTCTTGCTATCCTGGAACATACCTGTCTTCCCCACCACAGAGTAACAATATCCATTCTTGAGCAGTTGCACAGGAGATGTGGTACAGCTTCCAAAACCCCCCATCATGTTGTCGTGCCTCCTACACAAAGCCACTCACAGGTACGACCCCTCTTCTTCTGTGGCTGACCCTGATGTGCAAAGCAGCTCCAGGGACTGAAGTAGAAGGTACACAACCATGCTGCTCTCCTTCTTAGGTTTTCCCATGGCAAGTCTGGCTTACTGGAGGAAGGGGACTGCTGCATTTTGAAGGGAAGCACAATGTTTTCCCCACAGTACTAGGTTTACTGTGCTTTGGGGTTCAGTGATTATTTTGGAGACAACACAGCTGCTCGCCTGACCCAGAATTAAGCTGTGTCTTAGAGATACAGTTTCTCCCACATTTTAACGTCATGATTTTTATTTTAAATATACCAGCTTTTTGTTGGTATGTTCAGAAAGGAAGTTTACAGCCATTCTCACGTACAGCCTGAAGAGCCCAGACACCTCATAAAGAAGCTATGCATGAGCACACAACAGATTCAAAGGTGTCTGCTAATAGCAGCTTCACTTTTATCCTGTGTGGTGTGAGCATGCTGGAAGAGAGAGAGATTGCTGTGTGAAACACAGGTGCTGGTAGGTCTTAACAGTTGCTGGCAGGCCATGGAGGTAGAGAGCTGTGATTGCCTCTGCTTCTACAGAGGTTTCTTTCCTTTTGTAGAGCGATTTTGTGCTCACCTCTACTCTTCAGGCTTTCCATTCATTTGTTCAGTCAGTATAACTGATTAGAAAATCCTGAGGTTAATGGTCTTTCCTTTCCTTTTGCCCTCCTTCCCCTGTGCCTCTTTTGTTAGCAGTACCAAAAATGTGACCTCTTCCTGAACAGGTTTGTTCCCAGTCGAGCTTTCTTTGAAGGTCAGCTGAACTTTAGCTGTCCACTATCTCTTGATGAGCCTCAGCAGTCAGTGGAGCTGGGCTGTGCTGACCTTCCTCTGTGTCTGACTTGCCTCCTGTTTCTGTCCTGGTGACTTACAGCTTGGGCAGGTCTTCCTTGCCACAGCCCGTGAGTGATGAAATGTCCTCTTCTCTTTCCTGCTCTCCCTGGCAATTTCTGAGAAGCAGTAAAAATAGGGGGGGGGGAAGAGAGAGACAGAAGAAAAAAGCACCCTATGGGTTTTTCTACAGAAGTCATTTAGTTTAAACATGGATCTTTTCAGGAGTAGACCTTTGCTATTTGCAAAGCCTTGTTATCAGGAAGTACCATGACTCTAATTTCAGACAGTGCTCTCATGGTCTGAAGATTCTGCTATAGAAGAAAATGTGTTTTACCTGGGAAGCACCAGCATACTACTTAAAACACAATAGTCACCTTCTCTAGGATTAAAAGCAAGCAGCGCCTTAACAAATGGTGTGGGGATTTTGTCATCTCCTATGCATACTGCCTGTTTGTTCTTCCCTGGAAAGACTCCTAACATTATCAGACAATTGGAGTCTCCTGTCTCACTGCAAAATAGCTCATACTTACGGACCTTCAAATCCCAACTTCATGCATAGCAAAAGGATCATGGGTCATGGTAGAGATTTCTAAAATAGATGTATTACCATTTTGTCCCTTTTTGAGTCCCCTGGACTTAGATTTCTGTGTATTTAACCAGTTTCTGTGGATTTAAAAATTTTCTCATGTTGTTGTTTAATATATTTTTACTTAAACTGAATAAAGTTTATATGATACTGGGTTTTTCACTGCCTTACATTTCTTATCTTTGGTAAAGGAAATGCAGTGTGCTAGTATCAAGTCAGAAGGATCAAGGATGTACATCTTATACAGCTCTAGAGGATTTAAGGTTCAAGGTAACTGCAGATCATCCTGCAAACCCTCAAGCACAATAAGTATTTTGTATGACTGCTGCATTCATACTGACTCAACATCCATGCATGAAAAACTCCATGTGTACAGAATAATTAGACAACCAACTTCGACTCAGGGCCAGCATAAATGATGACATTCTGATCCAAATCTGGACTTCTTCCACTTTTTCTGTTGTTTTATAGACTCACAGAATAATATTGGTTGGAAGGGAGTACTTGGGCTTCAACCTCCCTGCTCTAAGCAGAACCAACCAGACCAGGTTGCTTAGGGCTTTGCCTGGTCATGTGAGTATCTCAGGGGGTGGCTATTTCACAGTCTGTCCCAGTATTCAACCACCAGGACACACTGAAAAAGTTTCTCTGAATATCAACTCAGAACTCCCCTTGCTTCAGTTTGTGTATAATGAATGCCATCCTGTCACTCTGCACCTCCGAGAAGAATTCTCTGTAGCATGGGAGACATGCAGCCCTCCAGGCTTGTTTCCCAAGGGCCTAGTCTAAAACAAAAGTTACTAGAAAAGCTCCAGCTGACTTCACCAAACTCTGGAACAAACTTTTACTGCAAAACTGGGATCAGGCATTCTTATTTGGCCACAGGAAAGGTCTCAGATCACCTGCCATTCCTGCTTGGGTGAGTCCAGAGTATTCAGGTGTTTCTCTTGCATTTATAGGTATTTGGATATGAGCCAGAGCTGTTTGAAAATCCCATTAGTCTGGAGAGTCCGGACACTGACTTGAAAATATTGCTGGGTTGATGTGGTTGACTGTGTTAACTCTGAGAAAAGTTGGTTTGTGTCCTGTCATTCTGAAGGGTATTCAGAAGTTCAGACTTGAACAGACTTGTCTTGAGGAATGGGTATCTTGTCCATGCTCAGCAGTGCTCCTAACTGAGGCTGTCAGTGCATCCCTGGGCTCTGCTCAGGATCGCACAAGGGTTGGATCTGCGTGGTCCCTGCTGTGGTTCCCACTGGATCTGTGTGGCTCTGGCTGCTTGCATAGCAGTGGTACTATGGCCAAGAGTGTGCATTACTCGCTGCTCCCTGCTTACAGGAGGCAAATATTGTACCCTTTGGGGGATTTTCATGTGTGCATTGACTCTGATCCCTATCTGATAATGGCACAAGCCACCTTTGAGCTATCATTGAGGTCAGAGAGAGAGAAGAACAAAACCAGACACATTTTCATTAGCTTTTTTTTTTCTTTTTCCCTAAACACTGTGAACATTATTTCCTGTTTAAAACTACAAAGTTTAGCAGCAAAACACATCTCATCTGCATGTGGTGTGGGAGATGTTGATATCCCCTGCCTACGGCTGTCACTTACACCCACTCCTGCATTGCAAATTGCCTCCCATCAAATGAGCTCACAGAAATACCAGTGTTGTGGCATATGCTGGGGTTTGCAGGATGTATTTCTGCATCCCTGCTGTTCATCTTGCAAAAATCCTTTTCAGTCCCAGCTGTTATTTTCAGGAACTGCCAAGTAGCTTTCTGTAAATTAATCAAATTTATTCTGAACATGGATGTAACCCTTCATCAAAAGACAATGAAAAGGCAAGAAATACATAGCAGAACATATCCCAGCCTGTGTCAAAGCTGGCTTTTCAGCACGGAGAGATTTTAAATAATGGAGGAGGGACAGTAGCAAGAAAATTCTCTCTTGGTTGCTCTTCCTGTGCTCTGTGTAAGGGGATAGTGTAGGTCTGGAATTTGGGAGGAGGTGATGGAAAAGGAGGTTAAACAAACCACTCACTATAAACATAAACTTGCTACCTTTACAGTGTCTCTGAAAAGACACATTTTGGACACTTGCTGCAGTGGAGTCTGCTGGCAGTTTATAATTTGTTTACTAAACAAGGAATGTAATTGAAATGTCCCTTTTGAGGTAATGAAAATATAAAACAGCTTTTCAGAGCAGACCAAGGCCTCTAATTTAATTATCTGTGAGCCTCATAGATTCTTTCATCTATGCCTGGCAGCCTGAAGTAGATGAATAACTGAAATTTGGAGAAAAACCTTTTGAAAAGGAGACCTGGCAGATGAAAGAGCAGAGGGCCAAACAGTTTGTAAAAGGATTTAACTCCACTGAGATGCCCATTTTCTTTATGTCAACAAATTACATGTGAAAACTGTTAAATGTTTGGAATTGTGATCCTCATTGAAGGGGACAAGGGTCCCCATCGCTGCAGGCAAAACAAGCTGGCTTCTCTGAAATAGTTTGCTGTGTATCAGAGGAGTTATTCTTTATAAGGCTGCATTGTGAGCAGTGGCCTTAAGCACATGAGCAGTTACCAGAAAACAAGCAGGAGCAGTCCTACAGGTGGCACTGAGCTTGTGTCATCGTGTGCAGTCAGTCCTTCACACACAGATCTGACCCTAAAGCAAAGCCTGGAGAAAAGCTGCCCCACCTCTGCAAAGGCTTCCAGAGGCAGCCGGAGCTGCTCTGCTCGGTGGGGCCTGGTGTGTCCTAACCCTGCCTGAGCCGCCCACTTTCTGCATCGGAGCACGTTTGCTCCTGTGTCAGCCAAAGGCCGAGGGCCAAGTCTCCATGTAGCTGTTTGAAATACAGCAGCTGTTGTTGCACACTTTTTGTCCGCCTCCACATTTACATCTGTTCCTGCCGTGTGTGTTACAGCAGCACTTGACACCCCAGCAGAGACTGCAGTGTCCATATGGAAACACACAACATTTAGGCTGACTTTGCAGAGGAAACGTGTGGCTGAGCAAGTTGTGGACACAGGTCTCCTCTGGAGTAATTCCAGGCCCAGCCGTCATGTTGTTACACACCAAAAAATTAGATTTCATCTCTGCCATACATGGAATACTTTCTGAATTCGGAAAGGTAAATCAGAAGTGCATATGGGAAAAAGTGGCGTTTCCACTTAATGGGGTGAGTAAATGAGGAACAAAGAGGTTTGGAGTAGCAAAAAGGATTCTTCGTTGTACTTGGGTTTTTTCTTAGAATATGTTCTCCCTTTGCAGGTTGGTGCTTGAAGACTTTGATCTAGAGGCACAGTGTGTCTAGGAAAGAAAGAAAACAAGTTTGCTTCTGGTATAAACATTTACAGCTTCATTAACTTGAAGTGGAATTTCTTCTGGGAATATAAGCAGTGACCTCAGTGACACAGGGAGAGGGAACGCTGGTACTTGTTGCTTAAAGGTACTTGAAGAGTGCCCAGAACACCAGCAAAATACTTGCTGATTCATTTTTTTGTGGAGAACTGATTTTTCTTTTCTGTACTTCATCTAGATTTGACCTAACAATTTTGACTTTGAAAAAGAGTTGAGTCTGAAAAGATTTTTAGAGTGGATGGTGATTTTATTTGTCTGCAACACAGATCAATGCACTTTGAATTGTACATGTGCAAGTGGGAACTGGAGTGAAGAAACTGTAGTGCAAGTTCCAGAATTCTGCAAAATTCTGGCTAAGAAGCTGCCCCTAATCATTATTTAAAACAACGTCTCTAATATGTATCTCAGATGATACTTAAATTTATTCTTACAGAAGTATTTCACGTTATGGTATGTCAGATTTTAAAACCTTTAACACTTGAGCAAATCCTTCACTTAGCTGCCCATAAGCAGTATGTGTCTTTGCTTTTGTTTTGTAATTTGCTATTATACTAATGCTTGGTATGACACTCGCTTGATCTGGATTAATTTCCCATGCTGATTTGTGCTGAATGTGCCCTGTAGGCTAATGGTATATTTGCAGCCTCTCTTTGTAAAATCTGCTATTACCATTTACGGGACAGCGTGTTCTCTTTGACACCTCCCAGAAGTGCCAACTGCCTGTTGAACAGCACAGCATCAGCTGTTACAGCCTGATCCAAACCCCAACGAAATAAGGGAACAATAATGCAATTCAAGGTTTTTTAAGGAAAGGCAGTATCTTTTATTAGATCAGCTGTTACAGTTGGAAAAAAAACAGACAGGCTTTCAGGCACACAAATCCTTCTTCAGGTCTGAAATAGCAGCAGTATTGCTTACACCAGCATTCCTCATCAGTGAGGCAGCTATGGTCCCAGCAAGGTTTAAAAAATGTGTTTAAAAGTGTGTGTGTGTGTGTGTATTGCATGGCCCTTCTCACTGGGGAGGGCTTCATAGCAGGGCACAGGCAAACAGAATTGTCCTCCTCTCCCCTTCCCAGTACACACCCTACAAACATGGGATACATATTAGAAGGAGAAGTAATGTAGGGTCACTTATTCTTGAGAAAAAATCTTCAATACCTTTTGGCCAAGCCACATTTTCTCCTTAATCACCCTGCTGTGGGGAAGAACTGGAGCAAAGCTGTGGGATTCACTGTGCAGGTGGTAACCTCAGGATACACGCTGAAAATTCTGTCTCCTAATGTTTACAGCTGTCCAGCAAATAGTTGTGGGACCAGCTGACAAAGGGAGTTTTGGGCTCTTTCTTGTGGTTGCTTTACAGGGAACAGTGTTTGCCAAAGTTTCTGCAGTCACAGTTGACTGACCAGCCACTTGATAGCAAAGCTTGTGATTGAAAATACTACATAGGCAGGATGGTTCTGCAGAAAAACTGTAAGCAGCTTCCCATAGTCTTTGGACTATGGGAGTGTTACATTAACTGTAACACTCATTTCTATATTCCCATGGCAGGAACTAGGGTGTTAACTGTAGTTAATAGCTGTGGCATTAGGAAACTGAGGATGCTCTTTGCTCATATGAATATTTCCATAGTATGTGGGCTCTGAGAACTCTGGATTTTGCATTCTTTCTGGAGTGTCTTAATAGGTGTGTAAATTATTTGGCTTCTCTATTCAGCCCTATTTGAAAATGAAAGGTTGTGTTTTAAGAAACTGTCACCACAAGAAAATTGTAAATAAGTATTGAGGTTTCTGAAGAAATTGAAGAGATCTGAATTTCAATTATGCTGATGACTTTAAGTTGATTCCTGACCAGACAATGGGCAAGTAATGCTGTAAACAGGAATATGATTAATGGAAAATCATCATTCAGAGGGAAAAACACATCTTGAAAATGTCTTAGTTTAAGATCTGCTCTGGGCATTGGTGTTCTGGTATGAAGTTACCTTATATCGATCTTGAAAGCCCTTAAAAGTTTAGAAATTTATGGAACACTGTCTTTGTATAAAATACACATGTTTCAAATGTGGTTCTCAATCTGAATCCGTCGTGTAAAGCACATCATACTTAAGAATCTGAATAACCATTCCTGGCTGTGCCACTCCAAGTCTGCCCAAACTTTGATCCCTTTTATATGTTTCTCCACCTGACAACATGCTCAGTGCCACATGCCCATGGCACGTAGTCTGGCATCAACCATGAACCGGCACAGAAGTCGTGTAGACAACCAGATTCTCTGGTAAATCTCATATTTATTTAATTCCCTTTAGTACCCTGCCAAGATGTTTGAGTTCGAAAGCATGGCTGTGTTACTGTGGACTGGGGCTTCTTTATGTTTACCAAATGGAAAATGATTAATGTGTCTGTGAAAGAGCTTCATTCTCACTTGAAACTAAGATCCTTTCATATTCTCATCTATTTTAAGACTCTTCTATGCTGCCAGGGCAGAATAAGTAGAAACCAAGATCCATACTTGGTCCCCATAGCAGTAATTATGCAGCCATGTGGACTATCACATGTCTAACCTGCAAAATATAATTCCACATCTGGATTCTGCAGCGAGTAAAGGGCTCTGATGTCTCAGTCTTTAGACATCTTCGACAGACAGGTTTGAAATGCAGAGCAGATCCATAACTGAGTCAATGCTTGAGATCATCCCCATGTTTAGGCTGGATCTCTTGACAGCTAGGTACTTGTAAAACTAGAAGAATGGTGTGAAAGAAGGAGAAGCAATGCAAACATGAACTGCTGAGGAAGAAAGATCTTCTCCCAAACCACTGGTTTTTACAACCTGTCACTCTTTAATAGTGATGATTTTGCAGCTTTTTTCCACTCATGAAAATATAAACAGAAGCAGCAATGTCCAGCATTCAGAATAATGTGCCAACTACACATGAATGGTGCACATTATAAATATACATTTAACATCCTTTCATGCATACCACAGCTAAGTAACAGCCAGCTCCACCTCAGTGTTCTTCCACTACTGCATTTATGGAGTACCCCATAGTAAGGGAAGGCTGGAAATGGCAGTGCTAATGGGAGCAGCAGATGACATTGCACTTTACTCCATCTCTGCTGCATCTGGTTATAAATCCATGTGGAAAATGTCAAAAAGCCAAAGAAATCAAACTCTCTTTTGTTCATTTTCTCGCCCAGGACTCAACAAGTTCCTTTGGTCAGGCTTTGCATGCTTTGTTTCTTGTTGTTTCACAGAGACTTTTCTCTTTTTCAGGTGCCAGGAGACAACGAGAAGCGCTGGAAGCCAGTGTTAGTGGTTTTGACAGAGAAAGACCTCTTAATATATGAGAGCATGCCCCGGATGAAGGAAGCTTGGTTCAGCCCTCTGCACACCTACCCCCTGCTAGCCACCAGGTACCTGTGTCTTTTTATTATGACCACTTCAAGAGCAGTGGGAACAGCTGAGTCATCCAGGAACAGGTAGAGCTGGTGCACAGCTGTATTTCACACTTGAAATGTGGTTTGAGAAGCGGGTTCTTCAGTGGGCCCATATGCTGAGCTTAACTCCTCCCTTCTCCATTTCAAGTTCTGGCCGAGGCTGATGGCCAGAAGTGCACCAGGATTCTGGATGTGACCACTTGGCCTGGATATGGAGGCAGAAGTGCTGAAAAAGCTGAGAGCTTCATCTCCTGAGATTTCCATCTCAGTGTGCAGACCTTAGGGCTTGGCAGAAGCACTTTGATTTCAAGCTGTTCCTCCAGACTGAAACAAGTGAAATTGGCCCTAAGTTGAACGTGCTGGTGTGGCAGTTCTGCACCAGCAGTATGGGGTTTTGGAGCGTTGCTCATGTAATGGAGACACTTTCAGCACAGCTTCTCTTCCTGTTCTAACAGATTAATTCCTGGCTTTTTTTAGCTTAAGATGGTAAGCTTGGAAGACACATTCTTGAATTGAGGTTGGAAGTAACTATTTGCATTATTTCAAGGGTATCCATCAACACTAATTCAGAGAGAGCTTTCCCGTGGTCATCTTTATGCAGGGGAAACTGTCTGTGCTTCTTGATGTGAATCTTAATCACGTTTCTCTGCCAATATAGTCAAAGGGCTTGAGAAAGAGCTCTTTTTCCATTGTTTTGGCCTTGCTACATGCCTCTATTATACCATTTTCAATGAGTTCTCATTCAGAAAGGCTGGTTGCACATGGCCAAAAGCAGCGGGTCTCTCACTGCACTCTTATTAGTTAATTTTTGTTCACTGTCTCTTAGTTGTCTCCCCAGATGAACTGAGGCTTTGCTGCTTAGTCATTATATAAAAAAAAATAAAATGGAACTCAGTGAATTACACTGATGTTTGTTTATCCCAGTCTACCTACCCATGATGGAGTTTCCAGACTTCCTGGGAATCCAGCTTCTGACTCACTCTTTGTTACCGTAACATGAGGCAAGAGACACAAGCTTTGCAGCTTGCAGCCTCCTACATGGTGTGGTGATGAATGTTGACAACTCCAGGTGACAAGTCCCAGTGAAAACTGGGTAGTGTTGGAGCTAGAGGCTGTGCCCATGTGTCTCACTAAGCCTTACAATTTGAGAAGCAAGAGTACCCCAGCAGAAGATGATGCGTTCCTCCCCACTGTTTCGGGGTTTCATTTGTATAAGGACTCAAGTCCTCCTTAAAGTGACTGGAGATCCTGTAGTGCATCCTGTCCCTTCCTGCCCAACTCTTTGGTGAGTATTGCCAGCCCTCATCATCAGTGACCTCCAGTTTACTGCATCCAGCAATCTAAGTCCTCATCTTGGAGGGCCTGTTAGCTGATTATTTTTCCTCAAGAGGTCTACATTTGATAACAGACCGGATTGCCTTGGGTGGGGATAGTCATCTCCCTGCACAATGGGATACCTGCCAGAGTGGAGAAACATTGGTTTTCAGGATAGAGGGGAATGAGGAGTTGCACAGCTAAAATTGTTTCCTGTGTCAGGCTGATGAATGGTCTTTGCAGGCTGGGGGAATGGTCAGTAAGAATGCGGTTCAGAAAGGGCAAGTGTAAAGTTCAGTGCTGGCGAATAATCAGCTGCAACATTGTGGGGTGGAATATGAGTGAAAAAGTATTGCTCTGCCAGGAAGCACCTGGACAGTGTGGCAAAACTGCTTAAATCTAAGGTATTATGTTTTTGAGAGGGAATAATAAAGACAATCATTTTTGGTTATAGCAGAAGTGTTGCATGTTGGGCAGATGTAATAATCATACCCAACCAGAGACCATGAGTAAAGCCTCTGGTGACACAGCACCTTCATGTGAGGCACTGCACTTCCAAAAAGGTGCCAGTTAACTGTGGAAGGTCTAGAAGAAATCATTGCAAATATATAAAAACACTTTCAGTAGGAGAATTCTTAAGAAACCTTAGTTGTTTGATGTAGAGAAGTCCATGGAAAACATGTCAGTAGTTTTCAGGTATGAGGATGAGACACAAGTAGGACAGGGGAGCATCTTCTCTACATCCCTCCTGGATACAACAGGACATAGTTGACTGCATTTGTGGCAGGGGAGGTTCAGAGCAGGTCCTGGGGAAAAACTTGGTGTGCAGGTGATGTACCGGATTAGATTCCTTAAGAAAGGTGTACAGTTCTCATCACTGGGGACTTTGAAGGATGGGTGACACGGGAGTGTGTCAGTACAGTTAGCCCTGCTCTGTGAAGGGGGATTTGCTGGGTGACCTCCTGAGAACCATTCCAGCCTCATTTCTGTGATTTCTTACTAGCATCACTGTGAATTTAACACTCAGGTAAAAAGAAAGCAGCTGTACAGAAGCTGGCACTCAGAATGGAGTCACAGTGATAAATACATACAAATACATGAATCCTCAAGGTGAGCAGATTGCATAAATGGACAGACTCCCTAAATTATTACACCTACTGTTTTGCATGATCCTGATTAAAACCCTGCAGGGTCCTGCTTTTTATGGCCTGTCACACTGAGTACAGTTATACCAAAAAATAGAGAGGGTTTGCTGTTGGTATTGACTGCTGTGTTCATTCTCGGTCAGTGATTACCCTCCTCGTGACAAGGTTTTTAATCCCCTCTGTGCATTGATCAGTGCAATTTAGAACTTTTCACCTGGAAAGTTTGCAGAGTCCATGTTGTAATCTTGGCTGCTCCCATCTTTCAGATTTTTATGAGTCCTTGGAAAAACATTTTTGCTTAGCTAATGCATATTTGAAAAGCTGCTGAAACTGTGGAAAACTTCAGTGCCAGATACTGTACAAAGTCATGCTTAATCTACCCAAGACATAATGAGCAGAGAAAATTGGAAAGTAGTAGAAGGATTACAATCTTCTTACAGTCCTTTAACAGCAGAATTTCAGCATGCCCTTTTTGTTTGTTGATAAGTTTGCCTTCAACCTCTGGATGCTATTAAGACCTAAAAATATTTTCCAGTCAGTCTTTTCCAGCTTTGTGTGGAATATAAGTAATAGCTCAAATAAAACTGAGATCAGATTTAAGTTGTTCCTTTAAATCTCTGCACCAGGAGGCACAGAAGCTGGCACACAGCCCTGACTCCAAGGACCTTTTTGTCATAATCTCTGTTTCAGTGTTTCCTTATGCCTGAATAACAGTGCCTCCCTCTAGCATGGGAATGGGGCTTAAGTAATTACATCTTATATATTTGCAATCAAATTCCGTTATCTATCATAGCCAGATATGAAATGAAAGGGAAAAAAAGTGCAGTCCATGTTGGGTTCTGATTAAAGATCAGGTAAGTCGCTTTTGTGTGCAGCTGAGGTCTGTAACCAGAAATTATTAAAGCAGTTCGATAGCTAATGGCATGAAAAGTTAGGGAAGGAGTCTGGGCACTAATTTGTTATCTGGGCAAGCAGGCAGAGGGACAGGCAGAGAGCACTGGGTTTCCTGAGAACCCTGAGAAGGTGTATGAGGTGCCCTGCAAGTTCTCTGCTTGTCTTCCTGAGGCAGTGAGGTGGTTGTGGCTCCCTCCACGCAGATGAACAGAGAGCATGTGCATAGGTTTCCAAAGAGCACAGCCATTCCAGAGCAGGTTTCAAATGCTAAGTCAGGGTGACATAAGAAAGATCAGTGATAGTGATCTTTCTATCACTATCACGGCAGAGCTGCATGAGTGTCAATGCTCTTGTAGCATGGTCATGCAGCTGAAGGCTTCCTTTGAATATCAGTGCTGGTTTCACTGTCCTTTCTGAAGAGGCCTCGAGAACTGGCTGTTGCACTACACTGTTGAAGCTCTTTCCATAGCATTAGGAGGAGAAGCAGATTCCAGTGCATCTCACCCTGCACCAGCACTTCATGTTGGACCCTACCCATTGTGCTATCACACATTTGCAACAAATAATGCTGAATGCTGAAAAAGGTCCCCAGAATGTAGAGAGACAAGGGAGAAAAGAGAGAATATTAGAGGGAGAAATGAGAGAAGATTAGAAGTGTCTCCCTGGAACGTGTCAAGAGTGGCATTCACAGCCGCTCCAGTTCCTGGCTCTGTGCAGACTCGGTCGTGACCAGCCTTCTCCTGCCCTCTCGCGGCTCTCACTGTGCCGGGAGGAGCGATCAGCGCTCAGTGATGGGAGGCGGGGACGAGGGGAAGCCGCCTGTGAGGTTTCTGAGGATATTTTTTGCCTTTAAAGGTATTTTTGTGGTCTTTAGGATAAAATATCTTCTCTGTAAACGCAACATCTCACACGAATGAAACTTTATTAAAGCTTCGGAATCCTTTGATCTGTGCCCAAATACATCAGTACTGACACCTGGTACATAAATGCTGTCAAATTTTACCCTGCATGTTTGTCTAGTTCATGTTTAAGTGAATGACTTTCCAAAGCACTGTCTGTAGGGTTTTTAAATACTGAGACTCAATTGAGAGGGGATAGTAAGAGAAAGCAGGCAAGAATAAATACTCATGTTGGTTGTGTCCACATACTTAAAGTACATCTTCATTCTGTCCATGTGCTGTAAAACCTACAATGCCAGTGGTATGGATAAAGCATGAAGGTATGAGGGTGGTTCTTAGGGGAAATAAAACATCGATATCATCTGTTTGTCTTGCATTCAGTGTCATAATATGAGGAAATTTTCAGCACAGCTAAAGTACTGCATACAAGAGAAGGAATGACCCAGGGAAAAGCTGGAATAGTTTTATTTCTACTGACAAACGTGATGTGATTTTCCAGTCTGCTTTCCCACAGCCCGGTAGCAGAAGGCAGCATGAAAGTGGTGGCCATGCCTGTGGCTGGGTGACTGGCTGGGAAGAGGCAGCAAGCAGATGTCATTAGAGATTTCAGTTCCTTGGCTCCTGCCTTAATTATCAAGATGCAGCTTCTGCTCAGAGCTTGCACCCTATTATGGCAGATGAAAGGGAATTCAAGTTTTTGGGTTGTTTGCTTACGACTCACTCGGCAGTTACAAAATCTGCCCAGAGTGCACTTAGGAGGCCCTGAGTATCAAAGCTGAGTGGGGCATTAACTCAGCCCTTCCAGAGGGCAAACAGCCCTGCTAGCCTGCCCAGACAGAGGGCAGGGCAGCTCTTACCAGGATACTCTGCATTTCGCATCCCAGGAGCTCTTGGGACCATAAAATCAGGGGGGATGCTCAAAATCCAAAGGAAGTTTCCATGAACCTGAGCATGAACAAATCTTGCAAAGCCTCTAGCAGGGTATGAAAAAGGGGCACATCTGTTTGGCACCGTTTGCATCCCAAATGCCAGCACAGACCGTCAGGGAACTGGGGAGAATTCCAGATACCCTGTGATTAGTGTTTCAGCAACTGAAAAGCTAAAGTTGTGCTTTGCTTGTTCTTTCCTTTCTGCTTTTTTTTTTCCTATTAAAACATCCCTGTTTGATATGTAGGCATACTCCTACAGTGTCAGATAACAGGCAACTATTCTTGTAGATGGAAAACAGTAATTTGAGGGTAAATTATCATTCAGTAGATGATTAGTATAATCTAATGTTTTATCCTTCAGCACAAGTGTTCTACTACCATGTTACTTTATAGTGTCATAGGAAGTGTTTTGTTTGCCTATAGAAAGGAAAACAGGAGACACAAGACAGAAAAAAGCTTTTTAGGAGAATTTAATTTTGTGTTTGCCTCAGAGGGTTATTCTCTGAATCTCAGAGTGATGAGCTCCTCTGGTTTATTCTTTTCAGAAGAATCAGTGTTGTGTCTCTGAGTGAATTTTATATTGACTGTCTACACTTCTGCAGGAAATAAAAAAATTAAAAAAAAAAAAACACAAAAGGGCAGTCTTACAGAAAAATTAATAATTATGAAGTATTGATTTTCTTGCTCAAAACTATTCTGTGTGGTTTGTGTTTGCCCAGATGAACAAACCTTTCCTGGTCACAGGAGATCAGCCGGGCAAAAAAATGTTAATTGCAGACAAATGTAAGAGAATTTCAGATTTCAAGTAGCTGCAACATTTTGCATTTTACAGGTTTCTTATGGGAAAAGTAAGTACAAGACAGTACTTGGCATCTGCATATTTTACATATGCATATACATACACATATTTTATTCAGCAGTATTTATCATTGAATTTGTCTGCAGATGTTTAAGGTTTAGGGCAAATGTTGCTTCACAATGGAAGATGGATTCAGCTGCCTCCTCTGAGTGAGCACTTGTGTCTGTGGACCAAACTCAGTCATCACAGACCATTGCAGATTGTCTGTAATTTCTCTCTGTTTTTCACCCAAAGAAGTGTTTTGTACAATTCATTAGGAGATTTTTGGACGTCCATGTCATCACCTGCGTGTCCAGGTGCTTCTGTGCTCACTGCCTTGGACCTTCACTCTTCTCAGTGAATAGAGAGATGTGAATTCCCATGCTCCCAACCATGTGGATTTAGGAATGTGCAGAGCAGAGCTGTGCTCAGGTGGGGATTTTGGGATTTTTGGCTCTGTGTCATTGCTAGAATTCCCTGATGTGTATGAAATCCAATTGCAGGTTGGTTCATTCTGGCCCAGGAAAAGGCTCACCACAGTCAGGGATGGATTTGTCTTTTGCAACCCGTACCGGCACAAGGCAAGGGATTGAAACCCATCTGTTCAGGACGGAGACCAGTCGGGACCTGTCCCTGTGGACGAGGAGTGTGGTGCAGGGCTGCCACAATTCCGCAGAGCTCATCACGGAAATCACCACATGTGAGTAACACCCGCAGCGCCGTCCCCACACCCTGCCCGTGACGCTCCTGGCAGTTGGGGCTCCTCCTGCTTGATGTGAGTCGTTTAAAAATGGGCACGTGTTTAAAATACTGTCCCCTTGGTTTCTGAGCCAGTCCCAGCTGGTGTGGTACCTGTGGCCAGTCACTGTGGTGCTGACTTCTGGTTTTGTTTTCAGCATGCTGTTTTAGACAAAAGTATGTAGTCAGCCTTGTAGGCCTTCATGTCATGGAGGAGTGATGGTCAGAGGTTTGTCTAGAAACCACAAAAAAGAGCATTTTTCTGAGATTCAGGAGACTCCTGCAAGCCAGGCAGGAGTTTCTCCTGCAGAGGGAGAAGGCAGAGGAGGACTGGCACATTCACAAGCATGAATTGGTCGTTTATTCACCCAGCTCTGCACACTTGAGTAAAAAAAAAAACAACCAACCAACCAAAAAACAAAACCAACAAACCAGCCCAATAGCCACATTTTGATGGGTAGTCATTTCCCTCCCTGAACACTAGGGATGCAAAATTGACTAAAATAAAAGTAATCAGCTGCAGATGCTCTGGAGTGATGCCCTGTCTAGCCAGGTATCTGCTGGCCTGGGGTGGCTCTGTGGTTTTGAGGCTGTGCCTTTTTCCTGAGTGCCCCCAGGATCTGCAGTCCTTTCCCTGCTCACTCTACAGCTGGCAGGGCTGTCAGTGTTGAACATCATCTCCGCTTGTTGCCTAAAAATGTGAGAGCAGGAGCCAATGCACAAATTCACCCTCAACAGGGAGCAGTTCTGACTTCTTGAAGCATCAGGTACAGCCTCGTGCTGCTGGGCACAGGGAGCCCTGCCCGTAGGCCCCAACCCTGTGCCTCACAGGGAGCTCAGGCTGCTTTGGGAGGGCCCCTGACATGGAAACTACCGGAGTGCTCAGGGGGACACGTCCATCTCCTCAGCACAGTGACATGGATGCCATTCTTTCCAAAAGCAGGAGACCATCAGCCCTTTCTTCTATCACAGTGCTTTTATCTCAGTGCCAATGACCTTCCTTGTTTAATTTAGATCATGGCCTCTGTTTCTGAGCTGAGAGGAAGATGCAGATTTTCTGTTGCAGTAGCTATTATATACAATCATCTGGGCCCTTTTTCAATTACCACGACACTAATGAGGACTCAGGAGTGCCTTCATCTTTGCCAAAATACTTTAGGGAAACCCTTTACAGCTTCTAATTTTCTCATGGATTGTGCACCGCATTTATTGATTTTGGCTGTGTCTGTCAGGCACAAGAAGAAGAGTAGCTGTGACTTTTTCAAGGTTTGGAGGGAGGAAACACCAGTCTAAGCCTTCTTAAATTTCAGTGCATTGTTTTTTTGTCAGCAGGTAGATATTTTCTGCAACATGAAGAATGAAGCGAGTAACTGAAAGGATGACATCAGTCCTGCTGCTGCTGAGCACTGTTTTAGTCTGTGGTGTTTACACCATAACTTTGCTCGGACCTTGCACAACAGGATTTCTGTTGTTTTTCCAAGCCTGCAGGTTGATAGTTATAGGTTGACAGAGCATGGCTAGCCCAGTTTCAGGAAAGGTTAGTTTTCCACAAGATAGCGTTGAGATCAAATGCCAAATGCAGGTATCTGCAGCCAAATGGAATTTGCTGCTTTTAGGAACATTACAGACTAAACTTTTGATTTCTTCTGCAGCTTGCACATACAAAAGCCAGGAGTGCCGCCTGACCATCCATTACGAACATGGATTCTCTCTTACAACTGAACCACAAGACGGTGCCTTCTCCAAGAAAATTGCACAGTATCCCTATGAAAAACTGAAAATGTCCTCAGATGATGGGATAAGAATGCTTTATTTAGACTTTGGAGGAAAAGACGGAGAAATTGTAAGTACTACATTCAGAAAAGGGATGCATGTTACCATCTCTTTGGTGGTCCTAAAGGCTCTGGGGGTGGAAAAGCGCTAACAAAAGTTGGACTAGATGATCACTGTAGGTCCCTTCCAACTTAAATACTTTATTCTGTTCTGTTCTATTCTAACAGTTGGCCAGTGCCAGGTTCCAGTACCAGTATTTAAATGCTGTGCTTTCTAGTACAGCATGACAATCTGGTTATAGAAGGAGATGAACTAAAGACAGTTAAAATCATAAAACCATGCAAAGAGGAATGGAAGATTTGTCACATTCAAGAATAAATTGTACCTCTAAATAGCCAGATACTAGAATTTTTGTATGTATCCACTTCACTTTTTAAATAATCAAGGGTGAAAGAACTTAAGAATGAGATCTTATTAATTCTAATTCTAATTAACTCAAGGACTTCATGTTATGACAACAAGCTGTGTTTTAGACATTTCTGAACATGTAGTTTCTGAAAAAAATTTTTAAGGCTACAGATATTGTGCAAATTGTCTGCTTAGGCCTCTAAGCTGTCACAGTGCCTAAATGCAAGGCACATACTCCAGTGAGCAGTTTAAATATCATAAATTGTGAATAGTAAATGTGGTCTTCCCTCACAAATTTTTTCAGCATTTCCTGAGCACGTTAGGTGCTTAATTCTTCACTTAATTTTCGTTAACATACAGCTTTGCAAACTGCTTATTGTCCGGCTTTCAGAAGGGAGTTTGTTACGAGCTCTCAGTAAAGCTGATACAGGACAGGTGGAAAGGCAAATTTGTTTTCCTTCGATGTGACCCTGTTGTTGAACCTGCTGTCCACACTGACAAGCTTAGGAAGAGTTTGGTGAGATCATCTGAACCACGACTAGGGGGAAAAAAAGACTTAGTACAGTGTCACTGCTGGCTGTGAGAACAGAGGAGCAACTCTGCAGCCCCAGCTGAAGGTGCTTCAGCCATGAACAACAGCAGATGCCCTGGGTATGAGACAGTGCAGTCCCACCACCATCCCTGGTCAGAAACAGAGCCTGAAAAGACGGGAGGGATTGAGCCTCTCAGAAAACCACTTGCAGCATCTGACCCAGTTTTCTGCTGCTCACCCAGGTGGATGCAAGGCCAGAGGCACCAGGATCTCATCTGCTCTCAAGATGCTTATTACTTACTTTTAATAACCTAAATATTTTCAGCTGTATGCAAAAGAAAAGCAGTATGTTATAGAGAAGGGTTGTTATTAATAGAAGCGTGTTCAAAATACCAGACAGCAGTTCATCAAGTACTTCATAAATGATTCCTTCTTGGAGCTGTAATCTAATTTATTCTCAATTTGATTTTTTTTTTCTGTACTTTCAGCAACTGGACCTCCATTCCTGTCCAAAACCAATTGTTTTCATCATTCATTCCTTCCTGTCAGCAAAGATCACGAGACTGGGCTTGGTGGCATAAGTGGGATCCATCTGTTTCTTCAAAAAGAGATGGAGCAACCATGCTCATCTGAAGTACAGTCAACAGCAGGAACCCGTCCCAGCTAGCAGCAGATACCAGCCTGGGGTTCAGGACTGGGCCTTGGTCATTTCTGCAGTCTTCCAAGGCCCAGGTTTCATTTTGATCAGCTAAAGAGATGGCATGACAAGGAAAATGGGGGATTTCATTGTAAATAATGAGATTTTAAAATCCCATATGAGACCATAAAAGTGTGTAGTACCATACATGTTTATGTGCCATATGTTTCAGAATCATAAATTGTGCCTATTTCAATGTACTTGTTTATATAGAATAAGTAAAGGGCTAAGCAGCAAGAGCATGTTGGCTGTAATGCAAGCTCAAGATTGGCTGAGGAGAAGTTCTCCAAACAAGATTGTCCCACCACCCAAAAGTAAAAGATTCTTTTGGTTGTAACCTGTGCACCATTTACAGAAGATTTTTGTTTTGGAGCTCTGTCAGAACCTGTGCATTCACCTCTGGTTGGGCTCTCCGAAGCAATACAGCTGTGGTCAGGGAACTGGAGGGCCCCTGCCAAAGGGAATTTCAGATTAAACAATAAAGATGTGCCACATGTACATTCCCTAGCAATGGAGCCAAAGTAAGACCAGCTCTAGGATGTATCGAGAGCCGGCTGTCAGTGGGCACAGGTAGGACTGTCCTGTGTTAATGAACATTAGGGATGCATGTTTTTAGTGACTTCCCAGAATAGGTTAATGAGTTTCAGTTATATGTGATCCCTAGCCCAGGTAAAACGTACCTGAAACCAGCTGAAGCTTAATGGAAGCTTCTGCCAGCATATTTCCTTGGCAGTTTTCCAAAAGGCCATTCTAAGCTTCCTGTCCTACATCTACTGTGCCACCCCCTCTGCTCAGATGAGGCTGGTGGTGTGGTCTTCATAGAAGAACAAATGCAGTGAAGGAGGAGGACTTGATTTTATGAGAGTTTTCAGAAAAGTTATTCAAGCAGCTCCACAACAGCGAGGAAAAACACACCAGGGAGGGAACGTGAACTGTGTTTCGTAACATGGAGCTGCTCCTACGGGCACGACTTGGCAAGTCCAGCTTTCTTGCTGGTGAAACATAAGACGTTCACCTCCATGTCCCTGACTTACTAGTTCCTGTTTTGCACCCCAACTTACTGCTTCAAGTCAAAGCATGCAATTCACTGAGTTTGAGCCTTGTTCAGTTACCTTGAGCAGCACAAAGCAGGCAGGAAGGCTGACCATCATCATCAGAGATGATGCACACACAGTTTGCACCTGGGAGTAATAATAGGAAGAAGCAGAAGAGGGATGGCACTTACGTTGCTCTTCCTTTGTAAACAGAACTGCTTCACACAGGGGTGGGGTTTTGTTTTTGTCTGCTTTTAGAGTTTTGCCCTAAATTCACACTTTGAAGGACATGTACAGGAAGTAATAAATCCAAAGTTTGCGGGCGTTGGGTTGTCATGTTACAGCATTTCCTTTATTCCCGAGAAAGCACATAAATATCAACTTAGCATCACTTGGCTGGCAAAGAGGAAAATTAAAAACACAGTTTGGCTCCATGTTGTTTTTAAGCTGAGTTTGAGAGTTAAGTGTAAGTCATGCTGTTTATTCACAGCATAAGAATTAGTTTCATTGTGGTTTCCATAGGTATCTTAATCATCAAAACTAATTAAAAAATTAGGATGATAGGCTGAATTCATAAATACAGAAAACAGTCAGTGAAGAACAGCAAAATGCCCCTTTGGAAGAGTAGCCCCTCTGCCAGCACCTCTCACCACTCACAAGCACACCTGGGAGGGGATTCACCTCGCTGTGAACTTTGTTTTTACTGTCACGGTACTTGCATCTAAAAATTAACTCCTCATGTAAATTCACAAGGTAGGAGGTAACGTTACATAACCTACCAGTAATTTCCAGATGGACATTTCTCATTGAGTGACCACTGCCATTCACACAACTTTCTGTGGGCAGTTACTTGGGCCTCCTTTGGCTTGGAGGCTTCTGGAAGAGCACCTGAGAAGCTGAGAGCGGTCGGTACACACGGGGACGGGTCCTTGGGGAGGAACTCATGTCGTGATCAAATGAACTGTTACCACAGTTGTGTGGGTTTTAAAACAGTGATGGTTTTAAAAAGCGATTCAGAACATTTTGATCACTTTTCCAAAGTATGACTTAAAAATTTGGACGTGGGCTCCCATAAAAGTTCCAGAGGTTACAGTGAAAACTTGCATTCTGTGGGGTAGGTTAAACACATCTGTAAACTATACTGCACTATTTCCTTACTCCTTTAACAATTAAAAATCACTGGAATGTTATCCTTAACACGTATGTGCATTGTAAATATTACAAATTCCTATATTAGTACCAACAATTAAATGACACAAAATGATGTAATCTAAGGTGCTCAGTACTATATGAAGTCTAAGTGAATAACTAAGCAGTTTGCAAAGAAGATTCATATATATTTATAGAAAAAATAAATGATAATTACAGATGCTATTTCTTCATTTTCAGATTTTGAACTGATTCATATTTGGATGGGATAGACAAATTAAATATGGACCTACTCCACATTTATAAGAGTATAGTGAATATTTATATTTTAGAGGAAAAGAATATATTTAATAAAGTCATTTATTGGATTTTTGTGAGGTGAGCTTACTTTGTACCCAGACAAACTATTTGAAAGGCTGTCCTTTGGTTTTGGGATGGGGAAAAATACATTTAAACTTTAGTTATTTTGTTAAGATTAGTTCCATTACTTGATAGAACTGTTCACTGCATTGATGGAACGATTTTTAAAAACTTAAACCCTGAAAGCTCACAGGGATGTTCCAGGGCAGGTCATTCACACTCCTGTGCTGAAGTTGCAGTGCGTTCTCTGTTGTTTATACTGCACTAGGCAGTTACAGAAGTTAAAAAAAAAAATTTCTGCTGAAGCCTCTGCATTCAAAGACTGAGGTCAACATGTGCCTTGTTTCTCTTATGAACAATTTATAGAAAAAAAAGATGGTTTCCTTCCCTTTGACTTTAATTCTTAATTTAGTTTCCCAAATAGAAAACCTAACTGAAAATTTAGGCCTGTTCTTCCAGTCTGATCTGAGGTATAACAGACCAGCCTCATGGAAATCCAAAGAAGGAATATTCCAGACCCTCACTCTTTTCACAAAATACTGACTGTAAATTGAACAGTCGGATCAGAAAGGTTGTATAGCAGCTTCACCATTAGAAAGATATGGATACGTATTGGAACATCAATGTCATTGGAAAAATGTGATAAAAAGTGTTTGTTAAAAACAAAAAAAAAAGGGAAAATAAAGCTGATGTGATTGTGTTCAGGGAAGCATACAGGTGTTTCCTAACAGTCCTGCTCTTCAAATGGAACGAGCATCTCACTTAAGGTACTTTATAAATCAGAACACAGCTCTTCATGTGCTACCAGGTAAATCACTACCATGAACATCATTCAAATTGGTCTTTTGCAAATAACAAAACCAGTGTTTTCTCTCTGCAGAAGATTAGTATTCCTTCTTCCCACAGGACATGGGAGCACACTCCATCCAGCTCTTTGCATTTGGAAGCACAGCTGCTCAACCTCAACCTCAGTAGAGGTTGATCTGATTCCATCTGGAAGAGTTCTCAGTGTCCTCTTACCCATATTTAAAAGTTAATTGGAAGTTTCTTTTTCTTCAGTGGAAGCAAAATCAGAGCCTAAACAAATGATGTGCTTGAGGTCATTAGACTATCACTGATTTCTAAATTCATCTTACTTTTCATAGAAGTCAAAATGGCAGGTTTATAACTTGGTGTTTACTGAGGCTATATACTAGATAGAAAGACCATTAATACAGTTCCATAATAATATTGACACACTATTACTGTGTATATTATTACTATAAAATAATTGAGAATTGTACCTAAAATGGACACTTTTGAATTCAGTGATGATTTTGATTTTAAAGAGCAGATATTAATAATATGCTAGCAAAATTGTGAGAAACTGAGCCTGCTTGATATAAATGGACCTCTCGATTAACCAGGGCAAAAGTTTAATTTAAAAGCTTGAGGGGGAAAACATTTTAACAAAGGTGATGACCTTTTTCCCCACATGGGATTAGCTTTTTTTCCTTCATCAAAATTTCTGTGCTTATGTAAATAATGGGAGGCATTAGAAAACAAATTTAGAAGACAAATCCTAAGGGAGAACTGAATTTGGAAAAGGAAGTTTGTGAATTTGGACAAGCATTTGCACCCAAGCTAAGTTCAGCGATACTCATCATGCAAATGCTGTAATACTACAAGCAGTTTTATCACCAAGGAATTGTAACCACACCAATGTTGTCTTACCCCAATCTTGTGGGTAATATAAGCACATAAAATGGATGGATTATGTGTTTATAATACATGATGTTATTATATTATGCTACATTATGTTATGTGCTGATTCTATAGTATGGATGGATTGGGGTAAACTGTAAATGTGCACTAGTGAATATGACTTACATCCTGATTTGCAGAAACATGAAAGCAAGCACCCAGAGGATTCATAGGGCAAACTGGATTTTGGGTTCAGCAGCCTCAAACAAGAAAATAATCTGAAGTTCAGAGGCAAAAGGTGATGTTCTGTTCTGCATCACCTAAGTTGCAACACATCAGCTGAGTGGGAACTCTTGGTGTGGGGTTTTTAAACTACAGCAGAGGTAACATAATTTGGTGTAGTGCTGTTACAGAAGGCCAGGTCAAATTATTTGGCATGGTTTTTATAGTTTGAGTGCTTGGACAAGGACAGTTATCACAGCTCAGATGGGGCACAGTAATAAACCAGCAACCACTTACCCTAAGAAACCACCAAGATAAAGAGCAAATGAGACACAAGCACCAGTGTATTAGTTCAGGACTAGGAATTAAGTAAACAAACAATACATCAAAATGCTTATGTTTCCCTAACTGCTTTCCTGCTTATTATTTCAGGCCAGCCTTTGAGTCTGCAGAATTAATTAAAACAATAACCGTCGGGCTCTACTTGAAGTAGAATAAAACCAGTTCAGGACTATTAATTACTTTTCTGAAAGGTGTTTTCTTTGCTTATGGCAGCAGCCTCAAGGATTTTATGAAATGTAGTCCCTGTACTTTTGCTTATTGACTTAGGCATAATTTATTAACTACAAAGTTTTTGTATTTTCACATATATAAACCTCTCAAAATTAAGTAGAAAATACAATTTTCAGTGGCTTGCTTTAGTATTCAGACAAAAGTATCAGCATTCAGGCTGAAGAGATAAGGCTGTAATATAACAGCTTTTCTCTCTCTGGAAGTAGAGACTTCCTTTATTCACTAAAAGATGTTAAGATGAATGTGTTGTTTAATCCTTGTTTTCTGTGTTGAATGCTAAGAAATGTGAGCCATACACAGTGATCATTACACTGGAGCAATTTCAGGCATGCACTTATCATTATTTAAGTATCTCTCTTCATTGCATTTCTATTTCACCAGGATGCTGTGGATGTGTGGCATTCTGCAGACAAATAAGTAGTTATGTTTGTCCTGGGCTAAGATGCACATGGTACTCACTAGAGCCCTCTCTCACATCAGGACAACTACAAAGCTCTCCTATTGCAGCTCAGAGTGCAGTTAAACCAAGTACACACCCCCTAGAAAAGATCTTGTAGAGTTCAGGAAAACACTAAACGGAGAGACAAAGGAACAGAAGAGTTAAACACAAGATCTTGTTAGACACAAAAAACCTCCTGAGGGCTCAGCTTTACATGAAATACAATTAAGCAAAGAATAATGCCACAAAATCAGGAAGGCTTTTTAGAGAATGCGTAGATTTTACAGTATTAAGTCTAACCTCCACATGGTTTATTCATTTACTTTTTCATAACATTAGATATCATTTATATTTGTATTGCTTAATCCATTTTCGTGCCAGGGGAATATAGCAAATAATAGCACTGCTGCTCTATCAATCCCGTTAGTCTATATGATGAATAGGAAATCCTTATACTGAAAGCTGTAAAATCTGTTTGTTTTGGTAGGAACTCCTCATCTCAAAATAATACTGACTTGAATAATTACATTAGGACAAGCCAGGTACACACCTGAGACTTCAGCAAACTGAGGCTGAATTTAGTCTTTTACTGTACTTGCAACACATGCAACAGGTAGAAATTATTCTTTCCATCACATTTCAGCACAGCTTGCCAGCTCTTTCCCAGCTCTCACCATCATCATTACTGCTTTCGCTTTGATTTTCTTCTCCTCCAGGACATGAAATCTCAGACCTCTCTTAAGATTTTTTTCTAAGGAGTCTTAGAAAGAACATGCAGGAAATTATACCAGAAATTCAGCTTGTAAAGTGATCCTTCCTTTAATGGGACCTTGCATCAAGTTTCAAAAGACATTCCTTTTTCTTTATACTACAACACAGAGATAATTGTGACTTGAATTCGGATTACTTTGCTTTCACCTGCAGAATAGAAACTGCTCTTAATTAGTGTACAAAATGTTAATGGCCAATGCTGTAAACAGCTGTTTACACAACCGTGAGCTGTAATAAATAGAGTGGAGGTCTTCTCACAGAAAGGTAAAACAAAGAAGCTGTTATCAAAATTAAATCTATTGGGGTTTTTATTTACATAAAAAACACAGACTGGTTGAAAAACATACAAAGCTTTATCAAACCAAGTTAAGCTATATTCCTTTTAACAAACATAATAAATATGCATATAAAATAAAACTTCTTTTCATTTTAATTAAAAAAAATAATTAAAACTTCCAGTAGAAAAAGTTCCAAATCTTGCTACTGTGCTTGAAGAACGAGTCTCTATAATTACACTGAGCACCAGTGTGCAGATCTGTGTGTGCCTTAGGCAGTACAATGCTTTCCTTACAGGCAGAAGTGCTCTGGGAAGGTGTGAATTGCATCCACACAGTACCTCTACTTGCCAGTCTTCTCCAAAACCCATTCAATCACCTGGGCAAATAAATGAGAAAGCAAACAATTCTAGTAACTCCAGGTCTCGAAAGTAACTTAATAATATCTCACACATTTTATCAATTCTTTATCACCACCTTTATCATCATCATCTCTGTGGTATTTACTAAACAGGAGAAGAAAGAATAAAAGATAATTTGTGCACTACTGTATTAACCACCTTTGTTGCCACTGCTTTCCAAGCAGGGCAGTTGTTCAGACCACTGATTAGTCCTTGGCAATTACTGTTTCATAAGGAAATTTCAAAATATTCTCCAATACAGGGAGCAGTGAGCAGCTTAGGAGAACACCAATTTTAATGTTTCTTTTGCAAACAGCAAACATACACAAAACTACCTGTTTTCTCCCCAGACAAAGATGGTGGTGAGAAGCAGTGTATCAGCACAGTTCAACAACAAACATTCAGTTATTGAAACCTTATCTGTAGGAAGCAATTCACAAGGGAGCAAGTACAGAACACAGCAAATACTGCTCTCGTAGAATAAATTCTGCAGGGACCTTGCAGTTTTCCTTGAGACTTTCAGTTTTATTACTTAACTATGCCAGTTCAAATTCCTCCACTCAATTTATGATTTTGAAAACTGTACTGTAATTACACATGACACTTTTTTTTTTTCAATCATAGAGTCACTACAGTGTATTTTTCAGAATCTTAATTTACCTAATTGCTTACTTAATTTCTGGAGGGGTATTTACTTCTATGATTTACTCTGTGCTACTGTTCACATAAGTCCCACTTAACACACAAATAAACTCACCTGATATCCCTTGTGCTTACAGTTATTCCCAAGCTGAAAATTACTAATTTTCATTGCTTCTTTTAAGAAGTTTATTTCCTTTTATAGACCCTCAGTACTTCCTAACCTTTGAAAAGAAATGTTATTTACTTCAACACAAGAAAAGAACAATTCCCTAATGATCCAGGCTTCCCTCTAATGAAGAAAAAAATCTCGTCTCCCATTTTTTTGTTTCAGTAATGTAGAAACATTTATTGTCTTCATTTCCATTTCTCACTGTGGCACATCATATAGGGAACTATAACTAGAATACCATCCAAATCCTGCATATATGCAACTGGAAATTCTGCCATGGGACTGCTGATTGAGGGGAAGTTTCTGTGAAATGAGAATGAAACAAGACCCACAGCCAAGGGAGAGTATTCTTCACTGAAGTATTTATTCTCTTTGTCTCTCAAAGCTGTGGACTAAACCATCCTACAACCAAGTTGCCACAGCAACATTTAGCCTTGGCTGGTTACAGAAACAAACAAATGGCCTTACCTGTTTAGCATTGCTATTTGCTGTTTTCTTCATTTCATCAAGAAGTCCCCTAGAAGTTTTAAGATCCTAGATATGAAACAAAAAGCCACAGGAATCAGCACACTCATATGGTGGCTCTTAAGTTGTGTTATATAACCCCAGTGACCAGGGTGGTGTTACACTCTCATCACCTTGTTCTCAGCAACAGAAGAATTATTTGACTTTGCTTTTTTTTTTAATGGTAAAAGGAAGTAATTTACATTTATTCCAGTAGGTTGCAGCTTTCCTTACAGTAGTCCAACCCTAATACTCCTGTGTGATTGAGCCTTCCTAACCTTCTGCCCTTTTCCAGAATTTTTTTTTTCCTGAATGATATCCAAAGTTCTGATGGTTTTGATTGAAATCTTATTTCTATATAAATATGAAAATCAGCTATTAGCTTACACTGCAGTGCAGAGTTCTGGCAAAGAACAGAGAAGAGAAAAGAAAATTAGTGCAAGAAAGGAAACAGGCTGGCCTGTTTTGTAGTCCAATTAATTAGTCCAACCTCATCTACTCTTTTAAACAAAGCAAGAACAAAACTTCTCCTAAAGAGGAAGAAAATTAATTTACTACTTGTCTCCCAAGGAAAATGACAGCTATGATATCATGCTTCTGAAATATGCAGCATGCAAAAGGATTCAAAGAAAGGGCTGCCACAGACTTGGGGCTGCAACACAGTTCAGGAGAACAAAGTCCTGTGACATCTCTCTCTAGATCAGCTTTCCAAATGCCAGGATCACTGCAGGATTCTTCCTTTTGCTCTTCTACTTGGAATAGAACCATGAACCCATCTGATCTGCCCCACTCACTCATCCCTGCATGCAGCCCTTCTGATTTTGGATTAGGAGATCTTCCATTAGGGCATATTTCAGTGAGATCCTGGGAGCATTTACAGAATGACTGTGCAACTGTGTTCCAAGTTGTGAAATATGTTCCAATTATTTATCAAGTTGGTGCTTATCAGCAAGATGTTCCAATTGTCCATGTAAGCAATCAGCCCTGTTCAACTACAACTTGACTTAGCTTAAATCACCTTTACTAAACTTCGTTAACCCGCAGATGTAGGCTAAACACATGCAAATGAGCAGGACAGCAGCTCAGCTTGTGAGCAATAGCTTTGAAACACCCCATACTGTAATTTAACTTGATTTTGTGCCCAGACCAAATAACATGGCTTAAGCATTGACTCACAAAGTCTCTTAGATATTGTGGAAAGAATTCTCATCTCCTTCTAAAAATGAGGTTGATGCAATTCTACAGGGTGCTGCCAAGCCAGTATGTGTTAGATAGCTGTGCACATTTACAAAGACTTCTGTGAGCATCTCAGGGAACTAGAATTTCTGAGTCAGTTCTGTAAGCTGCTTATTGAGCCAACAGCCTTAGAACAAGGGAGAAGCTGAGCTGTCACAGCCACAGCTGTGAGATAGCTACAACAGCTAAGGAAGCAATGAAGTATGACCTGACTGAACAGATCCATGCTTTAAGGTGTTATCTCACATAAAAGAAAACTGCTTTGTAAGGTTTAAAAACAAATAAGACACCACCAAAATATATTGTAAAACTATATTCTGCACTGGACAACAAGTCTAAAGGTTTATCCACATATTCTACACAGTACTAACACATTGGGAAATATTGTCTTAATCAAGTCTGAAAATGCCACAGTCTATCTTGAGTTTTATTCAGGAACAGACTTACTTAACTAAGAACAAGGAACTGTAAGAGCTTGTCTTCTAGTTACCTTTAAGTAGAACTTTGATATCTCAAACAGACGCTGGCTGCACGATGCAAAGCACTTGTGATCCTCTGCAATTCCATGTTTCTGAAGAGTCTTAGCAACCACCTCCTTCAGCATCTTGGAAACAGTAGAAACACACTCAAAAGATCATCTCAATTACTGACAAGAAAAATTGTCCAATGGGATTAAAAAAATCCCCAAAATAGAAAACCTGATCTTTTTCGTGCCTCTTTCTTCAATCTCTTGCCCCAGTGCCATCAACCCACTGACCAAATCTGAGCAGAGTTACTTAACAATCTATTTCCATTCCCTTAATCTAAAAAATTAAGGAAATGCTTACATGTCAAAGCAATGTAAAGGATCATCAAATATTCACATGGAGCTTGGAAGACAGAAATCAATATTGGCTTGGGGTTTTTTTCCTCCAAAATAATATATATAAACAGATAACTTTGTGTTACACTGATATTTCCTTTTTTTGATGCGTCCATATTAAACAAAAAAAAATTCTAAATCAGGCACCAAAGTCACATTGGAAAATTTCCTCTGACATTTTTTGTATCAAAGATGTTTAAACTTTACTGTAGGTCTGAATGAGTCACACCAACTTATGCTTACTTGGGCAATCCCAACTTGCCACTGACAGTACATCAATATTCTTGCAGTGTCCTCTGTGCCCTGGGATTAATTTAAAGTCAGTATCATGCCAGAAACAGTTTTGTGTACTGTAAATTTTAAAAAAATTTTAAAAATGGCATTTCTAATACATACAGATATTAAGTAAACATTATTGCACAGAAATATTTACTTAATGGACATGTAAAATTATTGGAGTATCTTTTTATTCTCAGAACAGTCTGTTCTTCCACAATTGCTTGGACACTTCCAGCACAGGTATTTCTTTGGTGCCTTTAGGTTTTATATTAATCTTCTACATTTCATAACTCAACTGATATTCATTCCCACCTTTTTTATTCCTAGTTGTTATCTCTCTCAGCCTAAATGCCCTAGGCATGATAAAAATACTTCTTTACATACTTTTTCATGCCTTGCTTCTGCAGCACTCTCCTCAGTGCCTTCAGGATTCACTTACACAAGCGAACAGAATGAAATTTAATAACAAAGAGAGATGAAGATCGTTCATTTTGAGTTAAAAAATGTAAAAAACTCAAGTCCCATGGAAAGAAGTTAAGCAAGATGCTTCTTCACTAAGCAAACAACTTAGACCTTTACCCTTGTATGCTTCTGGGATCTCGATTCCTTCGCTGGCTTTGAGGTTTCAGGTTGGGCAGCATTGACACGACTGGCTGAGCCAGCCTTAGTGGTCACCTGGGGGGGTTGGCCCGGATGTCTCAGTGGCATCACAGCTACAGCAGCTGATCTTTCAGAGCACCTCCTCGTTACTGCACTACTTCCACTGGCCTGAGAGAGGAGAGAATCTGTACTCTCAGATTTGGTTAGCCTAGAAGGAAGTAAAACAAAGAGATAAAGAACTTTCAGATTTTTTACTGACTCTTTTGGTGCCATTGTTTCTACTATAGAGGCTGCTGCTTTTAAGAAATAAGTGTGCATTCTTGCAAACAGCATCTGGAAAGAGCAGACAAGAACAGAGGATTCTAATATGTAACATGTTTTGTATTAGAAGAACACTCTACTGACTGGATTGGTCTCTGATACACAGACCCATTACACCTCTGATAGAAAAACTCCAGAAACAAACTGAAGAAACAAAGAAAATAAAACTCTTTGGAAGAATGGGTAGTTTGGACCCTTCATCTGGCCAGCCAGGAAGAGCAGTGTTTGCTGGCCTCCAGTGTTAGGATAAGAAAACTTCTTGAAACCACCTCATTTCTTTTGGCCCTACAGGAATGTCAGAACTCATCTTTAACTATGGGAAGTTGGGCATTATAGTTCTCTGGGAACATTGATCATTCAACTGTAAGAGTGCTAGTTATTCCAAAACTCTAATTCATAAAGTGTTAGATACAATCACATCTTCTTTTCTAACTATTCAGGGTAAGGTGCAAAAGATACAAATATTCCTAAAACCATCCCTCTGTTAAAGGCTTGGTGTGATTAAACTGCAAAGGGTATCAGACTGGAAGGAAGGAAGAAGTGGAGTGTTACAGTAAAAAGTGCATTCAGAATACTGCTACACAGCAGTCATTTTTCATCGACACAAAGACTTTGCATCTTCAGAGTGAGGACAAGGTACAAAGGAAAATCTTAAAAACCAAACTTCCAGAAAGGACTTTAATAAACAAGGCTGACTATAAGATTGAATTTTGGTAGGTCATCTTATGCCAGCAGTCCTTTGGATTAGCAATTCAATTATTCTGTTTGTACAGTACTTGGCTTTCTAAACCTCTGGTTGTTTATTTGTACTGCAGCAGCACTGACAGTTTCAGTCCTAGATGAGGCTATCTGTCATCTTTTCAAAGGCACTTGAGACTCTGCAAGATACAACCCCAGATCCCTTAAATAAAAGGTGCCTGTGCCACATGGCTTTTGATTAATCTAATGCTATCAGTGAGAGGTCACACTTGAGAAAAAAAAAAGAACCCACAGAAGAGGATTAAACAACTAGAACATTTGTCTAGATAGCTTCACTGAAACATTTCAAGATGAAAGAAAAGATGCAGTTCACAAGAGAGAGCTGAAATACTTCATGCTAAAGATTCATTTTATTCAGTGCATTACCTTTTCTTGGGATAAAAGCAATCCAAGTCTTTTGATCTGCGTTTTAGCCTTGATGTTTCTGTTTTGAATTCGCTTTGTAAAGACTCTCCATCAGGGACACTTCCAGGCTCTGACAGGACTGCGGGAGATGGGAGAGGACTCAAGACAACTGGCACAGGGCAGCACTCCTTGGTGCAGGTAGTCTGAGTTTCATAGCGAATCAGACGAGTTTGAAGTTCAGCGTATCCCACATCTCTCTCTAAGGCTCTTCTGTTGTCTAGACAATATCTGAAATTGAAATTGGTGAGAAACCTGTGAGAGGAAGTCTCTGCTTCATTACAATCAGAAAAACTTACTTTTGACAATCATGTGAACTGCAAAACTTTTTTTTTCATTTGAACTGGTGTATTGTTCTGAAAGATAATTTTGTAACAGCCCAGTAAATTAACACATGCCTTATGGATTTAGCTGTATTTACGTCCAACTCCAACAAGAATTTGAATCATATATTCTTTGCAAGTCTTTACCCTGTGGTCTTATAAATAAGATTTCCATGGACATTAGCAGAATTTTTTCTTTGAACAAAAAGTGTTTGCTAACTGCACCTTTGAAATGAAACCTTTAGCTTTGTCCCAGATAAACACTGCTGTATGAGAGATTCACATTTTTAAATGCTAAAAATACAAAAAATGTTATTGAAAAAGCACAAGTTTCCTATAAACTACAATGAATAAGCAGTTTAATCAATGAAATCAACAGAACAAATTGTATAAAATACAATGGAGTTGAAAGATACCAAATGAAGACTTCTAACTCAGTGAAACCTGCCTAAGAGATTACAACAACACAAACCCCATCTTTAACTTTTCTCTGGTGTAAATGATTTCCAAGATTCCTTGGAAGAGCCTAGTATTTCATCACCCAGAAACTTACATTACCTCTGCTGGGGAAAGATAACAGTATTGTCCAGAATAATTTCATCCTTTTTGTTATAAAGCATTCTGAATAGTGTGAGCTCAGCCCACCCTCCAAACTGCTCAGCAATGTTTCCCACTCTTAGGAACTCTAGACACATTCTTTACTTTTGTCTCTTAAAATGAAGTCATGTTAAATTGCTAGATCTGATTTTTCTGCTTTCTTCAGAATATCTTCATATTAAGGGAAAAATTCATTTTTCTGATAACTCACTGTTGAGTCCATTTCTACAGCTAAGTAAGACTTTCCACTAGAAATAAATTCATTATCTGATAAGAGAGTAAGTTTTCTTAACTTAAAAATTTCCAGGTATTTAATTTTCCTTATTATATTCTCAGTTCTCTGAGTAGTCACCTCCCCTATAAAGATAAAAAAATCTATTTAACTTCACAATTTAAATTGCCATTTTACTCACTGCTTTAATGGCAATTACTTTTTCTTTGCAACACAGGATTCAAATGTCTGGCACACGTTCATTACACCAGAAATTTGACTTAATCATAAATAGGAACAGCCTCACAGGTCCTGGTCTGCATGGGGGACTTCAACCAGCCCAATACTTGTTGGAGGGACAATTCAGCAGGGCACAGGCAGTCTGGGAGGCTCCTGGAATGAGCTGATAACTTCCTTCTCTGAGGGAGGTGAGGTGTTCTGCTGGACCTTGTTCCCTCCCACCAAACAAGAAGGAGCTGGTGGGGAACGTGAAGCTCAAGGGCAGCCTTGGCTACACTGACCATTAAATAGTGGAGTTTGGGACCCTCAGGGCAGCAAGGAGGGCACACAGCAAGCTCACTACCCTGGACTTCAGGAAATTAGACTTTGGCCTCTTCACAGATCTCCTTGGTAGAGTATCATGGGATAAAGACTCCAGAGGGAAGAGGAGCCCAAGAGAAATGGTGAATATTCAAAGAGCACCTCCTCCAAGCTCAGGAATGACATGGAAGAGTTATGATGATTTATTTATTGTAGCATTTCTGTATATCTTTCCTCTTCTCCTCAGTGTCAATATTTGTATTTTTCTAAACTATTTTTATACAGCAACATTATATGACGAAGCTTTGACAAATAACTATTTCTAGCTTGCTGAGACTAAACACAGTTGTAATCATATTGATCCTTCTGAACATTCTTACCACTAACACTTTCCTGCTGGAGTTGTTTTCAGGTTTCCTGAACACACAGGTAGTGTCACAGCAGTTCTCATAAACCTTGTGACTGTTCTAGAAGTGTCTACAATTAGATATTTAGATATATATTTAGATATATATTTAGATAGTCTACAAAGTAGGAGCTATGTACTTCACTCATGTGCTGCCCCAGGAATTTGATATGTACTAATGAACTCTATTTCCCTTGACACTTTTAGTTCTGAATTAAAATTTTCAGAGACACTGAGAATAGCTACAACAGTACAGCTTAGAAAAAAAACTTTAATGTTTTTACATTACCATCAGGGCAGGAGTGTTGCAATTTAAACCAGTGACTAAAATAAAGGTAAGAAAGAGAGAGCTGGCACATGCAAAGTTGTTCCAGCAAAGGAAAAGGATACATGAAATTTTCCATAATTAACACACATGTTGCTTGAAACATTTCCAATTATACCTAGACTGGAAACTAAAAAATAACTCTGGGAAAAGAAGCCAGGAAACTTACTCAAGTCCATGATAATGGCATCCAGCTGCTTTTTCAAAAGGCAAACCTCTGAGTTTCCGAGGAGTAAGCTCTGGTGTCAAAAGAAATGCGTTTTCACTGAAAAAAACCCAAATACAGATCTGTTTTAACAAGCTACATTCAGGATAAATTACACTTCCAAAAATCAGAAAGAAATGCCATGGTATAGGAAGACTAAAGCAGCATGCCAGCTTTGGCAAAGCATCAATGTAAATCAAGGTAAAGCATCAATAGAAAATTAATTCTTTATTGAAGTGAGAATGTAAATCAACTAACTAATTCTTACTGAGCTATTAGTAGTACAGAAGCTCTTGGACATTTCAACCAGTTAAGGTCACAGCTCCAAACAGTTTATCAATAAACCCAGGTAAATACCATTCCATTTCACAAAGGGACACCTGAGTAGCAGAATGGACTGAAAGGAACTGGGAACTGACCTCCCATTTCTCAGTCCAGCACTGGCAGTGAATTCCTTCCCTTTAGCTTCAAGTTGGTGTGTCACCTAGCAGTCACCTTTCCCAGACTTCATAACTAACCACTTGTCTCCTGTGATATTTCAATTCCAGCTAGAAACTCTCGACAACTAAATCAAATGAATGCATTTGTTTGAAAGTATTTCAACAGAATAAGCCATAGCAAGACAGACAGAAAGCATTTGCTGCCAGATCCCAGCATACCCTGTCACATCCCATTTATCTGTAAAAAAGGGAAGAGATGAAGGCAAGAGGTAGGAGTATCTGAAACTTACACATTGCTTCAAATTTTATTCACACAGACTGTCTCTGCACCATTTACCACAGCAAAAATTATCTGGGAAAAACATCCAGGAAAGATGTGATACTGAATCTAGCAGGATGGTAATTTAGAAAGTCTGTCAGCCAAAACTGTAATCTATCAAACTTCTATTTAAACTCAAACATGTAAAACAAGTGAGCATGCCTTTAATTCATCAGTCTCTCTCAAAATCTCTTAATTCCTTCTGTTGGTCTAACTAACAACTCCGTAGAAGATTCTCAATCTTCAATGGATATTTTCTAACTTGCTTGAATTCTCTGCTCAGAACATCTTTAGGCTAGTTTCAAAACTCCAGTAAGTATTTTACAGAAGTCTCAAAAATTCTACAGAAAATCCAAAATATTACAGAACCTTTCCCTCTCAGAAGCACTCTTATTACATATAATGAAGTTTGAAAAAAGATTGAGGGCTGTATCAAATAAGTCCATTATAGATTCTATTATTCAACATTAAAAAGGTCAACAAACATAACTCCAGTGACTGCAAAGATTGTCTTGCCTTACCTAGAAGTCTGTAACACACTGCACAGATAATACAGGCAAACACTATCTGACTCTTACAGTTTGGCCTTAACTCTTACACATGTTCAGATCCAGAAAATTACTCCATTAACTCCATGTATCAGCCTTCCTGCTGCAAAAGCACTGGTGGATACACTAATACTTACCAGCAGACACACTAAGGATGAACACTTGTGAAGCCACCAGAGTAAATAAGCTTCCTTTAAGGAGCACTTTATCACATAAAGTATAGATAGGAATTTTGGGCCAGCATGACAGGAGACGAGCACAGTAAAACAGGCTCAGCTATTGCTTTTCTACACTTCAGTTTTCTTCCCACCTAGACTCCCCTCCACTGAAAGAAATCACACCAATAAAATTAAAGCTCTGCCACAGTACTGCTGCTTGGACAGGAATAGTATTTTGGAAAGGGACACATTTCAGCAGCTCAACAGGAGTCCACCAGCACACTTTTGCACTTCAGGTGATTATTTTGTTATTTAAATGCATAGGACCAACATCATCATCTCCAGCCATTTCATATCCTGAAAGAATTAAATAGTAAGACTGGCTGGAAGACCAAAACACTTGATTTCACTGGCAGGTATGTGATGCAAGGATGTTGCAAGTTATAAACTCATATCCAGGTAGACCATCCTGTGACTCTCATTCAGTCCTTATTTATACTGCCCTCCATCAGCTCTGAGTATGGTCTGCTTTAATATGCTGGACTCTTACCGCTTGGGAATTTGTAGAGGCTGAAGATCACCAACTGGTAGCCCTTCTGGTGTGAAATACTTCAGTAATTCTTTAGCATCGAGCAGCGTCAGTGACTCCCGCTGGCTGTCCTTATGCCCCAGCAACTGCTCAGATGAATGTGCAAACAGAGAAACTCTGAAAAAAGGGAAAGAAAACAAAGACCAATCTAAGATTTTTTTTTTCTTTAGTAATCTCATGGTATTAAAAAAAAAATATAAATAACTGATAGTCTGGAGCAACTAAACTATTGCCAAAGTAAACCAAACAAGCTTGCTCCTTGAGAACATTCACACAAATGTCTATGATAAAGTATATTTCATGCAAATTCTCTACCATCCTACTAAATAATTTCTTCAAGAATTTAGAGCCATAAAGCCACTACTGCATGTAAATTTCCACTCTTTAGTGTCTTCAATCAAGTATAGCAAAGTTCTCTCTTTTCTAGTGTTAAGCAATATGCTGTATACTGACAGAGGATAAGAAAGATAATAATTCAGAATACAATCAAATAAACACTGACTATGAAACAGAAAGGTCCTTCAGGAAGGTTTTCAAAAGCTAATTAGAAGGAAGAACTTTACCTGTCTGAGAAGCCATTAATAATAATAACCATGAAAAAGCAGAGATCTAATGTGAGAAATCCTCACATGCAGAACTCCAATCTAAGCCATGGCCAACTACATGAAAGAGAGAAATGGGATGGAAGCGATCAAGAAAAAGACAGTTGGACATCTGGCTCTAAAGGTCTGTCAGCAACAACATTAAGACCAGCAAAGACCATTAAGTCTTACATAAAGTGAGAACTAAACTTAAATCAATAGGCTGTATTAAGTGACAAAAGGTCTACAGGTTTCACTTGAACAGTGCTGAAGGGAAAACATAATTAACTATAAATTTCAAACACAAAACCAATAGGATCTTCAACTTTAAAATTACTTGAGACATGACTTAAGTACTGATTATCTCAGGAATATGAGGAGATTAGGAAGACATTGTACATGCTGACAAAAACTGCTAAATTATCTCTATTATTTGGGGCATGTTGGGAGAAAGAAAAGCTTCTATGCGTTCTTCTGCCATGGCTACTATTTTCTAGAAGTTTCATTGGGATAATTTAGTTTTAGAACTGTGCTATTTTAAGCTAAATTTCACTTGCATTTAGTCAATAAAAATCAAAACAATACTACTTTAAATACCCAGAAAATACACCTCTGGAAATTGAGACAGAAAATTAGTTTTAGCCTTAAGCAATATTTTCTTTGAAAGATTATCAATATATTTGAAAACAGTTTACACAATGGCTATCAACATTTGAAGTTCCCCTACAGTAATGTTCAATGGCCACTATGAAGAAAATCTCGAGTATTTCATTATTACCTCGTTTTTTGTTTGTTTTTCTCGAAATTTTCCAAATTCTGCAGAACATGCCTTTCTGGCCATTCCAATGGATTTGTCTCCATTAAATCAGGCTCTGCAAGAAATATATGGTAGATAACCCTTAATAAGCAATCTTATAGTTTAAAGAAATATATATGTACAAATCCATATATATATCTTATATATATTTTATATATATATAAATATATATAAATGTATATATACACACACATTCCTTTATATATAGATATTCCTTAATGCATATATATAAAATATGTAAATAAAAGGAAAATCTGTCTGATGATGCAATCAGAAACGTTTTCTGCACAAATTCTGAGAAGGAGAAAGGAAATAGGTAAGGCAAAGGTTATTTCAGTTTGCAAAAAAAACCTAGAAAGCTACTTTACTTTTCCTTCCATGTTTTCCTCTTTTGGTAAAAAGATTTTACTTCTTTTAGTAACAAATTGGCGACCAGAAGGAAGAAACATCAAAAGAGAGTAAGCAGGGTATTTGCTAAATAACAATACTCACCACAAGTCACAGGGCATGACATAGTTTTATTGGAAACCTTCTGTAGATCAGGGTTAGGAAGACTAGTGTTGCACAGGTCCAAAAAACATTCTCTTGTAAGTTTTAATAAAATTTTGAACTCATCGGCAGAAATCACTGGAGGCTTCTTGGTCAATTCCTTTCTCTCTATAAAAGGAAAAAGAAAAGGTGCTGCACCTGCTAAATAACAAAGAACAACTGGACCCTGCTAAAACCTAACTAAACAAGAAAATATCCACCCAAACCAATAACACAAGTAAGTTAACCTGACACTTATTACTGTACCCTTTAGCAAGACATGGGTGGTTTATTCCACAGACAAGTGAAAAAACCTCACAGTGAGAACAGCTGAAGTCACATATGAATCCCATTTTTACAGTCCTTTAATTTCTGTATTCATGCATTTCTGAGTATATCCATGTTTGGATTCCCCAGAGACAAACATCTGGACTTGTGGAGCCTAAATGTGAAAAGCTGCAGTCTGCAGGGCCTCCCACCCACCTATTTTTGCTGCTGTTGCAGGAGTGTGGCCTCAGTGTAACTGAGAGCCTGTTCTGGTCTCTTTGGTCAGAATATCAAGGGCCAGGTGATTGTGGTATGATTAAGAATGATCACGCAATCCCAACTGCTCCTATTCAGTCTTCATCCTAATGGAAATGGATGATCCACTGGAAACTAAAACCCAAGCTCTAAAGCAGCCCCAAGCTCAGGGCTGAAGCTGGAATCTGAGAATGATGGCAAGTTGGCAGGGGGTGGAAGACAAGACTATTAGCAGGAATCTTATTTTCTTTAAGCTGCTATTCTGTTAATAATAATACACTTATCTTCACAAAATGCCATTTTCTATAAGCCAGCCAATCTCTCAGAAGCATTTTTGTTTTTAACTGAGTATCTTAGAGCAACGGACTTGGATGGAAAAAAATTAGGACATTCAAATGTACTTCTCTACAAAGCCATGAAAATCTTTATGCTTCATGATAAATCTAACAAATATCCAATGCATGTTTTTCTTCTGCTGTTGAAGACATTTGCAATAAAGAATAACATTTTTAAAACTCTGAAAAAAATCAAAACCAGAATTCTTATTTTTATAGAAGGCATGTCCAGCAGTAAACGTTTTTGGGGAAATCATCACAGAATTACCACAAAATTATTCCAAAACTACGCTCAAACATTTTGAGTATTAGTGTAACAAGCAGCCACCAACCTTAATTCAGTGTTTTCTCTTTCATTATCTAACACAATCATGGACATACTACAAAGTTTCTTTTTAAACCTTCACTACTTCTTCACAAAGTGATCAACTCACTTCAGTTTTGTTAGGTGAGCCATCACATTCAGTTTGACATAAAGAGCTTTTAAATACTTTTAATGAGAATTACCAGTGCTTTCCCCATTACTTACTGAGATATTCCTTCAAGGCACACACTTGGAGATGAGACAGTTTAGTTTCTCTCTGTACAATCTGCTCTCCACAGAAGTGTGGCAGTGACTGGATAAAGTCAGCAATACAAAAGCCTGTACCGATTAGAAGTTTTTATTAAGAATCTCTCATAGGACTTTGGAGTAATTACATCTTCATAAAAACACAAACATAGCACACATAGAAATTTCATATTAGAAGTTAAAAAACAGACTTTCATATATGGCTAATCATTAAAAAAAACCCAAACAAACCAATTACAATTGAACACCAGGATAACTTAGAAGAGGTGCCTGACTAGTATTTTTGAATTTCTGTACAAAACCAATATGACAACACAATAACTTGACTAACACTTAAAGAATGTAAAAAGATCCTAAGTTTGATACCAAGAAAGAAAAGTTTTCTCCCAACATATGGTCAAGGACTTTCAGTTCTCTGACACTGTACTAATGGGATTTTAATTAGGATAAATGGCAAGTAGTCAGTCATATCACACACTGATTAATTTCGATAATAAGGAATTAAGCAGATAAAATGCAGGTCACTGTGCTCTTTCTCTTTGTCAGTGTTACTGAAACAAATACAGGAATTAATAGAGTTAACTAGTATGTGTAGTTGTACCAGGACAATTATTTTAAGATAAATGTCTACATACACACTCTGGAGCAGCTAAGATACAAGTGCTAGCTCATACCCTGACCACTCTGCAGTAACGTGGACATTGCAAAGTAACTGAAGGTGATCACAAAACTCAACTTGACCACTGGATCTGCAGTTTTTATTGTAAATCATCAGTGAAATAGGATTTTCAACAGATACTTAGCTAGTTTTCTGGCATGAGCTGATCAGTCTTAACACCAACAATACATACTTTTTAAACTTTAAGTTTTCACGAATTTGATCTGCAATAGTATTACCTGGATGTCCCTGGACAATAAACAATTTTCAACTACTCTCAATTATGAGAAATGCCTTACTGTAACTTTACATACTTGACTTAAAAATATGGTAGCTCTTATTATACTTTTTATGAATTTGACAAAATATTGCTAATAGACACATACATAAAAAATGTAATATTTTTCCTTGTTTTCTCTATTTTAACACTGACTGGAATGAATAAAAGGAACATACGAAATTGAGCAGCATTTGCCTGCATTCAGATACTCTTAAATATACAAGCAATTACTCTTACTTGACTCTGTTTCTTCCGCTCTTGTCTTTAGCCTTCCATTTACTGCAGCAAGAGTGGCCATACCATTGATCTGGCCAGCTGAATGAATCAGGGTTGCTTTACATCCTCCAGAGCCGTTGCCTTGTAGCAGGAAATAATATCGGCAAGATTCTCCTTTCAGTTCAACTTCTGGAACTTTACAAACATCAGGATATAACTGTGAAACACCTTCAGGAAAGCAGCTTTAAAACAAGCTATAAGCCACCATCAAAATGCTTTCACTTGCTCTCTTCTGTTCCGTGAGAAATCTCACATCTTTTGAGCAGAAACTGTAACTACAGGTGATATTTACCCCCTGTAAAGCTACAAACTGAAGGGCACACAAAATAAATGAAGTGCAGCAGCAAAGCTGAGCTGGACTACACTGCTGGCTTAAAGCCAGCACATTATCAACACCCAACTCCTGTGATTGTCAGGAGGGTCAGCTTCCTAATGCAGACTACAAAGTACATCTGGAAACTCCAACCACCACCCAGAGAAGTTCTTTAACCAGCAAAGTTACATTTCCACCATGAAACAATGAAAAGAAGTTTCTGTTCTGCTAGGTAAAAAAAAGGTCTTTTTGCATATGTGCATTGAAATAATGTAAGTGTTCACTGGAAGAACATACAACTGTAGAAGAAAAGGCAATGCTGTACGCTCTTCCCAAGGACACTGCATTATTCATTAATAGGAGCTTTAGTCCTTACTTTACCCTTGTGCATAGCTTGGGTGAGAGATAAAGATGTTCTGTTTTTAAACACTGGCATGTAGTTTGCAGTTTTGAAAGTAAATTAATGTGAGACTTGACAGAAAAAGTGAAAGGATGGATTTGCTATCTTTTTAGACAGAAAACAATTTATAGCACCTTGGTAGATGTAGCAATTGAGACAATGAATACTTCTTGATGTACTAAGTTTTAAAAGTCAAATAATTTCATACCTGCAGCTGTCTCAATAATTAATGCAGCAGAAGCTTAATGTTTATTAGTATTATAAATTTTTGTTGGTAACAAATATAAAATATTCCACTGTTTCTTGAAAATTTTAAGTTGGAAGCAGAAGGAAAGAGAAGGGCAAACCCTGCTACCTCAATATATAAATCCAGAGAAAGAAAATAAAACAATAAAGTGAAAAAGATTCCAGAAACATTTTCACTAGTGTCCCATTCCCCCAGGAATAATTTGAAATATTTTCCTTTTCCGTTTTACCCTGGTATCTCAAAGCTGATTCCTCACAGGTAAGCTTTTTTTTTTCACTGTAATCTTAGCATTTGAGAACTACCAATTCCAAGAATTACACTTTCCCAGCAAATGCTTAGTACAGTCAGATTAGTAGTAGCCACTAAAAAATCAACAGTTTTCAACTAAACAAGCAAATGTGTTTAAATGGCCATGTTTCTTCTCCTTCTCTAAATTTTATTCAAGAGGCCTAACAAGAACCTATTGTGTGTTACTGATCACATTATACTTAATACTTGTACACTGGAGCACAGGACAAAGATCCTGCAGACATTGGGGATCTCACCCTTTGTCTGCATCAATAGTATCTCTCCAATAAATATCAATGCTGCTGCAGTATATGTATACATGATCTATCTCACAACCTCTCTACCACTTCCAAACATGCAGAGATAATTTTAAATCTACATACTTCCAGCATCCATTCCATAATTAAAGCTTCCTGCCCTGTTATACAGCTCTTCCTCATTCCTCCAATTTTTTCCTACCTCTAGAGCTGAAAGAACATCAGTCTGCCAGCCACCCTCACCTGCATACTTGCTGACAAAAGCTACCTTCAGCTGGCAGAAAAAACAGTCAGTCTTAAACGAGAAGGGAAGCACCTAAGTGAAGCACTCTGGAATTCCATCTGCAGAAGCAAACCTCTATGCCCATGGATTTTACAATCACCTTACAAAGGTGTGTGAAAGCTGGATCTTAGCTGACAGACAGGACACAAAAGTGGTTTAAAGGAGATGCATTGTTTCCCCAAAGTTTGTCATAGTGTTATTATCCATTTTTTCCTACAAGTTTGCATAGCTGAACTTGCATTCACCGCACCCTTTTGTGCCAATGAATACAACAACCACTGACCTAACTTCACTGAGGATAAAACAAGAATCCCAAATGGACAGAAAAAACTCCTCACATACACATACAGATACAGCCACAACAAAATATACCTACCAGTAATGACCTTGGGTTTCCTGGCCATATATTCCTTCCATTTCTTGGTACTCAGCTGGGCAGGAGATGGGATCACTACACTGCTTACATTACATGGCAGTGTAAATAAAGCTCCCACCTAAATAAAGAGAGCAAGTACAACACATGCAATATTACTGAAACCCGCTTTACATTTCATTCTTGAGCTACTGATTTGGCATTATTTCAAATGTACTTCATTTGATGAAAAACATCTTAACACATCTGTCAATTTACACCAATCAAAATGGAATTTTGAAAAATGATGTCTGCATTTGACACAGGAGCTGGAAAAATTTTATTTACTTCTTGGCCCGGTTGAGAGATCATTAACTGCTGAATTTCTATTTTATAGATAAAAAGGTATTTATTACCTCTCACAAGTCTTTCAGTATTCTGGCTACAAATACTACTGTAGAGTAGTATCCAGAATGAGAAGAGAATTCAAAGATATTAGTTGGCATCAGTGACTCTGCATTCCTTTGAAAAAAATTTCTTTTTTTTTTTTCCTTCACACATATTACATATTTTTTTTCCTTCATACATATTACATATTTTTTCCTTCATACATACTAATATACATATTAATCAGATACTGGACTATGTTTATGTCTCTATATAGATTCCAGGCCAATTAGCACAGAAAAAATGCACATGTATTAGAATACTCAAACAATAAAACAATGCCATTACAGCTACCAGAAAAGCCTAAAAATGTGCAATATTTCCAGTAGCAGACTGAAAAAAAATCCCTATGAGAAACTGTTATCTTCAAAATACATTCAATTCAACATGTTCAGACTCTAAAAAGTAACCTGACAATCTGTTTTGACTGTTTTGGCTTCTTCTTTAAAAAAAACTATCAGAAAAGCAAGCTCTTGGATTGTAAAAGATGTTTGACCAAATGTTCAGTATCCCTAAGTAAAATGAAAATCACCTGGGATATTTACCAATATAAAACCATTCTAGAAGATATTTTTGGTACAGCACTAGAAAAAGGATTTTTTTCCTTTTCTGGTTAAGCATAATGGAGAATGGAGAGGCAAGGCAGAAAAAAAAGTCACTAAAAACCTAAATAATAAACTGAAATGAAACATACAGCTTGATAATGGGATACCATCTCCACAGCAAATAAAGAACATAAGGTTTTGTTTTGATTGGCATAGATTTATTTTATAAACACTAAAAAACTTTCCTAAACAAACATGTATCACCTTTTATGTAACGGTGATATTCAGGAAAAACATCTTCAAACCAATACTGTGGCTATGAATAATCACACTATCATTCCAAAGCAAAGCAGGGACGGGGAAAACAGGATTGTAAATGATTCGTGAACTCTTTTTATCCAAAATCAGAACATAAAAGCAGAATATGCACATGTAAAATGAAAAAGTTTACCACTTCAGAGTAGCTAGATACATTTTGTAGGCTGCCCACATGCCTTTTTAGCCTTTTGCTAAAAAAATCAATAGTTCAGTTAGGATAGCACAGAAATTATCTGTCAGAATAGGATTAAAAGTTGCAAAATGTTTTAGCAGATTGAAACTTAGCTAAGGTAAAAACACCTTTAAAAGCTCTATTTGCTTTGGAGCTAAATATTGAAGAGGCTTACACAGAGACTAGGTTTGAAAGTATTATTCCTGTATCTTTTATATAGGCAATATACATACTTCCATTTTTCTGTTATATGTAAATAAAAACAAGTTTTTACCTTCCCAGAGAGAAAAGAAATCTGGTCCAAAAGCAGCATAGATGTTTCCTTCTTTCTTGACAGGCTCCTGAAAGGAATAGCTTAAGGAACCTCATCTTCACAAAGGACTCTGCACCTCGATTTTGCAAATCAAGTTCAAAGGACTGCAAATGTTTAATTCTTGATACAACAGTATCACAAAACATACAAAACTCACCACAGATACTTATATATTCAAAATCCTGGCAGACTTATACATCCTAACCTACTATTGTTGCACCAAGACTAGTACCAAAAGTACGTACATTTAAAACCAATAGTAATACACCTTGAGATCTCGGCAGCAAACACAAGGGAAAACTGCTCTGCTGCATCTTGCCACAGATTTTGCCCCTGCACAATAAAAACATGATTTGTGGGCAAATGTTCCTACATTGTGAAGCTCGCTACGTTCATTAATTAGTAAGGCTTGAGGGTTTTTAAACTTACACAGAAAAAAACATTTCTCTATTCTTTTCCCACAAATCCCATGCACATCAACAGACAAATGATAGGTGTGATATTATCAAGACTATCTGGTCACTGTTAGTACAACTTAAATTTCAAAATTAAAAAATCCAGTTGTGAAGAATCACTATTTTGGCAGCCTAGAATGGAACGAGCCCTTGCAATCCCCATCTCTCTGTTGCTTGCACAGGTAGATTCTGATTGGTTTTTTTCTGCTATAGACAATTATCAGTAGTAGTTTAGATCCTTAAAAAAAAGGATACAGCTCAAATTCCAGATCTGATATAAAAATGGAAGGTAGATCAGAGAGCACCACCATCTGTAAAAATTCCAGGGCAGGACCATAGTAATGAAAAACCTGAAAAGACAGCAAATTAAAAAACCTGTAACATAACATATGATGTTACCTCAGTACAACTTTCTCAAGTGTTCTGCTGGTGGCATTTGCCTTACAGATAATGTCTGAAAGAGGTATAAAAGATATAAAGGAATAGAAAAACAATTCACAATATTATATTAAACATAATTATGTAAAAACCAAGGCAGGTATTTAATTTTGTTTAATAAAGAAACATGCATCAAATGAGTTCTAACTCTTATCCAAAGAAAAATAAGATCTGCCAGGAACAGACAAATGCAATCCAAAATGTACATATTTTAACAATGAAACAGCAAATTTGTAATTGATACCAATTTTTATAAACACTCATTTTTGTGTTCATCAACAGATATGTTCCTGGAGTTCCTATCAATTATCTACTTCCAGTGGAAAACATGAAACAGCAACAGTGCAAAAAAAAACCCCAAAACCCCCAACCTTTTAAAAATAAGTGGAAAAGGTTATATTAATACAGAATTCATAATTTAGATATATTGAGTATTAAGACTGAATAAAGCCTCAATTTCTACTTGAAAAAAATCCCGGTATTGTATTCCTAATAAAAACAGATGAAACTTTGAGAACTCACATGAACAAATCTTATCCAATCATCACTTTTGTGTTTAACTTTCAGTTCTGACTAGAGTTTCCCCAGTTACTAATTTTCTCAGAAAAGTAAAACAGATGAGTTCTACAACTGATAGAAAGATCAAGAATAATACTTGCTTCTGGCAAAGCATCAGTATTCCTCGATTGATGCTCTTTTTTATCGGCAAGGCAAGAACTTAAATGTGCAGTGCTGAATGTCTTTGCTGAAGTGCTTTTTATACAAAACTCTGGGAAGTCAACTCCTGATCCAAACTGGGGGGGAAAAATAAACGTGTAAAAAAAAAAAAGAGATAAAAATTATTTCTCTTCAGTCACTTAGATGTGTTATTATTTTTAACAATTAGTATTATATTTGTTTCCATCAAATCTGTTTTCAGTCTTTGCTGAAATGTGAGATGTGCACTTGCAACAATGACTTACAGTTATATAATAATGATTTGTGATAGATACAAAACAATATAATTTTGAACAATAAGTTCTACAGCAAATATTTCAGAGGAGAGCATCTGGATTTCAAGTTCAAATCTTGATGCAATAATCTCATTTATCCTTTCATCATGCTAAAAAAGCAAGTTATTCCACCACCCTCCCAGACACATTGCACATTAGTTCTCTGAATTTCACTGTCAAAACCAAATTTGGCTTAAAGCATAAAATGCACTGTACAATACACACTCTAAATGAGAACCATAGATGCTTTAAAAATTACCACAGCTGAAAAAAATTATTTTACCTTTCTTTCCCATATCTGAATCTTTCCTCTCCAGAGTTCTTTTGTATCAATAATATTCATGATATCATCTGAAGACACAAAGTCTGCTGATAGATAGTCTGCAATCTTTTGCCAGCTACTGCAAAAATATGGAATTAATCTTACTGACTTTAGTATTACAGATTAACATGAAGAAATCAATAAGATTGGCAATGGCAAGCTGCAGGCAGATCATAGTAAGGTTGGGTGCTAGAAAGCTGCAGCAAAGCCAGGTAGCCATCACTGGGGCTATCACTGGTCCCTCTACATGGTTTGTAGTTAACCCTCTAAGCAGAGTAAATATGACCGTGGCACAAGCATTACCCAAATTCAACAAGAGAGAGAGAACAGTCAGTATCTGTGGGTTCTAGGGGCAGTCTGTCTTCTAAGTGAAATCAGCACCATCAGCAGAACAGGTAGAATAAGTGAGGTAGCTTTCATCAGAGGTGCTCTGTGCCCAAATGGCCTCGTTTTACATAAAAGGCAGCAGAAGCATTTATTCAGTCAAAAGCTGATTCCACAGGATGATACCAATGAGCACTGAGACCAAGTGCTCATGGAAGTCACTGCAGGAAGTTTATCATCCTCCACATACCTCAGAATACTATGGGTACTAAAGATCGAACATTCAACTTTTAAATTTTCAACTGTTTTATTAATTTCAGATTAAGCTGCTATGAAGCTTACTTGAATCTTCACATTCTATGAAGCAAACACATTCTATGAAGCAAACTTGAATCTTTTGGGCATGGAGGGGAGGGAAAGTGGAGGTAACTTTGCCAAGTTATTCAGTATCCACACAATCATTCACTGTGTCGGGGAAAAAAGTCCAAACTACTGTGATTTATCTTGGGTTTTTTATGTCAATTAGAGGAGGACAGTAAGGAAACTACTGGACTTCATGTCATCTTGAGTTAATAGCCTCGGTGACTCTTCAGAAGCACTACAGGAAGTAATTGAGCATTTATAATCCTTTTTCAGAAGGGACAAATCAGACACTCTACTTTTTCTCCCTGAAATGTAATACCAAAGGTAATTAAGGTAATGTGAAATTTTAAGTAAAATCAGCAGGGGTATGGATTCATTTAAAAAAACCCTGGAAAAGTACAACCAGTATACAAGTTATTATGCAGCATAGTACAACAACTTGAAAACATTGTATGCACACTAAAGCCAATAGGGAAGAGAAAATATTTTACCTTTTCCTCCCAGAGAAAACAAGAAATTCAGAGGACTTGCTTTTTTGCCTGCTCCTCTAGTTAGGGCATGTATTTACAATAAATCAGCATGAGTAATTCCTGCCCTCATACAGTAATAAACTAATCTATGTATTTTCAAAGTAACTATGTAGACTACTCAAGATGCTGTTTTTATTTTAAACCACTGACCTACGCTATCACAAAACAGAAGTGACCTTGTTTACAGCCCTTAAATGAATGCCATACCCTCTAGCATCATTTGCTGCAATAGTGATCTGTGCAGAGTGCCATTCTCTCAGGTGTTTCAGGGCACCAACAGCAGGTAAGCAGTCTTTCAACTTGGGTCCATCTCGTTCAACAGCCCGCAGTATTACATCAACCATTGCTCTGCCTATAAAAACAGTTATAGATGATCAAAGTACCATGATTCAGTAAATTATTCAATCATTTAAAGATAGAAAAGTTCTGATCATCACTGATTGCATCAAAATGGGCTAAAATATTAGCTTTAAGTAACTCCTGCAAGATCTAAAACACTTTACAGGCATTTTTAGCTCATCTCTTGCTGCTCCTCTTAGAATCATAGAATTAACTGAGTTGGAAGAGACCTTCGAGATCATCAAGTCCAACCCTTGATCCAACCCCACTGTGATTACTAGATCATCAGATGAACACAAAACATTTTGCCATTCCCTCAGTGACAGTGGTTCTATACCTTTCTCATTTCCCTCCTTTTAACACTCTAATCTGTTATTTCTTATAGCACTGAGAGGCCACACCTCAAATCCTGTGTCCAGCTGGGCCCCTCAGTTCAGGAAGGACATTGAGGTGCTGGAGCGAGTCCAGAGACGGGCAATGAAGCTGTTGAAGAGCCTGGAGCACAAGTCCTACAAGGAGCAGCTGAGGGAGCTGGGCTTCTTTAGCCTAGAGGAGGCTCAGAGGAAACTGGCTCACTGTCTGCAACAACCTGAAAGGAGGTTGTAGCCAGAGGGCACTTGGCACTAAGCAACTTCTCACAGGCAACTACTGACAGGACAAGAGGACATAGTCTTAAGCTGTAGCAGGGAAGGTTTACGTCGGACATTGGGAAGAATTTCTTCACAGAGAAGGTGATCAGATATTGGAGTGGACTGTCCATGGTGGTGGTAAAGTCACCATCCCTGGAGGTGTTTAAGGAAAGACTCGACGTGGCTCTTAGTGCCATGATTTAATTGGCAAGGTTGTGTTTACTCAAAGGGTAGACTCAATGATCTCAGAGGTCTTTTCCAACCTTAATGATTCTATGATTCTCATTCTTCCTACTTTCCTTTGCTATCCCAAATCAACCACTGCAATATCATGTAACCCTAAACTGCAAGGTGATACTTATCTCCAGTTTGCAAAGTCTAAATCCAACAGTTCTGATATATTTTCCTTCTCAGTTTCTTGACTCCCCCCCACAGGCAGTCAGCTGGCAACTCAGATGTAAGCCTGTAAACAACACCTTCCTTTATTTTCATAAAAAACTTCCTGTTGAGTTTTGTGTTGCTTACTGTCTATTACTACTTTGATGTCATTTCAGGTGGAAAAATTAATTATAGAAATATCCACCTTAAGCTCTACTGAAATAGAGCCCTCCAAAGAAACAAGCAGCAAACTAGTCCATAAGCTGATTTGCAATGTCAATCATGCTCAAGTTCTCTACCTGCAAGAGCTTAATTTAGCTAACAAACTAACATCCTCTGAACTTTTTCATTTGACTATGATTTTACCACATGAGTTTTTAGAGTAATAACTAATAAGATAATCTCCAATGAGATCACTTTTTTAAAGAGAGATTACCTGGGGCAGGCAGTTTATCAGCTAACTGATGCAGACTTTCAGCAGCTTCATCATAGATACTGAAAATGAAGAGCAACATGGTTAGAAACAAAATATAAACAAAGTCATTTAGAAACCAAAAGGTACAACTAATGAGGACTACCTGATGTAAGTATCTTACATCTTTAAAACTCTGCACAAACATATACCTAGGCAATGAGAAATACTTATCTCCTCTTTTACTGAGGCAGAAGTAAGCTAAATGACATCAAAATAATCTGCAGTAAAACTGGAAGTAGGATTCAAGATGGATTAGCAAGTAATTTCTTTTGGTATATACAGATGTCAGCTGTTAGGAAACTGTTCACTTATCCTATAAAAATCATTTGTAACTAAAAAAATTAAAGCTATGTTAAACAAAATAGAATTATTTTCAGTAGTAAGGGATTACTGGTTAACATAGTTAACTGTTGCTTTGGTAGTTACTTTCACTTGTTAAATTTTCTTGATTCCCTGGGGTTATTACTGTTGAATGTCAGATCTCTACACTTGCAATAAAAATATTAATATGAGTACTCAGTCAGAGACAGCGACTCCCGACTGTTATTGTCGTCTTCCTCAAAGTTTTGTATGGCTCCCAGGTATTCATCAATGCTTGTTTGGAGAGAGTCTTCAGTTTTCTGTGTGTCAACATTTATCTCCTCCCAGTCAGAACTGCAATACTAACCAAACAAAAAGACTTTATTAAGCAAAAAGAATTTTGAACCTCACAGTTTTAACTTGCTCTACACACAGGCAGACAGTTAGGGAACTTATATTCTGAAAAAAAAGTGTGTCTTACCTGATAATAACCACATATAACATGACTTGCAAAATACCATTTCTTTGCCCCTGGAATACCAGCCACTGAACATGCTGCAAAGAGATACAACAACTATTTAAAATAGCAGATCCACTACAATCTATTCTTCCTGCTATAATGAACATCTCTGTTGAAAGACTCTCTGTAAGTCATTTAATGTGCCACAATGACTTGAGTTCTACTTTCCTTTGGCATTGTAATTAAGTTCTAAACATATTAAGATGTAGGTATGTGTTTCGGCAAGTGTCTAACTACTACCGACCTCCCGACTGCTAATGAGGAAGATCTTTTACCTCTTCTCTCTTCGGGGTAATATTGCTTTCTATTTGCAGGATCTGTAACATACCTGAACTAAATCACACCTTTCATAAATATGGTTCACAGAATTCACAAAATGAGATACTCTCTCAACATTTCTACACAATAAAAAGCAAAGAAGTTGAAAACAGCTCAACATTCCCATCTTCATGAATTTTAAGAACTTCCAGCGGTTTCCCCACACGAATCCCAATAATATGACATCTGTGACAAGATAACCTTTTAACAGCTCAACACTAGACATCCAAAACAAGTGAAGAGCTAAGAAAGCATTTATCTAACAACACAAACCAAAAACACAAACACCCTCAGAAATCTACTTTAAGATTATAAAATTATTTAATAAATACTCATGGATTAAGGTCCTGAATTGTTACCCAACAGACAAATATTTCTCATGTCCAGTCTATCTAATCTCCTGACACCTTAGCTGCTGAATTGTCATCAATTCTCCACGGAAAAAGGAGCAGCAGGAGCAGTCCCACACCATTGCATTTGGGTTTACTTTCATTTCTGACTTGTTTCCCCTCAGTCATAAGATGTGCCAAAGTCAATTCCTGGTGATGTTTACCTTACTGTCCATTGCTGTATTTACCTGGGAATGTGCTCCAATCTGCGTTTATAGATGCGTTACAGCTTTCTTTCAGGAACTGATACATGTCTGCAGCAGTCCCAGCTGGAAAAAAAGAAAAGTTTTTTTAAAAAATTATTGAATCATGGAAGTTAAATCTTACATTCCTGGAAATACAGCATAAAGTTCATTGCAATATTAGAAGTTCTTGTTTGATTTTTATTTATTTATTTATTAAAGAGAACTATCAAGCAGATTTACAGGAGTTTTAAAAAGGCAAATTTTGTCAAATTCTCATTTAAGTCCTGCTCATGAAATGCACCGCGGAGTTACATGGCAGTGTCGAAATTTCTGCAGGTTAAGGTCACTGTGAAACGAAAGCGGGGTTTAAGCAGGCAGGATCCGGGGGGGTTCAAGGAAGCAGGATCCAGGATGGGTTCAAAAAGGCAGGATCCAGGAAGGGTTTAAGGAGGCAGAATACGGGGGGGGTTCAAGGAGGCAGGATCCGAGGGGGGGGTTCAAGGAGGCAGGATCCGGGGGTAGTTTAAGGAGGCAGGATCCAGGAAGGGTTTAAGGAGGCAGGATCCGAGGGGGGATTCAAGGAGGCAGGATCCAGGAAGGGTTTAAGGAGGTAGGATCCGAGGGGGGGTTCAAGGAGGCAGGATCCGAGGGGGGGTTCAAGGAGGCAGGATCCGAGGGGGGGTTCAAGGAGGCAGGATCCGAGGGGGGGTTCAAGGAGGCAGGATCCGAGGGGGGGTTCAAGGAGGCAGGATCCGAGGGGGGGGTTCAAGGAGGCAGGATCGGGGGGGGATTCAAGGAGGCAGGATCGGGGGGGGATTCAAGGAGGCAGGATCCGGGGGGAGTTTAAGGAGGCAGGATCCGGGGGCAGTTTAAGGAGGCAGGCAGGATCCGGGGGGAGTTTGAGGATGCAAGATCCAGGGGGACCCGCTCGGCCGCCCCCGCTCAGCGCGCCCGGCCGAGCCCCGCGGCCCCGGCCCCGACCCCGCGGCCGTACCTGGTGCGGGCCCGCCCGCGGCCCTGCGCTCGGCCCAGCTCAGGAGCAGCACGTAGCGGTCCATGGCCGGGCCGGGCCGGGCCGGGCCGGGGCGGCTCCGAAGGTCCCGCGCTGCCGCCCGGGCACCGCCCCTCACACGGCAGCGCTTCCGCTTCCCGCGGGCGCGGCGGGCCCGGCGCTCCCGGCCCTGGCGCGGAGGGGATGGCGAGTTACACCAAGGCAGCCCAGGTGAGCCGGGGCGTTCGGAACCCGGGGCCCTGAGGGAGGGTCAGCAGGCCCCGGTGTGGGTGCTGAGGGTTCCCCTGGCAGGAGCCGCCGTGTGCGAGGGACAGGGATCCCCGCAGCGGCCGGCGCTGTGCGCGGCCCGAGAGCTGCCTGGGGGAGCTGTGCCCTTCACCGGGCATGGAATATCTTGCAGCGATGTTACACTTCGAGTAGCGATAATGGGGGCTTCCAGCGGGAGGTCTGCATTTTTGAAACAAAACCGTCAGGGCCTGTGACCTTTCAGTGGTGTTACACATGTGCATCGCTCTGTATCGTGGTGCGCCGTCCCTTTAAAGGTTATTTGAAGGGGGTGTCGCTGGATTTTAATTTCTTCCGGTGTTTTTGAGTGTAAAAGGAGTGTTGATCTAATTAAAGAAGCTAGGTTATGATAGTGTGAGCTTTTGCTAAGTACTGCCTCTCTTTCTCTTCAGCAATGGGCCACTTTTGCCAAAGCCTGGTACCTCCTCGATGCGAAGATGCAGCCCCCAGGAAAAATAGCAGCTGCGACTGTACTCAGACTTGAAGGCAGACATAAACCTATTTATCATGCACTAAGTGAGTGTTGCAGTGGTTGGAAGCAAATTTGCTTTCTTTCACTTGTATATTTATTCCAATTTCAGTTTTAAAATCCAGCCTGATATAAAAGGTTAAATTTTTCAATTGTTTGTAAATTATAAATTAATTAGTTTTCTTTCTCATCTTTTTCCATCATGCCCCTCTACAATTTTATGTTGTTTCTTTGCCAATGCATATCAAGCATGTTATAAATTTATAATTTATTTTAAGTAGCTGAATTACAGTGGGTTGTGCTTTCATTTTTTAAAAAAAATCTCAAAAAAAGTTTAATTGCACTGATTTTAGAAGTAGAGGTTTAATTCACAGTGCGTGTAATGAAACACTGATGTGATTCTTGGTTAGATTTTCTGAGTGCTACCTTTCAGTACTCACAGCACCACAGTCTTGAAGTGCTTCTTCATTTCTGAATAAGGTGCAGAAAAGTTCTGTCTTCATGAGGCAGTGGGCACAAACTGAAACACAGAAGGTTCCTTCTGAACATCAGAAAACATATTTTAATGTGAGAGAGACTGGAAGTGGTTGCCCAAGAGGTTGTGAAGTCTCCATCCTTGGAGATTTTCAAAAAATCCCCTGCTTTGAGCAGGTAAATCAGATGACATGACCTTCAGAGGTCCCTTCCTGCCTCAGACACTCTGTGATGATCAGGCTGGAACCTTTCAACAATAATTACGGGAAACATAATCATTGTTGAAAGATACCTTCTTGTTTAAATAAAACAGTCATTTTGCTTTTCCAGAGGTTAGAAGATTCAGCAGTAACAATGTGTCTGTGATATTGTTCGTTACTTATAGTACCGTGGTGCTATCCCCTCTCACAGGGATAAGCGTTTTGTAGATAGTAAAAGGTTGATCCCTCATTCTGCTGGTACAGCGTTTTTTTTAACACCTGTGCAGATTTTTCAAGAGGCATTACCAAAACATAAAGGAAACCTTGAAGTTTGCTCGTACATGTGAAATGTACATATTAAAATTATACTCTGTTTCATCATAGAAGGTAGGATTTGTAGTGGTCTAAAGATATTTTAAATATGAGTTCTGCTGCTGCAAATTTTGTGGTATCCACAAGGTGTCACTGGAGACTTAAGGCTGTCTGAAAAACAAAGCAGATGCTGAGAGGAAGTTTTTGGTTTTTCTGTGGGAAAAGATCTTTGACACTTCTGTGTCCATGAAGGTATAAAGTTCTGAAAAGTCATTTCAAGGGTAACTGTATTTGGCTTGAAGTATTGTATAAATCAGTTCTAAATGCATTACACATGAGATTGACATTGAGAGGTAACTACTCCTGAGACATTTGATGTTCCCTTCGAGAGGAAAGTATGCAAAGATTTGTGGTTGATGTACTTAACACTTTTTTTTTCTCTTTTTTCTGAACTAACAGATCTTTTAATTTTTTTGAGATAACAATTGCTTAGACAGAATAAAATTGTGGGGATGTTTTGGTTGCTTTGTTTTTAATTTGATATTCATGTTGTTAATTCGGTGTTCACGCAAGTGGAAAACTGTTGGCAAAAATTTCTTTAGATGAGCTTATTCTGTCATCTTCCCAACAAAGAAAACCCAAAAAGGCACAAAGTCCAGTGTCCATTCCCTGATATTTATGTAGACACACAGTACTTTTAGAGCTGAACTATCAGTGAAGATGTTTAAATTGCATTAAAAGAACAAAAAAAGAATAAAAGAATAGATTATTAAAAGAATAAAAATATTGTAAAATACTTGAATAAGGTGTGAAGCTTGCATTGATTAATTATGTGCTCCTATAAAAACATGTATCCTCAGTTTAAGCCCTGCTTTGTACAACTGCTTTGTTACCTACCCAAAAATGTTTTAATCAAGTGAGTCTCTTCAGATCCTTGTGTTCTGATATGGTGATGCAAGTGAGAGTGACTTCTGGACACAGTTTTCCAACTGATTGAATGTGTGGTTATAGCTTATACAGCTTTTCAAGATCATTACTTCTGAAATGAAAACCTACACCTTTTCTCATATCTTTATGTTATTTTTTAGATAGTTTGGTTTTATTAGCAGTTTATTTGTATGGAAGATCTAGTAAAATAACTTTCTGGCAGGGTGATAGATTATAGACTTTGCATTTAAAAAACTTCTGATAATAAAGTTGCTGATATAACTCTAAACATGTGTACGTGCTGTAACATTCACTTCTGCTTGATTGATGAAAATGTGGGGGTTTTCCCAACAGAGCTGTTGGGGTTTTTTTTAGGGCTTTTCTCCTTCATCCCTCCCCCTTTCTCCGAACCCAATATTTTTGTTTCTTTTTTATATTTAGCCCTAGAGTGTAATTATTTAATTGAATTATTTTAATTGCCCAAAATGTTCAGTCCTTCAGTAAACATAATAACTGTTTTTTTGAAATAAAATATTTAGGATCATTTGGAACTAACTTTTTTTCCCCGTTTTTTTTTTTTAAATATAGGTGCATATGCAGCATAATGTGTTAAATAGAATAATACACTTGCCTCTAAGCCAGATTTCCAGATCTTAGCTGAATAATTGCAGTGATTTGATTATGTAGTCTGGTGGTATTTTACTTCTCACCTGCCTTCTAACCTGACAGTACTAATAAGTACCATAATTAAGGCTGATATTTAAGTGTTGATTTGGATGGTGTGACTCAAAAAGCTCAGATCTTTAAATTTCAGATTTATGAAAAGTGCCTTTATGTGCTACTACATATGTATCACAAACATAAAAGTTGTTATTTTGGTTGATTTCCCCAGTGGTTCTCTTTAATATTTTCCACTTATTTCTAAACCTTGTAGATGACTGTGGAGATCATGTTGTCATAATAAATACAAGACATATTGCCTTCTCTGGTAACAAATGGGAGCAGAAAGTATATTCTTCACATACTGGGTAAGATTTATAGTAAATAATCAAATGAGCTTGTGATAAATTTGGTGTCATATTTTCTTGATAACAAAAGTCTTTTTATAGCATAGTGGTTCAAAAGGGAATTTCTACTTATGGTTTTGGGGGTTTTTTTTTTTGTTTTTGTTTGCATGTGTTACAAATGATGCAAACCTTTTTCTTCCTTTTTTTTCTTTTTTTTTTTTTTTTTTTTATCCCCAGTGTATAGTTGTTAGGGAAAGAATTTAACTCAGAAGGAGTTAGAACACTTGAATAACCAAACAGATTTGGTGAACCAGGTTGTATCTTGTATGAACCTCTGGATCCAGTGATCTGGACTATTCTGTTTACTGTGTAATAAGGTATTTCTTTTGACACTACATTTTTATTTTATATATAAATATAAATAAAATTCATCAGAGGATGAAAAAAATTGGAAAAACTAGTAAAAAATGAAATGTTCTCAAGATATATTGATGTACACTACATTACTGCATACACTGGTGTACAATATATTATTCTGGCAGATATAACTTGTTTACAGATGGGAGTGAAATAATCAGCTACAGACAGCGTGGCAATGATCCCTTCAGTGCTCCTACTTTATACAGTGACACTACTGTAGGTATAAGCTCTTAAGTGTCAAAATGTATCCAGTTGGGAGCTGTATTGGAAAAGGTTATTTTGCTGGTGTTAATGTTGCAGTCCTGAAGTTTCTTTGCTGAATTGCTGAGAAATTCTTGTTCAGAGTTGATGGAAATTAATGTGTGATTTTTTTTTCTCCACTCCCCCTATGACTTCTTAAAATTTTCACTAAAACTTATGTGTAAGCTGAAGCACTTGCATAAGAATTGTTAAAACTAACACTTAATTCCATGCAGCCCTGTGGACATGTCTTACTGATACTGAGCTTATTTTCATTTCACTTAGGCTGATATCTAATAATGTAGTTAAATCAAAATGAAACCCAGCTTTACCTGACTTCCATGTAATTTCTTACCTCACTCAATTATTCATTTAAAGCTTATGCATAAATCCGAATTAGTGCAGTTTCAACATATCCCATGGAGTTTAGACAGATGGATCCACTGCAATAAAAGTAAAATTTTATTACTGTAGATATGCCAAGTCTTGCTAAGGTTTATTTAAAATAGTAAGAAAATAATAAATACTATTCATTATGGGTCTTTCTTATGTCATCCACAGACTGGTTCTGAGTCTTGATCATCTGGAAATATTTCTGAGTTTTGCATATCTTACTCCCATTGTACTCCATAGCTATTATGGTGTACTTAATAAGCAGTTTTAAAGACACATCCATCTGCCTGTGAAGCACAGCCTTTTAATACTCAAGTGAATAAATAAGAAAGTACAAATGGTGTTAAACTTGGATAGTTGACAGGATGGAATCTTTCAAATAAAATACAGTTTGTTGGGGTTTTTTTTGAGGGCTTATAATACCATTACACTGTTGTTCAAGATGTAGTGATTCTTGTGTTAATGTTGTGCTTGAGCATGTGGAATTCAGCTTGTATGTTTGTTCTGTTTTTCTAGTTATCCTGGTGGTTTCAAACAAGTGACAGCAACTCAGCTCCATTTGAAGGATCCAACTGCTGTAAGTGTTTCCCCTTCTTCCCTTCCATTTGTGAAGCTGGTTTGTTTTCAGTTAATTAATTTCCCTAAACAAATGGGATCAGTTACCTGCATCTCTAAAGCTGAATTACAAACATTTGGCTGGTCATTCTTAAAAGCTTGACTTGTGACACCATTTTTGTAAACAACATGTTTTTGGGGTTAGATTGTAATTTGTATTTTCATCCTTCCTCCATGTTGTCCAAAGGAGCAAATCAAGCTCATTTGCTTCACTAATTTTCCACTTATTCACTTGCTTTTAGTTTCAGAGGCCTGACCTTTCTCAGAAGTGAACTGCCTCAAATTTGACTTAGCTAAGCTTCAGCTTAACAACTCTATTGCTTTTTTAAAACCCAGCAGGAATAATGCTAATCTTAAAAATGTTAGAAAGTGCACCTGCCTGTTCTTCCCACTAAAAGTCAACTGTAGGTTTTGTTAATTGATGATGTCTTTTTAAATCTTTTCTGCAATGCTGTATGTTCATGGTCTGTGAAATGGTGATTACACTGAATGTAAACTTCTTTACTCACTGTCTGTGTTGGACTGTTATAAATCCTGAACATCAGTGTTCATGTGTTTGTACTGATTAAAAAAATGAGGAAGATATGAACAGTTTGGTACATTGACTTACACAGTTATGAAATTACTTTTTCTAAGGTGTTTAATGGTCAGCATGGGAGTACTGAATAAGTACTAATGTTTCAGAACATGATTTGAGGCCCACAAAGATTAAAAGATGTTTTTGTTTAATTTTGACTTTGAAATGCTTTCATTTGATTCACCTTTATAAAGGAAGCGATTCTTCCTTTTCCTCGAGAAATTTTATCTGCAAATTCTTGGGGTTTGTTAGTTGCTTATTATCAATGATTTAGAAATCCTGGTTTGTCCCAAGACTGCCTTATTCAAGATATTGTGAAAGTACTCAATAAAAAAGTAATTCACCATATGAATTTGCCTGGTTTTTGTTTTTACTGCTTCAGTTCCTGTATCCTACAGTTCAATATTATGTTCTGTACAGAATTTTTTTCAAAACAACTTAAATGCTTTTGTGAACAGCCTCTAAGATAGTTGTAATTCCTTTGGGAATTACTGGTAGTTCCATGTCTAAAATGGATTCTCCAGCGTGTTTAATTTGAGCTTCAGGCAGATGCTGTGCACTGGGAGGCAGTGTAACACCACGTGTTTGTTAGAGCATGAGAACTGGAGGTTCTATAAATTACCTTCTGGCATTCATTCTGAAATACCTCTTTTCTTGCCAGACTCAGAGATGAATTTCTCTGCAAACAGAGGAGGATTAGATGCATTGCCAAAAACTAAGGCATGTTGGACAGAGGCTCAGCAAATGGTGATGTGGCTCAAGTCTTGGTCTAATTTAGTGAGAGGTGCTATTTTTTTAACAGAATTGTGGAGAGTCCTCAGCAATTAACTCTATCATTCTATTTAAGATGAAGCATTCAGATGTCCCTCTCATAAAGATATCTCAGATGTGTTTTTGTCATAATTAGTAGCAATGAATAGTAATTTGGCAAGATATGCTCTGTATGTGTAGCTGTTGTAGGTCTTGACTTGAAAGGGATTTTATGGCTAGAAACATTTATTTAGTAGTTGAATTGTTTTGGTGTGAAATACATTGGGATATGAGAAAGATGAAAATTGTGATGTTGTTCTATTAACAGGTTTTATGTTTGGAACTAGCTTTTAAAACTTGAAAACGTAGTACTGCAAAGAGAACAATGCCTAGCCTAAGTAAGATACAGATCTTGAAATCATGGTGCATAGTTAATGTGGAGGTTTCTCTAAATCACTGTATTTCACTTCTTTTCTCTTTTAATCATTTGAACCAAGTTAAATTCACTTCCTGGGAAGCCAGTGGAATTGGGTAGGTCGTAGGAAGCAGACTCTATCTTCCTGTGGCATCAAAGTCTTTGTTCTGTAAAGTGTTACAGGCTACTGCTTTTTCTCTGCCCTTGGACTTAATGACTCCTGCTCATCCTGGTAGTGCTTCATTAGATGAGTCAACGTTGGTTTTGGAAATAGTGCTCTTACAGAAATTAAGGCAGTAAATTAATGGAGGAGACTACTTCCAAGGAAAAGGATGTTGTAAACTTGCTACATAGAGATTTTGCAATGGATATGACTTATTTTCAGTTTATGTGAGACTCCAAGAGTGTGTGTATATAGTAGGACTGCAATACTGCTTAGTACTGTCTTCACTTACATATATCTGAATTCAAACATACAAATCCCCAAGATAAATATTTTTCTATTACGGTTTTGCTTCTAGTATACAGAGAGACTGTTTTTAGGAAAAGCTGTTTCACAGCTAATAGCTAATTAAAAAGATTATAATGAGTAATTTGATGCAAAATGCTGTAGTTTATGCTTACATGGGGGTCTGAAAAGTTGTAAGTATAGTTGTCAGAATTTAGGTAAGGTTACTGTAGTATCATCCTTGATCGTTTCTAGTTTCTTCATAAGGTACCAACACGAGATGATGATCTGATATTCTCACTTAATGGAAGTTGACCTCATTGTATTTATCCCACTGACTCTGAAGTTTTATAGTCCTTGCAGGTGGTAGGTAGTGTTTCAAAAGGATTTGTGTTGAATTTGAATGTACATGTGCTTTTTCTCATAGGGTCATAGGATGGTTCAAATTGAAGAGAACATCAGGAAATCTCTAGTCCAAACTCCTACTCAAAGCAGTGCCGGCTGTTAGTCACATAACACTGCTGGAGATTTATCCAGACAGGTCTTGAAAGCCTTCCATTTGTAATCCACAATGTTTCTTCTTTGTTGAAAAGAATAAATTAAAACCCAATCTGTCCAGTCATAAATGTTTAATCTCAAATGTATAATTTTGTCTCTGAGATTGGCAAAATAATTACTTTTTTTTTTCCACTGCTAAGTATCTTTTATGTTAATATGGGGCAGTGAATACAAAAAGAGGTATGCATAGTTCATGTTTTGTATGGAGCTTAAAGTTCTGTGTTCACTGTGCCAAGTTTTTCAGCACTTCAGAAAAAATTGGTTTTATGGAAGGGTAAAAATTGGTGTGTTGACAAAAAAGATATGAAAAGTAAATAGTCTAACACATCTTTACCTTTAATACCTGTGAGTTAAATTGGGAGGCATGAAAAAGGGAGGATCTGTGAATCTGTTTAAACTTTTTAGTATTTTCAGTTGTCTGCTCTTCTGGAGAATAGCAGAGCATAGCTGTGGTCTGTTGGAGTTGCCTGGGCTACTTTAGGAAGTGCTTATTAAAAAAAAAAAAAAAGCTTCATATTTCAGCCTTTTCTTTCTCTGACTTAGTTTTAGTGTAAACTCTTGGACCACTCATTTGCAAGAGTATTAAATATGTTCTTTAGGTGCACCATAACTGTTGCCTGTAGTTTGAAACAGCCACTCTGTTCTTCAGTTAATTTAATACTAATATTCTGTATAGTAGGAATAATCCCTTAGAAGATTATTAGGCAGCATTAATTTCCATTGGAGGTTGTTAAGAAAAATCTGATTGAAAGGTATGGTGCATTTTCTTTGCCAATAGTCTTTTGAAAATAAAGGAAACGTGAACTCTTTGATGTGAGATGCAGCTGTTTGGAATTCACAGAAGTTTGGGGTTTTCTTGTTTGTTTTTGATAAAACTAGCAGAAGTTTTGTTTAGCTGGAAAACCACTGATAGGCATGGGACCAGCATTTTCAAAATTAGGCTACTAAGTACGTGATACAGAAAGACTAAAAGATATACTTCTAAATCTCAAATTTGAGGGGCAACAAAGATTACTTGAAAAAACTTTCCGGGAAAATATTACAGCTCTTCATTAAAATGCCTGCAACATATGTTGACAGATATAATCTGTAGAACCAGGTAGTAAACCTGTCAGAACAAAGTCTTCAAGCAATTTTTGTTCTAATTCTGATTTGAAAGGTAAGCAAGATTTGGCTTAATTTTTTTTTTTTTTTCTGCATCAGAAACTCATCCCCAAAAAAGAAAAAGAAGAAATTACCTTTGGCTAAGACCAAGTGCTCAGTGAGAGGATTGACCTTTGCAGTATTCAGAGGCTGTATCGCCTCTGACAGAGAAATAATGGGCAATAACTGTTAAGAATGAATGTTACCTGATAGGGAAGATTATTAAGTGAAGCAGCGGAGCTCTATGGAAATGTGCTGGGAGGGAGCCTCCGGGGGTGTCAGGGTTCTGGTTTGTTCAGCTGCTGGCACTGATTGGAAGGGGCTTAAAATGTTCTAATTCTCCTTTTGAATGCCTTTTAGCAACTGCTTGCACGTATAGACTTGCCATTGTATCTGTGCAATAATGGTCTTTTGAAGAAAAGCTCAGACAGAAAACACAGTTAAATCTTGCTGTTGGTATTTGAGAACGTATTTTCTTTGCATCGGTAAACAATAGTCAATACAATAATATCTACATGCTAAAAGCCAGTTACTGAAACACTACATGTAACAGGGTTTTCTTTTATTACTGTGGAGTAATGTTTAATTAAGGAGAGCAAAACTTCAAAGTCTGGCTTACCGTGCACACAGAAGTTATTTTGGCATAGGGAAGAGAATATTGTTATGGAAGATGTTATTTTGAAACTTCTTAGTGATCTGAATAAGTCTTAGAGCTGACTTGGTCTTTTGCTTCACAGTACACAAAAAAAAATACTTCTATTAAAAAAGTCTTCATGTGTTTCTTATTTGAATATGCAAGTTAGTATATTAATTTAAAGAAAACATTAAACTTCTATGTTTTTAAGTGCTGAACAGTAGTGGAAAGCCAAATTGCATATAGTGGAAATTTAATTTGTCCGTGACCAAATGATTCTTATGGCTGCACTGAGTACAATCACTGTTGCTGTACTACTTGTACAACTGTCAGAGCTAGAAAGGTGAAGTTCTTTGTATGTTTTTAGAACATGTGGTGAAAAGAACAATACTGCATACAGAACTGAAAACCATGAACTGGTAGAAGGAAGATGTAGTATCAAATTGTACCTCTGAGAAACCGGTGTATCTCCTGAAATTCTTCTAGGCTCTTTCTGGTATGCCTTGTAATTAATCACTTTGTTTTCTCTGGAGCACTGTGTCTTTCCCATGTTCTAGAGTTGCTTCCTGTTGATTATTGGACTAAATTCAGTTCTTACGGTAGACTTTCTCCTGGAAATTCAGCCAATTATTTTGTGCTTCTAAGTACCAGGAGTGGTACTGCTCTATTGATTTTCATCTTTAAAGTATGTTTTATCTGGCAAAGAATCTTTCTCAGAACTTGTTCTCCATCAGCCGCAGTCTGCAAGTTGCACGTAAACCAAAGCTTGTTGCAAAAACTGAAATGTTTAAGGCTTGCAGTGTTTCAAATAAATACATTTAATTTATTTATACTCATAAAATGTAGTAACATGCAGTAAGGGACTAAAAGGACAAGAGTTTCAATAGAGCTGCCTTCAGATTCCTTTCCTTCAAATTAGCCCTTTATATTGAAAACTAAAAGCATAATGTCAACAAGTGTCTATGCTGTGAGTGTATAAATTAGCAAACTTGGGAAGAAGGGTATTGCAATATTCAAGATGACAACTAATTAGAGCCAATAGGAATTTTGAAACTCAAAGGAAAGTGGGGCAGACAGCATTCCAGTAGTATAAAAATCTCCAAATAATAATGCAGTGGTGTCTGTGTACATCTGATGGTAGATGTCTTTACCTGATGGAGAAAGTATCATGGTCCTTAGGAGTGAGTATTTATAAACACATGGAATTTTACACATTACTAGTACTAAAGATAAAGGACTGGGGGAGGAGGCAGTAGGAATCCATACACAACTGAATAAAATGTTTAACTGTACTAGTTAGTTTTAAACTGACAACAAGGTTGCATTGAACCTGTGGGTAGGTAGACCTCTTTGCCAGTCTGAAATCCCACAGAAATCACTGGGTTTTATAACTTTCATATAAAATTAAACTCTAGTTACTTTAATAGTTCAAAGTAAGAATAATCACATAGAAAACAATAATATTTGTCTTTTATTAGAACTATATTACAAACATATAGAAAGATCTGTTGTTGTTATTGTTAATTCCTGAAAGAAACAACACATTCTGATGTGTGTTTTCAGGGAGCATTGAATCTGGGTTTGAGGTTTGCATGAGTTCAGTAGCAGACTTTTTCTTGTAATTCCATACTTTTTTATTTAGGGTTGCTGTATTTTCAATAAAATCTGAGCATGTTCATGTAACATGAGAGCCCTTGCTTACCTAACACCCTGAAAGTATTGCTGGTTTTGTCTGGCTTTTCTGTGGTACAGCCTTACTCTAGGTGCAAAAGCAGTTTGTACAACCTCAGTTAGGCCTGTGCTTTAGTGGCTTCTTTGACTTGTCATCACACCAGTTAGTGAGGTTCTGGCTGTAGGCAGAATTTTGGGCAAGGACTTGGATGTAAACTTGGTCTTTCCAGGAGTTGGGTTTGAATTTGTTTTGGCTCACAGAAGAGTCTTTGAGGCAGAAGTTACAATGAAGGAAGTCAGTAGTTTTCCAGCACTGCCTTCTGTGTCCTGGCTCCCTGTATGGTCTTCTGTCCTGTAGCAGGACTAATGGCCTTGCATTAAATCAAAGTCCTGGCTGCATCCAAAGCAGCGTGGCCATCAGGGTGAAGGAGCTCATTCTCCCCCTCTACTCTGCCCTTGTGAGACCCCACCTGGAGGACTGTGTCCAGCTCTGGGGCCCCCAGCACAGGAAAGACATGGACATGTTGGAGCAGGTCCAGAGGAGGGCCACAGGGATAAGAGGGATGTAACACCTCTCCTATGAGGAAAGGCTGAGAGAGTTGGAATTGTTCAGCCTGGAGAAGGGAGGATTCTGGGGAGACCTTATCGTGACCTTTCAGTATGTAAACGGTACCTATAAGAAAGATGGGGACACATTTCTATCAAGGCCTGTAGTGACAGGACAAGGGGTGATGTTTTTAAACTGAAAGAAATTTAAATTTAGATTGGACATGTAGAAGAAATTTTTTTAGTGAGAGAGTGGTGAGAAAGTGAAACAGCTGTCCCAGAGAAGTTGTGAGTGCCCCATCCCTGGAAATGTTGAAGGTCAGGTTGGATGGGGCTTTTACCAACCTGATCTAGTGGAAGATTTCCCTGCTGATTGCAGGGATTGGACTAATTGACCTTCAAAAGTCCCTTCCAACCCAAACTGTTCTATGGCTCCATGATTTGCCTGGCAGTAAAAAATGGTTTGTGCTTCATGTGAGCATGATTTTTCTGTGCAAGGTCTTGTGGTTATGAACTTCTTGCATCTGTAAGAGGGCAGGGAAAGGCAAACAAGTTCTTGAACAGCAGGGAGATTGGCAGATGTACCACCTCATGCTTTGGATCATGCTTATTGCATTTAGCATACTTACCTACAGAAACCGTTATTGGGTATATGGTTATCTGTGATCATTCATTATCCATTAGCATTCTTCAAGCCCTGTTTTTATGTAAGTCTGTCACAACCTGAGGTTGTCAGTGCTGCAGTGACTGTACACAACATTGAAAGAATTCTGCATTTTTAAAACTTGAGCATATAAAATCAGTCATTCTTTACAGAATGGATTGATTTTTTTTTTAATAGGCACATTTTTACTACTGAACTGTTCTCTTTGTAATGTGGCTAGAAAAATCAGAACATATTCACCAGTCAGAAGTATCTTCAACCAGAACAGACCAGCTGTTCTACCGCACTGGTTCGTTTCAACAGGTGTCTGTGCCACATGCTGCAGAGGAAGATCAAAAACCAGACATGAACACTGGTTGTTTGAAGAAACAAAATATTGAACTTAATGTTCATTAAAGTATTTTTAAGTCTCTTTTCGTTGGACTGAAATCGTGAAATAACTAACTCTGTGTATCTGTAGGTCAAAAGTCATATGTTGGACTGTGTGTGTACAGTTTAGTCTAAGAGAGTTTGAAGTTAAAAGTAATTTTTAGGTAAAAAAATCCCCACAGTTAGGCAATGTGTTGTGAAGTCTCTGGGTTTGTTGGTTTAGACCTTATGTATTTTGATCTTTCATTTGCTATAGGGAAAAATGCTGGATAGAAAGGAAAATAAGTGTACAAAATTAAAATTACTAATGGTAAGAGGGCTTTTAGCATCTGTGTATTTTTTTTGTATTGTTATGGTGTCTCACTTGATTGTCAGCATTCAATGAAGTAAAACAGTGAAGGTTCATTTTCTGTCTTCATCCTGCCTTTGTCTAAGCCCATGGTATACTGACCTAAATAAACTGCGGTTTGCTCTACAAGCATGAATAGTTTTTATCCCTAAAAAGCATTAGTTTTCATATTTGGTTTTTAATAGATGCATATTAATTTTTATTAAAGAAGGTATCAACACTATGGATTATTCTGCCTGACCTATTTCTTCTATCATCTTGATTTATTGTATTTGTCCATGGATCTGTGGTACCGGCTGCGTAACACCTGAAAATCTGTCTTAACTACGTGGTTCCAGCTGGGAACTCAAGATTGTCTCTAAAATTTCAATTGAATTCTTTTGGTTAATTTTATAAAAAGAAGCAACTTTGCTCAGTATACTTTCCAAAATGTGCAGATGCTTGGGAGGTTGGTTTGTGCTTCATGCCCTACATTTCAGTGTATCTTATTGATATGAGCTTAACCTGTCACTAAGTGTGCCTGGGTAGTTTCTGAATTAGAGACAGTTTATGTCCAGGTGGCTTGGAGCACACATTTTACTTACAGAATTTCACATAGGTCTACCCCTAAATGTTTTGCTGTCCTTTGTAAAGCCCTTTGTGTCTCCTGCAGTTGTGTGCCTTGTTTTATGTGTACAAATGTTCCCCGTCTGGGTTGAATTCCATAACAATGTGTTTTGTATTTAAATTAGAGGCATCTATACTAGAGTCCAAGAGAAAATGCTGTTGAACTTTGTTTACTTTTCACTGAACATCATTTAGCATAGATGTACAAATTCTGTTCGTTCCTGATGCTCAGAAGTGAGATTGTTCATCTGGAACTAATCAATTATAAATACATATATATATAGTATGTTCATAATGGAGTGTGTTGGTATGTCAGCTTTGCTTAAGATACAAAACATTAATTATAAAGCAGTTTCAAACACAGCAAATTACACTGTTAAACTAGTTGCTGGGAACACTTGGGAAATGTGTTAGAGCCTATTTTATTTTTTCCTCAATAATGTGTGTATAGAAATGTGCAATACACTATGGAGTTACCACAAGCTTCTCAGTTCTTTTTGAAGTTGAATGATCATATGCAATCAGCCACAATGCTAAATATAGCTCTTAACTTTCTAAGTTTAAGTTTTCTAGATGGCTGTTAGAGTAACTGTTTATATGATGGGGAGTATTTCTGGTTTTTAACATTAAGTCTAGAGCACCTGCTGAATGTGGTGCCAGAGTTCTTCAGCATGGAAGAGGATGACTGGAAAAAGGTTCAGTGACTAATGAAAAGGACAAGAGGGAAATAAAGCTTACCTTTTTCATGTTATCTATAACCTGTCTGATTATTTGTTACCATGTTATCTTTCCACAGATTGTTAAATTGACTGTTTATAGAATGCTTCCAAAAAACCTTCTGAGAAGAACTCTGATGCAGAGGCTACACCTGTTCCCAGAGGATGTGAGTAGTCTTGCAGTTACATTTTCATTCATGTGGGATTTGGAGGTGAAGAGGGAGTGTTAGCAATAGCACTTGTGTCATAAGAAGGTAAATGAAAAAAGAGTCAAGCTGATTTTTTTAATATATCTATCTGTAGTTGAAATGTTGATGCTTTTTTCTTTATTATTTCACAAAACTGTGAGATCCGTGACATGGGTGAGATTGTCTTCCATATTTAGTTCAAACACTTAGCATGAAGAATGCAATAGTGTTGACAAATTTTGGTCAGTCTTTGGGGGGAGTGGTGTTGGTTTTTAAACAATCAGATAGTTAAGACCATTCTCACCTGCCTCAGGTTATTCCAGAAGATATACAGAAGAACCTTCTACAAGAGATTCCTCAGCCACGTGAAGTCCCCAAGAGGTTAGATGAATATACACCGGAAGAAATTGCTGCCTTTCCAAGGGTCTGGACTCCGTAAGTATCTTAGGTTTTTTTTTTTTTAAGGACACTTTGAGTGAATATGTGTTATATAGCCTCTCACATTATTAGTAAGAAAAAAAATTAATGATTTTTCTTTTTATGTCATCTCTTTTTGGAGAGAGGACATCATTAAAACAAGGAACACTGGTTGCTAAGTTTTTTGTATTTCTGGCCTTTGTTTTAATGAGAAAAGCTTTACTCGAAATCATGTTTTCAACTTTTTACTTCATCAAAATGAGTTGAGTAAAAAACTTCATGACCCAATTTGAGCTGTATGTGCTCTATAATTCATAAATCTGGCTCTGTAAGCTTTCAAAAGCTTATTAAAATCAGTTGTTCTTAGGCTTCTCATTCTATATGAAACTAAAACAAAGTCTGTTGTGTCAGTTCTGTGTAATCATGGCACTGTGTTACAGTCTGTGTTGAAGAGAACAGAATCCAATAAATGCTTTAAGTCCTCTTCAGGGCTGAAACAGGGTCATTGGGTTTGACATTTTCTAACGTGTCAGTTATACAAATTGTTAACTTTGCTTTTATCCTCACTACTGGATGGAGTTGAAGATGCTGAAGATATGAAGATGCTGAACCAGGGTTCCTATGAGATTTCAGTGGATTAGCCCTGAAGAAATTTAGGCTCTGCACCAATGACCAGAATTCTGCAGTACATTAGAGTAAGGCTGATAAGCCTCTCCTGTCATGTGGCACATTATAGTTTTGTATAACTGTTTTTAATGTTAAAACTTATAAAGACTCTCTCATGATGATCTAGCACTGAATGGGGAGCTGGCACTTAGCTCAGCTAACTAATTGGGAGTATCTGTATTGTCCAAGGAAATGGTGTTATATTGCTAGAGCTTTTGAAATGCATTTCTTTGTCCCCCTGCACCGCCATAGTCTTGGTTGAGTTCATCTCCTTAGCACTGGAACACCTTAATTGTGTTGACCCGTAGGTGTGTGTGGCAGAGGACAAGTAAACTTGATGCCATCTAATTTAGTTATTGCTGTCAAACTAAGTTCCCTAATGTCTTAATCTTAGCATTGAGAAGGCCTCTTCAGCATGTTGATCCTTGAGGAAAATCAGCAGATACAAACACTACTGAAGCTAGAATTTCCCTCCCGTCATTTCTTGGAACCATTCCCTCTGGAGGGATTCAAAGCACAGGGAAAATAATCATTCCCTTTTTATATATTTCTCTCCTCTACAGTCTCATCCAGACTGATTGCTGGTAACTGCTATCTGTATACAATCTTTTTACTCCATGCCAATTATGGAGGTTGGGGAACGCTGCTGCCTTACAAACCCTGCAGCTGCAGCAGATTTGGAGGCTTTCAGCTCAGAGGATCATAGTGCTTCTCCTATGGGAGGGCTGGGGAGCTCAAGTGGGTAATCTGGTGAGAAGAACCAGAGGAATAGGTGCACCTGAGAGGAATGAAATAGTGGATCTAAAATGCGTGTGAGAGAATGCCAGAGAGAGTTAGTGGGGTCTGGGTCAGGTAGGGAAAAACAGAGGGGAGTTTAGGAGAATTTTAATGCTTTTGAGTGGAGAGACTGGGCCAGAATTTTCCCTTCAGTCAGCTATTCCATCTAGAGCCACTTTTAAAATGCAGGAAGACATATCTAACACTGCTGCCATAGCTTTGCTGCACTGGACTTTAGTCCTACCTTCTTTTCTGTGCTCAGGAACTGGTAAGACCTGGCAGAGAGGTAAGAGTAAAGATGGTTATCTACTGTCTCTCCCTCAGCCGCCGGGCTCATCACTGTTGTAATTTCAGGTTTCTTGTTCTGGCCTGCAGTCAGACCATTGTGAATCTCAGATATTAGTGTCAGATAGCTATGTTTTAATTTAGCCTTCAGCTCACTTTTTTTAGCAGTTTTGATGTTGGGAAGAGTTTCCAATTTGAAATAATGAGAAAAATAACAATGCTTTTCCTGTCTGAGGGAGTAAGTGTATTGTGATTCTCTAGCATTCAGAGTGCTATGTGGGGGAATTGTAGCTGTCAGTATTGCCAGCAGGAGTGTCTAAGAATAGACAGCTTTGCACCAAGCTCACTGGAAGAAAGGGTGTATGAGTATCTAGCTGTAACAGACTCTGTGTTCTGAGCTTTTTCAGTGTGTGAACCCATGGAACAAGTAGTTTTTGCATTATTCTTTTGAAAGACTGTAGAAGTGACAAAGATTTAAGTATTTACATATTCTTTTAGGGGCATATAACAAAAACATTCTTCTAAAAAAGAATCAAAAAAGAAAACAGACTTGTTCAACAAACCAAAGAGTTAAAATATCATTGTATAAATATGATAATTTGAGATGTACCAAAAAAAGCCAACTACCTGACATTATTTCAGAAGAGAAAATGTGAAGGGAACATGAGTTATTTTTTGGAAATCCAAGTATTGCAGAAACACACATGTACGTCAGAATGAAAAACTGACTCTCTGTTTGGGTTCCTCATCATTTTATTCTTCCCAGCTGATAGGATGCCCGGAGAGGTTTTAGAATCTCCAGCCACGGAGATGTTTTGAACTCACTGCACGGTTCCTGAGCAACCTGATGTAATGTTGAAGTTATCCCGCTTTGAGTGTGGTCCTTTCAGATGCAGATTTTTCTATGGTTCTTTATGTATGATGAAAGTAAACAAACACAGATAGTAAAATAGATTAGTATTGTAATAAATTGTGTTAAAAAGTCCCAGTGCACAGGTTGCTAGTAGTGTTGGTCCTGTTTGGCTTTTCCTTGGGCTACTGTTTGTTATTCTGTTCTAGGATCTTAGTTCCCTGTGTGAGAACAAACACACAGTTCTAAAATGAGTAGCCTGTTCATGTCCTCTGTGTCCTGCATTCTGCATTTGGGATATAAAAAGCCTTGTTTAGACTTGGGTATGTGAGCTTCTGCAGAACCCATAGATAGCTTTCAAGCAGTAAGAGTAATCCTTGCAATAAACTAGAAAATGAAGGATGCGGAAAAGCTATAAACTTTTTTTTTTTTCTTCAGACTTTTGTTTTTAATTATTACTTATCTTCCATTAAGTTCTGAGCCTGCTTACCACCTTGTTTAACAAAGGGTAGAGGTTCAAAAAGGAGCTAAATACCTCTGAGAGTGATTAAAAGAAGGAGGAATTTCAGGGAAACAGTGTTTGTGGTTCATCTTCTTTCTACAGAAAAAAAATAGTTGATATCAGCCTTTTAAAATAACTATGCTTTAATGAAAAAGTTCAATTGAAAAGCATAGCTTGCTTAAAGGTATGTAAGGCTATAAATATAGGTAAACACAATTATAACTAGAAAATGAATCTTTAAGGTTTTACATTAAAAATTACACCCAAGAAATGTACCTCACCATATGTAGAACAGCCATAAGATAGATAGTAGAGTGTGAATGTAAATAACTGAATTTATATGAGAAATTACTAATACTAGGAGGAAAGTACCCTTTTTCTCTTTAATCTGAAATAATAGTGTAAATAATTTTCATTTGGAATGTGAAGACAACATGGTCAGTGCTGCTAACAATCTCATTGGACTTTTAACCTATATTTTATATCTAAATGTCTTGCTGTAGATATGTTTTTAAAGGCTGTTTTGCTGGTAATTAGAGACTGACCCACCACAGAGAAATATGCAATATCCATGTGGAACTCTCTAAAGCAGAGAAAGTTTTTAAGAAAAGCACAGGTCTGGTGTGGAAACCCAGCAAATCATTTGGTGTCCAGAGTGGAGAGCATTCTCATCACCCCTCCTTCTACCACAGCAGAGTTCATAATGGGACATCAAGCAGGATCCTGTTCCATGAAAGTGGAGACTTAAATGTCAGAATATTTCTAGTCAGAGAGACTTTCTTTGAGCATTCTTTCCTTTTACCCATAATGGGAACCAACCGACTTTCCAACTTGTGCAGAGGTTCCTGCTTAGATCCCCCATGGAGAGCTCTGAAGTTTAGTGTGGTGGAAAACCATGTAGATACAGGAAAGTTAAATTATGTCTTTTCCAGACATACTTCGAGGGGGAAAAGATCAGAAACTGGTTTCTCTGACAAAGTTTGATTTTGTACTATGAATGAACCCTTTATTTCAACTGTGTTTGAAGTTTCAGATTGTATGTCTTTTAAATGAGTTCTAAATAGAAATCATCACAGAATTACCAGTCACATATGACTAAGCAAACAATTCTGTTCCGTAAAAGCAAGGACACATCAGATTCATGGGGGAATTTTCCTGTTATATACCATTTTAAAGTTGTTTTACTGTCTGGGTATATATATGTTTTGAGACAGTTTTAAAGTCAGGAAATTGTTTTTCAAGAAGTATTTAAATAAGAATGTTACCAGATATATGGAACAGCAGCTCTATGTTGGTCCAGTGAGGTGGATGCATTCCTGAGAGTTTCCCTTAAGAAAGCAGAGCCATCTGATTTGAAGGAGTGTGCTCGGGCTGGTGCTGCCACATACTGAGCTCCTGTTCCACTGCCAGCCCTCCCGGGAACTCCCCTTGGGCCAGACAGCTCCTCCCTTGGCCTTTCGGGGGATAAAAAAGTTCTTGAACGCTTTCGATGCTTTTAAAACTCGATGTATTGTAAACTCTGAAATCTGGTTCAAGAAAACCAAACACCTTTTTAGTGTTTATTTTTCTGAGCAACTTGCCTGGTTTCCACTCCCATCTGTACACCCTGCTTTGGGGCAGCGGGTTGCAGAACCTGGTCTGAAGCCATAATTTTGTTTCAGCTGAGCAGTGTGGGCTGGGCAGGGTCCCAATACTGACACTGCATGTCATCCCCACGCCATGGCACACAGATTCCTGGTAATTCATCAGCAACACTCCGTGGCTTTGAAAGCAGAGAATCACAATGTTCTCAGGAAGGAAAGTTTGTAGGTGATGAAACACAAGCATGTTGGACGCCTGTGAACTGCAGGTGGCTCTGATAATGCTTGTGCACATTCTGTGCTAAAGATAACTTTGACTTCCAGTTCCACTCCGGTTTTGTGTCCTTAAAACCAGCCTTGCCAGACTCAGCCAACCAGGAGCCAACTGTCATGTTCCCAGCAAACAAATTTGTGGGCCTCGGTAAACAGAAGGGCTTTTGGATTTAGAGATCCTCTCAGCCACAGCTGCCCTTTGTGTTTGTTTTCTTACAAGAGCTGCAGCAATAGTTGTCTTGCACAAGTCTACGTAAATTCCTATTTTTAGTTACCCGTGTTATTTCTGGGATGGAGTAGCAGAGCTGAAGAAGCCAGGGATATGCTGGTTATGTGGCTGAAATGGTGTTATAAACAGTACTTTTTATATATGCAAGATGCTGACAGGGGTTTTTTATGAGGTTTTTTTGCCTGTTAATGTCTTCAGATAACTTCACAAGGAGCCAACACCAAAAGACACCTCACATTATACTACATAAAGAAATTATATTTGGAGTATTTCCAGTGATGTGCTGTGGTTACAAATTGTAACTTGCAGTTATTACTAAGTTTATAAAATGCTTTTTTTTCTACAATGAATTATAAGGTTAATAAAGGAAAACTTGTGGGATTGGTTACTCTAGTTATATGGAGAAGTGCAGAGGGAAAGCCATAAAGATCTCCTCCAAAGATGGGAAGGTCTTGAGCTATGTTTATAAGGACCATCTTGAGTCTACTTATTAGCCTTTAAAAAATCGGTACTAAAGGAGGTATTTCTGCAGTCTTTTTCTTAGTTCCTGCTTAGTTGTAGAATGTGTCTGCAGCTTTTTGGGGTTTGAATTCCATGTGCCTCGCACGGTAATATTTGATTCTTGTTTTGGGCTGGGGAACAAGTACTACCCAAAACTTGGGTGCTCATCTTCTCTCATAAAGCAGGGCTGGCATGTATCAGTGCTGAGAGAAGAGGTGGCCAACACAAACTTCTGTAAAAGACTGGAGCCAGTCTTACTTTTTCCTAAAAACAAACTATAAACCAGGAGGAAGCTCTCCTGCCAGTACAGCCCAGTTCTGTTCCAATGTACGCTTCGAGGAATTCCTCTGGAAGTTCATTTTCTATGGCTTTTTCGGTTCTCTTTAGGAATTATATTTACTAACTGGATATCATTAACCCCCAGTAAAATCTAGGAACTATCACTGGTGACTTTTTTTAATAGTACGGGCATAAAATTGTCTTGGGATTTTGTGTAGCATTTTGTTTAACAGGAGATTTGAAGGCAACCAAGTCTCACACTTCGTGCTACCAGAGCTAGATCTAAATTCCTGTGGACAAAAAGCCACACGGATACTTAAGAAGCAAATTTCTCTGGCCTACATGAGGTTTTAACCGCAGGCAGCAACTGGACACTAAGTGAGAAGGGTCAGGAGCTCAATCATCTTAAAAATCCAACAAATTCCTGTTTAGACTGTTTAGCCAATTGAAATTAACTCCCGGCTTTTCTCTGACATACCTGAAACACATCAGTGCTGCTGATTCCCATACCCTTTACCTGGGGGCAGATGACATTCTGTCTAAAACTAGAGTTGAGGGTCAGAGATAATAAATGGGTAACAGGGGCCTTTTACTTGAACTGTCTGAAGAGGCTCCCAAAAAGAAAGTTCTAAAGCTGCTTTTCCTTTCCCTTAAAATCTGTTGTTGGATCTCGTATTTGAGAGTAGAAATTAAATTAATGGGAATTTGACAAGTGGTAGGAAAATGGTTGTAAATGATACTGTTGAACTACTTGCCCAGATGAAATTAGAGTTAGATTATTTTTTAATTGCTCTTTTATAAATGTCTAGATTTCCTTTTTTTCACTTGTGGTGCTGACAGCAAGTCTGGAAAATATTTCACCATTTCTTCACCCAGTTCTCTGTTTATTTGAAGAATAACGTAATTCTTTGTCCAAAGCCAAATGTGCAATGCTGTTCTTTCTACAGTCTTACAGGTTTTAGCAGAATATATCACTTAAAAAGAAGTCTTTCATTTGCAGAAAGCATCATCATACCAAGATGAAATTTACGTTTGCTTTGCATTTATTTAATTTAAATGATTTTCCAGACAGAAATCATGTAATGCAGGTCAAAATCTGGGAATTACAGTAATTTTCAAACATCTTAGATCAGTTTTGCATAATTTGTTTTTACAGAAACTGGGTTGTAACCACTTTATTTTAAATTCTAATAAACCATTTTTAATTTCACTAAGAGTACCTAAATGCACATAGCATTGGTTTAGGTAACTTGACTTAAGGACACTTCTTAAAAATTTAAGCAAGTGGTATTTTTATGTAGAAAAAAAACAAAATAAGCTGCAGCTGAGGACCACAAAAGATAAATCTGAAGTGTTTATGCAGAAGAGGGTTAGTCAGAGGGTTAGTGCCTGTCCTGTCATAGCAGTATCGTCTTTTCTTACTCTGTTTTGTTACGAAATGCAGCTTCTGTAACTGTGGTTTATTTTCCAAGGAAAATAAGTTATACTTGTAGAAGTGCTTTTTAGCCAAGGTAATAGTCTGCATGAGAACTACACCAACATGGAAAAGGCTCTTGTGCCCCAAGCAGAGCAGATTCATGGTTTAGGATAGGCCACAGTGGTTACTGGAAATTTAATGATAGTTTAAATCTCATTAGCTGTTTCACTGATTATTTTACCAGAGGAACAGAGCTACCCTGGGGTAGTAGGTACACCTTGAGTAGAAACATGATTCTTCTCCCCCCCAGCTCCAAACTGTTGATATTTGCGTACAACCACATAATTTGGTTTTACAGAGAATGACAACCATGTCTAATCCTTGGTTTTTGATTTACTAGTGTGGTTAGTGAAAAAGATGAAATGTATTCAGAAATGCCCTTTAGCTATAGTGCACTTAGCTAATACCTATAGACTTTGGCTCAGCTTGCAAAGTGTACCTGAAAAATATATTTATTTCTTTTGTGTCAGAGTTTACAGTAAATTTTGGCTCTGTGCTGAAGTTTGTCCATAAGAAGGAGTCTTAGGATAACTCAAAATTTCATAGTTTATTCATAAATTACCCTAAAATGTATGCTAGATGGACCACGAATTTGATGCTGTGCATGAGTTTTATACAAAAAGTAATTATTTGGAACCCTTTGTTATGAGAAAAGGCTAAAACCCACCTACTGCCCTTAATAAGGGGATATGAAGGATAAGCAATAGAAGTATCCTGTGTAAGCAAATGACTGTCATCAGTTAGCAATAATTCCACATTCGGGTGGTTGTGATTTCCGTAATTACGAAGAGCATTGCAGTAATGCATGCCTCGTGCCTCAGAGTCATTGGATCAAATAGTGGCTGAGGGCTAAATGCTAAGTGGCATGATCAGTCCACAAAATCTTTTCACTAATTGGCTTTCCCCTATCTGTTATCTCTTTGAAACTGATGTTTATAAACTCCCCTAAACAAGACATTTATGAACCAGTGGATATCACTGGTTACTATTTTACAAAATTAGGAGTAGTTTAGAAGTACTTTAACACCAATTAAACTATATTTCTTTGTGTGTTTTAGTTTTTCAGTCAAAGTTGGAAAGATTTTATCCTTGTTTCTTAAAATTCTGGAAGCTTGTGGAAGAAAATCACAGAGAACTTCTGTAAAACTACACTGAAGACTCCTTCAGTTGTTTGGGGAACTCTCCACTGTTCAGCAGGAAACAGGGTGGGGGAAAGTGAAAGGGAAAAAAAAACCAGTGGGGAAAAAAGCTATCATAGCAGCCAAGGACCTAAAACCCTCTGGCATGAGTTATTCTTAAAACATTTTGATAACTGCAAGTTAAGACTGATACTTTTGGGGGTTTGTTTTTGGTGGATAACCCGTGCAAATGGGAAGCCTACCAGACTTAAAACTTTTCAGGTAATAGGGAGCATTGTGAAGACTGTGAATGGAAGGGATGGATATGCCTTTCATACAGGATGTTTATTAATTTTGGGGGGGGGGGGTGTTAATGCATCTGGAGTGGTTTCTGTCATTCATGGAAGCAGTAATATCTTAACAGAATTCTATCCTTTTCAACTTTTGCTCTTGTACCACTGCTCCCATCTCTGTCAGTTTATTAGTGTGGGGCATTACTTAGCCTTAAGGCACTGACCTTTTGCAGTGCTGAAGCACAAGGGTAGATCCTTTCTGAACACTCTTTGTCGTGGCTGGTGAGATTGCAGAAAGTCCAGGGAACCCCAGCTCTCTGGGTCACGTTCTCCAATGGTGAGATAATTGCCCACAGGTGAAGAGAAAAATGCAATTTGAGATCTTCAAAGCTTCCACCCCAGGTGTGCATTGCCAAGTCAGGAGCAGGTATTGACAGGTCACTCCTGCAGCACTGACAGTCCTCTTCCTCAGCAGAGGCAGGTTTGAAAACATGAGTTAGCAGTCATCAATGCAGGCTTGTAACCACATAAATGACTGTAGTTAACTCCATGAAATTTGACTTCATGCAACTTGTTTTGAAAAGTATTAGACAATTCAGCATAACAACAAAGCAGTGTGGGTAGGGATTGTTTATGGAGAGATGACTAGCCAGGGGTTTTGAGTTTGAAAGAAGGTAGGGTCATGTTATCAAGTGCTATTTATCATCAGCATGTGGTTGAAGAAACTAGGCAGGTGTGTAACTTCTTTGGAAGAAGAAGGAAGGACAAGGTCTACCATAAGTTATATGGTAGAAAATATATAGCTAACCCCAGTGCATTTAGAAGTTCTAAAAAACAGTAATTTGGGTTAAGATATGGAGCTTTGAAGAGGTATTCTGAGTTATTAAAAATTCTGAGTTCTTAAAAATTAAGAGAAAATATTTTTAAAGGATTGTCTGGATTGTAAGATAACTGCTTTACACATAAAATAGACACTGTCATATATTACTCTAAAGCCTTAACCTTATCATTTCTTTGATTTAAGTAATGCTATTTTTCACCTGTCTGCTGTAAGGACTGTATTATAAGGTGTTCTCTTGCTTGCCTTAGAAATAAGGTGGTGAAGTTGTCCTGTATATTTTTAAAATCAGGTTAGTTGCAGTATAACACAGACTGTTGATCCCTCAGATTTGGCATTCACAGAGTAACACACACACATATACACTCCTTATTTTATTTTTTCTTAGGCTGTTTTACCTCCACAAAACATTGCTAGGGAAAGGGAAACATCATTGCTGGAATGTGCTGACAAGAATTTAATAAAGATGGAGCTGTGCAGCAAGTCTGTTAAGAGTTGATGGAAATAAATACTCACTCCAGGAGTTGAAAGTTGAGCACATCTAACTATTGGAAAAGGTCTCTGTCCTGTCCTCTTTGATAGGAAAAATACCCTTGGAAGAGGACATTTCACATCACACTGAAAAGAATATTGAATGTTCTGTGGAGTGGGGGGTCCCATCGTAGTTGCAATTAAACAAGTAGGTCTTTCTGTGCCGTTAGTTTCTGTTTGCCCTCTGAGATATTCAAAGGCTGAGGTCATAGCTTCACAAGCACTTTTTCTAGCAAAAAGGCTGAGTTTTAAATATCATCCATCACTTTTCCCGCCTTTCCATTCTACTTGTGTGGCAACAGAATGAAGGATCAAGGAACTGACCTAGATTAAAGATCAGCTTGTTTTATGCAGCTGCACAAAGTGGTGTATGTTAAAATTGGTGAGAGTCATTAGGGAAGCCACATGTATGATCAACAAATTCACTCTTAATGAAACAGGTAGTCTAAGCTCCATGTGGAATAACTAGAATGGATCTTTAAGTAAAGTATTCTGGGGAAGTCCTAGTCCTGCCTTTCTTCAATGACTTTAGAGACAACTTGAAAAGACTTGCATTCTTGGGCCTTGGGCTTGCCATTGTAAATTCTGTCTTCAGAATTTCTATGCAGATTTCACAGCTACAGTTTTTTCTGAAAAGCAGTTTTAACTGCATTGTTGTACAGAAGACTAGGACTAAGTACTTGGGAAGGACCTCTGGAGGTTATCTGGTCCAAACCCTTGGCTCAAGCAGGGCCACTTAAACTGCGGAGTCTCCATTCCATCCTTGGCAACAGTCCTGGGCAAATGGCTGTTTCTGGGCAATTTGCTTGGTCACCCTCATAGTAAAAAAGTGTTTTCTGATGTTCAGATGGTATCTCCTGTGTTTCAGTTTGTGCTCATTTTGTCAGCCTTGCCAGTGTGCTCCACTCTGTCCTCTTCACATACTCCCTTCAGGTATTTATATACATGAGTGAGATCCCTCAGAGCCTTCCTTTCTCCAGGCTGAACAGTCAGAGCTCTCTCAGCCTGGCTATGTGAGATGCTCCAGTCCCATAATCCCACAATTAACTTTGTGGCCCTTTGTTGGACTCTACAGTGTGTTCATGTCTGTCTTGTACTGGGGAGCCCAGAACTGGACACAGCACTCCAGGTAAGGCCTCACCAGCGCTGATCAGAGGGGCAGCATCACCTTCCTTGACCTGCTGGCCATACTTTGCCTAATGCAGCCCAGGATGACTTTGGCTTTCTTGCCAGCAAGGGCACACTGCTGATTCATGTTCAGCTTGGTGTCCACCAGGACCCCTAAATCATTTATAGGTGAGTGGTACCTGAGACATTTCCATACATGAATTGTCCTCTCCATCTAATCTTATGCACATCTTAATATATCTGAGTGGCTCCTATTTTGAGAAAGAGTAAGTCAGCTTTGTGATTCAGTGAGATTTCACAAATTACTCTCGATGTTAAATTGCCAAAAATCACCTGTATATTTAGGGTATCTTCAGATTCCCACAAGTATAGTATGTTATTTCTGAGAGTTTAAATAACCGTTCCATTTGATCCTTAATTCCACCAACATTTTGCATTTTCTGTGGATCCACCCTTCAACAGTTCTTCACAAGTGGACATTTTATCCTTTATATACAATGTGCAGTTAGCCTGTGATTTTCATTACATTCAAATAATAGGTATGAAAAGACTTTCCAGATCTGCAAATCCTTCTTGGCCACAAGGGCACACTGCTGGCTTGTGGACAGCTTGTTTTCCACCAGCACCCCAGTAACTTTGGGGACCACTAAGACCCTTTTGTTCTCCATCGCAGAAATGGATCCTATGAATTGCTATTGCAGGTTTATCTCTTATAAAATTCAGTGACTGTGGATTGTCAGGATTTTACATCAACTGTATTTGTCTTCTGATAGCTGTGAGTATGGATAAAAGTTTGGAGAATTTACAGAATCATGGAGATGTTAGGGTTGGAGATCATCCAGTCCAACCCCCCTGCCCAGGCAGGGTCACCCAAAGCAGGTGGCACAGGAACACATCCAGGTGGGTTTTGAATGTCTCCAGAGAGGGAGACTCCATGACCTCCCTCGGCAGCATTAAGGGATTTAAAAGCTGTAATCAGAGCACCAGCTCTTTGGTTCCTTTTACTTAGTGGTAACATATTTGTTAAGAGAGAAGCACTGACAGGCCTGGTGTAATGAACAGGATGTTACTTTAATTTTCTGAGTATTTTGCCTAGAATTCGCTGAACTGTGTCTTAATGCTCTTTATGTGGAGTATAAAAATGTAAGTGGGACAGATATTTTTTACATGTTTTGGTGGCAGACATCTGCTGCAGAGACTAATGTTGCATATTTTCAGTGAACCCATAATACTTTGCCTTTCAGCACAGATTTCAGAGATTTCACATTCTGCTGCCTATTTCCCCTTGCCTTGGAGTTTGCTGTCAATATACAGCAAAGTGGATTTTTTTTTTCCCCCAAGAATGTTACTTTAAAAAAAAAAGAGAGAAGCAGCTCTGTGAAGTCTTGCCTTTGGGTGAATTTCTGAACTGTCTCTTCTAGGAGATAGCATTTCCTTTGTTCCAAATGCATAAACTCAGGGCTTTGTTGAGGAAGGGCAAAAGCACTGCCATCGAAGAACACTCTTGCATGGATTTATGTAATTTATCAATGAGCAGTTTATCCATTGGTGTTCACAAGTGGTTCATAATTCTCTCTGAGTAGACAAGGTTTTTGTGGGTTCATACTCTTTGTCTGACAAAGTGCCTATAACACTTTTGCCAAAGGCAGAGTTTTTCAAGGCTTAGCATTCCTAGTGCCAAGCACTCTTCAAAAGCAGTCCAAAAGCCAAGTACCAGATTGCATAAAAGCCTACTGTGGCAATAGAAAGGGCTTTAAAAACTTTTGTATTTGTTCACACAAGTGTTTCAGTGTAGAAAATCCTGCCTGTAAGCTTCATTAACTTTGTAAGACTGCAAACTAAGAGTCCAGTGTTTCATGCATTTAACTTTGAAATGCAGATTTACAAGCAAGAAAGAAAAAAATGGAATTTCACCCCAGAACAGAATCCTGTGAGACCTGTAGTTCTGCAGCACTCAAGCATAATCGTAGAGTGAAGTTTTAAGTGAGCTATTGATAGAAAAATGCAAAATCCTTTGAGCAACACACAAGAAGATGAATTGGCCTATGAAAAAACAGAGTAATAACTGTAAACTGGAAGACAAGGATGTCTTTGCCATACTGCGTTGCCTAAAATCTTTCAGCACTGCCCACCCATCTACGATGGATGCAGTGATAAAACTTTTAAGTGATTGCTGATAGTTTTTCAAGATCCTGCACTCTTACTACTCCACCAACAGTTTGATCCAATGAAATACATATTCTGGTGTGTGTGGGTGAGATCTAAGTAACAAAATGTGGAACGGCTGAGGAGTTGAACTAAATGATCTTTAAGATTCCTTCCAACCCAAACCATTTTGTGATTCTATGAATATGTGCAAGTAGTGAAATCCTGGATTCTATGAAGTGTTTCTTGACTTTCCTGTGCGTACCAGCCATCAACCATTGAGTATATTCGTCTAACATTAAGTACCTAAACAACATATACGGTGCTTACAGCAGTTCTGTCTTGCACAAAAGCTACAAGTTCAAGTGTTAAGACAGAATAGGGCATTTAAATGGGAAACAAAGAAGCTTTGTGATTCATCAGAGTATGAACACTTAACTCTTCTTTATGGTTGTTCTGTAAAATTGATACAATTATCAAATTTTATACAATACACTTGAAATAGCACAGACTGAATTCCAGAGTTGCTTTCACATAAGAACCTGCAGACTCATACAAGAATTGTGTGAATGACTTTGCAATTTGCTTGAGAAATTCTAGAACAGCAACACGACTAATTAAAGTTTTGGATTTTTGTATGGCATCTCTGCAGCAATGTGAACTCTTAGTCTCCAGTAAGCCCCCTGCTTCCATTGCTGTCTGCCTTTCATTTCTATTGATGAACAAAATTAATTATTAAATTTACCACCTTTGTAAATTTAACTTGGTTGCTGTTGTGGTTTGCAGATTTTCCTGTATTCCAGAATTTTTCATGCAACTTCACAGCAGATCCTCTGGCCCTGTGTCCCTTTCCATGTCTACAAAACCTTTTTTAGTACATCCCTCGTTCAGTCCTAGTGGGACACAGTCACCCTGCTTGCTTGGATTCATGGATGAGGGAAGCAGTGAGGAGGGTGGGTGCTGTATTTACACCAGGCTGTGGGGGTGTGGGTGTGGAGCAGCCTGTCCGTGCTGTGGACACACTGTGTGTCCCGGGCACCTCAGAGACCATCAGCCTGCCCTGGGGGGTTTTTGGAAGCCACTGGGCAGAGCCCAGGACGTGCAGCTTCTCTCCAGGATGTGTTAGGGATGTAGATGTCCATCTAGCCTTCAAAATCAGCATCCTAAAAAACATGAGTTGGTCTGAGTCATGTGGGTTCAGGAAGAATGTGGTTCCTGCAGCCAGTGGATGTGTGGCAGGCAGGGGAGTGATGTGCCTGAGTAGGAGGCATTACAAACAGCAGTCTGCTGGTTTTCACATTTGTCATCCAAGTAGGGGGATTGCAGAACCTTTAAGATTCAAAGTAGGGTTGTTTTTTTAAATCACCAGTTTTAACTGTCCCAGCAGCGTGTTGGTGGACTGTGTTCTTAACTTAAAACTTGCCATCTTATGCAGAGATTGTTCAGTTTTTAAAAGTGAAGACAAATTAGTACCAGCGGTTAGAACGCTGTGAGACTGCACTCAGTTCAAGATGCTTTTTGTTTTGCTTAGGAAAGTAGGAGCGGCACATAAGAAACATCTTGACCAACTAGTCCTGATGTCTGTAAATTCTGAGAGGTCTTAGGAAATTTCTCTAATTTGTTCTGTCTTTGTTTAATCCAGAAACTATTCTTTGTCAAAGATCTTCAAGCACCAGAATAAGGAAATAAAACTAGACCTGGCTGCTACTGCAGCCTTAAAGCAAAGTCACTGTAGTGCCCACACATTTCTTAAAACACTTTTTTTTTTTTTTTTTTTTTTTCCAGACCTAAAGATTTTCGATGGAAGTAATAGCAATAAATGGAGAAGAAGTGCCATCAGGATCGTCTCTCCTCCTTGAAAGAAAAGTCTTCTAACATGGAACTGTGCATCTCAGTCAACTCTTCTATACTGAATGTTTCTGGTGGCTGTTAGCAAACTTGATTTGGCAAGATTATGAAAATTACTGTATTTGAAACAGATAAAATAGATATTGTCTTGTTAATATCACCTGTGCTGCATTGTATGATCTGGTATTTAGTGACATTTGGTTTGATACTATTATTAAAGAATTGATAACTTTTAAATGAATATTTGCATCTCACAGAAACAGTACCTTGATTACTAAAATGAAGTATCTCACTCTGAAAATTGCAAAACTTGAATTCTGTGCAGCAAGAACATAATTTTGGTCACCAGCCATGGTTTTTCATCCTCAAGCTTTGACCTGGCATAGTGTTGATTTCACTAAAGAGCTTGTTGAAATAACAGGCACAAAAGGCGGAGTACAGGGAGATACTCCTCCTTTTTATCCCCCCTTAAGCACAAATCTGATTTTGATTCAAGTCACAGGAACAGGCCTTACTTACTTTAAAGAACACATTACAGAACAAAGCAGCAACATTTTTATTATGAAAACCAAGTGAGGAAACTGAAGTTAAGTGCTGAATGATGCAAAAAAGTCTTAAAAATTAGTTTGCTTTTGCAAGCTACTTCCCTTAAATCCCTTACTGCTTTTCTGCATGGAAAACCCTCAAGCAAATTTGTTATGTAAATAAGTGAAGCACTTATTGTTTTCGGTGTTGTGGAAAGTGCTGATACATTACCTGCAAGATTTGGCCACGTTTGGGGAGGAGAATTTGAGTTTTCCACATTTGTTTTATACAAGCATCATATGGGAAGAAAAATGTTTGTTTATTCCATTACATGGAATAATGGTTTGGTATCAGGCATTTCCTTGGCATTCAGGTGGGTTTATCCCAGGAAACATTCCTACCCAAGTCAGTAACATTTTGTTAACAAGTGAATGTATTTTTAAAAGCACTAGGTTGCAGTAAATGTTCTTTTCCGTCTAAGGACACAGTACAGAGGGTTTACTGGTAAGATCTGGGTTGGCATCAGCTGTTCATCACGTGCTGAATACTCCAGTCAGCAACTTCAGTTTCTCGGGTGGTGTGGAAAAAATACAAGACACTCTTGATTCTTCAGAGACTGGAATGTGGAGGAAATGTTAATTGTCTGTTACTTTTTTTGGCACATATACAAATCTTGAAAAATATTTTTATAATTTGGTAGTGCCCACTTAGTTAGTGACTTTTTAGTTAGTTACTATGGTAGGTAGTTACTTTTTATTACCAGGGTATACCCAGCAAGTGACTGTATGACCAGTGATACCAGAAGCATTCTGGTCAGTGGGGTGCCAGTAAATGGCATTTTAGATATAAATTAACAGGAGGCTCAAAGTCTTTCTGAGACAACACAGGCAGAATTGCCTGAAGGCTGATTTTTCATCAGTGACATTCTCAGTCACTTCCACAGGACCTGCAGGTCACCACATCTCAGGGAACACTGCAGACGGTGTCAGTACAACACATGGGTGGGAGTGTGTCAGCCAGGGAGGGCACAGGGAGTTCACATTTGGAGTAAATTAATGTGTGTGTTCACAGCCAAGTGCCAGCAGGGAAATTAATCCTGTGGCACAGGCATTACCTGTATTTAGTTGTAATAATATCTTTCTGAATGTTTGCTGTGTGTGCCAGGCTCTCCCTGCTCGTGTGCACAGAGAGCTGTGCTCACTTGGGGCCTCCGTGTTCTGTAAACCAGGACTGAGCTGCTGAAGGATAAAGTCCATCAACTGTATTATAGTTTTCTACCACATTCTACTTTAAATGCAAGTGCACGTAAGGAAATGACATTGAGCTCACATTCCATCACCTCTTATCACCGTTCTCCAAGAAAGCAGTAAGAAGTTAGGGATGAAAGAAATTATGGGAAAACAGAAGCACAGCCTACAAAGTTATCCAGCCCCCAGCCAGAGCTTGCCCGTGGTTAGTCACGTGTACAAATGGTGTGTGTTACTAATGAGGTTGAATTCTAGGTGAGATAATTGGAGATTACACAGTTAAAGTACCTGTTGATCTTCCTCCTGGTGAACTAAGGGAGCTGCCAGTGGTGGCCAGAGGTGAAACCTGACAGGTTTTTCTTAATTGAGAACAGACAGACCTCCTTCAGGCGGGGATGAGCAGGAAGACAGCCCTGGGATGCACAGCCCAGTCTCTCCTCTCTATAAGGCTGAATTAGAAGCATCCCACACCTATGCTTTCATCTTAAATGGACATTTTGAGAGAAATCTTGCTTTGATGCTTAGTCTCCAGTGTTGCTCAAAGCTGTTTACTGAGTCACTTCATAGCTTATCTTGTTTATTTGTAGATAAATAATTGCTTTGTGCTCAAGTGATTGGGTTGGCATTTTTCCTTCCTCTCCTCGTTAGCTAATCCAAGTTGCCATCCCAGCTACACCTGCCAGTCTTTTGACTTTGGCATGTCAATATGTGAAATCTCACCTCCACAGATGGTACAACCAGCTCATCTCACAGTTACTCTCTACATTTGTCCATATATAATTTTAAAAATAAGGCTAAACAATGTTTATACTAAGTGCCTACACCCTTTAAAATAAAACTGTTGCCCAAAAGTGTTGAAAAAGGGGAATGTATTTCCTTCTCATTGCAATCTGTCCCCTAATCTAATGCAACTGTTCAGAGTTAAAAATCAAATGAATACAGAATTACCGTACAAAAGCCTGCCACTTTTATTTGCATACAAAACAGAAATGAAAGAGGTTCACAATAAATTATCAGTGTGCTCCCACAGAACATTCTTGTGTATTTATATCATGTGAGTTAAAAAAACCCTAGTCTGTTAATGTATGAATTCTTTGCCAAAGGGTTAATATGCTGGGTTCAAGGAAACCTGATTATGATTGTTTTCCAGTGAATTTAGTCGGGTTACTCTGCTAGTAAAGCAATTAATCCAAAACCAACAGAACATAATCAACTAGGAAAAAACTGATAACAAAATTTAACTTTTCTGGATGGTTCTACGTACCCCAACTCGCTGGACGCATGTTTTTATACAGTTTGAATCGTGAACGGAACAGTACTCCAGAGAAAGGTCTACAAGTGACCTTCCATCATCATCTAGCACCAACCCACTAACAACTAAGCTTCTGGCATGCAAGATAATTACCATTATTTGTTGTGTCAACCAGTCGTGTACACTTTTTTCTCCTTTAACATAAGAGCCTGTAAACATCTTCTGTAACAGGTGAGGCACCTGGACAAAAGGCCAAACAGATGCACATCAAATGCTTCCCTTTTTTAAACAGTTCATTGAGAGGGTTTTTTTCCATTTGCCTTTGTGCGTGCTGGAGTCTTGGCACTCCTTTTGGCTATCCTCCTTGCAAAGTGACTGATTCCTGGGGATCTCAGTTCAACGGCTTCCATCTCTTCTTGGACAGGAGTAAATTCTGGTTGAGCAAGATGAGGTGATGGATAGGACTGGGAGTATGGGGATGGTAAGGGGTAGGACCCGTGAACTACGTACGGCTGTTGCTCACCATCATAAAGGTCCTCAGGGTCATAGATTTGGTAGGAGTTATGTGGCAACTGCACTACTGGGATGTCTTGATCAGTTGGCTCACCGTATCCACCTTAACCCACCACCACCAAGAGTATTCATATGGTTAACACAGGAGAAGAGGAGTAGAAAATTAAAGCATTCATTAGGAAATTGACATTTTATATATAGATATATTTCTATATCATGTGTGAGAGTATATATATATATATATAATCTTTAAATACACATCTTTTATTCACATAAAGGAACAATGAAAACATTTAACAAAATTAATAAGCTGGAGCAATTGGAAACCCACCAACAGACAGCCAAGTTAGTTGGAAACCACCACCAGAATTTGTCAAATGTCCAGTTGTAATACTGTGCTCATTATACACTGCACACTCTGCCTGCTTTAGCTTATTCCAATTGTGGGCTAGAATACATGATTAACAGGCAAAAACGGGTCAGCCAATAATTTTTAGCAGTGCCAGGAAGCCAAGTGCATGTACAGCAGCTGTAAGTTCATTAGTGGTAGTCAATATCGTTGCTGGAAAGCACAGAGCAGTTCAGCATCCATCTCTGACCTTCAGCCCAATGAGACCTGAACCAGAATGAGCCTTTCACCTTCTGGATTGGTAGCCATTGTAAGGGATTGGGCCTTAAAACAGGAAATGAACAACAGGGAGGGGAAGTGAGGAGAAAAGGATAGGAAGAGACGACAACAAAAACATTCAGGTAAGTAAAACATACAAATCAGCTCAAGGCAGATTAAACTGTAAACATCAAACAAATATGCTTTATGTGTAACATCTGTAGGGACTAGTGCTTTACTAATAAATTTCAGTTTTAGGTTGGGTGGCATAATTGTTGGTAACTGTTAACTTCCTCCCATGGCCTCTCCATCCTATAACGAGAGGGGAAAGTAGGATACAGAGAAGATGTAGAAAGAATCATTTTTCCAGATGGCTTCACTGGTTAATGATGGACACGTGCATCCCTGTGCCAGGTTACACTATTATGGTTTTAGTAAGGGTCATGCTCTCATGCCACTCAGAGGCACACGGAAAGGGAAGAGTTCAGCAACACGTTTGAGAAACTACAAATGTAAAAACTCTGCCGTCACAAACATTACATGGTGGGGGTTCAACACACAGACCGCTGAGATGGAGCAGGCTGGTACAACTACACAAACACGTACAGGACAAAACCCACTAGGCAGGATGTGTTTTACAGGCTGGGATCAGATGGTGGACTTCCTTTGGTCACTGTGCTGGTGTCACCTTCTCTTTGTGCTGCAGTCCCACAAAGTACAGCCACACTGGACTTGCAGGTTTTTAGGGAGCTGCCACATTTTAGCACAGGGTTCACCGGTAGCCTCCATCTTACTTTGGCTGTTAGAAAATGCCACCCTCGCCTGTGCAGACGGCAGCTGCCCCAGCTCCTGACTACTCACCTCCCATGCCATAACCAGCGCAGGAGGATGGATCACAGTACCCAGGGGGACCAGAAGGACCCTGTGAGCCTGGGGGTCCTGTGTGACCGGCAGGACCTCGTGGGCCTGGTGATCCTGGCGGTCCTGGGCTGCCAGTTCGACTTTCTCCTGGAGGTCCTGCATGGAAAAGGGGAGATGAAACATCTGAGTAGTGTCTTTCATGAAAGCAGGGATTTGAGGCCACTTTCCTTGGCCTGGAAAACATGGCACTGAGTGTGCTACAAACATTTCCAGGAGACAGCCTGAGGAGAGCAGCTGGGCATCCTGGCTCTGACTCCCCTGGGCAAGCTGAGGGAAAGACTGCAGCCTCTGGCAAGGAAGGCAAAGCAGCAGCCCAAGGGGAGACCCGCTCCCGATGAGCTTCCTTCTCTGGCTGCTGCTTCACCTTCCTTGCCAGACACAGCTTTTAGCCAGAAATTTATACTAAAGCAAACGTTTCACCAAGCATCAAACTTCTAGAAAGGCAGTTTCATGGGGGAGGGACAGCCCTGGATGCCTGCGCAGCTCTTGATTTCCCCCACTCCCTTTCCATACAGTTTCTGGGTAACACTGTGCCTTGATACCAGTGCTCTCATGGCCAGAATATCCAAATTAATTCAATGCAATTTTACTCCTGTTTCAACAGGACCTGGTTATCACCCCTCAGCTTTTTCAGGAGCTAAATAGAAATCCCTGTGATTAATGTGCTTAATTACTATACATTTCTATGTCAACTCACACTTAGCTATGACCTTGAGTCAATGAGAAAACAAATGCAATTAGTCCAGACTACTTTTTTCCCCTTCCAGAACCCATATCTAAAGAAAATACTTAAAAAAATTAAAAAGTTGGGTTTGGAGAAGCAGTTTATTATAGGGAAAAGGAAACCACTCGTCTGACTGACGACACCATCATTTGGCACATCACAACATCGTATTACATAATAAGAAGGTTATTGACAGTTAAGGTGCCTGAACTGCTGACTCTTCTGCTGCTTAATCCTTAGAAGTGAAAGACAGAGCCAGTCTGAGCTGCTTTGCACTTGGGTCAGAGTGGTCTAATCCAGATGCTTCAAACGTAACTTTACCTGTAGATCCTGGTGGGCCTCGCGGTCCTTGTGTTCCAACACCTGGATTGCCTTTTTCTCCTTTCTCACCTGGTAAACCTAAGGAAATAGGATTTGGTCACACTTTGATCAGAAGTGCGGGCAGTGTTTATTAGTTCACCAGGATTATAGTTCCATATGTTATTTTTCATCTAAAACCAGATGGCAGAGAAGGAAGGAGGTGAAAATTAAAAATTATTTGCTTCTTTTTCCATCCCTTCCCTGACAGCCTCTCAAGGGAAACATGTCATTCCTGGGGTCTTAAACATTCCTGCTGCCATGGTGGTTTCATCGAGGTGGTATGCAGAGGCATCGGCCAGTTTCCAGGCTGCACTTCCTGCCGGAAAGCTGCCTCTGGTCTGTAGCAAGGTGCAACAACTCTAAGTCAGAAGAATCCCGAGAGCCTCAAAGCTGTTTATAAATTACTGTGTGGCCCCAGAAAGTCAAATTTTTAATGCTACAGCCAATTTTTCTTCAAACGTTCACCCACTAAAGAGTGGTTCAGCACAAGATGGTTCTAAACACACATGGTGAGTGGGTTATGGCAGAACCTTGCTGAAACGCAAGAAAAGGAGTTTCATCACAGTCAAAGTCTGTCCCCCACAAATAAAGCCCAATCTAAGTGTTCCCCAGTCATGAAACTCTGATGTTCCAACATGCACAGCCAGTGAGTTGTGTTCCTGCACTTGCTCACGGCACTTAATTCCTATCCTTGGGTCTGATCCATGGAGATCACAAATCTAGCAATTCAGAGAAGGCACTGCCTTCTTCCAGCTTTCCATCTCCTTCTGTGCTACCACTATGGCATTCTATAAAAACACTTTCTATATGCAGCCATCACAATAAGTGGTGTCAAACTATAGTAGGTGTCAAAACCATAAATTCCAGACCCTGAGTTTCCACTGATGACTTGGAAACTCTCATAAAGTCTGTGTTTGATTTGGATAGTTCAAAGACACCAAATCCAGGCTGGTTTGTGGGACTTCCCCCCATTTTCCAGACCTCCCTCACAGCACTGGTAATTGCTCTCCCTGCTTCACAGCTTCCCCAGTTTCAGACTCAAAGCCAATACAGGGCACTTTCATCAACACAAATCAGAGAGAAAACAGCTGCTGCCCTGAAAGGAGCAGTATCTATAATTTCAGCTGATTCCTTCTTTCCCCTCTGCTCAGGTAACTGCTACCCTGTAGGGCAAAGCAGCTGGAGAATACCTCATTTTTGCAAGGAGTCATAGAAGATTTTTTTTATCTTCATGAGCTAATTTCTGATGGAAACAAGTAAGTAAATACAAAGTCGCTAAGTGGGGAAAAAACTGTAATTAAAACCCATCACTGGCACAGAATTGCTCACATGAAGTTTATCAAATAAGAGTCTGCTGAACTGCAGGGGATTCAGTATTTGCTGAGGAGTTCTGGGTCTTTTATGGAACAGGACAGAACGTATCGTGTGACCCAACCAAGTGGAAAACACAGGCCACACCTCTGCAAACAGTAACTCCAAACTAAGTAAAAAATTTTCAACCAAATCACGATGAGTTCTTTGTCTTACCTCTACAAGGCTCTCTGCCACTGTCCTAGCACTGTTAAGGTATTTCTTGTTTGCCTTTTATGCCTTTTATTTCCTTCAATTGCAGAATTTGGGGGGGAGGGGTGTTTTTTTCCAGATACCTAAAATTTGCCTAGCCCTGGCTTGCTTCAAACTCACGGAGAAACTCATCTGTTGCAATGATCTACTTGTGCTGCAGGCCTTGTAACAAGGTGAATGTACCCAAATTACCTCTGACTACACAAGACCTGTAAGGAATGGCTTGCCATTTGCAGAAGGCAAAGTCTGTATATGTGAATTGCCTTTTTTTTTTTTTTTTCATAAGACTGGCCCATGACAACTCCCTGGAATCTACAGAGATGTTTATTACAAGGACCACTGCTTATCCTACTGTATGACAACATTACTTGGTCACTTCAAAGACAGTGGCCACAATGATGTCAAATCACAGCCTTTCATGCACTCAATTACTGAATTCTTAACACACACAAAAACCACATACCCACATGTGATGTTCACAGAATAAAATGGCAGTAAGAAATGCTAAACAAGGAACAAATCTACTCAGGCTAAGAATAAAATGTTCATTCTGGAACAAGTGATGAAGCTCTTGGGCAGGACAAACCTTCTTTGAAATCACATAGATATCAAGATAAGCACATACTGAAGGCCAAGATAAAAGTCTACCTTAGGTTTCTTTAATTTTCAATACAGTTTATCCAAGTTAAAGAGAACATAAACACTAAAGCAAGAATATCCTATTCCTAAGGCAAAATGCTCATGACTTAAAAACTGAGCACTCTGTGGGCTTCCCTAATGGACTTAACAGACTCACAGACCTCTTCTAATAAATGACAGAACATTCAAAATTCACCCAAGTCACCTTTGCTGTCACTAGAACATGGCTTACAGAAAGCCAACTAGACAAGCCATCACTCCCCATAGGGGTTTACTGCAATGATAATCACCCTCAGGGATGAAAGCAGGTATCAAAGCTTGTCATTGAGCCTTCAGATCCCACAAACTGCTTTTTAATTTGTGCACTGGACATACTTCAGCAATACCTTCAAATTGTCTCTCCCCCTTCCCATTAACCACGTTTTTATGTCTTGTCCCCATCCAAAATAAGCAATGGCTTTGGTTCAGCCCTGTGGAGATCACAAGCAACTGAAATCAATTATTTCCAACGCTCCTCTAAAGATAACTCTGATAGCATCAGTTATGAAAAACACAGCCAAGCTCACGAACACATTCTCTAGCAAAGAAAATGAAATTTCCATGGTTTCTGCACCAAAAGGAAATCTCAGGTATTGCTTATCTGATTTTGTCTTTAAGAGAATACTGACCTGTAAGGAGAACTGCAATCCTCCTGAGAGAAGAATATTTCAATTAAGAAAAATTAAGCTGCTAACAAAAATGTCCACTTTTAAAGATGTTTAGCTGTGACCATAGTGTATAATAACACAGGGTTGTGATTCTTTTTCTTTTTTAATCCAGATGAAGCTAAAATTGGAAATAAAAATATTTAATAGACTCAACTGGCAAAAGTTCCATTTAATTCCACTGGAATTTTGCCATCACAGCTGTAAACATGTGTCTTTTGATAACACACATTTAACTGCCTCTTTCATATGAAGCCAGGAAGTAAATACAGATCAAACTATGCTTGAGAACAGTGACTTTCCCAGTGACAGCCTAGGTATTTATTGTACTTTAATCATAGTGGGATGAGATGAGTAGCTTAAGTTTTATGCATCACTTCAGGCCACATAAGAGCCAAAGTCCACCCAACAGTAAAAGAACTGCACTTTCACAGCATCTGAAAGATAACAGGACCTCAGAATAATTTTTACTAGGGCTTTTCCATTTTGCCTCGAAGTTGAGAAAAACCACCCATCTATTAAAAAAAATAATTGGGGGAAAAAAAATCACCAAAACCACAAAAACAACAATAACAAAAAAAGCATGCTGAATTTGTGACTTTTATATTATTTTGCAGTTTCAGTTAGTTCCTTGGCACTCAGAAGCCAGACACTAGCTGTTTAAGTCCCAGTTAATGAACATAAAATCAAAGCAAAAGATATTTGAACTAGCTGAAATGAAAATAGAAACCAGTGCTGTGAACTAGTTAAAACAAAGATTAAAATAGAAATTAAAATAGAGCTGAGTTGATGGGAATAATCAGTGTTCGGGTGTAGGGTTTTATGTATTTATGCAAATAAGTAAGAGAGCAAAATTCTAGTAATTTATCTGGGAGTATGTACTGTAGGGGCCTGGTAATACAATGTGGCCTCTCAGCTGGCAACAGACACTGAGAACTGAATCTGTCAGGAGAAATGACTTGTCCTTTCTCCCTGAGGTGGTCTTTCTTGGAAGGACCAGCTAAGTGCTTTATTAGTGAGAGAACACATCCAAGAATGGACATCCTGGACCTAGAAGTTCAAGCGGAGGTTTCAAACAGAACTCCAAAACACTCTCTCAATCCCAGTCTCTTTCCAAAACATCTGATTAATGCTTGGCAGAGTGACAAGGTAAACAAGGAAAAAGAAGCTATTGGGCACGCAAGTTAGCAGGGAAGTTCACTGGTGTCTCTCACAGCTGACATTTTCCAGTAAAGCTCTCTCTGGAAAGCAGCTTGTGGGACTGGTCAGAAATCGTGCACCAAAGTGCCCCTTTCTTACAAGCTGGGAATGAACGGGTGGTAGCAGGAGAGGTGAGCAGGAAGAAACATCCATCCTGAGCTGTCCCACCTTTTCTCTTCGCACTCTACCAGCACCTTGCCACTCAGCTCAGAGCCAGTAACACATTCTTGCAGCAATCTCAATAATCTGAGGGGAAAAAAAGCAACACTACTAAATAAGCAGGTGTTATTTTCTTCTAACGCCTGTGACTTCTCAGTACACTCTGCAGCAATGCATTTTCTGAACTTAAAGGTGGAGCCTGACTTTCAGAGTTGCTGATCTGGCACTGGTCTTGAACATTAAACTGACTTCATATACAACCAAAATGCTGATGACATCAGTGAAAAGAAACACATTGTTCATAAAGACTTCCAAGTGGCTGGCTGGAGATCTTCAGAACAGGACTATGCATTGTGTTTGCCAAACAAGTTAAATGCTTCAGAACACACCAAGGGATGGGGTTTGACTCCATTTACTCTCTTTAGTTATTGGAAATTTAAAAACCCTTCCATCCAGAAGAAGAGCATTTTTAGTCTGCTCCTCCCCTTTATGATTGGAATCACTTGATTAGGAATCAAGTGATAATTTACAATGCACGAAAAACTTCTAGTCATTCTCCACAAGCATGAATCTGGTTACAGTAATATTTAATTTTCATTTTTGCATTTTGGGGTTAGCTTAGAAAATTCCTTAGAAACAGATTCTGAAATATCCCAAAGTTGTGTCGCAAAAGGTATCTTCCTGTTAAATGAAGTGCTGCTATATCAAGCACACATCACAATAAAGATTCAGTTGCTTCTGAAGAAATGAAATCCCCAAGGACTATTAAATTATGCTATACTTTTGCCTACTTTCTGAAGGAGCTCCTTCCTCTTTCTTCCAGATTCTGTTTAAGGCTCCAGTTACATGAACATCCTAAAATCTCATTTTCACTCCAAATAAACCAGTCAGTTATTTTGTCTCTTAAGTTTACACATGTATTCTTGACTCTTGAAACAATTTCATTTTAAGCTGTAAGTATTGTAAAACACTCCCAACATCTGGCATCACATTTCACAAAAATCTGCAGAGCTCTGGTTGGCTGGCTGTAATTCTGAAGGATGCTTGAACAGAACTTTCTCTCTAATTATGAAACTCCCCACAAGCACTACCTGCCAAAATCAGTCCCTTCTAACATCACTTATCTATATAGAGAAGAAAAGAGTAATAAATACTCTTTTCAATGTGTTTTTACCCTATCTGTACTCACTCTATTGCCAATGCTGCTTCTCAGACATTATCAGCAACAGGTTAACCCACATCCTGTTTCATTTAAATGACTGTATCTAATCACTCTGTGATTTCATAGTAGTGCAACATGCGTGTCTGGGCCTCAGCACAACAAATACAATAGAAAATCCTGGGCAGGTTCCCTTTTTTGTAGCCTGGTATTTTGGGTCTTCCATTCCCAAAGTCCTAGCTTAAACAATCTATTCCCAAGAAGCTGTTGGATGTATAGTAGTATTAGTGTAGAAGCAAGCACCCTGAAATCTGCATTCAGTCTCTCCAGGTCACCCTTTTTAAAGTCAGTTCCCCACTTGCTTTCTCTTCCAATCTTTTTTTCTACTTGTCTCATTCCTCCTTCTTCCTGGACAGTGTCTGGATTTTGCTCATCTGGAGCAGGCAGGCATGACTGAGGGGCCAGTACCTGAAACCTTGACTTTTTTTTTTGTTTTTTTTTTTTTTTTCCCAAAAAATAATTGGAATTACAGTCTTGAGGGCAAGACTCACAGGTTTACTCAAAGACTTTCTTTTCAAAATAATGTTCTAACTGTGAGCATCATGGCTCCTGTGAACTGGAACTATTAAGCTCCTAAACTGAACTGTTCCTGAACTCCACAGCCTTTATAGCAATTAATTTTTAAATTTAATTTTGGATCTAATTAATTAATTTAAATTAATTTTAGATCTACTCAGTATTACCTCTGTGAGGTTAGTGCTACTCTGGGACACCAAAGATTGTCAGGGTTGCACAGAGAAAGAGTAAATCAAATATGGAGCTTGTTTCTTTATTAGGCAATGCTGGTGGAGGAAAGGAGAAGGGGATCTGGCCTACACATAAGAATACAGAAGAGAATTCTTGTAGATGTTAAGTGTATTACTTCTCTCTGACCTTACCACTTCCTCTTCTTGATCCTCTCAACCCCAGATAAACTAGGAATTTTTTTCTTTTTCTTTATCAACCTTGCTCCATTCAGAAAATCATGAGTCAGAAATTTCTAGACTGACACATTTCACTTCATCAAAAAAGCTCGATCTTTCCCCAGCATCCACCTGTCAGTTTTGCATTTGACCTTCTCCAGTAGCTCCTTTGCTGATACATTTAGAGATTCAGCTCACTTCAGAGTCCTACTAACATGAAAGCATGATGTGGTGGGATGTGCACAATTAGGTCTCACCAATCTTCAGCAGTTTAAACATTAAACCTTTGTCTGATCCTGCCAAATCACACTCAGCAAAGCCTCCATGACCTTCATGACAGAGAGTCTACAAAGCTTTTCATTATGGTCTGCGTTAAACTCACCGACCAACTAGTGAGAAAACTGTTGCTTTCAGATTTAGACAGGAGACAAAAGCCATTAGAATGTATCAGGAAAGGGTGGTATAATTTTGTATGTGTGAAGTATGAAGCCCACCTCTTTCTCCTGGTCTTCCAGGTTGACCAGGGCTTCCTGGAAACCCTTGCATGCCCGGTGATCCTTGTTCACCCTGTGGCCCTGGAGCTCCTGGCCGACCTGGCTCACCAGGAGGTCCTGCGATGGTTCGTGTTGAGACAGACTGGCTCGGAATCTGGTTCAGAATTGAGTTATATCTTGCCATATGACCTGTCAGGAAAAAACAAAGTTGCCATTTTCAAGTTGCAGTGGAAAATCTGGTTCAGCAAAGCTTGAACAGAGCATTGGCAGGTTCTCAAGGCTGTGGTCTGTCATGCTTTGATATGTGCATGAAGTTGTGTGCTTGTTGGTGGAGAAACAGTGGTTTAGGAAGTACACAGAAAATGGGAAAACTATTGTGTGGAATTTTATTTCTTTACTTTGGTAAGGGTTTGGGGTTTTTTTGCATTTTATGTCTATAAAAATTTAAAAATGTTACAGCAGAAGCTTCTGTATACTATAATAGATTGGAGACTTCTGGCTTTTCTTAAATGGCTGATGCTAATCAGCTCCACTTGGCCATAAATCCAGTTGAACATAAATCTAATTGGAACATAAATCCTGACTGTCTGGCCTAAAACAAACAGATCCCCTTAGATGCTTTGAAAAGCATCACATTTTTAAGTAATGGTGGCAGGAAAAGATCCATTCTGGAGATAGAAACATATGAACTATGGATGTACTTGCCCTGGATGAGCTGTTCACACACTTGACGAGCAACAGCACGAACCATTGCTTGGGACTGGAGGTCGCCCTGGAAAACAACAGCAGCAGTGTCATAAAACAATTTGTTGCATCAGTTCTGTGTTGAAAGCACTCAGAGCAATGGAAGACATTTATCATTGCTGAGAGATATATCCTCACAGATGAGGGGAAAAGAGCCAAAGAAACATTGGGATTTCGCTGGTTCCCATTACTGTTTTTAGCCAGTAAGCCAAGGTCTGAGAAGATAACCCTAATGAGAGATTTGGAGACATGCTCGATGCCTCATACCTCTCACCTTCAAAATATGAACGTAGCTATATATTAAGACCAACTCTGGAAAAGAAGGAAAGTTTTCTTGATGCAAAGAGAAAACTGTTGTGCCTGTAAACACAGAGAAACATAAATTGCTGGAAAAAGCTTTTCTTGAGAGAAGGCAGACAGGAAAAAAGCATGTCTAATGTGAACATGGACTTACCCGCTCACCCCTTTCACCCTTAGCTCCAGGAGGACCCTATGAAAAGATTCAATACCAAAAATTAATTCTCATTTTGCTCTGCTCAAAATTTTCAACACCTAAACATTGTCCCTCTTGTAGATTCACAGAAAAGGGAGAAACAAATAAACTATTAACAAGGTTTCACTTTTATGTGACATGAACAAATACACTTCCATTTCAATACTCAACAAAATGTTCATCTCTGGTTATTACATGGGAACAATTACTTTCTGACGTGTTTGTCACACAGTGAATTCACTTGTTTAAAATGGCAGCAAGGGCAGATGTGCATTCCACATGGCTGAAATTGGTCTAATTATGACAAAATAGTGTTTGTGGCATTTACTGCACTGAGACTCTTCATCCACTATGAATAGCATCAGCAGAGGGGTTAAACTGCACAGAAAATAAAGAATGACATTAAAGATAATATAATACTGTAATGATGGCAAGGACTACTATGGATTGGAACAAGTTGATTAGTGCAGTTATAACTTCACTAATGGCAGTTTTTTGGGGTAGCAAGGAAAGGTCTGCCTGAATAGGTAAGCATCTCACTGATACATGGTTAAAGCACAGCTTAATTCAACCCTGGGAAAAAAGAAACTCATACAAAGACTGCAAGATAATTTCTAGGGTCTCTTTTTTATTACTTTACCTTTTGAGAAAGACAGTTATTAAAGCTCAGTAATTTTTCAGTCATCTAGCTGTTTTTTCTGAACACAGCACAGCTCTTACATGACTCACAGGAATATCTACACTCTAGGAAATTTGGTTCCATATCTGGAATGTGTATTTGGACAGGAACCGAATAGTCAACATGTTATATATTGATACTAATAAATTCCATAGCTCATCAAATCTCCTTAGCAGATTTCATGATTACACAAAGAAACTGTGCAGAACTGGGCATTAGGTTATTATCTTTGCTTATAAATTATCAGTCAATTTAATTTGATTTCCACATAACCAAATAAAAATGATTGCATTGGCCTAAATCTCCAAACCAAACTGGATTTTGAAAAAAAATTTCTAGTCTACAAATAGACACAGAAATACACACTGTCCCTTTCTGATGTCTTTAGAAATTAAATAGAACATTTACTGTGATATATGGAAAAAAATTGAGCAGGCTTTCTAATTAACCAAGTAGTTAAATATGTAGTTTGAATATATATGAATACACAATATTACCTGAACTGTTATAGAGAAAAAAGAAGTCCACTATAAATATTATCTTTTATACAATTTACACACTCATTTCAAAGTTGTATTCCTTTCTTCCAGTCAAACTGTTTTGTTCTGGGTTGTTTTGATAATAATAAAAAATAATATCTGAAAGATGAACTTAATATTGGAAGTTCCTAATACTAATTTTAGGTATAGAAAATGCAATTTTCCACTCAAAGAAACTGATATTTATAATATTTATAATAATAATTTTATAATAATTTATAATAATAATCTAGAAAAAGCCTTGGTCATTAGTCATTCATTCTGATGCAAACACAGAGTAACCACAAAACCCAGGGTTTTTTTTCATGCAATATTTTCACAGTTTGAAAATCAGAATAATATTTTGGAAAAAAATCAGGGTAATAAATGGCATACTTGAATTTCCTGAGAGTTGCTAGAAGTGCAAATGAAGAAAGGAGAAAGTAATCACACAAAGACTACAAATTCAAATAGTTATGTTTTTAAGTTCTGTGTTTTGTGTTTTGACTCTATAATCCCTATATTCCAAACACTGTATGTAAGATCAACAAATAAATTTAGTTACAAAGAATGAACAAAGAAAGACCAATATTTTTTTTTAACTTAGCCATTAACTACAAACAGATCATGAGCTATAAATATTGAGGAGTTCTCTCAAACAGTGAAGCCAAGATCAGAAACCAACTAATACACAACAGCACATAAAGAAATATTGATTAATTTTACTCACAGGAGCTCCAACATCACCTTGTGGCCCCTGGCTTCCAGTAATACCTGGAACACCTGGAGCACCAGGTATGCCCTACATGGAAAAAGAGAAAGAAAACAGTGGTGATGACAGTCAACATCCGTGAATCCCGGTGAGAAAAAGCACACAAAGCAGCCAGCACACAATCAGTTCTGTCAGTCAAAGACTGGAGATGACGAGAGAGAGGACTGAGAAGTACACGCTGCAGGAAAATGAGCACCAAAAGCACAGCTCTGAGAAAAGCACTTGGGAAAAATAACTTGGGTTGCCTTCTGGAACAGGAAGGAATTGCTGAACCACTAAATCCTGTGATGTTAATACTGTGTTCAAGGGGCATGACTTGGAATGTTCTTTGTAAAAACCACAGGATGGCTTGGAGAATACTCAATACCATCAGCAGCTTCACCTAACATTTTACAACTATCCAGAAGGCATTAACTCTGCCCAGCTGCCCTAGCTGAGAACGCTGACACTGATTCAGAAAGCAACATACGTCTTACTTTGAAGGCTGAATGTGGACTTTGCTGTCTTCCTTGATTACTCTGTGAGAGCACCTGCACTCAGCTCCAGCCTCCAGACCAAGCAAAACGTGGCATTTCCCTTCAACTAAAAGTCTTAATTGGAATTTTTTATAAAAAGAAAGTCTTGTTTGAAATGTTAAGAACCTTCATTCCCTCTATATAGTGCAGCCACTTGCCTAAGAACAAGCTATCAATCTATTGACAGAATAACCCTCTCTCCTTCCCATGGGAGACATTTTTTCTGGAGCTAAGTAAGAGTGGAAAGAAATGAACTGGACAAGCAGCTATCTGCCAACTCTGTGCGTCATGAGAAAATTAACTTCCCTTGGCCTTGGTCTATCCACTGTAGTCTAGATAACAGTGTGACCTATAATCCCCCCAAATCCTGCTGACTTTTACAGTAACAAATTCCATGGGCAATACTCACCATTGGGCCAGGAGGTCCTTGTGGGCCTGTGGGTCCATCTTTGCCAGGAAGGCCCTATAAAAGAGAAATAAAGGCAATTTTATCAGCTTCTTATATGTGCTTTATGTACTTCATGAATCTGTTCTGTTTCACTTAGATTATATTATTTACTTTTTGTTCTTTGGTTTTGTTTTGCTTTGTTGGTTTGGTTTTTGTTTGGGGAGGTTTTTGTTGTTTTTTGTTTGTTTGTTTATTTTTGATTAATAAATGGTGGTAGTGGTTTCTTAGAAAAAAAAAAATTCCCTTATTTGCCCTGGGGAGGGTTTATTTCTGGAAAGAAACCATAGTGTCAGCAATATTAAAAAAAAAAAAAAAATCCAGCTAGTCTCACAATACTTTTGAAATAAGAAGTAATGCAAAATTCTTCACACTGGGCATTTTCACCTCTGAGTGAATTTCACTTAGAGCGCTTCTGTGGCGAGATAAATGAGAGGGTTTGCTGTCAATCCTCTCTACCACAAGGTCACGTTTCTACATCTGTTCTCACTGGTTGCAACTCTTCACAGTCCCACTGATGAAGTGCTGAAAGATGGCAACCGAGAGTCGATCTCTGTGCCCAGCAGTACTGTACAAATGCACTATCACTGAGGTCCTGATTCAGGAAGCACCGGGAATGCTCATGTGGTTTACATTATGAACATGCCTCAGAGCTTCCAGAAATGGGAGCCAAAAACTAAAGATAACTTGGAAACTGGAAAGCAAGCAAATCACAAAAAAAAAAAAAAAAAAAGAAAAAAAAAAAAAAAAAGAAAAAGACTGACCAGATGTAGAGGAAAATACACTGTTAATAAAGTATTCTTGCAAATTAACCAATATGCACACTTTGTATCCCTACACCATAAAGCGTGGGTTTCAGACCAGTCTGGTGATAAGGCAATTCTTTAATTACTACAGCATCTAAAAATGAAAAATACGGTCTTGTCTCTGGTTCAAGACCACTTTGAAAGGCAGTGTAAGCTGGAAAGTGTTTGGTTTCTTGCTGAAAAGTTTGAAAGTGTTTATGCTGACACATACAGTAAAGAACAGTCCATGTCTCAGTATCTCGAAGAGCTTTTCTGGTTTGTACTTTTTCTGAATCTTTATTTCTGACACAGTTTTAGTAATGACTCCAGCATGAACTACTAATTTTATGCTTTTCATAATTCAGAAACTATTATTCAAATCTGCAATCTTATGGCATAAAAAAATAGCTGAGGAATATTATCTGCCATGTACCTGGAAAGGTTTTTTAAAATTCCATCAGAAGGGTGCTTTGATGATAAAATAAGCCACATAGTCAATTCACATTATGTCATCTATGTATCCTTAGACTTGATAAGGAAATACTTTCCCATTTCACAGTGTAGCCAGATGGTTCCCGAAGCTGCAAGGACCAAAGCAGGTCCCCTATCACAGTAAGAACTAGAGCAACTATAAGAGCTAAGTGGCATTAAAATAAAGACAGTAATAGTATCTCTATCACAGAAGTTTTAAGACATCTACAGAAAAAGGTTGCAAGCCTAGCTCAAATACGTTTGCAAAGGAAAGTGTGTTCAGACTCCAAAACTGGTATTCCTAAAGGAAACAGAGAATGGTAGAAGGAAGGAACTTTGAAATGCATTGAAAAATATAAAATAGGGTTTCTAATATTCTCTGGAAGAAGCATTTAGTTATGAACAATGTTTTGAAAAGTTCAATGATAGGTATTCATATTTTTACAATAACATGTAAGTCCCTAAAGGTAATGCAAGATAGGCGTCTTTTTCAAACAATAAAACCTCCAGGAAGACTGATACCTTCATATTTACAAGCATGTTTTGACTTTTTAAAGCAAAGATGTAAAATCTGCATTTATTTTTGACCAGTTCTAAAGCAGGATAAAAACTGGTTGGACTCTTTTAAGGGCTTAATTTATCTATGAGTAGGGAAATATAGAGCTTTCCACTGATTTCCAGGATCTAGAGTGGATTCCCACAAACTTCTAAAGAAAAATAATGCTGTAGGTCCCTCCCTTCCCCCATCCCAGTCAAAGAGTAGAATTAACAGTATGATCAAAATTACATTTTCTTGGAATATATTTCACAATTTCTTTATCCTGAGCAGTATTTTTACTGTTGGCTGCTCAAGAATCACTTCCTGTCCATTCTCCTAAGGTTTATTTCTCTTGGCATTGTGTCTTGTATTGCCCACAGAAGATCACCTCCTACTGTATTTGCTAGATGTGAAAACTGCTACATATAAATGAAGTCAAAGTGAAGCCTTATTCAAAAAAAGAGGATGGCAATACTTATTCTCTCATGCAGGTAAAGATACTTGTTTGTGCTGCCAGCAGGGTTTGAAGATGATGTTACTCAGACCATCTGATGGCCAGAATGGATCTGACACTCATTCTGAACTTGTGAGTAGTGCACAGAGATTAGTGAGTACCAGGAAATTGGCAGGAAGACTGGGAATGTATTTCTTCTGGCTCTTTCTCTCATTATTTTTGGTGTGTGTAATGTAGAAGAAAATAGAGCACTGTGAGAATTCACAAGGATGTATTCTGAGTACTGAAGCCTTAAAGATATTATTTAATCTCCCAGTTATTGAATTCGCCTCCTTGCTTAACCATCTCTATTCCAAGGGGAATGACTTGAGGAATTACATAGCACAACAGCACTTTTTCTTGGATAGAAATGACTCTGCACAGTCACTGAATCTCCCCCATGTAGCTGCATGTCCAAGAGCAGGATGGCACAGATTTTGATGTGTGACCTAGGATGTAGATCCTAAAATCAAGATGTATATTATTTTGGAAAGTTAGCTCAAATCAAGACATACTTTGCTAATGGTATGAAAAAAAAAGTTATGGAGAAAGAGTGTAACTCAGACAGGATTTTTATAAGCGATTTTATTCACCAAAATACAAATGGCATCATATAAAATCTCAAGTCTGCTGAAGTCAGAACTGCTGCTGACACCATTATAAACTCCTGAGCTTTCAGTAGCCTGGAATTTGTTGGGGGACTTGTGGAGAGGTGAGTTCTGCAGTAGGACTAGATACTGACAAAAACTGAAGCTACTGAGCCCAAGATAGAAAGTTTCCTGTACAGTCTTTTAAGAAAACCTTGCAGCCTGGGACCCATGACTGCCTGACCCAGAAAAAGCAGAATGTGTCACATGTGCAGTTCAAGCTCTGTCTTTCCACATGAAATGCTTGGCAGTGTTCATGGAGAAACACGATCTGTTCTCTTTAGTAAAACCTCTCTATACGGGTAGCTTTGGGGCAGCAAGAGAGGACACCAAAGAACCACAGCTCCAGTCATAAAATAAAAATAAATCATCTTCTATTTTATAAAATCTTTTATAACACTCTTTTATAACTGGAAGCAGATAAGAGGGGAGGGGACTGTTCCTCACGTGGAGTCTGAGATGTAGATTTAAACCAGTTACCAGACAGGTATAAAATATTATCATGTATATTCAGAATGTTTGCTTTATTATCAGAAAATGCATTTTTTTACTCTGACTCAAGCTTCACACAGTACTTTTATTACATCACACTTTTCTTCAAAGGGAGAAAAGTCAATATGAGAGTGATCTTTGTATGAATTCACAAAACTAACAGGGAAGATGTTCTATTTCTTGATGAGGTACTAAAACACAAGAAAAAGCAAATAAACCAGGGACTAAAAACGCAGAAGTCCAGAAATACAAAAAGAAACTTTACAGACTAAGTATTCAATTACAACATTAAGAAAGGAAAAAACAAATGCTTTTCTCAACTGATTTCAAAAATAAAACCATGAATTATGAACACTAGAAATCAAAATAAAAAAAGGAAGGAAAAAGAATTGTAAAAGTGAAGTGATTCCAACTACCAGCAACTGGAAGGGAAAAAAAAAAATCTTCATTCCAGGATTTCATGAGTCTAATACCACATTATACCCAGTTCAGCAAAGTTCTCAGAGATCTCCTAATAAATACCAGTCCCATGCATATCTCCCATTAAAATCACTGTGATTTAGCCATCTATTTAAGGACGTCACAGCAGTGGTATCACTAAAATGTTCAAATGATCAATAAATACTAAAGAGGAAGTGATAACTAAGCTAAGAATAACATAGAAAATCTCATTCTAGTAGTGTAATAGTTGCAAAACAGCTTGGCATCTTGGCTAACAGGAGGAAGCCCAACAAAAGAAACATTATACGAAAAGGCAATTTACTTCTCAGGAATTTTCCAGTTCCCCTTTGCTGCTGCAGTTATGCCCTTCAAAATTGTGCCTTCCTCAAGCACTGGGTCTTCAAAGAGACTGCGGTGAAATAATTGGTTTGAATCTTCACCCATTAAAAGCAATTTTATGTGGCCATAACTCCACAGGAATCAAATGAGTTACAACACCATAAAATTAGTATAACATAATTATTTGTTGCCATAGAAATAATTACTGCCGGACAACATTGCAGAAGGGTCGCACAGAGACAATAACAGACCTAATTTTATGAGCTCTAGGCTGTTCATCCAGCTCCTGTGATTAACAGCAGAAGAAAGGGAACACACATGAACAAAGCATTATTACCAGATCTATAAAGAACAGCAATTTATGTAATTGCCCTACCTTTTTATAGACAACACTGGGGTATTCTACAGAATAAGCACCACATGACCTTCCCAGGCTGTATCAAAAGCCTTTGTTGCATTAGCCCTCCTCGGCTTTTCTCTGGAATACCATCTCTCTGCAACAACATGCTGACTTCCACATGGAGGAAAACTAGTCCACTTCTGACCTGCTGACTGACATCAAGGCCTGTCTGAGGGCATCCACAGCTACAGAATAGCATAAAACCAAGTTTCCCTGAACTGTAAACTCCTCGATGTCCCTCATGATCAGGAAGGCAGAGGGAGGAGGCACATACCACTCACATGTACAGCATTTAGCACCAGGTCACCTCAACCTGTCCATGACCACGAACAGACAGAACATGGCAAAAATCCAGATGTTCATCAGGCTCCAGGTCTTTATTAACGTGGAGATGAACAGGTGACACCAAGCTTGAGGAATTTAGGGGCAAATACGCCAACACAGCCAAAAAGAAGACATTAAAAACATGCAAAACCAGAAGAAGATATCACAGTGTTATATAGTAGAGAAAAAGAATATATATACCTTCATATTTCACCACAACATAATTGAAAAATAGAAGGCTATTCATCCAATTAGTTTATTCATCTGATGATAATGTGTAAACCTTTGTCTTAGGAAAATTATTTTCTTGATTTTTAGAGAAAAAAGCATATCTATGTATCATCCAAATTCTGCAGTAACTTTAGTGGATTTACTTCTAGGCATAAAGATATGCCAATGTTTAAATTCATAATAGTGAGTTCTAATACATGTTTTGCTAAAGTGATGGGGCTTTTTACAACAAGGTCTCAAGGTAATGCCAGAAAATCAAAGAAGGTCCAGATTTCTCTGAAGTTCAAGTTACATTAACATACCCAAAGAAAAGGATCATGAATATGTAAATCTTGTTCAAATGAAACTGGAAAGTCATATTTAATAATAAACTTCTGCTGTAGACAGAAACCTAGTACTATGCTAACAATGACTTTCCTGGGTCTGACTAATACTGAAACAAAAGTCTCTGTAAGGAGACAAGAAGAAGGACTTTTATATGTAACTGCACAAATGAATATGAATTATTTTTTTTATTGGTTCCTAGATAGACTGTAAGTATCTTCAGTTGCTTTACCAGGAGCCGAATAAGGCTGAGTAAATTTTGGTATTATCCTTCCCCTTCATCTTTTCCTCCTGTCAGCAGTTTCTATAGGTATTGTTCTAAATTCTAATATTGAATTTCCTTGTAGTTGTCTCTGTTACCCATTAATTAGCTAGAAAGCTAACTTTTATCATTGCATTGAATTGCATACTAATTATGTAACCATTTAACAACCACCTAATTTTAAACATATAAGCAAAGAGACTAATTAGCAGTGCTGAACAGAAGAGGCATCTACTTCTATGAAAGGCATTAAGCACAGCCATCGTGGATGGTTCCCATCACTAGTTTAGTATTTCTCAACCCTCATCTAGCAGATGGAAGAATATCCACCCTGCCTCTGCCTGCTGTGCTGACTGGCACAGAAATATGGTCTCCAGAAATTATAATGGTGACATAAATTATGATGTATCAAGCACATAATGGAAAACATACCCACTGTAGAACAGAAATAAACCACATGTAAAACATAATAATTTTACCTTACCCTTTGACCTTGAGCTCCATCTCTTCCGGGTGAACCTGATGCTCCTGGGACACCCTAAGAGTGATCAAGGGAGAGCGAGTTGAGTTCAAATTAACAGAATCCCACTAGATCATTTTCCAGTGAAACTGTGTGACATGCTTTTGGATAAATGTTGTGGATAAATGGAACTAGGTTCAATAATGGGTGGGGCCATGAAAGATTCAATAAAGAAGGTATTTCTGTGAAATGAGATGGGTAAACAGACATTGTTAAAATGCACAGGCTTTGAGTCTACAGAGACCTGATTTCAGTGTTAAACAAGAAAATAACTAGTTCCTCAGGCCCCAGATGAACTGGTCACTGCACACCAGCATACCCTGGATTCCTTCACTTCCTAAAGCTCTGTTCAATTCACCCCAACACCACATTTCTCAGTGGTTTGGAATATGTGCCCTCAACTCACAGTGATGTCAGTTGAACACTCAAACTTAGTAAGAGGCAGGTTAGACAATAACTTAGGGAATACCTGCAGGCCAGGAAAACCGAGATCTCCCTTCTCTCCCTTTTCACCTGGTGGCCCCTGCAAATAAGAATCACACATAGTAAACCAAATACATGCTTACTTTTCTATTTTTAATAGTTCTTTTCATTTTCTTCTGAAAAAAATAACAAAGCAACCAATAAAAAACCTATTTTTCCTACTGAAAGCAAACACACAGACTCTTGTTTACAAAACTGCAAATGACAAATTAAAAAAAAAAAAAAACAAAAACAACACCAAAAAAACCCCCAAACCAACCAACCAAACAAAAGTAGCTATTTTCTTTTATCTTCAAAGGAATCTGTTTCACTTCAGAATTTCCTACAATTATGAAACCTAAGGGTTTTCTACAGAAAATAGACATGTTTCTACATTGCATATGCATGACAAAAAATATATTTTCCTAGATAATTAACTTTAATTAAATTTTATGCAGAAAAATTTTCTCTAAGAAATAATTATTCTTATAATTAAAGTATTCTGTATTATTCTCTGATGACAGCATCATCAAGAATATACAGTTCTGGTAAATCATTATATTGAACAGCAGTACCATACAGTACCATAAAAAGAAGAAAGTGTATTATAAATAGCGAATTGAAAAAATCTATCAGAAAAGGTGTGTATCTACTACATTTCAAGGCTTGTGTGTACCCATCTACAGATGTACCTGTGTTCATCTATATGAACTTGATTACTGAGGACATGAAACAAAGTGCTACCAGTGTTTCTACATGATGAAATTCTGTGACTTATTTCACAACAGCATTGCAAACTCCAGGCCTAATCACCTCCTCTGATGACAGATTTTGTAACATAATGAACATTATTACTTAATTTGGGCAGAGAATATGGTGTTCTTGCTTGGGTAGACCTTCAAGTTAGAACTGATCTGCAATGAGCAATACCCCAACCAGAAAAAGATAAAATATTAACACTTCAGTTTGGTGCCATGTTACAGCCCCTACTGCAATTTTTTTTCTCCAGGCTTGGATGCTAATATCGAGGTCATTTTGAACCTGTGATCAAATACTTTCAGCTAAAAGTTCAGATCCAAATAAAAAATATCAGAAATGAACCCATGTTTAGTACAGGTCAAACCCACACCTGTGATTTCACCTCAAATATTGATATTCAGATTCTGATCAGAACAACAAAAGCTATTTCAGTCTAATCTAGGATATTTGCTGTTTAAAACATCACAGGAAAGAAGCCTATTGATTTTTTAAGTCTCACTGGAAGCCCTTGAATAGAAAGTCCACTGGGTCCTTGTGGTCCTGGAGGTCCTTGTGGTCCAGGAACACCAATTTCACCTCGAGGTCCATCTGGTCCCTAAAATAGCACAGCACATAAGTTAAACTCTTATCATATGGACAAAGGCAGCTTCTGTTTGAAGAATTAAATACCAATAGACTCAGAAACATCTGAAATATGAATTAATATGTGATTGAGCAGTTAGGGCTCAATTTAAAATTGTCTGGGTCCTTTAAAAATACTAAAAAAAATAATAAATTATTATTTATGCTGCAAAAGCTGAATTCTGAATTTTATGTTTTATCAAGGAACAAACAGGACAGGCAATTGTTATGAAAAGAACCACACCAAACGCCAGTGGCATTTCACTATGCTTTTTCCTCAACAACACCAGAGACAATCTGGAATTAATTTCAAGGCTTACATACAGCAGAGATAAAGCAAGACCCTGTACATCTATCAAATGTAGAGTGCTGTACAAAGTACCTTTGGACCTGGATCACCACGATGACCTTTGGCACCTCTGACACCTGGACCACCCTGTGAAGCAAAAGCACAGCACTCACTGAGAACCAAAACTCTCAAAAATTAAATCCAGAGAAGCCCAAGCAGTTTTTTCCTGTTCCTGAATCAGCATTGAAGAATCAGTAAATATCCTGTTGCTATCCCTCCACTGGGGTAATTAAACTGAGAACATACTTAAGTATGGCCATACACAGAAACAGATTTAAACACAGATGTGACTGCTTTCTAGAGCCAAGAATGCACACCACGTAAGCATCAAAATAACACTGAAAGCTACAATACGGATGGAAATGTGGTCACGGGTTCCCTTCCAGTTGCTGAAACCTCCTGCACATATGTCTGTTCTCACCAAAATGAGTTTCCAGGAGGCCAAGAGCATTCTGGCTTGTATCAGAAACAGTGTGGCCAGCAGGACGAGGGCAGTGATCGTAACCCTGTATTTGGCACTGATGAGGCTGCACCTCAAATCCTGTGTTCAGTTCTGGGCCCCTCACTACATGGTCATTGAGGGACTGAAGTGAGTCCAGAAAAGGGCAGTGGAGCTGGTGAAGGGTCTGGAACACAAGCCTTATGAGGAGCAGCTGAGGGAGCTGGGAGTGTTTAGCCTGGAGAAAAGGAGGCTCAGGGGGCACCGTATCACTCTCTGCCTGAAAGGAGGCTGTAGCCAGGTGAGGGTCAGTCCCAGGTAACAAGTGACAGAGCAAGAGGAAATGGCCTCAAGTTGCACCAGGGGAGTTTAGACTGGATATCAGGAAAAATTTCTTCATGGAAAGGGTTGTGAAGAATTGGAACAGACTGTCCAGGGAAGTGCTGGAGTCACCATCCCTAGGGGTATTTAAAAGTTGTGTAGATGTGGCACTTGGGAAATGGTTTAGTGGTGGACTCGGCAGTGCTGGCTTAATGGCTGGACTCAAACATATTAAAGGTCTTTTCCAACCTAAACAGTTCTATAATTTTTTTATTCTAATGGCTTGGAAATATTGTTCAACAAGGACTACGCCAGAATCTACTAGATCTACTATGGTTTAATTTAGAGCTACTCTTAGGTAAAATGCTCTTTTGGCCATTTTTTCTCTTTTTTTGCTTTCTTCAGTAATGCTTACATCTGTTCATAATTTATTAACCAACTGTTGCCTTTTTTATTAGTATCATCTGAGACACTGGAGTAGCATATATCTATGGATGGCTGCCATGAACGTGTTTTGAAAAATATGTTGCATGTGCTTTCTGTTCTAGGACAGCATAAATGTTTTTTTCACTTTTTTTCATATTAATGTCCCTCTTCTCCCACCTGAACATATTGCTTAACCTATTGGAATATGAGTTCTACAGATAATCTGCCCTTCTTTGTACTCAAAAAGGATCTTGTACAACTACACACCATAACTGAATAGCATTCTATAGAGGCTACAATAAGTACTTACAAAAAGAACAGCAGTTAAAGACACAAAAATATGTAGTATCTATGAGACTTTAAACAGGAATGCAAATAACAGAAATGATTGGAAATGTTAGAGCTCTCTTGCTTTTCAATAAAGGTATCATGACATGGTCTTCATATGTGTGATCACAGAGCAGTTTCCTACTGCCCCTTTCAGCTTCCTCAAGTCTTATTGCTTCCATCCCACAGGTCTGTGGCCACAACCCATTCCACCATAGCCAGCTCCCACCCTTAAAATTTCATCCCATGCTCTCCCTGGAACCACGTCTCAATTGCCAGTTCCAAAATTCCAGACACTTGTATTTCTACATTCCAGCCGAGCAGCTTCCTCTGGCCTTTCTCTTGCCTCTGCCTTTCTCCTGAGATTACTCTCCAAGATTAAAAATTCCTCAGCACAATAACCACAACTTTTTAACATAAACAAAACCACAGAGTTTTCTCCCATTTTGTTCTCAGAAACCAACTGCATTTTTACTAAGAATATATAGTTAAAACCAGCCTGATGCTGAGACATTAAATCATACACTTTCAGATCACTGCTGAAGTTGATACATTTATCCATGTGCCAAACCCAGCAACCTCTGCTTGGTAAAAGTACAAGTTCCAGAAGAGCATTTATTTAAGATAAAAACATCAGAAGAGCTCCCTTCAGTTTCCTCATAAACTTGTTTTGGTAGTTATTTCCCAGCACTACTAAGCTTGTGTGACTAAATTCAAATTTTTCATTTCTTTTGCCACTTCTAGCCAAAAATTCCTGTTATGCCTTTTTCCCTTATTTTGAATAATCTCATAATAGCCAGTGCTTTCCCCCAGAAACAGCCTTAACCAACTGTTATCAAGACACCTCCTTATTCCTTTTCAATAGTCAAAGCCTGTAAAGCACTGAAAGCTATTTCTTGTAATTAAACTTTTGAAATCCTCCAATATTTTTGTGTTTCACCTTTTTCAGTTCTGCAGAACTCCTTAGAAATGCAGGCATGGGTTTTGTGCGATATCTTATTTTTACTTTGGGTCTGGAATTTCAGACAGCAGGATCAAATTCTGGCAAAGATGAAACCATAAAAACGGTGGCCCATCATGAAAACTGCCAAATAACATTAACTCTAAACAACACTCTGTCTTACCCAAAATGACCTGCTTCCTAAAAGCCTAGAAAATCTTTCCAGAGTCACTATCCCAAACAAATGGAAGCCTTTTCTTTAGAGTCTCTTTAGCCTAATGACTAAAACTGGCTACATGGTAGAATCCTGATCTCTTAAACAGAAAACGCCTTGGCTTAGAGAAAAGTCACATGACATTTTAACAACTTGGAGCACTATTGACCAGACATAACACATGTGACTTTCTGACTTCTGGTTGGCACAGAGGTGAATGCTGACTTTATTCTTTTGCTCTGCTTTTTCTTAGGCCTCGTACTACTTTTTTTTTTTTTTTTTTTTTTTTTTCCAGAGCTATGCCATCTAACTGTCTGGCAAAAAAGCATCACTTCAACAGACTGAGTTCCAAAATCACACACTTGCCTCCCTTGGTAGTGATTTTTCTGCTTGATTTTAAGCCTCCTCTTGCATGGCACTATGCTATTCAAAATATTGTTAATCCTAAATGTAATATATAGAAGTACATTACTTTACTGATGTGTTAAGTCTTAGCAATTCCTGATTAATTTATCTTTTGAACTATAGCAATACACATCCTTCCAGTCATATAATTTTAAGTTTTCATTTTACTGTGAAATGTAGTCCAACTACTCAATTTCAGTGGCATTTTTATGTAAATTATCTGTCTTTGTCAAAGAACACAAATTGGATGCTAAGATACAAAAATTAAAACTTTATTCCATACTTGATTTCTAACCTATATTTAAATAAGGGAACAGAACAATTTCTCCCTGTTCAAGACATGTCTCTTCAGTGAATTTTTCTCCTGAATTCCTTTTCAGGTTTTTGTACCAGAGCTTGAAGAACCCTTCTTGCAGAAAGACTGAGTTGTTAGTAGGAATAATGCCTGCTAGGATCAACAACATGAATGTCTTGTGTGGAAGTTAATTTTGCTGTTAAACATGTATCTCATGTAATTAGTATACTTTAACATTTTCAGAAACATTTTCCTTTGCATTCTTCACATGCTCTTTCATTTCAAAACATGCTCTTGAAGGATGCAGGACTCAGTATGAGCAGAGAAACACGCAGCTCAAACTTTTCACAAGAGAGCCTCACCTCAAACTAACTTTGCAGGCAGCCCTAGGATGCCAATCAGAGTTAACAACCTAGCTCTGAAGAAAGAAACCACGTGATCATTCTATCCCAGTTAGGATTCTTGTTAAACCAAACCACTGTAAACAGAGGCTGCAACTTTTCTAAATTGATAAAAATCAGGGATATGAGACTGAGTTCTCAAAATTTAGTGACATGTATCTCCACGTCTTATACACTGAGTTTCCCCAAGTTTCCAAGAAAGGATATTTATTCCATATTCCAAAAATACTACACTGAGATGGAAGGAAAGTGAGATAACTGGCTTCTAGAAGAGACTATCTAGTTCCACTGGTTATGCAAGGAATATATACACATTTAACATTTACACAGTAACACTTAATGAGTGCTATTAGAAGAACATCAGAAAGTAAAGGTAAAAGTTGTGCCAGTATGCATTTCATCATTCACTGGAAAGCCTCTAGGAGGTCTCAGAAGAACCTACACTTTCAGTTGTGCTTTCCAATCAATAATGTACTTAGGTAGGTAGGTAGGGCTTTTAAGAAAGAAAAGTCTTCTTTCATCACATACCATCCATGTGGCATTGTCATACCCCATATCTTTAATTCATAAGAATGCTGTAAACTGAGCATTTCAAAAGGTAAACTCCAAACTACATTGAATACACATATATTACCGTAGACATAAAGCAGGTGATTAAAAATTTGAAAATAAATGGCACTATGACATATGTACTAATGCTACAGACAGGTAATAGGGTTCAAGGTCTGAAGAATACCACAACTGCTTTAGGTCTTGATTAAATCATTAAAAATTTTTGCCTGACTGACTGTGTAGAAGGTTTTTTACAGCCTAATACTTGGCATCTTTGCTATAAATTGAATGTAATTCTATCTCTTCACCAACACTTAAAACTCTAATTTAATCTTATTAGTTTTATAATGGCACTATATTCACATGTTTTGGAATAGAGGTGGCCAATGGAATATTTAGTACAGTTCACTAAAAACCCGAATAAAACCTTACCGGTGGTCCAGGAGGTCCAAGAGGACCCTTATTGGCTTCTGAACAGGAACAAGCATGAGGAAGGGCAGGGCAGTTTTCCTCATCTCTCTAGGGAAAAATCAAAATAGGAGAAGAATGATATCGAAAACTTCAGAATTTAGGGATTTTATGCATCTAAGACAAAGTACTGTGTGGATGCCTCAAAAGCACCTACTTGATTTAGAAACATGTATGTCATTGACTTTCAGTAGGACAGATAATCCAAGAAGACTTGGGCTTGTTTTGAAAACACTTAACCATCCATTTCAATTAAAACATTTACTCAATAAAGGGGAATTCTACAATAAAAGGTGAATTCTACAGTTATTGAAAGAGGTTTCTTACCAAGCCAGGAAGTTCACAGCATTTGTCTCGATTGGCCCATGAGGTAGCACAAACAATGTCAAACATCTGTAACTGCAGCTGTTTTAAAACAAGGATGATGTACAAAATGACTGTTAGGTGTAAGAGCAGTGCAGAACGGAGCTATCAGCAAGCAAAGCTACCTTGATTTAAGCACTCAGATTAGACATAGGAGAGGCTATTCACTTTGAGCAGCAAGCCACAAATACCTCACTTAAGTGGCAAATCCACTGCTTTTACCCAATGTGTGTTCTAACCAAGTCATTTGAACTACCAGACATTACATGAATTGAGCTAGCTGTTCAAGGTTAATTGCTACACTCATTGGATTATCCCCCACTCCTTGATTAAATTTCTGATTTTGCACAATGTTGCCTCCCAATACAAAGGAGGCATCAAGAGTCAGGCAAAAGAGAGCTCAGCTTCTCAAAACTGAGTAATTCCTCTTAACCCACTGGCCTGCTGATCAGATTTTATCTGGGACAAGGTCTCCTACAGCCTATTACTTACACTGGAGCTGAGCCACAGATAATATTTATATTTTTCTACAGTTTAATTTTACTTTAGAATATGCCCTCTCCTATCCTTATTATCCCCAGGCCAACAATAGTTTAATGATGGTGAAAAGCTCGTTCAACACATGACAACATTGGGCAGAAAATTCCCATCACAGATCTGGGAACAAGGTTTGGACAAGAATTTAATCTACAGGAATAAACACATTTGCTAAAAATAGTGGCTGCTAGATACTCAGAAACAATATACTAAATAGGGCTCAATGGTAAAACCAATTGTCTCCTTCACAGCCTTGACTGAATAAAGTGGTATAGAGAGATGAAGCTTCTGTTACTATTTCTATTCTTTTTCCATGCCTTGTTTATGTGCATATTGAATAGAGAGGGCAATGGAACAGAACATCCCATTAAATTAACCCCATATGCTAAAAAATTGGAGGAGCTGCTAGAGATAGATCTCTATTTGGTTTTGCTCCCATTATTATTTTCAGTGGCATTATTTTAAGACCAGAAGAGAAGAATGAATTTAAAGATGTCTTAAAACTGTATTGCTTTTAAATCTGTTTAAATGAACTACATATGTGCACCTCTGGTTTTGTCTCATTCTTTTCCTTATATAGGTCAATTACTGTATTTTGAACAAAGGCATACTTTCACATAAAGAGACATTCTCCTCACCTTACAGCAGATAAGCTGGTTTGCAGATTTGCTGTACTACTCATGCAGACCCACACGAGCTGGCTCCACAACGAACACCTCAGACAGCTGAAGTGCAGCATGAGGGCAGCTTTTGGACCCTTGGTTTGGGTCCAGAGAGGTCCAGCCACCCTCTGTCCCTGCCTGGGTCAAATGCGAGCTGGTTTCATGTGGAGCCACTTAAGATGCCTCTCGCTTTGCTATACATCCCTAAGCTACCCACCCCAGGAGGACTCCATAGCCTGTGAACGTGCATGAACACACTGCTCTGGGCCCAGAATGACCCTGGGCATTTGCATGATACTGCACTTAAGCAAAGAAGACATCCCAGAAAAGGGTGCAGCAACACCTGAGCTGGCTGTGCAGAAAGCAGTCTGGGTTCAGAAGTTTCCATCCTGAGCTATTCTGTTCTCCTGAACAATGGAAGGCTGACAGTACTGGCTCAAATTATCCAGTCCCACACAAGCATGTATATGCATTCATTTTCTCTGCACTAGACAATCCAGAGATCCATAGAGATAAAATATGGTGTTGTAAATTAAAGAGCAAACAGACATTTCCTGAATTGCTCTATTCACTAACCAAATGTTGAATGACATGGTATTCTTATTTTAAATTATTATGTGGGTTGTTCTGACTAAAGCTAAATAATAAAACAAAGCTTTCTTTGCTACTGTCAAACATTTATTTATAATTCTCTGTATTCATAGTGATTTTGCTTTCTAAATATCCAGCCCTCCAAGCAGAATCAGTAATATGAGATGGAAAAGTCTACCTGTCATCATCTAACAAAGCTACAGCTCTGCAAAGATTTTTCAACAGCAGACCACATTAGGCATTACTTTTTTAACAGTACAGATACATGGAGGCAAAAAAAGATAAATTTAAAAGAGGAGGAAATATCAATAAAGTTTGGGAATTGCAAATAAACAATCTTTTAAAGCTGGACTTTTCATTAAATCCCACTGAAGGAATAAAAAGCATTACTTGCTGCATTTCACAGTCAGGTTTCATTGCTCTGGCTAGCTGGAATGTCTAATCCAGAGAAGCCTCATTATTCAGGGATGTTAAAAGGGTTAGGCACCTTTAGTCTAATGCTCTTTTTGCCTTATCTATTTCTGCCTGTTCATTTAACTGCTGCACACCATATGCATAATTGGGAAGAAAACTCTGGAACAATTACATTCCCTCAAAATTGAAATGTTTGGCAACATTCAGGTGATTGCACTATATTGATTCAATTAAAAAAATACACTAAAAACATTCTGACAATGCTAAACATGTGAATACAGTTAGAACAAAATGTCCACAATTTTATTCCAAAATAACTGCCTGCATGTTTTTATTTTATGTAATAAGCATCTCTAAATCTAAGAAGTCTACTTGTTGTGAGAAGAACATCTACCCTGCCTCCTACTAGAGTCCTTTGATGTCCTTCAATTTTTGGAGTAGGAAACCAACTCATTTGTGCCTTAAAAATGACTATTCACACAAGTCCTACTCAATATGAATAAACTGTGCAGAATGGAGACTTTAAAGAATGGTATTTGGGTGCTTTCTCAATTGGCTTGTAATTTGGTATATGTGGTATACCAATTTGGTAATTTGGTATACCCAAAGACAGCTGAACACCACTATAAAGAATTTTCATCCTCAGCTACATATTTTTAGTCTTACATGAGTTTTACAGTTCATTTGAACAAAATCAAATTTTTCAGTGAGTGGGCAGTCTGACTTTTCTTTTATAGATTCTTAGGTTCTAACAAAAGACACCATTTCTTTCCACTTCTTTACAAAGCCTTCTCTAATTCCAAGATTTTCTAAGTCTGCCCTTTTCTGTTTCTATTGGAATGTGACTACAAGGGTTTCTCTATGTAATTGTCTTTACAGGCTTCACATAATAATTATCCATAAGTTTGAGGGTTAAAAGCACTTTTCTTTTTTTTTTGTACAGATATATTCTGAAGGCTTATTTTCTACTAAACAAGAGTATTTTCATATATTAACAAGCAAATACATTTTTGAAACCTCATTCCTATTCAAATCAAGCCTTAAGTTCAAGGTTCATATTCTCTGCTCACCTCCTTCTAGGGTCAAGAAAGGTCAAAGAAAATTAGCAAACAGTATCACACAACAAAAAAGTCAAAAAACCCCTAACAAATCTTCTTTAAGACATCTGAAACAAAATGGAAAGACTCTCATTGGTTGTCATGCAAACAGAATAATCAACTACTGCTTCTAGGAGAACAATTTCAGAGGAATGAAAGAGTACTTAACCTTTTGGGGGAGACCTTTCACATTAAAATTTTTTTTATATTATAAAACAGCTAGATATGCTAAGATGAGAGCTTTTGTTTTTGGGTACTGTCTGTGCCAAACCAGTTCAACTGCTTAATTGAACAGACACTGAGCTAGGGGACAGAGCTTAGGGAACAGAGAGTATGAGGGGATAAGAGACATGAGGAATAGTTATCACTCATAACAAAGTTTAAATGATTCCAGGCAAAGCAGTTATATATTGTATTACTTTATGTAATGAAATCTAGAACACAAGTCATATCTGAATGTACAAACTGTGTTTACATGTGTGTTTGAGAATAATATTTGAACAATTATGATCTTGCAATTTCATTTATTAAAGCCATCAAAAATGAATTTTGCCCAATGTGACACCTATTGCAGACTTCTGCAGAATTTCTGAAATAGTGGAACTTTACTATTTAAAATATGAGTGCACTTGGCTTCAAATTAAAACTAACAGCAAATATCCCAACAGTTTTCTTTAGGATATTTTAAATGTTTTAAAGAATTATTATTGTTCTACTCACTGGTGCGGAGTTGTCTCTTGGTCCTCTGGATCTCACCATTCTCCCTAGCACTTCTATGCCATCAGAACTAATATTTCCTGCTGCATTAATGGTCTTCTCACTCACTTGCTTGCAGTCAATAATTATCTTGGCTGTAGTTTTGCTGATAACAACATGCAGCTAAGCAAAAGAAAATATGCTTTAACATACAAAGGAGTATGTGGGATATGTTTTCTTTCCTGGGAAAAGGGGGGCCTTTTTTGAAATGAGCTCCTAACTCCATGTTTGCCAATGAAATTCAATCATCCATAGCAAATAACCTAAATGACCTCTAGAGGTCCCTTCCAACCTGAATTAGTCTTTGATTCTAATCTGCTTAAGGAATTTAGTTAATTTTTCTACTTATGGAATATCTGCATACAAACTGTCAATTTACAGAATTTATTCAGTAAGAAAATAATGTATCCCCCAAAAAAGATCCACACAATGTTCATACACATTCAGATCTCATAGAACTCTTGATTTATGTGGTCAGTAATAATTCCTGGACCTTGTATGATCCTGCTATCAAGCACCGGATTTCACCAATACATCCTTTATAGCCAGCCACTTGCATAAGCAAGTAAAATTTAGTTTGTAAATTTTACATTAACCACGCAGCAAAAGCTGTCCTAGTGAGGTTTTTACACTGAAAAAATCAAATCACACCAAGTGCAGTACAGAAAAGCAGAACAACAGTGACCAAGTTCCTTCCTTCTGCCTCGATCACACCCGGTGGTCCATTCTGACGACCAAAGCCACTCCCAGCAGAGAGAAGTAGGTACAATTGTTGTGTCATGAGCAATCTCTCAGTTAAGCAAAGGGAAAAACAATCTGGGGATGGGTTAGGGTAGGAGGAGACCAGATGAATTGCTGGTAGAAATGTAGTATCTTCCCTATACCAGTACACTACAATAAGATCAGAGCCCAAGGTGAGAGAATGGCACAAAGGAGTCCTGCTGTGCTCCAGGCTCAGCTGTAACTAAATAACCAAGAAGTTTCTATAAACCTGCCTTGCTTGCGCCTTTCAAATGTATTTGCAAAAATCATCATTCAAACAGCAGAAAAATGCTTAAGAGGAGAATTTGCTAGAGCCTCACATATTCCTCCAAACCATCAATTAAGAGTCAGAATTGTACACCAGCTTTGATCTACCTTCCCTTTCTTGCTCCATTGACTGAAAAGGAAGCACAGAAAAGCTAAGCTCTGTAAATACAAACATCAGGAATAAAAGCCAACAGCAAAAGCACCCTTCACAACAAATATGTGCTACAATCCCAACACAACCTGCTTTCAGAAAGAACATTACAAGTCTTCTAACGGCCAAGAAAGGTTAAGTATGGCATAGCCCTTAAAATATGTTCAAAAATTATAACTCTGATTATCTGAGAATATATATTTTTTTTTGCTGGATTTTTTATTTTGAATGACACTGAGAAACCAAATCTTAAAAGGAAATGCCAATTTATTTCTAAATTACTTTTCAAGGTAAGTGTTTTTAAATGAACTCTAAAATACAGGCACAAGGCATGAGATGAAAATTGAGCACATCATCTTCATGATAAAAACTATGATTTGCTTAATGCTAATCCAATATTGCAAAGAGACTTATGATAGCAAGGTACAGGATGCAAAATACACTTCTTTTGGCACCAGTTTGACCTCATGAAAGATGATTTCAAAACATTAAAAACTCACAAAACATTATTCAGAGTGGGTTTTTTCCCTATTACAATTACTAACCTTATGAAAACTCCCATAAAACATCTTCCTTATTTCAGGACCTTCAAAAGTCACAGTCTGAAAATCTCCTTTGTAGTCATAGTTAAAGAAAGTCAGAGTTTTACCACCATCTGTGTGAGACAGAAGTTAAGGGCTCTGTGTTAAAGAAAAGGCCTGATACAAGATTTGAAAGAGTCAATTTTGTGTTTAACAAAGAGATCAAAGATGACAGCTCAAATGACAATAAAACACATTCATAAGCGATATACTGACCTGGAAGTAACAAGTTATATCAGAGCAATGCTCTCTTCTGGTTTAACAGGAAGGACTGGCCAGTAGTTGTTTATCTATCTCACCCATGTCTACCTGGTCCTACTCTCCCACTAATTTTCTGTGGGACTTGCACAAGAAAAACACATCCTCAAGCCAGCTAAATGCTTACTTCCCACCATACTGGCAGCTATGAAGAACAGCTATCAGAGTATCTTCATCTTTTCAACAGTAAATATGGAAACCCTCCAAATTATAAACCCTGGTTTACAATTGTGGAAGTCAAATCAAACAGAAATGAGGAGCCATCAAGGGTTCATTACTCTACATCTGCTATCCACCGGACTGCACTGCCTCTGTGTGTACCATACTTCGGGTACCACTGCCATATATCAAGATAGATTCAAATAGAATCCAATTCAGAGCACTGGAAATTTTAAAAACAAATTAGTACCTCACATCAAATTACATCCAGTACAGCTCTTTGGATTCAGTATCGTTTGCCCCAGTTTAAAGCAGTTAACTCAAAATTTGACTTTACCTCCAAATTAAACTCAGTTAAAATAAATCTAAAAACCAAGAACTAGAGACTACCACCTTCCAGATTCAGGTAGTTTTTCTTGCAGCAGATTGAAACGTTGGCAATAATAAATCTAGACACAGAATAAGTCATTTGAACAGCTAAAGTCACTAACAAAACACAAAATACGTACTATCTAAAATAACTCCAACCAGGGGTTCATATCCTTCATTTAAAATCTCCCAAAGAGCAAAGGGCTCCTGAGGTGTGTCAGGGAGTATACGAAAGAGAAACGTGATGGTGTAATCAGAAGGGAGACCTTCAGGATGCAAATACCTGTAAGAGAAATAACATCCTTTAAACTCAAACAACATTAAATCTGGTGATTTACTCATCAGGTGTTCACTTGACATGCTTTTTATTACTCTGTATATTTCTTTAGAAATCAAGACTGAGAAGTGATATGAATAAGTGTTTACAAAACCTACTCAACTTGACAACTATTAAAAGAATATTTATGACAAAAGAAGTTATCATTTCCCTTAAAATTTACAAAATTGTCCTTAATTATAAACATTTTTTTAATTTGAAGATGAAATCAGAGGTCAGTTGGAAATAAAATAAATAATATTAAAAGCTTTTAAAAAACAGTAGCCACTCTCAAGACCTTTGCACTTGTCTGATTCAACAGACAATGAAAATGGAAATTGCTTGGAAGACCAGTCTGAATAGACATGTCCTTTGTCATTAAACCGTTACAAATGGATTAAAATTAGGAGTGACAGACTGTTATAGGAAGCCTTATAAAATACAGGGAATGGAGTTTATAAATTTCAAAGCCAATACATAAGAAAGTGAAGTCAAACCAGATCACATACAGAAATACAATCTGGTTTCCTAGAATTTTTGCAGAAGAGAGAAGAAATTTATGTTATAATAGAAGTATGTTATTTTATGTCATTTCCAAAAATTTGTTATTTAGTACTTCCAAATTAATTTAACCTTTTCTTGTAAAATCCCAAAGTGGGACATTTGGACAAGTTTCTGAGACAACTGACTGTATTTTAAAATGTTAATTAGTCTGATTCCTTAAAATCATAGCAAAGGGATCTGAAAGAAGCCTGAAGAAGTTATTTAAACAATCTTTTCCCTAAATATATCCCATTCCTTCTAAAGTGCTTCTGGCACATACAAGATGTATAGATATGAATCATGCTGAAAACGGAGTCAAATGTGATACATAATCAATACATTCTGCACAGTGTCAGTAGATGATCAAATGTGATATTACAACAGAGAAAGAGAGGGAAGTCAAAAGGTAAAAGAGAAAAAAGCCCTACAGTGTACAAGAATGTAAGACAATTCAGTAAGCAGGGTGGGTCAAACACAAGGTTTGGGGATTCAGAGCTCAAAAAGGAGAGTAACATTAATGACATTCAGTGCATAAATGAGACGACAAAGCCGAGCGGTATTATTCAGACATACCTGTAGATCATCAAGAGAAAGGTGTTCTCTGAACCATGAAAAGGAGTGAAAGCCTATGAAGCAGTAAGACTGGGCTGGGGTGGCAGCTAGAGAATAGCATACAAATGCAGCAGATCCAATTAGAAAGAAGCAGAAAGGGAAAAAGAAGAGAGAAATTCTAATCCCTTGTCATCTCAGTCCATCTAGGTCCAGAGGGAAAAAAAACACGAAGAATATGAAACAGCCTCAAGAGCTCCAACTGGGACACAACAGGATAATCACATAAACAGACTGATATGATATCTAATATAAACCTTCATTGGAATTTCCCACCATTTTTCTTTCTTATCTAAGCTAAAGAACACTTGTTAGATCTTCCCATGTGTAATCCAGCAGAGCCACTGCTTTTCTCTGGTGCCACATAATATGAGGTGGGGGAGTGGACTGAGAGGAACAAAACACAACATACACACTGTTCATAGAAACAACAAAGAGTTTCCATCACTTCCTCTTTGATGAATTACTGTAAAAGTTCAATGGGAAGATTCCTCATTGCCTCCTCCACAACTCTCCCATGATACAGTCCCTGTGACTGAAATATGTCCCTCCTCCCAGGAAGGTACTGGATGGAGTTCACACAGACTCACTTCAGCATAAGGGGATAATCTTCCTTTATTACCAATGAATGGACATAGGCTGAAGTAAAAGTGACCAAGGACAGCTAAAGCAGGTTCTCATTCTGACCCCACTTCAAAGACATTCTGAACTCCATGAGACTTCAGCCTGTGTTCCAGAGGCATCTTTCACAAAGTACTACACACTGGAATCTGCCCAGACCTATGCCTGCATGAAACTGGTGGGTGTTACACTGACACAAGCCTGAAACTGGCTCACGTGGAAAATCCAGAATAGCCAATGGGCTTACCTGGTGTTACCTACCATTGCTGGCTTTGAATGAAACTGAATGAGAGCTCAGGACACCAAACACTCTTCCTATTCATCAGTATAACACAGATGTACACTATGCCTCTGCTCTTCTGACTTAAAAATACTAGTCCCTGAAATGAATAACTGTGAGTATTTATATGTTAATACGTACTTGGTAGGCTGTGACACCAGGGCATCCTTGTGCAGTCTGTAGCATGGGTAAACATTAAATGTACCAGGTTCCATTGAAACCCCTTCCACAGCGGCAAACTCCTTTTCAACCAAACCAAACATTTCCATCATTTTAAATCCTGGAAGGTATCAAAACATGTATTTTAATAATTTAAATTAATACTGCATTACAGTAACAAAAAAAGGCAAAGCCAATTGTATCAAAGAGTTTCATTCACCAACTGTTCAATACCTGTTAGCATGAAGGGAAATTTATTGCCTCATATTGTGAAAATCACATCATGAAAATGATTCCATAAATCAGAAACAAAAATTAACACAAAAATACTGTACCTGCAAAATTATTGCCATCTTTAACTACCAATGGGCAGGCTGGAAAAGAAGAAAAGATATATTTAAGGATACAAGAGATGTCCTGCTGGGTCAGAACAATGATTCACTCAGCCCTGTACCCAGTACTCCATCCCCAACAGCAGCAAAAGGAGATGCTGTTTAGGAAGGGCATGCAAACCTGGCCACTCCATTCAGCTGACACTCCTCACAAGGGTTCCAGCAAAGATATTAAGGGGTACATTCCTATGTGTTCCATATAATATCCTATTATGGATTTCTCATCCATGAATTTGTCTAATCCTTCTAAGAAACTGCCTTCACAACCTCTTCAACAAATTCAAATTTGTTGGAAAAAGGCAACAAATTCACTGCCTGCTGCATAAAAAAATAAAGTATGTCTTATGTTGGGTTTTAACCAAGTGTTTCCCAATTCTCCTTTTGTGAGCTTCTCCAGCCTAACCCCATCTCAAGTTCAATTATTAGAGCTGACATTCTCTGAACCTTTTCTAACTCCACAGTAGCTTTCACGAGCTAGAGAGACCAGAATTGCACACAGTCCTTAAGATGTGTGCACACATTTTAAATAGCTGTAAGTCTGATTCATATTTTTTCTTTTGCCAGGGAAGAGCACACTCTAATCCCCTTCAGAAAAGGTGCCCTGGAAAATCAATAAGCCTCGAAGCACCATGTCAACCAAATAGAGCACCTCAGGATACTTGTATTTAAAAATCACTTTCAGAAAAGAAGCACAAGTGACCAATAAATGCTACTGTTGAGTATTCTCGTGTTCAGCATTCTCTCTATGGTCAAAATCTCAGAATTGATGGTTCACAAGCAACATTTTTTGTGCTTACTAGCTCTGATAATTCAGTCTCATGGTAACTCACAGCCCTGTGTACAAGACCTCCTCACAATCACAAATTATCAGCTGTATACTGCCTCCTTCCTGGCTTATATACAAGGAAATATATTATTGACCTCTAACCATTAGGTGCTGATCTAGAATGTATTTCTGTTAATTTTCATAAAGATATTGAAATGGCTTTTTGCAGATTTCAGACTTTGGATGTGTTTTATGCTTTTCCTTAGGATACAACTCAGCTACCTTCTCTCATAATACAAACATGAACGATTGGCTCTCCATTGATAAATTAACCATGTGAATTGAGTAATAATGAATGTAGCTAACTCTTACAGAGAGTTAAAGTAGCCTAAAAAATAAAATATAAAAATAAAAAAATAAAAATATACTATAAAAATAAAACCTGAACTGTGTTTGACATCTGAAATAATTTTTTGACAACCAATGGCTGCATTCTGATTTTACAGCAAACAACCATTAATTATTTTGAAGTCCCAAAACCTTCATTTCCTTAATCTTTTGTGGAAATAACATTAGAATTATAACATCAGCAGTAAATCATATTAAAAATATCAAGAATATCTCATAACAGAAAATTATCAGTTATAACCCCCCCAGTATTTAGCAGTTGTTTTAGAAGCAAAGAGAAATCAAAGTGGCTAACTTGCTGATGCAGTTTCACAAACAAAAGTGATCAGCTCATCTTCAATCTTTGTAAAGGCATCAAAGTCATCCACAAAGAAGACATGTCTTTCACTGGGCTTGCTGCCAATATTCACTAACTCTGAATAGTCGGCATCAGCTACTCCAATAGCAAAAAAGCTGAAACCTGTACAACAGAAAAGGACACTCTTGTGAGACATTCATTTAGAGACTGGAAATACAATATGAACACAACTGTATTTGCACTGGTTCCTTTCCTGATTAAATACAAAGGTGGACATTTTATTATTATCCTATAGCACAAGAAAATTCACTTATGTAATCTAAATTAAAGCTAATACATTCTCTGTGAAATATTTCTTCTGGCTATTTATGCTTAATTAGTTAAATAAAGTTAAACCTTAAGCATTTTCTTATGACTACTCAGCAGTTGAAAGTTTTAGCATATGTTTAAATGCTTTCCTACACAAAAATATCCACGTATCAAGTATATGATAAATACAAAGCAGAGAAATTAATTTCCTGTAGGTCCTCTGCAGATTTTTTTTCTGTCCCATACATTAATACATATAATATTTCAAGCCACTGCTGCCTCATGAGTCAACACTGAAATAAATGCATTCTCATTTCATCAGCAACTTAACTGCATTGGTTGAATCTGTTCTATATATTCAGCATGAATATATTTCGAAATTGGAGCCTGACTTCAAAGATTTAAATGAAATGGAAATTGTATCCTATATGTTTCAGGAGCAGCAAAATAGCTAAAAGTTTTTCAACATTTTCCTTTCCATAAAAGGTGAAGGAAAAAAAACCTCTCTACATCAGGCTGAATCTATTTAATGGACATACTGTTCTCATATGGCTCAGTCCCAAATTTACTCCACTCAAGCAATATTATCTTTGACTGAAGCCCAGGGGCATTCATCACCTTCTGCAGAGCTTTTAGCATAACAAAACTTTGACCTAATAAATTACAACAATATCTTCATGTCTCATCCAAGATCAGCACCTCTTCATGCCAGTCACTCTCACACAAGTCAGTACCTGCTCCAGCCTATCTGCAGCCTCAGTGCTCAGCACACTCAAGAGGAAAATGGAGAGGGGATCTCATCTGCCAAGGTGACACATCCCACTCAGCACTTGAACCCTCACAATACACCACCTCCTCTCAACGTTGTTGCCAGTCTAATAATTAATATATGCAACTGCAAGACTTACCTGAGAGCTGAACGATTTTTGTTTGGCTTAGACATGACTCCCATTTATTCATAAATACAGGGTTTTCTTGGCTGCTACTTAAAACAAGATGTGCAAACTCTACTATTTTATAATATGCTTTATTTATGAAGGCACTACACTCAGCATCTAGCAACACAACAAGTAGGCAGCCAAGCTGGACGATCACACTGGATTTCAGGAATCAGTGATATACACTGGGAACTTCACAGCTCTCAAAGTTAAAAGCAAATAAGAAGCACAAATGTAATTTTGTCTTAGGTCACTTCACATTAATAGGCAGATTGGCTTTTTCTTCCAACCTTTAGTTTTGTTCCACGTGGCACACTGTGGCCTTTGGGTTTTGACACAAATCTCTCCAACAATTAAATACTTAGACCCACAACATGGTGTGTTATGAGCTGCTTAAAGCTCTAAAATAGGTACTTTGAAAAAATTCCTAAACTTAATTAGTGTAACATGAGAGCAATCAGTAACAGTAAAAGAACACATGAGAGAATTTTAAAGGACCTCTTGTATAGAAAACAAAATAGTTCAGTTTGCTTTTAACCACAAAGACTACACTTTATAGATGAGAATCCAGATTCTCAGGATCATATTCCCCAAATTCTCCACCCTGGGATCAATTCCATTGACTATCACGTGATCTTAGCACTGCTGCCAAAATTAAAAATAATGCCATTAATCACCAAATATATCCAGAATCTGACCATATCCTAGTGTTATTCTGTCTTTCTTGGGAATTGTTGTTTTCTTTAAATTTGAAAATCTTCCTGGAGGAAAATGTAATGCTTATCTCATGCCCACACTTACACAGATACAATTAATGAGGGAAAAAAAAAGGACAGGTGAGTAGTTCTTAAAACTACACATTTTACCATCTAGTTGCATTTCTCTGGAGACTTTGTTCACGTCATCCTGCGATCGCCCATCAGTAATGACAACCAAAACCTTTGGAATGCCCCTTCTCATGCCTGCCTCTCCAGTAAACAAGACTTCTCTTGCATGTTTAATGGCTTTGCCTGAAACACAAAAATTGACAATATACTTTCACTGAATATAAATACAATTTCTATTGGCTTCTCATAACTATCTTCTCGTATTTTCTCAGATTTATTTATGTTAGACATAAATAAAAAGAGAAATCTGCTGGGTCCTGGGCAGTCTGTCAATTAGTGCTTCTGTAGTTATTAAAGTCAAGATTTAGAAAAGTTTAATTTTGACCCTAACCTTTGAAAATTTGATGGCTTCAGCCATCCATTTTTCAATCCAGAAGGCAAAGATCAAGAATATGAAATATGTGGGTGTCTTGGTGTCAGCTGGGGTAAAGTTAAATTTTTTCTTAGTCGGTGGTACAGTGCTGTGTTTTGGATTCAGTGTGAGGATAATGTTGATAACACAAGGATGTGTTGCTTGTGGCTGAGCAGTGCTTACCCTGAGTCAAGGCCTTTTCAGTGAGGAGCTGCACCAGAAGACTAGGGGAGAGGATGGCCAGGGCAGCTGACCTGAAATGGCCAAAAGGATATTCCACACCATAAAGCACCATGCCCAGTATATAAACTGGGGGAGTTGGCCAGGAGGGGACAGTCACTGCTCAGATGGGCTGGACATCGGCCAGTGGTGGTTGGTGAGCAACTGTACTGTGCATCACTTGGTTTCCTTGGGTTTCTTTTCTCTCTCTCTTTTTATCTCCCTTTTCATTACTATAATCATTATATTTTACCTTATTTCAATAAATAAACTGTTCCACAGGTTTTAGCCTCTTCTGATTCTGCCCCCATCCCACTCGGGAGAGGGGTGGGGAGTGGGTGAGCACTGTGTGGTGTTCAACTGCTGGCTGGGTTAGAGATAACAAAACCTTCCTTTTCTGGGTTGTAGGGCTCAGTCCACATAACAACTGAAAGTGCCATTGTAGTAAATGGAAAACGTGTTATTTTGATAATACTGAGACTGGATGCAATGCAACAGCTGCAAGAAATTTCGGTGCAGCCTGAGAATAATAAAACGTATGGTTTCCAACGAAAACAAATTTTAACCCTTTCAGCACTCGTCTTCAATTTCTGCACATCAGAAAGCTATCCTAAGGGATTAATTAAAATGCAACCTCATTCAGTTAACAGACATTTTCCCCCAACCTGGTCTTAAACATCCCACTGAGGCTTAACCGTCCTGGCTTATAACCAAATAGACCCTCCACTCTGTCCAGTTTTCGACATGCTCTGTGAGCTCCCTCCCACCCTCTCTCCCCTCCCACTTTTCTATCCATTTACCAAGCTGACTTTGTATTACTCCCCACTCCACCTTCCACTGTCCCCAAAGTCATTTTCTTTTGCCCAGCTGCCTCTCTCTCTGCCTCCCTGATCCTTGCCATCACTGTTGGTCAGTGGGGTGAACAGGCAGGAGGGTGAAGGGGCTGAAGGGTGTAAACTACAGATTGCAAAGACTTTCTAATTTCAGTGCCCTAATTACATCTCCAGTGAGGACATACCATGTTCTCACTATTTTGGCAGTGATTAATTAAACCACTTAGCTAATGGGAAAGAAATACCACACAGAGAGTAGCAGGGAGAAAATCTGCCATACAGTCATGACTTTTCTCACCTGTTTTTGTATTTCCTCCTTTGTAGGCTATTCGCTGAATGGCTTCAAGAAGAGTCTCTTTTGTTTTGTATGCATTCAATTTAAATTCTGTCCTGGGATCATCACTAAACTGAATTATTGCCACCTGTGCACACAGAAGATGTTCATTACAAAAGCACCACCCAGTGCATAAGCAAAAAGTGAATCTGAGCATTTAAAACAAGGATTTATCTTGTAACTTTGCTTCATCCTTCAATTGAAGCCAGATTTTTTTTTTCTTTTTAAGAAAGCTTTCACTAAATAAAGTTTGATTTTACTCTCTGAAACCTTGGCAACCATCTAACACTTTCTGGTTTCATTTTGCAGCAAACAGGATAAGAAAAGTAATACCCGCTTTGGCAAAGCACTCTCAGTCAAGCCCCAGAGCAAAATCCTGGTTACAGCTGCTCACACATGTACAGTTATTCATACACAGAACTGCAGGGACTTTATCCAGTCTCCACAAATCAATAGCTGCACTTCAGTAACTCAAGCTAGAGAGCAAGACTGAGGCAAGTAACAGAAAGATTCAAGAACATATTCTGAAATATTGCCTCTCTCAAATACAATGCTACGTGAGTTCAGACTCTTGTGTTTCAATACTGCACACTAAACCCCTACAACTCACAAAGCATACATTGAATTTCATGTTCTATAAATGGTGACCCTGATTTAAAAGGAGCTATTATGTTTAAGCTTGTGCCTAAGTTTCTGAAGCACCGTGAACTATGTTCTTGGAAAATAGCTGTATAGGAAACAGTAAAAACTAAGTATTCTTCAGGGTTTGGAAAAGTTAAAATTAATTTTCCAATGCGACCTTAAACCATGTATTATACAGGTAACACAACAGTAATATATTTGACAATAATTTGTTCTGGAGCAGATTCAAACATCTCTCTAAATAAAAACATAAATAGAACAATCATTGTAAACATTACGTTTTATTTCAAGCACTTTGATTCTGTAGAGCATGTGATTTTAAATAAAAGAGTCTTTACTTTTCCCTATCAGTGCCATTTTTAGGTTATTTAGAAATCAACTCCATAGTGAGTACCAATACCAAAAGCATTAACACAACATAATTGTCATTGAAATGATTTAGAGGAGACTGAAATTATACCTAGCCTTCATGGTACCAAAATTCATATCACAAAATTTATCATATGTTGTGCATAAAAAGATATTGAAAAAAAGATACTGTCCTAAACAGTTTATACTTTCACAAGATTTGTGAAATTATGTCAGTTACTTTTTGATTCATTTCACTTCTGGTGCTTGTCTAAAATAACCTGCCAAGTCCATGCACTCTCCATCTCTCTACATTTGATTACCTGTGTTCCATCAGGACCAATCTTATCCAAAGCTCCAACAGTGCTATAGAGAAAGCTTATTATTTTATTGAAATTGTCATCTCCAATACTCCATGACCCATCCACCAGGAACGCCAGGTCAGCTTTGGCTGCTTTGCAAACTGAGAAAGAAAAGCAAGAATTTTTGAATTAGAACAATGCCTCAACTCCTCAAAAAATCTCAGAAATCACTTAAGAAAATGCAACTGTCATGAAAATCCCTTGTTTTATGTTAGTTAATAATGCTTTAGCAAACAGACCTGCTGGCATTGACTGCAGTGCAGATGTAGAACCAGCTGAGCTCTGCAAGGGGTGAATTGTCTGCACTGACAGATCCTATCACAGAATACACTTCAAGGCCATAGTGGTTCTTTACAGTCTGGCTAGCATTTTTTATTTTTATTTAGCTTTTTAAGTAAACTCACACATGAACTTATACAGTGCCAGACTCCTAGTGTGAGACAGAAAGCAAGATTAGAGAATCTTGACTGTGGAAGTTCCCAGAGAGAAACAAATCCATTCAAAAAGTTACCCTAAGTTCTGTATTATCTAATGCAGTTCAACTGCACTAGGTAGGAGCAATACAGGTTTCACCCATCTCAGTGTTGTTGTAGCAAATGCATTTTTAAGATCTGCTCCCCACAGGTCTAAAATACTGTCAGAAGCAGAAAAACACTGCACTGACACCTTAAAATTACTATAAACTCACACATGCAGAACTTACCCTCTTTTGCAGGTGGGATTGTAGGTGGGGGAGGTGGTGTTGAAGGTGTTGTTGGTGGTTGAGTTGGAAGTGGTACTGGAGAATAAAAAGAAGGAATATTCAAGCATGCTTAAAAGCCCAATATATTCTATCTATCTATATATTCTATCAGCATTTTCTACTCATCTCCACATTTAAAATTAATTTTCTCTAATTCACTGGTTATGCAATTGTAGATAAATATAGGTGACTGTGTGCAAGTAATGTCCTCCTCTTCTGACCACCCAAGAAAGGATAGTACTACTACAGAATAATTAATGGCTGCATTTCAACATGAATGATACAATGATACAGCTGAACTACTACTGGAACTGCCCCTTTTTAATAAAGTTTCTCCAGTGCAGCAGACCATGTCACGGCCCTATTTTTGACCTAGAATGCTTAATTCATTTTTTAAAAAGTCAGTGTCCTTTCCTTTTCTGATCACAACTAGTCCTCAGTAGGAGAAGGTAGGTCTCTACGCACCCTGGAAGGAAGAAGGTATCAGTCCTGCAATCCAAAATACAAAGTGTAAAAGCAAGCCAGTGCCTGCACTCAGAACAGATCACAGACTGCCCTTTTCAAAATTCTTCTGAATTTGGTGAAAGACCTTGTTATGTTTCCAGCTAGAAACACAGCTCCAACCACAACTCTACAGGACTATGGCTTTGTTGCCCGCAGCAACTTTTACTAAGGTTATTATACAGAGTTTCTGAAAACATCCTTCACTCTTCTCCTGAAAATTAACTTTGGATGACAACCTTGCAGAGACCAAGCTGAATATCCAATCACTGACTGACAGCTTTGCTGACTGCAAGAGCTCTATTTAGTGCCTTTCAATACAGCCCAGCTGAATTCTCACAGATAACATGCACATGTGTTGATTTCCACAACTCTGTGTAAGGAAAAGCTTCTGCTTTTGTTCAAGGGCATTTTTCCCATTTTTATGCAATGCATTCAGCATAAGAAGCCGCAGGTGACAGAATATCAATCCTTCAAGTAAGACAAAACTTGTTATTTGCTATAACATGTAAATTACATTTATAAACAACTTACAGAGTTAGATATGACAATCTGAGAGAAGGCTTTTGCAAAAGATTAGTGCAAACAGGATCCATTATGAGCCTCTTGTCCACATCGAAGTGGACTCCCACTGCAACTGATGGGGATTTTCCCACTGGCTTCAATAAGATAAAGGGCTGAGACTGAAACACCTACAAGGAGCCAATGCCCAGGACATTCATGGTCACAGCAACCCAGGAACAGACCCATTTAGAAAGGGTCACGACTGCTGTAAGGTAGCTTGAAAGGCTGCTCTCAGCACCAGGTCACCCTGAAGACTTTCTTTCTTCAAAGTTTCCCTCTGAGGTGATCCAATAATTTGTCCACATCACAAACCATCTTTCTCAGATGGACATGTAGGCCAAGGTGTGTTTCTTCCTCATGCTTCCTAACTCCCTCAACTGCAGAGTACCCTAAATGCATTCCATAAAAAAGCTGGAGAAGCTTAGCTTGTTCCTCAGTGCCCTGAGAATGAGCCCTGGACAACTGAGAAGTGGAGTCATGCACCTGTGCAAGTTTTTCCTCTGTGAAACCAGAAGTGTGGGAGGAAGGGAAGAAAAGTATAAACATGACCTATCCCAAGAGAAAGGTAAAAGCATTGTGGTGTACAGCAGTACAGTATGAGAAGAAAGGTACCACTGAGACAGGAAACAGGCTCAAAGAAAGATGATGTTGAAATATTCGTTCTGTTATTCCTGTACTTTGTTTTGCAGTATTTTGAACTCATAAGAGCAAGATATTGCCTTCATAAATAGTTGTGATGTGGGTTTTTTTGTTTGTTAGTCATGTGCTACTGAGAATAATAATTAAAAAAAAGGTTGGTTGGTTTGTTTTAAAATACTTAGGTAGATTAGGTATCAACTTAGGTTATTGGAGATTACGTATCCCATTTAGTTGTAAATTATTCAAACACTGGTAAAATTTTATTAAATAACAAGAGCTGCAAAGCACATAAAACCTTCTTTGTTTACTTCATTTTCCTGTATTTTTTCCCTGAAGTCACAGATATTCAGAGTCTCCCCTAGTGAGACTTTTTATGAAGAAAGCTAAGCCCTCGTGTTTCATTCTCATTAAGAAGTACAATACAGTTGGTGAATGCGACTTCACAAGCAATTCACAGCAGTGGGGTAAGAATCCTGCACCTCTGTGGAGGAGTCATAATGTAGTTGAAAAATTAAAAGCTCAGCTAAAGGAAGCTGTGGGAATGGCACATCTGTGGGCAAAGGGCAGAACACAAGAAGCAATAAAACATTATCGCTGCTGGCTGAAGTCTGTTTTACTCACACGTTGTCTCCATGATGCTTACAGCAGGGCCCTCGATCTCCTGAAGCTGTGTATGGACACTGATCTTATACTCAGTTCCAGGCATCAGCTCAAAGAAACAATGCCTAGGTGTCCCTCCACCAAGATTTACTTCTCGCTTTTTTCCATCTGGAATTACAAAAGAAACCATTAAAATATTTGTTTTACTGTTTTAATGAATAATGTAATTTAAATCCCAAATAAGAGGGGGACATGACAGCAAATGAAGGGCAAGTGGTTGACATAAATTAATAAACTACATGCTGCCTTATTTGTAGAAATTCGCCTCTGTGCAGAGGTCCCTGTAAAATTTAATTCTTCATATTAAATAGGAGCTGAGAAACATCCTCAAGAAAAAAAATTAATTTCAGCCCCTGCACTGAAGTTAATGAAAACCACTAACATTGCCATCAATGGGCTTTGAATCTGTTCCTAAATTATCATTCTAATGAGGAACTGTTGCATTATGTAGTTCTATGGCAACCTTTGTCAGTGCCTCTGGTTTTCAAGTCTGTAATGTGCTTAGTAATTGCATGAGAGACTGAACAAGATATTGTATTCCACTAGTAACCACTTAACGAGATGGTTAAGGAATAATGTTTACATGGTTCCAAAATTAATTCTGCTTAATTCTGAATTGGAAAGCATGTTGTCAATGGAAAAAGCCAGGGCACTGGAAATAGAATAAGGCATGTTTGAATAATAAGAAAAACTTCAGCACAGTTCAAAATCTGTAGCAGAAAGAAGTGAAACACAAGCAACTGATCTCACATTTTACAGTGAATATACAAAAAATGCCAAACAGTCCTTCATTGCCAAGGAGAAAGCACCTGATGTTTATCAGATGTTACACTAGTATAAAAATAACTGGTCACTCCCTGAATGAGACACACACCCAATTTGATAATCAAATCCCATCATGATAGGTGCTAATAAGGAACATTTGTTCACACTCTCCCTCGTTCTGCTCACATTTAGGTGCTTTTGGCTCAGTTAAAACAATTCTGGCAGTTCTATCTGAAGAAAGCAGAACATTGGCAAGCTCCCAGACCAGAGAGAAGTCTGTGCTGTCTTGTGCCAGCCAAGGTCTCTGCTGTCTGAACAGCTTGTCTGTATTCCAGACCTTCAAACAAACCCTACTGCCATCCACTTGCCATGCCACAGAAAGGTCATTACTTTTTAGCCACCAAATCAGTGTTATTTTTCATGGTACCTTTAATACATGCCAATAAGTAGCAATTATCTCAAGTTATCCAAAGTTTTAAATTTATCACCATTCAATTTATGTCTGATGCCCCCTTGGGATAAGAGAGGTAGTCTGCACTAATAGCGACATCCTCCTAATGTCCTCTGGCTACACCTGAGAATAACTGGGATGGAAGAGGCTGCAATCTACCCTCCACAAAGTCAGTGATAAAAGCATCAAGACACCTTGTGCAGCTCCATAAAAACATGTCATGTTTGCCCAGATGAGTAACGTTACTACAAGCTAAAATGAACAATCAACAGAAGGAGAACAGACAAAACTGGATGTTGTTCTGACTCTGTGAGCATGCTCTGGATTCATTCAGTGCTTTCCTTTCTACCCTCTTCTCTTGTCCATCTTAATCCTACAGAGCTGTTGCTGATGGTTTATTTACAAACCTAGATGTATTCAGTTCATCCTTTATCCATCTTCTTCTCCTCACACCAGTGAAAACCTCAGGTGATCATTTATCTTCTACTGATAGATGAAAGTGCCTTCCGTAAAAAGCACAAGTTATCAACAGCTGTTTGATGTAAAACGACAGGAATGCTACTTTTACTCCTGAAAGTTTCAGTGTGTACACAACTCTCTTCTCTCATTTCCAGTATTTCAGGAGTCAGTCTACAGGTCCGACTGCACACAATTCCTTAGCTCTGCAATTCAGATCTCTGCACTGGGCTGTAGCTGATTATCAAACTATTTAGTAACTTACCCACAAGTGACTCTATAACTACCCTGTATGCAGTAGCATGTCTGTGGAGTTGCCACTGAGCACACAGACTAGTCATGCGGACTTGATAGGAATCCAGATTTGTCACACCCAGGTACACTGAAAATTAAATATATAAATTTTAGATTTAGGCCTCTAATATACATACTAGAAAAAAATGATAAAATAACTATAGTGAAACACATATGCCGATTAATTTTTAACAAATAATTTCCATAACTGCTTAAAAACAGTCAAGAAAATCCAAGACAGAATTTAAAAAAAGTTTGGAACTTTAGGTTACTTAGTTAAGACTAACTAATAAACACTGCTAAAAAATTCAGTTACTAAAAATAAGTATAAAAGTATCATAATAGTATCAGCATTTCTGTCAAAATTCAGTTTTAAATTGAGCTTTAGATACATATAGACCAAATAAAATTATATATATGGAGCCAGAAAAAATAGATTAGATAGACTTTTCATTAAAGAAATTTATATCTACTATTAGGCAAATATATTTTTGGCTGATAAATAATATCTATTTTATGACCTCTGTCTTGATAATATCTAGCAGATAATTTTAAAGTCTGATATAGTTGCATAGAAAGAAGGACTTTCATTTCAGGAAAATTACTTTTACACAACGGAGAGAGTCTTCCCTGTGAAAATTTCTTCAGGGAGCTGCACAAACTTATATTTATAACAAAAAGCAGCCTGTAGAGATCTGAACAGCATGAAATCATTCTTACAGGTTTTAGCTACGCCTGTTAGGGCATCACTGAAGCCTGTTGAGTACGAAGCAAATACTTTAACACTGTACTCCGTTCCACTGAAGAGATTTAGAATCAGAATGGTATTAATATCATCCCCTACAAAGGTCTCCAACGCAGGACCAGGAACTGCAAAAAGTGAAATAAATTAGAAAATCATTTTTTTCATCCACTGAATCAGATACATCCAAAAATAGTGCTCCTAAAGTTACTGCTATTTTTTTGCCCTTTTTTTTTTTTTATCATACACAAAAACAAAGACATTCTCCTCAATTCTTGCATGGATAGAAAATGCAAACACACTTGGGAAATTCAGCAGTGGGATTCATTAAGGCAGAGCTAGACACTGGCATCTGTTAAGACCCTTTTGTTCTGCTTCACCCAGTTACTACTGCTCTAAATAGGCAGCCAAAGATCTCCTCAGTCTGATGGTGTGCCAGGAGCAACAGGGGGGACAGCAGATGCCAGCCAGCAATACAGTCCCTCAGAGGTTCTTATACAACAGCATCATTTAATGTTGTGCAAAAATGATAATGAAAATAGAAAAGAATAAACTTTCCCAAATCAGAACAGCAAACAGCTCCTTTGTCATCTCCCCTAGTTGTTCTGGATGCACTTCAGAAGCCAGGCAGCAGTATTGTCTTTGAACAGTGTTTTAGTCCCTTAACGGTCACACATTTGTGTTTTGTTCTCAATAGAAGACCCTGTTTTTCTAAAGAAATCTGGGGGAGTTTGGCTGCCTTGTCTAGTTGCAACATGCAGGTGGGCAAAGGATGCAGCACACACAAAATGGGCAATGAATAAAATGTCAAGTGTTTGGGAAGAAACAAAAACTTGGTATTGTGAGGGGAAGGAAGTTGAAGAATAGGAGAACATAGAAGAGAGGAACAGGAAGAGAGCAAAGATAGTCTTTGAAATAAATAGTCATGGTAAACTGACATAAAAGGATAGATTGAAAGAGTTGGGATTGATCAGCCTTAAAATAGGAGAATATTAGGAAAGACACTTCCACAGTGACAGTAGTAAAAAACTAGAAGAGATGCATAGAGCAGTTTTAAAATCTCCATCCCTGGAGATATTACAAACTCCATTGGATAAGGTTCAGCAAAACCTGTTCCAAGCTGGCCCCGTTTTGTTCAGGGAGTTGGACCAGATGATCTCTAGAGATCTCCCCCAGACTGCATCATTCTGTGACTATGAAACTTTCACATTCAAAACTCAAGACACCTAAGTAAATGGCACTTTCAAGGCTGTAACTGTAACTGGGAGATTTAAGTACAAAACTCAGTAAAAGATGACATCAAGACCTTGTACAGTCAGAAGCAACCACAAAAAAAGATAAAGAGTTTAAAAACTCACTGTTGATAGGTTTGTAGACAACTCTGTAACCCATTGTTGTTGATGGTGGGGCATCCCAACTGATGCGTAATCTGTTGTACCACTCATCTGAGACACGTAAATTTCTAGGAGCAGACAGGGGTACTAAAAGGAAAACAAACTGGGCTTTTACAGGTTTATCTCACACAAGCACATACAGAAAAATCAACACATGGAAAAAAAAATGTGATACCCAGTACTCTCAGATTTACAGGTAAAATTACCATGATGAAACCTTTGATCAAATTCGTCCTTTGAATTCCATCAATGGATTAATTATGAACTTTGATCAACAATGATTTTTTAAATTAATTACAAACTTTGCCAGTACATTTAAAAAAAAAAAAAATTATCTTACTTTTTTTCCTAAAAACATGAGATAATTATATACTGCATAGTTTCTTCCAATCCAAGTGCACTAAAGTTTTTAATGAATAAATCATGTTCTTTTGAACATTTAATCATGTCTAATGGAATCAAAGGAATCATTTACAAGCAATTTAAGTCTATGCACAAATAGCACTTCAATTTAGACAGAAATTATGTAAATTAGGAGAATAATTCAATAAAACTACACTATCGTGACTAGTAGTGCACAATAAGATGATTTTTTTCAATATCCAGTAGAGAGGAAACTAAAACTACATCTGAGTAATCTTTTGGTACTTGGTCAGAACTCTAGAAATAACGCAATCACTTTTATAAGAACTTCAGCAGCATTTCTAATGACCTTTAGGACGTAATGATCTCACACAAAAGAAAATTAAGCAGTGCAATGATTGGTTTGGTATCATCTCAGCAGGCATTGTTTATTTTCCGTATCAGTTCGCTTGTCCTTGGTGGGTTAGTTATCAAGGACTTAGCAGCTTTTTTACTCAAAAGGCTTCTGCAAACTCACAGTATTTGAATATAAAATACAACTTGCTAGTTAGAAGAAACCCTTTGTTTATAAATCAATCAACTGAGATTTATATAAAGTTCAAGTCCTGTAAGTCATAAGCCCAAATTTATACTGAAATACATTACCTACAGCCAAGGGAAAAAGGCCACAAGAATAAGCCTTTCTTCATGCATATCCTGCCCAAAGATAGGCAGAAAGTTTATACTTACGAGTTTTGCCAGGAGCTGAGACACTGACTCCTTCCCCATCAGCATAGATGGGAGTTATGGTAACTTTGTATTCTGTATCAGAAAGTAGAGGGTGAAGCAGAAGAGTGTTTTGTCTCCCAGGCACCATTACCTGAGGGGTCAGAAAAAGCAGAAACAACCAAACATAAAGACAGAGTCAAAAACTTCTTTTATCTTACATCATCTCTGACACTTCTTTCCACTAGCATTGCTGTATAGCTTTCATTTTCAAATATTCTTGATGCTCTACAGTAAAATAAAATAATTACATAATCCATCCTTTTAACAGATCTACTGCTGTACCCGAACAAAATAAAAAGGAGAATGCACCTATGAGATAACACCATTTTATATTAAACCTCTGAGTCACTACAGCTCCATAAACCATTGATACTACATGGATAGTTAGTACTTCAACACTTTTACTGTACAGACAAAATATATCCTCTATGTTCTTTGGAGACAGAAAATTCTCCTTCCCTGGAAGGAAGGAAAATCAATTCATGAGACTGGGAAGCACTGAACTGAACAAGCAGGAATAAAACATGTTTGTCTCATCTGCATCTGGTCCAGGAACAGGCAAATGAAGGCAGATATTTAGGAGAGAAAGGAGGAGTACATCTCACAAGTACAAGAGGATCTCAAACTGCTGTGAAACATGGAAGATCTGCAACAGAAGTCCAACCAGAAAATCTGCTAGAAGCAGAGAAGCTGCAGAAATTTCTCCAGGCAGTTTTTGGTGCTCTAGAGTAAATATTACAACTCACTAAATTAAGCACAGTAAAAGGTTTCCCCATAAGCAGCTACTTCTAAAACTCTTCAATAGATTATTGTATTTAGCCAGAGTCGCAAAAACCAGTGTCACAATAGTGGTGGTAGAGGTGCCAAGCAAAGCCTTGCAATCGCCTAAATTGTCAGTAAAATTTTAATCTCAGAAAGACTCCAAACCCTGAGTGGGAGCCACCTGAGTGGGAGCACATGGAGTGGGCATGGTAAAAAAAGAGAAACTAGTCCTATGTTTCCTGCACAGACACCTGTGCTCTGAAGTGATGCTGCTGGAAGTGACAGTGAATTCACAGTGAAGTGTGAATCTACCCCCTGAGCCAGCAACAGCACATATTTGGCAAGAAGTTGAGAGAACCTTAAGCCCATTAATCTCGGGGGGGAAAGCATTCTGCTGTTTCAAAGAAGACTGATGCATGTGATGATGGCAAAGTTTTGAAGCATATACACAAGACTAGAAAGGTCTCTCCAGTTTCAACACTCCAGGATACATTCAAACTATTTCTAATTTTGGCAAGTGATACAAAGAAGAAAATTTATCTAGTACACACAGGTGTTGAGATTTGTCAAAGAGTGCTTCATTCTTTGATCAAAACTGGACTTAAACCATCTAAGTACATGTGCATAAAAGATTCCCATATCCCTCTTCCATACATACACTCAAAACATACAAACCAAGTTTCTGAAAAAAAAACCCAACTTTTTTTGTTTTTCAGGGAAGAGGATGCAAGCACTGAGAACTCTCTCCTTTCCACATGTGCATATCAGAGACCTCCTACAGACCAATACAGTTGTCAGCAGTAAGAAACATTTCTGGCTTTAAAGAAGAGAAAAAACGTGATCTTTCCAGAATGTACAGCACACCCAAGAACATACATGCAATTTAGGGCTTGACCTTTCTGTATTCTATTACATTTTCTAGTCTCTGATTTTCAGCCAGTTGCATCAAGAATTATAAAACTTATTAATATTTTTATGGAAAGGGAGGAGTAACTGAAACTTAATTCACTGAAGGCAGAGCCAAAAAACTTAAGCATTCACCACAGAACCGTCACGCTATAGTACATTTAAGCCCAAATTCCACAAAACCTTTGGGTTCTGCTTAAAATATGTACTTAAACATATAAGCAGTCCCCTAAAAACTGAACATCTGTGTTGTTTTATTGGCATCTGTGTTGCACCTCTCAGGTGCTTGAAGCCACATGATAAAAATACATTCTTTCCATTTAAAGTGTGCTAAATTTTAAGTATAATCTTACATAATTCCTTATTCAGTAAAGTATTTAAGCAAGTGATTAATTTCAAAGATGAAACAGCGTTAATCTGTTTGCTGAATGGTGACCAAAGATAATAAGACTTGAGAGTGTACTTAAAATTAAATATTTTGTAGAATTAGAGCCAAGTACCTACCCAATTGTACAGTTATACAATTTTCTTTAATGAGGTTTTGAATCAGCTCTAATATCCTTCTGATAGCTACAATTTAAATACCTTTCCTTAATTTAATTAAGGTTTAATTTAATTTTAAAATAATAGTAATTGAATTCTGAAACAGAGTGACATTTATACCATCCAACTGAACTTGAGAGCTGAAATAGTAAATCTGAGACCTGAATTTCAGAAATTTTGGGTTATTCTCAGAAGGACAGTACAATCTGTGCCACTACACTGTGCAAGTTTTCCACTATATTATATACTATACTAACATATAGTCAAGGTAAATTCATACAGCATGTTTCCCAGTCCAAAGGGACACCACTACACTCAAAACTCATTTTCAGATTATAGTTGAAAGATGGCTAAAGAGTAAGTTTCCAGCAGAGTCTCATAAAGGATGAATGAAACCAAAATGTAAAAAACTGATTCATATTTTCCTAGAAAAAAGATACTCAACTAACTTCTGTTAGTATTTTTATTGATATATTCAGATATAGGGCTAAAAATGTCAGTTGCTAGACATCAAAAAGAATAGCCCATATTTTGATATAAATGTTCTATAAACAGAAGTGAGTTCACAAGGCAGACACTTCAGGAAGGAGAAAAATTGCTGAAGGAAAACAAATATTACTTAGGACTGCCCTGTACAAATATTTACGAGTCATTTAAACACAATCTCAAGACAGAAAAAGGCCTAGGAATCAAAAATAAAATTACGCATAAAATGATAAAACCCCAAATTTGGACAAATTCAAAAAAACACAGGAAAAAGAGGACAGCCAGCCTGTCTTTTAACTGTGACTTCATTAAGCATCTCTGTGACTGGGCCCCGATCTTTGACTGCTGTTGCCTGCAGTGCAGCAGGTGCTGTACAATTAGAACTCTGCAGTTCAATCTCACAGTAATACCAAACACAGATCCTTTAATAACTGCAACAAAAGTGTCATATAAGAAGAGATCATGTCTTAGCAATTACTAAGCAAGCTTATGAAGGCAATTACAAAAGCCATACAGACCATTCTTACCGCTTCCTCAGAACGGTCACCCTTCGCAGTGAGATAGGTCACTCTGAACTGCTGGACACTGTAATCTGAAATGTCCCATGTCACCCTCAGACTTGAGGTTGTTTCATCATCTATAACAAGGTTCCTGATTCCTGGTCGAAAAACTAAGTAAAAAAATATTTAATTAATATTTTCTCAGCTCTGTTTTTTGATTTGAAATAATTTAAGTACTGTGCTAATTATCACCAAGCAGCTGCAAGCTCTGCTGAAGTCATGGTGGGTCTGCAAGTCCATCATGGGGCAAACCCATATAGTTCACTCATACTTGGGCTCAATAACATAAAAACTGTAAGCACTTATTAAAATAATAGTTCTTCTATTGATGCCTTAGGCAACACTATACTGCCAATTACATATATTATCACATCTGCTTTGTTTATCTTACTCGGCTTATGGAGCTTTAGAATAATCAAAACTACAATGCTACAGATGATAAATAATCCAGAAACATTGTTCCTTAAAGGTCAGCCTAATTCCAGGGAAAAGAAACAGAACACCCAAAACTAAACAAAACTCTGAAGAGTTTCCAAGCTCATATTTATAAAGGGAAAGATAAATTCTAGCTTAATTTTCCAAATTAGTCTCTGTACTCCTATGTAATACCACTGGTATCATTCACAGCCCCTACACTGTGTGACGGGTTGGCTCCTCATCCACACGTGGCAGGTGCAGGAAGTCGCCCACACAAAGAAGGGTGGTGCAGGAGAAGTGGTGTCCCTTCCCATCAGGAACTGGGGTTATCAGCTCCTCAGCAGTACCCCAGCTCTCTGCCCCCAGAGCTGATGGTGCCTGTGGGGAGCCTCAGTGCTGTGCCTTCAGCATCTGAACTGCTGGCAGCTGCTCTGCTTACCTGCTGTGGTGGGCTCAGAAGTTGTGGCACTGGTGGTAGTCACCGTGGAGGGCACTGTGGTAGAACTTGCAACTGAAAAAACAGGACTCAGATCACTAACAATTCAACAAGACATGGAAGTCACACTTTTGTTTCTAACTATGACAATGAAACTATTTGCTCACACATACAAGTATCCCACATGCTTCAGGCGTTTCAGAGACTACAAAGGAATTATTCATTTAGTTTACTTTAGGCCCATATATTTGCAGGATTAGCACTTAGATCTACAGACAAGACATAATTATAAACTGTATAATTAAATAACAATGCATATGTTTTCCCAGATTTTTGGCTGAACTGTGCATAATGACTTCCACTTCAACCACTTGTTAAGGTTGTCAGATTAATTAAATTGAAAGCTTTTTAAGAGTGCTTTATTTCTGTCCAAGTGAAAAACAGAAAGTATACTCAGCAACACTGGGCAATATTAGCATTTCAATGGGTAAGGACTCTTGCTTAAGAGAAGGTTCAAGATTAGGTCTACTGTTAAGTTACTAAAAATGAAATAAATTTTTGAACTTATATAAGAACTTATACATACAGCTGTTTACTGAACCAAGTCATTACCCATAAAAAGAGACTAGAACAATCTTCCTGATATACTGGCCACTGTTTTGACTATAAACCATAAAATACACTGTAAATGACTGTCAAGTTTTATCTTTGCTACTGTCATGTTAAATGTCACAGGATGCCTGTGTAAGCTGTTTTGGGCCATTATTTCAGGCAAGAGTGTATTCACCACTAGTGAGTATAAATTGCATAAACAAAGAAAGGTTATACTGAAAATTCCAAATATCTTAAGTGAACTTCCTGTAAATTATTTACTTTAAGACATTTAACACAGATCCCTTCCAAAATCTGATATATCTTCTCGTAAGGAACCTTGTTCAAAGACTAAATATTGAAATATTGAAATGAAGAATATCTTCCCAGATCCAAAGGTTATTAATACCACAGCTCAGACAGAGAGCCAAACCACCATTTTGATTCAAAGCCATCTCCACACAATATTAAACAAGAAAAGCAAAAAATACAGTCAGCAAAGCCCTGGTGCTAAACCACCACATTCTTCAATATTATAGCTACCCAAAGATGAACTATATTTTATATATAAGCTATAGGCATCAAATCTAAATCACTTAACATCTTTTAAAATTACAATTAAGAGTTTGTCTTACATGTAGCTCCAAGAACAGCAACAACTTCACTCTCAGTTTCATCATCAAAAACTGCCAGCAAAGAAACTTCATATTCTGTGTCGGGCAACAAACCCTCTATAACATGACTGTCTGCATCTCCATTTATGACAACCTAAGTAACGCAGTAAGATTAAAGAAAATCAGTTCTGCATTTGATCAATTTACATTAATTGACTAAAATGAAAGAAGAAAAATGAATTCTCCTTTAAAATAAATTATATCTACATTCAGATCTGCCCAAAAAATTTATTAGCCATATTGAAATAAAAAGTATCGTCACAGAATACATCTGAAAAAAAAAACAACTTAGGAATATTTTAAATGTGTAGTCTCCTGCTTTCACCCACAACTAATTGCTAAAGCTGGACATATGCTCTTTTTTTGCTTGAAAAATTACTACAATTCAAAACATTTATCAATTAAAGCAACATAACAAGGTAGATTAACTTTCATTCACATTTATACTATTCAAGCACTGTTATGCCAAATGTATTCAGCACCTCCACAGCCCTACAAAATGCTGTTTCTATACCAGAACCGTAATCCCAGTTATGATTTCACACTTCTGAATGCAACTGGAAAGAATATCTGCTGCAGACTTGGGGATTAGAAGAGATGTGCTGATGAGAAGTTTGCTATATGGTGTGAAGTTTTAAATAGTAATTTTCCTTATTTCAAACTTTGCACATGTGAATCTTCTGCTGCTGTCAATGTTAACTGTGCACAGAAGGTCTCACTTCAGATTTTTTTGTGTTTCACTTATTTTCTTGGAAGATACCAGCAGATGGGGAAGAGCTGGAGCGAAAGGGACTATAAAGCAGAGTGCTTTAGGAGCCTGAGCAGTGATTCTGGCAAAATGGGCTGACCAGTTTTGGGAATAGGTTTTAGGTTATGCAGACAGATACTACAATAAAACAGCCTTTTTCTAGGTTAACACTGACAAGTTTTTAAAGGTGGTCACTGTACACACAACATCCAAGTTAGATTTATAATGGAAATCAAACAATAGATACGTGCTGCAATCCACCGCAATGGTTAGCAGAAACAGTGAACCCCACTTCATTCTTTTAACTACCACAGGAGATTCCCTCAGTCGGTCCTGGGGAAAAGGGACCCATACCACAATTCAGTGCAACTTCAGAAAGTCTGAACTCAAATACAGAAAACAAAAGCAGAAAGAAATCACTTGGGGCCATGCCTTCTATAACTATCAAGTAATGAATCAGGCATCCCATGCTGTACATTTTCTGGCACAGATTTTCTTGGGAAAATTTCAGGAACAAGCTTTGAGTGAAATTAGCTGTATAATCAGTAGATACAAGTAATGCCTTGCTTTTCAACTCCCTAGAGCCTCTAGTTGAGTCTCAAATATTTATAAACTATCTATACATTGTTCCTGTCTCACATGTAACTTTGGCATACTTTCTGAAGCATCGCTCTCCACTCTCTGCCAATGAAGCCCACAAAAAACCATCACAAAGTGCTGAACTTTCAAGTGGGCAGGACAAAACCCAGAAACAAGCACACAAGTGTAACAGCAGGCATTCTCTACTGTAAAGGTCACTCTTAAATTTATTCTGGCTTTTTAGAGCTAACACCTCACTGAACCCTCCTAACCCATCAGCAGTGTGGGTGAAGTGAGCTGAGAGGTGTGTAATTCATCACCACCCCCTGACCCCACTCAGCTAATTGGCAAGTTGGGTCTTGGAATAAAGGCAGAGGGAGTGCATGTTGTTTCTCTGCATGACTGATCACTTAGCTGGGAAAGAAGCTTAAAGAGGCAACAGCCTGGAGGTATTGTGCTATCCTAGACCTGACCCCATTAGAGAGGTCATGCAAGGAGAACAAGAAAGCAGCTTGGGCATTTTTAATATTTCAACATGCTAAAATATTAGAGCTTCCAGCAGTTCGTAGTGAATACAATGAACAAGTGGAACCTTGTTCAAATATTTCTTGATAATTTATTCTCACACTCAAAGAACACAGATACCTTGAGCTTCACTTTAAAAAGCACATGGCTTAAAGGGCTTCTCTGACAGCTACTCATTGGAACTTAAATAGAAACAAATCAGTTCATCTACCAAAGAAGAAAGTGCTGGAGAATGACCTATGTCCACTCACTCATCTACCAACTCCTTCTTTTCCCTGCTCAATCCTCTAATTTCTTTCTTGCATGAATACCTCTTACTGGGTGAAAGGGAGGAAAGAATTAGGCTAAGCTAAATTTACGGAAAAAAAGGCCACATAATCTAAGCTAAATCTACTGCGTTCTGCCCCAGTGGATTACAAAACAATGCATGAAACCTAGGGCCAGGTGGGAAATGTCATCTTTCCCCCTGAGTTCTGTACCCAGATAAACAGTTTGCAGATGTGGCCTCTTTGCACACTGCTGATGCCAAGAGAGCAAGATGTATGAGAGTCATTAAAGACTGAGAAGTACAGAAGAAGCCAAAATGACGAGTAAATAAATAAAGAAAGGGAAAGAGGAAATGAAGCAGACTATGAAAATTTGGGAAAGTGAGAGCAAGTGTCTGTCTCTCTCTACTTGGAAAAAGATAATAAAAAAGGAAAAGCTAAAGGGATGAAAAATCATTTAAAAATTCCATCTGATGAAAAGGGCACTATGGACAACACACGCAAGGGCTTAAAGCAAAAGATACAGCATTGGGGGGGGTGGAAGGGAACAATATAATAAATTTATTATGTGTAAAATTTTCCCTTTGTAACGTTACATAACTAAGGCTTCACAGATAATTTTGCTGTGACAAGCACATTAGACAAATTTTGAGCTTTATGCTACTCTGGCTCAGCTACTGCCATCATTTTTACAGCAAAGTGAACAACATGAACTGAAGAGACATAAAACATCAATGCTAGTTCTGTGGCAGTTGGCATGTTACAGATAAGACTGATTATTCACAAAAGATCTCTTCTTTCCTCCCTTCCTCATCAAAACAGAACTGGAATATTGTTTTGATTTTTGTATAGAGATCTGTGCAGCAGGGCAGATTTCTCTGTAAATCAATTGGCCATATTTAAATGGCAAAAGTTGCAGCATAGATGTCATTAGAACGGAATTCTCTCTTCTTTTTCACCCCCTCAGAAAGTCAAGGCAATTTACCTCTTCTGATTCCCCCCCATCCAAAGGAATCCATGCCAATCTGTAAAATGCAATATTTGATGAGGTGGGCTTCCAGCTGACCCTAAAACTATCTGTTGATGCTTCATCAATTTCCAAATGCTGGGGAGCTGGAATTCTTTCTGCAAAATATTAGACAAAAGAAAAGTGAGGGTAAATTATTCTCTAAGACTTCCATAGATGGCAATGTCAGGCACATACCTTTTTACTTGCAGTTTGTTAAAAAGAGTATAAAATGAGAGGTAGACAACAAAGGCACTACAGAATTATTTGCACACTTACTTGTGCTTAGGGAAGTGGGTCTGTAGTTTGGGAAGGGGAGTAGACTCTACCTATTCTAACTGGACAAGATTCCTTGTCCTCTCTCCACTGATGGAGCTGCATTCAACCCTCAGCCCCTCTCCTTTGGTCAGAGCTCTATGCACCGTGCTCTTTTCTTCGTCTCAAAGCAAAGTCCCAACTTCTGCCCTTTCTGGACTCTGTGTCCATCTCCATCTGCACTTTGCATGTCACTGTCACCCTCTTGATCCACACATATCTTGTTCCTTCCTCTTCTACCTCATCTTTCTCCTTTCTTCCTCAAAGTGTTTCGCTTCCCCTTGTTATGTTGGAAAGCACTAATATGTGTCATTGGCCACTTGTTTAATGCAGAAGTACAGTTATAGAAACTACAGCTATGCTAAACAACCTACAGGAACCTTAAATGCCTTATATTTTCTCCTGTAGATGCAGTTCATCTGCATGTATATAAGGTTCTACCCTTTAGCGCCTGAACAGTTCACTGGTTAAACATATGCAAAACTCATTAAACTTCAGCTGGAGATACAAATACCATCACATTGAATAATGCTTCAGAATGCTGTGAAGATGTTTTCATGATATCAAGAGATTGCTCATGTGAGTAAAGAGGCAATTGGCTCCTCAGTAAGAGAGCAAAGAAGCCAAAAACACCAATGAAAATAACAGAAAGTATTCCATATATCTGAATTCACAGCCAGAGACACTTGCTGTAACTAATCTTACTTTCCAATAACGTAAGAGAGTATAAAATTTCTTCTTGGAAAGCCTTCAAAAGCTCGGCAATACTTACTTGTGGTAAAGCTGCCAGTAAGTGGTTCAGATTGTCCTTCATCATACAGGGAGAAAATAGCCACAGTATACTCTGTAAGGGGTGCCAGACTTTTCAGAGTATGGGTTGAAACACGACCAACTTCCACCTAGAGAAAGCATAACTTGCAATAGATATTGATCATACAATACATTATCAGTGTCTGCAATTCTGCTGCATAATAAACATACGGAAAGAGAATGTCATGTAATTAGTAGAGAAATTCTGTGAGACTGTGAGCAGGTATAAACTCAGGGCCATAAGAGCTGACAAAATCAGTTAAAATAGACAAACTACAGAAAAGGAAAATTTTGCTTATGACAAACCATGAAAAAGGAGAATTCAGACTTGGTAGGCCTAACTCTAGCTAGCATCAGCACTGATGACTTTTTGAGCTCTTAAATCCAATCCCTTATCATGGACAAACACTGCATAAACTGTTATATTTAACATTTGCCAAGAGATAAGATGACAATTTCACCTGGTCTCTCTCCAGGATGCAGTTAACTGACTTTGCCAGGCACATAAAACTCAAAGCTGGATGAACAGCTTATCAGTTCAACTACTCAGTGTCACAGTAGCTCAGCACCACAGGGGAAATGCTACCAATGAAGAGCAAACAAAAAAATGCCACCTGCTCTTTGAACAGATAGAAAGGAGCATTATAAAGTATAACTGTCGTGAGCCTGAGATGTTCAAATACCACTATGAGGAGTACAGTCAGGCATTTTATCTATATTAAGAGTAATCAATAGGAAGAGGTCGAATGATTTCTGATTTCTAATTTAAATTTCAAGGGACCTAGAAGAAAGAAAAGACACAAAACATTGCACTGGTATGCTCCCTGCTAAAGCAGGCAACAGTTTCTTCAGGTTCAATACAAATATGCCATCTTTTATAGATGAAAGGCCAGATATGTCCCAAACAAAACATAATCACAGATAACTTCTATTAATGACTTTTTTTTTTTTTGAAGGCTAAGTTATCCACGGCAACTTATTTTGTAAGAGATCTGGACTGTTTTCATAATCAAATCCACTTACTGTAATTTTGGGGTTTTTTTAAATTTCTGTATTTTTTTAGATTTCTGTATTAATATTTCTGTATTAATCATTCCATTACAGTTTTCATTCTATCACAGAATTTATTCTGTTAAAAGGTATTATAAAACACCTTCACAAACAAAGCATAACTAAATACTGCATAAGTAAATTATTAAATGCAAGAGTGTAAGTTAGAACAACTTGGTATCAAGTCAGCACTCTGTTCAAGCCAAATCCTGTGTCTAGGAAGAGACTTTTCAATATGTAATTAGAGAAATAAATGTTAAGGAAATGTGATTATGCCTTCAGTCTTTTTGAATAAGCTTGAGTCCATGACATATGATTTATCTAAAGGCTTATTATCTGAACTGAACCAAGAATAAATATTTGCATACCATACATTTAGTCAAGATCATGCTTGTACAGACCACTGTTCACTTGAGTAGTTTCCTTCAGTAGTGCCCCAGCAAATGACTGTTCTGATATGTAAGAAGTTCAGAGTTCACAACTACATATCCAATAACAACAAACCTTTTTTTGCACCAAGTTGCAGAATTCTCAAGCAAATATTTTTTTACAGCCAGCAAGCTTGTAGCTTTTGTTTATAAACATTACCCTTAACAATTGCAGAAGTTTGGGGAAGTTCGAGATTGGTTAAGGAAAAAGAAGTGCTAATAATTTACCTCATTGGTTTCTGTTCCATCTGTTTTAACATACATGATGCGATAGCCATTTACATTTTTGGAAGCAGGATCCCATGTTAGCTTAGCACTATTGTGTCCAACGTCAGAAAATCTCAAATTTGCTGGTGGGCTTAGAGGCACTTGAGAAGAAAAGGGATAAAACCATGAAAGTGATTCCAAGTTTTAGCTGTGTCTTGAAAATAAATAATGCATTTTCCATTCAAAAATTTTTATCACTAATATTTCTATTAGAAGACCTACATCAACACAGATATAAAAGTACTTAAAGACAGGTAAAATGGCTTAGCTCTTTGTTGGTACAGAACTTTTAGTTTTGCTAAATGCATCTCAATTAATACTGAAAAGCAAAGAAATTATGCTATTCATTGCATATTGTTCATTGTTGGTTATTGCAGATATCATAGCAAGACCTAGCCTACACAAAGCTTGCAACAAATTTGTGTTTGTATTTGTGAATCAATTTAATTCAACTAGAGCTTTATGCATTTTTCATGTGTATCCCAGCAAAAATATTTCATGACCATAGTATTTTGGTAAAAAAATTTCTGAATCCTAAAAGTCCCTGACATAAAGGTAAGTTTGTCCAAAAAGTGTAACTAGCTCCGAAGACTTCCAAATATGCTATTGTTTTACCTTTACTTGATCTTTTCTCTTTTATTACAGAAAGAAACTGTTTCCTAACAGCAACCCCAGTTAAAGCCATATTTATATACTATTTATTCCTTGACTGTCATGAGCTGAAGGAAAATGAGGTCATGCAAGAGAAAGTCTCAGATTTCATCCACTTTTCTGTCACACCACAGAAAGCAATTTGTGCTGTCTGTTACTCTCAGCAGTAGGTTCTGTATTAGCCCAACATCTGCTACTTTCCCCTGAATTGTGAAACCTCTCCCTATCCATCCTGCCTTCACACACACACTCCCCTCCAATCCACGTGGACAGATAAATATCAGCACTTCAGAAGCTGCTTCCCTCACACAAGAGCACATGGGGAAAAGCACAGATTTTAAACCCCTCATATATTATGTGGGATCTTTAGTCATGTATCAATTCAGAATCTGCAACCAGCTGAGGAACAGTCAAGTCAACTTGGCTCTGAGAAGAGAGAAGACGGGAACACATTGGAATTGTACTAAATGGGTTTGCCACACATTCTGGCATTCAGTATATTCCTCTGAGTCTAGTGAAGGGAGTATCACGTGCTGGCTTTCCTTTCTACTTTCTGTCAGTCATGGAATGCATTTCACTCCGCCATCTAGGTCATACAGCAAAATGCTTCAGTCTCAGCTCTTTTTTGGAACCAAACTCCTGACAACACTGCTCTCAACCAGACAGGCAGTCCTGATGCCAGACTTACGTGATATTTACAGTGAGTCTTGGATGAATCCTGGCCCCAAAATGAAACTACACCCCAGAAGGAGTTTGATGATCATGTCTCTGTTTGGCACGGATAAACGTTTTGCTACAGTAACCAAGATGATACAGTGTGTAGCATATTATTTACTAAATACAGATTATCAGATACTACACGTAATACTACAACAAATTTGGAAGATCACTCTTCAGGCAGATATATGCTCCAGAAGAAAATACTAAGAAGCCTATTCAGTAGTTGTAAGCTAGAAATAATCACTGAAAGAAAACAACAGAAAAAAAAACTGAAAAAAAAAAAGTAGCTTAAATCAGAATACGGACAGGGAAGATACTACTGTTGAACACTGACAGGTGTGATCACTAACAGCTTTCCTCCTCCCAGACTGCCTCTCTGCCTGATCCATCAAAGCCTGTTAGCAGAGAGCTTATTTGAATAGCTGTATATGAAAGAATCAATCGTCTTTCATATTGCAGTGCTAAAGACCAGAGATGGCTGCATTGTGTCAGTCTATAAATAAATGGAGGTTGCAGAGTAGTTAGGGTTTCTTTTTTATTCTGGTCTGATAGCAGCAGCAATGATGATGGGCTGACTAACATATGTTACTAGCTTCTCTGATCAGACAGTGGCCAGGAAACCTCAGTTTGTGCCAAAGTATCTGGAATTTGTATGTGATCTTCCATCCAATGTGTTAATCAGGTTTAGCACTGAGCAGTCTCCAAGACCATATGGTATGAAGCGAATTCAGCCTGGCACAGTCATAAACTACTGTTTAGGAGAAATGAAAACCAGATATTGGGCAGATACTGACCAAAAGGCAGAGTGGGGGGTACAGGCATGGGGGTGTGTGTGAGACAATGAGTGAGACACAAAGAGGGAGAAAATGACAGAGCCAAAAATTTGATCTTCCAGTTGTTGGGAATCTTCTACACTCATTTCAAGTCCACAGATATGCCCAGGTTGCACTACTTCACTATCGGCACTTGACTGTCTACAAATGCGCTCCTAGAGAAGACCCCGCAAACACCATTCCTAGAACTCCTTCCCCAGTTGCTTGCTGACCTTGCAAGCAATTGCTCTGGGCTTTCCTTTTCTTAGCATCTGCATGCCCAAACTTCTCTCACCTGTTAAATGCAAGTCACTTTCACACTGCCCAAGTCACTCATGCCAGGAGCACAAAACAAGAGGATGCACTCACTCCCCTGCTGGGAGCAATAGAGATGCCACTGAATGCAGTCCCAGAAATAGCCCAGCAGCAGCACAATCACTTATTTTCAAATCCTTTGTCTTCCAAATGCTGCGGCTGTTTAGGGAGTTGACATACAGTGCTGTGTACAGATTGCAGAGGACAGAATTTAGCTGGAAAAATTCTTACTGCTTATTAAAAACACAGCCTCTATCATGACTGCACAGGCATTTTCCAACCCTTTACCAGATGTTGGGCAGCAGGGGTTGGACAGAAGTCTTCTCTTTGCTTCTTTTCTGTCTGTACTACTACTGAGCCAGAGCAATGACTTTCTCCATCTGAGCAGGCTCCCCCACACACCTGGTTCTCTAGCTACAGGAGCTAAACAGAGCAATCTCAATTTAGAGCCAGTCAATTTAGAGGTGTGTGATGGCCTTCATTCACCTTCATCAAGTTTGGAAAACTGTCAGTTATTCCACCAAGATCAACATGGGCATCCATAGTACCACTACCAACAAGAGAGACAAGTTCACAATCCTGTTGCAAAATCAAGCTGTTTTGTAGAAATCCTCAGCCTCTGTAAATTAAGCATTCACTCTGGGAAACTGAAGTACAGTTAAGAGCCCTATGGACTATTCAAATCAGATTTTAAAAACAAATGCCTGGTCTAATATGTTCAGAGACTATTTGGAAAGTTTATTAACACTGAACTGAATACAGATATGTGCTACCTACATGTAGTTTCTTGTCCTGTAAGGGGATCACTGGCTTCTTCTCCAAACATGGCATAAACTGTGACTGTATATTCTGTATTTGGCAAAAGTCCATCCAGTTCAAGATCTGTTGAAGCCGCCCCAATTTTTATCTAAAAACCCCATAAAAAAAGACACATTATTTCTGAAATAGTTTATAATAGGGAAGAATACTAATTACACACTTGAAATAAGGTATGCTGATCAAATGCTCTGCCGAGTGTTTGTCTGATACTGTGTCTGCAGTACTTTGCTCAAGATTTTGGGATAATGCACAATAATCAAAAGATCAAAATTGTCAAAGAGCTAACACATAGATAAGAGGGCTTTAAAAGTCACTGCTCATACTAGCAATAACAAAATATTCCTCTCCAGAATAAGCAGCTACTAAAGTCTTTTCATTCTCAGCTACACTTCATTTCATCTTTGGTCACAGATCTGAAAATCACATAAAATCACTGGAGGAGCTGATTCCCATTCCCACTGAGGCTCAGATTTGTTGCTGTTTAAGGTGTGTATCATTTTTCTCCTCCACCTTTCACAGAGAGCCACATGGACTGACTATATTTATTTCTCTGGGGTAAAGCTTAGGCCTCCTGAACCAGCTAGTTCTCAAGGAGGCCCCAATTTTAACAGAATAAAGTGCTCACAGCCACTCATTTAGCAGACAGCACAAGTCTATACCAGCTTTCAGTAGCTTCCTGTGCTCTCCACAAGCTCACATGCCCCTGCATGCTTTTGAGTGTTTTTGCTTGAATACAGATGTTGTACATAACCTTAATTATATATATAGAAACTTTAGCATAAAAACTTTTAAATCCTAGGCCAGCAGTTCCGTTGGAACTATGCTAGCAACTTTAGAAAAGTCTATTGGCTTTACTTTTTAGTGACAAAAGACTAGACTTCACCCTGTCCCACCTTCTTTTCCTTTTAAAAAATGTGTTCTAAAATCACTTTTGATGGAAAGCATTATTTTCAAATTTAAAAGTAAAAGTTGAACAGAACTAAAAGAAAAACAATGAGGGTCAGACCTACAAATGGTATTTACATGATGAGAACAAAGGCTAAAGCTCATATTCTTCAGATAGCACACTTAGAAAATATCTTAAGTTTTACTTTTTTTTGTCTTCCTTTGAGTGTAAAGTTTTATACAATGATAAAGTATCACCTCATACATAATTTCAACAGTCACTTAAATTCAGTTGAAGTCGTTGCATTTTTAGGACAACGACATATAAAAAAAACCAACTGGCAATTGCACTTTATTTGTAGTCTGTAACACATACAGTACTTGATGTAGTCATGGAAAAAAATGCAAAGTATTTGCCAGTCAAGTTGGAGGTTAAAGGACACGTACTAGTTCATTCTTTAAAGACTGATTTTTTAAATAATTGCTATACAAATGAAAGCTCAGTACATCACCTCCTTCTCATCTGCTGCCAGTCCTTCCGTGAGGGGAGCATATAGGATCATGTAACCTGTGGCACCCGCTACTCCATTCCACTTCACTCTCATGCTGCTCTGCGACACATCGTACAATTGCAGATCCGAGGCCATTGGCAAGGCGACTACAGCGGAACAAGAGACAAGCAATTCAGTTGCCTCACTTGAACAACCAGCTATTATTCAAACAGTTTATTTTGCCCCAGGAAACACAAGGGAATACAGCTCTCTCCACGCATGGAAGTACTGTGTGCATGCTACAACTATGAAGAGATGATTGGTTCATAAAAGATTGCAGAATTAGAGAAACAAGGAGATTATGATCTAAACCAATTCTTATGCCAGGGAAGAGCTCTGCCTTACAAAGCATTTCAGCTATTTGTCCTAAATGGCTCTGAATACTTCCAGTAGGAGGATTTCTGTTCTTTGAGCACCAAATTGTTCTCTTCTGATCTCATTCTTCCTTTTCCCTGATCTGTAAGAGGATTACCAATCACTGTTGAAGAATATGCAGAGCTGCTGTTAGGAACCAGTAGCATTTTTAAGGGATGGCTCTTGCTAGGAATAGTTCCCAAGCCAGAGCATGGGTGTGACAGCCATGAGGTACAAAACCCTGGAGAAAATCCTGGATGAGCACATTGCACATGTCAAAATATTTAAACTATAAACTGTTGCGTGTTTAAGGCCTGGACTGTCCAAACTGGCTCCCAGGCCTGTGTCAGTGGGATAATGCAAATATGGGCAAGATCATCCATTGCAAATCATGGTGAATAATAACCTGGCAAGTGAGAGCAGGCTGAGTGGAATTCAACCAGTATTAGGAGGTTTACTTGTGAATTTAAGGCACTGATACCAGAACATAGCACCAGCCTGGGTTTCTGAATATTTCTTTGCATTTCTATAACTCTAAAGAGTAGCATTTTGCACTTCCATGTTGTCCTCACTTTCTTCCTCTCACAAAATAACATCCCAAGGTCTCTTTGCTGTTACACCATTTACAGATCCAATCAAAATATTCAGTCACTGGAGAGCTATGAGGTAACTTTGACTTATCCTCTGGAACTTCTACATGTGGATAGTCCCTAAAACGACTGAAAAGGTTTGAAAAAAAAAAAAAAAGGAAGGCTATTGCTAACTGATGTCAAGCCTTTAATATTAGGAACTCAGAGAGACTATAATAGATTGGATGTTACGCTGCTACAAAGCTCTGCTTTGCATATTTCTGAAGAATCTGATCTGCAAACAAAGATTCAGCAGCAAATTCTAACTACAATCACAGAGCTTCACTAATCTCCCTGTCCAAACAAAAAACTGCACCCTGTCTAGCTGATTTCTCCAAGAAATAGTTTATCCCTTATACTATGTTCAACAAACTGTAACAGAGTTCTTAACTTCCCATGTACAAAACTTTCTTGTTGAGGCCATTCACTCAGACTGTTATTCAGGTCTGTAAATGGTGGCAGAACTTCAACCCAGGCCTCTCTTTAGGTTTATGCTTCCAGGTTACCCATCTACACTTCCAAACCTTTTATAACCTACCTCCATCCTATTTAAGTCCCTGTTCTTCTGTTGATTTATATTCCCATGAATTCCCACAATTCCTCTCATTACAGGGAGAAATCGCCCATGAGTATTTTTAAATGTACTTCAGACTCCTTGCCCAGAGCTCTGTTCAGACCTCTGGTACTTACAGCAAGAAACTACATGTTGAGATATCCTGAAGGCACTTTGTTCCACATTGTCTCATTCCTACTCAAACTGCCCCAGGATCAGAGAGAGAGTATCCATCACCTGTCCTTTTCCTTATTTTGATTCTAAAATTCTGTAAGAAAAATACCCCCTAACTTGTGCCTTGTATTTTCTCTCTCAATAGGAGTTGGTAGATACTCTAGCAATATATATAAAATAGTTAATGAAGAGGTGACTGGAAATAAAAGGTGGTATTTTCTACTGGAATTTTTAGCTGAGGAGTTTGGAATCTCAAATATGAATATATAGTAGATAATGCTGGTTTAGAATTTATCCCTGTTGCTGGAATAAACTAAACCAGGTAAAAATATATTTGCAGCAAAATTAAAATGTGAATGCATTTCATATTTATTTCAAGTTAGAAGCAACAATTAAAGTCACAGAACATTCTAATTACTGTACATTACGCTTATACATCCAACTGTTTGGATTCACATACCTGTAAACCATTTTCAATGTTCTATATGAACAAATGCAATCAGTGACTACTTTAATCTGTCAGTATCTCACACAAAGGCAGGAATGTAAAGTACAATTTTCCATAATTCTGCATTAGGATAGTAAAAAAATACTTTAAAATTGCAGATATTTTAGCATGTGGAGTGATTAACACTTGCACATGTCAGACTATTACTTCCAACACACTATCAAAGACAGATGTATAAATTGCTTGATGCTGCATGACCTTGGGGTGTGATCTGATCACATCTCAGAAAGCCAGCAGGGCTGGGCTCCGTCAGAACTTGACTCAGTGACTTCAAAGGAATACCAGGTGCAATACAAAACAATCCTGTTGGCTCAGGATGTGACTGCTCCTTCTGCCTCAATAAATTAAACAGGTCCTAACATTGTGTTGTGGGGTATTAATATGGCTGGAGATGACATTTTGGGAGACTGAGACCAATTGAGAAATCTCAAATAATTTTATATTATTATGTTTTATTTTCACATTGTGAAAGTCAGCACTGACACAGAAGCAAATTACCATTTAGGATGAAAGTCACCTCTGGAGATGATCTAGTCCAACTAACTTCCCTGTTCAGTCGGGGTCAGCTAAAGCAGGTTGCTCAGAACCTTGTCCAGTTGGGTTTTAAGTATCACCAGAGATGTAGACTCCACAACCTCTCTGGACAACCTATTCCACTTGTTGACCACCATCACAATAAAACTGTGTATTCTCCTGTTCAGATTCAATTTCATGGGTTTTTAATTTGTGCTCACTGGCTCTTTTCCTATCAGTGGGCACCACTGAGAAGCATCTGGCTCATTCTTCTTCATTTCCTTGCATCAGGGATTTTGACATATTGGTGAAATCACCCGAGCCTCTCTTCTCCAAACTGAACAGTCCAACTGTCTCAGACTCTTCTCTTACAAAAGATGTGCCTATCCCTTAACCATTGTGGCCTTTCACTGGAGTCACTACAGTCTCTTGCACTGGGGAACTCAGCACAAGACCCAGCATCCAGCAATGCCTCCTCAGTGCTGAGCAGAGGGCAAGAATCACCTCCCCCAACCTGCTGACAATCATTCTCTAATGAAAATAATAATGCAGGAGGCTCTTGGCCTTCTTTGTGACAAGGTGCTTTGCTGGTTCACAACTTGTTGTTTAACTGAAGCCCAGCCCTTCTCTGAAGAGGTGCGTTCCAGCTGGTCATCCCTCAGTGTGTACTGACACATGGGGGTTTTGCTCCCCAGAGCAGGACTTTGCACTTCCCTTTGTTGAACTACATAAGATTAAACCTGCTTTCCTCTTCACATTGCTTGCCAGATTCATCTCCAAGTTGGCCTTGGCTTTCCTGAACTTATCCCTGTGAGATCAGACAGCATCTCTATAGTTGTGGGTCATCTGCCTATTCTTCCATCTCTTTTAAACTTCCTTTTATGTCTGAGCTCTGTTAAGAGTTTCTTGATTATCCATGTTAGTCTTCAGTCACCTTTGCTTGATTACCTACTTGTCAGTAGGGACCTTTCTTGACCTTGTAGGATGTGATCTTCGGGCATCAAGCTGCTCATTCGAATCCCTCTTCTCTCCAGGGCCATATCCCTTCAGACTCTTCCCACAAAATCTTTGAAGACACTGAAGAATGCTATCCTGAAATCTGGAATTGTGGTCCTCCTTTTTAAACTCCTCTCTCCTCTCAGAATCCTGAATTCCACCACCTCACGGTCATTACATTCAAGGCTACTTGTGACTTTAACATCCTCCTCCCCACATCAGTTCTTCCTTGTTTCTAAGTACCAGCCACAGCAGAGCACCTTCCCTTGTGGGCATCTTGACCAATTGTGTCAAGAAGTTGTTATCAAAGCACTGTAGAAGTCTTCTTGATTGCTCTAGCCCTACTGTGCTGATCTTCCAGCAGGTATCAGCTACTGATACATCACATATGGACTTCCTGTCCCCTAGTCTGAACTATGAAGTTCCTCTTTACTTCCATTCCTACTACTTTCTTTAAAAAGTAACTGCATTTTGTATAAAAATACCCAAAACTGTAAATGTATTAAGTCTTACAATATCCCAAGTCCCCATTTTACAGACAGAAAATAATTGAATCATTGATAAAGAAACCTATATAAATCTTCAAAAATCTTTGGGAATCACTTGCAGGTATTTCTGGCCCCACCTAATCCTCCCCTCACAAGATCATCTTCGGCCACAAACCTATTTCATACAGTTTGGCTCCACACCCAAAGCATAGGGATGTCCCAATTTAGGGTTCAATACAATCGACTTCAAAGTTCAGCTCAGAGATAAAAACTTTCTCAGTGTTTAAATATTCACAGAGAATTTGGACTTAGGAACTTAGCCCAGAACTAATTCAAACTAAAATTAGTTTAAGGCACATGCACTAAAATAAGCTAAATGGAAAAAAATTCCCTTCTGTATTTCTTTTTCAAAAAGACTAACACTTACACAGTTTGACTGAATGCAGACAGTCCAGTATGCAACAAAGATGCGAAAGATACTCACGTGTAGTTTCCGTTCCACGGAGGCCCTCACTGGCAGCATTTGAGTATATGGCAAATACAGCTATCTGGTATTCAGTTAAAGACATCAGGTTTTTCAGAACTGCTGTTGATACACTTCCATCTACCACAACCTGTTTAAAAGAAAGTTTAACTAAATATGCGTAAAGCAAACTAACTATATTACCCTCAAATCAATCAATCCCTCTTCCAGGCAATTTTTACACTGGCATCTACAAATCAACACACTGCAGTATAGTAAAACGTCTGAAAAAAACAGCAACAACATTCATAATCAAGATGTTTAGCTGATATAAGTTGCCATTTAGAACACAGGAATAGCTTAGATAAAGTGTATGGCATCCAGTTAAGGAGTATATATGTGGCACTTTTTGATATAATATCACAAATATTCCTTAGTACTACATACATACTCACATACAGAGTACTTCAAACCGACATTAATACATATCCATGCTAAACAAGTTCCTAGTAAAAGGGGAAAAAAGGAGCCAAAAATTTAACTTTAGTTCAATCTCTTTGTTCTTTGCCATTCCATTCAATTTTATAAGTTGTCAGCCAAAGCCAGAAGCTTGTTCCACTGCATTTTTCCCCATCTCCAAAATGGTCAAGTCCTACTTAAATAATCACCTCTCTCCAAATTTTGACTGACAAATTGTGAATGTCCCAAAATATACACCTATAGCATCTTCTTTTATGAATAATTATTTTCTCAGAACTGAAAAGCTGTCTTGCCACCAACTCCTACCTCTTCTGTTCTTGTAAACAGATGGGTGAAGGGCAAGCCTACAGAGCTGGTTCAAGTTACTGTATGTGTAAGAAAAACGCAGGCATTTCACCCCACCCCCTGAAAGTGCTTATTTTTACACTTGACTCCTTTACTTTACATTGTAAACAGAAAAGCAGCCTGGCTAGCACCTAACCTTTGTCACCATCCGCTATGATCCTTTTTGTAGTGGGCTTCAGAGCCCACACAGGGAATTTCAGGGTAGATGTAAAGTAAGACCATGGATCTCCTGTCGGGTTAGTTGCTGCTGCTGCATTAAAAATTTCTGGGAAGCTTTTCCTCCTATTACCTCTTCCGGTGGTCCTCCTCGAGTGGGATAGTACACAACCCTGTATTTTTCCACTTTGCCTGGAGCATGGGTCCAGCTAACCCGGAATCCTCTCGCTGTCACCTCTGATGTGACCAGATCCGAAGGAGCCCCAAGTGAAGCAATTGTGCCTAGGTTAGAGACAACACAAATTTTTTCATTATTTGGTTTGTTGTATTTGTTGAAGCTCTAAAGATCATTCCTTATCAGTACTGTGGCTACTACACACTTAGGTTATTTTCAAGGAAACAAGTAAGTAATAATGAGTACTGCACATGGATTTTCACTGGGACTAAGCTTCCCCGGTCTTTCATAAACCTTTATATGAAAAAGACAAAATACAAAACTAAGCCTTCCTGTCCTTCCTCACATCACTATCTCAAGACCCTTCTTTCTGGTTTGTTTTTTTTGTTTTTGTTCCAGGTTGCTTTCTTCCCAGTCATGAAAAACATACAAGTACATATGTGCTCTTGTGATCTCCTGTGCTCCTCTGAGGATGGAAGCTGATATTTTGTCTGTCAGCCAACTGAAGAGATGCAGTGAACAGTCATATTCTCTGGCAATCGTTCCTTTCCACAAAGATGTCTCATCTCTCTATGGTTTTTTCATCCTCTCCCTCCCAGTTTCCCAACTGACTACTCCCTCTACAAGACACAGCTAATATTCTGTATTTCTTCCAGTTTCCAGGTCAATAAAAGAGGAAAAAGATGGAATGAAGCCCTACTAACACACACTTCTTCATAGCACAGGTAGAAATATCTGTGACAGACTTCCTTACTGATATATATCACCAGCTTACTGAAAAATCGCTCAGCATTTCTCTGATATTAAGGAATCAGAAACCAAGAACACAAACAAAATCCACTGAAGCCTTTCAGAAAGAATTTCCTCAGGTAGAACTGTTTCTCTGGCAAATTGCAACATTTTTCCATAGCCAGTTTTTTGGTTCAGAAAAGCAAAAAAAACTTGTAGCCAATGGAAGTGTTTTCATAGAAAAACAATTTTCTTTACCACCAACTTTTCTTGTGTGCTGAAATATATTTTTTTGTGTGTGTTAAAAGAGAAAAAAGGCTGTCATCAGGAAGGGACAAAGCAATCTAAATAGTTGAAACTTCTGAAAACTTATGAGATAATAAAAACAGTAAGTTAGGAGATGGAAAGCACAGCACAAATGTAACAATTCCGTGTGCAGCTGTTAAACTAATTTATCCCCAAATCTGTGTATAATAAAAAGAATTTCCTTACCGACCTCTTGGAAATAGTTACAGCAGAATGAATACGTATTTTTGTATTTCTGGGTACTACCAAATACCATAATATTTACCACTATCAAAGACAGAGAACAAAACATCACAGATATCAAAGCAAGAATAAAACATACCTAGGAAGATAACTTTGCTGACAATGTACCTTCTTGCAAGCAAAAGAATATAGAGCACAACTCAAGTTCCAGAAGCCAGCCCAGAACTTAAGACTTGTAGCCCTAAGTTCATCAGAAGTTACATTCTTATACAATAAATTATATTATACGCTTTTTTTCTTATTCACCTTTGATTTCCTTTTCCTGTTCCTCTACTCGTGAGCACACTGTTCTGGTAAGACCCTCAACAATGGTGTGCATGAAGTTAAAGTCAGCCACGTTGTAGACGTGTGTGCTGTCAGGTTCAGAAGCAATCTCTTTGAGCTCATTTATATCTGCATTCTTTACACCTTTTATCAGAAAGAAAAATGAAAATATTCGCAATGAAAAAGAAAAAAATCTTGTACACACAGGGATTGATAAAAAATTACTAATATCCAATTCTATTCATTTTAATGACCAACTGCAGATTGTTCTATTGTTAAGATCTTAATTCAAGACTTTAATTTCTGCCAGCATAAGTGGCATCTTTTCAGCTGCCTCCTGACAATGTATTATCTGGATATAATGCTAAATTCCAATTATAGAAGCAATGAATTGGAGAACATATTAAAATATATAAATTAATGATGATACTTATTGGATACAGACAGAAAAGAAACAATTCTTTAAACTGGAGAGCAACAGATACAAATACACCAGAGTATAAAAGGACACAACATATGGATATGGCAGAACACACACCGATAGCGAACAGCTCGATGCCAGCATCTCGGAGGTTTTTAGCAGGAGGGATAACATCATCTTGGGACTTCCCATCAGTGATCAGTATCCCAATTTTAGATACTCCAGGTCTTGCACCTGCTTCAGGCTTAAAGCTGTTTTCCAAAATGTAAGTTAAGGCAAGACCTAAAAAGGAAAATATTTTAAAAGACTTTAGGAGGTGAAAACGTCCCTTAATTTTGCGAATATCACTGTGTTTGTTTTTCCACTCAATTTAAAAATTGAGAAACCTTTTGATGAAGAATAAATATAAAAGAAGAATTTATTTACTGAAAGATTAAATTCCAACAAGGAGCCTAAACTACAGAGAAGATGAAATTTATTTTTAATAGTCAGTTGATCGATCAATGTACTTTAATCTGGCTATGGAAACCTAAATTGATCTTCCTGAAAATGCATCATTTTTTTCTTACTCTACCAAGCTAGAACAGGAAGTTCCCTCTCATTCTACCAACATTGCTTATATGAAAGTACATGCTCTCAATAGCTTAGTAAACCCCTGTGATACAGACAGTCTTAACTTTCGTTTGTTTGTTTGTTCTTTCTGATTTAAAAGCTGAAGAAGAGCTTTATTTAAGCTTAGGAAGAATCTGATTTTAATAAATGCTAATTATTTAAAGGGAAAGAAGAACAACTCCAGGACAAACTTACATGTCACAGTGAGCTCCTATCTGAAAACTCTCATAAGTCTCCAGCAGCAGAGGTTCCTAACTCACTTTCTTCTAACATCCACATAAAATAATCATGATAATTTACTTCTTCCTACCACACAGTAATTTCACTCCTAGAATCACAGTAGAGTCCTTCTGCCCCTTTGTCCCACTGCAATCATTCCTTCTACCAAAATAAAGGCTGTTGCACATTCTTTCTCCCCTTCCCTACCCACTGGAAAAAAAAAAAAAAAAAAGGAAGACAGCAATTTACTTAAAGCCACGTCTGGGTCTTTGGATATATCATTCCCCTGGCAAGACAGCCAACATTACTAACTGCTGCTTTGATGACACTGGAATTGTATTCAGAGACTGTCAGGCATCCCCTCTTTATCCATCACTAAGTGTCTCTGGGGCTTAAGTGCTCGAACTACTCAAAGGTCAATGGAAATCTAAAAGCCCCAGGTGGTCATTTGAAAGGTTAGTATTGCCAGTTGTCAGATATTAAAACAACATTCTTTCCTTCTCCAGAATAAAGCTCTGTGCATTGAACATTATGAATGGATTTTGCATTTTCTTCCTAGCAGGTAAAAGATTTTACTTCCAGGACAGAAAGTTTATGTACACTTTGTTTTATGAGACCCTATCCTGATATCCAGTAAAGCCAATGGACAAGCACTTAGAAAAGACTTAAAGGACACTGGATAAAGCCATTAGCAAGCTGCAAAACCCCTGTCCTTTTTACCCCTCATAATAAGCACTAACACTGTCTGTGCAGCAGAAGATGTTTTTAATAAAAGGAAAAAGCTAAAACATACACTGTACCTGTTAATGTATTCCCTCCCTTATATGGGAGATTACGGACTGCATCCAAAACAGCATCCTTTGTGCCATAGGCATTCAAATGCCATTCGATTCGGGGATCACCACTGTACTGTGCAAGACCTAAAGAACCAGAAATTATTGGTAATCCACTGGACAACAGAGTAGGGGTTTTTTGAAGTATCTACACTTTATCTACTTGATTACCAATACCTTACTGTAAGTAGCTCTGCTACTATAGTAGAAAAACTTCAGTGGTTGACAACAAAATTAATATGTTCTGGGTGACAACTCCGCAGTTAATTTTCAAAGCCTTTTGCTCGAGTAATAAGTAAATGAGAAGCAAACAAGTACACAGCTTCTTCAGAGTCTTTTGACAGTTCAAGACTATTTTTTAAAAAAAGAACAGTTTTACTTTATACACTTTTGAACAGTAGCAGATCACAAGTATAACATTTGAGCCAGTTTAAATCAAAAGAAAAGCCTTCCACTGGCACTTTCTGCCTCTGAAAATTAAACTGCAAGGACTTGAGCTAATGCTGACTGAAGTTAGTAAGGCTGCTTCTATTGTTTTTATTTTTCCACTGACATTGCATTAGCATTTACCTAAGTTGAGGATCACAGTAAGCTGTGAGGAACACAAACATTCCAGCAGCATTACTCTTTCGATAGAAGTGCTAGTTCAAGATGAGGATGAATCTCGCAAAAAAAGTACCATTAAGCTATTAACTATCCTGAAATGATAACATTTTTATATTGCTAAGAAGAATTAGGGAAAAACTATGGCACCTTACCTACTCTTGTTTTCTCAGATCCCACATTGAAAGCGGAAACCAGGTTTTCCAGGAACAGTCGAACGAGTCTGAAATTGAATCTGCCAATACTCCAAGAACCATCTACTAGTATCACAATATCTGCAATTGCTGGAGTTTTACAGGTAAACAGGCTTCCTGTAAATCATTAAAATTAAAACAATATTAATTATTCAACAATAAAACCATAACTCGATAAATAAATACCTTCTTCCTCCCACAAAGCTTAATAATTTAAGCTTTCTTCCATGGTACAAGTGACAAATAAGCAAAATTACTAAATGTGTTTGTTCTATATTCAGTAATGGAATAGTCTGGCCATTATCTACTTCCATTCTTTCATTAAGGTGTTCAAAATTACTGTTGGGAGACCCATAAAAATAAATCTTCCTTCTAAAAATAAAATACTTGAGAAAGAAAAAAAATTAACTGCAATAGAACACAACCAAACCAGCAGTTCATTTTCATTCCCAGTGTACATATACAATTTCAGTCCCAGTACACAGTTCATGACACTTAACCTTAGGCACAAAGAATGCAGAGAGAGCTACCTAGAGATGCAGACATCCAAAACAGTTATCAAGGCCCCTTTTACAGTCAACATGGAAAACCAGGTGTTTCTATACATCTCAGCAGCTCTGCAGAAAACCATCAGCTGCCACTGTAGACTTGTAAAGTTAGAACTGAATCTCACCCCTGAGAGTCTAGAGCAAAACTGGAGGTCAGTTGAATCTGCTGTATTACACCTAAGTAGGAGGCAGTCAATACAGCAGAACTAAAATGCAAGACCTCAGATTCAAATTCACAGTCTCAAGGAGAATGAGCACCACATGAAGCTTTAGCCTTACAGATTTATGTAAAACACAAAAATACAAGAGCATTAAAAAACAAACAAACAAACAAACAAACAAACAAACAAACAAAAAAAAAAAACCAGAAAAGATCTGATGAGAATTAGCAGAGATACATGTTAATGGTCTCTAAGGTTTAACAAACCAATAGGGAAATCAGAGGAAATGGAAGTAGAGATTAGACACAAATTGTACGATAAAACAACTGAGAAGCCTAAACAGAAGTGTCAGTTTGAGAAAATGACAGTAAGAGAACAGAAAAGATTTCCACAGCCTCAGACATGGCTGCCATATTCAACAGAGGTGTTTATGTGACTGTAAAAGTAAAGTTGCTGAAACACTGGACTCACATGGTAGGGAAGGAAAGCAAAGGAATGATGTTACACAGGTATAACAAACAAGAGCTTATATTTGAAGTACAAATATAGCAAACTCCCCAACAGACTGACTATAGAATAAAGATGGAAGTAGGAAAGCCAAAGCAAAGCAGGTTAGTAGAAAAGGTCATCATGAACCATTTAGGGTCATGTATCATGGTCCTGAATACAGTAAAAAACAAATACAGATTAATGAAATAAGCTGCAGCCCAACTTTGATCATAATTTCTGTCAGGATCCACTTCATAAATTAGATCACAAAGAATACCAACACCTAACATGGTACTAACAGAAATCACCAAGTATACTGCTAGAAATGACCTTGAGCAGAGATATTCAGCAAATAAAAGAAATAATTCAGTAAGAAATAATCCAAGAGGTGCTTGCATTAGCTCACAAGAAGCTTTCCTGTTACAGAGGGAATAAACCATATGGCTAGCAACTGAAAATTCTGACACCATATTATTAATGACAATCTCTTCATTAAATATAAAACAACAGTCTAACAAGCAAAAACAATCTGATGTGCAGAAGGTCTTCAATTGGTAATAATTAACAGTTAGACCCAAACTGTAGTGCAAATCCACTGAGCATTAAATCCAGTCCATAAAGTTACAGTTAATGTCTTAAACATGTACTACAAATGTTTTTAGAAGAACAGGGAACATTTCCTACGTGCAGCTAGCAGTGCAGAATAAGTTCTAAACACATGACAAAAATTCCACTTACAAAGATGCCAAAACAAATATTTTATTTTAGTTTTTACAGTACAAGACAACACTATTTGAATTGGCAACATATTTTAATGTATTAACACTGGGGAACATTTAGTAATCATCAGAAAAATGTTCTTAAATTGGAAGATAAATCCAGTGGAGGTCCAAATCTTTATGTCACTGAAATCAATGGGAAAACTTCCCTTGATTTCAGTGGGACTGGAATCTATTTTGTGATTTAACAGGAACAAACTGGTCATTGCAAAATTAATTTTTTAAATATCTTTGCCAAATGAACTTCCTGTTAATCAGTCTGCATTTCTCGCAGTACATGAACATGTGGTTCAATTGTGCCATTCTCCCACTGGCCACGATGAGCATCCCCAGCTTCAAAAGAACTGCTGGCAAAGTAAAAGGCTGCTCAACACCAGGAAGAATGAAAGCACTGGACTCCTGATTCACATCCAAGCAGCTGTACTGCAGCACAGATGTACCTTTTCAGTATTATCCCAGCAGTTTAATCACATAGTCCAATGAGAATAACAGGATTTGTGTGGCTGTATTTTCCTTCTCTAATTCTAAAATCTTATGCTGGATATGAAAACCAGTTATTACTCTGGGTCTTAATCATTTCATATCAAAAGGTTTTGCCTATAAGGCTTCTTTAATCCTGTAGTGATGGCTTTGTGAATAAAAGCTTTTATTGTTTTTTCTAAATCCATTCAGCTAGGCAAAATCCAAAGAATAAAGAAAACAATAACGACATTCCTTTCAATATTTTATTTCCACATCATCAGATCAGAGCAAATAGTATAATGCAATTATTTTGTTTTGTTAAAGAAACGTGTGGTTTGATCCAAGATTGTAATGCAAGGTCACAGTGTGAAAATTTGATTCGTTCTTCGCAGGTGGGAGATACTTGTTGAATCTTTTCTGCATAAAACATTTAGGTTTTGTTACTTCTGTACACCCACTATTTGCTTATGTTTTCTCCTTGTTGTACTTAAAAGATTTGTAGAAAGTTCCCTAAAACGGAATAAACAACAGTGAGATATTAAACAGAATAACACACTGATAGAAATCTTTACAACCTGATAAGAATTCAAACACCATGACATTCTAGTTTATAAAGTTAGTCTAAAAGACATTGTGTAGCAAATGATTTCTGCACCCCACTGGGATTAGCCAGTTTCCATTACCAGTTCTTGCAAATGTCTTTTTCAATAATCTCTCCATATAACCATACATAGTCATAAATTCCTGGAGAGTTTGAGGAGAATGTTGAACATTTCAACTATCTACACATAACTTTAACAGGCAATTTTCCCAACAATCCTTCTAAAGGAGGATGATAGGAGATCATTCCAAATAATAAAGCTTTCAACAGTCAGTGTTTTAGTCCACTAAAAGTTCCAATAGTGTGATCAGTTTATGCTTTTACTCAGTCACCAAGAAATGAGCAGTGAGAAAGAAGGTCCCACTTGCCTCTGAGTTATACAATACTCACCACTTTCAAGAGCAGGATGGTAGGGAAGAGAACATGTATTACCCAATTTTGCATAGTGCTCCCTAATGTTATTTAGAAAGCACTATTATATTTCAAGTGCTGCACTCCACAGCAAACAACAACAGAGCCTGTGGTTTTCGGGTAAGCAAAAATAACAGAATTGAATATATCACAAAGTTAGAATAAGAGCTTATATATTTTACAACAGCAGCTGCCTTCAGTGCATCCACTTGGTGGAGAAATTTTATGGGGAGAAAGTAAATTAATGGACTTTCAATGACAAATATACAATCTTCCTAACATTACTTGGCAGAAGGAACTTACCACTCTGCCAGGAAGCTAACTGAGGAGGCAGGGACATGGTCTGCTCCTTTCTGCTTGTCACAGATGAAGGAATAGGCTCAAAATTTCACCTTCAAAGGCACCAGCACACAACTAAAGGCTACCAGCAATGTTTTATGACAAGGTATTGGCACAAAACCTACTTCGGTATTGCCAAAAATCATGTCATCATCAAGAATTTTTGTTCCCTTTTTTCAGTGAAATCTTTCAAAGAATAGCCAGCATTGAAGGAGCTTTGCATCTACCAAATTAAGTTTCTTGCTTTTGATTCCTCAAGCCCCAGGTACCAAAGGTGATGTTTGTGCTTGCACTTCCAATATGCAAGTGCTACAGCACTGCCAAGACCACGTCAAAATTTGGCTGAGACTGAAGCCAATGATGGCAATGCTGAAAAAAAGATCCAGCTAGAATTTCCTGGGATAGAGAGGGAGAGTTATTGGAGCCTGCAAAACGTGACCCTTGAGACATCCTATTGAAAGGAATGGAGTGCAGTGAGGCCTGGGAGGGGCTCTGGCAGGGCAGGAGCTGCTCAGAGCACAGCAGGGTCTGCAGGCTTCTGGAAGCACTGACCACCTCTCGGTGGCTGCATTTTCTACCCGTGGCTGTTCCTTCACACACGTGTTCAGTGAGCAAGTGAGCAGTGGTAAAAAGCTAAAGTTTGACCAAAAAAACCTGCAAGCCTTACTTAGACAGAAATACAAAGCTATGATTTTTAAACTAGAGTAGTGGCTCTTTGACCTTGGAATTAATACAACTACTCTTTCAAAGTTCCTTGGAAGTCAAAGGGAGAAGCAGCAAATACAGGCACTGCTACATGGGAGGACTCCGTGCCTCAGACAAACCAGTTCAATTTGCATTCAGTCATGATACGTTTTGCAGAAACACATTTGATATTTTGCCTCCCCTTGGTATGAAACTCTGTTCTCATTTTCAAGAGCCAAAACACACACTTCTGCTAGAAGAAGTTAAGACTATAATTCTTTCTGAGTCTGCAATATGTCGTTTCCTTTCTTGCTCCCTATCACAGTGGAAAAGTCAAATAATAAATGTGGAAGAGAGGAAGAAAGTTCAAGTAGAGGTCAGTAATAATACAGTATGAATAGAAGACTCGTTCATGGCGTAACAAAGCACAAAAGCAAGAAGCTTGTTGACAGAAGCAAGTGAAAAATACCTTGTGAATAAAGCATGAATAACAGAGAACAGCCAGTCCTACACAGTGATTGACAGCGCCACAGCTGAGCAGAAGCACCACTGAGGACAAGGGCAGTGTACATCAGCAAAATGTCACTTCTTTTTTGAAAAAAAGGTTAAAAAAAATAGAGGGACGTGAGGCAGTGTTCAGCTCCAAAATTCAGTAACTCACTAGTCCACACTCCTGACATTGATATTACTGCAGTGTGCTGGTGATAGCATCATTGCACTTGGACCTCAGTTTAACACATCCCATATGTCAGGTCATGGACCAGACAGTTCCATACAACATAACTGCTGTTCTTTGAACTAGATCCAACCATAGCTTGAATTTGAAGGACTCAAGTGCTAGAACATCATTAGGCTGAAAGAGCAGCCCAACAAGGTTAGAAGTTTGTCCATGCTCCCTAGGAAAAAAAAAAATAAATTAAGCAGTCAGCCCTTTCCCATGGAACTTATTCTGTTCCAAGAAACCAATAGAGGCCAACTGGTATGCCTACAAATTTGTTATTTGGAGGAGTTGGAATATTCAAGACTTACCGAATCTGTTGTATCGAATCATGTCACATTTGACTGTAGTTCAATAATTTTGCTTCTTTCAGAAAGTACACAGCAGTAACTAAATACTATTTAAAGCGTACCTTCTGAATTTAAAGCCAAAAAACCAATTAAAGCAGTAGCTGACAACACATTAATTACCTGCATACACTGGTGATTATTCTCAAGGGTGAGAGAAGGAAGCATACAGCCATTTTCTATGCACATTTACATGCACACTCAATAGCAGTTGTACTTCTGAAGAAATCACTGGTTTAGGAAAACTTTTAGGACTTCCTAAATCTGAACTTTTTAATTTGCTTGAAAGACAAAATAAATATTAAAGGTAAGTATGAAAGAAAGTGCTGATCTTTTCTTGCAGACCACTGTTGATTGATAGCACTGAAGCACCTGATGTCTGCAGCAGCTTACCAAATAGCAACACTAAACACTCTTGGTCTGTTCACCTAGATAGAAAAACATGTTTTAAAATCCCTCTGCGCTTAAACTGAGAGTTTAAAACACTGGTTTTAATTTCACTTCCAAAGGGCAATGTGTCAGCACAGAACAAAAGCGCACTGCTGGTCTTGCCTGAAACTGAAGTTCAACATGGCAAGATGCCGTGTCCATTTATCCACGACTCACACTGAAGATGATCTGTGACCCTCCTGTAAAGTAAATGAAACCTAAGAAACTCTCCTACAGATTACAGTGATCATTCTCTACTTCTCTTTCCTCTCACTTCTGCATCTGAGTGCATGAATGTTTTAAATGAAACAGCTGTCTTAAAGTCTACATTACTTTTCAAGATGGAAAAGTATAATTTTTATTAACATGGTCATTCACCCTTACTATGTAACAAATATGCCAGGATTTAAAAGGCTTATTTCTCCCTTTGCTTTAGGAAAGTATGAAATCCCTGACACAGTTTTCTCTGGCTATCTAGAAGACAGGTAATCAGGGCACTTCAGACAAAACTGGTACTCAGATATCCTCAACATTAATTAAGTTGTACATAGAAATCCCTCTAAACCATGATAAAAAGCTGGCCTGTGTCTGAGCTTTTAACACAACAGGCAAAGTAATGGAAAAGAGCCTGCTGAGAGAACAAGCTGCATACTTATAGGAGTCAGTAGCACAATTAAAAACTAGTTGAAACGAACTGCTACAGCACTATTAAATTACAGGTCTAGGTACATAGGACGTTCTGGCCAGTGTGTCTAGAAACAAAAAGGATGGTGCAATACAGTTACAGTGCAGAAGACTTCCAAATTCAAGGCCTTATATTACCTTCAAGCAGTTCTTGAAATAATATTTTCATAATGTAACCAGTGTATATGCCTGCATAAATACAAATATGTGGTGATCTTTAGAAGCATCACTAATTTGGGACGTCAAGTGTCATTCCACAAAACTCCAGGATGCTTTTCATGCCCTCTTGAATGTAGCAATTCTTCCATTCTCTAATTAGAAGAGATGTCTAAGTGACCACCTTGACTTATTCTGTGATTCTGTTTATTAAAGTACCTGTCTGCTACCACCTCCTCAAAGCTTTTTTTTGTTCTTCCTTCAAGGTTGCCATACAAATTTGAAAAAGTGGCTGGAGGTTCAATTTGTTACTTTGTAGCTTCAGTTTCAAAGAGGTACTGTCTCACATCAAAGAGAAGCATCACTCATGACATACTGAGATGTCTGCCTAGAATATACATAGTCCTGAGCAAGCCTACAGACTTCCAGTTATGAGAATTCATGCTGCCAGATGATGAACTGTTAAGGAATGTCTCAGCAGGGTAATTATGAAAGTGTTTCAATAATGAAACATGTCAACATGGACCCTGAATCTGACTTAAGGGAACATCTCTTGCTGCCAGCAGAATCCAGCCATGCCAGCACAGTGTGGATTGGATAGATGCTCAAGAGTTAATGACTTGAAGAAATGAAAAGCAGTCTGAAGATACTGAAAGACCAAAAGGCCATTCATTCACCCGAGCTTCTATTAATCCATCATTCAAGGATGTGAACAGCAGTCTCCCACTTCAACTACAAATAGATTGCACAAAAAAGGTCAGTGCCTTAGGAAAAACTACCAAATTAAAGAAGAGCCCAGAGAGGTTTTCATTTAGTAATGGTTCAGATTTACCAAGCATTATATGGATTTACCGTGCAGAGATAGGAGAAGAAACACAACTCAAGGGTTATGAACTTGAGGATAAGCACCTTTTAACTCAGGAACTGTGAACCTGAGTAGTTCTGGTATCAGGAGGTGGATCACTTTATGACAAAAATCAAATTTGCATTTAGGTCCCAGAAGGGTTATTTCTTTTTCTGCTCAGAGAGTAGAGAGCTGTAAAGTTGCTTTCTTTTTCCAAACTACAGATTCTCTAGATATCTATGTCAACACTGTGTTTACTCTTCAATGAAGCAGATGCATTCAAGGAGACTTCCTAAAAAGGGACAGGGGACAGGGAGGGACACTGTGTATAAAAGAAAGGCAATCTGTCCAATCTCCAGCTTCTGCTTGGCCTGGAACACTTATGAGAGGCAATACATAACCACAACCATTCATATGACGTTAAAATACTGACAGATAGAAGAAAAGCAGTTCCTCCTACAGAAAGGAAGAGCCAGGAGATAAGTAAGAGGAATCCCTGGTTAACAATGGAAATTGGCCATCATTTCTAATGTCAAGCTTTCTGTTTTTGGAAAAAAGCAAGGGTTTGTCATCTGGCATATACATAACAACCTCCAATTTAATACTCACTCTGAAACTAGGCTAAGGTAAATAAATAAAATTTAACTCAATTTTACACATATCCAGAATAGACAAGGCAGCTACAAAACACATAGGAGACCCTTCTTAAGATTGAAATCAACTCCTTGCTCCAAATCTCTCTCACTGTTCTTCTCACTTCCCCGGCATCACTTCAATCAGGGACTCCTTCTGTCAGGATCGAAGTGCACAACTCAAAGTGAACCGTTTCCCAATTCCAACTTTCATAGCAACTTTCAGGTCTTCATTTTCAAGCTTGATTTCTCTCAAAAGTATATTTTTCTCTTATTCGGATTATTTCAACACACTTGCAAATAAACTAAGGGCTCTTCAGTTTGGCCAGATGGCAGATGTAAATGCTGCAATCTCTAAATGTAGCTTGCTTGGTTTTCTCCAAAGCAACTAACAAATGTCAGCAAAGGAAAAGCACGTAAGAATTCTGTCCATGTCAGTGCTGATATTTCCCATCAGGTTTTTCAGTCGTGGGAGGCATGAAGGAGTCTTCCAAATTACCCTGGCCAGGTCCACAGAAGTATTGCCATTGCAGAATCAAATCCAAGTCACAACTCAGAGGACAAAAAAGCAATTTCCTCCAGAGAAATTCTTATGATGAATTCATGGAATAAGCACTGATCATCCACAGTACAATGAGCTAAAACTTTCTGGACAGTAAAGGGGAGTTTACCCAAGAGTTTCTTGGAACAGAATCCTTCTGTAAGTCCTCCAGTGACTAACAAGGAAGTTCTAATATACAAAGCTCTGCATGGCAGCTCACAGTTTTATAAACTAGCTTGTAAAATTAATGGATGCCTCTCATCAAATTCTACCTTTTGAGAAGTACAGAAACCAGCATGGCTTGTATGCAGTATCCTAAATTAATATATCAAAAGAAGGGTACATTCTGACAATACCTACCAACGACAACTTCATCTCCTGTTTTTAACAGATATTTGCATCACCTGAAGTTGAGAGAGAAGATGATGTCCATGAGGAGTCACACAGAAGAATGGAAAGCCATCACAACACTTGGCACAAGTTAAAAACAATCACTGTCAAAAAACCCCTGGTCTAACATGGATGGGGGCCTGCTGTCAGGATTGCTGGGCAGGTTCTACGTGGAGTCCAGTGCAGAGATCTTTTAGCACACATCAGAATGGTGATCTGACCAGCAGTGAAACCACTGAAACCACTTTCTGCAGGCATTTCAGTTACAGTCCTATTGCCTAAGATCAGGTGGTTAGGTGCTGCTTTCAGAAGTGAAAGATGAGATAGAAGACATCACGAATCCTCTGCTTGGGCTAAGATTGGGCAGAACAAAGCCAAGTGAGTCCAAAGCCAAAGAGTTTGAAAATAAAATTAGATTTAAAAAATTATTTCTGGGCTAAGCAGCTTCAGAGTGATCAGAGGGGCATGGTGAGAGAAGCATAATTATAAACGCTTGCCAAAGCCTTGTGGTGATCCACAATGTTCAAGCATTGTCCAAGCATTCCCCAGTCTTCTCAAAGGAGGTGTGAGGATCTCAGGCCACCCCCTCTAAAGAAGCACAGAGGATAGATTCATTTCTGTGTTCATATTGCTTTTAATTGATTAGTAAATGTTAGAACAAGCAGCTATACACCACACACTCAAGCTACTCACAATCAGGTCAAAGGACCACATGTCACTGCATGTCGCACAGTGCTGGAAGACCAGTTTTTGGTAAAGACTAGGAAAATATTTGTCAAGATGGTAAGCACAGAACTGAAAAGTGAACTTAAAAGTGAACTTAAAAGTGAACTGAAAAGTGAACTGAAAAGTGAACTGAAAAGTGAACTGAAAAGTGAACTGAAAAGTGAACTGAAAAGTGAACTGAAAAGTGAACTGAAAAGAAAGTCCTGAACTGATAGCCTATACAGAGCATGTGCCCTCAGCTGAGAGGCAGTTATGACAGCAAACGTGCATCCCGTTTCATACATGACAAGGCAGTGCATCCACATACCCCCTACAGACACTGCAAAGATGAAATATTCAAGCCTCAGTACTATGTATATACCTCTTTTAGGGAAATGTAGACAGCAGCCTACCATTGAGACAAATGCAATCAGTAATTCTAAACTTCATTATCATTTCTGATGCAGGCTTTAATCTACAAATGTCCAAAAATGAAACTTATCATATAGACATACTCCACAATGTTTAAAGAATTTAACATATCTCCAACTAGGAAAAGCATTTGTTCCTATTCTGCAGCATCAAGAATGTGATCCTAAAGACTACTGGTGAGGGTTATGTCTACACCTTGTAATGGAGGATAAGGTAGAACATCTTGAGCTAGCTATCTGAGCAGGCTAGCATGTTCACCAGGAAGAGTGTTGTACTGAACAACAGAGCTGCCCTGCTCTCAGTTTTGAATTAAATGTGGTTGCATCCAGCTCAAGCAACCCTTCAATACGATATTGCACTGCACTGGAACAGAAGAAAACAAAAGGCAAACAAAAACTTTGTGTTTGCCTCTTGTGAGAGTCCAGCACAGACCCAGAAACTAAACTGTAATTACACGGTCTCATCGGGCTGGTATCTTCCAAGATCCACAACTCATTTTTATAACTTGTACTCACATTTTGATAACTTGAACTTACTTCATAACATGGTCTGTTCATGGTTCAGACTGTTGGGGATTACTGCTTAAGGGGTAACGAGACATGGCTACAGGAACAAGTATCCAGGGGTTGAACAAGATCTATTATGAGATATTTAGGGGAGGAACCAAAAGCATTGAAAGGGAGGGATCAAGGTAGTTTGGGGAAGAACACGAATGGGAAAATAGGAAGATAAAGGGGCCAGTGGCTGGTTAGTAGTACTTGCTTGGCCAAGCCCTGTGCTTCATCACCCCAGACCTATTGGGACCACATGCTTAGTCTTGCTATTGGTTGATGATGGGACAACCCTGCACACTCCTACTAGGCTAAAGAGTTCGGTGGCTCCAGTGCAAGATAAAAAACAAATAGAACTGAAAGTAGAAGAGCCAAGTACTTTCCAAAAACTTTGCTTTTATCCTCCGACTGCAGAATCGGATGAATGTGTAAGGGCCGAGAAGACAAGGACTGTTTGGGAAGGACAGATTGGCACTGGGGAAAAATGCCCATAAAGCATAGTTAGGATTTCTTTTTTCTGCAGCTCGTAATCAAGAGCTAAAGTGTCCTCCAGAAAGCTCAAGAAAACACTGCTAATAAGTCAAATTATAGGTTGTGTAAAGACATAGTTAATGAGTTCCATAGCCAAGGAGTTCAGCAAGTAATAAAAAAAATAGAAAAATGTCATGACTAAAACCAATATTTGCAGTTACATTAGCCAGGATGAAGTGAGTTAAACTATGAAACACTGCCAATGAAGCAGAAGTTCAGAAGGTATTTATTCCTGCAGCTTAGTCAAATACCTCATAGCACTCATTTCACACTGTCTAGTAACACTGAAGCATCTGACATTAACTAACCAAACAAGTTAATAAATAAGATAATTAGTGTCTTCTCCTGAATAGTATCTTAATATACCTCTCTCTGAATTTCTTCTACTCTGCTTAAGTAGTTCCATTCAACAGCTACAAAGTTGTCAATGTCAAATGTCAAAGTTTATTTGCATCAAAGGCAACAGGAGTGTTAGAAGAAGAAAGCAAATCATTGGATCTTTTAAACTTACTGCACCTCTCATTTCTATCACTATCCAAAGACTGATTCAACCTTCACTGCAAGAGTTATTATAGTAGAAACCTCAGAAACCATGTATTAGAAAGACCAAAAAAAAAATCAAAAACTATCTCACTGCAAAACAAAATAACTTTGGATCTATCTACATCGTTTTTGGAGGGAGCTGAGGACTGCATTTTCTACACATAGATTAGGAAGCTAAAAATTATGATCTCAGGAAAAACTACAAAAGATCCAGCACCGAAGAGACATTGTTTCTGCAAGATTCAGAGCACTGGCAGATCATACTCACCTGAAATAAACTGCAGGTTACTTATTCCTACTTAGCAGTTTCATATGACAGATGGTTTCAGGTGTCTTTCCAGGACACTTTATGATACTAAGTGCTGAAAGTGCTAAAAACTTGACATTTAGTACAATATCACCAAAATCTCTTCTCTGTACATCACTGAGTAGTGAAGAAAACAAAGAGGAGAGTGGAACCACCACGTGTCAGAGGGAACTCTGATAGAAAGAGCAGCCATTCTTCATGATATGTATAACTTTTTTGTGTGTATATATCTATGTGCACAATAATAATATAATAATGATAATGTACCACTAACAGTGTTAAATTCACTAAAGATCCCTAATAATATTAAATTCTTTCAAAGGAAACATTTTTTTACTCTTACAGGTAATTTTTACCTCTTCCTCAAAAAAATTTTATATTGAAATTAATATACAAATGCAGGAATATCGATCAAGACACATGAAGTCAACTATCCACCGTTTTTAACGTTAGTTCAGGTTATATTACCTACATACAGATTATGTAACCTGATATCTGCACCTTGCTATTATACTTTGTGGAAGCCAATGAGCATTACACAGCTCATTACACAGAGCCTCCGCTTTCCTATCTGTAAGGCCCACTATGATTTCCACCCTGTTTTCCACTCACCCAGTGCCTCATTTTTTCCATTGCCAAGTTATCCTTTCTATTCTTATGGCACAACAGATTAGCTAAAAGTTCACTTTCCTAAATTTCTACCTGCCTGTTTCAGTCTTCCACAATGAGAAACTCAGATCTAGTACTGTCAATTGATTTCTCCTAGACCTTTGTCTATATTCCTTTTGGGAAGGGAACTGAGGGGCAGTACCCATTTTCTCAGATCTTCCAGTTGGCTCCGGACTGGCCCAGAAAGCGTGGGCAATGTTCTGCCAGTTTGGCTCCTGGCACATGGTAAAGGCGACTCCATCAGAGCATCTAAAGGAATTTAAAAAGCTACAGTTCTCCCAGGCTTTTTCACTCAGCCACAAATAATTAGATTTTTACAGGAATTGGTGAAAAAACCACACCTACCCCTAATGGACATTCCTCCAGGGATGAGACATGATTTTCAGTAGGGAAGACTGAATGAACCACCATGCTCTATGCTGACCTCCTTAACAAGTCACACTTACTGTATGACTACCTTACATGTGCTTTACAATGAGAAAGTACCTGTAACATTGTGATACATTAATCACAATCTTTTATGGGAGCTTATTTCTCATTGTTTTAATAGTCTGTAGCCTGTTAAAGGTTTATCCTGACAACACCTGATTCAGAAGAGAAATCTGGTCCGTGCATGCTCGTGCTGTCCTAAATCATCTTGATTTGAGATTTGCACAAGGGAATTTCCACACAGGATAGGTTAAAAACAGTGTAAAAGCTTTACTCTAGTGAAGCACTAATAGAGCATCTCTGGTATTGGATGTTTGTGGCCAGGTTTGGCAGGAGGGAGGCTGCAGAGGTGGCCTTTTTGGAGAAGTGGCCAAGTGTCCGTGGACAGCCAGTGGCACCTCTGGAAAAACACACTGAAGAAAGGACGGAAAATTTCAGGCAAAAAGAGGAGGAAGGGGGGAAAAAAAGGAGTGAGAAACAAAAGATGGAACCCCAAGGTCAGAGAAAGGAGTGCTCCATGGCAGAGCAGATATTCCCTGCAGCCTATGGATGACATATGTTGGAGAAGAAAGCTCTGAGGCAAAAGGAAGGGCAGAGAGAAACAACTACATCCCACTCATAACCCCAAAACTCCCCTTTTGTACCACTTGCTTTCTCTCTGAAGGGACTTGGACTGAGTATAACTTGCAGTGATAACAAGGGAGGAGGAGAGGAGGCTGCAAGGAGGTCAAGCTGAGCCTGGGAAAATGGGGAGGAAAGCTGTTGTTTCCCACTACCCACATTAGCAATTTTTTTAACTGGCAATAAACTAAGTAAATCTTCCTCCATTTGACTCTGTTTGTCTACCATGGTAATTGGTAAGCAGTCTCCCTGTCTTTATCTCAATCCATGAACTTTTTCATTCCTGTTCTTCCTCTCTTCTCTGCAATCCTGCTGGGGAGAGGTGTGAGCAAGCAGCTAGGTGGGATTTTTGGCTGCTAGCCTAGGATAAGCCACCACACCTCTCAGCTAAAAAACCCCAAAAATCAAATCATCGAGCACGAAGGTAAAAATGGCCCTCAGTGTTTTGTTGTTTTTATTCAAATGGGTAGCTACACCCAGTTCAGATACACGGAGAAATATCCTGCAGAAAGAGATACAGTCACATATTTGCCACGGGATATAGACAAAACACTGTGATTCTCCCCTCCCCAAGGGGATTTGATTAGAGAATCACTCAAAGCAGCTCTCTGAGAAACTGTAAAACATCTGAGAAGGCACAGAATGTATTAACCCCTGTCATTGTACAGAAAGGAGCTTTGTACATGAGGGAGCTGGCAAAGTGCCGAGGTACAAGTACTCAAATATCAGTGCGTGCTGAAAGAAGCTGCATCTGGGAGCTTTTTCTCCACAGAGGGAAAGAGAGAAGGCTTCTGACATTATTAATATGAGTGTACCTAGCAGTGATAATAAATCACTAAGCTGAAAAATGACAGGTTCTGAAAAATACAGAAAGGAGGTTTAAGACTTGAAAGTGGTTGCGCAGAAGAACTAGAGAAAATTTCTGGAAATCAAGTATAAAGTGAGCATTTGATGGATAAATGTTAGACATTAGGGCTGAATTAATTTGGCACCATGACATTACTGGATATACACCAGAGGTTTTCTTATGATAAGAGCATAGTACTTGGAGCAGGAAAGGAGTACATCTTTTCAAACCACCTGAATGGGTAGCACAGAACAGGTCGAAAATTTTAATCTAGGTTACTGAATCTGCTGGAAAAATTACTAGCAAGCCATACAAGTTGCTGACAGCATTCCATAAAGACAGACAAAACTCTAATACAATCTTCTGTCTTCAAGGACTACAGAGGGAGGTAAATTTGGAAGTTCAGGAGAAGGCATGCACACCTCCCAGCATGGTAGAGCCTCAGGTGAAAACTGCATAATCAATCCTCCAAAGCAAAGATGAAAATAAGAGTTCGATGCTTTGGAAACATCTAGAATCATTAACACAGATAACCATCTTGCATTTCTTAGCAAAGAGCTGGCTTCAAGGAACAGAAGGGTTATGGTGAAATCTTTTTCCATCTGAAATTGAAAGAGAAATTTCTGGGCTTTATTGTGTGACCCTAAAGAAAGAATATTAGCTAAGTATTCATAAACAACAAGTTTATACAATTATGTGCCTCTTGTGCCTTTCAGAAAAATCAGCAGGATACATGAGTTACCATAATACACAAGCTGGAGGTTTTATTATTGACAGCTCACGTGCTTTTTCATACACACTGACAAGTATATTGCTGTGCTTCAATAATTTCATCCCAAAACAGTGATTCCAGATTTTCTGGCCAACTAAATGCCAAATCTGTCTCATGCTGGAGAATTTTGTCACGTAATTCTCCATATGCAGGAGAATGACATTTGCCTTTCTAAGGCTTGCAAAGACACTCTGGTTTCTTCTTACATAAGCATCCTTCTGTAACAAGTGGGGCAGTTGTTCACAGAAGATACCTCCTTACATCAAAATTTGACACTTAATAAGTGAAGAAATAGGGTTTTGCTACTCTTTCACTCAAGGCAAGAGCAGAAGCCACAACCACTGACAGTAGCAATCTGGACAACAGCTGTTTTCAATTCTTTTTATGGACAAAGATTGCTCTTGTTTACAGGTAAGATATTATATCAGTGCTATGAGGAGTGACTGAGGGAGCTGGGGTTGTTTAGCCTGGAGAAAAAGACGCTCAGAGGGGACACCTTATTGCTCTCTACAACTACCTGAAAGAAGGCTGCAGTGAGGTAGAGGTCGGCCTCTTCTCCCAGATGACAAGTTATAGCACAAGGGGAAATGGCCTCAAGTTGCACTAGGGGAGGTTCACGTTGGATATTATGAAAAATTTCTTCAGGAAAGAGGAGTTAAGCACTGGAATAGGCTCTCCAGAAAGTGGTGCAGTCACCATTCCTGGAACCGTTCAAAAAACAAGTGGACGTGGCACTCTGTGAGATGGCTTAGTGGGCATGGTGGTATTCGAACAAAGGCTGGACTTAATGATCTTTCAGGTCTTTTTCAATCTTAATGATTCTATGATTCTGATAACTTCTTTTGTGCTGTTAACTCCCATGGTCTTAGCAACTGGATCAAGGATAGAAACACAGCCACAGAATGTATCAGGGTTGCTATTAAATCCATCAAATTTAGCCATACATTAAATTGTTATGAAACCAATTAACTGCTAGCCTGAATTTATTTAGTCGTACTCAAATAATTTCCTGTCACACATCTGCAGAGGATGAAGTTATTATTCATGGTTTTGCCATAAAATTTGGCACTTACTTATTTAATCCATTTCTTTCACAGACTCTTCCTTATTTCTTTGATCCGATTTCAATATGACGTGTCTTTATATATTAAACTAGGAAGGGTTTGATAACACTACTCTGAGTATCAGTTCTGAGTTCACTTCTACCCCAGCTACACATTTTTTGCTGATGCTGTTATTTTTGCACAAAGTTTTTGCTTGGAATCTCACCCGACTCCCACTGAAGTCATTCACTTGGAATCTCCATCACTTTGAATAATCATTATACTGCATAAAGGGAAGAAATATGCAATAGCTAGACTGTAGGAAAAGGGTCCCTTACTTTACAATAAAATATAGCTGTGTTGGGAATAGGGCTAAGCAAATTCAAGAATTCAAAAAAAATAATGTTTTTTCTTTCTGGTCAGGTTTGCTTATCAAGAAGTTTGTAAGTTTTGTCATTGTTTCAAATTTATACCCCAGTCTTCTAGTAAAACCTGCTACAGTAAGGCAATAGCTTTTCACAAGAGCTGGATGGGGATGTATTTTGCTCTGATTCAAACTGCCCTGATCCAACAGAAGTTCAGATGAGTAAAAAGTTGTGCATGGAAGAGGAAAGTGACTGGGCTAAAGACTTCACAAGTAAACAAAAATCCTAAAAAGGGAGAGACTGCAGATCCAATCTCCTCTTGCCAATTGTATTTTTGCCCCTACTCCATGAAAAAGCATAAATCCTCTCCCACAGTCTGGCAGACACTTTCCTCTGTCTGCATTTAATCAACATTTTCCTATTACAGACCCAATTTTCCCTCCTTCAACTTTTATCGCTTGTCCTTCATTAAGAAAGCAAATCACATTTTCCTTCTTAAGTTTCTTCCAACTCAGTTTTCCTCCAGACGTGATGTAGGAAAGATCACCTATATCCACTACCCCATCATGTACTAGCAGGTATAACTTGTCTCTTGAAGTGTTGCAAACTCTAGCTAACATTTTTCCCAGTCTACTCAATGGAATTCAAGGGTGCTTTGGCTTGAGAAATGCTATATGGAAACAAACTTTCAAAGTGCTAATAAATAAAACATGACACAGCTATGTGTGGTAAGAAGAAAAACCCACTGAAGTGAGAAAAATTTGCATGGGCTTCAAGAAGCTTTGGGTGAAGCCTTTGATACTTGCATTACTGGAGATAGAGCCAAAAGGGAAGGGGGAAAAATGGCATCCTTGAAACTGTCCAGTTCATTGACAGAGATTCTTTAGGCTCATACCAAGCTCTTCTCTGTGCTTGTTCTGTACATCATAAATAATCACTGAAGGGAATAATTACTGTTGGGGTTACTTCATAAAGAAAATGTTATTTGGATTTTAGAAAAACAGGAAATAGAGCTGTATACTAAGCTTGAACTAGATTTTCATCCATTCTAGACAAAATCATGGCAAGCAATACCACATTTCAGCAGAAGATTGGCTCCTTGCAACTAGGCAAAATTAACTCCTTTTTTCCCCTCCCTCAAATTGTTTCAAATGTTTTCATATATATTTAACCCACATTAGGACAGTTATCAAGTTAATATATGCCTAATTATACAATAGTATCAATTTGAATTTAGGTGGGAATCAATACTGCAAGACTGTCTTACAGCCAAGATGATATGAAGTCATTATTACGTACACTCACACACACACAATTCTTTCACTCCTCAAAGTGCACCCAGGGGGGAAGTAAAGGCAAAAGGATTTTAATAATTTTTGTCTATTCATGGTGATATTTAGTACTTACTTTATAAAGTGGTAAAGCAAAACACAGAACTAAAAGCAAACCTCTGTTGTAGCAACTCTCCAATATTCCTGAAAAATACCGATTTTTCCTTACTGTTTAATTTAACCCTGGGAACCACATTTAAAGTACTGACTTGCAGAAAATCTCTACAATGGCCAAAGTAAATAAAGAAGCTGATTACTGTAGGAATATCACATCAGTCATATGTGTTATGATCTGACCTTCTGGAGCTGGTTTACTCGCATTTGTTTTTTCTGGATCCTTCACCTTGGGTTTATTTGTTTCTTTTCTTCTCTCTATATCTTTAACTGAAAAGGAAAAGGGAAAAATAATCACTGAATCTAGAAACAATGCAGTTAGAATAATGTCATTTTCTTCTTCCAGATCAAGTAGTTGCACACAACTTCTTAAGATAGGCTTAGGTAACAAGTTACTGTTTCTGGGTTTTCCCTCCCTCTCTCTGGGTTTATTATTTTTATGAATTGTTCCCCATCCTATCATCATTGAAGTTCTCAGAAGTGACTCTCCTCACAGAGGAGAGTCCAAACAGCGACATCAGCACCTAAGCCCATGCAGACAAGCTCCCACACTGGAAATATAGTCCAGAAAATTGGCAAACCTAGCTGGGGAAAGTCCAGCATTGCAAAGTTCCACTCCAAGTCAACACAAAAGCACATAAGCTAGCTGTTACACTATCCTCTTCACAGAGTCAGCTTAGATCCCGTGCCCAAATCTGTGTTCAGGGCACCAAATACTCCCATGAGTGCAAGATTCCTCCAAAGCTGAGACTTCAACAGTTTCCTGTCCCACAGGTGGGTGGGATACCTCCCTTACTATGTCTCAAATCTCTCACAACAGCCAAGCAGAAATCAGCTTGGTTAGCAAGTCCTACTATTACACTGGTAGCCACTAGTACTCGACTAACAGTCTGAAGGGTTCTGGCAAAATCATTGCTAAAGTCACATATTTGGAAAAAAAAACCAAAACAACCCCTTCCAGAATTTCCTATGTTTCCAGAATGCTAATTTGTATCCACACTCCAGCTGCCTACAATGGCCAGGAAGAGCTTGAAACAATGAATTGGAGAATATCTTTAATAGAAAATAAAATTGTACTCCAATTACACTTTTTAGTATGACTGACATTCATCCAAGCAGGCACTGAGCCTTAGCCAGGATTAAAGTCCCTCTGTGCTACATCATTCAAAAAAAACACTGTGAGAAGGTGAAAGATTATCTGTCTCTTGACTATATGAGAGACAGTATCAGCACTCTGTTGTGCATTAGTGGAGCCCAAGTGAAATGGATTTCACTAATTTACCCAATACTATATGGAGTACCTGAATCAACCAGGAGTGCTCCAAGTTCCAATTCAAAATACAAGCACAAGACTAAGGTCTCAGGAAGACAGCAAGCCATGAAACATCTCAGTGTGATAACCCTTTGCAGAACCCACAGTCCTCACACTCCAAGTACAGAGGTGAGAACAACACCTCTTCTTACTAACACAGCATGTGTACCTGAGCATCACCTCTGCCTTTAGCAAATGATTGCAAAACTGCTGCAAATCAAATTCAGGTTCCCAAGCTTGCTGAGGAGATCTTAGTTATTAGCTGGGTTACAGATACCAGGTCTTAGTCAGAAGTCTAGGTATAATCCTTAAATGAACAAGACCCTGACTAAAACAAGAGAGGTCAAATAACCAGAATAAACTCAGTCAAAAAGGATGCTGTTGCTGAGCCTTCTAAGAGCATTCCTTTGAGACAAGGTGAAGAGCAAGCTGAGGAGATGCTTGATGGCCTCTTCTAATGCTAGTGCTATTGAGGGGCAAGGCTCCAGAGAAATAGTATAAAAGGCTGAAAATGCTCAAAGGAAGCAAATTGGTCACATCCTGAGAGAGACTTCTGGATTTGGGAACTGTCAAATTATAACCACACAGAATTAAGAGACAAGAAGACAACAGTTTTACTCAAATATTTACACAGACAAAAAAATTTAGTGTGTGTTTTTACATCTGCATTTTCAAAGGAAAAAAATCCCCATTGATCTTATTTAATTAAGTACTATGTACTAGAATAAGAATGTATACCTGGCTATATAAAGAGAAACATTCTTTTAACAATAAAATTTTATTATAGGCTTGAGAACTCTTTGTACGTCAGTTACAAGCCAGCAGCATTAAAACCATACTTTTAATGCACCAAACCAGATGATATTCTCAGAGCTTTTTATATGTTTGACCTTTTTCCATCTCAAGAATTAGTGGCCATGTGTCAGAAAAGGGGACAAAACCCTATAATACGGGGTAACAAAAAAAGATGATTTGTATATATGCTGTATCTGGTTTTACTCATGCAAGGCATTATATTGTTAAATGAAACTCCAGCCTTATTAAGTACTACATGTTTTCACCAGCAGCAAAGAGAGTATACTAAATAGAGCACAACCCCATATTCTTAAATCAAGCTGCCAGCTCTGCTATTCCTGAAGAGTAAAGGTCATTTAAAAAGCAGCCACACTTAGTATTATAGAATTTGCTGTAGCTTTCTGTGGGCTCCTCTTTAATGCTAAAGTAATCTGTGGTTTTGTGGGTTTCTTAAATAGGACAGACCTTAAGGTACTACACAAACAACTGTAGTGATGAAAAGCTAGAAAGACTTTGACACACACCGCATCAAGCAGTCAGCGTATTTCATCTTGTGCTGGTTTTAAGAGAAAGGAGATTTAGCAGTGACAGTGAGAAATGTTCAGTGTCAAGGGAATTCAGTAGGCTTTCAACTGTACTCCTACACTGTCACGTTTTTGTCTGTATGGACCAATTTCATGTTTGACATGAAGATCAAGATAAATCAGCTAAGACATATATATATATCACTATGATATAGCCATTAAGTCTTGGTCAGATAAAAAGTAAATTTGTGAACATATCTGACAGCTGAAGACCAGTAAAAATTCAGCCTTTCAAAGTACTGAACTAGCAAGTAGTTGCCAATTGGCACAGCTATAACAATGTTTTAATAAAAAGGAAATTTTTTAAGTATCAGAATACAGCACTTCCCTTCTTTTCACTCACTGAAGATTCTTTCCACAAGATACCAGCTAGTTTCCTAATGGAATGAGGAAGAAAGGGATACCAATCCAATGGAAACAAAGCCCAATGCAAGAATCTCCTGGACAATCAATTCAGGCCTCCATTTGTATTTGTACCAATTAAAATCTGTGGCTTTTAATTAGCCTTCTACCACAGCAGAAACTGTTTTACCATGATCCCTTTTGTGTCAAACTTGTTACCATTTCAAAAGTTATACTAAACATCTGATAAATTCTGCATTTAAGGCACAAAGAGACACATACTTCTGAACTGGCCTTGTGCTGGCTTACTCTCCTTGTCTTCGTTGAATGCAATGATCTGAAGAGCATAGTTTTGATCTGGAATGAGACCTTGAATAATTGCTTTGGTTGCAGTGTTTTGAAGAATTAACTGATTTGTTTTTCCACCTGTAATAGAGAAGACAAAAAAAAAATCCCACAAATACATAACTTTGTTTGCTTTTCCTATAGCAGAGCAAATGTAATGACTTAAAAACACCTCAAGCTCTACCATGACCCAAGCATTCCCATTTTTGGGACTATCCATACAGTCAGACCAGAGATCATCCCAAACAAGCAAGAAGTCAGGCAGTCTAACCACTTTTCTTAGATAGAAACACTCTAAGATCAATCAATCAGCCTTTGTATCTGCACCTCATGAAACAGCCCCAGTGTCCAGCAAAGATTTTATGAAACATTGTACAAAAAGTTGTCATATTTGGTAACATCATACCCATGCTCTATGATTGGCTGCCACTTCCAAACCCATCATACCCATGTCATCTGAATACTCTTCTAGACAATTTCTTTAAGCAAGGAAATTCTCATATATAAATACAAATACTAAACATTTCTCTGTACATTTATAAAGATTGTATACAAATATAGGCATTTTAGCCATATGTTAAAATTTGTTTCCAAATTTAATTTTAAATTCAAATATACAGAAGTAGGACCATTACAGCCCTATGCAAAGTAGCCACTTCATTGTCTACCTTTTCAACTTTTCATTAAAAAAATTTTTTTAAAGGCTGCTTGTTTTTTTAATTCGTTTTGATCTTTTCTGGAGAGCTCACTATGGGATAATGGCCAGGGAGATCCACCTCAAAACTTTGACTGAATTAGGGTTCCAATGCTTTCCCTTAAGTACTTCCTAGATTTCCTTACACCCCACTGGAAGAAAGGTAAAGACAGATCAGTCACAATGAAGCATAACTAGCATTCACCCACTTCTGCCACCTTAAGCATTCAATTCACATTTTCTATGCCTGTGACCAGCCTTTAGTGAAATCAGTCTCTTCTGTTGACCAGCTGGTCAACTCCATTATCCAAAACTTGCTCACAGTTTTTTAGTCCTTAGGGAATGACACTGGCCTCTGAAAAGTTTTAAGCCTTAGGAAGACAGTCCTTTTACCTTCAAAGAGAACATACAGACTTTTACCTGAACTTGGAGTGACAAGAAGTTTATATCCAGTGAATTGCCCTTTGGGGGCTTTCCAAGAGATCTGTACACTGTCAGGGCTCACTACATTATATCTTAGTCTTGTTGGTGGGGGCACTGCAAGTTTGGAAAGAAAACAATATTTTAAATTCAAATAAAAATTAACTACTAATTTCAAAACAAACAAAAATAAACACATATAGGAAGACAACACAAAATTTTAATGATAAAGGATGCAAGTTATTTAAAATGTCACATACATCAGTTTATTAGTTTGTAAAATGACATCCCCAGGTGCACTACTTCCCTCAGACAGACCTTTTATTTATCTCTTCACAAAAACAAACTAAAAACCTAATAGCAGAAGACAGAAAGACAAACCATGTTAGATGTTAAGACTCTAGTTTAGCAAGCAAAGCTGGTAATAAAAATGCTCTTTGTTAATATATGGGAATTAAAATTGCTCTCCTTGCTTACACTGGCAATTTGCACGACCTGGACTCTTTCACCTCTCATTACCAAGGGCATTTACCCACATTTAATGTCACTCAGGGCCAAATTTTCAAATCCGTGTGAAGAGAGAATAACCAAGAGAAAAGATAGGAATGCACAAGGCAGAGGGAACATCAGCTGCCCAATTTGCAAACCTGGCTTAAGCAACACAAAGACTTGCAGCTGCAAGCACTGCTTCAGTCTTATGAAGACTAGCAAGCATGTACAGGCAAGTCAAGATTTAGACCAGGGCAATCTGGATGGTAAGCAAATCTGGCTTCTATTTATGTTGTGCCATCACCTAGGTTTCAAATTGAAGCAGCAGGTGAAATGAATGAAAATATGAAATGATTGAGAAAGAGGTGATATATCAGTGAAGAAACCCACACAAGAACAAATGCAAAAACCTCCTCACATTGCTACTATAATATCAACAACTTTGTGCCTCTGCACATAAACTAGATTTTCATGGCCTTGCATCCCTCTGCTCAGTCAAGCTCCACTGATGTTGGACAACACTCCACATAATATTTCTGCTCTACTTCAGGGAGGCACATCTCTTTCACTGAACAACTGCAGCAGAGCTGCTAGCAGTGCAGCCTGTGGTATCCAAAGCTGTCAATAAGGGGAAATCATCATTTGAATAGAGTTTGGCTCAAAAAGAACAAACTGATCTACAGGGAGAGGCAGCCAACTGAACTACAGTAAGGGCTAGAAAATCTTAACAAACACCCCCATCAACTTTATTGCTCCTTTTCCCGCTGTCTTCATAGCCCCCTGAACTTTCTCCTTCATTTTTCAAACCCTTGGTGTCTCTGTCACTACCACCCTTTAGGTTTGCTAGTAAGTCTAAGAAATAAGGGAAATCTGAAGCAGAGAAGTGGCAGTTTCTTTTCCCCAGTGCTAAGATAGTTCTTAATTGACTATGCTTATGCCCACAATTTGCTGGTCCATTAGATACAATAAACCAACAGTTCTCATTATACTTCTGAGATTTAAGGCACATGGATTACAGCACATGGAGCATCTGAGTCAAGAGGCAGAGTGTGCTAGCCAACAATCTCTGGCCTCTCCTTTTGACCTGCTACAGCCAATGCAGCTCTGGCACCAGCAGCAGCCAAAGACCTGTCCTGAACCGATTACTTTTTCCTACATACTACTTTTTCCAACAGCTTGGGAGAAGAAAGAAGGAAAGAGGGAGGCTGTAGTTTTTCGAGATTTGGAGGTGTGTGTTTTTTCATGCCGTCTACCATTAAATACATTTTGGATCTCCAAAGTAAAAATCTGGAGACTTAATACAAGAGGTGCATTACCTTGCATCAGTCTCTCGTTCCATAAGTGACAGTTTTGTCAGACCAAAGGCAGGTTCTGCAGTTCTCTGCCTTGAGGGACTTAACACCAGAACACAGAAAAGAGAGTACATAAGTACCAGGAACAGCTTAGTAACACCTCCACCTCTCAGAGAGTTTGGAGAACAAGCTCAAGAAGAGAGGCAAGGGGACAGAAACAGCAGGCAGCACATCAACTCCCCATTCAAAACTGTTCTGATTTGCAGCACTGGGCTTACACCCAACCTGTGCATGTCCTCAGCTGCTGGACACAATCTCGTCAGACCTTGTCTTCAGTCTGCCTGTCACCTCCCTGGAGTTTAGACAAAAAGAGACTGCAGACAAAAGTGCAGGAATTGCTGCAAACACAACATCAGTTCTTTGAAAATTTGGCCCTCATATTGCAAAATGTTTTGCTGGGCAGGTTTCTGCAAGAACATTCAGCATGCTATAATTGTAAAAAAAATAAATGACAGAGACTATGGCAAAAAGGTTTTAAAGCCAAGCAGACTGTAATTATGGATTACAGCTTCTAATTCATTCTCAAGATTCATTGTGTCTTTGAGCTATACATAAATCACAATAAATTTGGGCTGAATGAACCAAGAGTGACAAATCATACCCAGAAGTTTATAATTCTGCAATTCCTTTTATTATTTATTTTGTCTCAGGAATAGCAAATAAACTTTTAAACAATGACTGTGTGCAAGTGTGAAAATGCTGCAGATTTTACTAGGATTAAGTGATAAATTTGTATGGGGATTAAGAGGCAGAGCAGAGTGCAACAAGGTAACACCAAAGATTGACAAAAAACAACAATCATGTCTCAGAATTTCAGAGTTCATTTTCTCTGCCGTCTTCTTCCTTCCCCATCATTCCTTTCCACCCTACTTTCAACTGGGCAGTTTATGAAAGCACCCTCTAACAAAGAAGCATACTTCTGGCCTAAGTGCTATTAGCCATCACCAAAACAGGTAAATTTTTGAGCCCCTAAAAAACAATCACAGATCTTACAAGCAAAGAAGGACACAATCACCAGAAGTTTTTTTTTGTTTACTACAGAGTTACAACGTGAAAGACTAGAAAAGTTGTGCCAGAATAGTCTTTACATAACTGGTCAATTTTCACTGGATATTTTTGGTATCAAAGGCAGCAGCGCAGGGGAAGAGACCTTCCCACATAGAAGTTAACCATAAGAAAGAAAATAATTATTCACTAGACAGACAATCAACTGTGTCTTAGTTGTGCAAAGACTAATGTTCTGGCATGGAGAAGTACATATAGCTAAGGAAGTTAAAAATCTAACACTCGAACAGACAACAAAATATTGATGGGAATTACTACACATTCACCAACCTGAAGAGGATATCTTTATTTCTTTGGACCTTTATTGTCTGTGGAACAAAATCTCACTTCTTGCAGAAAGGGAACAAAATTAATCCAAGCTGAGTCAGTTAACTGATAAAAATCAGTAGCTAGATCTCGTTAAGTGGTTTTACAGGAATGCAAAAGAGAATGGCCTTCAGCAGCATTAGAGCAGTCACCCAAAAGAAAACTGACAAGTTCAAGGCTTTGGTTTATGCTACCAGATAAATTACCACTCCAAACACATAACTCTTATGGACAACTAGAAAAAGAATGTTTTCAACTATTCAGTATCTTAATGAAAAGGAAAAATACCATAAATCACCTGTGTATAGTTCTCCAAGACATCCAATAGTCTAAGAGTGGATACTAACTAAACCTTGTGGCTTCCAATTTACTTTTGCCATAAGAACTGAATAAGTTAATAAGCTCTACAATTACTTAGCAATTACAGTAGTAACACATGAAAGTTACTGCTACACAAAGAAAAGTTTCCATCTTTAAATACATTGCTCTCAAAACAAGTTACTTCATGAATGAATGAATGAAAAATTCTGAAGTAGTTTTCTTGCCCAGCTCTATTTTTGTGTACTATATAGGAACATAAGTAGACAAAAGCTGTTATTTATACATTATACTGAATGGGGAAGAAACAGAAGTGCTGAAAAAATAATTGTTGAGTAAAAACTGAATGGCTCTATGTGGTTTATTTAAGTTATTCGGGCAATAAATGAGATAGAACCACTTGGCTCAGCTGAAGGAATAAGTTGTAGCTTCAGGCATGTTGGCTTCAGTCTCTGAAGTATATTCTCCTTTCCAAGAAGTCACATTACACACCTTTACCTGAACACTTTTGCCAAAGGAAGGAAACACAAGCTGGAACTAATACCAGCTCTTCCTACACCTTGGCAGAGCCTACAGTTTCTTAAAACAGAGAAACAATTAGTGCTGTATTGAATTGCAAATAGTTAGCCAGCTGCATGAAGAGCTTATTGCAAGGAGTGGCAACCTTGAGAAAAGAAAGGATTTGAGAAACATCTTATTACTTTAAGTGTAACAAGAAATACTTTTTTTCTGTGAACATAGAATAGAGACTTCATAGCACTTCATTCAATAAAATAACAGTCCTGCTGGGCCAAGGCTTTAGTCCACTTAGCTTAGTATCACGTGCTGACAGCATTCCACAGCTGATGCTTGCTGAAAGAGTGGAAGAACAAGGGAAGTATTGTTCTTTACTCATCAAGTACACCAACTCTAGCTTCTGCTAGTGTGATTACTGTGGAAAAAAGCTTCTCTCTGACCTTCATTTCATTGCATTAGTAGTTGGAGAATTTTTCCCCTTACATATAACTGACTAAATCAAAGTTTAAATAACAACAAGAAACAAAAGCAAAACAAAAGGAAAAAAAAAAATCACTGGAGAAGAGTATAGTTTTCCAAGATCAAGGAAATTTGCAAAACTTTGTGGAGATGGATCTCAACCTCCAATCCTGTTTTGTAAATCTCAAGCATATGTATTTGGACTGAAGTACAGAGAAAGGACTAACCATATGCTTTGCTTTATTGGCTCATTAAGTCACAAACATTCTGGACCTCATTTCTGACCAGAACAACTGATGCACTGAACACTGGGATCATATTTTCTTCATTCACCTCACATCGCCGACATCAAATATTACAGCTTACACGTGTCTCTGAGTTCTGGGAGAGGCTTGTAAAGTGCTCACAGATTCCCAAACATCCAGGATGGTATGCTTACCCAGCCCTTCAGTGCCACGAAGACTGGACAAAGCTACTTGCATTTACCAGAACTTTGAAAGCCTCAGGTTGCCAATAGTCTCCAAATGTGCTCATGAATAATGCACTATACAAAACACTTTAAAAGAGCCCCAGGATCAAATTCTGCTCCCAGCTATGCCCATACTGTCTCATACCAAAGGGATTTCATAAATATAAAGTTGAGAGAAACGTCTTTCTTTAGAAATCACAAAAACTCATCGGCATTCTTCCCCCCTCCTTCCCCAAGCAATAGGATAAATTTTCTCTAGAAGTCAAGCCACTGTCAATACAATCCAACAAGTACATAAGCCTCACAATCCCAGCAATATCCTTTAATACTCACAAAGGATTTTTTTAAAAAGCTGCAGAAGTAGTCTGTGACATTTAGCAGATCTGTGCAATATGGAATGATATGTGTTACCACAGCTACTGTTCCAACAAAGAAAAAATATATTCCATACAAGCTTAATATCATAGCTGATCCTTCAAACCTTCTTGATTACATAGGGGACAGTCACAGCAATTTCTGATCAGTAATTTTATATAAACTGGAGTAAAAAAATGTTGTGGATAACTCATTTCAACAGACACAAATTTGCACAAATATTTATGCTATTTGAGATAGTAGGTTCAAAGAGCACACAGAGACATGTAATTCTACTCCTCCCTGCCCCCTCAAGATCACCAGCAAAACTCCTGCTTCATTTCAGCAGTACTGGATTCAAACCCTACTAAGAGGAAAGTAACACCTGCATTTGGAATAAAAACCTCTGTTTCTGCACATGAGAGTGAAAAGCTCCACCTTCTTATTTATGACTTACCTTGGCTCTGGGCATCACTGATGAAGAAAGCTGTGACAGCTAGAAAAGCCAAGAGGAAACAGCTCTGTATCTCATACCGACAAAGCATCTTCTTCCTCTCAATACACACAGTATCAGCAGGTCTGAAAACACATAGACCAAAAAGACTTACTAAACCTGCAAAGATAAGGCACCCACTTTAATGAAAATTGTGGGCAAAATTTGGATTCCATTAAAATAAAATAAAAAAAAAAAAAGGAATTTATCACAGACATCAGTGGAGCCAAAATTTCCAGGCAGTAATTATGACCAAAGCATATTTTACCTGAAAGAGACAAAGAACTGCACTTGGGCTTCTTAACAGGTCTGAAAACTTGGCCCAGATAAAAAGAAAGAGTGTATTCCTTGCTAAGTATACACAAGTATTGGAAATTGAGTATGTTATGCATAATAAAGTACAACATGTACTTTACAAGCCAGTGTTGGAGCACCTTATCAAGATACCTGTGGCAAAGAACTCTGAAGCTTGTAAAAAAAGGCAGAACTTTTTTCTGAAAGAACACAAGTCTACTGGTGTCCCACTGTCTACTCTTTTTCCTTTTTCTACCTTATTCAACTTACTGTGTGCTCTCTGTTGTACTACCTGCACTTACAGTAGGTAATATCATGGTCAAAATCATTTGCTCAAACCTGATCAGTTAGGAACATCAACACTTTAGAATGCAGCAGTATATGAACACTCAGTGGAATCCTAGCTGGGTTACAGGAAGCACGTCTTGTGCTAAAGAAAGTTCTAGAAAGGGTAATTTATCTGTTCACAAAAGATACCTTAAAATCAGCACCAATTTCATCATCTGAACATGGCCTTTAACACTTCCCAGTACAGTTATTCAAGATACACAAAAGTATCTCTTAAGATGCATCAACATATTCCTAATATCATACATTTATCTGTCACCTAACTTTAATGCACCAGTTTTAGTTGATTTTCTGGGCCAAGAAGAAGAATTTTTGCTGCCCTCTCCTGTTAGAATTCTACAGGAGAATCAAATTAAGATAATATTAGTAGATTTCCTGCTGTCAAAGAGGCAGCATTTGAAGGTTTATGGGTAAATTTGGGTAAATTTCGGTTTATGTATTTCTGTGTTGCAGGTTCCTCCCATTTACCACCTGTGTCATTTTCTCTAATATGCTCAACATGCTATCATCATATTTGCCTTCCATGTTTTCCTTCTCTTCAACCACCATCTAATATAAAAAGCAGACTGAAGCACCTCAACCATTATTAAACAATTAAGATGATAAAACCTACATTTCTTTCTCTTTTCAAGTATTTACAATCTGCCATAGTTATCCCAGAACTTGGTACGTCTACTGTCACACATCCCAGTCATTAATGCTTGATATAATTCCTAGAAATATATAGGGGGGTTATGCATTGGAAATTACACCTCCACAGGCGGTTATCTAAGTTTTAGCCAAAGTACCAACAAATTTCACATTACGTAAACACATATTTTGAATCAATCCCTTGCAGTACAAATCTCTCAAGCCAGAGGCAAGTAGCTAGATCTGATAACAAGGATGTATACAAGAGACTTAAATATTTGTATGCCCAGTTTTTAGGGCACATCCTCCAGACACAATTCTGAAACATGAGCAAAGTGCCCAGGCTTCCTACTACATGAACCAAAGAGTCAGACACCCAATGACCGCAGTCAGCAGACAGCTGCCTACTGACAGGCACTGGGAAGAATTAAGAGTCTTAAATTAGTCTGAAATACATCACTTGTGTATCTTACATTGGGTATTTATTCTTCTCCCCTCACTCAGAATACAACCTGGATCAAGTAAATATAAACTCTTCAAAGAACAGAATACAACTCATTCTTCCACACAGTCACCATTAATGATGTGGGGACTTTTTTCCATATAATAACCCAGACATTAAATTATTCACTCGCAGTGGTGGCTTAATTCCCCATCTGCTAGATTTGATATAAACCCTCCTCCCAAATAAGAGCTAGAAATACTACCTAACCTGTAATCCCATGTAGAAACATTCACTGCTGCTGCTTTTAGCGAGCAGCCATTGTGCAGAGAAGTAAGATTTATTGGGACAGACAGAACTGGTGCTGGATCAACTAGGCACAAGTTCACCTCTGCAATGATCTGCACATAAGGTTCACTCAACTACGAAAGGCAACCACCCATCTGCAGCCACCTTGTGGCTGACACTGGCTGGGACTAAAAAGAAATATCCTGTTCCTCATGCTTTGTGTGTGTGTGTGTGTATATATATATATATATATATATATATATCTCACCTTTCTACTGAAAAGGATTTGGTAAATCATTTATCTGCCAGAACAGCGCTGGGAGTAGAGACCAAACTATCCCAAGCCAAGAAGCCCTGCCAGGAGGTGAGCCTCCCGCCCTGCGAGCTCGCTGGGCTCCAGGACGCCTGCCTGGGATCAGGGCACCTTCTCTTCAGGTAAAAACCTGCCCTCGAGAGCTGCTAGCCGGGACAAACGCCGCACACATCCTTCCGAACTACCCTGGCTGCGGATGCGCACCCAGCCCGGGGGAGGAGGCTGAGCCGCCTCCACACATCCCTGGCTCCCTCCCCAGGGCGAGCAGGTTAGTCTGGGGTTGGGTTTTTTCCTCCTCTCTGTGTGTCTCGTTACGGAGCGGCGCGGGAACAGCCACACGTTCCTGACCGCGTCCCGCTGGGCCAAAATCACAGCACGACCTGCTCCGGCCCCCAGGGGATGGACGGCGGAGGGGCCGGGGCGAGGCGGAGCCCCCGCCGTGCCACGACCCGCCCGCCTCCCCAACTCGGCCCAGCCCGGACCGAGGGGGGCGGCCCGCGGACATGGGAGCTCCTGCTCTCAATTCCCTTCGGGGCGCTCTCCACCACCGGCACCCACCGGTGTGAAACCGAGCCCCCCCCAGCCCAGGTGAAGGGAGGGACAGCGGGGAGATCGTGGTCGAGGAATGGGCCCCGTGAAACCCAGGGGCTGCGGGCAGGGGGGACCGAGCTCGTCGTCCCGGGCATCCCCCGGTGGGATAACATTCCCCCCGGGCAGCTGGTGTGCGGAGCTGGGGCAGAGTGACCTGTCCCGACGCGCCGCGGCAGCGAGGGAGGCAGGCAGGCAGGATGCACCCGCGGCGGGACGCGGGCATCAGCCAGACCCTTCATCACACCACCACAGAGACTCTTTGGGGTTTTTTTTAGTTATTGTTCTTTTTAAAAGTAAGGCCTTTGCAGGAGTTTCTAAGGGGATTCCCCTCCCAAGCCCAGGCTCGCCACTTTCCACCTCTCCATCTCCTCCCTCACCCCATTCTCCCCCCGGGCTCCGCTCCCGCCGCCGCCGGGATGGCCGGGCAGGTGGGCGGGAAGCGTTCCTGTTCCCGCTCCTGCCCCGACCCCAGCCCGCCTCCCCAAGGCCCCGAGGGAGTGGAAGCGGAGCTCACACCGACCTGTGCGGGCATCGGCCGCGGAGCCGCCGGCGGGAGCGGCCGCTCGTTCTCAGCGGGGCTGCGGGAGAGCCGCGTCCCTCCCCGCTGTCCGCTCCGCATCCGATAAGGCGAAAGGGGAGCGAAAGGAGGCGGGCAATTATAGAGCAGAAGGTGGAAAGAAGGGGGGGGAGAGGCACGAGCGATGCCTGAAATCCCACCCTCCGCCCCCGATCCCGACCCCGCGGCGGGGGCGCGGCCAGGTGCGCGGGAGGCAGGGCCGGGGGGGCGCCGGCAGCGTTCCACGGGCAGGTGCTGGGCTTGCCAGTGCCCCTCGTCTTCTGGGTTTGTTACCTGTTAACTCATTTTCCTCTCCCCGAAGTTCCTCATTCACTTCGTTTATAAATGATTTAGAAGGTGCCTACTCTGCAGTATGCCTTGGAATGCAAGTATCCCCCCACGCCAGCTATTGAGATGTGTGGATTAGTGATTCATCAGGGAAATATTCATATTAAAGTGTTCCAGCACTTGTCTGGCTTAGTATAAACCTTGATTAAAAGTGTTGTACTACATTTGTGCATTTTTTGCCACATGCATAGACACTGCAGTAGTACATGGAATTGCAGAATATATATTCCTACAGAAATATGAGTTACCATGTGGTATACCCTACTGAATTTACAATCAAGGCTACTACTCATGAAGTTTGTAAGTCCTGAGAATTTAGGAGATGAATGAAAATATTCATTACAAGATGGCTGGTCATCTGTATAAAATTACAAATGAAACCACCGAAGGACTGCAGTTAAGCAACAGGCGTAGGTGATACAGAGATGTGCATCCTTTCTTAATATAAATAGGAGCCCCTCCTAGGGAAGGAGAAGGCACTAAGTCTTGAGGAGATGACTTTGACTAACTGTAAACCAGGACCTTCAGCTGCTGAGTAGGATTGCCAAACCTGCAGACTCTTGTCCGAATTCATAGCACACAGGTATCTTTCCACTGAAACTGCAGAAGTGTTTGACCTTCAAAGAAACTCTTTAAGTCCATTTTTTCTATAGCAAAGGTTCAAAAGCATTCCTAGATCTAAAAAGCATCTACCAAATTCCTAATACCTGTCATCTGCAGTTATTCTACTGCACTGCCAGCTGTGTGCAGTAGCCAACAATCATATCAGTCAAGTAGAATAGTTTGCAAGATAACACTTCCTCTGAAGCAATAAGATGTTCAGCTCATTGATGCTAAATGTGATAAAATTTGTACCTTTTCGGTCCCCAATTTATGTATTTAGCTCAACTATAATTTCCAGAAAACCAGGAAATAGATCATAGAATCATGGAATATACTGAGTTGGAACGGACTCGATCATCAAGTCTAAGTCTTAGGCCTCCACAGGACCATTCCAAGAATCACCATGTGCCTGAGAGCATTGTCCAAACACTTCTTGAACTCTGACAGGCTTGGTGCTATGACCACTTCCCTGAGGAGCCTGTTCCAGTGACCAACCACCCTCTGGGTAACGAATCTTTTCCTGATATTCAACCTATCCAAGCCCTGACACCACTTCAGGCCATTCCCTTGGTTCTGTCTCTGGTCATCACAGAGAAGAGATCCGTGCCTGCCCCTCCTCTTCCTCTCATGAGGATGTTGAAGACTGCAATGAGGTCCCCTCAGTCTCCTTTTCTCCAGGCTGAACAAACCAAGTGACCTCAGCTGCTCCTCATATGGCTTACCCTCCAGACCCCTCACTATCCTCATGGCCCTCCTTTGGACCCTCTCTAGTACTAAATGTCTTTTTTATATTGTGGTGCCCAACATTTCACACAATGTTCAAGGTGAGGCTGCCCCAGTGCAGAGCAGAGCGGGACAATCCTCCCCCTTGACCAGCTGGTGATGCTTTATCTGATGCCCCCCAGGACATGGTTGGCCCTCCTGGCTGCCAGGGCACTGCTGACTCATATTCAACTTGCCATCAACCAGGACTACCAGGTCCCTTTCTGCAGTGCTGCTCTCCAGCCTCTCATTCCTTGGTCTATACACACAACCAGGGTTGCCTCATTCCAGGTGTAGAATCCAGCACTTACCCTTGTTAAACTTCTGTGGCTGGTGGTTGCCCAGCCCTCTAATTTATCAAAATCTCTCTGCAAAGCCTCTCTGCCCTCAAGGGATTCCACAGCTCCTCCAAATTTTGTGTTGTTGGCAAACTTAGTATTCCTTCGAGTCCTGCCAGGGTCCAGGCCATTAATGAAGATGTTAAAGAGAATTGGGATAAGGATGGACCCCTGTGAAACCCCACTAGAGACAGGACACCATCCTGATGTCACCCCATTCACTATAACTCTTTGTGTCTGACACATGAGCCAGTTGCTTACTCATCCTGTGACATGATTATCCAGCTGTGTGCTGGACTTTTTTGTCCAGAAGGATCCTGTGAAAGACACAGTATCACACGAAGTACAAACATATTACATTTACAGGCTTCCCTTGATGGATCAGTTTATTTGCAATGCCCTTGAAGATTCGGTAAATGTAGAGCTAAATCCATGACTGCTTGGTGGCTCATGTATGTCAGGGTAAGACAAGGAACAACCAAAGGGAGCATCCAACTCCCTCTCTTTATCTTTCTTTTTTTTTTTTTTTTTTCCCTCCTCACAGATTTTCACTGTGGTATATGAAGTCCATGAGCACCATCCTGTGGCTGCAGCTAGTCAGAGTACTGTGACAACAGTAAAAGGTCCTGAGGATCCCAGTGACAGGTAAATAGATTCTCTCTCTGTAGTCTTCAAAAGACTTTATGCTTTAATTTTTAATTACCTGTTTGCATCAGAACTGAAAATAATATTCTAAGTTTATGCAAAGTGTGTGCTTTCAAAGGTAAGATGTCTGATTTTATTAATATCAGTTTATTTTCCTGATTAACAATGCTCCTTTTACAGTATTTGACCACTTTTAGAGTTAATGATGCTTTTTACTGCTGAGTTTACTCAACTTTCTCTGGAAGGCACCTTTAACAACCTTACGTAATTCCAAGAAAGAGCTCACATTCACAAGTTAAAGGTAAAAGGCAAAGCTTCCTTGAAAGAGTTTGTATAAGGTGCACATCTGGAAATAGAGTAATATCACAATGCACTTAATATTAATGTACAAATGATTTACCACTCTTTCCCATTAAAAAAAAAATAAAATAGAACAAAAACCAAAAACCAAAAAAACCCACTACACAGATTTTTAAGAATAAATTTACTGAGTAAGAATTGGCCTCATGAATTTACCTTCCACTATTTTGAGTCAGCCAAACCTCAGTGATTTCAAAAGAGCAACAACAATTTACAGCCACCGCATTTTAAAAGTACTCACATCAACAAGATATGGACCATCCTTTGCTTGGCTAGTATAGATTCCAAGAAATTTCTATAAATAGGATTACATGGCAACGATATTGAAAATGCAGATGGGAAAAATTCCACTGACCCAACACAAGAACAGAATTAGTGCAGGCTTGTGACCACAGAGTGAGTTGGCTGCATATGTAATGGTGTGATGGACCATCCACAGCATTTCTTGTGTGAACTGAACAGAAACCAAAATAATAGATGGTTTTGGTGGCTGTGGGGCAGAACTGCATTTTAATTATCAATCTTTTTTTTTTTTTAATATCTTCCACATTTTGGCATATACTTAGAATATTTCTGCGACTTCTTTGATATACTGATGAATGCAATATATACTATTTTTCACAAGACTTGGGAAATGAGAATATCAAGTTTGGGGAATATTTTCAAATGGCAAATAATTAAAAACTAATCAGATTACTTTATTCTTTTATTAAAATGATGTGTTTAAAGCTGACTAGCATTTTTAACTCCTAAACTAAAATATCTTACAAAGAGATGTACACTTTTAAATTCCCTTTCTTCCCCAGAATTCAAAAACTCCAGACACATTCAAAGATTTTGACTATGGAACATCTATAAACTAGTCCCTAGGCAAAACAACAATTAATAGAGCTACTTTCCTCCTTCTTAGCCTCTGCTATGTGCAGCTTATCCAGATCCATTTGGGGAGGGGGTCCAGTCGCATGTTAAAGTTTGTGAGCAACAGGGAGGCTGAGTTCAGCTTGCTGAGAAGCTGAAGGTGCTAATTCCTGCACCCACAGCCGAGCACCAGAGAAGTAATGTCGTCCTCTCTGATGTGCCTGTGTGCTCACAGGGCAGGAGCCCCTCTTACCTCACTGCACAGGGAGGGCTCGTGTGTGCTCTTTCTCCCTCAGGATGCAAGGAGGAATTTCCTGGTCTGTTTCTGGGCAGTGTTCTGGACCCATGAACATTATGCAGGATCACAGAATCTTTGGAAGGTACCTCTGGAGAACATCTAACCCAACCCCACCCTGTTCAAGGAGGGTCAGCTAGAGCAGGTTGACCAGGGCTAAGCTGAGTTATGAGTATCTCCAAGAATGGAGACTCCACAGATTCTCTGGGTGACCTACTCCAATGTTTGACCACTTTCACAACGAAGGGGAAAAAAGCTGCCAAAACAAAAATGTTTTCTTGCACCCAGCTGGAATTTAAAGTGTTTCAATTTGTATCCATTGCCTTTCACCCTGTTGCTTGGTACAGGAGAAAAGTCTGGCTTTCTCTTCCTTCCCTCCCATCAGTTTTTTATTTATCCATAGGTAGAAGATCTCCCTGAGCCTTCTCTTTATGAAAGATGCTCCAAGCCCCTAATAATCTTCATAGTCTTTCACTGGACTCACTTCAACACTTGACTCAGCATCCAGATGCAGTCCTGCTAGGATTGAGTAGAGGGAGAAAAACACCTCCCTCAACCTTCTGTCAATGCTCTTCCCTCTGCAGGCCATGAGGCTGTTTGTCTTCTTTGCTGTAAGGACACATTCCTGGCTCATCAGCAGCTGTGTGTCCACTACTCCAGGGCCTTCTCTGCAAGGTCAGTCAGCCACCAGTGTGTACTGCTGTCTGAGGTTATTCCTTCCTGAGGGCAGGAGCTTGCAAATCCTTTTGCAGTTCTTCATGAGGCTCCTGTTTTGCTATTTCTCCTGCTGAGGATGCTCCGAATGGTATCAGAACCTTCTGATGCATCAGACTCTTCTCCCAAGTTTTTTGCTATCTGCAAACTGGTTCAAGGGGCATTCTCTACCATTAACCAGTCCAGTAATGAAGAGTCAAAACAGTATTGGGGCCAGTATCAACCCCTGGGGTACATCTCCAGTGACTGACCTCCAGCTGGACTTCATGCTGCTGATCAGAACACCTTGAGCCCAGACATTCATCTAGTTTTCAATTCATCTCACTGTCCACTTATCTAGCCCATGCCTCATCAGTGTGTCTATGAGGAAGTTATGGGAAAAAGCATTACTAAAGTTAAGATAAACATATTGCAGTCAAAATGCAAAACCAGTGATCGCTGCTCCCATTTGCTCCCAGGCTGCATGCTGAAACCTCATCGGCCGTCCCGAGAGAGCACTGCATTTGGTGGGCAGGCCCTGAGACACTGCCAGCACGGAGGTAGGGTGCCCTGAGAACAGAGGAAAGACCATACTTTGTGATGTTTGAATCTACCAGCCTCTTGATAATAGGTAGGTACAAATACAACGTTTGCCAGGCTAGAGTTGTCACTGGAGTACGCTGCAGCGCAGGGTAAGTTGCAGCCCACCAGTGGTACAGTGTAGCACAGGGAGGGAAGGATTCCCCCATTTTTACCAAGTAAGCAAAGCAGCTACAGATTCTGGCTGGCTATGCAAGAAGTAATTTTCTTTGGAATGAAATCCTGGCTGAAATGAATATTTAAACCCAGTAAGTGCTGGAAGCTATACCATGGTGGTCTCTGTAATAAATACCATGAGTAACGAATGCAAGAGATGTCTGGAACAAGAAAGAATTCTTTTCCAAATAGCACATATCTTAAGCTATTACCTAAAAGAAGTAGAGTTTCTTGTCCATTTCCTACTGAGCTTCTGCTCTGAGCTCCTACCCTACACATCCTTGAACACTATAATTACACACCTCTGGTCTGCCTCAATCTACTTTAAGCAGTTCTCTAGTACATGTGTGACATGAGGAACAAGACTGATTAAGTGCTGTTCAATTATCTGTCTTTCCATCTTGTAGATTACTGAAAAACTGAATTTTCCATTTTTCTAATTCACAATTTTTAGAAAAGCATGTCTGTTCATTAGACTCTGAAAAATAATCAAGATTTGTCCTAGAATATTATCAGATGACAACACATAGGATTTTTATGCCACTGAATAAACATCCAAACAACTCTCTCCTTTAGATGGTACTTCATATTGCTTACAAATTTTATTCATCTAAATTGTTTCGTTTGTTCAGTTTTAAGCAGCCTGGTTCTCTTTGCTGCTTTTGTTTGAAGGGATTTGAAGTGAATGATGCAATTTAGAGGTGGGTACTCTGTTCCCCTACACATTTTTAAGTATTACAGTTGGAATTTCCAGGAATTGACTTAGTTTTCCAATATTTGTTTAAGCATATGTTAAACATATAAAGTTAGCTTTCCATGAATAAAATACTGAATTGACTGTAGCAGAAATTTTATTAAAGAGAAATGGTGCTGTGATTTGTATTTGCCAAAGAAAAGGCAAAAAAAATTTTGTAAAAAATTTTGTAAAAAATTTTTTTGTAAAAATTTTTTGTAAAAAATCGTAGTCTGTGTTTCAGAGTAATAAAAATGTGAATAAAGTCAAGAGAAATATTAATATTTTTATTTGCTGCAATTACCTCAATAAAATTTTCCCCACTCATTGAAGAAACAAAGTATGTCTTCCATGTTTATATTTCAGGGACATTTAACTTTCAGTACTTTTTCCAATAAATATCAATACTAAAAATCAGTATACTGGAAATCTCAGTTTATAAGGTATGAGAAGAAGAATTTACAGCAGTTAGAAAGATTTTTTTTTTTTTCAGCTGCGAAGCAATAACAGAGGGGGGCAGTCTTGGACAAACATTTCTTCTGTGTATTCTCAAACCTCTATCTTTTGAGCTTCTGAAGATCCAAATTCAATTACTGTGCTAAAACACAATACTTTGGTCTACATTGTAAGAGTCAAGAAATTATCAACTATAAAGGCCTGTATTACTCTGCTTCTGTGCAGAAGGGTTCCATTCAGCCAAAACCAGCTCATATGAAACTCCTCTGTGGAGAAAAAGGTGCTACCATGGGATGGACTGCGGTGCTGCTCAGGGTTACTGCTACAGTCGCAGAGTGGTACCTGCAGTGCAAGAATATGTGTGACTATCGTCAGTGAACTGTCCCTACGACTCAGATTGGCATTTGGTTTGCCAAGAGTTGCTGTGATAAAGAGAAGGAGGCTGTTCTGGTTCTGCCCTGCATCCTTTGCAGAATTAGCTCTGCGTTGCATGTGCACCCAGGAAGTGCTCGGAAACTTCCCACTGAACATGATTTAAGCACCTTAAATATGAAGTAAAAAAAATTACAGGAAATTACACAGGAGGAAAGCAAGTGTATAAATTAGCCTTAAACAAATAGCCGGCAGTAATTATGCTCCAAAGTGATTGATCTGATAACGTAAAGAATTATAGGCTATTGTGACAAAGAATAAGAAAGCGGAAAAAAGGAGAGGCAGTAGTTTACAACCACAAAAAACAGATAACATCTCAAAAGCTTTTTGTGTTAGACCTTTTTTCTTTTCCTTCCCTCACTCTCAACACTCAGATGCTGTATTTTATGCTATTGTAAAACTTTTTGCAGCATCTAGATCTTGCCCTGAACATCACCAGTTATTTTTTTCACAAAACTCAGGTAAGAAAAGGACATTTGGCAACACTCCGTCCATGACTCTACACCATTTTCTAGTATTTGCTTATTAAACTGTAGTGACTGACTTCTCACCTCAGGCTTCTTGACCTAGTACTGTAATCCCCATGTCATTGTTTTTTTACTGTTTCCTTTATATTTTTTTTATATTTGAACTCTATTGTAATCTTTAATTTACTGGTGGCAACCTTCATAAATTCTAGTTTAAATGTTCTTGTAATATTGGCACTGGGCACACTAAAGTTCTTTGTCTTACAGTGCACAGAAAAAAGTTTATCTGTGACTTCTTTAAATTAACACAGTGCTTAAGGTCAGATAGGTTACAAGGCTGATGAAAATAATGTCTTATTTCTTACACAGTGTTTCTTACAGCATAATCGTCAGAGATAATGATGGAATAGTACATGTTCTTCACTATCTTACAGAATTAAAATCTCGGTTCTGAGGTTTGCAGTTTTGCAAGAATAGTCAAAACATCTACTTTAGACCCCTGAGCATTTCACAATGTTGTTGTTGGTAATAATAAAAATATTAGTTAATCATAAATCTATTATCGTTGTTATAGTTCAGCACTTGGAAAGGAGTTTCTGCTGTTTGGTCCATCAGGCAATCTGTCCCTTCAAATAGCAAGGTTTGACCTGGAGAATTAGTCCTTAGAATCTGGAAGCTCTGACTGCTTTTGCACTGAGAAGGGAGCGTGTGAGTCCTTGTAGTAACAGACCGTATGTTCATATTGCTTTTGCATATGCTGTTTTGTTAGAGCTAATATTAGCCTGTGGAAGAGACTGAGTATACAAACAATTAGACAGCAGTTCAACTATATCAAGATGCATCACAATCTCATTTATCCTGTGTGATTTTTTTTTTTCCCCAGACCAGCTGAAGGAATACCGTGCCTTCCTGACTCACATCTAGCACAGGTAGCTCTCTGTGGGCGAGTCAGATTATTCTAATGACTAATAGTAATCTTTGGAAGGCTCCCCCTGTCGTCTTCCCTGCACTCTGTCAATGTTCAGGCTGCCAACCTGGAAAGTCTGGGAAGCTGAACAGGAGAGAGGGGTTTTGGACAGTGAGCCTTCCTCAGTAAAATAATTCTGCATGCGACCTATAATATGCAAACTGTAGGATCCTACAACTGAGACTTGAATCTTTGCACTGATAAAAGCAACCTGGTTGGAGTTTCACTATGTTCCATTAAAATCAAGAGCAAAATTCACTGGTGGGGAAAAGGGAGAATAGGATCAGCTTATTTCAAAGTGAGCTATAAGAATCTTTGAAATTCTGTAATCTTCAGGCTCAGCTCTCACACACAGCTCTCCTTGAGCAGTTCTCCACCAGGTGATGCAGAACCATCCAGATGTCTGTCCATGAGCTGCTTCTGTACTGTATCAGAGAAAGAGGAACAGGTAGTAAAGAGGCATTTTGTTACTGGCATCAGTTGTGAAGCATAAAGGTACATTCCCTAAAATCATGTTTCTGCCCTTCTCTACAGTCTGAAGTTCATTTTCCTTGCATTATATTTGCTGATATTTTAAAAAATTTCTGTATTTACTGTCTGCACACTAAAAAAAAAAATAATTGGGGAAAAGAGTGAAGAACAGCTTTGTTTCTCCATTATGATACATTCTCACTACATTTTATCTTCCAAAAAAAAAAATCCATCTATGGCCATTTGCCATGTTCAGAAAGTATGACATTCATAAGACAAGTAAGTTCAGATTGCTATGTAGGTTCTGTTCACTTTCAAAAATTTTCCTCATGAAACTTGTAAAATCTTTCACAGGATATAAAATTTTCTCAGCAGAGGAACACTGTAATAATGCAGTGCTGTGGCTTTTTTCTGGGTTCACAGGTGAGAGCCTCGAGTGCCACACAGAAAGTGGCCCATTAAAACAAGTGCCTGACTTGGTGCTTCAGTGATGCTGAATCACTACCTCGTGTATCAGTGTGTATTGACACAAGGATAATCCACTCTGGTTTTTGTTGACTTTTTTTTTTTTCTAGAGAGATTTAGGGAACCATCTTAGTCAAATCTGTGCTTCTCATGTTCAGTAGTATTTCTTTTCAAACCAAGGCTGCAATTGGTGGTCAAGTCCAGTTCAGATTTACAAAATAAATTCCTAAATGTGAGTTGTCTTATCATTCTGCTGTTAAAATCAGACTGACAGTAAGAAGCCAGATTGTAATTTTGCTTCTAATCTTATAGTCAGGTGGCATTTTTGTACATTTAATGGAATTATTCCTGATTTTCAAGTGAGTAAATAAATATTTGTAATCACTATTGTTATTTGCCTAACTGCATTCTCAAACAATTTTCAGCACTATTTGTTAAACTAGTGTTAATTTTCTTCATTTGTTTAGTGAGTGTGTAAGATTTCTGGGGCTTAACGATTAATGTCAGTAAAAAAATTAGAATTATTAATGAAGGTAACATTAAACACCTGAACATTTCATAATTTGCAGTCTTTTTGCGAGAGTGAAACCCACATTTTACAGCTGTCATACTTCAAAAGATGTTAACCTGCCATATTTACTTACAAATTCCCACTTATGTTATTGTTCTGAAAATACTGTGTGAGCAGTAGCAATACTCATGATTTAGCTATGAAATTATTCCTTTGAAAAGGCTTCTCGGTGCTTGCTTTCAGCGACAGGCAGGAATGTGCCGGACAAATCGAGCCCAGAACTGAACATGCTGCTGAGGGTGTTTTGTACAACTGCCTTCTCTACAAACCACAGGCTGTTCTTGTGGCTTCGCTTGGGTAAACACGGCTCTGGCTGCGCCGGGAGGTTGCGCAAGGCAGTGCGAGGTTTGGCCTCCACATCCTCCCACATCCTCAGGCCCGGGGACCGGGGCCTGATCCAGCCCTCAGCAAGCTCAGCTGGCAGCCTGTAGAGCTTGGCACTGGGGCTCGCTGCAGAGGGAGCCTCCCAGCAGGAGAGGCCGGGAGGAAGCGGAGTTTGGAGAGGAGCTTGAAGGGGACTGTGGAGCTGAGGAACTCGCAGGCTGACTGCACGTGTCACCTGGCACACAAGAGTCAGCAAAAACTGGACATACAAGGTTGCAAATAACAAATTTATGGCTACAGAAGATTCAAAATACATAAAGGGAAATGTTTTTCTACACACATGGAGTCTATGAGTTGCAGGGGGTTGGTGACTTTTGTGTTGAGAGGTGTGCGCCTTGCTTCCTCTCTGAAGGGTTGTCTTGCAGGCTGCAAACTGGCCAAGGTCTTAAGAGACTGGGTTTCAATTCTGCTCCTCTGCAGGCTTCCATGATGGCCTTCAATATCCAGGTCAGCCGTGGAGCTCATTTTATATTGGAGCTCATCTGGTGGCACTTGGAGACTGGTGGATGTGGGAATGGGGGACCCTGAGGATGTGCTGTAAAGCCATGAAGAACATGAACATGATTTACACCATAAGCCAGCTCATAACGCTACCATTACACCACCTTAGGTAACTGGTGGTGAAATCTTCAATGCCTCTGTGGGTTAATAGGTATTTTTAAATTAATTTATTTTTATGTCTGCACCTAAATTATTTTAAAATTTCACTTAAAATTCCTTATTTGTTTTTGGACACTGCCTCTGCCCTCTTCTGCTACAGGGGGTGAGCAAAATCACCTTGCACCAAGGGCTGAGATGTGAAACACTGAGATGGGACTGACTGTGGTGTAAGACATACAGTAGGGAAGGCCATCACTGAAGTGTGTGGGCAGCATATAAATACCTCAAGACACCCAAGAGCTACAATACCTGTTATATTGCAACCAGGGCAATAAAACTCAGGTTTATGTGGAAATACTCAGCTGCTTCTGCCTCTGTTCTCATCTGCTGTGACTGCTGTAGCTGCTACTCCTTCTTATGATCCCATTTCCCTAATGGGAGCAGTTGCTGCCTTGCTGTGTCTCCTTGGGTGAAATTACTGCTTTTCAAGACAGCTTAAAGAGAGTAACACCCAAGAAGCAGGAAACATGCAGAAAGTAATTATATATGATCATTTATATATGCAGATTAGAGCTCAGCTGAAAAACGGCTCTGGTCCCCTTGACTGGCAATAGACAATTTAGAAACAAAGAGATCTTTGGCTGAGAGGCCACTTTGCATCTTGAGGAAAGGAAAAGGAGACACATTTGGGACATTTAATATTAGCACATCATCACAGTTAGTTCTGTGTGATACAAGTGTGAAGCAACTCCTCAGAGAATTGGCTGGACAGCCAGGATGTTCTTTTTCATCAACAGTGCTAATTGAATGTACAGCTGGGTCACTCCGAAAAATTACCAGCAGTGAAACAATTGAATTGGCTGAATTTAAGTTAGGGATGTCATTCAGTTGTTCATACCTAGGTGTCTAATGCAATTTGAAGTATCCTACGGTATTTAAGACATCCTCTGGGACTTAGTCTTTAGAGAGGATTTTGAGGGGTCATGGGCTTCCCTGAAGGTCCTCTCTGCTGCGTAAGAATGTCTCAAATGCCCTAAAAGCATCTTCCATGGTACTTGACATTTATGTGTATGCCACAGAATGAAGCCCCTGGTTTCTGAGCTCAGATTCCAATTAGATAAGTAGAAGTGGATGCCATCACCCTGCTGTGATGTTTTTTCAGACTATCTGCAGTTCTGGGAAAAGAGCACTGCAGTAACCCACGTTCCAAAGGTCATCTTTGCAATCACAAGCCCATTGTTAGGAGTTAATCATGATAACTACTGGAAAACGATGTCATCAAAGAGCCTTTAAAATGTGGACAATTTGATCCCAATCATTAAGTTTTTATTCCTGTATTACATGACTTCCTGAAGCTCTGCCCATTAAGACAGCATTGTTTTTGGTAAAAGAAAGTCATCAGTGAGAGTTAAGATAAATGTTTTTCGTGCTTTTATCTTGCAAATTACAATATTTCTGAACCAGAAGAAATTATTTTTTTTTTTTAATTCTCTAAATATGTAGGAGATAAGGTCAAGGGGATTTCTATTTAAATTGTCTCTGGAACTGAATATGGATGCTGCTATAAGGAAGGTGAATCAATAACTCCCAGAAAAAAAATCTTTTAGGAGAATGAACAATAATACAATCATGTACAATGGATAACGAAACAAAATTTGAAAAGTGTAATGCACATTTTATCATAAAAATCAAATATTTAGGAGAGTAACAGCACTGTTTTGTAACCACATCTTTTAAGCATATTTTGTAATAGATTATTTGCCTGATGGAGTGTAATAGAACATGAAATACTGAATTCTTTAATATTCAACAGGATCTTGTTTATCCTGGCAAAACAAACTAAGCACACATACTTCCCAACTGTAGTAACAAACAAAAGGGTGCAGTAAGTCATCTTCAAAAAGCAGTTGAGCTGAAAACACAAAACAAGACAGGCAACAGGAAAATCTAACATTAAGATCTTAAATGCATTAATGTTTCTTCCTTTCCAAGGTAACCCATAAAAGCTAGTGCATTTCATCTGCAATTTTTAAATGAGTTTTGAGAAAATCTTATCATGTTTCCAGAAATGCTTCACAGGCAGTTAAGGCACTTTGAGAACTGAAATTAAATGGATTCCTGATCCTGCAACCTCCTAAACACTTCTTAGTGTAATCACTTAATATTTCCCAGGCTTTGCTCAACATCACACTTAATTAAACTTTTGCTAATAAACATGAAGAGCTTAGTTTAGCCCCATTGATGGACTCCATTGACAAAACAGTTGTTCAGTCAAGCCTGCATGTGTATTTATTTTTAGTTGATACAGACGTTTGCATGTATATATAAATATTTTATAAATAGAAGATATGAAAAAAGTGTTAATTACCTCATAAAGTAAATTAAATTTTTTTTTAGAGGATGTGTTTCCTTTGGGAAGTTTGTTGTATTTGAAACTGAGATGTTTCACAAACAAATGTATATCTTTGCTATGTTCTTATATAGTGCATTTTATGCTTGAATGTTCTTAAATGCAAAAACATTAATTGCAACATTGTTCTTATTGAGAAGACAGGGTTAAGATCATCAATTGTAAATTTACTCATAAAAGTACAACATATTTTTTCTTCCAGTGATACTATTAAGAAACTTAACAGGATATTATGGGAGTGTCCCATCCCTGGCAGTGTTCAAGGCCAGGCACTAAGAAACCTGGTGCAGTGGAAGATGTCCCTGCCCACGGCACGCATCCCAGTCAATGGCAAGTTGAATATGAGTCAGCAGTGCCCTGGCAGCCAGGAGGGCCAATCGTGTCCTGGGGGGCATCAGGCAAAGCATCATCAGCTGGTCAAGGGGAGGGGATTGTCCCGCTCTGCTCTGCACTGGGGCCTCACCTTGAATATTGTGGCAATTTTGGGCACTGCAATATAAGGAAGATATTAAGCTCTTAGAGAATGTCCAAAGGAGTGCAACAAAGATGGTGAAGGTTCTTGAGGGGAAGCCATGAGGAGCAGCTGAGGTCACTTGGTCTGTTCAGCCTGGAGGAGACTGAGGGGAGACCTCACTGCAGTCTTCAACATCCTCATGAGAGGAAGAGGAGGGGCAGGCACGGATCTCTTCTCTGTGATGACCCAAGGGAATGGCCTGAAGTTGTGTCAGGCCAGGTTCAGGTAGGATATTAGAAAAAGGTTCTTCCCCCAGAGGTGGTTGGGCACTGGAACAGGCTCCCCAGGGAAGTGGTCACAGCACCAAACCTGACAGAGTTCAAGAAGCATTTGGATGATACTCTCAGGTACATGGTGTGACTCTTGGGGATGGTCCTGTGCAGGGTCAGGAGTTGGACCCGATGGGTTCCTTCCAACTTGGCATATTCTGTGATTCTGTGAACTAAATGATCTTTAAGGTCCCTCCCTTCCAACCCAAACTATTCTATTTTCTCTGACAGAAACTTTCTGTACTACACCCCATCGCTGCACCTGCAGAATGGATGCTCTTCTGGGGGCTAAATTCACTTTGCTGCTTCTTTAAAATCATTAACAAGAATCTTAAAACAAGCTAACTTGTTTTTTTGGTTTTGCTTTTTTTATATAAAGATTTATAGATACTATGTATTTTCCAGCTACATAATAATAGACATCATACAGAAAGTTTTGCTCAGGTAATATTTTCCCAGGGAGGCTCAGAGGAGGTTTTCCTGAGACTTGCAGGTAAGAACAAGTATTCCCTGAGTTATGCTTGGGTATAAAGAAAAGTACGATTTCTGTTCATCACATATTCCACCGGAAACATTAGGGGGGGAAGGAACATTTCTTCAAGAGCATTTCTTAATTGTATAGATGGAGAAATTAATTGGTTTTCTGTTTAGTAAAATAAGCTCTAAAACCTGAAGAGGAAAGCACAAAGCTGAATTGTTAAAGTCTCCAGTCATTTACAGACAGCAGTGTAGACATGAGTTTATGTGGGTCTAAGCCCTGCTATGGTTGGGGGGCTGTGCTCCAGCCAGTATGTGATGGAGGGAAGTCTCTGGTAGCTTATCCAGAAGGCCAGAAAAAAACCCATTCTTTGGAGGTCCCTCATCTTTTCTCTCATAATCTGAGAAAGTCCATGAAATTTATGGCCCATACTGTGTTATGAATCATATGCAGGTTTGTTATGAAAAGATGTGGTGGCATTTTTTATATTATTTTTATTCCATCATTATGATAACTTGGCCTTATTTTGTTCTCTTACCTCAAGGCTTTGTTTATGTGTGAGTTAATACTTGATAGTAAAGCAGCAGCCAGTTCACCCATCTTCCTGAAATCTTAGGCTTGATAAATAAGCACTGCTAATTTATGAAAAGCTAGTGACTGTCATTACAATAAAGAGACACTCAAAAACAGACTAGTTAAAAAAATACCAAAAAAAGCAGGGTCATCGAGATCTTCCAGAACCAATTTTTTGAGCTGGAAGCAGAAAGCAGGACCATTACTAACTATGTGGCAAAAGAAGTAGAAGAATGGGAAAGAAAATTAAATATATCTGTAAATCGCTGGTAGAAGCAAAGTCTGTCCTTTAGACCAGTGTTTCCCAGTTTGGCCTGCTTGGGTGCATGCAGCAGGAGTAGCAGCAGGAGTAGTGGGAGCACTTTTCAGGAGAGGAGGTGTTCAGCTGCTCAGGCATGATGTAAAGGCCTCTTTGAAGGGGTCAGTATACCAACAGCTCTCTCTGTACCATGGTCTTGTAGAGTGTCTCTAGGTCTAAGTGCCTTAGGAACAGAAGTGGGAAGTTGCACATAAAAAGAGAATTTTCCTCTGCAAATTAACTGCAAATTCTGGAAAGAAATTATTATTTGACAAGGCCATACAAAAAACAAGAGGCAACTGTTGTACTCCAAGTTCAGCAAGAGCTACTTTGACATACCTATGGGTATGTGGCAGCATTTTCATATAAGAGGCATTGCAATGATTTGCACTTCCTGGAGTGCAATGTCTGCTTCAAACGTGCTCTTAAAGCTAAACATTTAATTTCAAGTGTGTGTTTATGAAATTTAAGTTTCAACAGTACTGGAAATTCACAGCTCCCATGGCCAATATGAGAATGGATACCTAACTGCAAAACAGCCATTTTTTCTAGAGGACATTGAATTTGACAGTTACAGCTATTCCCTTCTGAATATTTCTGAGTTTTCTGCAGAACTGCAAGTACAAAGACGTAGTAACTAAACATGAAACACTGCCTTTAAAGTATAAATTAGTTGTATCACTGACTCCTGTGACATCCTCTGACATTCTTAAATTCCCTCTTACACTAATGGCTCCTTTTAAAAATTATAAATACTTCTGTAGAAGTTTGTAGAAAAATTTAATGGTTTAAATCAACCTCTCTGGAACATTAATGATATTTTTATCTGCACTATGTGTATACAAAGGGAATTATTGCATTGGCAGTTACAATTTCTGGTTTTATAAGTAACACCTATAAGTGAAAAATATAAGTTACATCACTCACCAGATGAAGAAAGACAAATTCAAAAAGGGTGGTTTATGGAAACCTTTAATGGCAGTTTCATTGTAAAAGGTTAGAAGTTCTCTCACTTTGTTTGAAGGGTGGTGTGGTCTAGCTGTACTTACACATGTGACATACACATGCCTTTTTACTTACACAAATGGTCTAGTTCTAATTATACACTGGGAAGAAAATACTCATAATTGCAACAATTGATTTCTCAGTCTGTCCTGCATTATGCAGACATTTCTGCAAAACATATTGTCTCACTTTTCCTGTCTCTAAAATTAGAATAATACTTATTTAGCAAAATTAACATTTAAAATTAGTATTTAATTCCAAGTATTATCTAAAATTTTTAGAGTATTACCCCATAATTTGATAATCCTTTTTCCATCCATAAGGAAAAGGAAGTCTCCATGCATCATAGCTGTCAGCGCAGAAGTCAGTTGTTCTTCTTAATCCTCAGACTATTCTCTTTGGCTACGTCTGTGTTAGTACATAAAATCAGGATTATTCTCTGGTCCTAAGACCAAGAAAAAGCCTGTGCACAACACCACCCCTGTGCCCAAATTCGTGTCTCACGTTATTCTCTGAACTACACTGGGGCAATTTTCAAGATCTAGACTGTGCTAAGGGGACCTCCTGACCATTAAACCACTAACTGTGGGACAGCATTTGACACATCCCTATTACTGTGTGCTTATCAGTGAGCATATAACTAAAAAACAAAATAAAAACACCAAGAGAAGCAGTCCTGCTGCATGACTTCTTCCTCCCAAACCTTTTCCTGAAGGTAACCTCATAGAAGAGGGTATAGTAGGACAGACCCCCTGGTATTTCAGATGTTGCCATGACACCACTGTGTTTTTTTCTGAAAACTTTATTTTCAGCTTCTGTGGAGACCTAAAATGCAGAGAATTAAATTCTGATACACCCAAAGTTGTTTATTTCATCATTTCATGAATGAAATGCCTTCCATGGGACGAGCTCTGGAAACAGTAGTGTTCAATGTTATACATATGGTATTTGATGTTGATGAAGATAATAAATATAATGTATCTTGTAGGAAATATAGCAAAAGAAAAATATGTGAAATATTGCCCTGATTTAATGCTCCAATTACCTTAACTGCTACTTGAATTTAATTAAATATTGCTTGAAGATGTTTCATAAATGATTTGCAAATGTACACGTGCAGAGAGGTGCCACTAATCTGTATTATTAAGGCTTAAAGATTTATTAGAGGATCTACAAGATCTATAGTAACCAAAAATGCGATCACATAACAGAGTAAGACTTACAGAAATGCCTGTCTTTTTAATGAAGCTATTACTGCTGATGCCAGGGTTTTTTCCTTTTCTGGTTTCTTGCTTCAGTCCACACTGTGATATTCATGCACCTCTTGAAATGCTTCACTTCTGTGAATAATCTTACATTTCCCCTGGCACTTTGCAGGAAGCAAGGTGCTCTGTTATATTCAAAATTCTGTGCCCTCTGAAGTGCATGAGAGTTTGACACTGACTCCTGTGGGATGTCTCAGAGCATATGCAGCACTGTGTGCAGACAAACCACAACTTAATTGGAAATGATACATCACACAGCTTAATTGTTTACTTTGCATCCTCTTTTCAAAAATACAAAATTTCACTGCAGAGATAATTTGAATACCTTTGTCACATTGAAGAGGGAAAGAATTAATTAAAATCCAGATTGCCAATCAAGTTGAGAACACCATATGGAAATCCCCATTAAAAGCAGGCAAGTAGCTGTGCTCAAATTGTGATAGAGACTAATGTATTTTGCAAATCAAGATGCCATCTTCAATCTGTAACATAGTGAAATGCACAGATTTTTCCCTGCCCCCATTCCCACTCCTTTTGCTCCAGTCTAAAGTGCACTCTGTAATGCATTATTAAGCCCAATTCTGACCCAGTTTCTTAATTATCTGTAAGCTACAGAGAACTTGTAGCAGAATATTAACTAAGGCAAGAGATGTAATACAGAAGAATCCACAATGGCATTAGAGAGAATCATTAGCATTTTGCTAAGAAAATCCTTCTCATTTTAATATTTGACTTAGCCTAACATGTAGAATTTATATTTTAAAGGGGTACAAAGTATATACCACCCAAGCCACCGAAACAACCCAGGGGAGGGGGGAAAAAAAAAAAGCATTCCTGGATTCACAAAATAAAAAAACTTATAGCATACTGAAACATTTCTGGAATTATTTTTTCCAACTGTTCCAAGTGGATACCATCGACAGTGGTTACGATCTCATATAACATTATGTGCCCAACTGTTTATTTTAGATGAACTGCAGAAGAGAATCTGGTATGGGTTACAAAATTTTGTGGGGTACAGTTGGGATAAACAACTGTCATGGTAGATGACAGTGTAAACAAATCTTCCAAACAGTCTTGTGCCTGGGTAATATCAAGTCAGCAGGTGCAGTTTCATACCTCTCTGCACTGCTGCGCATTAGTGGAATATGAGAAGTTTTCATGGTGAAAAATCAACCCCAGATATACTGTATCAGGAACAAAGAACACAGGGACTTCTACCCACAAAGCTGCAGGCACATGTGATTTTGAAGACCTGCTGTATCTCTGATGTAAAAGTGTTTGAGTGAAAAACATACTGGAAGATCAATTTATTTAGTGAGAACAATTTTTAATACAAAACATATTTCAACATTATTTGAGGAAAAAATACTTTCCCCACCCTATAGTTGAACGATTTGTGGTATGCGCATACAGAAAGTCAAGCTTTAATTGTAAAATTTAGACAGCAGAGAAAGTCTGCAAAATACATTTATAATTTTGTGGAGAAGAATGTATTTATTCCATTCAAAGATCAAAGAAAACCCATGCAGTCCCCTTGTCATCGAGCTGAGGAGTCATCTAACTGCAGAATATGAAACTTGTATAAATGGATTTTTTTAATCAATGACAAAACCCTACTGTTTGAAAAGGAGTAAGAGTCAGTTAAATACAATGTTTTATTAGTAAAAGTGTCAAACGCAGCTCATGTGGCAAGTTGGTTCTTTGCAAAACATCAGATGACTGGAAAGTGCTAACAAGCTTAATGTACATTCAAGTACGTTGCTTCAATTTGAAGTGTACTTATGCTAGTGGAGCATGTGGATTTATCATTCCTAATGCTAACACTGTGAATTCCTCACTGCAACCTGCCAAATATTCTTCTTTTAGGAATAAAGGTGTCCAAAATTTCTCCAAAGTGATGAACAGCAAGCCTGAGGCACCTTTCATTTACAGATACGTAAAAACCTCAAAATCAGTATCTTATACTCAAGAACCTAAACCAGTGTTTAAATCTTTTAAGTAAGCATTGAAACCAAAAGACCAATTTTCAAAGGCAGATTTTGTAAAAGTACCACACATTTTTCCATTTTCTTTCTAGACTAACCCGTGTATTCAGTTAGGCCTGAACATTCAGGCCAGAGTATCATCTACAGAGCACAGACACCTTTTTTTCATGCATTTGCAGTTCAATTGTGTTTGATTGCAATCAAGCCAGCATTTAATCAACTGTCCCTTGGCCCAAGGAGAGAGCAACTGTGACTGCACATGCTCCAGAGACACAGCTGGACACCAGGACAATGCTTACCAATGTAAATATGCCATGCAAACCATCTGTGACATACTGACCCCACCGTGTTTGGCTTTTTCACCTCCTGAAGTGCTCTGATCCAGTGGTGGACTATGAGGAAATATGCACAACCTCTTAGGTTGGAAACCATTCTGACTGATGCAGACATGGCTGGACAGACAATCTAAAGGCATTAATCTTGTTTCTGTCAGGCAAAGAGAAATCTGTAGTGAAAATATGCTGGTATCTGTTGTTCACATCTTAGCATAATCACCAGTGCTATTATTGTTAAATGAGAGTCCCCTCCCCTAAAATCAAAATCATCTATTTAGACACAGCAACGTCCTGCTGCCTTGTGTCATGTCACTTCATGGTTGTCACCATTTCTTTCACAAAAATATCCAGTAAGAGGGTTTTTTGCCTTCTCAGGCCTCCATTTCTTCCATCACTTCCATCACAATTGTTCGAGGGCCAGTCAGGATGAGGTTGCTCACTGTCCTGTAATCCACGTGGAGAACATTGAGGCCGTTGACAGATACAACAAACTGGCAAACCTGAGGAGAAAGAAAGCAGCAAAACCAGTTAGGCATTAGAGTTTTGTGGTTTTTTTTTTTTTTTTTTTTGTTAGGTTATTTATACAGATGTACTATTAACTCCTGAGCAGGCAAACGCTCCAGAACTCTTCATACCATCTCATTCAGCACTCTTAAAAAACCCACATTTATTAGAATTAGTCTGGCAAGTTAATTTTCCATAATTTCTTTTGAAATATCACTGCAAGTTTCAAATCCATGGAATTTTGATGTCCTACATCAATAATTTTTCTTACAAAAAGGAGGTTTCTCTTCTTATAACAATGATATTTTATTATATCAATGGTGGGTTGCCAACAGTATGGGACATCCAGCTCTGGGGACCCAGAACAGCAAAGGATATCAAGCTCTTGGAGAGACTCCAGAGAACAGCTACCAAAATGATTAGAGGGATGGAGGACATTTCCTATGAGGAAAGGCTGAGAGGAATTGGATTTGTTCAGCTTGGAGAAAAGAAGGTTTCAGCATGACCTAATTGTAGCCTTCCAGTACCTGAAGGGAGTCTACAAGAAAGAGAAGACTACAAGGGCATGTAGGGGGAATGGAAACTGAAAGAGAGTAGATTAGATTAGATATTAGGGAAAAATTCTTTACTGCGAGGGTGGTGAGGGCACTGGATCAGGTTTCCCAAAGAAGTTGTGGATGTGCCCTCCCTGGAAGTGTGGAAGGCCAGACTGGATGGAGCCCTGAGCAATCTGACCTAGTGAAAGGTGTCTCTGTCCACAGCAGAGAACACATATTAAAGGTCCCTTCCAACCCAGGCCATTTTATGATTCTATTGAAGACAGCTCTGGCTATTACAATCTGTTGTCCTTAGTTTGTCTTGAACATTTTCTTAGAAAACATTTTAGTCAACTCTTGGTAGTCACATTAAAAATATGCATCATGTTTCCAGGCTTAGGGCAAAGTCTGGACTTATTACTTCACTAGATCAAAGCATCTAAAATGCTAGGAAATAATCTCATGGAAGATGAGGCAGTACTAGGAGAGATTAAAATGTCACTGCCATGTGACTGGTTTTAGTTTCCTTCAGCAACTATGGCTTATTAATTATTTTCAAATATGCTAATTTTTTTTTAAAAAGCTGCAACAAATTCAAACATTGAAGTTTTGTATCATCGTAGGCCATTTTCAATTTAAAAACGCTTGACAGAAATTTAAAAACACTTGACTCTGATCAACATCACTGCATATCTTAAAAGAGTTAATCAGAGGAAAAGTCACATCAATGTTGTAAAAAAGTGCAGGAAAAGAAAGACAATATTGATTCCTCAAAGACATTAAGCCTTCTCTGTATCTAATCATAATATTACAGTGTTTGTTAAAAAGGTCAAAAAATGTGTGTAGTGTCTAGATCTGTGTTTTTAATGATAAAAATATGGAGCCTAAAGGAACAATAATATCATCCTGATGTTTCAATGAAAACAAGATTATCTTACTCATACGTCACCTTGTCTGTAAGAAAGAAGCTGTGAAGCAAATGTCACTAGAAATTGTCATGCTTTATTTTATACAGACAGGCTGGATTGATGGGTCAAGGTCAATTTTATGAGGTTCAACAAGGCCAAGTGCCACATCCTGCACTTGGGTCACAGCAACCCCCTGCAGTGCCACAGCCTTGGGGAACATTGGCTGGAACACTGCTAGATGGAAAAGGACCTGGGGGTGGTGGTTGGCAGCAGCTGAGCATGAGCCAGCAGTGTGCCCAGGCGGCCAAGAAGGCCATTGGCATCCTGGCCTGGATCAGGAACAGTGTGGCCAGCAGGACCACGGAAGTGATTGGCACTGGTGAGGTCACACCTCATATACTGTGTCCAGTCCTGGGCCCCTCACTTCAAGAAAGACATTGAGTGGCTGGAGTGTGTCCAGAGAAGGGGAACAGAGATGGTGAAGGGTCTGGAGCACAAGTCTGGTGAGCAGCAGCTGAGGGAGCTGGGGTTGTTTAGTCTGGAGAAGAGGAGGCTCAGGAGAGACCTTATCACTCCCTACAACTACCTGAAAGGAAGTTGTAACAAAGTGGGGGTCGGTCTCTTCTCTCAGATAACAAGTGACAGGACGAGAGGAAATGGCCTCAAGTTGCACCAGGAGAGTATCAGTGCCATGGTCTAGTTGACTTGGCAGTGTTAGGTCATAGGTTGGACTCGATGATCTCAGAGGTCTTTTGCAACCTAATTGGTTCTGTAATATTAAATGAAATTTCTTCACTGAACAGGTGGTCAGACATTGGAACAGGCTGCCAAGGAAGTGGTGGAATTGCCATCCCTGCAAGTGTGAAAAAAAGCCCATGTGGATGTGCAGTTGGGAACACAGTTTGGTGGTGAACATGGCAGTGTTAGGCTAATGGTTGGACTCTTCGCTATTAAACCAACCAGTCTTTTCCAATTTAGCAATTCTATGAGTCTATGATTTTTTACCCTTCCCATTTAGGCAGAAACACGACACAGAAATGGATAGAGGAGAGGTGGGAAGCAGCTCTGGTGTTCTTCAGTGCAAGCTCTAAAATAGATTTTCTTACATGTGAAGTCATTTAACTTTTGTGCATCAGCCACCTTCCCCCTCAAATATAATGTGCAGTGAAACTCAATTCATATTTGTGCAAAATGGTCTGAATGTAGCTATCAATGTTCCATTTAAGGAAAATTATAGAGGAAGCAAAGCCAATGCAAAAATATAACATTTCATCCAAAATGTCACAAACTATTTTAATCTCTTTTCCTTAGAGCAGGAGCAGCAGCCCCTGAAGCGAGGGCAGGCCTCTCTCTAGCATCTTACCCCCTATCCTCCAAACTCCTCTGCAGAGCTGAATATCCTGGAAGTCAGCCTTCCTGGTACCCTAAAGGATCACCAAAGTATGGCAATCAGCAATATCACTGAGCCAACTCCTATTGCAGTATGGATGTATCTTTCCTCTATATGATTATTTCTGCTGCAAATAGCACTGGGAAATTGGTTCACATTTTGCATGCAGACAAAGACTTCTAAATGTAAGTATTTTTGTTGAAAAGGTAACCTTCATCCTCTGCAGTGTGCTTCAATTACTATTTAAGTGGCATGTCTATTTAGTTTAAAAATGCAGACTATTGCTGCATCTGTAGGTCTCAACTTCCAATGGTATTTCCTAAAGCTTTTTCTATGGCTTTCCAAGATTGTATCAAGTTTTACTGAATTATAGCTCTGGCTTCAGAATAATACTTGGGTTGATTTAAAACAGACCTGAAGAAACAACATTGTCTCTTCTGGCTTAATGCAATTTTTGGAAGTTGAATGGCTGATGTTTGTTTTACTGCTGCATATTCTCAGACTTCTTGAGTTACTGGAATCCCAATGCATGGGATTCGTGTTTGGCCAGGGACAGGCGTGCAAGTGTGCGATGGATAAATCCGCACGCTGGATCACTCCAGGGGCATTCAGGGGCCTCCGGGGAACATCCCTGGCAGAGGAACAGACTTTCCAGACCAGCTACCCACCCACACCAGGGCTGCTACGGTGTGAATGTGGATGGTACAGGCTTGACAGTAGTGTGAACAGCAATCTGGATGCCAAAGAGTGAATTTCTTACGCAGCAGACAAGAGCTGACATGTCTGTGCTCTCAATGTGTTTGTTTTATTGCTTGCCCTTGGCAGTACTATTAACTGCCATGAGAACAGTCCCCTTCGTGCCATCCTTTGCACTGGATCCAAATGTCTCATTAGTTTCGTCATTTCCACTGGAGAGCATTAGATGCAAGAAGTCCACCCAAGCCAGATAAGAGAAATGCAGAGAGGAGAAATGCACTCAGAGAAGAGTGCAGTCCTGTCCTAAAATTGTATGAAAAGACCTATGAGGAACAGGAAATTGTAATGAAGGTCCAGCCAGCCTGGGGGCAGAAAGCTCTCTCCCGAGCTTGACCAGTGCTCCCGAGGACTGAGTCTCTGCAAATTCCAGATCTGGTGCCCTGAGGGATAAAGAAATACAGAGACATTTGCTGTGTCCTCCAGTCCTAAGGAGGGGAAGGAGGTTTACACAGTCCTGAGCCCTTCCTTATGCTGAGTGCCCTTGACTCAGTTTTCTTCTCCCTACTCTGATTTCCCATCCAGCACAGCATCCAGCAAGGTGAAATAAAATGCAGTGCTGCTTCGTGCATTTTGGCCATCATCAACCCTGCCCCAAAACAGCCCACCTCCTGCAATGCTCTACTGGTGGAGTTGGAAAACAGTGAGAGCAAGTGAGTACCCACAAACCAGCCCTGATTGAGTAGATCAACCCACATATTATTATCTCAGGAGTTTTCTTAAGGCAACTGGTTTACAGAATCACAATGATTTAATGTTACATTTATAAAAACACATTTCAAAAAGCTATAAGTGCTCAGCTCGTAGCTACAGCTGTTAAGGGCTTTGTAACTATAAACATGTAAAATATTTCTGTTGGTTTCCACACATCAGTAACTATAATAGATGACAAACTACAGTTAAAAAAGCCTCAAAGAACCTTTTATTGCTCATTTCCTCATAGCTCTCCAAGGAGCTGACAGGAGATAAGCATCCCTTTTTATCCCTTAGACTTCAAGAAATGATAGAGCCCAGAATAAATTCCAACTATTTTGTTGGTCAGGATGTGGCAACCTAGAAACCACAGAACTAATAACAGTTAAATAAAGTAGCACTCAAATGAAAAATCCTCCCTTAATTTATTTCAAATATTTAAGTGTCATAGCAATAAACATTTATTGTTGAGTATTTCAATTTCCCACCATGGGAAACAGCAGCCCACGGAAGCAGGGATAGCAGAAAAGCACCTCTGTCTTTCTGTGGGTTTTCCATGGCACAAACAGAAGGTTTAAACAAATCCAGGTGTTTCCATAAAAAGGTAAACTTCAAGTTTGGGCTTACATTTGAACAGAAAGGATCTAGAAACCTGTTGTTTAAGGAAGATAGGAAAGATCTGTCATGCCATTTATCACTGGACTGAAGATGGCAAGAAGAGGCGAGAATAATCAGTTACCGTAATGTTTACTGGCCAAAATCAGGATTGTGCTGTACTTGGAGCTGTACAACCCTTCTTCCCCCTCACTGGTAATTGCTCTTTCCTCCACAGCAAGCCTTGGCTGCTTGCCTCTCCCCAGCCTTGCCAAGCTGCCCTGCAGATGTACATCCACACCCCTTGATTTTCCTGCCGGGAGAATTGCCCGCTGGCCAAACCAAAGCCCCGCTCCCTCGCAGGGAGCTGCCTGCACTATGGCTGGACAGCTGAGCCGGTGTTTTTCAGGAGCTGGGATGAGGATGACTGCAGGATGCTTCTAAGGGATGTGGGAGACTGGCTGCACGCATGGATGTGGAATTGCGCAATTACCTTAAAGCCAAGTATTAAATAAAAACATTGCGTACCTGTCACTAATTCCTAGTTAGTTCTGCCTCAGGATGACCTTAATATTTATGAATGCAACAGGAATGTTCTTGGAGAATAGGCAGCCTAGGTCCTTGGATATTCAGGCACTGTTTGTGCTTTAGGCACTGTACGCTTTAGTTGCCTCTCCCTATGGGGCCAGGCCTTGCTTGCTGGACTTCTTTGAATTAACTATATTCAAAAATCCTATTAAAATCTCCTTTCTTTTTCTAGGCACAATTTTTAGAAGGGTGCTGTGAAAGATTACGAAGAGCTGGAAATTCCCACTGTAGAGTTTGGCTCAAGAGATAATTCCAAAGTTCTTTAAGACAGCCCTAAAAATCATTTAAATTTACAGATGCAGTGAGCCCAACCATTCATCATAGGTTATGAAGGAAGAAACAGCCATGCACAGTCAACAGATAATGTATCTTAAAAGAGTAGAATAAGGCTATGATTACATGCCCATTTTATTTTACAAAAAAAAAAAAAAAAGCTTAAGGTGAAGAGAAACACAAGTGGCAGGAGGCAGCATGGCTGGAGGTGGCTGAGGAACTGCTCTTTCCACAGCAGCAGATGTGTGCACCCCACTCCTGTGGCTGGGGGTTAAGGCTCTAATTCTCAGTAGATTTAGCATTTACATTTCAGTGCCAGAATTTGTTGTTGTTGTTGTTGTTGTTAGGCTCTCTTTCAGAAAGAGAGTATAAACACTGCTACAAATGAAGATCAAATAAGTACCAAAGAAATCAGTGTTACTAAATACAATGTAAGCTTGAAATTCTTGAATACAATGCTAGATTAAGCAATGACACAGTAAAGATAGTGGCAAAAATGCTGTTTTTCAGCACCACTGATATTTTACACAATTATCTAGGCAGTAATGGGAACATTCAGGATCTAAGACTGCAAAGCACAAAGTCTGCCAGTACACTTAAGTTTTCTCCTCCAACAGCACCAAGGTCAACCAAATGGAAAGGTTTCACAGGCTGTTTGGTACTGATAGATGCTCTGGCATCAGCAATTAACAGCAAAGAGATGCTGAAAACATTGTCACCAATTAATTTCAATTGATGATGTGAATATTACTGTACACGTGGCAATTGTATGAAGGAAAATATTAAAAAATGCTGCACTAATCTTTCACTTTGGAGCAACCAGGATTTCACTCCTCAACTCTGTGTGGATCTGAAGCAGATTTCTAGCAGCTGACAGCTTAAACTAGGGCCATGTCCTACTGCAAGGCCTTTGAGACCAGGGTATTTCAGAAGTTATTAGCAGTTGAGAAAGCTTTTTTTGAATCAAGGCTGGCTCAAGTCACCCACTATGAGAGAGACTGGATTTAACCCTTTGGTCTGTTCATGGTTTGTATGTACACTGACCTACATACACTTATTGGATAGTTTAGGACATGCTTCCTTGACTATTTTTTCTTCTTATCATCTGGTGTGATGACAAAGTTACACAGAAAATTTTAACTTTAAGGCAAACCATTCCCAAAATACATGGAGAAATATACAGGTTTCTTTTCAGTCTTCTTTTTAAACCTTAATAGCATCAAATAGAAATTACAAAGTCAGGCAAATGTAGGAGTTATTTCCAACCTTGGAAAGTTCTTCAGCAATTTTCCTAAGAACTAAAATAAAAGTTTCTAAGTATAACTTCTTTCAGAGCTGGCTAAAGAAAAGTGTATTTTGACAATTTTACAGAATAAAATTCATATCAGAATTGACAATCTAGTTATTTCAAAAAGTATAGCCCAATGTTAATATTTTTGCTTTTCTTCATGCTAGTGCAAAATTAAAATGAAATCCATTACAGATCCAGCCTGCTTACACTTCTTTTATGCATACATCCTCAATAGTTATAAATAAATGCTTTTTTCATGTCCTACTAATCCTGCAGGGACAAGGATCAGCTGGCCAGTCTGAGTAGCTCAAACTTATAATTGTTTCATTATGATATTCTGAAACTCACTGAGATCTTCCAGAGGAAAGTTCTCCCCACATGGTTTGCAAACCAATCTGTTTCTTATGTGTAATCTGCATGAGAGACCTGTGAGAACCTGATTTATATTAAATATCAGGCCATGCTGTCAGTAAGAACCCTTCCTTATGGGCACCTGTGAAATCAGGGCTGGAGGAATTTCATTTTGCAATTGTCAGTGACCTGGAGGTGTCTTCAGTAGGATACCAAACAAATCAAACTTTTCACTCTTTATAGATACTTCTAAAAACTCTGTGCCAGTTCTAAAATGGAAAACTTACAGGTTGGTTCCTGTGGTATGGCCACGGCTCTCACCTGGGAATGTTACTGAACTCCTGAAACTTGAAGGGAAAAACAAACAAAAAAAAAAGGAAATATAGTCTTTGCCACAGCTTGTTTAAAGAGGCAATATCTCTGCTTTGGCTTTTCTGTCTTGCTGACAGATTTCTGCAAAATTTGGACAAGGCTTAGGTGCTACAAGAACGTAGTATCTGAAACGCAGCTTTCCAGCTTTCAGCAAGGAGGGACATCCAAGCTTCCAATCTTTTAAAGGAAGAGGTATCCTTCCAATGGGATCCTTCCTTCTCTCCTGGCATTCCCCTTGCTCCTCTGCAGATGCTGGGAACCACTGCTCCCACTCCTGCCTCCCGAGCACCACTGCACTCTCAAGCAAACAGATGGAAATCAAGGCATCATTTTTTTAAATCTAATTTAAATATGAAGGAATTGAGAAACGAGTGAAGCTAAAAACTCCCATTTAAGGCTCTTATTTTGTCCCAGCAGAACAAAAAATTATGCTGTTTGTGCATTTTATTGCAGTTACCAATTAGAAAGGGAGCTATTTACAAGTCAGTAACCATGCAGGTTTGCCCTGCCAGTTGTTAAATAAATCTCCCTTCAATTAATCTTCCAAGCTAATTACTACAACATCACCCTCTACCTCACACACCACATCATTGATTTGTACACAAAATCCTTAAGTGACAACATCAGAAAATGAGGTTTCCCTCTCCTCAGGGTGTAAAAACCTAATTTTACTTTTAAAAGAAACATGGAAAGAAAAGGTTTGCTTATTAAAAGCTGGATCCATAATCTGATCTGAGACCTCACAACCCTTTCTGCCAGTAAAAAGGGATATGCTCAGCCTGAATTGCCAAGAAGTCTGTGGATCCGGATACCAAACCTCCTTCAAAGGGGAGGAAGGTTAATAGCAGGACTTGGTGCCTGTGGTCCCAAGAGGTGCTCCTGTCCCTTTGTGCTGGCTCTGGGAACACTGCGCCAAAGCCAGGCACTGCTCCCTTTTCATCTTGTGCCAGCAAAAATAAATAAATGAAAGGACCTGTCTCCAGGCAAAATAAGTTCCTTGTTGTGCCTGACATGGATGAAGGAAGGAGGGAATAGATACATATCTGGCTGGAGGCAAAGGGAAAGAAGGGAGATGAAAAGGAAGTGAAGATAGAATCGACCCTCCTGGCAGCAGCTTACACTTAGATCAGTAAACTTCAGCTTAAGTTTTCAGATAACTTAAAGTCTCAGTGAAATCAGTGGCAAGATGGATGTTACGGTAGCAGGAACAAGCACAGAGAAATCTGGGGCAGGAGAACTACAATGGAGGAGAAGAGGGCGCAGGGCTCAGCTTCTTCTTTTACATACTTATACACACAACCTGAAGTTATGCTGATACAGGGGATCCTCTGTTTTAATAGGTTGCCCACAGCCATAAAACAGAGGAATCTCCATGCTCAGCAAACAGCCCAGGCCATGAAGATGCTGAATGTGCTGCCACAGAAAAGCCCAAGACCCAAGACTAACCTTCCACATAAAAGCAAACACAGGCAGCAGTGAAGTATTTGCTCCCACTCTGCTAAGCTTTACATTGTCACATTGGAATGAGGAAAGAGATGAAAATCAGAGGTCCTAAAAGCTATGTTTCCAGTTAGATTTTTATCTTTTGGTGGGGTTTTTTTTAAAGAATTCATGCAATCTTGATAGGATTAGTAAAGCAAAGCTGGAACCTCACAATTCACAACCTACTGCATGTCGCCGGAAGGTTAAAAAATCATACAATGGCCTTTCCTACATAACTGAGGTAACTGGATGGAACAGAATAAATTACAGCTGTGTGTTCAGCTCTGTAAATATCTCTAGCAAAAGTGCAATTGGCTGCAGAATGGGTGGTGTGGGAGTAGGCAAGTATCCAGGTATTGCATAAACACAGGATTTTTTCTCTCAAGGGGTGAATTTCTTCAATCTTTACACCAGTGTGAAGCTGGCCCACTGTTCCATCAGCACAGAAACCCATCTCCATTTACAGAATTACAAAAATAAGTGCATCATTCTTGTGCTCCATCTTGGTCTGTGACTGCAGTCTGCTCTGGACAGTTTACCTGAGCAAGGCTTCATTACATATTTTCATTACATGCACTTATTATGTACTTCTTTTGTTTTTAAAAAAGAGTCTGAATTTTTTATAGTATTCCAAACAAGCTGGTCTACAATGGAAAAAAATATCAGGAATTAAACAACATGAACTAAAAACTATATAACAAAAAACAAGGCATCAAATAAATTAGTATTTGTTTTATAACACAATAAGTCACATAATATAAAAAGTTGCAGGTTCTCAAGGGCCTCACTGTTGGTTCAGATAGTCTCTCCCACCCTCCCTTCCCACTGATGGGAATCAATGGGAATTTAAGTCCTTTCTCTTCACCAGGAAGAGAATAAAACCACTGCCATGCAAAAGCCACAAACAGAGTGGACAAATCAGAGGGGGAAAAGAGCTGACCTAAAAGCCCATGAGAACAACTCTTGTTTTGGAGTGAGAGGCTTTTGGGCTGCACACAAGTCTCAGCTCTGCAAGCAGCAGAGTTTCCCTGACTGATCAGTCAGACAAACGCTGACACAGCAAACTGGAATTACTCATGAAGGTAAATTAACACTATCTGTAGATATATGGAGACTAATAACATAAGGACCCAATACCCTGAAATGCAAACCTTCCATAAATGTGGAATGGAGAAATATAGGTCACTGCTTTCCATGGCCCTAATTGGGAATTGGTGTGTAAAATCACTGACTTAATGTGAGTCGCAGCGAGAAATACCCACAGGTAAAGCTGAGCCAGGCTGGGCCACATCAGGAAAGCAAACCAGTGACTGCATGTCTAACTTTATAAGCACTTTTACTGTATACTGCAATTTGATACCTACCACAGAACAGCTCTGAAAATGTTAAACAACTCAAATGGCTAAAGATTGCTCTGAGTGAAATACTGAAATGCATCAGAGTCAGAAGAACATAGAGTCTAAGTTAGAAATAATGTCTTTTTATGCTTGGGTTGACCTTTTGGTGTCCTCTTTTTTTTTTTTTTTTTTTTATTTTGATATATCTATAACTAAACTAGACTTGCCAAAATAAAAACACACATAATGAATAAAGAATTTTAAAACTATATATCAGTTTACTTACATGGTCAAATATAATTATGCTTAACTAACTAAATGTAGTGCCCTCAAGGCCCATATTGGGTAAAAACAGTCCCTAAGACAGTCCAAACAAGGGAGTTACAAGGGCAGACAAACTCATGCAGGGCACCCTCAGCACCCTCCGTTATCCAGCCTGTCACGAGCAGGAATGGTCTGCACCATTTGAGACAAACAGCTGCTCTCTGTTTGCACAGACAAAAGTGCAATTGTTTTTCCATGTGTTTGGCTAGCTAAACAGAGCCTTGGCTTTAATGCAACATGTTTCCCGAATCACTTGCTTATATCATGAAAGGAAGCCACTTTGTGTCTCGAGCAACAACAAGGAAAGAAACGGGGAAGTGCAGAGAAGGATCTGTAGAGCAGCAGCTGGGGAGCAGCAGCATCCTTGAAGTGCTTGGGGCTGAGAGCTGAGATAGCCATGATCCTGTGAACCCAACAGCATCTGAGGAACACTTCAAGGCTTCAAGTGAAATGGATATTGCAACTAAACCTAATAATACAAAATGCTTTTCATCCTCAATCGAGAGCAAAAGCAGTTCAAAATGCAAGCATTTTGCTGTATTGGCCTCTAATTGTATGTCTTTTTTAGAGACGCTTAGCATAACCTCTTCTAAGATTTCAGCCATTCCGCAGGTCAGTTTTTCAGATGACAGTACTCTCTCTGGTGAGCCTGGACTACCTGTGACTGACCTGTAATAGCCTACAACAGCTTGAGCTTGGGTAAAATCCCAGCTGTTCTGGCAGGCACCACCATTCAATGGGCTATAGACCACACTGGAATTTGGGAGTTGTATCAAAACACAAGCACAGCCCTGTTTTACTGTGCAGCTGAAACCAGTGCCGCTGCCTCTCTTTCTGAATAGCTACAGCTGTAAGACTCCAGAAACAATCAAGGAAGAACTTCCATAAAGCCAGGGTGTTCAGATATCTGGGTTATCCTGCCATAAAACACCACTTACTTGAAAAGAATTTTTAAAACTATCATTTATTAAAATAATGTGACTTAATTTTAAAAATCCACTGACTGCTGATTATGAACCTGCAGGCAATATTTTTTTGGATTTGTATTTCCTATTGATGAAAAGGAGCCAATATACAGACGCCAGTATAGTGGGTCCTTGTTGCCCAACAGCATTTTAGGTGACTGGTCTACAAGCAAGTTCAACTCTAATGTCAACTATGCTGCTGTGAATGCAGAAAAAAGAGCTCTGAGATATTATGAAACTTTCTGTATTCACATAATGTTTCAGTTGTTGCAAAAAAAAAAAAAAAAAGGTCATTTTATTGCCCTGTTAAACTCTCTCTGTTAAGACTCTTTAGGAAAAATCACAAAATCATTGGAAACCTAATATTGCTCTGCAGGCCAAAATTTGGGTCTGGGATAAGCAAGTAAAACCTCACTAAACCTGTGTCTTGTAAGTTTACGGGTGAAAAGAAAAGAAGCTTCACTGTAAAGGGGAAATTTAGACTCGAAAAGTTGAACTCACTTGTTTAATAGTTCACCTAGGAATCCTCACTGCCTTAATTCCTTTTTCTGTAGTGAATAACATAGATCCTGTTTTCAGGACTGACAATCATTAAAAGAATTTTTCTGTTTCTTTTGTGTGTGCAGTTTTCAGTTTCCATCCTGCTGGCGTGACGTTTGTGGACTGTGCTGCCTGACTGCATAGGAGGGGGTCTTTCCCCTTATACCTTCGTGGGTGACTTTTCACATGCCAAGTTTGGATTTCTTTATCATAGAAGTCCCAGATAGTCACAGCAAGCAACCTGATTCCTAGTCCAATATAAAGCTGGCTGATTTTTCAGTCAATTTTATGTCCACTAGCTGAGAAGAACAGAGGCTGATGGTCCACTGAAGCGAGTGCTGTCCCAGACCCCACCTACCTGGTGGTGTCTGTGCACTCCAAAGCACCTGCACAAGGGTGGGGTTCACTTAACCTTCCAAAACAACTACAACAGAAGTTCTACAGCCTCAGAAGAGATATCTTACAACAAACTAAACCTTATAAAACTCTGTGGGGAAAGAAGCGAGACAAATCAAGGAAACAAGCAGAAAAAAAATGAAGATCCATCAAAAAAAGTAGGAATGTAGGATGAAATTCTGACATGTCAGAAAATGACAGGAACTTCTAAAGAACTAAAATGTCACACTTAGCCTAATGATTTGTAGTGGAAAATGGAGCAACGCAGAAGAAAATTTTGGTAAAGATCAGCTGAGACTGCAATATGAAAGCATTGGAAACAAAGTCTCTGTCCACAGAGCAGTTGCAACCTGGGCAGGGATGGCAGCGTCATGTCACAAAGAAAGTATCTGACGTTAATACAAATACAGATTTCAGGAGGGGAAGGAGGATGGCTTAGAAGGAGGACAGCTGTACAAACTGAAGTTTGAAACTCGTTGGAGCCTGTGCAGGTGTAACACTGCTGCACAGGAGTCAGTCGATCCAGTCTGTAAGTTCTCTGCTCTGAGACTGGAAAACCTGGACCCTGTGCTGTGAACGACAGCCCCACAAGAAAACAAGCAAACTTTAGCAAACTTAGAGGTTTTTTTTTCATTTGTAGAGGTACCAAAACAGATCTACTTATCAAATGTTTTGATTAAGTTTGTTAACAAGTCAGATTTGCTGGCATTTTCTGTCTCTTTAAATCCAAACTATTTCATAATGCTTATGTATTCCGGTGGGAAATGGTCAGTGTTGCACAGAGGGTTTGTGATAGGATACAGATGAGAATCCAAATCCAAATTGTGACTTCTGTGTGTCCACTACGTGGCAGGCTGACCAGCAGCACAGTGGTACAGTGTCTCTAAGACAGTGTCCTGACACTCACACAGGCCCAACAACAGTAAGGCTTCCACCACAGAAGTGGAATAAAGTGGACTGAGTAGTAGCTGGTGTAGTGAAAGGGGCAGAAGAGAGACATCCAATCCCAGACTCGGATTCCCAGTGCTGAGGAGAAAGGAGGACTGATGAGAAAAAATTCAATTATTCCAATCAACCTAAGGACACTGCGCTAATGCAAAGGATGATCAAGGACGTAACGACTCTGTTGTTGCACTTGTAGTAGTCTATAGCAAAGGCAAAGGAGAGCTTTTCCAAACCTTGTCTCCTGTGGCAAGTTCTGGCAGTGACACACACTGCAGCTCTCCAAACCATGTTTTCCTTCACTTAGAGAAGCCTCCAGCTTGGTGAGAGCGCTAAATTCACAAAACTCCCAGACAAGAGGAGATGGGTGAAGTGCAGTTTTCTGCCAAGGACTTATAGAACCATGTCACTATGATAATTTTGATGGCACTAATCCCAGTATAGTTAACATGGTTTTAGGGTAGGTCCGACCTACTTAAAAGTTGAAACAAGATTCACGCTAAAATTTGGGAACTTCTCATTGAATTTAATTAAACACACACACTGGGAATGGAAACTTTGGGATGGTTACAGAGGCGTCACCAGCAAATGCCCTGAGCAAATGACAACCACAGACCAAAAAGAGAAGGCAGACACAGAGCAGGGACACCCAGGCACTGATTCCATCACTGGAAAGCACAGTGACTGCTGTAAATGCTGATAAACAATTGTCGAGGACAATCAACCACTAACCCATTTTTCATGTTGATGGCAGAGCCAAGTATTTTCACATTCACAAATATTTGATCTCTTCCAAATTCTGTTGAATCATTATCCTACTAACAGCCTAACTAAATTTATCTTTAGAGTATTTTTGAAAGATTTCTACAATCAAATAAATAATTGAAAAAGATAATCCAAACTGTTCACCATTATGTTCCTACTAAGCTCTTGGCACATCCCAGTGTGACAACCACCCTTCTTGAGAATGACTTAAATGATGTTCAAGGCTAATGGCTATCCTACTCAGCTCACTGTCTCCAATGTCTGTGATGGACGAGGTCCTGGCTACTGCTGCATGAAGTGAAAGACAGAGGTAAAATGTCTTTGAATTTTCTTTGGTTTTGCAAACCCAGAGTTGATTTTATGGTAGAATACCAAATCTGATTGCTTAAAATTAGATTTTTCTGAAGTGGTAGATGCTTGAATACAGCTTCCATGTTTCTGCGGAGGAGAACGGACCTTTATGTTATAGTTTATAACTAAATACTATCAGAAAATGAGGCAGTCACTTACAGAGACATGTTTGAAACTTACATACACATTTATGTTGAAGCCCTACATTAGAGGCATTCATCGCACACAGTGCTATGCGCATTTAGCTCTGCTGTTCTCTATTTATGGACAAGCTATGAAAGCAGTTTGTCAGCAACTTTTTCTGAGTGTTCACATTACCAAATACATTCATTCTGAACTCAGCCTAATGTAATTATCAAATTCGGCAGCAAGCTGATAGCACAGCTAAAGGAAAATCCCAACCTGCCTCAGTGTTTTCATGCTGTAATTGAAAACAGATGGCAACTCGTGTAATTTATGCTTTTCTACAGTCAATAACATGTTGGTATAAGATAAGAATTCTAAGACTGAATTGCATCTGCTTCAACAACACCATATGCTAGTGCACAGTATAAATATTTATCCAAACCTACTTCATCGCTTTTAAAGCTCAGTCCCATGAAAAAGTGAAAGTACCCTTCGGATTCCCTCAATTAGCACTGAAGCATCTCCCCAGTGCTTCAAAGGGTCAAAGGCCTAGCACCAAACACAGAGGTATCTTCCCTTTCCTAAACTTCATGGAGAGGGTTAAATGGAGGCATGCATACTGTGCCTTATTTATACAATATTAATCCCAGTCTTTTAAGCTCCCAGTAAGCTGCCTGTAGGAGTTTCAAGGAAGTTTCTCACTTATGATAGCCATGCTTCCCTACTTTTCCCACTATAACATAAAACACTGGAAATTGGCCACAGCCATAAATAGGATATTTTTCCTGGGGGATTATTTTTTTCTAAAAGGATTTTTAGCCTGGTTTATCTTGCTTGTCAAAAAGTTAAGCAATCATCATGTTTGAGGTCAGACCAGCAAAGACCATGGAATGGGTTTTGTGTTTCTCTGCAGCATGGAATATGTTCATCCTCATGAGAATCTCACAGTTCAAATTTATTCCAAGGAATCTAAGACACTGGTGATTCCTCTGACCTCACATGGGTTTGGGTTGTTTTCCTCCCACTTGACACTTGCAACACACACCTTTTAATCTTTTATGGTACAAGACTGTAATATTTGGTTATTGTGGCAGTGCTTGTACTCTTGGACTAATCAGATGGTACCTGTGTTCCTTAGATTGCAGGGAGACTGGGCCTAATGACCTTGATGAACTGACATCAATCAACTACTTGAGACAGTGGAAACCGATTTACACTTGAGATCTGGCTCTAGTGAAATCACTTGAGAAACTGGACCTGAAATAATCATTTGTGAATGCAAAACACGATGGCACAGGCAAAAAATTTATGCATCTGATCTCCTCACTGAGCCAGCTTTTAAAGACCAGGAGAGCAGAATCATGCTGATAAAGTTCCATACCATAGCTCTAAACAAAAGGGGCTGGTGCAAGTGAACGTATGTGGTCCTTTAAACTCCCTGGTGCTGACTGAAATGAAGAACTAGAACAGGCTAGAAAAACTTGAGTGGCCACTGGCAATTTATATGATACAAGGACCAGAAGTATAACAGCTATAATACTAATTTGCTCAAAATCAGTTTAAGGAATCAGATCCTCAAAGGTCTGAGTAGGGCACTGACTTCTCCAGCCAGTGGGAAAATCAGCAAAATAAGTGATTATTTTGTGTCTCTCAGAAGCCTCACACTAAGCTAGGTCTGCTCATTTTGTCACACTTTGTCACAGTGATGTCATACTAAAACATGTGATGCCTAATTTAAGTCACTAGTTAGAAGTCTTGCATAACTTCTCAAAGAATGCTTTCACCTTAAAAATGGAAATGAACTTACAGAATAAAACACTGAAAAAAAGGGAAAAAGAGTTTTCCTGACAACAACTGGCAATATTTAGCAGTGTAATCTGCAAAGAACCAAATTTTGCAGCCAGTCAATACTGAATATTAAAGGAACCTGGGAACTTCAAAATCCTGCTGTTCCTGTCTGCCACTGCTGAGGACAGCAGACTGCTAAACAGAGCTGCAAATAACTTAGAAGTACCATTGCAACACTGACTCCTTTCATAGTCCCAAGTTGCCTCCAGCTCCCACTTGTTAATGTGGTTACAGCAACAACTCTCTTCACAGTGCTGTCACAAGCTCCAACACTTCAACATACCAGGCCAAAAATACTTTAATAAAGCTAATTGACAAGTTATTTATTGTATTATTTGCTCAGCTTCATACCTGAAACCTCAGACTGCAAACTGCAATCCTATTTACCAGCCCCAGAAGACCTAAAGCCAAAAAACTTAACACCCTCTCACACATCTTCAGAAGACCATGATTGTACGGATTTTCTCAGAAATAAATGGTCTGAAAATTCCCTCAGAAGAGGATGTCACGTATGGTGGCCAGGGGGCCACGCCGAGGTGCACGTGTGCGATGGAGCGCTGTGACTGCCAAGCTCGGTGCCCACCGCGCAGCCGCTGTGTGTGGGCAGAGCTCCGGCCCAAGCTCGTTGAGATTTCCACCCAGACTCCCAATTCACAGCGCTTTGGAGCAGGCCAGGAACCCAGCCAAGGTCAAACTGAAAGCAAGCCACCACAAAGTCCTGCAGGTAGGCTGAGCCTGTAATGTTTACTGATTTCTGTAATACGTGGTAGAATTTTAAGCGCACAAACTGAGGTCCCACAATGGGATTGTAGCCAGCACTCCACTTTCAAGAGTAGGTCTGGCATAATGCAAAGACAGGAAAATAGTGGTCTCCAAAAGAGGTAAGTGCAAAATCACAAGCTTTACAAATAAAGACACTTCCAAAAACAACTACAATGGATGCATCTCCTTAGGAGGAAAATCCCTGCTGCTACTGCCAAGTACTTTTCTACAAACTGCAACACCACGTCTTGGCTCTTCTTCAAATTCTTGCCCTTTTCATCATAGCCAACTTTCCTTGTTAGTGCTTCTTTGGTGTAGCACTCTGCAGACAAAAGCCTCTTGCATCAGCCCACCAGAAGTTACTGTGCCCAACAGCCTATTTTCAAAGTGCCCTTCCTGCAGCTTCCACACAGAGGAAGGTTTAATTTCAAGGACCTGTCATCTAAAGCCTGTCATGCAATTCCTTTACATTTGCCAGATTGAGGAGTTCGGTAAACAGATGGATTAAGTGACATAGATTTTTTAAAATTTCAGATACTGCACTGTGATTTACAAACTTATTGCCATGGGAACATCTCAACAAAAGCCCTTATATTCATAGAAAAACATAATTTCTTCACTAGGCTAAAGGTATTCAGAATTTCCAAAAATGAGGCACCAATTTGGTGTCTAAAGGCTCATCTAACATATGGACATAAATTTTTATGTGCAATTCTGCTCTGAAAAGTGATTTTATATAAAGATAACAGCTTCAAAAATAATCAGATCTGTCCTGTGTGTAAATTTAAGGTAATATATGCCAGTTTTACAATACTTTTTGCTCCCCTCAGAACAGCGGGCTATTTTGCATTCTTATGTCTTGAATGGTTCAGGCAGACCTCTGTACCCCCCTGGATTACATATATGACACCACAGTGTTGTTTTTGCAAGTCAGGTTTCAGAATAGTTCTACCTTACTGCTAGTTGCTATAGTCAAAGAACAAATGATGCTGTAAAATACTAAACCCCCAAGTTCAGGATCTAGAAGATACACATGAAAAAAATCATTATTTTTAAATTTAGGTCCTTTAAATTCAAGGCAGGATTACTATTTGAAAATTATACTCTTCATACAAAAAATGTAAATATATATTATATTTAGGCATTGTATAAACTTATAAAAAAATTCCAGCTCCCTCAGGATTCAAGCTGTTTGCCAGCAGGATGTGTTTGGGTGCTGCATGCACCAACAGGCTCTGCCACTGCCATTCCCTGTCCCAGGGCTTTTTCCTGCCCGTACACAAAAAAAAGAAAATGTTTCAAAGACAGTATGTTCTTGCAAGTTTCATTTAACAAAAAAAAAAAAAAAACATCAGCCAGAGAGGAGAAACCCCTGTAGTGCATTTGTTAAGGACGGTGCCATGGCAGGGCTGGCACCATGTGGTGGGCAGGATGCACATCCCTGGAGTCGTGGCAGCACGTGCTGCCTCCAGCTCGGTGGGTGTGAATATATGGGTGAGAGGCAGCTGGGGTGAGTGTGATGGGAAAGGAAGATGAATTAGAAGGCTGGACAAAACTTGTGGCAAACTAGGATGCATGTGGAATACACCTGAAACCTTCATCTGTGTTGCTGCCATAGAATAAAACATGACATAAATTGATAATTTAGTCTTTCTGTCTGGCCTAGCCTGGACATTGGAGCAGATGTAGCAGCGAGTTTCCCTTTCTTGCTTTTACCTGTACTTGACATAATGCTTTGCTTTTATTTTTTGCACTGTATAAGGCAGAGGTTAATTCACAGATTTATGTGGGATGTGATCCAAACTTGCAGGTAAGTCAATGGGCTCCGCATTAGCAGTGCAAAAGCCTTCACATGGAATGTGTATTTATTCATTCTTAAATCATGTATGAAAGTATTTGAACTCTTTATGAAATGTGAAATTATCATCCATCCTTCTTTCCAAAATGTCTTGAATCTTAACTATGTACAGTGAACAATGGGCTATGCTTGCTTCACTTTCACTAGGTGTGTCTGACTTTGCCTCTTCTTATATAGGCAAAGTCCAGAAGCTGCACACTATCAACCATGTAAATTGCAAAGTAAAAAGAGATGCTAAAATTGTGCAGAGTTGAAAAAATACGAAAATAAAATTAAAAAATCAACCAAAAAAACCAAAACATCACCACCAACAAAACCAGCCAACCAGCTGAAAAAAAACCAACCCCAAAAAAGAGAAAGGGTCAAGAAGGAAACTTGGAAAGAATAAATAAGTTTCATGTGAAAAAGGGACTTCAAGAAGCTCAAGGACAGAATGGGTTGAAAGGCAGCAGAACTCACTGTGCACAAATGCCTGAAACTGAGACAAAGGCACTCAACACTGGAAACAAAAGCAACTCTCCCTCCCCCAGTACAGGCAGCCCAGACCTTCACTGAGCACGAAGAATTCCCCTGGGAAGTCATTCCATTTTGAAAACCCACCTTCATCCCAGCTGCAGCTGCTGGCCCACTGGGGTCCACAGCCTGGATGTGACAGGGCTTGCTCCCCCGCACCACAAAGCCCCAGCCCACCGCGTCCCCAACGATCTGCAAGGAGAAAAGAAGGGCATGATAACCTTCAGGCAGCTCCATGAAATTCAGGGGGGCAACATATAAACAGTCCAAGATGTAATTTCAACATCTCTATACTTCCAACACATAGTAGAGGACACTGCCTACAGGCTGCTATGTCACTCATGGGAAAGGCTCTACTCAAATTATTCTTCTTGCTTTTAATGAACTTTTTTTGTTGAACTAGGAGACTGTAAAAAGAAATGTTTCCAATGACTAAGTTAAAAAATGTCTTTACAGAAAGGTTCTAAAAGCGTACATGAGTCAAATTTCTGTCACACCATGCAGAAAGACCCTGGTAGAAAACTTCATTTTGGGTAGATGATCCACTCCTGCAGAGCACAAAGTATTACCAGGAGCACAAAGTCTTTATGTAATTTTACACTCCTTTTAAGTCAGCAGTACCACACTGGCATAAAGACAGGATAAACAAGTGCAGAATCAGGCCTGAAATGTGTGGAAGTACTGATAACGGAGTTTGGGATTTTAAAGCAAATGCAAATAAGCTCTAATTATCCCATCAGAAAATGTCTGTTTGGATTGCCTTATGCATACAGCATGCAGAAAATAAAGAAAAATAATAGAGACATACCGTGAAAGTTTTCCTCACATATGGGGCTCCAGGCATTAAGAGCTCATCAGCAGTCACGGGTCTCTTTAATACTGTGGAGGTACAGAAATGAATATTAAATATAATCATTCCTCTGGAGCTTCTCCTAATAAATAAGATACAGTGTTGGGATACAAATCTTTTTGGTCCCATCCAAGACATGCTTTCAGTTCTTGCAGACTTGCTTGAAAGTAATAAGAGAATAAAGAAAAGCCTGCAGAATGAGTAAAAATTATGAGATCTTTGGAAAATTGAGGCATTTAGCCAACAGACTCTGTTATCTGCAATTAAAATCCCCTAAACATTATCACAAACATCAAAAGTGGCTTTTCCTGTGTCCAGTGTCGAAACTTTCCTGGCATTGAGCAGCGATTCTTCCCAGCTTGCTGGGTGCTTGTTGGGTGCTCTCTGCTATTTCATCTGAGTTGGGTTTGAATCACAGACTTAAGTAATAAGAAAATCCTGGTTGTGTCAGCAATTATCTCAAGAGATTTCTGCAGTTGAAGGCACAGACGTATAACTCAGTCTTGTCCAGGGACAGACTAGGAAACTTATAGCTGGCTGGGATTTTACATGAAAGGAAATACCAGTAAGTTTACACAGGTGAATCCCCATTGCCTTGATATGTAATGGGATAACTTTCCTCTCAAAAAAGTAAATTTAAAGTTCTGACAAATCAAATCAATACCATTTTTTATCTGTCTATAAATGCTCCACAAGACAAAGGATGACATAAAGATATATATTGTTCATCCTACTGGTCAGCTTCACCCTTAAAATTATGGCTGTTTTCTTTTAATGATAAATAATTTTGATGATGTCTATCTTTTTAGTCACAGGTGGGATACAGATGGTATTTGAAAACATTCTTGATTTTCTTAATGGCATGTATGGGAGGAGGGGGAATCCTAGCATACAAACCAATACCTTTTTTTTTTTTTTTTAAATTTTCCCGTGGATTTTGACAAACTGTCAGTTAGCCAGTATTACACATTGCAGAGCATGTCTGGTCAACGTAAAAAAAACTACATTATTGTGCTCATTCGACAAGTCAGAATCAGGTAAATCATCCATGCAGGTCTCCCTTATGTGCCTCCCTTCATTATAACTTCAGAATTTTATTTTTTTTTGTTTGATGACTGTTTTTCTACATGATTGGTCAAGTCACGACCTGGGTGTTTTTGAAGTGTTTGCCTGCAAGAGAACTCATCCAACAATAAATATACCTTGTGTTTATTAGCACGTAGTTCAGAGATACATTCTGTGTCTGGATAGCAGGAAACTATTTGTGAACAAAACCTCTTTATAGTCCAGCAGAGGATTAAAAATTCCTCGTAACATTTACATCTGACAGCCTTATGTTAACCTATGAGAGCTGACGTGTGGATTTGTACTTGCGCTATGGGAGAAATAACCCTTTACTGCCAGTAATTGTATAAAGATCAGTCTGTTTATAAACCCATTGCTGTCTTCTTTCAAATACAAGTCTGTTAAAGCTATTCAGAGTTTGAAAATGAGTCCTAAGGGAAAATTTCTTTTTAAAAAATAAAGAATTTATGCAAGGGCAACATCAGCCTATCCTTTTTCTTCCAGTGTTGTGCAATCAGCTGCATTAAAATAAACTTGTTCTCACTACTCATGGGTTGACACTTCATATAAAATCAGAACCATAAATGAACTGAATAGTTGGCATACTTCAGATAACACACACATTTAGGGACAGTGCATGAATGCTGTTTTATCTATCCCAGAAAATTCTCCAGGATGTAGTTAATGTGCTGGGGACAAAGAGCTCCCCGTACAAAATCTACCAGAGCATTTCTGGGCAAGTATACCTGAGAGATATTCTGCCAAAACATGATACTGTGGCACTCCTCTCACAGGGGCAAGCTCCTTGCCTGTAGGGATAAGCATACTGGAAGGTGATGCTGAATGCCCAACAGCAACATACTCCGAGGATGCGATGACCACTAGCACTGACAGCATTTCCAGGTCTGCTGTAGGGAGTTGTGACTTCTGAGCATACTGTCCTACTGAGTCCTTTCAATTATTTTAATTCAGAGCCTCACACTGGATTCCCAGCAGAGGCTAAGGAGAGGGAAGGAAATGTGCTAAAAGGGGAGAGAAGGAAAATATCCCTGTAACTAGGTTTCCCTTTTTGATGGCCACTCTGCACAGCAGGAATGAAAAGCACTTTAGTTCACTCCTCTCCGGAGTGAATGGTCAATGTTTAGAACAGCGTTCATCTAGTGCTTGAGGCACTCCCTAGTAATCACTTCAAATGCCAGCACCCCTCTGAAAGCAAAGATTACACATATCCAGTGAAGCCTTACCCCATTGCACAGTACTCCCCACAGCACCAGCAGAGACATAACAAATTTGAAATAATAAGGAGCTCAAAGGGCAAGAGGGATCCTGCTTTGAAATTTGTGGCTGTTTCTGAGGGAAACAGAGAGGCTGAAACAATATCTTCGTCTGTTTTCCTCTTCCCAGATGTACAGTAAGAAACAATTTTAAGTGAATTGTGGAAGAATGGGTGTGTTTAACCTTCCGGCTGGGATAGGAAATCCTTTCAAAAGGAAAATAAGCTTCAACACTACTTTTACCTTCCAAAACAGACCAATGTAAAACTTAAACAAAAACACTGAAATGGTCATTGACAGGCTGAAATAATGCTGCCTCTCTTCTTTTTTTAGAGGCTTCTGTTTTCTCAGTGGTATTATTTCAGAGCAGCTCAAGCAGTCACTGGATAGTTAAACTCTCCTCTGACTTGCACCTAAGGAATGTCTCTAGGAGGAGATTTGAATTGGTTCAGAGCTTGGCAATGAAGAGGCAAATCTAGGCCTCTGACTGCATGAGATAAATTGCAGCTAAGAGATAAACTGAAGTTCAAACCACAATTATGGACTTGACAGATATAACTGGAGGCAGACATCTGGCTTGTGTTCAGCAGGACTTCAGGCTAGAAGATGACAATAGTCCCCTGTGGCCTACAAAACCTGTGACAATGTAAATTTTTATGCATTCTTGAAAACATAAGCTTAGGTGTGATGCTGGGCATTCTTCTCATTGCCTTCTCCCCAGACAGATGTCTGAACCCTGGCTCCTGCTCATTGTAAGTGATCCTGGTGCTCACCAGATTTGGGGTTGCAGAGCACGGGGGGACTGCTGCTGAGCGTTGGGCTGCTGCTGAAGTACCCGCTGCTGCCACAGCTGCTCATGCTGCTCCTTCGCACCGCCGACACGATCTTTATCTCCTTGGTGGGACTCACTACAAACAGAGAGAGAATACATAGTGTGTCCTACATAGTTAGAAGAGTCACTGCATGAGTGTAATGCTGTAGCTAACAGGATGGCTGAACTGCTCCCGTTGCAGTGTCTTCTAAGAGGCATTGCAATGTAGGGAACTAAGTTTTTCCAGTTTTCCTTCTTTCAGTTCTTACTAGATATTGCTGCACATAACGCTGCGGGGCCCCTTCCCCTCTCTTTAACTCTTCTTGAAAACTCCACATAAAATGTATAACAAATTACTTTGGGCTTAGGGAATTTTACCCAGTTCTGGTTGTTCATGGACACAAAATTTTGACCAGCATCTGAAATACTATTGATACAGATATACCCCAGGGACTTATAGATTTGGTAAATTGAGGGAATGGACAATCCCTGTGAACAGGAACACATAATACCAGCCCTGCCCTTTTTTTCGAACACTGACAGGAGTCACCTGAGAGAAAACTGGTGTGTTTCCTGTTGTCGTGGTTCTGTTTGCGCAGGCAGAAGGGGCTGTCATGGCTTTCAGGCATCAAGCGGGATTTCTCAGTGAGGAGCTCCATTAATCGCCGCCGGCGGCGAAAGTTCATCCTGCACTGATAGAGCAAGTTGCTGTCCATGAAATGGTGCTTGTTGGACACTAAGAAAAGAAATGGATAGAAAGTATATTCCTGGTAGGATTGAAATCAGAGCATATCTATCTGCAACGTGTGCACTACAGGCCTTGCTGTAAGGAAACAACACTCAGAGTTCTCCTCTTCCCCTCTGCAGACTCAAAAAGAAGAGGAAGGTGGGGAGCTTCAAACAGGTGGCTTCAATATACACACTTTTATAGCAACAATAACAAAGTAGGAATTGTAGTGGCCAGTGCTGAGAGGAATCTTTTACACTACCTTGATTAATGACACACACTTCTTATTGTCAAGTGGAAATAAAAGTACTTTATCTCCCTGTGACCACCTGAATAATGGTGCACCCCCACACGTGCTTTCTCTGTGTGCTGTTTGCTGCTACTGGTCAATAAACACTAAACTTAGCACTTTATGTTGATTTTTGTGTAAATTCATCAGTATTAAGGCAGCTCCTGGGAGCTCTTTCCAACTACCTTGTTCAAAGCTATAGGGCAGCAAAAAATCAAGACCTGTGTATTTCCTCTTGTCTTGTTCACCACAGACATCATGTCCCAGACATTTCCTGCAGGCCACTTCCCCCTTCACACGGATACACGAGGTTCGGGAACAGGCACCTGGCCAAGAATCATTTCTTACATAATGAACAGAAGTCTTAATTGCGATCTGTTTTGGCACTGAGAGCAAATCCCAGGCTGCTCCTGTCAGAGCAAGAGTGCTGAGCCTACCCACAGAGTGCAGCATTGCCATAATGTCTGCGTGCTCGCTGCCACTGATGCTGCATCTTCACAGCGATATGAAACACAGCAGTTGTGGTTGGTGCTCTGTGCCAGGTCCTGACAATGCTCTGAGTCCTGCAGGGTCTGACCCCAGGGAAGCCCTCTGGAGTACCCCTTGCATTAGTACTGCAGCATCTTAAACAGCTGCAGTAGGTGTTTGGGCAGCATTTTCTCCATCTTCACATAACTTCTGTGATCATGTTACACAGAAATCATTTCCTACAGTTGACCTTTTCCATGAAGGATCTAGATTTTGGATTTACCTAGTTTAAAAATTACATTTCTTCCAATACTGAATCATAAGAACTGGTGGGCTATAGGTAATTGTATGTAAAGTGTAAAAAACAACGTAAGTATGCACTGAGGTCATTCAAGCCTATTAAGTACATGATTTACTCATCTGGCCCCCTACTGCAGATACTGAACTTCTGCCTTGCTCTTTGCTCTGCCCAACACATGAGGTCCAAAGGCAGCAGAGTCCAAGGTGCTACACAGGACTCAGACCCTGGAGCCCTACTGGCTTGTTTTCCTTTCATCCTCACCCCCAACAGTCTTTCCTGCTCTCATCCCTTCTTACCACCACCCTGTGTCTCAGACTGCTCTCCATGGGCCCCACAGAACGACACCACACACATGACAACCTTGCATGGTTGTCTGACACAAACTGCCAGAATGTCATTTGATCCCTGTGAGCTGAAGAAAAAACCTCAAAGAGGAAAAAGTCCAGTCACATTCTCTAGGGATGCCAAGTCACCCAGACAATAAGGAAGACTCCAGTCTTCTGAATGGATGCAGAAACTGCCATATGAGGTCAGACAATTTACCCACCGTGCAAAGAAGCATGTCTCTTGCCTGTCTGGATCACTGTCAGAGAGTCCACTGTCTGTACAAATGGACTTCTGCCTCTGGGACATAAGGAATAATCAGGACACAGGAACTTTCCGAACTGCACGTGCTTGTGCCCAAACTGCCACACAGACCATCTGCCCCAGAGTCCTGCAGCATGGCACAGGCTGTAAGGCATCCCTAAGGGTTCTGAAATGCTATGTTTTTTTATTAAGAAAACAGAAAGGTCAGCCAAGCTGCGATTTCTCAAGTACCATCTACACAGAAGACCCCTGTCATCTAGATCATAGAAGATGTTTGGAAGAGCCAGTGCCACTTGGCTTTTGTCTGCTTCACTTTGGTGCTGAAACTGTTGTGTCTCCAGGTCAGCCACAGGCATCCTCCATAAGCAAAATGGCTTTGCTAGGTCCCATTTAACATTGGAAGCAGTTTGTTACTGTGTCCTGACACGTTAATCATTGCAGGCACACGCTGCTGCTGTGCTCCCCATTTTGGATAGGTATAGCATGCAATCCATTAAACAATGCTTACTAACAATTCACTATTTTTGAACAAGGGAAATAGAGGAGGAAAGATGTGGAGATTTGCCTACATCCCCAAAAGGATTTGCTATCAGAGGCAGAGTGAGTCCGTACGTGTTCACAGTCTCATTTTAGCATCACTGACATAATAAGTAAAAGTAGCAATATCTAGCAATATCCTACCATGTTATTAGGATAACCGAATTTAAATACCAAAAAAAAAAAAAAAACCCACCTTTTTTTTTTGAGGCCATCTTAATCTTAAAAAGGCAAATTCTAATTATTCAGGACTACTGCAATTCATAATATTAAATGAAAGAATTACTGTGGCCAGCCATTTGCAATACAAGAAACATCAGTATAGTTTCTTATTCAAGTTAAATATTATGACACTATGGTTTTTAACTAACATTATTCTGTTGTTTGTGTCATTAACTGAAGTGCTCTGACAGTCCTCAGAAATTATGATAATCAGAGATCAACACACACTCTTGCTGCAGACACCACAAAACATTCTGAAATTCAGGAATGACCATGAACTAGATAATGTAAACATTTTTATGCCAAGATACTGAACATATTTTAGAATAACAATACTTGTTTTGACTGAAATATTGTAATATTTATATACTTAAAATAACAAAGCTTAGGTTTTCCATTGAAGTAATTAATCTCTGCTGTATCTGTTTTAGTCCAAGAAAGGCTAAAGTTTTATACAATAAATGAATGCAAGTGGAAAAGGTAACACCACTTACTGTGTGCTGGAGAATATTTTTATATGCTTTACACAGCAAAGGGTTTGCAGCCAGAATGCTTATGACAAGTAGCCTTAATACAGAATCCAGAGTGCTCACTGACTTTCATAGTTTAATTCCTCATTTCTGATAGTTCACATTTCATTTGAGACTGATATACCATGCTTAGTTTGAGCAAATAACATGTTTGTAGCATCATGTAACTTTTTGCATGTATAAGAAGCAGCTAAAAATATAGACAGGAGTAGTATAGCCTCTTTCTGTATACGTTATCAAATAAAATCTCTCACCAAAATTATTACTGTGCCCCTTGAGGTTTGGGGTTTTTTTTTTCAGTCATCTGACTTATTCTTGATTTGTAATGAAATGTCCAGGCTGTGATTCTGACTAAGGCTGAGTGTTTCTGGAAGGGCATGGAAAAAGGGATTTCCAGACCATGGGTCAGAAGAAAGCAGTTGAGGAGGGGGCAGCAGACATAGATGATGGCTGCCTCTGATGCTCTCCTCAGGGGCAGAAGCTGACTTTCAGCAGGAGCCAGAAGAAGCTGCACATACCCTTGTCCTTGATAAATCACAATTATGTGAGTACCAGAAGCAGAGCACACACAGAAGATTGGTTTTACTACGCTCAGTAATTGCCAGGTGAGGTGCAGATGCAGGCATGGGTGCTCAGATCAACCACTTCAGCAGCCCACGTTTTGCTGCAAGCAGCACATAATAGTGGGAGTCAAAAACTTTTCCAAACTGATGGCAGAATGCTGAGAGGGTTGCACAGACTTGCTCAAAAGGGGTTTCTTTAAAGGTGCTTTAGAGGTTGTTACCTCTGGGTGTTGACTCAGAGGCAGTAGCAGATAAACCTGTGGCAGCTGACAAGGCTTTTGCTCCAGGTATCTGTACCTCTCCTGGAAGCTGCTGCCCCCAGACAGGGATTGACATAACTACTCCTGAATTAGTTCACTGCTCTTCATAGTACAGCATAGAAAAACAAACTGGCACACATTTCAATTTGTCTTAAACAGTCAGGCCATGGCTGACCAGTGTCAGGACCTGTATTTGCACATTATGAGGGTGATGCAAAGAGCAAGGTGGGGTTTCTTGTTCCAGTTTAATTCACCGCTGTTCATGTGGCAACATGTCCACGTTACAATGTGCACCCTTATGCAATAGAAAGAAATGTACCAAGCAGACTAAAGTAAAACTGTGGTGTCTGGCAACCTCCAAAATCATGAAAGTGCACAGGAGCATTTATGATCCTGGAGGGAAAGGTACCCCCACCAACTCACAGTCACCGAGATCAAACTTTGGAGGTACTGTCACAGCCTACCAGTTTAATCTCCCACATTCACACAGACCACAAAATTTCTCCAAGAAAAAGTGTAAAAACTATCTTTAAATCTTACAAAAAGTTTAGTTTATTTGTACCTTATAGCAGCCTGTAATGACCACTTTACTCTTCCTCTTATGAGCTCTTCAAGCCTTCAATTACTTTCCCTGCCAGGCAATAATGATTTTACTCAAGGCTGAATTTGTTCAACTTTAGCTGCTAATCCCTGGATTTTGTCACACCTTCATCAGAAAGTTACATAAGATCTGGTCCTAAAGCTTTGCAAAGAAGTCTGTGAAGAGATGAAGACAACTCTCAAACATATTTTTTATCAACTGAATAAATAACACTTCTTAAATTCTGACCTTTTTTTTAGCACTTGAGTTCTCTTCAGAATTTATCTTTCCTAAAAATCCACTTACCAGAACTGCATGCCCAGTTACAATCTCACTCCCCTTCTATTACTTGCTGTTGTCCTATTTGTACATCCCAGGCTCACAGTTACTACAACTGTAACACACACATAGCATAAAATGGGAAAAATCTTTGTCCTGTATATCCTCTTTTCCTGTACAGCACTGCTTCACAGCAACAAGTAGAGCCTGTATTCTCATTTCCTGGGTGTATTGCCTTCTAGTTATACCATTAATTACACAAAAATACATCTCTTTTAGGGTAATGACCATTTAATTATTAGAGTTTACTGTTTCATCTGTCCCTAGAGTTTGAAAATTTCATTGGCAAGAATTTCATCTGGTCATTCCCCATTTACATTATTGTTGAGACAAGAAAAATCACAATATTTATTTTGGATTTTCCCTGACGGAGAACACTTAATGTTGCAGCTTCAGTGCTTCTTGTGCCTGGCTGCTTCACAGTTTCTGTTCAGATACATAAAACATAAATAGCAACATCCATGCAAATCTTCTTTCAGCTTCTGATTCTGACATAAAATCCCAGGATCTGCTTGTAGCTCAAACAGCCTTTTCCACTTTTTTTCAAGGAGGCTGATGCACAGCAGAGATAGAAATATTAGCTTTACATTGATTTCATAGAACTGAGGAGGCTTTAGAAAGTACAAAAGCCTATTTTAATAAATGGTATGACTCATGCCTTAAAAATCAGGCCATTTTCATAACTGGCTTTTCCCCTAAATCCCTCCCACCACTTCAATTCCCCATGACTTTCAGCGCTGATAATCTGTGTACATCTCCACCGCGGTGATTAATGCTTTCTACCAGCTGAAAGCTGCAGTCCCCAGCAGGCCACATCCAGTGATGCACTCCAGCTGCTCTGCACGTCCCCAGAAACAACACTGTCACCAAGCAAGCTTGTGGTGTGGCTGGAGCCAGGGAAAGGCTGTTCCATGTCAAGGGAGCAGTGGGAAGGAGATCAAAGTTCCCCAAGGAGCCAGATGAGCAGCTTTTCTTGAGAGAGCAGAGGACACATTGAAGTGTGTGCCTGTTTGTTTTGTGTGAGAGTGTGCTTGTGCCGGGGTTAAGAGGAAGAGGCTATAAAAAGCATGAGCAGACTGTATCGAGTTTTCAGCATGGATATATCATATCTTTCCCCATTTAAAGACAAAAGAAGCACTGAACTCTTTCCAGCAGTGCACAGTACAAAGCCTTTTGCTCCACAAGACAGCAGACCTAGTCTATTCAGAAGTACACTGTATTCTTTTAATGAGGTAGTTTCCTCTATTAAAATTATGTGAAATCCAGTTCGAAGCTGCAGGAGATTATTTTGGACATTGACTACGACTGGCTGCAATAGTCTGCACTTTCATATAGCAAGTCATAGATGACCATACCAGTTTTGACATCTGGAGTGGCAGGATACTGCCCCAGAAGAGTTGATGTCGTACCAAAAACAAATGCAGGATGATGAGACGTACACTGGAGGGCTGCAGGTTCTTACAGGGGGCTGCTGGGTTAACTGTATGAGGGCACTGCCTCAGCTGCTCCCACAAGAATCCAAAGTTGCCCAGGGAAGGGTCTGACTCCCGCTCCGTGTCATTTTGCTTCCTTGTTCCCCTCTCCAAAGCAGAACCAGTGTTTAAAAGGGAAGGAAACAAATCAACACTATAATATACTAGTTCCTTAAAAAAAAAAAACTTCTCGGTGCCTCTCTCAGCAAACAGTTTGCTGAGCCTGTCTCTTCTGTGCCTCAGGCCTTTGGCCAGCCCAGTTTTGGTCCCTTGCCAGAGAAACGGTGGAAGTCTGTGTCCGCTTTCGCTTCCAGAGAGTGATGGGGAGTCCATAGACTTGGAAAACACTGACCAGCTGCCTAGACCTGCCCGGGTGACTGCGTGGCTTTCAGCCAGCCCCGACCTGGCTCCACATCCCCACCTCTGCCACACAACCCTCCCACTCCTGCGCCGTCCCTCATCCACTCCTGCCTTGCACTGACACACACACATGGGTCTGGAGGAGAGTCACTGGCACTTTATTTGCCACTGGACAATGCTTTTTCCATTCCTCTCAAAGCCTTCCTGTTTTTCTGCTAATCTGGCACAGCAAATGCATTTTAATAATGGCACCTATTCAGATTAGTTTCCTTTTTACAAACAGATGAATTCCACCTGCTCGGAGCTCCCACAAATCCAGGGAGAGAGACGACAGATGTTCAGTGAGCACAGGGCCCTGGGTCTTGGGTCTTGGATTCCTGGCACCATATGAACACAACACTTGCATTTCCACCTTTTATGAATGTTTATATGCTACAGAGACTGTAGGTAAGCCCACCTGTGAATGTATTCAACTGGCGTGGTAAACTTTCAGCAGTGCAGCTGTACTAAATCGTATGTTTTCTCGTTTGGATTGCAAGGAATTCACTTTGAACAGACAATGGATCTAAGCCTGAACTACTCTTGTTTCCACCAGTCCTCTCATACAAAACTGCAAGGCAGATCCTGGCCCTGAAATACAAAATCCAGAGAGCTGTTCAAGTTCATCCTAGTAAGGGTGAAGCCAGTAAGTATGTCCAGAAATAAGTAGGTCCTGGAACTGTAAGTGGGCCCAGAAAAAAAAAAAACAAACATCATGCTACAATTAGGGAACCATGTTTTCTGAGCTGTTTCAATGAACTGTGGTATATTCACATAGTGCAAAAAAGTCCAGACAACTTTTGTAATGTCTTTAAAGCATCAAGATTACAATAGAAAACTATGAAAAGTTCCTTGGGCACTGAAATTCAGAGTATCCCACTCTTACTAAAGTGGTATGTTCTGCTCAGTGCATTAACATTTTATTTCGGCTGCCTCAAAATAGCTACATATATAAGTGTTTCTATATACATTTTGTCTTTCCATTCAGTTTGCCACCTATTTGCAGTCTATTTTCAAACACACATTACCTACTCTAGCATGAAAATCCAGTGTTGAATCACATGCATTTCAGCAGTCTTTTCAGTGTGTATATGAGGATTTATCATCTTTAATTTAGCAAGTTTACAGAACATAGCCAACAGCTTTCTTTGCTTCCAAATAAAGTATGGAAAGTATAGTCTGTGGCAAGGAAAGCAGAAGATGAAAAGGCCCATCTGGGTATCTTTTTTTTTTTTGTTGCAGCTGCTAAAAACTGAAACCCATTCTCTGTCAGAAAAATAGAATTCAGTAGTTAATAAGAAAAGAAGTCTTCATATGTTATTTACATAAAACATAGAGCATGTGGCTCTTTCAAAAACAAAACCCATTCCTGCTGTAGATAAAGACAACTGCAAGAAGAGCACAATAAGCTGACAGACAAAGAAGCTGGGAGATTATAAAATTACATACGAAGTTCTTATTCTTTGACTTTCTTACAAGGGCAAAATCATGAAAAATACACAAAGTGGTCTCCAGATTTAGCACAAGCAGCTGAATTACTGTGGGTGAGGTTACTGTTCGTACGTCTGGGAACTGCCAGGGAAGAACTGCCACACAAACAACTGAGTGATTCTGCATGGTGTCAGCACAGGCGAAACTGCGCTTATAATAAAAACAAAGTTCTGTTGCAGGACTTCAAAGACTAACTGAAGGCCTTTGATTTACTGAGATGAATCAAGGCATCACCTGTAAAAGTGTGTTGTTTTATCATTTGCAGCACAGTGAAATCTTGGATATATCCAACAGCTGATATGATTCAGGTGTTAGATCTATTAGAAAAATTATATTAAAAAATATGTGTTAATTTTGGAGGAGAAAACCTATAACAAATTAGGTCAAGGACTTATGGTATGGTTCAGTGATACTTATAAATTGCTACATGCAGTTGGTATTTCCAAGAAAGTGGTTCCAAAGAGAAATCCTGAATTAAGGAAGAAGCAGTATTTCACATATATGGCAAGTTTTCACTTACAAAGTATGAAGTATCAGCAGTTGGACATCTAAGGTAAATATCACAGCACATAGTTCATTATTTACAGCAATTACAGAAAATAGGGAAAGCTTTTTGACAAAAGCAAGAGAAATAATACTTTGTTTAAACTGCTTCCACAATCATAACAAACTTTCAACTGCATCATGTGTCTTGATACTTAAAACCAAATGCACTGATCATCTTCATAAAGGAAATGCTGCTGTATAAAGGTACAGAGTCCTTGCAAACAATAGGGAAAATTAAATATATGTATAAGACTTCTCTGCAGAGACAGGGAGATAGAATGTGTCAATATTTACTGTTCTCACTAAGTAACTACAAAGTGTTTGTTTTCATCTCTGAAAGTAATTTGCTGATAAAAGATTAACTCTTGAGAGATGATAAGCACCTGCTTCTGTGCTAAGCCAGCAGAACATGTGTCTGCCTTGAACACACCAGGTCTGGTCAATTAACTCAATAAAACTCATAAAGTTTAGATGTTTTAGAGGAGGGTGGGTGCAGAAGATACTGATATCATGCCTAAGACATCTTACTGCATATTTACTACCTGTTACACTCCAGATTTTAAGCCATCAGCTGCCCAGAATGGTTATATTTTATTGAAGACTTTTTTAAAAGCCTTTTGGTTCATTATAACCTCAAATTTGCATCCGGAGAAAGAGTCACACACTCTTCTCTACAAAAAATTCTTTTATCCTAGTGAGAAAAATAAGATATTTTGGCAAAAGGCTTTACAGGAGTAAAATACAACCAAGTAAAAATATTTCACTAAAACACTCAGCACAAAGACCTATTCCACTGAAAACACCTATTGCAAATAATCAATATACCAGCTTTAATAAAGCACAATCCTTTAGCTTTAAGTTACCCACAAGAGAGGGAGAAGAGCAGAAGAAGAAAACAGATTAAAAAGGTAAAGAATGAGAGAAGAAAGAGAGGTGAGAAAGGAAAGGAAAATGGTTCCCGACAAGATTCGGTGATTCAGATGGTGCAGGCAGCAGGAGAAAAGAGAGAGCAAGAAAAGGAAAAACGGTTCCCGACAAGACCTGATGGTTCACATGGTTCAGGCTGCAGGAGAGAAGAGAGAGAGAGCTCAGGTGGAGTCTCATGTGTTTCTACAGTTTAGTTTTCCCTTCCAGGCAGGATAGCTGGTCTTCCAGTGCCTTCCAGGCCAGGGTGAGATGTGCTGTAGCCAGTCACAGGCTGCAGGGGTGGGGTGTGAGCGGCTACCTGGCAGGTCTGCCTTGACTGACAGCCTGGCTACAGGGCCTTCAGTGATGCCATGTGCTCTCAGTAGGCCTTATGTGACAAGGCTTTACTATGAACCTCCAGGTCTAGGCCCAGTCCTTACCCACAGACATACACATTCACAGTGAGTTGGTTCCGACCCACTGCAATAACTCAGTGACATTTGCATCCAGTATCTCACACTACCATTATAAAATCCTAGCACTGATAAAATCATACAATCCTTCAGGTTGGAAAAGACCTCTAAGATCATCAAGCTCAACCATTAACTCAGCACTGTCAAGTTCAGCACTAAACCATGTCCCTAAGTGTGACATCTACACATCTTTTAAATACTTCCAGTGAGTGGAGAGGTAGTGATTCCAGCACTTCCCTGGGTAGCCTGTTCCAATGCTTGACAACCCTTTATATGAAGGAATTTTTTCCAATATCCAACCTAAACTTCCCCTAGTGCAATCTGAGGCCTTTACCTCTTGCCCTGTCGCTTGTTATCTGGGAGAACAGACTGATCCCCACCTGGCAACAACCTCCTTCCAGGCAGTTGTAGAGATTGATACGGTCCCCCCTGAGCCTCCAGGCTGAACACTCCCAGCTCCCTCAGCTGCTCCTCATCAGACTTGTGCTACAAACCCTTCACCAGCTCCACTGCCCTTTTCTGGACACACTTTGGCACCTCAATACCCATCTTGTAGTGAGGGGGCTGGAACTGAACACACAATTTGAGGTGCAGCCTCACCACTGCCCAGGTCCTGCTGGTCACGCTATTTCTGATCCAAGACAGGATGTCATTGGCTTTCTTGGCCACCTGGGCACACTGCTGGCTCATGTTCAGTTGCTGTTGATCAGCACCCACAGGTGCTTTTCCCTGGGCAGCTTTCCAGCCACTGTTCCCCCAGCCTGTAGCACTGCCTGGGGTTGTTGTGAGCCAAGTGCAGGACCTGGCACTTGGCCTTGTTGAAGCTCATACCACTGGCCTCAGCCCATTGATCCAGCCTGTCCAGATCCCTTTGCAGAGTCTTCCTACCCTCCATCAGATCAACACTCCCAACCAACTTAATGTCATCTGTGAACTCCCTGATGCTGCCTTTGATACCCTCATCCAGATCACTGATAAAAGTTATTAAACAGGACTGGCCCCGATACTAAGCCTTGGGGAAGACTCTGGGCTTGCCCAGCCAGCCAGCTTTCTACCTACTGGAAAGTGCACACACCCACACAATGGGAACACAGTTTCCCCAGGAGAGTGCTGTGGGAAACACTGTCAAAGGCTTTACTGAAGTCTAGGTGGACGGCATCCGTCAAAGATAGCTGCTAGCCTATCATCTCCAAAAGAGACTTTTTTGGGAAAGCAAAGCCTTTCAAGAACTCATGACATGTATTCTGCTGGTCTGAGCCTCGGAATCTGCATCCCAAACCCTCAGAGTAGAGTGAACAGCCATGCAGAAAACTTCATGCTGAACCGTGCTGTGGTCACTGTGGAGGGAAGGTGCTGAGGGATGTCAGGAGGGAAATACGACCAACCACATGGACTTGAGGGTCAGCAGCGGCTTGGGAAACATCAAAGCAAAAGAGCCAGAATGGCTTGGTCTGATCTACCCTGGAGCTGGCAGAGAACTTCCTTCTCCTCTTGCTGCCTGTGAATTTTGACCATAGTAGCTAATCTGTCCCACCATTTCCATATGAAGAACTAAGACAGATCCAGCCTCCTGAAAGATTTATCTGTTAATATTACCAAGTTCTACATACCTCACCATACTAGAAATGGGCTTTTCTACACCTAAGAAATGTGTTCTGTGCACCTTTAGTCCCTGCCCTTACTGGATGTGCATCACCTTGTGTAAAATTCTTCCCACAGCCTTTATTCCTATATTCTGGATGAAGGCTGTCAGTGTTCACAAAAGCAGAGTAAACTACTGGCAATTACACTGCCAACACAAGCCTTCAAGAAATGTACAGTGTACAATTCCCTGGTACTTATATATTTTTTATTCTGTATTAGCTGAGGGTACCAGTCCATAGGAAAGGACATCTGGGCCCTATTTGCAAAAATGGTGGTTTGTGGGTTACAATTTGTGTGTGCCAGTGGGATTTTGGAAGGAAGCAATTCAGCACTTAAGCACATTTCATCATTTTCATATATGGCAGAGGAAATACATGTAGTTACATAGGCCCAAAGACATCAGGAAGATTATTTTTACACTGAAACATTTTATAATTTTACAGTATTTACACAATTCCTCTTAAACCACTGTTTTCCTTCTTAAAATTATCATCAGTGTTTGTTTCCTGTACAAAACCTGTTTTGTGTCTGACCAATTAAAGTGAAGATAAATGTATCAGGAAGCTGTTTTGAATACAGTGCCTCAGCTGCAGAATACAACTTCTCTGAGTAATTGAAATGAAAGTCAGTATCAGTAAAAATAAATTGCATAATTCAGTTGTGGCTGGAAAATTACTATTGAGATTGGCAACTTGATGCAACTATTTTTATTACTTTCCATTGCATTAGGTAGAGTAATAAATACTTCATAAGAATAATACAGCAAGCTTATTTTATTCCATATTGTAGATATCAAACAATACTGCTAGCAAAAGATTGCCTTTAGGGCGGGAAATGTTTTATTCTCCACTCCTGTTCAGTCAAGAGTCTTTCTGCTGGTTCTGCCAACAAGGATGCCAATTAGTGTCAAGTAACATTTTGGTACTACTGATGAGAGACAAAACAAAGGAAGCATAGTATGGTGAAATCAATTTACTGTATTAAGAGACAGAAAGATATCTGTCTTGTTTTTAAATTGGATTTAGAACTCAGTAAGATGGGTGGGAGGGTGTTGGGGAGAGAATACCACTCCTGCCATTTCACAGTTTATACGCCTAATTCTGTACTGGGAGTATTCATTTTGAGCTCCCTTTTTAGAGGCAGCCAGCATTACATGAACCTTCAAAACACACAGATCATATCCAGTTGCTAAGGTGAACCCCAAACCAGCTCTGTGTTAATTTTGCTAGTACTTTCATCAATATTCCTAACACTATCTAGACAAATTGTTGCAGTAAAATCCAGAGAAGAATGAATTCTCCTGTTTAGGAGTGTGCACAAAGCATGTCCACTCAAAAAGATAAATCTCAAAGACATAATTTGATTTTACTTTACTTTCCCTCAAATCAGTGTGAAAATCTCCACTGAGTTATCTTAGTCCCAATAAAAGCTGAGAGAGGAAGATGACAGTGCCTTGGAGTGATAACCTGCTATTGACAAGTGAGAAGGCCACTTCCTCAGCAATCAACCAATTCCCAGAGCTGTGCCTTTACTTCATGAGTTTCAAATCTCTTTCTAACAGCATGCTTTACACATGCTCTTGATTACTAGAAGAGGATGGGCAGCGGATAAATCTGCAGAACTGGCAAAGATTTCAGTAGCAAAGTAAACAGAGCTTTGCGCTAAATGTCAAGTCCTAACTTTATTTCCTCTGCAAAAATATAAATATCAGTGTAAATCTCACTTTTCTCTTTGTTTTTGTTTGTTTGTGGTTTTGGTGTTTGGGGGAATTGTGGGGGTTTTTTTTGGGGGGAGGGGTTTGGGTTTTGGTTGGTTGGTTGGTTTGGTTGTTTTTAAGGAAAGTTTACCACATATGTAATATACAGAAAATGCTCAGGTAAAAATAGGAGTGAAATCATTGCTGCTGTAAAGAGGAGGGGTGGCATACCTTTCCTGTCCATCAAGCTCCAAGCAGCTGGCATCCTATAAATCATAGGAAGCACAGAAGTAATTATAGAACTGGAAGCTGATTACTGTAAATATTCAGAAGTAGCTCCTACTAATTGCAAGTTAATGTGAGCCTGATTACAACCATGACAGAACTGTGCATTAAAACTAGGTTTTCTCAAAAAGTAACAAGCAACCTAGCCAACCTAGCACCTTTTATACTAACAACCTGTTAATATTGTAAATTTTTTGTTCTCTGTCAGAATTAGGGTTGATGTGACAACACTCAGAACACCAGGATCTGATTACTTTCCCGCTGGGCACTAAACAATATAACTTCTGCCAGCTTGTTCTGTCATCTCCTGGCTACCCCTTCATTGCTCCCAGAGGCACTGCAACACATTTATGGTGGGAAATGCCTGGTCACAGCAGGGCAACTTTCACTGAGAGAAGATGATGCCAACATGTAAAATGGGGTTTAGTGTCAAGGGTGTTCATGTTTTCATCCTTGGGGCATTAGAGAGAGAAAACTCTGTCTCCTCCACCCCTAACAGAAGGAGCTCCTTGAGGAAGATGCATCTACCAGACACATTGTACTGATCCATGAAGAAATATTTGATTTCTGCCTCAAAGAAGTTATATGGGCAGGACAAATACAATAACACTTCAGCCAAAAGATATCCTCTTTCTTGCACAGACATATTAGAACAACTCCGCCCCATGACCAAGAGGGAAAATTGCTTTTCTGGCATTAGATTGTGCTCTGCTCCTATCTTCAAATAGGGAAATATACAGAACCTCGAATTTTTATTCTGCATAGAGAAGTTAGCTTATTTATGGCTCTAATCCCTATTTGATCCTTACAAAGCTATTTACTTCAATTATAAATAATGCTGATAGCAAGTTCTACAAGTTAATTACCACAAATATAGAATTGATTTTCATCCACATCTTTATGTGGCTCTTATACACATCTTATATAATCTCAAATTCTAGCTGTATTCTTCACTTGAGGCAGAATTTTCTGAATTAATACAATGAGCTTTCAAAAAATCCACCCTTTTACTAAATAAAGTTACCTAGACTCCTATCTGAAATCATTTAGAACTTAAGCATACTATGATCAGGAAGACAAGGGCCTCTCCACTTGATTTGACCAGAAGAAAGTGCTACAGTAAACGTAGCTTTTACTATTTGGCAGTAAATTTCTCACCGTGTTGAATAATCCCATGCTCCAAAAGCCTGCGGCCGAGCTGCTCTGCTTCAGTCCGTGTCGTGGCCTCTCCTTCCTGGATCAGCCAGTCAAGGAATTCTGATGCTACAAATGTCCGTTCATACTTGACTCCTTCCTCTTCCCTGGCTTGCAGAAGGGTATTTTCAGAACTCATCAGCCTGGTATTGAGGGGGAAAAATTGGTAGGGAAAACAGTTCTTCAGAAAAGCAATTTAAGATGTATTCTGCCAAATCTCACTGATACTAAGCAAACATATATGAAGTTTTCGCTGACTTACTAAATCTTTCCTCAAGCTTCCAATTTAAACTTACAAAGTGAATTATAACTGCTTAGTCAAAAAATTTAGGCTTTATATCCCTGTGCGAAGTCACTGTTTTCTAGTGTTTTCACATAAAAGAAAATTAGATTTTTAAGTTTCACATGTCCCTCGGTTAGTCCTTTAGGTTCTCTAAAAGTTACTGTATAATCAACTTTGAAAAAAAATTATCTTAAAAGCACCAGAATGTGACTAATGTGTTCAAAGCTTCCTAATTAATATTTACTTAGCAGGACTATGCCCTGAAGTCATTTAGGTGAATTTGAAAACTCTCCCCATAAGCTTTAAAATAGCTGCAGAAAAAATTCAAGAGGAGGGAAAAAGGTAGTTCTGTGGTTTGGGTGGCTGATAAATATTGCATGTCCAACATTTACGTGCAGCTGCAGTCAGTGAGCTACACACCGGAACACATTTTAACATCTGACGCTCAGAGTCCCTGTGCCTCAGCTGGCTCTGTGTAACACCAGAGTTCAGAGGAACACCATGAGATGTCTCTAAATCCCCCAACAATTGGCATGTACATAGCTGAAGGATATACTAAAACTCTTCTCTATTCAAGTGATCTGTGCAAACGACACAATAAAAAAAAAAAAAGGAAGAAAAAAGCCTCAATATTTTGTTAATGCAAAAGTCAGGTTGAAAGTTTGAAAGAGTTTGAAAGAAAAAATTATAATCATTTCCTTTTAACACAGAATTCCCCTTTTTTTTGTTTAGTTGGGAGACTGAGCACCATAGCATCCTTAGTTACCAACCCGATTTTTCTTCATAATTATTTTACTTATTACAGGCTAATAACAGGACTAGTGGTAAGACTTTCAGAGTAACAGCTCAAAAATGGAATGGTTATTTTTTTCATGTAAGACTAATAGGTCCCCTCCCTTCACTAAATATTTTTAAATTAAGGGCACAACTAAAGCACAACAAACATATTCTGGAAGTGCTTAATCTTTGACCTTCTGATAAAGGAACTGAAATTCATGTAAATCCATACATGGGCCATCTGCTTCTTAAACTGCCAGCATGTCCAGAGATTACAGAATATAACTTCACCTCCTTTGGGAAGCATCAGATTAATCTGTGCCATAGGAAAACAGAGAGAAGTTTCATTTAAAATTACAGTGAATAGGTTTGACAGGATCCAGGATCTGTTATTTCACCTGAAATATTTCTTCTCTTGACTTTAACGAGCATGAAGCCTGAATGAACTGGATCTGACCACCAGGTAGCAGATCATCAAACCAGGCAAAGGCTGCTCAGCCACAGCTGTTTGTCAGTGGCAGCACAATGAGCTGCTCGTTTAGATGTTGATGTGTTATTGCCAGCAGCTCTGAACTGAGTAAGAACTAAGAAAGTCAAAATTAGCTGAAGTCAGGGATGAGGTCAAATGCAAGAGTATGAGCCACAGGGGACAAGGTACAGACTCCAGCACCCTTGCAGACTTTACTCTTTTTTAATATTTTGATTTACAAGCATCTGCATGCAAGGCAACATTTTGTCCCACACTAAGCATATCTAATGCAGAACTAAAATGCTCCAAGAGACTATCTTAAAATGTCTTGTTCACCAGGCTTTTTCCCTCCCAGAAAAAAAATGCAAACCCAAAGCTTGTGTCTTTTTGTACCATCTGCTGCATGGTTACCCAGAACTGGTTACCCAGGCTCTGCAGGCAGCAAATAAAAAAATCCTTAGGATTATGTTAATTGTTCTTTGATGAGTCTATAATTAGTTGACCAGCTCACTGAAGCCTCAGATAGAGAGGTCCTTGAAAAAGCAATGCTAATTTTTAGAGCTTTACAGACGCACAAAAGAAATCTGGAAAAATATCAAATGGAAAAAAACCCTCAGTTTGACATTTCACACCCTTCTGCATGTGCCCAGAATAGTGCTGCAAAGGATTCGGACTTGTGAGCAAACAGACACGACAAACTGCCAGTTTAACAAACCCAGACACAGCAATCCATAGACTTACATTGCTCACTGAAGGAAATCACTGTGACTCCATGGCTGTCAACAAAGCTGTACCAATTTACATCAGTCAAAAACCTGGCCTTTCATTAGCCAGAGTTGGAAACTGCCTCTTTCTCTTCCATTTTTCCCTTGTTTCAAGGAAACATGAGGCTATTGATGTCAAAAAATATTACTTGCTAAAACTGGTGTTATCCTACACTTGAATGTATTTAGTCAAACACTGAAATTCAAACTCCTTTCAGAAGAAATCTTTAATCTTGTTTTATCAAAATAACTGCACCAGAGGATAAATGTGACTTAACCACTGATGAGTTAAAATGAAAGCGATTAGAAGAATACAGTCTCAAAATTATCTGAAATATTTCCTGAAATTAAAACCATAAATCTGCACTTCTTTCTCTGCGAAATCTGGTTGAAAAATCTCAGTTGATGTCAGCATCATGAAATGACTTATAGCTCCTAAACCCTAAACTGCACCGGAAACAACATCTTGTGTGCCCGACCAAAACCTACTGAGAATTGTAAATATAAAAATAGGATGTCTGCACAACTTCTTTTTTTTTTTTTTTTTTTTTTAAAGCTATGAAATGTCTCTGATGGAGTTATTCAAGATTTGCAGGGAGGGTTTTGCTGAACAGGAAACATGTTTATCTCACTCAATCTATCTGGTCAGTCCTGTAGAGCTTGAAAACTGATTCAGATCTCAGACCTAATAAACTATTCAACAATTTCAGACATGACTGTAGGAAATCCAGTGGTTTTCATGTCTAGTTATAAACTTGAACCTCCAAACATGTTCACAGAAAGGATTACCAAAGTTTGCAACGATGTGTAGGGAGTCTGAACTGATTTATGTTTTTCAGTGCAAATGAAGGGACAATACAATCAGAGATTGATTTAAAATCTTCTAGTCACATGGGTACAGCCACCGTAGACATCCACAGCAGGTGAAGGTGGAAATGGCACAAGAAAGGAGAATCCAGGTTGCGAGGAGCTTTGTGGTCATGCAGAAGAGAGACAGAAGAGCCAGGGAGTGGGAGCTCCTCAGCGTTGGGACAGGCCTTATGTTCCCATGTCCCAGGGCAGCGAACAAGGCATTTACCCAGAACAACTGTGTGAATGCAGGGAACATGCCTAATGCATCCGTTCCTCTTCCCATGCAACAACCTTCTGATCCCTCTAAAGCATTTTGTTCATTTTACCCATTGAGGGTACAAATCTGCATGGGCTGGTATTGGGTCACGTGCCTGCAATTTTGGCAAGCACAAACTACGCCGGCTTCTGAACACAGCAGTACTCCAGCCCTAATGCAGCGAGTGGAGAAGAAATAGTATTATAACGTCTATCTAAAACTAGCAAAGCCTAGTGAAAGTCAGCAACATCTACAAAATTAGACACAGATTTTCAAAATGTGTTGGATTCAGGCAGATTTCCTTTGGTATAGTTGCATTTCTCTTGCAATTAGGCCCACAGGCATTTTGATAAACAAGCTGAATATGCCGGTGACTTCACGTTTTGCATGAGTATTTTCCTCCAACTGTTGCCATTTAGTAATTATTTTAATTGCACTGAATTAATATTTTCTTTCTCAGCATTATCAGCAAACTGATATAACCTATATATTACACTTCCACACATTTCATTGCAGAACTCTTTCTGTAGTCTGACTTTCAGGGCTAGATTTTGAGTTTAAAATGTATCCAATGAAACTGTGAAGGTATTGTTAATAAGTGTGCATGGACAAGGGAACTAAATAAAATCTGAAATCTCTGCACACTGGATTTGCTAAAATAAACAAAGTGAAGCCCAGATAGGCTGGGTATGCCTTCTTATCTCCCATGAATATAAAATATTTCCGATGATCCATGGAGAATTTTGATTAGCTTTGACTGTTTTTGAAATGCCAGGCATTTTTAATCTATACTATATTTAGCACTCAGGAATGGTTTTAAAAGTTTCTGAACCCTTCAAATACGTTGCCTAGGAGCAGCCACCTCGTGAGGATGCTGCTATATTTAGATACAGGTGCTGCTTTTGGCATTAACTCCTTTTCTGAGATGGGAACAATCTCTACAGTTAGGAACAATTTTCTGCTAGTACCGTGTTGGATAAACTGGACAATAGACATGGGTTTGGGGATAGTTCCCCATGTAGAGAAATGGTGATGGAAGCAGACACTGGTAGAACAGAGTTCTCTGTGTCATGGCTCTTTTCATGCAGAAGACTGAAATCAGCCTCACCAACAAAAAATTATTTTTCTCATGGAAGAATTGAAATAGAAACATAGAAAAAAAACCCCAGTGTAGACAGTCTAATCAGCTTTTTATAGTACAGGTCAGGCTTGTAGGCATTGCATGTTACAGTCTAAAGGAGCAAATGCTGTGCTTAGTAAGGCACAGAAGACTTTGGAGGAGGCTGATTCAATCCATCTGTTCCAGTGCAACGAACAGAGGATTTTTTTCAGTGGTGCATTTTTTTACCTCTTATACAATTTATTATTTTTTCACTTTAAATAGTCACAGTCACTGCATCTCGGGAAGTTTTATATGATAGGTGCAGCAAAAGGAGTGGCATTTACAACTGTTTGTTTATATTTTGGTTTCATTGCTCTTTCACCAAACTGATCTTCACAGGGAGCTAACCTTAAAAATAATATTTATTATCAGCTTTTAAACTTGGGACTTTCCTGAATGCTTTCTTTCAAGAGGGAAACAAATTTTCTCCATTGAGAAAACACAGCATCTCTCCTGGCTGATGCAGGCTTCTGCTCCAAGCAAGTGGGAGAGTGGGTGGTATTCAGTCAAGAGCAATACTTCAAGCTTTTTGGTAAATAACACATCACAACTTTTGCATTAATTTGTAGCATATACCAACAGGCATTTTATTCTCTCTGCTTGAAAGTCAAAATCTCTACATCCTGAATAAAAATGTCATTAATTATGTATTAGGAAGTAGGGTTAAGCTACCTAGTTATTTGACGGAAGTAATCCAGTGCGATATTCAGTATCTAGGCATAATAATCTGTTTCAAGTCATAACTAGATGCCCTTAGTTGTTGTTTTTTGTGGATTTTTTTGAAACTACTTTTAATATCACTTTTCTGATGTTGAAACTTTGTATACTGGAACACTAAAGATTAATTTCACTTATGATTTAAAATCATACCTCTTTTTGAAGCTGTAGATATGGTGTCTACACAGGTAAGTAGCTGCTTGCTCCATGCATTTTGATGGACTAATGCTATAGGAATTATGATTACACTTTTACATGACAAATCATCCTTTAGTAATTATTTTTACAGAATAGATTTCAACATACTTTTCATATAGTCTTTGTCCTCTCATGAACACCTTCACCTCATTGTCCAGCGGAAACGTCCCGTCATCTTTTCTGAAGCGGTAGAACAGTTTGACATCCTTGAATTCTTTATGCTCATCACAGACTGAAATACAATTAAATTTTAAAAAAAAAAATCACATACATGTTAAGGAGTTGAGGTTCCATTTACCAGGTACTGCTGCTGAACTTCAAAGCAAGCACATATAGAGTCTAAACCCCTGTATTTCTGAGCATACAACTTTGCTCAGTTCTAATAACCAATGAAAGGCTGGAGAAAACTTTCAGATAGGTAACCAAATTTCAAGATGAGAGAGATAAGTGTCCATGAGATTTGCAAGTATTGCTGCAAAAATAAAGAACAAAAAAGCATCCTTCTGCTACATACCCAGAAGACCTTTTGCTGAAAATAGTCTGTTGGCTTGTTTGATTAAAAGGCCACCGGAGTAGAATGCCCAATAATTTAAGGTTTATCAAACTTCTTAAAGTTATTAGTATCAATTAGCAATGCTGTAGGAAACCTGAGACTCACTAAAGAAATAGTTAAAATCAAAGCCTTCTCCCTCTTCAAATGGTCTCAGTTGCTCTGCCATGCCAGCTAGCAAATGGTAGGTATAATAAGGAGCACACTGGGAAATGCCAAACTAGGTCTAGCAAACTAGACAGCAGCTGATGATGGCTACATGGGGTACATTCTGCACCACACAAGCAGAGTCTGGTACCCCTTTCACTTGATAGGGGAGCTGAAGGGGTGCTCTGAGCATCCTGTAGAACCTGATTGTACCTCCCTGAATTTACCTATCCTAGCTCACTTTCTAAACTATTTTATTAGAGTGCAATACATGAAAATTTTCAAGAGGCACCTGTTCCATGTGTAATATACACACGTACATACATATGAAATTCATGTGGAAGCTACAACGTGCAATTGGATCCTGTGGTAGAAAACACTTTGAGGTTGTCAGAGCTTTAAATAAGCATTCAGCAATAAAGCCTCTATTGCTCAATTAAATTAAGTCACTCAGGCATCCACGCAACTCTTCACTGACATTTTCTCAATAGAGGATTAAGTAGTCAGATTTGAATACCCTATAATTACTTTATTCTTTAACTATCTACCATGAGTTCCAGTTTCCATAACTACACAGAATTTTCATTTAATAGCCAAGCAGAAGCTGTAGAAGTGGCAGTCATTCAATATGTGCATTTCTGACTCTAATTAAGGTGTTGTTAATGTACTGCAGATAGCAGCAGCATTGCTGCACATACAACGACCTCTACATAAAGTCAACATTTGTCTGTTCGCAGTTGTTCAGTTTTCTCTTAAAAAAAAAAACAAATGGTACATTTGACTTCTTGATATGGGTAATACTATAGGCTTGAAATCGAGGCCTAGGGTCTTCTTTGCTTGTGTGCTTCCAAGCCTTTCTGTGCCCCAAAAGGCAACTAAATGCTACCATTGAATTGGAAGTCTCCTTTTCATCAGCATAAATTGTTATTCAAGAAGCTGAAAGGAACAGATCTCAAATAGACAACAAGTTTAGGAGAAAATTAATCAGGGCACAGCCGGACCACTAACTTCTTGCAGCTGTACCAGCACTAATGTTTGTGCAGCTGGTGTGAGGGACAGGGCCAGGGAACTAATCCACGTGAGAAAAATTATCTTTTTTTTTTTGCTGGCTGATTTTTCAGATGGGTTTTTCAGCTGGAGAACTGTGCTCTGAGGAGCAGGGAAGTGAGGGCAGCAGGGAGGGGGGGGCACAATCCAGCTGGGGCTGCTCTGGAGGCAGGGAAGCAGCATCACAGTCTCCAGTAACTTACCCTGCTACCTTGGGTCACTCCACACCTCTTCAGCTTCTCATGTCCTTCAGGGCACAGGGGACCTGCTTGCACAGTCCAAGGGAGGTGCTCCATTTCTGGCAGGGAAAGGATCCTACCTGTCCTATACTTGGTTGAAGACCAGCCGTGGGATTTCCCTTCGTTTCACAAGCACTCAATAAAATTTAGCTTAGAACTTTTTAGCAGCTGATATTGCACTTACCATGGTGGATAATGCTGTGATCCAGTAATTTCTGCACCAGTTTAATGGCTGTCTCTCTGTCAGAGGCCTCTTTGTGGTCAATCAACCAGTCGATCAGCTCTTTGGCAACAAAGCAATTAGGGTACGTTTTGAGGTGGTGTCGCCGATCTTTAATGACCTTTTCTTCATGCAGTCGGAGCCTGGGGGTCAAATCACCTTATGAGAATCATTTGCAAAGAGCCTTTGTAACTAGAAAGACTGGGATAAGAGTGGAGCAGCAGCACCCAAGCCCTGCTCAAAGGATGGGCTTTGAAGCTGTTGGGTAGAAGAGACCTGGCCACGCTTCCACTGCTGGCATCTCTCAACCGAGACACCCACAGCAACCATTTGTTACAATTTTAAACCCCATAATTGGAAAAACTTGTTTTCTGCTCACTGGAAAAGTGTAAAAACTAAAGAACAGAACAGCATACTAAATCCATTAAAACACTTCCTGTAGGTCAATGAAACTGGCAATAATTTGGAATTAATTTTCCCACATTATCTCTAATACGTTCCATGTTACTCTTTTATTTTATAGTATCACTGCTGTAGATTCTTTTTTTCTTTGTTATCTCATTCATTTTTTCAGCTATAGTTTCTCCCTTGGTTGGGTAACTGCATTTTGCCTCCAGCTGCACAACAAGCATAGCATTTACGATTTAAAATTCAGGTGTGAAGCTGTTCCAACACAATGCTATCTATCATTAAAAAGCTGCCTTCTACTTCAAATCAAGGAGAACTGATTTTTCACTTGAGGACCTGTGGCAAATGCTCTCTAGCTGCAAAATCTCCCTCATCATCTTGAAAGCAAGTGGGTTGGCTGTTTTTGAGATGTTTGGGTCAGAATGAAAGATCCTGATTAGAGTAATACCTTGTTAATAAAGGTTCGGGGATCTGCATCTTTATTTTTAGTCTTTTTTTTTTTTTCTTTTTTTTTTTGTAAATAAACAAAATAAGCAGCATTTCCAATAAATTAATGGAGAGAGGTTTCTAAAGTTTTTTAAGGTTTTATGCTTTCTTGTTCCATTTTAGTAAGACATATCAGAAAATCTTTTTGTAGTGCCATGCCTATACCCCAGTTCTGAGGAAAGCACAGAAACCACATTGCTTGGCTTCCTGTCACAAACAAAAACAATGCTGTTCATTTCCAAGTGGCCAGGATCCTACCTTGTAAACACTCTCACTGACTTCAAAGGGTCCTGAGTAATGCTACAATAATTGTAGGGGGTACAAGGGTGATAACACAGAAGAGTGTTAACATGAGCCTCAAGAAGCACAGAGCAATTTTCCTCATATGATTCCAGTATGAAACAATAATTTCTCTTTAGAATCAAAAAAAGGGGAAATATTTGGCTGAAATCAGTGAAGAAAATAATATCATGGCATTAGACAAGGCTTATGTAGGCATCTACCTAAAAATAGCAGCAAAGCAATGTTTCTGTTCTGCAGCATTTAGCCTTGAACTGCAACTGGAATGGCCAATCTGTGAAGTTAATTCAAAACCAGCTTTGCAAACATCATTAAAAAAATCTAAGAGTTTTATATTAAAAATAGTGATAAATCAGATTAGTATTCTGTAAAGAAATGCTGGTAAATATCCCACGCATTGTGAAATTCTCTGAGCTAAAATATCTTTGCTTATAGCATATTTTCCAGATGTGCTCTAACAGCTGTTGCCATGCTCAGAAAGAAAAGCCGAGACAGTTTTAATTATAGAACATGCAATTATCAGTTTGTCTGATGGAGCTTCACAATTAAAATACATTCCAGGTTCTGTTAATGTTCATCCAGTCTTATGTCACACAATAATCTGCAAGAATACAATTAGAAAAAGAGTGTATAATACATATGCAGACAGCTCAACCCAGCTTTTAGACAGTAGTGTAAGTCTAAATGGCTGCAGTTCATCTGATACAAGAAGGAAAGCCCCTTCTTTGTCCACATGTTGCACAGGAGTGTGACAGAACTGGTCTGGCATTCCACAAACATGTCAGTAGTCAAGAGCCCCGGAAATGAGCATTTAGGTCTTAAATTCTGACTGCAGGCTTTCCTGCAGTTGGTCGGCTTATAAATATTTCAATTTCTCTGTCATGTCAAAAGACACAAGTTCCCACTACAATCTTTTTCCTCACTCAGAGCATTCAAGAGTCTCTGTATATGCCTTTTTGCCTGTACTCATAAAACTCATAGAAATCTTAATTACTTCCACCCACTTGCTAAAGTGGATCCAAATTTGCTAAGAGGTTATAAAATCATTAAGTCAATGAGTGCACGGCCACATAAGCCTCAAGAAACCTGAAAAAACAAATTTATTTACAATTTCCAAATGGATGTGGGAACCTTTGCAGCAGTCTATACCAATTGTATCCATACTGAATTATGTCCATGCTAATCTATTTGGAATAAAGAACAAAAGGGAAATTCAGGTTTTCTCCTAGGTGATGTATGTGTTCTTTCTGTCAAGGCTCTCTCACCTCTACAAACCTGCTAAGAATCAAACTACATGGAGGAGAAGTAGCTCAGTAAATTGGCATTGTACTCAGTGTAAACTACAAATACAGAAGCCTAAGGTAAAGTTACTGAGCATATATTGCAGTATATAAATCAAGTTTAGGCAAAAATTCAAAAAATGTGTCTGCGTTCATAAGGATTTATCAGGAGACAAATCAAATGGGTTAAAAAGGAATAAAACGCACCAGTGAATGCAATTAAACTGGAGCCAATGCCCACATGAGTGGTAAACTCTTTATCCCTTGGCATTGGGAAACAGGTTTCTCACTCCAAGTCCTTGATGTTTTCTCGTTAAGTAACGTTAATCGCTTTTCATCAGCGAGTCTACACGATGACTGGAAAAGACCTAACATCAAACACATTTCTCTCACTAGAAAAAGTTTTTCTCAAGAGCTGATTAGAATTAGCTGACTGACAAACCCTGATCAGTTTGAGAAGAGAAGGGGGAAAAGAGAGAGGGCAAATAACAAGGGGTGATGGGGAGACACCTTGACAAAGCCTTTGAAAAGTTGACCCTTTTTGTACAACTTAATAGCTGAACACCAGAAAATGATCTTGTGTACACCAGTACTTCATCCATATATAATTCCATGCATTAGTCAAGACTACCTGCCAGATTTTGCACATGGGCCCACAGTCTGCCCTACTTGGAGAAAACAATGTGACATCAAAAGCATTCGAGCAATTGCCTGTGAACTGTAACAGGCACATGCAACCCTTTAATATTTACATACTGATATCCATGACTCTTACTCATGCTTACAACAAATAAAGACAGGCTGCATTTGCAAGCATGCATGCCAGAACAGTTTCTTGGGGGCTTGTGCAAACAGGAGTTGCTCCTAATTAACAATATGTAGAGACTCTTCCTCCAAGCAGAAGTGCCTTTCTCCTGTGCAACGGGATAACCTGGAGGACTGATTTGCAGTAAGTGTGTTCAGAGCTATCTGGAACAATGCTGTTTGTTGAGAGGCATTTTCATAAAATCATAGAAACACGGAATCAGCTGGGTTGGAAAGGACCTCTTGAGATCATCAAGTCCAACTACTGATCCACTACCACTGTGGTTATTAGACCATGGCACTAAGTGCCACATCCAGTCTCACTTTGGTAACTGTCAGAAAAGTCAAGATAATGGAAAAATCTAAATCTTTGCCTAGAAATGAAGGATCAGGCAAAACTGCTTTTGCAGCTACATGAAACTTGCATTTTGTTTCCAACCAACAGGGACATTTTTATTTCCACCAGGGACATTACACATTTTGAAGTTTCTTGTATCTTTTTCTGGACCAATGGATAAGGACTTATGAGACAGAGCCTGCACAAGAAGTTAGCTTTCCTTTTAAACCCAGGGAAGGCCAGCCTGCTGGATAAAGACAGTAATTATTATCATTAACTGGACCATGCTCCAAATATCTCACCCAGCTATTTCCCTTTATTAAGTCTAGTAGTTTGTGCTTGGCTAACATAGATCTTCCAAAGCAGTATCCAATCCTGATTTCTATGCATGAAAAAAACATAAAAACCTCCTGTTCTTCTTGGTAATTTCCTGAATAGTTTATCTGCCGTTTCCTAGTACATCCTATATAGTCTCTCCCTACATTTATCCTAGCAAGGCTCAGAAACAACATGCAGAGAACAGGTTGGTCCCTGACACTCTAAATAGATAACATGGTATGAAGACTTTCATATGGAGCTCCACTCATTCACCCCTTTTAACATTTCTGAAACAATCCTACACACACTTAAAGATGCATATATCATAGAACTGTAGAACAGTTTGGGTTGTGTTTTGGTTGTGGCCTTTAAAGGTCATCTGGTCCAACCCCCCTGCAATGAGCAGAGACATCTTCCACTGTATCAAGTTGCTCAGAGCCCCTGCACCCTAAACATGAATGTTTCCAGGGATGGGGCATCTACCACCCTCTGGGCACCTTGTTCCAGTATTTTACCACCCTCATCACAAAAAATTTCTTCCTTATATCTAATCTGAATCTACCATTTTTTAATGTAAACAATTACCCCTTACTGTATTGCAACAGGCCCTACTAAAAAGGTGATCCACATCTTTCTTCTAAGCACCCTTTAAGTATTGGAAGGCCAAAATAAGGTCTTCCTGGAGCCTTCTCTTCCCCAGGCTGTTTTTCTCTTTTCACAAGAGGTGCTCTATCCCTCTAATCATCTTCATGGCCCTTCTCTGGACTGACTCCAACAGGTTGATGTCTTTCCTGTGCTGAGGAACCCAGAGCTGGACACAGTACTCCAGGTGGGGTCTCAACAGAGCAAAGGGGCTGGATCCCCTTCCTCGACCTGCTGACCACACTGCTTTTGATGCAGCCCAGAATACAATTGGCTTTCTGGGCTGCAATCGCACATTACAGAGCCACAGAATCACAGAATACACCAAATTGGAAGGGACCCACAAGGATTATGGAGTCCAACCCTTAGCCCTGCACAGGACCATCCCCAAGAGTCACATCATTGTCACATCATGTCCATCTTTTCATCTGCCATCACCCTTCTCAGCAGGGCTGCTCTTGATTTGTCCATCCCACAGCCTGCACTGATATAGCAGGGGTTGCCCTGACCCAGGCACACACCTTGCACTTGGCCTTGTTGAACCTTATTAGGTTCTCATGGACCCACTTCTCAAGCTTATTCAAGTGCCTCTGGATGGCATTTTGTCCCTCAGATGTGTCATTTGCTCCTCTCAGCTTGGTGTCATCTGCAAACTTGCTGAGGGTGCACTTGATACCACTGCCTGTGTCACTGATGATGATAATAAACTGTACTGATCTCAGTATGGACCCCCGAGGAACACATCTCATCACCAGTGTCCATCTGGACATAGAGCCAATGACCACTACCCTCTGGATATGACCATCCAACAAACTCCTCATCAGCTGAACAGCCCATCAAATCCCTCTCTCTCCAATTCAGAGAGAAAAATGTTGTGGCAGATTGTGTTAAAGGCCCTAAAAAAGTCCAGATAAATGACATCTGAAGCCCTTCCCCTGTCCACTGATGTAGTTATTCCATCACAGAAGGACATCAGGTTGGTCAATCAAGACTTGTCCTTGAAGACAAGCAACATATATATGGCTTGGTTTCAAAGTGTATATAAATATGTGTATGTGTGCATATATATATGATATATAGAAATAAATCATATATATGCAAATGATATATTTTTATGATTTTATTTTGCAATATGTAATCATCTATATTATATGTCATATATATATATCATCTGTATCACAGAATACATAATTTAGAACAATATTTTATTTTTTTATGGAAGGACAAAACACCAGTGAAGAGGTAATTTAAAATGGAAATTCCTAGCAGAATTTATTAATTATTGAACAACACACACTGATGTTGTAATTGGTCATGGCACGTAGCACCTCCTGCCTCAGAGTGCTCAACTGCTGCTGATGAGTTCCAGCATGCTCATGGGTTACTGCTGTGTTACACTTTGGTTTCAGTGACTATCCCAGATTGAGCACTGCCAATCAGCATTCATGGAACTACTATCATTCTAGCAAATTCTATAAACTCTTAATAAAACTATTGAAAATTAACAGTGATATGCAAAGAAGCAAAGCAGTGCAAGTGGTTTCTGCCACCCTCAAATTCTTTCATAAGTTTCATGTATTTGGAACTTCTGCAAGAAAAGGATTTACTTATTTCCAAGGAAAACAAGTCACAATATCCTTATGGACAAACATATACTGACAGAAACCGTATCTTCACAAAGATGAGGACAATTCATGGTGGCTAAAGAACATGGGGTTTTTCACACCTCTTCTCAAGGGTTATCACAGGTGTTCCACTGGCAGGTAGAATTGCCCCTTTCTGCTGGAAACAAAACAGTTTTGTATCTGCCCAAAGGTCATAAAGTTTGGCTGTTTTCTCTCCTGTCTACAGCACAGCAGACAGGCATCTTACTAAAACATGGCATTTTCCAACGTGTCTCAGTGACTCAGAAGCATAAGTCCCACTGAAATTTAAACCTCACAACTCAGTTGCAGACCCAATCAATTATAAAATAAATGAGCATAAGGCAGCATTTGTGTGTATATACACACCCAGGAAAATACAGAACTACTTGAAATATCCTTTACACTAAACTTTTGGAACTGCACTGTCAGCAAAAAAAATAAAATAGGTCATGAGGATATGAACTTTTTACACAGAGGCGATCGTGAAGGTACTCTGTGAATGTAGTGTGTGTTGCTGGGACAAGCATTTCCAGCTGGGCTTGCCAAGTCTCAGCTGAAGTGTCAGCATTTCATTGCTGAATGTTCCTCTTTCTATTTGTGCTTCAGCTCTGCAGTCACTTAGTTCTGTTACTTGATATTCACAGGAGCTAGAATACCCTTTAAAACATGGGGTCATACTGGAAATAGGATGAAAATATTTCTGTGTCAGTAGCTGCAGCAGAGAAGGAATTTTAACATCTCAAATGGGGTTAGAGAGGGTGTCTTCAAAGCAGCTCCTGATATCAGTTCTCATCACTGTATTTATCTCCACTTTTTTGCCCACAGCCATGTTGTCAGTGTGAAGAGATGCCAGAACACAGAGCCAGATAGGGAGACTTCAGGTAAACCATCGCTGGGTGCACTGCAGAGGAAATCCTAAAGCTTTCAGAGAAGTGGTGGTTCACCAGTGCCCCTGTGGCTTTAAATAAAACACTGTGGCTGCCTCTTTAATGAGGTTTTTCTTGTATGTGTTCAGAAGGTACTAAGCATGCACAGGGACATCCCCAGCACTCATAACATTTTACTAACACTGTAAGGGATCAAAGCAAACTCTGGGGAACAAACACAGGCATGGCTCAGGGTCTGGAATGAAATCAAAATGATGTCTCTTGGAGACACTCTTTCAGCTCACAAATTCAGCCCAGAAATTCAGAGCCACAGGCTCCCTTTCAGTACTTCAGACTGAAGAGGAAATTATATCTGTTTGTTTGTATCAATCTGTCATAAAACTAGAGACTCCTTGTAAAACCAACGGAAGCTGTGAAGTGGCTTATCCCCCTGCCTGCCAAGCCATTTCACTTGCATTTCACTTTTAAGTAAAATGTGTACAAACATGAATAACACATCTATTTGCCTATGCCCTTGAACCTTGAGAGCTTCTGTGTTGCTGGAAAGCATAAAACCACGTTTTACAAAGATGAAAACACAGAATACCTGCCCCTAGTCATAAGGAAAGTGGAAGTCTGCCTATCTCACTCCAGCTATTTGCTTTCTGGGCTGAAGCTTTCAGAACTCAGCAACTCACAGTTCTCCTTCTCTACAGAGAAGCCAAATCTAATTGTGCTTCTCATTCACGTGTGGATGAGCTGGGATGCACCATGGGATGCAAGTATGCAGGTTTGAGTCTATGTGATACTACTGCCTGGATCCCCAAAAGAACTGATGGATTTTCCACTGAAGAGCAAGCCATCTTTGCTCATATCCATCAACTACATTTTCTCCACATCAATTTTCTGTGTCTCCATTGCAAGGATATTCTTAGGCTTACTAAATCAATAATAATTTTCTCAAGGATGTCTTCCTGAATCTAAACTGAAGACTTCTACCGTAAACTAGTAAAATTTCAAAGTGTAGACCAGAAACCATAGGAGAATTGTTGCTACAGACATCCCTTGACCGGATTAACATGGTAGCCATAAGCCCAGCACCTCTTGTAGACTTATGCTAAAATACCTCTCAATAAATTAATTATTCTGTGGATAGCAAACTCAGGAAGGAGCAGTGTTATCTCAGTAACATGGCTGGAAGAGGAGAACGTTCCTTTGAAATGCTAAATGGGTTAAACAGGGCAAATACAGGTCAAAGAGCACAAGCCCTACTGCTACAGCTACTGCTGCCAGCACTGCCATTCAGGAACTTAGAGAGACAGACCGGGATCTGGGGAATAGGATGCTGAATGACATTTCTGCATCACTGGAATCAAGAAGAGGGGCTGCAGCAAGGACATAAGGGGCTGTGAGTACCAGAAAGCCCTGCTGTGTGACAGCTCCTCTCTTGGATGCACCTTGCACCCCCAGGAGGTAGGGAAGCCAAAAGAAGCTACGGGCTGAGGTCCCTTATGCAGCAAGGCTGACTTCTCTTTTACACTTATCCAGAGGGAAAAGCTGAGTATGACCTTGGTCACTCGCAGTGCGTGCAGCAAGTTTCAAACAGCCTGAGAAACAAAGAGGTCTTTTCACCCACCCATCTGTCAGCACATCTGGGAAGAGCAAACCTGTAATGCCCAGAGCACCGCAGCACTGAACAGGTCTGCAGAGCAAACAGTAAAAGGGGGTGTTATCTGCCAGAGATAACCCAAGAAATCCATGGGAGAAGTGAAATCAGTCAAGTGCCTAATCTCAAGTGCAGTTTGGTATTTCTCCCACCCTGTCAATAAGTGACATTTAGTTTTGCTGGGACATTATATGGCTTTGGGTAACCTCTGAGCTCAAAGTCCTTCCAGGCTTGGCTGATCTCAACCTGAGAGGCGCATATGTGCAGGAGATCTTCTCCCTGATATTTTATGCTTCTCAGAGGAGCACCAACTGTTTGGACTTCTTTCAGCAGTTCTTGGCAACCCTGCCTAAAGCAAGTAAAAAAGATCTGCCTTCATCATTAATAATGCTTCATGCTGCAGTAATATCCCAACTGCTTTTACCAAGTGTTTTTCATCTCCACACAAAACTCTTATCCAAATACTGTGCTGTGTAGTCATGAACGTCATCAAGCACAGAGAGCCAGTACCTGACAGGTAATAAAAGGAGTAATAAAATACTTAGTGTTATGTACTATTGTCAACAAACCTGATTTTATATCGAGGCTAAGGCTCAAAGACTTCTTACTCATTTTCCACAAATACGTAGATTCAGCTTAAAATGAATGTAGATGCAATACTATTTCAATATACAGTAGGCTGTATTAAAACTGTTAAATTTTGTTTATCTCTTTCCATTCTATATTAATATCTTCATTTTCTCCATGTTTAGTATAACTGCATTACTGGAATTTATTTTTATTTTGAAGGAAGCTGTGATAGTAAGTGGGAAAGTAGTCACTAAAAAAGGCATTCTGTATTGAATTTCTTTAAAAAAAAAATCTTACAGTATTTTGGCACTGATTCATGTTTTTTTACCTCCTACAGCTGTCATTACCACAATATGTAGGATGTTATACTGACAGAAGACATGATGCAAGAGAGTTCTTTTCACAGTATCACAGAACTCGTTGAAATCCAGTGGTTGACCACAAAAGTGCAAAATAAAACTGGGACTGATTCAAATTTTTAGACACTTAAAGTAAGTGTTCCATTTGACTGGAATACCTAGAGGTGATTAAACTGTACATAAACAGAAATGGAGGAACAGGTAAGACTATAAAATTTAAGGCTCTGCATGAACAACAAAATGCTTTGCTGAAAACTGGGAACTCAGAGGCTAAAAGCAACAGAGAGTCAGAAATAGCTGAATATGCCGTAGTGAAACTTGCACTGGCTACAGGCTGAAAACAGGCAGACACCATACAAAAAACAAAGTCAACCTTAAGTTGTATTAACTGAGATGTTTCCAAAAATAATGGAAAATCCAGTTGTTCATGTCATTGTATATGATACTACAGAACATCATCTAAATATTGTGTTTTGTTTATGCCATGTCATTCAAGAACAATAAGCTCAAACAGACACAATGATGTAGCTTACAATGACGACTGTTAGAACGAACTTAAATGACTTTCAGAGAACTGTAATAATATACTGAAGGATTAAGTGTTAAATATTCTGCAGAAGACCTTCCAGTCTCATGTTTTATAGTTACATGATTTTACACTGCTATCTGCAAACAACCTTGAGAGTACTACAGGAAGGAAGAGAATCACAGGCTGGCCTTTGAATGCACCACACCAGGACTCACAGCCTTTCTGAAGTCCTGGTTCATGTCAGCTGCAAAAAAGAAAAGTTCAAATGCTGCCTATACTAAGACATTTGCTGCTTATATTAAAGCTTTTATTAAAAGTACATATGCAGATATACATTCTTTGTGTGTTTGCCAAAGCTCAGGAGCTATAAGTATAACGAGAGATGTCCACATTTGCGAGCATGCTTCCTTGCTTTTGCCATGGAGTGTTCCTTAATTTTCTTTTTTACCGTGCACACATGCAATAGTCCGTACGTGGATGACTGGAAGGACAGGGATTAACTGGCCAGTCATTATCGTACAGTCAACACCAAACTCAGGGCATGTTTTCCTCCAACATTTGAAGGCAATCCAGCAATCCTTGAGACAATAAAACTGTGTCAAGATATGGCTGAGGATCTGCTGGGTAGCAGCATGCAGAGAGGCCAAGGGTCTGCTCTGCTTCCTTGCTAAATCAAAGTGTAGAAGCCAGGAGGAACTGCAATGGCAGAGGATGCCTCTGCGAGCTCCACAGCCCAACTCAGCATTTCACCCTTGGCTGAAGTCTCTACACATCTGCACTCAGGTGGCTTTCCTGCCTCCACGTGCAACATCCACTTATCCTATTGAGATTCAGATCACCAGGTTTACAGGAACCTCCACCCTCTAATCTGAGATCTTGTGAAGCTACCACAAAGAACTTGTCTACCTAGTCATAGTCACCTTGGTCTTTTTAGCCTGGAACTTGTCTAATTTTATATAGTAGCATATGATTTTATTTTATTTATTGAAAGAATATAGATCATGCAATTATTAAAGTGAAAAAATCAAAATAGAATAATAGAAGCCTAAATAGGATGACGTTACAGGCTTTTGGAGTTTCCTTAAATTGCCTTGTTTACTTCAGAAAAATGTTGCTTTGAGAGTAAAATATATGCCAGTATGACCTTCACAGTCAGCTGGAGGCAACAAATCAGTGTAATCCTAATTAACATTCTGCTCATTTACACTTGTTCTTCTTAAAGAGAATCCTGTAATATCCAATTAGGTTTCACTGCAAATGCCAAACAAAAAAGAAGAAATAAATTACCATCTAGAGATGCAAAAAATGAAAAATGTCTTGGAAATCTATTGATTGCCACAGACTACACTGAATAAGTTCCAAATGCATCTATGCAAATGGTAACGATTTTACTCAACAATTTTGCAACATAACACTACTGTACTCATTTTTTAAACACAGAAAGGATTCCTTTCTGACAGAAATATTTTAATGACAAAATCCCAACCTATCTGCTTTAAATCTCTTTCTTTATCTAGGTCATACAAACAAACAACATGAAGAATTATGGCATATGAATTCAGGGGATTATGTAATAGCATGAAGTCACTCAGTACCTAAATTCTGGTAGGCTAATGAAGAACTTTATCACTAAGGAAAATGTATTAATAAAAATCCTAGTTAAATACTAATTCTATTTAGAAGATTTTCCTTTTGCAAAAATATAGCCTGGGGATGGTTTTGTTTGATTAGCTCAGCATTTTTCTACATCTTATATATGACATATACACAGCTGTGCCATAACCACTCTTTATGAATAGTTCCTTCTGTCAGGATGCTATTAAGGATCTTGTCTTCTTTGATTAGGCCTTGTCAAATGCTCACAAGTAGATAAGCTTTGAAAAGATAAATATTACAGAAGCAATCTTCCTCTGCTCTTAAGATTAAATGGAAATTTTCCTTTAAAATAGTAAATAAATCCACAAGGACCCAAAGAAATTCTGTTGCTCTACTGAACATCTTGCTCCCATTGCTGGGCATGTGTTTGCCATTTCTCTTTTTAGGCAAAATTCTCTCTCCAATATGCAGAAAGGTCAGTGAACAGGTATTTAGTGCTCTGACAATAAATTCAAACTGCGACTTCTTACTGCTTTAATAACTCAGAACATGCACCTTGACCCTTATTCACTAAGCAGTGGCGTCAGCTTTACGTACACATCAGCCCCAGTAGAATGCTGCTGGACTGAGATTACAACAATATGGTTATGTTTACAACATACTCCAAACTTTGTCTCGGGCCTCAACTTGAATCCAAAACATATGTTGCACAGACAGTTGGAGATAGGTTTTAGATGGGTAACAGGACAAGAGGAGCTGAGTGGTTCAGACTCAGATATTCACCTATCATGGTTATAAATGGCCCAACACTGTGTGTTAATCCAATTCATTTACTCAAGACAAGCCCTGACATCACCTGTCCTCAAGAAAGGCAGGATCTGTAGGAGCCTGGCTATGGTTGCTCTTCAGATGGTTTCAACAAGCACAGGTGGGCAGGCAGACCACAGGGGCTTCTTGTTGGACCTGCCCAGCCACAGGGATACCAGAGCACGTGCCAAGGTTTAGTCCATTATTCACCCTGACTTTCAAAGCACAGTACAGTGCTAATTAGGTCTTAATTTGAACATAACCAAAATGAGTTTAACAAATGCTGAACTACAGAATCATAGAATCACAGAAATGTTTATCTTGGAAAATGTTTTTAAGACCATCGAGTCCAACCCTCAACCCAGCACTGCCAAGTCCATTATTAAACCATGTCCCCAAGTGCCACATCTACATGTCTTTTAAATACCTCCAGCAGTGGTGACTTCACTACTTCCTTGAGTAGCCCATTCCAATGCTTGACAACAGTTTCCTTGAAACCTCCTCTGGTGCAACTTGGGGCCATTTCATCTTGCCCTGTCACTTGTTACTTGGGAGGAAAGACTGACATTCACCTGGCTACAACCCCCTTTCAGGTAGACAGTGATAAGGTGCCCTCTGAGCCTCCTCTTCTCCAGGACAAATAACTCTAGCTCCCTCAGCCTCTCCTCATAGAACTTGTGCTCCAGACCCTTTACCAGCTTCACTGCCCTTTTCTGGACATGCTCCAGCACCTCAGTGTACTTCTTGTAGTGAGGGGCCCAAAACTTGACACAGAATTTGGGCCTCACCAATGCCGAGTACAGAAGGGCAACCACTTCCCTGCTCCTGCTGTTTCTGACACAGGCCAGGATGCCCTTGGCCTTCTTGGCACACTGCTGGCTCATGTTCAGCTGGCTGTTGACCAGCACCCCCAAGTCCTTCTCCAATGGGCAGTTTTCCAGCCACTCATTTCCAAGCCTGTAGCACTGCATGGGGTTGTTGCGAGCAGAATGCAGGACTGGCACTTGGGCCTTGTTGTTCCTTCTAAAATTGGCCTTGGCCCATTGATCCAGCCTGATCAAATCCCTCTGTAAACCTCTCCTACTCTCCAGCAGATCAACACTCCTGCCCACCTTGGTATCATCTGCAAACTGACTAAGGGTGCCCTCTATCCCCTTGTCCAGATTGTCAATGGAGATTTACAAGATTTCAGTCCATGTAAGTAAGCTGTGCATATATGAACTGCTGAAACTGCAAAAGGTTTTGGGCCACTGAAGATATGAAAACACTGATCAAGTGGTCAACACCTTTTTGTGCCTTTTTCTACAGGTTTGTCATTCTTTGAGGTGAAATACTGATATTTTACATAAAAAGATGTGCTGTGTACAGTTTTTAGCCTGCAAACAAAATTTCACAATTTCCAATCCACTGGAACTTTTCCTTAGCAACTATATGTTAAAATAAAATTTTCAGTCCACGTTTATTGTGCAATCCCTTTTTCTTTCTCCTATTGGCCCAATAATGTGTTTCCCAAGAGTACTGTTGTTACTGGCCTCATGTAAACTCAGATATCCCATATTCATCAGTAAAGAAAGCAACACATAGTACAAACACATTTCATGTGAAATTATTTAGAATATGCTGTTTCAGCTGGTGTTGATTTACAGATTCAACAAAAAAAAAAAAGTCACATGAAGTTCTTAATATATTAGATTGGAGCAGCTCTAGCCCCTCTGTAACCCAAAAAAGTAAATGCAGTCAATTATCTTCCAACAACCTGTGCTTGATTCCTTACAATAGGACCAAAGTACAGCACTTGGAAAACCCACCACTTCATAGAAAATTTAAATGACTGGATTTTCCCCCATTAAGAAATATTTTTGAAGGACCTAGGCCTTGCAACATTGCAATAAAGCACAATAGCATGTTGAAAGAAATATTTTTAACAAGGTGGAATAATGGTTGGGTACATGCTTGATTTAATCATGTCTTTGATCGCATCTGTAACAGCAAGGGAATGTATCTCATTACATTCCAAATGGATTACAGGATGAGACATGACACTCCAAGGGAGGAAAGTGTTAACAGTTCAAACGCTTTCTTCCTCCTCAACACGTGACTGAAAGTCCTCTTTCCACAGAAGTTGGAGCTGCAGGACCATGCACAGGAACTTGTGCACACAAATTAACTCCAAAAATGGTCCCTTTGTGCACAGTGTGAGAGGATCTGAGAGGGCTCAATCCATCTGTAGCAACACTGCAGGCAGTGAGAACAGAGGAGCAGGTGGCTGGCCCTGAGATTACTGTTCCTCGTGTAATGCCAGCACTACACAGCCAGCAGGATTTCTGGCACTGTGACCTACTGGCCTTCCAGCACGTACTACTCTGTACAATGTCTCCAATCTTTTCTCTATTCTCATCCTTCAGGGACTGATATAAACCTACCATGTCCTAGCCATCTGTACAATGGTTTCTGTGCCCCAAGTTCTTAAGAAATGAACCTTGAAAAGCAATCTTGGTGGTTGGAAGAGTTGTAATGTTGGCATCTCAGGAATATCACATGATTTGGGGTAAAATCCTGGCCTAAATTAAGACAGTGAGGTCAAGGGAGTCAGGTTGTCACCTTCAAATCTTCCTAAAAACCTGAGCTGAAATAGAGAGTTTTCTAAAGTTCTTAGGCATTCATTTGGACATGGATACATTTCTCACACTAAAGTCTGCTTGAAAAGTTGGACAACGTAAGAACGAGCAGTGGTAAACTAACTTAGCTGATTTTGCACTGAAGTAGTTAAGCATTCTTAGAAGTCCTGCCACCGTTTCCACTGACTAGATAATAATACCTGGTTATCAGTCAGTAACAAAAAAGCTGATAATATCAGCCACCATAGCTTAAAGAAGAAATCACACTATGCCTTCATGAAATACTCAGTCGAAAGGGATCTCTAGAATTCACCTGGTCCAACCTATACTGAAAGCATATCCAGTTGGTGCCAGTTGCTCAGGGCCATGTCCAGGTAAGATTTTGATATTTCAGAGCTTCTCTGGGCCCCTATTCCAAATTTTTATTTACCCTTATGGTGAATAATTCTTTCCAAATATCTAACTAGAGAGTCCCTTGCAAATTTTGACTATTGCCTCCTGTACTATCCCTATGCACCTTGGAAAGACTCTCTCTCATTTTGCCTACACCTTCTCATTTTAGTAGTTGCAACCAGCAGTAAGATTCCCCCAAGATCCCCCCCAAGCCTTTTCTTCTCTAGGCTGAGCAGAGCAAGCCTTCAGAGTTTCCTTGTACATCACTTGCTCCAGCCCAACCCTACCCTGAGAGCCAGCCTTTCTTGGGTCTTTCTTCTTGTATGAAGACACCATTTCCTGTCTATTTTAGAGAGTTGCATTATTTTGCATAAATTAAAGATAAATAAATAAATCTTATTAAAGCCAGCATCTAATAAACTTTGCTTTATTTCTTCTGTTAGGTGGGCTTTTGAGAACACCCTTTCATTGCCTCATCTAACTAGACATGCATAGTATGATACCAATGGCTCCTATTCTTCTCATCACAGAGGTGTACTTATTAACCTCATTTAACCTCATCCATTTCTGCCATTTCCTAAAGGAACTGAAAGGTTTGAGTTTGTCCAAATGCTTTAAGTTTTGAAAATACTTTAATTGGCCAAGACAAGTCTTTAGGCTTCTAGACCCAAATCACTCTCAAAATGGTATTTGTACAATCTCTTTGGGGATTTGTACACGATAATGCTACTTTGAGCTTCTTCCCATCACAATCTCCCTGTCTGCACTGACCAAGCAGCAATTTAGCAGTTTAAGCTAGGAGTTACTCCTTCTATATCTTAATAAAAATAAACTGATTTCAGCTAGAGGAAAGTATAAGTTAATTACATCCTGAGCATCAGGAAACAATTAACAGCTTTCTATTATATCACCCTGATTTCTAAGCTATATGAACAATTAAATGCTTCTGTAAAAAAGGATGTATGATTATCAAGACAAGGATCTTTTCTGAAAAAAATGAAAGGAAATTTTTCTACCACTGACAATCAGCATTATAAATAATGCTTAGCTAATATCTTTTCAGAATTCATTTCCATTATTTGCAATCCTAACTCTGAGTGATGTGTGGCTGTGTGTTGTCAGATTCTCCTTCCAAAGAGGATGAGTGTAAATAAATGTTGGACTCTGATTCCTCTAGATAAGCACTCACAAATTTAGATTCCTGTGAATATTTAGTAATAGTCCCTGGAATCAAATTAAAAATCATTGTTTTTATTAACCATATTGTAATCATGACTTGCATTTGGTTTGCCTCTTGAATCAGAGCTGAGACTGGCTTGTGAAAACACAAAAGAACACACAGGTTTGCTTTAAGAAGCCCCAGTGCTTTGAAGATGTGAGCCACAATGTGAAGAACAACGGATATGACACACAAAAACTTCTTTTCAACTGCCAATAAACTCATTTGGGCTGATATGCAGGAAAGTGGTGCAGACACAGAGCCAGCGGGTAGTACAACAGCTGAACACTAATGGAAACACTGCGGAAAACACCCATTTTGGCAACAGCACTTAGTGTGAGAAGCAAGGGAAAAAACCCACACAAACCTCCACTACGTCAAGTCAAAGGCTACTGTGCTAAATGGCCTCTGTGTTACCGGGGGTGGGACAACCTTTCAAAGCCAGGTACAGTATACAAGGCTTGCAAAGGATAAATATGACAAAGCTGTTTATCAGCAGAACAACTTTGGTCTCCGCAGATTCCTCACACAATGTCCCTTCCAGGACAGCTATACCTCTCCCCCAGAACAAGTTCTGTTCCACTCTCTCCTTCCCTATTATTTTCCGCCTCAAGGCTTTTTCTATACACTGTCCTAGACAAACATCATCTTGGAGAGAGAGTTGCCACAGCTCTTGATCAGAGTAACAGTGTTCATCTCCTTGATTCCTTCTACTGCCTCTTCCTCTTCAGTCACATCAAATGCAGGATTACTGTACTTTTACTTTCGAGCTCCCATCTTTGCTACCACCATCTCTTAGGTATGTTGGCTTTTGCTCTGACCAGCCATTTAGTTACAATTTTGTAATCTGATTTTTTATCTTCAAGGGAGTATCTCTGTGCTTGCTGCCTTAATACAGGAGGCACCCTCACCCATTCAGCTACGGGGCTGTCTGGATGGAGTCACCCAAATCCCATCCAGCATTGCTATGATCTCTACCAAACACCTGACATGTAAACGAGGGTCAGGCAGGGGAAGAATTGATGAAAGGGGTGAGAAGGGGCTCCTGGACTGGCAGAGCTGTACTTTAATATCAGAAATTAATTCCCTGAGAAGCCAATCTCACTGTGGGGTCCCCCAGTAAAAGGTGGGGTCTGTGGAGCTCCCCATCCCCTGACCCCAGGACAGCTGACCTTACACCTTACATTGCCATTGGTGCTGGTTTGACACAACAATACCTGTCTGAGCTCCCCAGACTGTTCACTGTGGGCTCAGACACTCACCAGCCAAGCAGCAGGATCCTCACTCTGAAGGAATTGGGCTGCTCTCTTCTGCAGCAGCAGCCAGACACATCAGCTCAACAGCACTGTAAAACCAACAGCATGCCCTACCCCTGAGGTAGGTCAAAAATCTCTCATCTCTCTGCAAACTCCTGTGACACAGCTGTGGTAGCTCAGGTACTCACCTACACAATTGCAAGGAAATGGAGAATTATAGCCTTGTTATGTGAAAACCCACTTCTACATTTGCTCAGAATTAGCAAGCCCAACCAGGAACACTTTATAATTATTCCGAAGTTCATCTTTGAGATCTGACTGCATTTACTGGATTGAAGCACTGTTAAGACACAAACTATGAAGACTTTTAAAGGCTGATAATTAGGTTGAGGTTGAATTCTGAAGTAGTGCTGTCACACTGGTAGCACTGGGATATGCTGGTCATACAAATTACACAGTAAAAATTTCAAAACATATCAAATGTAAGTATTTGTACCTCCCTTCATGCACAGTTCCATGATAAGAGTGCAGAAGTAAAGGTAAAAACCCTGAAAAAGAAAAAGCCTTGGTAAATTGCAAACTTATTTTCTGTTCCTCTCAGGTAACAACATGTGTGTTGGGCAACTAAACTCAACATGATTTTTAGAGTCTGTCTTCTACTGGAGTCTGAAATTTTTAATTGGGAATCCAGCAAATTAATCCCTGGAGGGATGGTCAAGCAAACCCAGCAGTCAGTTTGCTGCCACTGTTCCCCTCTCCCTGTCCTTGACATGTGTTTCTGCTGGCTCCTCCACCCCAGTGCTGGCACTGGTCTGACTTCATGCTGAACCCGTTTAGAAAGTTAAATTTTTCTTATTTGGCTTCAGCTGCTTCAGTTCCCTGAACTTGTGATCCCAGACGAACACCAGTGCGAAGTGCAAGGGAAGAGATAAGAGCGGGGCAGAGGCAGCCTGAAGTTGGATCTGCTGTATCAGTAAACCACAGCCGTAAACTGTACGTGTTTCAGTGACACAGGGGAAGCCGGCACCCGCTTCTCCCCCTGTACTTCTTCACAGAAAGCTTTTATGTGGTCATGTGGTAAATTGGTTTGTAAAACTGACCCAACTGAAATACCAGCCTTCCAAAAGCCCTGCTGATCACTCCCCTAGTGCAGGTCACCACACAGTGATGGGTACAGAGGTGCTTAAGCCAGTCCAATGAGGGGAAGGACAGGAGGGGGAATCAGGAGGCAGAAACACATACTTAATTACAATGGTTTCTATATTAAAATTATTTTAAATATATGGTTTAAATGTCCTGATCTTGCTTAAGAAAAAAAAAAAACAACAACCCATGATTAACACATGAAGTGCATCCCTCCCTCAACAAATGCCAGCGGTTCTCCTGAGACCTGAAGCTTCGTAGTTTCTATTTTTATTAACATTTAGAGCCTCAACACAGTTCTTCAAGGACCAGCTGCATGAACCAAACCAAATTAGTTCTTGCTTCTTCCCCAACCCTTCATCCCCTTTGCCAGTTCTTCATCAGTTTACCCTCTTCTCACATAGGTATATTTTAGGGAGGTGACTGCCCTTGAACATAGAGAAAAAGCATCCTTGACTTAGCAAAAGGACTTACACAGGTCTGCTCTGCCAGGATGACAGAGGCAAGAGAGTTAACAGAACCACAGTACAAGAGTTATAAAAATAAAAAGCAGAAAGTCAGCAGGGCCTGGAGCCTCAGGAGGGAATGTCTCTTTCTGAGAGCAGATCCTAAGCCCAGAGCTACCACCAAGCCTGCAGTCAGTGCCTGGACACTTAGTGATGGGATGAAGAAGCTTTTATCAGGAACTTAGATGGACTGCAGATAGGCTAATTGCTGCTGTGACGACATCTTTCACTTAAGTTCTACATCACAGAAAGCACTGAAGTTCTGCGAGCTTGACACTTCAAAAAGCACTGGAGTCTATAGACATAAGAAACACCTCAAGTAAAATAAGATGTACTGATTCCTCCCTAGTCCCTGTCCATCTATCCAATAGTGAAAGCTGTTTGACCTTCCTCCTGGCTTCAGTCTGCTCTCTCACTTTGGAGGGGGACTGTGACTTTGGAGGGAGAAAAGTGCAGATCCTTTCCTGAACACAGTATCCAGAGCACCGTACCCATCCCTGTACACACAGTATCCTTTCTGCATCTCCACACCGAGGAGTTATTTTTCTCTGTGCTTTCCATATGCCACTCTTGGGCTCAGTGTCTCACCTCCCAGACCAGAAATCCCAATCCTGACAGTCCCACTATGGCGGCTTCACACAGATCATCTCTCACCATCCGGAACCCACCACTGCTGCAAGAAACCACTACCAATTTCAGCCAAGATTTGTGTTGCAAGGGCTGCATTCTTCTTCAGAGCATACAGTGGCTACCCCTGTTGGGACCTGATAAACAGCTCAGATTCCAAGGCGTTATTGCTACACAAATAGTAAATAACAATGGCAAGTGATAGGAGGACTTCTCTGTCATGGTGCCAGCCTAAGGCCGCTGCTCCCCCAGAAACAGGGATCATGAAGTAAATGCAAACCTAGACTGATTCTGGCACATTCATTCTGCCTTCCCTGCATGACCATCAACATGGAAACAAGCTTCCTTCACTTCTTCATAGGCAGCTACTCTAACATAAAATAAGTAAAAAATATTCTTGCATGTGCTACACACACCAGCTTGCCTTGCATTCCATCTTCATTTCTAGAAATGTTGAATAGCCATAATTTTACTGAAGAACATAAGAAATTGAGATTCCTGTTCCAGGAATCAAATATATACATGGGACTTGTCACTAGAATTAGTACAAATAGGCAAGACTGAAACACATGAAAGGGGTGCATCAAGTATCAAAGATTCCAGAAAAAAAAAAAAAAATCAGAAACACATGCTTTTTATAAAATTATAATAATTTATACTAATTAAAATTTATAATTGAAAGTTCTGTGATAGGGTAGAATTAGTGGGAAACCTTGATTTCAGACCAATTTTGAAGCTTTACCAACCCTCCCTTTGAAACCTTTTCTTTCAGTGTATCACTGATGGAACCTCACAGAGAAGATTACCAATTTTTTGGTTGCTTGAGTTTGGAAAACAAATTGATGAAGATGAGATTATTTTAACAGAGGATTCTGGAGCACTCTATTCCACAAAAATCTGATGATACAGTCTCCTCTGTTCTATCCACCCTGAAGAAGTCAGCAGAAAAGGGCTTTCTCAAGTGAGACAACTGAAAACTACTTTTTTCAGGGCTAGTTTTGAACCCAATCAGCATCTCTTGGCTAAGGGAAATGCAATCACTAGTGAAGGACTAAGGACGATGCAAGAAAAAGATGCATGGGGTAGAAAAACATATCCCTTTAAGTGGAAATACAATATTGGGTTGGCCCAGGCAGATTATAAAATCTCATCCTAATGAATTCTGTCTCTTCAAATGTCATAAACATTTGTTTAATAGCTGAATGTCTGTCAGGAGCTGATGAGAAGAAGTGACTTCTATACAACTGTATATCTCAAATCCTTATGGTCCTTTTAGAGTCTAAGCTTACACTAGTGTTAACACACTTTCAAACACAGTGATAGTATTTAATAAATTATGTAACTATACAGTTTATATAATTCTATATCATAGCAATACATTAACACCAAGGGCCTTTTGACACTGTTGCTCTAGAAACTGTTACTATTATGTGCCCTGGGCTCCTTGAACCTTAGAGTGCCAATGAACTTTCAATCCTACCACCATGAAAATAAGTTGACTATTTATTGCTCAGAGGAAGAAAAAATGTTACAGACCTGTACGTCCATGACTCTGAAAGTTATGCACTCCATTTTGTCTTCTTAAAGTGATAATGTTCCAGTGAAAACTGGTTTTGTCTTACAGCTTCAAAATTTGTTGCTGTTTACCAAGTAAAAACTCATTTGTAAGACAAAACTCATAAAACAAACTCTGATAAAAAGGCAAACAAATTTTTGTTGAATCATATCTTGCCCTTTCTCTCTTTTGAAAGAAAGAAAAATCTCTAAGAAACATGTTTCATATTTCCTCAAGCAGAAAGAAAGACCATGATGAATTAGAACTATTCTGCCAAAATCACTGGCTCATCTAACAAGTCTCATCATTATTTAGTCAACTATTTAACAGACGTGTGAATTGGGAAAGGTGTTGCTTCTCGTGAAAGCTGGTGATAAAGAGTCTGCAGAGACATTAAGTGTCATTCAAGTTACACACACTACAGAGAACTGCACTATATATACAATGGCAATTTCTGATTTACAAAAAAAAAAAAAAAGGAAAAAAATAGGCATTGTTTCAATATTGCTGTTTGGTCAACTGAAAGTCGAAGACCCCTGAATTACTAGGCATATTTTCTGCAAGAAATATAGCTCTTAGGAGATATATGAGATTTTGGTGACAAGCTGGTATCAAGAAACAGTTAGCAGACGAGGACGATTTCAGACACCCTTAACTTGTAAGACAGGCAGCCAGTATGTATATCAAAACATGCCCACTGAAACTGCTTTTGGTTGCCAGAGGGCAAGATCAGCTCTAATCAAGTTAATACTCAAACCCAGTGAGAGATAATACTTTAATCCTTCTGCCAAACAGCGCTGAAACGGCCGCAACCTGTTGCCTTCAACCAGGAGGGAAATGAGCTTGGAATTGCTCTGTCTCTCATAAAATTCTTATCAACTTCAGTAGTGCCGTTTTATGTTCTCGTTATTAAGCTTCCAACAATGACTATCCAAAGCAGTAAGGATGTGACACCTTTCTTCAGGCACTCCTAGCAAGGCCAAGGAAGCCCAGAGACATTCATTTCCCAGCATTGTACCAGGCAGGGATTTGCAGGCAGAGATGTAGTAGGATGGAGGCTTCAAAGGGCTCTCCCTGTTCCAAGGAAGCTGAAAGCCCCATGATGCTCTCAAGCACAGCTCACAGTTTCTCCAGGAGACAGTTCCATACTCATTACTTCAGCCTCCTCAAAAGAGAGTGCACCACTGAGCAACTTACAGGGTCTCTGAATCTGCAGCGAACAGAGGAAGAGCTGGGGTTTTGGGTGGTTGGAGCTGTTAGGCAGCCAGAGCCCTGGCACTTTGTCCTTACAGGGCCATCAGTGCATGCAAAGCCCACAGCCTGATCATGCCCACCCTGGCTCTCGCCTTGCTCTTCCTACTTTCTGCATGGCAGCAGAAACTGCCAAAGGATCTGTTCTGATATGTCACACTGATAATAAAGGCTTGCCAAGATGTACTCACTTTAAAAAATATGTTTCTATTAACCAAAGGTAGAGTTAGACATTTGCTCAGACAGCTGCTAGGTATAGAGGCAAAGGACAGTATTTGATGTAAAAATTTACCATGTTAGCTGAAATATATCTCAAGATCCTGTTTTTTTCTCCATAAATCACGCCCCCCATGGACCAGTATTTCCATCCTAGCCTATGCCAGCAGCCAGCTTCCTGGGTCCCAGCTGACAGAGCACACATCTAGGCAGAGCTCCTGACCTCGCAAAGGTGAAACACACATCACAAGAAAACGAGAGACAGGAGCAAGGAGAAGGAAAAAAACTCTTTGTCCTCTTCCTCTCTTTCCCCTAACCAGTGTGCACTTGCCTGGGGAGGGGAAGGGGACACAGGGCTTCCATCTCCACCACCAGCAGTGCCAGTGTGCAAAGCCAGGCTTGCCAAGGTGCGCCTCAAACAGCTTTAGCCCTCACTGCATCGAGTCCCTGCCAGAGAGGGACAGATGTGCAACAGGCCACAGGAATGAGAGCTATGACGCAATGCATGAGGCTGGGGCTGGGGCGAGACGGGCAATAGGAACCTCGTAAGGAATTTAAATTAAGCAGCTCTGGTAAGTCTTTAGGCACACGTGTTGTTTGGTCTAGTACAAGAGTGCTTTAAATACCTACATTTGGTTGGGTTTGTGTAACGCCATGCTCACAGTTTCGTTTTACACTTTTACTCCAAAGTTATTTTACTCATCCTGCAGTATGCAACACTTGCTCACATGCACTTTCACCCAAATACACACATAATCACCTGTCTGTCTGCATCACTCCCAGTGGGGGCTAATCTTGCAGTTGTAAGCATCACTAAGAATAGAGTACAGTGTGTTTCCTTGAGTGCATGTGTGTGCTGGCTTTCTATCATCTGTTTGCCTGCCCCAAAGGCTGCTGATATAGCCTGTCTTTGATCCTGAAAACCTGCCACATTTTCATTTTACACTTATCTTGGACAGTAAAAGGAAAACTTCTTAGTGGGACTGGCTAAAACTTGTCTGCTGGCCAGTTTTCTATCACTTATTTTGTGGCTTTTGTTGTCTGAGAATTGAAGAAAACGAACTCTTTGCATGGACTGTCCCAACAGAGAAACAGAACAAAGTTAATAAAAAACTAGGGGAAGATAAGACAATTTTTACAATACATTTCCACCTCACCCAACAGCTCAATGATATGCAAATGGGAGATTTTACCTCTTCTTTACCACCTCCTGTTCTTATTCCTGGCTCCACATTCCCACCACCTATCTTCTGGGGGTTCTGGAAGTCAGCAGATCAGAAAACTAACCTGCCCACCTGATTACCACACTGTATCTGCTTTTAAGAAGTGCAAGAAGTACATGAACGGGCACAAGGGAAGAGAGGGGGCTACACTGCTAGGGAGTAGGAAAAGGAGTGGATCCTCCCATTCAGCAGTAGCCAGACATTATGCACACTGACTTGATCATGTACCCACAGTCCCAGCATATTTAGGCCACGTCTTACAGATTCGCAAAGGAATGTCCATAGGCAACCTCACAGGATGGGGAATAATTGTTTTGTATCTGCAGATCATTCTGCCCAAAAAGAACACCATGTTTCACGACCTTAATAAATAAAATGGCAAATACCGATTGCTCATTGCGATACTAATGAGCTGATTCTAGGACCCAGATTGATTGATGTTTCTTCAGTCTTCTCCCCAGGGAAAGATTGCAAAACTTTGGCTGTTACATTTAACTATGAGATATTCAGAAAGATTAACATGATCTCAATGAAAATTCTGTATTAGCCTTGAATCTTCAACTTCTAGGAAGGGCAGGATTCTTATTTGGCACTTGGATGAAAAACTTTGCACCAGCTCCACCATGCAGAGCCAGTGGTGGAGTGCCAGTGCATTCTATCACCCTTGGTTTCACTTCAGGGTTCTTGGAAGCCGAATCTTGAGCTTGGAGTACACACTGGTGTGTACCAGAGCCAGAGCAGCAAAACAACATTTACTTCCCAACCATGGACATCACAAGCTGTCAGTGCTCCTCACCTCACTGAATGCAAGAGTAACAGTGTCTGTAATAGCAGCAATGATGGCACCTCCCAAATCAAGGAACATTTCTATCATTTTGCAGTGTTTGTCATTAGAGCAAAAAGATTTAAAAAAAATATAGCAAAAAGGTGAAAAATATTCAAGCAAAAACTACGGGGAAAATACTTTTTACAATCTCCTTCTAGTTAATCATACAATATATTATAATGAGAATTTTCTTCCTCAATCACAAGATGTTTCATCACCAAACGGAAAGCATTAAAATTTATTTTTCTAGTCTCTAGTGTATGGGTACAGCCGGCACACTAAATACATCACACAAGTTAAAAATTAACTGAGTCAGGCATTTTTGTTCAAGGTTCCTGTGCCGCACACAACTCCACTCACAAAGCACTGTTAATTACTGCTGGCACTGACAGTAGGGATCCCCTTCCATCTGCTGGGACCAGCTGATCCAAAATAAAAACAAGCCCTCGGAGTAAGGCGCAGCGCTGCGGGGTCAGCGCCCAGCGCCGCTGCCAGCGCCGATCCGCACCGGAGCTGTGCGGGATCGGTGCCCGACGCTCGGCTAGGCTCCCCGTGGGGTGCTCAGACACTTTATCGCTTATGGTTTCTTCGGGGGTTTTAATCTTTAAAGACGCCACACTCCTTCTGCATCGCTTGATGCCTTTAGTGACGCAGCAGCCTCTCCCCAGCCGCCTCCCGTTCCACGCAGGGGAGCAAAGGTGCCCGCGGCAGAAGCCCCCGGGCGGTGCTTCACCTCCCTGGGCTCACAGCACTGGCTGCGGCCCCTTCCTCTTCCTCGCTGCTGGAAGCGGGGCCGGAGCCCGAGGACGCGATGGAAGCAGGGCAGGTGTTCCAGTGCAAGGAAAGCCCGCGGGCACAGACCCTCACCCTCCGACCCGCAATCCCCCTTCCCCAGCCTCGCCGTCAGCGGGGCTGCTGCTGACCCCGGGTACGCGTCCCCGGCAAAGCGGGAGGAAGGCACCGCTTACCGGAGCTGCTCGCCGGTGAGCAGGACCTCGGCCATGTGCTCCAGCTCCGCCGCTTTCTGCTGCATGCTGCTCATGCCCTCCTCCATCGCCGCCGGCCTGGGGGCACAGCACCGCCGGGTGAGGGGGGACCGGGGACCCGCCGCCCCCCGGCCGCGCCGCCCCCGCCGGCAGCTCCGGGGCTGCTCCCGCCCGGCCCCGGCGGCCGCAGAGCTCGTCCGGGGTTGGGAGGCAGCGGCTGCCACCCCCCGCCGCTTCGGCTCACCTGAGCGGGTCAGGTCACTTTTCCCCTCGGCAGGCTCGGATCCCTCCCGCCGCTTCCCGTGTTATTGTGTCACTGGCAGGCGGAGAAACACATGGCTGCAGCCGCCGCAGCCGGGCTCGCCGAGGCAGCAGCGTCCCCCCCCGGCTGTCACACGGCAGGGTCGGCGCTGCCCCCGCGGGAAGGGGCCGGGTCCCCGCCGGGGGCTGCGAGACAGGCGGCTGCTGCCGCGCCGCTCCCTCCTCTCCAGCCCGGCCGGGGAGGCAGGAGGCGGCTGGAGGCACAGCTCTTCTCGCCCGTGGTTCCCTTCCCGCGGGTGCAAAGTCCCCGGGCCTCCCTGTGGCACGGGGCTGCCGGGAGCACGGGCTACACGGAGGGGCAGCCCTCGGGAGAAGCCGAGCCGGCTAGGCGGCGGGGATGCCGCTGCCGCCCGCCCAGGTACTGCGGGATGCGCCTTGGCAGTGACCCTTATAGATGCAGCACGGGGCGGGTCGTAGAAAAGGAGCTGGTAATCTAAGGTTTCACCCTCAAAAATTGCTACTGCCCTCCTTCTGTCTGCATTTCTGCTTATCCGCTACCCAGGGGTTGTTTTCAGACCCTGGTCCCCTGCCCACCTCAACTCTTTGTCTCCAGGTGACAGAGAATGCAGAATTCTTGAGGGTAGAGGAACATTTAGTCTTGGCAATGGGAGTAAATTGCACTGTCAACATTTTTGATGGGGTAAAAAAACCGCTGTCTTTTTTTAAAAAAAATCAAGAGGAACCATCTTCTGCAGTGGTTCAACCATGGTTTTCATTTACAAACACATGCAATACCTTGATTGTCTACTCATTGCCTTTATTTCTGCCTGCACATACTCTGTGTGCATGGAAATTGCATCTGCTGAAGTATTTGCAATACTGTCATAGATTTAGGACCAAAATTATAATTTTACAACCACAAGAGGAACTAAGAGGGAATGAGGTGAACCTGGTAGTAACCAGGCTTCAGACAACGAGAAAAAAGTGATTCTCTGCACAACCCATAGTAGACTTGTGGTATTACCAAAGGGGTAATAAATGTAAAAAAATGGACTTGGAATAAAGGAAAAAAATACTTGGAAAACAAATCTGCAGAGGGTTACTAAGCAGACAGCAGCCACATTCAGCTCAGGAAATTCTCTGTTCTAAAAATATTTGCCTCACAAGGCAAGCACTTGTGGGACACATCATATATGCTTTCCCTGGTCTTCCCTAAGCATCTGTTTATAGACACTGAGATCAATTCAGGACTAGATGGACCTCTGTTTCAATCCAGTGAAGTCCCTTTAATGAGCACTTTCATGGGTCTCAAAGAGCACTAAAGATCCATGGATGGCAAAGGGGAAAAAACACAATCTGACTTTGTTTCATTTGTGGAACGGGCCAGGGAGAGAGGACACGTAGGACTACACCTTGAGATTACTTTCTGTGAATTTGGAAAACATGCATTTAATCTGAATACATGCAGACACCCTCTAATTCCACTCATACTACAAATATACAGTGTACGGATTCACAGAGCTGGAAGCAAAAAGGGAATTGAAACAACCATCTCATCTGACCTTATCTTTAGCACAAAGAATGCACACAGTAATTTTTATCAAGCACTTTATCACATGACTGAAGGAAAGACAATTTCTTGTGAATGTACAATTGCAAACCATTTCTGGGTAAGTCCTTGGCTCTATCACCTGGGTTTGGCTAATTTCAGCCATTCACTGCTGCTGAAAGGAGATACACTGTTCCTCCAGGCTCTGGCAGTACAATCTGCAATGTGCCTTATGCTAGTTTTCCCACTCTTAGGACCTCTTCTTGCTGCAATTCAATTCACTAAACAGGCAGAAGCATACCAGAAGCGGAGAATTTCTTCTGAGCCAGTGAGCAGAGCTGGGCAGACGGTCATAGGGTGCAACAAGTGCCAGAGCTGGCATCAAGGTGGAGTGGACCTTGGCAGCTTGAAACAGGAACAAAAGAGGTGGAAGAGGGAGAAGAAGCTGTCTTTGTGAGGTGACAAGGTATCATGACAAGGTGTTTGTGGGACTCAGCCTGAAATCTGTATCTTTCCTTGCAATCTTGCAACCTGGAAAACGTAGGCCAGTGCAATTTCCTGCACTGAATTATTTAAGGATTATAGACAACCATGTTGACCTTTGCACACTGATATCCCATTTTTAATTTGTTCCATAGCATCACACTGAAATTTTTTACAGTTATCCTGAGAGGAAGGAATTGGGTATCAGTCATTCCAAGCCCGGTGCCACCCAAAAAAATGGTTAATTAACATAAACTTGAAGGATCACGTTTCAGTCAAGAGCCAGTAAAAAGCTACACAAAATAACCTGCTAGAATGTTTGTATCTTGTTTTTACCTTAGCATGGCTGAAGTTAAGTGAGATGAAGGTAGCTAGCCAACAGTTGGCATTCCTTATCCAAAAACATGACAGATCTTTGAGTTGGAGTCCTGGGACACTTCAAAACTCATCCTCCACAACTTCAAGAGAGTAACAAAACCTACCTAGGTCTGGAGAGTTGGTACCACAGGTATGAGGAGAAGCTCAAGTGTCTTCCAATGACTTGAAGATGCTAGAGGCTCTCTGGCATGCAGTAAGGTATAAAGCACACTCGAACCACCAAGGACAAAATGCCCTGTGGAACATCATGCATGAATAGGCACATTGTACCAGAGTCCTGGGTTTAGAAAACATGTTAGCAAATTGTATAAACTTTCTTATCTCATTTAGTAAATGCCCAAGTGGTAAAACACAAGATGTTTACATTGTGAAATAAGAATATTGCTTTCACTGCTTTAAAGACTATTGCATCTGTGGCCTACATTTTGATTCGGTAAATTAACCCAAGATTTGCTACATCAATTGTCTAGTCTCACTACTAAATTTTCTGTGAGCTTATTTAACACGAGACATCCACATGGAAGAATTACCAATATTCATGTGCATACTTCTCATTTCTCCAACAGTCTTGTTCCTGGCTCCCATATAAGGTTGTTTGTCTTTCCCTTGCTGGGATGACCAGGGCCTTTTAAACAGGAAAAGGACACAGATGCAAAAGATGGTGAAGCACTTCAGGGACAAAAGGAATTAGCAGGTGAGCTGTTCAATGGGTTAACTGCTTTGTTTTCACTAACATGTTTTGTATAAGAGACATCATTATGTAAACATCAAATTTTTAAATACCTGGTCCTTCTCTTTACTGAGGAAGACAAATACAAAATGGTGTTCGGCTTTTAAGTTGACCTTTCATTTAAGTAGCTCTTGCAACACTTGTGGAAAATTAGTGTGGAGGGTTTTTTTCTATATTCCCATGCTTATTTGCAAAGAGAACTCACTTGCCTTTGTGATTCAATTGGCTGACTTCCTTAGCACTAGAGGCCTGACAAGGGGAACCATAGGCACTACCAGGTATTGTCCAATCTCCCCTCCTCTTTTCAGGCTACTGACAAAAGTGTTTCCCATTCACGCCAATGCACAGATAACATTCATTTCTGCTCCAAGTTTGAACAATTTAAGTTGTCTGCTAGGAACTGGTCGGAAGAATCAGTGCTTGTGTGATTCAAAGGACTGAATGCATCTGGCCAAGCTAATTTTAGTCTTGTGATAAACCACAGGAAAAGTTAGTAAGTTTTCAAAAAGAAAAAAAAGGTATGTTTTAAACTTCTCTTTTTCTATTATAGCATCCAGGTTCCTGCAAAAACCACCATGGTGAGATAACAGGAGGAATTTTTCACAGTCTGTCCAACTTTTCAGCAGACTCATATCTGTTTAGATTCTTACATTTCATGTGTCACTGACCTGGTAGTTGTTATAATAGCAAGTTGAATTGCAGAGAAAAAGGCATTTTGATCCTGAGATATGCAGAGACAATCTAAAAGGGGCCTTCTAAGCCTGTCCTTCTGCAGCTTTTCCATTTTGCATTAAATGTTCAGACACTCACTAGGACAGACAGAGATAGCAAGATTCCTGTGTAGACTGACAGCTAAAGCACAACTAGGAGATGGGTACGTGTTTTAGTGCTTGCTCCTGTGAACAGATAAATATTTTATAGAAACAAGCAGCTTCGATAAGATAAAAGATCAGAAATTCACATCAGATCAGTAACCCAAATAATTCCAGTTGACATCATGCTCTATTAAACTAGCACCTTGCACTACCCAATGCCATTTGTTCTATCCATGATGCCATTTGTTCTATCCACTCAAGTCCCCCTGCTTTAATACACCTGGAATATTTTCTAATTCCTCTCATTTTGTATATTCATTTGTTTTGCAATAATTTCTAATTTTGAGCATCAGAAAAATATTTACGTGTCAAAAAGTACCTGTAAACCTGTCTGAAGCCTCAGATTTATCTTTGAACATTTTATGTGTATTTCCAGTAGTTCTTTTATTTGTTTGTTTGTTTTCTCTTTATTTCATTCTGCAATCAACCAATAGCAGTTATGAACTCATTCAGCCAAAGTTATGTCTACATCGTTATGTTTCGTCCAGGTTGTAGTCCTGGAATGGTGTAGTATCCAGCTTCATGCATGGACTGGGAGGTGTGAGTCAGCTGGGAAGCGTGACTAAGACCTGAAAAGGAACAGATTTCTAAACCCCTTCTCAAGTGTGAACACATTCTAGCTGTGGCAAAAGCCAGGTTCTTAAGCTGTCCCCCAGCCATATCTGTGTTAATACACTCTGATGTGTGGCTGCAAGATCTAAAAAAAAAAATGTTTGCTTAAACCACTGTGGCTTGAACTGACGGTTTGACACTGAGTCATGATCAGCCCTGAACACTTAGGTTTGGGGTATTTTTCTCCTTTGGGAGGCAACATCTAAGAGCTGAGATTCAGTCTAAGATACCTCGTTGTCTTACTTGTCCTTTGCTATCTATTCCTGCTTCTCAGCCCAAGTTTCTGTTGACTATTGCTCTTTCCACACTGCCCACAACGGAGCACACTCTGCCTTAGGTGATCTGGCTCTTCTGTTTCCTGGGGTGAGCAGCACAGCCAGGGTTTGGGGTAGGTGGTGGGTGCAGGAACGCAGTGCTCATGAGTCTGGCGATGTGTGGTTCTGGTGGCAGGAACACACGCAGTTTGACAGATGCCAAACAGCTGCTTTTATGAGGCACAGAATCATAGCACTGACATAGAATGATGAGTCTTTTAATAAAAGAAAGATAGTCTTTGTCAACCAGTACGCTCCAAAGCAGAGGTTTCAGTCTCTCTCCTTAACCACATCCCATCCTGTCATCCCATCCTGTCATCAGGTGAGGCTGTGCAGCACACAGAGACATCCCGTGGCTGAGAAATACTCGCTGCGCCTCTGGCTGACAGACCTGTCTGGGGCACATTGCCATTGTGCCACCATTTCTGTGAGACATTGGAAACACTACAAACCAATGGCATCACTCAGCTCCACTGGGAAAATCACCACCAGCAGCTACTCTGGCTCGCCCAGCTCTTGTCTGCTCATGTCTGCATAAAGAACTGCTCCCAGTAGATATGTGTTTAATTGCTCTGCCACCCTGTGGTCCTTTCAAGAATTTAAGTTTGAAAATGCCTATTAGAAAATTGTGAATTGATGAAGAAAAAGACTGTTAAATTAAGCTAATGGTAATTTTATAAGGAAATAATCTTTAGACAGTACAATCTTTGCACACAATTAAAAACACAAACATACTTGACTCCATCATTATTTTCCCTCCACAGGGAACACCGAAAATAACTCCCCAATCTAGCAAAATGAAAAATTAAAGTCAGTAAAACAATGGATAATTCAATATTCTCTTCTACATTTAACTGTTTGTCTGGGACCTCCTAGGTTCCCAAAATGTTTCTAGATCTCTTGGAGTGCTGAAGTAAGGAGATAAACTCAGTAGAACATGATTCAGAAGAACACACAAATCAGAATCTGCATTGTGCTGAGATATAGCAAAATGATTGGATATTACCAGTCCCTTTATTGAACCAAAGAGAAGGTATTTTTAGTGCTATTGAGAACCAGAATTCTTCATGGAGAAAGAGTTCTGCTGCAGCTCTGCATCAGGGAAACTGGATGCCAAAGGAACTGTTGGAAGGAGGCACCAACAGACAGAACTGGGATGAAGGAAAAACATATAAAGGTTTTATCATAAGAACAAATTTGGGTTTCTTGAAATAGAGAACCTGGTAGCTATTGCCAAGGGCTGAACTGTAGTGAGAACACTGTTCTGCTCTCAACACTTCAGCAGAAAAAAAAGCATCACAAAATCAGTCTGTAGTTGGTTCCAAGAAGAAAATTTCACAGAAGTGTATTTGCCCAGGGAAGAGGGGTGAAATGAGGATAAAAAGGTACAGGAAGGACCAGCAAAGAAAAAAACATTGGAGAGAAAAGCATCCCACTAAGAACGTAAGTAGGACTTGAGCTGAAGGAAACAGAGGGAAAGAAGCTTGAACAGCAGCAACAAAGCCAGGCTGAGGTAGGAGGCAGAAGGAATAAATTGTCTTTGTGATGTCCCTCAGAGCTTTTCCCCTCTGTATTACACTGGCTTTACAGTGAGACGCTGCCTGTCTCCACAGCAACTGTCAGAGAGACAAGACCTTCCCTCCCTCTCTGCACTGACTCCTCTCCCTGCAGAGAAGCCCTCCAAATTGTCACTCTCCTATGACATCAATACAAAAAACTCACCTGGAAGCACCTCAGAAGACCCACTTACTGCATGTGCCCACCGTGGAATAGGATTCAGCTACACCTGTGTTTCTTCTATAACTCAAGTGAGCAAACCCCAGCATCCAGTCCCCCAGGAACGGAACTTGCTTAGAATTTTTAATTAAAGCTTTCTAAGGTTTTTTCACTGCCTTTGATGCTTCTCTCATTCAAATTATTAAATCTGGGAGGAAAACTCATTTAGCTCACTGAAGAGGGGCCTCAAGGGCAGCATCTCCCCTCATGCCTCGCACAGCATCTCTTCTGAAGCAGTTCATGATGAGAACAGCCTCATCACCCACTTACCAAACAATTTCCCAAGGAAAGGCAATTGTGCTAGGTAAGTTCCACTCCAAAACTGAAGACCCAATCTCCAACACTTAGATGGGAGAAGATGGGAGGACAAGGATCTCTCCTAATCGTGCAGGCAGTGAATTTATGTATCTGAGTCAAGCGTGATTGCAGATCTGAGAGGCCAAAACATCCAGTGAATGGAAAGTTACTTCTGTTGTCCCATTTATAACTCACCACATGATTTCAAGTTGTTCAGCGTCTCAAGACATTGGTAGCCCTTGTGATATACTCACTACTACTCATTGCTCACAGAGGTGTCAGAAAAAAATTCCAGCCACTCATTGACACAGTGATTATAATAGAAAAATGAATGTCCTCATGACAAATTCTAGTGTTTAGCAGCAGGAGAAAAAAACCCCAACAGATGGTTAGGATCTTCACAGCAAATTATCAAAAATATAATGGATGTGGGATCATTAATGCTTTAGGCATAGGCCCTATGAAAGGGGTAAATGGAAATCTTCAGAACAAAATATTTCCTTCAGAGATGTCTGCAGAGTTTTTTCCACTTTCATGTCAGGTTAATAGTTTGGGGCTAAAAAGGGCATGAGATTAGAAGGGCTCCTAGTTATATTGGGGAGTAGGAAGGAAAGGGTATAGCCTGCTCATCTAACATTTCAGCACTGGGAGGAAAGTTGAGAAAGACAAAATCGAGATGAAGGGGTAATCATTGGATGATTACAGCCTGAGATCTCATTCATCATGACTGAGAGTGAGAACAGAAGGCTCTACAAGCAGAAACAGGAGAAACAACTGGAATGTAACAGAATCAGATACTTGTTCTGCAGTTCATAGTTCATTCCAGCATTAGGTTTGTTAGAATTTTTATTATGTGTTCATTTGTATTGTTGTTGGGGTTTTTTTTCCCTATGTAAGACTTCTGCTCCTTTTGTTATTTGAGCTTTTCCTGTACTGGCTCCTTCCCATTGAAGTTTTCATCCTGCTATTTTTCACTGTCATTTTCCTGCACCAATCTACTCCTTCATTGTATTCTCTTCACAATTAGAATACTTGATGCATCTTGGGATTTTTTTTTTTAATGTTTTGCATAATATGGCTATGGTTCTCATATTAATTTGATAAGTCTATTTCTTTTTTTTTTTTAGATTCATACAGAAAGTAGAGGTATGTAGTTTGCTGGGATATATTTGTAATACATATCCTAGCAAAGCCTCAAAAAATAGTAATAGATTAACTAAAAAACCACCCTAGTTTCTGAAGTTAATACTGTGCAAATAATAGCTAATCAATAAGTGAAATGATGTGATAACTTGTCAGATAACACATACTGATATTTAGAATGTCACTATTAATAAGATGTCGAGATTGAGCCTTGAAAATAGCCTTGAAAAAAGCACTCCACACAGTATTTTAAAAACTACATTTAATTGCATTTATCTCATGTAACTCCTATATATTAATAGTAACACTGTTTTAAATAATTTTAGCAGTAGGTGTTTTATGTGATTAAATTTTAGGGCCCACAGTAAAATATTGCTGTTAATTCTGCCAACTAAGTCAGCTGAGTCTGAATCACAGGTTTTGATGTGGTAGAAGCACTCTGGAGATCTATCCAGGAAATGATTTTCATGATGTACTCATGCATGAAATAACATGACCACCTGACATATACTCTAAATCTAAAAGGAACCATGTCACTATAATTAATACATTCTTGAAAAAAATGTCCTGCTCTTTCATGGCAATGAGAAGAGACATCATAGCACCTTTCCACCCACTGCACCAGTGTTTACACTATGAGGACATGCTGTTTAGCCACGAGTGTCCTGTCTGACTAGCTGAGAATAGGAGAAGCCACAACTGCAGGCTGGGTACTTGCTTGTTCAGGTTTACCCCACCTTTCATGAAATCAGTGTGGTATGACCGATACCTGGCTTTGTTTGCAGTCACCCATGCGGTCCTTGCAGAGAAATAACATAACAATGAAAGAGGTATCTAAACAGTAGTTATTTCTTAAGCATTGGGCATCTGAGTTCTTGCTTGTCACAGCTCTGTACAGTGAAATTCTCAAATTCATTTTCACACTCTTGATTGTGTTTATGCTCTGGCTATTTTGGTATATGCTTTCTAGCTTTGTGGTTGAGTGTTTCTTCTCCAGTATTTCCAGGCCAGCACCAGTTTTTTGTCACTGAGATACTCCAAGCTGTTATATAATTTACACAAATATTTAGGTTTGGTTACAACTGTTTATTTTCTCCTAATTTGAATATAACTGTTTTGCATACCCCTTTTGGCCTGTTAAGACTGACAAGACAGTCTTATTGGAGGTAGCAAGGAGCTATCTGGTTATACTACTAATTGGCTGAAATTTTCCATGTTTGAGTCTTGGACTCATTAGCTCCTGTTATGTGGTGCTTTTCTGGCTGATATCATCTCGTATGACAGTTTTACTGGGGTATGGAAATACAAATGAATCAAGGCCTGGAACATAGACCATGTAAGCCACTGATTTGCTGGTTTACCTTTCATTTAAAAAAAAAAAGAAAAAGTTAAAAAATTAAAGTATGTCTGACTTAATAATCAACTACAAGGAGAGCAGTAGAGTGTGTGCTTTGGTGATTTAGGGGATCTGAATTTATTTAGGGTCTTTGGCTATGACTAAAACCTGAACATTGTGATTAACAGAGACAAGCTCATCTCACCTTCATGAATTTGTCTGATTCTTTTGTGGATCACACTCATTTTGACTTTCATCATATCTCACAAGTTCCACAGTGTGTTCCACAGAAAGGTCTTCTCTCCTGTTATCCATTACTTTCTGTTCATTTGAGCAGTATTCCCCAATTCTTACATTTGAGACAGACTAGACAATCTTTATTCAAGATAGCTGTGAACCATTGATTTCTACAATGGCATAATGTTATTTTCTGTTTTGTTTTCTTTTCTATTTCTTGTTTTACTAGGAAGGAAATGTAACACATTCACTGTAGACAGTTATTCTCCCACTGTCTCACAGGAATCTGTGATGTGCTGAAACAGCATTCAGATCTTTAACCTCAGTCACAGCTACAGTTCCAGCAGTCACCTTCTGTATTGAAACTCAAAGAGCACATCCAATGGCAGGTATTTCTAGACTATTGTGAAACAGTCATTTAATGAGTGAAAATGTGACACAAATGCTAATTATAAATATTGCAGATGGCATTCTAGCTGAAAAAAGAAATCCGTGGACTAAGGTTTGTGAGGCTTTAATCAATAATCTCCTAGAACTGTAACTGTGAATTGTGTAATTATCACCAGGCTGATAATGTTTGGGTATTTAACTTTGGCACTGTGCCAATTTTTCCAGTGCTGGCTTTGTCATCGTTTTTATTTTCCCAGCTACCTCTGTTGTGCTTTGAAGGGCATCCTTAAGTTTCTAAGATGTACATCTTTGTCATTTAAAAGCCCCATTTCATGTAGCCCAATTTTCTCAATACATTTTACTGTAGTGCTCCCAAGCACTGGAATTGAAATGACACCTGAGAAGTCATCTTCCTAACACTCCTAATGACCACAGCCTGACAATGCTAACGTGCACTGTTGCATGTTATGTTATCTCCTGGTTCATTGTGTTATGTTTTAGTTGTGGAGCTTTGGGGTTATTTGAACTTCCTTTCTTTGATTTGTCACAGCTGCCCTTCACTTATTTAGCTGTTCACATCCTTGATGTTTGAGTCCTGGGAAACATTATACAGGGCCAAGAACTTCAAAGGCAAGACTATAATAATCTTCAACAATCCTTTTTTTTGTTTCACTAACTTCTCTCAACATTAGTCAACTACATTCCGCTAACACTAATTTCCATTAACATTTATCAATTGAAAAACTACACCAAATCTTATCTTAGTTGAGACTTGACTTCATTCCTACCTCCCATCCCCAGCCCAGCTGAGGATCCAGGCTATTTAGTGGTTCAGTCTATTCTCCCTTGTACTGAGAGGTGCACACCTCTCAGCTGTCCACTCACAGCAGCTTCTCAGAACCTCAAATGTGCCCCTGGGCAGACTGATTGCAGCTGGTGATTAGTTACGTTGGGATGGCTGAATTAACTGCTTTTTCAACTCTTGCTTTCGTTCTCCTACAGGTGAGTTCCCCTCCTACTCCTGAACCCTGAAAGTTTCAGCCCACCAGAGCAGCTCAAAGTGAAAACGGAACTCATTTATGCTACAGCAACTCCAGAGTAAATAAAAATCCCACAGCATCAGTATAAGACAATTTCAGGATCCTACCAAACTCCTTTGACATAACATGCACTTCCTTATAAATTGACAGCAACATTGATGGTTCAACATCTCCTCATTTTCTCTTCAATTCAAACTCATTAAATGATTCATCCATGTTTCAGGAAAGCAACTTCAAGTTCATAGAGAAACCAGTTTTTGTCAGTTAGATCTAAATTGCTCTAAAACATTTTCAGTGAAACCAGAAGCATATACCAGCATTAGCAATAGCTTCCTGAGAAATGAGACATATCTAGATTTATGTTCATGTTTTTGCTGGTATAGCAGTTGGATTCTGACTCTCAGAATGGATTAGAGCTGCGTTCCTCTAAGTAGGGGCTTCAATATATCATCCAGATGCTGATCTTCACCAAACTTCTAGGAATTTACCTGCCAATTTGGCATGAATTTGAACAACAACTTCCAGGGTGGTAAGCAAGGGACAGGCAAAGAAAGATGGCAGACAGCACAAGCAGAACAAGCCTATACATTTCAGTTCCTAAGGAAACAATATAAAAAGCATCTTCAACCAGAACTATTAGAATAAACAGAACTGATTGGGAAAATTAACAACTAGGACAAATGTTCCTGAGCACAGATCAATGCCAACTCCTGAATAACATCTAGTGATTTAATTCCTGTTGGATTTCTGTTAAATAGCAGAGCTCTTAAGATACAATTTCCATTAACTCATGCCTTGGATGATGTTCCTTGGCTATATCAGAGTCTCTCTTTTTATTTTGCAGAATGAAAAGAAGAAAGAAGCAGCAGGCATGTAAGGTCACTGGAAAATGGCACAAATTAAGGTATAAAGTAAACACAGCATAACTAAGCTGCTATTTAAACAGTAACTAAGTGAGCATTTACTTGGTAGAAAGTGATTTTCTGGTTTACTTTAGAGGTGTTCAGGAAGAGATTTATATTTAAGCAAAATATAAATCTTGAATAAGGCTGTACACATATCAGGTTGTGCCTACACATTAGTAAAAACTAGCCCATGTTAGAGTGCCTTTGGTTTACTGTGTACACAATGACTGTATTTCCACTTTCAGGTAACTGAAATTAAACATGAAAACGTGATAGATAGCTGAGTCTTTGAAGAAGCCCCTGCACATGTGAGAGAGGTAACTGCCTAATAACTTCAAAGTTTTCTCCAAGGCCAATTGCCTTGCTGTTACCACTCAGGCAAAGGATATTCTAAAGGCAGAGGATGCCTGATGCAGTCACATACAGTAACAGCTGGTCTCTGCCAGGCTGGGTACAGAACCAAGCCAGCTCCATCCCACTGGCTCCTGCTTCCAGTTCCCTCAGAAAAGAGGTATGACCTCCTTGTCTGGGTCATTTGGTACAGGCTTATACCAAGCACAGCGGGACTCTGCAAGTGGATATACACAACTTAGGAGTGCAGAGTAATTATCTGTCAGCTAATGCTCACAGCAGACAGCTGGGACTAACACACTGCTAGGCTGAGTGTTAATATGCCCTGCAGCAAAAATCAGTGCATGGGGGAGCCAGTTCCTGACAAGGCAGGGAAGAGGCATCCTGTGCTGCTCATGTTAGAAGACTGACTCCCAGTGCTGCTGAGCCATTGTCTTCTGAGTCTCTGCTTTTGTTTTCTTCTTATGGTTTCAGGACGTCAATCGACTTCCTCTTGAATCTCTGAGCTGCAGACTATTTCCATTGCAATAACTGTGCACGCCTGCGGTTTCCACTCATTTCTGTCATGGCTTTAGCCAAGCACTTCTTCAGAGCTTCCTCTGGCAGAAGGAGCCCAGATCCTTCAGGCCACAGCAGGAAGCTCAGCTGAGCTGAGTCACGGGGAGACGAACATCTCTGTGGAAGCCCTTTCCTAAAGGATCATGTGTGGGTGACAGCCTGCAGATACTTGCCCCTAGTCAGACTGTCCCCACAGCTGTCAGGACAGAACTGGAGTGGGTGATGCTGATGAGTGGCGGCTGCCCCACCCAGTACCTTCCCATCCACAGCCAGGCCCCATCGGAGTAGCTCAGATGCTCAGTCTCCCTCTCTCCACTCTTGCTGTCATGCTCTGGTGTTGAGGAAAACCTTCGAGAGTGCCACAGCAACACTCCAGGCTTGGGGCAGAGTGGCTGGAAGCCTGCTGAGTGGAAAAGGGTTTCAGCTACCTGAAAGGAGGTTGTAGCAAAGTGGAGGTCAGTCTCTTCTGCCAAGTAACAAGTGATAGGACAAGAGGAAATGACCTTAAGTTGCACCAGGGTAGGTTTTGATTGGATATTGGGAAAAATGTCTTCACAAAAAGAGTGGTCAAGCATTGGAACAGGCTACCCAGGGAGGTGGTCAAGTTGCCACTACCGGAAGTATTTTAAAGATGTGTAATATGGCACTTAGAAACATGATTTAGTGAGGGACTTGGCAGTGCTGGGTTAAGGGTTGGACTTCATGATCTTAGAGGTCTTTGCTGTATTTCGTGTTTTTATTTTACTTAGTGCATTTTGTAGTGTTTTTTTGTTTTGTTTTGGTTTTTTTTTTTTCCAATTGCATCTTATTGGCCTATCGAGAGATTTAATTGCAGCACGGAATGGTTCTTGCGCAGCCGGACCGGAATTCGGAGTTTTTATAGGCGGAGGAGGAGCCAAGACGAACGATACCCTTCAGCGCCCGCCCGCGCCGCTCCCGCCCGCCCCGCCCGCCGCCAACCGCAGCATCAACGAGCGTGCGTGCGTCGCCGGCGCCCGCCCGGGCGGGACGAAGGTGGCGGGAATGGCGGCGCTGGCGCGGCCCGGCCCGGCCGCCGTGTCCGAGCGGAGCCGCGCCGAGGTGGACGCCACCCTGCAGACGGCCAAGCTGAACCCAGCGGAACTGCTGCCGGCCGTGCACTGCCTCAGCTTCGGCCCCCAGGCCAGCGCCGGCGACTGCTGCCTGCTGCAGCTGGAGCCGGGGCTGTGCGCCGAGCTGGAGGCGGGGCGCAGGTACGGCGGGGCGGGGGGCGGTGCCTCGGTCGGGCCGAGGGGATTCTCTTCGAGCGTGGCTTTGTCCGCAGTTGTGCTCTTCTCATGGGGTTTGCGTAAATGTCCCTTAAATCTGTCTCAGTTGCACTGGAAACTAAAGTTATTAACATGTCAAGACGTTTTTCTTTGTTTCTTTCTTTTTTTTTTTTCTTTCTTTCTTTTTTTTTTTTTTTTTTTTTTAATGGAAAAACAGCTGCTGTGGAGCTTTCCAGCCAAAACTCAGAGGCTGGAACAGGCTCCCCTGGGAAGCGGTCATGGCACTAAGTTTAAGAAAAATTTGGACAACGCTCTCAGGCACATGGTGTGATTCTTGGGGTATTCCTATGCAGGGCCAGGAGCTGGACTTGGTCCTTGTGGGTCCCATTCAAATCGGGATATTCTGTGAACAGACGTCTGAATATAGGCGATGAAAAACTCGGGTTTAGAAATAAGATTATGTCTCTAGAAGAATCCTGCTTACTTTGACGTTTTCCTACTGGAGGTCTCGAGGTCTGATGGATGGCACGGTGCCTGCAGGATAGACAAACTGGCAGGGAAGGATGTAGAGCATTAACACAGAAATGGTGTAGGATGGTTATAGGACATCAAAGTCTGGACCAAGAACAGATTAAAAGACAAGGTTTTGATACTGTTTTAAATTCCTTCACTTCAATGCCAGTGACATAAGAAAAATGTTTATAATGATACGAGAACTCTAAAGAAGGTAGGTCTCTGAGATGAATGTTAGTGAGCCCATTCCTATTTAGTGTAATATTGATAAAGTGTCATTGGTTAGAGGCCTGAATCATACAGCTGAGCTTTGTTCATGCATGCTGATAAAGGGTGATCAAAATATTAAGCAATAACACAAGATTGTAGCCTTAGTTGCTTACTAGCTAATTTTTAGATAGAATTAGGATAGAGCCTTGCTTGCTTATGCTAACTCACAGACAGGATATAGTTAATTTTATAATGAAGACTTTACAGGAACAGGAAACCTTAGAGTTTAGAAAAGGGGCTTTGAAGCTCATGAGAAAGAGACCTTGAAGGCTGATAAAGAGAGGCTCCTGGTGAAGACACCAATTTTGAGTTAATTGGACAGTGCCAACTCAGCAATTCTTAGCAAAGGTAAAGAGTTCAAGCTGATGAAGACTTCTTACTTCATCCAAAAGACCCCCAAAGACCCATGGAAGAAAACCCCAAGGGGGCGTTCCAAGGCGGAGTTATAGGAGCGGTGTATGTTAATGATTCTCCTCCCACTCTTCTGGAACAGCTAATGCATATATAACAGAACTAATGTATATGTAATACTACTAATGCATATATAAAATTACACTGCATAAAAGGAGCTGAACAAAGGCAAGGGGTGTACGTGATTGGAGGAATTATCCCCCATGCACCCAGCGCTGTGAATAAACATATCTGCTTCAATACTCTTTGCGAGTTTTGGGTTTGTTTCCACAAGTCAGTGCAAGCTTAGGGAAGTGAGAGGAGCAGTTGATTAAGCTGAATCTGAGCACTTAATTTAGTGTAGCCTGGGAAGAACTCCCATGTTGTGGTCCTGCCTTGGAATTATCACGTCCTCACGAAGAATCTCTACTTAATCAAGTGTGTGAGCTGAAGAGGGGGAGTTGCATTTTCTCTTTGTCCTGAAATGTTCTAGAAGATGATTTTCTTTCCTACTTGGAATTATTTGCAAGAAAATACATGTTTTTGGAGGGGGAATTATCTGAAGGGCACTGCACCATAGACGCAATTTCTGTTTGCTTTCTTTTTTCACAATGGACCAGTTTCAATCCTCATTAAAGAAACTTCCAGTCGTAATCTAGTTTCTAAGATTAGTGAAATAGTTCAGGCATTAACTATCACTTAATCAGTGTTTTACGGGGCTGTGTGAATAGGCATGTGAGGAGGTTTGACTGTGATCTGCATAAAAACTTTGAATGCTTGTCCTTTTGAGTTTTCCCACACTGAAATGAGAGGAAAAAACACAGTCAATTAGATTAATTGACAATTGCACCTTTATATTCTGGTGTATTGTGACTGCTGCCACCAACCAGAACTTTAGTTTATAACTTCCTTACAAATGTATAAATATGAAAAAATATCAGACAAGTTTAATAGGTGTTCCTCTTGAAATAGAGTTAAGAATAAATCTTTTTTTTTCTTCTTTTTTTTTTCCCCCAGCCTAGTTATCCGTGGTGAAAAGGATGAACAAGCAGTGTTGTGCAGCAGAGATAAAACTTACGACATGAAAATAGCAGATACCTCAAATATGCTGCTGTTTATTCCTGGTTGCAAAACTCCAGAGCAGTTGAATGCAGATCCAGCATCTTGTAATGTTATTCATTCACAGGTATGTCTTTCTGGGGTTTTGTTTGTTTGCTTTAATTCTCTACTTTCTTAGTCTATAATTCTTGTATTTTATCCAAGATGCATATGTGAAACCCAGCTTGAACACAGGCTTGTAATGCCATCTTAAATATCTTGTGATATTGCTGTAGCTGCAGGCTGACACTGCAGGAGGACGAGTTCTGTTGGTTCCTTGTACACTGAACAGCTCCAGGTGGATGTCTTTATATAAATATGCTTTATATAAATGTGCTTTATACACAGAGGCATGATTTCCTGTTTGCACGCAGAGATGAGTTGTTACCTTTGTCTTATGCACTGTGAACATATTTTTATCAATCACTAGTGGATGTTTATTTTTTTATTGCCCGTGGTAAATCTTTTTATTGAGAACATTACAATGATTGTTTTGTCTTCAAACTAATTACCCTATCAATAGATTCTTGCTTTCAGTGATTAGATTACCACTTTCTGCTGATAATTTTTGGTAAGCAGCTTTGAATCCAGATGGTATTATTAAAAGTTTTAAGAGTCTCTGTTTTTTCTTGTAGATTGCTGGTTTCTCCAAAAACTATTGGGAATTAAGGAGATGTCGACCAAAACTGAAGAAATTAAGGAAGCTTTTAATGGAAGATCCATATGAAGGGCCTAGTAGTCAGAAAGATCAGACTTTGACATTTTCAAAGGTAAATCAGCTAATGTAATTGGTAATGAGCAAATTCAGGTGAAGACACATTCTTAATTAGAAAAATGCCTTTCCTCACATGATTCACTTTGCTCCTTTGAGTTAATGTTTTTAAACCTAAACAAGCTGTTAATTGTTAACACTTCCACTGAGTACATAGATAAGCAGCCTTTTTATTAGTAAAAAGAGGAGAAAAGGAAGGACACAGAAAGAGACTGGGGATTTCCCTCTTCATTTGAGAAGCTTCTTGGAAGATAGTCTTCAGGACCTTTTCTAAATTTCTTGAGAGTTATGTGATAAGGTATAATGCAGCCTTTCCTTCTTTGGCACATACATGGTATGTTATGTATGAGATCAGAGCACACCCATGTGCAAGTCACTTGCCAATCAGTAATTTATGATGACAAGGAGAAGCAGGGAGTTGAAGGAGAATGATAAAGATGATATAAAGCAGAGAATGGGACTGATGCTTCAAGGAGGGAAAACGCAAAGAAAATCCTGTTTTGCTGCCCTTTTATGTTTCCAGGCAATTCAGTTTAGGGTCTAAGGAGTAATGGAGAGATCTGTGTGGCATATGATCTCAGATAAAAGGCTGATAAAAACTATGGGGTTTTGTTAGTTTGGTTAGTTTGCCTTTTGACTTTAAAAACACAAAGGATTGCTCCAAAGTATTTTATGCTGAGGCTTGATTGAAGCTGACTCAACAAGTTATCTGTGTGTGATTGGATGTGCAAACATAGATGTTACTTTTCTCCCTTGGAGAGATAGGCTGCCTCTCTCTTCCTGATTAACAGACTGATTTCTGATCAGTTTCGTAATCTTACCCTCAGAACTGCCTTTGCCACCTACTCTGATCTAGGCATAGAGGGACATACAGCAAAATGAGGGATGGCAGAGGTAGAAGGGCTTAAGTTGTCCAGAAATTACAAGCATTGACATAGGCTGGCAACACAACAAAATGTCATGTGCAATAATATTTATTCATAATATTGAATGAATGTTATAAAAACATGTCAGTGTCTCCCACACATTAGTGCCTACTTTGAGAACAGACCACTATTTATTTTGAAGGAGAATGTACTTCCTCTATGAGCTTGCTTGATACAACTACATGTATCAGATACATGTAGACGAATCTCACCTTGCCACTGATGGAACTCTACATTAATCTGAAAGCTCTCCAGGGGAAAGGTCTTTCCTGTGGGACTAATTCTCACTGGAATCCCAAACAATACATGTGTAGTAAAGATTTCCACTATGTTGTTCGCTTACACTTAATATTTTTCATGTACTGGCAACTGATAAACCACCTTTAATCTGTTTAGAAAAAGTTATTCTATTTTGGTGGTTTCCTGTAAGCTCCTCATGGTTTTCAGGGCTGTATCATACACAGAGAACCCCAGCAAAAGAGCCATAAGGAACTGTGAGACTGTGTGGAAGCCTGTTGCGCAGTGATGTGATTTAGCAAACTACAGGAAAACTTATAAATGGACCGTGAAATGACAAGGCATACTCAGGTGATCACAGTCTGAATAAGGATAAGAAACATACTGAACACATTATCTGGAAAGTGCTGGGGTGGACATGATGCAAGTCAATCCATTCCATTTTATGTTTGCAAGGATGATGGAGCTGATAAAAGCATCAGAGCTGAGAGCAGTGATGTCTTCAAAAAAGCTGTTAGGAGTGCTAGCCAAAGCAGGGAAAATGCCAAAGAATCCTGTGCAAGGCATCTGAATGGCAGCCTCTGACTTACAAACACACTTACATGTTGACTTGGGGATGTTTTTGATCTCAATTGCTAGCAGTGTTTAAGTATTATATAATAAGGTTGTCCTTTGCTGACATACTGATGGGAGCTTGTCCTGACGATATTTAGACAAACTGTCTAATAAGAATGGCATAGCAGGAAGAGGAGACCTTTCTATATTTATTAAATGCCTATTTAACATGTGGATGTTCCAAACATAGTGTTGGTTTGTTCTATTTGTGTTCTCATAGATCTTAAGTACTCAATACAGTACTTTTCCTTCTGATAGGAAATAAGCTGTAATCAACAGAACTTTAACATTAGAGTGGAATAAATAGGCTGTAAAGTGAATAAAGGAATTGATGAAGTCCTATTTCTGATGGATTGAAGGCTGATATTTCCTCCATTGACTTTAGTCTTCATGATACTTTCTGTTCCTACCATGTCTTTGCCACAGTATCCACAGCACCTGCCCATCTCACCTCATAACTGATCTGCAAGGAGCTGTATGTACTTTGGCTGGGTCTGTGCTTCATGGCTGCTAATTGGATAGCAGACACCAAAAGTGATAAGTGATTTTTGGTTTGCCTTTTCTTTGAATCTCACAGGTTAATATATGTGATTTTAGGAAAGCCAGAATACATTAACTTTTCATTCTTGCTGGGATACTTAAGATGTCTGCGTGTGCTAATTTGACATCCTGGGAGTACAGGATGTACTTATGCCTGGCACAAAAACTTTCCTGTAGTTGGACTGTCTTATATTGAATAACCCTTCAAGAAAATGTTGTAAGTTATAGGAGAAGTTTCAGAGAGTGTGGTAAACCTTAGAAAATTCAGAGTCTGAGGAAAACCACCTATGTTAAGTCTTTCCTTCATTATAGCTTACAGTGCATTTAGCATGCTTGCTGAAGCAAAGAAGGACTAAGGATAACCTGTTTTATTTCCTTCTTTTTTTCCCTCGTTGCAGTATACAACAGAAGATTTGTTAAGTCTGATTCAAGCAAGTGAAGAAGAAATACTCCATCAATTGCAGGTTATAGATGCCTGCAAAATTGAAGGTAGTCATCTTGAAAAATATTACTGCCTATGAGGAGATAACCCTGCTACTGTCCCCAAAATACATGACTCCTTTTTCTAAGGCTCATTCCACATCCTTGTCTTTCAAGGTGCAAGTTACTTCAGAGTTCTAAGATCTGCTTCCATAGTTCTGTGTCTTCCAGTGCTATGAAGCTGATCAAAAGAATAAAGCTGAGCAGGCACTGCCAGTCTGTCTCTTCTTTTTTTGCTGCTACAAACACTGGCATCAGAGTATCCCATCCATAAATATTTTTTTAGCTGTTTGTCCTCTTCATGAATGAGTGGGTACTGCTTTTTGCAGTTCTGGAGGCAAAAATAGCTGACCCTTACCTAACCCCAACCTTTTCCTAGCCCTTTCTTCCCCCCAGACTGGGTTTATCTCAGTGTCTTCCTACCATGTGAGGCAAGACTTGAGCAAATGCCTCACCTTGGGACAGGTCCTACTCATCCTTTACCTGGCCGTGCCCAAACCCTGGGACATCAGGTGACAGCAGTCCTGGAGTCATAGACTGAAACAGGGCCAAACTGAGCTTGGAAGGTTATCAGGTCCAAACTCCTGCTTTAGAACAGCCAGCTTGTAGCTGGAGGCTCAGGCCCTTGGCTGATTGAGTTCTGAGCATTTCTAAGAATGGAGATTGCATGCCCTCTGTCAGGCTGTTCTGGTGTTTGACTGTCTACAAGGGGGAAAAAATTCTAGTAACCACCTGGGATTTCCCTTGTTACCTCACATCCCATCACTGTGCACCATTAGGAATAATTCTGCTCCATCATCTCCGTACCCCATCCCATTATGTAAGCAAAGATCTCAGAGGTGACTTCCCTTGTCAGTGACACCTGCACAGCACCACAGCTGTGCTTTGTCACATCTGGATTGTTGTGGAGTTGTCTGGACCTGAACTGTTGCTTTGCAGTGCCAGCGAAGCCAGTTCTGTTCATGCAGTTCTATGCCTGAACTAATTATTAGTTTCTCCAGGTCTGATCTAGCTTGGGATGGGATTTGTAGTGTCTGTGGCAGTTAATCTACATGAAGAGTTATGCATAATTGAGATGATTGAAGGTCATTCTCCTTTACATTTGTTCTTATTATTTAGTTCTGTTTCTCACTTTTAATCCCTAAAAAGAGAGATTGCTGCTGTTGTACTTTGTAAAGGTGTGACCTAAATGTCCAGACTCTAGTGTATCTTAATGGGAATAGAATTAAGGTGTTAATGTTTTCCTTCTAACTGTTTTGTGGTGTTCTGTTCTTCAGGATATTGGAGAATTCTAGAATTCAACTATGAGATGAAACTCTTGGATCATGTGACTCAGCTGATAGACTCAGAGTCCTGGTCTTTAAATAAGGTTCCTTTACGTACCTGCCTGGAAGAACTTGGATCTCTAGAACCCAGGTAAGCAATTCTTTTTAGTACTTAAAATTGCCTACATTCGTTATTAACTATTATTAATACAATATTAACTGTTTATTATGATTATAGTTTTGTGAATCTAGATTCCAGTTACCACGGTGTTAATGTTACAATTTTTTTTGCCTCTAAAAGTATACAAGAGCATTAGTAGCTTAGACAGGTAGGTTAGTAAACTGATTCTAGTGTCTACTGGTAATATTTCCAATTCATTCAATAGTAGATACATTACTGCTGAATTGTAAATGATGGAACTAGCATGTACTTAAGCTGTAAATGGCTGACCATCTTGAAATGCCTGTTCTGAACTATAGCTAGTCAAAAATGTGTAGTTTATCTGTTGCAAACAGTCTGAGATGGGGGTGCGTTTTCTGCTGTAACACTGAATTCAGAATATTAAGAGTTGAAGTCATGAAGTAATTCAAGATTACCATTCAAACAAAGTCTTAAGTTTACAATATGTAGCATTTTCCATTAATTTGGCATTTGACTCAAAATGAGATCTTGCTTTTGCGTCTGCAGTTAGGCTGTAATTTTATGCCAGAGTTCTAGAAAAATGCATACTATTCAGTGAGGGGTAATTAACTGCCAAATTTTTGACTTGCATCCTAGAATCATTTAGGTTGGTAAAAGACATTAGGATCATTGAGTCCAACCCTTAACCCAGCTCTGCCAAATCCACCACTTAACCATCTCCCTAAGTGCCACATCCTACACATTTTACATACCTCCAGGGATAGTGGGCAGCCAGTTCCAGTGCTTGACAACCCTTTCCATGAAGAAATTTTTCTTATATCCAATCTAAACCTTCCTTGGTACAACCTGAGGCCGTTTCCTCTTGTCCTGTCACTTGTTACTTGGGAGAAGAGACCAACCCTCACCTGGCTACAACCTCCTTTCAGGGAGCTGTTGAGAGCAATATGGTCTCCCCTGAACCTCCTTTTTTCCAGGCTGAACAACCCCAGCTTCCTCATCTGCTCCTGCAAGACTTGTGTTCCTGACCCTTCCCCAGCCCCGTTGCCCTTCTCTTATTTTTTCCCCTATACCTATTCCCTCATCATCTTCTTGGTAACTGTTTCTGTGACATCCTAATGAACCACATTAAACTCTATTTCTGATTATTTCTTTCTCCAGAGAGATGATAGAACACATTCTTTTAAGCTATGGGAGGAAATATGTTGATGATGGTAAGTTTGTGAAAGCTTGCATGGTTTAACTTTGCATAAAGAAAATAGTTATTAAAGGGGAAATGCAGATTTTGTGAGGATGGCCCAAACAAATGAGTTTACTATAGTGCCAGTAAAAGGAGGGAAAAAACTGAGCTAAAAATCAGTACAGTTAAAGGCAGTTTCATATGAAAGGCGACTAATAAACTTAACAAGATAATAGTGAAAAACTGGGAAATAACAGAGGTACTGGAAGTGATTTATTAGGTGTCTACAAGCCTTAATTTTGTGACTAAAGACAGATCACTTGTAAAATTTAGATGGCATGTCTCTTTGGATACCCTAGGAGGTCTCAGATATTTAGGCAACTAATTGTGCTGTTATGAACAGTCAGTGGCATGAATTCAACTAGCCTAAATAGGGATCTGCTTTTGGTCCCTTGAACTGTACCACAAGATCCACTGATTATATTGATTAAATTTCCATTGCCCATCTCACATGCAGACATAATACTGCAGTGCCTTACTCTCAGTCTCAGTTCTTCTCCACAGTGGCTTTCGTCTCACCATTGGCTTGAGTTGCACTCAACCTTAAAGGACATAGGAAAGTAGTTGGAGTGGCAACAGACTGTCATCTTAATATATTTAAACAGGTTGCACAAGTTGCACAAGGAACAAGTCTGAATTACAGGAAGTCTGTGTGACTGAAAAAATGGAAGAACATGTTTATACCTGATTTTGTTCAGAGAATTTTAGTCAAGGCAGTGTGAGAGAAAATGAAGTCTCATTATTCCCTTCATCATCTCAATGAAGTGAAAATTTTTTTCATTGTTCAACCACAGACAGCAAATGCTTTAATACAAGCTGTTCAGAAATAGGAATGAAAGCTGTAGGAGAAATAGTGTACTGTGAAAGGGGAAAAGATGGAGGGCAAATACACTTATTGATAGGAATTAATACTGGAGCTTGGACAATGCTGCTCCATTCTGCATAATTTGTTCTTGAGAATGAGAAGATACCATCATTTATCCAAAGTAGTACCAAGTCAGATTACTTCCTGATGAAACGAAGGAAGAGGATATTTGGTTTACAGCAGACTGTAGAACAGAATGAAAATACAAGACTATTTTCTGTTCTTTTATCAAAAAGCAGGAACCCAAGATATATTTTTTGTTTCTCAGCAGGGGAGGTTTACTTTGAAATGCGTGAAGATAAAATATGTAGAGCTGTAGCACAAATGCTTTTGCAAAATGCAGTTAAATTCAATCTGTCAGAATTTCAAGAAGTCTGGCAACAAAGTGTCCCTGAAGGGATGACAACAAGGCTTGATCAGCTTAAGGTAAACACATAAAGAAGTATTATTCTTTCATGAGTAGACTGTAACTAATGACTTGTGTCATACATAGAGTTTATCCATTACAGAATGTTGATTGTGCTGTATCTGTCAGCATTTAAGTTAAAGTACATTTTATTATATCCTCTATGAGCACCAGTAGTCTGGAATCATGGTAATTCATGTTTCTGTAACTCTGGCATATTTCACTGTTTGAAGAGAAGTTGCAGCTGTGCAGTTACTACTTGTACATGTAACTGGAACAGAGGCTGAAGCTGTTCTTGAGCAGATTGCAGTGACAACCAGTAGAGTGGCAAGCACTGTGGGAATCCTTTGCTCAAAGGAGGCAGAGAAAGGTTGGAACTCAATGGGTTCCCCCCTCCTTCTTGTCATAAAGGAAATTATAAATATTGCCTGTAAAACGGCCGTTTTATGATATTTCTTCACTTTGGCTCTGGTAGTGCAGTTCTGGGAGGCTTTGGATGTGCAAAGTGCAACTTGTATGGAACACTATCAGAAAGAAGGAAGTTTCTTTTGTCTTTACATTTTCTCTCTGAACCTGGTCTACAGGGCTTGGCTCTTGTGGATAAAAGCTCAAGACCAGAGACCATCTTTCTGCTAAAAGTAGAAGACTTACCTGAAGACAATCAGGAAAGATTCAACAGCTTATTCAGAATACGGGAAAAGTGGACAGAAGTGGATATTACCCCTTATATACAGTAAGGACATATTTCCTTTTATTAAAATATAATTAGCATTATATTCTTCCCTTTTTGCAGTGCTGGCTTCTGATAAACTGTCTGATTCAAACACTATACTTTGCATTTTAAATGAATGTGAATTCTATATGAATAAAATACCTCTGAGATCAATAGCTCTATTTGTTGGGTTTAAATGTGTGTAAAAAGCTGAGTCTACTGGATTGAGATGGGTGATAATATGTAGTCTTGCCTATTGCTTAAATGTCAAGCAAAGTTCTAAAATTTAGATTTTTAAAGCATTATGTGACAGTTACAGTAGTTAATTTTTTTTCCTCCTAATATCCTAATCCAGTTTATTGCTATGGTTACAAGTATTTCTTGGGTTCATTTTGTTTGAGAATACCTCTAATACCAGCGTCATCTGCTTTGTTTTCTCCACAGAGACTTGTGTGCAGAGAAGCAGACTGTTGGTGCTCTCCTGACAAAATATGCTCGCTCCTCAATGCTGAATGGTGTTAAAGTTTATAATTCCAGAAGACCCATCTCATAACAAGTACTGTTTTATGACGTGAGGATACTGAAGGGGGAGTAACAGGGAATGCTGCTTGTTGCTGCCTTCTGGGGAGAATAATTGCCAACCAATGTTGTACAGTGTACTGGAGTTAAAGCCACTGAGCTTCTTGAATGAGTCCTGTTCTCTGCTCAGCTAAGTAGAATGTGAGGGCACTTGTGTCTTCTGAGGAACTACAAGTTCAGCTCACCTTCCTTTGCCCACCAACTTCTTTTTCCTTTGTGTCTAGTTAAGCCAGGAGTCAAGCTACTTCTTGAATACACTTTCATCTGTCTATCCAGAAGCTAAAATCTGACATGAATGTTTAAAACCTTGATAATAATTCAATTGAATTGATCTGAACAGGAAAAGGGAAGTTTAGTCTTTTGCCCATTAGTGAACATTCTTAAAGGTGTCATTGATGTTAATGAATAGTGCAGACCTTGAGAAGCTCATGAAAAAATCATTGAGACTACACTATTCTTAATTTTGAAAGGTGGCTCTTTTTACAGTCATGTCCATGAATACCATAAGCAAAAGCTCTTGACATTTTAACACTTGGCAGAATGGCTTTTTAAATATTACAAAAACTGCAAATTGCACTGAAGTGTGAATATAAGAAAGAACAGTTGGACGTTCATTATGTTAGGAGCTTCCTATAAGCTGTCATTAAAATGTAGCCAAGGTAAAACTAGTGCTTTACAGAAGACTACCTGTGCTTTTAAAAGAGAAAAGCTTTGTACAATTATTTTGTATTTTTTAAAAAATTTTGCTCTGGCAAATAATTGCACAAAGAAATTGTGCCTTGAAAACTTACAGTGGAATATTATTATGTGTAGAGTAATGAAAGGAGTTTTTTATATTGTCATGAAGTGATGTCCCTGAGATTGAAATTTTGTAGTCATTAAAAAGGATTGATTGTGTGACAGTGGAGTTTAATGTAAGACAGTCTTCAGATTTATTATTTAAACGTAACAGTTGTAGGTTATTTGATACAAAAAGCATTTGCTGCATCGAACTCAGATGTGGGGTATGAAAAACCTTGGAACTGCCAACATTCCAGCTGTAGGGTGAGTGGGGAGGGGAAAGAAACCATAAATTAAATGTAACTCTTAAGATGGATATGTGCATACTTGGAATTTTGTTACAGATAAAAAGCTGAATAAAAACTATTTCCTAAGCTCTGTTTATTGTTGCCCAGCGCTGCAGGGTTCCCTGTGCTCTGCAGTGCTGGTGCAGGGGTGTGCTGTTTGATTTAGGAGGGCTCCCGGCCGGGAAGAGCCGCCTTGTTCCCTGTCCTGGTTCCAACAGCTGTGGGCTTCCAAAAGCACCAGAAAGTTCCCTCTTGGAGATCAATGATAATATCAATGTAAAAGCCTCGAAAATTCTTTCCATTGCATCACAGCAGGTTCCGGCACAGTTGATAGTTTTCTAGTCTGTGGTCCCAGTGTGTATTTACATAGAAACCCCAACATCAATAGGTGTTGGTTTGTGAAACAAGTAAGAAATAAAGTATTTGGGGCGCGATCTTAAGCTCTGCCAGGGGAAGTTTAGGAAGTTTAGGTCTGTAATCAGACAGTGGAATGGGCTGCCCAGGGAAGTGGTGGATTCACCATCCCTGGAGGTTTCTAAGATGAGACTGGATGTGGCACTCAGTGCCATGGTCCAGTAACCATGGCAGCGTCGGATCAAGGGTGGGACTTGATGATCTCAGAGGTCTTTTCCAACCCGGTTGATTCTGTGATTCTGTTTCATGAAAAGTGCTGTACTGCAGCACATCACAGTGCTCCTGATTTGTTTCGTTGGGCATTCAGCATGAAATGACGCTTTCAAAACACCATCAGCTTCTTTGATGCAAGCATTTACTTTAACATAAAATAAATGAACTTATCTCGTGTCCTCCCGATACTAAAAGTGGAGACCCAGGCGACGTGTGAAGGAAGGGGCCGTTTTGTGGCGGTGTGCCGTGATCTCAGCCGTGTTCCCGAATTAAATCCGTTGTCGTTCCCGATCCCGCCTTCCCATGGCGCCGCCGCCCCTCCCCCCCTTCCCGCCGCAACGAGGCCCCGCCCCCTGGGGCGCGCGCGTGTGCGCGAGCGGCGGCCCCCGCGCGCCTGCGCACGGGGACGGGGCCTGGCGTCTTTCGCGGCTCTTGGATCATTTTGGGGGGTTATTTCCTTTTTTTTTTTTTTTTTTTTTTTTTTTCCCTTTTCCTCTGGCTGTCGCTGCGCCGTCCTTCTGTAAAAAGCAACGCTCCAAAAGACTTTCCCAGCCCTAAAGCAGTAGAGCTCCGTCAATCGGGCCGTGACCCCTCACCCGCCAGGGTCGGAGGTGACGGCCAAGATGGCGGCGGCTGCTGAGTGGCCGCTGCGGCGGCCGCGCTGCTGAGGGAGAGACCCGCGGGCCGACCCTGCCCCGGCCTGGCCCTACACGGCCCGCCCGGCCCCCGCTCTCCGCGGCCGGCGCTGCCGCAGCTGGCGCTCCCGGCGGCGCGGACCCCGCTGCCATCCCGATTCCGTAGCTCCCGCCGAGCCGGTCGGTTTCCTCAGTTCCTGCGGAGAGGAAGCGCCTCTGGACTGGTCCCGGACCCCCTGCGGCAGAAGGGCTGCGTGTGCACTCACGGAAGGTCATGTACAGACACTGATTGTCGTCGGTGGTGTAACGATGGTGCTCAGTCGAGCTGAGGATTCCTGACTGCTGGGGGTCACTGACCCGCTGAGGAGATGAGTGGTCAAACACGGCGCGACTCGGGGAAAAGTCGAAGGACCCACTGAGCGAGGATGGTGTTGGTGCCAGTCTGACAGTCAGCAGTGTGTGTTGAGCGCTGCGGTTCAGAATGAATAGGAAGAAAGGAGACAAAGGATTTGAGAGCCCAAGACCATATAAATTATAAGTATCCATTTTTTTTTAAGTTGCTGTACTTGAAACTAGTGCACACTGAAACAGGCCGATCAGTAATGATTTATCTGAGAGGGTTGCAGCTTTTGTTTGTGTTCCTGCATTCAGAAAACGTGTGTTGCAGGTGTATGTTTTATTGTATAAATGGACTTACCCGTGGAGTGAGTCTGTCAACCATGCAGTGTCATCTTTTGAAGATTTTCACATTTTGCTCTTCAAACTTTGGAGATTTCCCACACAGTGTCAGTACTACAGACCATGCCACCATGTTCCATTCTTACTTATGTGTCAAATCCTTTTCACTTAAGGGCTTTTTTATGTATAAAAAAATAATTGCCTTTGCAGCAAGCAGCTTTGTTAAGCAAATTGTCATTTTTACACATTCACTATTTTGGTTGTAACCAAGCTGCAGAGCAGTTGGTGGTGGATTCCAGTCCATCTTTATATATTTCTCTCTATACCCCCTTGAATCCTTTATAAATCTGTAACACAAATGTATTTCTAAATAGAATTATTCTTATATACAATTAAATGTAGGTAATGTCTGAATCGGGTTTAGGTGTTACTCTCTTTTAGGAATTTTTGACCTCAACTGAAGCAATATCACTTTTTAATGTACAGGGAACATGAGGATGTGCATATAATGTGTGATGTGTCATAACAGTTGAATTATTACAAGGTTGTATCTTTAGTCATGAATTGCACTACCTTAATACCATTATATATAACCGTTATTTTAAATAATAAATTCTTATGGCACGTTCATTGTAAAAGCACATGTTGCATCTTTCAGTGTGTAATACTTGCTTACATAAGTTGTGTGTGAGAGTCAACTCACCAGATAGATTTTCTGCAGGTCTGTGATTGCAGTGGCCACATACCATTTCTGATAGTGCACATCACTGCTGTGTTAGGCCTTGACACTCTGGCATTAGTACTGCTTTATTTTTATATAGAGATAAGTGATGTTCAAAAAAGATGTTATCTTCTGTAATGTTCCTAGCAATACTCACACTGGTATGATACTATGTTTGATTTTATTAGAACTTTCTTGACCTTGTGTGCAACTTCTATGCATTATTTGGTTTAGACCATGTAAGCAGTTTATACAACCATTAATTCTTCTTGCATAAGTATATTCCATATGCAGTATTTATCTATATGTACATATATCCTGTATAGCTGTCTATTTTTTTTTTAAACTGGGTTCAAGTATCATTTTAAATGCCGGCATTTATGCAAAACCTTACTTATTTTAAATTTTTCTTTTCTTCCAGTACAACTCACCAGGTAGTTTGTATCAACAACATAAATTTTCAGAGAAAGTCTGTTGTAGTAAGTATTTCTTAATAAAATGTGAAAATAGAAATTAAACGTCTGGGTTTTATTCATGCTTTTAGAGGAAAGAACTGCACACACAAGCTAATTATGTTGTTCAGCTTCTTCATAAGTTATATTTTCTAATCTGATGCCTTAACATGCATCAAATAAAGTACCTTCTAACTGAGAACACTTTAATCTCTGTACAAAAAAGCTGTCTAAATGAAGACCACTGCATTGCAAGTAATATTACAGAGCAATTTACAGTTAAGAATTAATGTTCACACAGTATTGGCTGATCCTAGAGATAGGCTCATAGAGTTTTTTTAGCCTATATGTGAGTTCACTGGGCCCTTGAAGAGACTGATGATTTCAGGCCTAAAGTCACGGAGGGTCTTTGTGAATTTAGATATGTACTTAAATGGATTCTGCTTAAGTTTTAGAAATTTTCTCAAGCTCAGGTACCAAAACCTAAATCACAGTGATGAAAAACATAGTGATGCAAATAACTTGAAATCTAGTCAGTAGAGGCAGATTATTTCCAGTAAAGGAAACATGATTGTTCATTCATATTCAGTTGTTTTGTTTTGTTTTGTTTTGTTTTGTTTTATTTCACAGGTGGGAAAATTCATCTGTTAAATAGCAGGAAAGACAATCTACATGTCTAAAAGGGCAAACCAGTTTCCTTTTAAAATAAATATTTTTCTACCAATGATTTTCTTTGAACTGTGCTAATAAGAATTCTTTTATATCTCCCTATTTTGTGAGTTGATAAAGATTTTACAGAAGGTTTTGTTTTGTGTTTTGTAGGGTTATGTGGAACTGACAATATTCCCCACGGTTGCAAACCTGAACAGAATCAAGCTGAACAGCAAACAGTGCCGGATTTACAGGGTCAGAGTCAATGATTTAGAAGCAGCTTTCATCTATAATGATCCAACGCTGGAGGTTTGTCACCATGAGTCAAAGCAGTAAGTGGTGTGTTTAAAATTCTGCAGGTATAGGGTTTTCTGTTGCTCTTAAGCATGACCTATTTTATTTTACTCTCAAGTTTTACCTTGTAGTTTCCTTATGGTGACTTCTAGTATGGTGACCTAATTTTGGGGAAGTATTCCAGCAATAATTTTTCTTCTTTAGAATTTCTTTTACTAACATACCTTTGTACGGTTTTGTAAAAGAATCAAACACTTCTTTAAAAAGTACTTTATAGGGAAAAAGTCGTTGGATTTGAACAATTTGGTTGTGACAGACACTCTGTATTCCTTTGTTCATCACTTATGCAAGAGCTTCAATAATTCAGTTTGCATATACAGTGTTCATTTATGTGGGATGCTGGGTTGGTTATCAGAGCTATGAAATTTTCCTTTGAGTCCTGATACTGAACCACTCGAGTCTATTAGTTCTGTAATTCTGTTTGTTTTGTGGCTTGATATTTTTCTTGTTGTTGCTATTGCTCGTTATGTCAAAAATTCAGAATCCTCATTGCAGGGATTCTAAATTGTTATGAAGTGCTAGAAGTAAAGCTTTGGCCTTTCCTATGGAATCAAACTTCCATTATTTATTTTTGCAGGTAAGAGTATAAGTCTAGCAAGTTACCTGAACTCACTTTGAAATTTGAAAAAAAGTTTCAAATTTATTTACCATCTGATATTGAAGAGCAAATTTAAAAACATGAATCATCCCATGTTTTGGGGAACTAATATGGGAAGGGACTTCAGTAAAAATTTTATCTCTGATTTTCTGTAAGAGAAGCACTATGGGCAAATGTTTTCCCAAAGTATTCTCTTTGATTTACTGAAACTTACTCACACCTCCTTTTGGTTGAATTTACAATTTGCTGACGTGTTAAAGAACTTGTGGTGAGAGTGTTGTACATATTAACAGCAGCTGATATGAAATCACAGAGACCTTTAGGTTGGAGGAGACTCACTGACACCTAGTCCAACTCACCTGCTCATGCAGGGTCAGCTAGAGCAGTTTGCACAGGGCTGTGTCCAGTTGGGTTTTGAGTATTTTCAAGGGTGGAATCCCTGCAGTCTCTCCAGGCAACCTGCTCCAGTGCTGATGACCCTCACAGTAAAAAGTGTTTTCTTGTTTTGTGGTAGAATTTAATGTATTTTAACTTATGTCCACTGACAGGGCCAGAGGCAGTGGGCACAAACTGAAACACAGGAGGTTCCCTCTGAACATCAGGAAACACTTCTTTACTGAGAGGGTGACTGAGCACTGGAACAGTTTACCCAGAGAGAATGTGGGGTCTCCATCCTTGGAAATGCTCACAAGTCATCTGGACATGCTTGAGCTGAGGGGTTGGACCAGATGACCCCCGGAGGTTCCAACCTCAGCTATTCTGTGATTCAGTAGTAACTGGAATCCTGCATAACTTCTGGAAGATGTGAGAAAGGAGCAGCATTTAAAATGATCAGAATGAGGAATCCTTTATGTTAAGAAAGGGATCGGGAGAAATAATTCTATAATTTTGTGCAGAAAGTGGAGTTTTTCTGTTCGAACTATTCGAACTTCATGGAGAATCTTTGCATTTCGTAACTCCTCTGTTATTCATAGTTATGAAAGACAGGGGTCACCAAATATTCGTAACAAAATATTAGTATGCCTCTTTCTGTATCTCAGAAGTCAAAGGCAACATAGGGTACAAACTATTAGATGAAACATGTATTTTTCCTTTGAAATTGGGTAATTTAATATAGCATCTCTGTTCTTAAGTCAGTATTGCAAACAGAAATGCTAGAAATCTAAAAACTCTCCAGAAGTAGGACCTCAAAAAAAAATCATCAGTGGGTTTTCTCTGCCCTTCATTACAAAGAACTGCTTCTAGGAACAGCAGTGGTTTGTAGTAGTCTTTAATCATCTGGTGAGCTCTTCCAAGTTCTCGTTTGTTACGGCAAGTTTAGTGATGATGTCCTTTGTGCCCTTGCAGCTGAACTACAGCAGTTACTTTGAACAGGACACAGATTAGACATGATGTTTTGCCTCTGGTGTTACACACACAGTTACCTTTTGCACGGTTTTCTTCAGTAGTCTGTTGAACTAGTAAATGAGAAGTTGAGATGTTTCTTGGTAACCTGTTTGTTTAAAATAATTTGTTTTCAATCTTTACTTTTTCCTTGTGTATGTAGCAAGTATAAGTTCAAGTTACAAGATTTTATATGCAAGCATTTTCTTTTTTTTTTTAATAATGCTTTTAGTCCCTTAGATGTTTTCTAAAAGAATCCATAAAATCATTAAAATGCATAAAAATCATAAAAGTATTAAAGTTGGAAAAGACCTCTAAGATCATCAAGTCCAGCTGTCAAGCCAGCACACCACCATATTCACCATTAAACCATGTTCCATGTCCACATGTTTTTGAACACTTCCAGGGATGGTGACTCCACCACTTCTCTGGACAGTCTGTTCCAATGCTTTACAACCCTTTCTGTGAAGAAATATTTTCTTAATATCTAATCTGGGGCATAAGTATGTAGAAAAGTCAATTTAATGTACTCTTTTCTACCTTTTTTTCAAAGTTAAGATAGTTTAAAGACTCCTTACTCCCTTATTTAGAATCAGAATTCCATTAAAAATGGAAGATTCTGTATGGAGTGAAGATTAAAAGACTTGCTACAGTATCTCTTACTTAAAAGATTATGTTTGCTGATTGAAGGTGAAAGTTAAGAGAAATGGTTCATTGCTGATGCTGTGCAAATTTTGGCATGCAAAAAATATAGTTAAAAAGGGTGGAGAAATTGGAGATTAAAAAGAGCTTTATCTGTGCAATTGTTTCTGCCTCACTTATAATATTCTTTGCTACTTCTTGGGTGAGATGTCAGACTGTCTATGTGTTCTGAATTTAAATATTCAACGTTTTCAGTTCAAATAATACTTTCAGGTTTTATCATCTGTTGCTGCAAAAATCATTGACACATGGTCTCTGTCATTTCACATATTCTGTGTTGCAGGAGGTGAAACAATTTTTTTCAATCTTGTATGTTGTCCCTTTTGAATATCCCTCCCTAAAAATCGCTAAAATTTGTAGGAAACATTAGAAACTGTTAATTAGTGCATTAGGTATATTTTCAGCTTTGATGCCATTGCCAGTTTATCTGTCAGTCCCAAACCACAGTTTCAGGTAACAAGTGAATGAAGTTTTAGAGGCTTATCTAGAAATAAAGTCAGACTTCCATCTTGTAATTTCCTTGGGGGGCTTCAGGACAACATGGCTTTTTATATCAGAATAGAGGGATGAACTCCGATAATGCAGTCGCTTCCTCCCTGACTGAGCAAACACCCGAGTAGCGCTGTAAGGTATGAAACTGTTCACACTGCTTTCCCATGTGTACACAAGGTGGCAGAGAATCCCATTGTTGCTTGTACTTTTCAGGAAGAGTTTGAAATCTTGTCAAGACTGAAAACAGTGTTGAAGAACGTCTCTTCAGGTCATGTTTTAGGGCTGCTGTTTTTGAGCTGTCTCTGTCCTACTTATCTTCTTTCTTTTCCTTGTAATTTGTTGCTTTCTTGATTCTGTCAATATAAAGGAAGCAGATTTGTTTTTTCTGGGCTATAATATGTAGAAATCCTACAGCGTGTGCTTTAATAATGAGACAACTGCTTGTATCTCAGCCCTATTTATTTAAAACTGGCAAGATCTGTTTTTTCTTAATCTTGTGGGTGAGATTGTAAACTGTTAAATAGGTACAGCAAAAGTTCAGAGTTTTGATGTAGTGGTTTGATCTGTGGTAAGTGAAGTTTGTGATGATCCTGCTGGTGCCTGGTTATGTGCTTCACATGTTTGTGGGATAACTGGGATGCCAGGCTGAGAAGCTACTGCATTTTGTTGTTACTTCTGTGTAAAGGAAGCTGTGTTTTTGCATAGCTAGCTAATGTGTACGTAATGTGTTTCTGTGCATTGCATGTTCATTTGCCTTTTTTCTAGCTGGAAGCCTGTAGTTTTTAAATATAAAAAATATGAAGACGTTTTGATATTCTTGGTCTTCACTCTTGCTTTAGCTACAAGCAGCAGTAAGCTGTGATAGAGCACAATGTGCTAGCCTTCAGGGCATGTCTCTCTTGCAGTGTTTGTTCTTCTGAGAAGTCAGTGATCAAGCCTTTAGCCTTTGCACAAAATAGAAAAATTTCTAGTGGACTGAGTATGTGCTGCTTTACTGCAGTAAGTAGCCTTCATTTCCGCTGCTTGGATGCCTCTAAAATTGTAAATTCATTGTAGACTTCATGAGAAATAAATGAAGTGTCCTGGTTCCAGCCAGGACAGGGTTAATTTTTGTGGTAGCTGGAAGGGGTTGTGGCTGAGACCCGGAGGTATTCTGTACCACCTCACATCATTTTCCAGGGATGGGTGAAGGACTTCCTGCCAGGTCAGTGCTGATGTAGCAGGGTATTTTGTGTTGTTGGGGATTTCTGTGTGAATCCTTTGCCTCTTTCTTGTACCCTCTGTCATTAGTATTGTTGCTTTTACTGTTGGTTTTCTTATCTTGCTATTTCCAGTATATTGTTCTTATCTCAACCTGGGCTCTTTACCTTTTGTGCCTCCAATTCTCCTCTCCAGCCAACCAAAGGGGGAGGGGGAAGTGATCAGTTGGGACATGGTTTGGAGTGTTTCCATGGGAACACTAAATTGGGGAATACCATTCCTAAAACACAACAGCCTTATTTGGTGCCTAATGTTGGGTACGGAGAGTTGAGATAACAAGAGGTCTGTGTAGAGTGGGTTGGAAACAAATTTATCTAAGGATTTGTTGTATCAGGTAGGGAGCCACTGGGTACAATGTTGCTTGGTCTGTTCATGTTGGTGAGGTTCCTAACCCTGAATATGTTTCTATATATGCACTATTTGCCCACCATGGTGCTCTTTTTCAGAGCAGGAGAGGGATCAGGATTGCTCTGTTTTTGTATTGTGTGATATCAGCTTATGACAGGATAACACCAAGGGCAGTGAGGGCCATTTGGGATGTGTATTCAGTGTTGCTCTCCAACCCTTACCTCAGGCACTGCCTTTGGGAGTCCATTAATAACTGTAACCAGTCTGTGGGGAGAACTGGGGAGGACGATTTTTTCCCCAGCTTTTCACTCCCTTTTTCTCCTTCAGACCTGTTACAACAGCTTTTGACAATTTTGATTTCCTTTGGATATTAAGGAAAGCAGACCAACAGGCACTGTGGCCACTCCAACTGCAGCTGAGCCAGAGGAACAACCTGTGCAGGTAGCAGTCACCCCTATACTGAAGAAGGAATCCAAGACAAAATCAGTTTGCTTAGTGAGGGATAAAGAGGAAGTAGGGCACTCAGAACAGGAGGAAGAGGCAGTGCCAGAGTTAATTAGCTGATCCCTATCCCCAGGTGAGCTGTGAGAAAAGATTTTAGCTACCAGTGGCGTGAACTTCTGGTGACCTGGCTGCTCCAATGCTGGGATATCACAGCCTTCAATATGAAACTAGATGGTACTGAAGCCAAGCAACTGAGATCCCTGTCCCAGGATGTGGGCATTGACAAGGAGACTGGGAAGAGGACAGAAACTCAGCCTCTGGAGGCAACTCCTGCCAAGCATGAGGGAAAGACATTCTCTCAAGGATGATCTAGTACAGCACATCACACCCACAAGAGTATAAGGCTTTAGTTGACACCAGCACACAATGCACCCTGATGCCATGAAGATATGTAGGGGCAGAATCCGCCTCTACTTTTGGGGTGACAGAGCGATCCCAACAGCTGACTGTATTGGAAGCCGAAGTGAGCCTGACTGGGAATGAATGGCAAAAACAACCCATTGTGATTGGCCCACAGGCCCTGTGCATCCTTGGCATAGATTACCTCAGGACAGGGGAAAATAGAGAGCTGAATACCTTACCTGGTCTCTAGAGGACCCTTCTGCTGTGGGACTGCTGAGGATCGAAGAACAGCAGCTTCTGATTGCTACCACAGTAGTGCACTGTCAACAACACCGCACCAACCAGGACTCTGTGACCCCCAAGCATGAGATGATTTGTGAACTGGAGAGCCAGGGAGTGGTCAGCAAGACTCTCTTGTCCTTTAACAGTCGCATATGGCCAATGTATAAGTTCTGTGGAGAGTGCAGACTGACAGGAGACTATCATAGCCTGAAGAAAGTCCATCACCACAGAGTGCCGCTGTGCTCTACATGCTGGAACTTCAGTACAAACTGGAGGCCAGGGCAGCAAAGTCGTGCCACCATCAATACTGCCAATGCATTCTTCTGCATTCCTTTAGCAGCAGAGCAGTTCTGCAGTTTGCCTTTACTTGGAGGAGAGTGTAGTACACCTGGAACTGACTGCCCAGAGGGTAGAAACACAGGCCCACTATTTATCATGGACTGGTCCAGACTGCACTGGGAAAGGGTGACGCTCCAGTACATTGCAGCACATTGATGACATCCTCGTATGGGGCAACACAGCAGAGGAAGTTTTTGAGAAAGGGAAGAAGAGAATCCAGATCCTCCTGAAAGCTGGTTTTGCCACAAAACAAAGTAAGATCAAGGGACCTGGCCAGGAAATTCAGATTTTAGGAGTAAAATGGCAAGATGGATCTTGCCAGATTGTAATGGACATGGTTAACAAAATAGTATCTATGTCCCCACTGAGCAGTGAGAAGGAAATACAGGGTAGGTGCTGTGGGTTTTTGGAGAATGCGTATTCCAGATTACAGTGAGGTTGTAAACCCTCTTTATCAAGTGACCTGGAAGAAGAATGATGTAAGTGGCACCCTGAATAACAACAAGCTTTTGAACAAATTAAACAGTAGATTGTTCATGTGGTAGCTCTTGGGCCAGTCAGGACAGGGCAGGATGTGAAGAAGTGCTCTACACTGCAGCCAGGAACTGCTGGTGTTCTGGAGCTGGGGATGCAACAGATCTGAGGCCTGTTACATCCCAGCTGCAAAAGAGATCCTGATTTGAGCTGCTTCAGAAGTGATTGGCACTGAAGCACAGCTGCTCCTGGCACCTTGACTGTAAGTGCTAGGCTGGATGTTCAAAGGGAAAGTCCTTTCCACACATCATGCCACAGATGCTACGTGGAGTAAGATCACTCTGGTCACACAGTGAGATAGAATAGGAAACCTCAATCACCCCCAGGATCTTGGAAGTCAATACAAAGTAGCCTGAAGATGAAAATTTCAGACTACCATCCGAGGAGGAGGAGAAAAAGGTGACACATGATGAGGAGGCCCCACCATATAATTAGCTACCAGAAAATGAAAAGTGACATGCTCTTTTCTCATGTTTCTTGCTGTATTGTAGCTCTACATCAAAAATGAGAAGCTGCCACATGGAGTCCTACATGGCAGGTCACAGAAGCTGTTGGGAGACAAGGCGGATCAAAAGGTTGCAGAGCTGAAAGCTGTCCAGCTGCCTTTAGGTATTTCTGAACAAGCAAAATGGCCAGTGCTCTACCTCTGCAATGACCCATGGATGGTAGCAAATGCTCTGTGGGAGTGGCTGGACTAATGGAAAAAGGCCAATTGGCATTGCAGAGGGAAACCCATCTGGGCTGCTGAATTGTGGCAAGACATCGCTGCCCAGGTAGAGGAGTTGGCTGTAAAAGTACATCTCGTAGACACACACATACCCAAGAGTTGGGCTGCAGTCTGTAAGGCTGAGTTGTATAACACTGATTGTTCAACGGGACTGCTACTGTATGCCAGAACCACTGTGGACAATGAATATCTGCTCCACATACACCAGTCCGAGCTCCTGGTGCACCCTGCAACCAACTGACAGCACTCCAGCCTTCCTGCCCTGGAAGACATCTAGGATGGACAGAACTCACAGTCATGGACTGAATGAGCTCACCAGACCTCTTGGAGGGATGGCCATCGGCTATGGAAATGATACCTGTGCTTGTGTATGCATATATATGAGTGTGTGTATCCATATACACATACACGTGTATAGTAGGAAGGTGCAGGATTTGGGGATGACATAGATGGTATAAAATGAGGGGTGGGTAATGTCCTAGTTCTGGCCAGGACAGGGTTAAGTTTTGCTATGAGGGGACATGGCCAGGACCCGGAGGTTATTCTGTACCACCTCAGTCATTTTCGTGGGATGGGGGAAGGGCTCACTTCCCCCTTGGGCAGAGGGAGCAGTTAGGTATTTTTTGAGGTTTTCTGTGGGGTGAGCATTAATATGTGAATTGTTCGCCTCTCTCCCTGTACACTCTGCTGTTTGTATTGCGGCTTTTACTGTTCCTTGTCTTACTTCATTTCTGTTTCCAGTAAATTGTTCTTGTCTCAGCCTGGATTCTTTACCTTTTGTGCCCCCAGTTCTTCTCTCCCGCCCACCCCAGGGGAAGGGGTAGAGGAAGGGGGAAGTGATTGAGTGGTGCGTGGTTTGGAGTGTTGCAGTAGGAACACTAAATTGGGGAATACTATTCCTAAACCATGACACAAAGGTGTAGAGAACTTTTGAAAAAAGAGAGGACAAAGTCCTTAAGCTTGGGCAGGAATGAAAAGTAGGTTTTTCAGTGTGCTAAAGATTCAAATCATTGCCTTATTAATAAATTACATATATGTGTACATATCTATTTAAAATATGCTATATATATATGACATATATGCTGCATCATATATATGTTCCAATATCAAGTGCTAATTCTATCTGGGAAGCAAAGTAAAATAGTAAATGAATTACAGGTAATGAAGAGTAATGAATTGCTTGTAGATCAAAGAACTTACTTTGCCAAGTTGATGTTAAGCACTGTAAGAAGACAGTGCTTTATAGACTACATGTTTAGCACATATGTTTGTAGCAGTGGTGCAGGTAATAGTGAGAAATGCTATGGAAAGCTGACATGGAGCTATTTGGAATCAGTTAGTAGGTTTAAAAAATAAGCGTCTACAGAATCCCTTCTTGGCAAGTTGCATGCACTTGGAGTGTAATTAACTGTGTTTGAGGTGAATTATGATAATAAAATGTATCTCTACCAGGAAGAAAACATGAATGGCCTATTTGTTTTTCCTTTTCAATCTACACGTAGCATCAGGAAAATTTATCCTTATTCCTTGGGCTGTCACTTTTGGCTTGTGTTTTTGTTAAAATAGCCATATCCAGTTTATGGAGAATAGTTCAACCTATGAAAAAATTAATCTGTGGTACTAAGCCTTTCATAGATTCCTTTTATAGTGAATCACCCATTTGAATTAGAGCACTTCACAAAAATAGAAATATCAGAATAGACTTTTCCACAAAATATTAAACTCTGTGGAGTCTACCTTTTTTGCTGTAAAATCATAACCTTTTCCTGTCTCTGAACTCACTGATCTTTGAAGTATAGCCACAAGCTCATCACAATGCTCAAACTTGGAACAAATTCTCACTGATGTATTGGAAAGGGATCCCCTATCAAAAATAGTAGTTTTTCAGAACCAATTTAGATTAAAATTAAAAACTTTCAGACTTTACAGTCTAAAAGAATGTCACTGTTGTTTGCTGTTGCTAGTTTTTTTAATTACTAATATAGTTCTTAGTCACGCAGTCTTCTTTTGAATATAGTTTTTCCAATGGTATTTGTTTACCTTTCTGCCATTTGAAGATAGATTAAAACAACATTGGCTAGGGTGTTTCTTTGATCCCTCAGTATGACAGATCAGGGAGGTAAACCAGCTGAAAGCTGCCTGAAAAGAAAAAAAAAAGACTCTGTTTCCATTTTGCCCTGTGAGGTGGATCCCCACAGGATCAGGTGAACAGTTGTCTCCTTAGTGAGTGAGGGAGTGGGAATGAGTGACTGAGACCAGGAGACAGCACATCAGCTGGTGTTTAAGTGGGTTTGAATTGTTCTGGAGCCATAGCTGAAGTTATGGTATATTCCAGTGTACAAATTCAAACTTTTGCATTTAAAACTTGTTGGTGTTAGATCCTATCTCTAGGTACACTTCATCTGTGAAAAAGGAAAAAAAATATATTAAGACCTGAGATTTGGGTGTTTCTCTGCTCAAGTGGTCCCATTTACTATTCATGTCTGATTTTCAGAAGCTTCCAAGCGAAGTAGACAAGTTTACTGCTCCTGACATTCTCAGTCCTGGTAGTGGTGCCAGGGAATTTGTGCACTATTATTGCCAAAGATGAAGAACTACATGAAAATATGTTCTCAATATATTTCAGTGTTTTAGCAAAGTTTTTTATATATGGAAGACTAAGAATATTAAACGTCGTGTTTGACATAGCTAGACTTACAGAATGATGCTGGCATGGTTAATTACACTTCATTCTTCCAAATAAGGTACTGTAATTTGGGTTGATTTCTCTGTGGGCGGCGAATAGAGAATGGTTAGATCAAAGCAAAATCCTGAAATGAGATCATGTCTACTTTGTGTGGACTTCAGATTCCACGGAAGGTGGAGTCTCCAGCCGAGAGTTAATTTACTCCATTGTGGTATAGCAATCTTGCGCCTGGGTCAGGGCAACCCCCGTTATCAGTACAGGTTGGGGGCTGAAGGGATTGCGAGCAGCCCTGTGAGAAAGACTTTGGGATGCTGGAGAATGAGGGGCTCAACATGAGCCATCATGGTGTACTCACAGCCCAAAAAGGCAACCCTGTCCTTGGCTGCCTCACTGGCACATGGGCAGCAGGGTGGGGAAGGTGATTCTGCCCCTCCCCTCAGCTCTGGTGAGACCCCACCTGGAGTGCTGCATCCAGCTCTGGGGTCCTCAGCACAGGGAGGACAGGGACCTGTTGGAGCAGGCCCAGAGGGGGGCTATGGAGATATCAGAGGGATGGAGCACCTCTCTGTGGGGAAAGACTGAGAGAGCTGGGGCTGTTCAACCTCAAGAAGATACCGCTCTGGGAAGATCTTATTGCAACCTTCCAGTACTTAAAGGGGGCTTATAAGAAGGACAGGGACAGACTTTTTAGTAGGGCCTGTTGCAATAGGACAAAGGGTCATGGTTTTAAACTAAAGGAGGGTAGATTCAGACTAGATATAAGGAAGAACTCTTACTGTGAGGGCTGTGAAACCCTGAGATTAGTTTCCCAGGGAGGTAGTAAATGCCTCATCCCTGGAAGCACTGAAGGTGTGGTTGGATGGGGCTCTGAGCAACCTCATCTAGTGCAAGATGTCCCTATTATTGCAGGGGGATTGGACTAAATGACCTTTAAAAGTCCCTTCCAACCCAAACTCTTCTGTGGTTGAATCTTTACAAGTCTATGGGACCAGATGGGATCCACCCAAGGGTGATGAGGAAGCTGGCAGAAGAGCTTGCCAAGCCGCTCTCCATCATTTACCAGCAGTCCTGCCTTACTGGGGGGGTCCAGAAGTTGGAAGTTGGTGAATGTCACACCGATGTACAAAAAGGGCTGCAAGGAGGACCCGGGAAACTACAGGCCTGTCAGCCTGACCTCAGTGCCTGGCAAGGTTATGGAGCAGATCATCCTGAGTGCAATCACACAGCACCTACAGGATGGACAAGGGATCAGAGCCAGCCAGCACAGGTTTAGGAATGGCAGGTCCTGTCTGACCAACCTGATCTCCTTTTATGATCGGGTGACCCACCTGGTGGATGAGGGGAAGGCTGTGGATGTGTCTGTCTGGACTTGGGCAAAGCCTTTGACACTGTCTCCCATAATATACTCCTGAAAAAGCTGGCTTGGACAGGGGCACTCTGTGTTGGTTTAAGAACTGGCTGGAGGGCCGGGCCCAGAGAGTGCTGGTGAACGGGGCTGCATCCAGCTGGCTGCCAGTCACCAGTTGTGTTCCCCAGGGATCAGTGCCGGGCCCAGTCCTGTTAAACATCTTTATTGATGATCTGGGTGAGGGGATTGAGTTTAGCAAAGTTGCAGAGTACACCAAGCTGAGGGGGAGTATCAATCAGCTGGAAGGCAGAAGGGCTCTGCAGAGGCACCTGGACAAGCTGGAGGGATGGTCTGATTCCCACGGAAATAATCCAAGTGCCAGGTCCTACACTTCGGCCACAACAACCCCCTGCAGGCTAGGGACAGAGTGGCTGGAGAGCAGCCAGGCAGAAAGGGACTTGGGAGTTTGGATTGACAGGAAGCTGAACATGAGCCAGCAGTGTGCCCAGGTGGCCAAGAAGGCCAATGGCATCCTGGCCTGCATCAAGAACAGTGTGGCCAGCAGGAGTAGCAAAGTGATCCTTCCAGTGTACTCAGTGCTGGTGAAGCCACACCTGGAGTGCTGTGTCCAGTTCTGGGCCCCTCAGTTCAGGAAAAACATTGAGGTGCTGGGGCAGGTCCAGAGAAGAGCAACCAGGCTGGTGAAGGGACTGGAGCACAAGTCCTATGAAGAGGGACTGAGGGAGCTGGAGTTGTTTATCCTGGAGAAGAGGAGGCTCAGGGGAGACCTCATCACTCTCTACAACTCCCTGAAAGGAGGTTGTAGCCAGGTGGGAGTCGGTCTCTTCTCCCAGGCAGTCAGCAGTAAGACAAGAGGGCATGGTCTTAAGCTCTGACGGGGGAGGCTTAGGTTGGATATTAGGAAGAAATTCTTTAGAGAGAGGGCAATCAGGCATTGGAATGGGTTACCCAGGGAGGTGGTGGATTCACCGTCCTTGGAGGTTTTTAAGATGAGATTGGATGTGGCCCTTAGTGCCATAGTCAGTAACCACGCTGGTAGTGGATCAGGCATTGGACTTGATGATCTCAGAGGTCCTTTCCAACCCAGCTGATTCTATGATTCTGTGATTTCTGTGTTTGTGTATTAAGGCCAAAACTCTAACCTGTAATATTTTATGTGATATTTACAAGTGCATAAAAAACCCATCTTCCTATCCATCAAGCTAAGGGAGGAAAAATACCAATGCCAAGCTAAAATCTTACTACATTTAGAAAAGGAACATAAGAACAAAACTGCAATATATGAGGAAGCAGATCTTCAAGACAGATCTTTAGAAAAAAAGATACAAACTTAACCCAAAATTAAAAAAAAAAAACAAAAACAGAATTTTAAACTTCTAGCCTAATAAATGTAAATATTACTCTTATTGGCTGGAAAAGAACACTGAGCATTTCTCAATTTATTGAGGATTATTGCTGCTTAAGTATTTTTGATCATGGATCACTTCTGCAAGAGCCACATTTAAAGTTCTGGTTGTTGAAATGTAAGCTTTACTCCTTTTCTCTTCTTTAAAAACAAACCAAAACATGTGGTTGAACATGCACCTTGAAATTCAGTATAGAAATTGTATATCTGGCGAAGTTGTTTTTTATGGTTCAGCACAACTGCAGTTTAAGAATTAACTGGGTATTTCTGACAGGAGGAATCTCAACTATTTTTCCAACGCCTATGCTGCTGCAGTCAGTGCTGTGGACCCAGATGCTGGAAATGGAGAACTCTGCATTAAGGTTCCCTCGGAGCTGTGGAAACATGTTGATGGTAAGGAGACCATACTAAAAGCTTAATTTAAGATGCCATAGAGTTCTTAGCTACAAGTTTGCATGGGATGATAGTAGATTTAAATAAGTAGAAGTAGTGTTACATTATTTTATGAAATTTTGGTTACTGTTTCCTTTTTCATCACCTGTATCTTTCCACTTGAAATGTGAAAAAAATACCTTCACACTTCTTGGTAATATGGAGAAATGGTAGCAAGATTTCTTAACACTCTTTACAAACATACTCTTGGGTGGTCATGACCCCAGAAGAATATCTGAGGAAGTGGGAATAATGTAGTATATTAGGTGCTAAATTGTAATTTTGAGGTTACTCACAATGCATATGATCCAACAGAGAAAATAATTTACACAGATATATCTATATCCATCTTCATACAAATCTCTATCAATTTTATCCCACTTCACTTTGAAGAATGATCATTTTAAAATTGATTCAGTAGTGAAAGTAGACTGCTTTATAAACTGGCATACTAGATCTTGGGGTAAGCAACTGTTTGAATAAATTACCCTCTGGTGTTGACTGTTTTCTTACGTGGATCTAATTAGTTTCTTGTATAATTTTCTTACATGGCTTAATCAGTTTTTCCATGGATTTGTGAGACTTGTGAGAAAATAATAACAACATGAAGCTGACTCACACAGTGTTATCAGATGCAGCTTAATGGGACATTAAGCCATCTTTGTTTCTTTTAATTTTTGCCTAAGTTCCTATTGCTTTATTTGCAAGCCTAGAAAGGAAAATATTCAAGCTTGTATAATTTCACTTTTCAAATTTGAATGCCAAAGTATGGTGAGACTTGTGGGATAACTTTCAGTGTATGCTTGAATTTCTTTTCTTGCCAGTCTATTCATAGGTGAAATTTCTGTGAAACTAAACCAAAACAAAGACACTTGAGTTACAGGAAAAGCATTAGCTATAATAAGAGGTTTTAAGCAACTGCAGATGACAATAATATGTCTTTTAAGAATGTGCCTTCTACATGCAGTTTTTGTAGAACATTATTTCAGCAAGGTACAAAGGAGATCATGGTTAGGGTGTAAAGATGATTTACTGTTGGGAAATTGGAAGATTAAATGTAGTTCTGATTGCAGCTATTATTAATTAATAAAGATTCTTATAAATTCATATCCTGTAAGTTATGCTTAGGAGGTCTCAGATTTTAAGCATTTGAGCTGTACTTTTTAAGTGGACCCAGAAGTCCATGAGAATGAAGTGAACACATAATCTTGAAAGACCAAGAGTCAAAAACTGAATTATTATTCTGAAATAACTTTCATGTAAGTTGCATATATTTACTCCAGTTTTGGTCTTTGTGCTGCAGAGTTAAAAGTGCTGAAGGTGCATATAAACTTTTCTCTGGACCAGCCAAAAGGAGGCCTTCATTTTGTGGTACCCAACATGGAGGGCAACATGGCAGAAAGAGGGGCTCATGTCTTTTCATGTGGTTATCAGAATTCTACAAGGTAAGAAAACTGTCTTTGAATGTTAGACTGTATTTCCTGTTTAGTGTAGGAAATACTAATAATTTCTTTGAATTCTTTTAAGTTTGAAAGATTCTAGAACCTAATTTGTGCTTGAAAGGATCTTACCAATGTGAAGTAGCATCTAATGGCTAGTAATTAGGATGTCTGGTCTTTATAGCTCAGCAGGAGTAATGTCAAAAAAACTCATAAAGCTTTATAAAGTTAATGTGTTGTAGGAGTCAGTATGTCAGCATTCATATATTCGTAAAGTATTTAAGAATATAGTTTGGAACTTGAGAGAAAAATCACGTGGGAAAAAGAGTTAAGTAGAATTATTAACCATTTTCCCCCCAACTTTAACTTTCCCAGATTTTGGTTTCCTTGTGTTGATTCATATTCTGAGTTGTGTACCTGGAAGCTTGAATATACTGTAGATGCTGCAATGGTGGCTGTTTCAAACGGAGATTTGGTGGAAACTGTGTACACCCATGATATGAGAAAGAAGACTTTTCATTACATGCTGACTATTCCAACTGCAGCTTCTAACATCTCCTTGGCAATAGGACCTTTTGAAATTCTTGTTGATCCATACATGCATGAGGTAATAATCTTCATCATAGAGGTCTCCTTTTTTATTTCTTTTAAGAATTACTGACTTTTATGTTGCAGCCAGTATATTTCGGTCAAATGAGGATATGTCTAGATCAACCTCCATTAGTACAGTTATATGATAAAGCTTGTCTGGTAATGCTTGTATTTAAATTTATCTCCAAAATAAAGCCTTTGAATGAATAATAACTCTGTTTCTGTCTGAATTTATGGGGTGAATTTAGTTGGAGTTGGGTTTTTTCTCTGTTATGTAATATGTTTTATGTATTTGAATATATTTGTAGGCCTTCTAACAAATTCTCCTGTGTTTTGTAGGTGACTCACTTTTGCTTACCACAACTTCTCCCGTTGCTCAAACACACCACGTCATACCTTCATGAGGTGTTTGAATTTTATGAGGAGATTCTTACCTGCCGCTATCCATACTCCTGTTTCAAGACTGTTTTCATAGATGAAGCTTATGTTGAAGTAGCTGCTTATGCATCCATGAGTATTTTCAGGTTAGTATTTGAGAAAATGACACCACAGGCCTAGAAGCTCTAGGTCCAAACCTGGTGAGAAATATCTGAAAATCTAGTTATTTCTGTAGCCTGAGTTTTGGGCTCTCTAGTTTGAAATGGCTCGTTTTTATTGGCATTACAAGCTTTTAACACAATTGCCATTTTTATCTGTTTTAAAGTGGTTGGATTTGAATTTACTTTAAGAAAAAACTGGCAGTGATTTTCCTTCGAATTAGAAATGCCATGCATTAAATATTTGATCTCAAATTAAGTGCAGAAGTTTGGTTGTGTTTTACTTTTCTTCAGCTGGAATAGGAGCAGGAATCCAAAGAGAGTTTCACCAATTACCCTATTTAGCCTCTACACAGAGATTGTATATGGATGTATATACTGACCTCCTGTATAGCAGGAGATCTGCCTGATTTATAAGATTACTTTAAAAAAGATGTTACTATCTCACTGCAAAAACAGTGAATGAATTATTTTATTTATTTTAGCTTTTAAAACAGGATCTCTTGTGTTTCTTTGGAGCTGGTGCTCATGTTGTGTTATTTTCTTTTTATGGGGGTCCAGCACAAATCTCTTGCACAGCGCAATGATTATAGATGAAACTCCACTGACGAGGAGGTGCTTAGCACAGGCCCTGGCCCAGCAGTTCTTTGGATGTTTCATATCCAGAATGTCCTGGTAAGTATTTTAACTTAGTGTTCTCTAGAAAATGGGAAAAATCTAGGAAGCTAAAATTTTAATTTGCATATCACATTTTATCAGCAAAATAAGCAACACTCAAATTGTAGAAGAAAGGAAGAAAAAGGAAACAAAGTAATAAAACCAGCTCAATAAATGAAAATCCGTTTTGTTGTTGTTTGAAAGGAGAATGTGAGAAATAAAAGTTCCAAAGCCTGTAGAGTTTGGATATGTCTTCTTGAATGTTGTAGTGTGCTTTGGCACTAGGACATTTTAGAAGGGAGACTCTTCTACATCATCAGTAAATTTCTGTCAGATATTCTGGGTGAAGAAGTGTAGCCTGCATAGGAAGTACTTACAGAACACAGAACTAATAAATTAAGAAGTTGTTCAGGGAAGACAATGCAGAAATTAGTGTCAAACAGGAAAATTCCTGCTAAGGCGGCTATAACTTCATCACTCAGAAAATTTCCCCAGCTGGCTCTTGCAGTTATGGTCGGTATGAATTTTAAAGCCTTTTGCATACACTTCTTATACTGGGGACAATTAGCCCATTACTTTTTTTCCTTGCAAAAGTGTATGTCCCAGAGTATCCTTATCTTAAAAAAGGAAATCAGTGTTCTTAAATTGGTGTTCATTCTATAATAATTTCTCTTGCTCTTCTTTATTTGTAGCCTACTTCCATGGTGAAGACAATTTTTTGTGTTTTTCATGGTTCCCTTTTTATATGTTCTTGTTTTATTCGCCTCATTGTACCCTGTGTATCATTCTTCTGTTTACAATTCTAGCTCTTGTTGTAGTTTTTGTCCATCTTTTCCTCTCTTAGAATCGCAGAAGAAGTGTTTAAATGGGTATCCTCCAAATTATGAGATAGGTATTTTGTTTAGTTGCTGTCCAAATCTTCTGCATTGAGATGTTTATCAAGCATTTAAAATTGTATAGATTAGCAGTTGCTTTAGCTTTAGTATCCATTTCCACCCATTTATTATTACTATTTCAGCTAAAATAGTTTGGGTTTATATTTTAATCTGGATTTCTGTGGTAAAAGTTCAGTTTTCACTGACTTTTCATTTCATTGGTCCCATCCAGGTGCCAAGATCCATAAATTGGTTCACAGCTCATCAGACTCCTATTTGACTTAGAGAAGTTACATAACCTGTTAAATGTTGTGGCTATTTTTGAGCTGGTCAAAAATACCATCCCCTACAAAATATCTTTTGAAGTGATGTAATTCTTGCTTCTTTCTTATAGGTCAGATGAATGGGTGCTAAAGGGAATCTCTGGTTACATTTATGGCCTTTGGATGAAAAAAACCTTTGGTGTTAATGAGTATCGCCACTGGATTAAACAGGTAACATCATAATAGTAACATTTTCTATGCCTTTTAGATGTTTTGCATTGAAGAAGATACAGTATAAAACCAGAATATAAAACAGCTTTTCATTGCAATCTAAAGACATGTTTAGTAGTGACAAAACTTAGAGCTAAAATATTTTTACCACTTTCTGCAAGGAAAACCCCCAAACATAGGAACCAAAATACATTTTTCTGATGCCATATGAATAATGAATAATAATTTTCATTGTCTCTCTGTGCAATTAGTTTTCCTCTTTTTGTTTGGTCTTCTACACCAAAAAAAAGGTCAAAAAAGGTGTTACTTTTTGAATACATAGAATGTAGAATTCATAACGATATGTATTTGGTGAATTCATTATACTGTGGTGGCCATCCATATAGCTCAGAAAGGCTCCAGTATTAGCTTAGATCAGTAGTGGATCAGGTAACTTTTAATATCATTGAAGTGCTAGATGAAATAATGAAACAGTAAAAAATCCCTGTTGAAGGGATTTCATGTCTTGGAAAAGAAATTTCTGTCTATAGCTTACATTTCCAAATGTAATGCTCTGAGACAGATACTTTCCAGTGATAGCAGCAGTGACTCCTCATCCTTTGCCAGTAGCATTCATTCACAGAAAGATGTGTAGCTTCATCCGCTCATTACATTCTCTTCCTCTCCCTATTCCAAAAAAGTAAATTGCTAACCCCATGGGCTCCATTAACATCCCTTACTCATATGGGGACCCAATACCATATCGTTGTCTGCCTGCTGTTCCTTCAGCTCCCCACTCGTGTGCTGTGTGTGCTCAAGGTGTGGGTGCTGCAGGGAACAGCCCAGCTGGCTGCAGGTCTGTTGCAGAGTTCACCACTGTGTTGTCCCCCAGGAGTTGCTAAGGATGTCCACATAGATCTGAGAGGTGCTACTGTCACAGCCTCCTGTTCTGCCCTTCCTTCTTGGAATGTGTTACCAGGGTATGAAAGTGTGTCAGTTTATATGAATCAATAAATATCAATCCATATCAACATTTGAAAATTCTTTAATTAACACTGGGTTGCAGACAGACATCGGTTTACACTGATTTGATTAATGGTGACTGTTGAGTGACAGTGAGCCCGTGCAAACATCTGGCCTTAAAGTGTGCTTGTTAACATGGGCACAGCATCACACAAATTCAGATTCATGTTCCTGTGCAGAGCTTGGGCCAGATATGTGCGTATATATATATATATATATATATGTATATATATATATATATTCATATCTTAAATATTTAATTTTATTTATGTATATTTTATATGTACATATATAGAGAGAGCTGTAGTTGCTCTCTTCTGCAAGGAAATGCTGATCACTTTTATTCCTTTTGGTTAGACACAACTTATTTATTGAATAATAATACTTTTTAGCTATAATGTAGTTCAGTATTGTTGTGGGTTGACCCACTGTCCAGACCCAGAACAAGTATTAACTGCGAATTTCTACTGGTTTATTATTGTCTGTCGTGCAAGGAACACATCTGATTTTAAAATATTCTCTCTTCGTAAATAAGGTTAATTAGGAGGTATGGCTTGAACAATGATAATAAAAACTTTCTTGTCTTCTTTAAATAATTGCTCTTGAATTATGCTTACTTAAGTATGTTGTTCTTCTTAGGAGTTAGATCAAATAGTGGCATATGAACTGAAGACTGGTGGAGTTTTACTGCATCCAATATTCGGAGGAGGAAAAGAGAAAGACAAGTATGTTTATTTAAGCTGCAAGTCATTGCAGGGTATGTTTTTATGGGACCATTAATACATGCCTTGGGTGTGCTGTGTAGCACAAAGCCAAAGGCTGAAGATCTTGAGCTGCCCAAGGCATGTATTACCAGTCTCATAAAGCACATCTTGAGAATATTGTAATAACTGTGGTTTTATTTGTCTTTCTTTAAATCTCAAAGGGAATTAATTATAATGAATGTTTTTAATGCTGTTACGAAACTGCTTTTTAGTAAGAGGATAAGAGAGAAGAATATGATTCCAGAATTTTGACCTGAGCTATTTCTGGAGAGGGTACTAGTTTTCAGGCTTTTTAGAATATCCTCAGCTTTCTATTTCTTTGTTCTGTTTTCTTTCCACTCTCAAATATCACCTTTTAATTTTACGCTGAGATTTCTTAATATATTTAGGGGGAAAAAAGTACTAGATCAGTGTACTGTAAAGAACTATTGGTTTCCAGTGTGAACAGGCTGGGTTTTTATTTTCCCAGTAACTGTAGCTTCAGTATTTTTAGTTTAAAATTATTCCCCTTACCTCTATTATAATACTCCAATACTACTACCCACTGAGTAATATGAACCACTGGAGGTAGAAAAATATTACTAGATGTCAGATCAGTAAAGTTTATCTAGGTTTCAGTGACAAGCTTTTGCTGGGTTTTACTTTTGTTGCATAAATTGATCTAGTTATGACACAGCCTCACAAGGACTTGCTCTTTTTACACTCACAAGCAGCATGTGCAAAACTGTGAGGTTGAGCCTGTGGGAGTGGGAGAATATGTGATTTTGTCTTTACTGCAGCAGAAGCCCCTGTTTGTGAAAATACAACCAAAATATATATAACAGTGGTTCTCTTGCATTTGATTGTATGCAAATCCAAATTTTGTAAATTTAAAATTAAAAACTCTGAATTTAGAACTGAATTAATTATGACAATCACTCATTTAAAATTTGAATGGTGATTTTTTTTTTTTTTTTTGGTATATGAAGAAAGTGTTTTCTGAAGTCAGAAATAGGACATGTTGTCCTATTTCACTTGAGCCAGGTGAACCCTCAGCAATTTAGTTTACTGTTTGTTCTTTTATGCAGACCAAGGACCTGGGTGCTTTTGTTACACATACATCTGAAAAGCAAATTACAGTTAGCAACAGTCATTTTATGGCATGCTGTTGCTTGTGAAGTCTTTTTTAAATGAAAATTTGGGAAATAAGGTCTTGGCAGACTTTTTAATTGGCAGCATTACAGTTCAGCAGCATACTCACCTATACAGAGAAACTAAATTCACAGTAATAGGATCAGATGAAACTAGAGATAAGGAGCACTTGTTTAAAAAAGGGGAATTCACTAAAATCAAAGTCACTTTGTAACTGTTACTTTTATTAATTTCATCATATTTATTCTAGAATTGCTTACAAATAATTGACAAAATCTTGTCCTGATGCTCATAAATGTGTTTCCTCTGTGTGATGTATTACTGGACACTGCGTTTCTACAGTTATTTTACTACTGCACTGTATTACAGCTTGGTCATAATAACCCCAATATCACTTAAATATAAATTACAACTTGCTGTTTCTTGTAGATTGCAAAGTTCCCTTGTATGTAAATTAAGTATATGTTCCTGACTCTGGTAAATGATTTGTATTTAGGGGAAGTATTTTCATAATGATGTCTACAACATTTTTTCTCCAACATATTCTATGCATTTCTTTGTTCTTTTTGTTATGATACCGTTTTCTGCCAAACATGTTTGTGGTACAGCAGTTCTAACTAATAATAATATGAAGAAAATTTGCATTAATTAATTATCTTTTTCAACTAAATTAGAAGTAGAATATGGTAATAAGTCATCAAAGAGAAAAAAAACTCACCTTCTTTCAGACACATGAATTAATTTCTATGCAAAACGGGTTCTTCCTGTTTATGTCTGGTGTAACACAGACACTGCTCTCCAGAGCCCTTGTTCTAAAAGACGAAATCCCAGACCTTGAGCAAATGAAGGAAAGGAAAGGAAACTGCAGGTTAACTGCTGTATGGATGAAAGCTTCAGAACAAAGCTTTGTGGGTTACCTTTTCATTTTGTGTTCTCCTCTCTCAGACTTTGGTTCTGTTCAATTTTGATTGTGCTGGTACCACCCTATACAAACTAAAAAGTTGGAGAAATGTATACAGATATATTTCATATGAAAGAAACTTTCTAACAGGTTTACATTGAATGCTGGGAGTTTGATCATTATAAATTTCCTTGGAAGTGCCAGTTCAGTTTTCACTTTGACAAAGGTTCTAGGTCCATATTGCTAATTTTAATTCTCATTTGGTGCCAATTCAATAAAAGTTTTAGAAGTATAATGATTGAAGAAAAATATTATCTGAAGAAATGTACTAATACTGAATGAACTGCAGAATATAACTGTCAAATGCAAAGTTGCCTCAGTTTGTTTTGTATTTAAATAATGTAACCAGTACCAAGATCAATCAACACTTAGTAAATTTAGGAAGGCCAAGAATGTGAGTCCTGGCTTGGTTATAATTTGCAAGAAAAGAATTTTACCAGAGTCAATCAGCTGTATAATTTGAAGCTGGATAAATAGTTTTTATACTGAGACCAAATTATTATATAATGTCTGAGCCACAACCTCAGCTTCCTCCTTGATTTTCAGTTCTTTGATTGTTGCTAAACCTTCTCTGCCTCAGAACAGAGAACTGTCCAAAAGAACAGGAGAACTGTGATAAAGAGAACTTGCTTATCAGCTAGAAACAGCAAGGAGTAAACCTATATAATTCTTTTTCATATAGTTACTGTACCTAAGAAGGGCTTAGATTAGGGCTTAGTACTTGCTTAGATTTAGAAATACTTTTCTTTTTGTATCTTCTTAAGATGTTTAAACAGATATTCATGAGCAAAGTAAAGTGAATAGAAAGATGGAAAAATTGTTAAGGTACTGCAGCTACCTTGGGTTTTGTCATCTGAAATCTTAAAGGGCTGCAGAGAAGGAGCTAAGTGCTGGTCCTGTCCTGCTAGAGTACTTGCTGCATTATGTCTTTCAACTGCATGGAAAGATTGGTTGAAGTTAAAATGCTTTGTTTAATAGGTCTTTGAAAGTTTGGGAGAGCAGTCCCTTCCTGAGGTAGCTGGCATGAAAGATCAGGCTTACAGCACTTACCTTTGATCGTTACAGTCTGTAAATCATTTCATTCTGTATTGCTGTGCCTTCTAAAATCGTTGGGCAGTTCTGGTGTCTGGTTCATCTGGAAATGGTTTAGTTAGGTTATCTGTAAGTGAGAATCACAGGGGAAGAATCCAGTCTTGAGCCGAGAAATTTCAAGTTGCTGGCATTTCAGTGTTGCAATGGCCAATTTCTAATTAACCACCAACCAGCATAAAATAAATCTGGATTTCCACTTCTTAAGAAGCTGGCCTGACATAGTGTGGGTACAGTTTCTTCAGATGTTTGTTATTCATTCATGGAAAACTGAAATGTTCTGTGAAAAAAAAATAGAAGAAAAAACATAGCACAACGACATAGAGTTGCCACAGACTTGGTTCCTCAATAAAATTAAGTCAGACTTTTAATTACTTGTACTTTGCAAGAGGAGTAGCCTCCTTGAAAGGAGGAAAAAAAAGTCTTATTTTTCTCCAGGATTATGTTTTACAGCTACTTTTTTACTTTGAAACTGGACCATAAGTCAGAATACTTGTGTTCTGAAATGTAAAACTTGGTAGAGAAAATTAATTTTGAAGCTCATCAAAATTAAGTCTTCTGGTGCTTTATTGTTGTACAGCCACTAAGGCTATCGAGAAATCAGTTCTGTTTCTTAAAGTTTAGGGTTTTCACCATTTTTGTCTTCTGATATGGAATGAACTTAAACCATTTAAAATATTTTGCTTATAGTCATGAAGGGTATATGTGAAGGAACACCACAGATAGTTCAAATTATGGAAACAGTGTGGTAGCTGTAATGTGATGCTCTGCCTAGTCTTTCTTGCAATATCTGATTTAGAAGATATCAAGTTTGCCAAAGTATTGAAAGATAAAGTTGCTAACTAAAATAAGGAGAAAGCAGTTGCTTTGGCTCATCACATGAAAGTCTGCTGTGAATTGTAAAACTCCTACTTCTCTTTAGTTGCAACAGTTATTTATTTAAATCCAGAATATTTACTATATACAGTCACTCTTAAAAGGGAAGTGGAGCAGGAAGAACGTTGATTCATTAGTAATTTCCAGAAAGTCACAGATTCCTTGCTCAGTTTGTTCGTGCTGCCACTCTCTTTACAGCAGGTATTGTTGCTATTAGTCTCCAACAGTACTTGCTGGATCCCAGATACAGAACACCCTTGTCACCTCTCTTACAAGTGAGTGGTCATTGCAAGCATTCCAGTATTTATAACTAAAGCTGCATAAGAGAACATATTGTTGGTACAACTGTAAGGTTTGTGCTAGGTCCATTTTAAGTTTCATTCAGTAAAATGCCACATAGAGAGCTGTTTTCTTTTTTTTTTTTTTTTTCAGCCCTGCATCACATTTACATTTTTCTATCAAACACCCTCATACGCTGTCCTGGGAGTATTACACCATGTTCCAGTGTAAAGCACATCTTGTCATGAGACTAATTGAGAACAGAATTAGTATGGAGTTCATGTTACAGGTAGGTATTTAAATGATTGTGCAGAATGTAGAAAACTTCTTGTCTTTAATTGCATTTCTAATCATTAAATGAAGTTTAGAGAAGAACAAAACAGGTCATCATAGGACTCCATTTGTGGTTTCAGTTTTAGGAGAACTGAATGAACATGAAATGTAGGTCATTTGTGCTAGGATAAGGTTAGCTATAAACTGTGATGCATATCTTATAATACTTTTTATATATTGCATGTGCTCTTTAATCTTAGGGTGTTTCATCGGTTTGAGTTGTTGTGATCGGTTGTCAAAACTGAGAGCCCTAACTGATGCTGCTGTGAGCTAATCTCATGAAATTATAAGTAATGAAAGTAATGAGAATCCAGCTTCTGCTCTTTCCACTGTATAAAACTGTCAGTGTTAGATGGAACATAGAAATTTAGATCAGAAGAAGCAGTTAAATAGGAGATTGTAATTTTATTCTGAAAGGCTAAACTTCTGCAGAACTGTAGTTTCTCTTTGCTAAATACCTTTTGTGACATGCCTTACAAAAGATAGGGTGCAACAAATACCCAGTCAGAAATGGAATGATATTTTCATATCAATTTCAGGTTTTGAGGGGGGCTTTAGTTTTTTGTTGTTGTTGTTGGTTTAGGTTTTTTTTAAAGAAAACATGTATCTTGTGCTAGAGCTGTTGTAAGTAGTTGTCAGGTTGAAAATGCAGCAGAGAACCTGATGAATATTTTATTTCTGAAAAAGGAGATAATGATCTGTTTTACTGTAGGTAATTTTTGAACGTTGATGTATTTTTAATGGATTTTATGTGTGCATATATATATATGTGACTCTGAGAAATATATTTGAGACTGCAAATCACAATTGCTATTTTAGTTGCAATTCAACTACAACTAAACATAAAAGCTTATTTTATACATTGAAATATTTAGGGAAAGTTATAACTCTTTTATCATTTTAGGTTTTCAACAAGTTGTTGAGTCTGGCCAGCACTGCTTCATCTCAGAAGTTCCAGTCACACATGTGGAGTCAGATGTTGGTTTCCACATCTGGGTTTTTGAAATCTATCTCAAATGTCTCAGGCAAAGACATCCAACCTTTAATAAAGCAGTGGGTGTATCCTTTTTATTCTTGGTCTGGATTGTTAATATGAGGAACGAATTTGGTTTTGTAACTGGCACTATTAAAGGAATGTGGAGAAAGGTATGAAACAGTTTGGTACATTATTCTGTGAATTAGATGTATATGTGACTCACAGGTTCACAATCTTTTCATCGTCCTTTGGACTATGCTGGCTTTTTTGCGTGTTCTTTACTAGAAGGGATTTCATTAGTTTAAGTTTTACTTTGAAAGAAGCACAAGAACTCTGCAGGAATTTAAGGCCAAATTATACTAAAGGGATTCCAGAGGACACTGCCCATAGAAATATGCTGAAGTCTGACATGGAAAATGCTATAGTCTGGTGCATTTTAATATGTGATTTCCAGTAAATCCCCATGAAATTAGTAACCTAAAGCACAGACTGATAGTTTACAATACACTTGAATAGCTTGGTAGCTGGTGTTAATACTACAATTTCAGGTAAAATAAACCTCTGTGTGTTGACTCTTCAAATTTCAGTAATATTAGGCAAGAAATAGGGTTTCTTATTTTGGACTGATATGAGGGTAAATTTGAATTTGCTCCATTTTACGGGTTTAATTGGTAGTTTTATTTAATGTGACTGCAGGCTGGAATCGTACATGACTGCAGCAAAAACATACCTTACTGTTCTAACAGACATCAACAGTAGGTATTTATATTTAGACATTATTTATCTGAGCTGACTTAACAATGCTCATGCATCTCAATATCTAACTAAAAAGCACTGTATAATTAATATTTATAGAGTAATATGGGAAGTTAGCACTTTATTTGCATTGGAAGTTACTCGTAAAGTATAAATACACATTATTCTCATTTCCATATTTGAGGAAAATACAAGTTCTATATGTACATATATTCCCACTGCGGCTATACCTAAATGTCAGCATTACTATCTGAGCAGGGTGAATCTTACCTACATCTATTCTTTAACCAAAGAAGAATTGTAATTCTCAGATTTGGGGATTTTTCAGCTTCTATTGACCTTGGCCCCAAGGCTTATCCTGTTAACTGTAACTTGCATTTAATCCTATGATTGCAACCTCCCCACTGTGCTTGAAAGTTACATCTGTGACAATAGATTTTCCACCCTAAGACCACAGCAGGTCTTTATGTTGTTTTAGAGGAGATGTTCTTAACTAGCTCTTTCTTCTGCTCTTAACAAGGGCTGTGTTGATGCTGAGTGTAAACCTTGTGCTGAAGAAACCACTAAAAATGCCTTAAACTGTACCTGATGTCAAACACATTCATGTTGTATCCTCTCATGAATGTATGAACTCATACACACACACCGATGTGAATGCTCTCATGACCCAGTTTGAAAAATTGGAATAAAATAACTGAGTTAAATGTAGTGTGGGTAGAAAACAGAAACTAATGTCTACATTTTTCCTTTGGTTTCATTTAACTAAAATATATAGTAAAACAAACCAAATTGAAATTACCGAAGTCTTACTCAATTACTTTCTCTGAGAGCATGTCAAGGACATTGGATGTGGTGGAGTCCAGTATAGTTTTTCATAATTAATTTTTTGTTACTGGTAATTTTCACTGTACTTCAGTTTTTCTCCGTAAGAGAGGATACTGGAATTAAAGAACTGTTTAAAATTAAAAAAAACAAAACAAAGAAACACCAAAACTTCAAAAATCTTGAAAAATTCATGAATGAACATGTTTTCATTTCCTGATTTTATTGGGATGGGAAATTCTAGGAATAGAAAAACATTAAGCAAGTGTAAAGAATTGAGAATTATGTTTGTTTATAACTACTGCACTGTGCACTAGAATTCCTATACTGCTTATTAGGGATCAGAGTGGAGTGGTAAAATTTTATGGCAGCTTTGCATTTAATAGAAAACGGAATGTATTGGAATTGGAAATAAAACAAGACTATACATCTCCTGGGACTCAGAAATACGTGGTAAGGTCCATTTCCCATATTTTACCTACACGTACAAGTTTAATATATACATTAGCAAGCATAATTTTAATGTTAATAACAAAATCTTGTGAACTTGAAGGGCCCACTCAAAGTGACAGTGCAAGAACTTGATGGCTCGTTCAACCATACATTGCAGATTGAAGAAAACAGTCTTAAACATGATATACCTTGCCATTCTAAAAGCAGAAGGTAAGAACTAAAGTACAAACTACAAGGATTTTTAGTATGGATATATGCAAACATACAGTGCATTTAATCATAAATATATGCTTTTTTGAATGTTTGTGTTTATATTTTCTTAATCTTACTAAATAAGATTTACCTGTAAGTGGAGAAAATAGAATTTTTTACTGTTTAGGGACAGAAAGAAACCTTACATTTTATATGCAGTTCTTAATTATAAGTAATTTTGTAAATGTTTTTATAAAGAGATTGTTTATATAGAATGAGTTGAATGAAAACTAAATAATGAAGTTATTCAAAATGCCTTTGAATGGGAATCACAAATAAGGGGAAGACAAATGTAGGCCAGAGGAGTTCCTCAAGGGAACACCCAGGGAAGAAGCACTTGCATAGTGTTCTCTTGAGTGCCAGCACTGTTCAGTAAAACTACTGAGCAAGTAAAGTGACATACTTCCCAAATAGATTCTCTCAGTTTTCTAATGCATTTTCATAGCTACTTTGAATTCTGCTTCTCAAAGTTGTACCTTTGTGTGTAACTGTAAAAATGGTGGGAGTAGAAATTAAAGAAATGGATGCACAGCTCAAATTTATGAATACTTTTTGCTGGTCAGAGCACTATTTTTTAGTGTGGTGAAATACACAGACTACTTTTGCAGGCTTATGCTCCATTTATAAACTTTTATTTGCTGGTCTGGTAAGTAATATATTTTTTTTTTGCCTATTTTCTCTATTTTAATAGAAATAAGAAGAAAAAGATTCCACTGATGAATGGAGAAGAAGTGGACATGGACCTTTCTGCTATGGAGTAAGTTAGCTTGTTGGAGTTTCTCAGTGTGAGTCTGAGTCATGTTCCCCTTATCTAAAGCATGCTATTTTGAAGAATTGGATAATAATCTCGTACTTCATTATATGACTGGCAGATTTCAAGACTATACCACATTTCTGTTACTTCTTTGAGACTTTTCTTCTGTAGCTGAGGAGATGTTAGCAAAGTGTAAAAAGTGTTGGTTAACCACTATAATCATTTTTTATAAAAAATCTTGGGTATGGTAAGGTGATAAAATAAATTACTTGATTCTTACACATTTCCAGTGATGCTTTTCAGCTGACTTTGTAGGTAAAATGTAAACAAGAATTTGCTCAAAACAAAGTAAGGATAGTTTTTGTTGGACTTCAATGGGGGCCATTTAACTGCCCTAAGACAGACAAGGTTCTGAAATCTGTGGTTAATTACAAAAGAATCCTTTTAGATTAAAATAATGATGAAGTGCTTCATACTGAAATTCACACTGGCATTGCTTTCAGTTGTAACTGTTAAACTCTTTGAAAGCAAATTGTTACTCAATGTAAATACCTGCCTTAGCCTCCCTGAGTTGGAGCCAGTAGTGCCTTCAAAAATAATTAAGTTGGTGGTACCTTGTTTTCTGGCTGAGGGAAGTAAATAATCTGCTCTTGAAAACCAGTGGTGTCTCTTTGAAGAAGAGAAGATTGTTTGTCACTTTAAAAGTGTTGGAGATTCTCATAAATTTAACCTCATCTAATATATGATGAGAAAAAATTTTATAATGGGTATTTACATTGAGAAAGTTATTACTATCATAGTTAGTACTATCATTTCTATAAGACAGTTGACATATGAATAGTCTTTTAATTGTATTGAAAAATAATTAAATATTTGTGAGGATTTTTTATCAGTTATGTTCAGGTCACTGTTGCTTTAGACTGAGATGATACTTCAATGATCTTAGAATGATGACCTTTGAACTGGTATATGACTTACACTTTACCTGATAACCTTTTAATCTGTGATGCAGTCATTCTGTTGTCCAGTTTGGACTCCTCTGCTCCAAAAATATAATACATTCTTTTTTATTCATCTAAATCCCATGTATACCCTTTTTCACTGTTCTTTCTTCTCTAGCTACTATCTTGATGGTAATTCTAGATATTCTACAGATGTATATAAAGACATACACCTCATATTTATAATGATGCTCTTTTCACCGTTCCAAACTCTCTCCTAATTCTGTGTCAATATTTTAATGTTGTAACTTTTATGTGGAAAAATAAATAAGAGAATTTATTGCATAGTTTGTGCTTGTTGCCAATAAATTACTTCTGCAGTCATGGTACCATGTGAATACTAAAGCATAAAATGCTTTTTCGGATAAAACACAACTGAGTCATTTTATCTATAGGATAACTTTAATCCTGACTATTGATACTTTCACTTTTATCATCATTTGCATGGTTGCCCGTGTCAGCTTTCAACATCATAGCATGTATGTGGTTGTAAAGCACTTTCACATCTACTGATTAAAAAAAATTGGATGTTTACCATCAGATTTTCTTTCTTGATTTTTTTTTATAGTCTTAACCTTTACAAGGTGATAAAGTGCTTCTCACTTATAACATCTGAGAAAGTAGAATTGAATATACTGAGATTACACAGTAGTTTAACATAAGCACAGATCTGTAGATTAAAAATACTAAAACACTGTGTTCACTTTGATGTATTAGAGGTTTGGACAAATTGCCCTGGCAGGCTGTAGAATCCTAGAAGCAGGAGATTGGACCAGGAGACTTTCAAAAGTCCCCTCTAACCTAGATTTTTTTATGGTTTTTTGAATCTAAATGCTTTACAAATAATTCATATCAAGTTAGAACATCTTTGGAAATTCTATAGTCTTGAAATTTTGTAAGCTATTAATGTTTCTCATGTCTGTCTTAGTGCTGATTCCCCCTTGCTCTGGATAAGAATAGACCCCGATATGTCAGTACTGAGGAAGGTAGAATTTGAGCAGTCGGATTTCATGTGGCAGTATCAGCTTCGATATGAGAGGGATGTGGTTGCACAAGAAGAAGCCATTCTGGCATTGGAAAAGTTCCCTACTCCAGCCTCTCGTCTTGCACTGACTGATATCCTAGAACAGGAACAGTGTTTCTACCGGGTGAGAATGATGGCCTGCTTCTGCCTTGCAAAGGTGAGGTTGTCTGGGTGGGAGTAAGGGAAGAAATCCACTAGACTTTGTAAATGTTTGAAAATGGGTCAAAACTCATCACAGTTCTTAAAATGGTTTGATATTTAGCCTCTTAAATGTATTTGCCAAGTATTTTTAACAGGACTGATTTGAAAGGAAAGCTGTATTATTTTAGTCTGTAAATGGAGACTGCATAAGGCTTTCATAATTGTCAAAATTGAGATGTCAGACATGAAAACCACAAGGGATTTTTCCAGATTTCATTAAGTGGCAGAAATAAAAGACTTTTGTTTAATTTTTTTTTCAGGACCAAAGTATATTTTTTATTATTTTACAGGGAAGTTCCTTGGCCAATTTGTTGAGAAGTCTGAAGTGCTGAAATTTATCTTTGCTAATATGAATTCACATTGATGCTCTATATCGTTTCAGATTGGCTAGGGTCACAAAACAAGCATCAAATTGGGCTACAATTAAATATTAAAAGCCAAATAATTGCCTTGAAAAGGGAAGATCTGTTTTTGTTAGACACAAAATTACCATTAAGAATCAAAATTAGAAAGCCTCATAAAACAACTGGATGATAAAACAGAAGAACAAGAGTTTCTGAAAAGGCATGTTGGTGACGTACTTCTATGGACGTGAAGACATATTTACTGACAATTTGTAGAGTTCAGATTATTGGCATCTTTCTGCTATATTCCTGTTGGGAATAATTCAGTACCTGTATAGAAATAAGTCCTTAGGCCATATTTTAAAAACCAAAATCCAAGAAGTCTTTTTGACAAAGTATTTTAATATTATGAAGCACTGATGTAAAACTGCCAGTGTATGTGCTGGTATTGGTGCTGCCAGTATCTGACTTAAAATATGTGCTTTTTGTAATAAATTCACTTGGAATATCAAAGAGTGTATATCCCACAGATAAATATTTAAAGAACAGTTGCTAAAACATTTAAGTGCAATAGTTTTTTCTGTCTTTACTTTTAATTCTTAGGCAATTGGGCTGCAAATAATCATTACTGGTTTTGTTCAGTTGTAATTGTATGGAAAATCTTGGGTCTATGGATAAGTGGTTGACTTACAGAAAAGTGGATTATAAGGCAAGCAGAAAGTATGGCTGTGACACTGAATCAAGGTGAAGGAGCATGGCAGAACAGAGTTGTACATATGTTTATGTAAGTTTCCTAGGAGGAAAAGTGTAGTAGATTCTGTTACTGATTCCAACCCCAGGGCATTAGCAGGAATGGCTTCCTGTTGTCATTAATTTGTTTGTTTTCTCAGCTTGTAAATATTCAGGATTTGAATTCTTTATAGAAGAAAAAACAAGTTCCTCATGTTTATTTGGGGGGAGGGTTCTTTTTAGTTGATTTGCAGTTTCTAGCTGCAAATCAGCAGCACTTCAGTCTCCCAGCCATAAAGAAATAAAGAGATATGTGTGTATGTCCACACACACACACACACACTGTGCAGAGTCCTTCACTGCAAATAACAAATACAGAGAAAGGAGAAAATAATGTCACAATAGGAATTCCTAGGAGTATGCAGGTTGATTTGCCAGTTTGAATCCATTGCAGTATTGGGGATACACATTAAAGTAAAAAAGGAACACTACCATCAGAAACTTTTCCCTCCCAAGCATTGAGGAGTTTCAAAGCTGTGATGACAGTTACATCTTAGTGCACTTTTTTATGCTATACTGAATTAAATGATGCAGAAAAGGAGTGTACCTGCTGCCTTTTGAAGTAGAAATAATGCAAGACAGGAAGGCAAGCTATTTGCATAATTGTTCAGAGAATGTGCAGATACATTTAATTCAGTGTGTAACATATCAGTAGAGTAAGTAGAAAAATTGGATTCTGTCAATAAAAAGAAATTCAAATGAGTCAGAACATGTGATAAGACCAAAAAATACTGAAAAGATGATGATTTCTGTATTATTGATTAAACTTGAAAATACTGTTGTTCATCTGCAGATTTTGCAAAATGAAATGCTTAAAATAAGTTAATATTTTAAAATGTACACCCAGATATTAATGGAATGGTGAATATCCTGTAAACATATTAAAATTAGGTATTTTGGGGATTGGATTTTATTTGACACTGCTATATAAATTTCCTGTTTGCAGTTTTAAATTCTTCATCGTGGTTTCTAAGCAGTCTCTGGGATTAAGCTTCCTCTGCAGGAAGAGTCATTGTAGCTTACAGAAAATGCATCTTTAATTTGAACACTTCAGTTATTGCAAAGGGAGCATCGAGTCTGACTGCAGTATTTTCCCTCTCTGACTTTCCTTTGAAGGCTGACTTAGTGGGAAAATGGTTTTCAGTACTAAAGCACCCACCTTATACAAGAGCAGTGGTGAAACAGATTGGTGCCTATATTGAGATAGCCTCTTGCTTTTCTTTCACTTACTGTCTGTGTAATAGCTGTTGAAACAAGCTAAATATTTTAGAAGAAAATAACCAAATTCATTTATTTCTGTGTGAGAACAGATTTTTTTCCTTAGCTTTTGGTGGGTCTGTAACAATGGAAATTCCTGCCACATTGTAGGGTGCATTGGTGCCATTTGTTTGTGCTCACACATCAGGCACATTAACCATCAGCAGGCACGGGTGTTCTTGTCTGCAGACTTTCAGTGCTCCATACAGCAAATGTAGGAAACTCAGGATGCTGGGAAGGCACAAAAAGCAGTTTTGTCTTTGTGGAACCAAAGCAGACTATATCAATAAATTGTTCTCAGTGCACAGTCTTTATTAGTAAATTACAATTAAAGTTTGAGGGGACTGCCTTGCCTTTCACTTTAGGGGTGGTCTTTTATTCTTAAGGTGGCTGAGGCCTATTTTAAAGTCTAGGCTGAGGTTACTGGCAGGGTAAATTTGGGAAGTTGGTATTGCAAAATACTCTTCCATAACTGGCTTCCGTAGAGTCAGAAAACTTGGCTTAGTAAACACAGGATTTTCATCTAAAATATATGAAAGAGAAAATAATTAAGAACAGAAGTTTATCATGGAAAGATAATTAGTTGCAGACGTCTTCCAAGTGGAACAATTTTTATAAAATTTACCTTTAATGCGGAGAGGATATATTGGGACTGACAGAAAACTTAGCTAATATAAGATAATACAATGATGAAAATAAATATCTATTTAAAGGAGAGAATGTTCTTGGCAATTATCCTTTTTGATTATGGGAAATGTGTATTTTTCTACAGCCAAACTAAACTTGCAGTGGTCATGTTAATATGATTTCCCTTCCCCCCTGCTTATTCAGATTGCAAATTCCATGGTAAGTACGTGGACAGGACCACCAGCCATGAAGTCACTCTTTACCCGAATGTTTTGTTGTAAGACTTGTCCAAACATTGTGAAGACCAACAACTTCATGAACTTTCAAAGCTACTTTCTGCAAAAGGTAAAATTTATTTTTCTCAATGAATGTTTTAAAAGAATTGTCAAAATAGGAAAATGTTCCTACAGTTGACAGTTACAGGAACCTTGATAGCACAATCCTGCTTTACCCCTTCAATAAAATCCAAAGTAACTAATTCTTTCTCATATGGCTTCTGTTTGTTCCATCTTAGCAAAAAAAAACAATTAAAAATTTTTAACATTTTTCTTCTGAGTAGCTGAAGTTAAACTAACAATTTCTTCAGAAGAATGGAGTGCATAAAATAATTATTTACAATTATTTGTGAGCTCATTCTTAAATAGCACTGTAAAAAAACTACTAATTTTATCCTTTAGGTGAATTCAGCACTGCTTTTTTTCTTTAATAGCAGTTATAATCTCGTAAATCTTAAATTGGTGGTCTTTTTAGTCCAAGGCACTGTATAATCCTACTTACCCTCTTCTTTCTGTTGTCGACATCATGTATTGCAGCAGCTTATTTTGGTGTTAGTACGGGGTATTTTACTGGAACCTATAGTTTTTGGTTGTGTAGTAGATAACAAAATTTATTACAATGGTTTTCTCTTAAGATTCACTTTATAATTATTGTGTGGTTGACTTATTTCATAGATTTCATATCACTGATTATATAGAAAACTCAAATTTTGTTTTTCGACTCCGTCCAAAACTGGTTTACCCTTCTTCCCACATCTCTCTCCTGGGCCTTCTCTTGCATTTTTCTTTTTGTCATTGCTCATTCTTTACCACTAAATCTTACACTTTTGTCCCTTTTTAATCCCATGTCCCAAGTTTGTAGATCTAGAGTAAGATTCCTAAATCTATGTTGAGTGGATCCTAGAGATCTGCTTAGCTCATTCTAAAATAAATACCTGATCAGAGTAATACCCATTTGGCTAATAATTCTTGAGGCTTCACTGACCCTGTTGGTTCTATACGTCTCAGTGGTACTGGAAGTTTAGATGTCATGTTCACATGAAAACACTCAAGTTCAGTGTCTGTCTCAGAATTAATTCCATCATCATTTTCTGTCTTTCATTGGTTTTCATTACCTTTTTAATGTTTTGACTTGACAGTCTGTACTCAGATATACATTTTTCTTTTTGCAACTAATTATTGAGAAATAACTACATAGTTTATTTGATCTGAAAATTAGATAGCATGTGGTAAGTCTTTCGAAAGTTATTTAACTACAACTTTTCAGAGATTTGCGCTTGTAATTTGTTAATTGCTGATTTTCAGGATGTACCTTTTTTCAGGGTGTAACTCTCATTTCACTGATGTAAGAATAATGCTAGTATTCATTTCATTACACAGACTATGCCTGTTGCCATGGCCCTTCTGAGGGATGTTCACAATCTCTGTCCTAAGGAGGTTTTAATGTTTATTTTGGATTTGATCAAGTATAATGATAACAGGAAGAATAAGGTAAAGAATGTGTTTATTTTAATCTGTTAGTTTTTTTTACTGTTGTTGAAAAAGTCTTAGTTAATGCACTGCATGATGTTTTATGCCACAACTGTAAATATGTGGTTAGGAGAGTTGATGGAAAGGTGATACACTATACTTAAACAGTAAATGTTACAGAATGTTCTCTAGCTGACATTTCTGTGGAGGCATTTTTTGGATGTTTCAAAGCTCTTTGTGCTTGTTGACTTTCTAAGGACCTGCCTGTCTCCATTTCCACACATGCTTTTCTTGCTTTACTCTTTTCCATTCAAGGGACCCATATGTTTTGAGAAAATGTGCATGAGGCAAACACATAGCACTAGTTGATTTTTTTTCACCTAGAGAGGAGTATTTGAAAGAGCAAGGAAAGTAAATAATCTTTTTTTAACAATATACAAGACTGTGGGATTCTGGGTTCTGAATGTCAGCTCTAGCTCACAGAACTGGATTGTTTTCATCTAGTTAAATCACTGGTGAAACCTGGGTTAATACTGTTCCATCACTACACTGAAGCATGTGAGTTTGAAATGCTATCATCCAAAGTTCCTTCTCACAGACCACTTCTGAAGGATGATTACATGACCTCTAATATCCTGAGATGATAAAAAATTCCATCTCCCTAGCTAGTGGAATTGTACAACAATTAGGATAATCAACCATCTAGCATAATCTTCCCAATGACATATCCAAATTTGAGGGGAACTAATCTGCAGGATCTGCAGATGTTGGGTTTGTTTAGAATGAAGTAGCTAATATTCAAATCCAGTACTTCTTTCTGCTTTTTATAAATTTTATTTTTGCACTTTTTACTACTTATTAACACAACCAACATATGCAAAAGCCAGCATAATGGAAAGGGTCCAACTATGAGCCCAAGTAAGAGGGGTGAATGAAGAAGCAAGATTTTCCTAGCTAAGCAGCAGTGAGCTCATTAGTTCACAATCTTACGAATTTGCTGGCTGGATAAACTGTATGATTTTCTGAGGTGCTAAGCACTCATTAACCTTTGTACTAAGTACAGAAATAGACAGGTAGGTTTAGATGATCACATTTGAAATAATGTTTTTTATTGTCCATATCTGGAAGATTTTCAATGCCTGATCTTTCCACTTTTATAAAACAATGTATTAACATTAATATGCTTTTATGGCAGAGTGAAGATTAAAGATTGCTAGTATGTCTGTTTGCTCAATCACTCTCAAATCCATTTTCAGAATGATTTCATTCCTGTTTTGCTTTCTTGTGCAGTTTCTCACATGGGTTTTGTTTTAAGATCTTGTTCTAGAAGAGGGCTTAGGCATCTCTTAGCTTTGAAAGAATATATATTGTTATATTTGCATGTGTTAAGTGTTGTTTTTGTCTAGTTTTCAGACAACTACTACCGTGCCGAGCTCATTGATGCCCTAGCCAACTCTGTGACTCCAGCAGTCAGTGTGAACAACGAAGTTCGAACATTGGATAACTTAAATCCTGACGTACGACTTATTCTTGAGGAAATTACCCGTTTCCTAAATATGGAGAAGCTTCTTCCCAGTTACAGGCATACCATTACAGTCAGGTATGGTTTAGTGATGCTGATTTTCTTGGGGTTTATGTACCCTTTTGTAGTTAGCTTTTTAGATTTTAGCTTGTATGTCCTAATTTTAAATGTCAAATTCTTTCCAATTTTCAAAAGCTGATAGTGCAAATTTGTCTCAGTTGCTTTACTTTTCAACATTCATTTCTGTCAGTGTAGCCTTTTAATAGCAGTCACAAGTTGATCATACCTAGGCCTCTTTAAGAAGAGCATTATGAAAGTTTTGTAAAGTGTAGCCTTTACAAAAACTGTAGAGAACACATCATCTGAGCTGTGTTTTCTCTGAGTTAGTGCAGCTCTACTGAAACTAAACAATGAATTTGACATGGTAGAGAATTTTGTTTGTGTGAGGTAATAAGAGCTGTGTGTTAATGTTGTAACATATAACATGTTAATATGGATAACATAATTCTGGAAAAATGGCAGTACTCGATGATGAGAAAGTGGTTTTATTTTTCTGGGCTGGTATTCCATAAACCTGTTGTACATTTTCTGTTTTTACCACGTCTAGCTGTTTAAAAGCTATCCGAGTGCTTCAGAAGAACGGTCACGTCCCAAGTGACCCTGCTCTCTTCAAGTCGTATGCGGAATATGGGCACTTCGTGGATGTCCGAATAGCAGCACTGGAGGCTGTTGTTGATTACACAAAAGGTACTTTCTTTCAAATATTTTGGCACTTTGTAATAATTCTCGGACAAATGTAATGCTTACCTCATGATACCACGTTTAAATAATGTCCCTCAGAGGAGCTTGTGTGATGTCAGGTATATTGATAAGAAGCTGCGATTTCTGTTAATGCTTTGTCCTAGTAAATAAAAGTTTTATGAAGATGTGCTGAGCATTGTTTTTTAGTGTTTTGCAAATTGAGTCAGATACCTAAGTTTTGAAACAATGAGTGGATGGCACAATGGGTCCTGGTAAGGGGATCTGGTAATTTCTTTTTAAAATTTCATTTTCAATGACTTTGATTCAATTGATTTCAGCCATAATGGTTAGTCAAAGTTCTTGGTTTTGCTTTACCTTCTTCCTAATATCATTTTGCTTTCTGCGTGCATCTTTTGGTTATAAATTTTAGAAACTTAGATTATTATAGTGATTTTCTGGCTGATTCTGCTTTGCCATTCCTTATACATAGCTTATGTTTGTGAGATGTTTACGTTCTTTAATATTGCCTTTTTCTTGGTTGACTGCTGCAAGTCCATGAAACAAAACCCCGGGTAGTTTCTGAAATGCTTGTTGAAGTTGAAACACAATTCTGACAGATTTTTTATTATTTGTGTTTCATAAAGTTAATTGTCCTTTCCATTTATTCGGGGTTAGTCTTTGTTCAGCAGATTTGTAACATGTTTTGTGTTAGAAGGTTTATCCCCATCAAAGTGGTCAAATCTTTCAGTTCTTCCTCTGAGAGCAGACTGGTGAATTCAGATTTCTAATTAATCTGTGTCAGATTTCATGGTTTTATTTTGTCTTCTGAGTAATGGAGAGTTACCTTTGCTTGTTGCATGAATAATTGTTTTCTCCTTTTTTTTAAGGACTCTATTACTTTGAAATTACTCCTGTCATTCTATCCAAAGACTTCTCAAGCTAGATAGGCAGTGGGAGGTTTTAAGGCAATTGGAGTCTTTGAGTGAACACATCTGGTGGAATTCAGGAGTACACTTAGAGACTGAAACCAGGCTGTCATACAGAAAAGCTGATAACTTAAAGGGAGGGTCTGCACTGAGCATCGCTCCCAGGCTCTGTCCTGTAATCAAGACAGATTACAAGACAGATCCAATGGTATCCAGGCATTCTATATCCATTACCCACTGCATAATACACCATTTGGTGACCCTGTGAGTGATACACAGCTAGAATTCAGAACTGTGCTGGTGTTATGCATCTCTGTTAGACTACTTGCTTTATTATTCCCTTCATGTAGTGTTAGTGGAAAGATTGCTGAGAATGGAAAGCTTACTCATCAGCTCTCTTGCTTTAGAATAGTCTCCTCACTAATTCATCCCACCCTTTGGAAAGACAAACTGATAGAAATAATGTTTGCCCATTAAATTCTTGACCTTTTTTGAATTGTATTTATATTTAATAACTGGCTTGGGTAAGAAGTGTACTACAAAGTAATACATCTTTAAAACAGCTGATCAAATGGGGTGGTGTATAAGCAAGATAATAGGGTAACTTGTTTGAAATATTCTACAGAAAGCTAAAACTTGAATGGTAAAAAGTAGTAGAAAGATTACTTGAAGAAGTTAGTGGTTGAGCAGAACTGAGCTCACTGTCAGAGCTGAAAATGCTAGACCGGAATACTTCTGTACCTAACTGCCCTGCCCCTTGCCAGGAGCCTTTTCTCTGATGCAGAGGTAGCAGATGCAAATATCTATCTGCTATGAAGTCACTACAGTTCACCACACAGCCCGCTGTCTAGCTGGTCATCACTGTCATTTCTCAAATACAGTCTTCCAGCGCTGAACACAGTAGCCATAGAGAAGTTAGCAGTGCTTGTCTTGCAGAGCCCTAAACCTGACTTTGGAGGGAGAAATGACTGGCCATCTATTGCCAAGAGATCTGAGTCTCATTGTTCCCAGCTACCTGGTTTCTAGTTCATACTGGATGCAAACCCGCAGTTATCAAATGGCTGTTGCTTGTGCCAAAGCTTTCTTTTAACAGTTCTAGTAAAGGAAGATGACAGATTTTGTAATTTCCATAAAAAGGAAAGTCTGTGTTTTCTGGGTGGAACTCTCAGGGTAGGAATAGCACTGCCTTTTTTAAGTTACTTGAAAAGAAATAATTTCTCCATGGAACTGAATAAGTTGTTTTCTTTGCTGTTAATAGTGAGGTTTTTTTGAGACATGGTAACTTTGTAAAATGCTTGAGGCAGCATATAAGGGCTTGGACAGTTGATCTAAACTGGCTTGAAGTGAACAGGGTTTATTAACTTTTTAAAGTTAGCTTCTGAGAGTTATATGACTAATAGCAGTTATTTGTATAGAGCAAAGCAGTTGCATGTTTAAAAGAGATAACAAAAAACTATTCTAAATAAATATCCATTATCAAATCTGATGAACGTTAAAGTTTAACATCTCAGAGATGCTCTGCTGTAATTGATAACTGATACACCATCTCTTGTAATTGAAAAAAAAAAAAAGATTATTTTTATTTCAGAAAGCAATCCCTTGTTTCTACGCCTACCAGAAGTGTGAAAACCTACACATCTTTCTTTTCCCACAGTCTTCTCCTAGACAGACTGCCAAGCTACAGACAGGATGGGTGGTCAGTGCAGTGGGGAGGGAATCATGTTTTGGGCCACACTCAGAGAATGGTGATCAGTAGTTTTTACTGAGGCTGGCAGCCTGTCACAAGTGCCTCAGGGAACATCTTCAGAAATTACATGGGCAGCAACATTCAAAGCAGCTTCACCGAGTTTTTGTTGATGACACCAAAGTGGGTGATGAAGAGGACACGTGAGAAGGGAGAGACATCTTACAGAGAGTCATGGATAGGCTGGAAGAGCAGACGAGCGAGAACTGTGTGAAGTTTAAAAAGTGCAGCGTCCTGCACCTGGGACAACATAGCAAAGAGCCCAGAGCCGGCCATGATCTGTGTGCCTGGGGAGCAACATCTCTGGAAGGGACCTGGGGGTCCTGCTGGACAACAAGCTGACCCCAAGTCAGCAGTTTGCTGCTGCAGCAGAGCAGATCCAGGGCTGCATCTGCAGGGGCAGTACTAGCAGAGACAGAGATATGAACATCCCCCTCTAGTATTCAGTCTGTACTTGGGTAGTGTGTATAGTTGTGTCCCCCACAATTCAAGAAATGTGAACAGGCTGGGGACTGTCCATAGAGGGGCCATGAAGGATGATCACAGGGCTGGAGAACCTGTTCTGTGAGGAAAGACTGAAGGAATTAGGTCTTTTCTTCCTGGAGAAGGCTCAGGGGGACTTCATCACAATACTCCAGTACTTAAAGGGCAGCTACAAAGTGGATGGAGTGTCTCTCTCTCCTCCACATGGAAAAGGAGAACGATTATCAAGTACAAGTTGCACCAAAAGAGGTTCCATCTTGATGTAAGAAAAAAATTTTTTACAGTGACAACAATCAATCAGGAGCACAACCTCCCCTGGGATGTGGTGAAGTTCCCATCACTGGAGGTTTTCAAGATGCACTTGGACAGAGTGCTAGATAATGTCATCTATGCTCCCTGTCCCATGAAAGGTTTGAACAGAGGATCTTCTGAGGTCTCTTCCAAAGCAGGCTGGTGTATGTCCAGGCTAATAAGATTTTTTCTGCCCAATGTCAGGTTTAATATCTGTCATTGCTCTCCAAATTGTTTCAAAGTTCCTGTATAAATTTGAAGAACAGGTTAAATGCATTAGCAGCAAAGCTTTGGAAGCCTAACAGCCTTAGTTTACACTGTAAGGCAAATAGCAGGGAAGACTTACTTTATTTCAAGTAGAAACAAGTTTAAAATGCAAAAGAAGATATTTATTCTTAAATCACAAAAGTATGGTGCTTCCTGGTTTTGTAATCCAGTACTCTAAGCCTAAAGGATACATCTCCCAGACTTCTCATTTTCTAATCAATTAAACATTATGTTATCAGTCAAAGGAATTGCAATTTGCTAGTGATTGTGACCGAGTGTTTGCCACGTTGCAATTCTTTGCTGCGTAGTAATACAATATTGTTTTTGTTACATGCAAAACAACTTTTGCATACAGTGTTCTAGCTGCCTTCTGTCCCAAGCCAGGAAAAGCAGCTGTGCCTGGAGCTGAGCACAGGCAGTCACTAATCCCTTAAAATGCCTTCTAGGCATAGCTTTTCAGAGATGTCTCCGAGGTTTAAGGCAGATCTGAGGTTGCAGTTCTGGTCTGTATGGCTACAAATTTGCCCTGGCATCATCCAAAACTGTGTAGCCATGCTGTAAATGGTGCATGGTGTGAGCTAATTCTTCCTGCCTCTAAACAAGGCTTATGGGTGCCTCACCAGTGTAACCAGTTTTGTTTGGGTTGGACTGTAGGAAGAGCGGTGCTGACTTGCAAATGGCCTGCACAAGACTCTTCAGCCAGCTCCTGAGCAATATTACAGTGGAGGTGCCTTCTCCCAACCCAGGAAGAGATCTTACGTTCTAGTTGTCCAAAGTATTTTTAAAACTTGTAATAGAACTAAAGTGCTGATTCTTACGTTATAAATAAATGCTTCTTGTGTTCAAAGCAACTTACCCTAGTGAAATAACAAAAGAATAAGAGGTATTAGAATTGGTTGGACCAAAGAAGTTACATTTAAAAATCATTCACTGAAAACTGACTGAAATCAGGGTGGAAAGTTAGAACTGAGATATTTAGAACTAAAAATACAGTAGACTAGGGGAAGAAAGAAATACATTGTTAGGACCACAAAATGGAAAGCAAAAAAAATGTTCATGGACCTGCCTATACAGTAATGATTAATACACCCTCTTTATTGTTTTGAAGACATGAGAAAAGAATGCTGTTGTAAAAATCTTACAGTTATGCACCTGAGAAAAAGATGAACATTCTTTCATTGTTTTGTGTGATCAGTGATGATATCCCATGTTGTTTCCTATTTTGCAATGTTACTCCGATAATCAAAGGAATTTTGTGATGTAACTTACATTTTAAACTAACAGGCTGACTTTGTTTCCAACAGTGTCAAGCACCAATTTTCTAGAAGCATGTGCTGATAGGTTTCAAAATCCATTTTAGTTGCAAGTATACTGATCTAAAAAACTAATGAAGGCTAGTGAAGAGAGTATGATAGTAGTTCTGTATAAGCCCTGTAGTATACCTCTTTCTATCCTATTTAAAGACAATAACCTTTCTGAGATTTCTGTGTATGCGAATTGTATATTCCTTTTTCCCTACAGAAAAAATTACACTTCTGATTGTTCAAAGGATATTTGAATATGTTCCTTTCAGGAAGCACATAATGTCAAGATGATCCTTTACTCTGATTTTCCCAATCAATGCTTATGCAAATAGTCAACTTGGTTGTTATTGAACAATTTAAGCACATAGGAATTTCATAAATGTTTCTATCTCGGTGTAGACTAAACCACTTCTTACTTCAAATTTGCACTATAATAAATGAAATTCCTCTTTAGTTGCAGTGATTCAAACTGTTTGTGTTCTAACTTAGGAACTCATGATTGTCTTGATCAAAATCCTTCTAGTTTATATATATATTTATAGGAATTTTATTTTATTTTTCTTTGCAGTTGATAGGAGCTATGAAGAATTACAGTGGCTGCTTACTATGGTTCAGAATGATCCTGTACCCTACATAAGGTTAGTGAGTTAATAAAAAGCCAGTATTTTTACTAATGCTGAAACTACTAAATAAATTATTGGCCTAAAATCACTAGAAGAGATCAGATGATTAACTTAAGACTTCTTCAAAACACCACTTTTTCTTCTTGTTGTTTTCTGTTAATTGAAATGCGTTTTGATGTTTCAACAGTTCCTATCTCAAAAATTAGTATACTCTATTCTTACTCTGCATTATATTATTTTTGTCTTTTCTGTACTACCCTGAAGAGAGAAGTCTGAATTTAGATGTTATTTCATCATCATAAATAAAGTGTATAAGTCTGATGTTGCATATGGCAAAAAAGACTTTGTGATATTTAGAAAGGACAGAGGTTGAGACATAGTGCACACAATATTTGGACAGCAAGGGGTGTAAAGCAATTGTTAGACTGTAGATGGGGTGAAAGGATCATGTGAAAATATGGTGTAATTTCTAGTATTGGCTGTTTTAACTTTGTTTTTACACAAGTGATTGAATATTTTAGCAAGTTTGTTATAAACCTGTGAACACCAAGGTTCATAATAATTGTTGTTCCCCAACACTTTCTTATGACCACCGTTAAAGTACTGAGTTTCAAAGCTGAATAATATTCACCCAGAGATCATAGCTGCAAGATTGTTTTATTTCTGTCATTCTTGTTAATGAAAGTAAATACAGTTAGACTCACTAGAGGAAGTTTAGCTTCAGTCTAGGAAGGAGACTGAATTTAATTTGTATCCTTTTAAAAGAGTTTAAATTTTTAGTTGAGTACAATATGTTAGCCTCTTCTAATAGAAAAAGAAAAAAAAATCTGCAAGGGTCTTCTTGTTTCAAATGTGTAAGACAGCAGGGGGAAAGCTGGCTGTGCAGAGAAAAATCATTAAAATAATAAGTAATGGAACAAAGAATTATTTGTTAAATGTTTTCAAGGCCAAATTTTGAAGAAAGAAAGTGGAGAAAAATGTATCTACTTTCAGCACAGTGTGTAAATATTGTAAGCAAACATGGTAAGTGAAGAATCTTTATACACCAGTGTAACTTGAGAGGTGGCAGTGCTTCTTTCCAGGAAAGTGTTCAACTCACTGGTTTTGGTCCTGCCATTTTGCATCAGTCATAAACATTTAAAGTTCTTTAAAAATTCTTTGGTGCCAGTATGTAAGGAGTTTATTTGCCAGTGTTGCCTCTTTGTAATTACCAAGTCAGTGTGCAAGAAAAGACCATTACTAAACAGAAGAGCATAATGTAGCCTACAACTGTTAGCAGTTGTGTCTAATAACATCCTGCTGCTTTGCACCTTACTTTTTATTTTTAAGTTATATTGCTGATGGTAAATCTGCGTCAGTGCATATTGTGGATAGAAGGAAGAGCTAAATGCATAAAACATTGATTAAAAATTTGGAAGAAATCCTGTAGTTGAATAAGTTTGTGAGAATATTTCAAACTGAACAGACGTGGTATTCTTAATGTATTTCTTTTGGCTTTAATAAAAATTTTTTTTTCTGTTTCTTTCAGGCATAAGATTTTGGATATGCTGACTAAGAATCCACCTTTTACCAAGAACACGGAGTCCCCTTTATGTAATGAAGCTTTGGTGGATCAGCTTTGGAAACTGATGAATTCAGGTTGGGGTTTTTTGGTTGTTTTGTTGTGTTGGATTTTTATGGTAAGGTCTTTTGGAGTAAGTGTTAAAGACATGCTTCAGAATATGCCAAGAGCTCTCTTAGTTTCAATAGTTAGAAAGCGAAACTTTAGTCTCAGAGGTTGAATATTACATATGTACTTCCAGAACATTCTCATTGACACAGGGTACTAAACCTTGTTTTTCATTCTTTCGTCTACTGCTGCAGTGTGCTTGGATGTACTTCTGCACAGAATGATTCTTTTAACCAGATGTTCAAAGCAAATGTTTCCTGAAATAATGGTGCCTGTGTTACCTTTTTCTATGTAGTTTGCTTTAGATTAGATGGTCTCTCTTTGTCCTCTTTTACTAAACTCTGAGAGAACATGAGAGGATAACATTGGTGTAGATAATTTAAATGAGATTTTTAGAAGTGCACTATAAACTAAGACTCAATTTGCCTTGTATAATTAGGAAACATCTTAATGAGAGAAAGGCTTGCATCTTTACCATTGACCTGTTTTTTGTTACTGAAGCAGTTCTATCCAGTCCTGACAAATTGACCTTTAACATCTGGCACATTACTACATAGATTACACATAAACATTTATATAGCTTTTTTATGTCCTTGAAGGCTTTCTGTTTTCTGTGTGTCATTATTTTTACTGTTTAAAAGTTTACAGCTACACTCCAGGGAGAGTGAAGTGGGGAGACTACTAGCAGTTCAGTTTCATAGGATTTGCCAAGTGTCAGGCACAGAAAATAAACAATTTTGATGTTCCCATCAGAGAGTTTGTTTTTGCTTTTTCGTGAGAAAAGTGTGTGCAGTGTTACAACCATTACCTCTTTTTGCAAATAACAAATAGGGTATACTTTCTTATTATGATTAATGGGGCTTTAAACACTTCAATTTCTGTACCTCAAGATGATGTAATGTTTCAATTTATTTTATGTAAGGGATAACTGTAGCATTCCAGGGTGCCTTGAAAAAAAAAAGCTTGTAATGTGTGACGAGTTAGTAGCCAGGTTTAAAGCTGCATGATTCTAGAAGCCTGAATTGTTTTTATTTAACATAAACACATGCAATAGAAAGCAGACTCTGGTTGATATATGTAATCTTTTCTTTTTTTCTGTGTTAATCTGCATTAAATTGATAATGCTCACAAGTGCCAAAGATTGCAAAGAAATTAATTAACCAATTCTATTTTAGCTTAGCTGTTCCACTGGAGAAGGAAAGAGATTCTGATGTCATTTTAAATGTAGTAAAGAAACTAAGCAAATTATTTGTTGTTAAAACATTACAGTAGTTTTTAAATTAATATTTGTGAATGCGTCATTCTCTGGGAGTATTTCAGTGTTATAAATGTCCAGATTAATATTCAAATTGCTCTCATTTGTAACTAAGTGTAACTGATAATTTGTAACTGGTAGGGGTAAGCTAAGCTTACTCAAAACACTATTTAGCCTCATAAAACTACTATTTACAGGGGTAGATCTTGTAATTTTATTTTGTGCTAAGTCTTACACAGCCACATTAACATGGCAGTTGGCACATCTGTGTCTTGTTTACCAGATATAGCTCAATTCCTCCTGGGGAACAATATGTTCAATAAACTTGCAATCACTTAAGACTGGGCTGAGTTAACACCAGAATCACTGTCTTTGCAGCATTGCACCAGATGTTACATGTCCTTCTGTTGTGATTGGTGCCAAACGTGCTTTGACTATCTGCGCATGATGATATAAAAGCAGTACACAGTTTGCAGTGGAAAATAGTAAAACAACCCCAAAGCATTGCTTTGTGCAGTAAGAATACGTCTCCAGTATAAATACAAATTAAAATACTGGGTATCCAGTGAAGTACATGACATGGTAGTGATATCAAAAAACGTGCTTCTGCATTTCTCCATCAGTGCAGTTTCCAGAGGGTGTTGATCTCAGCCATGCTTACAGTTTCTGCTGTATTTCATGGAATACATAGGCAAATGCAACCAAATCCATTGATCCAAGAAGCCAGTTTGGTAATAAAATGTTCTATTTAATTGTCCAATAGAAAAACTTAAGGCACAACTTGAAAAATAAAATCTTATGGGTGTGGTTATTTTTCTTTTATTTTTCATTAAAAATATTATAGCACTTCCCCGGTCTTGTTCTGCTAAGCATGCCTAACTTATAACCCAAGCAACTTAAAGCCTGCCTTTTAAACAGGATGTAGCAGGTGAGTTAGAGCCAAGAAGAAGGAATAATGAAGTGTATCTTAAGCACAGAAAATGTCATGCTTTGGTAGCCCCAGATCACTTAAACTCTTTTATTTATGGAAAAGCAGAAGATTGTATCTCTGTATTAACAACAATCTCTTTTGGATTTTAGGAACTTCACATGACTGGAGATTACGATGTGGTGCTGTGGACCTCTATTTCACACTTTTTGGCCTCAGCAGACCTTCTTGTTTACCGTTACCAGAGCTTGGACTTGTTCTTAATCTGAAGGAAAAGAAGGCTGTTCTTAATCCAACAATTATCCCTGAATCAGTTGCAAATAATCAGGAACCTGTGAATAGTACTAACAATCATGGACAGTCAGTAGGATTTCAGAACACCGTAAGCACAAACCACCACTTCCCATCAGCTGCCTCCAAGTCCTTGCTTTGGTTGCTGATTTAATTTTGTACTGTGTTCAAGCTTCTCATGCTTTACCTAAGCTGCCTTTTTATCTTATATCTTTTTATATTTATCCTGTCCACTTGAAAAGCTGGCATATACCAGCTTTTTTGACATTTTTAAACTTTTTTGCATAGCATATACAAGCTTTTTACTTGTTTTTTTTTTCTAGTTTCATCATTTCCGTTCTTTACAAGACTTTACTTTTTGTGTATTGCTTATGAGACATGAAGTGTTTCACAGAAATGTTTGATGCTGTAATGAAAACTTTTTTTATTAGACCAGGAATATTTATTATAGGCAAGTTATGCAATTTTCCAAAACAAAACCTTTTATCAGTAAATTTATTACATCTTAAAATACATAGATACACCTGTTTTTAAACAACTTTAGGATATGTGACAGTTGGAACTTTAATAAATTGAATGCATTTGAATCTGACTGCTTAGTACTGTGCTCTGAAGGACTTGTAACAAATTCTGAAACATGGCATACATTCAACTTGTTATCTTTCTGGATCTGGAGTATTCAGTCCTAACACATAATACATTGTGCAGTTGCAAAATAGATTTTATAAGCAATTAAGTTCATTCTTTCCTTAAGAATAACTGCCACTGCTGCAAGATGGAGTATTTTTGTTGGACATATTTAATTATGAGGGGAAAAAGTCAACAGACATGGAAATAATAAGTGATTTTTTTTTAACAGTTTCAAAAACTGCATTTGATTGAAACTGTTCAGGGATAGATCCTGAAAGAGAATGTGAACATGTGATTAGCATGTTTGGAACTCTTTCCACCCCTTTGAATGGGATGGTTTACTGTTACTTTATCAGTCCCATAGTTAATGTCTAAATAGGTTTTTTTGAAAAGTATACTGAGAGTACTAATTAACAGCACCCCACAGGCCCTTTCCAGCAGGGGGAGAAAATGCTGATAGAGTCAGATATCATTAGAGCTCTCCTGCATATTTACAGAGCACGCAGTAAGTCCTAATTTGCTGTGCATAATCATTAGAATTAAATAGCAGGAGACATTTTGTTGGCAGATTTTTAGGTTGCAGATCAGTGAACACCCAAACATTTTTTGGAGCCAGACTATCAAAGGATTTCCTCTTAACTCTTCTTTTCCTATACTGTTCTCTCCTTTGTGCTAGCATAGTAGTTGTTGCTGCATAGTGAGCTGGATCAGGGGAGGATCTGGTTGAGCAGTACCTTTTTATGAACAGATATTTCAGGTTCCTAGTCTGGTTCATCATGTAGTTATAAAAGTGCTTGTGGCACCCCAGGACAGAACCGTGTGAGGAAGAGGCTGCTTCTTTTAGCAGCAGTACTGGCTTGGACTAGTGTAGAATATAGCTCTAGCATGAGCCTCAATTTACACTTCATCCCTCGTATCTTCTCCTGTGCCTCATCCCCATTCTCCTACCTCTTACTTTAAGGTTCCTGTTTTCACTGTAAAACCCCCAAAATTCAGGGAACTGATTTTCCTTGTAAAAACGAAAATCACAAAGACTCCCTCTCATATCAGACAAAGTTTATCCAAAAGTGTTTCACCATAGCAGTGTATTGGCCTAAATAATAGCAAAGAAAAGAAGGAAATATGTATTTGAGGGGAAAAAAATTAATAAACAGCTGATAGAATTTATCAGGTTGACTAGATTCTTTAAAGTAGTCATAATCTGAGAGCATAAACATGTTAAAATCAGTATTGATAGACTTGTGACGCTGAATTTGCTGAGGGTGGTAAAAGTTACCTGCTCCATAAAATAGAATTTGAGTTGTTCAGGGCAAGGGTTTCTGGACCTAGAGTGCCCTTTGTAGGATAGAGGAAGAGCAGTTCAGTGGAGGAGCATATGCTCTTGAGAGTCTATGATATATATGCTTTTTATCTAGGTTGTAATGAGCTTTTAATATGTTTGCTTCTGTGGATACTTTATTTTCCCTTCTACATTTTGTGTATTGGACTTGTTGGAATACCTGTCTCCTATTTCCGTGACTATATCTATAACTTTGTATATATATATAACTTAGTGTACATATATATATATAACTCTCCTATTTTTATTTTTTTTTTACCTTGATATTTTTTATGATCTAAGCAGTAATTACAAAATAATTCTTTTTGATAAATATTGTTGTAAAATAAAAAAAAAAGCTATAAGTACACATTATGATTTGTACCCAGTAAAGTAAGAGTTAGCTTTTATAACTAACTGAAAGAAGATTTAGCTAAATCCCATGAGTAGATCAGAGGCTGTCATAGTTTTTCAGCTGAGATTTGGCATAAGGAGAGTCCACGAGGCACAGATTTATAGAAAGGCTATTCAGAGGCAGCAAATGTTGTTGCACACCAACAGTACCATGATTGTGAGAAGCAACAGAAAAGATGCCAATGCTAGATATGCAGAGGGAGCAGGGATAGAAGTAAAGAGAAACTAGTTTGTAGGAGTGGTTGGCACAAATCCATACAGGGTTTTAGAAAATACTTTTTGCCAGTACTACAGGGAAAACTTGGTTCAAATCACCCATTTTACTCAGAAGATTTTTCAGCTATCAGGTCTCTTTCTCTGAAACATGGATCTTGCTATCTTCTAATTTTGGTCTTTTAATGCTGCTTCAGGAGGATGATCATCTTATTAAGGAAACAGCATCCAGCATTTCTGGTCATCAGCAGGGGGTGAAGAGGAAGGCTGATATGCCACTCGGGTCTCCATTGGAGCCAGGGCAAATACTAGAGAAGAATGAAGACAGTAAAGTCAAACTCAAAATCAGAGTAAGAAATGGAAATTCAACTTGCACAATATGTAGGGTGTTCAGAATAACAGCAGTGGCGTCTGCTGACTTCCCTTGAAGCTGTGCTCAAACAAAAGACATGCTGTGTATGTGTGTACAGCAGCTGTTACGCTTACTTTGGCAAAATCATTTCCTATCAGATTCTTTATTGGCTGGATAGAACTAAAGTTGACAGATAATGCTCTTGTTCACACAGCTTCGTAGTAAATTAGAAAGAAGAAAACTCACTGACCCTTTTTAACTTTATTGAATTATTATTCCTTTGCAGTGGTAGATATCACTTCCTTTCCCTCTCACCCCCAGTTTACCTCAAAAATTAAATATTTAAAGTTCTATTTAGTTATGGTTTTATGAGTTATTAGCATCTGCTTTTTTTTTTCCCTGGTATCTTAGTTCTCAAACTCTCAAGAGGAGGAGGAAATTGATATGGACACAGTTCATGACAGCCAAGCCTTTATTTACCATCATTTGAATATGCTGGAGAGACCATCCACACCAGGTATGAGTAACTTTACTGGCAAAATGATCTTATGTTTTCTCAACTATTTCAGTTGTGGAGTGGTTTTTGCTGCTGCTTATTTCCATACATAAGGTATTGGTAAGCGTTAAATGTTATCAAAATTCCAGGAAGTGTATAAAGAACATTTCCTTACCTTCCAGCATATGTATAGATAACTGTATACATGTGTATTTTCTCACATATCTAAGTAAGACAAGTATATATGATGCTTATAAAAGTGAAAAGCTAAGGAATGAATAAAAGAACACAAAGTTGAAGTAGAACCCCATACGCAATTAGATAAAACTTCTTTTGCCATAGGTGTCGTTTTTAAAAAGTAATAATTTTGGAGATTAAAAAAAATAGGAAGACTCTTCAGGTAAAAAAAATATCAAATATTAATGATTTATGACAACATTAGCAGTTAAAAAACATACAAGCCTCAAATATACTTAAAAAGGCTTTTCAAAGTTGAAAAGATGGCATCTGTGAGTAAAATGGTTTCATTTCCAGCTCTTCCTTTCTTTTACTACATCTTAGTATCTTTTTTCATAGAATTCTTGACAAAATTATTATCAAAGCATCGTGATTCTTAGAAACCTTAAGGCAGGCTGAACTTTACTGATGAACTCTCACCTTCTTTGCTTATCTGTCAGTAGCAATGAAATTCTGTAGGCAGTCTCATTTTCTCAAAATATTTTAGCCACATTTCTAAAGTTTAGTTCCAAAATGTTCCAGTGGAGCTGAGGTAATGTGATGATGTACCAAGTGTTCTGAGAGATCTTCGGTAGAGATCCAGAGCAAGGTTTTAGAGTTGCAGTACTGCACTGTGTAAAAGTGAAGGTTTTGGCTTTAGAATTCAGCATAATTACCCTCTTCCTTGTTTTTCTGTTTTTATCCAGTGACTGCCTAATGTAAAACAGAAGTAGACCCTAGCAGCAGGATGTGGGGTGTTGGTTCCATCCCGAGGGCCCTAAGTCCTAAGCTATGCTGACAGGTGACCTCATCTACTTTCTCTGTGACCTGGCAATTCAGTGGCCCCATTTAAGAGAAGGGCTTGGTGGATGCTCCTGCTCTGAGAATCCTGCTGAGGCTGGTGCCTTAGTGCTTGCCAGCAGTGTGGAAGCTGTAGGCTTATATTCCATTAGGGCCTAGGACTTAACGTTTTTCGTTCCTTGGCAGATGCTCCAACCACTAAGGGGGCTTGGTTGTTTCTTTTTAATTTTTTTTTTTTTTTAATACAGGTAACTGTCGTCACTGCTCAGCTAAGCAATTAAGTTCATGTGGGGACATTAAAACACAGGGAGGTCAGGTTTCTGGATTCCAGGTGGCCTCCAGTTAATGACATGTGCCTGTACAGGCAGCTCCACCAGAATGGCTTTGCTGTTAGAGATGAAGAGTAGCAAAACTCACAACTTTTTGCCACATTTCAACAGAGTAAAGGGACAGGCTGCATATAGGTTGCTCTCATGAACTTAAGAGCCTGTATCTGCACAACCTTTGCTTTAAACCTCAGAGCTGCTTTGAATTTTGTTCTCAGTGCTATGGTCAGCCATCACATTTTCTGTTACGGCAAAGAATGACGCATCCAGGGCAAGCAACTGCAAAGCTGATCCACTGAGGATTAGTATTTATAACTTACGTGATATTTTGCAACAATTTTTTTACTAGATTTACACACTCAACGGAATATCAAGTCATAAACAAAACTCTGCCAAAGGCTTCACAAATAGTACTTATGGGACCCTCTTTATGCCAGCTCTGTGCTCCAGGACTGTTGCAGATTAAGTTTGCACTAGAGGTCAGAAAGGGTAAAGTCTGACCAAGAGTCAGAGTAAATGGCCAGTTGACTGCTGCTTTTGTAGACCTACAGCAGACAAAAGCTACTTCGAGTTTCACTTCTGTGCTGAATGACCTTCTCACCTCTACTGTTTAGACATTCAGCACACTGGAATACATTTTCTTTCCTAGATAATAAATGAGACAAATGCCAGGTTTTGCAACAGAATTCATTTGAAGTAATAAGCCTTTGAAAAGCATTATTTTGAAACACTTCAGATTATTTTATTCTTTTTTTTTTTGACAGTTAGAAACAGTTCCACTTCACATAATCTTCGCTTCTAAAATTTCACCTTTGCTTCTAAAATTTTTATTCATGCCATTTTTCTTAGAAGCAGAGATGTATGAATTTCAGACGGAATAAATAAAGACAATTCAATCTTTAGGAAATGGTATGCTTCTGAGGAGAAACAGATAGGGAAAAATAAAAGCATACATAAATAATTTTTTTCACACATGCAGGAGTGTTTTGTTTTACAAAGGAGTTGCAGATAATATTTCCTGAGGGCCTCTGAGGTTTTGCAGCAATGACGGAGGGTGGGTGCAATTCAGTGAGTGATTATTGTGAAGTAGATCGACAGTAGGTTCTGAAATGGTCTCAGTATCTTAGTAAATCTGTAAGATCTTGTATCTGCCTCAGTTTTGTGACTCGTACTTGGAAGGAGTGAGCTCTTAGTCCTTGTGCAGTTTTCCTCCCACAGCTGTGGGTTATGTCCCCACATGTCACATGAAGTGTTAGGTCATCAGCCAAACACAGCCTGCGAACAGCAGCTGCCAGGAGGAAGTTCATGCTGGGTCTGAGTCCTGCCGTATCTGTGTTTTTTTGTTGGGTTGTTGTTTTGGGTTTTTTTACTCCTCACACCACCACAAACGATAATTTGGATTTGTTCAAGTTGATGTAACGCCTGTAATGTTGTTTTCCCTTAAAAGTTTGTGGGGTTTTTTAATGTATTCATCTGCCTATGGATGTGAGAGGTTAGGATTGAGACAATAAAAGAAGTCTTGTAATACAACTATTGGTGCATTACAGGTTTTAGTCATGTAATTACAGCTTCTTTCCTGGTTCATATAGAAAATAAATGTTTTAAATCCTACTAAAGCATCCTGACTGTGATAATAGAACTACGCACTCTGGTAGTTACAAGGGAATCTAAGCATTTTTTCAAGAAATTATTAAAACAAACAAAACATCAGTTGTGAACTGTCTGAAGAAGCTATTGTGCTGATTACTCATCTGCCCTAAGGACTAGAAACTTGGTAGCCTCCTTTGAGCCTCCAGAGCTGTGCAAGGTCATGTTTCTAATGTGAGAACAGATTTTTTTTTTTGCTACTAAGTCATCAAGAATAGTAGGAATGCTCCCTATTCTTAAATCCTAAGATCAAAAGAATTTCAAGATCAGATTTCGTGTAAGCAGCAGATTTAAACTCTCAGACTGTAAGGTGACTTGCAATGTGTTATTGACTTCAGTGAAATCAGATAAAGATACACTTCTTTACTTCAATATTTCATTAATCTGAAAGTACAGTACATCAGAATTAACCTTTAAAAGGTTTTGCTGTATCTGTCAGTGGTTTTTGATTGGCCTGGTCTTTTCTGCTTCCAGAATAAATGCTTGGCTACAGTCTGCACGATCTGCCAGTGGAGTTATGTGTCATTATGGCTCATCACTGATAAACACTTAATTAGACTTTCCTAACTAGTTTTGATGGATTGAAAGTTGATAAAAAGCAATATCCAATTCTCTCTTCTCTTTATTTCTACAAAGGAAACAAAAGAAAATACAGCAATGTTCTCTTTGTGCACTGGCAGTCCTTTTTCTGATCACATTCAGAGGCTGTGGGCTTCAAGGACACATCCTGAGCATTCAAACTCAGATCAAACAAATTCTTTGGCCATTCTGTTAATACTTTTGTAGTTTTCCAGGATAATCAAATTGGAAATTTCCGCTGCTGACCTTGTAGGTTGCTCTGTTTACTATGTAGATGTACATGAAACTTTGGAGGTCTAGGCCACACACATAAATGTTGATTGGATTGTGGTTTTGTTTATCGCAGTTACTGTCTACACTTTCAGGAAACGATGATTTATCTGGACTGACTTTTTTCTGGAACAATTTGAAACTGGACATACTGCACATGCTGCAGTAAAATTAGGGGTAAACTACTGTAGTTATTACATTTAACGAGTACATTTCCAACAGCAGATCTGAGCCTGGGGTGCCAGTCACCACGTTTTGAATGTGGATGCAGCAGTAAATAGAAATGCAGTAGTAAATAGAAATCCAGTCTGAACTGTGTAAGAAGCCCCGTCCTGCAGCTCTGCAGTTCCCCAAGTTAGCTGTAAGCACACCCGTTCATCAAAGTTCAGCCATCAGTGGTTCTCTGCCAAAAAGGGCTATGGAGGCATCAGCACACAGACAAATATATAAATGAACACTTCTTGGATATGAGGGCACCACTGACAATGATGAATTTTTGTTTTACTGTCTAAGGAGGTAAATGTTGTTACAACTGTTCTGTTAGAATAACCTTTTAATAACACATAATATTAATATAGTATCTGTTTGACTGTTGCCCTTACACATAGGTTAACTTTATTACCCAAGATATAGCTGTTTCCAAAATGGTAGCTCATAGGCTTTGAGGTTCTGTAGGTAATTTTGCTTCACTGAAACGGTGCGTATTAATTGTACACTTCACAATGAAGGGTGTTTTCCAGTGCTTTATCCTAAAGTAAAGAAAGCAGCTTTAATAGAAACACAAGCACTGCAGATAGTGACAGCGTAAGTGAGAATTGCATCAGTGTGTGGCTGCAGTGTGTCAACTACATGATTTAATAAAAACAACATAATATTGTAGCTGTGACTGTCTCTGAGAAAACAACTGATCACTCTGAAACCCAGAAGATGGATAAAGATAGCAAATTTTCAAGTGGACTATCTGAAACTGTTAGAGGCATAGAGTATTCTGAATTGGCTTGCTGATTTAAATGTTTTTTTTTTTCTAAAATAGGAATTTCACTAGAATTACTACAATATTAAAGTAAATGTAGTAAAAATAACACCACAGCTAAGCTATTATTTTAATGTAAGTACAAGGCAATATAGTTGTTAAGTGAAAGTCAAATGAAGAAATTAGTAAAGTGATTACCAGTTAAAAGTATATTTTAGTTAAATCACCAGCTTGCCTATTCAATACTTTAGGTATACCTTTGGTACATGTATAAGGAATTGTCTCTCTGTTTATAGATCCCACTAAAAAATGAAATCAAATGAATCTGTAGAGTGGAAGTACTTAAAATGTTTATGTTGGAGCCAAACTATGTGATTTGCTTAGCACATCCTCAGAAAACTTCTGGGTGGTGGTGTTTCTTTTTAACTAGACCCTTACTTCTTACCCTCAAAATTTAAATTTTCTCCCATGGCCCTTAAAAGAACACTCTCCTAGAAAGAAAATTGATATCTTTTTCAGAGATATATAATTTGAAAATTCGGCTTCTTTAGACAAATTACAAGACGCATTCTGGAAACTTGAAATCATTTATGCTTGGTAACTTTTTCTTTGTGCTTTGTTGATGATTTAACAGATGCATAAACACAGCATGAAATTAAAAAACAGTGTGTCTTGGATGTTTCCAGGGTAACGCTTAAAAGAAAAGAAAAATAAGGAAAACCAGGATAATTTTGAATAGTTTTTATGATTTTTTCCATTCTTTAAGTGTTGTCTCTTGAGAGAAAATTCTAGCCAGAGCTGCAATTCAACTGCTAGGCAAAGGGAGTGCATTATCTTTCTCAATGGTAAGCTTTCTTTGAGTTCTGGGAGAGGCACATAAGTGCTTGTGTGCTTGTGCTCATGTCCCTTTCTTCCCAGAGCTGGTTGGTGTCAAGTTCAGGCACCAGCCTGTCCTCAGCCAAAACACTGGACCTGTGGGCTCAACCTTTGCTATGATTTGTGAACTTGGTTTCTCCCTCTCTGACGTTTGAATAAATCAGGGTGCAAATGAGGTTGTTTCAAACAAGGCCATTTCAATTTGTAAAAATCCTGTATAAGCTGGTTTACGTTGATTGTCCATGTGAAGAAACAAAGGCTGTAAGTATGTGGTGTCCCACCCTCTTTACACAACATGAGAAACATGGGAGAGACTGTATGAAAGATCTTATGAAAGCTTGCTGGCATGGTAAAGCCTCAAGTTACATTTTTTCAAATTGTTAAGGTTCAATAACAAAATAAGAGGTAAAACACTCTACCCAACAATATAGTTTAATGTTAATGCACCCATAAGTCTTAAAAAGAGTAGAAACTTACTTAAATAATTGAACAGGATGTTACAATTATCTAACAGCAATTTGTATTATGACAGAAAATGTTACTTTAAAACTTATCAGGGTCTAAATCCCTTTTATTCTAAAACTAAGATAAGAGATCTATGTTTTCATATTTTATTCTCTCTCACAACATCCATGGCATTTGTACTGGTCCCTGTGACAAATTGTACACAAATTTCTGATCTTTGTGCTATTGGATTGTCATTAATCCTGTCTAATTTTAAACACCTACCCAGCTAGCTGGAACACCACAAAGCCAATAATTACATTGGAATCTCCACATCCTAAACAGAAGGAGATCCAAGTGGATAGGCACATGTATGTGCATTTTCTTCCAAGGAATGCTACTAACCACTTCAGAAGCGAGCTCCTGGGCTCACCCTCCACTTATTGTGTGTTTCTGTGATTTGAGAAACGTAGGTTCCAGTCCTGCTCCCTGTGCCAGGAAGAAGTGGGTTCCCTGAAGGAAGAGGGAGTGCTCTGTGCCTCCTTGCAGAAGTCCTGCTACTCCTGTTGATATAAGGATGATAATATTGCCCTGTAAAGCAACTTCTGTTTAGCCTTGATTTCCCTAACTATATTTAGCATGCTCCTGACATGAGCTTTAAGTAGATGCTAATCAAAAGGAAGAAAAAAAAGTGATCTGCAGTTTTAACATGAATTTTATGGATACAAATCTGTAACATTTTCTATAGAGCTTTTTTACGTCTGTCCATTTTAACACACAACCAAGTTCGGTGGTTTGTGCTCAATCTCTTGGAGTCATCATCCAGGATCAGAATATTTGATTCCTGGTTTCAAAGCACTCTTTAACAGTAGGGGGAAGTTTCCAGATAGCTGTTATTTTTGCATTTTAAAAAACCCAACAGATTAGAGTCATCATTGACCTCTTTGAAGAAATTGTTCATATACTCAGTGCTGGCTTGATAGAAGTTGATTTTTGTAATGACAGTCTTTCATTTCTTACTGACACCTATGCCATATTACCAGTATTGACTGTCTCCTTAAGTGTCAGTAACCCTTGAGTTGCAGTTGGATCCCATTTCTCCCCTTCCCAAAGAATTTCCTGCTTCTCTAGGTGGTCACTACCACCCCTTCAGTCCTGCTGGCTTGAACTACAGTTGAATTTGCTCCATATCTTACTCCAGTCAATTGTGTTTAACTGCTTAAAGTAATATTTTTTTAATATATAAAAATAAGTCACCTGAAAAAAGTAACAAGTTGATAATACAGACTGTTGCCTTAGCAGAGCTGGTAGTTCAGTAAACTGCAGGAAACTTGCACAAGTTGCAGGTCATGCAGTGGAGTCAGGAGGGTCTGTTTGGTTGCATCTTCCATCTTCCTCCATATTCACTAGTGCTCTGCTGCATCATCCCTGCAGACTTAGGCCACTGTCCTTATACCAGTTCTCTTGGGTTAAACTTTTTAAAGCTTAGAGACTTAGCTTTGGTTTGAGGTTCTTACAAATGTAGTGTCTGGACTTACAGGTTTAGTTTCCATATAAAAATAACTCCAAAGTTTGGAACTAATGTGGCTGTGAAGTTTGAAGAGTTTGTGTCGTGTGTGGGTTTTTTCTTTTAAGTTGACTTGGTTTTGCCTTGTGTATTTTAATGTGTCTTGTGCCTGTGGCTTGACAAGACGTGAGAATGTTTTCTGTATTTTGGATGATCTTTTGTGCATTTTCTGTGGATGAACACTGACCGATGTTCTTCAGGCTCTTTGCTGTGACCTTTATCTCTGCCTTACTAGGAGCTCTACTTGTGTCACTGTCACAGTTTACCTTTAACTACTGTAGTCTATTTTGATGGTGTCAAATACTACCTGCTTTGGTTTTCTGAGGTACAGCTTCCACCCTTTCCTTTTTGAGTGGCTTGAGTCAGATATGCTCCTTTTCCCACCATTTTGTGTTCTGTTTCATGGCTGCTTTTGCATCCTTGCAGCTGAGAAATAAAGTTCTCTTGACTAGAAGCTGATTGCTTTACATGAATGAGCTCAGGTTACAGAGATAGGTTTAGATACAGGTAGGAATTCCTTAAAAGAAAAAATATAATTGGAAATACTTACACTGTGAAGCAGTCTTGTATCTTTTCCCATCAAATGCTGTATACTTGCACGCTGTCTGCATTGTCAAAAAAGGCTGCAGATAACAATGTAAAAAAGTGGTAGAAACTGTGCATTGAATTCAAGAAGTAGAAGTTGGAATCGGTGTGTATATTGATTGTTGCAATGATGACATGAGCTTACTGCTGCAGAGTTCTGATTAAATAAGAATTAAAGCTTTTTTAAATACTTGTATATTAGAGATTTCAAGTTTATAGGAAACTATTGTACTCTAGACTCCTTCATCACCTCAGCAGAATTTTATTTTGCACCATATTCACGTCTTGTGGTTAAGACCAAATATATTTCTGAAAGACATAATTTTGCTGTTTAAGATTTCAAGCAATAGAGATGTCACCATGTCCCATAGTAAGTCATTGATTATCCTCACTGTAAAAACATTTTGTGTTTTTTATTCTAAATACTTCATACAAATGTAGAGTTTGTTTTTTCCAGACATATTTAAAAACAAACAAACAATACCCAGAACAGCTGTACCAACTAGAAACTTTCCTATAGATGTGCTTGATTAAATCAGTCCTTAATCTTTTGGGTAAGGCTAAAAATAAATTGTTCTCAATACTTGTTTGTCATACAAAGGTTATCAGGAAGCTTATATAACTTGGAGTTTCTTAGCTCTTTACAGTTCCTAATTGTCTGGGATACTTCTATGTTGTTGAGGAAGGAAGGACTATCTCTGTAAAAATTGTCAGTAGTACAGGAACTTAAATGGCACGTTCAGAGCCTTGAAAACCAGAAAGCTAATAGTACAAGTATCATAACAGATCCTGTGTTAGCATGTTTAAATGATAATGTAGGCTTTATCTAATAATTCAGAATTTCTTATCTTTGGAATCAATGCAAGTTAAACATTTACTAATCCCACTATATCCATTCCTTTAGGTAAAGAACAGTCTTCGGGAGAGATAAACATGCACCCTGTCTCAGCAGCTCCACTCTCTGTGTTTAGTAAAGAATCAAACTCCTCAAAACACAGCGATCACCACCACCATCACCACCATGAGCACAAGAAAAAGAAGAAGAAACACAAGCATAAGCATAAGCATAAACATAAACATGATACTAAAGAAAAGGAGAAGGATCCCTTTGCTTTCTCTAACAGTCCAGCCAGTGCACGATCAATCTGTTCCCCGTCACTTTCAGACTGATATCGGTGGCTTCTCTGGAGTTCAACTTGCAATATTCTTGGAGTACCTAGAAGGATGTATATAACTATAGCTTCTATCTTTTTTTATTGAACTAAGAATAAGTGAATTGCCTTAGCAATTCAGAACCTCTGCCACCTTTGAAGCCTTCTATTTGCATATGTGGTTGTTGAAATCTGATTCAAAAAATATGGTTTATGATTCTGACTCATTTTGTATTTCACTGTTCTCCACACCTCCCACTCTTTTTTCCATTTTAAACAAAGAAAATGGCTCTTTATGTAAGGGCCCCATGTCCACTGGCAACCCCCTGCACATCACGCTGACCATGTGTATTGCCAGAATCAATTATGGTTTAATCCTTTGAAGAATGTTAGAGGCAGAGTATGTTTTAAGCCGAAGCCAATTGCCAGGCCTTTGGTGACGGGCTGTTTCCAGAGCAGTATTGTATGACCTCCTCAGAAGACAGGGATTTTCTGTAGTCTTCAGCTGAGCTGTTTCTTGCTTTAACCATTGCAAAGTAATGTCAGACTTTTAAAAGAACAGTATATATAACATTTGCATTTTTCAGATTAATAAAACTCTTGAAAAATTCCAAGCTGCTTTTAAGCTGATGGTATTTATTATGGACATGAGCCTTTGAATATGATGAAGTTCTGCAATTGTTTTTGGAATTTTAGCAAAATGCATAATGCATGTTTTGTCCTGTAATCAGGCTTTTAAAAATCCAATAAAGTTTGCAAATTATTTTGACAGAGGCAGAATTTTTTCTTCAAGCTTGACATTCAAATATACTTTTGAAAGATGGTTTTGCTAAAATTTAAAAATAATTTTGAAAAGCTTAAAAATTAAAATACTAAAAAATACATTTTTCTTCCTGCTGAGGGGTGGTTTGCTTGGAAGCATTCTATATGGTCAGCTCATGAGTGTATTTCATGACCACTGGAGAAATACATCAGTAGATTAAACTAGGTCTGGGATTTGAAATGATGAAGTTTAAATTTCTTTAGCTGTGTTTTATGCAGTGTACTATTTACACCTAGGAAATGTTTTATTTAAAAAAATTAATTTTTTAGATGTTTTAACAATAGAGAAAAATAATCTTTGCCACTTTTAATCTGTTTCTTTTATATGTATGTAGAGGCAGTGTTTTATTTCCATGCACTGGTTGACTTCTGTTGCCCAGAGCTCACATAGCTTTCTATAAGATGGTTGTATTTGGGTTCTTTTTATTTTTATTTTTTTTTAAATTTTCCCAAATTTCCATGAGAGACTGATTCTCCTTCTTAGAGCAGGAAGAGAAAATTCAAGAGGGTCTCAAGAGGATTTTTTTTAAGCCATATTCTGTTTCATGGAAGTTAATAAATACTTTTCTATACCTGCTATTGAATCCTGTAGTTTTTGTAATAACAAGTTGTCTGTAGAATAGGAACGTGAAAGGCTCAGGTATTTTGTAATATGTATATACTTATTTTATTATTCAGACACTACATCCCTTTAATAATGCAAGGATAGTTGTGCTAATTGTTGCACTTGGACACGTGTTCAGGGATGTTTGGGCTGGATTCAGACACAATGGCAGCCTCTCCCCATCTGCTGCTGTGCCATGTCAGGGGAAGCCCACCTTTTGTTTCCTCTTGGCAACCACTGCAATCTTGGGTGAGCTAAAGGTGCAAGAGGAAACCCAAGCATGGTAGAATGAGGTACTGAGCCTGTTGTGGGCAGCTCAGCTTAGCACCCCTGGTGAGGCAGCGAGTGGTCATGTGAGCACCGTGAGCTGTGAATCACAGGCAGAGTCTGGGAGGCTGCAGTAACAGCTCGATGGAAATACTTTGAGGTATTTTTCCCTTGGCTATGGAGTGATGTAACACAGTGCCAAGGGTGTTTGTGGGAGACCTGGGCTAATAAGCAATGAAAGCTGGCATTGTTTGGGAGAGTGAAGGCAGATGCATTTATGTTTTAAAAATGAGGTCATGGATAATTTAGGCTGGTGTTTCTACTTTTGGAGACATGGATATACATTCTGAGGCTGAGGGAAAACGTATTGTTCAGTAATATAGGCACAGAACTGAGGCAGAGCTGTAACACGTGAGAATCAAGGATTGTCAAGGAATTCTGCCATCACATATTTTGCTGTATGACTTTTGAGTGAATATTGGATATATGCTATGGAAATATGGCAAGGATACTGCCAACAGAAAATTGAAATTGGGGGGAAATCTAAAAAAGCTTTTTCCAGTGCAGTTTCTGAGGTTATGTCATGTTCCTGGTTCAAAATATTGGTTCAAACACATTAATGTAATGATGGAATACAAAGTTTGAAGTCTGCAGGTGGTGCAACATGGAGAGGCAATGTTCACAAGCTGATAGATGTGCTCAGAAGTCAGAATAATTCAGCAGATTGCACAGGTGATTCAACAGCAGCAAACTGAAATTCAGTACAAATGAATGTGAAATACTGAACTCCAGGGAAAATGAAGTGCCTGAAAGAAAACAATTCTCCCCACATTGTAAGAGATGCAGTGAGAAAAAAATAGCATCTGGTTGCACAGAGGTGAGCAGTTTGATACTATTGCAAAAGTAAAACTCATTTAAGGATTAAGAGGAATTTTTTATGGAAGAGGTGAAAATAATTATAATATCAAGTGCCAGTGATTGGGGGCAACATATTTTAAGAAATAGGTGGGCAAATGGAAACAAGAGATAACATTGCGTATAAGAAATAAAGAGAACTGTGTATTCGTGGTCTAGCATAAAAGAAGACTGAGGAAGGAACTCACCCTTCTCGTACCTAAAATATTGCTACAATGAAAAATGTTTATCAGTTGTTCTTGATATTTCCTGTGGGAAGGGAGGGATTAGCTTTATTCACAAGGAAAAATATTTTTGTTGAATGTTAGGATGAAAAACATTCTAACAGGCACCTAATGATGATGTGAAAACTCATTTCTTGTAGGCTTTTAAGCAGCAGATTGTCTGGAGGGGATGTTAATGGGATGTTTCACCCTGCCACAGTGCAGGGTGGTTTCTTTGATCTTCCATTTTTGTCAGTGAAGTTTCTGCGGTGACTCCCTGGACGTGCCCGGCCCCTGTGGAAGGTTTTGGAAGTGGAGGCCTTTGTCTGCCAAAGATCTCAGCGATGGTGGGTTAGCCTGGGCTTCTCTTCTGATGAAAAATTGATGACTATTTCAAAGTTATAACCTGACACTGATTCAAGTTAAAACTTAGTATTTGGACAGTGGATTAAGCTCTTTATCCTTCTCACCTTCATTGCCTGTAACCTGTGCAGTTGCTTTTGGTCTGGGTTCTGATTTTTGGTTAAAACTTCTGCTTTATAGTGCACTCAACTTTAAACACAAGGAAAAGTATTTAAGTGTGGTATTATCCAAATACTGGAAGAATGTACATTTCACACATAAAGTAGAAATTAATGTTGTTGAAAATGCACAAATCAGTCAAAGTCTGGAGAATTTATTTTGGTATCTCAGCTTTTAACCTGAATTAATTCATTATGTTCAATATAAACACAATACACATAAGTGTAGGGCAAATATGTAATATTAAAATATCTGTATGCATTTTTAATGCAGACTTTTAATTTATCTTGGGGTTTTTTCTTTATTTCTCAGTACAATTATAGGATAAAATGTCCACAAATCAACTAGTGGATCTCTTAGATTTGTAGGCATTGCTTAAGTATCCAGTGACGATATAGCTTTTCTCCTTTGGTGTCCAAATAAGCACGTTTCAGCTTTTGTCAGTCAGTACCAGGCCCTGTCCCAGTGCTGTGGAGGGAGGGACAGCAGGATGCAACTTTGTTGAGTTCTTAGGCGAGCTCATAACATCTTTCTATCATAAACTGTCCTGTCCCCTAAAGCACTCCAGCTGGCTTTGGGACTCATATCAATGATAACAAGGTGTCTTACACTGTTTAGCTTTTGGGGATAGAAAAGCTGTTTAGTTTTAGTTGATTTCATATTCATAGAAATATGATAATTATTGTAAATTCTAATATAGTTTTAGTCTCTATTTTCAGTTCCTTATGATAATTTATTCACAGAAACTTAAGAACCCAGTTTTTAATGGAGCATCATTATTACACAGGGGCCCTTAAAATACACAAGGTAAGTAGAAGTGTTTTCGATGAGATTCACTTTTGTGTGTTTATATTTTTATATAGGCATTAAAATATATATTCTTAAAATATATGTTTACTTCCTGATTTTACAATTTTAAATGGCAATGAGTATTTGCATATGAAATAAGTCATGGCAGCTAAGTCTGCATTATTCCAAAGTCATCTGATACCATAAATATAGTTTTTCTAAACACATTTCCAAGGTTTTCTTTTATTATTATTCTTTTTGTCTTGATAAATCTACAGTGTTAGCAATCTTTGTTGATGTAGATGAGTCAGGATTTCATTTGAAAGACTCTTGTATTTTGTTGAAAAGTACTTCAGCTGGTATGGTGCTTAGGATGTGGTCACCATCATAAAGTGGCAGAACAACTCAAAGCGTATTTACCTGGATTTTACTAATTTCTGAGTGAAAGTGAATTGGTGTGGGTATGTTTTAGGCTGATCCAGCAGCTTGTCCCTGCTGCAGCAAGCAGCTGTGTTTCCCCCAGCAGCTCCTGACCACATAGTCCCACATAGGATTATTTTGCTGACTGGGATCTTCTGTGGCCCAATACAACTCTCTAACCTGTGAATAAAATTGAGGTAATTCTTGCAGCACTAGGGATCTGAAACTTTTGGGCAGTCTGAGTAGGCAGCGAGGCTGATGCCCAGCTTGTGGAGCCAAGGGTGGAGTGGGAAGAGGGAGGGAGGGAGGCATGAGTGGGAACAAAACCCTCTTTGGCAGCAGCAGCCGGTTCATTTGGCTCTGCTGCTCCTTGTGACTTTGCTCCGAGAAAACAATACAATAGGGAGAATTCAAGTTTTCACATCTGCGCCTCTTTGGGAGTCTTAATTTTGTTGTGAATTGGTTGAGTGATTGTTTTTATTCAGATTCATTTTGGAAATTTTGGAGGGCTGGAGTGAGATGAACTTACGTGACTGGCAGTTTTTTCTTTCTTGTTTTAAAAGAAAAATGGTTTCAACCATAAAAGACAAAAGAAACTCACTGCAAAAATTACCCAAATGTCATTTCAGGTCAAATAGAGTTTTATGAATTATTTTTAGTCTTTTTTAATTTATTACTGTTATTCTTGTTATATTTTATTCACAGAATTCAGTTTCACAGGGGTGTTAATACAAAGTATTTAATTCTGAAAATGCATTTTTCCTTTTCTGAATGTTCCTGTATTGTATGAATAAATCATATTGTAGAGTGTAAGTAAAAGCTATTTGAATTCATGTCAGTAACCCTGTTTGTCGTGGGAGCTGGAACCCTCGTGCCAGGCCTTGGGGTGTCTGCCTGGGTGTGGTTTCCCTGGGGGACCCAGCAGGACCCTGAGAGCATGGAAAGGAGTCGTGGTTTTCCTTCAGCACCCAGCTACGGGTTATGTGGAGGAAGTCATGGACCTGTTTTATCATACACTTCTGGCTCTGCTGAGCTTCTAGTAATTTATTTTCCTAAATCTTTCAGGTTTTTAATGCCTTAAACTTTGGCACTATAAAGACGTCTTTGGTCTTTCTGTGACTTATGGAAAGGAGGTTGTAGCCAGGTGGGGGTTGGTCTCTTCTCCCAGGCAATCAGCAGTAGGACAAGAGGGCAGGGGCTTAAGCTCTGTCAGGGGAGGTTTAGGTTGGATATTAGAAAGAAGTTCTTTACAGAGAGAGTGATCAGGCATTGGAATGGCCTGCCCAGAGAGGTGGTGGATTCACTGTCCCTGGAGGTTTTTAAGACGAGGCTGGATGTGGCACTGAGTGCCATGGTCTAGTAATCACAGTGGGGTTGGATCAAGAGTTGGACTTGATGATCTCGGAGGTCTCTTCCAACCCAGTTAATTCTATGATTCTATGATTCTATGATTCATCTCCCACATGGGAGTTGAACTGAAGTGTAAGGGGAAGAAGGTTTCTTAGACGTTTTGGAACTGAGTACTTTTCACATTGATACAGCAGTCATGGAAGTTACTGACAATGCTTATTGTTTTGCTAGTTTCAGTCACTTAATTCCTAATTTTTCTGTACAGTGAAAAACTAGAGATAGGGAGGAAGGAAGAGAAGGGACTGGAATGGTCTCTCACCTCAGATAAGGGACACTTGGAGAGATTGAAGGTCTCACATCAGCTCTTGTCACTCACCTTCCTAAGACAGTCTCTGCTGCTTTTAGGTATTATGGAGCTGCCTCTGTCTTCACTTGTTTTCCTCTACTATTTCTTTACCTCCAAGTCTTCTTCCAGTTTATAGATGTCTGAGTTTCAAGAAAGACAAATCACTCAAAGATGTCCACTAAAGCAAAGGGTTTAAGCTGCTTACGAGCAGGTTGATACCCCACTTGAGGTATGAGGCTCTTGTCATGGTCTTTCATGGTCTGTTCCCATCTCTGTAACCAGCAGGCTGCTACAGTTTTTTTTTCTGCTCTCTGAGAACCAGGTACAGACATTGTCCATTATGGACATTTTACAGTTCCAGAGTCTGTGCAAATATCTTTCTTGTGTTTGGAGTAGAATGTATAAAAAATATTTCTGCATCTCAAATGTCATTTTACAGTGTTGGAATTCATATGTTTGTTATTGAGTACTTGACTAATTTCAAAATACTGAACACTTTCTGTTGCTTTTATTTTGAGAGTCAGATTTTTACAAAGAGACATTTGTTTTTATAGCACTGAAAATCTTCCAGGTGCTCAATAAAACACTCAGCACTTACAAACTAGGGCAAGACACAGAGGAGGAGAGAGAACAAAGCCTTTTCTGTACATCTCTTCTTGGAAGAGAAATGCAATTACGCTGTAGAAGAACTGATAAAGGACTTCAAGGAATTGCTTATTGACTACTGCTATGATGAAGAGATCTGAAAACCTCAGAGTAAAATAGCATGGAAAGGGCAGCTGAAAACAGTGCTCTCATTTCAATAAAAGTTCTACAATTTAATTGGAGACAAATGCATTTATATAATGAAAACAAGACAGTTGTAATGTATATAACATACAACAGCTGCTTAATTTGAGGCCATTGTCCTTGAGTGCTGTATTCCTCAGTAGAGAACATAGCAAAAGCTCCATTTCTTTTCCAGTCAAGCACTGTATTGTGACTGAATACCCATCATCTCCCTGAAACTAGCAGCTTGGGGTTTCACTTTTGATTTTCCTTTAATGATTTATATTATCAGGAATAGAGAAAGCTTCTAAATGTATGGTTTACAGTTGTTTTCCCAAAATCAAATATATTTTAAACCTGATTTACCTGTTCTGTAATAACGCATATGATGTTTACTTGGGCTGCACAGAAACACAGTCGGGGATTGGCCTTTGAACTCTACTTTGATCAGTGTGTATTTCTGGTTGTAGTTTTGAGTTGAGCCAATGACTTGTACCTTTCACTAGTCTGAGTCAATTTTGGGCAGTGTCACCATTTGAAGCAGATATTACAAGGCGACTGAGCTTCCTTCCAGCTTCTTCAGTTTAAGTGCCACTTTTTCTCATTCATCTGCCTTTCTTGTGCTTAAATATGATGGAGGCTTCACCCGAGGATGATGGGAGGATTCAGTCTGAGCAGATTTTCAGGCTGGGATGATCCTGCTCCACATGCTGAGCTCCTGAAGCAACTCCTGACAGTTACCTGTCTTGCTACAGAAAAAGAGGGAAGGTATAAATCTTAGAAGTTTTTTTTTGGTAGCTCATATTTAAGTAAAGTTGAATTAGTATTAAGGCATCCATACTAGTAAAGGAAGCTCCGGGTGCTGAGTTTTTGTATGTCTAATACATAAGATTCTTGGGGCTTTGACATTCATTGGAGGGACATGACTATCCCAGCTTTTTGGATTCTGGTATAATTAAGAATTTTTTTCAGTTTCTTTTTGCATCTGCAGCATTCCTCTATGTAAAGACAGCATCTCTCTCTTGTTTCAAATTACTGCTCAGGTCCTCTATTTGCATACAAATTACTTCTCTGCCCTTTAAGGGGGGCAGGATAAAGTAGACAAGAAGCACTTGAGCTCATCCCAGCTACAGTCATAACTGCCAGGGCTTTTTCTCCAGCCTGCATTCTGCACCCTGACTGTACTGTTCATCAGCCATGTCTGCTGTTTAAATGACCTGTTCTGGACAGTCCATGTGGCTGCATGTGCTGCACCAGCACCTTGCCAAGCAGAGGAAGGGGGACAGACTAGAAGGTGAACTGTTGTGTATCTCTCATGAACTGAATACACTTTACTTGCAAGGGCCACCTCGCACCCCATCAGCCCCATCCCACTGCTTTTGTGTCTTCCATTTTCCTTCACTCCATTTTCTTTTTGTTTACTATTTTTTAACATTTCTACAGCCTCAGACAGGAGCTGTTCAGGGTGTCAAAGTTTCAAACCTCATTGGGATGAAGAGTAGATGGCAGTACTTTTATGCATCAGTACTTGCCACCAAATAGGCTTTCATGGCCTTTAGACAATTACAGAGATGGCTAAAATGCATATGCATGAGTGCAGGTGAGGGCACTCTGGGAATTAGGCACTGTCTACTCCCAAAACTTGTTTTACTTTTTCAGAGGCTTTGACTCCTCTAGTGATTTACGCAGCCTGGGTGGATGGCATTCTGCCCTTGGCACAGCTCTGGGGTGGTGGAGCACACTGGGGAGATGTGCCACTGGCTGGCACATCTCTGCTTTCTGGGCTGAGGGTTATGCTGGTGTTCCAGCAGCAATCATAGACTTGTTTGATCAAAGTGAAGGCAGCAATTTACCTCTAAATGCTGCTCGTGTGCAGCACTGTGTTTACAGGCCGGCCTGTGAACAGGCAGCTGAGCAGCATTTTCAGCTCAGACAAAAATAGGTAGTTTTGTTTAGGAGTGGGTATTTTTTCTTTTTAGAAGGCTAGTCTTCTCTTAAACATCTTAAACACGTGAAGTTGACCTAATCATTTACTATGTCCCTTTCATTCAGAGACTGTAGATTTTTTTATATATAAAATTTGTTCTGAATGATTGCAGGATTTCTATATAAATTGACTTTATATGGCACTGACTGTGTCTCTCTGAGTTAATAATGCTAATACTAAGGTTTGAGTCTGAAATACAGCAAAATCGTAGTAAAGCATAGGGAAATGAGAGGCCCCATTGTGAGCCAATGACCTCTGTGAAGGAATGAACATGTCAGCACTGTAAAAGGAGATACACTTAATAGCTTTTTACAATGGATGCTTGTATACGATACACATCAGTGTACTGTGAAGTGGCTTGTTATGATAAGACTATAATATAGAACTTTTCTGTTGAATGGTTCTCTCTTCCTACTTCTTGGGAAATATTTGTACAAATAAATATGTGGGTTAGTGAGGCAACAGATAGTTATTTGTCTCTCAAGTGTGAGTAATGTAATATGAACAAGCATTAATGACCTAACTCCTTAATTGAACAGGAGATCCTTATTTTTCTTACACGCTAGCTTATTTCTTAATATTTTGGAATCCGTTGCTCAGTGTGAGTTGTGTGTTCCCAGGGGAGCTGAGTGCAAGTTACAAGCTTTGGATTAACTCTCAGTTTTGCTCAACTTTATCATCTCTTGCACTCTCTCTGGGGCTTCTTCAACTCAGTGGCTGGCAACTGTGTGTATCTGCTCCCTGAATCATCCACTAACATCTGCCTGAAATAATGAAAGACTCACATTTTTCAGTGGACATGACAGGTAGAACCGGCCAAACCATTCACGTGATTTAGGAGTCCTTGCCCAATCTCCAGAAGAGACTCCAGCATGGCAAAATCAAAGCCCTGTGAATTTCTGTGAGACTTTTCACTTTGATACACAGCTGAAGCAGTTCACATAATCGCTGCCCCAGGGCAGCATTAGCAGAAGAGAATGGGCACTCTGGTTTCAGCCATTCCAGAGTGAAGTCTGGTGGTTTAGACTGACCCTGAAGGTGAATGAAATGTGAAATAAAAACTTAAGTTAACCCGGGGGTGAGGGAGCTAAGCAAATGGATGACGAACTGGAAATCAATGACAGAGCATAAAGTCAAAGGAAGATCTGAGGGGCAACAGCACCAATGAAGAAAAGCTGGGCATCAAGGGAAAATGAGCAAAGATGACTAGACAAAGTAATGTAGAACTACAGTCCACTGGGTTGTAGCCAGAGGTTCAGGAGTCTCAGTGCTCCTGGGAAACAGGTTTCATATCCATTTGCTTAAAATACAGGTTTTATTCCTCTGTAGGTATCAGTTACCAAAAGGATGGCAGTCTACAACAGCTGTATTTGCCAGTCTCTTACCTCGTGTGACCTGATGTGTTCCAGTGCTGCTGCTGAACCATTAGAGAGGCAGCACATCACCAGCACACTAGGAATTGCTCTTCTTTAAATTCAGTCTTTTAAAATAAAATTTAAAAAAAACCAAACCAAAACAAAAATATTCTCCTTGGAGAATATGAATAAGGTCCATCTGAGTGGACATAAGACCATCTGGGCAACCTTATGCAGTGCCTTGGCATTTAAGCATGATGAGACGATCTCAGAGCAGTGTGCTGACTGGGGAGTGGAACTGCAGGAGAAATCAGGTCATGCTAAGATCAGCTCAGTCTTGTTCTGGAGCATGAATCCTGTTTCTGTGTCTCCATAGAGAGAATCATTATGAGATGCTGCCAGGTCATGTCAGCTATAATTTTCAGAAAAGGTCATTTTTTAGAGTCTCTGTTCAGCACTCAGCTTGAAATGCTCAGCTCTGATTAGGAGAAATACTGAGACTTGATGGCTTCATCTGGACATAACAGGGGTCTGTGCTGCACACATCCAGTACAGCCAGTCTCTGGTAGTGCCTATTGCAGACTGTGGTAGTAGTGCTATATAATGCTATGAATTCTTGAAGCTGGGATTCTTGAAGTCTTAAGGCAGGCTCTTAAAATTAGTGGAAATAGTTTGTTAATGTCCTTGTGCCTTGTCTGCAAATGGTAATAATGCTGCCTTTACCACAAAGGAGCGCTGTCAAAATATTTTGGAAACTGCTTGGACACCACTGCAAGGGCATTTCTTCATCATCTTGTCCAGAGACAAGCTTTGAATGGTGCTCCATAAGACAGAAGTCAGGAATTTGCATGCAGTGACTGCGCTGAGCCGCTGTGTTGCTGTTGGTATCACTGGCAACGCCTGGAAGATTCAGCTGGTCCTGCAGCCCCGACGTGCAGCTCTGCAGTGTGCAAACAGCAGTGGGGTAGCCTGTGCCCCTTTCTTCTTAGCAGCATTCAGCACTGTGAAATGGATGTGTCTGACAACAAGCTGCCTTGGCACTTCTGGTCTGGAATGGCTCCCTGCTTTGGTTTGCAGTGTGGTGTTGGAGTGGGGAAGCAGATGGAGCAAGGGGACTGTCAGAACATCTGGCTTGTTGAGGTGGTTGATGTTGTTTGAAACACAGGACCTGTGCAGAAAGCACCTGAACAAGCAGGACACACCCAATCCAGAGCAACAGAGATTAAACTGTGTCTTACCAGAGGAGAAATTGAGTGGCAGTGGGAATCTATCCTAGTTTGAGTGATTTGGAGTACATTTTGGGTGATATGTTTTGCACTTAGGTGATGATGCTGATACCCTAAGAGCATGCTAAAGCTAGTTGTTGCAGAGATATGAATATGCTAAAAGGTGAGGGAGAATTGTTGCCCTATATTTGGTGTCTTCTGCGATGTAGAAGTGGTTGCTGTCTTGATCAGGTTCTCAGTAGCACAGAAGCACAAAACCAGCTGGGAGCTCTTCTGCATTAGGCAAGAGGTTGTCCCTCAGCCATACTTCAGGTTCCCTTCAGCCTTGTGCTGCGTGTTGAACACCATGTGGCTTCTCAGTACTGATCACTATTTGCATTTGACAAGCGACCTTGGAGCTGGGATGAAATACAATTCAAGTCAGTGGCTACTTGCCATCCCTTGTTATATCTGCCTGCTCTAAGGTCATTGAAAAACTTTAGATGGACTTCTGGTGAATATAATTGGTTTTCTCTTTGGACAGCATTCCAAATTTAGCACATCCTCTCTGAAGCTTAGCAAAGCACTTTCCTGGAGCTGCATCAAACCCCAGTGCTCAGTATTTAAAGCTCAGTGTTAATGCCTGTTAGAGATGATGTTGTAACAGTTAGAAACTCCTGTCACACTTTGAGTGATGGTTTTGTTTTCTTGAAATCTCTCTGAGCATCTTGGAGATGTCAAATTTTGGAATCACACACTGATTTTAATGTAGGAATGTTCCCCATGGGCCCTGATGTTTTATCCAAAAATCCCAACCTTTGTATGCAGTTGTTGCTGTTGATCTCCAGTCTAGGGGATTGTTTCAAATTCCCCCCAAGTTTGGTGTTACCAAAAAAAGCTGACATCTTTTTGCAGCTAATCAGAAAGAAGGGCATTAGGAGATCATCTGAGTTTGCAGACACTAAAGGAAACCTTGATTAGTGGCTCTTGAGCTGAAGATTTCTAAAGTGCTTTTGTGTATTATATTCCTTTTCCTGGAGGGACGCTGAATCCCTCTCTTGACAAAATGAGACATCCTTTTTCTGCTTCTCTCCATTCTGCACAGTTCACGCTCTCCAGGGATGGGAGGGGTTCCTTCAATGAAATACAAACAAAGAAATCAAGATTCAGTTGCTACATAGAGAATAGCAATTAGCATTTTCATTGTTTAAAACTCTTTACATGTTTTAACCCTCTTATTCTTATTTTCCAGGTGAAGAAATTGATTTACTTCAGAATTCCCCAGAAAGCCCTGGGTAACCCTGTCACTGAAACACAGAATTTCTTTGTGTCATTACAAGAGCATGAGCTGGGGAGCCAGCAAATGCCAGCTCCTAGATTGTTTCCCCAAACAATCATAGTGGATATGGATTCAGTCAGGGAACTTCTTGGTTTTGTCATGACGTGTGAACTCAGCCATCACACTGTTGCACCTCCAGCTCAGAAGTATTTTGATGGATGTGAATTTTTGATATAAAGTTCATATCCAAGTTGCTTTGTGGCACCATGTAGAGGGTGAGATTTAGCATCAGGTAAAGGAAGGACTCCCTGCTCTGAATGAACGGCCCAGCTGTGTGTTACTGTTGGGCCTGTTGCTAATGTTATTTCTGATGAGGCATGTTTACTTACTTTCACCATGACTGTCCGGAAATCCCATGGCAAGGAACGTCAGAACATTTGCCAAATCACTACTTCACCCATCAAGCTGATTGTTTTGTGTTATTCGGTCTGGTTCACATTAAGGGTTTGCTCCATCACTGCCTTTGCTCTTTTGGGGTATATTGATTACTTGTGGTGGGGTTTATAACAAACAGCCCTTTCTGAGAGATTACTCTCCCCTTCTCTCTCTGAGCCTGTGGCATGTTAGTAAATAAAGAACTAATCTTTTTGACTTCAGACACAGTCTGTCTAAGACAGTTCTTCCAAAGGAATCAAAAGCAAATACCGTCCACTGGTTGGTTGTTATTATAATGTCTTTTGCAAATCAAACAAGAAAGAAACAGCCTACCTATAAAATGGAAGGAATGTAATAAAACTGAAAGGGGCTTAATTTCTTCTCCTGACAGGTATCTTATTTTTCCATACATCAAAATCTCTGCAAGAATGAGAAGTCCTGCAGCTGAGGGAGGCCAGTGCTGCCTGAGAGCCAACTGGCTGCGTGCAGGGAAAGTTTGGCAGCCTGGGGGTCTGTCTGGCATTGGGAGTGCACACGGCCGAGCCCCCCCAGTGCCAGCAAAACTGGGGGGCTGAAGTCTCTCCAGAGGGTTTTTCCAGAGCACAAGAGGAGATTTGACTGATAAAGATAGACCTGAAAGTCTGTCTCAGATCTGCTGTCTGCAGTGGACAGAGGGGGCCTTTCACAGTCTGGGTTTGGAAGCCTGGCGTAATCCCCAGCCTCTGATTTAACAATTTCATCTGACATCCAACCTCAGATGAATGGCAAAAGCATAAGCAATCAGAGAGAGTAGACTTGCTTTGCAAGAGAGAGGCAACACTCTTAGAACCCTCTGGAAGTTATTGCTCTTATTTATTTGCACAGTTCCACATTGATCTTGCTGGTTTTACCTAATGGTAAAGAATGAGCTGAATTAATAAAGGGGTGAAACTGCTGGAAAGTACATGCTCCAATAATTAGTTTTACAAACGGATTACTTAGTTTATTTCTGCTATGCATTTGTTGCATTTATACATAAATTTGCTTTTTGTTGTGCTTCAAGAGTTCCAGAGTGTCTTGCAGGTAGCTTGAAAAGGAAACAAGATGGGGTTGTGCTCTGTAAGGACTTTAAAAAGGAGGAAGGCACCTTGAAAAGTTGTCTTTTAAAGTATATCTGTGCTTAATTTTACTTTTAAAATTTACATTGGTCCCTTGGAAGGTGGGGGAGGACTGACAGTTCAAACAGCAAAATTCTACTTCAGTAGTAATTATATGTTTTCTGAAGGTGCTACCTTGTAAAAGGTAAAATGTGGTTTTTTCAGAATGACATTTATGTGCTAAAACTTCTGTGGAAATTATTGTCAGTGAGGCAAGAAGAGAAAGTGGAAGAAGAACAAGTGCTCTCACCTGCTAATTTGGGCCAGGCTTCCCTAGGCTTGTTCTATGAAATGCCTCTCTCTGAGGTGATGGATTTACAGTGGGATGATAACAAGAGGCATAGCAAGTGAAGCCTGGAGGTGTTTTCATCTTTTGAGCCAAAAGGGGTGGTAAGACTCATCACTGGTCCTGAGAAAAATGGACCTGGAGTGATGGAGTTACTGAACTTAGAGATGAACCAGAGAAATCTAACCTGAAACTGGGCTGTGATGAAGATTTTTTTAGAGTTTTCTAAGTCAGCTCAACAGCTTTTCATTAATTTTGACATATATGCTTATTTCAATATTGTGATCCATAACAGCAAACTTCAAATGGAAATGAAAAACTCAGCTGAACACAACTTGGCAAGATGCTGTGGTGTCTGAGTTGTATGTGCTCTTTTGGCTACACAGAAGAGGTTACAACAACTTAAACTGGAAATGCTCAAAGCCCTAATGAAAGGTTTCATATTTGAAAAGTGGAGAAAGATTATGCTCTGAGCATATGCCAGAAAACAAGAGGGGGGAGGAGCTGACACCACGTTAACTGGATTTGAGCTTTTGTTAGTTGAGAAAAAGGCCCGAGAAAGAAGTGCATCTCTGTAACAGGAAATTGTATTGCTTAGACCATCTACAGGGACTTCTGGCTGGGCTGTGCTGTTCCCTGGCATGTGTGTCATGGAAGTGGCTGAGAGCTGTCAAGAAATACAATGCTAAGAGATGGCATATAAAAAAAATAGAGATGTTCAGCTCCCACCTGCCCCAGGCCTCTTCCTTGGCATCCCCTTGCAAGCACATTGCCTCTCTCTGTTCCAGTTCCACAGACCCCTGCCCTGTGCATGTGGACTGCCAGAAAAACCAAACCAAGCTAAACCCCACACCTATCCCCCCCCCCCCCAAAAAAAAAAAAGGGCTTTGTTTAGTAAAAAGTGCCTAAGCAAGTGATCATCAGCTGAAATTCACTGTATAGGTCCTTGTCTCCCCTTTCTCTGGGACGTTTTGGAATCCTGTTGAAAATAAATTGACAGAAGTAGCATTGATGGTAAGAGATCCTGCAAGAACTAAAGCAAAACCTCAGAACATGCAAATAAATATCCATTTCTTGGTATTCCTATACACTTACTTGCTGCTGCTTGTGAGCAACATGTTGCAGCTAAGAAATCTGATCTTATTCCTTGCTCTTCACAAGGATGGGAAAGGATACAGTGCATTGACTTGCCTCCTTCATTTAGGCTACCATTCTGTACTATTTCATCTCATCATCCATCTAATTAAATATGCAAACACTTATTATAAATTATAGCCTATCAGTGGGAAAATTCAGTTGCAGATAAGTCTCCAAATTTGCTGCTGTAAATCTCGATGCACTGGCTCGTTGACGTGTGGTTAAAACACAGCCGTAAATCTCTTCGTGAGACATGTGGTGGGGAAGGAAACACACAGGAGTTTTTCATCACAGCAGCTACAAGGAAAAGGCTCAGAGTTCCTTGCTGCTGCTAACCCAATCCCATTGGTGTCCAAAGTAATTAACAGATCCCTGTTTTTATACCAAGTCTGGAAAGTGATAAAAAGGAACAATCAAGTTGCTTTAACCTTGATTCCTGTCACTGAGAAGTTCAAACACCCACAAGAGCCTTCAGATGTTTTCACTTGAGTTCAAGTTAAACATTGCAAAGTTTGTAGTTCCCACCCCACTTTTTCATCTGGAGTATGATGTAATTAAACTGTTTACATCTTTACCTTAAAAGTAGCTGTATAGCTAATGTACCAGCTTTGAAATACGTTGAGGTGCTGCTAAAAATCTGTCCAGGTGCAAAAATTGCCAGTGTTTTCAGAAAATCTGCTATAAAATATTTTCTTATATTTTTTGTATTGTAAAATGCAGACAAAAAGGAGAATGTGCATGGAGATATGCACCAGGAAGAATATATGGAGCTGTGTCTGTCTCTTCCCTTATTTGGATATGATTCTCCAGTTAGTTAATACAGAACTGCTGAATGTGGTGGTCCTGTCCTCCATCCGCTCAACTTCTGGGAATTCCTGAGCATCAGCCCAGAGGCTCACCTTGATCTGGTGAGTCATCTATATCCAGAAATCCAGCCAAAAGCTGGGGGGAAAAAAAGGAGTCTGTGCCTTTTAGGGACCTAAATTAAATCTCCTGGGAGCCAAGTGGGAGCCATAGGTGGTACACAGAGTGGCAGTGGTACCAGCTGGGGGCTGCCAGCCTCCAGACCTGCTGGGCTGGGGGTTAGACCCTGCTCTTGGGAACCAGTGGGGACCAAACCCCATGAGAGTTTAAGCACTTGGTGCTCAGCACTCAGCGGTATTTACAAAAGACAATTCCATCTTGTAAGGGACAACAGCACAAAGCTGTGAGCTGGAGGCAGCCGTGACGCAGTGGATTTTGTGAGCAGGTTTGGAAGAGAAAGCCAACATGTTTGGGCACTACAAGTGGGAGGCTGTTCCCTGCATGCAGTGAGGGGACACAGCTATATGAAAGGAGGCATTAATCAGGAGTGTGGCTGCAGCACTGGTTCAAGAAAGCGGTTTGGTGCTCGCTTGCGTCCTTTCCATTCCATCAAAGCCCGAGCACTTCATTGAATAAAGGCATATGGGACCAATAAAGCAGATTTAAGGAGATGGAGTCCAGGTGGCAAAAAGGTATAATGGGAAGTGACTTATGGGAAAATGTTGCATTCAAAACTCTTCTGTTGGTTTAGGTGACCCTGTAAATCCAGACCCTGCTTTTAGTCAATGGGACTACTCATGAGAGCTAAATTGCTTATGTTGCAGGATTGAGCCTACTGAAAGGAAGACTTTTCAAGGAGGTCCAAATAAATGTTCTAACTCATGCTTATAGTGTTCTTATTTTTTAGCACGAGCCCAGTTGTGAACACAGGCAACCAATTTGCTGTAATTTGTATATTTAGTTGGCATGTGTTTACAGAGGGGAGATCTGGATTTATTTTAAAGAAGTACTTTGCCCCTGGTTTCTGTATCCTTACCTTAATCCTTTTCTACAAAAGAACCTCAAACAAAACCCCCATATCCTCCCTCCCTCCACTTGATGGAAAACTTGAAAGCAAACCCTTCACAGTGTACCTTTCATATGCACATAGTACCTTGCAGTGAAATAAGAAACAGCAGAAGAGCTATGCAATAACCATAACAGAGTGTGTGAGCAAAAAAACAAGCCTTCAGTAAAATACTGCTCCGTTAGATCTTAATAGCAGGAAAAATGTCCCTTAGAAATAAATCCTCAACATGATTCTCCTATGAAAGAGAACCCTTCCACGTTGAAACCAAATGTTCAAAAGCTCTGTGCTTTGTTGTATTAATGCCCATAATTTATTCTTCTTAGAAAATATCCCTCAGAGGCTGTTAGAACACTCAGTGTGGTACATCATAATAAAAACAACTTAGAAGACAGAAATGTTAGAATGAAAACAAAGCTCTGAAAGCTTTAGTGAATAAAGCCATGCAGGGGGGTCTGGAAAAAGGACACAGATGTTGTGAGGAATCAAAAACAGAAGATAACTTGCAAGCAGAAATATAAACCACGCTTTGCAAACAAAGTGGAGTCTTTTTAGAATTCTCAAATAGTTGTCTGTAAAATTCATTTGTGCAGCCCAAAAACCTTCACTGCACAGCCTTTCCTCTCTGCAGCATCCAAAGCTGAACAAGCCAGTCTGCTGTTAGGTTTTTTCCCAGGATCGAGCACATTTCAGTGCAGGAGCAGCTGTCACTGTGATTGATACCTTCTCAGCCTAGCACTCATAAGGCCCTAACACATGTTGCAGTTGGTCTTGTGGCTTCCTCTCACGATGGATTTTCCTTGGGCTTCACACAAAATGCAAAGATGAGTACTTCAATCACTTGAAGTAGTTTTTATACCTCAACTAGAGACAATAAGACATAGGAATTATTATTATTATTTTCTTCTAAAAATGGTGACCAATTTCCCCAACCCCAAAAAGATCAAGATGTTTATATACTTTGGAGATTCAACTTTCTTTTCAGGAAGATGAGAATCCAAGCACTATAGTAACGGTGGCCAACCCTCTGATCTTGAATTGCAAACACTGCAATTGCAAACAAAATTGCAAACACTGAACAACTCCAGTCATGCCATGGCTGTTGAACCAACAGTTGTTTGTTGGCACAGCAGCTGGTGGGTGGTCATAATTTCTCATTATGCTTCAAAGGCTGGTCCTGGTGTATCACCTGCAAAACCATGGGTATGTCCAACCAGTGTCCTGTAGTAGGACCCCTTGGAAGTCATCAATCCTTCCTCTGTAAGCCTCTTCTGGAGCTTCTTGACTTCTCCCTTCTCAGGGGTATACTGGCTGTATTTGCGGCTGTGTTTGTTGGTTGCTCACCTGTGGATCAGTGTTAGCATCTGGTGCATTGTTCTTTGGTGAAAAGGTTTGTGGGGAGTGTGTAATTACCATATTATTCTTTATTTAACCTTCATAACCCTATTCCTAGTGGAATATCTCATGCCAGGCCTTTATAGTCAGGTTTCAACAACGGATTTTCTGTAGCAGATGAGAGCAGCCTTGAAACTTGTTGTGTTCCCTTCTTTAGGGATTTTATCAACTTATTCCCTAGTTACAATTTGTGAGATACTGTTTCATTTAAGAAATTTGTACATTTTGTTCGGGATGTAGAATTTGACATAATTTGTATATATTGTACCAGACTAGGAACTGCAAAATTAGGTGAAGTAGAAGAGAAGGATAGGAGATGTAGAAAGCAATGTTTTGGTGATAAGGAAAGTAAACAAAGGAGCCATTGTGTCAACCCTCAAGCCAAGAGGAGGATCTTGTTCGATGCTGGTAACGCTCTGTTCTCCCTGTGGCCCTTTTCTGGCCTTACCCAGGACTTGGAGTGCCCTGCATGAGGGCCAAAGCGATAAAGCTTTAAGCTATCTCAGCTACTTCATGCTCTCTCCAGGGAAACCTTCAGCCCATGCAGAACCTTTTCATGTCGGTCAGGGAGAACTAAGCTTTAGTTTGTGGTCTTTATGATTCTTCACATATCCACACTTCGTCTCCCTGTACACTTATACCCCCAACTACTGTTTATGGCCATTTTTCTTCCGTCCCAAGCTCCCCATGGCAGATACTCTCAGGGAGGTAGATCCTGCTGGTGCAGGTTTGTAAAGCTGTGCTATTTTATATCTTGTCATAGCCTGGTATAGTGTGGTTAGCAGAGCTCAGGAGAGAAAGATTAATCTTTTGACAGACGATCTTTCGAAGCTCTGGGTCTGATGACTTTTTTAAGTGAAGATACGTTTTTGCACAAATGGAGAATAAAGGGTATCATAACATCTCCACTGATGGGATAAGTCTAGTGGAAATAAAACAGCATTTCATGACACGAAAAATGCAGTTTAGCAGAAGTGCTAAACCTCTGGACTTCGAGCAAAGCTGTTAGGCAGCTGCAATGCTGTAAACAAAGGGTTAAGAACAAGAAAATCTGCCATGGCAAAGTCAGAGATACAAGACCACATAATCCATTCAGATTGCAGAAGGAGTGACTCCAGCCATGCCTAGAAGGTTGCTGGACAAAGTGTGTTTTTTCCATTAGCTCAGCTCGTGCAATTATGCTTGTACAGAATTACATATTTCAGCACAGTTCTGGCCACAGAAGCTGTTTCTTCATGCTCGGACCTGTTTGGAGGAGGTGGAACTAAGCTGGGTCATTAGAGCAGCAGAGAAACTCCTAATGAAACAAAACCACATGAGGCTGTACTTTGCAGGGGGTGGACGGTTGGATTAGGCAGCGTATTAAGTAATCCCCCAGGATATTTTTTAACTGTAATTCACACTCAATGATCAAATATGGAACAGATTAACAGGAGGAGTCGTATATTTCTTGTAAGTCACAATCTTCTTTTATTCCTGACTATCTGAAGTGCAGTTTTTTTGAAGCACTGTTTTTCATGGTTGGTTTTAGTGCTGTACTTCTCATGGCATATTTAACGGCCTGTATAATTTTCCGATTAATTTATTTTCATCAATATTGTTTTAAAATGAGTGCAAAAAGTGCAGGGATTAAAAGGAGTTATGTTCAAAAAGTCTTTATTTCTAGCAGGCTGTGACATTTATAAACATAGCTTTTAAAAACAGGATCTTAATGTCCAGCCCTACTCTGATCTGAGCATCTTGTGCCTTGTTGCTGCCTAAAGCCAAGTCCAGAAAGCAGATCTGTCACCTCTGATCACAACTCACTGAGGATGTGCTGCAGAGAGAAGATATTTGATATTTTCACAAGGGCATGTAGTGATAGGACAAGGAGGAATGGCTTCAAACTGAAAGAGGGCAGGTGCAGATTAGATATTAGGAAGAAATTCTTTACTGTGAGGGTGGTGAAGCACTGGAGGAGATTGCCCAGAGAAGCTATGGATGCCCCATCCCTGGAAGTGTTCAAGGCCCTGAGCAACCTGGTCTAGTGGAAGGTTCCCTGCCAGTTGGCAGTGGGGTTGGAACTAGATGAATTTTAAAGTCCCTTCCAACCCAAACCATTCTATGATTGTGTAAAAATGCAATGATGGCCACAGCCTGTAAAAGAGTGGTAGTGGCACTGCACAGATCATCTTTTAGGGGTCTTAACTAAATCTTTATACATTTACATTTAAAAATTCTGTGTTTATGGATAGAAATCCATTCCTAAAGCCCTTCAGGTCAGGCACTGGCTTTCACTGGCATCATTGTGTGCTCTTCTGACAGTGTACTGCCCCAGGCCACTGCCCCTGCTTGAACTGTGCTAGTTGTTGTGCATTAATTCTGATGAAGCATTATCTAAAGCAATACCCACTGATCCCCATGACATCCTGGGACAGCAGCGTCTGTTTTGCTAAACAGCCTGAGTTTGTTTATACAGAATGAGAGTTGCCCAAGATTTATTTTAACTGAGTATGACTCAAAAGAAGTCAGTAGCTGTATGACCAAGAATAATGTGGTGTTAAACTGATGTAAAGATCGACCAAAATATTTTTAGATTGCAATTAACATATTGGGAAATACTTAATCCTGCCAGTTCCTGCAAACCATGCTGAAATGAGACTGGGTAGAGACCCTCGTGCTTGTCTCCAAATACAGGTATATTTTAACTCTGTAAATGTGGAGAAATCATTTAGTTTGTAAATGTAAACATGTCCTTATACGGCAGAGCACTTGTAACAAAGAATTTAAATCCCTCTGCTGCAGAACAGATGTATTTTCATGGGGCAGCAAACATTTAGAAGTGACAAGCTAGAATTAAAGAAAAAAAAAGGAAAATTATATTAAAGTTAGAAGAGGATAAAAAGTTGTCAAACGCACAGCAGGCTGCACATTAGCTTCTAAGGAAAGTGAGATGCATCTCTTTTTACTTGGAATTCAAACAAGTATTAGGGAGCACAGTGTTGGGAACAGCCTGCTCTGAGGTGGAGATGTGTGAGTTTGCTAGCTTGTTTCTTTGTCTTCAGTACTTTCCTGCTCCCTTTACTCAGATATTTTGCTTCTAGATATTACAGAATATATGTATATATTAATTTACTTTCGTTTACTTGTAAAACTCTAACTGCATTTGTATCTACAATTTTTTGACCTCACAGGCAGAAATATTTCTCAGTCAAACACTTGAAATCTGTTTGCTTCTGTGGTCTCTGTGCATTATCACATACTCTGTGCTGTCTTTCCAATAGCAGCCCTGTTTCATTTATGAAGCAGGACTTGCTACCTATGCGGTAGCTCCTCAAAGCTTTGAGTTTATTCTCCTTTTTAATGTTTGCTCTCTGAAAGGACTGATGTTGAGGGAAGGGGCTGTAGGGAACACGGAGGCTGGGTGGGGAAATTTCACAGTGGGGTTTGATTTTGTCCAGGGGATGGGGCAGGATTTATTTCAGGACAAGAAATTCCTTTTCCCAGCATGCACACCACCACCTCTTTTTATGAGAGATGTGAGCTGTGCTGGGGGGGGTGGTGTGTGACAGCCAGCCAGCCATGACCCCGCTCCTGTATCCCATTGTGACTGTGAGCACCTTTTAAAACCTCTTTCCTTTGAAATAAACCTACAGTGTGATCCATGGTCTGTAAGGGGCTCAAAGACACCCAGAGAAGATGATCTTCAGAGAGGTCAGCCATTAAGTGTGAGCAAGTTTCACACAGTGGTGAGCATACACAAAGATCTCTTAAAGATTTATAACTTGGCAAAATCTGTGTGGAATTTGATAGGGTTGGATGAATGTATTCACTTGACAAAGGCCATTCTTTCCTAGTTCCCAAAATCTGTTGCTCTAGGGTATGCAAACCTGAGTTCTGTTTATGGAAAGGACAGATAATTTTGTTTAACATTAGTATAACAAAGAATGCATCCCTAATTTTAATCTCAAAAGGGTTCAATGTATTTTGCTGTAAGTAAAAAATAGATTAAAAGCCCCAACTCCTTTTACCACAAAAAGGTAAATGAAAATTTAAGTTTGTCAGAGCAATAAACATCAAAAATCAAGGTCTTACAAAGGAAAATTTGCCTAACCTGAGTGTCACACTGCTATTAACCTTCCCTGTAAACTAATAAAAAATCACTCGAGGGATCATCCTTTCACCGGCAGCACTCAAAGAAAAGGTGATAAGCTCTGTCTTCACCCCCCACCTCTGGCCCAGCTAGAGAGATATTTGGGTTTCATGTGTGCTGTGTATTGACAGCCACTATTTTATATTCCATCATGTAAGAAGCATTCAAAATACTTAAAAATCACTGCTAGAATAAATAGATTTACAATAAATAAGTCACTCAGATCGATTAAAAACCCAAAGGCCCTGCCATTCTTATCTGGGTGCATAAATTTAAAATTATATGCCCTCTAGCAAAGGTGGCCTGAGCTTGGAAGTGGCTCCTAGGCTGGCTCAGGGCATGGGATTGGAAGCTGGGGTACTCTGGTTTTGTAGTTAAATTCCTAAAAGCAGAAAAAGGACTCCAGACAGCAGATTCTGCTGAAGGATTTTTCAAAGTGAAGAAAATAATCCTATCCATCACTGAATAGCTCTATTAAATGATCAGAAAAAGCTCAGCACCACCTTGTTATCTGCACATGACCTCTCCTGAGGCATCCGTGGCAAAAAATCAGAAAGAAAAAGGACAGATTAAAAAAGCGCCTCACACTGCTGCGTTTGAAAGCAGAGCCTTGGGACAGGGACACTCTCCACAGAGTCATTTCAGGCAAAGGTCACATGTGTGCATATAAAATCATCCCTGAAAGCAGTGCCTTTGTCCCCCAGCTATCTCCCAATGGGGCCATTGTCCCGCCGGGGGCAGCTGGCACCCTGACTTCAGCCACGCTGCGCTGGGAACCGAGGCCCAGGGTGGCCGGGCAGCCCCCTGGGATCCAGCCTGGGGCCGGGGCAGCCACAGCCTCCCCAGGGAAGCACATCTGCTGGGAGCTGCTCGCAGGGACAGGGCAAAGCCACGCTTCCACATTGAGCTTCGGTCATGGAGAGAAAAGACCCACTGGTACGGTAGGAGCATCTGCCCTCCCCTTCTGCCCCTTGTTTTTTCCTGGCTTGATAAAGTAGTCTTTAGTAAATATAATTAAAAGCAAGCTCAGGCTATGAAGTAGCATAAATGTGTTTTTGCAAAGTGCCGCTTGGATTGGGATTTGGCAATTAGGAAGTCCTTCCAAAGTGCATTCAGGGGTGGTGTTGGAAGTGCTCTGATTCATAAGTAAAGGAGAAAGTATTATTAAATGCACAGAGAAGAAAATGTATTTTGCAAGCCATAGTAGATCTCTTATAGATTCTTTTGCCTCCTGAAGATGTTTTGTCTCTTAACCTTTTTAATATAAACTGACTTTCATATATATTCTTACCTTACAGCAGTATCAAAATTAGCATCCAGCACAGACAGGAGTAAAGTATCTTGTGTTTTGTTTATACTTATGTCCTATTATATTAATATGGTGCTAGTACATAATTATGAGTTTAAAACTCCCACATCGCTTGGCTTTTGATTTGTATTAAAATTTCCACTGTTTGCAGCTTCACTGGTAAAGTCTTGGGCTTAAAGGCAATCTGTCTCAAAAAGGTTCCTATTACAGACACCTCTCCCTAAGCCTTTTTCTCCAAAGGAAATATATGGATTTCTTTAATCATGGCAGTAACACCCCAAGGATCTGTAATTTTTTTTCCATAACTCCCTATGCAACAAATGTAAAATGCTGATTAGAGAGGCAAGTTGATAAGCAGTAATAAAACACTTCATGCCTGGTAATTCCCCTCCATATGGTTGGAGTCATAATGGTTTTGATTACTCTGATTTTGAAGCATTTATCATTGGGTCCCTTTTTTGAGTTTCTTTGCTTCTGATTTGCTTACACTTTGATTGTGATTTGCTTCTAATTACTGCTGATCTATGCAAGCTTCCTGTCAGCATGTGTTGGTGCTGTGCAGGCTGCTCCTTATTGCTACCACATCTGTGATGGGAACGCTGAACTCTGCAAGTGGAACTGGGATGCTGACTTGTCATTTGGAGGGTGTCAGGGTTCTGTCTAAAGCTTACATGAAAGCTCCAGCCCTCCCCACTGGATGTGTGGTGGGGCTGGGTGCTGGCAGAGGGCACGGGCTGTGCCTGGTGGGGAGGGAGAGATAGTGGGGGGTTACTTGTACCTAAAAGAAAGAAGAGGCTGACTCTGTCCCTAACACTGGCTGCCCACTGGTGACCAGCTGAACTGTTCAGGGACAGCAACAGATATTTTTAGATTAAGAGCTTCTCATCAAGTCCAAATTTGTAGAGATGTTTCCTCCTAGGAGGCTGGCCTGTTTAGGATGTTAGGAACACAAAGTAGTTCTCCATTTGTGTAGCAGTATTTATTCTACAAAACCTTAACCTTATTTCAAAGGTTATAGTACGAAGGTTAAACGAGTTTAAAGTCACTGCAGCAGGGAGGTTTCCAATTATTCATCAAGGATGCCAGCTGAGTTTGAATGCCAGACAGCTAAAGATACGTTAGCATCGCTCTTGAAAGCTGGAGCTGTTAAAATAGTGCCCACAGAGCAGCCTTTACCAAAATATGCCAGAGGTAATCCTTTGACATCAGCTGAGCTGGAAGTGGGGATAATGAATATTTGTGAGAGATGAATGAAGAGTGGTGGCACAAGACTGCTGCTGTCAGTGCTGGGGTAGCACCAGTTGTCCAAATATGCTCTTCTGAGTGCTCATTTATGGCAGTTTTCCCAGATTAATGGACCATCTATGGAAACACAGCAGAATCTGCTATTGCTGGCACACCAGTAACACAAATTGCTTTGCATGTGCTTGCAAACCTGGCAGAACCTCTGACCTCTGCAGCACCTTACTGGATAGGGACTTCTGAGCCTCCCCAGTGTCACTCTCCCAGTGCCACCCAAGCCAGCCCTGTTGGGATGAACCCTCCCTTGGGCTCATCACCTGCTGAGATGACGACTATGTTTGCAGGGTGTCAGACCAAATGATCTCACAGGCCTTCTTTGTTTCAAGACCCACGAAACTGTGTGTGCTCCACTTCGATACACAAAAAAGATGTAAAGATAAAAATAAATACATATGGGCTCTATCATCATTGGAGAACTGTTTTGCTGTTGCTTACTGTTTAAATTCTGTGAGAAAGGTTCACAGGAGATGGTCTTTTGTCCTAGCAGTCTTCATATTTCAAAGTATTGAAGAATTGCTTGGAAGTTCCAGTTGATAGTGCTGTATATGAAAAACTGTATGAAAAAAGAATAAAAATAAAAAATAATAGCAGGTGTGCTCAGCTCCTGTCCTCTTGTCCTGACAGAACTTTTCTCCTATTGCAGATGGACCTTCCTTACATCTGGCACTGGGAGATTGTCAGATGCTTCCTCTTCTAACACAGTTCCTATCCAGCCACTCTTTTCATTTCTGAGAGGGATTTCATGTCCTTCTTATATGCTTTTTATTGTAAAGTACTTGAAAAATTTCATCTATAATCTTTCTCCTTTGCTTATATTATTTCATCGTTGGATTTGATCATCTCTTGTAGAGATTTTTAATAGGAAGCTGTGGTGTGTCGACCTCGGCTGGCTGCCAGATGTCCACCCAGCCGTTCTCTCACTCCCCCTCTTTGACAGGGCATTGCTTGATGACCTTGGTGTCTGCAGAGCTGTTTCTCTTGCTTTTCCTCTCACTCCTCATTACCTGCACTGTGTTTTTTACCCTTTTTCTATATGTTCTACGATAGGTGCTGCTGGCTTGTGCCCATGAGAGGCTCAGCCATGTCCTGCAGTGGGACCAGCTCTGTCCAGCCCAGGGCAGCCATGGTCTCTCCAAATAATGCACACTTGTACATGTTTCTGGATTCTCACCGTTGGATCCTCTGTTTCAATGGTTTTTTTGGCTGTTAAAAGATTTTTACCTGAAAGTCTTCTAGTTTTGAAGCCATCTCTGACTTTGCTGTCACTCATCTCTTCACTAGCTTTTTTTTTTTTTTTTTTTAAGAAATTCATGGAAACTCATCCTTGACTATAATCTCATTTTTTCATCCCATGTCATCTGGTGCAGAAATATCATCTGCAGGACATCTGCCAGAGTTGTTCCTGCTATTCTTCTCCTGAAGCCCTCCCTCCCACAGCAACTGTCTCCCGTCCCCATCACTGAAATGTCACATTTTATTCCCTTCACAGATTTCTGTTTCCTGCTGCTGCTTGTTAATGGCATGTTCAGCTGAGGGTCCTGCCTCTAATCCCTGTGGTGGTCAAAAAACTTGGGATCCTGGGTAATAATGCTTTGTTCATGCAGGATTTTTGATCTAATGCCAAATTTTAAGATTCTGGCTCTATACTGGCCTATGTGGCTGTGCAGGCAGCTGTAGGGACGTGGCAGGATGAGGTTCTGAGGCTGCCAGGCTACACATGCACTTAGGCAGGACTAGCCCACTAGTTCCCAGATGGGTCCAGGCCCCTGTGTTTACACACAAACCAGCCCACCAGGGTTTTTTTTGCCAGAAATTTGACAATTTGATAAATGTATTAACCTGAAGAAAGGATGACTGTACTGTTCTGTCCATGCAACAGCAGGAGTTGTCAGAGCCAGTGAAGGGAGGACTTCTCGAATGGGCTCCACACTCACTCCGGGTTTTAGGGAGAGCCCTGTGCAAAGCTGGGACAGGATTGGAGCCCTTTCCTCAGCCAGCATAACAAAGCAGAGGGAGGGAATTCAGCTGACAGCCTTGGGACACCCCCTACCACACCCTGAGTTTTCAATTACTGGACTCCAGCAGCTGGGCTCTGCAGAATTGCTCCAAACTGCCTTATATAAGTGCAAGTCCTTGAGGCAGGAAGAGATTCTGGTGCAGCAGGATGCACCAGTGCTCACGACAAACAGCAGTAAAAGGGGGAAAGACAAGTAACTGAATTCCAAGGTGGAAGTCACTCTCCACAGAACATTTGCTCACCTATTGCTGCATATTTCGCCCGGCAGAAAAACGCTTTAAGTCATATTAGCTGTATGTCCCTTTTAAGTCATATTAGCTGTTGATGAATGTGACAACTTAAAAACCTTTTCTGGCCAATGGCAGGATAATGGAGGGGCTTATTGGAGCTGGGACAGGATGGTGGTGAGGAGCTCGTGTTGTGGCAGCAGCGAAGGGGGATCAGCCCTGCGCCAAATTCAGTGTTGAAGCTACCAAAGGGGACAGGAAGACTCTGCAACTGCAAGGACTGGAACAAACTGCTGCCCCTTCAGCTGCACCAGCTCATGTTTTGGTGTGTCAGAATCGGCCTCAGCTCTGAGTGGGATGGTGGGAAAAGGCCAAAGGTGGCCTGTCACTCATCCTGTATCACGATTAGTGAAGGATGTTCAGTACAATACTTAAAGACTTCACAGGCTGTATAAAGAGAAAATATGGCTTGGTTCAGCCATCTTTGGACAAAGAAGAATAGGAATTTGTGGCTTCCCTTTTGGAATCTCTAAAGCTCTGTTCTTCTAATATATTTTGTCTCTTTTCACCCTCAACACTAATCTATCTTTTTCTGCCCTACCATGCTCTGTCAAGCCAGCTCAGTATTCCCCACAGATGGCAGGAGATGACTGTGACAGCCATGGCATATGACAGTCATGGAATATCTACTGTGCTGTCCTGGCAGTTGCTGTTGTGCTGTTGGCAGCATCAGGTCTGGTTTGTGTTCTGAATCTGCCACCCCTGCAAGGTTTCCCATGCCTCTGCCCTGTGCCCTCTGTCCTGCAGTCTGACTGTACTTCCACCTGCCTTTATACAATGGGGCTTTGAGGTTGGCTTATTTGTTTTATTCATAATGCATCAGAGAAGAAAGTATAGAAAATGCAAGTTTTCTTAGAGTTGTTTCTTTTTTTTTTTTTATTTAATCCAGTGCCTTCCAAAACTATGCTGAATTATCTGCAGAATCAAGCAGATGCTTTGGCAGGCTTAGACTGCCTTCAAACAGGGGTATGAACTTGAGATTATAGTCCCATACTCATTTTCCAAAACAGCTGTCATGGCTTAAGCTACCACAGAGGAAGTTTGTGCTCCTGCTCTGTCTCAGTGCAAAGAGAACTCAGTTTACCCAGGAGCAGGGGTGATCCTCCTCTGCTGACTTCAGCTGTCACCTGAAGATGTTACTGCTCCTTGCCTGTTTCCATCATCCATCCTGGCTTCTTTGCCCAAAGTGTGTTGTTTTGTTTGTTTTAAAGGTCATTTAATCATAGTGTTCCTCAGCACCGAGCTGGAGGAAGATCACTCAGGCAGTGAAACTGCCTCGCTCGGTGTGGTGCGGAGGAGGGGAAGAAACAGCCAGTCTGGGCAACTCCTCTCCCAAAATGAGGAAATGTTGACTTTGGATACCTGAACAGGGACAGTAGGCACCAGAGGCTTTCCCTGTAGCTGGCAAAGCTATTGCTGGAAGAGGAGGTGTCCCCACTCTCTTCACCAGACCAGTAGTTTACTCAAGTCCTTTTCACATGGCCTGAATCAGACTCAGAGGTGTTTGGTTTCAGTGTCTTGGAGAAGTGTTAGTATGGACAGTGCAAAGATAATAAATTAAATAGTTCCAGCTGTTTTGCAGGTTTTGTGGATGCCCAGGAACATCTGTCTCTGCCCTGGGAATCTTCAACAACTATAATATCTAGCTAAATTCAGTCTTATCTGCTGTGAAAAGGAGATTTGCCCCTGTGGGGAGCCTTCTGTGAAGGCTGAGCAAAGCAGAGCTCTTTTAGTCTGCAGCAGTCAGCAGGTATTAAACCAAGGAACTGTTTCTTTCTGAAAGTCTTGTTTTGCTAGATAAAAAAAGATGAGTTAAACAAAACAATTCAGTAAGATTATTTCCTTAAAAATAATGATGAAGTATATTAATATTTAAGTGACCTGAGTTTCCCTACAGCTTGTTTAATCCATTATAAAAAAAAAAAAATTATTTATTCCTTTCCAAAGTTTTATGCTGAAAAGGTGAAAAAGTATTTGCATAAAACCCCCTGATAATCCTTATACAAACCCATGCTTGCAGAGTTACATATTTTTGATTGCCAGCATTTTTCTTCTTCTTTTTTTTTATATTGCATTCCTGCAGACTTTGAAATTTATTCAGTTATACATTATGATATGGATTAAAAAAAAAAAAAAATCCAGCAGTGGATCACATTATTTTGTTGTTGAAATGTTGCTTATACTTTTCTCACCCATAGAAAACAGGGAGTACTATTCCAACAGGATGTTTTTCCCTTTGTACTAACATTTGTCATCTTTGCACTCGGCTGAAATCGGAAAAAAAGAAAAAAAGCTGGCCTTCAACTGAACGGGTGGTGACATGTTTCAACTTAGCAAAATTTGTGATGCTTGGAAAGTGGCCCATCTGTCCGAAATGACCTTAAAAAGCAAGATGCAATTGTTTTACACTGTTGTACTTTGCCAATGAAACAGGCAGCAGCAGATGCACGTTAAGAAACGCGGGTTGGTGAGCGTGTGCTGCGGTGACACCGCTCCCTGGGGAGCAGAGCCAGTCGGGAGAAGAGAAGAGCTCGTCGTTGCCCTGCCTGCCTCTCCCCTGCCCACGGGATGCTCCTTAGTTACAGTGCCCGGCTTGGAGGTCGGAAATAGCAGTTTGCAGCTCGCTGTGTCTCACAGACACGCTGCTTCCAGGGACCTGGACACTGCTGAGGACCACAGCAGAAAACTCACCCAGCTGCAAAACCTGTCAAAGGAAGGGAATTTTTTACCTTTTCTGACTTGCTGTGTGACTCCAGGAATGGTTGGGGTGAGAGGATGGAAGGACTAGCCAGTCTGCCAGGTGGTGGTGGTAGACACTTGATATCTGGATTCTACTTGCTAGGTTTATTTCTTCTCTGAAGGAAAAGGGCAGAAAAGCCAATTATTTCCAAGGTAATGGAATACCTCACCCCTCTCAACAGCTGCATATAGCTTAAGCTTGTGTAAATCATAAAGATGAGATAAATCAGTTCACCCAAAAAGGGGTTGCAGATGGGATTATGTTTGTGACAGTGTTAGCTGTGTTCCCATTTATGCATTTTTCTACAAACAAAAGCCTGGACAGTTCCTATTGTATCCTCCTCCACATAAATGTTCATGGAGCCACTCGGTGAATCAGATCACGCAGTTTAGGCAGCATTAATAGTTGTTATTTTAATTCTTCAGAGATCATCTCTTCTTTGTCAGCTGTCCCAATCTCTTTGGGATTTCCTTGTCTTTATGCTGGACTGATTGCATTTAGTGGTGCAGTCTTGCAGTCCTCATGCAAATAAAATTACTCCACTTGAATTGGACTCATGCTCATGTGAAGTGGGTTCAAGCTTTGTTTTTTTGGGTCTTAACTGCAACACTGCCAAAGCCTGTTCTGTGTGCATGCATTCATTTATCATACCCCCCCCCCAAAGCTTTCATAGCTGCAGACACTTACAGGTCACTGTAACAGCAGCCTTAGATACCTCTTAGAATCAGGAGCAAAACTTGCCCACCTGAAGGCATGTCCCTATTTGCTGTGGGGGAATCCTCTGTTTCCAGCCTGATCCCTCTGCTTTTACTGCAGAAGTTTTGATGCTGCAGAGCATGGGCATCCAAAGCCTCAACTGCATGCAAACTGAGAACAATACTCGTAGTGACGAATCTCTTTAAACTGAAATTAAGTAGGATTTTGCTGTTTTGAAAATACCAATGGGTTTTTTTTCAGATTAACTAGAAGAAAAATATTAATTAAAATACTTCTTTCTTGATCCAAGTGCCAAAAACATGGAAAAAAAAAAGTCTATTTCAAACAAACAGAAACTCTTGTTTGGCAGATAAAACAAAGTAAACAAAACAGTATTAATTATATCCACATTTTACTTGTAGGGAAGAGATTAGCACTTGGAATTTTTTTATCATATCCAAGCCTTGAGCTTGAAAATTGTGCCAAAGTGGAGTTTGAGCTGAGGGTAAATGTGATTAAGTAGGAGAGATATGTAACAGGATTTTTTAGAAGTCCCCAAAAGAAGTTTTATATACCCAGAGATTCAAAGCTGATATTCTACTGAGAAAGGTTCAAATAAGGTAAAAGATGTACATACAAGTTACACAAAGAAACTAGACAAATGATTTGAAGTCTAGAAAATCTGCTTTTTACATCTTTAAGTAGTTTTATCACCTTTATGGGTTGTGTTTGTGGTTTTGTTTGGTTTTGTTTGTTTTGGTTGGAGACTTTGGTTGCTTTTTTTCTCATTTAGCTTTAACTCTTTGTTTCTAAAGGTCTATGTTTTTTGTGGGACGTAATAATTTGTATAACTTACAAAATTCAAATAAACAATGATTGCGTGTGACACATACGAGGTACCATGCAAGGCCCTTGAACCTCCAGATTACTGTCTGGGGGTAGGTGGGCAGATTTCACACCACTGAAGTCTACAGCTCTTTTATAAAGAGGGATGTGGAGTTGTTGAGAGGCATCTGCGACACCCATCACCAGTTCAAGCACTGGAAAACAAGGATGAGGACCTGAATACATACTAAGCCTCACATGAGCAGCAATAAGAACACATATGGGCTCTTTGGCTCCATGTTTAACTCCTTCATATCCTCTCTGAAGGTGTGATTTTTCATCACAGAACAGTTTTTATTCTGCAGTTGCTAAACTTTTTATATGTGACTATCTTAAGAAATATAATTCTGAACTCAGTGCATTTTAGTGAAGTATTTGTGCAGCTTCATGATAATAATATTGTTCATGAACCAATTTGGGTAAATACTAGGTTCTTTGAAGATGAGAAATTTGTTGGAGGTGTATCTATCTGTTGGAGTAGTGTTGCTGCTGCCGTTGAGTGCAGCTCACAGTGAGAGGTGTAATGCCCTCTGTTGAAGTGGGTGGTGATTAAGCTGTAGTGCTGCTGGGAGACACAAGCATTCAGGCACCCAAAGCTTTCTTCAGGTCACTGAAAATTTATCTCCTTTTTCCAGCTGACCTAGCTGTCCTGCTCAAAGACATGACATTGCTTATAAACCTTGTTCTGCTTCTGTGCCAGCACAAACGGTGACTGTGTGTGGAGGGTGCACTTGAGCCAAGACACCTCCACAAGCATCAGCAGCAGCTTCAGGAGCTGCAATGCTGTCACCAAATCCACATCCCATATGAACCAGTGAAGCTGTTGCATCTGATGTTGGGTGTGGGAGAATTTATTTCTCTACTTCATTATGCCCTCCTTTTTCTCACCAGGCTACTCATGTGGGTTTCAGTCCCTGGTGAATATACTAGTATTTTACATAAATAAAAGTAAAGACTGGGTCTCAGGTCCTCCCTTGGCCAGTAGTTTCTCTTCTCTCTCTGGGAAGGCTGCACTCAGTTTCAGACAGGCATGAACCTGGTACACCTGTATTTTGTGCAGGACACGTAGATGAGGGTGAGGTGAGGAGCAGTGCAACGTGCTCTGCAGGTCGACGTGCTTTGTTGGTTGTCCTCAGTGAGTCTTGGGCCGGATGTGGGTGCTCACTCCCCAGCCCTGTGAACCCTGAAGGCATTATGTGGGTTGCTTGAAAATGTTGATGGGCTAAGGCAGTTGGTGCCTCAGGGTTTGGGCTGCAGCAAACTGCAATTTGGAAGACTTTAATTTGTCCATGATTATCCCTGAGGGTCCGGCGATGATGAGCAGACAGATAATTGGAGACTGCTGTTGTTGGGTGATGTTTTGAGGAACTGCAGTGAGGAGGGTGTACTTTCATGAGCACAGCCTAGTTTGTAGGTCTTCCCAGTCTCATAGGGAAGCAGAGGGTGTGGTGGTACAGCTCCTGGGAAGTCAGTCCTGTGCCTCCTGCCTTCTTGACAAAATGCAACTTTTATATGTGTAAGTACAAAAGATACTTGCAGAAGCTTCTTCAACTCTCAAACATGTCCCATAGTCCAAGGAAACGACAGTATGACCTTGCCTATGGTAATAGTTCCTTTTCCTACCCTGTCCCACCTACTCCCTTAATGCATTCATGTGAACATCTGTGTCCTCTCCTACCTTTTATGATCAGGTTTTAACTTTCTGTTTCAAAGCCAGCTGCAATCCACTTGGAATCTCTTACTTGCTGAAGTATTTTTCCTCCATCAAATAAAGAGGACTTCTCAGTGACCCTATTTTGAGGTCTTCAATGGTGCTCATTACAAGTTGAGCAGATACAGGTCCCTCATCCTTCAGCAACTCTCGCATATTTTTTCCTGCATACCCAGGCTGTGGAATCACCATTCTACACTTCTATATCTGGCTGTAGTCTGGCTCCTGCACTGATCTCTGCTGAAGGACTGCTTACCACAGGTCATCGCCCTCTTGCACTGACTCTTACTCTTCCTGCCCCTCCTTTTGTCATCAGACCTGGCTGACCTGACCTGATGACTGGCTTTGCTGTCCTTTTGCTGTCCTTGCCTTCAAACACACCTTTCCTTCCTTCTCTATCCTGTTTGTCAGTCACTGCATTGTCTGAGTGCCAAAGATACTTGGTTTTGATCTATAAAATGCTCTAAACTCCACCACCACCTTGGTGGTGCCAAGCAGTAGGATGAGAGGCAAGGGGCAGAATCTGGAATACAGGAAATTCCACCTGAATATGAGGAAGAACTTATTTACTTTGAGAGTGACTGAGCACTCTGTTGGTAGGCATCTGTGACACCCATCACCAGTGCAAGCACTGGAAAACAAGGATGAGGACCTGTTCTGTTTAACATATTCAACGATGATCTGGACAAGGGGATTGAGGGCACCTTCAGTCAGTTTGCTGAACAGTGGAAAAGGACCTGGGGGTGCTGGTCAACAGCAGCTGAACATGAGCCAGCAGTGTGCCCAGGTGGCCAAGAAGGCAAATGGCATTATGTCCTATGTCAGAAACAGTGTGGCCAGCAAGACCAGGGAAGTGATCTGGAACTGGTGAGGCCTCGTCTTGAATCCTGGATTCAGTTTTGGGTCCCACACTACAAAAGGACATTGAAAGGCTGGAGCCTTCAGGAGAAGGGCAATGGAGCTGGTGAAAGGTCTGGAGCACAAGTCTTATGAGGAGTTGCTGAGGGAGCTGGAGGTGTTTATCCTGGACAGGAAGAGGCTCAGGGCACACCTTGTTGCTGTCTGAGAGCTACCTTAGAGGAGGCTCTCCCAAGTACCAAGTGACAGGATGAGACTGGGCACTGGGAAAATAATTCTTGGAAAGGGTTGTCAAGTTGCCCAGGGAAGCTGGTGGAGGTATTTAGAAGAAAAGAAATATGTGGCACTTGGGGACATGATTTAGTAGTCCAGATGGAAATGCCAAGTTAAGGGTTGGACTCAATGATCTTAATTTTTTTTCCAAGCTAAACGATACTGCGATTCTGTAAATGTTTGTAACTGTGGAAATGTTACAGTGTGAACTTCTCATGTAAAACGCCATCTGGTGCCTGGTTGGAAGTTTTGCATCCGGAGTTAAATAATCAGTATAAGACAAGCCAGAAAATCCAAAGGCCAATTCTTATTCAAGATAAATGATGAAGACGCATTTCGTATTCTGCTGATCTTGTTAAAATTCCTTTTAAATGTGTTTCATTTAAGCCTTAAAACTTGCACTGAATTGCTGAATTCTTGGGCCAGGAATATATTATTTCAGCTTTAGTCCTTTCCATTCTGATGAGCAAAATGGCAATTAGGTGCTGAAAAAATTAATTACCACTGATTCCAGCAGTGAAATTTTGCCTGAACAAAATTATTAGACCTTGTTTACGCTAATAAGTTCCTTGTGCATCTGTGGGATGGCTTCAGGCACAATCTTTGTGACAAAAAGAACATTGTGCATCAGAGTATGTATTCAGTTGAGAGCTACTGGAAAATGTGTCTTACATTACACAGATGAAAAAGATTAGCATTTTCAGAGTCATCATCATCTATAGTTCTGAAGACATTACAAAGGACTTTAATTAATTTAATGTAATTGTAACATGGACCAGAAAACAAAATGAGCTCCTCCATTTATGTAAAGTTGTGAAGTTTACAAGCTCCAGAGAGGTTACACAAATGGAAAAATGCAATATGTATTTTTAAATCAGTAGAAGTCATCTGTGATGCTGTATTTCTTGGGTTTGTTTCTTTCTTTATTTTTCTGGGTGGCCACTTTTAACATATGTAGGAATTTTATTTCAAGAGAACTGAAGACCTGTGTGTTAGGAAGGTATGCAAGAACAGCAAAGGCTCCGGATCTCTGAAAATGACACTGGATGTATCGGCTTGGGCACTCAAAACTGGCCACCTGATTTGAAAATTCAGTTGTGTTTTGCCTCGGTTCCTCAGTGACCTGAGGGTCCCGAGCTGGAGGAAAGCTTGGGGCAGCTGATTTCTTTATTTTGCCCATGAAATCATGAACTTCATTAGCTAAGATACATAGGCAACACCACTGAGCAATATTATTTGTGGCACCTTAGGTTTCCTGTCTGCTGCGATCACACACTGCTGTACTTACCTAGTGCTTGGGGGTGAAATTGCTTAACCACAGGATATACCAGAGGCTAAGGGCAAAGAATTTTATAGAAACAGATAGTAACTTTGTTGATAATTATTTTTCTCTATGCTCAGTTTTTTGCTAGAAAAGTATTGCCTATTTTTTTTCAGCCCAGCTAGTGGTGAAGTGGGCATTAGAAAATGAGTCTTGAATTCATGGTTTCAGTCCGTGCAAGTAAAAGGAATACGATGTCCTAGTGTGGCTAAGATTAAGGTCTTTTCCCGCTAATTACATTGCCTTGAGCCTTGCAATACAAAGATGCAGCTACACAATAGAGCCACTTTCGGTTAAGAAACTGCATAAAAAAGGATCATCTCCTGGCAAAGGCTGGCATGCTGATGAGGTGTTGGCAACGAAGAAAAGGGCTTTTTAGACTCTGTCCTGTAAAGCTACACGGTGGGGAAGGTGAGTTATTGCAGCAGGTAAAAGGTACCTCTAAACAAAACCCAAAATTGTATGTGTTTATTATTGCAAGTTAGTTGAAAGAAAACTGTACTGAGTCTCTCATTGCCAGTATAGAATATGGGACAGGTCCCAAGAGAAGCTTAGCCCATCTGAGGGCTTACAAACCTCGACTCTGTCCCTTTAAATGTAATTGTTAGTAAACACTTTCATGAAAGAAGCTTTCATCAGACAAAAAAAAAAAAAAAAAAAGTGGCAAACTACACTGGTAAATAATTTGCCTTGGCAAATAATATTTAAGCCACTGATTTCAACCGTAATTCTGTTCAGCATTATCATTTGCTTTGTAAATAAAAGTGCTTATCCAAACAGCCAAGTTTTCTGTTGTTGATGAAAATGGGGGAATGTGGGGCAGAGGGAACGTGTCACTTCCCTTCCTTTCTGGAAGTCTGAAGTTTCCAGCTATTCAGATGGAACTGCTTGTGTTTCCATCGATACGAGCCTTGCTCTGCCACAGCAGCACGGGAGAACAACGTTGAAAAATACCCCGCGCTCTGAAAGAGTCTTCAGTTTTGAGGGGCCTCTGCTCTGCAGCACAGTTAGAAATTTGAGGAGCACCCGCGGAGGAAGAGGGGCGTCCCCGAGCTCCCAAACCCGCCAGACCGTGAGAGGTCAGAGGGACTGAGCCCACCACCCTGTCACACCTGACACCGGGGCACTTTTGAGGGTGGCATCGGGATATTTTCACTTCGCAGCCCCCAGTGAGGTTCCCCCTCTTCTTCTCCGAGCCAGATGGAGACGCATTTGGTTTTTCTTTTAGCCATGTTACTTTTGTGAGGAGAATAAAACGAGCAGGAGGAGCTATTGGCCGCCGCGGCACAAGCAAGCCCAGCTCTGCCAGAGAAAACCACATAAAAGCGCACGGGTGTGTGTCTGGGGGGAGGGCGCAGCGAGGGATGATGCCTGGAGCTTCTTGCACTCGGAGCTGCGATTTGTGAGTGAAACATGATGAAATCACCCCCTGGACAAATCACACGAGCCTGTCAACCTCACCAGGTGGGATTACTCGTAGCTAATAGCCCGAACTCCCCGAGCAAACAGAGCTCTGCGCTCACTATAAAAAAAGGCGACGGTGCGGCGTAGGCTTTTCAAGAATTCCCTGGTATGGCTAAGCACGGCTGCGTCCACTCGCACCAGGTAGGAGAGGAGAGGAGCGTGTTTGCTTTTAGAGGAGGAGTAGCAGCCCGTCCGTCCTGAATAAGTTCCTGCAAAAAGGAGCATTTCAGCTTCAGAAAGAAATGTTTTATTCATAAACCCCTTCTGGTTTGTGTTACTCTCCAACGGTGACGCTGTCAGCTGCTGCTCCAGTGATGGGAACTGCAGTGCTGGGGAGCCCGAATGTACAGAGGACCATTTCTATCCCTTATGCCTAATGCTCTTAGCATGAAAGTCCTGCTTCTTGCACACTTCACTTACTTTGCTGTTTTACTTTTGCAGGTTATATCCTTGTTTGCTTTTGCCTTTGGAGTAAATGTCTGCATGGGATTTACTACAAATCGATTTAGGAGATCCGAAGAATGGGATGAGGGGCCGGTCTCAGGTACAGTAACGGACTTAAGTTGTACATCGCCATACCCTTATGTTATAGGCTGTGGTTAGAAACCATTCCTACTCCGTAACACTAGTTTGCTTGTTCCTTTTCCCTCTAGGATATAGAGCAGAATAAATAACTCGCCAAGCCCGAGTCAGTTGACCTTTGGGACTCACCTATAGGTCTCCTATTTACTTAAACTTTTGCTCTGTGTGCATGTGACTATGGAAAACGTAGCTTATTTTAGGACTGAGCACTCTCAGTCTCGCAGAGATTGGTCTCATCGGCTCCTCTGAAGTGTTTGGCATGTTTTGTGCTCTGCTCAGTTTCCTTCTAGTGCTGAGAAACTCCCTGATGGGTTTAAGGGTACTGGGTTTATTTTGGTAGCTATTGAAGCGGTTTCTAGAAACTTGATGAATGCTTTCAAGAGGCGCTGGTGAGAAAAGCTTTTGGGATTTCTGTGGCTCCTGAGGTCATGCTGGTTTGTGAACAGTAGACGGCAGACATCTGACGGCGGAGAGGGCCAGGAGAGGAGAGCAGGTGTTCCTGCAGATGTGCTGTCACCGAGTCATCTGCTTTTCTTGTGCCTTTTACTTTTTTCTTTGGAAGACAGTAAGAACACGTTACAGAAGGAACTGTTGTTTGTGTTCTGGGGCAGTACAGGGTTTTGCGAGCTCAGACATACTCCAAATGGAAAAATGTTTATAAACCAGAAAACTAGTCTTTTTTTCCTTAAAAAAAAAAAAAAAAAAAAAAAAAAAAAAAAAAAAAAAAAAAGAAAAAGGCATGACTTGTGCCTCTGTTCCTTTGGCAGCAGAAAGAAGACCTGTGGTCATTGACTTTGAGATGGTTAACATAATTGAAGTGAAAGGGTTTCATTTGCAATGCCCGTCTGTAATGATAGCTTGTGAATTTTAATTATAAAATGGTTTACCGTGGCCAGAGTTTGTTGTGTTCCTGGTAATGTATCTGTGTCCTTCTGTCCCCCATCTTTGACAGGAACTGGTGTCTAATCACAGCCACAATCAGGGCTGCTGATCACTGAGCAGAGGCGTTTTAGGTAATCAAAAAGATAGTGGCTGTTGCCTTTGATCTTTCTATGAGTTTAAAAAAATGTTTGAAAACCAGTTGTTATTTTGTTGTTGTTGTATTTTTTTTTTTAAATCTTCCAGTATGTTAACTGTAGAGTAGTTGTGCAGTGTGTGTAATAGTAATGGGAAGGATTTGTGTTTCAAGTGTTGAACATCTGACTGCCAGCTGCTTTGATTCGCTGGTGACTGCCTAGGGCAGAGCTGCTCAGTTGGCCTCTACTGAAGTTCCAAAGGTCTGATATTGGGGACCCACTGCAGCCGATCGTGTGCCAGGCCTGCTGAGCCAACCAGCACCGTTCAGCACCGCCAGGGCTGGGATCAGTAGCTGTGTGCTGTTTCCAACAGCAGAAGGATTGGATCAGCATTACTGAAAAGTAGGAAGACATACAGGATCTCTTGCAAAAGGGCAGGAGATGGGGTATTTTTGGAAGTGAGAACTTGCTTACAGGTGGGATTGAACCTGCACCTGGCATTGAAGTAGTCCAGTCCAGGTTTCAACAATGAGAGACAAAAGTAAGGGAGAGTTTTGTCCATTCTGTGTTTTTGAAGCTTGGTTACTTTTACTGCAGGAAAAAAGAAAAAAGATAGCAAATAATAAAGTATTGTAGTAACATCTGTCTAAAGAAGATGGTAAAACATTACTTCCAGTTATACTTCGTTAGAAATCCAGTGCAATGAAATATTTAGAATAAAAGATTGGTATAATTATTTTCCAGCTTTACTCTTCCTCAAATTATTCATTTCCAAGTTTCTTGCTGTTAAGAGTTAATTATTTTAGATTGATAAAACAGTTTTTACCAAACATTACTGTGCAAAACAATTTGTTATTTCTCCAGAGGTATGCCATAATTATAAACAAATTTTAGTTTTTATGTAGTATAGAACTCTGCTATGAGCCAAAAACAACTTGTTTTTATTTCCTAGTCCCTTATAAATGCACATCAAAGTATCACATAATGCCTACCCCACCTTGTTCTCTTTTTACATTGTACAGATGTATGTTTTTATACATTCAAGATGTTTAATATTTGTACCCAATGAATCATTTAATTGAAATAATTTTTTAACCTGAAATTTCTAAAAGACATTAGAGAACCAAGACTCATAACTTTGCTTTTGTAAGTTATTTGCTTTTTGAGATTTGCCAGCACTTTTGGGGAAAATGGCCTTAGTAATCTCTTGAAACATGTTTGTTGGCCATGATAGGATAACTTTTGGAAGGAGATACATTGAAGTTTTTCTGTCTCTTCTCGCTGGATTTTTAAGCATGTCATTAAAAATGGAGTCTTACCTTTCTCGTAACAGTTAGGATGTATTTTTTTTTTCCTTTATCTGACCTTTCATTGAAATTTTACTCATTGCAATAATGAAATGCAAGTTCATAGTATGAATATTATCTGGCAATATTGGAGGTCCAAATGTTTTGCATAAGCATTTGGTTGTTCCATATCAGTTCCATATGGGACCCATAGGATCCAAAATGGCAGATGGTTACCAGTTAGTCTCCCTCCTGTAATGACTGTGTAGGCATGTCTATATTGTCCTATGTCTTAAAAACTACTGGAAATAAATGGATATGACTTTTTTTAAAAGATGCTGTAATCAAATAGAGTCAAAGGAAGTAGTGTGATATGGTACCTTCTACGATAAGTGTAACACCTTTACAATGGAAATGTAGTAACCCCCATGAACTAAATCACAAAGGCACTATTGCCCTATGTAACTTTGGTCTCTAACCTATGACGTAAAAGACAATTAGATGGTTGTTTTGAGCTTAGCTGGCCAGAAAAGAATGTATGGAAAAGGATGTGAAAGGCTTCATGTAAAAAATAAGGAGGGGAGAATCTTCATGTTGAGATCCCTCTGTCTGCTGCACAGTCTGACTGCAGGAGCTGTGGAGGGATGCAGGAGTTTTGAAAAGGACTTTGAAGCTGTCCAAGTTTGTTCTGTGCAAGGGTTTCTGCTGGTTTGAAAGTGCTTACCATGGATGGAGCTCCTGATGATATATTTTCAAACTATTTTGCATGCACCAGTACCCCTGCCATGGCATTGTGCATGACCTGAAAAGCATGGTCTGGCTGCAAAGGCAAGGTCAAGCATGATAAACAGAAGAGTGATCTTAATGTATTGAGAGAAATTTAGCAAGTTCTCTTTTGTGCTGTGATAAAGTGTCCTACATTGACTTGGGAGGTGCGACTTGAATTTGCTAAGTGATTTGGGAAAATTTGTCATGCCAGTAATGAGGTGGTTGTCAAGAGGTATAAGGAAATAACAGACAAGGTAGTGTGCTAAACCTTTCTTGCATGAAATGGAAACCCTACTTGCAGTTATAGAAGGTGAAGCTAGAAGGGACCTTGAACAGCTATGTAGATCTTCTCCATATCCTAAGATGTGGGCAGTTATTACTGAAGAGATCCTGACAGATCTTGGCCTAACCTGTTCTTCAAAATCTCCAAGCTCAGAGATTGCACTGTGGGCAATTTGTTCCAGTGGTTTCCTGATAAATAAGCTGCTCTTTACAACAGGTAGAGATTCCTTGAGCTGCAGTTAGCTGTCCCTTATGTAATCTGCAGTCAGATTTACACCTTCTCTTTCCTAAACACATGATGATGTGCATTTTTTTACCTTCTGATAAGATCTCCTTCTCAGCCCTTTGAAATGAAGAGGGTAACACCAGTGCAAGGGTTATATGCTAATATGTAATACCTTCGAGTTCACAATACCTTTGATTTGAAGCTTTCATTGATTTGTGATTATATATTACCTGGCTTCCAGAAGAAAAAGTAGTAGAAGAGGTTAAATAACATGAAAATATTTTTTGGTAATAGATTTTCAGAAGCATTTGACAGGAAACAGCTGTGATCAAAAATAGGGAAGAAGACTTCATAGCTCTGAAAGTTTGAGTTGTTAGCATGCTTTGAAACAATTCTCATGTGATTAATTTCTAACATAGCTTTATGACCTACTTACCTGAGCAAAGAAAACACTGGTCTGGGTATTGCCAGCACAGATACACAACGTTTAGCTCCTTGGAATTTCAGGTGGCCAAAACCTTGATGTCTCATTATGAATATGCTTGCAGGGTATGTGTCTGTAGAGTGAAACTTGAATATGTGTAAAATGTTACTTGAACTGAGCATTGCTGACTTGGTTGAAAAAAATAAATCACAAAAGCAGAGAGACATTTGCCTGCTACCTGTCTTTTCCAGCAGTTATATGAGTGTGCCTTGCCATGATCCATGACTGCAACCATAGTAGGTTTGGGTTTCTTACCTATGATCTTGCTGTAGGGTTGATTTGCTGACAGGTTTATTCCCTGAAGTGGTTCATGCTGGTGTCTAACCAGTGCCAGTGCCACTCCGAGGGAAGTGGTGGAGCAGCAGTGCTGGGGATGGCTGCTGGTGAGAAATCAGCTACTACAGTGTACTGTAGTACACTGTAGTGTACTCTGAACTTCTCTTTTGTCGTCTTTTACATCCATTCTCATTGTGTTTGGTTAATGCCATCTTATTTGGGAAGAGATTTCCCTTCAGTTTATATGGTGACTGAACTTTCAGCTATGTAAAAGTGTAAGGGGAAAAAATATATAAGAAAATATCAGAGCAACTCTTTCCCCAAAATGCCAAATCCTCCTAAAATCATACTGCTAATCATGGTGAGGTTTGCCAGACCCCAAACCAAACCATGACCTAAAAGAAAACAAAACCAAGATGATTTCAAATACTTAACTTTAATAGGTCTCTCAAGGAACAAAAGGTATTGTGAAATTTTCCTTGGAACACTGTATTTAAAAGATAACAAACATTAATTACTTTATTTCATAAAATACAGTTAACCCTAGAGAACAACACACAATTTTCCTGTTTCATATAAGCTGCTATGTAGGATTCTCTTATAGGAAAAGCTTAGAAAATATATAAAAGAGTACAAACAATTTAAGTTTTGAGAAAAGATCAGACACATGCATATCAGCTTTAACAATAAAGACCTTCACTAATAGATCATTGAAGTCTAATACATTATTCATGGCTTTCAGGTTGGCAGTCCTCCATTTACTTACACACATAATAATATATTAATTTCTTAAATACTTCTACATTTCTAGAGTTTTTATAATTTAGAGCTCTGCAGAAGCCCATAAAAAAGCCTTGCTTTTTTTCTCCATTGATTTATAGAGCATCTTAAAGGTTTTTTTCACACTTCACATTGATTTGACACCTTCCAGTATAGCAAACCAAGTCCTGCTGTTGCATGTGGATTAACTGGAGTTCTTTCCTATGCAAACTGACCAGCCAGCCATGAAAATGTCACTTGGTTTCTGAAAACAAAGGCCTGCTTCTGTGGAATAACTACAGCTCCTGGAATGGGGCCTTGGAGACTTCAATACATTTCTGCTAATGATCTCTTGATTGTTACAGAGGTAAAGCCAGGGCTGTTTCTTTGCAGGATGTTATCACAGCATGCTGCTTCCTTTATTGTTTTTTTCTCCCCCAAAAGAACAACTCTTTTGGAATTTGTTCTTTTTTTCTTTCATTTCTTCAAGCAATTCTTTTCCTCTCCCTGCTCCCGTCCCTTTCCCAGAGCAAGAATCTGAGGTTTTGCTCCTTCGAGTGGCTTGGGGCTGAGCTGCCTGTCCCATTGCTGCTGGCCTGACAGATGTTGCCCTGTTTCTTGTTCACACAGTCCTGTCAGATTCCCCCTGGATCACTACCTCTGGCTCCTGTAAAAACAGGTGCTTTGAACTTCAAGAGGCAGAGCCTCCTGGCTGCCGCTGTGACAACCTGTGCAAGAGCTACAACAGCTGCTGCTTCGACTTTGATGAGCTGTGCTTGAAGACAGGTATGATGGGTCTCCTGTCCTCTGCCGGGTGCTGCTGACACCTGGTTCCTGCCAGTGGTCAGGACCTGCCTGACAAACCTGCTCTCCCTGCCATAACCTGCACCTCCTCCTCACCTCCCCTGGCTGGGCAGGCTCAGCTCAGCTTGGAATGCAGCCCTTGCAAAGGAGCAGTAGGAATGTGCATCTATTGCTCCTCTCTGTGGGGGCAGAAAAAGCAGGATACTGTTCATATTACATGAAAAGTATATCTTCTGGTACAAAATGAAAAGCAATAATCAGTTTTCAGGCACCAGTTTAACCTCCAGGCTACAATTAAAAGCTGTGGTAAGAACTGGAGGTTGATCATTTTGTGTCAGCCATCCTTTTTTTCCCTAAGTGAAAACTTAATATTGGAGCAATTCAAGCTTACTTGAGGCATGAAGGTGCCTTGGAAGCTGAGAGCATTGAAGAGTTGTGGGTCCTCTTGGAGCAAGCCTCAGGTGACAGCCTGGGCTTGCTACTTGTGTCCCAGACTCTGATTTCCCATTTTCAGAATGCTTATAACACACTGGTAGAAACATCTGAATTCAATTCATTGGACCCTGGGGGATTGAAATACAGCAATGTGTTCACTTTCTCTTTTTTCTTTTTCCCCCCATGAGTCACAGGCAAGGAAAATGTCAAAGAGGGCCATGAGTTATGTTTTACTTCTTAGCATAGTGCATTTAAATTATTAGTTATATGCTTCTTTTTGAGTGTTTGCACAGTGGGCAGAGTTGACACAGGTGCCTTCTACTTTAGCCATTAAACTTTCTTGAGCTTTATCCAGGTATTGCACTAAGCAGCCAAAAGAGAAGTCTGATGATTAAATATATAATTGACTGCGGATGTGCCATGCTTAAAAGTCCTGATTTCCACAATTCTGATTATGATTATATAATTTTCATAGCTCAGTACCAAAAAATGGTGAGCTAATCTGGTAAGAAAAACAACTTTGGTTCCAGGCCAAAAACTTCTGAATTTTAGGCTCATGCTGTTTCGGCCCCAGTGTAAATGACTGCAGAATAAGAGGCCCTTTTTGAAGACTTTGAGCTTTCAGCAAGATGTCTTGCTACCAAAGGGTGGATTTTCACTTCCTCAAGCCTCCTGTCTGCAGCAGACACATGTTCACGTATGTGTATGGGTACCTGCATAGCACCTGGAACTGTTGTGCTAATCCTTATATACCCCTATAGGCATTTATTCAGGCAATTATCACGTGTATAATCTGTAAATATTATATACTTACAGGAAAAAAAGCCCCAAATGAAGGAGAAAATGAGATAAAAGGTGTTTCTCTGGTGTGATGAGGGTTTTTTACTGTGTACATGTGTGCTGATTTTTAAAGTGTCTTTATTGAGCCTGGAGGTTGAAAATCATCCTTAAAACCATAGACTCTGTTCCAAAATGTAGCAATGTACTATCCTTAAGAGAGCACCCGATTTAGACAGGCCCTTAGACCCTAACTTCATTTGCAGGATGAGAAGAGCTGGAGTGTTTTACAGAAGCTGTGCCATGGTTTTCCTCGAAAAACAGTTCTTGTTTTCTCAAAACTTTTGAGTTGGTGCTGAATCTTGCACTGTGGATGAGGAACTGATGGGAGTCAGGCATCAATTTTCATCGACATAATCTCTTTCTTACTTTCTCTTATTTTCTATGGATTGAGCTGGGGGCTGTAGTAGTTGTGATGAAAAGATTACCCAAGAAATACCAGAATTCTTAGTTTGTGCTTCAGGCCCCACCAATTATCTGTCAAGAATCCTTTTTGTCTTTTCTTTATACACTTCTTCTGGCATTCAGATTGTACAAAGACTGAAGTACAACACCTGAGGGTAGCAGAAACACACGTGTGTTGGGTGGAGGAGCCCTCCTGCACTTGCAAATCACAAGAGTCCCTTGGTTTTGGTTGACATACTTCAGAGGTCTTGAAATCGCTAAAATGGGGCCATAAACTTTACACCCAATTTTAACGACTAGAGTGTTACCATTACGGCTTGAGTGGCTACTTTGTTTTGCTTACAGTCTCTCGTTCTTGCTTACAATGTGAATATTGTAGCTCGGGGCTGGGAGTGTACCAAAGATCGCTGTGGAGAAACCAGGAATGATGACAATGCTTGTCACTGCTCTGAAGACTGCTTAAGTAGAGGAGATTGTTGTACTAATTACCAAGTCGTTTGCAAAGGTACGTCTTTAGTCTTTCTTCCTTTATCTTTCCAAACCCAACAGAAGGCAGCCCTATGCGTAAAGGTTTTTTTTGTTGGTTTTTTTTTTTTGTTTGTTTTTTGTTTTTTTTTTTTTTTGAGTGGGGTATCAGAGAACGGGGAATTGAATTTGTAATTTTCTGGACACTAGCAGAGAAAAATATGTATAATTTGTTGATCGTAGAAGGATGTTATCTCTGCCTGTAGAGATAAAATGATAGAAAGAGAATAGGTGTAGGAGGATGAAGAAGAGTTTAAAGCAAAACTCTGAAGTGTTCAGATGCATTTGTCTGCATCACAGGGAGAACAGGGATATCTGATGGTCTCAGAAGGAATGGAGCATTCCTAGATATGTTATCTCTGTCACAAAGACTTTTCTCCACCCCCACCACAAAAGCTCCTGCTCAAACTATGTGGCCTGGCACTCCTAGGCTTTGTTTCTTGTGGGAGGCGAGTTGCAAAAGCACAAGGGCTGTTACCCGCAGGTGGGTGTCATGGGCTTCAGATGGCCATGACACACCATGGCTGCAGAAGAGCCCGCACTGGTTGGCAGGTGGATGGGCTGTGAAAGCTTAACTTTTGTCGCTACCCCGCTCTTTTAGAGCATATCCTGCTTGTGTAATGTGTCTGCCACTCAGACCAGGTCTTCTGATCCTTGATAATGAGCTCTACAAGTTTTGCTTTTGTATCTCAGCTAGTTCTTAGGGTTTTTTTCATTCATTAACTTTACTAGGGCAAGGGTTACAGTTTGAAATTGTTTCTTCCGCACCATTTTGGACAACTGTGTATGTTCACAGAATGATAATGGTCCAGATCCATACACTGAAAATGGGCTTTTGTTTACTTGGTTTCGCTGTTGGGAATCCAAATGCAATATGTATTTTCCAAAAAATCCCCATAGGTTGTTCTTCCCCTTCTCAAAGAAACCCGAGGCTGAGATCACTTAAATACTATTTAAGTTTTCAGTTCCTGCCTTTTTTGTGAGCTCCCTCTCACAAGTGTCAAGACAGAGGAATTTACATGTCTCCAGCTTTAATGTACGTAATCTTTTTTTAATTGGCTAATAACAAATTATCAGAACTACCCTGGAACTCTGACAGGAGTAATCCTTATGTAAGAACAATGTTTCCTTTTTATTCGTGCTTTTGCCTTTCTGAGGATGGTGTGTTGGTTGTTTTTTTTCCTTGGAAATTGTCCCTCCATCTCCTGTCATGGTCAGTTGGAATTGCTTGCAGCACACATTTCCTGTAGATCTTTTCTATGATGTTTTTTTGTTTTGTTCTTTTTCGTTGAACTGCAGTTCCTCTAATAGTGCCAGGTTCAGGAAGCAGGCTTGTTAGTTAATAATTTGTGTTTCAACTGACCTGTGAAAGTGCAAGTCATGAGCCACTCTATAGTCAGCATTCAGCAGTGAAAACCTTAAGAAAATAGTTGATTACATGAAGTAATTTTAACTAATCTAGCTCTGAAGGAGCATTAATGCTTTTTTTTTTTAGCCTGAGTCTCACCTGATCCATGAGCTGATTGGCTTTCTAAACCAGCTGGAAACTATTTAGAGTTGTTTTTCTTCCCCAGAATGATTTTTTTTTTGGTGCCTTTAGCCAGCTGAATCAGCTCATGGAGACATCAGAGCTGGGGGGAGGAGGGTGAGAATTCACAGCCAGAAGCAGCACTACCTGTTTTTGACACATCAAAAATAAAAAAAATTAAAATAGATGACCACTGTGACTAAAGCGTCACCACTGTCTCTTGCGGTCAGAACTGCTTCTAACTCCAGTTTTAGGAGCTACTCGTAGGAGTGCTAGTTTGATTATTTTTGTTGAATAGAATATAACCAGATCACTTGTTCACCCTTGTGAAAAGACATGCTCATTATTTATGGAAAGTATGACAAGACAGTCTATAACTGGAGCTAGACTTGATTTTTTTTTTTAATATATATTTTCTGTGAAACCTATAGCTGTGTCCACAGATTTTTTTATTTTTAGTTTTTTGAAACTCCAATGTGACTTTTCTGGCAGGAGAAACTCACTGGGTGGACGATGACTGTGAAGAGATAAAGGCTCCCGAGTGTCCAGCAGGGTAAGTGTTTTCCATCCAACTGCAAAGCCAAATGCAGCAAAGCCAGTGGTCCCCAGCTCTGCCCACCACACTTCCACAGTGGCCCTGTCATGCAGGCTGAATGGCTGTGGGTTGGATGCTTTCCTGGGCTTCACCATTTGTATGGTTAAGCTCATAATATTGTAAAGCATTTGCTTTTAAGCTGCTGGGTGGGTAGCATTGCATAAAATATGCGTTTGAACTCTTGGTCTTCCATCACCTGCTGCTGAGCTCGCCTGCTTCACTTACATTGGGAAAGTAACCAGACTCATTTGAAGTCAGTAGGAAGGTTTATGTTGTTCTGCTTGCAGTAAAATTCAGGTTAAGCCACATGTGAACACAGTTCAGACCATTTTTTTTGTAAATTGAATTGTGCTCCTAGTGTTATGCTCCTAAATGAAAGGATTTCTAAATTGCACTGGGATGCAGGCTTGACTTAGGAATTTGAGCACTTGAGTGACAGGGAGAAAGTAAGCACTTCTGAAACCTGTTGTCTCTATTATCCCTGAAGGTAAGCATCTGCTCAAGTGCTGTGTTGGGTTGCAGCCCAGTCTGTGCTGTTGGGAGGATAATTTGGAGGAACTTCACCTGGTGACAGTGACAGCTGCTTACCCCTGCAGCAGCTGACTAACATTAAAAGCCCAGGTGTGTCTGTCTGTGACAAATCTTTGCCTGCTTGCAATCAACTCTCAGTGGCAAATAAAAAAAGTAATAAAATAACATGAGATACTGTCATCTTTAGTATCTGAGAGTGAGCTGTGCCTCACAGAGCTCACTCAAAATGCTACATGGACTTCTGCTAGCAAAGAGGAGACCAGCTGTCACGTGACATGTGGTTTTTAACTATAGATAGTGTGCTAAGGTGGGTACTCATGCATATTATTTTTTTTTCCTTCTACATCTCTTTCCATAAGCACTTGCCTTTATGAACTGTATGTTTTTAGCTGCTCAGGGAAGATGTTTTTTATGTTGGATATCAGCCCTTTCACTGACTGTGAGTGAGCACTGGGCATTACTAAGTGTGAGGATTATCAGTTTCTGCTGGTATGTTAAGTATGCAAAGGATTACAGACATGTAGTATATACAGTAACTGTACCTCAGATTCTCTGGAGTCCCAGTGAGTAAGTGGAAATAAAAAGAAATAAATTTTGAAATGCTGCCTTATACTCCTGCTGCTTTTGCTTCCAGCTTTGTTCGTCCTCCTTTGATCATCTTCTCTGTTGATGGTTTCCGTGCATCATATATGAAGAAAGGGAACAAGGTCATGCCCAATATTGAAAAACTGAGTGAGTACATTCATTTTCATGAACGAAAGACAGCTTCTTGCAGCCCAGTTGTTTTCTTTGTTCATTTTGAAACGGAAGGTCAGCATGGAGCTGGAATGGCAGAAGGTTTTGATGGTATCAACTGGCGACTTGAAAGCAACCTGGTTAATGCACACAGAAGAGCTGCTGGTTTGGGAAATGCTGCTCAGAATCAATGACCTTTATGTGGTTTTGTCAGCAAAGAGATGCATCTTCAGTATATGACGAGTATCATGCACTCTTACAAGCTAGTTGGGAGGTGCCCGCAAAATTTTCCCCTTGATTCAGAAATGTCAGAGGTTTGGATAAGTGGCTGCAGGAGCTGCGGTGGATGCCTGTTAACTGGCTGGGGACAAGACTTGCACTCACCTCTGGGGGAAAGGGCATCCACCTGGGTTTGTGGCAAACTGGATGCAGTGCATATTTGAGCCTCTCTGTATTAGCAAGGTGTTTGTGTGTGAGTGCCCATATCCTTGAAAGGTGGTGGGTTTTCTTCCCCCTGTGTGTGTGCTGGCCCTTGTATTTGTGTAGCTGCCTATGTTTGGAATCAGTGATCTTAAAAGTTGTTTCCAGCCTAAATGATTCTAGTGGGGGCCGAGGTCAAAGCCCATTGTGGAACTGCAGCTTTAGTATATTTATTACTTAAAATAAACCTGTGTTTTCTTGTATTGTTTTACTTAACAAGATATTTCCAGTGACTCTGGATACAGACTAGCTCAGAAAAGAAAACAGTCTGTGGGAATGCAGCTGGTTCAGTAGTCATCTGGCTGCATTATTTCAGTTGTTTACTGTGAAGTACAAAGAGTGCATGAGTAGATTTACCACTGCCCCTACTGCTGACCACTGCTAAGCAGCAGAATGTTCATTTAAATTGGTTAAAATTTAACTAGTTTCTGCATCATTTTGAGTCACAGAAGTTGCTTCCTCTGTTTTTGTTTTCTGTGTCTGAGAACTTCGCTTCCTCATGTTTGCGTTTGCTATTGATTTTTCAGGATCTTGTGGAACACATTCTCCTTACATGCGACCTGTCTACCCTACAAAAACCTTCCCCAACTTGTACACCCTTGCTACTGTAAGTCCCTGAGAAGCATTTTTTTTTTTAATGACAAAATGTTGTACTGGAGTAGAAATGTGGGTTGTAGAAAGCAAGATCAAAAAAAACCCAACAACAACCTGCTTCACTGTCCACCCTTTTTGATCTTTAGTTAAGTTTTCATAATTTTGAAGTGCTGAGATGGAATGCATCTCACCATTATACATAGTCACAGTGTTCTTAGGCTTTCTTATGCCTGCTTTTGCAGTTATTTGTACTGCTGCGTAATTACAGGTCAAAGATTTCCTAGGGGGAAAAAAAACCACCCCTGAAATCCTACCCTGAATACAACCATCAGTTGTTCCCTCGTTGGAGCAGCTGAAGTCAGTGGGGCTGACTTAGCAGTCAGTGTACAATTTACAGCTGCCGTGAGTGTGTCTGGGTGCTGTGTTGGCCCTGCACTAAAATGAGCCATCACATCCTCCTGTGGCAGGGCTGGCAGCCAGGCTGTCCCCACACTGCCAGGCACACACCCCTCTGTGACACTGACAGTGCTCCCAAAGCTGGTCTAAGGGACTCTCTACCTGCAGCTCCAGTTTTTTCCCCCTTTTTTTTTTTTTTTGTGCAGTCACTGCACAAATCTTAAATGGATGAGAAAGGAGGCCATGGAGAAAGAGTTCCTTTCTTTTCCAAGAGAAAGGAAAAAGAGCAGAAACTTAAATTGCTTTTACTGCAGAGCAAATTGTTATATAAAGCCATGGCTTTCAGTGGCCTGCTTCATTTATTTTCTTGGAAATAGCTTATCTCACAGAGGCTCTCATGAAGATAAAACATTTTAAAATGGAAATATTAAGTTTTACTCTTGCAACCAGAGAATGAATTACTGTGTCCAGAAAGGGCATTTATGAAGAGGAACTGAAAGTACAAATCAATCTTCTTTTCATACATTTTTGTCTTTTCCTTGATGGCCTCAAACTAACTTTTAACCAGTGTGAAAAACTTTAAAGTATCAAGTAACAGGAGTTTTTAATGTTTTTTAGCACAATTCAATCATCTACTGCTTTCATTACTACAGCCAGTTTTAAATGTGCTTATCCGAAAGTAAAAACCTTTTCTGGTGTGTAGTTACAAAGATACTTATTTTAAAATAATTTAGAGGTATTTGCAGATAGCTATGAAGAACTATATTTGTGTGTACCAGAGTTTTACTAATTAATCTACTTCTGCACAAAGGGACTCTATCCTGAATCACATGGGATTGTTGGCAATTCAATGTATGACCCAGTGTTTGATGCCAGCTTCAGTCTTCGAGGGCGAGAGAAATTCAATCACAGATGGTGGGGAGGTCAACCAGTAAGTCTCAGATTCCCCCCTCCTCCTTTCCTCCTCTCTCTCTTCCCCTCCCCCTGTTCTGTGGAACACAGCCAATAATAATAATTAGAAAAATACATATGTGAACAATTTGTACTTAATCCCCACTCACCCCCAACCCCAACTGGCCCTCTGTCTTTCAGTTTAATGTAATGTTTTGAGTTGGATTTTGCTTTTCAGAATAATAAATCCATTGACTATGGAAATGTATTTGCATTGATAAGTATAAATTAAATGTGGCTAGGAAAAAAACCTCACTTGAGGCAGCAGTATAACACTATATTTTTGTTACTATGGCATCATGTTTCCTTTTCATTATGGGTTTCTCAGGGTTTTGTCCTAATAATGTTCTTGAGCAGTTTCAGTATAAATGTTCTGTCAGCATAGCATGGCAAAATTTTATAATTGTTATTTGTTAAGTCTACAAGCGATCACTGTTACATGACTTACTGCAGAGGCTGTGGAAGCTTGGGAATAAGTTTCTGCCTCAAGCACAGCAGCAGAGGCTGAACTAGGTTTCCTCTCTTAATTTGGTGTTGGACTTGGCTTCTCTAGCTCTGAATCCTTATTCTGGGCAAGGAAATAGACTCCTTCAAAGTACTCTGTGTTACTACAGCTAAGACAGTCCCTTCGTTTCTGCTGCACTTTACCCCGTTACTGCGTGCTGTGGTGTGCTCAACAAAAGTGGGTTTAACTTAAGTAGTAAGTTTTAAGTCCAAGCAGCCAAGATGCATGCACATTTCATTGCACTGATTGCTTAGGGAACTATAGTTTAAATGCTCTCTGACCAATTAATCTTACAAAAGAGTGGGATGATAGAGGTGAGAAAATTGGAAGGCGTTTGGGAACACCATAATCTGTCATTTCTATTGCTAAATTGATCAGTATCATGCCCCAAATCTCTTAAGACAGAAATATCCCAAGAAACTAAAGGAAGTTGCTCAGATTTTAGGCTTAGCAAGTGTGTATGTTATTTGTCTGCACGTGGTTTTGGTCTGCAACAAATGTGAGACATGAAAATTTAGAGCTGCAGGCAGCCGTGTGACAGGCAGATGTCTGGCCGTAGCTGAGCCAACATGAGGTATTTGTGCTCTTGTAAAAGCTGTCAGTGAGCACAGTCACTCCCTTGCCTGTCTAAGACCTGCGTTTGGCATGGGTTGTGTGGAGAGGAAAGGGTGAGTCAGGCTCATAGACAATCCTGTGACTCAACTGCTGTGTGACAACTCGTTAGGCAGCTGTAATTTAAGTATGCACTTTTAATTTTTCATCTTACCTTGATCATTATTAGGTAGGAGTTAGTGAAGAAGTAACTGTTGGGGCTTGTACAAATGTCTCTTTTTAAACCATGATATTTTAAAAGTACAATATAAGTCTACTAATACTTCATCACCTGCTGTGTGGTGTGGGTAACGTTAATTCCCACACCCAACTGTTAGCAACACCTATGCTATTCCAGAGAAAAAAAAGATTTTCTGGATTGTGAACAAGGATCATGGAAAATACCATCTGAGAAGAGTTCAAGAAAATTACACAACAGTTTAATTGACTGTTTGCTGGATGAAATCCTCAGAGAATGAGGGGAGTGTTGCATACCCACGTAGGGATGATAAAATAAACCAGCTGATCTGAAGAATTTTTGAAAAGAAAAACCACACAAATAATGTGATAAACTGGAAGTGTTTTTTGAAAATTGGAAGCAAATGCATAGAGATAGGGCTATAATTCAAACCCTGTACACTTAATATGAGGGGAACCCAGAAGTTTGGCAAACCTGATAGATAGAGCATAAGGGTAAGGAGGTGGTAGATCTCTGGCAGAAATATGATACAAATGATACTCTCTCTGCATGTGGAAGAATTGCACATTTGACTGCAGATTTTTACAAGAGAAAAAGTTATCTCTCCCTATATATGAGGATTAAATACAGTTAGTTTCTAATTCCTTTTTATAATTTTTTTAAAATATGACATTGTCATAGAGTGTTGAAAGTAGCTGGGTATTGAAAGTCAAGACATTACAATTAAGGGGGTAGGAAAGGAAATCTAATTTGCATATCACAGGTCTTTTCTGTCATATCACATTTTCAGCTGGTTCTTTTTCCATCTTGGGTCTCAAACTGGAGGACTAAAAAACTGCAGAGTGGTATGTGGTTTGCACAGGATCGAGAATTATTATTTTTCTGTCCAAGAAAGCAAGAAAAGTGTCAGAGACCCCCAGCCTTGTATTATGGTTAGAATTGCCTAGAATAGAATGTCATTTAACGTTGATAATTTCTGAAATATTTTCTTGGTCCTGAAGAATGACCTATCGTATATGGCTTATTAAAACCTGGAGGGTGTGGTCATCTTTCTTTCGCTGTTCTAATACTCAGCCTTTTGCTGGGAAACATCCAGATTACCATGGACATCAGTGTGATTTGGCAGATGAGTATCCAAATGGTTTTACTCCAGGAATTATGAGAAATTGAAATTAATAGCATTAGGAAAAGGAGAAAGTAGTTTGGAAGTGTTTCAGGGTGCTGTAGCTGGTTGTGGACTTCCTGAAATCCAGTCTTCAACCTTGATTTATTATATAAGCTTAAAACCACCATGTTTTCAAAACAAAAGTGTTTCATAGGAAACTACTGCAAAACTACTCCTCATATTGCCACAGCATCTCACAAGAAATGGCGAGCACCAGGGCCCATGGGGAAAACTAATTTTACTGCTCATTTTTCATGACACTGACATTCTGTTTTCATCCCAAGTAACTTTAAGCACTAAAATTAGGCCCCAGCTGCCTTTGGCTTCTGTTAAGCAGTAGTTTTCCATGTCTTGTTTTGATGTAGTCATTTTAAGCTTGCACTGCAGACAATACACTATTTTTTTTAGTGATCTCTCATGATCCTTAGAGATAACCCAAGGACAGGAGATGAAAGGTGTAAAACTTCTGGTCTGTAGTAAGTGGGGAGAGAGAGGCTCCTGCAGAAGGTAGACCAGCTTGGATCCGAGTTTGGGTCCAAAAGATGTCTCTCTCTTCGGAAATATCATAATTATCAAAGTATTGACTGTTGTTTAGGGTGCCTTGTGTGTAGCTTTATTTCCACTATCAACCTTTTACAAAGAATACAACCCTCAGAAAGGGCCCAGCCTGAGATGATAAGATAATCCTTAAACAGGGCCATGACATTCCTTATGTAAGTGACAGCAGGTTGTGAAGGCATCTTTAAAGTCTGCAAAGGTATGCCTGCAGACACTAGCCGTCATCACCATGCATCTTAACTTGATATTCCTGATTTTATCCAAATCTAAGTATCAGTATTTAAAATAAAACATTATTGGAATTTTTTTGATTTTGCCTATCTAACTATTACAGAAAGAGCTTCAAAAAGCTGTCATCTGTCTTTCCATCCTGAACACAGTTTGCAATCAATTGGTTGATTGGTAGGGAAAGCAGAAGGAGAGATGTCTATAATTCTGTTGTATTTCTTTTTATACAGCTTGAGCCACGAACAAGAAACAGGGCTCTTTGAGTCTGTCTATTTATTTTATAGGCTTCTTGTATGAAAATCTTCTGTCTGAGCAAGAAGGCAATGCTTAGTTGCCAAGTGTGTTACAACCTTTATGTCCTGCTAAAGAGTAAGAAGTGTGCAAGGAGCTGCTCCACGTTTTACTTTGTTGACAGAACAAATTGCAGTGGTGCAGGAGTGGTATTAATTTTGCATTCTTGTACCAGTCTTGTACATGTTTCTTTACTGGGAAACGCTGTGATTTCCCCTTTCCCACCTTTGTCTGGATGTGGAAAGGATTTTCTATTCTTGCATTACCAACTCTCCACTGCAGGGAGGGCATGCACTTCCCGTGCTCCTTACAGGAATCCCCTTCCCTGCTTGGCAAATGGGATCGTGTTTGCAAGACCTGGCCCAAGGGCTGGACTTCAGAGCCATCCCTCCCATCAGCCCTGACCCGAGATGTTGTCCTTTCATAGTGTGACAAATACAGAGCAACCTCTGCAAAGTGATGGGCTTTTGTTTATTCATGGAAGATTAAAACTAGGGAGGTGTCCCACTTTCTGAGCAGCTTTTTTAAAGAAAATTCTACAGCTGTCTTGAATAACTTCTTTTGAAATATCTGTGTGCAAATGTGTCTAGCAGTTAGAGGAAGGGAGAACTTTGGACTTTCATGTTCTGTATTGCATTGACACCTAAACTATTGCTCAGCCTTGGATACTTTCATCCATAAAGGAGGAGAATTGTAGTCATTCAACACAGAGGATATAAAAATAAAAGCTTACAGGATCTGTTTAATTTATATTTATGAATGCATGTATATTATTTCTTTTTGCCAGTGTACGAGGTTGAATGCTGGAAAAACTAGATATTATTAATTTCCTGTGGCGTGACATTGCATGAAGACAAACTGGTTGATCTCCGATTATTATTTTTTAAATATTTATTCCTCTCCTCTCTGCTTAAGCAAATTAATTCAGAAATATGACCTTTATACTGCTTGCAATACTTGTCTCATATGCAAGCCATGAGTGGACATCTGACATTGTTAAACTTCTGACTATGAAATTCTAACATATTAACAGTTAAACACAATGTATTTACATATGGCAAATAACATAAGCTTACAAATGGTACTGACCTTGCATCACCTAACACAAGCAAACGTTATAAGTGACCTGAACAGATATGACCAGCCATAGAGTGCATATAACACATTGCATTTACATGCTGAGTGCTGGAACATCTAGAATGAATTAACTTTACATCTGTGACTCAAAGCAATATGGAGGAAATGGAACAATAATCTTTATTTGCTTCTTAATTGCAATTGTTTTGAATGGATAAGGTTGAGAGGGCATCTGCTAGGTTTTTTTTTTTCTATCTTACCCTCTCTTATAACTTGTAGTCTGCCTTGAAAGACAGGGAGAGACATTCACTGGTTGTTAGGCATCAGTAAGTGTTTGCTGCTAACTCTTCTCTGGAATTACTACCCTGTGGCTGAGGGTGCTTGTGTGCTCCCATAGGCTGATCCAGTCTGTTGTCTAATTTTACCTATCCACTAAAGCATCCGGGCAACCAAGGACACTTCTGGTAGAGATAGCTACCATTAGCTTCATCAGCACTTATTGTCACAACTCTAAAACCCTAGATATTTGATTTAAATATCGTTCAATGCAAATAGAAATTCTTCCACCTGGTGATTGATGCTTCTCTTCATGCTTAAAGATGCCTCTACAAATATATTGTTATGAGTAGCAGCTTTAGGTATGACGGTGGATAGTGTTGAATTTTCTTAGTTTGGCTTTAACCAAACCAAAGGTTTCCCCCCTCCTCCACTTTAAAAAACAGAGGATGGCAGAGGTCCAGTAGTGTTTTGTTGTAAGCTTGAGCTGAATCAGGCTCTGCCTGGCAAAGTCAGGATGGAGTCATTCAGATGTTGTGGACAGATATGGGCCTTTTGATTTGCTGATTTTTGACTTAACAGCTCCTTGTCTCAGCTACTGAGCTTATTTCAAGTGCAGCAGACACATGTACTCATCCAAACAGTTAATGCCAATGTAAATGGCTGCATTCCTGAGGTGAAATACCTGGGAGCAGGGCAGGTGCAGATTTTCCCTCTCTGAAGCCAGTCTGGCTGCTTTTAGACTGCCCTTACTGCTCTTAGGAGTGCATTGCTCCTGGTCCAGAAAGTGTGAATGCTGTTTTCATGTGACATTCATGGAGCAGACTCTATGCTCAACATGAATAAAAAATAGCTACCCCTTTCTCACGGGTGTGGTGGCTCCCTTGGCAATTATTCATTTACTAGAGGGAGGGTGTCTTTTGGCATGGGTTTAAAATCATTGGTTAAAATACACAGTGTCATGGGTAAATCTAGAGCACTAACAGTCAGGAGCAGTGCAGGACATCTTCAGCTGCTGAGAGTGGAACTTGACTGGTCTCATTTAGCCAGTCAGGCAGACTGGACTGTTTGGACCTGTATAGGCCAAAGCATTAGAAAATCAAAGCAGAGTTAGCAGATGGTGAAATCCAAATACTGAATTCCCTGGACTTAGTTTGTTGGTACCTTCCCAACAATATCTGCAAAATTATTTAAACTTTACAGGAACACAAACGCTTTCAAAGAAAAATAAATCTGCTCCAGCTCTGTAGGGACAATGGTTTTCCAAGCAGAGCAAGACCAAAGAGCATAACAGCAGCGGAGCTGACACACCTCATGCTGAATTTGTATTTGACCTCCTTTCTCTGCCATGACTGGGTTCTCCTCTAGGAATAAATCTGCAATGCAAAGAAAAATATAATTACTTAAAGTGTGGGTCCCTATTCACCTGGGAATACCAGGAACCAGTGATGAATATGTAACAAATAACTGCCTTAGTTAGACTTAGGGGTCAGGCTGAAGTTATATACCCTGTGCTGATTTATATGGCACACACAAACATCCTTGTATTGCAATTGCACCTCTGACTGTGGTGTGTGGACATGGTCACTGGATTGTAGGCACATGTCCCCATCTCTCCTGTTCACTTGCATCCTTTTGTCCCATCCTGTTAGGGCTAGTATCCTGCGAGCTTTTGAAAACAATATCCCTGTTACTCAGCCACAAACCACAAATTCCTGTATAAATTCAAAGCCATTTTCCCCCCTTTTTTTTTGGCAGTTACTTTGCAGCCACATCATCTTATTATCCTTGTCACCATGCAAACCATAATGCTGGTGGAAGACTTGGGCTGTGGGGGATAGGGGAGATGTTTGGGGAACTCAGTATTTGGTGGCAGCTTGAATGGACATTAATATGAACCAAACCTGAAATCAAACTCTTCAGGAGAAGCACCTGAAAACAGAAGAGTGGGCTGCAAATCTGTGGCAATTCTGCCCCTGCTGCATTTATTTAGGAAAATATCTTTTCTATAGAGCTACTCTGGATGTATTATTCTTCCCTGGAAAAGAGGATTCATTACTAAAAAGTTAGAATAAAATGAAAACAAATGACCTTTTATAGCTGGGACATTAATTTAAATGGACTGGGTCCAGTAAGATTTGGTGGAGGAGATGAGAGGTAATGGGTGGGTCCAGGGCACTGGAAAGGCAAACACAACTAATTTTCTCATAAATAACATTACAATATCCAAATTTAATTGCTGTTAGCTATAGCCTCACTGTGCAAATGATCTTTCATCAGACTGAGCCGAATTTATTTCGATTAAGACTGATGTGTGAATAATTCAGGCATGTCATGAATAATGCATCCCCAGATAACAGTTTACAAGTGCCTGTTTAAACAAGGTAGAGTGTCTTAAAGTGCAGTTTCAAAGAGTGGATTTAAAGTAAACTAAAGACTTTGCAATTATTAAGTAAGGGAAGTACATTTTGTCTTAACTCCTCATGAAGCACATACATCGCAGTATGTATAAATAATGGAAAGAAATAATCTAGCTTCATACACAGTGCTGGCCTTTATGCCATTGTCACTTTAGAAATGAGTTTTGAGATAACTTCGATAGTTCCTTGCAAGAGAGATTTGGTTCTGTAGGGCTACAAACTCATATTGTTTGCTTTCCTTGATTGTGGACCTTTCTGATGCTTGGACATTCTCATTCCCCTGCCTTGTGCGGAGTCATAGGATAGAAAGAGAAAGAGGGTGAAGGGGAGGCTGTAAGGGAAGGATGATGAGGATAACCAAGGGTATAGTATGGCATTCATTACAGAAAGATCAAACAAATCAGGACTACTTACATTTAAAAGGAATGAGTAGAGGGGAATATCGTGAATGTTGCACAGAAGTGGGAAGAGAAAGGATTAGTAACCTATTTTCAAAGTATGAGAACAGTACCCTAACCCCAGTGAAACTGGCAGATTTTAAACGAAACAAAATTAGAAATTCACTCTTACAGTTTGTGACTACATTGTGGAACTTTCTGCTACAAACTGTAGGGTAGAAGAATGTGTCTTGAAAAAATTTTCTTTTGATTTCAGAGAGTCATTAAAGATCTGAGTGCACTCTAATCCTCTTATATTTTCCTCATTAGATTTGGATTACTGCAGCCAAGCAAGGGGTGAAAGCTGGCACGTTCTTCTGGTCTATGTAAGTACCTCTGTTTTCTGGAGATTTTTAACTAATAACTCAGAATTAATTTGATGTAAGTGTTAATTAAGTTCTTTTCCTTTCTCTAAGTGTTCGGTAGCTTAGAGACTGTAGCTGTAATCCTCTATTGTTTCATTTGTGTGATGTTTCTGATGACTAAAGCTGATGCTGCAGTTTGCTGCTTTAGATTCATGCACTGATTTTTAGCAGTTAACTAAAGAAAAAATGTGTAACTTCGTGAAAAATTACTGTCTTTCATTTCACAGTGTGTTTTTTTGCCTCCTTAGTATTGCTAGCAATGTTTCCAGAGTCCTCTGAGAGTGGAAAACTCTTACTGTCCTCTTTGTTAACTGACATCACCAGCCTATTTGACTCAAAAGTCTGACTTACTCTTTTTACAATACAGTCTGACCTTTGAGTAAGATATCTAATTTCCCTTTCCTAAAAGATAGCCCTGATGGTCTTTGTTGTTCTGTTGTTTAATGATTCCAGTCTATTTTTCTTCATCCCAACTAAAGCCACAACCAAAAATGAATGCATTTTGATAATCTTTGAGTTCTGAGAAATACGTATGGTTCAGTCTCCCTATTATATTTTAGTGGCAGGATTGCAGGAGCAAATGTTTAGACTGCATGATTGAAACAATAAGGAGATTTGCCTATTTTTTTGTGATTCCATTAGGCATAGTACTCTTTACTGCTCTAGATATCATTTATCATATGGAGGGAATATAAAGCATACCACAAGCCAGTGATAGGTTTAGGCTTTCAAGATGGTTATCTGACAGAGCTCCAGTCTGGTGCTCTGCAAACCAAAGAAATTAATGTGATTCCTAAGCTCTACAGCTACACAGTCTCCATAAACACCCTGGCCAATGCATGCTTGGGGATACAGAATGTTACAGAGGGTAAACAAGGATATGCCATATGAATGGCAATAGTGAGGGAGTGAGACAGCCACTCCATGTATGAAAGAAATAGATATGCCTTAAATATATATGCCTATGTATTATTTAATTTGGGACACAGAATGTTTTTGAGGAGAATTTTCAGGCAAACTGTTTTAGGAAAACAGAATTGTTAAAAATATTTTTCGTCAGAAATGAGTTAATTGCGATGATGGATTTTTTTTCATATTGCACAACTAATAAAAATATAAAAATTGGACAGTACCCAAAATTATGATTTCGCTTTAAAATGTTGCCTTATTTACAAATTTTAACATAAATTCTCATTTTTATGGTTGTTTTTACAACTCAAAGTTCTCCACATTGTTGGCGACTGAGACCACTGTTATTTTACAAGGCATTAAAAATTAATATATTTCCAAATGGCTGTTATCATCTCTATTTCTCTGTCAGATGTTTCCAAAGAATGCTGAATTCAATTCAGCATAGTGGCTCTGATGGTTGTCTTTGATTCCTGTCTTGGGATTCTGTTACTGATCTAATGGAATCTGGGCTGACCATGCTATTGTATTAAAATAACTGTGGTCACTGACCTGCAGACTTTTCCTAAGATGACCAAGATATTTGGAATTTTAACAGCTGTTTATAAGTTTAGTCATTTTCATAGCATGAACTTGACCTTAGCAGCCAAGTGAGGAGGGCTGTCACTATACAAACAGTAACCAGGATGAGTTTGTTCTGCAGAGTGAGAAGCTCTCATAGTTGTGCAAATCACTGTGCTGATGGCCTGATGTTTCAGATTACTCTGCTCTGATTTACACCAGCCTAACTCTCAGTTTGGTTACTGTTAAGTCTGTGAGAACTCTTCCAGTGTCTGCAAGACCACCAGAGCAGGATGGCCATTTAAACCTGTACTGATGTGAGTAATGTAATGGTTTTTACTCATGTCGGCTCTCCAGTGGCTGCACAATTGTGCACAAAAAAAGTTCATCTGGGTTAAAGCTACCAGAATGGGTCTTTGTTCACTCTTATTTAGAAGAGCTAGATTTACTACCTTGAGTTCTGGCTGCAGTTACAAACTTCTGTTCATCCTTCTTTTGGAGTATGTGTACATTCAGGAGATCTGATGTGATTCTGTTTGCAAATTAAGAAAGTAACAAAGAAGATACATCATGCTAAAAGCAAATTATGCTATTATTTATTTTATTTGTTAGAATCAGATCATAACAAAGTTTTGTTGATGCTTCTCGTATCCTATGATAACAAGGTATATTTCTGTATTTTGTGGTCTAGTGTCATCCCCCATGAGCGCAGAATATTAACAATACTGCAGTGGCTAACTCTTCCAGACAATGAAAGGTAATTCACTTATTGTCATCTGCTGTTGGATAACTGCTAGTCTGTCTTCTCCTTAAAAGTAGTTGGCAGAACAAGGGAAAATTTAATTCCAAAAATTATTTTTGTCTGTTATAGGCTATCACTGGTTTAAGGATTTGTTTGAGTTTTGTGTTTAGTGGAAGATTTTGGGTATTTGGTGGGGTTTTTTTGTTTGTTTTGGTGGGTGTTTTGTCATTGTCATTTTGTTTTCCAATATTAGCTCTTCACCATCAGCAGTTTTATTCTTCCAAATAAATGTATGGTATGAATTTATTTCTTATCAAGAAGCATGTAGTTGCATGGATTAGCTTGGATTGTTCTTATCCTACTGAGCCTAATATTGTATAACAACCTTGCAGACAATGGCATTTGCAGAACTGGACACTGAGCACTAGGAAAATGTTAAGATTTTAATTATGAGTGGGGTTTAGTGCACAGCTTCCCACATGCTGCTGGCTGCAAAGCTCAGGCGAGCTGCTGTTGTGTTTTCTCCGACAAGATTTAATATGAGTGTGAGTCCTCAGATGGTACCCCATGTGCCTCCCTGTGTGTGTTCTTGGATTTAATAAAGATGCAAAGCAAGTAATTGCTTAATTATACCACGGAAACAAAGGACTGCTAAATGATTCTGTGATTCTGTGACTGAGAAACAATTCTTTTTCCATAAAGAGAAGTCCCTTTGGAAAGTTTGGCTTGATTTGACTTGACCTAATAGGCCCATGTTTTTGTGCTGTCAGAGGAAAGCTAACCTGAACAAGACCTTTCTTTCTTTCAGGCCTTATGTTTACGCTTTCTACTCTGAGCAACCAGATGCTGCTGGCCACAGATACGGTCCTTTCAATTCAGAGGTTAGTACAGATTTTTTTTCTGCAGAAAAAGCAGGTCTCTCAAATACTTGGTTTCCGAATAATTGATGCTGCTCAGGAGTAGCATTTATAGCAACTTCTTCCCCACCTGTTTCTGCAGCGTGAATGCCCTCTGCCAGAGAAAACAAAGTTGTTGTTTAAAGGATTTATCATGTGAGATTCACTTCTGGGAGAAGGAACTGCCCATGTGTGACACGATTATGCAAAAGGAAAGATTTGGCAAAGGCCAAATGTTTGTGTGCAATGGCGTAATTTAACTTTCCTCTAACAATTCGTCCTTCTTAAAAGCAATTAAAATATAATGCAGAAAATATTGAGGAAAAATGCAGAGCAGAAAAAAACTTTCTTTAAGCTGATAGCCTGCAGTAGACAGAGTAATAATTCCAGTCTGTCGGGAACTGTAAAAAGCTGCTAGTTCCAGTTTCATATAGGCCCTACAGGGGTTCAGAAAGCTTTGCCAATACTGTTCCCTCAGGACCATACTGTTGAGTTTGGAAAAAGTTTTGAAGCATCATAAGGCATTTTAATGAAAAATGATGTGCAGCATGCTGCAGTAGTTTAACTCCTTGTTTGACTTCAGATAGCTGGCTGGGACTGATGGGTATTGTTTCCCTGCCAACACTGTCTAGCTGACAAGAACTTAAAAATTATGCACTTGTCTGGGATTTGTGAGGAGGGAAAGTAAATTCTGTACCCAAATATCCTAGTTTGTGTGACTGGGATCTGGCATTTCCAATTATCTCTGACATCTGGCAAGGGTCCCCTAGTTTCAGTGCTAACATATGTCTGCAGATTCCAATCACAAAGCTTTAGGAGTTTTTATACAAACTTTTCAAAGGGTAAACAGATATTTGCAAATCTTTGAAAATGAGGAGTGTATCAGATGCCTACCTCTTGGGAGGCAATACAAACTTCCTTGAGCAGCCAGGTACCCAGCAGTAGTTTCTTGTTTGTTTGTATACATCTGGTAGCTGTTTCTTGACTGGAGAAGAGAGCAAAGAGAAGCAGCATTAGTATTTTTTAATATGCTTGAGTGACTTGGGCTGTTGAAATAGTTTGCAGCAGTTATGAAGCTGCAGTGGGTAGCATCCCTGTTGGAGCAGTTTGAGCCATGGTCTGAGAGTGGTGGGTGTGAGGAATTACTCCAAACCAGTGCTGAAACACCATAGTGGATGGAGGGAAGCAGTCCTTTTTCTGGATAAGGGATGGTTAAGACCTACCAACACTCTTGTTAAATTGACAGGCATGGATATGTGTCCATGTTGTCATTTGGCTCAGAACATGGGCTATGTCTGATTCATTCAGGCATTATTCAAAGGTATCAGTAATGAGAGCTCTCTGATTCAGTGATATATTTCTCAATAATGCTTTGTAATTTAAACACTCTCTTTGAAGTGTTACAATTACTATATGTAGCTTATTACTGAAAACTCTTAATTTTATTTATCTGGAGACAACCACTTCCTTCTGAACAGGGTTGTGGAGCTTTTTCCATGGACCTAAAGGAGAACATTAAGATGATGACATTGAAATTGTTCTTTTAATTGTGGCGTTTAACAAGCCAGTTTAACATCCAGTATGGCAGTCTAGTTTCAGATTAATTGTAAAAGTCTAAACAGTGAAGTTAGAAAGTGTTCATCATAGGAAAAGTCATTATAAAAGAAAAAAGGCCCCAAAGGCTCTTACTCTTTGGGGGCTCTTCTGTATAGTTAACTGAAGGTTGATCTCTAATCGCAAGGCAAAGCTTAGGCTCTTAATAAGTGTGAATTAATAGCTTCTAAAACTTTGGAAAAAAATAGTTTTTTCATTTCTGTTAAACACAAGAAGATTGTGAAATGGATTTTTAGCAAATTGAGAACAGATGAGTTAGCAGAACTCAGTATGGACTAACTTAGTTTGCAGTTCAAACAGTGGAGCTAACTTTGTGAATGGAAATTTAAGTAAATGAATACAGCTGTGCAAGTAAACAGATGCTGAGGTTTGGGAGGGGCCTGGTTTCAGGATTGAAAAGCTAGGAAGTATTTTATATTGTTTCTCTTGACACTGCTTTTAATGTAATTTTAGGAGCTCTGAAATTTACATACACCAGCTGGAAGAAAGTCCTCAAAGGGATCCCTTTCAGCTACTTCCTTGATATACTGAGAGCGTGACCTCCCTGTGAAATCATTCTTTTCTTGTATCCTGCTGGCAGCAGTTAGGCAGCTGGAGTAGTACTGACCATTTTAGTTCATGCAAAGGCAGATCAGCCAAACAATAATATTTGAAAACAAGCTCATAACAAATCTGTGATATTTAAAATGGGTTTCTTATTTCTTCTTTTGAGGAGTCAATATTTTATGCTGAAATTTTCTTGCTGTAGGTAGTAGTTTGAGGAATAGTTTTATATCTTGAAAACCCCCAAATCGTAGAGGTTTCCTTTAGAATAAAGTGAATTAGAGCTTTTTATACCAATCAACGTTCTGGATATATATTTTAAATATATTATCTTAAAGGTCTAATGGCATCCATTACTGATAATTTTCAGCTTCCAGGCTTCAGGAGATGGTACTCAGAGCTTCCCAGGACATACACAACATCCTATTTGCAGAGTGTCTTAAAAACTAGAAGTAAAGGGACTTAGAGACACAAACCTTTGGTGAATTGCCAAGGTTTTTTAGATAAATGGAACTGATATTATGGCTAGTGTCCACAAGTGTAACTTTGCATATACTCTACCATGAAGTTCTATGCCAATGAATTGGTTATCTAGGTTTTGGTTGGGTGTTTTTTTGCCTTGGGGTGGATTTGTTTGGTTGTGGGTTTTGTTTGTTTGTTGTTTTTTGTTTGTTTGGTGTTTTGTTTTTTTTTTTTTTTATTTTCAGTATTTCAGTGGGTTCCATTTTGTTTCCTGGAGCAGTTATGGGAGATATAAAATATATGCTTGCTTTTGATTTACTTCTGCTTTTTTTTTTCTTTCCCTCTGTGCTTCCGCAGTTGAACTCTGGTAGGTTGGTCCATCCGGGTCAAGAAGCAGAGCTTTGGCTGGCTAGTTACCCTTGTGATGTTACAGTTTCCTTCTGTAAGCGGGGAAGGATTTGTTTCCCTCCTCCATAACTCTGTTCTGACTCTTCTCAAGCAAGACTAAGATTTGGCTGGTTAATAAGATCTTGGCTTTTTTTTTCTTTTTTTTTTTTTTTCTCCTAGCTAACTTTTTTTTTTTTTTTTTTACATAAAATATTCCGGAAATATACTACCATAAGAGCTCTAAAATACAGTGAAATCTGGCACTGCTATGCCATTTCTGCTGCTCTTCTAACATGCTGTCTTGAGACAGTCATTTCAGTGTTCAAACCTCGTATTTTCTGGCATTGTGGAGCTCTGTCTGGGCCGATTCAGAGACAGTAAAATGAGAATCCTTCCTTTCCCTGCCGCTCCTCTCATCAGGACTGCACAAAGCTTGAAGCATTTTAAAAACAGAAAACTCTGGTGCTGCTTTATTAAAATGCCTTTCTGGAGAAAGACGAATGAGACTGGACTAGAATCTCCTTTCCAGCTGCTTGCGTTGGAAGCAATGAAACAGCATGGCAGATGGTAACATCCCCTTCCTCCCCTTCCCTGTTTATGTAGCTCTGTAACTGAACAACTGTGAGAGGCTGCCTAAGTACATAGAAGTTAAATAGCATCATAAATCTCCAACTCTTCTCAAGCCCATTCAGGGTGCTCTGTCACACACAGCATATTGTAGTTTATCTCCTGGTAGGTGTCACCTGTCAGCGCTTCACACACCATCTGAGCAGTGCCAGAAGCCTGCGATTTGTGTCAAAGTCAGAGTGAGCGGGAGAGCTTAAAATTACAACCAAGAGATTAATGGCATAGTAGTTTAATCTAGCTATATCTTCTTTTTTTTTGTTTTATAATTTTTTTTCCCTTCCATTAGTCTGTCCCAGGTAATTGTGCATTATGAACAATAACAATACCCAACGAGATGCCACACTGAAAGTGTTAGAAAATTAAATTCTCGAAATTGCCATGGAGCTGGTAATGAAGCAGGTAGCAGGGCAGATTCCTCATGCACTGCTGCTAATGTGCCCTACCTGGCTAATTTGAAGGATATGAGCTCCATTCTAACTGTCTCACCTTTGTAGCTCTGATCTGCAGACCCCAAAGAGTGAGTGCTGGTGATTTCAGTGGGCTACAAGGTCTGGCATACGATAGTGGCACCTGCTAATGCTATGGATGAAGGTACTTGGTGTCACTGATTCAACCAAAAAGTGGGTGTGGGAAACCTTGCAGAAGTCATTTAGACTGAACAGGCTCTCATACTCATTCCTAAGCCATCATTCAAGTGACATGTTGCATTTAAAGAAGAACTCTTCCCCCAGACACTTGTTAAATGGTGTGCAATGAATTTTGCTTCAATTGAAATTAAGTTAACTTAATTTTGTATAATATTAATGGATTAATATTTTATAACTAACACCCCCCATATAACTATATATTTTCAAAGCCAGAAGCCACACCTATCTTCTGAAACACCAATTTAATTTGCTTTTATGCTGTCTGCTCCTGTAACTGCTCCACTTTCAGTACAATTTGGTGGTTTCTTCCTTAAAGAGGGACAGATCCTAAATTGTCCACAAACCTAAATTTTTGAAAAAGACAGAGCATTTATGCTTCAGGATTATCTGGCCCAGGTATCTTTACTATCTGATGTGAGTTGAGACAGGCTTTTTTTCTGAGTCCAGACATCTCTCCCTGCCAGTACAGGAGAGTAGTTATGGCTCCCCTCTTACTGCGCCTAAGAGACCTAAGAGAAAGCTTCCTCCTAAGAGGAGACAGGAAAGACCAGTTGCAGCTCCAAAGAAAAGAAGAAAAGTACATAGAGTGGATCAATATTCTACGGAAACTCGTCGGAAGAAAGTAAGTTTCAAAAATTTATGATGGAAGTGCCACTTTCCAGGCACTACATTGTCTTAATTTTTTTCAACGTGGGAGTTCATTCCATGCTTCAGGTTGGGATTTTGCAGCCAAAACTTTTATAAATGTACTGAAGGACCCAAAGGAAAGCAGCCAAACCAGACCAAGCCTTCTGGGAGCTATGTTTTTCTTATTTCAGATTGTTTGCATTAGGGAGTTGTCTTTATAATCCCTTTAATATTTTTAAATCCAGCCATCAGCTGGAGGCAATGTCAGATAAATCCCCAGGAAGACACTACCACTGTTGCTAACCCTTCTGAACTATTACAAATTCTGCAATAGGCTGTAGCCTCCTTAAATCCCAGCTCATAGAAGCATGGTGATTATTCGAGATTTTATGTCTAATCATGATGGCTGTGGAACATATGACTCAAAAAGAACACTTGTTTTAAAAATATACATTTTAAAGTAGTTTTGTGACTTTGGAGGGTAAGGGATTCTTGATTACATGATTTCTGAATGCTATATTTGCAATAGAGATGATGCACTACTCTGTTATCATAAGGAAAAGGTCAAATAGAAATTGCTTTGTTAAGAAGAAGTGCAAGTGGATGAAAAGGGCATTCCTTAGTGTACCATCCTTCTCCACCTGGCACTAACACACTAGGAGGAGTTATAGAGGGCTTCAGTATTACTTTCATTTCAGAAATTTAACTAAATGATTGAAAACCTCTTCAAATAAACAACCTACATAGTTCTCCTTTAAGCTTGAAACCAAAGCTTTGATGCTACACGGTATACCAGAAGTGGCTTTAAACATCCTTCTCAGTAGCTTTTTTTGTGGAGATGCTTTTTCACTGCTACCAACTCCTTATTGTAGAACCATCTTAGAGATCCACAGGTCTTGAAAGATAAAATATTTCTGTACAGTCTTTCAAAGTCTTGATATTAACACAATAGGTGAAGAAAGATGCAAGAGCTTTATTTGTTTGCCAATAACTCTTTGAAAGCTACATCTGGGAAAGAATGTGAGCTGTAAGAGGAGAAAAATTGCTGAAGAGAGTAGCTAAACAAAATTATCTTCACTTGAAATCTCTGTAATTATTGTTGCTAAACAAAAAAAAATTGATTTTTTAATCATTATTATTTCTAAAAGAAGCCTGAAGCCTGCTGACAAAAGTAAACATTAATGGGAAATCCATCTGGTACTGATCTCTTCACTCTTGTGACCAGTGACAGGACTTGAGGAAACAGCATGAAGCTGAGTCAGGGGAGGTTTAGGTTGGATATCAGGAAAAGGTTCTTCACCCAGAGACTGGTCGAGCACTGGAAGAGACTCCCCAGGGAAGTGGTCACAGCACCAAGCCTGACCAAGCTCAGGGAACATTTGGACAGTGCTTTTGGGCACATGGTGTGATTCTTGGGGTGTCCTGTGCAAGGCCAGGAGTTGGACTCGATGATCTTGATGAGTCCCTTCCAGCTCAGTATATTTGATGATTCTATGGATTTCCAGCTTCCTTGAATAAGCTTTGGATTCTGAGTAAATGTTTAATTTTCTTGAATGGTTGACAATGTATAAATAGTTTCATAAAAATTAAATTCCCATTTGTAGAAGAATATTTTTAATTTGAGAGTGGAAGAATGCTGAAATAGACAATTTTCTTTTATTCTGAACTTGAGTGTTTCAAAGTTTTTACTAAAGTAACTACTTAAGCTTTCCTGAATTAAAATATTTCAAAATTTCACCCTTTGTCTGAACCATTTCCATATGTTGACGAAACTGTTCCTTCTGTTCCCCACTGTGATTCCTTCTCTCATAAGTCACTTCTCTGTGTATTTATAGTGCCACATGGGAGTTGATATTTCCTTCTCATCTTATAACCTATCAGACTCATTTACCATGTATCTCTTAATGACTCAGGTAGAGGGAGAATTTCTGAACCATATCTTTCTGAGCCATACTAACATGGTGTCTATTTTGGAAAATTCTGCCAAAATCTAGGGGTTTTTTCTCATCCACAATTTGTTATAATTCTTTTTGTTACTGGGAGGACTTTTTATTGTGGATACTTGGATCAGCCAAATCAAACAGACAAGTGAGGAAGAAGTTGCCATATAGTGACAAAAATGTTTTCTTCTCAAAACCAAAACAAAATATTAGTCCTCTGCCTAAAAATCTTACGTTTCCCTCCTCTGTGCCATCTGTAAAAAATATTTCATTTTCTTAAAGCTGGAAACACAGTCCTGTATCCTGCTGTTTTTTGGTTTTTTTTCTTAATGAAAAAGAAACTTAAATGAAGAAATCACAGTATTGTGTCTGCATCCTCCGGGGCCTGTTGACAATTTGGCCAGAACTGTCATTTGAGCTGTTGGAAACTCTTAGCTTTGAAGCTGAAGAACGTTCCCTCTGAGCCCCTTGTGCTACTCAAGTGACGTGCCTGTTGTCATCCAAGTATCAGATGTTCTTTGAAGTGAATTTCATTAAGTGACTTGGCATGTGAATCCCAAGTCCAAAGCTTCATTTCATGTTCGTGCTTTGACTAAACCATTCACATAAAATAGCCTTTTAAAAATACTGGTTTTTATTTATAAGAAATGAACTGAACCCCAAAGTCAGATGTGCTTTCCTACGATCTCTACATGGTTTTACCAATTGTATACATGTTCACAGGAGGCTCAGGATCAGCCTCAGATCTTTTGCTGTCTTGTGTCAGCATCTCAGCAGGGCTTTCTCATGATGAAGTGGTGGTGCAGATATGCAAAAGGAAATGGTATGATAGTTGTGGGTGTAACAGCTCAGCCAAGGCTTTGCCTCTTGACCTGGATGGTTACTCCTACCAGAGTTTTGCCAAAGGACCACCAGTTGTAGTAGCACAAACATTGCAATGAAAGAATTAACTCTTTTTTTCTTTCTGCATATTGATGCAGATGATGGTGAATCCTCTGAGAGAGATTGATAAGACGGTAGGACAACTAATGGATGGTCTGAAACAGCTGAAACTACATCGATGTGTCAATGTCATATTTGTTGGAGATCATGGTAAGTTTTAAACTATAATATTTATCAATAAATAAATGCTTAAGCAATGTAGCTGTAGATATGATGAGTGAAATGAAAGTTCCATTTAAAATCCACTTTTGTGCCTTTTTTTTTTTTTTTCTGATAGTTTAACACCCCCAGATGAGCCAGTTGGTATGGACTGGCCACTCAGCTCACCTATTAATTCTCACTGGGGAATGTTCACAACAGTGATCTGGGTATTTACATCTTCACTTAGAGCAATTTAAATCCCAGCATTTCTGATATCACTTCCAAGTGCAGCTCTTCTTGCATGTTTTGGAAGGCTATAATGTGCCTAGACTAATATTTTTGTCAGTTTTTATGGAAGGAAAATATTTAAAAGCCCTGTTCTCCTGTACGTGAGGAGAGAAGTAGGACTTTGGATCAAGGAATTTCCATGGCAATAAGGGGTCAGGTTATCCAACTAGGAGAAAGACTGGAATATCTTTAGGAGACTGTTCAGCTTGGATGGAAAAGTCATCAAAACAATGCAGGAAGGAGGTAAAAAGATATTTCATGGTCAGATGGAGAGGCACCTAAAAGAGGAGATATTATTTGGTAGGTCTCATTCTTTCAAACATCAGAAGAAACTTTACAATATAAGAAATAGTAAATATTAGCAAAGGCAAAAAGAAAGAGAGTTTTATTAAAGAAAAATGCAACCATATTTGAGAGAAACATGATTTTACATAACTTTTTTAGCGATGCCACCAAAGATCCTGTTCTGTTTACATCTTTGTTCATGAAAATCTCCCAAAAACCACTAATATCAGCAATAAAATGGCATATGCCTCCTTTCTGGCTGTGGGGAGAGAAGGGTAAGGGGCAGGAAGGATTTCCAGAGGTGGCAGTTTTGTGCTGAGATCCTTCTGTGTCTGGCAATACATTCCTCCTCACCACAAATGGCTGCAAGAGAAAATTGTTTATCTGCAGCTGCCTTAGAACAGACCACCAACAGACAATACCTTTTGTGTGTGATTTCTCTTAAAATCAGTTGTTTAAAAAGAAATAATCCCCCAAGCAGTACACTAAACTAGAAATAGACTTTGATTTTTCCACGAGCTTAATTTGGAGTTGTGTCAGTGCACACATGGTGTATGTGGTGACTCTTTCTACGACTCTGAGACAAGTATTTCTCTTGTAGAGGCAAGTGCTAAAATCACTCCCAGTTTGACTCCTAACAGTGTATTATGTTGGAATTGGATGGCTATAAAGAACAAGATTAGTCATCCATAATAATATATAGGGTATTTGAGGTCTCTATTTTCCTGTTCTGGAAAATGTGTTTGTTTTCAGGCTGGATAAATTTTGCATTTTTCTTCTGCAGGGATGGAAGACACTACTTGTGAAAGAACTGAATTTTTAAGCAACTATCTGACTAATGTGGATGATATCATTTTGCTGCCTGGATCTTTAGGGCGAATTCGCCCTAGGCCTAGCAATAACCTAAAGTGTAAGTTAATTTAATAATTTCTCTTATATCCTGAGAACTGGACTTCATTCCTTCCTTGGACTGATATTATCCATAGGGTGTAAATTTGCAGTGTGCTGGCAGGAATTTTAGAGGGAATCCCACGGCTCACCAGCTCCTTTCTCCCTTCCCAGTCTGTAGTTCAGAGACCTCACAGTCATAGAGCTCCAAGTGCATGGCTGAAATGTTCTGGGTTAAACCCCACTCTTTTAGATCAAGGAGGAGTGGGAACTCCACGCCAGCTTCACGTGCCAGCTTATGTGTTCTTGGGAGTTTATTCATGCACTTTTCCCCTCTGTCAACAAAAAATGGACTTGGACAATCTGAGCACTGCACAGATTGGATATAAAAATGCATCTCATACATTTTGAGTTAAGAGGAAAAAAAAGTGAATTGTTAATTTTGAATTCAGTAGTTTTGTCAAACTTTTGGCGTAGATGAGAAGTAGTGTGGGTTGCTAAACAGCAACAGACTGAAGATGCTGAGGGATATAAGGAAGATTTAGAGTATGCATTCACAACCAATGTTGACAGTAAAACTTGAAACATGCTTTTAGAAATTCGCCCTGACTTAGTCTTTGAGATTAACTGATCTTTGATTGGATCACTCAAGGATCAGGCAGGAATCCTCTGACGAAGCTAACTCTGTGATTTCAAGCATTACTGATGCAGCTGCCCTCCTCCTGCTCCTGAGGAATACCACCTCCAGGGCAGCAGTACCAGGACAGGGCTTGTGCCAGCACTTTGGCTGCTCTGGCTCAGTGTACCAGGGTAAAACTGACACTGGCAGCAGTTTAAGCTACTGTGCAAACTGTGTAACCCCTAAACTAACCATAAGTATCTGTTTTTAGCAGCACAGCTGCAAGGGTGACAACTTTTGATAGAGGGGAAGATCAGATAGTTGGGACAGCCACCTGTCCTTTCATAACACTTCGGATATGCTTTGGTTGAGGACAAATTTCACAGAAAAGTTGATCTTTGAAGATTAAATACTTTGAGAATAGTAGCAGAAATCATAAGAATGTGGTAAAACTTCCTTAGACAGTGATTTATGTATGCATTTATTTTGCTATAAACTCATTTACCTGGGCTTTTATGCTTAAGGAATGCATAATGAGCATGGAACGATCTGTTGATTTGAATGATCTGTTCAAACTTAGTAGACTACCATAAAGACTGAATTCCTACACTCCACAGTCTACTGAAAACAAATTACAGTTCTGAGAAGTCTTTTAAAGATCTTTCAATCTTGAATTCCTAAATTGCTGAGAAAAATAAGTTTTCCTTGGAGGGTGAATGGCAATATCTTTCAAAAAGATCAGCTTGTCTCACTGACCTCTGAGTCACACCATTGGTTTTCCCACAATAGCATTTTCCTCTTTTGGCCTCTGTCCACAGCTTCCTACTTTGCATATTTACAATTGCTTGTAAATTTTTGAACATAGAACAAAGAAGCATGTTTCTTAGCTTTAGAACTGGGGTTTACCCCCTTAAATGGTGAATTGCCAACTTTTTTGTTCCTCCTGCATTTTCCTGTTCCATAATACTGTCTCAGTACTGCAAACACACCTTTGCAATGAAAAAACCTGTAGCTTGTGGTTTGAGGTTCAGTAGAGCCCATTCCAAGCTCGGCAAGATCATTCCTTAAGCAATCAAAACATTAGTAGTTAAACAAGAGATTTTCACTTCCTAAGATTTTCTTTTAGCCTGTTTTTTTCTCCCAAGACTGAGAAATGCTTTCTCCCATTCCCCAGAAGAAGACAGTATGGACTTTTGCTGGTTTTGGGCTTTCTGCATCTTACATGTCCCTTTAATAGTCCAAAGACTTATCCAGAATATTTTACTTTGGCTTTTCACTTACTCAGCAGTAGCCTATGAAATTGGTCAGATGTTAAAAGTGACCAAAAAATGCTACATATTTATCATACTGCTTCTAACAGCACATTGTTGCATTCAAATGTACTTTGAAAATTTTTCAAGGAAAGTAATTGTGTTTCAGGATGATTTTTTATTTTAAAGAATAAAGGTCAAAAGTCTTGAAAGTATGTGTTTTCAGAAAATAGAATTAGGCTAAGGCCCAATCTTAAAGCAATGAGAACACTACAAAGCAACTACATAATCAATGAGCCATCACGGGCACGTGCAGGATGACCAGGGATCAGTCCCATCCAGCATGGGCTTATGAAAGGTGGGTCCTGCTTGACCAACCAGATCTCCTACTATGACAAGGTGACCTGCTTAGTGGATAAGGGGAAGGCTGTGAATGTTTTCTAACTGGACTTTAGTAAAGCCTTTGGTACTGTCTCCCACATCATTCTCTTGAGAAACTGGAAGCCCACGGCTTGGACAGATGCACCTTCAATGGGTTAAAAACTGGCTGGATGGCTGGGCCCAGAGTGTTCCCCAGGGCTCAGTATTTGGGCCAGTTCTGTTTAATACCTTTACTGATGGTCTGGATGAGGGGAATCAAGGGAACCCTTCATCAGTCTGCAGACAACATCAATCTGGGTAGGGTGTTGATCTGCCAGCGGGTAGGAGGGCCCTACAGAGGGATCTGGACAGGCTGGATCAATGGGCCAAGGCCAACAGTATGAGGTTCAACAAGGCCAAGTGCCAGGTCCTACAGTCTGTCACAACAACCCCAGGAAGAGCTACAGGCTTGGAGAACAGTAGCTAGAAAGTGGCCCAGTGGAAAAGGACCTATGGACATTGGTTGACAGCAGCTGAACGCAAACCAGGTGTCCAGCTGGCCAAGAAGGCCCCTCACTAGGAGAAAGACATTGAAGTGTTGGAGCATGTCCAGAGAAGGGCAACGAAGCTCATGAAGGGTCTGGAGCCCAAGCCTTAAGAGGATCAGCTGAGGGAGCTGGGAGTGTTCAGACTGGAGAAGCTGAGGTTCAGGAGAGACCATATCACTCTCTACAGCTATCTGATAAGAGGTTATAGCCAGGTGGGGGTTGGTCTCTTCTCCCAGGTAACAAGTGATAGGACAAGAAGAAATGGCCTCAAGTTGCACCAGGGGAGGTTTAGATTGGATATTAGGAAAAATCTCTTTGCAGAAAGGGTTGTCAAGCATTGGAACTGCCTGCCCAGGGATGTGATGGAGTCACCATCTCTGGAGGTATTTAAAAGACATGTAGATGTTGCATTTAGGGACATGGGTTAGTGGTGGACTTGGCAGTGCAGAGTTAATGGCTGGACTTCGTGATCTTAAAGGTCTTTTCCAACCTAAACAATTCGATATGTACAGATACTTTTAGTAAAGATCAGTGAACTATTAGGAAGTATGCTTGTATAAACCTTGTGTTTTCTACTGTGAATTTTTAATCTTTTATATTTTTGTCTTTTTTTTCCCTTTGCTTAACAGATGATCCTAGAGTGATTGTTGCCAACCTTACAGTAAGTACTTAGGACTGGGAGGTATCTGTCTGTATTGCTCTGTTCACATCTTGATTTGTGGCGTTATTCAGCTTTCCCTGTTCATTCTTTAGGTAGGAAAACAAACTATTATCATGAATAAAGAGTGTGAAATGGTGCCCTTCATGATTGCAAATTAATGTTTGTCATACATTTCTTTGTTTGCTGCTATAGTAGCTCCTTTAACCTTTTTGGGCATGGCAGACACAGAATCTCTTGGAGCATCTTTACTCCCTGAATTGAATCCGTTTATCCATTGCTTCAGAAATGGAAAGTAATCTTTTAGGGTAAATATTTTACTAGCACTTTGAAGATGCTGAAAAAGTGCATTTGATAGCCTTCAACTTCACTAACTTTTAATGGAAGAAAAGTGTTTGAAATAAAACAAAAACAAACCCAAATTTTGTAAAGATGGCTTTTAATATATCTCGTGCAGATGAGGTATATTTTTGAGCATTCAGGTTTCCTCTGAAACTTAAGCTTTGATGCAGTTGGAATAAAATTCTTCATCTGTGAGCTAAGTAAGTGTGATGTTTTGGATGATGCTTCCAGTAAGACTCTCACAAGAATGAAGCTTTTCAAATATATCTTTGAATGACTCCCAGGTCCCAGAATGTAAGGAAATACTGTACAGAAATGACTCGCCTACATACTCTAGATGTACACTTTGTTTTCAAGACACCATCAGTGATGACTTCAACAACTTGATTTCTGTAGTTGAAGGGTTTATGTGTGCCTTAAGCTACTGACAGTGTGTCATTTGTAACCATTTATATTTCAGTGTAGAAAGCCAGACCAGCACTTCAAGCCTTACTTGAAACAGCACTTGCCCAAACGCTTGCACTACGCCTACAACCGAAGAATTGAGGATGTTCATTTGCTGGTGGATCGCAAATGGCATGTGGCAAGGTAAGCCCTTGCTTTTGCCTCCATCCCGATTTTCAGTCTTCTTCTCTGAGGAAAACTGATTCCCTTGTCTGTTGGCATCCTGCTCCTGTACCTGTACCCTGTGAGCAAGAGGAGTTTCTAACTCCTGGTGAGGTTCAATAACATTTGATGAGGGAGGATGTGGTTCAGAACACGCAGTAATTTAAAGTTTTGGAAAATCAGTCACTGGATAGAGGGTAAAACCCCAGACTGATTTTCTCAAGCAGCTTTGTGGGTTTTGACTGAAGAGCTCAACTGGGGAGCACTGAATGTGGGAGGAAGGGGCAGGCTTATGCAGTGAGGGGATGTTCAGGAGGAGTCTGAGTGGATGCAACAGGTGAATGGAAAGAAAATGGAGACATTGACAGAATGGGTGAATGCCTAAGAACATGTGGAAGGGTATGACAGGGTGGCCATCAAAGTGCTGTGCTGGCAGTGCATTGTGTTTCAAACCCACGGAAAGCCAGGATGCTTTAGCTCAGAGAAAACCCTGGTTTGGGTTGCTCTTCCACATATGAACTTTCAGTTATAAAATATGGCAATTTTTAACATGTGTAACATTATTTTTGAATTTTAAATACTAAATATTAGTTTTAATTTTTAATATTTTATAATTGTAAAGCTAAAAATTGAGTGAGCAAAACCAAGTTGGCAACTAACTAGAGTGAACAGGAGAAGAGTAGCCTTTGTTTATAAACTGTGCACAGCTTTCTGTTTTAATATTCTTTTGACACATGTTGTGTATTACAGTATGAAAATGGTTGAGTCTTTATGCATGAAGCTGATTCAGTGGTTCTTGGAAGATGACACAGCTTTTGGCTCATGCTAGTCTGTTAGGAGCTTTAAATTATGGTAGGGTTTTTTGCCCATATAGCTGCCAGGCAAACACTCAGTGTGTTGTAAGTGCCTTTTGACATCTGTTCTTATCTTTCCATGAATTATGCAAGGAACACTCTGCTGAAGTAGTGAATGAGAAAGCCCAGTGGCTTTCTTGCATAGCTCCACTGGCTGGCTGGCTGCCCCGTGCAGTCACTGTGGAAGGGGTTTGGGTACATTTCAAGGAATCACACTCTGAATTTTAGGCCTATAAAAGTTTCAGGTTTAAGAATTTTGCTGGAACTGATGGGATTGCCCAGGCTGATTTATATTTAGCAATTTCTTATTAATTGCATCAGACTTCCTTTGGTTTATTTATTAATTTTCAGAAATCTCATCCACCAGTAATTCATTTGTTAATGTAACTGTAATTCATTGTACGTTCACGGCCAGCAAAATGGTAGTCACAGACCTGCTTGCTGTAACTCTAGTAATTTACAAGGCCAAAATCAAGCTTTGGCTGAGCATTACTTTATTGCAGAGAAAGAAATTAATTTGTAGGATTAGCTGGTCCACTGCATGTATTGCCTACACATGTCCCCATAAAACTATAAAAAAGTACCCTGAAACAAGCTGGTAATTATAATTCCTATGACACAATATTTATTTTTCCACTTATTTTGTAAAAAAACCTACCTCAGTAACAAGCTGATAATTAGCATTCCTGTAGTACAGCACTTATTATCTCAGCTATTTTTCCTTCATTAAAATCTTTCTCTTGTCCTTTCAGCTTTCTCTCTGCTCCCCATTTTTGTTTATGGAAGGCAAACAGGAGAAAGCACTTTATATAGCATTGTATGACATTTGCTCTCAAATCTTCATTCGCGAAGCCTAGCCACGATGATGACATTTGCAGCACTGTAACATCACAAATGTGCTTTAGGGAAGCCTCTGTTGGTCTTATGAGGATTGGAACAGTATGGTGCAACACCTCCAGTCTGCAGGACATTTTGTGACATGAGAAAGCCAGAGAAAATAATTGATACTAAGGTTTTTATCAATGATAAGAGTTGTCTCTTAGTTTTACATCCTTCTTAGAGTGGGAGCAGAGGGAGAGACCCTGGAGACACTGGATAAGCCTGCAGTCCCCACTACTGCTATTCAAGAAAGATAAGCAGTGTGCTGCCCTGTAATGTTATGCTTTCTGCTCCCAAAGTATATCATCAGGTCAGCCACCTTTGAGGAAATTTTCTAATACTTTTTCAATTTAGGAAAGCTGTGGATGTTTACAAGAAACCAACAGGAAAATGTTTCTTCCATGGAGACCATGGCTATGACAACAAGATAAACAGCATGCAGGTATGAGCAATGTAGTAACCTTTTTGGGAGGGTCATTGAAGGCAGAAGAAATTGAAGGTCTCTGAAACATAAATACTCAGTGAAAAACCCCTACATTTTAATGCTCTTCTTTTGTATTCTTTTTTTTTTTTTTTTTTTTCTTTAAGACTGTCTTTATAGGTTATGGTCCCACCTTCAAGTACAAGACCAAAGTACCTCCTTTTGAAAACATTGAACTTTACAACGTCATGTGTGGTAAGCTGCCTGCCTGAGAACTTGCACAAGCAGCAAGCTGTTTTGGCCAGCAGGGCTTCATTTAGGCACCTGTGAGCTCATGCCCTGAGTCCCTCCCAGTGTTCTTTTCCTGTTTCCCCTTTCCCAAGCACTTACCAGGTGGGCTGAAGACACTTCTCAGTTTGCTCTACTTTAGCAGTAAAGGGGATTTTGATGAGTGCAGCTTGACACCACTAAAATATGCGGTGCCCACATCTCAGCAGTCTAGGAAGGAGGTTTCTGTTCAGAAACTGCTTCTACAACTGCATGTCTCATGCAGCAACTCAGGTTCATCACTTAGTTTTCTGTGGTATCTTCTGGTATGATTCTGTCTCCTGAATTTATACTGAAACCATGAAGAAGAATCAGATGATTTATACAGATATTCATTAGGATCTTTAATACTTTTTCTAGCACAATAAATGTTTTTCTAGCACAATAAAACTTTCAAGGTGTTTCAAAGGTGTAATTTTTTCCCCCTAAACATGTAATACCTAAGAGGTAGTTATCCCTTATTTATAAATCACTGGGCCGTAGATGTGTGGTGTAAAGTCAGTACACTGACAGCAGGGTTTGCACTGGAAGCTGAAGGAGTAGTTACAATAAAACTTTTCCAGTGTCTTGATGCAAATTAACCTTCTTGTCATAAAGGCAACAATACTATTCATTTGGCATCTGAAATGTTATGATTTGGACAAAATATCAGTATTTTTATTACATTAAAAGTTTTCATTAACATGCTGTGGGTGTAAACAGTATTGCTAATAAATGTCTTGGCTCGGTAGAGTTGTTGTGAATACATATTTGAAATCTAACCATCATTTGTATTTCTTTGGTGATTTCACAGATCTGCTTGGATTAAAGCCTGCTCCCAATAATGGCACTCATGGAAGTTTAAATCACCTACTGAGAGCCAATGTTTATAAACCAACTGTGCCAGATGAAGTTGCTAAGCCACTGTATCCTGTAGCCCTACCTTCTGCATCAGATTTTGATATAGGATGTACATGTGATGACAAGGTAAGTGTTTAGGATCTGTGGAAGCTTCCACTATTAGCAGTAGTTTCTAGTAAATTTGTAGCTATTTTATTTGTTTTAAGAGGGTTTTATGCATAAAAATTCCCTATATCCTTCCTGTGAAGTGTTTCTGCCCTTTTGGAACAATTATGGCTTTTTGTAGAGAAGGAGACAAGAAAATCATCAGTGTCTTATAGCACTGGTTTTGCTTTGCTAGACGCCTAGCAAAACAAGATATCAGAATGCTCCAGTGATCCTAATCTTGTTCCTTTTTTCTGTTCTTGAGAAGAACAAATTGGATGAACTCAACAAGCGCTTTCATGTCAAGGGAACAGAAGGTAAGAGCCTGGTGCCTCAGTTAATAAAATCTACTTCTGTTTTCTTTTGCAAATTACTTTGTGTCATTAAAAACAGAGCAACTCCTGTTTTGATTTAGTTAATATGTAATAAGCTGTCTTTTCAAGTGACTGTCAAAATAGCACACAGGCATTCATGAGATACATGGGCAAGATGAAGTGCTGCTCACATGAGGAAATGCACACTATCTTGTCTTGTTGCCAAGACTTAAGTATCACTCACAGTAATAAAAATTTTAGTTTTTTCATTCCATTACTTTTAGAAGTTTTAAACTCAGGTGTGGAAGCAGAGACACGAGGAAAGGAGAGGGTGCATGAGGCAGTACTTCTTTCAACCAGAAGCTATAAATGGGGAAAAAATATAGACCACATCTGCATGCTGGTTTATCAGTGTTGTTCTGGCTTGGGTTTCACCTAGAAAGGACGCTACAGCTGCTTTGACAATCCCTGACTAGGTCTCTAGTGCTTGTTTCTTAGGGTGCAGGTTACCCAGTGAAACAAATGTTTTGGTGGTTCAGGGATACTCATTTCAATTCCACCCCTCTTCAGTGTTCAAGTCAATGTTACTCCTAGGAGAAAGCATTCCCTGCTCTCCCTGCACCTCATTCCTGCAGCCTCCCTGCTGTATTCCAACACTGATTTCCATGTGGCTGCATTCTCAGATGCACCAGAACTGTGGTCCAGATCAAAGGGAAGCAACAGGAGCAGAGAGGAGGGGACAAGAACTGCTGATGGAAAGGCAAATCAAGGCAGAGCTTCTCACAGCTGTGATCCAGTTCAGCATAACAATTCACAGCATTTCCCTTACCATAACAATTGTCCAAATTAGCAAATTCTGAAGCTTTGAGTATAGACATGAATTTTTGAGGTACCTCAAACTGCATTGCTCAGATGATTAAGGAGATTTGCTTTGATTCCTTTATGAAGGTATTTTTTGAATTTTCTGTTGTTAACAGTCAATGCAGCTTATCCTTTAGTTTTTAAAGGTTATTCATCTTATCTGAGTTAAATTGCCGTTCTGCAGCTCTCATCTTGTTAAACTGATTTTTCCAATTAATGAAGGGCTCCTCCTTGCTGTGGCAATTTCTGGCATCAGGAAACAATACTCTTGCCATTGTAGTCTGGAGTATCTCAACATCTCTGTTTTGGATTATGGTTTTGATGCTTCCTCCCTGTAGTAATATAAAAAGAGTATTTTTGGTATATTTTAAGATGTAAGCACTTAAACCAATTACACTTGTTAGTTTGTCAGTTTGCTGCTAAATAGAACAATGAGCCCCTTATTTAAACAACAAGGAGTACAAGTTATTTTGTTTTACTTCATGACAGGCTGTAGCACCTGTTCACAGACCTTCCTGCATTTATTTGTTAGTTCCTTTCTCCTACACAGTGCACCATGTTGTTATTCACATGCAGAAGAAAAAGATGACTTCAGCTTCTTTTGAATAAAGCAAGTTTATCATCTCTATCCTTAGACTAGGCTTTTCCTACTTTTTTTGTTGTGCCCTGCAAAAACATCCTCTGTTTGGACTCAAACACTAATAAAACATGCCCTTTTCTTTCAGGTTAAATGCCTATCTGTAAGCTGTGTTAGGCTGCTTTCCTTGTTTCTAGGTTTTAATTTCTAAAAGCAAGCCAAGTGCTTTTGCCAAAAGGCTTATCAAAATCAATGGCCTGTCCGGGGCAGTTCAAGATTAGCCAGGAAATTTATTTTTCTTCTATCTCACTCAATGTTTTTGTCTTTTTATAAGCAAGCTTGTCAGAGCTATCTAAGGACATTTAACTGAAACTTATCACCGAGACAGAAGAAAAGCAAGTTTTACAGAGCTGGAGGTGTCTTTGTAGCCAAAGTTAGGAAATTGTTTTCTTTTCTTTGTTTGTTTTCTTTGATATTACTAGAAAAAAAATAGTGCACCAATCTTCAGAACAAAATCTGTATCAGCCAAGGGGAAAAAACCCTATTCTTTTAGTGAGTGATCACTTCTGCCTCCTTTTTGAGAGGAAGTTTACAAAAAACATTAGGAAACAGAAAATCCAGAGGGGAATGACAGGACTGTTAGAATAGGGACTGATGTAAAGCTACAAAAAAGGTGCTTATCACCTCATGTGTGACTGAGATAAGGACACAGGGATCCTTGGGGAGTCTTCTGTGTTTGGAGACCTCTCTCCATGCTATGACCCCAACAAGCTTTCAAGGTTAGAATGGAATTTTAATCCCAAAGGGGGTTGAGCCTGGAATGAGGATCCCAACCAGAACTATTGAAGAGCTGCTGCTCTGTCTGTCGAAAGATTTTTTTAGCAGTTATGCAGGGTCAGTGTCCCATTAATGATGACTGAAAAATAAGCGTGTGATAGAAAGCCACCCTCCCCCCTTTTTTTTCATCTTTAAGTTTTTCAGTAATAAATGTAAATGTAATTTCTTCTGATCTGCAGAGAAGCATCTTTTATATGGGCGCCCTGCAGTACTGTACCGCACAAAGTACAATATCTTGCATCACCATGACTTTGAAAGTGGCTACAGTGAAACGTTCCTGATGCCTCTCTGGACATCCTACACTATTTCCAAACAGGTTAGTGCTGTCTTTCCTCTTGAAAAAGTGCTTAAAAATCCTGGGGAAATTTCTTTGGTACCTGTGTTCTTGAAGTCCTAAAATTCCCCTTCCCAAGGAAGATTTTCCCACCAGAAATTATGTCAAGTACCATTGCAAATAGTGCGCAAATTCTTTTTTTCCTTCATGAGGGAGGAATTTTCAGGCAGAAGGATTGTATATTTCTGTCCCTATTTTAATTTCATTTTTAAGTTTTGTTCACTCGGGGTTTGCTATAATTATGAATGACTTCATCTGAATTATTTCCCATGGTGATTTCTGCTACCTGAAGAAGGGGCTCTGCAGCAAATGCAGGAGCAGGATTTGGTTGTACAGCTGGGTGGTTTATTTTACTGCACACAAGGCCTTCCATATCATCTATTGACAGTATGAAACAGATTTATTTCATCTCTAAAAGCTGAAATTACTCTTTTTGTTGTTTCTCTCTGTGTTCCTCAATGCAGGCAGAGGTATCAGGAGTCCCGGAGCACCTGTCCAGCTGTGTGAGGCCTGACCTGCGCATTTCTCCAGGAAACAGCCAGAGCTGTGCAGCCTACAGAGGCGACAAACAGCTCTCCTATGGCTTCCTTTTCCCTCCTCGTGAGTTTATATAAAGCTTTTTAATACCTAGAGATTTTGTAATTTTACTTTTTTGGGGGGGAAAATCCTTAGGTACGAACATACTCTAGGCACAGCCCCCAGATATAAACAGACTGATTCGAATTCAAACAACAGTAAGATTGTTTTTAATTTATAAATGTTTTTAATTTATAAATCCAAATTAGACTGCTGCATACTCTAAAAATTTCTATCATCCTGTAGAAATAGTGCTAGTGGAAGCCCTGTGTAAATGAGTGTCCTGGATTCTCCTGGTTCAATTGCTTTGGTTCAGTCTTGGAGCAAGAATCTTCTGGGATTAGTAAATGTTCAAGGGACACAACTGTCTCACAGTTGTGAATTTCATTGCTCTGCTTTCCTCACTCAGTGACTGAAATATTTTATGGTGGGTTTCTGAAATGGAATTACTGGTGAGAGGCTTGCTCAGAACTAGAAGATAATCTCACACTCCTCACTTGCCCTGGAAATTGTTAGTCTCTTTTTAAAAGCTTGCAAAGCAGCTCTATGACTTTTGAGACAGCAATATAAATCTATATAAAAATATTGTGAACTGGTTGACAGTTGAAGCAAAGACAGAATCCTTCCTTTCCATGTCCAGTTGTCACAGTAAAGACAAATTTTGTGTATATAGTGTGTGCTTCTGAATATAGCATTCAGATTGCTGTTTAGATTACAGTATTCCTGGTGGTTAATCTCTGAAGCCATTTTCAAAACATTTTTTTTATTGTTTGAAATTTTTATATTTCATCTTATTAATATTTTTCTGTTTCATTGTTTTCAGAATTAAGTTCCTCTGCAGAAGCAAAATATGATGCTTTTCTAATAACAAATATCATTCCAATGTATCCTGCCTTCAAAAGTAAGTGCCCTTTCCATGACTATACTTTTCTTTCCCAAACATTCTTTTACTGTGTGTTGGATTATGGAAGAAGTTTAGAACATAAAGTTCAGTTACCTGTAGCCAGCAGATAATACACGTAGGCACCTGTATAGTTTTGGGTGTGGGCAGGCAAAATACTGCAAGAAAGGCTGAAGTCTTAAGAAAGGTTTATTTTCCTTGGTACTGGGCTAAGGTAAGAGCACAGACAGGTCAGCAACTTTGCTTTACAGCACAGTAATTCACTTTATGTAAGACCATCGAGATTCTCTTGTCTGCAGCCCAAGCTAGTGCAGAACATACCTAGGCAATGTTTTCACTTCTCAGCTGGAGCCTGAGAGCGTGCACAAGCCTGGGAGCCCTTAGCGTGTTGTTGTAGGTCAGGAACAAGTGATTGCATCTCATTTTTCTCTCCATACCCTTAAAGGGAGACGGAACATATTTATTACCTATAAAGAAAAAAAGAAAAGAAATTTATGGAAAATGAGCAATGATTTAAACCTGGCTGAAACTTTCAGTGCTTCAGGGATATAGTATTAACATTTCTTTTGTCTGCACATCCGTTTTCTCTCTAGTTTTGCCAAGAGGTAGGAAAGCCATCAGGCTATTCTGGTGGCATTTTTGGCTTGGCAGGGATTGAGAAACCTTGGAAGAATCTCAAGAGCCTGTTCTTGTGAGATTTCCAATTCAGATTTTAGGCCAGAGAGGTTTTGGATAAACATCAAAGCCTATGGGAACCTTTTTCTTTTTAACCAGAAAAGAGTGTTTTTAACTGAAAAACCTCTGAGTAGGAACAAGTGGTGATATTTGCTGGAAATTTGAGCAAAGGCACTTGACTGATTACAGAGTGCAAAATTATTGGGGATTTCCCACTCTTAAATCACTTCATAAAAATGTTCTTTATGTTAATGTTAATCTAAGAAATTTGGCTGAAATTCTAATCACAAGAGAAAAACCCATGTCTAGCAAGCTCATTTTTTTATAGAGGCCTTCCTCTTCATCACAAGTGGGTGAAGGATTCCTTGAGAAAATATGCTGGCACTAATATGATTCCTGGGGAATTAAAAACCACTACATGTGTGCAGATTGCAATGCTGAGAGCCAAGTATAAGCTCATTATATGGATCTTTTTCCACAGCAGGGAAAATACCAGGTGGCAGTTTTATGCTGTGCTGGCTTTGGTGGCAGTTCTGGCTGCAGGGGCCCCCTCCTCTTCTTTGTTTTTTGTAATTCCCACCCCCATGGGCAATAATTCTGTGTCTATCTTTTCCGTAGTGAGACTGCCTTGAGCAGCTCCTGCTTTGCAGGAGCTACAAGAATGATGCCCCTGGGCTGGCCCCCCACTGCCCTGGCGTTGCTTTCTATGTGGTTGCACTGGGAACTGGAGCAGGGAACTGATTTAGCTACAAAACTTGAGGCAGTGGGAGGGAGGGGGAGTCTTTCCTTTTTGGACTGTTTTCATTGTTAAGGCATATGCACTGGAGGAGTGAGCAGCTGGAGGAGTGGTACTGCCAAGAGGTTACTGCAGCTGAGGTCCTTGTTAGACCATTGCTGGGGGGTGTCCTGTGCATCAGCCCTAGCAGGGATTGCACGTGGCACTGAGCAGTCTTAGGACAAGGTGTGCTGGGGAGCTTTCTGAGGCTGCCATTGCCATGAGCACCAGGGAACCACGGACTTGACCATTTGAGCTGGCAAGAAAAGAGTTAAATTTTTACATGTCTGAGAAGTTTTGCGTACACACACTTCTATTAGTTAAAATAAAAAGGAAAAAAAAAAAAGAACAAAAGGAATGATGTAACTGGAGATTCCAGTGTGTTTCCCATCTTAACTTGTCAAGGTTGAGGAGGGCATGGTGGGAGAAAGTGTGTCATGTTCCGAAGGTTGCTGTAATGAGATGCCATGCTTTTGTCATCCTTGATGGCACCTGATTTAAAAGTTAGACATTTTGTATCCAAGGAAAATTTAACTGGATGAATATGACCTTTGTATTTCCCTTTCTTTTAAAGTGTTTGGGTTTTGCATTTAATCATGGTGCTGTATTATTTTTAAAATTAAAAAAGAACAAAACAAAAAGTCACCATAGCATTGTTCCCTGCAACTAGATAAGAAAGACAAAGACAGTGTTTACAGGGACATAAAAATCTTGTGAATAGCTTTTTCTACAGCTTGGTGAAGGAACAGCAGAATCTCTATTGCAAGGCCTATGGCAATGCCAGCCTGGAAGTGGTACTGTGCATTTCGTTTATCATTGGTTGAGGGAAAAAAAAATCAGCAGAGAACAAAAGTCTGAATAGGCTTTGTTAACAAAATAGAGCAAAGCTGCAGTAACTCTGTAATGTTTGGTCTTTGATTTCCCCTACAGTTGTGTGAATGATGTCCACTGGATTTTTCCCTTCAGGAAAGAAAAACTGTTTATAATCTTAACACGTTTTGACTTCCCAAATTTGAGTATGTTGAGGGTTCTTTTCTTTGTGTTTGTTTGTTCGTTTGAATTGATTTCTTTTGTTGTTTTTTTTTTTACCCACAGAGGTATGGAACTATTTCCAAAGGGTTTTGGTGAAGAGATATGCCACTGAACGAAATGGAGTCAATGTTATAAGTGGACCAATCTTTGACTATGACTATGATGGTTTACATGACACACCTGACAAAATAAAACAGTAAGAGTTTGATTTGCTGTTTCTTCTCTTAATGATGACTTTATCTTAAACAGTTCATTACCTGCACATCATTTGATTTTTGGGAGGAAATTTGATTTTCTAGCTCTTTCTAAAATTATTGTTCATTAAAACTGAATACCCATGTAGGTTGGACAGTGGTAAAAATAAGGAAATGGCAATTCAGCAATTAAATGTTCACCTTGACTTTGAAATTAAGTGTTCATCCTCGAGAGGAAGTTGAATTATGTTCCACATTGTCTGTTTTCTCTAAAATTCTCCAGAAATTAAGAGCAGCACTATTGAGTTACATACTCAGGTCTTTTGTTAATTCAATAATGCTTTGTCTCTATGTCCCTGAACTGAAGAAGCCTTTCAGCACTGCATGGTTTTTTTCTGTAGCACAGTATGAGCTAATTGGATGCTCATTTTTAGATATTGTTCAGTAATCAAGCACATCTCAACAATGTGTGTCCTTACACGTAGGAGACGAAAGACAATGTTCTTTGTGTAATCTCCCTCCAGACAAGTTCATCCTTTGTGGATGAACGTTTGCTTTATTCCCGCAGGTTTGTGGAAGGCAGCGCAATCCCTGTTCCAACTCATTACTATGCCATCATAACCAGCTGCTTGGATTTCACTCAGCCAGCCGACAAGTGTGATGGACCACTTTCTGTTCTCTCATACATCCTTCCCCACCGGCCTGACAACGATGAGAGCTGCAACGTAAGTCCTGCTGCACCACTCTAGCCCTGTGGTAATCATATTCCTGGGACTCGTGAAAACCCATTGTTATTAGAAGCTAATGCTCAATGATGTGCTGAACAGCAGCGCGGGGTAGTGACTCTGCTGAGTGTCACGTTTAGCTCGTTAGACAAAAGCACTCCTCTGTGATATCAGGGAAATATGGAACTATTATTGCACCTAAAATTGTCTGGAAGAACTGACATACAGTAGGTTGGCAGTAAACAACCTGTAGGATTCTACATTTTGGCAGACACTGTCAGTGTAACTTCAGAGCAGACTGGGGGGAGGTTGTATGTGTAGACATTGTCCTGGCAGCCAGCCTGATGTTTTTATCGAGGTCAGTTTCCATATGCAGGTACAATACAGTCCATCTGCTATGGCAGTCTGGGTGCATCAGACAGCATGATTACATCCAGCCCACACAGTATTAAACGTATATGCTAAAACCTGCCAAGGGTCGAGTGCCAACTCTTACTGTTTCCAGAATCACTTGATTCAAGGAAGAAGTTTGGGTTCCTGTTACAGAGACAGCCAGACACCCTCCTGGTTTCTTTCCTGTCTTCCTTTAGGATGCAAGATCTTACACTGTAAGAATGTTGATGTAGGCTTTAGTCTGGTCAGCACTGCAGAAAGTAACACACACCCCTGGCAGCTGATGGTGTGGCAGGAGCGTGGCTGGGTCCCCGTGGGCTCTGGCACTGTGTGAGGACAGCACTCCCCCCAGGCAGCTGTATTTAGACTTGTCCTTCCGCCTGAACTTGTTCTCCCATTACACAGCTGTGTGGATTCCTGCACACAGACACTTCACTATAGGCTGCCAGGAGACCGTTTCCTGAATGAACACATTAATGTTATGAATTTTGTATTGGCAAAAAAGTTAAGACTCCTGTTCCAGCTACAGGCAGAAATAGTCATTCCAATTCTGTACACAATTCACCTGGAACACTGTTTCTTTCTCATTCATCAAACATCGCCTGCTTTCAGGTCCCTCTTTTTAAAACCATGCTTTTGGAGAAGTATCCCTCTCTCCTGACCAGGTCTGGCTTTCCCCTGTTTAAACTCGCAACTGCTCTGGGCAGAGAAGTCTTCCAGCAGAAGTCTCGTAAAGTTCTACATATATTTCATCGTGGTTTTTCTCTGGACTGTTTTCCTCTGAATCAAGATCCAGTTGGTGATCTGGAGGTTACTAATCTGGCAGTTATTAGTGCCTCTGCCCTTATAACTCTGCCCATATGTCATTTTATGACAAAGTAATTTATTTTTTCTTCCCTCTATTGCAAGTGATATTTCTCTTAAACTGTTGAAAACTTTTTTATGAGCTCTTTACAATAATGACCTCTTTTAGTCTTTGATTTCTTACATCTCAAACCAGGCTTCTTTTTTCTATAGGTCACACTATTTATGGTGCATGTATTTACAGTTCTGAGAGGAACTTCAATGCTACTGCAAGGTCATTAGCAGATATTGGTCTATGAATTTTATATAGCAAAGCACCACTCCAAAGATATTTAAATGTTGCTCTTGAATGAAAGTACAGTTAGGTAAATTTTTGCCATTGAAATACAGCATAAGTCTTACTTTTGCACATGGTGTTCCATCTTATTTTTTCAAAGAAGTGATTGTGTAAAACCTCACTGTACTTCATGGATGAAATGCATGGAATAATATAACAATCTTACCTTAGGCTTTCCACAGTTTTCTTTTAAGATTTGAAGAAATATTAGCTTTCCCTCCCACTCTGCTCTAGCTGCACACACTTTCTCTCTCTTCACACAGCCACTGGAGAACACCCCTACACTTCTCATTTGAATTTGTTCCATTTCTAAACTGTATTTATTCATGGTGAGATTATACCCATTTATTCTTGTGTCAACATTTTTCTATGGCTTAAATAGTTCTTCACTGGGCTTCTTTGGGATTTACCCTAGTGGTGATTTATGATGAATCTCAAGGTGTATACTTCTCTCTATTAGTGGAAGACCCAGGGTCTTTTTTGCTCTTATAAGAAAGGATGAGTATGGTAGTAGTCTTCCTATACATCTCTTCCAGTCTGATCCTTTTTTTAGGTTTGGTTTTATTTTTTGTTTTTTTTTTTTCCCCTGGATCATGAATTAGATAAAGTACTGCAGCTCAGATCTCAAAATGAAAATGTTTTCTTTTTCCTCTGATACTACCTAGGATTTGTTTTTTCCATAGCTGTTTTATACTGGTGTCTCACATTCATGCACAATCAGTACACTAAGGTCTTTCTCTTCTGTATGTCAGATAACCCAGCTTCATACTATACCAGGGATTCCTGCATCTGCATCCTCCACTATGCTATTCCAGTATTGCTCTGCACTGTTCCCAATTGTTCTGGCTTTTTACTAGTACACTAATGACCTTGCCTCAAGAAGCATGGGTGAAAACATTACAGAAAATCCTAAGACCAAAGCTGAAGGAACCCTCCTAGACCCTCCAGGCCACTATTTTCCCTTTCAGCAAAACCTTTAAATTTTTTTTTTTGATAAGCAGGTTCCTCACCCACCTGTCTTACATGCATCATATTCAGCTTTCCAGCTAATAATTTGATATTCAGAGAGATTCTTGTCCACAATATCTGGTACATTTTCCACTGGATATTAGGTTATCCTCCTAATTGATTGCCTATTTCAATTTACCCCCATATTTTCAATTGTTACTTTTTCCTTCTGAGACTCACTGTACTACTGACTAAGCAACATAGGTGGAGAAAACTATAATTTAAAATGTATACACTTCATTCATCGTTATGGAGTAATGTAATACTGTGTTAGCTGATCACTGTGTTTAAAATTCTTGCTGCTTGACTTGAAGCTTCATGGGCCAGTTGTGGAATAGAAAAGCCTAGATCAGCTGATTGATTTTCTGGAGTCATGCAAATGCTGTCTTGCTGGACTTGGTTTGAACCAGCCTCACAGTCCTCTGATTTATTCACGTTGCAGATCTTCTGCAAACTGACTGTATTCAAAAAAAGTGAGCTTTGTAGCTCACTTTGAACTTCTCTCTGAGCTCTGCAGAATGCAGATTTTCTGCTCAGAAGGAAGGCTTGGAGCAAACAAAAATGTTAGTGTTTGCAATAACAACCCTGTTGAGGCCAGTTTGCAGACTGGCAACCTGACTGTCAGGCTGAAGGCTGAGCAGGGGGCATTCCTGGAGCATGGCACCTCAGGTAAAGTGGAGTGAGCAAGGTGTGCACCCTTTCCTCTTAATTTTTATCTTTCTTTTCTTGTTCCAGACCTGGTTTTGGGCTTCAGGTTGCTAGTGACATGGAGAGTAAAGATGGTTTGGAGCTGAGAAGCTTCAAATCTGACAGGTGCTGACCAGGTCATGGACATTTGTCTAAGAGCAGCCACCTGTGATCTGTCTGGTACTTCGTGTCCTCTCTGTGCAAACAATCAAGCTCACCCTCCTGGCTTTTGTTGGGTGACCCACTTACTGGGCTGTAGCACATTTACTGTGTTGGATAGGCTCTGGCATTGCTGAAGCTTAGTCTTGATCCTTGAGAGGATCACTTTGTAGGAGGACCTTGCTGAGACAATCAGAAGAGGGTTCATTTCCAGGAGTAAGCCCAGAAATGGACTTTTAGCAGCAGGATTTCTGAGCCACACACATGGAGTCCAAAAGCCCAGAGATACAATCAACCCTCCATTCCTAACTTGCTTCCCCAGCAGCAGGGTAGATGTACCAGCCAGAGAGGCCAAAAGGGGAAAAGTCCTGTTTGCTTTGTCCTTTTCCCACGTCTGCTCCCCGCTGTGCAGTCCCCAGGGCTGGCTGCAATGCTTGTAGGACACGTTTTGGGCTGGTTAACACACTTGAACAGCCAGTCACTGCAGTGTTTTGCAGAGCTGATCTTCTGATATGCTTGCGAGTTAGCTTTGTTTGTGGATGACTCCAACATGTGCTGGAGCTGGCACAAGGCAGGCAGCAGGAGCTGTCACCTAAGAGAAATTACACCCACACAACCTGACCTTGATTACTCTGGCATCAACATCTTCCTCATTTTTTTTCTAATTTCATTTCATTGGCAAATTCTTGGTGAAAGCCTTTTTTCTATCAGTGAATAGTATATATGTTTCAATAACAGAGGTTTTTAGGTACAAATATAAGCCATTATCCCAAATGTGTAATGAATTGCAATGGTCTCCTAAAAGTAAAGTGGAAAGATTAAAATAATATTGTGTTAGATGATGTGATGGTCAACTGAGAATAATGTGTAGGGGTAAGGTTCAAAGCTAAACAGCCTGGCACTTGGGCTTTGGTAGTACAAAAGTGATGAATATGTGAGCTATTTCTGTGAGATAAAAAAAAAAAATGTGCAGTGATCAGTGGATCTTCTAAAAGCATACGGCTGTTTTTCTGAAACACCTTTCAACTTGGTGCCAGCTTTTCCTAGATGACTATGATCATTGTCTCAACCCAATCCTAAAATGAATACTGATATAAAACTGTAGGATTCATCTTGCCTCTTAAGTTTCAAATCCATTTTCTTTTAACTCATTTACCTTACTCATTCTTGATTAAGGCACAGAGATTTTTCAAATGTAACAAATGTTTAGGAAAGTTGCATTTGCTTTTGGAGCAGATTTTTGGCAAAGCATGTAATAAACCTGGTTTTGTTGTTTTGTTGTTTTTTGGTTTTTTTTTTTTTTTTTTTTTTCAGAGCTTGGAGGATGAATCTAAGTGGGTTGAAGATCTTCTTAAGATGCACACTGCACGTGTGCGTGACATCGAACAGCTCACTAGCTTGGACTTCTTCCGAAAGACCAGTCGCAGCTACACAGAAATCCTCTCCCTAAAGACATACCTGCATACGTTTGAAAGTGAAATTTAGCTTTCTAACCTTACTCAGTGCATCCTTTTATCAACTGGTGTATATTTTTATATTGTTTTTATATTTATTAATTTGAAACCAGGACATTAAAAATATTAGTATTTTAATCCTGTATCAAATCTTAAATATTAAACCTTTGTGTCTTTTTTTTTTTGTTTCTCTAATGTTTAATATAGGTATGTCTCTTGGTTGATTTAGTAGTGCTTGTAATGCTGCAGTTTGAGTCCTTACTCTGAGCTTTTAAGTGGTGCTGCAAGGTTTGATGCGTGCATCAAGGAAATATTAATTTTCCATGCTCCTTTACCACACTTGTAGTCCTGTACTGTGTATCAAAATACTGAACATGTAAGATTACACTCATTTACTGTTAACTGTGTGACAGACATATTTAAACACTATAGACAAATAGCATCTTAAATATAATAAACCACACATTCAGTTTTTTTAATGTGTTTTGATTTCCTTTCACAGGGATGTTCAGAGGGGCTTGCGGGCAGATGAGTGCTGACAGATCTCTTACTGGGCAGAGCCCTTCTCAACAGCTTAGGTTTGCTGGTAAGAGGACTGCCAGGAGCCCAAGTGCCCTGCCCTGGTACTCAGCAGTGAGACCATAAATAGACACACACAGTAGTCATTGCTGGTAAGGCTTCGCTATAGTGGCAGAGCTGGGAGAGGAGGATGCTTGTTGTCACAACCTACCAGGGGTGTACCCCATGCTTGCAGCCACTTGGTCCTGCTCTGGAGCTGCAGAGAGGATTTGTGATATCATCTGCTGACACTGATGGGACTGTGTCACACCCCTTCTCTACCACAGCTGCTCTGGGCTGATTCCTGGAAATACCTGTTCCATCATCCTTTGCTTTGACTTTGATGGAAACTGAAATAAGGCAGATATGGAAGGAGATGACATTGCTAAACATACAGCAGTGGTCTTTTATCTGGGAGGAGAAAATCTGATTTTTGTCATCTTGTTCTAACAGCCAGAATCTTCCACGTATTCTCTAGTCTGAGTCTAAGGCCTAATGGCAGCCCTCATTCTGAAAGGAAGCCCCTTGGCCTGATTGCACATATGTAACTTCTGGTACAGTAAAGTCCATACAGTGCATGTGATTTACAGCCATCACCTACCTGGTCAAGTGAGTCAAGTCTCTGTTTGCTGGTTCTGTGCAGTAACAGTCTCATAATCCTGGCAAGCCCCTACAAGTGACACTGATGGCACAGTCCTAAGCCAATGGAAGCAACTGTGTTGCTTGCTGGTATCTTGGTAATAGCCTAATTTGGCTCTGGCAGCTTTTGTAGAAGATATTTGTTGTGGAGCATTAGTGTTAGTGTAGTTGGATGATGTAAAAGATAAATTATTGTTTAAAGTGCCTCTTGAAGCTGAACCCATTAGTGACATTATCGCAAACCCTTCTTTTGGGGTTACAGTGTTCCCTCTCTCTGCAAAAGTGGTTTGCTATTTTCTCTTTGGGGGGTTGTAGATACTGGAGGAGAACAGAAAGGGCTGGAAAGCATCACAGCCATGTACACAGAGGAGTGGCCAGGCTTCCTAAGTAAAATTAATCTGGCATGATTTCAGCAACTTGCATCCCTGTAGAACCCATCTAAGAGAAAGCAGTAAACTGGAATAAATTGTGTTAACCCAGATGATAAAGCTCTTGTGAACAGTAGAGAAAAATTCAGTATTCTAGGTGCCAAATTCTGCTTAATTTAGAAGAGCACAAAACTTGAATGCTTTAAAATATCCCCAAAATGTTAAGATGGAAATTCTAATAACTGCACAAAGCTCTGGGAAACATCCTATTCTTGCAACTTAAAAATTGTCTCTTGTGGTTGTCTGGTAGCATAGAAATATTTTCCTGGAAGCTTTTGGCAGGGCTTCTTGCCATGATAAACTTTATGTTCTTACATGTACTACAAAGGGTATTTCCTCTGGATTTAAAAGAATATTCAGTTAAGACCTAATTCCTTCAACACCAACTTCAGTGATGATTTAATGTGGTGGTTCATAAACTAAACTGAAGACCACCACTACTGTTATGCTTTAGCATTAATCTCTTGCTCTGTTTTCTGGATTTTTAATTAAATCAAACAAATCATGTAATTATTTTCTCTCAAAAATAAGATGATATTTATACCAAAGGAACTTTATAGCTCTAAAAAATATTCTTCCTGTGTTCAGAGAAGTTTGCTTTTGAAATAAGGTTACTGATAATTTCTGGGAGAGACAGTTTAGCTCTCAGTCTCACTAAAGAATGACTGCTAGTGTTCATTTTTTTAACTCAGTTGTTTATTGTGACAATAAATACCAGTCATTTACTTCTGTTCTACCTACTTCAGCCCCTGACCCCATGCTCTTGCAGGGTATTGCTGTTTTATTTCATTGTGCTAGCAGAAATAACTGTGCTGGGAAATGTTTGTGGTGACTTGTGCACGTTGCATGGGGTATTTTTCCTGTTGAAAGATGCCTTATCAACACAAAAGCTCCAGTGCACAAAAGCTCCAGCTAAAGCCTTTAAAATCCCTCTAAGCAACATGAGCTCTGCAGGAACAACAGACATTTTAAAGGAAACTTGCAATTTGCCTTTGGCATTCCTCGGGGTGAATGTTAGCTTAGGGCAGAGGGAAGGAACCCCTCTGCTTTCCATTCCTGTTAGAACATTTTGAAAATATGAAATACTACTTGTTTCTGTTACATGTTGCCTTTTCTTGATATTAATCTGGCTTCAGTAAGAGGTCCATTGAGGAGAACAAGCACTGAATTTTCTGTTGAACAAACACTAGTTTTGAGGGTTTGGGTAATTACTGTTTGCAATTGGTGATATAAATTTGAGGCATGTTTAATGAGTCAGATTGATTGAGCAACTGCCACAACAACAGAAGCTGTGTGTATCCTGCACACCTAGCAAAGTCCTTTTGCTCTAGGGAAAATCCTCCAGAGGTAGTTATGTAACTAAAATAACCCTGCTACAGGAAACTGTTACTTTTTTAACCCCTTTTCCACAGTCATATATCCTTAATAGATAAGCACTGAAAGCACGTCAAGTAACCTGACCAACAGCATGGCCATGATGGCAAAATTACAGCAAAAGTCACAATCGTATCCTAACTGGTCTGTGCCATCCTGTGAAGGTTTGCCAGAATTCGTAGGGGTATAGTAGGAGTAAATGTAAATAACCGTATTTAATTAGGCCAATCTTGCTGTGTCCCTGGAGGCTGCTCCAAAGAAATCCTGCCATAGTCCCTCTTCTCAGTGCTTTAAATGCAAACAGTTGCTCAACTAATTGTGTGAAGATTTTAAGACTTTAACAAATGAAAACCCATGTGCACTTCTTGTAGGAGAGGATAGAAAACAAAAGCACTGATAAAGAGAGAGGAGAGGAGAGGAAGTTTCCTGCTTCAGGAGACAGAAGTTGAACAGGTTGAAAGCCCAGGAGATGCTGCTAGAAGGGAACTGGGGCTGGAGAAGATTTATTTGGCAGGTTTATGAAGTCCCTGTTTCCCCTGCATCCGGCTTTTTCTTATAGATCAGTCTCACACACAGCAGATGAAATAGCTCTCAAATTCCTGCACACAGCTAGGGAGCTGAAAACTTCCCAGGAAAGCTGAATGAGTTCCCCGCTGAAGGTGTTTCTAGCTGCAGCAGCAGAACTGGAACTTTGGAGATGTCCAGCCTGGACAGTGAATATAGAGTGCAGAACTTCACCTGAAAGAAATAAACTCGTAGCAGCAGGAACTGATGTACCAGCAATCCTTCCCTTCAGTCCCACATCCACATCAAATATCTTCAATTACCCTTACATTTGCATTACATTTCTGTGCAGCACCTCTGCTCCTCTCTGCAGAAGTCAGGAAATATTGCTTCAGTGCAATTGAGAAAATTCCCCTTTTAATTTTTTTTCTTTTTTTTTTTTTTTTAAACTGGCAAGCCCCTACCTGCAAAGGGGCAACTGCACTTGCTCTGCCCTGTGAGAGAGGGAGAAAATCAAGCTTTCCCAGAGCAGGGGAGTGTGTGAATGCTGCAGAGCTGCCATCTCCTCTCTGCTCCAGTATGGTGCTCTTCCAATGAGTTTGGCACTTATGTCAGTGGGGTTTATTCTGCTGGTTTGGCACAGAGAGACAAATGAAACTTCACTACCTCTGTGGGAGGCTGCTGTTACCACAGGCATGGATGAAACCGTGGCATGGAGAGGTTGAATAGTAGGTTTAAGGGCATGCATACAGTATAGCCAGTAAAGCTGGTCACAGCATTGCTGCGTGGATTTAATATGTGACATTTTGAAATAATTTCAGATAGTGCTACCATTGGTGGAAGAGTACAGGGTAAATTTTGGAAAGCAAAAGCGTTGGAATCATGTGGCTGAAATAAAATATGAATACAGGGCAATAGAAGCAAAACTCACTTCCTTTGGGGACAATCAATTATGCTGAATTGGTTTTCTGTCAATCCTGTGCATCAAAATGCTTTTGGTAGGCCTAGTTCTTTACCAGAGTCCTGTATCTCCAGAGGGATGCTACAGTACCTGTCTGTCCATCCTGTCTGTAGTCCTAGTCCAGCTCGGTTTTGTGACTGGTTTCAATTTCCCTTGCTGCTGCCTTGGACAGCTGTTACACTTGACCTGAGATACATGGTGTAGTCATGAAAATACAAGTTTACTCTGACCAGGATAGACCTGCCAGCAAATGATTAGTACAGCACTAACTGTACATCTTCCAAGCGGTAGAAATATGTTTGAAATGTTTAAAGTTCAGCCCTCGTTCAAGAAGGGAGAAAAAAAGGCTTTTTTAAGCATTGTGGAAAAATACCTAATCTCGTTTCTTTGCACTTGTTGTGTAAATACAAGATAAGAGCAGTATTCCCAAGGTTACTGCAAACAGCCTGTCACTACAGAGTACAAACTAACATTTACTAAAATGTATGTTGACATAAAAACCAACATTGCTGCAGTCAGCTATGGTAAAAAACCCCACAGATTTCTTTGCCCTTACTACAAGTCAGAAGTTAGGGATGTAACTTATTCAGATCTGCCCTTACAGAGGAAAATCTCTGTCCTGCTTATAGTGTGCACAGTATGTGCACAGTTGTTCTGGAGCCTTACCTTACCACCTTGCCTAATCTGCTGTTTTCTAAATATGGCAGGGAAAGGCAGATGGAGGTCACCCAGGTTTCATCTGCAGATTTCACCATGGAGAGATCAGCAGGCAAAGAAGTTAGTAATTGTGGGTTAGTACAGCTGTAACTGATTGACCCTACAACTGGAATTTACTAGAGAAGAGGTGGGATTATTTGACATCATAAACCCTCAACAGAAAAGAATTTAATCCTTTTCAGGGGATATTTTCCTGAATTTTCTTTTTCTTGGCTGTGTGAAGCAAGTAGAAAATTATTTCATCTATTCTACGTGAAGGATTGATCTATCAGAAGAGGCTGGACACAGGGGGAACAGGGACTTCATAAACCTGCCAAATAAATCTTCTCCAGCCCCAGTCCTCTTCTGGCAGCATCTCCTGGACCTTCAACCTGTTCATCCTCTTCTGTCTCCTGAAGTGGGAAACTTCCTCTTATCTCCTTACACGTTTTGGTTTTGGGTTTGGTTTGTTCTTTGTTTTGTTTTGTTGTTGTTGTTTGGTTTTTGTTTTGTTTTATTTGTTTTGTTGTTGTGTGGGTTTTTTTCCTGGCCTCCCTGTTTTATTTCAGCTTTGATCTGTTGTCATCTGCAAATTGCTTTAGTGTTAGCCTAACCAGTGCCATTTCTGTGCATGTGCATATCTCTACAGCGTGCACTGCTACCACGTCTGAGCTCTGTTAGGTCTTACACACTCCCTCTGCAGAAAGGAGGATGTGGAAGACCCTGATACATACCCAGTTTCTTCTCCAGTGCAGTTAAAACCTCAAGGCCAGCTTTATAGGTAAAAGCCCTCTTCAGAGTATTTAAAATGGTGGCCTTCACCCATCTGCATGGTTTTGTTTGAGGCATTTAATATCACTGAGGGTAGAATGTCAAATATCTGATGAACCAACCAGAACTTCTCCATGCAGGGCATGACCAACTAGACCGTTGCTAACATCTGAGAAAAGTAGATATTACGAAGTCAGTATTTTCTCCTCTGGGACTAGAAAGTTCTGATCCAATCCAGATACATCAGAGTTCAGGATCTATCCCATCAATGACCGGGAATTGTGGCAAATCTCCTCCTCTGCTCATCGACCCATTTTCATCTAATAAAGTCTCTGGGACACTGCTGATGGCTGTAGTTCCACCTGCTCTCTTCGAAGTGCATGTTGCCGTTTATAGTAGCAGTCTGTTCCATGTTTCTAGCTGTCTTTTGGGATGTGCTTTGGGGTGCATGCACATGGTGTTCTGGGTCAACAGCAGCTAAGTCCTCCTCTTCCTCCTCTGTTGTATAACCATGAGCAGTTGTTCCTGCTTCCCCATGGCCACGGGCTCCTGGCTGGATCCAGGGTCTGCAGTACAGTTACTGGACACCTCTGCATGGTGTAGTGAAAAACACAGTAGGAAGGAGGTGACAGATGATGTGTTATCTTCTGGTGGGCTGCATCTATCTTGGATGGACTGCAGCCTGGTCAGATATGAACAGCCTTTCCTCATATGATAAAAAATTAAGCCTCAACTGTTATTTGTTAGCAAAAAAAAAAAATAAATTATTTTCAAGGATTATCCTGACTAGTAATACCAGAAGAAACAGTTGTTTTAGGAATTTAAAAACTGACATTTTTATAATGATCCTTTTAAGGCAGTAGAGAAAAAGAAGTTTGCAGGAAAATATTTCTTTTTGTTTCTCTGTTTTGCTGAAGACAAAAGCCATTAAATGTAGTGTGCTCAGCTGGACTAGCAGGCATCCAGATTGAAATAGGAGTGCACCTCCATGGCTTTCACCTTCTTTGCCTCATGATCTAATTCTAGCCTTTCTCAAAAGGTTTCCATATGCATTCATGAAACCTGGGAGCCCTCCTGTGGTCAAAATTATGAGCTATTCTTCCAGTCGTTACCCCAAATCTAATGTAGCCAGTTCCATTTTAAACTTTATCTTTGGGATATAAATTGAGAAAACTTCAATCAATTAAAGACAAAGAAAAAATCTAGATGGTTTCCTGGGTTTTTGGCCAGGGGATGATCTCATTACCTCTCACTCCCCTTGGGCATTATGTGATGGTGTTCACATCTCTTTTCCAAGGTTGGTGTATTGCCTGACAATCTGTCTACTGCTTCATCTTTCTTCCCTCCATACTCCTCCTCCCTGTTTGCCATCCTTTGTAGGTTTCTCCTTTTCTACTCTGATTTAGTCAGGTCCTCGCCACCAGTATCTCTGTACCTTTCAGTTGTGCATTAAATAATATAATTAACATAAACCCCACGTTTATTGTCTTACTGTCTTCCAAGTTGGAGAAGTATGTGATTCAGAGGGATACATAGAAGTAAGTGATTGTTGTGACTAATTTTAATGTTGTGCCTAATTTTAATGTGCTGAAGTTGTATAAAAGGTGTTACATTTCCTCAGAGGCTTAATTTTGTGTTCTTTGTACATTCCCTCAGGAAAATTCTGCTTCCACATGGGCAACTGCTTCCTTTTTAAGTGTTTCACTGTACATGAGAAGCAAAACCATCGGTAATCTTGGGCAGGTTTATGAGGAAGTAGGAAAGGATGAGGCGAAATGAGGAAGGGCAAGAGGAGAAATAGCCCATTTGCTTTTTGCCTGTACTGGGGCTGATGCTGTGTGTTTCTTTCCTGCTGTAGAACTGGAGAACAACCACACAGCTGTGCTTTCTCACACCCATTCACCATTCACCACAGCTGTTTGTGGGCTACATCACAGATCCCAGGGTGGTCCACTGGAGTTGATGGATTCACTACACAGAGTGCCCAACAGACAAGGTTTGAGATCCTCAGCTCTTCCCTCTTTGCCCTGGAATTTGTCAAAGCAGACTGGTATTCATGAGGGTAAATACTTCAAGGTTTGTCATTTGTAAGATAATGCAACATGTACCACAAGGGCTTGAAAAGGATTTGAAACTTCTAGCTTGTTCTACTGTTACATAATTTGAAGATACAGAGGATCAGGGAAAATCCCACCCAAAATTTCGGCATCAAGTATGAACTGAGTAGGTTGCACAAGACTAGTCTAGGATGGGGCACAGTTTGGAGCTTTGCTTCTGTCATAAGCATTACCTGACAGAGAAAAAAGTACCCCAAACTCCACGGTCTTAGAGGCTGCACTTCTGAATTTCACTTGAAAGAGTGCACAAATAGTTTCAGAAGTGAGTTGTTTGGATCCCTGCATCCTAACTTTATGCTGAGTGCAGCTGGTTGAGTCAGAACTGCAAGAAGCTGTAGCTCTGGTGGAGTTAAGCTGTGGGCCTCATTGCTCTAAGTGAAAGCTGGATCCAGAACTGTAACGATAAGAACTGGCAAGTCTTAACGTGTTCATAGTCAGATTATATCTTCTTATCCCTTTTGTGTCAACATCATTCTTATCTCAACAAGCTCCAAGCTCACCTTGCTCACTGATATTTAAATAATCCACCCAGTCCTTCCCAAAATATATTTTTAGTTGATTTGTTGATTTTTTTTAATTTTTTTTTTTTTTTTTTTTTTTCCTGGAAGCACATCTCTTCTGAATAAAAAAAGAAGCTGTTGCAACTGATTTCTGGAAAGGAGGCTTCTTTAATATTTGTATTTATTTTATGGATTTAGATTTATGGGAGCACATACCTATATTTTATATCCTGGGTATCTTTACTCAGTTCTAGTTTTATAATATGGATGTCATTGTGAGGACTGTATTTTCCATTCTCATAATAAAATGTACACTAGCAAATAAAGCATGTACAAAGAGAATAATTCTTTAGCAGCCACTCAGTCCATCCCCACATAATTTAGTGTTGGTTTTTGCCTAAGGATATATTCCTGTGGGACTTCCTAGAATGGTTTAACAAGTCACCACCTTCAGCACAAGTTTCTTGGCGTTGCAGAAGCACATCATGTGATGTTCCTGGGCTTTGGACACAGACCCTCAGCTGCACTGAACTGGCAGAAGAAATGATTGCCTCCTCTCTCTACAAAGATTATTGTTTCCTCAGTGCCTGCAGAATTGCTTTCCTCTAGCCCACTGCAGGAGGAGGAACAGTTTATTTCATTGAAGGATTTAAAAGCTAGAGATTTGCTCATGTGGCTCATTTTACTTGGAATCGGATTAGGAAGCAACACAGGATATGCCTAGTTAGAAAACCAAAAAGAATGTTAATTAGTGATTCAAGGCCTGAGTTGATCTAGTGGGGACTATGGATATTTTTGTTTGGGACAGCTAGAATTAGGTGAGATGATCTTTCTCAGCCCTTGTCTGCTTCAGACAAAAAGCAGCCTGATTACTTCAAATCACCTTTACCAATGCTTCAGACTAATTCAGTTACCCATGTTCGTGCAGGCTTGTCCTGTAGTGCTATGAGGCTGAGCCTTTTAAACAGTGCATTGCCACCCAAAAGTATGGCTTTACCTGTGTGTTCTTAGCTCAGCCCATCTCCTGGCTCTTCATGCTGGGGCTGCTCCCAAAAGCAGTAACTGGGTGCTCAGCTGAGAGGCTGTCAAGTGCTAAGTGAGCAAACCTCTATTGCTCCTCATGAAAAGTAGAAATGGGTGTCTGCAGGGTATTTCATGTCATCAGTGGACAGTGGGCACTTTTTTTGCTGTGCATTCTTCTAACTAGATCTGTCCCTGCTCATTGCAGGGGATACGACCTTTAAAGTTCCCTTCCAACCCAAATTGCTCTATGATTCTAACTACCTCTTGTTTAAGAGAGCTTCAGTCCAAGCCATGAGGATTTTGTATATGCTGAGGTAATCATTTTACAACATTTTAAGGCAGTTTCCTGACCACTTCTCTGCTCCATTAGCCACGGGACTTGATTTTTAATGGTGCACTATGTGCACTTAAGCAGAATTCATCATTTGCTCATTGACCTGAAAATAAGGTCCTGACACTGCACAGCTCTGTTCAGCAAAGCATTTCTGGAGCTCCCTAAGGCCAGATATTTGTTTATTGTAACCAGTGGGAGTGCTCTGTGTGTGAAAAATACACTCTTCTACAGAGTGCCAAATATTTCTGGCCTGATAATGTGATTGCATCATTTTTGTCACCTACCTTCAGCAACCTTTGTCTCTGTGGACCTATTTCAACTCACATAATCATTGGGTCTGAAAAATCTGGGTCCAGCAAGTGCCATAGGTATGATGGTTCACCTGGTTGATGGTGTTTTTCTTGGGTGAAGACCTTCACAGATGCATCAACTGGTGGACCACAGACCTCCTTGTCAGGAGGAAGCAGAAGATGCAGACACTGGGTGTATGTTTTGGCATCTGTGCACTTTTGTATGTCCTGTATATGACATTTTTCTGAAAGAAAACAACCAGCTTTGAGGAATGGTGGGCCTGATAGGAATGCAATTTCAGTATCTTCCACTGCACCACACACTGTTAATGCAAAATCCTTGTTAGATGATCTTATTCTTGCCTGTGAAAATGTTTCCTGCAGTGTGTTTTCACTTCACTGTAAATGACCCAAGGGCTAGGGTTTAACACTTCACTGGCAGTCTGTTTCCCTTTCCCAAAGATCTCCTTCTTGAGACATTTTTCTGCACCAAACATTTTCCTTGCTGTTTCACACCTTGCTTCTAGCTGAGCCCTCACAAGCCCATTATAGGCAATGCCATTTTTTTCTGTTAACTGTTTTTACCTTTTCAGTGGGTATATTTTCAAGACCAGAAGAAGAGAAGAAGGTATTTTTTCAGCACTTCACTGCAAGTGACAGTGTACGCAGGATCTCTTCTTCAAAATGTTCTTAACATTTCAATGAGAAAGCTCTTACTATTATCTGATTCATCTGTCTTTTCTTTGATACCCTCTATTTGTAATGTAAAAAACAATTTTTCCCTCTGAAAGATGCTTAATCTCTTTTTGCCTTTCATCCTCATCTTATGCTGAATTATCTTTAGATCATGACTCCCCACTGTGAATTATTTTCTGTCCTCTCTTTCTAGGTAGAGCACTGTCAAGTCATTTACAAACACAGTTATTGAGGGAAAAAGAAGTTCAGTTTAACACTTGGTCCTACATGTGGTTAAAATTTGAGATTGTCCTGGTTACCCAAGCTGTATAAATTTATGTAAATTTTAGTAAATTTATGAGTGTAAAACAGTCCCAAGGAGTTCCTTTCAAACCAAAAGGAACTCCAGTGCTCCAGACATTTCAAGGAAAGATGAACATTTAATGCCACACAGAATAATTTTTTTGCAAGGGTAGATGAACTCTGATTGCTACAGCAAAATAGCTACAGTCATATTAAGTAACAGTTGGTTCTTTCTGGCCTGGCCAGTTATTCAAAACTCTCGGGTCTCCAAGGCTGGTTAAGTGAAGAGGAAGAACCAGTAATGTCATTCACATGATGCTGTTTATTTCCAGGAGTCTCCTGCAATTTAGCCTGGCATTTGAGAAGATGAGTGCAGTGAGGGTCAGACTGTCTGTGGCCCACCCAGAGCCTGCCTGGGAATCCTGGATGCTCTGAACATGCTGAAGCTCTCAGTGCAGCACCCCAGTACATCCCAGGTCCCAGACCAGATGCACAGGAAGAACATGTCTCATCTAACATTCGCTGGGACCAGAGCTGCATCCAGAGCCTCTGAAAGCCAGAACTGAGGGGCAGCAGTGACCAAGAAGTATGGAAGGTGCCTAGACAAACTTCCCAGCTGAAAATAGAGGACAAAACATGGCCTTAAGGTAGCTCTAATGAAAATGAAATTAAAAAATATTTTTCTAGATAAAGCCTGATGCTAGCAAAGGATAAAACTCTTCTCATCATCTCTATCTTTCCTAACTCTTTTGTATAGACATCTAACCCTTTGCAGAACAAATCCTCACCAAAATGCTGGGATTTTGTACCATGGCTATATTTGTACCATATGACAGCCTTGGCTTTAAACATATGCCTGTAATTGGAATGTGGATTCAATCAGTCATATCAAATCTGTGTCTGTGTGTGATCCAGCAGGATACTTAAGTGTGTGCTTGGTTCACATCTGTATTCTTAAACCCCTTTGATTTTTAAGGGCCCTTGATCATGTGTGAAAACTGTAAAGTGTTTTTCAACAATGGGTTTTACTTTGGAGAAGAAGTACATTGGGGTGTAGTAAAAAATATTTATAAACTGCGAATTCTTTCATATCTATTGGCTGGTCTGCTCTATCCTACTGCAAACCTGACTGAAGTCTGCTGTAAGATAATTCCTGTTACCATGATAATAGGAGGCTTTGTATTCAAATCTGTTTGATCTCTTACACCATGAATTATAAAACTGAACTCTTCTACATAACAATTCCAGCTGTGACTGATACATATTCCCTTCGGAAAGAAATCACTGTTTCCAGTTTTCCATGTCTGTCTAACCATGTCCTTGGCAAATCACTCAATCATTCCTCCAGTTTCTAACCTGTGCTAAAAATAATGTTGATTGATTTTCCAGGAAAATGTAGTTGAAAACAACCTTGATTTTTATAAGTAAGTATTATGTCTGTCATCTACAAATTTTATAAATAAATGTACTTGCCCGTTACATTCTTGTATAGCTTCTGCACACTGGAATATAATGTTTTTCTCCTTTAGCTTAAGTTTATTCCAAATGCATTGGTTTAGGGGGCCTCTTGTTTGTTTATGCTGTTGTTCTTAGTGTGCTCACCTGCAGTAAATTCTCATATTCATTGATCATGCGAAATAGCATAAATAAGGAAATGAGAAAATAGTGATGTATCTTTAAGAGAGCCTGAAAAAAAGCAGCTGTTAGTGTGTAGTGAGTTTAGTAGTTCATGGCCTACTAGGTAGTGAGCTTTCAGTCAAAACCAAAAAAATCCAAGAAATCTTTGTCTGTTGATGGGATGTTTGGTATTATGAATTAAATTATTAGACAATATAAAAATTGCTTTTTCTTTTCATTAGATAAAGTGCCTTTGTCTGAGGTTCAGGGAGTTGAGAAAAATTTTTCTTCAAAATAAGGAGGGAGGGGGAAAAAGGGCAAAATAGATTTTGGCATTTTGAGTCCTACCTTGATACTGGCTGCTGACTGCCCTGTGGTGTTTGTGTTGGTGCTAGTTTAGATCAGAAGTTTCAAAGCCTGTTAAAGAGTCTCTAACTCCTCTAAACCCACACACTTCACTTGCAAATGCTTTTCGAAATATGATTTCCTCCTGCATTTTAAGTGGTATATTTATCTCAACTGATTTCTTCGTAGTGTAAGTGAAACTTTAAATGTTGAGCCATCAAAGATTTTTAAGCACTTAACACTCAAAATATTTTTAAAATACTCTTTAAATATTAAATTAAAATCTCTGTTTCCCATGAGATTAAAGATAAAATACACATGTAGGAGGTATTAAAGTTGTAAAATGTTAAGTAGCATCTAGGTAAAAGATATAAATATCAAGGTCACATCTTTTCATATACCTGGTAATCTGTTTTACACATATATTTACATATACAGCTCCAGCTATTTTTGACTTTGTGTTAAATCTGTTCAAATAAATCAGTAAAGCTAATGTGTTAAGAAAATAAGATGACTTCAGAACAAGAAAAATTAAATAGCATCTCAAGGTTTTTGTTTTTTTTTCTTAGTCAGGGGACTAAGATCAAGTTTTATTTTTTCTCATCTTACAACATTAATTCAGAACATTAAAATCCTTTGTTTTTTTTTCTAATTTTTTTTAGTAGAGAAAGTCTCCCAGCTAAAATTTTCTTAAGATAGGCAAGGCACATTTTAAAGTAATAAATATTCATTAGTAACGTTCCTTGAAATAATTGTTAGAGTGAGAAATAACTGTGTGCCTGGATAGGACTTAAACCTAGAAGCATGTCAGAATAGTTTCCAAAGAGAGTCCAACTACTTTGCTCTCCCATCTCTTTGTCCTTTCTCTGAGAAATGCTGTTGTGGTCATCTTGGCAGGGTAAGAGTTTGAGATGAGTGAGCTCACAGAAGAGACCAGTCATTAGAAGTGAAAAAAATCCCAAGAGGCAAAGGAAGCCTGTGCAGTGGATCCCATCAGAAGCATCAGTCCTTGAGCAACACAGTGATTGCAAATAAAAGCTCAGTGAGCTTTTTTTCCACTCTCTATTTCTGTGTAGAAATATATAGAAATAGGGCTATATTTCCAGACCATCTTTTCTCCAGGCCTTGCAATCCACTCTGAGCAGTCTGCCCCACTACCTTCCAAGGGTTTCCACTGGAGCTGGCTTGTGTGCCTCAGCAGGGATGGCAGTGGCAGGAGTAGCCCCAGATCCCAGACCAGCTGGGCACTAAGGCAGGGAGAATCAAACCATGCTCGGGTACATGTTTGCAAATTACAGATACTTGTACCACAATTTGGAAATCTCATCTTGTATACAAAATTAAAAAGGGACCTTGCTTCCAACCTGTGTGAAATCCATGGTTTGGGGCCACTTCTGGCCCAAAGCATTTCTGCAGTGAAGAGTCAGGGCAGGGGCTCCAGCCAGATGCAGCCTCAACCACAGTCTCAGCTTCTCATTGCAGGGGTCACACAATCATAGAATTGTTTAGGTTGGAAAATACCTTTAAGATCATAATGTCCAACCTACTGGTCATTTCCCACTATTTTATCTCTGGGCTGTCCCTTAAATGTGGTAGAAAGAGGCAGCAAAGCCTTGTTTTGTAGAAATGTGTCTCTGGTTGCATTTCTTCTTTTGTAGCCAGCAACTATCTTAATACTCCTTTTGTTGGTTTGGTTTTTTGTTTGTTTGTTTGTTTGTTTTTGTTTTGTTGTGGGGTTTTGTTTGTTTGTCTTGTTTTGTTTTGTTTTTCCTTTGGTGTTTGGTTTTGCTTTTGTTCTTGTTCCTGAGGAGAATACACCATGAAAATATTGTTTTAAGGCTTCTCATAGAACTGGATGGTACTTTTTAATTTTTTTTCCCCTCTGTAAAAAACTAGTCTGAAGAGGGTGGAAATGCAGCAATGGGTGAAGAGCCCTTGGTCTGGGTTTGAGCCTTGGTTCTTGGTGATGTTGGCTGTCGGAAGAGCAGATGATACCAGTGCTCTTGGGAGGGTCTGTTCTTTTTCCTGAAAGTGAGCACACCCAGATGCCAGAGGAGCTTGTGAATTTCATGGCCAGGCTTCACTGGAAGAGAAATCATGACTAGAAAACTTCAAGGAAATTTGGAAAAAAATTAAGGAAGTCTGTGAACGAATCTCACTCTTGCTCATTGTATCCTTATGGACAGATCCTTCCCTTCAAGCCTGGGCTCAGTCCTGCTGCATGTACCAGCTTCTTCAACTGCATCCAGCCCTCCCAGTCCTCTTTCAGCATCTGGGAGAAGCATCTTGCTGCATCTCCCACTTTTGTTTCTGTTGAAGGGCTCCTGCTTTGCCAAAAGAGGAACATTCCCTCTGCTCACCATATACTCCTGCCTACATTTTTCTCCCCTTCCCAGGATTTTTGGAGAAGATGCCATCTTGCCTTCCCCAGAATGACTCTGCCTGACTCACAGAGCAGCAACCAGGAAGAGGCAAACTGGTAGCATTTCTTTCTGTTGTTCAGCCAAACCCTTTCAAAAGGATGTAAAGTATTCACGTTCAACCAGCTGTGATCCAAAAATATACCATCTGTCAGAGTAATTTAAAACCACTATTCTCATGGCCTGACTTCTTAGAAGTCACTGTAAATGCCATGGATCAAGTTAACATAGAAGTCTGGACTTTGCAGACACTTTAAAGATGCAGTAGGGCAGTATTTCCAACAAGTACTGGCACTGATGTCAATAGTCTTTAAAGGGTGGGATGTCAGGCTGCATTAGAGCCTAAATGAACTGTTAAAAAGTCAACAAAACCCAAGAGGTTGAGCGCCTGTTTAAGGTCCTAGGCCCTGCAAGTTGGGGACTGTGGGAAATTGACATGAAGGGTGAAGGACATTTTGTGCTAGCCCCACTTGCACTGTCCATCTCTGCCTGATCTGCTGCTACCAGCTGTGGGGACCAGGCACTGCCATGCAATTCAGAGGCCTGGGTTCAGTGTTAAACACATATGGCCTTGGGTAGGTCCTACTTGTATTGCTTTTTGGGCTCCCGAGGTGCTCAGAGAAGAACTTTGTAACTCAGCACACAGTCTCTGCTGCTTTGGGTACGGTGCATAGGGGTGGACAAATCTGCAGCATGGGAGAGGGATCACCTACAGAGCATCTCCATCACCCTGCACAGCTGACAATGCAGCCTCTTCCTCCTAACATGCATCCTCTGACACTCCAGGGGCACTGTATACCTAACTTGGGGTCTGTGCTGAGACAGGGCTCTGCACACAGCCAGGAGAGGTCCATCTTCACACCTTGCCTGACATGCACTGTCCCCTGGATCCTGCTCAGAGTTCAGTGCCTGCCTCAGAGGCACTGAACAATGTGCCTTTGGATCAGTATTTCTAAACATATTTAGCACATAATAAATTGAGTTTCTACTGTTGCATTACTTTCCCCCCATTCTTCAGTTCTAAATTAAAATTTCCTTATGGAGAATTAAGTACACAGTGCCAATGTTATGACCTTTATCAACAACATTGGTAAACTCAATAGAAAGAAGATGGGTGTTTGTTTAGCAACATCTATTTCTCATATATCTCTTGCCACTGACTGTGTTTCTTTCCTGTCCTTCACTCTCAATTCTTTACTAACTCAGTCCTATCACAGCTATTCTGTTGTTTTGCCTGTACTCAGGACCAAGCAGATTAATCTGTAATTCCTTCGATCGTCCTTGGTCACCTCCTCTGAAAACTGGCCAAACTTAAATCTTCTCATTGTCCTGTATGTTTCTTGATACTCTCAAAAACTGAAAATCACTGTTTAAAAACTTTACTCCTGGATGAGACAGTTGATTGAAAGTGGTGTGGGTTTGCAACTTCATTTGAGTCTATTTTTCATACCCTTTTTCACGATTGCACTTTACCCGGACGCCAAACAACTCAGCACAACACTAAGTGTTTTTGTTTCCTCCAAATGGAAAACAAAACAAGCAAGAAATCCTAGAACTATGAGTCTATGATTCTTTCACTTTTACCATCTAACAGTGAAAAATTACTGCTCTTAGGAGGCCTTTTTCCTCTGATATGCCCAGAAAAAAACCCCAACCGTCCTACTGTCATTCCAGTGGCCATACACCCCCTTCTGTATCCTATTGTTTCCCGTCACCCACTTTTGCTGATATCTGATACACAGTTGTTATCAGCAATTCCTTCCTTATTAATGATGATATATGTGGGTTTTGTTCGTTTTATATTTTGTTGCAGAGAGAATTGTGGAGGGGGATTGTTTGTGGAGGCTTTTACAAAAGTTGATTTAATTTCCTCTCTAAGCAAGCTTGTGCTTTTGTTTTGTTTTGTTTTGTTTTTGTTTTTAACTCCATTTGACCTTTTTTGTGCAATTGGAGAATGTGCCTCTTGGGGCACTTTGTAAATTGAGTTTAAATAGTTCCCAATTATCACTGACATTTTTCCTGTTTGAATTCTTTCTCTGAAATAATTTGGCTCATAATTGTTTTCAGCTTTGTGTAATTTGACTTCTTGAAAGCACTAAGTACATAGAATTGCTGGTGTGGATTTCATTCTGGTTACATGCAATTAAAGCAAACCAGCCTCTCCAATTCCTTCCTTTGTAACTGTCGAGACAAGCCTAATGCCAGTACTGCCTCCAGTTGCGTGCTGTATTTCTTAACTAAGAGTTTCTTTAAGTACTGGTACATGTCTATTCCTGCAAGAACTGTGTGTTCTCTAGTCCTTTATGATGTACTTTCCTACTTACCTTTGGGGACTCTCCTCCTTCCTTCTCAAACTGAAGGTGATTCTTGATGCTCTCTGCCATGATCAAGTGAGTAAGAAATATCCTTCCCCCTGCCTTTTGTCCATTGCCAGTAAGGAGTACTGAGATGAGTGGAAGATTAATGATAAAAAAACAAATTATGATTTTTTCTTGCCTTATTATGGGCAAAGGAGAAGGGCAATTGTGAAATTGTGATTTTCTGCTTTTCATATGAGAGCTCCAGTTTTACACAGCCCTTTGCTGCAGGAGAGTCACCCAAGCGATTATTATCATGATGCTTTAATCCACTAACCTGATTTGATCTTGGGGCTGAATCTTCTTCCTATCCCCCTTTTGATCATCTGTCACAAAGGAGAACCACAGAAAGTGTGGCCTGGCAGGACACACCCACATCAGGCAGGAAAGGGGGCAGTATGGGAGCCTGTCCCCATGGATTGGTGGTGAATACAACTGCAGAGGTTGTGAGGACCAATGATCAGTTCCCTCTTCCCCTTGAGGAGGTCTGTCACTCCTCTGCATAAATGCCTCTCCCCAGGCACATGCAACAGCCTACACGGAATGGGCAGACCACTCTGTGATGTCTCCTGTGCTCCTGCTGATGCTGTTCACACCGCATGTATCCTACAGGATTCCTGCAGTGAGAGGGAGCAATAAGTGTTCCCCAGCTTAGTAGTTGTGGCTATTTGTCTTGTGTTCCAGAAGTAGTGAATATTTCAGTAAAATAAATTGACATGTTTTAAAAGAAAAGATGAGACCCCAATCTAGAGCTGAATGTGGTTGCCTCTGAGTTAGAAAAGAATTTAAATTGGCTCTCCTATGCCCATCTTGAGCTTATGTTCCAGAAGGTTAACACAGCATAACATTCATCCAGCCACAAAGTATTTGCTTATTCTTTCTGCCAAGGGATTTTATTGTTTCTTGTGTGCTTTCAAACTTCTCTCCTCAGCCATATTTCATTGCTAAGCATCCAGGATTTTAATTTAATAGTCTTAATTTGGTCCATAAAAATCTTCATGTTTCATGGGATAAAAATTCTATGCCCAAAGGGCCACTAATGAAAGATGATAACAGCCTTGCACAATGAAAGGAGGTATGGTACAGGGTGAACAAAAAGCCCTTTTATGATCTTATAAGGTTGTTCTCTTCTGTTTAGCTTAAGGCTCTATTCATTTTAAGCTGAATGGTGCCTCTAATTCTACACTCTCTAATTTTTCCTCCTCCAGGAAGGCATTGATCAGTATCATTGCCTGGGTCACCACATGGGATCTCAAGCACTGCTACTGTTTACTCCTTCCCCAGAATGCTAACTTTGGTTTATTTACACATCATTAGTAACCCCTGAGGTTTGACTATTTTTTAAAAACAGTATGATGAAAGTAATTTCCAGTCTGCTTGCAGTAAGAAGTCTTCAATGTCTTCAAAACACAGCTGCTAAAGCCGTGTATACTACATTTGCAAAGATTAAATTTTTATGGTTTAAACATAATTATACAGCAAGGGCAATTGTCGTAATAGTTGCAAGTTGATCTGTCTCAGAGTTTGTTCTTGGTTTCAAGTTTCTGGACATAGCTACCTATGACAAGTTTAAAAAAATAATTTGAGCCTATGTGGGGGAAATCTTCAGTGCTTGCTAAGCACAGGTATCAGCAGCAGTAGCTTCTTAGAAGTGGGTTAGAAGAGCAACAGCTAACACAAGCCAAACAAAGGGAACTGTGAAAAAAATCTATGTAGTTTAAGAAATTTCTTGTTTATGACTCTTTCTGTTTCAGAAAATGCCTTTAGTTCCAGCCACCAAATGGTGCCACATCTTGATAAGGCTGATGCAGATGGGCAAAATTGACTATGAACTGTGATTTCCTTTTGCCCAGTTTACTCTGGTTTCAGGCAGGGGTGAACTGAACCAATGTAAATCATGATTTCAAGCACATTTTCCTGTGTAATTAAGATTTTTTTTTTTTTTTTAACCACAGCAGCTGCAGGGGTTGAATCATGGCTTTTGAGTCCCTGACTGGCGACTGAGCAATTTTGGCAGAGCAAGGGGTGCTGAACTTCTCTGCCAGGCACGGAGAGCTTGGCCACCATTGCTATTTCTGGGAAAGACATGGAGTGTTGGGTCCTTGGTCAAGGTCCTCCCCTGCTGCCTTGGGCTGCCACAGACCCGAGGTGAGACAAGCGATGCAGGCAAAAGCCAGGTAGTGGGAGCAGCCTGGGGACCAGCTGCCCTGTAGCTGCTGCCCACAGCTTTGTTTGGTGGGTCCAGCCTGAGGAATGACTCCTAGAGCTGGTCATTCAGCTGCACCAGCATCTCTTGAGCACATGGGTTGAAGGATATTTATGCAATTGAATACATAGGAGGAAGTCAGTTGTAAGCAAGGCAGAACATGTGGTGAAGTGTTCTAACCTTGGTAGGTTTGCTTGGCTGTTTGGAGTGAGTGGTTTGCCTCTGCCTGCCTTAAGTAAATCAGGAGAATGGGTGGAAACCTTGGCAGTGAAAAAAACTTTTTTCCATTTTTCCAAATTTCAAAATCAAAGGTCTTCTTTGAGAAAGCGATCATTTTGAAGAAGTTTTGCTTTGGGGAAATATAAATTAAGCCATTTAGATAAAGCTTGAAATGTTTTGCTTGTCTTTCTCGGAAGGAAATGTTTCACTTTCTAGTTTAAAAAAGGCTGCTTTAACATTGATTCCCTGATTTTCAAATGTAGTATGCCATTGTTAATCAAATGAAGCAAAGCAGTTTTCTTGAAAAGAAATATCTTATGATTCCAGAATAACTATTTGAGTTTTTTTCCAAGTAAACATTGCAATTTTTTTTAATAATATGGAAAGAAAACTGATTTCCAGATGTCAAAACATTCACTGGACTAGGCACTTCTTGATTTTACATGACTGTATATTACAGTTTGCACTAATTCTCTTTAATTATTGCTATATCACACTGGTTTTTTATATTTGCCATAACATTCTGCATAAGAGAAACGGCAAGACAGTGGTGTATTTTTTGATTCTAACCTCCTTGGTATCTTTCCTTTTTTATTAGAAAAAAAATTATCTGAAGCTTACCGCTATTTCTCATAAATTAAATGTTTTAGGCTTTTCTTCTTTAGTACACTTAGCTAAACCCCTCATTTTTAAACCTTAAACTATTAAAACAGAATGTTGGTTTTTTTGAGAAACACTTGATATGAAACCAATATAAAAACTCAAGGATGGGGGGAAAAAACAGTAGTTTTGGCATGAGAAAAAGAACCTTTCCCATTTAGGCCACTGGTTTTGATTCTGCAAAGAACAGACTTCCCTCATTTCCTGATCAGTTAAATGAAGACTGATGATGCATCACTCCAGGTTGAGGAAGGTCCACAGCCTCATCTCCCACTTCCTGGACACATGCCTTGCCATCTGGACAGAGAAAGTGGGCTGTGGTTGCACCCAATGCTCCTGCTGCTTTTCCAGAAAAAAATGCCTTTATCTGCATTTTTGGGTCAGGCCTATCCTTCCGGTGAGCCCAGATGTCTGTGCTGAAGGACCTGAAAAAGAGCAGTCCTGTCCAGGCAAATGTGATTTTTGGGTCCCATTAGGATTTAAGTAGGAGCTTGTTGACTTGGTGTTGAGCAAGCAGAGCTCTGAGGTGTGATGTAGCAGAGCCTGGGAAGCTCCCTCACTGATCAGGGAAGTGGGTGACTCAAGGAGTTAACCAAAATGGGATTTTGGACTTGAGGACAGATGTCTCTTGACTTAGATTGGAGACTCCTATGGGAGGTCTCAAAGACGGCCTTTGCTTTTCAGTTGTCCTGTGCAGTGGTGATCGGTATTTCCCTTCCTCACAACTTGCTGTGCCACAGGGAGCACGGGGAGATGGGGACTCAGGTCAATGTGCTGTCCCTTGGTATTGTTTTAGTGTTAGGGGCAGGAGATGTATCTGAAGACCCTGTCTACACTGATGGGGACACTAAGTCCCACAGAGGGACTTCAAGAGTTCCTTGTTACCTCCCTGGTGGACCAAAAATTAATTGCATCTTGGGAATTTAATCCACTTCTTCTTCTGAAATGGACTTTATTTTTTGTCTGAATTAAAACTTATTCAAGTACTGTAAAAATTGTGGCAGGACTCAGAGGCACTGATCCTGGAGGAGACAGTGTGAGGAGATCCCAACATACACTGAATCAGCTGCTGAGATGGGTTGGAAGAAAGAAACTTGTGAAAGTATTAGCATTTGCAGACCACTTCTTATTTGCCTCCCTCTAAATAGCAGTAATAAAAGGCTTAGTGGAAGGATGAAAACAACAGTGGGATCATTTGCTTTGTATTGTCAAGAATGAGATCAGTACATTTTACTTGACTTTGGTAATTTGAAAAATGAAGGAACAGAAACTTATGCTCTCTTTTGGAAAAGAGAGTGAACACATGCATCCAAAACCTGCCTTGAAACATGGCAAAAAACTAATTTGTAAGTCTTATTATCCTGGAAGGTCATGATGGGCATAGTCAGAGATGGAAGAAATTACTGGTCAGGAAGTTGGGAAAAGTAAGTAAGGAGAAGAATGCAAGGGGATAGAGATGAACTAAACTTAGTGCCCTAGCAAATGGCCAACATAGTTTATGCAGCTCAGTGAGTCATAAGATATCTGAGGAAATATCATCTCAATGAGCAGTGCTGTGCAGTTGAGAAACGTGTTTAGGGGAAACCCAAATAAAGCTGGATTTCTTTGTTTGTGGGTTTTTCTCTTTTCATTCTCCATTTGTTTTGGGGTTTTCATAGCCTTTTTGAATTCCAAGGAGCTTCCTGGGTGAGATTAGATCTGGTGTTCTTGCTGTACTTCCTCCAAGCAGGATCTGAGGTATCATGAATAAAACAGACCTTGGGTTGTTTCAGACCCATAAGCTTCCAGATTCCAAAAACAGCACGTGAGGAAAAAAAAAAAAAAAGTTTAAATGCTAGTTCACATGTATAATACCCCTGTCAGGAAGATAAGAGCTGACTATCTCCTTCTGGAGACCTGCAAGGCTGCAGAGGGACACAGAGCCATCACCTCCTTGGAAGCTGGGCTGCTTTGCCCTCAGCACCCCGTGGAGATGTGCCAGCCCAGTTGTGGGGGCTGGTGTGTGGTGAGGCACAAACTCCTGTGATGTGTCACGTGTGCTGACAAATCTCAGTGTCTGCACCAGCAGCTTCCCGCAGGCTGGTTCCAAGCATGGAAGTGGGGCTTGTGCATTTTCTGAGCATCATTAGGTTCATATGTGCTTTGAAGCACTGGAAGCAAAAAGCAGATTCCTCCCCCCTGCTCCTTCCCGAGGGACTTAGGATTGTTTCATTAAATGTCACATTCGTTTCTCAGTCACGGAGGCTGAGCAGTGTTGGAACAGCACATCACGGTGGGGTGCCATGAGCAAGCATTGGCATCAGCATAGTGTTTGTGTAAACCAAGTATACCTGCATGATCTTCCTTGTATAAACCCCCCAAATCTCTATGGCTTTTTTTATTTCCTGAAGCCATGTGCTGCTGATATATTTTTTCCCAGAGTACAGATTTGCTCAGTTCTACTTTTATTTTTTTTTCCCAATAAAAGGTCAAGGCTAAAGAAAAATAAACCAAGTTCTGCTACATCCCAGCAAAAATATCATGGTTTACTGGCTCAAAACCATTTTTGAAGTAGCTTTGTGTCTTTCCTTCACTAATGTTGCACAAGAGATAAATTTGTCTCCACAGGCTTGGCCTGGGAGAACTGCTGCTCTTTCCATGTGTCAAACAGCTTTTTAGGGGCGGTATGCAACATCTTCCTCTCTGCAATCTCTTTTCCAGAGTTTTTAATCTTATTCTTCCTTGCTCCCTCCCTCTCTGTGTTTGTCTAAGTGAGATGCCTCTTGCAGCACTGGCAAGGAGGCGTGGGGTGAAGAGAACAGAACATGGAATCATCACTCACCTTCGTTGTTGGCCCTGATACTGATTTTCTGTGCAGTTTAGAACAACTGACCCAGCCTTTCTGTATCCAAATGATAATGTGCTGTTTGCTTCCTAAGCAGACATAAATACTATCCAAAGAGCCTTACCTAGTCCAAGTCAGAAAGTGCCAAAGATGAATTTTGCATGATATGTCTCCTGAGCTTTTAAATGCATTTGCAAGGATTCATCTTAGGGATGGTCAAGAAACTCCAAAGAGGCCCTCTTACTTATTCTGGCAGCTTGAAATCCTCCTTTCTTGCTTCTTTGGTCTTTGAATAGTCTTAGCCTGCTGATACCCTGAGGACTTTACAGCTTCCTGATGTTTATTTACCTCTCTGCGAGAGAGTAAAGACTGAATGTGAATTTTCTTTTCCAAAGGCACCATGGCAGCCTCAAGTGTGTTAGCATTAAAGAATATTCTGCTTACAATACGCCTACGCTGCTCATGGGGTCATGGCTACACTATTTGTACTATCTGAGTAAACTTGTTTAGAGACAACTTGGGCTTCTCTACCTTGTGGTACCCACCGACACTAGGAAAGAAAAGGCTGGCTTTTAAGGTCTGCCAGGCTTCTGAGCATGGCTCTGTGCAGTGCTGTGTAGTCCTCAGCAAGGTCATTTATAGATAGCTAAGGCATTTCTGCACAGCACCTCACTGTCCTGTAGATGAATCCTCTGTGTATGTGAGTCCGTGTGTGTACATGTATTATGGCAGGTTAAACAAGTATCTGCTATTCGAAGATCAATGTGTAATTAGAGTTTGGATGAACCTGAAAACATAAACCAAGAATTCAAGGATGCCCAAAACATATAAGAAAACTGTATTTGGGCAAGACTCGAAGTAGTCATTTGTGGCTAGGAATCTCTGGTTTGCACTGCTCCACCTCCTCTAAGTGAGGAGGAGAACCAGGCCTTAAAATACAGCCCTGCAAGACCCAGGGACTTTGAAAAAACAGCTCAGGCACATAACTAGTTAAACAATGAGGCAAACAAGAAGGAGCGCAATTAAACTATTTTATGAGATGTAGAAGAACCACGGATTGTGAAATTTACTGGTAGCCAAGTTTTCCTCCCTGCCCTACCACTTATAATTATGCCTTAATTGTAGCTACTGGCTGTGGCACAAAGCTCTTGCACATAAACAAATCCCAGGATATGCTGCAAAAATACACTCTGTGGGAGACATTAACAAGACAATCAGGAGCTGGAAGAGTGTTCCCACGTGGAAAGCTGCGGGTGGTATAAAGAGCTCTGTATCCATATGGTTAGTTATGGGTAATATCTTTGTAATGACATTAGTACCCCTCAATTGCTTTTTCTAGCACATTTCTAGCCTTGAGTCACTTGGACAGATAATTACCAAATTGTGGTTTGCAGACTACTGGTGGTCCACAAGCTTATGGTAAGTGGTCCACAGCTGGGCTGCAGAACCAAACTGAACAGCTTTTAGGTGTGTTTTCAATTAGAAGTTTGACGATACAGGGTACATGGTGGTCCACAAGAAGGTCTTAGTATTAATGGTGGTCCCATTACTCTAAAAGTTTGGAAACACTGACAGTGGCTTAAACAATCATGCAGATCAACAATCTATTTGTGTTATGTTGTTTGAAGTTAAATGTTACAGCATGTAATCGCCTTTCATGTGTTGGGAGCTGTGTTGCCTGTTCTGCTTGTCAGTTTTAAAAATAAAAGTATCATGAAATATGACTAATTGTTCTTAGTGGTGTTGTCTTCCAGGTTTATGATTTATTTAACTCATCACTTTGTATGTACTGCTGTAGTCATATATCAGAATTATTTGCCCCAAAACCTGTAGTATTCTGCAAGGAAAAGAAGAGGGCTGTTTTTCACATTTTGTTCACTGAAGTGGGAGTTGGGCAGATGCAGGGATTAAATCTGAGTAGCAGAGACACTTTAGAGAGGCAGTCATTGCAGTCTGTTCCCAGAAATTAAGCTGAGATTTAATAAAAAAGGAGATGGACCTTATCTGGGAAGTTTTGTTGGTCTTTTTATTGCTTCCTTAGGTTAAAAACTGGGAATTGCCTAAAAGGGAAAGTACCTCATTTTAAGGTGGATATTTAAGGCTAGGCAAAGGCAAAATTTGTTTGATCTTTATAAGCTCTGGGCTAGAGGTTTATAACTCTTGAATTAAGCTGTTTACAGTTTTGTCAGCTAGCAAATAGGAGTAGCCTAAGGCTATACTTCCAGCTAGGCCTGCTTCACTTCCCATATCTTGGTGATTACAAGAGTTGTCCATCATTCAAAACCGTGGCTCCTCTCAAACAACAGCTTCTTGGTCACCAGCTCTAGACTATTCTGTACTGAGCAAGCTGCACTGGTCTTGGGAAAGCTGCAGGAAAAAAATCAGGATGTGTTGTAGGAGAGGAAGAGCACAAACATAACCTTTTGGTTCAGGGCAGAGGGCATTTAGCTGGGAAGGAAGTGGCCTGGCCTCTCCTCTCTGCTCCCAGAGCTGTTCTCATATCCTATCCAGTGTCCGGTAACATTACAGAGACTCCTGGGAGCAGTGACAGGACCAGCGGTTCCTTCTGCCCACAGACTTCTGACCTCTTGATTTCTCTGTTTGACTGAACCATGTGGTACTTAACCCAACTGAATGTGGGACAGGGGGAGTTCCCACCAGGATCTAATATTGTGCTTCCCAGACAAATGTTTTCGTTGCTCAGACAGAACACTTAGGAGAGCTGCACCCTTGCCCTTGTTACCTGAAAACTGAATTGCAATTGTGTGTGTAAAGGCAGCTGAATCTGCTGTTTGGTGGTCCCAGAGCAAAGCTGGTGCCTCACTCTGAACCTCTGAAGGGGTTTAGGAGGTGCAAAAGACTGATTTTGGCATCCCCATTACATTCAGGTGTCAGTGAAGTCTCCAGATGCTTTCTCTGGTAAGACTGTCCAGTGTCTAGGTCTGTAAAGTAATCCAACCTCACACTCAAGCCCTTTGCCACTGCAGTAAAACAGAAGGTTCAGATGACTTTAACAAGCACTATCCTAGAATTAAGTTTGGTTGGGTGATTTTTCCCTTCCAACTGGAACATACTGCTGACTTTCTCCATTAGGAGCCTTTTTGTAAACTTCCAGCAAAACTTCGTCAGTGCGACTCTGTGCCCATGTGCTCTTGAATAAGCTTTTCTGGTTTACTTTATTAGCTCTTTCCCTTCTCTGTTTTTGGTCTACTTTTCTGTGTTTATAGAGAGTAATCATAGTTTTTTCTCCATGAGTGTTTGCTTCAGGCTAAGCCAGACACTTCTAGTGCTGTCTTGTAAGGCAGGCATTGCTCTTTCCTGTTTCCTTTGTAGCTCCTCTAGCTCAAATTCAACTTAAATAAAAATGGCTATTTAAGAAAAAGATGTATATCAAATCCTGTTCTGTTGGAGGTAACCTGAATGAGTATGAGGAGTTTAAAAGGTGGAAAGAGATGACTTCTGGCAACATAGGCCAGACAGCATCAGACAAACAGACTGTCTGTTAGATTGTGAGCTCTCTGTCATGGGGGAGAGCAGGTTTCTTTGATTGGCCATTGTCCAGTTAGAGACAGTTTTTCCAATTAAGAACTTAGTAGTTATCTAAAGATGCATGTATTCCCCCTATTATGTATATTAATCTTAAATCCTAACCAATGCTCTGTGCAAGTTTATATATACCTATCCCCTTTTTCCAGAACCTTCCTTATCTGCCTATAAAAACCTTCCATTTTGTAAATTAAAGTTAGATCAGCTTTAGCACCCACAGCTGGTCCTGTGAGGTGGTGTCTCTGTGTGATTTGACCCCTGAGCTTGGCCGATACACCACCGGGCACAATGAGAGAAACTGCAGCTCAGCTGTGAACCCTTGCTGGTCTGAGGTGACCCAGAAATCCCAAACCGTGTTACTGTTCCTCCAAAAAAACTCCTGTTCTGGTTAAAATATGGAATATCAATTATATTCTGTACTCACAGAAATATTTCTGCCTATGTATGCCATGTATATCACTGGCTGCCTCACTGTAGCAGCTGGAACCATGGAATCACAGAATCATAGAATCAGGCGTGTTGGAAAAGACCTCTGAGATCATCAAGTCCAACTCTTGATCCACTACCACTGTGGTTACTAGACCATGGCACCAAGTGCTACATCCACTCTAATCTTAAAAAGCTCCAGGTACGGAGAATCCACCACTTCCCTGGGCAACTCATTCCAATACCTGATTGCCCTCTCTGTAAAGTTTCTTCCTAATATCCAACGTAAACCTCCCCTGACAGAGTTTAAGACCATCCCCTCTTGTCTTACTGCTGGTTGCTGAGAGAAGAGACCGACTCCCACCTGGCTACAACCTCCTTTCAGGGAGTTGCAGAGGGTGATGAGGTCTCCCCTGAGCCCCCTCTTTTCCAGGCTAAACAACCCCAGCTCCCTCAGCCTCTCCTCACAGGACTTGTGCTCAAGTCCCTTCGCCAGCCTTGTTGCTCTTCTCTGGATCTTCCCCAGCACCTCAATATCCCTCCTGAACTGAAGGGCCCAGAAATGGCCACAGTACTCCAGGTGTGGCCTCACCAGCACTGAGTACAGGGGAAGAATCACTTCTCTGGACCAGTTGGCCACGCTGTTCCTGATCCAGGCCAGGATGCCACTGGCCTTCTTGGCCACCTGGGCATGCCAGTCATTCTCCACCTCTGACGTTCCAAATCACAATTCCATATTTTCTGTCAAATACTTCTAATTTCCAAGATGCACATCTTTTCATTATATACCATAAAGTTGCAGCCTGTTTCTGCTCCTCCAGCTCCCTTAGTACTCCTTTGCTCTCTCTGTGGCTGATCAGGACTTGTACCCCCAAGCCATCAGCCATGCTCACCCTTGCTTGTGTAAGCCAGGATCAGACCCATGGAGCATCTACATCTTATTGCAATAAAAACAGTGACATGTCCTAGCAATGCTAGCATTTAGGATGGTAAAGCAAGGCAGTATGAAACTATGTTGTACTGACTCCCCAAAGAGATGGCTTGTTTTAATTTGGCCCAAACCAGAATGCTCTTTGGTTGGCCAAGAAGATGAAGAGTTGGCCAAAACACAGCAGTTTTCTCACTGGATCTGAATGGCTTTGTAACTTTCAAACTCCCAGAAGCTGAATGGTCTCAACTGCTGATTGTTAGGCACCAGTGCTATCCCAGCTACAAGAGGTCTAGGTGTTTGTGTGGAAGCTAATTCCACACTGGATCTATTATTATTGTATTTTATCATGATCTATATTGCACCAGATCTGTAAGTACAAGCACCATCATGCTAGGTACATGTAATTGGGTTCATTTCCAAGTGGTGATATAAATATTTTATAAATACCTGGAGAAAGTTTATGCTAAGATTTTAACCTCACTCTTAGTCAGAAACCATTTGTTGTTAAGTCTTAAAATTTTTGTTTCCAGTAAGAACCTGCTCTGTGTATGCTGTCTGATACTTCTTGACTCTGCCTGAAACAGCAAAATTCAGAACTGAAACAGTAAAACTCATAGCCGACATTGTTCAAAGTTTACAAGTGTCTGCAACACCGTCATGGCAGGGGCAATTTTCTTCCAGCAATTTCGTTGCAATCTGTGAGACACTGTGGAGCATTGTTTTGGCTAAAGAGTAGAGGTATCATTTCAGAGAACACAGATTTTTTTTTTTCCATGTTGTTATCCTTATCTTTACCATAATTAACATACTGGCTCTTTCATGAAGAAAAAAACTAATGTTGGTAAAATTGGCTTTTATTTAGAGCTCTCAAATTCTACAGGAAGCAGATCAAAACATTATCACTCTGCAAAGAGATTGTAAGATGCAGTAACAGGACTGTGCTCAGACTGGCTCATTGCCTACACCAGAATGTGGGTATCAGGAATCAGATTTTACATTTCCTTCTGATGTAGGTCAGACTGAACAACACATTCTTTAGAGCCTGGGCCTGGGCTACACCACGCTGGAGGTGATTTCACAACCTTGTTTCTTATTTATGTATTCAGTTTGATGCTGGGACTTGGGAGGTGGACAGAAGGACTGTCTGGAAAAATAAAGTGTATTAAAACACATCTTGATACAATTCTCTTGTAATGATTTTCTGCATGCAAATTCCAAGCAACTTCAAAAACATGAAATCAAACAGTAGAAAACAGACCTGCAAGTGGCACACAACAGAGAGAGCCCTGAAGGCTGGAGGACTGGTCCTCACTGCATGTATGTCAGCTGCCAAAGTCATTTATGGGAATTGCCCCCTGTGCAGAGTTGTGTTATGCATACTGAAAAATTTGTGAAGATTCCTGAAGTCTCTGGGATCTTTTCAGCTGGATCATGACCCAGGTACCTTTTTTATAAATTTTTGTCACTTATATCTTCCCATCCTCCTTATCTTGTCTTCTTGTATTCCTATTGTCTTATTGTATTATCATATTCCTATTTTTTCCTGTTGTATTCCTAAAAGTGAAATGAAAATGACATCTTCATCTGAAACCTAGAAACATCTAAAAATTATCTTGTGAAAGGAAAGGCCACAGACAGGTTCTATGAGAGCTCAAAAAGCAAGGGGGTAAAAAGAAGGTCTGAAGGATCACAGGAGCTAAGATGTGACTGATGAAAATAAAAAGAAAGCAGCTCCTGTGACACAAGCTGTGCATTACAATCAGTATAACCACTGCCTCTTTCAATGGAAAGTACTTTCGTCTATTTAAATGGAAGAAAACTTCAGTTACTTAATTCATTATTTTTTTTTCCGAAGGGACAAATTCAAGCCTTAATTCATACTTCCATGAAAGAATATAAGTCTCACAGCTGTAGAAACTAGAATTGCTTTGAACCAGGTAGGGTCTGTGTAATAGCCCCGTGTTGAGGATGATGAGAACATTGTAAATGAGTTATTCACTTGCTTCTTTCAACTCTTCCTCTAGGGGTTAGTAGGAAGTGAAGAACTTGGAGGTACAAATTGTAGATCTGGCAGAGACAAAATGCCCAGAGGAATCAGTATGGTGTTCCTATGGCTGTAGCATCCACTGACCTTTCCATATTTGGTCTGTGGTCTAGAAAGATGTCTCCACTACAGCCATTCCATTTCCTGCCTGGCTGATTTCACCTTATTTCAGAGTAAGCATAGATTGTTTGGCTCATACATTTCATTTCCCTGTCTGTCTGCAAGGAAAAATCAGTTTCTACTGCCTGGGCCCCTGTCATCTTAGTTTGTCATCATAGACCCTCCTCCAGCTGCTATAACCAGTACCTCCAGTATCTTCAGAGGTGGGCTCTTGGGTTTCACAGTAGCTGCACTGACCACAGAGACCAGGTAAGATGTGAGGTCCTGGTGACTTCCTTCTGTGTCAAGTGTAACAAGAAGTTTAGTAATATAATTCATAATTCATAATATCAAGACACTTTCTAATGGAAGGTTTCCCTTCCCAAGGCAGGGGATTGGAACTACTTGATCTTTAAGGTCTCTTTCAATCTAAACCATTCTAAGCTTCTGTGATTCAAGTCTTAAAACAAATAAGGGGTGAGACTGATGAGGAAACCTCTTTGAATCACACCTCTCAGAGGCAGCTTTATTAGTGACATTTCTAGACTAGGAAGGATTGAATTTGCAATAACGTTAATTTTTCTCTTCTAAAATGGATTTAGTTTTAATTACAGATATTTCTTTTTGAGGCAGTCATTTTTTTGCAGGCTTATTGCTTATCTCCTCTGCATTGGAGAGGTTCTGCTGACTTTCATCCATGCCATTTGAAGTTCAATTGGGCTAAATCCCACTGCTGTGCCAGGTTCTAGCTCATTGTTATTCCATGTTCCTACAGGCCAACTGCATTCCCTTTGCCCTTGGCTGAAGCCCTTTCTTCCCACTGGCTTCCTCAGAAACCAGGCTGGATGCAGGATTTTTCTTTTATGGTAATATGGGAAACAACTGCATCTGATGGGATAAGACCTTGCCAAGTGACGTTACTGATCTGCACTGGCGTCTCAGAATTTCTCCCAAGATTCCTTTTCTGTGAAATTGAGTTTGCCCCAGGCCATGAGACACCACTTGTGAACTGCAGGGATCACAGGAGGCATAAGATGTGCATTGTCTGGGGTTGACTCTGCTGCAGATGGTGTCATGTAACTGTGGGGGTGAAGATACCTTTTCAGTGGTGACACACTACAAATGTGCAGTTGTTCCCTACCATCACTACTGTATGATACTGTCCCAGTTTTGTGGCTGAGCAGGCTGCTCCTGCAGCTTGAGCAACTCATGGTCACTAGTATCTGGAAAACACAGTCCAGCAGCTCAGCAGGGCACTGAGGGACCACAGCCTCTCATCCAGCCCTCTTAGTGCTGTGCTATGAGACGTGGCCTCGAGCTCCAGGGACGGGGTACTGCTGTGTGGTCTGTCCCCACCCCACTGGTCGGCATTTGGGCACACTAACCTCCTGCAATTAAGAAATACCACATCTTCCAATAATCATTTAATCCACTATCCATACAGTAAGTCTGTCCTGAAAGCCATCCTTCCCTGCCAGGAATCCTAGCAACTCAAAAATATGTGATGCTGAACATCTAGAAACTAGCAGTTTTGACAGTGGTTACTGCCCTTGACCTGGTGGGTGTGCAAGCAGCCCCTCCCTGGGCTTTGCAGCATTACCCTGTGCTGCACCACTGTTGCAATTCCTGACTTTTTATGCCATGGAAACTGAGGCAAACAAAGGCTGAGTAAGCAGACCAGTGCTACACAGCAAGCCTGTGGCAGAGCTGGGAACCAAACGCAGACTTTCTGACTCCCGGCCCTGGACTTTAGCTCCCCACTGAGCTCTGACGTGGGATGAAGTGAATCTCACTAGAGACATCAGATAACCACAGTTTAATTTGGTTTCTCTGTGCTTCATACCCTGGGGAGATAGCAGACCTCTGGCCACAAAAGGCAAGTTATTGAGAGATTTGCTGTTAATTCCTCCTTATGAGGTCCATCTTGTTATGTTTGGAGTTGCCATAGGCTTCTGTTTGTTTTGCCTGTTTTTTTGCATGTGGGGCTTGTGTATTTTATTAAGCCCTTGGCTAATATCTTGTGCATGTTCAAGATTTTATAAGGGCTTCTTTTGAGGTTATTCATTATAGCTCTCAAAGGTGGCTTATTCTGAAGACTTGCTATTGAATACCAATCTTTGATAGACTCGTGTCTCACTCAGGGGAGAAGACCATTCCTCATAGGCTCATAATTAGTGTTCCCAAAGGGTTCCCCAGCTGCTTTTCATAGCTCTATGCTCACACTGACCTTGGACTTTGAATTCTCCATGGCTATGAAGTGCAGTCATCAGAGAGAGAAACTGAGAGAGAAACCTCCTTTTATTTTCATCACTTAAACAAGAAGATTCATCCAGGAGATACATTACTAATCCCTCATGGTTTTGGATCTGCTACTGATCTGCTGGAGAGCACAGGGAAGGGACTTGACCTTTCTAAGCCTCATCCAGCTTTTTTCTCTGCCTTGTGTGATCATGCTGTTGACAGTGGAAGGTTTTTGGTGTCCTCAGTTATCACTAATAGACTTTTCATATTAAGTCTTCATAGTTATGTCCTTAAAAATTCTGTTTCAGACACACAGGAAACTAATTAGTTAGGGAAACAGATTTGGAGTGCATAGAATATTTTATCAGAAAGGGAAAACAGCTGCTTTTTAAACACAAGTATGAATTTTGTAATTCAGTGTGAAGTATAACACACTTGAAATTTAGAAAGTTTCTTTTTATCTACTTCATAAGAATCATACAGCATGTGTTTGTGGTTTGATTTTAACTCTGGAGAAGCAATTTGTATTATTTTACTCTATATATAGAAGCAAGAGCATAATTTCCACTAGCAGATTTCCTTCCTTTGGTGAAATGCTGAATTTTATTCTAACTGCACTTAATAAGATTTATAAAAAAATAAACCTTATTTAAAATGATATGAATTTATAACAGACATGAAAAGGTTAATATTTTCTCAAAGGTTGAAAACAGATTTGCTTGCACTCTTTTTGTGGATGTCCCAGTATTTTTCATAAAAAACTGAGTTCTAAGAATGGATGTCTCATAATTTTTCAGCTACCTCCCCCTCGTGGTAAATCTGGAAAACCTCTTTTCATGGAAAAGATGAAAAGCTGGGTAAAGCTCAGCATTTTCATTTCGAGAGATTTTATTTATTTTGGCAGGGGGAGTCTTTAAAATGCTGAACAAATGTGAATTAAAGCAAGAACATATCAGTTCTTTCCAGGAATCGAAAGCCCAAATAAGCATAAGGAAAAGAGCACAGATACCTCAAAGAACTTTGTGTAACAGCTGCAGCTGGGTTGAGGTTTTTCTATCTCTCAAACTGTGCTGTTGCCCTTCCCTCTCCCCTCCCACTTCAGAGAGGCCTGAAGGTTGCAGCACAAACTTCTCCTCTCTTCTTTTTTAGCGTGTGCCGAGTACCTGGGAGGCAGGGCATGGACTCACTGCCAAGCCCTGGGGCTCCTGGTCTTCCTTGTCTGTCGACAGAGTTGGGGTTCTGGCACTTGAGCTGTAAATACTCATCCCTGGGCTTTGTGGTTTTTTTTTTCACGCTGATATGAAAGCTAAAATGTTCACTACAGCCTGGAAGAGGAAAGATTCAGCAATCCCACAGACTAATGGTCAGTACAAGTGAGGGATGGCTATTTACTACACAAGCATCCCAAGAAAGAGAAATGCAAAACCATATTCTACCAGGCACAGGTAGTTTGAAATCAAATAAAGCAAGACTGTCTTAAGTACACCTGCATCACATTGAGAGAGCAATCTCTTCACAGTGGAGCAGTTACCATTCCTGAGACCATCATTTTCTCTGAGGTCGTTGTCCTTCTAGTCTGTAAAGGTTTTTCATAGTGCCTGGGACTTCTCTGGTTCTTTAAAAATTACATAAATTGCTTCATTACTTCAGCAAAACGATCCTCTGAAGTGCAGGGTGGACTTGAAAGGATGAAGCTAAGAGGAGGAGGAGGAGGAAGAGAAGGAAAAGGAGGAGAAGAAGGAGAGCCTTTGTGGTTAAGGCTGTAGACAGGGACTTAAGAGAAATGGCCCATTTCCTGGTTTTACCACAAATTGTGTGTGGAGGGAGTTGCTCATGTATTCTGAGCATTTAGTGCTTCGTGTGGTAATCAGAAAAAAGGGTCTTTCCTTCCTTTCATCCTTTGTGTCTTTCCCACTTAACTAGAAAGCCTCTGGGATGAGAAACTGCTTTCTACATTATATATCTACACAAAGAAAACGAGTTTCCTGGTGGGGCAGGGGCCTGCCATAATGCTAATAACAATTTAGATACATTTAAAAATTAGGCTCCCATCCTCCTCTGCTGTTGATGTCCCCATAACCAGTGACAGTTTTCATAGGTAACATCAGTTGGCCTCATCCTTTCTGCACGCGTGCCTCCTTTCAGAAGCAAACCCAAAGGTTACCACTGACAAGCCAGAATGGCCTGTAGCCACCAGGTGTCCCCCTTCTCCACGGTTCGGGGAAGAGCTGGGACATCCCGCTGCAACCTAGCTTCGTAAATTTGAAGTGAAACGTAGCTTGAAATTCTGGACCCAAGTGATGGGCTCTTTTGTCTTTCCTCTAAGTGATGCAGCGGTGGCAAAGGCAGCCCTTGGCAGGGTCCTGTTATGAGAACAACTGAGTTTTGTACAATTGCAAACTCACACCCCACTGAATGAGAACATTAGCTAAAAGTACATGCTTTCAAAAGGTTGATTTTCTGATACTTTTCCCCAAAGAGGTGCATTTTGTTTCTGAGGCAGGCAGCCCAACAAGTTACAGTCTGAAAATCAAGTTTTTGCAAAATGGCAAGGGTACAACTTTTTAAGCATTTCACTGTTTGTCCTTGTTTATGAAGGAAGTTCAAAGAATTTTATTCTGCCTCAATCTGTGTAAGGATTTCTGGGATTTGCTTCTTTTTGCACAAACTCCCAGTTTTATACTGAAGTGCAATTATTTAATTAAAAGCAAAGAGGAAAAAAAGGAAAACCAGCCCAAGCTAGCAGTCCTCCCAAAAGGGCTAACATGCTTGTATTTCTGTCCTGATGGTTAGAGCACAGTCCTGGATATGTGCAGGCTGAGGTCTCTGTTTGATCTAATGGATAGACTGTTTTTCTTTCTGAATTCCTGTAAACCAAGGAACATGAGGTGCTGAGCCTGGATTTTTAATGAGCCAGACCCAGTGGTGTAGGAGAGCAAATCTCCCCGAGTTAACACATCTTATTCTCTTTAGAATATAATTTATTATATACTTTTAAATATTCTTTATGTTTTACCTTCAGCAAAATTAAATTTGATACACTTCAGAAAGCTCCATTTATCTCCAAGCAAATGGACCGCAATGGACATAACATGTGTCCCGAGAACTGCAAGACCCGTGGCGAAAGGGAGCAGACAGGATGCATGGGATGCACGGGGTGCACGGGAAAGGCCTCTGAAAATGGGATATGCATGTGGATGCCTAACTTACCACTAGAGGGCACAGTGTAAGTGAATAATAAGAAGCGGGATAAGGAAAGCATGGAAAAAATATGGAAGAGTGGAAAACAGTCTCAGCACATGCAGATAACATGAGAGGCTAATGAAGAGGAGAGACAACATATAAGACCAGAGATCCAGGTCTCCTTGTATGAACTGAACAACCCAATCCATGAACACTGAAGAGTTTTAGGTACTTTTCTACACTATTTTAGTGTAACCATTTGCATGTCCGAGGCAGAATAAATCTAATTCTTGGGATTAAAATAGGAATTTTTTTCTTTTTCTTTTTATTTTTTTTTTATTTCTTGTTTGCTAGTCTACAAATCATTCAGTTAAGTCAATTGACCAGCAATGGCTATTCCCTACTGTTTATCTCAGTGGACATGCTTAGTGTGAGGTTAATTTCATGTTACTCCAGCAAGCTCACTGGAGGCAATCTGCTGGGCTCCCTCTGTAGTCCATGGAGAACATGAGGTTTAAAACATGTGTTTAATGATAAAGAAGCAGACTTATATTTACCTTTACACATTTATAGAAATAACATTGTTAACAGTAGGGATTTAAACCAATTTTAAACATATTTACTCTACATTTGCAAGTAAACTCTTCCTCTTACAGCTGCATAGTAGGTCTCTGGACTGATATTAGTGGTATCTCTGGTCACAGAACAGGTGTCCATACCCGTCTAATGCATAAACTGGGATTGGTAATGGGAAAATCAGAGCAGAATTTTCCCTCAGGTCACACTAAATTTCATGCCTGCACTAGATGGCTCATTACAAAATTTAGCATGGTAGACATAACTAGAATAGTTTTTTGAAACAAGAGTCAGTACAGAAAGTTTTGGTACAAAAGAATTATTTTATTATTGCTTAAAAAAATTGGGAACAAAGATAAATTCCAGTGTATTAACCTGTCAGAGAACAACTTAATAATAACAAATAACAAACGTTATTTCACAAAGTTCACATTTGTCATAATACTTAAATAGCAGGACTAGAAACAGTAATTAATTTTTTTCATCCATCTTCCCGCACACCTAGAAATTATTAAAAATATAGTGAAGAAAAATTATAGACTGGACTAGAGGGGAAAAAAAAAAAAAAGCAACATTCTACTTTTCCTGAAGCTTTTATTGTTCTACTCGCAGAATTATTCTGGCAAACAGAAAGGATCAGACCATGATCTTAGTGTATTCAATTGTAGAATTTTACTAATTTTGAGGTTTTCACATTAGTGTCAGGCATCACTTAAGGAGCCTGTCAGCTGGTCTCCTTACCTAGTCACTGAAGGCAAAAAAACCCCAAACAAACAAACACATATGTCTTTGACTGTTGTACTAGAGAAATTCAAAGCAGATTAAATGCAAGAGGGATGTTGCTGTAATGAAGTATTAGAGATGAAGCAGTCCTGGAAATAGCTACAAACATCTCTCAGGGTATATATGCTGTAGGGGGTAACACTGGATATCATCAACATCACTTATTGAAGGTGTACTTAACCTACTAGTTGCTAACACCAAAAACTGTTAACGAAACTATTGTTGGGACAGTCTTCACTTGTACTAGCAAAGGAAAAGTAAATTTGTTCAGAGAGTATGGAACGAACAAGTCAACCAATATATTTTGTTCTTATTTCATCAGCACATACTCAGAATGAACTGCAGTATTGGACCCATACATTGAATGTTCTCTGAAATGCTCAGATGTGAATCCTTGGAGATTTGAAAATGAACTGCTGACATTTGAGTAATTTAATTTTTCTCAATCTGAATAATTTAACTTTGCTTCTTGGGAAAATCACAGTCCTAAACTAGAAATGTTCATGATTTTGTCACTGGGGTTTACTTACACAAATGCCACAGGTTTGACACAACAGTGCTGTGTTTTAATTAAAAGTGTCATAAGCTTTTTCAGGAACAGGATGAAATTCACCCAAAGACTAAGGTAGTAACTGTCCATATTAAAGTAAAACAAATCTAAATGTATACAATCAAACTGATAGGTGCTGAAAAGCTGTATCAACTGAGCTGAGGTAAAAATAGCCACTGAGCTGAAATTATGTATATAGTCTAAAAGACAGTGGAAAACTAGGTCAGATATTTGGCTGCTTTAGTCCATAGGAAACATTTGTGATCCCTTCCAAAAGGCATTTTTCCTGCTGAAATGTTACAGTAATGTAAGAAGACATTGAGAATGCTGTAGTACTGGTGTTTATAAAGATAGATAGTAAGAATTTGAACACTGTAGCACTTTTCTTTTGTGAATGTTCCAGTGCTCATAACAATGCAACTGCCTTCTCACAAAATGGGTTGATGACATGGATATCAAGCAGAGAAGCACTAGGAAAGGTTATAGGGGGTATTTTGGTACACTGGTTTACTGAAGTGCAGACTGTAGTTTAAAGTGCTGGGATAATGTCTGTAGACAAAAGGAGTTACTGAAGTTAAACTTGAACTCATACGCCATAGTGCACATAGTCAAAATATAGTGATTGAGTGAACCATTTTACTTAGGAAATCAGTGGTTGACTGCATTTCTCTCTAATTCCCCCTGGCTCAAGATTAGAAGGGTTTTATTATTACAAAAACTGTTCAAATTTGTCCAGACATTATTGCTACATTGCTCAGCAGTTGATACATCTCTTGCTGATGAAGATACATGAATTTGCAAAATGATTCTGAGAAATACTTGGTAGCTTGCATTAGATTAGAAAAGCATTGCACAAACCAGCCTGATTCTAAGGGGGAGCAGATGGAGATGTGGGGTGCAAGCAGTTTAAAAAAAACCCTTCTGTCTCCCCTGGAATCTGATCTGCTCAACAACTTCTCAGCCATCTGCTATCCAGCTCTCAGCATTTCTTAGCACATAATGTTTGTGGGGTGCAAAACCAGAAAGACCTTTACACACTCTCTACCTTAGAGAGATGTGAACCTTTTGGACCAGGTCCAGAGGACAGTTACGCAACTGGTCAGAGGGATGGAGCACCTCTCCTATGAGGAAAGGCTGAGAGAGTTGGAGTTGTTCAGTTTGGAGGAGAGGAGGCTCCAGGGAGACCTTTTAGCAACCTTTCAGTATCTAAAGGAGGTTTCTAAGAAAAATGGGGACAGACTTTTTAGTAGGGCCTGCTGTGATATCACAAGGGGTAATGGTTTTAAACTAAGAGAGGGTAGATTCAGACGAGATACAAGGAAGAAATTTCGTACCAGGAGGGTGGTGAGACACTGGAACAGGTTGCCCAGGGAAGTGGTAGATGCCCCATCCCTGGAAATATTTAAGGTCATGTTGGATGGGGCTCTGAGGAACCTGAAGCAGTGGAAGATGTCCCCACTCGTTTCAGAGAGGTTGGACCAGATAATGTCTAAAGGTCCCTTCCAACTCAACCTATTCCATGATTCTATGGTTAGAAATCAAAAAGTGCAAGGGCAGGGAGTGTTGCATGTAGGCACCTACATGCTCTTGATGAGGGGCAAGGTTAGTCATGTTCTGGCTGTTTGAAAAGCATAAGGCAGGCAGAATTTGTTGAGAACAAGCAATGACTACAGAGAAATTTATTTTTGGTGCAGTTAGTGGAGAAAGTCATGCAAGAGCCCAGGTGAGGACACAATCTATCTAACCTTAACTGAACCAGCATGTATTTTAGCACCAGGGCCTCATAATTTCAGGGATGACTTAAAAGTTACTAAAAAAAGTCAGCAGTTGATGCTTGTTCATGGTTATCTTTACCTTAAGCTTCATTGGCTAAAATGAGAATTTACCTGTCCACATGCAGACACTAAATTTAGGAGTCTGTTAACCCCCAGCTGAATTCTACCTGTATATCAGGAATTGTCAAACAGGAGGTTGATAGCTCCTCCAGAGAAGGATACCAGACCTAATATGTTGAGATTTGGCCTTCTGTCTTTTTTTCTCTAGACAGATTTTTTCCTACCACATAGTTATAGAACAGTTGTGGCATAAGTACAACTCTGGTGTGACTAACAGAACCAGACAGACACTGAGCTAAACTTGATCCAACAGCTGAGGCAACTGGATGTCTGCACAATCATATTTATGACCTGTTGGCACAATCCTTCTACAATGCCTGATTTAATATACCTGAAACTGCGACCCTCAGGCTCCATATTCCTTGGGGATATTCTCATACAGTGTCCAGCACAAACAGGGTCACAGGCTAATTTTGGGAAACTGAAATGATGTTGCAAGACCAATTAAATACTTCAGTAGTACCTCATACCCAAATGTGAACTCCAAATCATGTAATTATTCTTCATCACCACTATGATTCAGGGCACTCAAATTCAATTTAACCATCCTATCTCCCAGGCTAACTTACTCCAAGAGAAGCTTCCTTTCTAATGCGTTTTTCACAAATTATTCATCCTTCCTTGCACCAAGACACCGCACACATTTTAGGGCAGAAATCAGGATGAGGGACACTAAGAATACTAAAAGATAGTATCTTTTGGTTTTAGGAGTCTGTAGACCCTTTTTCTTCCCATTGTGTTTTAGCTATTAAAAGTTGGCAGTTTAAGAAAAACAACTTTGGGAAAAATACTTTTAATCACAAAGTTTACTTACTTAGTAAAGTTATATTACAATATGTACAGTTTCTATTTACATATACACCTTTCTAAGAAATGAAGCACCATATAATACAGTTAGTATTTTAGAGGAATTTACAGATATATTTTTTTTGCATCCAAATAGTTATATCTACAGACACATATTAATTAGAACCAAATTCTTATAAGACACTGACTTTAGTTGGTTTTGGATGAGATTGCTATTGAAGTTACCAAAGAGAAATTTAACTGCTGTCAGCTATCAACCTGTGCTTCAGGATAAGGGACCTTAGCTATGTCATTTCAGAGGCCACCTGCAAACTTAATCCTCAAAGAAAGTCAGAGTTGTTGACAGAAGGTATTTTTTAAGTCACAAGAATGCAACAATTTTAACAGTAAGATTTTTACTGTCATCAAAAAACAGAGTTTCATTAAAAAGGAAAACAACATTGCTTAAGTGTTTATATGCATGATGCAGAAAGAAATTGAGAATCTGGAAGCTTCTGTGATACAGTATCACATGTTCCACAAGGAACACATTGACTCTTAAAGAGCCCAGTCCTATAGCTACTGCAACTTGAGGCATGATCCCCTTAACCCAAGGAGAAAGCCAAGCTGTCTGCCTTGTGATCTTTATGTCACCATCAAGAAAAAAAGAAGGATCTGTCCAGGGTACAAAATTTCCTTCAACTTTTGTGAAGGAAAACTCAAGTGAATAAAAGACATTTGGAGGGGGGAAAGGTAAAATGAGGTATTTAATAAACTACAGGAAAACCAGAAAGCACCTAGTTTGAAAGACCGTGTTGAAAAAATGTTTTAGTTATTTTATATACACAATTGTTACATTCACCTAATTGTGGGTCAAGTTTTGCATAAACTATTTATACTTTCTATGCCTTCTAATTCGTGCTTTTCATATTTTTACTTCGCTAGATGACAGATCTGATGGCTGGAAGAAAACAATGTTACTCTGAGGACAGTTGTTATGACAGACACAGGTGTTGATCAACATCACTGGCTTTTTTAGGACTTTGCCCTGAGGACAGCGGAACTCCACTTGAATGGTTTTGGTGTTGTGTGGGGTACAGCATCGCCCGTCGTTGCAAAGGCCACAGTAACGTGGTTTGTACGTCTGCACACTCGTGCAGTTGTTGTACTCAAAGCGAACAGCTTTCGCAGACTTCTTCGTTCGGACACATTTCTTCCCTTTCTAAGAGAAATGAGACATTAGATATATCACTGCATAGGACAGACATCAATCAAAAATTGGCATGCAAGGATATGAGTCTACTCTGAAAACTTAAATTTATTGTCTTTATTCACTCAACAGCAAGAAGAGTCTGCAGCCGCTTCCCTAACCACTTACAAGTAACACCTGCAAGATCTGCCTTTTGACAACAGTGTGTTACTGGGCCCATAATGAATGACAAATAATTAAAGACCAGACTTGTCATCTGAAACAAGAAAAGTCAACATTCATTATGAAACTATACTCTACCGGAAAACTTCTCAGGCTAGTGTAGTTCCATCAGAGAACTGGGAGCTAAACAAGCAAGTTACAGGACTAAATTCAGGGGAAAAAGAGGGGTAAAATGAATTGCAGAAGTCGTAGTCCATTCCTGTGAGCCAAGGCAGCTTTAACCATATCTTTCTTAATAGATGATGGTCTAACTTGTCCTTGGAAGTCTTCAGTGACAGAGACCGTATATATCCCCAGACAACCCTAACAGTTCATTATTCTTACTGTCTGGAAGGTTTTCATTCATGTCTTAATTTTTATGAAGTCTAAACTCACCATTTCTTCTTGTACCACCTTGGACTCAGAAAAAGCTGCAATATCTGAACACAGTTACGAGAATGAATCTCTCTTCTCTTGCATTCAGAAGAAGTTCAGTTTTATCAATTTTTCCCTAGATGTTTTCTAGACCTCTGATCATTCTTGTTAATCTCCCCATCTCCTTGCTCATGTTTCATATCCTTTACAAAACACATTATTTAAAACTGCAGAGATTGTTCAGCAAAGGCCTTAGAAATGCTTTTCAACACTCAGAACTGTATATAAAGTAATGGTCCTCTTACATAACTACAAGTTTTTCTACCTGACAGGAATACTTGTAAAATGCGCTGAAGCAGCAAAAAAGTCAGCTCCCTTAGATACACTTTTTTTGTTGTTGTTTTTTACATTGGAAATGTCAGTGTCAGGGTTGCTTTTGGAAAAAAGCATCATAAGGATTAAAAGAACATTTAATTTACCTAAGCAGACTTTGCAGGATCTCATGCATTTCTCTGTAGTTCCAGATGCTCAATAGACTAGAATTCTGACATATCCATTTTGTATGACCGAAGCAACTCTGAAGTATACATAGAGGTAATACAATTGCATTTGTGGGAAAGGTTAGGCTGTGTCAGCTGTCAAAATAACTGGCACATGCAATACATGTGATGTGTTTGAGACAGCTCAAATTATCATAGCATCGTAGAACAGTTTGGGTTGAAAAGGACATTTAAAGGTTATCTAGTCCAACCACCCTGGGACATCTTCCACTAGATCATGTTGTTCAGAGCCCTGTCCAGCCTGACCTTGAATGCTTTTAGGAATGTAGAATGGTATTCCTCCCTGGGAAACTTGTTCCAGTTGCCTCTCCACCCCCATTGTACAAAATGTCTTATATATAGTCCTTTAATCTAGTCTGAATCTACTCTCTTTTAGTTTAAAGCCATTACCCATTGTCATCACAACAGGCCCTACTAAAAAGTCTCTTCCCATCTTTCTTGTAGGCCCCTTTAAGTACTGGAAGGTCTCCCCAGAGCCTTCTCTCCTCCGGGCTGAACAGCCCCAACTCTTTCAGCCTTTCCTCATAGGAGAGGTGTTCCAGAGCTCTCACCATCATAGTGGTTCTCCTCTGGACTCCCAATAGGTCCACGTCTTTCCTGTGCTGAGGGCCCCAGAACTGGATGCAGCACTCCAGGTGGGGTCTCACCAGAGTGGAGTGGCAGAATCCCCTCCCTTGATCTCCTGGAGGTGCAGCACAAAGCTACTGAACAAATACGGCAAGTCTAATATGTTTTTGGTAAAAAAAACCCTTGCCTCTCTGAGCAGCCTACCTTATCAGATGACTCATCATTTTCACAAGGTCTTATCATGCAAAGCCGCGTCTGCTTCACCATCTCACACTGTTGATTTCTGTTGGTAACACGAGTAGAAAAGCCCATTCCACAGCTTTTGGAGCAAGCACTCCATTCTGTTGTCTGTTCAATACAATTGGCACTTGAATCCGTCACATCGATCCCGAGTGTGGCCTCTTGTCTGTAGGCTGGAGACAAAACCCCACAGAACTTTACTACAAGAAAAACTCACATGAAAACCCCATATCTAACTGAGCTCCACCACATCTGGAAAGCAACATGTGAGACAAAAAAAGGTTCAAACTCATACTTTTGACAGGATTTAGGAGTTTTAGAAGCTGCCGTTTTAGGAATCCTGGATGGCAACTTCCTGCATCTAAAAATAATAGAAAGGTGCATATCAGTGTAATCAGCAAAGCATTTAGATTCAGTTCACGCAAGAATTACTGCTGATTTTCAAAGCAGTTTGGAACTCTACTTTAATAACTTCTCATTCCTCAGTCTTTCCAATGGACATACACCACAAATCTGTTCTAAAGCTAAGTCAAATATAAAAATATTTATATTAGGTGTGATTTGAGAGAGGCTGAATGATTTATCTAAACTAATAAACAGCATGGAAGTAAAGTCCTTCCCTCAGAATCTAAGCCACCCCATCTTGTCACTTACTGACAGACTACAACCAGGGTGAGGTGGGGGGGAGGGAAGAGGGAAGCAGTTTCCAGGAGCTAGCATAGTTATTAAAGCCATAGTCAACTCTGACCATCATCCTGTCATATTAAGCTGTACTATGCAAATATTGTTAACTGCACAGTTTGGCTCATTAGGAAGAGATAACACAACTTGGCTGTCCATCACAGTTCTTGCTGTTAAGTTCCTCTACAATGGTCCTTCTGCCTTTTGCATGGTAAAGATCCATTGCTAGAAAGAATGCAGATAATTCACCTGTAGGAATTTTACAGATTAGCCTGTCACTGTCAGACAAATCAAAGAAAAGGAAAGGCAGCAAAAAGCTGTCAAACTTTTTGTTTATACCTTAGGTGCCTTACAGCTGACACTTCATAGCATACTGAAAAGTTACTAGAGGTTTTCTCTTTGGATCCTTCCTCACTTGTTTTTTAAATGAATTAGCCAAGTTTCAGCATAACTAACAGCTTAAGATCACAAAGAGCAGTGACTGGAAGAGAATGCAGTGCCCTCTACTCTCAGTAAAAGTAGCTTATGAAAATTCATGTTGAACCAATAGTGTAATTTAAAGGGGATGGAGACACAATCCAGTAAGAAAACAGGGGGGAAATATTGTCTAGGGTTTTCAATTACAAAAGCACTTTATGAGCTCTGCATTTTTTAATGGGTTGGGTTTTTTACAGATGCACTCACTGTGCTTATAACCATTGCTTCTCCAAGTACTCTGTAATGTTTTTAATGCCAGCAATAATGATGAGAGCTCTAGCACCGACAGGCTGGAATTTGTTCGCATTTTAGAACCATGCTGCCCACTTGTAAGAGCTGCAGAATTCAGGAGGAAAAAAGTCTCTTGTAGACTAAGCTGTTATAATAGTATTTATGATGTAACATGTTCTTGCAGAGCAACTAGCAAGACTGAAGCTTTGATTTTTTTTTTTTGTTTTGTTTTGTTCTTTGTTTTGTTTTAGTGTGGGAATGTTTGGAGGATTAGCAGCTTGCCTCTGTTTTATTCTGCTCACAGAACTATTGTGCACCAGATAAACAGAAATTTAAGAACTGGGATGTAATTTAAGTTAGCTAACTTTTAAAGCTACTATGCACAATCATCCTCTGAATATCTTCTTTTATCTGTCGAGCTCTGCCCTTATTCATTACCACTGGCATACCTACTAGTCACTTCAGGTGAGAAAAAAAGATCAGAAAAAAATAGACCTTGCAAACCAATGCGTCTTAGATTTGGCAACCCCACGGATATTTCCAGTATGATATCCCCTCCTCCTCACATGACTGTGATAATTAGTTTTAATTTCCTCACCAGCCATAGCAAAACCTCCCAAAATCACTTCATCGTCAGGATCGCAGATCCACTTCTCACAGCACTCTCCAGGGACTTCGATTTTTCTGGGGAAGGGGCAGTCGGGGCCGGGGAGCAGCAAGTCCAGGTTGCAGCGGGGCAGGCAGCCGATCTGTCCGTCGCGGCAGGTGCACTGGTACTTGCAGCTGGGCTGGAACGTCTCCCCGTTGCGATAAATCATCCCGTCAAACACGCAGTTGTCTCCCTCCAGCACTAGTGGGAAAATGGGAGGCATTTGCTGATGCGGTGGGTATTCGGACGCCCCCAGGCCCTCGCAGACCCTCGGCGGCCGCACTGGCACCTCCCGCAGCATCAGGGAGAGACCCAGCCCGCCGTGGGGCGGCCGCTTGGCCGGAGGGAAGGCGGGAGAACAGCGGGACAGAGAAACCCGCAGCGGACTCCGCGGCGAGCCCGGCCCCGGCCCCGGCAGGGTCTGCCCGCCGCCCCTCGAGGGACACCCCTCGCCGCCACCTACCCATGCAGATGCCGGCGGTGCCGCTGTCCTCGGGCCCGCGGTCGCAGTAGAGGCCGCTGCTCTCGTCGCAGGGCAGCATCGCGGAGCAGCGCTCGCCGCGCTGCCGGGCGCACACCAGGCAGCAGGAGCAGCCGTCCAGCACCGCGGGCACGCCGGGGGCGCAGCGCGGAGGCTCGGCCGGGCAGTGCCCCCCGCACGGCCGGGGACACGCCGGATCCCGCCCGCTCTCCTGCGGGGACACGGCGGCCCCGGGGGCCGCGTCACGGAGCCGCACCGCCCGCCGGCTGCCCCCGGCCGCCGGCCCCGCCGGGCGCCCCGCACTTGCCTCGCACGGCCGGAGGAGGAGCATCAGCAGCAGCAGCAGCAGGGCGGGCAGATCCTGCCCGCCGCCTGTCGCCATGGTCCCGCCCGCCGCGCAGTCGGCTCTAGCGGCAGAGCCATTGCAGCCGCTTATATAGAGGCGGTCGGGGACCCCCCTCCGCCGCCACCCCCGCACGGCGGGCAGAGGGCCGGAGGCGGGGAGCTGGAGCGGGGGAGCTGGAGCCAGGCCGGGCGCTCTGCTCCCCCCTCTCCTCTCGCCACCTGCCCCGGCGGCACCGAGCCGCTGCCCCTACCCTGCCCTGCGGGATCGCTCTGTCCGAGGGCGGTACATGGAGCGGGGACCAGCATCCCGAGGGCAAAGCTGGCCCCTGCCCGGGAATCGGGTCGGCCCGGTGCTTGAAGTCGAGGCTCCCCCAGAGAGGGCTGCCATCCCCAGCCCATCCCTACGGCCCGTCTCCTGCCCCATCTCCTGCCCTGTCTCCTGCCCTGTCTGCTCGCAGACATCCATCCATCCATCCACCCAGCCAGCCAGCCAGCCAGCCAGCCATTCCTCCTCACGAGAGTGGTGCTGTGGTCAAAGGCTGTTGTCCAACGGTGCTGTCCCACAGCTGTGTGTGGCTACAACGAGGCCTCTGTCACTGTTGGTGTGCCTGGGCAGTGCTTGGCATAGAAGACCAGCCACCCCAAAGCCAAACACCTCTCAGGGCTGGTGGCTGGTGGTGACACTCTGCTTCTGGCCTTGGCATGTAGCGTTTTGGGCTTGGCAGGCATTATGGAGGCAGGAATGACGCCCGTGAAGATCAGGGGTTGTGGAAGTGATGAGCGCTCGTCAATGAACACTTCAGTTTCAAGTCATGGGCACTTTGATTACTAGAGGGGTGCAGGTGTATTGGCTGATGAGAAACAGAAGTTGCATAGGGAACCCTCCCTGCTCCATACAACAAGATGTGTTGGAGCAGTGACAGACTCCTTGGTGCTCACATGGTGTGTTCAGCTGCAGAGGATGCAGAGCCGACGTGCCAGGCCTCAGGAATGCTTTGTAGAAGTAACTCCAGTGCTCTGTGCTGTGTAGTTAAGATTTAGGCCAAGCATAAGAGAGACTAAATCTGTTAACGGCTTTTACTTGTCAGGAATTGCTTTCTGCCCAAGCAGGCCTTCTTGGGTCTTGCTAGGATACAGATATTCTTTATCTTTGGTTGTCTGAGGCAGATAATATGCACTGGATTCTGTTATGGCTTGTTAAAGAGAAAATATTTGAAAAATAAACAAAACTTGTAAGCAGACTAGTGAAAACAAGATGCCTTTTACGTATAAGACATGACACAAATGGTACTCATGAATTTGCAAGGCTGCTGTAGCTCTATGCCAAGGCAAAAGTCAGCACAAAACCAGAAATGGCAAGATGCAAGTTTTGTTTTGGACAAAAGTCACTGTTCCTTTCTTGATGCTGAGTGGCAACCACAGGGTTTCTGGAAAAGCCTGGCATTCTGGGGAAAGCAGACTTCACTGGTGCACGAATACATAATCTCTGGACATGTATTGGCCCTTCCTTTTCTCACTTACATACAGCAGGACCAGCCAAGGGGGACATGGGGTTGTTCAAACCTTATTAGCAGCTTGGGAATGGGTTTGAGGTTATTTCAGTCATCCCTTCTCTGCCAGGTTATTTCTCCTCCCCCTTTTTTTTTTTTTTTTTTTTTTTTTTTTTTTTTTTTCCTTGCTTCTTTTCCTCTTGTCTCTGATTAAGGCAATACCTTGCTTATGAACAGAATAACCAATGCTCTTGGCCAGGCGTGAAGATTTGCTAAAAAGAAGCAAGGCTGTTCCTGTAGTTTTCCCAAAAGCAGGGCTGTCAGCCAGAGGGCACATACAAGACTTGTTTTTGCCCATCCCTCTGTATATGAATCTGCTGAGGTTTTCTGTGGTAATAATCATTCACAGCCACTGAAAGTTTCCTTACCTTTCAATGAGATTCCTTCACACTATTCTTAAATATCTTCTGGTGTATAAAAAATGTGTCACCACATAAAACTGCAGAAAGAATCAAAGAAATGAAAAACATATTTGCCAACATACCTAATTTGGAAAAAACCCACCCCTTGCATTTAATTAATTTATTAAAGCTCGACTTGTTTATAAAATACCAGTTATGAAACCATGATTATGCTACATTTTAGTACAGTAGGACCAAATATCCTTTCCTGGACATTTCAGTTCCTCCAAGCATAATTTGGAGTCCACTGAACCACCAGTTCTAGGATGTTGGTCCATTTTCCTAACTGTAAATATTTTTGTTTGTACTTGTTTTACAACTTTTTAAAGAGTGCCATAGTGTTCTTATCATATGAAAGTAGCCTTTGTTACTTCTCATAGAATAAAATAATGATCAGGTGTAGGAGTTTCATGCTGGCCCAGCTGGCAATGAATAGAGTTTATTCATGATATAAAATTAGTAAGTACAAATAAATATTTTAGTTTCTCTAGGTTTGCTTTTTTTTAAAGAACCGTACTGAAGTGAGTTAATATTTGGGTTGCCACCTTGGCTCTTGCAAAGACTATTCCCTCCTAATATGTAAAGAGATTTCCTGCACCACCAAAATGGCAAAGAAAGCTTTATCTAAAAGACTGGAAACAGAAGTTACAAAAAACCCAGACTCAACTCTTACAGTGTTTCTAATTGCTGATCCCATTTCTATCCAAAGGTGTCAAGGTATGTGTCAAGGTATGACAAACCATTGCAAAAATTCAAGTGTTCATAGTAATATCTGTTTAAAGCCAGCTTCCCATCCAGCCTCCTGTGAAAGTCACTGCTTCACAACAAGCACCCTATAAAATTATCTTTCACTCTTTTTGTATGGTAAGTGATGTAATTTTTAGTGAGTAAAATTCTCATTAATACCACATCTTTCTCTTTCTCTTCCTGATTTTTTTGTCCCACCAGTTTTTACTGATACAAATATGATGGTGGATGAGTCAGCACTTGCCCTGCACTGTCTTGTAAATTTATGCTCTGTCTGGTAGTCTACTCATAAATGGAAATATTTTTCTTGAAAATATTGCAGTTTTTCATTTTTAGCTAGCCCTTCTCAGCCTAGATGATAGCTGCAAATTCCTAACATCTTTTGGGGCTATTAATATTGAGCATGACCTAAATATGGAACAAACAAAAGTTATATAAACACCTCAGTAAATTCATAATATCATTGATATGATCAGCCTTCCATACATATTGACATATCACAGTAGCAAGCCAACAGACTTGGTAACAGATTGCCCTGGTTTCTCCCTCAGCATATGGTAACAGCATGAGAGGTTCTTCAGCTGCAAACGAAATTACTGTACCTAAACCTGGAAAAAGATTTCTGAAGTGTTTCTGTGTGGATGACTGGGTACCTAAATAATATTTAGGGTTATCCTGATGATCGTCCTCATCTAGCCTGAACCATTCACATCAACCCTCAATGACTACACCATGTTTTGAGGTATGTACCCCAGCCATTGTTGTTCAGAAGAGATCTGTCCAAGGTTCAAGTGAACTCTCCTACATTTTTTTCTGTTTTTATAACTAGTTTATAAGCACTGTGGAGTTTTGAAGTTGCTGTTTGACTTCCAAGGTTTTAGCTTTCTGTCTCCTTGACTTCTGTACATCCTACAAAAAGAGCTAATCCAGAAACCAGCATTTAGCTGGACTTTTGATTTCATCCTCAATATTTAGGGTTTTAATACTGATGAATGGTGTCATTATTCTTGAAAATCATACCTGAACTACAAATATGAGACTCAAATGTTGGTGACATTACTTCTGATGTCAGTGTTAATGAACTGTTTTATTTTGCATTGAGCTCTAGAGAAAAGATGACAAAATTGCTACATATTTTTACATACAATTGAAGAAAACTTTGGAATGAAATATTGCATTTAAAACTGAAACGTCATTTAGAAAGTGTCAGAGTTAATTATATGGCGATGGGGAGATATCATTGTCTTTGAGTCAGACAATTCTATGTGCTCAGAAGAAATTCACAAGGTCCAGTTTATTCTCATCTGCATGTTCCACCAAAAAAGTTCAATCAGTTTGTTTCTCCCAGCATATATAAGCTATAGAGCTGTCTGGGAATACTTACATATTATCTACATGTTATTACATATGGCTTTGTTATTTGGGGGGATATATGAGGAAATGTAGGTTTATTAAGAATGCCACTATTATTTGCTCATTTAGAATTGGTTCAAATGTCAAAATGCTATGGTGTGTGGCAATAAAATTTTCTCTTTTTAGTCAGAAGGGTGCAGGTGAAAGTATTTGCTATGATTTCATTCAGGCTGAGATATTCAGAGGAGAGCAAGAGGCACAAACGTGGTATCCCTCCTGTTAAAGATAGAACAAACAGTAGGGTAGGAATGGCTCATGTCCACACCGCTTAGGGCTGTCATTCTTTAGTACAAATATTCCTTACACACTAATTAGCTTTGGATTTTTATCTCCCTGGAATTCTCTGTACCCTTATGGCCATAAACCATTATAATTTGTGTAAGGGTGAGATGACTGAACAAAGTGCTAGAAGCAGCATAAAGGCTATGCTACAACCCACCAAAATAACGTTTTATACAAGGAACCTGAGGGTGAGTGTTACATGCCAGCGGCTTTGCTGTGAAGCCTTTGTCCCTGTTCAGGATGACAGTAGGTGTGTACTTTCAGGGACATGTACTCGCTTTCCATAGTGCCAATTTCTACTACTACCATGTTTGGAACCAAAGAGATGAGACTTGGGCCAGAGAAAGGTCATTAATATTTGCTCTCAAAAGACATGAGATCATTATTATTTGCTTATTTAATTTGATTTTAAAATTTATTAACCCTAAATAGATAATTATGCTTTTTGTCTGAAATTACCAGATTAACATTACTGAGAATCTAAGATGGGTCCATGTTGCTGCATGAGATGATAATGGATAAACAGAATTGTGGAAGTTTTCCTTTCTTTATTCACTGGGTGAAACTCATTTGTTGCAGAGGGCCACTAAGGTCCTTGAGGGATGTTACCTAATTTCTATTCCAAGAGTTTCAATAAGAAGACTTAATGATGGTAAAATGGATGTTCTGTAATTGGAAAATTAGTTCAGCCAAGTGAGGTTCCCCATCTTTTTTTCCTTCTCTAAAAAATAGCCAATTTTTCAGAGTATGTCTGACAGAAAGTGGTATGGATAATGAGATCCTAATTCAGCTAATTGAGAGTTCCAGACATTTCCAAGTAAGTGTTGCTACCAAATGGTATGATTTAGGGCTGTTCTTTGTGCTTATTTCCTATATCCTTCTTGGTCTCTGCCAAGTGCTGAATAACCTGGCCATAAGTACTGAAAACATATTTTATAGTTTTCATTTCATTTTCCAATATGCTTTTGTCATATTCTTTTTTTGTAACTTAATAAGAAAGAACTTGTCCTGGGAGTGAGCAGCTCCGGCAGTTTTCAAATTAGGAGAGCTCTGAATTAGAAACTGTAAACTTTTGAGAATGCAAAGGACACAAATGAGGTACAATTAAATTGGACCCTCTCAGCTTGAACACTTTTTATAGTCTCTGTTGTTGCTTTGTGCTGCAGGTGTAGAGGCAGTTTCAGAAGTAATTCTTGTAATTTAAGGGTTTTAAGGTTAAAACTATTTTTTTCTCATGGAGCAAATGACTAGCCAGAAAGGACAGAGAAGTATAAGAGCAATACATTCCAACAGAGGCAGCTGCACACTGCAAGGTATCTTGAGAGTGCATGACAGCCATCCTGTCTCAGACGGAGAAGGGCAGGGCAACAACATTGAGTTCACACAAAGAGAGACGTTCCTGGCAGGATGTGTTCCTTCTTCTAGCTAGAATAATTTTGAAGACCATACATTTCAGTTCAGATATATGATTTTGAGCATCTATCATTTATCTCAGTCAGTAATAAATCTACATTTTGTCCATCGTCTGTTGTGAGTTCCTGCATTGTTGATAGTAACAGTCTGCGCTGGCAAGCTAGATGCCCTTCCAGGGAAGCATTGCCATCTCTAGTTCCTGGTCTGATCTTCCTGAAGTCTCCTTGATGCTTCTGTAAGTTAGGGCTTAAAAATACTCATAGGGAAATACTGAAATTTTGGTCTTGTCATAGCCAAGCCTCTATTCCTCGCACTCCAAATAGATTTTTTCTCCTTTAGACAGCCATGTGATACCAGCACAGCTTACCATCTAACAGCATGCACTGAGTCTTGCCAAAGGAAACATACTGAATTGGGCTTCACCAACCCAGAGGAGTCACAGAGTCCGAACACTTTATCAGCCATCCAGCAAAGAAATCGAAGACATGAGAGATGGAAGGAATGATTGGCCATCTAATCTCTTTTTCTGTTTTTGCTGGTCTGGTTGCTGGGGTGATACTGTATTAAAAGGAGTGGTCCACATATTAGCTTCACTTATAAGCTGCCTCATTGTAAAAACAGCATTTAAAAATAAAGTTTAAAAATAGCTGTGAACTGAAAATGTTTTTGAGTCATTGTTTAGCCAAGCTCAAATAATTTAATACTTTCAATATTTCTTGTAAACGATCTGTTCAGGCTTTTTTCTGTGTTTCTCTAAATTCTATCCAGGTTTGCCTACTGAAATCCATAGAGCAGAAAAAGTCTATCCAGATTACTATACTATTTTTTCTAAATCAAAGGGGCTTGTTTATGGAGAGTTCTCTAACACAGTTAATTCCCTTTTCCCATGTTCCTTTTTTGGTCCCTCTAAAAGGCTTTCAGGATAGACTCCCTCTGTTTTCTCCTTTGTGGAAATGGAAGCTGGATATGAATTCTAATATCTTTTTTTTTTTTTTTTCCCCACAAGCTTTCTCCTTGGGACTCATACGATACATTTGATAAACTGAAAATAAACTCAGTGCAAATATTCACTGATGTTAGCATGGCAATTGCTTGCTCTGTGAACATTACCAGGAATGGACAGAAGATAGAGAAGTTAGTGGGTAAAATTTGTGATGCTTTTTTGTCTCGTCTTTAAAGAACAGATTTGGGAGGGATGCAGTATGTCCTGGAATAAAAATCCTGTCCTATAGGAAAGGGAAGCTCCCCACCTGAGTAGGGTTCAACTTGATAGTATGTACCGTATACCATTAGAGCTTGTTCAGCTAGGGAGCAGTTGCAAAGAGGATGGCATCGCTACCAGGGAAAAATTCAACCCAGCGGGTTGTTTTATCAGTTCAATTGTAGCGGTGGTGTGACAAGAAGCTCCAGCACAACTTCAAATTGCTGGTTCTGCCAAAGCTGGAGAGAGCACTGGAGGGAATTTACCAAGGTGAAAGGACTGGAGAGCTGGTAGCCACCTAATCTGGTGCATAATGCTGCGTCATGTGAAAATTTGGCTATTTCTAACCTCAAAAGAAACTGATATCCTAACAAAATGCTCAACACACAAACCCAACTGGTTTACAACACTACGACCTCAAAACTTTTGCAGAGACACATGGCGTAAGTTGCAATACTTCTGAAATCAAGCATCATCCCATTTGTTTAATGAGCTTGTTAGTAGGAAGCTTTAGATTTAAGCAAATTTTAAGCAAATGTGAATGCTAGATTTTTTAGATTATTGCTTCGCATAGAGGGTAAACTTTGTAATCTGCCAGAAGTGTTATCAGTCATTATTTTCTGAGTGTCCCCACAGCTGAAGAAGTAAATTGAAAAGCATTAGTGGATGATAGTGAAGTAAATGACTTCATTACTGACATTCACATTGCCTCCTGGTTCTGGAGCATTAGTATTCATACACATTTGTACTCATGGACGTTTGCACTATAATTGCTTCCTCCTGTCACATTGTAAAGGTCTCTTGGCTAGTCCTGCAAAATACAAAAATCTATAACTTTTATGGTGATATGTGAACACCACTTCAAAAACTGCAGAACTGGAATCTGTGAATTTCAGTGACTGGCTGTTTAATGCCTAGATTTTCATGAAATCTAAAATGAAAGACAAAAAACCCCAAACCACCAAAAAAAATCCCCCCCAAAAAACAAACAAAAAGAAAACCACAGGAGGAAATTCCAAATAAGTATTAGACAGTAATTTGATGACTTCTGTAACAGGTGAGATTGCATTGAAGATCTTGGATCCATGCCAAGAACTATACTGGGCATCCTGTGGCAGTTTTTGGAAGAAATTAGGGACACATGATCTAGCAACGGAAAATCATACCCTATATATCAAATCAGCTTGTCAGGGACTGTTTCCTGTACCATCCCACTGCCACAACCAAACATTAATTCAGATGTAGCCATCCACCTGAATGCAGATTTCTTTTAGAGGAGTGTGGAATCCACTAATGGATGCTACTATGTGGAGCAAGCGCAGCTACTCCTAGTGTGGTGTAGCACCAGCATGCTGTGAACACGGCCATCATCATGCTCATTTAATGAAAGGCAAAGCACCTTCTTTTCCTCTGTTCGACAGTCTAAAAAAAGCCGTGGAGAGACGAAGGGAGGATAGTAAAGCAAAGCAGAGCTGTGCTTTAATAAATTTTTTGTCTGATTGCTCTGCTCTTTAATCTCTGCAGAGGCTCATACAGGTGTTAACAAGACTGGCAAAGGCTGTTGGTGTATCCTGTCTACTGACACCCCTTCATTCTTCAGTACCAGTTCCAGGCAATTGGAAATGGCAGTAAAGTTCTTTTAGTTCATAAAAATTTCCAGAACTATTTCCTTCAGTATAGTTTTTCAGCTGAAGTGCTGCTCAGACAGCAGGCTAGGTATGTGAAATCCATGGCTACAGAAGTATGTTTGAATGTCTCCAGGCCACAAGTTTATTCCCCTTGCCAATAAGAGAGGAAAAAATTTCTAAACTGGAAACAGAAATGAAAAGAGGTCAGGGACAAACCAGGAGAAAGGAAAAGAGAAGCTACAGAAATACAGGCAGAAAAAGAGACATATATTATATTAAAAATGCAATGATTTTGAATCAGTTGCTATGGCATTCGACCTTGTCTCCAAAAATAGTAATGACAAAACTGGAGGCTAATACTGGCATCTTAGCAAGTTCAATAAAGCCAATTTAAAAACTTAGTGCTTGGTAGAAGTAATTCACTAATATGGTGCATATTATAATTATTAATTAATAATTGCATTTTATTTTTGTAATAGATAATATTGTAGATTTCTAGAATACTGTGTGGTAGGCACAATACAGACATAGAAAAAGACACAATTTGTGATCCTCAAAGCTTTGACCTAAAGAAAATTAGGATGCTTATTTTGTCATAATAGTGGAAGATGAAAGCAGAAGTTATAGTATCTATGATAATGCTAAATATTTCTGGCAAGGCATTCTTAAATTGTTCTATTCAACACTCTGGGGTTCAAAGCATAAGATTAAAAAGTCTATGTGGTGCAGCATCCAAATACTGTTCATCCAAATGTTGTCTCAGCACTATTAGTTTGCGTTAAACAAATGTGAGTTCTTTGGTGAGTAGATGGCCTATTTCTCTTCCCTCTTTCTGACAAAATGGTATGCCCTCTTCCCTGCATAATGTCTTTCTGCTTTTCTACTCTGACTAAATTTTTGGGACTTAAAATATTTTCATTTGAGTAATTTAATTGCATCTCCTGTTACCATAATTCAGGATATTTAGTATACATGTAAGAGTTACAGTTTTTAATGCAAAGTCTAAATTAAACCTTTAAAACCGTTACTGTGAACAGAAGAAAATGAAAGCATTTAAAGATATTTCTTTTTCTTTAAAAAGTGTTGTCAAAAATTGTTAAACTAAGCTTGAAAAAAAATTATTGAAGAGACAGCATTAGTTCCAGTGAATAAGTGGAAAGGTAGTACTAGGTGACATAAAAATTATTAGCCCAGGTTATATAAATTTTGCATTTAAAAATTAACAAGCAAATTAATAACTAAAATGTCTTCTTTACTAAATTAGCATTCTCCTGGCAATGAAACAGATAACTTATAAAAAGGCCCAAAGAAGCAGCAAATGGGAAGAAAAATGTGTAGTAGTTCTTATGCTCTTAATGTTTAACAGAAAAGTACAAGCAATAACTGTTTTGCATTTGATTAGCAGATGTAATTCAAAACTGAGTTTTGGTGATGTCTGATGGTCTTGCTTTTAGCTAATAATTATGAGGAAATATATTATTTTGTAATGTAGACAAATCCCTAGTTCAGCATTCAGAGAACAAGTAACAATATCATAGTTACTGTTACAATAAATAGTATTATGACTGTCAGTGGCAGAACAGTGAGAAGGGATCAAAGGAGGGGGAGGCAGCTGAAGGAGTGAAATACACGGGCTGGGTAGCAGTGAAAAATCTTTCTCTGATACAGTGACTTTTCAGGAATATTTAAATTATGACATAGTTATGGAAGAGAGAGAATCTCCTCCCATGGGTTCTCTGTATACTCTTGTTTTTTAATACAAGGTATTAAAATCTTTGAAAACAAACTACTAAAACATTTATGAACACGGTTAAGCATGAATGGAGAAACATCTCATCATCAACCAATAAGGAGTCGCTCTTGCAGAAGGAGTGAAAACCACCTTCCCAGAGTGGTTAAAAACCAGTGGCTTGTTTAATCTGTTTCACATTTCAGATCAGCTTTCAGCCATGGACACATTGTGTGTTTTCATAGTGAGTAAGCTCAGTGCCATTTCACTCAGATGTTTCTGTGCTGTGGTATGGGTGGAAAGTTGAAAAGGTTCACAAGGCTTCAAAGATGCACAGTTTAACATGAGCAACCCACTAGCAGAAGTATTCATCTGCTATAACACCACTTGATATCCTTGGGAGATTTTTCTTACTGTCAGATTTTGCTGAATATAGTCCTTCTTGGCTCTTCGTGGTCCTCAGTACCTAGAAAGCAAGCTTTGAATACATCAAAGCTTGAAACAATTTGAAACAATTAGAGGAGACAAGACAGTCAGAGAGGAAAGCAGTGCAGGCAAAGCCTGAAATGCCTGTCTAGATTTCAGCAGATCACTACACTGCAAAGATGCCTTTTGCTTAGTAAGCACATCTTGTTTCATCACTGGAACAAGAGGAACTTGCACTTGGAGACAAAGAGAAGACACTGGAGGATATACATTTCTAGTCCTAATATATATGCAATGCAATATAAGGTTTGCAGGTAAGGTTCATATAATTTATTGAATAAAAGCTCTCCTTACACTGAGATAGGTATCACAATTCTACTTCAATGTGTGCTCTTATATCTCTTGTACTTTAGGTGATTTTTCTACATTTAAATGCCATTAAAAAAAAAGAGAAATACATTACATTTTGCTTGGCTTTGTCATAATATGATGAAAGGCAAGGCCTGGAGTTGTAAATTTGGGCTGGCTTTTAGGGCAGAAACATTGAAAATCTATCTCCATAACCCCAAATCTAGAAGGATGGGTTAAGAGAGTAATGTTGTGTGGCTTTCTTTAAACATACACAGTGATCCAAAACTAGATGCACTTGAGCATTTCCATTGCCCCGGAGGGGATTGTGCCCTGGCTGCCCAGCTGCCTAGGAATTCTAGGCACAAGAGACAAGATTTCCCATAAGTATTTTTTTGTTCAAGGAATTTTTATATTATAATGTTATGCAGTTGCATGATTGGTATCTCGGTTCTATTCTCTCAGCTCATTTTTGATTCTGCTTTGAGTAGAGCCCCAAAACATTGTGGTTTGGTTTTCTTCTCCAAGCAAAAATATGCTTTTATTCTAGTACAAAATATGTGATGGCTTGAACATTTTGATAGCTTTTTAAAATACCAATGCTTAATTCCATATAAGAGAAAATCTTCCCATGAAATTAAAGATCCTGCATTTCAAGTAGAAGGACCTTGATGAAGCTGTAGGGTTGGAACTAAATGATCTATAAGGTCACTTCCAATGCAAATCATTCTATGATTCTATAATATTATTCTATGACTTTAAATTGAACTTGCTTTAAAGTATCCCATTTTACAACATCTGCCAATTTTTACTAGTTCCAGTAGCAAAAATATAAATGATCATGTTTGAAATTGCTTCAGTAACATGCAGTGATTGGGGAAAATATTTTACTTTTTAATGATATTGTTCTCTACTTTTTCCCGTATGATTTCCAAACCCAAGAACATTTTGCTTTAAAAACCAGTGGTTTTAAGGTGCTTAGGTTGCAGGTTTCTCAACCAAGATTTTTCACAACCTGTTTTTTTTTGTTCTTTTCAGATTTTAACTTTACCCGAATAGACATTTTTCTCAGAGTACTTCTATTCAAGTAGTTCCAGGGGTAGGGGGGGGAAGTGGGTGGGTGGGGAAATGGCTAAAGTATCATTATGTCTTACTGTGAACATTTTGGTTATCCAGATCTCATTGTAAGTTTCAAAGCCATGGGAAAATTTTAGATATGGAAATCCTCTATAGCTGTCCTGAGGATTTAACACTGCTCCCCGTGAAGTCAGTGCTGGTCCTGTTCCCAGTTACAATGTGAGTGCTTCAGCCAATACATCCAGAATTACCCTGACCTGTGAAGCTTAACATCTTAGTCACCCACATTAACAAGGAGATCTCTGCATTAGGGGGCGAGACAAGCTCTTTTGAAAATAAAAGAATGCAATACTTGAGCCCAGAGAAAGGAGGAGGGGGAAAGCAAGGAAAAGGAGATTAAAAATCAGGGAGGACAAAAAGAAGGACAGCAAGGAGAATTAACCTGGTTCATCAGCTGTTTTGCTTATGGGTGCAGTTGGGAAATCCTTTCCTGGAGTCAGCATGAAAACTAACTCCAGCTCATGGCTCCATCGAGCATATCCCTGGCTGACTTGCTTCTGTGTGAGCCAAACCACCAAAGTGTAGATGAGGGAAAGAGATGGCAGTGCCAAATATCGGGATGCAGCTGTCTGAGTTTTCCATATAAAAGTCAGCAAAACAGAGATCTACATATTTTGCAAAATTCAAACCATTTTCCAAAAAAAGGTCATAGAATTAAAACAAAAACATCCCAAAACATTTACAAATAATGACTGGATTGGTCTTTGAGGCTCATTCTTATTTGACAGATGGTAAGCCCAGCTCATCTACTGATCAGGGGAAAATCAGTCTCTCCCCCCAGCATCCATGGAGAGTATAGTTCATACTATGTAAACACATTTTTAATTAAGTTAATTAAGACTATAAATCTCTTAAATAGTTTTTTACTTCTCAGAATCCAGTCATTTAGTAATTCTTTTATTAACTTCAGGACATCTCTTAATGTTTTCTTCTCTCTTTCATATTTTCATTTCATATTTCATTAAAAAATAATGCAATCCCAAATTCTTTGATTTTCTTATTTTTCTGCTTCATAGCAGTCCTGTCTCCACACTCACTCTGAGTCTAATCCAATACCCAGTGATGTTAAGATAAGAAAATTCCATCAAAATCAGCAGATTTGGGGCAGGCTTGTTCTCTAGAGTATTAAATAACAGCAGGTAGGAGGCACATGAATGAAATACAGCTATTAGAGCAAGGGGAAAATCTTGACTTTTCCAGAATTCCTTTTAAGCAAATCACTTCAAATCTTGGCACCCTGAGGTCCTCCAACTCTCATACTAATGATGGTAGTCACCAATATAAAGTAATTAAGATCTTATAGATAAAAGTTGTAAAACTTGTGGGCAGTATTATTCCTCCTGAGGGCAAACCCATAGCATGGCCCAGGAGACTGGAAGTTTCTCAACTCTTCCGTTGAGTCTGAACACAGAAGACTTTTTAAAAGATGCTGCTCTGTATTGCTTTTCAGCTTAGTCATTATACAATACTGAGTCCAAGTTGGTGTTCTCCCAAAATTTTAAGAGCCTTTGCTCCAGGGAAAATCAGTCTGGTATCAGCGAGAGGAAAGGAGTGAGGGGTAATGCTGGCAGATGTCCCAGGGTAATATTAAATAGCAAATTAGGCAGAACATAAAGACAGAAAATGGTTGCTTATGGCTTAGAGAGAAGTTATGCAGCAACTTTAGGTAAGAAATTAAGGAGTTGCTCTTTTCCCTGTGGAGGTGATGGTGGTATAGAGGTGTATCACACCACAGTTTACAGGGCAGCACAGACCTCCCCAAGACAGCCCTGGAGCTTCAAGGAGTTGATCTCTGAATCATTCCACATTTCAGTCTGCTGGATTTTCCATGTACACCTAGCACCAGCTCCATATTTTCCCTAGCAGAATGACCTCAGTTCAATGAGATGGCCCCTCATAGACCTTTTGGTGTCCAATTTTTCCAAGCAAGGGACCATTCTATTGTGATATTGTCAGAAGGTGGCAAAAGAAAAAAACAAGACTTTGACAAGAAAATGCCAAAATCCATTTGCTGCTCAAGATGTCATTGGAGTCCAGATATCCATTGCAATGCTTTTCCAATAGGATGCCTGGTCAGGAGAAAAATAGGCAAAGTGACTCTCAGCAGGACAGTAAAGTTCCTTTTTTTTCCCTTTTTTTTTTCTTCCGAATGATTTCTTTCTGTAAGAATTCAAAGTAAAGCCAAAAGTCTCAAAGGTATCTTTTCCACAAATTTCCAATCTGTAATGACGGTTCCCATCGCCAAAATATTTAAAAGGCCTCTGAAAGTCAGACACTACCAATATAAAATCCTTTCTCAGGCCTGAAGAACTACATTATAGTATTTTTATGGAAACCTTTAAAATAGGACCATAACAAAGGTCTGACATTTTAGTACATACACATGGAGTGTTTAGATAACTACACTAGACATTCCCTCTAACAGTCCCATAGAAAAGAATGGAATGATACCTGGAGTTAACAACTGTTAAAAAAAGTAGGTTCTCATGACAGAAGGGATTTTAGTCATCCATAGGAGATGCTGTTCTGGTTTTGATTCTAATTAAAAAGGGAGGAGCTGGTTATGAATGTGAAAGAGAAAGGCATCAAGCATGGCAAGGAGCTCATAACTTCTTTGTTCTTTGGAAAAGGAGAGGCCTTCTGAGAGCAGGAATCAACAAAGTCAGGATTTGTAGGTAAGATTTCATAAATACATAACATGGGGTAAAGGGGCTTAGGAACATTCAGGAAGTCTTGAAAGAAAATGCTCTAAAGGAACAAGCACAAACTCGTTCAAGAATGGCCAAAGGGTAAAAAGTTTAAAGAAGTTCTGGTTATGTATTTAGCTCTTCACTGGTATTTAACTCTAGAAGGAAACACGTTGGAAATCAGATATAAATTGGATTGGCTATAAATTAATTGGAAACCAATAGCTCTAGCCAAAGTGCTTGGCTAGGGACAGTAGAGTAACTAGCTGACGTTCTATTTATAATAAGTTAATATTATTAGTATTATATTATACATTAATAGTAATTTAGATATGTATACAGTAATACTAACAGGAAGCAAAATGGCATTTCCAGTTTGCTGTTTCTTGTAGAGGAGAGCCAGAAAATGATATTACCCTGAAAATTCAAGTATTTTCTGGATCCATAATAATTTCAAAGTAACTAATCAGTAACCAATCCAATATTGGATAAGGCTTCAGTCTAGAACAAATGTAAAACAAATTAGAGAACCCTTAGGTGAGCTTAGGGTGTTTCAAATAATCTGAACTTGACAAAGCTCATCCATAGGTGCCTAAAGAACCTGATGAAGAAAGATCAGAAGAAAGTAGCAGTTATCTTTGAGAATCTGTGGTGATCAAATTTAATATTGGATATATGAAAACAGCAAATATGGGACTTACTTACCCTGGGAAGTAAAGAGCTGGAAAGTTCTAGTTAAGCTAAAGTGTTATAGAACAAATAGATATTTAAAGAAACAATATGTAGGCATTTGGAAGATAACAAGAGGATGAGCAATATGTTTATTCAAGGAAGGTTCATACCAAGCTCATCAAATTTCCTTATACAATGTAAAAGTCATTCTAGATGAGTGAAGCAAAAGATAACAGAGGTTAACTCTGAGACAATTTGAATTGTATTAATAACAAGCTTGGAAGATGTAATCTTGCTGAAACTGCTATGCCCACATACAGGATAGAGCTGGAAGCCAAAGAGAAGGTATCAATATGTTGAGTGAAATCTTCAATACTGGATTAAATTACTTGAGCCGTGGAGCAGAGAACTGTAATATTAAGCTTGCACAGATAAGCAGCTGGAAGAGACTTCAGGAATGCTGGAGGTAAAGATTCAAAGAACTAGTGAAAAACTGGGGAAATCATCAAAATGATGGTTTGAAATTCAATGGAATCAGTGCAGATCAGCACCAGAAACAACCAATTGCCTGAATACAGGATAAGAACTGATGGATAGGCAGGTGATCTTTAAAAAAAAAAAAAAAAAAGGAATAGAGATTCAAAATGAACATGACCCAGAGCTTTCACAATGTTGAAAGAAGGCAAACCACATCTGAGATGTACAAATGAGGATGTGGCCTACAAAATTCAATAATCCAGGTACTCTGTTCAAAGGGACATAAAGTGTCTGGTGTTGGGCACTGCCTTTGAAGGAATGTATAGATAACTGGAGGAAGTTCAAAGCATCAAGAATTTATCAGAGGGCTACAAGCAAGGATATATGAGGATAGGATAACTTATTAGTGATTCTTTGTCTGAAGACAGATAAGGCTGAGTGTGGAGGTATGTTAACAGTCTTTCAAGTATTTGAGAGTTAGTTCCAAAGAGTAGGATAGAATATCTAGTGAACTGGGCAAGAAATGATCAGCCTAAATCACAGCATGAAAGGTCCTGGCTTGACATTGGTATAAACTTTTTAACAGGAATGATTGTGAAGCACTGGGGCAGACTGCCCGAGTAAACTGTGAAATTGCAGTCAGTGGTGGTGTTTAGAAACAAGTCATAATAGGCATTTGTCTCCTCAGCCTTTTTATTCTTGCACTCAGACAGACACTGCCTTACAGTTTGATCATATTTTTGGAGTTGTAACAAGAGGAAGAATTTCTCGTTCTCTGCAATTAATTCTTAAACAGTTGTGGCAGGTTAAGTGCAGAAATAAAATAGAAAGTAAAGTGGGAAAATACAAGGAAAACAAACGAGGACAGACATCAGGTAGTTGCATATTTTTCTAACACCTTTAATGCCCAAAGGCTAAAGTAGAGAGGATCTGTAATGTCACTGCAGAGAGTCCAGAAAAAGAAAGGGACTTGAGGGAGAGATATTTTTCCTTGGGACTGAGGTCTAAGCAAGATATTTGTCCACTCTGTGGCAGAGATACTTGGAAACATAAGATGAAATTATTAAATATTGTACTTGCTGATATTTCTCAAGTCTCCAACTGTCACACCTGCAATCACTACCACTGCCTCTCCTTCAGAGCTCAGATCCATGCTCTCAACTTTTGCAGTCCCTGCTTGTCTCCCCAGTTTTGCCCAAAGTGCTGCCTGTTGAATATTCAGTTTCATCTTCAATGCTGTAAATGCTGTAGATGCTGTAGATCTTATTCAGTGTTGGATGAAAGCAAAGAGAGTGTATTCTTTTGAAGAATTTCATGCTAGGCTTGTCTGTTCTCTGTACTATGATAAGTGACAGAGCCAATGCCCATTTGAGGGCATATTTATTCTCATAATATCAAAGGGCTAATTGAATTCAAAGGATGTTTCTGCTCACTGCTTTCTATGATCCATCCACAAGCTGAAAGGATCAAGATGGATAATTTTGTCAGTGTTTGTACAACTCTGAGAATGCATAGGTTATATACTGTACATAACTAAGAACTTGAAAAGCCTAATACCTCAAATTGATCTCTATGCTAGGATTTTCTCACTTATTTTATACATAATGTATTTAAACCTGTCTTGTGATATAACTGAAAGATAAATCTTGTACCCTTTTCCACCATGTCTGCCAGACATCTCTAACAGCTGCACTAACAGGTGTTCATAGATATAATGAGTAGCAGACGTTGTTTTCCTGAAAAAACCTATTTCTAGAAAGGTCTTGCCTTCAGTGCACAGCAACTTCTGCAGAAGTGTTTCATTCCACTATAGTTAGCTATCAAATGATGACAACAGAAACCATGGCAGTGAAATAAACAGCTCAGTGTTGAAGGTAACTCCCTGGTATATGTTTATATTTTAATTCTGATTATTTAATATCTGGATATGCCTAATCTGTAAGTAAGGGGGACACAAAGTACATGCAGCTTAAGGCCAATGCACATGAGGTGTTTCTGGTGGGGCCTAGAAACACTAGAAGGTAATATACAGCATGCAAACGCATTTGCAAAGTACTGAAACCAAACTCTGCTTTACCAACTTTTTAGTAACAAGCTGCTCAAGACATAGAAATAATAACTACAGATATTTTCTTTTAGTTATGTGACTAATCTTGGTTGGTTTAGATTTTATGCCCCTGCTTTTTATTTCAAAGAAAGATTAGAAGACTGAAAGAAAAAAGGAATAAGTCTTGAATGAAGATAAAACAATAGATGGTTTACACTGTCTTGTTTGGTTGGTTTTGGGTTTTTTTTTTCTGGCTCTGATTTTAACATTTTTTCCTGATGTTCTGACTAGCAAAATGCCACTACCAGTTTGAAGAGAGACAAACTCATTCCGTTATGACACAGCAGCTATGACAACCTCTTTTATTGTTGCTTAATGGTGTGTTCAAGAATGTCAAAACAGCTTGCAAATATTTCTGGACTTGCTGTTTCAGGGACATGAAAACAGCAGCTTCAATTGGATTCAAATATTATTCAGAACAGCTTAATACTTTGGGAGCATTTCTTGGCATCAGTGCGCTTGCCCATATTTCTAGTCATAAATTGTCCACTAGTCTTCAAAAAGTTAGACTAAACTTCTTAAGACAGATAAGTAAGCTAAACTCAATAAGACAGAACTGCAGATTGATTAGATGTGGTGACTCAGTTCTTGGTGGTGACTACTTAAATTTTTATTTCACATTCACAAAAATCAGAGAATAGCCCAGCTCACTGTGACACGTGGTTTCCACTTGAAATGACTGTATATGATTGTCTGCTTTGACATGGAATGACTTCTGAATAGTTTTTGTGAAAGCAGTGCCCAGTCATAAAAATAACCATAATAAATTACATGCTTATCAGCAAATATCAGCAGTCAGAAGAAGAAACTTGCTGGACGCACTAGGTGAAATAGAGTTTATCTGCTCTCTCAAATGTATAGTTTGGGAAAAATATAATAAATCACAGGACATCATAGGAAAATTCACGTTGGAGGGGAACTCAGGAGGTCTCTATTCCAACCTCCAGCTCAAAGAAGGGTCAGCTCTGGGACAGACCAGACTGCTGAAGGCTTAGAGCAAGCTCAGGTGGGGTTCACCCTCAACCCCCAGGATGGAGACTGCACAGCCTCTCGGTCATCTGCTCTAGTGCCTGACTGCCCTCAGGGGGAAAATTCCAGAAATTCAGTTCCAGTGTCTGAACCACTCCTCCTTCAGCTTATGCCCAGAGTCTCTCATCTACCCACCAGGCACAGGACTGAAAAGCCTGGCTCCTTGTATCTTTGACAGCCTCCTCAGGGGCACTGTCTGGGGACTGCTGTTTGCTCCCATCCCTTCCCCACACTCACCCAGCCCAGCTCCCTCAGTCCCTCAAGGACATGTGCTCCTGCCTTTAACCATCCCAGTGTCTCTCAACTGAACTTGCTCCAGTTTGCCAATTTCTTTCTTGTGTGGGGTGGGCCCAGATTGGATCTCAACAATATTTCTCAAATTATAAAATTATTTTTGTCTCCATCTTCCCCACTGTAGAAGAGCAGCTCATGAGATAAGACCAAAACTCTCATAACACAGATCAGGTCTCAGTTAGAACACCACAGGTATTGATTCTAGGTCTAATGATTTCCTTTAATTCCCATACTGACATTTCTTTTCCAGTTGTTAGACTCACACTGTTTTTCCCACACAGACTTGTATGATAAAATCAGTTCAGATTACTGTCTACCAGTGATACAGGAAATGTGCATTTTTATTTTTCTTTTCATTACCTGCATTTCTGCTTGCTGATCCAAATGTAAATGTTGCTCTGTATCAACTAACCTTGAGAATGGCAAATACAGCAATAGCCAAACAACACTGCTTTGCTTCCAGTTGGTCTGAGGGGGAATAAGACCTTTATCCTGCTGCCAAAATTCAGTGTTCAGTATCCTAATGCTGGACTGACTTTTCCTGCATTCACAGGTAGTGGAGGATAGAAGGAAAGAAAATTAATTTGAGCAAGATTTATTTAATCAGAACTACTTGAAGATGTCAAGAAAAATCAGTTAGAGGTAAAGCTGGGAAGGGAGGAGATGCACCTTCCAAAAGCTGTAGGAGCAAGGGCAGATCCCAAAGTCTCAGGAGAGGGCAAGCAGCTTGTACTGAGCATTGAGGCAAAAGGAGTAAAGGAAAGAAAACCTCTCTGAAATCAATGGGACTTGAAGGAACCCAAAATTTCACCTGTGCAAGAAGGGGCTGGGTACACCACAATGCTCTGTCAAAGCACTGACTCCTCCAGGCCATCTCAAACCATCCTAATTTGACCCTCGGGATAACAGAAAGATCCTCAAGAGAGGTTGACTTTGGTAAATGGAGGTAAAGGCAATACAATCTAGTCCATTGACTTTGTTGCTGTCTTTTTAAGCTGCAGGGGACCATTATTTTCTACTGATCTTACCTTCTGAATAGCCATGAGGGAGGAAAGCTGACTGAAAACAGTTCGATTCTGGTCTGAGGGGTGAGAGCTGATCTGAGGGCTTCATGGAAAGCTCAGTGCATGCCCCACAGCTGACTGAGATAGCTGTACTTTTTTTTCTTCTGGACATGCTGCCAGCCCACTGTCCATAGCTCTACAGGATTGAGGTTTCTTTTGTTGGCCAGCACCAGAGTAGCTTAACCTGCAAGATTTTCCTGAATTACATGCATTTATAGTCATAGAAGTGGAAAATAAATCCTTTTTAAAAGGAAAGGGAATATAATTCATAAAAATCCTCTTATCTCTACTTGTATTTAGTGATAGTAATCGTTGCATGAGCAAGGAAAGTGGCTCTTTTCTTTAAAGAGCTTTGGAAGAACCACTTTCTGCACATGCCAGCAGTTTACAGCCGTTTTATTTTTATTAGCATACTGGTATAAGTGCATTTCCTCCCTACTCCAAAATTGTCCATGACTAGAGATTTAAATCTGAACCTTCTTCCGTTCACACATAGGGTTTTGGAGGATTCTAAGCCTGGACCTCTACACAATTCCCATTTCTATCTGACACTGCACTGGAGAAAGGCTGGGATGAAGAGAGTACTGTGAAGAGGAGATTCAGGACTGCCATCCCCTGGATTTAAATTATGAATAATCACAATCCATGCACCATCAACCATAGAAGTGGCTTTTGAATTCTCACTAGAAAATATGTTTATTCTATGCCTTCTTATACTTTCGTCTTTCAGATTCACATTTTCCCTTCACCATACCAGTTAGCAAACAATCCATGAACCCAGATGTCCCTGAAGATGTGACTTTGAGGAAAACAACAAGAGGGGGAGATCAGGGACAAAACTGTGTTTGCCTACAGCTCTGGAGTGATGCTGCCAATCGTGCAGTCCTGCACTCCTGGTGTGGAAGGAAAGTGTGGGTGCTTTGTTTTCCACATCCTGGGAGTGAGGTAGAGGTAAGGACAAGCATACCCATGTCTCATTCTGGCATGACAGAACGGAGTCATGGCCAGGTTGAGCATATGGCCTCAGAAGTGAGTTGGAGTCCTGGGAAAGATATAATACAGGATCAGGAATCCTTGCCACCTGAGTTCAGATCATGTCTAGAGTTAGGAAGTAAAGGGTATGTGATGCCCTGCAATGAAATATTTTTCAGGTTCTGTTTTGTCTGCAGGCTCATCTCACCTCTCAGTGAGACAAGGTATTGGAACAGCAAGAGCATATCCTGAGCCTAGGGGATGGACCTTTGCCTAAATCTAATCTAGAGTTAAATCAGAACACTGCATCCTTGACCCTGCTCCATACACCTGGCTTTAGTGGGTACAGTTCTCAAATGAGAAAACGAAGGAACTGTGCAACAGAAATGTCAGCCTTTCTTGGGAAATACATGTCTAACAGTATGTAAGAGGTTAGTATTTAGTATTATTTTAATTTCAACAGTTCTAGATGGATTTTCCTTGGTTAGGTTAAGAAGTGAATATAGGTATTTCCCAATTCCCTTTACCTGATTCAAGTGCCTTGAGGATTACATAAAAGATCAGGAGTACTCTGTTCCAGGTCCATAGATAAATATTGCTCTGGTTCTAGTTATATTCTTCCATATCCTACCAGCAGGAAAATTTAGTTCAGAAGAGAATGAACAGGAACATGAGAGAAAGAACTTATTGTCCAGTATGCACCTTGCCTATCTCCTTTTATTTTTATTTTAAAGGAGTAGTATGTTATAGAGTGACATCCACTTTGAACATATTTTCCCATCACTGCTCTACCAGCTCTAAAAGCTTATTTTGTTTGGATGTTGTTATTATCTGCTAGACACTGATAGGAATGTGGAGTCACTCAGTGAGAAAGGGAAACATGGTTCTCATTCAGAAGGAATGCAGCTTCATCCACACAGTTTACAGCACAGTTGTATTTGAAGCTGAGCCACAGGATCTTGTGGCAGTAAAAAACATTGTGATATATAGGAAAGTGTCACTCTGGCTGTCTCCTTTATAAAATCTTTTTACTACTCTTGTTGAATATAAATCAGAATAATGTGGCCAACAATATGATGGTTTTGGCAAAATGTTGTGAAGACAAAAAATAACCAGGTTTGAATTGTCTTGGCCTTATTCTGCAAAGAGATGTTATTGGAATTTATTGCCTTGCCAAGATCAATATCCTTATCCTTAAAAATAGGTGTGTGTATGTCTAAATTAATATCCAAATTAATTTAAGGATGTTCACAATGAAGTTTACCTTCAAATCACAATAACAATAGATCTTAACTGCTTGAAATAAAGGTGACAGGATTTAAAAATCCCACTCTGTCCATATTTGTAGCACCAGACTTCTGAAACTTTGAGGGGTTTGTCTCTTTCCAGGCTTAATGTGATGCGTCTCAGCATATTTGATTCAAAGTTATCAAACTTCACCCAGGAATTTTAGTAGGAGGTGAACCTCTCCTCCCACAGTGTATATTAGTTCTATTTCTAAGGAAAAATATGTGTGTGACAAGAAGCAAACGATCAATTAATCATTTGTCACAGTTCAGGTTCTGCCTCTGCAGTGAAGGCAGTAGAGAAAAGGATGAGTGTTAGGAAGGTGCAGGAGGCCAGGAGACACCAAAGAGAGGTGAGCAGAATTTGAGACTGGTCCTGCACCACCTCTCTCAAAGCCACAGTGTTAACCAGGGGTTGCCAGCCAATGGCATTTTAGCCACATGTAGCTCATGGGTGTGTAGCCAGCCTGAATTGGGCTGTGGACAGTATCTCCAATCTGCCCTAAGATCCAAGCAATGTCCCAGCTCTATCCCATTCCTGAGCAGAGCAGAAGGATTCATGGAGGCCCAGGGACACCTCTCACTTGAGTCCTCTGGGGATGGTGGATCTTGGCCAAATGAGGATAGGGGGCAAAAGGATTAATTTCACCTTCCCTTGCTTTACCAGCACTTACAGCCTGATGTAAATAGTGTTTGGAGAAACTCTGTGCTTGCACCCTACAGCAGACTGGGTTAGACAGAGATTGTGACCCTCCCTTCCAGCCTTTATGAATTTATAAGTTCACAGATCCTTCCCTGTACTTAAAAGACCTCTACTGCTGGTAGCTGAGCATCTGTGCCTGTTGCCTGTTTATGATTAGCTGTACAGCAACTGGAACAGGCAGCATTCTCCTGACCCATAAATTATTCAGCACATCCAGTTCAGAGTGATGCTCTGGTCAGAGGCACCAGCAGAGATGCACAAACCACAGAAGAGCTTGAGCATGCAGAGGAAGGACTGAAGGGACTCACCTGTCTTACGCAGTCAGGTCCTTGTTTCTTGCAAGTCCACATCTCAAAGAATATTGAGTGATACTGTACAGAGCTATAGAGGGCAAAATAATCCACCCCTTGCTTCTGCATCAATGTCAGTAATTTTCTAAGAAGTGAGATGTAAGGAGAAACCTAAGGCTGGTCATAACCTTGTTTTAAGGTTTTATTCTTTGATGGAAAAAGTATCAAATAGGCCAAACTAGGGAAATAGTGCTCCATGGGTAGCTCACAAATGGAGCAAAGAATATTTCTATGTCAAGTCATAAATAAAAATGGACTACAGGATGATTTAATCAGAACTGGGTACTGACTGTAGAAACCAGAGTTGATACAGACTTCAGAAATATTCAGAAATATGAATATATGAGGTTATGACCCCGGATGTACTTTTATTCCATTCTATTTTCTGTGCAGGAAAAATGCGGGTATATTTCTATGAAGAGTCATTATGGCATTCTTGAAGTATACTGGTCCGTTTTGACCATTCTGCTGAGTATTTAGGATTAAGGGATACAGATTTCTGACTTCTGAATTAGAAGTATGTTTTGTGACATATTATATTATATTTCTCTCTCAGTCTTCCCACTTGTGCAGTGGAGCTAAAGCTATCTACTTTCTTTTTTCAAGGAAGCACTCGTGGGATTAAAATATTTATTTAGGATTTTAAAAATGGAAAAGATCAGACAAGCACAAATTGATTTTATTATAACCACGCATTTCTTGCCTTACATATACAGTGAGAGGTGTTTCCCTTTGCCTCAATTATCAGAAGATTGCGACAGCCCAGAACGTTCAGCAAAAGCAATCACAGATGTTGACTACACCCACATATTTCTGAAGCTTTTGGTGATAAGCACGCAGTCTGCATGCTACAGGAATGAGCATGTACTGGTTCACATAGAAAATGAAAATACAGCAGTTTAAATCAAGTGCTGATGAATTGTGTCTATTCCCCTCTAGCTATTTGCTGTGATTAAAAAAAAAAAAAAAAAACCAAAAACCTCAGTACTTTAGCTTCTTCCTACACAAGAGGATAAGCTTTCATTCCTCTTTCCTTTATTATGCCAATGTGTCAAAAACGTCAGTGTGATATCTTTCAAAGTCACTTCAGTAGATCAGATATTGAAGATCAAAGAGAAAAAGAAATTAGAATAAACCTCACAATTGAAATTTGAATAATACAGAGAAGTTTAAATGTTAAAACTGTTAAACACCTGGGGGTTTATAGTTAGATACTATATTTTTCTGTATACACAGTTTGTTAGCCAATACTTCTGGCAGAATGGGAGGCAGGAAAATGGAAAAAACTATTATATTATGGAGAAATATTATAGTAATTCACTTAGTCTTTCAGAGACAAGTTCATGCTCAAATATGCAGTATGATACATGTGATAGTTTAATATGAGGACACAAAAGTTTCAAGTTCTGGTTTGTAAACTCCAGCTTTTCAAATAGAGTTGTAAGTCTCCAGGCAAGCAGATTTCACTGGTTTGAAGGAATTTGTAGTTCTAAGACTCAGAAATTAAGAATGTATATTTAATTAATAATTAATTCCCAGATTTGGGAAGAAAATGTTACTCATAAAAATAGAAAAACACTTGGCCATAACCTAAATGCATCTTCTTGTTTTCTCTATACCTGTTTTTGCTTTCAAGCCCTGTCAGTGACAAAGCCACATGAAAGCAGTAACTAAAATAAGCTTTCTAAGCCAGTAGTTTTGCAATCACTGAGTCGTTATTCTGCAGATGGGTAGCTAGGTCCCAGGTTCTCATAGTTAGCCACAGCCTTGGCTGAGCCCCATTTGCTTCTGTCTTTGCTCTGGGCATTTCTTAATCTGTTTTGAGCACACAATTACATTCCTTATGTTTTAAACTTCTCCAAGTAGCACAACCAAGCACTGGCTCTAGTTTGTGCTTGCTGATGCAATGCAGAACCTCTCTTTCTTCCCTCTGAGGATGGAAAGCCCAAGAGTGATCCATTTGCATGAACAATGTCTAACTGTGTAGAGGAATGAGATAACAGAAACAAATGAATTTAGCAAAATTACTGCTTTGACTAGCAAAAGAAATGTACATATGCTGATAAAACAATAAATACACAGGTATCTTCACCGGTCTTGTTTCTTTACTTTTCGAATGTGTTCTGGGATCTTGAATGAAGAGGCACTATAAGACTCAGAGTCCCTCCCTTTCACAGTGTCCGCTATAAATGGATTTTTTGGTAACAACCTTGAACCTTGCTTTAAAAGGGCACATGAAGGTTATTTTAGAAGAGTATTACCTTAGCTATCCAGTCTTGAAACAAGTCTGTGCTTCCAAGAGCTACAAATTCTTATGTATTTATGTATATGTAGAGATACCTATATTTATATTTATATCTATAGATACTGCTTTTGATTTAGTCTGGATGGTCTGATGCCTATTACCTTGAATACACCTGAAAGCAGAGCAAATGTCCAGGGACTGTCTCATTTAAAAAAATCCAACTAATTACCTCAGAAAGAACTCTGAAATACTCTCTAGTGCAATTGTGTGAGGGCTGTTGAGTTTGGCCTAAAGCTTGGCCTTAAGATTTCTCTTATACAACAGAACAGATTTAACCAGCAAGTCTGTGGCTACTCACAGACTTAAGTACTTTGTGTTTAAGGAAATGGTAGAAGAAACAGCAAGAATGTAGACTGTCAAGATACATGGTGTTAAATATTTGTAGAGTTTTAACAGAATTTTTTTTACTAGAAGATGACACCAGGATCTTCCAGCTAACACTGAGGTAGATATGAAGATAGAGATGGAATAGGAAAAAAGGATTTCTGCCCAAAGTGCTAGGAGAGAAGAGAAATCACTGTAATTCCCTGTCTCTGTCCAGGTTTAGAAACGGCTAATAAATATTGGTGAGTACCATATATTTTTTTTTTGTTTGACCTTTTGGTGGGTCACATAATCACAGTGCTTTCAGCTGTCCTGGCATTCCTTACAGGGGTGGGTAGGGCACACACAGGTTCTGCCATTAAAAATAGCCTTATGAGAAAGAAAATAGCCTTTTGGAATCTGAACTGAAAGACAAATACATGGGTTTTGCCATAAGTTGACATAATTTGGCTGTTTTATTAATCTTGATAAATCAAGTTCTACAAATAGATTCACAACATGATTCTGCTGGTAGTCTGACGTATACCTGATAAGCATCCCAATCGAGAGACCTGTGCTTTCAGTGCTTTCTTAATTACAGACTCAGTTTTTCCTTACTCCAATTAGACAAGGTGTAGCTAGGATGAGTTCTGCCAATGACAAAACGTCAGAGGTGACAGCACGACCTCAGCTGTACCTGCAGAAATGCCTCCCCCCCCAAACCACACCTATGTCTGACTTTCACTGTGCATGTGATGGAATTGCAAAATACATTACCTGATATGTTCTCAGGCCTGACATGAAAACAGGAGGCAGATTCTGGAAAGACAAAGACAGAAAACTCAGTAAAGCCAGGTTCTGTCTTTAGGCAGTCTATGAGATGGCCCGTAACTTCACTTTCCCTGACGATCCCACAACAGGAGTTGTTTTCCTCAAGGTCTTATGGGTACACAGCAAGCTTATTCTTAATAAAAAGCTGTCATGCTGACCTTCCTTCATGGCCAAAGCCCTGGAAGCAGGCTTGAGACTGCACCTACTGCCACAGAAGTGTAATCAGCAAACCAGGACTGGTTGTGCCTACCCTGCTCTCTCCCCATTCCCAGTGTGCCACTGAGATTTGGAGACACAGTACAGGCAGGTGTCTGTGTAACTTACATCCCTGTATGTCCCTGCAGACTCTCAAAAGGAGCAGCCACAATGAAATTCCATATTAAAATGCCATCTTAGAGATATTTGGCAGGAGTTCTCATTGCTGCTGTGCCACTTGATTTAATTCTACCCCCAGTTTAAATGGAGAGCTGGGCTGCTTTCCTGTCTCTGTTTGGATTTTAAATCCTCTCTGGATCCTGCTGAAATAATCTCTGCCAGAGACAACTTATCACTAGGTATTACTGAAAAGCTCCCAAGGAGCACATTTATTTCTTTCTTATTCTTGGCCAGGACCAGGTCACAAAAAATGGGAGGAATTTTAAAGAAAATTCCCAGAAGTGGATATCAAAAATACTCCTCCTTTTGCCCCAGTATCTCATCTTCCCCAGGTTTAGGGTGAGCAAGCCAAGCATGGTTTTGCTTCATCCATATCCCTCGTCTGTTTTCCAGGAACAAAACATGAAGTGATGTGCTTTGTGAAGGCAAGATCACCTGCCTGTTTGGTGACAGAAGTGAGACAGCTTTCAGATGATATGGAAGGCTCTCCAGTAGCCCAGACATCCCAGGTAAAAGCAGATGGGTTGTTACTGGGAATTCCTTTGTTTAAGATGTTGGCAGTAGGCTTCTACAGAGCTGGGATTTTATGTATCTATATCTATATGCATGTAAGTATATATTCCACCTGATGTATTTTTAAAGCCTTTCTAGTTACTAGTTCCATCTTACTGTGTCCTCCACAAACCTATGGCCAGGGAACCTGTGCAATACCTGAATTTAAGCACTTTTTCATAGCTGCCTCTCCCAGTGGTTTTTGCCAGCTCTGGCCATTCAGCAGATCCTTCCTCCAGGGCAGGACTCCAGGGACAGCTGGCAATGGTTCCACCACCCATCCTATCTCCCCTCTAAATCCCTGGACCCAAGGCTTCCTCTTCTAGCCTTGTCAAGGACCTGGCTTATGGTTTGGAGTTTGTGTGCTGAGAACTTAACCAGGATCCAGGAGAAAGTGTTAAATATTTGTGATACATGGTGAAGGAATATAAAAATAGGCAAGGAAGGACTGTTAACAAGCCGTCTTCTAGACTACTGGAAAGAAAGCGGCAAGAGCGACTGCGGGATTTTCCTAGTGCTGGTACCAAAAAGCCAGCAAGTGTTTGAGGTAAATTAGTGATAAAGGACTCATTACAGATACCAGAGAAATTTCAGAAAAATGAATGTGGAAGATTCCAATACTTTAGTTTTTTAGAGTTAACTCCTGAAGAAATGTTTAGGTTTTTATCTCCTTCAGTATTTTAGCAGGATGTACTGCATTTGCAGTGAACAGAGGTTTGTATTCCTTGTGAAGTAGAAGGTGTTTAATTTGTTGAGAAAACTTGTTCGCAGGAAAATAACTATGCGGTTTTATAAAAAAGATGTTTTTCTTTACATGTAGTAAACCAGACTCATTAGGAGCAGTTGACATGTCCTGTTTTTCCCACCATGTTTTTGGTTCTTGACACTCCAGGTTTTGACTATCAAAGAGCAGTAAAATGTGCCAAACTTCCATTGCTCAGAGCACCAGCCAAGTCCCCCTGCCTGGACCAATTAAGAGGCTCCAGTCCTGGATCTGATTCTTGCACAGGGACTTGCTGTCCCTTCCAGGAAAGCAATAGAGAACTCTATTTGCAAAGGTTTTTCATCACTTCTGATCTTAGACTTGCAATTCAGATTTGCATTTCTAAACCAGTTGTTTAGGAAATTAGCACTATATCCTCAATAAACTGAAAGCAGTGATGTACACACCCTACTCAAAATGGCAGGGGAAAAGGAGTTGCTGACTATTTTAAAGAAATGTAACCTTAAAATGTCATAATCTTGATTGTGGTGTTCCTATTCTTCCCCAATAAATAAACTAAGCCTTAATGCATATAAAATAGATTGTAATAGAATGCAAGAATGCTTGGAAAAGCATAAACCATTTACTGAGGGAAACTTGAACTTCCTGTGAAATGGAAACAATTTGAGAGCAAAATTTTAAGATCATTCACTTATTATATTCATTGGCCTTAAACTCCTTATTTATGGAGAGTCAGAAAAGATGGGAGAGGTGCTAGACTTATCCCAGCCACAGTGTATATATTTCCATTATTGATACTAAACCCTAAGTTATTTTAAAGAGGCTTGGTGCCTTCAGCTTACCTTCTGCTTTTAATAAAAATAGCATTTTCATAGAAAAACTAATAATGACTTCCCTTCATTCCTCCAGATTTGGATTTTGCTGTAGACTTCAGTACTGGAATAGGCACAAGGTACAAGGTAAGACTTCCTAATGATTACTTTTATGCCTATCCATGGCAGTAAAATCATACTCCTTTAATATATGTATATAAATATACATAAAATATGCCATATACTCTTTAAAGGTTAGGAGAACATTCCATGAGTTACTGATGTGGTGGAGATACACTGCAGACACTGCATATGTACTCCAATCATATGAAAGCTGGTGGAAAAACTTTGATGTTCCTCGAGGAGAACTGGATCAGGCTTGATTAAAGAAGCAGGTTAAACATTTCTGTTGCCCTAACTCCTGGGATGTCAGCAATACAGAAAATGTCATTCAGTGGTTTACTTTGGTTAAATTTCACTGCTTTATTGGACATCTAACACAAAGTTTCTCAGTGCTTTGTAGTTACTGCAAAAAAAATATAGGCTTATACCTGAAGAAAAGCCATCTGATCAAAAAACAGGAGAGAGAAATATTATCATCAGTGATACCGTCCCAACTTGACCAAAAAAAAAAAAAAAAAAAGGAGGAAAATCTCTCAGCGATATAGATTTGGAAAAACTAAGAGAAAGAACTCCCCAAAAAATACTCACAGACAATCTCACTCATCACAGTTATGATTCTCTCTGCAAAGCCCAGGGACTGTTGGATGCACCTTTGGGTCTGGATGGTAATGGAAACTTCACACTCATAAGTCTTACTTTGCTTTCGGGGTGCTTTTCTGGTCTCATTGATTTCAACTGATTAATCTTTCAGGGCTGTATCTAGCTGGGGTTTGGATGTCTCCAAGGATGGAGCCTCTCTGCGCAATCTATCCCAGTGTTTGACAACATTCATTGTAAAAAAAAAAAAAGTGGTGTTTTAACATTTAAATGGAATTACTGTGTTTTAGTTTGTGTCCATGGCCTCTTGTCCTGTTACTAGGCACTGCTGAGGAGAGTGTGGCTCTGCCTTTTTTACTTTCCCCATCAGATGTTTACTCACATCTATGAAATCCCCTTGCACCTTCTCTTCTCCTGGCTGAATATTCCCAGCTCTCTCTGTGTGTCAAATGCTCCAAGCACTTAATCACCTTCCTGTCCCCTCACTGGGACTCACTTTACTTAAACTCTCTTGTAGTGGAGAGCCCAGCACTAGAAACATTACCAGGATCTGTCTGTTTACCAGTGCAGATCAAAGAGGAAGGCTCATGTCCCTTTGCCTGCTGTCCACGCTCTGCCCAGCACAACCCAGGAGGCCACTGGCTGCCTTTGTTGCAAGGGCACATCACCACTGGCTCATAGAATCATAGACCCATAGAATGGTTTGGGTTGAGAGGGGCCTTTTAAGATAATGTAGTCCAACTCCCTGCCATGGGCAGGGTCATCCTTTATCAGATTAGGTTGCTCAAAGCCCCTACCTTGTCTTGAACAGTTCCAGTGATGGAGCACCTGTGGTCAACTTCATGGACCCCAGGGCCTTTTCTGAAAAGTTGCTCTCCAGATGGTTGACCACCAGTGTGTGCTGGTGCCTGGGGTTATTCTTCCCTGGGGCAGGACTTTGCACTTCCCTTTGTTGAACCCTATAATGTTTCTGTCTGCCCCACTCTCCAGACTGTCCGGGTCCCTCTGGATGGCAACATGATCCCCTGGAACATCACCTACTCCTCCCAGTTTTGTATCATCTGCAAACTTGCAGGTCATTAATGAAGATGCTAAAAACCCTACTGAGTTGTAACGGTTTTCCAAAATGATTAGTCTAGAGGCAAGACACTTAGGACATGCATCCATAATCTGTGACTCTAGGGATCAAATTCCACTTAACAAGCTCATTGGCAGAGGTCTCTTTGAGCGGGGACTGTCCTGCAGGGGGACCACTAGCCTTAACTTCCCCCAGTATGCTTGGGTTTGTCACTAGGAGAAATGCTGCCCTCAAAGGAATGCAGACGTGGTGCTGGGTCCACCTTGAGTGATACTGTCAATGTCAGGGCAGGACCCTAGGGGTCCATGGTGATAACTAGCAAGGGAGGAGACTGAGAAATATGATTTGCATGTGTCAGAGAGACTATTTGAGATGCTGAATTTTCAAGGCAGTAGAAATGTAACAGGTGTGTTGGACACAGGTAGCCAGTCACTGGGACACTGAAAATAAAAGAGAGGAGAAAGGAGGAAGAGATTCAGGCTTTTTAGTCCAAAGCTTGCTGGAGAGCAGATTTTGGTAGCGGGTAGTTGGCCGCTGCTGTTTATTTCAGTTGTGATTTTAGTGAAAATAAGTGTTTGTTTGTTTGTTTGTTTGTTTTTAAAAACTATTTTCTAGAAATACAATTTTTTTCCCCCGAGTGCATACTTAAATCGTATTAACTGTTTCTCATTCTATGGGAAATGATTCTTGAGTTCAAATATTGGCTAAGCACTCAGAAAATAAAGAAAAGGTTTAAACTGCTTAGGAACATGAATAGGACTGTCCCAGGTGGGACTTGGCTCCTAGCCAAGTGCCTGGACTCTGGGGACAAAACTTTCCCCCTCCCTTACGCTTTCTCCCAGTTGACCGAAAAGGAAAAAAAAAATCAAAAGAACCCAAACCGAATTATATTTTAAGTAGTAGATTTATATATAATATATAAAGAAAATTATGTACACTCCCCAAAAGGGAAAAGGGAAGGGAAAGGAAAAAGGCCAACCAGATCTGCTAGGCCTCACTCCCTCGCCCGGGCAGAGCAACAGCGAAGTTACCTTCACCCTCAATCTGCGTGAAGAAAGACAGTGAGAGCTTCCTCTCGCTCCTTAATTATACTCTTGCTTACATAAAAATCGTGTGGAATACTGGGAACATGACCTTGGTTCCCTGGTTACAACCTAGTCACCAAGGAAGGCCTAGGCTCAAAACCACTACAAGGATGGAGGGTGAAACCTTACTGAAAAATAAACTGTGATAGCCGCTTGCCATAAATGTACTTCCCCAGATGATCTTCTTCACAGTATCCTCTCAAGACATTAGCAAATGCCAAGGACTTCATCTGAGGTTACTGGACACTGTTCTGCTGTCACTTGGCTTGGAAGCCACTTGGTGTGGCTTCTCTGCCACACTATCCATGTAAAACACATCTGGCATCTTTCTCATCAGGCCTCTGATGCTCTTGACTAAATAGCAAATCCTGTCCCTCTTCCAGTTCCAGGTCAGACTCACTCAGCAAGGGGGTCACCCACCCGTGCTGTGAAGATGCATTGGGAGATTCACTGCTCCTCTGCAGAACTGGCTCAGCTTATGTAAAACTGGTCTGTTGTTTGTATTTGATCTCTGTAAGTCTTTAGTCTCGTCAGCTGAACTAAGGAGCCATGAAATGCAAGGTGACTTCATCAAAAGCCAAATGGGGATAGAATAACATTGGAACTGGGAGTTGGTTTTGTTCTGACCTGTGTGCAGAGCTGTCGGTATAAGCCCCAGCATGAGCACTTGGCAAGGAAATTGTACAAAAATGACTTGCCAGAGGCTTGCAGTTTATGCCTGTATAGATTTCTGTGGTGAAATTTGTGCCTGCCAGCCAAGCCAACTTGTACTCGACACTTCATTGGAAGACTCCTTGCAAAGGCATGCCTGTAGCCTTCCTGAGACACCAGTGCTGGAGCCTTTTCCATTGGCATCCCAGCTCTGCTTTTCATTCTGGGACACTCAGTGCCTTGGAGCATCACAGAGTCAAAGTAATAATCAAAAGTATCTTTTTGGTATTCCAGTACAGTGTGATATTGCAGGGGTTTACATGATATAAAACATCATGTTTTAACCCCAGCTGGCAACTCAGCACCACAGAGACATTTGCTCACTCCCCCACCAGTAGCATGGGGAAAGTGTCTGTAGAGTAAAACTGAGAAAACTCATGGGTCAAGATAAAGACAGTTTAATAAGGTAAGCAAAAGCCATGTACACAAGCAAAGCAAAACATTCGCTACTTCCCACGGGCAGGCAGGTGCTCAACTCTCCCCAGGAAAGCAGGGCTCCATCACGCATAATAGTGACTTGGGAAGACAAACATCATCACTCTGAATATCCACACACAGCCCTCCCTGTTTCTTTCTTCTTCCCCCTGCTTTATGTGCTAAGATAATGCACTATATGGTATGGAATATCCCTTGGGTCAGTTGGGATCAGCTGTCCCAGCTTTGTCCAGCCCAGTCTCCTCACTGATGAGGAGGAGTGAGGAGCACAAAAGGCCTTGGCTCTCTGTAAGCACTGCTCAGCAATAGCAAAAACATTTCTGTACTATCAGCCCTGTTTTCAGCACAAATTCAAAACACAACCCCATACAAGCCACTGGGAAGAAAATTAACTCTACCTCAGCCAAAACCAGCACATAAGTGCTGAGCCTTAGAGCAGAAAAATAATAAAGAAATTCCTTGTGGAAACATACTTTCCTAATCCTCTTCGCTTTCCATGGCTTCTGATTAACCTAGATGAGATGCTTTGGAAAAGCCAAAGAGTATTAATGAATGGATTTGTATGCCTAATTTCTGTCCCTAATAATAAAAATTTTGCCCTGAAATGTGTCAAGGCTGACCGTACAATTGGAATTTTGCTCAATTAAAAATCACAAAAGGATTTCTATTGGGGTCATCACTGACTACTCAGCAAAAGAGCAATGAGGTGTCAGGGGATAGAGTATGGCACTCTATGGAGAGAGCTTCTTCTCACACCCATGAGGTCTGACAGCTGTTAGGGAACATGAAGACATCCTCCAAGACAGTCTTTTGGGATTTCATGGTCTGCTTCCTAGTGAGTCAACACAGAGTACATCTGCAGAGCAACAAGGCAGGTGTGAGCTCAGTATATAGAACAGCATGTCTTCACTAACAGATTAGGTGGATAAATGGCTTGTGCCTTGCTTGGTAGGCACAAGGCACACTTGCAGGACTTCTCACTGCAAGTCTTACAAACTCACTGCAGGTAACCTCTGATCTGGGGTCTTGTTTGCCTTGAAAGAATTGTTCCCAATAATGGCTGTCTGCAGATACATCCCACAGGTTGTCCCATATTGTAATTCTCTGATGGTGAGTTCTGCAGCAGCTTGAGGGAATAATTTAGCACTGGTCCCTGCTCCAGGTCTTCCAGTATAGAACAAAACCATGTGAAATTCAAAAGCTAGACCAGATGCCAACAGGAAGAGAGAAATAGGGTATTTCCTACCAAGCTGCACCTCAGCTTCACTGCTGGGTGTGGCTGAGGGGACCAGTGTCCTGGACAGAGAAAATATGTGCACAGTCCTTGCCTGCAAAAAGGGTACAGCACTGTGGTGATCACAGGGCTTGTGCTGTGGGAACTCCTCTTGAGACTAAGTGAAACACTGAGCAGGACTGTTCAAGTTAAGAATGGAGATGGAAGCACAAGTGGCAGCAACTGCCGTTTAGACATTTGACATGTGCTTCCTCATCTCTTGTACTGTTTCCCAGTATGCTTTGTCACATGATACCTTTAATAAAATGAAAATTAGCTACAGACACTGCAATGTCTCCTGCCCATGCACTGGGACACCTTACCTGCCTTCTCACTCTGAATCCTGTCAGGAAACTCCAGTTTGGGCATTGAGCACCCATATTTAGGTATGGCAACAGTGGTCATAATTCTGGCCTCTGAGGAGCTGACCCTTTATGACTTAAAAAGACAATGGGATTCTTAGCCTTTCACATCATACACATGGTTTTAAAAATATACCCCAAATTTAACTCATGTGGCATGCTGTTACAGCTGATGCACTGCATTTTCTTATCAGTTTTCTGTTTCTCTGAGCATAGTGAAGGACTGCTTGAAAGATGAACTACAGGTTACTCACTCAGTGGCAGCATCTAGCATGTCTTCCAGCATCCTAGAAAAAATCAGCAGTAAATCTCAGGCCAAGTGTCATATGAGGTAAGAGAGACTATCTGACATAATTTCTTTCTTAGAAACTTTCAGTGTTGAAAGTCTTTAAACTTTGGCATTTCACCAAAATCCACAATCCCCACCACAAAATTAGAAGATATCTAAAAAAGAGGTCCCTTTCCAGGAATGACACAAACAGAAATGAATACAGAGTGAGGAAAAAATATCCCACTGTTCAGGATAGATTAGACATAATATTTCCTTTTAAATTTACAGGGCACTGGAGATTTGGTCTTAGAGAAATTATTTTCCAATTACAATTCTCAGACTTGAGTTCTGCTCTTCCCATAACTGATTATTTCCCAGAAGTCATATTTTTCATACTTTTGTTTGTTTTTTTTGATACTGAATGAGCTGAAACCAGGAATCTGAAGAGAAGAAAAAACAAAGATACTAAACTCTGAAGAAAGTCCTTTTCCCTTTTCTGCACTTATCAAATTTTAATAATTTATCAAAACTGCTTATAAACACAACCTTTGCTACCCAGGCAAATTCTAGCAAGGTTGACCACCATTCTGTTTGGCTGAATTTTACAGTATACTTTTAGGCCACTTAATATAAAAGAATCTGCTTCTGCAAAAAAACATGGTACAGCTTCAGGTCAGTTCACATTTCCAGTTCATTTTTCTGTGGCCTTCGCAGAGACAAGCTGTTTTTCTATTCTTTGGTGAAGTTTATTATACTGTGGGCAAAACATCAAAGGGAGCGCTGGACCGAGCTGTCGAGTAAGCCACAAGGGGCACACTATTGAATTGGAACAGTCTAGATTTTTCAAATGTTAAAGATAGGAAATATTTTAAATACTTTCTGCTGGACGAGCTGCTCAGTATGCCTTGCCCACGTTTGTGGAGAGAGAGAGGTGCCAGCTCCCTGCGGGACAGGTACCCTCCGTGGGGCCAGCAGGCCAGGATGGGGCAGTATCATCCCTGGGATGGCAGTAGCAGCCAGGGAGGGGATTTCCAAAGCTGCTCTCAGAAGCAGGCTCACCTGAGACTACGTCTGGGGCCAGATCTCAGCACATTGTGTGCTGTCAGAAGAGCAGAAAATTCATCCATAGTGGCTGTGGGCATTAGTAATGACCTAATAGTCCAAGGATTTGACCACTTTCTACAGCTATTAAAGTTTTAACCTGTAGCCTGTTCGAGATATTCCATAGCCATTTGGTAATGGATGACAAGGATATGATGGGAAAATGGTTATCACTTGAAGTTTATTGATGGCTGCCACCATGTGAAAACAACACCCTTTTGTTCACTATGGTACAGTTTCAGCATGTGTATATGTTTGTGAGCTATTCCAGCCTGGATGAGAGTGTGGTGCTTAAGGATCTCTTTTGACAGTAGGAGAGGTGAGTTTAAATCCATTAGGGGAATAGAGGACAAAAACACCAGTCACTTGGAAGAGCTTTCACCACAGGAGGGTTATATGAGAAGGTGAAAAGGAAAGGACTTCTCCCTAAACCTTATTTTTGATGAAATTCTTCCCCCTCTAGCTACAAGCTTTGTTTATGTGCGTTACCAGCACAATAGCATGAGCTAGAAGGTCACTTGTCTCCCTTTGGACTTACATGACATTATTGCTAAAGCCAGCAGGCTGGAAAATGGAAAGCTTTCCAGGTCTGCCTCGTCTCCTGTTAAAGACAATCCAGGAAGCTGTGCAGTCTCAGTGCTGAATACTCAGAGATATACTGAATCCCATGGTTACTTGCTACCCTTTAATGGATATTTGAGTAAAGAATACTCTCTGGAGGAAGTGTATTATTGTGAACCTCTGAAACACTGGTGCTGGAAGTTTGTTCCCTTCACATGCTCCCATATGCTTGTACCTCTTATTGTCAGTTGTTCCTCACCATCGTGGTGATTGCTGGGTAAAGAAATACAAAGCATAAAGATACAAAAAGAACTTAATTAAAGGCCGGGTTAGATGCTCAGCTGATGTGAGCTGGCACAGCTGAACAAGCCAAGACAGCTGCCCCACAGCAGTAAGAGGAGAGGTCCTCAGCTTCAGACCTTCAGAAAAGTGGTACATATACCCAGGGAAGATGGGGACTTTAAAAGTGGCAAATACTTTTCTCACTCAGTCTGAAAGGCAAACTTCATTCTCATTTACTTCAGAAAAATAGCATTTAGATTGTAATTGAGAAAATTTGGTCATAACAGTACAAGCATTTTCTAGTGATGATCATACAGCTGAAATTTTATCCAAAAAAGGCAATGTTGCTTTGGTGTCAAGGGGACTTGTTGGTGTGAAGGCCTAAAGATCCTATGGCCAGAGCAGAAAGCATTGCTATTATTAAAGAAATGTAACGCTTTCCTTTGAAAGACTTTTAGACTGAAATTCTCCATGCTGGTTGCTTATTCTCTGCTGAACTGTCTGGGAAAGATTTTATCAGAAGTCATTCAATCCTTTTAAACAGAGCAACTGGGAAAAACTGCTCTGCCTATAGTGAAAAAATAATTCTGTATCTATATTACTGAGCAGCTGCGTGATTTACAAGGGAAGGGCAGCCACCTCCAAGGCCCCTCACTCAACACACAGAAGCAGTGGCGTGTCCAGAGCAGAGTGTAACTCCTTGGTTACCTCAAGTCCCCCAGCCCTGTTCAAGTCACTTGGAGGACAACACTCCCATCTTGAGTCTAACACAAGTGATGAGTTGGTTAAGGCTGACAACAGGAACATTAAAACATGACACAAGGACAGAGAGAAAACACAAGCATGAAACATCAGCATGGCATACTGGCCTGAAAACACTACACAAAGGAAACTGGGACTTTATTAAAAGAAAAAAAAAGCAAGACTGAGGAGAGAGAATGGCTGAACCAGGATGCTATGGAGAGACTGGGAAGGGAATTAGACAGTAAAAACTGTGAGTGGGATGAAGAAGTGTATGTCTGTCTGTCTGTGCCTCTCTGTATGCATTTGTGTGTTTATATGTGTGTATATATACACAGATATATACACTCTCACAGAATTGTGTAAGAAAAGGCAATGAACCAGGAGAGAAAAAAACAAGCTAGGAACTGTCTAGGAGATAACATGAAAATTTCCCTAATCTCTTTTCAATAACTTTGTACAAACAGTTTTATGATTAGCTTTCAGCTTGTCACTGCTGGAAAATGCTTTGGGGGCAAGTCTGAAGAGCAGTACCAAAAGGTAAGGTAGAACTTCCTCAGTCGAGTTGGGCATCTTGTACTGTATGCATTTACTGCTCCTAAAACTGTGTATAAGAGCATGAGCTGATCTTACCTCTTGTTCTCTAATTGCCTTGTGAAGAACTAGGAGCCAACATTGCTATTCATTTGTACAAAATCAAGCCACTCTATTTTATGCTAGGATATACAAGTTGCACTTTTTCCTAAAAATCTTAATTTAGCTGGCTTGATTTTAAACCATCAGCTGGCCACAGACTGAGAATGAACTCAGCATTTTGGTGATGGAGCAAGGACTGAGCATTCAGGTGAGGCTGTATCCTGCAGGGGAACCTTGCCACGCGGAAGAAGTCACAAGCTGCAAATAAGGCACGGCCTTTGGGTCACACAGTGAGCCATCTCACCCACTGCTCTGCTTCCAGTGGTAGCAAGAGGACATGCTGTTTAGGAAGAACATGTGAGGCGGGTTGTTATGTGCAGTCCTTTCCCCTAAAACACAGCATTCACAACTGTTGGATTAGGGATACTAGAGGCATGCTCCTGCCTCATCCTTTTAGCATAAAGACCCATTAATTTGTCCAATCCCCTTCTGAACATGCTAATACTGTCTGCCTCCGCAAGCTTCTGTATTGGCAAGCTTCAGAGGTTCACTACTCACTGTGTCAGCAAATACTTTCTTTTCTCTCTTTTAAACCCATCTTTTGGTAGTTGCCTGAAGTGTCCCCTAGATCCCATACAAAGTCCTTGTAAACAACAGCTACATGTTTGCTTTAACCAGCATGTTCATCATCTGGTAAATCATGATTACCCCACTCCATCACATTCACCTCCTTCACTTCAGAGTGGAGTCCCAGTATTTTCAGTCTTTGTAAGGCAACAGCTTTAACACCTTGACCATTTTTTCTGCCCTGTACTACAAGAATGCATCAGGGTGTCTTTTTTTTCTTTTCTTTTTTTTTTTTTCTTTCTTTTCTTTTTTTTTTTTTTTTTTTAATGTAGCAGTAACATTACACCCTTTGTCCTGTTCCTAATAACTTTCTTATGAGTTCCAACATTTTATTGGATTTTGTTTGCCATTGCATACTGACCCGATGATTTCAGAGAACCATCAGCAATGGCTCAGAGATCTCTTTCCTAAGTTGTAACTCTCAGTTCCAAGTCTGATGTGGATAATTTTTTCCTAGATGCATTGCCCTGGATTTATCTATATAAAGTTCATCTGCCACCTTTGAGCCAACTCAGTTTGATGATGCCTTCATGGCCCGCACAGAACTTGACCGTGTAAAGAACTCAGTATCATCCACAAACTGCAATGACAGCAACTCCATGGTATGAGCTGGTTCCATTGCCATTTTATATTAGTTGACCTGGGTAACTTTTAAAAATCCCTAGGAAAAAGAAATCCCTCCAAAATCCCCTTAAGGTTTGAAGGCTAATTTGTACTTCTCTAACCTAGTGGAGCTACATGGATTTCAATCACAAATGATTTCTAGAAGTCAATAAAGCCAACTGTGTCCTGCAGGGAGAAGAGAGAAGTCTCGAGATACCTCAGCTCCAGAAAAAGGGACTTTGCATTGTAGGATTTGTGTCCTAGGATTGTTCTTGATAAATATGAAATTTTTAACACAACCATAGTGACAAATGTATAAAGTCATGTACAGTGCTGAGCTGTTTCTATGTCTTCTTATAACAAAAAGATGAAAAAGTAAGCCCGGTCCTTTCAGATGAATCACCTAAGTTATAATTACTGTTCCTAATTGCACTCCTGGGAGCTTTGTTTATTGAGGATTAGGGTAGGAGCCCTGCAGTGGGGCTGGCACCGAGCGGCTCCCGGCGCTGCGGCTCCATCTGCCGGTCCCGACTGTCCCCATCAGCCCCGGGCTGCGGCAGCTTCTCGGTTATCTCCGCGCGTCTCCTTTTACCAAAATGTGTTACGGTGTATTGGATGGAAGGGAATTCAGCACGGATCTCTTCTCCTGCTACGCTTTCGGCCAGCAGAGGTACTCAGATCCCTGAAAGACCACTGGAATTTGGTGATAACACAGCAGTTTTTCATCTTAGGATCTTTAGGCTATATTGCACCTTAAACACCCTCTTCACTTTGCCAACCCTAAACCATTCACAAGCCATGTCTGGTCCTTCAGAATAATGAGATTCTACAAGTGCTGGATTTTTATCTTGGAGTCTTCAGACTTTCTAAGTCTGCCATGACCACAATGGCTCTCTGTCCCTTAATGGCAGCAGAAGCATATCCCGGCAGCACCTCACTCTAGCAGCAGGATCCTTAAGAGAAATAGCAAATGACACAAGGCCAAGGAATTTGTAATACCATTTGTTTCAAAGGTCAGCTCTATTTAGTGCTGAGGGAAAATTCTGCTCTTACTTCCATTAGTGAAATTCCTTGCTGGCGACTGGAAGTTGCATTTATATAACTAAAAGAACAATTTGGCCTCTTGTTCACCATTAAATTTCGCTCTGAGGTAACGATGTCTTTTTCTAAGAACATTTGCTCCAGCTAAAACTCAGCCTTGTTGTTTGACAACTTCATTATTGCATATATTTAATTTTTATTATAGGTCAGGAGCTGGACATTGGATTTGGTCCAGGAACAGCTGCCACTGCTGTGGGTAAGTCAGGCATGTCTCAGGACTCAGATGACACCTCTGTCCAAGTCCTTCTCCTTTCTGTCCCCCAGCTCATCCAGGGTCCATGGCAATTGGAGCCAGGGAACAGAGGTAGAGGAGAGCCACTCCTGCCCTTCTCCCAACTCTTAAAGCTGATACCAAGTTAGACAGTGGACCTGAAAACAATTTCCCTTCTCCTCTGCTCCTGAATTTTGGGTTAAAGCATCTGGTGATGATTCATCTTGCCTCTTATTCCAACAGCCCAAAGCTCTAAGCTGGCCCTACAGGTTCCCCAGGGCTTTAGATCCCAGACCAAGGTATTCAGAGTTTGAAAAACAGGTATATTATAGAGCTAAGCGCTGGATTCAATGCCAGATTTTATACAGCAAACAACTGTAGGCAAGTACTAAGGTTGTATTCTCCTTTTCTAACTGGCAGGTCTCCCACCCCATTTCCCCATTTGCTGTATCTTATCTTGGTGTAACCACTTTAAGCCCATCCACGCCTTCTTGTGCTACTCAACAGGGAATCATATTCCAATACACCACGTTGGGGTTTGGGTTATTCAGCCTGTTTAGATCATTCTGCAGTTCCCTTCTTTCTTTCCAAAACCAGGTAAGAGGCAGGAAGAAGAAAAAATGCTTTTTGAGGATTTACTGTGGCATTGAGCTGTAACCAAGATGGGGAGTTCACACTGACCCAGGTGTCTGGAAATACTCCCAGGCCATGCAATTTGCGAAGCGTAAGACCTCTGATATCATTAATTATATTATTAATTTACATTAAAGTATGTTTTCCACTTTAAAAGGAATTATAAATTAAAATGGCTGTGATCCTTGTGTGGGAAAAACAAGAATAAGCAAAGTGTTTACAGAAATTAAAACCCTTTTTGCATCATTAGTTTGGTAAAGCTTATCGAACCCAAAACACCACCTGTCACAAAGTAATGTTAAAAGCCAGGCATTGGTGGGCACTGCCAGCAGTGCTGCCCGAGCCCATAATCAGTTCACCAGGAAGTCTCAGCACCTTTGTACAGGGTCATGGGGCTGTGGGAGGTCCCAGCTCTTCAGCAGGAGGGCAGAACCTTTAAGGTCCCTTCCAATCCAGTCTATTCTATGATACTATGATGTTTTTCTCTGCAAGGGAAGTAGAGCATTTCTCTGGCCTTGTTCTGATCTGCTGTTTATTTTGCCACACCACTGGTCCAGTGACATAGGCCACACCTTGCTGAGATGAACAGGAAAAGGTGTTCAGATGAGATTAAAATCTCCAGTCGTTCCTTTAAGATTACTAGTAATGGTGCAATCATAATCAAACTCTGTAGGGATCCATAGAGCTCAGTCACAGAATCCCAGAATTGTTAGGGTTGGAATGCACCTCCGGAGATCATCTAGTCCAAGCCTCCTGCCAACGTAGGGTCACCTCAAGCAGGTGACACAGGGATGCAACTAGCTGAGTTTTGAATGTCTCCAGAGCAGGAGACTCCACATCCTCCCTGGGCAGTCTGCTCCAGTGCTCCACCACCCTCAGTGGAAAGTTCTTCCTCATGTTGAGGCAAAACTTCTTGTATTTTAGTTTATGGCCACTGCTCCTCGTCCTGTCACTGGGCACCACTGAAAAGAATCTGGCACTCTTGGCACCCACCTTTGGGATATTTATATCACAAAATCACAGAACATTCTGAGTTGGAAGGGACCCACAAGGATCATGACATGCATAAGAGCCTCTCTGGAGACAGGCACAGTAAGTCTGGACATGTATATGAATATTTTGTCCATAATCTCCAGAATCCTCACAGATATTTGCAATAACCCTATGGCAAGAAAGGTGTTAAAACCACACCTAGGCATAATCATGTTTGATCAGTGGGTTCCCTTGAACAGCTTGACAGGTTAGTTGCCAAAACTTAGCTCAGATTTCTGAACTGAAAGGTGTTATGTCCTGGCAGGTTTAAGGCAGGTAATATTTTACCAGCACCAAGAATTTAGGGCTCAAACATGCTGTATAGGAGGGAGCAGCTGAAACTTGCAGATTCCTGAGGATCTGCTTCCTCTCTTAAAACACAGGAGGTAGATCAACACCTCAAACAGAAACTCCATGTAGCCTATTTATCACCGGACAATCAAAATTTGTTAAAACACCCACCCAGAAACTATGATGTTTGATATAGGAAAACCAGTTTGGCACGTTAAACCTCCATTTGACTCATAACTCTCCACATTCTATATTTTAACCCTATGTAACCAACTGCCAGAGTAATACCACCAGGACAGAGACAGGAGTGGGACAGATCACACACCATCAGCATTATGCTGCTTCCTTCCAGCCCACAGTGGGTAGCAGTAGGGGCTCCTGGGCAAGGCATGGAGAAACTCACCTGAGAAACCAGGTTTCCTTTTACTGCTCCACCACAGATCTCCTGTGAGAGGCCTTCAGCAAGTAAGTTGTTGTTTGGTGTCTCTCACTTTCCCACCTGTGAAATGGGAATAGCACTTCCCCCCTTTCCAGGAGCACCTTGAGGATAAATACTGTCAATTCTGAGCTGGTCATATTCTAAGGGTATCTAGATAAACACCATCATTGACCAAGAGAAACTTAAGCCAGTGAGAGAAAGGGGTATAGTCATGCTGAACTCGACTTCTTAAAAAAAAAATTAAGGGCTTTCCATTGCTGTTTACTGACTTCAGTACCTCAGATTTGTTTTTCTTCCGCTGATTTTCTCTGTGTTTCAACAAGGCTAATGTGTCATGACCAATTGTACAAAATACAGCTAAGAAAGAAATACAACATGCTCTCATTTTCAAGTTTTTCTTTTTGTAAGATTGAAAAGAGCAATGTTCTATTTGCATCTCAGTCTGAGAACTAGTTCACTGTTATCCACAGACAAAACCCTGGGAAGCCTTTCTGTATGACTGGGGCAGCCTGGCAGAGGAACGTGAAAGGCATCAGGACATTTGCTCAGAGACTGATTTCACAGTATCTAAACAAAAATGGAACAAACAAGCTATCAGAATTTTAAGCTCTCTTAGCATTATTTTTTCAAATTCAGATGGAGAAATTACGAAGGTCAACATTTTTTAAAGTTATAAAGCTAATGCAAAAATACAATGATTAGAGGAAGTGCAATGGGAGTCAGCATTGTCACCTTGTTTTGGAAGCAAAAGACAAAGAAGAGCTGGTTTAGTGATTATCCAGTGCTTTTTCTTTAATTTTTATGAAGGGCACAGATTTGTGTGATCATTGGTTCTGCCTCTCTCACCTTTTACAGCTGTGTTTTACAGCTGTATTTTAAGGCAGCATTTTACATAGCATAACTTTACTCACATCAGGAGTTATAACCAATGTACACAGCACAGAAATCATGAGAATCTGAACAGACTGATCTTTGCAGATCAATAATCACTGCAGGACTTGTATAATTTTTGATTATTTCCAGACATTCAGCAAGGAAGAAGCAGAGTCTGGACTCTGCTCTGTGAAGCACTTGCTGTGCATATTTTCTGACAAAATTCTAATAAAATTTGAGCTTTCTAAAATCTTCACTTTCACTTCTCTTTAGCAAAATGCAATAAACTGCTGCTTATCTCTCCACCCTTTGAAGGAAAGTCTCCTTTGAGGCTCCTCCTTATTTACCAGCAGCTACCACACAGTCCTATCCAAAACACCTAGAAATATTTTCCAAGAGTATGGGACACTGCTGCACTGCAACTTCATATCAAATAGAGATGTTGATGAAAACACTATTTAGCATCTGTGGTCTTCTTCCTTTCACCTTAAATTAATTGAGATAATCTACCTCCCTACGTTCCCTCCCATGCCTTCCATTCTTTGGAAGGTCTAAGCTTGCATTCTTCAAGGTCATAGGCTTGGGGGAATTTTTGTACAAGGAAGAGTGAGACTTATTAGAACCAGCTTGCATGTATTCCCTATAATACCTATCACAAGGATTAAGAATTATTCCCATATCAGTATCTGCATACAGACATTCAGCAACCACATACCATTTCTGAGTCACACCTATCTTTTTAGCTCCCAGTACAAAGTAATAGCAAATTAATTACTGACTTTTCTTTTTTTGAAAGAATGTAGCTGCATGTTCTGGTGTGTCTTTCCTTAGATCTTCCTCAAAGTGCAGTGCATACTAACAGAAAAATTCCATTCTTTCACTCCGTTTTAGCTCTTAAAGTCATTCTTCATTACTGTAGTTTTTACCTTTATCTCTTCTCTGTCCTTTGTTTGCCTTTGATACTTAAGAGGGAAAAGTTCAGTCTTTCCTCACTGTGCAAACAGTTTCCATACTACACTAACCACACTCTGCTATCTGGACTTCTACAAGTAGATTGGCAGGCTTGAGTAGCACCCATCAATCACGACTTTTACAGCTCAGGTTTGAACTTGTAGGTTAGATATCAATGCTGACGAAACTTGGGAAGCTTTTTAATTGACACCACGTGTGGGATTCATACTCTGTAGGTTTAAATAGTCCAAACATTAAGATCTGCTCTCCATCACCCCAGCTGGCTGCCAAGACCATAGCTGTGGCATGCAGAGACTGTGGTGAGCAGTGCAGAGCCAGGTTGCAGGATACAGGAGAAACACACCAAAAATCAGCATCCATTTGAAATGTTGTTGTAGCTGACCTTACTATTCTCACTAATAGTCATGCAGTGTCACATGGCAAAACAGCTGTGAAACTACATATATATATATGAAACCAGCCCCAATGGAATTGTGCCTTCTCAAGAAATCTTAGCCTCAATTTTGTATGTCTAGTGTCAGTGAGTCAAAGTTGCAAGGTAGTTTTTTGACTTTCCAAGGACAAAGTTATTCACCAGACTACTGCCAAAAATATATTAAGTAACTTTAATGCTGCTTAGCATAAGTCTTTGTTATATACTTTCATCCATATACTCCAGTGTAAAGGTATTTTTTACAATATGAAGTATTTTTAAAAGTATATGGCTCTAGATAAAATGTTCACAAAAAGTCTCAATACAATTAGAGAATTAGGAAAAAAAAATCAGACAAGAGTACAAAATCTTTGGAAGAAAAAAAGATTCAGAAAACATATAAAGGCAAACATCCCACTGCAGTAATTCTGGATGATCACATGGTTCTGTAGCCAGAAGAGCTGCCACTCAGTGCCGTTTCACCCATAAGAACCTGTCCTGGGTCAGCAGGGACTGCAGGGCACTGCTGAGGGTGGCTGCCTCTCAGAGATTTCTGTACTTAACAAGTTTGATAAAGCAACTTCCACGGCAGATAGCGTTGTTGGCTCAAGGAGAATGAGTAGGCCTGGGAATGAAAGAAATCCTGCCTTCCCTTACCCAACCACTGCTAGTCTCTGCAGAATATTCAGGTGCACTGGCAGGATGTAGTCAACAAGCTGTTTTACAAATGACAGGGAGATTTTATTCTCTCAGGTTCTATTTGGCACTAGTCACAACAGCAAAAATTATTTGCCAGCATTATAAAAAAAATTTTTACCATCCGCAAAAGGACATGAGCGTCAGGGAGCAGAGCACAACCTTATCATTTAGTTTTGCTAAATCAATTATCTATATATAATATTGCATGTCATTATACAACAGGATATTCAAGAAAGGCTCAATTAAACTTCATTTGTGCGAAAAGCAAACTCCATAGTGGTCGGACTGCTTTGCATTCCACTGCTTTCAGAAAGATGTTGCACAGGCATCTCTCCAAATAAAAACACCTTTACAACACTGCAGGTTTAGAATGCAGAAAATGACACACTGCAAGAATTGAGGTCAGACATTATTCACCATTTGGTAACATTCCATTCAAATGATATTGACTCACATAACACCTAACAAATGCAGCACTTTAAGTAACAAAAACAAATCTCTAAGAAGTAAAACAGTGCAAATATTCCTGTTAAACAAAAATACACCATGTATATACACACAACACAAATGCACTGTTTTGTTTTGCAGTATAAATAGATCTGATAAATAGTTCCTAAAACTAAAGAACTACTACTGATTGACAGTCCCAAACGGTTTTCATCTAGTATGGAACATAATAAGCTTCAAGGATCAGATGACCATAGACAGATATGGCAGATACAAAAGAGTACCAAAAGATTTCACTGCACAGTTATTTAAAATATATTCTCTGTACATCAAAGTTAATAATATATATATACTAAGTTGGTATCTCAAAGTCAGCTCTGATCATGCAAAGAGCAGCACACAGAACATCCATGACTCTACAAGGAGCCTCAAGGCTGGACCTGTGTGGAGAGCACCGTAACGCTGCAAGACACTTAAGGCCCAATCTCAGGAATTAACAAGGGGGGAAGCTTTTTAGCTGCCTATGCAGTCAACATCTTGGCTTAGTTTCCATTTTCTTCCTCTACTGATGTAGCACTAGAGTTCTGCTGTCTGCTAATGACATGTCTGTTTATCCCTGAACTCCCTAATACCACACAATTAGTACACTTATAATGCATACACAATAAAAGTAAATATTAGAAAGGGAAGAGATGGAAACTTGTTAAGGAAATCCTAATTAGGGGTTATTTGCATTTAAAACAGATTTTAAGCAGAAATAAAGTCTTTTTGGAATTAGATTACAGTAAAACAGACAAGTAGCACTTAATTTGATCTGAAGTGGAACACATGGGTGTTAACCTCTCTTCAACTGTTATTTAGCCTCCATCTCCTTAATGCCAGGGCTGTGCTGAAACCGTAACAAACAGCTGTTGCAAAGGCAAAAATCTAGAGAAGAAGCAGGGGAAAAAAAGAAGAAAAAAGGAAAACGTAAATCATACATTATAATGTTCTACTATTTTTTTCCATTCTAAATGAATATAGGGACACAAATGATTCAAAAGTTATCCCCTTCCAACCAAAACACTTAAGGTAAAGATAGGTTTGGGATCCTCTGAAGTTTCTTCAGGAACTTCTCTATTATAACCCCATTTTAATACTACCCCATGCAACTACTTTTCACTTGCTTGCTTCAGAAGACATTTTGAAATAGAATATTAAATAGAATTTCTTCAAAGTTATGGTACAAAGTAAACACGTGTACATACACTGTGTATTTCAGTTTTCTATTATCTAGACTGATCAAACATTAATCTCATATTTGTTTCAAAGTGTCTTTATCAGCAAACATCCAAGAAGACATCCCTCTAAATAGCAGAGCTCTTTTACTTGCAGAAATACAGAAACAACTCCAAGTCTGGCCACCTTGACCAGATATCCAGCCATTAGAACAACTTCCTGAACAATAACAGGAAGTTGCTCTTGCTCAAGAACTGAATTGGATAGATTTGAACTGAAGGTCATGTCACAATGAAATTGAATACATAATGATGGGTTATCTCTCTTTGAACATACAAATTCAATCATAACAACCTATTCCTTGCTTTCCATACAAGTCTTAATTTGACAGTTAAAGTTTTGAATAGATGCTACACCACAGAAATACCATCTGTAAAAAATTAACTTATATATTTTTAATCATAGTATATGAAAGTAATTTTAAAAGACAGAATGTTAGCAACTTTTTATAATTTTTTTGTTATGTAGCTTACAGGACTGTTTTAATGAAGTATTTCAAAGGATTAAATTTTTTTTTTATGTTCTGACGTTCTAAATATACACTTCTGCAAAAAAGTAAAAAGACACTGAAGACTACAGTTATCTGATTTACCATTTTCAAGCATCTCTTAATTGAAGATACTGAGGCAAGTTACAGAAGAGTCTCCTCCCTTATCTTGACAGGGATTTGAGGGGTTTGAAGAACTGAATTTTTCCTTTAAAAAGTAGTATGGAAGGAGGAAATGGTCTCTTGGAGTACCCACTATCCTGCTGTCAGACAGAATGACTTAAGTGACCATAATTTCAGTGGGATCTGAACACACTAAACTAGGATTGAAGGGGTACGCTTAAGGGTAGAATTTGAGATACCTGCTTAGTATAAAGATCTGCCTTAGTTCAGGCACAGCTATGAGACACCCCCTCTGTCCTTGTGCCACATGGCCACACAGATCAGATGTACTTGTGTGTTACTGGGAGGTGGGTAATGGTGAAGAACTCCACATTTGGAGACTGACATGACCACTTCACCTCTTCAAAGTGTCCATCTGTTTTTATCTTAAGATGAACTAAAGGTGTTTACTACACAAAATTGACGGTGTACTTTTAAGGACAACAGACATCCACAGAAGGTTTTAGAAGTTTAATAAATATATATTGTTCCCTGAGGTATGCAAGACCCTCTGGATGGAACAAAAAATAAGAGCATTAGTTTCAGTTCTTTAAGCTAAGCCTACATGGTATACCTATACTTGCCTCTGAGGAGTCCAGCCAGGGAGAAACCTAGAGCCTGGTATATTTTCTGATTTGGCTATGCACACCTACATTAGCAGATACAGGGATTCAGTGATGATGCAACCACAGTAGGAAAAATGCTTTCTGAACTTAGACTATCAAGAAAAGCAATCTAATAATTGCCATAGGAGACAATATGGCCCTGACACGTAACTTTTATGTCTGATTTAATAAGTACATATGTGGATCTTCACAAAGATCTAGTCCAAGTTTTATTTCTCCAAGGCATGTTCAGGACTATCTAAATGGTATTAAAAAAAAGACAACTGAAAATTTGAGCACAGGCATGAAATTTATACCTCGTCCTTTGATGAAGCCTCAGTTATTATTTTTTCTTCAAATAATCAACACTGTTTTTACAAATTACCATGTCTAAAAAATATACACTGCAGTGATCATCTACTTAAAACACTATGGTGAAGAGTAGCAACTCTACACTGCAGTGAAGAGTAGATATCCCATTAGCTTATACCAATAGTTTTTGCATGTTTCTATTAGACACTATTTGCTGCTCTCAAAGACAATCCTTTCTCTCACAGCTCCTCTTTCTATTCCAGCTGGCTGTTAAGTTCCCAAGTTGAATGGCTGGCTACAAGGACTTACAACAGATTTCTGTTCCCCTGATACAAATACACAAAAATACATACCGAAGCTGCTATGCTTATGTTATATTCATGACCAGTTAGAATCCTCTCTTGTGCGGTGGAATTGAATTTGCGGGGAAAGTGATGCAGAGATGTAGTTGCTGCTTGGAGTAGAAAAGCTCCAAAATAAAAGACAAAAGTAGCTCCATGGAAAATAAAATCCTAAAAAGCAAATAACAGAATCAGTCTGGGCTGCAATCCATACGTAATTCTTCTCATCTCAGTACGAACGAAATCCAACACTGAAACATGAAACGAGCACTGATAACAATAACTTTAGATAAGCTGTGTTAAATCCATGCGAGAGCTTAACCTGAACATGTTTTCACAGCTGCTTGTACTTATAAGCAACTCACTAACATTATTTGTGATAAAGGGCAGCTCTCTCTCTCCCCAAACCTTATATTCTTTCAAATTAGGAGGCACGTGCTCATCTTTATGTACACATGCTGACCTCTCAGATCACTTTAAAGCTACTAGAGCTTACAGAAGTCTCTCTTCATACAGCTTAGATAAAAAAGAAGGGACATACAGGCCAACTTTATCCCATTTCAAGCAGTACAATATGATCTTGCAGTCCCCCACATCCCTTCTTAGCTATAAACAGAGCTCAAAAATACGCCTCCTCCATGCCTAAATTTTGCTTCTGTGAAAGCCCAGAAACATCTCAGCCTTGACACAGATGAAATTTACTTCTCAACATCAGAACATAAGAACAGAGGCATTTCCTCAACTCACTCTGACTTGGCTCTACCCAATAGTCAATAATCTAAAAGTTCTTCCTGATACTGTGTCTGACAATAAAATGCCTGAGACTTGAGAGGGCAGGTGTTAGGATTTACATTAAATATGCTTCTCTCTTAGACCTCTCTAGGCAATTCCCTCCTCTGTGGTGAATGCTAACTGATCAAAATGTTTAAACATCTAACTTTCATTTCAGTGTTCTATTACTGACATACATGAAAAAGGTCTGATGCTCAAGTATCTTTGCAGGTTCCATTTCAGAGTCCAGTGTTCCAGCAGCAAGATCTAAGACATGTTCCAGTACAGTTTTAAAACATCTAAAATATTCTTCCAACATCTCCTGTTGTTGAGTCCGAAAATTGCACTGACATTTGCACTGCACTCAATTCCTGAGTCCACACAACATGTACTTTGTGCCTATACCTATGCAGGTCTGCAAAAGCCACACAATTTTTAAAATACACACAAGCGTACCTATACTTTTTGATGATATCCACGACATCATCAAAAGCATATCTCCAGCATAATGAATTCTTTATGAACTTTAACTTCACTTGAGTGCAATGGACGACCAGCATGCCCAGTGGGTACACTATGTGTGCCCAGCACAGCAGCAGACAGCATTTATATGCACTAGAAATTACTGTGTGACATCCTTACCTACTGTCTGCCTGATATCAAAGTGAGAATGTGCTGCATTTCCCTGTTTAGAAACATGCAGTTTCTTGGCAGATGGGAGATTTTCTTTTTATTGCAAGAATTTTCTTTTCAAACCCATGACCTCTTCCATATCTGATAGCAGCTAAAGTCACTTATCACACCCTTGCCAGTTGTGATAAGTTACAATATAAGCCGCTACTACAGTTCCCCATTCCACTTAGATCAGGACTGACTGCATACAAGCGAGATATTTTTCAGAAGACAAACTCTTTAATTTCCTTCATTCTCCTGCCAAAACCTCTAATTTCCTTCTCCTGGAAGCAATTACAGTGAAGCTATGTAGCATCAGTAAGGCTTCATGTTCACATGGTTATGGTTTCTGTGACCAAAAACCCCAAGGTCTTATGAGGGAGAGTTTTTGGTTTTGAGTAATTGTCAGCATGGTGCCTAACTCTCCCTTGCCTCCACACTTGTATAATCATTGGAACCTCATACACAGTGTTTGTAAAATACTAACAGATCTGCATGATAATTTAGTTCACATCTAATTTTGTAAATGAGTATGTTGTGAGTCAGGCTGTAAAGGACAGTACTGGTCATACCATCTGGCTTAATACAGTGATGTACTGAGTGATGTGGCTCCATAAGGTCCATCTTTTCCACTGTACAGCATCTTATTTTTTAAATATCTTTATTAGCATTGATGGATATATCCTTTACATTACTAATGCAGAGCTGCATTTACCATAACAAAAATAGTTCTACTGTTTCCAGTAATTAATTATTTATTTGCAAAAGAAGGTAAAAAAAAATCTTGTGAAGTGCTGCCAAAGAGTTTAGTGCCAACAAGTTACAGAACATCTGGATACTTGAAAATAGCGGTCAAATGATCTATCTAGTCTTATTTTTATTGAAAGCTGGAAGGGGCTGGGTTTTAGTTACCAAGTTAGAGATAAAATCATTCTTTCTGCATTTATTTAAGATGCTGACTGAGTTACGACGGCTTTTCAGATGAAGCTACAGATACAGCTTTTATACAAGTTTTGTAGCTATTTCCTGACATAGTTTTCCAGTAACTATATGCAAGAGGACAAAATTAACAGTACAACAAATCATTGCCAGTATCAAGTAGCCAATGTGAAACACACACACAATTGTCATATGATGAAATTTGTATAGCATTTTCAATCTATAGAAGGCTTTATCCTTACCTAGCAACCCTTAAATAGATGCATGATTGTAAACTGGCAAACAGTTTCAATGAAACCCAGGACACTATTAATTTACTTCAGTTATGCACATGCTCAAGGGCTTTGTTGCATCATAATTTGTGAGGATGTTGCAGCATAAATCCCTGTAAAGGTCTCTGTGATCGTAACTCATTATTAGCCTAATTACTGCCTGTATTGTGCTGGAAAGCTGATGCTGTATGTATGTGTACTCACTGTTAAAGTGCTAATGTTTGTTTTTAGTAGAATCCAGTCTGTTATCACTGATAGGCTTTGAAGTTATCTGAGCTCCAAACTCATGACGCTCTATGATTTGCTTTAAAGACCTTTTGTTTTAAGGGACTGTCCATGAATAACCTGAACAGATTCCACAGATGTGGATACTGAAGCACGCAATTCCAGCTGTGATCAAGGAAAGTGTCAACAGGAAAACTAAGCCATGTAGGAGGAAGGTGAAGGTGATCAGCAATTACAGACACTTCACACTAAACATTTTAGTGTTTTAGAAGTTGCAGTCCTTTTAGATTTATTTGAAAACTTCCATTCTGATCAGAGTTTTGCCATCCCACTTTCAGTAATAGAAGAGAAAGTGTGATATCATCTCATGCTCAACTATTTGAGTACTAAAAACTCAAAGTAAAGAACAGTTAATTACAAAAAAGGAACCCACAAATCAGCAGTCAATAACCTGAGGTATCCATAAGCTCAGCAAAAACAGAGCAAACCACTTCCCTTTTTTAATAGGAAGGTACAGTCTGTGAGAACTGCTGGCACAAGCCACAACAATCAATTCCAGCAAGAATCAAATTTTGTCTTCACAGTGAGGAAAAGTTGGGCAGAGTATAATTATATCTGTAGTCTCACCAGGCAAATGTTAAGTCTCCTAGTAAGAAGCTTTATCATCCTGCAGGTTATTCTGTCTTTGACCACCTAAGGTCTAACAGTGATTTAGCATTGCTGCCTTAGTTTTAAGGAATCAACCCAAGTCACCCATAGACTTTCTTAGGAACTGGAGGGGACCTTCTGGGTGCTAAAGTCCAGTCTGTGGTATCTGTGATGGTATCTATGATTGGAAAAACAACAGACCACAGCAGGCCTCACTCCCAGAGAAGCGAGACCAGCCACAGGGATCTGCTGCCTTCAAGTCCAAGGGAAGAGAACAGGGGAGACTCTCCTCTCTCCTTCTTCTTGCTTACGTAAAAAACAGGATGGAATACAGGGAATGGCCACTTCCCTAGTTTCGACCTGGTTACCAAGGAAGGCCTATATCAAACTACCACAGTATCTCAGTCAAGCCCATCACACAGAACGTTCACAAATCCATCCCTTCCTTTACAATATTAGATGTATCTTTCTACGTGCCATTATTTACAGGGTGTTACTACTACTTCTATAATAGCCAGAAAGTATTTTCTGATTTCCAGTCCCCAATAATTTCTGGCCATTTAAACCAATTTGTTGTCATGCCTTGTTAAACTAGTCCTCTTCCTGCTGCTCATACATTTTTTGTGCTCATAGAGGACAAGTATACTCCAAGTAGTTTTGAAAGCTCCTTCAGCCTCCATCATAAAACAGGTCCTGTATTTCCTCTGTCATCTTTGTAACCCTACTCTTTTTCCAGTTTTGAATTCCTCCATTTTGAAAAACTTTCCGCTGATACAGAAGTCCAGCCATTAAGACTTCGGATCAGTACTTCTCATTACATCATTTTCAGTTTATAAAACAAAGGGAATCCTTAAATAAAGAAAAAAATCTTACCGCCTGGTTCCAGTTGAGAGCAATTCTATTTGCATAGCCGAAGAGGAACACAGAGAGGAACACAATGGACAGGAACCATGCAGTCACTGCTACAAACATGACCCATCCCTGCAGCAGCGGCAGTGGAACTCGGGTAGAAGCAACCAAAATCCAGACTAGTGTTCCGAACAGCTGCAAGGGAAGGAATACAGAGAATTAACTGAGTGATAACTTTCATTCAGTCCTTTCTGCCTAAGAACTGATATCACACATTACACATCATCAGATTACTCTTAGGAACCAAGAGGAAACACTTCCAAAGTACTCAGAGAGCCAAGTCCTCTTCTCAGAAATTATAGGCACTAAGTGGTGGTAAGACAAAGCCACTCTGAAATTCTTTACAGTTCTTAAAATAGTCTTGAAAATGGGATATACGAACCCAGGTGACTTGTGTGCTGCTACTGAAAATTTTACCGTTACTCTCACTTTGAGGAAAATATAAGAAATGTGAAGCAAATCTATCTATATATACTAAAATTGTCACGAGAAAAATGTACTTCAGATTTTGATTCAATCTCATACTATTTAATTTAGTACTCCTAATCAGATGAGATACAGAAAAGATGAAACTACTTCTCTTTTTCAATGTATGTGTAATAATAAACTGAAAGAGAACACATTAAGCAATAAAGTGAAGGAGAAGACTAGAATATACAATAAGGCATGTTGTAAACTACGTTGTAAAGATTATACAGCTTTCCAGAATCATCATAAGTTGAGGAAGAATGCCAATTTTCATTTCAGCATACTGATCACAGAGAAAGAGTGAGAGGAACATTGTGCTATGATGGACTGATGGAGAATTTATGTACTTTAAGACTTCTTTGGTTTAATCAACTCTTGCTGTAAGGAAGGGTACTATTTCTTCCTGCAAATTCTGCCTCTTAATAAAAAGGGATAAATGGAGTGAATCATAATTGTCATCTGAAGTATGTTCATTTATTACAGAAAGATTTAACTTCATAATCCAACCTGCTAAATAGTGACAACTACAATCAATATCCAAGCAAGTTACTTCTGTCCTGTTTAAATTCTACAGACTTCCTGGTTGTAAGTCAGAGGTTACATTTTCAGGTTCAGAGAACTTTCTTTTGTATCAAGGTTGGATGAGAGACACGTTTTAAAAAATGCCTCCTATAAAATTAATTGGTTCCTCCCTCAGTTACTTTGCAGCAGCACATATGTAAAGATTCATTGCAAGTCTCAGTTCAAAGCTCCCAAGGGTTTATGTATTAGTATTCAAGTTGTTCTCTAGGGTTCCTTTTTTAGCTGCTGTGAAGAAGAAAACTTTCTCTGGTTTCACAAGACTGCAGGTGCAAGTCTGTTACTCAGTGACCAGATAGTGATGGGCAGTGAGGAAGCAGAAGGGATATCAGAAAGTGTCTGTTAAACAAAAAAAGAGACACGTGAAATGTTTTCAGTATTTTGAATATGCAAACTTGCAGGGTTCTTTAAAAATAAATTTAGAAATGTACTGTAGAGACTGCTAATCTCGGCGCCCACTATTGTGCTATTTCCCTCACACCACACCTGTCCACTTCAGCTCAGCTGTCAGATATACAATAGGTGGGCCAACCTAATTAACCTTTTGTTCCTACTGACTCAGGGCCTGATTTAGTGCCCGGACTTGTGTTTTGAAGTCCTTGCTCAGGTAGAGTTTTACAGCTTGCAGGGCGGGCAGGGACCCAGCTCACAGGCAGGGACCCAGCTCACAGGCAGGGACCCAGCTCACAGGCAGGGACCCAGCTCACAGGCAGCATTCTGGTCTGACCCCAAGAAAAAAAAAAAAGAGGGAAAAAAAAAATCAGTTCTACCGAGTTTGGTTCCCCCCCCCTCCTTCCTCTTACTAGTCAATACGAGGGCACTGCAGAGCCTCATGCACGGCCTTAGCTCAAAGGTCTCAGTCCTGTGTACACCAGTGAGGACTTACACATACATGACATTAAACACACTTGTAGGAGTCTGCACGGGACCAGCAACACGCGCGCAGGAAAAATCTGGTGTAACTCTCCACGGTGCGTTTTTGGGTCTGGGTCACGGAGTGGCTTAAAGTCCTCGACAGCTCAAACAACCCCGCGAAAACCACCTCGGCGGGGCTGCGGTGAGCAGAACCCGCCGGCGCCGAATCCCGCTCCCCCCCGGCCCGGCCCGGCCCGGCCCCCGCACCTGCCCCGCTCACAAAATGGCAGGTGAGGAGCCGCGGCTCGGCCGCCCCCGGGGAACGCGGGGGCAGCGGGCGCGGAGGGCAGGGAAGAGCGCGGGAAGGCGGTGGCCGCTCCCCCCCTCCCCGAACTTCCCCGCGCACTCACGATCTCCAGGAAAATGACGGCTCCCGAGAAGGTGCGCAGGATCTCCAGGCCGGAGGGCAGAGTGACCTGGGCAGGCGGGAAGTAGGGAGCGGGGTTGGGAGGCGGCGGCATGGACGAGGCTGCCCTGGGCAACATGCTGCGGCGGCGGCGGCGGGTGCGGGGCCGAGCGCGGCGGGGCCGCCCGAGCCGCGGCCAGGTGGGCGAGGGGGCGGGGGCGGAGGCGGGGGCGGAGGCGGGGGCAGGTGAGGGCGGGCCGGGCCGCGCCTCCTCTCGCTCCCCGCCCGGCCCGGGCCTGCACCGCCCCGCCTCGCCCGGGGCTGGCAGGGTGGCCCCGCCGAGCCGAGCACGCGAGCGAGGGCCGGACCGTGCCCGCCCGCTGCTTGTCCGGCTTCCCCGGGAGCGCAGCGCTCCGCATTCGCAAGCCCTGAATCAGTCCGTGATTTCCTAATGCCAGTTTGCAAAAGGTTGTTATTTACCTTCTGGTTACAGATACTTCGGGCTTCGAAATTACGAGGTTGCACTTTTTATTTTTTATTTTTTTATTTATTTTATTTTTATTTTTTAGAAATAGGAACTTTGCCCATTCAAAATACTGAAAACATTTCACGTGTATCTTCTTATCGTCCAGTCTGGCTCAACCACGCAGAGCTGCCCAAAAGTAATAGAAAATGTTTGTTTGTAAAAGTTTTGGGTAGGTAAGGGTCTAGAAAGGCACATATTCACCAGACCACTTATAATGCATTTTTTTCTTATGCTTCTTTATATAAACATTTTCCCCAGATGAAGGATGTGGCACTATGCAGCAGTTTTGTTATTTCTCCCAGACTGGTTTAGGATGAGGTGTCCTGACTATGGGATGACTGAGCACTGTTTCACCCAATTGTTAAACCATGTAGTCTTTCTGGGTGTTTATCCGCAACACATACTGCTGCAATTTTAAAGATTACATTTTAAGAAGGTTTCGTTCAAGTGTAGCAGCTGCTCTGGAAGTTGAACTAGCTCAGATGTTAGGACTATATTCCTTTATGTTTAGATGCATGATGTTTCTGGGATGTGCCTTTGTTATGGCAAGAAATGCCACAGCCTGATGCCTGTCTTCCCCACCCCAATCCAAGCTCTAGGTGGAGAGCAGTTGGCTCCAGTAATCATGACTCATCGATGCTTCTACCATAACTAGTACATAAATAGGTTTATGATGCTTTTAAAATGCAGTAAAAGCCGTTTGGCTTTGAAATTGTGGCTTCTAAAGGAGTAAGAAGCAATAGTTTGCATTCCTTATTGTACTCTCTTTGTGCCTATTATAGCTGGATGCCTCTTGCACTCTTAAGTAGGAGTTGTGGGATTGAAACCCCATTAGGCTGAGGAAGGCACTGAGCCCAGCCTTCCCTCTTTTCTAAGTGCTTTACCCCATCAGTTACTCAATGAGATAATATTTCTCCTCTAGACCTATTTTAAAAGTGAACCTTGTGTCCCATCCATTTATCTTCAGGAAAGGACTTAGGCTCTGGAGGTGCATGCCTACAGGACCTGATTTGAGTGTGTTTTGGAAAGGAATGGGATTCAGACTGGTGCCTAAGTGATTAGATGTAGGTGGTTCGTTCCTGGAGTTGCATTATGGAGACCATATGTCTAACTAATTTCACAGTCTGGCCCTAAATCTGTTGAGACTGTCCTGCAGAGGAAGAAATCTGAGTGGGCGGAAAGCTTGGTTGATCAGTTTATGATTCAGAACGAGAACTGTGGTTGTCCTTATCTTATACAAAGGAATTACAAATAACACTTGGTCATAAACATCTCCAGTGTTATTATTCAGCTGTACATTTAATCTGTGTGAACTCCAGCAGCACTGGATTTTACTAATGATTACATACCATGTACATTCACTTTTTCTTGATTATAAATACCATTCCTTTTAGTCTGCACGTTCCTTTTTACACTTCTTTTCTAGAATATTAGTAGGTTTTTACAATAAAGTCTAAATTTCACTGGGAGGTATAGGTATGCTGAGTAGATTTTTGGCAGGGCTTTTTCCTGAATCATAATCATTTAAATGAAACTTCAAAAATTTATAATATTTTTACTATGTTCAGGCAGGATGCACTACAGCACTATAAGGGATTGCTTTTAAACTGATTCATGACTGTTTGAATCTTTAAAGATCTGGATTCTTTAAGGGATTAGTGTCAGGATTGCATTTTTAAATTTCCATGGCAAAAGCACATGTTTGTGTTGGACTGCTTTTTAATAGCATTTTTATGTAACTAATTGCATCTTGGCATGTTACAAGGTAAACTAATGATGCTGCTTCAAGTCCACCAGAGTCAACAAGTAGACAGAGGTATATTGATTCACTGTGCATAGGAAGGTCTGTCTATACAACCATAAGGACTAAAAACTGTTCCTAAATGGCTATACTCTTTCCCCTTCATATTCTTATGCTTATGGCAGACTAACACAAAGTGGGCATTGTCACAGAACTACAAAACCTGTTGCTATCAATTTTAGATTATGAAAAGTAATTGATAATTTAAGTTCCACATGCAGTGATGTAATATGTACTTATATATAGAAATTAAAATATCTGTTTTGGAATACTGTAAGTCTCCTCCCTCAACGATCAACCATTAGAAAAATGCATTAAGGATACGAAAAGTACTTATACAGCAGTCCTATGCAGCAAAATTCAGGCTACCTTTTGTAGTGTGTACCATGACACTTATGGAAAAGCTGAATATTAGTAATGATACTACAGTAACAGGTGAAACTAATGTCAGTGTAAGCATTCATGGTCCTTGACACCTTATCTGATTACGTTATCAGAAGCACTTCAGGAAGAGATGTAATCTCATGTCCCATGCTGCAGTGTGCACAAGGGTGGTCTACCAAAATGGCCAAAGGGATGGAAAAGTAAAAAAAAAACAATAAATGACAGTAGCCCTGTTCTCCTGTGGCTGTGTTTACATACAAACAGATTTCCCCAAGCTAGAGCAGAGCTAAGAAAGTATTAGGATCAGATAGTATTAGGATCTGCTTCTTTATTCCAGGAACTTTCATTTTCTGGAGGAAGTTGCCCCCAAAAGTTGTCTGTTTCTTTTAGATTTGCAAAGCTTCTCTTTCTTAAGGAAGAACACAGACTCTCCTAATCCCATAATTAGTTACATATCAAAAATAGAAAGCCCAAAGCTGATCGTATAAAATGCAGACCGTTTTTTTTTATGGATTAATTAATTTAACATGCTCCGCGAAATTGCATGCAGGATTCTGATCTCATACTGGTACAAACTCTGGAGTCATTCCCCTTTAGCCACTGAAATTATATAGGCACAAAACTGGTTTGCATAAGATGAGTGATAAGGAAACCCTTTCGCGTCATTTGTATAATGTATTTACTCAGTGGTAACAGAACTTGAGGGTCATGGTTGGTCCTATGCATATTATGAATGAGTTTGCAATACCATTACATTGTTGAGGTTTCTTGGGAGGCAGTGCAACAGTTTTTATTTCTAACAGGCAGGGTCAGGCTTGTGAATGCATGGTACCCCTTTTTGCATCATTACACTAAGGGAAAAATAGGTGTTCCAATCTCTCACTTCATCCAGGTAAACTGAGCTTGGGATGTGTGCTGAAGAGGGGAGGCTAATAAATCTGCCACCTGTTTGGCCCACCAGTCCCAGGGATGGCTGGTTACCAAACCAGTCCCTAGAGTAGCTTAAAGCAGTCTCAGAGCTGCTCTAAGCAGTAATTTCTGGCTGGCTCATAGGGCTGCGGTAGTATTCTGGATATGGCCTCTTCCCACAGAAGTGTCTTCTGTGCCCACAGCTTTGGGATGAAAGGCATTGACCTGGCTACTTTGGCTCTCCGCAGTCTCAGGATGCCCTTTAAAGCAGGGAATCCTTAGCTGGATGGTTAAGGGCATTTGAGGGTCCCTTCACATAGTCACCACCAGCTGGGAGTCTGGCATCGAGCCAGGGACCCTCCTGGGTGGAGTAAGCCGGTGTTACTGAGAAGAGACTGAGGTCTCTGACCTGTTCCGATAATGCCGTTTCCATGTTCCTAAGGTTACCATCACCCAATTTGTTTGACTTGGTGGCACTGTTGCTCTCTAGCAGTGTAGTTTAAGTTGCACTCAGAGGGCTGATTCTCTTTAATTTACTTTGAGGAACTCCTTTTAGATGTGTGAGGGTGCAGCAGAGGTAAAAATGCAAAATCTCATCATAGAAGAGAGGAAGATCCTGAACTGGCATGGTGCAGGAGGCGGGGTGTGTAGAGAGGGACATGGCAGAGCAGAGCAAAGTTACCTAATGGGATAATGTCTCAAGAACTCAGTGTGCTGCTCTTGGCATAGGTGACCCAGTAGGAAAAACGTTTTGTGTGGATGATCCCCGGAAGGGAATGTGGAAGTCTCAGAGGTACAAACTGGGAGCATAACATTCTTGTAGATGAGAGATGAGTAAATGGCACTGATTGTTTATGACAGAACTGCCCAGGGAAACCAGCAGACAGATTGCACAGCAGCAATACTTAATGCTTTGGTTTTTTCCCTGTCCCCCTCCAGCGTCACGGTGTAAAAGAGGACCAGTCCAGCCGGTTGCAGAGGAACTCATATTCAGCTGCACAGGCAGGAGGATGTGCTAAGTGCTGCCAGTGCAGGATGCAGTACAGCACCATGCCATTGGTACTGCTTGTAGCGTGGGTCTCTTCTCACTCTGTCATCAGTCAAGGCTTGATGTACTAATCTTTACTCATAATGTGTTGGCCTCTGATCTTATCTGTCATTACTCAGGAGTATGGATCTATTGTTTTGATGAACGAAACTACCAGTACTGACGGGAAGTCACCTTTTTCCTCAGTTGCAGTTTGTTTGCCTTTTGGGGACTGTTTGTTTTATTGAGCAAATTCCTGGCTAAAAATCCAATAGATGGCAAAGGATAATTAGGCAAAAGACAATGGTGACTTTATTTTGCGATGAATGAATTTAGGAAGGAGAAAGAGGGAGACATTAAAATAGAGTTGTATAAAAAAACACTGTAATGGTTTAATATAGCATAAAAATGCTGCTGCAAAAGGAGTGAATGCATAGATTTGAAAGCACTCTGAATTTATTTAGTTGTAAATAAGAAGGATTTATCAGTGTTAAAATGTATACACATAATTAGGACTTATCTAATGACTGTTAGTAGGATGATAAAGAGTTATTTGTATATAAGTATGGACATCTTTAAGGGATATATAATGTATATTTGTAGTTAGTTTCAGTTTGCTTGAAACATCAGGGTCTTACTCTACTGACACGTTGTTATTTACAGTAACTACTGGAGTTATAAGGCTGAGAGGGAGCTCTTCAGCTACTGAATTACTGACAGACCTGTAATCCTTTTACTGACTATGCATCATTTAAAAACTGTCTCCAAGCCTCCAGCCTCCAGGCAGTCAGTGCCTCTGGTGTCCACAGACTTCCTCGTGGTAGTTCAAACTGCACATAAACCAGCGTAACTCAGCTGCTGCCTAAGGATGGGATCACGTTCCCCCAGTCGTGGTTTCCCTCTGCCTCCTTTGCATCAAAGCCAATGAAAATGGGGGTACAGAGGGGTTCAGACCAAGGCAAAGCCATTCCTTGTTTCTTTTTGGTTGATTACGTCTGTGCTGAAATTACTTGATTTCAGTACAAAAGGACAGTTTAAAAATGAACACAAAACTTGTGAATCAGATACGTCACCATATTCTATCTTATTTATGGAACGTACAGTACATGGATGGTTTTTGTCTTTTAAGGTAGATGGAAAGCCATTATTAGGATTTTTCTTTTAGATAAGAAATGCTGATGCAGCTTCTAGAATCCTTCTGGTGGTCTGAGCCATGCTTCTGAATCTTTAGACACTCTACTCCTATGCCCATATTAAGTAAAGGGAAAAAAATAAATTATCACAGTTATTCGTTTGTAGTGGAAGAATATTGGTTTCATTAGGAAAATCAACTTGTTCATAAAAGAGGTATTTGGACGTTCTTATATATAGGTGATTTTAGGGAAAATGCTATCTGGAGTGTATTTTCTTGAGTGAAGTTTACAGTGTTTTATGTCCTGGAGGACTACAAGAGATGAATGGGTCACAATATATTAGCATTTTTCTCATTTTCTTTACTTAGAGTAAACAGAAATACATGCTCTGTAACCTTGAACTTTAGAGTTATGACCTTAATATGAATTTGCCTGTCCTCTGCAATGATAACTCCCACAGGACACTCAGATGTTTTCAGGACATGGATGCGGCTTTTAGAACAGGAACCCTGTTTCTAATGCTCGATCTTCTGATGTCATACTGAGAAATACTTCCTGCTGATGTGCTTACATCCTCTGAAAAACAGCCCTGATACTGATAGCAAGTTCCAAATAGTAGCTGTTTCTGATTCACCAAGTGCTGAAGCTACAGCAGAAGTTAATAGAACACATGAGAACAATATCTTTATTTCATAGAACTACTATGAATATGTTTCTTAGGCCTATCTCAGCCACTTAGTTCCTGCTGAACCCAGGCCAGATTCTTTCACAATGTTTTGGTAAGTTTAAACATTTGATCAAGTAGGTTCTGATTCACAGGGAGGCAAACAGGTTTGATTTTTTTTTTCTTTCCTTTCTTTCATAAATACTAAACCAGTTAAACTGCATTCCTGTTGGCCTGGCGTCCTTCATGAAGAAATAAGTGTTACACACAGAATGTATGCAATTTCTGGATAGAAGACAAAGTGTGGTTCTACTAGCAGATTTAGCTTATGACTGATCAAGGAAGATGAGGTGGTTCATGTTGTCCTCATACTGAGACACAGTCTGCTAAGATGTGGTTTAGACTATAAAAAATAAGTTAAAGGCCAACTGTCTCACTTTCCCTCCATGATTTTAAATGAGACAACCACAGAATTTACTCAAACAGAAAATGAATATTTTATTTCGTTCACAGTTACTGATGGTTTCTTGTATTCATTAATGTCTTTGTGCTTCCTTTCCTGACATTTTTCCACTTCTTGCACATGCTCTTCTTATTTAGTGGGTGTTTTCATTCACTACAATAAATAACTCCTCACAGTGGACTTGTTCTCAGAAGTGCTGGATGAGTGGAGAGAAAGGGACAGTGGATTTGCTACCAGGAAAAATTTGTCATTTATTCACAAGGCAGTAATTAATAAATAAAACCAAACAAACTTTAAACAGCAGCTTTCCTGCACCTTTAAACAAAATTATTCTTCTACCCTGGAGTCTGATTTGGAATGGGACCTTACGTTCACATATCCTTTGAAGTGTTTACAGTCTGTAGCAGTGCATTTCAAATACTTGAATGGCCTTGCTACTTTCTGCCTACCAGTAGTTTTGTGGAGCTATTTAAGTAGCTTAAATTTTAATCCACAGGTATTTGAAAGAAGGATGAATCAGTGGTCAAAAAACACAGCTCATTAATTTTACATAATAGCGAAAGAATAAATAGGTCACTATTCTGTGCCTTATTTTACTAATAGCGTAGTCTAACTGCTGTGTAGTTAGTGTTTATAGGGTACATTGAAGATGTAATTTGTTGTACAGGTCTAATATTTTGTTCATACATTTCTACATCTAGCTATACACAAAAAGAAATATTTAACTTGCTTGAAGCCTTTTTGGGTTCCTGGTGCACAATGAAAGAAAGCACACTGGGATTCAGCTGACCAAGAGCCTCTGTGTATCTCTAGTTACCTGGCTAGACCCCCCACTACAAACAGGAAAGAAATGGCTGCATTTGAGGAAACAATTTGTTTTGTACTAAAGTAAATATCTGGAAATAGATCATATGAATCACCTGTGTTCTGCTTTGTCTTTGGTTTTGCAGAAAATGTATTTCTGCTTCTTCAGGTCCTGAGCAAGCTCTCTCTTGTCTTGCATACGTGAACTTGCAGAAAGCTTTTAGATTTCCTCTGACAAACTTTAAAGCATTTTTAGGACCTAGAAACTGTCTCACGGGGGAAATAAATTGATCAGTTCACATGCTAAGCATCTGCCAACTCTGTTTTCACATTTTTCTGCATCGTTTTTACTTAGCTTTCTACTGAATGACTGATCATCATTGTTACTACTTCCACCCTGCCCAGAGTAGAGTGCTCCATGTGCTCAGGCAATGTTGTGGGGCAACTGATATAAAGACTTCTATTTTATGAAGTTGGGAAAATTAGCCTCTCTTGCTAGACAATTCACTGCTGAGGGGTTAGTCACATAGCAAAAGCTTGAAAGGGAAGAAAATGAACAAGGGATTCATGACTGAAATCTGTGTCCAAAAAAACATTACTTTTATTTGTTATACTCTCAAGGATTAAACTATGTCTGCATCAATAAAATCAAAGTAATGATTGGAATCTGGCTACTTTTATAAAGTTATATCTATTTTGTAAAGCACATGAGAAAAGACAAATGTGACGAGAAGATATGTAATGAAATTGCCTTGTCTGTGAAGGTCATGGCTCTGCAGATGCACCCATGATGGACTGCATCATACCACTGAGAAGCTACAGTCCCTTTACAGCTCCATCATCTGCAGATCTGCACTTGATTAGGCACAGGACCTCCATGGGATTTAAGCACGGGTATAGCACTGAGGGTGCTGAGGTGTAGCACTAAGGGCCATAGGGATTCAGAACTCAGAAATGCACGTGTCCACACATACTTCCCAGGCGTGGAGTTTTGTGTGGTTAGACACTGTGCTTCGGCAGGCTGCTGCTGCCGCCTGCAAAACAGCGTGACGCCAGTTACTGATCCCACCCACTTAATGACAATCAAGTGAAACTTTTCCTCCTATGTTGAAAGATCCCCATGGAGAAACCTTTCCAGGCCAGGAGCAGGTGGGGCCCCGGGTCTGCAGTCGGGCACGCTGCACGCAGCAGGTAGGCAGAGAATTCTTTTAGAATTTGCTGTTCTCCCTTACCACACAAGCATAAAAGAAACCCAGATTAAGCTACTGCTTTGATCTTGCTCGTTCTTTTTTTCCCCATGTGAGTAGCTTACATGTGACTTCAATAAATGACAAAAGAGGGAGGAAAAAAAAAATAGTAATTCACAGCTTCTGTCCTTGTGCAAACTTACTAAATCAAGACAGTCTAGAGCAATGATTTCCAAATAACCATGTTAATCCCTCTCTCTGTGAGACATTTACTATTTTTATCATCGTATGTGGTGTCAAATTGCATTTCATTAACCATTTCAGTCATCTGAACTACAACTGCAATATACTATTCAAGACTGTATGTGAAACTAAATAGAGATGTCTACATATTCTTGTGGCTATGGTCAAGAATGTCACATTCCATTGCTTTAGGTGCTAAATCTTTTTTTTTTTTTTTAAAGTGATTAAAGGCAGTTAAAGACTCAGAAAGAAGGAAAGAATTGGAATTACTTTTTAAAACATTATATTTACCACAGGTATCTGTGCCTTAAGTGTGTTATGAGCCTGGGGAGAACAGGATGATAATGCTTCAGAATATAGAAGATCATAAATTCCTGGCTGTCCAAGAAAGAGCAGGAAGTGTGCTGAAGTATTCCTGCTATGATGTACCAAGATCTTAAGCAGCTGTCTTGTATTCACTGTGTATCCACAAGCAAATGTATCAGAACATTGGAGTGGCTAAACATAGAGCTTGGTGGAGCTCCAATACAAAAAGGGGAGTATAGAGGGGATGGAAGCAGGAACAGGCTACAATGGAATAATTTAGAAACATTGCCTGAGTTTGTAGGGGGCTCCAAAGCCTAAATGCCTTTGAGACTGACATGGGAAGGACAGCAAGAAGAGCTTCTACTGCTGTGTTAGTATAAAAAGCCTGAGCAAGACTATGTGGAACCACTACTGAATGGAGGAGGTGATGTAGTGACAGCAGACATGGATAGAACAGAGATGCTCTAAGGTTTATTTGCCATCTTTACCACCAAAATATGCCATTCCTCTGTGCTTAGGGAAAGGGTCCAAAGAGAACTTCCAGTGTTTAACCAGGGATTACTTAAGAGAGTTTGACAAGAAAACTCCATGGGAGCACATAGATCATGTACTGGTCCAAGGTGCCAAAAATACTGATTAAATGTCTCTGCAGAGCCACTCTATCAAATCAGAAGAGTCATGGAGGTAGTGGAAGGTTCTTAATAACTGGAAATAGGTAAATGTTGCACCCTTCTTCAGAATGGCCAAAGACAATCTGGGGAACTGTAAACTGATCAGCATCACCTCGGTCCCCATGGAACTTTAAGGCCCTCCTGAAGCACATTTCTGGGCATATGAAGGACAAGGTGCCTGGAAACAATCAGCATGGACCTACAAAGGGTAAATCATGCCTGACCACCTGATTGTACTTATGATTCTATGACTGGATTTGTGGATGAGGGGAGAGCAGTGGATGTTATTTGCCTCAAATTTAGTAAGGTTTTTGACATTGTCTTCAACAACATTCTTACATCTGAGTTAGGATTTTATGGCCTGTGGGTGATTTGGTTCACAAGAGGATGGTTAAATGAGTTGTTGTCTGCTCAGAGAACATTTACCCATTTTTCTAGTAGAGTACCTCAGGTATCTAGATGCTGGAAATGTCCTGTATAATATCTTCACCAGTTACCTCGAGGAGGTGATGAAGTCCACTTTCCTCAGGTTTGCAGATGACACCAAACTGAAGGGAATGGTGAATATGCTGTGGGCAGTGCTACTGTACAGAGGAACCTGGGCAGGCTGGAGGAATGAGCCAAGAGGAACCTCATGAAATTCAGCAAGGACAAATGAAAGTTTCTGTCACCTGGGAATGCTGAGCCCTTGCATCAATACATGTTGAGGCTGACTGGCTTTACTGCAGAGGCTCTGGGTGGTCCTGGCAAAGAGCACACTGCCCATGCATCAGGAGTGTGCCCTGGCAGCAAAGATGGTAACAGCATCTGTACTGTGCTGGGGGGAGCACAGCCAGGAGTTTGTGAGAAGGGATTATGCTCCTGCTCAGCACCTGTTAGACCACATCTAGATACTGAGTCCTTTTGAGCCCCTCCATGAAAGGCATGAAAAATTGGAGCCAAGTTCTACTGAGACCCCCAAAGGTGGTTAGAAGTCAGAGCCATATGAGGGGGGAGCTAAAGGAACAGGATTCAAGTGGACCTGATAACAGCCTGCCAGGACCTGTGAGGGAGTCTTCAAGAAGACAAATCCAGGCTTTTCACAGTGGTAGCTGGTGGGAGGACGAGAAACAGCATGTATAAATTGAAAAAAGAAATGTTCAACCTGGCAATAATGAAAAGAAAAACATGTAAAAAATAATATCGTGTTTGGGTAAAATGGTTTAGGTGTCAAGCACTAACAGACCATAAATCGTGAATAGTCAGACACCATTTCCTGTGTTCCTGGCTCTATCCACATAGCACAGAAATCTAAGATACTTTACCCACCACAGTGAATTTCCATTGGCTACCAATGAGACCTTTGATATATCCCATATTCTTAATTAAAACAAGCATATTTTTTCTGCAAAACACAGCTATAGTATTTCAGTTAGTGAAGGCTCAAGCCAGTGTCTACATGGCACTGTGCACGGTGCAGGGCTGTATGCACTTACCTGCAAGGTTTCCTCTATGAGGTAGCTTAGTTTTTTGGCCTGGCCTATGGGTTAGGCTCCTTGGCAGAAGTTATTAACTGGGACCTAGTGCTGCAGAAATGGGTTGCACAAGCACCTGATCACACATATGCCTGGCTGGCTTTAACATCTGCTGTCCTTCTCTACTGTCCCTCTTCTGTAGTCACCAAAGAAACTGCGACCCCAAAGTCTGCTTGTTTCAACTGGCCTAGCCTTGCCCAGTGTTACATTACTATATAGTGTGTAAAAGGGTTGGTTTTGTTTATTTTTCTCTGTTTAAGGATGAAGCTGGTGTGGTAGGAGAGGATGAGGGCAGTTCCAGCCTTTCCATTGTAGAAACCTGACACAAGGTCCTCACTTGCTTCCCTCAGCCATGCAGCCAGAGGTTGTGACAATCACTCCTTCCTGTATGTGGAGCATGCTCCAGGATTACTCATAACTCATGGTCACCTAAAAAAACCTCAAAGTTTCAACTTAGATGTATATTCCCTGATTTTGAATGTGTAGACAAGTACCAGGTCTAATATGAGGCAGAACTTGATCCTGCAGCAAAGTAATGCTCCTCTTTCGCCTTCTCTCAGCTGAGTTTCCTCCTAAAGAACAGGAAAATGTCCAGTTCCTGATGCTTGTAGCATTAAGGACACCTCTAAATTTTGTCACCCAGTGGTCTCAGTATGGCTAGAGGGTTTCAAAATATGGCCTCCAGTCTGGCAAGCATGTTTTAGTGGCTTTTTGGGTCAAAAGATGAGATGAAGAGAAAAGATTGTGCCTACCCACAGGGATGTTATTATGCCACTTCTGCATGACTGCTAGGAACTGATATGCTGTGAAAGAGGCCAGCAGCCCTGGGCTTGAACTTCTAAAAGGCATTACTTTTACTCAAGAAACTTATCCTTGAATTAGCCATTAACTCTTTATCATTACCCATGAATGATTCTAAACCAAAAATGTTTAGCTTAATGAGTTTATTAGTATAGATCCTAAAAAGTGTAATTCTGCTTAATTTTGGGGAATCAATTCTCAGCAATTCATGTTGAGTTATGTTATGATAAGTGAACCTGTTTGCCCAAATACTCTCATAGCACAGTAGGGGAGCAATGAAAACATTGAATAGTTTTCTGGAGGGCGTGTAGCAGCACATATAATTTACTGCTGGTAGCAACAAGTGGTTTTCTGGAGGAACAAGTGTCAGAGAAACTGGATTACAAGAGTGGTTCTGAGTCACAGAGTCTTCTGGGATCTTCCTGCATTGGTCATTGCTCAGAGGTGAACCTGGAGTCAAACTAACAATCAGCTAAATGGTTTGGAGGAATTTCACGTTGAGGGTGAGGTTGAGTAAGTATGACTATTGTCTGTTTGCCTTTGCAGTGCTGTGCAAAGTAGTAGGAGACTTGGAGCTGATCCTCTGCATTACCAGCTGGTGGCATGTCCACCTCTTCATATACTCAGAGGAAGACTGTGTGCAGCTGGTGCTCAGAGTGACTGACAGGGTACATTGCTGCATGGTGCTTAGTGTCTAGCATTCTCCTTAGCTTCCAGATATCATTCCTTAATTTTTAGTGTCAAGTGGGAAAGAAAACTTTCATTGCAATGGCCGTGGGATTTCTCTTGACATCTGCTGTGAGGAAAGGCGAATCATGATTAAGAACAGGCTCGCTTCTGAAGGCAAAGTGGTTACTGTGTCTGAAGAAAAAAGTTCTGTCTATATTCTCAAAGACATGAAACTGTGATCTATTGTGGGCATTCTGACATGCAGATGTGAGCAGCCAGGCACTGACAACAGAGCCTTCATGTTCACTGGTCATCATTTTTGGGAAGTCTCTCTGAAGTGCATGAATTAGTAGCTCATCCACACCTGAATTCTTGGGGCATAAAGCCTGTTCCATAGCTGTGTCCTGCGTTGCAAAGGCATGAGTGATTTTAGCATTAGACATCATATGTCACTGCCTTCTGAGTTAGGGAGTTAATATGTTTCTAGAATCACTCGTTAAACCAGCAATGCACAAGGTGTAGCTTATACTACATGTGCCTGTTTATAGCCTACAGGAATTGTTCTCTTTGTGCTAGATTTATTTTTCTGTGTTTTTCATAGATTTTGGGAGACTTCAGAGGCTAGGAGCTCTCCACCTATTCTCAGATTTCCTACAAGCTGTGCAGGCTTGTATGCAAAAGTACCATTAATTCCTCACACCTCAGACCAGACTGATGGAAGATAGAGTTAGAAGCAGAGATAAGCAAGACCTCTCCTTTGTAAAACCATAGAATGGCTTGGGTTGGAAGTGACCTCAAAGATATAGTTCCAACTCCCATGCCATAGGCAGGAACAGCTTTCATTAGACCAAATTGCTCAGAACTCCATACAACCTGGCCTTGAATACTTCCAGGGATGGGGCATCCACAACTTCTTTGGCAACCTGATCCAGTGCCTCACCACCCTCACAGTTGTTCTTTCTGATATCTTACAGAATTTCTTCCTGATATCTAATATAAACCTACTCTCCCTCTTATCCTGTCACTTCCTGCCCTTGCAAGAAGTCTCTCTCCAAGTTTCTTGTACTTTTCAGGTACTGGAAGACTGCAGTTAGGTCACCCACAACCTTCTCTTTTTCAGGCTGAACAAACCTAATTCTCTCAACCTGTCCTCACTGGAGAGGTGCTCCATCCTTCTGATCATCTTGGTGACCCTCCTCTGGTCTGTCCCTTCTGTGCTGGGGACCCCAGAGCTGGATGCAGCACTGCAGATGCAGCCACATAGCAGTGGAGTAGAGGGGCAGAATCCTCTCCCTCGCTCTGCTGCCCACGCTGCTTTGGATGCAGCCCAGGACACGATTGGCTTTCTGGGCTGTGAGTGCACCTTGCCTGCTCATGTCCAGCCTCTTGTCCACCAGCACCCCCAAGTCCTGCTCGGCAGAGCTGCTCTCAGTCTGTTCATCCCCATACTGCTTTTATACCAGGGCTTGCCTTGACCCAGGTGCAGCACCTTGTACCTGGTCTTGTTAAACCTCATAAGATTCCCATGAGCCCACTTCTCGAGTTTGTCCAGGCCCCTCTGGATGGCATCCTGTCCTTCAGGTCTGTCAACTGCACCACTCAGCTCGGTGTCATCTGCAAATTTGCTGAGGGTGCACTCAATCTTTTTGTCCATGTGAATAATTAAGCTATTAAATAGCACTAGTCCCAAAATGGACCCCTGAGGGACATACACAACATTTGTCATTGATGACCATCAGGACTCTGAGCTATCGACCACTAACATCTGGATGTGACAGTCCAACCAATTCTTTATTCATCCAATAGCTCACCCAGCAAATCCATCTCTCTCCAGTTTAAAGAGAAGGATGTTATCGGCATCCATGTCAAAGGCTTTGCAGAAGTCCAGATAAATGCATATCAGGCAATATAATTGCACAGTCAAATTAAGGGAGTATTCCAACTTCTAAGTTTGAAGTTGGCCTTGCTTTGCATGGATGATTCAACCAGATTACCTCCAGAGATCCCTTCCACTTCAGATTACTCTATGATTCTAACAAACAAAGAATTTTTTCAAGAGAAGCTGTAAATCTGTTCTCCCAGCTGTGAAGTCACCAGGAAGATTACTGGCACTTCCTGCACAGGTCAGAGATTAGTGAAAATCACACTCTTTCACTTTTTTTCCACTTTGTGGACTTCACAAATCACATCAGTGATTAATATACCAGTGAGCTTACTATTTCTGGCATTGGTGAAATTATATTCACCTCTGCAAGCTCTAAATTTACCCCTAAATTACACATAGAAATGCCCACCCTAAAATACATGTATAAATGACATAAAAATTCAAAACTGGCTGGATGCCCTCTGCAGACCTTTGCTGACTTTATCGTCACTGATGACTAAACAGTAGCTACTCTTGCTTAACCTGATGGTGTGAAGGCTGGATTAAGTCCTAGCCCTAGTTTGCTATCCCTGGTTTGCTCTCCCTACAGCAGCTGAATTAAGATGGTTTATTGTATATACAGCAGGTGCCAGGCACATTCTCTGGCACTTCTATTTCCTCTTCTTGAGGAATTCACATACAAAGTAGATGGTGACTTGGCACTCAGAGTCGTTCCACTCTCCTGTGCTGAGCATTTCCACACAGTCCTCGCGGCCAGCTGGGTCATGAGGCTCCCCTTGCTTCCAGTTACTGTAGTTCTGCAGTGGGCTGTTGTCTGCATACACAAACTGTCCTTCTTTTTCCATGTCATTCAGCCCAATGAAGGCTCGGAAGAGACCACTGCTGGAGATGTAGTCAGCAATCAGGGCATTGGTTGCCTCGTCTTTAGGCATGGCCAGTGTTCCTCCTCTGTCCCTGCAGTGGATCAAGGCTTCTCTGTAGTTCTTCTCTTCTTTCACAATGTAATAGAATTTCTCATCTGTCTCCCTGATACCTGCTATTACTTTAAAGGAGAAGAAAATTGCTTAATGGCATGTCAACAGATGCTCTGAAGGTGCTTCTATTCCAACGTGACAGTAAAATGATTTTTACATTAGAAATAATAAAAGGGAAAGAGGAAAAGTATTCCCAGCACTGAATTTGAGATGAACAGTGAGGACACGATTGGAGAGCAATGCAACTAATGGGACTGACAAGCACCTTGCACACATTAGGACAAGAACTATTCAGTCCTGTTTGGTGTGTTTCCTGTGACATTAAATTTTTACTTCAGCAATATCTAGTACTAGCCAAATTAAGGCATGCTAAATGGTCAAATAGCAATGTCTAACTCTGGATCACCCCCACTGTATGTGTTGGAATATAAATGGTGAAAGAGTGCCCAGGGATAGAAACATAGGGGTATAGATAGCTTTTCAGGCCCTTTCCATGTAGAGGAAAATGAATGTGACTGCTAAAAAAAGACATTTTAAATACAGCCTGATATTCAGAGCTGCTGTAGCACTATGTGGCATTGACTAGTAAGAAAATTGTGGCTGCTCAGCAGCTTTAAAAGGCAGACCTCTCAGTCAGTGTATAAGCTAGTGAATTAAGCAGTGACAAGAGGCATGCCTGGACAGCTGGAAGTTGGTAGTCATTGCTGATGGATTGTTGGAATGGTTCTGAGCAGTGTTTGACCTGGGACAATTAACACTCTCCCAAACAATTCAGGAGTTGCCCCAGACCCTGCTTAGCGGTTGGTAGAGAGACACTCCTTGAGATTTCATTCTTCAGTTTTGTAGGATTTATAATACAGCTGACTTCTGTGCTGAATGCCTGCAGTGACAGAGAACAGTCTCAAAGGCATTTAATTTACTGATGCAGCCCTAGTCCTGGAAGCAGTGGTGGAGCTGTCTCAAAATCTCTAATATTCCAGGAAACTTTCCTTTCAGTGTGGCAGTTTGTGCTGTCCACCTGACAGCACTGCCTGCAAATGTGGCTTCTTATAACCTATGTCTTTGAGTGTTGGTCCCCTGTTACAGGAAAATGTTGCTTGCACTGAGGGGAGCACTAGGAATACAGTGTCTGCAGCCTTCCTGGGTGCAGAAAGATCAAGGGATTCCTACTGCTTTTCCTGCCTCTTTGGAGCAGATTGACACAAACTTTCTCCTTATGTTGCCTGACTGGACACTGAGACTGAGCAGACTGACAGTGCAGAGGTGGTTAGCAAGCCCTGCCTTCTGCTTTTCGTTATTCATTCTGTTGTGCTGTAGATAATTCGTTATTGGTTTTGCTTTTGGTCATCTGGTCATTATATTCTTATAGGTACAAGACTCTTTCTCTTTTGTAGGTTTTTAGAGTGCCTGGCACAGCGGGACCCTCTCTCTGGGTCATCTGTGGATTCTGCCATAGAGAGGCAATGGTATAAGAATAGCAGTGATAACTGTTATTGGAGCCGAATAAAGCCGATCAAATACATAAAGATCCTTACCATTCTTTACAAACTTGATGGATGTATTAAGACGAGCAACATTGATATTCAGTTGTCCAACAAATCTGCGGTATCTTCCACAGTCACACACCGTGCCTGATACAACACAAAGGGTAGAGGATTTATCTGTTTAGAAGCATTTGTGTGTGTACATGGAGAGTCACCTATATCCCACTTCCAAAGCTTCTGAAGACCAAGGCTCCACTTGTGGACAGCCAGTCTCACCTTGACCCACTGGCTATACTTCTGTTGATCAAAGCACTAAATATTCTGGATCTGTATAATCCCTTGCTAACTGGCTTAAGAATCCCTGCTTTTAAAAATGCAGATAGAAGAGTTTGCCATCTTCTTTAGACCCATATCAGTGTGGGATTTACACATTCTCTGCCCCCTCATTATTGATTCCATCTAAATTCAGAGATGTGACTTATCATGAGGATCACTACAGCCTTACATCTGAATACCAAAGATCTACCTTTGTATCTGTAATCGGCACAGATTCCCCAGCCTTCTAACAGAAGCAACAGCACCCATGAAAATGCTGCTTTCTCAGTGAAGGAGTTTTGTGAGTATGCATAGAGGTGGGATTGGCAAAACTTTGGTAGAAGGACTGTGTTACTGAATTGCTACGTGCAGTTGTGGTACAGCAGTAAGTCAATACCAACTCAAATAATCAACAGCTTTCAAGCACTGAAGTCTCAGTTATATTGGTTTTTTGAGGGTTGGGTTGTTTTGGATTTTTTTGTAAACTGAAATTTGGCATGGTATAGGTTTTGTTTGTTCTTCTGTTATTCTCAAAAGAAAATAAGTTATTAATGGTTTCCCATTATGAATCAAACTGGAATTGCATTATGAGATCTCTTAAAAATGAGCACAAGTGTAAGTTCAAGGTGGGTAACCATTCAAAGTTATTAGGACTCAGAAGAACTTTCTAACTCATCAGACTCAAATTCTCCTCCTGTAGGCAAATGTATTGCATTCATTTGACAACAGATTATGCTCTATCCTATTTTTTCATCCCCATAGTCCTATTAGGAAACTGTTAATGAACTTAATTCCTTTGGTATTAAGAAACTTTCTTCTAGAATCCATTATAAATGTAAACTGCTGGCCTGTCTGTGTGTTAGTTTTTGTGATAACAAACATTGCCCCTTAATTTGCTTGGCTCTTTATATTTGTTGGTGTGTTCATAGGCATCAGCCATGTCCCTACCCTAGTCTTCATTGTGCTCAGCATAACATTTTCATTCTCTTCCTGTTTATTCTCATATTTTCCCATGGGCCTCAAAATGTCCTGAAACTCCAGATAAACCAACACTGAAATCAAAAGTCCAGCAGACTTGACCATTCTGCAGAGAAGGATGCATAGCATACCTGCTTTTCCTTTTTTTCCAGGAACCCCTGATAAGCCCTTGGCTCCTTTGTCACCTGAATAAAGAGGAAAACATATGCTCAGATCTCAGACAGTGCACATGTCAGGGGAATGTCTTCAAAAACCTGTTTAATAATATACTAACAGCATGCTTCTGATAGGAAGCTCTGATGTACTGTACTGGAAGACACGCCAAGTTAAACAAACTATGATTAATTCTGGTGTATGGAAATGAGAACCCTTTAATAGCTAACTTGCTGATAACACAGGCATCTTGTGTGCTGCTGGTTCCTGGTACTACTTACTTTAAATATAAACTGCAAAATGATCCTGAGAGGCTGAAAGCACTCCAGAAACCTTGGAGAGGTGAGATCTGTGTTCTCTCACGGGCTGCAGGACAGAGCCCTTCCCTGGGTGCAGTAGCTCTATGATGGGCTGAGGCACCAGATGAGGCTGATGTGCACTAAGCCACTGAATTCATGTGTGCAGTGGATTGTGTGTGTGGGCAGCAGTTGGCACCTGCTCCTGCACAGAGGGAGGTCAGTAAGGAGCAGCATTTAACTTCGGTTGCAGTTTATGGAAATGTGAATTACTTTCATCCAACTGATTTCCTCTTCTTTTGTAAATCATAAAAATGATTTACAATGCTCTGCTACTATATAAGTGGAGGTGCCCACCTTTTAAAAAGATCTCAGCTGTAATTTGGATCAGGAGCAGCTGGACTTTATGTGGAATTCATGTCAGCTCTTCTTTTATGAATTAAACCTTTAGAGGTGAAAAAATACTGCTTGCTCTGCCTTATTGATGGCCATGTTTTGATGAACTTTTGACTTTATATGGTTGTGATTTTTAAAAGAATTTACATGTTGGCTGTCATTTTAGTTAGCATTGCTTGACACTGCACACTTGCAAGCTGGAATTTCAGGGTTGCTTACTTAAGAACTAGAATGTTTAATTGTAGATTTAAACAGTGACTTAGTGACCTTTGCTTCTGCAAATAAAGAAAATGAGAAAACTGTAAGGGCAAAATAAATTATGCATTCAGATTGAGAAAGCTTGATTTAAAGGCTCAGAGCGTTGGTTTATTTTCAGATAAAGAAAAGCAATTTGTGAGATACTTAATTTTTTGTTTCCTTGATGATTGAAGACATCTTAGGAGAAACTCTCTGGGTTTTCAGTTGTCTAGGTACTTCTGAAAATCAGTTCCTCAGAAAAAATTCTTTTGTTCTCTGATGCTAAGGCTGGCTAGAGGCCATCAAAGGTTTATTAAAAACTCTGGTTTGAGAAGCTCCTTGGAGAGATTGTTCCACCTACTGACCATCATACCTAGGTTGATGCACTGGTTAGAGACCACAAAGTTCCACTGGGGTGATGGAGTCCCTGATCAGCTTTCAAAGCAGGTCTCCTTGTGGCAGAAGTGATATTCCCTCTTAAGTAGCTCTCTAGAAATACCAGAAAGAAATGCCCAAGCTTCTTCTTAAGATAAATAGAGCATAATTTCTGAAATTACTGTCCAGGCAGACTTGGAGTCTACCTTGATTTGCAAGCAGTTGTCATCCCTGCTTATGAGAGTGTCTTCTTAAAACTCCTAAATCCCTTCCTTACCAAGCTGTCCTGTGCTCACATGACCCAGAACAGTGCAGGTGACCAGGTGTGGCATCCTGAACAGCAGCAGAACATTAACTTAGGTCTTCAGTTTCCAAATCAGAGGCACAAATTTGTCTTTCTCTTTTAGGACATTCAGAGGATTTACCTTACAAGGGCTGGATTTCTCCTTTCCTCTTTTACTGTAGAATCACAGAATAATTTGGGTTGGAGAGGACCTTCAGAGATCATCTAGTCCAACCCTCCTGCAATGAGCAGAGACACCTTCTAGATCCATCAAAGAAAAATTTTTTTTTAACTCATAGACCAAAGTATTTTATCCAAGTAAGTCAGATAATAGTGCATGTGCAAAATAAAACAAGAATATCTCATTTAGCTGTCATCACAAATTTTTATGCATAACTTTATTTGGAGAGCATTGGTCACAGCCATAATCTGATATTACTCCATCTCTGGAACTCTCACAAAACACATATTTATCTTGAGGGAAAAAACCAAGAAAACTCCCAGACCAGAGCTTACCCTTGCCACCAATTGGGCCAATTTTCCCAAGCATTCCCTGGTCACCAGCATCCCCCACTGGTCCTTTGTTTCCTAAGGGAAGAAATGAAAAGGAAATGAGTATGAATGGTTTCTGTAATTTCTTTTCCAAAGCAATCTTTAGGCATCTACTGCTGCTATTTTTCCTGAGTGTGACCAGTCTGCATGTGTGGCGAAGTCAGAATGAGTAGAGCCCTGAGAACATTTGGAGGAGTACAGCATAGATCTCTGCTGCTGTAGGATGCAACAGTAGGACATTGCAAGGCACCTTAGTAGTAGTGCCTGTTCAAATGCCCAGAAATACCATATTTTCTTACAGAAAATACAAACCAAAATTGCTAGTGAATATTCAAATATTGATTTTACTTCACAGTCAAACCAGGCTGCCAGCAGCTTTATTTATTTTCATTTTTCTCCACCCCACACAAAAGTCTTTCCTTCTTTCTTGAGGTAAAGGCCTTGCAGCTTTGCTGGGAATCCTTCTCAAAGCTGGATTCCAAATAGGGAGCTAGTTTTGCTGTATGTGCTTTCCCTGTCTTCAGAGCACCAAAATAAAGGATGTACTTTTTAATTGATTTGTAGTTCAAGTTCTAAAATAGCTGTCTAATGATGACAGGCCAATCTAGGGAATCTCAGTTTGCACACTGAATTTAGCATCAGTAAGATGCTTTGTTAATGGTTGGTTAGCTGATTCCCTCGTATCTTACCTGATGTTCATTTAAAGGTAAGAATCAAAATCATAAGAATGCATTTAAAAATGGAAAAAATTTTTTATTGTATCAATAATAGCAGGGTGATTTTAAAGGTTCTGTAAAAGTAAAAACTTTCCTGATTAGTCTTATACCACTATCAAGGAAGAAAGACCATGCATATGCATTATCATCGAACTCTAAAGATAAATTAAGCTTTTGAGTATGCAAACAAGGCTGACACTATCATGTTTGATGCCTCCTAATGCCCTCCACAGGTCACATTGTGGATATGGGATATGTTTAATTGAGTTGAGTCCTAAAACATCTGTGACTCTTTGTTCTCAGCTCAGATGCTCTTTGATCAAAGGAACTTCTGTTTTCAGTATATGGCTTTGTTTGCTCTTCTGCAGAATACAGACAACTGAGACCCACTTTTATTTGGCATCCTGATGTATTACTAGGAAATAAATTTCAAAAATCAGTTCCAACTAAAGGATCATTTGATTAATGATCAGTAATCTTTCTGACTATACATATGATCTGAGTCTTCTGACTCACTCTCATGACAGCCATATATGGTATCGGTAGGAATTGGACCAAGCTCTCTTAGTATTGTTAGGTTCTCTGATTAATGTTTGACAGGATTGTGAAATCCACTGGTACAACAGGAATGAAAAGTATTAAACATCACCAATCATATGCACCAGTACAGGTGTGTATAATCATATTCATATACTGGTAATAGCTAACAAAATGTTATAAATACCTTTTGGTCCTTTTGGTCCAACCTTTCCTTGTTTGCCTACTTCTCCTCTGTCTCCTTTTTCACCTTCATCCCCTTCCAAAAAAAAAAACCAGAAAATAAAACAACATTGTACATTTCTCTCAGTGCAATAAATACAACTACACACAGTCAGAAAGTGAAGTTCACAGGGCTTTTTCCTACTCATTTCTTTCTATTTCACATTGAAGGCACAGTAGCCATGAGATAAATTTCCAGAGAAGAGATGATGAATCTGACCATCATTAAGAAAAAATATTAACTTTCCCTTTCAAATAGGCTGTTACAACATGAGAATTCTACAACAACAATTTCTACTCCTACGCTTTAAGCCTTATTAGCCATAAAACAGATAAATAAGCCAATTTTTCTCTGTTGGGAAACTTGTGAACATCCAGACAAACTGCCAGGGGAGGCAGTAGGTGTTTATTAATTGTTCCTAGTGATTCTCTTCCTAGTGACTCTGTGTTCAAGGTATGTAGATGCTTCCAGAATGGGAGGAATGTAAATATGTTGAAATATTTCTTAACATAGACCTTGGCACTTAATATGGCAGAATTCTTGCCTTCAGTTTTTGACAGATGGTATTTGTATGTTGATATAACAAACTTGTTTTGCAGTTACTCTGATGCTTTATTTTGAAAAATAAAGGGTATCTGTAAGAGGCAAAATCATTGCATTTATTACAGTAGTGCAGAGATTTCTCCAAATGAGATCAAGACCCTCTTACACAGGTTCTTGTATAGTACTGTACAAACACTTTTACTGTTGTGACACACAGTCTCTCACTGTGCAGCTTACAGTCCAAAGGTGCAAGGCAGCAATTAGTCAGAAAGAAATGTTACCTCCTTCCATAGGTAGCATACAATGTTTCTTTGCATTATGCAGGAAATTTGAGGCACAACTAAAGTTGATTTTCTTATTTTTTTACTTCTTAGTTTTGAGCCAAATCCTAAGAAGAGATTTGCTCTCTCTTGTTTCCTGCCCACCTTCCCCCAGCAGATGCAGGTGGAGGACACAACTCACCTGCACCAAATGGCAGCACTGAATACAGGCAGCCTTCCAAAGCCTCTCCCCTGTTCCTGCCCCTGTTGGCAGTAAGCCTTGTCGTGCAGTGGGAAGCAGTGCCACAGTCTCTTGGCTCAGCCAGGATCTCATATGTTACTGGCACCGGTTGTGACTGTGCCTGCAGCCCATAAAGGAAGAAGAGGCTGCAGTTCAGTGTATGGAGAGCTAGGGGAGGAAAGTCTGCCTGGGTGTCAGCAAATGAGAAGAGAGGACAGGACAGCAGTATGTGACAAGACCAATAACCTGTCTCACTGAGGATGGTGCCCCCAAGCCCTGGCAGGAGGTGTTCAGGGAACTGGATGTACTGAGGGTGACTGTGACCCAGGCTGCCATTTCCAGACTCTCACCAGCAGTGGTTTAAAGGCTCACCTGAGCCAAGCATTGCATCCAGACCTCTCATGAACTACTGGTTCTTCCCTCCACCGAATAGCCTTATGCCATTTAAATCCATGAATACTTTTGGCCCTTATAATAAATATCCTGTGGCAAAGAACTCAGGGATTTTTTTATGTGCTGGGGAGAAAGTACCTTTCCGTGATTGCTTTAAGACTGATCATTACACTGGTCTCATTTTTTTTTTTTTTTTCTGAGAAATGCTGCCCACTCATTCCTGATTTACCTTCTACTTCTGTAGTCAAAGGTCGCATGCCATGGGCTGCTCTGGGGAGTGATACCAGATGAGAAGTGCTACATATAACTTACTTGCAGCATATGAAATGTAATTTTAGATATTTGGCACCTTTCCATGCCAGTTATGTGGACTGAGCTGAGTCTGTCCCTTGATGCCAAAAAAACCCTTCAGTGTGGGGACTCTTCTGTGGAGGGCAGACCCACCCTCTTGGTCAGGATGCTTTTTGGGGTAGAAGGTCAGTGGTCTAAGCTCAGGAAGATAAAGAGCTGAACTTGATCTGTGTTGAAGGGAGGAAGCAGTTGCTGGAGGGATAGACAAGGAGGAAACATGATGTGTATGCGTGGGCTGGCTCACTCAGGCACTTTGTTTTTAACAGCAGCTGCCACAGGACAAAGTAGGAAGAGAAAAGGCTGTAAGCAGTCAGCAATAGACATTTTAAACATATCTCTTTTCACTGGGTCTTAAAAATACTGTAAAACAGTATATACTATTTCCAAAAGCCAAGCTCCTTAAATATCCAGCTGAAGCTGTGGGTCTGAGCCTGAAGCTGATGGAAGGATCAGCCTGCTTGTACTGGGTTCCAGCCCTGCTGAGAAGGACTGGGGGTGCTGGTGAATGAGAGGCTGGACATGAGCTGGCAATGTGCACTTGCAGCCCAGAAAGCCAACTGTGTCCTAGGGCGCGTCTAAGGCAGCGTGACCAGCAGGGTGAGAGAGGTGATTCTGCCCCTTTACTTTGCTGTGGTGAGACCCCACCTTGAGTACTGCACACAGTTCTGGGGTCCCCGGCACAGGGGGGACATGGACCTGTTGGAGCGAGTCCAGAGGAGAGCTACCAAGGTGATCAGAGGGATGGAGGAAGTGCTGAGAGAATTTGGTTTGTACAGCCGGAAAAAGAGAAGGCTCTACGTGACTTAATTGCTGCCTGCCAGTACCTGAAGGGAGACTACAACAAAGATGGAGTAGACTATTTACAAGAGCATGTAGTGACAGGACAAGGGGAAATTAATTTAAACTGAAGGAGAGTATGTTTAGAATAGATATGAGGAAGAAATTCTGTACTGTGAGTGTGGTGAGGCACTGGATCAGGTTGCCCAGAGAAGCTGTAGATGCCCCATCCCTGGCAGTGTTCAAGGCCAGGTTGGAGCTCTGAGCAACCTGGCCTAGTAAAAGGTGTCCTTGCCTACAGCAGGGTAATTACAAATAGATCATCTTAAAGGTCCCTTCTAACCTAAGCCATTCTATGATTCTACTGATCATCAAACAGCAGAGCTAGAGAATGTGCAGCTTAATTTTGCTGTTGACCTCAGTGGACAAGATGTTGTCCTTACCAAACCCATCTGTGAAACCCTTGAGAAAAGTGTAAAAGTCACTTCTCAGTAGCTCAGAAATTCAGAAAAGGTTCCTAGAGCTGACAAGGGGCTTGTGAAATGAAATTCTGGGAGGAGCTTAAGAGCCAATATGGTCATGAAACCCGTACAGGGGGAAAATTGTGTGATAATAGAAAGGAAGCAGGGCATGATTCAAAGGCTGGAAAAGCTGAGTGAATATTGACTATAAATACAATTTGGGGATATTTAACAAATGAACTGTGTTCTCTGATGAGAGAATTGTGGGAGGCTTTTCATGTCCAACCTTTCCCTGTGCAACTAGTTGCTTTGTGTAAGATAGGCTGTAATTCTGGCTCTGGTATAGAAGCTTTGTTTCTTTGGAGCTTCTTTGGCCTGTGAGAAGCAAACTAAATTCCTGCTGACCTTTCAAACTAGAGTTTGTCACCCTGGCAGCCCTCATCATCTCTCAGTCTGGCTAGTTACATTCCCTGTGGCCTGCAGGCTGCTCTGTGGGGTTAAAGTCTCCAGAGGGACTCTTGTTTGCTGCAGAAAGAAGACCTCTGTGCCAGATGCCTTCTCCTTTTTTTTTTTTTTTTTTCTTTTTAAAGGAACCTTGCTTAGACAGTTAATCTTAGATATAGAGCCAAAAAAAGAAAGTCAATATAAATGTGGAGAGGCTGTGATTGCTTTCCAAAGACATTTTATTCCTATCTCAGTTTCAAAATTTCAAGTCACTGAAAGCCACAGTGACTTTTTCTGAGAGACACTGGAGTAAGCTTTTCACACATGGGACTGCTGCAGATGAAGGCTGTCCTGTATGGACCATCAGATTGAGAGCTGACAGGTCAAAGGAATGGAAAGCGTTGGAAAGATTATTCTGGAGATTTTGAGAGGTTATGGATGGCCTCAACTTCTATTATTTTATACCTTGTATAGTCCAGATTTTTGCTTAAACCATCCAAAAGCCTAAGGGATAGGGAAGAAATATCTATCACCTTGGCACAAAGTAGTCTACCACATTATGTTTTCGTTTCCCTATCTAGAAAAATTGGAAGAAAAATGATTTTCTGTAAAGAAGAGTAATCCTGCTTTTCTCCCCATGTCATCTGAGAATAGCTAGGCCATTACAAAACAAGGGTAGACACAAACCAGTATTTGTTAGTGGTACCATCTCATTGTTAATTTAAGACTGGATTAAGCTCAATGCTTGCTAATATGGTGTTAAAATGTGTTGTGTCCTCCTTTAGCTGCTGTGTGCAGTGATCTCAATTTTGGCGTGAAACGTGAACTCTTGTGTTGTGCTCCCCTCTTGTGGTGTTGCTATGATTTGCACCCAAGTAGGAGAGTTTGTGAGAGGTTGGCTGACTGCTTTGGGCAGGGGTTGAGTTGGCTTCGTTTCTAATTTATAATAACCCTTTCCTCTGAGGCTTCATGTGGACATGCAATTTTTTTTTTATTATTATTATCTAAAAGAATAATCTGTCCTGCTAGTACTCTTAAAACTGTGGTTGCAGGCATGTCAGATAGTGCCAGTACTGCACTGGCATTTGAACCATGAGTAAAGAAGCACTTGAGATCAGTAACTGAAGTAAGACCATTTCTCAACCTTTTTAGTATTCCCTCAAGTTGATTGGTTTCTTCTATTACAGATTTAAAATACCAAATTACTAAAATGAACACCTGAAGCAGTAAATTACTTGACTCTTCCAGCTTGGGACTGTGCAAGGCAAAAGAAAAGCAGAAGCCATAAATAGAAAGTGACTTTTGCAGCCATTAGAAAATTTTAATTATAACTGAGAGGGAACAACAGACCTTCTTTCTCCTATAAACAAGCTCTTGGAAATGCTAAAGGTCTAATTACTAGCAGGATTTTTAGGCAATTGAAAGGGGCTCTGTCTTTTTAGGACTTTCACTAAAGAACACAATGTTGAGAGGTTACATTTGGTAAGAATTTAGGTAGTAAGATTTTACTGACCTTCAAGTGGCTTAGATTTCCCTGCTGAATCTTTTGTAGGCAATTTATCTGGTTTGTATTCATGAACTGAGGATGTTTTCTGCTTCATATATATTGTTCTCATATATATGAGTGACTCTACAAATCTTGTGATCATGGGCTGACCCTGGTTTTTGGAGAACCAGGTTACAGAGCCCCCGTTTATCAATAGAGGCAGCCCTGCATCATTGTGAGAGCATACCTGCAGGCTGCCTAAGGGCTAACGCCAGGGGGAGACTCCTATCTGGGCTTACGCTTGTGTATATCTCTCAGCACATAGTCCATTCCCTTGGAGCTCTGCTCAGACTCTCTGGGTCCATGCAGGGACACTTCCTCAGGTGTGTTGGCAAGCCATGGCCTCAGGTCAGCTCCATTTCCTCTCTCCTGAGCAAAAACACTACAGCAATGCTAATGCTCTCTCTTCCTCTCTTTTGCAGGTATATCTTCCTCCACACTCCAGGGCGTGCCCACCCTTCAAAATGAAACACTACTTACTCTGGGCTACAGCACAGTTGCCTTTCTACATCAGATACTTTGAAGTGAAAAAAATCCCACTACCAGCCAAAAAGTCCTTGAGAAGCCCTGCATCATGACTAATCTGCTTGAGGGGGGAAGAATTGTTAATCTCGATTAGTATACCACATGGGTGCTTTGCACAGCTTGCCTTGGATGCATTTGGCATTCCTGGGCATAGCCAATGTCCCATCACAAGGGTTCTGTATGGAATTTGTTAGGCGGTTTTACCCTCTGATCACGTGTGACACAGTTCTGCTGAGCAACATGTTTCATGCTCTTAGTCCCACCAGAGGTGACAGAGGGACAGGCCCTCCCTATCTCCAGAGAGAGAGAGTGAAGAGTACAGGTGATTTCTGCCTGTCCTGGGTGTTAAACTAAAGGGATAAGGATATGTGCATAATTCTGAAGCCCTGAGAATGCTGCAGGAGCAATGGAATGACTTGCCCTACTGGAAGAAGCTTACAGATAGCTCAGGATTAGCTCTGCAGCCTGGGGCGCTGACTGACCCTGAGCAGGGAGAACCTTTGCAGCATTTGCACCTGCACAGTAACTCCTGAGAGGGTTTGTCACCAGAGGGAGTCACAGACTTTAAGAAATAAGCAAACACATCCCAGTTTGTATTTCCAATGTATGAGCACGTCACTGTTACGTCAGTGGAAAGACTCAAGATTTCCTCTGATTTCACTTTCAGTGTCTGTGAGATCCTTAGCAAATTTCCCATAGTAGTGTCCATTCTTGCTTTCACACTATACACGGCTAGTGAGGATAGGATTTCTTGATATCATCTGCCTATCTGACATGATGTCCTCTTCCCCGTCCTTCCTCCCTGCTTCAGCTCCCAGCACTGTCCTGCACACTTCCCTCCCCTCTGCCTGATGTTGAGCACTCTTTTGACCCTGTGTTGAAGGAATTCAACTCCCTTAACAGAGGAATATCGGTAAGGCAAATACACATTTTTAGTAAGTGAGCTGAACCAGCCCAGTGAAAAGTATGGTGAGTAAATAGTTGAGCCAGCACATGGTCAGAGTGTAAGAAGAAGATGATGTTTGGCCTTTCTTTTTCATAGAAAGCCTGAAAGTTGAGTGCAGCTGTAGTGGGAAACTGCACCCATAGTCACTCTCTTGGGTGTCCTGCAGGTACATGGCTGCCACATATTCCTGCAGGGCTCCCACATATTCCTCTATTCTTAGACATGTAGTCTTTTTTTCACCCAGGTCCAAACTAGACAACAGGATCCCTTCCCTTATGAAATAGAATCTTCAAAAAAACCTAAATTCTCTACTTGCTTTTCTACTTGTAAACATCCACTGGCTTCAGTAGGAATACCCTGCACTGCTATTGCATTGCATGAGTCGTTCCCAAGCCTTCAGTAGGCTCAGTGAACCTCTGCTGACTTGTATTAGTTGAAACAGGAGGGGGTGTGTAAATAAATGGAACATATATTATTTATTTAATAACACAGAAATAATTTAAATTATCCTTGATTCTCCTTTTACCTGATCTACTTGATTTCATTTTCTCAGTCTGTTTCCCTGCCATTCTGGCATGGTCTCAGAGACCCATGAATTATTTTGGCTTCAGGGAGGAATCAGAGTGCCATTGGTAAGAAATACCTACTATCTTTTGAATTTATGTGTTTAAGCCCCATCATACGTGCTTTGTAGCTCAGGCTGATAAACATTAGAAATTTAATGTACACTAAAATGAGGAATTTTAAAAGCCATGAAAAATAGAATTATGTGTTTAAATTAAAGAGCTTTTCAGATCAAACTTGAGGCACTAAGAGGGAAGTTAAGCTATAGTTTTGAACAGCTTATAGGATGTGGTAAAGCATTTTATATTTTTGGAAGGAAATGTGCATAACAGCATATCTGGTTTCTGAGAGAGTTTGAGATTTTCCAGGAGTGAAATTGCATAAGTGCAATTAAAGCTGAGAGATGGACAGCTATACTAGAGACCACAGTAAATGCTATTTTAAGGCACCAGTCAATGTCAAGGAGTTTATAAGCATCATTTGTCAGAAATAATTATAAGGAAACATCTAAATTGCTATGGGAAACTCCCACTACTCTTCAGATTTCATCTCATTCCAGTTTCTCAACCTGGATTTGGTTCAAGACCTTCAAAGTTCTTGTGTCAAAGGAAATGAGCTGGGACCTGGGACAGATAGCAAGATCTAGAGCCAACCTTCTGAAGCACTGAGCTCCCATGAGTCCATGTGAAATCAGCTTCCATAGAGCCAGCCCCCGCCCCAGTCATCTTCTCCTCCTGCTCGCTTTTTTAATGGGAGTTTAGGAGTCAAAGCTTTGGATTCTCTGCTTATTTTTACCCTCATGTTCTTGCTTATTGTTTTACTCAGAACAGATCAAATCCCATCTCATCTACATCAGCCCACTTAAAATTTCCTTTGCTGGTTGGACAAAACTGAGCTTCCAGTCTATAGGCAAGAGCAAGCTGGAAGAAAGGACAGAGCTGGGACACCCCTCGAAGGCAGAGCCCAGGAGAGCAGAGCCTGGTGTTCCTGATGCTGCCAGGGCATGGACCAACAACTTGTGCTTTTGCTCTCACTGTGTTAGCTGCTGCCTCCCTACAGTCCCACATCCTTTCTCAGCAGCAGGAACAGCCAGTCTGCTTCCAGCCTTGGAAGGGTACAAAGCAAGCAATAGGGCCCTGACTAGTTTTGTGAGGCCAAGCACCTGGCTGCCCTGGAAATTTCATTGTTTTATTTGTGCTTGATCTTGTTCTCTTTGGACACAAGAAGTGGATGAAGTACAGAACTTGGCCTTTATTGCCCCAGTTACTCAGCTGTGGATCAGCATTACCTAGTGCAAGTTTTCAGCCCAGTTCCTGTGCCACAACAACCCAGCTAGGACCAAGTTGTTCCTAACATCTCAGATCAAACACCAAAAATCACTGGTTAGGAACACTGAAAATCTGTACTTTTTTTGGTTTGTTTTGTTCCTTGGGTATTTCAATAAGAATCCTAAAAAGGCCTCTCACTGCCACATAAGCCAGATTGATGTGTACCTCAAAAGCTTTCTCAAGAATGCAACACTAGACAGCCATTGCAGTGGTGCTATTTTCATTGAAAATAATCCCCGCTTTTTGAGAAGAAGTCTGAATGTTGCCTAGAAAAGAAAACTGGAAGAAGATTGCCAGACTTTGCCTTTCTCTTATTCTTTTTTTTTTCTTTTTAATATTCCTTTTTTCTGGAGTGCCTATTTAGCAAATTTCTTTGCATAATTCTTTGCAAACAGTCGTCAATTTTCATTTGCTTGCACCAGCGATGGAAAACAGCAAGCAGATGGATGGCAGGGACTGCAGTTGCCTGGTGATCATCGTGTGAACCACCAGAGGTCAGGCTGAAACTCCTGATGGTTTGTCACGCTGAGCAGTTTAACTCGGACACACTTCTATCATTGCCACACAAAGTGCTAAGGCTGACAGGACATTTGCTACATTCCTTTTGTTGCTGTGAGACTGCAGTCTTCGAGAGTATCTTCTAGCTCTTAGTGTTATACACACGGTTAAACACAATGGGTTTGCCTCACACTTTTGGGGAGCTGGTGGGAGTGTCATAAGTGGTTTGAAGGCTTTACTTATAATTAACCTGGAATTACCCTTTTTTTTTTTTTTTTTTTTTTTTTTTCCCATCCCATCACTCATGTCCTACTTCTCTTGTGACATCTCAGGTATGAGCATACCAAATAGTATATTTCTGAAGGGGAAGAATACGGCTTGCACAAAGTAACTTGGACAAGTTACATGTGGCTTACATGCCGACAGACTGGCCTATTTTCACAACACTAATGACCCTTCTTAAACATGTGATTTTCAGAGTGAGCATGTGGAGAGGTTGGGAGCTTGCTCCTGTAGCAACTATGAATGCCTAGATGATGAAGTGAGAAATGCAGCCCCCAATAGTGCAAGCAGTAAAGGGTTACAAATTCTGAGCCTCTTTGAACAAGCTCACTTCTCCCTCAGCTTTCTACTCTCCTCTGGGCTATGTGGTGGAAATGGCAGTATTGCTGTTGCAAAGAACCAGGGACCATCCCACTTGTAGCACACAGACTGGATCTAGCCGACAGGAAAATTTATACTTTGCACTGGGTAGGTGAGGTGGAACAGTGTAGGAAGTCTTAACAGCTATTGAATACCTTTTAGTTCCTTTGACTTCTGGTTGCTTTGGACCATTAGACACTTCCATGTTGTCATGGAAGGAGGAAGTTGCCACGACAGGAATCTGGCCTGTGGTGGTAGGAAAGCTGGCCAATACACCAAGTGACCTCAGCACCTCTGTCTAGTGGGAGCACCACCATGTTTTACCATAGCAGGGATGCTGAGCAGAGGGAGGTGAGGGGCTGAAACTTGTTACAGGTGGGTCAAAACCCATTTTTGTGAGAACAATGGACAAAGGAACACAACAGGTGTAGCACAGGAAATAAAACCTACAGCAGCAAAGGTCAGAGGCTTGTCCACTACTGAGGTTAGAGTTTAAGCAGCAAAATGCTGCCTGTGGCTGTGGTCATAAGCTTGGATCGTGTGCTCAGAGTTCATAGACATAGGATGGATAGAGGAAAACTGGCAGCAGGACAGACTTTTTTCTGCCGTATTAGGTCAGCATGTTTCATAATTGACTACAAGGGGTGCCTGAGGAGTAATAGGATAGTTCATACAGTCAGCCTGCTTGGTCTTTAGTTGCCCAGATGACTGGTAGTTAAAACAACTAGTGCCATTGAGAGCTGCTTGTAATGATCCTGGATGAGCTCAGCTCTGGTAGGAACTAAAATTAATCTATAAAGTTACATCAAATAGTATGCAAATGGGTGACCTGCAGTGGATGAGAGACAGTAATTTGGAGGTGATTAATTTGGTAGTCCTTCTACCAGTCATGGATCTTGGGCATAGTAATCTAAAGTAGTAGTGTGGGCTATGTCAATATGTTGGTTGTCTCATCTTGTGACTTGGTGTCAGCCAGGAGGCAGTAGGACTGCTAATAACTAAATTCTGACTTTCTCAGTACCACACTTGCAAAGAACCATGATACCTAACCTTCAGATGCTCCCTATACAAGCTAGACCACAGAAACCAGCTGGAGTCCCATCTACTCTGTGTTGTCATGAGACCACCTCATTAGCCTTGTGACCTGTTAAACACAATCCTGTCAAACTTTGTTCTCCAGCCTGCCATTATTTAGATACTAACTAAACCAACTCCCACTAGCTCCCTTGGGGATCATTAAATCTCTCTGCATTTATGCTGTGGCAGCAAAAGTTTAAGCTTGGATTGTAATCATAAAGAAACTAACTTGCTGATTAAAAATAGTCCTTTAAGCAACATGCATTTGAATAATCCATCATAAAAACAAATGAGTCTGTAGCAGTGCTCTTGAATTGATAATCTTTTTTCTGCTTTAAATTTACATCAGTTGCACTTTTTTCCCTCTCAATCTGTAGCCCATAGAAAAATACAATGAATTACTAAAAAGAAAGCAATGGTTTGAACTACAATAGCCATGGCGTGGAATATATATTTTAGATCTGTTACTACAAGATAGATTTGTATGTCATGGACCTTATTTTTTTGCTAAGATATCATCCAGGCAATTTCAGCAACATTAACTGTGTTACAGAAAGGGTAAGTTAATGCAGAAAATTTGGTTTCTCATATTTGCAAAGTCTTTTGAAGATAAAAGACCTGTATATGCCAGGGCTGATCCAGTTCTTATTGAAATCTGTAGCTAAGGTCCTGTTTAATTCAACAAGAACTATTGGATCAGTCTGATGAGTGCAGGAGAGATGTGTTTGCAAGTAAACATTTAGAAATAAAGATGGTTCTGTCATTTTAAATACTGCATACCTCTCCCTATCTGTAAGTGCAAAGCAGACCATTAGCAGTTCACAATAAGCGCCAACTTTTAGATGAATTCCTCAGTTTGTAGCTGTACTGGTTGTGTGATGAACACAAAAAGTTAAGAGAAGATTTACGTGGCTGGAGAAAGATGCAAAAAGACACCTCTAACTTATATGAAAATATGTGACACTGTTCCTGAAACTGAAGAAAAACAAATTTAAATATCCTTGCTTCATCATTTTCCCCCATTACAATTCTACTTTCCTAGATGTCTGTACAGTCCATAATAATTCACATCTTTCGTGCCCAGCCCATGCCACAAGCCCTCCATGTCTCTATTTTTAAAAAATCAGCCTTTAGCAGTACTGGTCTCAGCATTAGCAACCTGATAATTCCTCACCTTTTGGTCCAGGTAAAATTGTGTGTGTTGAGCAGACATCTGTTGTTGGTCGATTGTCAACATCAAAACCAAAAATCTGAACTTGAAAGATAAAAAACACTACAAGGGTCCCGTATTTTCTTAGCTGTTGCTCTTTCTTGCTGCTCATCCTTGCAGCTTCTCAGGAAATGCCTTTCGTTGTTACTGTCTTAAGAAATGCAGCTGACTCAAAAATAAATGCTTCACTAACTGGAGCAGTGGAAAGATTGGGAGCTACATGCAAGAACAGCTAAATAAAGTGAAGAAAAGAGTTTGACGATGTTGTAGTTATTTCTGTCCTGTACATTATCCAGGATATTTATTTAACACTGACAGCTGTTTATTCCAATTTATCTCTTATCTGTGAGACATTTAGCTGCATTTGCTGTGGAAAATTTCTTCAACACATGGGAATATCTCTTTTGTAATTTTTTTTCCTTTCAGCACTGACTCTTCATTCCCAGCTTTTCACTTACTCAAGAGATAAAAGACTTTGGTATTGTATCCAAGTGTGTACTAATTAGTTATAGGATACTTTTGTCTGGTTGCGTGCTGAAGGTACTGCAGACTCCATATAACATGTAGAGATACTTTTCCACAAAAGCTTTCCTCCAAGGGGGCTGTTAGTGACAACAGACGAGCTGCCAGCTCGCTGTGGGTGGAAATCACCGTCACTATTTCACACCCTTTGGGTGCCATGTACCCACAGTCCCCAGAATGGCAAATGAAAAGTTGATGTGATTAATGGGTATTTTAGCCCAAAACCCACAAGTGATGGTTTTATGCTTACGTATAACTTCACAATGCTTAGTCCAAGCCCAGATTACATTGGTAGACCCAGTACAGAAAGGGCACACTTCAGAACTGAAGAAGACGCAGAACAAGATGAGCTTGAATGACTGCAGCTCCTCCTCCCATAATATTTTCTCCATGCACTGGGAGAGGCCATATATCGGGACACTGGTGGAGCATATGTCCAAGGGAATGTTTTGTTTGGGTTGTCCAGGAAGCTGCAGCTGGTTCAAATCTGCGTAAGGCAGCTACCAGGTTTTCAGTTGGCTGCTGGGACTTTGAAAATAGGTGTAGGAGGTGTCTTGGATGGAGGAATGGGTAGAGTGTATCCTTCCTTTTGAAAGGAACTGTGACAGATATCTCCCTTTGTGCAATCCCTTCCTAGAAACAACTCTAGCTTTCTCTTAAGGAGAGCACAGTAAATAGGGACAGAGGGCTGTTTGACATAGCCTGGCAGAAAAGAAAGGGGAGATGAGTATTTGTAATATTTCCAGTAATTTTGTTAACTTCTGGTTTCTCCCAGAGTGAAGGAGATAGCTACTCTAAAAGCCGAACTATGCTTTTGAACTGTGTAGTGAGAGCATGTTTGCTTTCCATTCTAGGCAAAAATTATATTCCCTATGATAATAGCTTTTTAGAGGTTTTCCTCATTATTTAAGAGAGTATTAGTTCCCTAGTCCTACAATGTTTCACCTTTGGGCAGATAGAATAAGTAGCAGTACTGATGTAAAAGTGAATACCTTTTTGTAAAGGTTGAAGGAAGACTTCAATTTCAGGCTTTCATCTGGGATAAAATGTTGGCCTAAGTCCCAAGAGGCATCAAGACACTCCTCTCCCTCTTTCCTTCTACACTAGTCACAGACTGTCTGCCTTTTCAAAACACTTCTCTTTTTTGTTAAAATATATACACTACTTTAGTAATAAATAATGGTCTCTGTCCTAAGGAATGTCATCTAACTAACCCCCTCAAATGTGGCCTTGCTAATGGGTACACACAGCTAGAGGGGGAGGAAAGAGAAAGACGGGATTATAGTTGAGTAGAGTCATACCAGGAATAAACTTGTTCCTCTGTGATTTGCGTTGGGCACTGTGCCTCTGACTTGTACACAGTAAATCTGTTTTATTTATCTTTTTCTTCCCTTCACTTTCCATTTTGTGAGCAGAAGGTCAATGTAAGAGCAAGAATAGAGAGCGTAGGAGTGGGAAGCTAGTGTACTTAGCTTTGGAGGAGGCATTTTGGGAAATGCTGCCAAACTGACGTGAATGATGCTATCTGTTCCACAGTACTTGAGAGACTTACAGTGACTTCTTTGTTATTTATCAGGGATAAAGAGGGGTAAGTGTAAGTGAGAGAGGAAACCATTTGTTTAGCCACTTTAGTTACTGCCCTGAACTAAGCAGGGAACATTTTTCTAATAGTGCTGTGATCATTTACAAATGTTCTCATTCCACATTAGAAAATAAATCAAGACCCTACTTTCCCACCACCATGACAATCACAAACCTCCTGAACACACAGTGAAGGATTAATGTATCTAAAAACTTGGTAATGAAGACACTTAAAATGTAGGAGCTCCAGATTCAGATTATTTCCCTGCCTAATTCAAACCAATGTTTGCACTAGAGCCTTAAGGTTATGTTGCCTTATTACAAGGCTGTATGCTAATCAGCTATGTCTTGCTATATCTTGGACCAGAAATGCTGTCCTGGAGCTAGAAAACTCCCCTTAACAAGCAATCCATCAAAACTGATATACTAGCCTGAAAAGCTTGGGTTTTGGCAAATCAGTATTTATCAAACCAGTTTCACTGAAAAATCTTCAAGCCATTTCATTGCTGATGGAGATTTAATGAGGCAAAGTGCCTATTGTGCATGTTAATTCTCACTGAGTCAGGCTTAAAGAAATGTCCGTAGGCAAGAGAGAAAAACAAACAGCATTGTCCAGACATAAAAGACATAAAGCAAATACTTTGAAGGGAATGACTGTTTTACAAGAAAACTCTAAGAAGACACAAAAGAATATCTTGAAAGATTCTGTTCTTTGAGATGAGCACTGGTCACGTAACCTTTGTGTCATGCATTGCCTATTTGGAGTCCAAGTAACTTCCTTGGAAATTTGTAATTCCTTCATTTGCTTATTCTTCAGATGTTAGTAGTTAAATGTCAAAAAACTATATGGAATACAGATAACATCCTGAAATAGTGTTCATCAAAAACCAGTTTCAATAATTTTTCGAGTCCCAGATCCTATGGTTGGACTCTAGGTTAATACATTCTGCTTATAACCATGGGCTGATTTTGCCATCAGTTTTGAGAGTCTGGTGGCATCCTTTCTAACCCAAACTGAGTATTGAGGAGAACTTTCCTCTTCAGTACCTTACTGCACTGAATAAATTTGGGAGCATCTGAAGGAGGAAAAAAAAACTTAGAGTATTTCTCCACTTTGGGATCTTAGATGGTTTCAGTTCTCCTGGGACCAGAGGTCATGATCATTTGAGATATTTCAGTCTGTCATACCGTTTAGACCAATTGCAGTGGCAAAGCTTAGAGAAAATGGAACAGAAAGAGCAGTAACACATGGTTTGCAAAGTGTAGGGAGGAAAGTAATCCTAGGGCTATTTTGTAAAACCTCATTTTTGGTTTTGACACCCTTCAATGGCTACTTGAGTCTCCACAAGGCTAAACACACTCTCCACCAGTTGTTGTTCCTCTGAGTAAGATATAAACAATTACTAGATCTGGATGTGCCTGAAAATAACTGACAGAAAGAACCAAACTAAGGACAAAATTCTCCCAAATGTCCTTGTTTATATTTTTAGTAAACAGAGCTTCTAGAACTCCAGTGTTATAGATAATTCTTGTTGGATGTTTGAAAGGCTTTATCAGCCTCAGCAGTATAGAAATATATGTCCCCTGTCAACTATAATCTTCCTGGTTTCCTACTGGTGAGTTTTACTCTCTGTTGAGTTGGATGTCTTGAGGGATAGATGTGGGCTTTTTCTGGTCTGACATAGGCATGGTGCTCTGGAAGATCTTTGGATCTGCATTAGAGCTTACAACCCCTTCTTGGGATGTTCCTTCCTCTCCTTTCACATTCCTATCCCCCTTAGCTTTTAGCCCCTAAACAGAAATGCTGACACAGTCTCCAGCTGTAAGTGTCTGCTGTGAGGTAGGAGGGATTTGGAGACAGCTGTTGTCTAGGGAGAAGAGTGGCTGGTCAGCACTGAAATTTCAGAGGGAGCTTGGGTTGCAGATCACAGATTCAGAGAGCTGCCGGATGCTGTATGAGGTGCAGTACTGACCCCTGTACCCCCCTTTTTAAATAGATCTCAGCTGTGTGTGACTTCTGCTCACTCAGGTAGCTCTGCATTACAACACTGCATTTCTAACTTCTGCATTTAGCAAAAATGTCCTGGCTTACAGGGAATGTGTTATAAGCACTTTTATTGTGAACACTTGGATTAAGAATACTTCTCTGTCAGCATGTAGGCTTTCAGTTCTGTTGAAGACACCTTTGACTTAAGGCACCAGCCTTCCAGAGAGGCCTAAGACAGATACATATTGCTATTGTTTTCTGTGCAATCACTCAGAGAAGCTGTCCAAAAATTTAAGTCATCCACATATGCATTCAGAGATGTGATAGAAAGTGAAATAGTCAGTGTGGTTTGTAATTGTGTTTATATAAGTGCAGCCTCTTCCTGTGTCAGAACAGATTTTTGCAAACAAGAGGGCAATGATTCAGTTCCAGGGGAAGACTGACAAAATAAACCCCAGCTTCCACTGACCTGATGCAGTGCCGAACAGTGTCCTACCCTGGGAAAATATTTCCTGCTTCATTTTCATAAATATTTATGTAATTCCTTCTGGGAAACATGGCTTCTTCAGAAAACTGAACATGCTGCTCCCTGACATAAATTTAACTATTTGTTTACACATGAGAGATTGTGGGCATCTACCCAGCCTTAGATTTTTACATTCTTATCTCAGGCATTTCAGTCTTGTAGAGTCGTTCTGCAGTCTCCTCCCAGAAATCAAATCATGTCTTGAGCCACGGAGCTTAGTTCTGGCTCTGGAATTTGAACATCCCTGATGCTCTTTGGAGAGTTGTTATTTTGAGCTGCAGAAATAAGAACCAAATTTAATGTTCTGTCTGAAATCACAGTTCTGTCCTGCATAGTTATGCCCTTCCCATTCTGGTTTGAGGCTCCTTTCTTAAAAAAATAATCATGTAAGCAATTAAACAGAGGATTGCATGGCTAATGAAAGTATTTCTATTTAGAAGCAGGCCTGTACACATGGCTGTGAACTGAAATAGCACTTGTGTGCAGTCTTTTGTGTTTGCCTTCTAAACTTATAATACAGAGTAGTGGCAAAGTTGTGCACAAGTTTCCCCAAGAGAACAGGTATAATCCCCACTATGACAAACTGAAAAAGGTTGATTTTGCTCTCTTTAACATTTTTTAAGAGATCAGGAAAAACACTGACATTGAAGCACAGACTGACAGAACCTTGTACAAAACCTTGTATTAGAGCAAAGCTGAGCTTTGCTTTCCAGCCTGATCACAGCCGTTCCATGAAGTGGTGAACTGTGTGGGGTGCTCTGGAAAAAGCCATGTGGCAGGTAGCAGACATAGTCACAGGAGATGGCAGATGTTAAGATTGTGTCCAGGATAAAACACATAAATGAATAAGTGGTACCTAGGGGATGTATGACCCATGGGTTTTATATGAAACCTGTTTATCATGCAGAGCAATGAAAAAACTTCAAAACACGAGCTCTGCAGGATCTTAGTCCACTGGTCCTAGAATTCAGCTGCTGTGCCTTGCAGTACTCATTTAACCTTATAGGTTATTATTATACGGAACATCTAAATTTATAATTACTTAGCTTCTCTTTTTATTTCCTTTTCAGTTCAAATGCTGCTTCATATTTTCCAAGTAGAGCCACAGCCAAACAGCTTTTATGACTTTCTTCAGCATTTTGCAAGAGAAACACCAACAGACCAGGAGGCAGCTACCTGCCCCCGAAGATTTATGAGATCATCCAGCAAAAAGGAAAGGCAATGATGTGAGGAAGATGAGAGTGCGAGACACACTGAACAAGGAAGGGTCCACAGGAAACCAGAGAAAGCTTAAAGACCTGCCTCCTAGCTCATAGTGTCCTGGCCTTGGCCACTGACTGAACCCTGTTACTAAATGTGTCTCAAGACATCTGCACTGCTCAGTGAACTCTGTCTTGCATCCTAAGTTGCTTCCCTGGTGCCTGGGGACTCACAGTTTGGGTAACATGTATCGTAACATTGGGTTTATGTATGTGTGGGTATCTTTTTGGGAAGAGAAAGAAAATTTGAACCTCATTCTCCCACCTTTCTAGTAATTGCCTGCCAGACTGTTTGGTAGTGATGGGGAGGCAGGCTGATGGTGCTAACTTATTTTCCACTTGACAGCATCACAAAACTAAAGGAAAAAACCCTTTACTCAGTTCATACTCAGAAAGTTGTTTGTTTTGTTGTGTTTGATTTGGGTTTTTCCTTTAACCTACTAATGTATTAGTCTTCTTGCAACTTCAGATTTTGTGTAATTAAGGAAGATTTTAAAGTGATGGGGTTTTCCTCCTCAATTCTGATTATTGCTTTTGACCTGTAATTTGGAGACCGGAAGGCTGGATTCCCCTCCTGTGTTACATGCATGCCTCTGAATTACACAGAATTACAGAATCACAAAATATGCTGGAAGGGACCCACAAGTATCATTGAGTCCAACTCCTGGTCCTGCACACGACCATCCCCAAGAGTCACACCACATGCCTGAGAGTATCATCCAAATGCTTCTTTAACTCTGTCAGGCTTGGTGCTGTGACCACTTCCTTGGGGAGCCTGTTCTAGTGCCCAACCACCCTCTGGGTGAAGAACCTCTTTCTAATATCCAACCTAAACCTGCCCTAACACAACTTCACGCCATTTCCTCAGTTTCTGTCACTGGTCACCACAGAGAAGAGATCAGTGCCTAACTGCAGTGAGGTGTCCCCTCAGTCTCCTCTTCTCCAGGCTGAACAGACCAAGTGCTCTCAGCTGCTCCTCATGGCTTCCCCTCATGGCCCTTCACCATCTTTGTTGCACTCCTTTGGATGCTCTCCAATAGCTTAGAATCTTTCTTATATTGCTGTGACCAAAACTTCACACAATATTCAAGGTGAGGCTGCCCCAGTGCAGAGCAGAGCAGGACAATCCCCTCCCTCGATTGGCAGATGATGCTTTGCTTGATGCCCCCCAGGACACGGTTGGCCCTCCTGACTGCCAGGGCACTGCTGACTCATATTCAACTTGCCATTGATCAGGACCCCCCAGGTCCCTTTCCATGGCACTGCTTTCCACCATCTCATCCCCCAGTCTGTACGTACACCCAGGGTTGCCCCATCCCAGGTGCAGAATCTGGCACTTTCCTTTGTTGAACTCCTTATGGTTGGTGATTGCCCAGTTCTTTGAATTGTGGATACTTGCTTAGGTGTACAATGTGGTGTCCTTATGGCTGGTTATTAATTTAATAGTTTAACATATAAATTACAGCACTAACACAGACTGGATAAAAGGACTGCTGTGACTTCTACCATTTGGAGTAATTCACATCACTTGGAACTACTGCTGAGCTACCTCTGGCAAATAAAAAAATGAGCTACAGGGCTGATAAAAAGATTTCTGAATAGTAATGACTTTGCCATTGGTGAGAACTGTTGAGAAGCACAGAGCTTTCAGCCCTTTTCTGCAGCACAGGATTCTCCTAAATTTCAGGTTTTTGTTTGTCTCATAGGGAGTGACACCTACTTAGATGCTTTGCTTTTTAATCTACCTTCTCTCTGGCTGCAGCAATGTAAGTATAGATGTGGAAGAAAGGCTCATAAGTCAGCACAGTATTTCTCACCACTGAAAACTGGTGCATGGTTTTGTTTAATATGTGAAATTTTATGACAGCCTTCAAAAGAATTTATGAGTTTACAAGTAAGATTAAATCAGTTCCACAGACAGTGTTGGACTATGTCCAACACTGTCAATAAAGTATTATATAGCACTGTTATTTCTCCAAGGGTTTTGGAGATTCCAACTTTACTCTCATGGGATTTGCTGTCACTTTCAGTCTAAGGAACAGGAAATTGCCACAATCTGCTAGGTGCTTGCAATTTGGTCATAGCCGCATGAGCTGGAGGAAACAGTAGATCCCAGAAGGTTCTTGTCCTGTGCTGTGGCAAAGAGGTCTTACCCCTTGGGAAGTTCAAAGCACTTCCTTAATTTCTCACCAGCCAGAAGCAGTTAAGAATAAACCTGAGCTTATGAGCTGTCAGATTAATGGTGAGAGATTTCCTCTAATCTTTACTGGTCCTTGGCTTTATAGCACAGAAGAGATTTGCCATGCAAAGCATCCACAGTGCTGTGTCACACATCAGTTGTTCCCTTTCCAAAGAACAGCTACCTAACCTAAAGAATAAAGGCTATGGAAAGGGCAGGCAGAGTGTGAATGCACAACCCATCATTAAGAAACCTGATTGCTCTTCTCCTTCCTCTCCTCCTTTTTCTTTTCTGGTGCAACATATGTCATGATTCCTTGGCAATGAAAAGTACTTCACACAGTGGAGGAGGCTGTTTGGCTGATATCAGAGGCAATTCCAGCTTCATGCTGTTGACATGGTCCATTAACTTGAATCTGTGCAGACTCCAGCCATGCTGTTGCCTCCACATTCCTAGGCTTGGATTCGTGCCCTTCCTGCCCACAGCCAGTGTGTGCACATGACTGCTTGGCTGCCCACCCCAGTACCCATGCAGTGCGATGGCGTGGTGCCTGCTCACAGAAGTGGGAAGCCAATTTCACAAGGGTACAGATGAGCACTGGAAGTGGATTTAGACTGGCATCCTGATCAATGCTGCCTGTGCCAATTCCCCAGCTGGAACTGGCTCATTTTCAATGATAACTTTGAAAATAAAATTAAAAAAATTTAAGTTTAATCAATCTGAAAGTGAATTACTGTCATTTAGCACTAGGAAGAGATTCATGTGTTTTCCTTTAAGGAGAATTTGTGGTGGGGAATGAGTCAGTAAGTGTGAGTCTTTCCCTTTGTGCAGAGGAAATTGTGTCCCCTGGGATGTGATGACTGTACCTGCCCTCAGGCTGTGCCATACAGGCTGGAGCAGGTTCAGTGAGTGCGACTCTGTGGTAGGGAGGGTGATGGAGTTAGAAACTGATTGCTGAGCTGCCCTTTCTCAAGGACACAAAGGGCAAGAGCTGAGATTTATTGACTAGAGCCCCTCAACATCATGGCATTACAGCTTTATACCTCCAAAGATTTGCATCAACCAGCACTTAATAAATAGTAAGGAACAGGGACTCGCAGTAATAGAGCAAGAAAACAAAGGAATCAAGCAACCTTAAAAAGTAAGCAGGGATGAGAAAATGAGAAGTTATGATTTATCTGTTTTTCTAATTACATGAGATTATAACCAAACTAGAAACATCTGCTGCTTTGATTTTGCTGCTCCTGGGATTCCTCAGTCCTTTCCTCCTAAGTGGAAGATTTCAAGTGAGCAGGAACTGGCCTGAAGAAATCCATAAATCTATATTCATTACTTAGGTTTTCTGCTTGTGCCGATTTAAAGATTTGGCTGTTTTGATTTTCTTTGGATTAGCTGAGCTCAAGGGAACTCTCCAAAGGAATGTGCCATTGGTTTCTTGTATGTGGTTTTTTATGTGATGCAATGCATTAAAATTTCCATGCAGGCAGTCCTTAATTGTCAAAACCAAAAATACCCCTAGACTCCTATCTGCAATTATCCATACTGTGATATATTTGGGACACATTGTGGTTTCTGTCATTAAGAAGGCCTCCTTGTAATGCCCCATCATGGATAAAACCTAGTCACAAAAATGATGCATATGGACAAAATATAAAGTGAAATTATGGGTGTCTGTACTGAAATGGAACTACCAATGGTGCTCATGTCGGACACGAATTACACACAGAAGAGAACTGTTAGTAAACAGAGGGAAAGCTATAAATATGCTTAAGATGAGACATCACACATTGTTTTAAGTGACAAACTTTGTTCTAAACGAAAGAAGAAAGATCACAAATCTAGACAGACAGCACTGCTCAAAGTTATATAGCCGCATGATTCATTCCCCAAAGAAATCAATGTCAGAATGACATTTTTCTTCAGGCAGTACTGGCAACTGCCCGTAATTTGGGTAAACTTTCTCTGCCCTATAAAAACAAACCATCAAACCAAAAGGTAACCACTGAAACAGCTACCACTCAACCAGAAAAAAAAAAGTATTTTAAACAGAGCACGACATAAAACTGCATGAGTCAATCTACCGTAAACTTTCGGCAAATAGCATGTGTCATCAAGATCAGCTTCGGTGTTTCCAATGAATATAGGTTTATACAGCAGGCTTTTTAGAAACAGACTTTGCTCCAAATAGTAATTCCCTGCCTTCAATAAACCCTGTCTGCAACTAGTTATTTCTCCTGTCCTGATACAGACAGCCAAAATAACTGTCTTGTAAACAGAAGCCTATGGAGCTAGATTAATTACAAGGATTACATATAGTATTCAGAGCTTTTAAAACCAGAAGGGATCATTATGATGATCCCAGCTGGCTTCCTACTGTTGTGGTGGGGGATAATGTGAGAGGCAGAGAAGGCCTTGACAGTAACTAAAATATCCCTGAGCTATCAACATGGTTTCCAGCACAAATCCAAAATGTAGGCTTTTACTAGTTATTGTGAAGAAAATTACCTCTGTCCCAGTCAAAACCAGCACACCTATTGCTGTGGTTCAACCCCAGACAGCAGCCACTTGCTCCCTCTCCCACCTGAAGGATTGAGGAGAGAATTGAAAAGGTAAATCCAGAAAACTTGTGGGTTGAGATAAAGACCTTTTAATAAGGAAAGCAAAAGCCCTGCACACAAACAAAACAAAGCAAGGAATTAATTCACTGCTTCCCATGGGCAGGCAGGTGTTCAGCCAGGAGAGCAGGGCCCCATCACATATAACGGTGATTTGGGAAGACAAGTGTCATCACTCTGAATGTCCCCCCAGTTCTTTCTTCTTCCAAGCTTTAAATCCTGAGTGTGACATCGTATGGTCTGGAATCTGCCTTTGGTCAGTTTCGGTCACCTGTCCTGGCTGTGTCTCCTCCCAATCTCCCATGTGCCCCCAACTTCCTTGGCCAGTGTGGCAGTACGAAAAGCAGAAGAGGCCTTGTCTCTGTGTAAGCCCTGCTCAGCAATAACAAAAACATCTCTATATTATCAACCCAGTGTTCAGCACAAATCCAAAAGAAAGCCCCATACTAGCCACTGTGAAGAAAGTTAATTCTACCTCAATTAAAACGAGCACGCTTATGTAACGTAAGCATTGGAATTTCACTGAATGATTACTGCTCAGAGTTGCTGGTGGTGATGGGAAGATGTGTCATCTCTATTTAACTACTTCAAGTGAGTGAAAAAACACTACAGCATTCTGGTGGCTAGTTGCCATTGTTTTGTAACATATTTAGTTAGTTATACTTAATATGTGTCCCTGTTTAAATGAACAATTCTGTTTGAAGTATTTATAACTTTCAATTTCAGGCCCAAATGCCAACCTGTTCTACATCCTATATCCTAAAAATTAATTTCTGACATGATCTCAAAGTGATACGCTTCTTACCAATGAAATTTTGCGGCCCACAAGAATACATGTTTCTTTGTTTGCTTCCATTGGACAACAGTCCTAAGGCCCACTGTTTTAGCTTATTGCAGCATATAGTGTTCTTCATAAATTCCACAGTTATTGAAGTTGGAGGCTTTAGTCTTATGTTTGTCTTACCTGCGGGGAGGTGGCTTGCAATAAAACCTCAACGTTTTGCCTGAATAACCTTTGAAATAAGACAGTCAATTTGTTTGATAAAGTGAAGAGTCATCGCAGCTTTATGCAGGGGAAGACAATTTGGTTTCCAGATCAACCGGTGCAGTGGTTAGAGAGAGAGCTAAGATGATCCTGTGTGAGTCAGTCTAGGTCCAGCAAGGCTAAGGAGTTTAGGCATGATGCCACAGTATTGCTTAAGCAGTTGTTCCCAAGAACAGTTCAGAGGTTATGCCTGTATTTTTCCTTTGGCTGTGGTATCTCATAACTCAAGGTAGAGAGTTGATTCTATTAGATTTCCACAAAGCATTTGACTTTGTTCCTACATGTGGGAGAAACAAATTCCACCATAAATGAGAGTAACAAAGCCAGGTAGCTCTTTCAGACCCACCCTGTTACACCTCATAGGCATGTGACAAGGATTTGAGAAGGATGCATGATGTGACTGCAGAAGACATGGGAGCAACAGAGAATATCCCAATTCTCTGTGGAAAGGAGAAATAGGGTAAAGAGAAAAAATACAGGGAAGCTACAGGTATGGAATCTTCAACTCCAGCATGTCTTTGAATCCAAATGAACGAAAAAGCATGGAGAAGTGGAAAAATTTGCATGAGCTTCCCCAAGTTTTGCATCAAATCCTTTGCGACTTATATAGCATGGAAAAAGGAGTGTTTACATATGAAGAGCTCAGCCCACCTCTTCATTTCAACAGAATGATGTAAAGTCACAATGGGAACAGGTATATGTAGAAGAACGTAAAGAATAGACATATCAAATGTCTTTCCATTCCAAGTGACTGTTTTTCGCTTACTTTGGAAAGCAGAAAAAATACAGGGTAAAATATGAGAAAGATAGTGAAATTATGCAGAAAGGTTTCTCTGAATACAATTCTGTACTTTTGCCCAACATAACAACTTTTTGTTCATGACTGTTTTCATTTTGGCATGGCTTATCAATCTGGTGTGGCTTCTTTGCTTCAGAAGTTTCAGATGTTTGCAAAAAGGAGAAATCACAAAGAAGGGTTATTAATTTAATATAGATGAACAGCTTATCTGTTATCAATATCCCAAAGAGGAAACAAGGTATAATCTATTTCACTACTACTGGCGCAGGACTGCATATTGGATTACTCAGTGAATAATGCTGGAGAGCAGTGAAATGGGCCGTAGCTCTTAGTATTTAGTCAAGTACACAGAGTTTTTCTCATTTGACTTGTTTTTTTTTTTTAAGACAGAAAAATCTAATAAAAAATAAAACCATTTAAAATGTCAGATTGCAACTATAGAATATTTCTGAGTGCCAGAAGAACAGAAATTTGGTACTGTTTCCTCAGCTGAAAGATGTGGATTTTTTAAGTACTAGATGTATTTGGTCACCGAAGGGCTTTTCAGCTGTGATGGAAAATTCCTCACTACCTCAGTAGAACAAGTACAGTTGGTGTCTGTTGGAGAATGTGATAAATGTTAGCAATAATTCAAAGAATCACCTAAAAATTGATTACTAATATGGGTTTATAGATACAAATGTTACAAATTATTATCTTCTATGCAACTTTACAAAGCTGGGCTGTGTCTTTCCTTAGCTTCCTGAGAAAATCTGCTATCATCTGCATCAGAGATTAAAAGAGCGTGCTCTTGATAGTCACTTGGGAACTATCAGCATAACCTCTGCTTTTCTGTCCTTTATTTTTGTAATGCTCACTGACTGGAAAAATGAATAAACATGTAACTGTAAACGGCCCTTTGGAAAATCCAGAACTTTCACAGAAGAGTCATGTGGATGATCACTTGTTCCCTGTGTCACAATTTTGTGGTGGTCTGGGAAGCAAAAAAGACCTTCGTCTGGCAACCCCCAAAGATGAATAAGTTAGAAAGTAGTTGTACTTGGGTATTTTGTTTCTTGACATCAAAGCTTTTTGAGAGAGAAATGTGCTATTATGCGACATTATTCTTTTTTCTTCCTGTAATAGCTGCGTCAGATACTCAGCATTTGCTTTGTGCATTTAAAATTTGGAACCATTCAGAAAGAAACCTGATTCAGATAAGAGACCTGGTGAGGGTTCCTCTCATCCTGTAGTCAGTGATAGTACTTTTATTGGAATAATCTGGACCTGCAACATGCACCTCTTATGTGGGTGTGCACTGGAGGAAAGGAAGAAATTTTCCTCCAGTCTGTGAGATGCTGTAGCTTATATTGCTTTAATCGCCGGGGTGGCACTTGGCCTACCTGCACACCTGGGAGCCTTGACCCATTTCAGCATGAAAGGCTCTTATTATTTCATCCTGAGAAGTTTTAACATCTTTGGTGCTTCCAACAGGGCTTTGAAATATGGCTCTGTGAGGAGTGTGCACGTACATTTGTGGCAGGACAAAGAGGAGGCAGCTCTTAGTGTAGAAAGAAATACTTTTTTCTCTCAAAATTATTTTTCCAAAGATATTCCCACTTCTCCCTACAAGAGCTCAGGAAAGCTGTGGCAGCTTGCCAGCACCACAAGCTGATGCCAGCATAGCTCCACAGCAGTCAGCACAGCAGGAGAGATTACAGGGATGCAAGAGCTGCTCTCTGGGAAAAAGAGGCTGGGAGAGGCTTCCTCTTTTGTCCCACTCTAGAAGCCCTTTCCATCCCCACTTCCATCGGTTCTCTTCACAGACAAAAACTGTTTGTGTGGCTGGCAGCTGAGTGTGCTAAGGGTTGCTCAGACAGATTAAGGCTTCCATGTGGCTGTCTCAAGCAGTCAGCATTTATGTCCCATGGATGATGAAGAGGTGGTTGCATGTGAATGGAGTAGACTTTCTTTCAAAAATAAATTAGCAACACACATGAAAAACTCACACTTCTTTTAGGTGGAAAATTAAGTCCTCTGAAGTTGGGAAATGCCAGATATTTGTCTGTCTGGCCAACCCAGATTCAGCCTGGTGTTTGTATGATCTTCAGTTGCCTTTGTCACTGACTCTCTTCCCCTGGGCCCTGATTCAGGCGAAGTTAGATCTGGTTACAAAATCAACACTTTGAAATTAGGAAGTATCAAACCTGGGGTTTCCCAAGTGTCCTTCATTCTGAAACATTGCATGCTTGCCGTTCTCCATTTAGTTTTGCCTGAACTGAACACAAAGTGTCACAGCGTAGAAAAACTCCCATTGTGGCCAATAACCTGAAAGGATCAATGATGTGCATGGACTGTGTGTACCAATACAGCATTACTGCACTTAATGGATCAGCTCATTCATTTATATGTACTGTCACTTTTCAAGAATCTAAACCAAAGTTGAGTATAAACTCCTAGACATGGGAAGGAGAAAAGCAAATAATGTGTGGGCTGTAAGCAGAATTCAGCCTTTGTACTTAACAGTAGAGCAAAACTGTAAGAAAACTGGCAAATACTTAAAATCAATAGGAAGATAATCCCTCCAGCCCCCAAAATAAATTATGAAGATGTTTAAAAAATAACTTCAAGCATAAAGAAGACTAAATATTGTAGGAATGGATTTGCCCTCTATAGGGTGGAAGAAATCTTGCCAGAGATGGACTGGTGAAGGAAAAGGAGAAAACAGCTCAAGGGTTATAGAAACAGAATTTTTTAATGTTGTTTAAACAGATCTTAAGATGGCTTTTCTGTACGTTGCAAAGTCACTCTGTCCCCTTCCCGACACCCCCCTGTGAAGGACCCTTATGCAGGAATGTCCTGGGAAGATACCCTGAGGTCTTCCCATTGGCCTTTGTTCACCTCTTTCTATTGGCTGTTAACTCTTTACCTGATTGGGTTTTTCTGTCTCATTTTGACCCTGTAATTGGTCCCTTTCCAATCCCCCTGAAACCCATATAAACCCCCATCCCCAAATAAACTCTCTCTTTCGTCCGTCCCTCAGCTGTGGTCCTGTGTGTCCTTACGGGCTCATAGAGCCACATGCTCGAGGGGCAGTTGGGAGAGCATTACACCTCCAGAGAATGGCTTAACCCCCAAGACCTGAAGGTGCCCCCTCTCCAAATCAGACGTCATAAAATATTACAGACTTTTTTTAATTATTGAGTCTTGAGCTGAGGCTTGGTTTTGGTTTTCAGAGAATCATAGAATTGTCAAGGTTTGAAGAGACCTTTAAGATCTTCAACTGTTGACCCAGCACTACCACTGTAACCCCCAGGCCTCTAACCTATATCACCCAGCACCAGATCCAGATGCCTCTTAAACATATCTATGGTGTCATTTGTCACTGACCTGCTGCCTAACACCAGCAGGCCCAGACATTTAGTGTTTTGCTTAGTAACCAAGTAGGTGTTTACAACAAATTGTCTCTTTCTTTTGACTTTGTCTTCATGTGGATGCCTACCCCTAAGATTAATTTAATAGTAAGCATATATTACAATTTTTGTCCCTAATTAATTTTTCTTTTTCACAAAGAATCTTTTTCTGACATTTTGCCGTTATGGTGCCAGTGGAGGTGAACAGATGCAGAAGAATTGTTAAGACAGAACCCTTCCACAAAATGTAGTTGAATTGTTAAGACAGAGACCTTCCCAGATGGCTCTTGTTCACTGTAACATGCTTACTAAATATGACAAAGTTTTCTGCATCAGCAGCGCTGAGTCTAAGTGTGTTGACCCCTTCTCAGTAAAAGCTTTTTGACACAAGTGCCCAAAGGCATGTGAGTTCCAGTTGTTTGTAACTATAAACTACTGGTTAAAACTGACTTGAGTTTTGAAAAGATTTTACCGTAAAATATTTCCTTGTCTGAAGCAGAATGCACTTGACAGCATTTTCAGACTAAATGTGCCTAAGCACCATTTTGATGTATTTGAATATTAAAGAAACAGCTAAGTACCTCCATGGGAAGAATTGTTAAAATGGTTTTTTGTTTGGTTGGTTGATTTTGGTTTTGGTTTTTGCATGCTGGCTCTTTGTTTTTACTTTGTTCACCAGATTATTCTCAGCTGGTTTATTTGTTGTTTCATCAAAATTAGTGCACCCCTGTGTTATTCTGGGAATACAACTACTCCTGGGACTGGGTGTAGAACACACACACGTGACTTCACCCACATTATTCCCTTATCTTTCAAAGCAACTCTTCCAAGCTGTGTCTTTACTCCCTTCAACAGGTACGCGTGGATTAAGATAAAAGTAGGTAATTCCCATACCTGGAGAAATATAAACATGGCAAGAGAGGTAGCACTGCTTCCATGCATGTAACAACTACCACATGCCTAAAATTTCTCTGTGACTTTTTAGTAAGCCAGCATTTAAAGTGTAGCTGGCTCTGAAGTGAAATCCCCTTAGGAAATGCAGGTGGGCAGCCTGTAACACCTTCATTCTATCAAACTGAGGGAAATAGAATCTTTTAATTGTCAGTCAAGTATCACAGCTGACTGATTTCATGGACTGTCAAATACGGGTTTGTGTGTTCTGCCTTAACAACCCTTCCTTGTCAGCTTTATTATGTTTTTCTCTTACTTCCAATTTTCCCTTCACTGGAGTAAAAAAAAAAAATTGCTTAGTTATTAAGACATCTCTTTCTGTCTTGGAGAGATCCAATAAAAATTTCTCGGGTGACTTGTACACTTTCCCGCATACCTCTTGTAGAGTGTCCAGTGATCTAGGAGACTGAGGGGAAACAAAAGCAGGTTGAGATCAACTTAACACTCTTGAGCCTCTGAAGCTTATAGGTTAAGCAAAAAATATGAGTCCAAAAATATGAATTAAAAAATATGAGTCAGTCCTGATATGGCTAAAACATAGGCCCAGAGTCTTCGCTCCCAGCTAGCTTCTTCATACTCTGACCCAACAATTTTACACCCATGGGGCCACTTCTGTTATTTGTAGCATATTATTTTCTTTCATAAGTTAATTAAAATTATGTGTCAATAACTACTATGACTAAACTTTGACTAACTACTATGACTAAACATATGAAAATTATTGTTTCAGTAAGGTCTCAATAAGTTTGATTGAAACCTGCTACAGTTAAACTTGTTGAACAGTTTGGTCAGTAGCTGAGTTGGAGATAGATCCAGTGTTATGAGGAGAGCTGAAAGCAGCACATCTGTCTGCAGTCACTTCACCTCACTTCAATTAGGACATAAATATTAAAACCACCTGAGTGGGTAATTAAAATGTGTGCAGTATTTTAAAATGCTAGGTTTGTCCTTATTCTGATATTTCTACAGACAAAATGCATTGCACCAGAAGAAAAAAAAAAGAAACTAAAGAAAATAATTGTGAAAACGTGGTTTAATGAATGCTGTGGGATTTTTTTTTTTTCATTATAATTGCTATTGTTTGTCAGTACTTACAGCTCAGTTCAACAGTAAAGGAGGAGATAAAATGTTGATACACTTAAGTGTCAAAACCTTTTTCTTTCACTTCCACAGGCATATGCTTTTGGTCTACAACTCACTAAATCTGTTGGGTATGGCAGTTTCTTTGAATATTTGATGTGGGTTTGTGGTAACTGCAGTACAGAAATTAGTTAAGAGTCATAAAATCTATAAATATGTTCAGAATGTTTACAGATCTTCTATTCTTCATTGGCTTCCCTTGACTTGTCTATTAATTTCTCTTGATCCCTACTTTTTGCAAGGTCTATAGTTATGATGTTAAAATTCAGAAATTATTTTTTCGCTATCTGTTCTGTATTCTATCTCTTAGTTTCATCTTTAAGCAATTTTGTGCAGCTGTTTGCCTAAATTTTGGTTCTTACACAATTTTTGTTTCTACAGTAGGCAAAATCAATATTTTGTTATATCCATGAGATACATAATTAGGATTACAAGTATCCTCTTGATAAGTAAGTTTCAGCTTTGCCTTTAACGCACTATGTACACAGTACCATTTGTGCTATTAATTAGCTCTCTGTTTTAGAAAACAGTGGTTTCATGCTTTATTTAAGGTCTGCCTATACCTACAGGATCATGCCTACCATGGGATCATGCAGATGTTGTTCTGTTAGATCTGTTAGATTCTGTGGATCTGCTGGATTTGTGTAGGGAAATACTTTTGATATTAGAGATACCATTCTGTCAGTGTGTTAATGAGAGGAGGAACAGTTTCTATGGCTGAAATGCTGGATTAGAGTTCTGGGCTCAGCAAAAGAATTGGTTATCAACAGAAACATTATTCAGTTACTCCATGTCACACATTAATCTTCAATAACTGTAATCAATTTTTCCTATTGTATTGATATAAGATAGATATTATGAGCATTTAGAAGGAAGAGACATAGGACTCACTGCATTATCAAAACTATCTCCTTCAGAAAGTAGGAGACAAACCTCTTTTAACATCGTGAGTTTCTTATTGTTAAATGGAACAAGAACTGAGGTAAAAAAACACACTCAAAATTCATTACACATCTGAGATGTCACTGTTTTCTGTATTAGGATTTTGGTCTTTGTCCTTTCATCTATGGGCAGATGTGGCTTTTCCTTGCATGAATGCAAGGCATATTTATAGTGTCTGTTATGTATTTATTTATCTAATTAACTGTTTTTAACAACTATTAATTAATCTGGTCCCTGTACTTGCTTAACAATGTAAACAAAGCTATGGAATTCAATGGAATTCCTCAAAAACCAAGCATTTTGCCTTCATTTCAGAATCAAGTTCTTAGTCCTTTTCCGTGTATCCTATTTTAATAAATGTATGTACAGTATAGCAATTTTTGACACTTAAACTCACCTTCCATCACCAGAGAATTTGTTCAGAGTATATATGTGCTGTGAGGAGATGTTTTTATTGCAATGATAAATCCTTGAAAGAGGAGTTTGTAATGGAAATTCTGACTGCTCTTTAAATGACCATGGAACCAGAAGGCTTGGCAACACTCAAGAGAAACAAGGGCATATTTTAAAATTAGGTCTACCATTCTTACCTTCATAAGGACTAGAGGAAATTAAATGAAACCTTCAACCTGGAGAAAAGCCAGCAGTGCTGACTGTATTGCACAAACTTGATCTGAGACCTTAGATAAATTCAGTTTTCCAAAGATCTTACAGTTCACCTAGTATCAGACAGCCAGGGGAAGCCTGGACATAAAACAAAGTGCCACAGGAAGTGGCATTGTGATTCAGAAGATGACATTCTTCAGCCTGAGTCACTCAGGCCCTGCTGGGGTGCTCTCCTGCAGGTAAATTCCAGCACTGAGGCTCTGAGTACCGACCACTGCAGGCCGTAAAATGTTGGATGACACTTGTCTCAAGAATAGCAGCATCTATCCTGGCTCTTGGCTATGTTACAGACTGGGTAATTACTTTAAAGTTCTGATTGCTTTAATTGCCTATGGTTCTTTTTTCTATCATTCCTTCCCTTTGATCTGTGTCATGCTGCTGGCACTGTTACAATTGCTGCTGTGTTTCCAGGGGTGACTGGCTTTGTTTTATGCCCAAGGAGACCTGGCTAGATTTCACTGATTGCTGAGTTGTTGCTTCTGTCATGCCTTTTTAGCTTGTGACACCATTGAAACAAAAGCTCAGCTGCCTTTCCTGTTTGGAAAGTGCCCAGCCTACTAGGATTCATATCCAAGTAAGACTACTGCTAACCTGAGGAAGACTGGAAATTCGTGCTATGCCAGTAAATAAAAATAGCCTTGACATAGCATCCCAGGCACTAAAAAGCACAAAGTACGTAAGGAGAGACTCCATTCCCACACAGCAGACATACTGAGTTTGAGTCAGTTGTATTTTATTTCTAGTGCATATTTTAACACTAAGAGGAAATTGTCAGCCATATGTATCTACACCAGGAACACTTAGCACATACTCATAAAGAATGAGCAATTACTGTACTCTTGAAGGTTATTTTTAAAATAAGGAAGTTCTTTCTTACAGTTATGGAATAATAAGCATTGCAAATAATGTTAAGGACCAAACTAGGAAATAGAAGCACAAATAAACTGAATTCTCCTAAACTTCAGTTGAATTGCTGTCTAGAATGCCATAATAATAACTGATTTGATTTCTTTTCAGTGGAAACTACTTAATCAAATGCAAATATTAGAATGACTCCAAGGCTCAGAAACCACACACCAAATATCTGGTTTCAGTAGGTTTTTATGGTGACTTGTAATGGAAATGCTGATAGAACTTTAGCCATTGCCTTGCTGTCAAATGCTGCTATAATTCCAAATTAACATGCCTTATGTTATCTGCTGGCACAGCTACTTGCTTTGCATTCATTACGACATGTGAAATGCTGGTCCCTTGGTCGTTTTAGTAATTTTGATGTCTGCAAGTGGATGCTTTGCGTTTTTTCTTCTATTCAAAGCATAACGCAGAAAATACTCTTTTACTTATCTGTTAGAAATCGGATCTCAGTAAATACTGTGTTTTTACTTGATTTCAAAGAGCTGAGAGTACACAGTGACTCACAAGACACGTTGGCACCTGGCAGAATCGTGTCCTAGTCGATCTGTGTGGTTCTTGGTGGTTTCAGTTGGCAGGGTTGTGCAGATATTGCCTTTTATTGTATTATACATTCCAATCCAAGTGGTTTTGCAGGCCTTGAAGTTTGCTTTAAGCTCCAGATTCAAGTGATTTTGAAGAATTAATGTAAAAATCCTTCAAGGTACCACATTTCTTGGCTTTCAAAATGAAAACATGCTAACTGTCAATTTCATAGAATTGTGGGGAAGGAAAATGAAGCAGTTGCAACTCAGAACAGGTTCAAAATCTCTATGACTCTTAATGGACCTTTCAATACACATGCTACTGAGTTAGAGGTCTATTTCCAAGACCCAAACACAAGACATTTAATGTAAAAACTAAAAGAAACCCAGTTAATATTGCTATAATCAGCAATTATTTTATTCAGTTGTTAAGTAAAGGGCCAGCCTGCCCTTGGCTTTCACTCAGCAAGTATATCCTCTTGCTTTATTTCCTTGGTTATTTTGGAATACTTACAGCTTTCTTATGCATGTACCTATGTACTTATACATGTCCTTTTAATACCTTAATCTGAACTGGGTTTATATTGTCCTTTTGCAACTATTGAACAGCTGTCTAGTTGCTCGTTTTGTGCAAAGATTACAAAGGAAGCAGATGAAAGTAGTTCTTAAGGCAAGAACTTGAGAAAAGCCTTAAGAACATATTAAGAAATGCGGAATTTTAAAATGAAACCTGAGTTTCAGGTATATTTCAGGTGTATCTTTTCTGGAGGTGTGGCTTGCCCTCATTGCAGAGTTGATTTCAGTTATCCTTTTAGAGTTGACTTTAAACCCAAATCTATATATCTCTACATTATGCAGGATGGTGCTTTTAACTTGAGATATTGATCTGCCAAGAGGTTAATCTGAGCTTCAGCTAACACAACTCTTCAGTTATTAACAGGATACAAGCTGCCTCCTCTTCTTTGCTCTTAGTCTTTAAACGCCTGTCCAAAATTTCTCTTTTGCACTAGAAGGGTCTGGAGGTTACCTCTCAATTCACTCAGCAGCATTTCAGACCCACATTTCAGCCATTCAAAGACTGAGGACAAGTACTGTCCAGAGAAGGGCAACATGTCCAGAGAAGGGCAATGGAGCTGGTGAAGGGTCTGGAGCACAAGTCTTATGAGGAGCAGCTGGGGAGCTGAGGTTGTTTAGTCTGGAGAAAAACAGGCTCAGGGGGACATTATTGCTCTACAACTACCTGAGAGGAGGTTGCAGTGAGGTAGAGTTTGTTCTCTTCTCCCAGGTAAGTGACAGGACAAGAGGAAATGTCCTCAAGTTGCGCCGGGGGGGAGGGAGGGGAAGGGGGCTCACAGTGGATATTAGGAAAAATGTCTTTGCTGAAAGGGTGGTCAGGCATTTGAATAGGCTGCCCAAGGAAATTATGAAATTACCATCCCTGGAAGTGTTCAAAAGGTGTGTGTTGATGTGGCATTGGGCACTTGGTTTAGCAGTGAACACAGTGATGCTGGGTTAATGGTTGGGATCGATGATCTTAGAGGTCATTTCCGACCTTAACGATTCTGTGATTCTACTGCAGCTCCAAAAGGCTTTACACCACACACAAGTGACTCCAGTCCAAACTAAGTAGTTTAGGTGTCCCTTCACAGTGTGGCCACCTCCACTAGCTGGATGCTAAACTGAGCTTAGGTAACAGAACACTGAAGTAAGTTGTTCTCCTGTATTCTTCAAAGTGTTACTGAAAGTCAGTTAGCCTTACATCCTTCCATGCTTTTAAACTCAGCTCATTTTCTGCATTCATTTGTGCTTGATAAAAATTCAATATTTTTCAAAAGCAGCCTCCAAGTGAAGAAGGGACACAGGAAAGTGTGTAAGCCAGGGCCTCATCTACAGGTTGCATATTAAACAGTTTCTAAATGAAAAAGTTGTTTGCTGTGCTATAAAATAAAGGCATCTTTCTGCAGACCTACAGCCCACCGGAACAAGGGGACAGGATGGAGTGTGCCTTTTCCAGTATTCTCCACCCACTGACCTAGAGCATGAAACCCACAGAGTTCTTGGAACTGCAAACAGTGTTTGAATTCAGACTAAAACTGGAAAACAGAAACTGGCCTTTTTTTTTTTTTTTTTTTGAGTCACATCAGTCAATGCTATTTACAAAATCGGTTTATGGAGACCACAGGTGGACACTCTGACTCATTACACATGAATACTAAATATATCCAAGACAATCTTGGAAAATCCCATAAAGAAAGAGGGAATAGCCGTCCGATTTTTATATTTATAACGTCGGGGTTTGGATGCCAGTAATGGAAATGACATTGTTTTCACAAAAAGCAGGTGAGGAACAGTAAGGGACTGAATGATTGCCAGGCTGCATGTGGCTGGAAGGAGAAGGCAGCTCTAAGCTAGACGTGGGGATGGGTTTGTCCTGCTGCCGTAGGTTGCCGTTTGCATTTGTGGCAGGCTGTGGTGAGGTTAGCAATGCATTCCACAATTGTCAGGAGTTAAGCAAATGTTATGTCCCTTCAGCAGGGTGAAAAGCACACCTGCCCAGGAAGCCAGCGTAGAATTCGGTACTGTCTCAGCCCTGCGTCAGTGCTACATGGAGAATCTGAGTAGTACTTACGGCCTCATATCCTGCCACATATTTTAGTCTCTCTGATCTTGAAAACCAGAGAGGTCCAAGGTCTGTAATATGTACAGGAAAACAGATAATGGATCCCTTTATGTTGTCATCACTGAATTCTGTCTTGATGGATGTTTCAGTGCCAAGGCTTTTCTTATTCTCACTGCTGAAGGAGAGCTATTGCTGGACACTCTGCAGTCTCTCTCTGAGCCATGAGAAATGTAGCAGTGTAAAACTGAAAAAAGCTGCAGCAGTTCTACCATGAAAGCTTACTTTATACATAAGCTGAGAAACAAGAGCTTCTGTTAAGAGGAGCTAACTGAGGAATAATTCAGTGATTCTAATCTATAACCTTTCCTGAATGACCAGTAAAGTAAATAAACTTTATGCCAAAAGGAAATTTTTTACTTATAGATCACCCAAACCCATAAGCTATTTCCCAAGTCAAATTTTGTCGAGGTAATGCAGAACAGTTCCTCACTCTTCCCCTCCTGGAAACATCCCTAGGACTAGAAAGAACTTCTCTGTCACTGCTGTCTGGTTGGAAATCTCAACATGTGGATGTCTGTGAACATAAACACAATGAGAAACTACTGATGCAAAGTCAAATGAAGTAGTCACTGCTGTTCTGGTCAAATCTGTACAGCAGACATAGTATCACTTTTTTGTGAAGGCAGTTTGTACCAAGTGGTTCATTAGCCGAGCCAGTGTAATGGGAATTTATTTGTGGACTTAAGATCTGCTAATTTAGCTTGGCTTGCTGATCCTTTGGCAAAATAGACACAACTTCAGAAAAGTCACTCTTCTGGTAACCTGAATGACTAAAGTTCCGGAGCTGGAGGTGGAAATACCCAACTAACCTATCTGCTTGGCTCACTGCAGTCAGTCTCTAATGAGCTCTCCATTTATTCTGTGTGTCTCTGTAATGCTCCTTCCAGCCTGCGGCTAAAGTGCTTCTAATGGCAATTTCTGTTTCTTCACTGCTTTCAAAGGAGTTGATTCTTCAGCGTATTATGCTCTTTTCCATCCATTCAACTTTATTGCTATCTACTGCAGTAGACTTAAACCAAAATAAAATATTTCTTGAAACATTCAGGATGTTGTTGTTGTTGTCTGTTGAATTTAACTCCTCACCAGTGTGGAAGACACAAACAACACGGCAGAAATGGAAAAGTTTATTGCAAAACCAGAGGGATGGCAAAGTAGTATCCCTTTTTTTTTTTTTTTTTTTTTTCCTCTATGGAAGAATGAGCTTCTTTGTTTCAACCTTAGGTCCAGAAATTTTTACAAACTCTCTGTCTGCAAATCTTGGTTCTGTGTTGATCATCATAGTCATATGAAATTATTTAACAGGTATCTTGTTGCCAAGGTCACATGAAATCATTTAATAAAAACTTGAAAGTGAAGTTGCCAGCTCATCTCTCATTTGAACACTGCTTTGGCTTAAAAGAACCTGCTGAGTTGAAAGAATGAGAAGGACTGGGCGTTTTCCCAATAATAAGATGGCAATAACAGGAAAGAATGCTTGGCTATGTTATAAGGCAAGTGAACAATGCATCCATGAATTTTACATATTTATATTCTTAAACACTTCATGGTGACATAGTTCTGTGGCTTATTTGAAATTACCCCGTGCATGAAAATCACAGAGGTGGTCTGCAGCCATCACTGAGACTTTTTTAAGTACCCCCAGCAAAGTAAAGGGAAACGTAAGTCTTTTTGTGGGGAGGAGGTGGAAAGGAAACTTTTTTAGGGTAAAGAGTAATTTTATGAGCCTTACTATGTTTCGTTTAAAGCTTTGTAATGGCTCTTCACTTCAATCCATTTTCACTCAGTGCACATTTTGGTCTCTGTTACGAAGAAGCAGCACTCCCAGAAGGTTTGCTCTCTTTTATGAGGTAAAAGGTCAAAAGACAAAAAAAGTTTGAGTGTTTTGATATTGAATAGTTTAAAGCTAATCCCTACTTCAGAAGCAGAGCTCTCACTGCTGAGCTACCAGCTATAGGTCTCCTCATTGCTGTCTCTCTGGACTCATGAACCTCAAATTCAAACTACAGTGTCCCAATCTCAGCAATAAGCAATACTGCACTCCTTGCTGAGTGTCACTAACATCATGGTTAGGCTCTCTCCTGTGAAGCAAGAGCCATGGCCTTGGGCTCTGTTGCCCTAAAAGGTCCATATGCCAGCTCTCCTACTTGAGCAAGTACAATAACCTCAGAGTTACTGTGAGGCTTCCCTCTTCCCACCACCTTTAAATGAAGGTGGCTGTGGCTGCAGGTCTCAGTGCACTCCCCATGTTGTGAGCACACTCAGTGAATCAAGCAGTTTATGGCTGCAGTTTCCTTTTGTATGAATCCCAAACAGCCCTGGGCAGGAGATGCTGAACTCTGGCAAGGTAACAGTTCTTGTGAGCAGAAGTAATAACTAGAGGTGCTCGTCCAGCCACAGGTATGGATTAAATGCAATTTTCCTCATCATTTAATTGCATTTTAGGATTTTAATTGCTATTAAAACACAAAGCTATTTACAGGACTTCTGAGGCCCAGAGTTCATCTAAATGAGTAAGAATGTTCTGTATTTTAATGAAAAAGGGATGAGAGTTTTCAGGAAAGAATCAAACCTGTTCTTGTCTTAAAAGCAATTGCTCTTTGACTCCTCTGGCTGCACTGCACCCTTCAAAGGAGACCACACTGTGTCAGCTAAATGATTGAAAAAATAGATTTTTTTACCAGACAGTGTAGAGTTGGACTCTCCAAAGAGTTTTAAACAAAGTTGAGACACCACAAAACTTCAATTCAGTATGAATTATTCTTTGTGCTGCTTCCACTAAGGAAAAACGCATAAAGTATTTCCTGTGCTGAACACAAAAAATTCTTCCCACTTTTGCTGCAAGGGATTTGTGTTTCGTTCAAAGGCTTTACTTTTTAAACCATAAAATTTTCCTGCTAGACACTGTGTGTGTGTTTGCTTTGTTTGTACGAGGGAGCAGCTCCTGCTCAGGCTGGAATGACACGCTCCTTTTTTTCTTGTCTCTACTTCGACGACTGATCTCAACCCATGAATCAGGAAAAAGACATACTACCAGAAAGCAAAGAGAGTGAGTAAGTAACTCATGAACACTAAATTCCAGAAATTCCCGCAGCTTAAATCCAAGTTCCAGAGGTAATGACAAGAAACCAGCACAGCCAAAACTAGCACCTAAGGACCAGGAAATAAGCTGATCGGATCTCATCCCCTATTGACCATCTAAGGCAGCTATTAAATATTGTCAGATGGAAATTCCCAGGGACAGGGCCTGATTCACTATTTCCCAGAGAATACTGGTGTCTCATAAGTGGAATATAATAGCATAATGCTGTTTGTTCTCACAGAACCTACTGAACACTAGCTTCTTGAGTATACTGAACAGTTATTTACTCAACTTATTGATTACACTGGAGAAATGCAACACCTCTTCTTTAATGCAGTGCAAAGCAGTGGCTTTATATATTTGCATGTGCTGTAGTCAGCAATGATTAGTAGCTTACATATCTCAGCAGTTTCATTTTTCTTCCTTAAATTTTAAATAAAATGCAATGGAGATTTAATACTCTGATCTGTGTTCTTCCTTTTACCCACATCATTTCTCAGGTTTCACTTGCAAGCCTCCCTTCTTCTGTCACTAGAAAAATTATGTCAATATTCCACACTACCTGATGCATCCTCTTGCCATTTTATCCAGAGAACAGAGAAAACATAGATAAAGTACTAACCAAAGTATGTTAGGCCTGGAAACAACATAGTTTGCAAAACATGTTGTCTTTATTGTAATTTACAGGAATTGTCTCAAAGTTAAAAGCCTGGGTGTGTGCAATGATCTCACACACCAGATGTTGCCTCTAACATACAAATATTGAAGAAGCTTTGGCAATGTGTTGTTCTTCCTGAGTATTGGAGTGAGAAGAATCATAAAAAAGTCTGAATTCAAGACCTTATTAGGGTTTTCCTGTAAGGGAGGTATAATAGAGAACATGGAGAACACTGGGAAAGCTGAAAATTTGAATCAGAGATACTATGTGCACTAATTAAAAAAAAAAAAAAAAAAAAAAAAAAAGAAGGAAAAAAGCAAACCTCTTAAAATAGAGTGGAATGCATGCTTGTGTTTATTTGTCTCTTCAGTTCCATAGTTCCATGGAATGCAATTCTAAGTAGTTGATTCACAATTAAGAAAATCTTCAACTGAAATGACCGAAGGTCCATTGAGTTTCTTTACTGGAAAACCCTGTCATCCATCAAAACTTTGCCCAAGAAAGGAAAACACTGTTGCAGTTCCAGTGTGAATTCCACCAATTAATGAATTTCAATCCCTACCAGTTACTGGGAAAGTTTAACCATGGGATACTTTGTTCAATACATTTCTAGTAGATAATGAATGAGTGAAGAGAAACATTTGATACTATGTAGTCTCAAAATCTTTAATAAATTCATTGTGGTGTGATATACCTGTGGTGAATGTAGGAAACCAGAAAAAAGGGGCCACAATTACCCATCCACTTTTTAGTTGTGGCCATTGGCAAGAACTTGCAATGGCTACAGAAACAGTGCCAACCATTCTTGGAAGAAACACCAGGACAGAGGGCAATTAATACAGCTTATTTATTTTCTGGCAGCCTGCAATACATATTGGGCCACTGAGGGAGAGCCAGAGGCTGCTTTAATCTTCAAGAATTACGAATAACATGCTGTGTCAGAATTTTAGAGATTGGACTGAATCCACGTTAGCTTTACAGCTCTTACAAAAACATTGAGACCACATGGATGCTAGTATTTTCCTGTACATTCATAAATGCCACTCAGATTATGACACTGAACATCTCATTTATTTCAATTCATTTTATTTTATTTTATTTTATTTCATTATTTCAATTTTTTTTTTCCCTGACAGAGTTTTTTACCCTCTGTTCAAGTCTGCCCCCTGTATTTCCTATGACTGAAGAACACATATCCTTCTATCTTCTGCTTCTGACTGGAAGAAATAGACTCAAAAGATCAAGAAACAGATGGACTGATCTTGGTGTTTCTCTCAGAAATGAAGGCCTGATTGCCAGTGGCTTTAGTTTCATTGGAAGAGGCAGCTGCTATGATACAGCAAAGTGGGAAGATTAAATGATTTGGGGGCAGTGAGTTCACCCGGGAGAATGGGATGGAGAAGACAGTGTTTAGGCACAGTGAGTCACTTTTGAGTTGATCAGCAAGTGCCTGGACTAGGCTGTGCTGGTAGGTGCAGACTAACACAGAAATGACTAAAACAAATGGTCCTTGAAACATGATTTGGAGCAGAGCCTACAGCATGTCCTAGAAATTGTTGGAAGGGATGTCAGACTGCAACAAAAAGCTGACTCTTGCTTTAAAGTGCTTGGAAAGGACCTAAAGGCCCACTAGAAAAATTCACTGAATACTAAGAATGACTGATGCTACCTGACTTCCGGGAAACTTAGTATCTGACAGTGCCCGTGGGATGGGCAGAGGACATGCCTTGCTTAGATAAAAGTCATGTGGTGTATTTAAGAGCCTCAGCCATCCTTGAACTTGCTTCCTGATTCCCAAAAAAGGGAATGGTGTAGCCAGGAAAAAGATTTTTGTTCCAGACGTGCATCTGTGTTTCCCTCAGCCTCTCACAGCCTCCCTGATCAAAGGGTCCATTAGAACATGCTCCCCTGTCATTGCAAAGCTGAACTTAGGATTTAAGCACATTATTTTATGGTGATAAGAGCCCACCTGGTCAGCATGAATACCTCTCCTGCTGTCTTGAACAGAATAGATCCCAAACTCAGTCCTGCGTATTAAGCTCCTGGTAAATCTGAGCTTTGCTACTTCCCCCCTACCTAACCAAGCATTTCAAACCTGTTCTGCTCCTACTTTCTTCTTCTTAGAACAGGTAGGTAAGGACTATCAGGGAGTCAGGAAAAGAAGCTCTATTAGGAGATGTATTTTTTTACTCTGTTTCCCTAAAAAGGCCTCTGGTCAGTTTTAGGAGAAAGTGATTTTCTGTCTGAAAGCCTTCTTCCTGATGTTACTGGCAAAAACAAGGGACAGGTTTAAATAGCTCCTGGGTGGATCTTCTTTTGAAACCAAAATCCCCAGCTCAAGCTCTCCTGCAAACTGTGTGTCCTCCTGATGTGCCCCTAATACACAACACATCTTTACTACTGAGACCAAGAATTTATAGGAGACTGCTGGAACTGTGTTTGGAAGAAAAGGCACAGAGACTTAGTGGTAGAAAACAGCAATATGACTATATGAACAATAAATAAAAAAACTCTCACCTGGTAACTCTGCCAAGAGCTTGTTAATTTGGTTTCCTGTCTGCTGCTGAAAACACCCAATAGCAAATGTCCCCTAACCACACAGCTTCATCCCTCTGCCTCTGCTAACCCTCCTTCCTGATGTGGTGGCACTGGGTATAAGAGCCCTAAAGTCTCCTGGTGTACTTGAAAAGCCTGTCCCTAAACCTCCCAGAAGTGTTGCCTGGTTCTTTCCTGAGACTTTCATAACTATTACAGCTCTTGTGATTTCAGTGTCAGTTGATGGGGAGAAGAAGTTGAAGAGTTTATTCAAGACAGCAGCTGTTCCCTAGAAAGGACCCTGAGAAACCACTGGAGACCTTCTGCTGTCTCCAGACAAAGTTAACTGTAGCTGACAAAGGTCTTTCTAACCTCTCCTTATACAACACTAGTGACACTGAAGACATAGCTTCACACAGCCTCTTCCAGTATTTAATTGTCTTCCAAGCAGAAAGTATTTGTCCAGGGTTCAGCCTACAACTCTCTTGCTGTCTTTTAACTTGATTTCTTCCTCTTCTGTGCTCAGTGTGGGTATACAACAGCTAATTTTGCTGCTACTGTTTAAAAAGTCTTGTCCCTTTCCGCAGACTAAGTAGTCTCAGTTCTTTCAGTTCTTTCTTTGCATAATGCTTCATTCCTTTCTCTTTCATTTGTCCATTTACTTTCTGTTTGGGGTAGATAAATAGCTACAAAAATGCTCAAAATGACCCTTAAGGGATTCTAAATAAAACCCTTGTAATCTCTGTAGTCATCAGCTCCTTTATTCATACTAATAAGGCAGGATGAAGTATGGGTAAGAAAACAACCCCAAGGCACAGCTAATACAAAACACATACAAAGCAAAAGGTAAGTCTCTGTTTTGTAGCTCTGGACCTGTTTTAGCTGTACAGCTATTTCAGCAAACAGATTTCCGCAGAGAGATACAGCAATTCTGAAATACAGTAAGAGCACCTGAATCAGAAAGAATTTCTCTGTGGAAAGGGTTGTTGAGCATTGGAATGAACTGCCCGGGGGAGTTGTCAAGTCACCATCTCTGGAAGTGTTCAAGAAATGAGTGAATGTGGCACTTAGTGCTACAGTTTAGTTGACAAGGTGATGATAAGTCAAAGGTTGGACTCGATGATCTTAGAGGTCTTTTCCACCCTAAATGATTTTGTGATTCTCTGGGCATTTGGCCATGCTCAAGAGTGAGGGAAAACTGGGGCTCAGTGAACCTGAAGATGACTACTATTACATGCCTTTCTTCATTCCTTTTATCTCAGAGCTTTTGTTCATGTACAGTGGTGGATGGCTCTATGGCATGTACCCATCAGGGATAGCTCTGTGTCCTCTAGAGCAACAGACCTAAAACTTCATTGGCTCATGACAATACTGACAGAAAATACATTCTGGAGCAACAACATTTATTATCCTTATCAGCTGGAGTTATGGTAATAGCAATCATGCCTGGCTACACATAACGCTGGAAGCTGGAATCTACAGTGCTGTCCATAAGCCACTTCTCCAAAGCTTCAGGCTACAGAGCTTGCACATAATTTTCTAGGATTGCACAGTCTTCTTAAGCTGTTTTCTGTAACATTATGTTTAGCCACTGGCATAAATATACATATTTGGCAAGGTATATTTCTGGTTAAGGTTCTGAAGATGCGTGATGTAAAGAACTGAATGCTTTCCGATCCCAAATATGTAAAATGTGCCATGCTTTATTTAGCATAGCTGCAGACAGGAAGAAAAAAGCAGACTGGGTGAATCAAAATGCCAGGGTAGTTTTTGACGAATGTTATTTAACTTGCATCATTGCTTATATGCATTTTCAACCTAGTATAAGGAATGCAAACTGATAGTATTTCAGTATTACCTCCTATTAGGGAAACATTTATCATTTCAACCCAGACTACTTGGGTAACAGGATAGCCTTGTAAGGAAGCTGTGTATCTGAATAAGTCATAAGCCTCTTACACCAACATACGGATCAGAGAGGATGCAAATCTGTGAAGATTTCCCTTTGGATCTGTAAATTTTCTACAAGTGCATCTCTTTCTGTTTGCCACCATTGGATCTCAGTGGAATGGAAATTTGAGGTTTGTGATAGTCCCTCAAGTGGGCCTCAGCTGATAACTTTCCTAGACACTTATTCCACTTGAGTATTTTGAGAGAAATTAAAGATCTATGCTTGCTTAGCCTGTCTGAATCTTCTTCTTGTGTAGACATGTACCAACAGATACTTACTCTGTTTTAGTCTATACAGAAATATTAATTGTCATGAGGTTTTCTTGTCCTGGGTTTTGGTTTGGTGTTGTTGTTTTGTTTGTTTTTTGTTTGTTTGTTTGTTTTGTTTGGGTTTTTTTGTGTTTTTTTTTAATTTTTTTTTTTTTTTTTTTTTTTTCTGATGCAAGTGCATTGGGAAGGGACAGAGGGACATGTTCAAGTGACCTTGTGGATATGATCCTCTATGTGAGCTCTTGAAGACCAGAAAACTCTTACAGAGAAATGGAGGAGTAAAAAAATATATACAGCATATTTATATTTTACCTTTATTCTGATATTTTAAAATATTTTATTATAACATGCAACATTGGCACCAGCAAGACACAGGCCAGGACTTTCACTTTCTCCAGGACACCCAAGAGAAGTAAAATCCAGTATGTGCACAGAGGGATGTATCCGATGGACTGTAATAGACATGAGATTTTTTTTTCCCAGAGACCAACTGGAAACCAGAATTACTCTGCTGCCATTGACCCTATTACAGTGTTATAATCTGACCCAAAATAAAGTAATTTGAAATGTATTGAGTACTCATGTTTGGTATCCAAGTAATTTTTTAGCTTTAGTATGGCCAAACCAAAACATCCCAGTCCAATTTTGAGAAAATGGGTAAGTCATATAATTCCCAGTGTGTTAAGGGTGAAGTTCCCTTTTCAGTGCAATAACTTCAGGAGTTTACCATCTCATATGGGAATAGAAGTGTATTTTACATTAAATTGTCATGACTACCCCCAAAACTATTAAAAAATAACTTTGTGAAGACAAAGCCATTATGTTTTCTTAGAAAGTTTCCATTAAAAAAAAATCCTTTGAGTAACAACTGTTTGGGAGATCCATCTGTAAAATTAAGATTTCAATAAGGTTATAAAATGATGACTGAAAGACAGTTATCTTTCAGTGAGAAGTAAAGGGGAAATACACAAACACAAGAATGACAGAAATATAACTTTCACAATCTGCCAAAGGAGAAGAGAAATTATCTTTTTTTCACATTTTCACACTTTCCTGGAGGATTTTATTATAATGGAATATAAGTTACTGGCAGTAATAAGTTGAAATTTGTTATACAGGACACAAGGCTACATGAACTAATGGTCTGACCTACGATTTGTTTAAATATGACTAATTATTTTATGCATTGTTTTTCCAATTTACATAGTTTAGCAGCAAATGAAGATGGAATTTGGTTATCCCTAGTAAAGCGGTGGTAAATAAATGTGGGTAATGTTTACTTGAGGATTTCAGTGGTCTGTACATCTTCATGTGGTTTCTTACATGGTTTTGGACATGAAGGACTCTGCAGAATGTGAGACATGACTGAGCTCTTGGTCTGAGGTTATGCAGCATTATATCCAGTTCTTCCAAAAAAATACGAAGCTGCTCTGAGTAGCCTGCAGGAGTACTTTTCCAGGGAGATCACCACATGAGGTCTTCTTGTTTCATGCTGTGTTTTTCATGATGAAATTTGAACTGGTGGTGAAGATAGTAAACTTCATTATCAACTGGACAGAGAATGTGCATGGAGGGCACAGAAGACCAACAGCAGCACTGCTCTTGGGGTTAGTTCAGTAGCTGCCCTGGGCCTTGCCCACACTGGATATGCTGGGAATGCTGGATATGTTCCATACTGCTCAACAGCTAACAAGGATGTGTAGGAAGCTTGATTTGCTCTCAGTCAGTTTGTACCTATTTCTGTTCCCTTAGGCATGCTCAGGAGATTACTCATTTGGAGGAGAAAAACGTTCCAGGAATTTGGAAACTAGGAAGGTTCTTTCTGTACCTCCTGCTCAGTGGCACTCAGGACTTGTCCAGCGGGGGAAGTACGATGTGTAGAACAGTTCATCTGAAGAATGGATGAGCTTACAAAGCTGGTTGGAAAACAGAGACACTCAATTTGCATCTTGCAAGTTTCCCCTCATGCTTCATTTCTTCCATGTCTGACATTAATGGGCTGTGTTTTCAGTGCTTTTATCACATTTATTGTGGCAGGAGTGATGACTGTTACAAGTATGCCTTTCAGTGCAATACATAAAAGAGAAGAGATCAGCATGTAGCAGCCTAAAAATATTCTTTTTGTATTTTTAGTATATTATGAGATCTTATTCATCCATAAAACCATGAGAGGGCAGCATTCTCTCTATCATTCATATTCTCTTTCTGGTGGAAAATAAAGAGATATTTTCTTTAACATTCATCTCATAAACCACAGAGAAATGTTATATATAATTCAGAGCTTGGTTCAATATTCTTTGTAATCAATATGAATGCTTCCCTTGATTTAAACAGGTGTTGGACTGGGGCTTCAGTTGTTCAAAATGACATCAGGAAGAACTGTCTACATAATTTAAATCAGATGATACCAAAAATAAGCAGTCAGGAAATTATTTTGGTGGTGGTTAACCACTGGAACAAAATACCAAGAATACTGGTGTATTCTCCACTTCTCTGTGTCATTGAATTCAGACGCAGTGTCACTTTGGAAAAAGTGGGCAAAAGTTGCTGGGTTCAATACTGAGGTAGCAGAATAATGTTTTGTGAACTGCATGGCATAAAAGAGAAGCTGATGCTCTGTGTACAATGACAGGATAAGTCTCACATTTTTTAATGCTGCTTGTAATTATTCAGTGAAACCTTAATGTTTCAGGGAGGGATCTTACAATCAAAATGAATGAGGAGCAGTGGTCATAAACTAAAACACAAGGATTTCCAACTCAGTATGAAGGAGAACTTTACCTTGAGGGTGGCAGAGCACTGGAACAGGCTGCCCAGGCAGGTCATGGAGTTCTCTCTCTGGGGACATTCAAAAACCTGGACGAGTTGCTGTGTCACCTGCTCTAGTTGACCCTGCCTTGGCAGGAGGATTGGTCTAGGTGATCTGCAGAGATCCCTTCCAACCCTGACTATTCCAAGATTCTGTGATTTCCCTGCTCAAGGGTAAGACTAGATGACCTTTAAAGGTTCTTTCCAACCCAAACTATGATTCCTGATCTTCTGTAAGTCAGCTCAGAGCATTTGCGTCATCTGTACTGCACAAGCAGGCATGTTTGCTAAACAAAACGATCTCCCCGACTCAGGAATCCATGAATGTGGCCAATACAATTAATCTAGCCAACAGTTCCAGTGCAAAATGTTGGGGCTGTGATGTGATCCTGTGAGGAACATCAATACAATATTGTAGCAATAAGTGATTGGGGTTTTTAAAAGAATTAATTGTGCATTTTTTGCAAAATTAGAATAGCTAATAGAGGTTTTGGGAAAGGGAAGCAGAATTGTTTACTTCTAAATATTTTTTTTCAAAAATAAGTTAGGTCACAAGAAGCTACAGATTTTTCAGTGAGATGAATACTTAGACATCTCGCAATGCCAGTCCAATATAGAGTGGCAACTGCTAATTAGCATTCTTGCTTGCAGTTTCAGCAGAGAGTAGAATTTAACGAACATGGAGACCAAGCTATTCTCTCTATACTGCTTGACATGACAACCCCACTCCATCCCCAAAGGGTTTATGATGAAATTGTGTTTTCTTATTTGTTTACTTCATCTCCTGCTGTGAGGGAAATTCCTGTATGTCTCTTACTCACTGTATTTCAGTCATTACAACACCCCTAAAATGATGCACAAAGTTTTCACTGTGAATACCCTTAGGAGGTACCACAAACTGTGGTTTCATGGAAAAGTCATTGGGTCAAATGCAATGGTAGGCAAATGTAAATAATTCACAAAGTTTGCCCCAAGCAACCATCCAGTATGTGAGAAAGCAAAGGACCTCCACAAGGATTGGCAGTAAACAAAACAAAAATGTTATTTGATCTATATGTACTTTCATATAGATGTTATTTGATCTATATCTACTTGCATTTTCTTTCACTGATATGCATTACTCAAAAAGGTTTCCCATTTTTTTAGAATGAAAGAAGTTGTGTCTATTTATGATTTTTAAATAGGACCATAATAAAGAAAAATGTTGATTTTCTAGTTACGTTTTGAAGACTACTAAAGGATGTAAGCATTTATTAACTTCAAATATTTTTACAAAGTTTCCATTAAAAAAATGAGTGTGAGCTATTATTAAATTTCCCATAACTTGCCATATAAAAATTAATTCAGTAACAAGTGAGCTTTGTCAAGATAAGTGTATATTTTTTTAGAGAAATAATGTAGCTGCTCAGACTAGCCTACATTTTATGTGGGGTTTGAATTAGCACTTTCTCAATGGATCTCAAAGCTTTTTTTCCTGCTATTCAACTCAATACTGAAGTTCCAGTTCAGGAAGGTACTTAGAAATAGTGTGAGTAATCCTGCTCGAAGCAGTGGGCTACTGACACACTTGGAGCTGGACATGTATTTGCACATCTCAGGAATGAGGCCTTGGCATAGAATGACTCTAGCTGGAGTATAGGGGACCTTCATGTGCTTTGAATCTCACCTTGTTGTGGATGGAGTCATGCACTTCCCTTGCAAGAGAGAAGCAACAATACATTTTATTGATATAAGACTGTGAGATAACAAAGTCCAATGGCAGATGTGACAGTGGCTTAACAAGATTCATCGGCAAGGTGTGCACTGCATAGAGGAGTGTCAGACAAAGCTGTCTTTAGACCCTCTTTTCGAGTCATGAGGTTCAGAAAGGACCCCCTTGCATTCTAAACTCCTTCTCAGAGGGGAGTTTTAGGTGCAGCTAGATTCAGGCTCAGGCCCAGACTTTGTCAACAGTTTATATCTAGAGGATCATACATGCACAAGCAATCCTTTTTACTGCTTTGCTAAGATTTCAAAGTTTCAGTGTTCCTATTGCCAGTTCACCTACTGAGTATCTGACGTGACAAGAATGCTCTTAACCTCGAGAGTAACTGTGACAGGTGTCCCCCCACTCAAGGGGAGATCCCGGCATGGAACCCTGCCATGCAGTAGAGTTCAGCAAATCCTGGGCTATCTGCTAGTTACAAGGTGATTGACTTACAGTCATATTTGCATACCAGTTGTGTTTTGGTTGGCTCAGTAGCCCTCAGCTGCCAAGCAAGATTTATAGCCCTTAAATACTGTGTTGTTTTCTGTCTCCCCAGAGTCCAGCTGAAGACAGATGTGTCCATTCCGAGTGCCACTGGTGGAGCATTTGCTGAAGCAGAGAAAGGGTGAGGGAAGAGCACAGCACCATACACCTGAGTTTTGATTTTATGTCTAAAATAGTGCCTGACACTCTTCTCTTCATTGGTGTGGTGCCACTGCCTATGTTTGAACATATCTAAATCTTACTTACTCGGAAAACATTCAAGAGGTCACAGCCCCTTTGTGAGTTACATAAAACATGGAAGTATGAAATGCAAACAGTCAAGACAGGCCCCAAAAGAAATGTCAGAACATGCAAGGAAAGTGCATATGGTAGTAACAGCAGGAAACATCACAGCTTTATACCTCCTCCTTTTTTGATAGAAGAAGTAAGGTTGAGGAGAGAGGGATGAAATGAAGGAAAGGTAGCAAGGCTACTTGAAGACAGATGGAAATAATGGGAGGCAAGGCTACTTGAAGACAGATGGAAATAATGGGAGGGAAAAAACCAAGTCTTCAGTGTGGGGCAGTGAGGTTCCATTAAAGAGATCCTTGATCTGGGTTCTGCTTTCTCCCTGTCATGTTGAATCAGCTCCTATAACCGGCTGGCAGGGAGAAGGGAGAGGGAGAGATAACCATCACTGTCTGGCTTTTGCTGTTGCTGGAATGGCTGATGAATCTCCTTCGCCCTTCTCATCTACATGTCTAAATTTAATTTGCTTTTTTCTGTGCAGTGCTGTTGTGGAAGGCCATGGATTTTCACTCATTTTAGTAGTCAGCTGATGTATTCAACGGGGAACTTATTTTGCTAAATAGACTAGAAAGTAAAACACCAAGAAGCATTTTGCAGTGAAATAAAATACAGACTCTAATTGATGCAGAAGTTTTGAATAAATCTTTCCGTTGTCACAGTCCACACGTGAAATGCCAAGGCCTGTCAACACCACTTCTTGGTTACCTACCCAAGGTAATCATATAGCTCTTCTTACTGCAGAATCCAAGTGCATCCCAGTTCAAAGTAATAATCTGTTAGCAATACCACTGTATGGAGTTTTACCCAAACAGAATAAAAAACACATGGCAAAAAATAAATTACAGGCTCCATTCTGCAAGATTGTCAGATCTCATCTCTTCTTGCGGAGCCAAAATAACTTGGAGACCAGTGTAGATGCTTTGCTGGGAGCGCATGCGTAAGGTAATGCCCCAGCAGAGAACTGAAGTCAGGTCTTTCAAGAGCCTTACACTGGGCCACCTTGTCTTTTTGTAGAGAAATGGCCCAGGGGAGGTAAATATTTGTAAACAGCCCATGTGAGGTTTTAAAATAGTAAATTTGCTATCTTTATGGAATTGTGATGCTTTTCATCTCTTTGCAACTTCAAACTGTGTATGTGAGCTGGTTTGTCCTCAGAGTTGCTTGGAAGAGAGGCTGTGGAAGAGAGGCATCCAATGCACACTTACGCTGAAATTTTACATGTGTCCCTCTGGGTGGTTACTTAAGTGTATTTCCACTCTGAATATATCAAGTCATTTATAGGCAGAATGGGAGGAAAGATGAACACCCAGTTTATGAGAAATGTGAGGTGGAGGAAGCAGAAAAGGCAATGTCACTGATTGCAGTCTTCTGCTATTGCAGGCCAGACATCACATGGTCCCGTTCACAAAATGAATGATTTGGTGAAAAAAGAAAGTCCTGATACCAATCTAGCCACAGACTCTGTCCTGTGCCCCTCACTGATATCAGCTGGCATCTCTGAGTTATATGCCAGATTGTAATTAGGCCTCTGAAAGCAGAAGATAAAAAAGGCCTTTTGAGGCATTTTGTGCCAAAAAGGTTTAAATAATTTCAGTGTTTAGGGTCCCAGAACTGGTTTTTTGTTTTTCAGGAAAAAGGTCAATTTTTTTTTTCTGTTTTCTTCTGGTTTTTTACAAGTGTCCCTTTTCTCCTTTTGCACTTAAGAGTCAAAATTTGTCCTGTAAATTTATCTGTAAAATCTATTTAGTTCAAGATTCTGCTGTTGTGAAGAAATCACATTTTATTTAACAAGAGGTATTCAGGCAGGTCCTATAAAAAAGTATTATTGTCCTGAAAAATCTCTCTTAAAAACATTTTAGAATTTATTCATTATAGTCTGCAGAGGGTTTTTTTCTAAGCTACTATATAGTAAAGATATAATTTTGCATTAAGTTCTAACAACTCAGAAAGTGTATGAAAAAAATAATAATTTTCTATTAAATGCTAAAGGACTTTCCTCCATGAGGATATAAGCAAGCTCTACAGGAACTGGTAGTTATGCAGCAGAAGGATTTTTCAGGCTTAGAGAGCTTGGGGGAGGGTGTTTGAGTGCATTAGTATTCACTCCACATTCTCTTGCCTGCTGTTCCACATGCACTGTTTTCTGTCTCCATAAACTGCTCTGGATGCAGATCAAAATTATTTAAAAGAATTCAAAGGGGAAAAAAAAAGTAGCAGTTTCTGTGTATTTCCACATTTCCTTCATTTTCATTGACATTTACTGCTGGTCTTTTTATAGCAATATGAAAAAAAGATGGCAGAAGCAGAGAAGGGAAAGGCTTTGTCTGATAAGAAAGGCTTTTACATTTTAGAGAGAAGTTCTTACAACAAATCAGAACACTGTTAGCCTTTCTTGTGCAGTCAGCATCAACAATTTAAAGCAGCAGCATTAAATTGTTTAACTCAAAGGGCATCTTAAAATTATTATTTTTGTTCTTTCTAGTTTGCAATAAATGTTTTTACATAGGAAAAAGCATGTTCATCTCTTCTGTGTTAATCCTTTTCAAAAAGGGTGAATGTTCATTTCCTCTCCTTTCATTTTCCATTTCTCAAGACTCTCGAGTCCTCAGCTCATCCAAGAGCAGACCTAGCCAAGGAGCCATTCTTCTGTCTCCTAGAGTTGAACTCACAGCTGCAGGAAGATTTACTGAAAAATTTCAGGAAAGATCAAGAGGGCATGATCACCTGCAATACATGGCTTTATCAAGGAAGTTCTGCTTTACTCCTGCTAAAAAAAAATCAGCTTCTTACTATAACTTGGGAGGAGCCTTTAAATTCTTTTTCACTGTAACAAGCCTGGTTCCTGGCCCATCACCACTGACTCTAGGCACCTTGTGTAATATTTGTCCTAGTAGTGATATTTTGCACCCTGATTGAAAAGGAGCATGGTAATGTGCAAACTTGTCTCACAGTACAAAGCTGTATTGCCTACTCTGAGAGCAGACTAGATAAATCCTTGTATCTCTAGAAATATGGAAGTATATGGAGGTCTCCATAATAAAAAAAAAAAAAAAAAAAACCTGCAAAAGCTAGAAAGTTGAGCCTAAGCCTCACAGGAAAAATCCCCCAAATACTGGGAGCAGACAAGTTACAATAAAACTGAGATAGAATTTTATAAATTTTTAGATGGGGGAATGAAGGCAGGTTCAGGGAAGAGGTGTATCTTGCAAACACACATATACAGAGAAGTCAGATGTCCAATGTTTAAAATTCACACTGCATGAAATACAGCAAACCCACAGCACTAACTAAAGCACAGTATGGTAGATGTGAAATCTTTAAATCAACAGCATTCCCTTGCTGACAGTGATCACTGACTGGACAATCTCTTTAAAAATCTGGTCCCTGCTGGGTGAAGTGCTGGAATCTTTGCTGTTGCTCTCAGGGTGCCACCCTGCTGCGTGTATGGTGATGACGAATAAATATGCATGAAGACGACAGTTAGTTTGGCTTCCACCAAAGCTTAATTTAGCTCACTTCTCAGTGCTGAATAAGAGAAATTAATAACAATAATTAATAGTTCTTTTAACACAGTGAGTAAGGAGCAGCATGTGATAAAAATGCTAAATCTGGGGAAACTTCACTGCTAGGAGACAAGGACTGTACAATGCATTTCACATTGCCAAGGAGGTACAACATAATTTGGAGGGCACTGGTGGACTAAACAAAAGAAAATGTCTGGTCAGAGGAATCAAAGGAATGCACTGTAGAATCCAGGGAGGATGTAGTACAGTCCACACCAGCTGGAATGCATCTCCTGAGGAGTTTGAAATTCCTTCCACCTTCTTCCCCCTCCTGTTTTTGGTTTTCAACCTTCTCTGCCAAGAAAAGGACAAAAGCTCTATTATGTTTGAAGTCTGGCCACAAGCAACAGTACCTAAAAGGTGCTTCAGAGCCTTTAGTACATGAGCATGTGCTATTTCTGCAGGGCCATGGCAAGCTTTCTCAGTGACTTTTGCCATGATCCACAAATTGCATATTCCTTCAATATAACTTCATGAAGGTTCCTCCTTTTTTTCTTGGCTTGCACCACTGCACTCACTTCCTTAAAAGCCAGAAGATGAAGAGCTGACATTGTACAAGGAATTTCAAATAAATTCTGACAGCCATTTTGAGGAGAAAACATTGGGTGTTCATTACGGATTTTGTTACTTTATTGTGGTTGTTTCTGTGTATAGTTGTAAATGGGGGGTTTTTTGGGTGGTGCTGCACAAAGTCTGAGAAAGGCAGAATACTTTCCTAAGAAATTTCAAATTGTTTTTAAAAGTACAGCAAGTAGAAGGCAGAGAAGTACATTCAATTTTTATAATATGTATAATGTCAGGGGAGGTTTAGGTTGGATATCAGGAAAAAGTTTTCGCCCAGACAGTGATTGAGCGCTGGAACAGGCTCCCCAAGGAAGTGGTCACAGCACCAAGCCTGCCAGAGTTCAAGAATCATTTGGACAACGCTCTCAGGCACATGGTGTGATTCTTGGTGTGTCCTGTGTAGTGCCAGGAGTTGAACTCAATGATGAGTCCCTTCCAACTCAGCATATTCTATGGTTCTATGATTCTATATACTACACATACATTACATACATTTATGGCCTGCCCATCAGACACTCATTGCTACCAGACAGGGTGGATAGACTAGCAAGTAAAGAGTCTTCAAACTTCATTCAAGAAGAATGACACATGAAGCGAGGACAGTACTGATGAACACAAAGACATGGCTGAGGGGAAATGGACAAGCTGGGGCTGTGGCATGAGAAAGGAAACAGAAGCCAGATAAAAAGAAACATGCAGGTAATTAGTAAGGGAAACGACCATATCGCTCTCAAAGATGTGGACAAGATGCGTTCACTCGGTGCAGTGGGAAAATGAAAGGATGTTGGAGAAATTTGAAGGAGCATGGTACTGATATGACAGAAGGCAAGGTCAGAAACTTTGTATAAATAAGGAGAAAAGCTGTGTGTCTGAAATTACTGCATTTACAATGTTATCTATATAACTAATAAAACTGTCCTACAGGTTGCTTAATATTTGCAGCTGAAAGATACTGCTTTTATACTCAATATTCTTATTTTGGTTGATTTCCTTAAGAGACTGTACTCTCTCATAGTGGTTCCTCTGCCTAACCTCAGCAAAGTCTACACTTGAGGTTCCAGTCTATTATCTCAACTGTATTTCAGACTGTTCACATTGAAAGTCCCTGCTGTACTGTAGATGTTTACTGTCACAAGGAGCAGCCAAGGTCCTATGACAAGGAGCAGCAAGCTTCTTCTCACAGATGACAACTGTCTTTAAATACTTTACTGGTTGAAAGGGGAGAGCCTAGAAATTCCCAGGTGGTGAAAGCATTTGGATGTAAATTATTCAGGCTGCCCATCAAACTGCACAAGCCAATAGCTGGTTCACAGTTGAATGAACCCAGTGTCTGAGAGATTTGAATTCAGAGCATGTACCAAAAAAAACCTCAGATGTCCATGCAAAATTCATTGAAGGCTGAGTGTGGCATCATTTCTGGCCTGACAACCTTGTGTATATGGAAAAGTAGAAGGAGGGAAAATTGGTGCCATGTTAATACTGCCCAAATTTACACAATGAAGTCAGACCGAAAGCAATGAAATTGCAGCCGCTCCTCATGAGCTAACAGGACCATTTTCCTTAACCAGTGACCTTCAATTACAGAGTAGCAAGCAAATTAGCAGAGACAAAAAAGAAAAACCTGTTAGCCAGAAAATCCTACTGGCTAAAGCTTGTCTTGTTTCAGTTCCAGTTTCCGTAGCTTTCGGTAAAATATGTGCTGTCTCTCTTTTGGAGTACTGGTGTTAACTGGAAATGTTGGTTCTGGGAACAATGAACTCCTTCTTATCAAATTGTCTGGTTTACAAATGCGTTTTTCAGAAAACCTTAAGGGTTTCTGAGTGCTTGAAGGATCTGAATCATTGCAAAAACCCTCCTGATACCACAGAGATCAAGTTAGGAAGAAATTCAAGGCTAAAAATGGCCAGGGCAGGAATGGCTAAATAAAATTGCCATTTCTCAGTTCCAAGCTCTCCAGCACTCCGTATGCTCATAGTTGTTTGCCTGTAGGTTGTAGTGACTGTGAAGTAGGCTGGGGTGCAGCAGTTAGGTTGTCCCCATACAGAGGTCTGTTTGTGGGGCTTACTCTGAACTACATCCATCTAAAAGGTAGGAGTCTGGTCCTACTGATACAGGTTGCTTATAAACCTGAAAAAAAATCACAAGTCCAGATGAATTATGTGGTGTGAATCCACTTTGAAAAGGAACTAGAGAAGACAACAGTATCTGCAAGCTAAGGGTGTTTGCACAGGGAACTATCACTCTTCAGATTCACAAGCTGACTTAAATCCCTAGATACGTAAGCCTGAACAGCAAAGAATATATGGCCTTCTTCCCTTTGAATTTGGAGAAGACGTTTGCATTTTTTTATTTTTATTTTTTATGGCTGGTAACTCTGTAAACCTTTTGTGACTCTAAATTTTCCAGAAGCTTCATTGAAACCTTAGAATCCTATAATCAAAATCAAGTTCTGTTTTGATAGGACAAGCTCCATATTTCCTTCTCTGGACACAGTCTGAGAAGTGAGGTTTTCCTTTTGGAATATTAGCACCTTTTATCTGCCTCAGATTTACAAAATAAGCCATAAAAAAGGCAAACCCACTTATGAGATAAAAAAAGCCGCACAGTTAAAACAAAGATAACCACTTAGGCATAAGTTTTCTTTTGACAACATTATTAGCTAAATACTTTTTCTTATCCTTCAGTATATGTTGACATGAAGTCTACTCGAGTTTTCTGAGTTATATGAAAGAAAAAGGATGGGGAAATACCTGCAGAGGGTATTTCTGAAACATGCTTTTCTGCTACCTGCACCACCACACTGCCTGCAGATTAACAGTTTTCTTTAAGCTTCCTTTTTCAAAGTTTTCTCAGGATAGTTTGGATCATCAGGGCTCACAATTTAAAGAGAGAGATTAATTTTTAAGAAATAGCTGTAACAGCATGGTAGAATGCCAGATTGTTGCCTTCTTGCAGCTACTAATATGTTTTCTTTCAGAGGCAATTGATCTTTTTGAGTTTCCTCTTCCCCTTACTTTGACAGAAATCTCTTAATTACGAGGCTCTCAGAGTTCTCTAAATGTAATGTGTGGTGAACTTTAGGTCCCAAGCCTGAAGCCACAGTCTTCCCACTGTTTGTTGCTTGGGCTCAATAAACATCACACTGATATATTGAGATGACTCAGCTACGCAGTGTTCACCTGCCAGCACCAAGTCACCGGTCTGGACTTGTGAATTTTTCCAGATAGCAGACAGGCTGGAAGAGCAAAGCCATTTATATACCTGGTCATTATAATGATGCATGGGAACAAAAATAGATTTACAACAATAATAACATCCAGGACAGCAATACAAATAGTGAGGATAAAAAACAGGGAAAGATAAATACCTGTCTGGAAATATGACTACTACTGAATCAATAAGCTGATGTCCTACCAAAAGCACGTCACTACAGATCAAAAGCAATGGATTGTTGGTAACTTTCAGTCTGCCCAATGAAAGTTACCCTTTTTCTCAAGTCTATCTACTGTTACAAATTGCAGGGAAGCATTTCTATTAACTAGAGGACTGCTTTTACATCATTTTAAACTAATTAGTGTTAAAACAAGCTAGTCATATTGGGAGTACTTAATGCCTATACTCAACACTGTAGTGTGTTAATAAAAGAAATTCTGATTTTTTTAGTTTCTTTTCCTATTACATTTTGTAAACTATGCTATGAATAATGAATAATTTAAAGGACAACTTTTAAAAAATAATTTCAAGCTGTGTCCTTTCTCTGTTATGACATGTAGTCACAAACATGGTTATTTTAAACACTGCTGAGAACAACTTGGTTGTAGCATGGACAAGTGTTTATTACAGGGTTTACTGCCTTGTCCTATGATTCCATGCTCTGCAAGGCACATCTTAACTAATTCCCAAAGGCAAAGTGGCAACATTGTAAAACACTTGTGAAAACATTCAAACTGCAGTTTAAACCTTGTTAAAGTGCAGTTCTTCCTTGGAAAGTGGCACTGAAAATGGCAGTGTGGGATCCTGTATTTATTGTCTATGTGTGATTTCAAGATCAAACATGCTAAGTACAACTATATAGTTCCCTCCTGACATCCACAGCCAGCTCTACGGACTCCAGTGAGATTGGATAGTTGAAACTTTCATGTTCATGTATCCTTAAGATTGTGGTCTCCTTAGCAACTGCCCAAACCTACTGTCCTCATTGAAACAGATACACCTGGGCCCCCTTCCACTTAGCTGAATGAGCTTGAGGAAGATCTGTTTTCTTCTCATTGACCTGTGCCAGTTTTTTCACTGCTTCTGGAAGTAAAGTGCCTTTTCATACAAGTTGGCAAATCTAACTCTGAACAAAAATATAGACAAAACAGTTATGTTGAAGAAGATGCCACTTTTTAATGACAGTCGCATTTTCAGCTGAAGAACTTTAATGGCTTTTTAATTTGGTTTTGGGTCCGGTTCATGACATAAAATATTTTGATCTCTAGAAAATTCTGAGATAAACAATATTGTCTATACACATTAACCTGTTTGAATACAGGCTTATGAGCTACAGTGGTTTTTTCTCTGGAGAGCTAGCTGTTGCACATTTATGGTTAGCACCAGCAATGAGAAGACACAGCCCCATCCAAGGCCCATGGAAATTCAGTTAACAGTACTATTTAACCACAAGGAGCTTGCTATGGGTTTGGTGCTTTTCTTTCTGCTCTGTCTGACACGGACGTAATCAGCCTTATCTACCTCCCAGGGACCTCTGGCTTGACACTGAAACAAGCTGTTTCCAGTCAGAAGAGACATCTTGCCATGTCCAGCTCTTGGCCTCAGAGAAGACACAACTAGTTTGGCTTCAATAACTTTTGCTGATGGAATTGCTATAACACTATGGTTGACATTTGAAGTTGGCCCCTACATGGAGAATACCACAGCCACGCTGACATGGTCAGAGATGTCCATGTCAGGAAGAGTCCTTACCCCTACCCCACAATGAAAATGTTGAAACATAGAGGTAGATCTTATTTATTGGCACTACTGTCCTTTTGCCTGAAAAGTATGTTCATAAATATATTTAAGAAAAAATGCCAAAGTACAAAAAATTTCTGAAAAGATTACAGGAGCAGTTACATCATCCATTCTAGGTACAATACCAATCAAGTGGTGACTACTAGCCAACAGATACTCCAGCAATACTCCCTTAGGTGGTAAGGCTTTTGTGCCAGTTTTCACATCACCTTTTACAAAGAACTTACTACTAATCCTAATCTCTTGAATTTTTGTAATCCTAACGAGTGAAACCATCATCTGTTTCAATCTTAGGTTAAGTTTGATGGGCGTTCAAATGGTTACAGATGTGCAAGGAGGAATGCCCGAGGCTATGCTTGAAGATGGTTTCCTGACTTAGCATGGCTGAATTGTTATGAAATAATATGCAGGCTTTTTCCACCTCACTTCTGCCAATCCCGCGCAGCCTTGTGACTCAAAGGGGCAAAACTGCACCCCAGAGCCAACACAGGCCCCAGGTTTCAAATGCTCGAGAGCTGGAATGTCCAGAGCTGAGGTTTTGTTCCGGCCTGTGAAAAGGGAGAGAAAACCATCTGTGAAATCTGGAGGCACATCTGGGCTTGGCTTCTACCCCGGGATTCCACAGCCTCCCATAATCCTTTATGGATATTTGCAGGTTGGGAGAAAAAAAAATCCTTTCTCTGCACCTCTGCTCTGCTCCACAGCTGGCACACACTCAGGTTCCCCAGGGCTTCCACGGAGCCCTCGGAGCAGTCCCGTGAGGCACAAACAGGAGGGTTCGATCCTTATGGCTCTAGAAATATGCCCTTTTCTAACTAAAATTGGGAGGAATAACAGCCCTCTAAATGAGGCTTCCCCTATGGGCAGGGGCATGCTGCGAACACGGACTGTCTCTGGGAAATCACAGCAAAAGCCCGGTGTGGCCGTTCCCACGGGCCTCTCCCTCGGGCAAAGCCCCTCCGAGCGGCCGCCGGCCTGTGGTGCCTCGGCGAGCGGCGGGGGCCATTCCTCCCATTCCTGCCTCAGCAGGGAAGGGAGACGAGCAGGGATCCTCCTTCTCCTCAGCCTCCAGCGCCCTGGCCTTTGCTCCCAGCCAGCCCCTCCGCTGGGAGCCCCAGGGGAGCCGAGCCGAGCCGAGGGACCGCCGTGCCCCCGGGGCGAGGGTCCCGCGTCCGGCCCCGCTGCTGAGGGGAGAGCCGGGCACAGCCAGACAGCCAGACAGAGCCCAATTAAACCCTCCCCTGGCCAGCCCCCGACACTCCCTCCTGCATTTTCCAGTCTGTGGTTACGGCGCTCAAAGGGTTCCATTAAGTCACCAAGTTTTACAGGTTCCTTAAAAAAAAAAGGGGGGGGGGGGGGCGGTGAGGGGGAGTGCGCGAGAGAAAAGTTTGGTCATGGCAGGGAATGTGTGATCAAAGCTGAGCCCAAGCTTCCTGTTACACCGGCACTATATATATATCGTGTCTTTAATGTTGGGAATGTAAGCAGCTGCTGGAGCCTGGCGCTGACTCTCTGCCTGATTCCCAGCGCACTGAGGTTTCTTCCACCGACCACAATGAACAAGTTCCTGTGCTGCACGCTTGTGGTAAGTCCCTTCGGAGGGGCAGATAGGCTCTAGGATGCATTACAGCTTCAGACATCGGGCTGTACAGATACACGGCTTTTCTTCAGAGGTTTTTGTTTTGGCTATGGTTTTTTGCAGGTTTTGTTTGTTTGTTTGGGGGGTATTTTGCTTTCTCTCAGTTTTCTTGGTAAACCCTTTTCGCTTCATCACTCTGAACTTTCCTGATGAGTTTGGAGTGTGATGGACGCGTCCAGCTCCAGGGAGACAGCAGGGATTTTCATCCCATTCTCAAGGTAGCGGCATGAATTGCTTTTCTTTTGCCTTCTTTCCTGTCTTCCTCCCTCTTTTTGTAAGGCTTCATCATACTGGACTGATGCAAAACAGTGTATCTAGGAATTAATTTGGGAACTGTAAGCTGGGATGTTTGTTTCTGATATACATAAGCTCCATCACTGCCTGCCTCTAATCTCTGCTGCAGTGACACGGTTGGTATCTTAGATACTGGGCTGCCTTTCTTACTGGGGAAAACCACTGTGACCTCCAGGGGGAAAAAAAAAAAAAAAAAAAGCATAAGTGTGTGGTGCTTGTTTTGGCTTAGAAAATTCAGCTTCATGTGCAAGAAAGTGATGAATTAGTAGCTCTGTCAGTAGCTATTACAGAAAAAGTTGTGTTATGAAATCTAGTATAACTTCCTGTTTTAATAAGTTTTTGTTTACTTGGAGATTTAGTGAGATGCTCCCAGATGCGAATTTAGAGATGTTAGCACTGTAGTAAATCTTTCAAAATGTTATTTAATCCATTTAGTTATGTGGAATTGTATATGAGTTCAGATTAATTAAAACCTACATAGAGGGAGATCCTGTGTAACATCTACTTGAAGGCTATTCATCTTTGGCATAAGAAAACATTCAAAGAAAAACATTAAAAAATAATATTCAGAGCAGGCTGTTACTCCTGCCAGCACAGTAACTTGCTCCTGTGTTGTTTTGGTGAGTACAATGGCATTAATGTTGTGGCAGAGCATTAGAACTGAGATCCATTTATTCTGAAAGCTTTTTATAAATGCAAGGAGATTTCCAGGATCTGATGAGTAATGCATGTTTATTACTCTCTGTACAAATTTCTGAAAGGGCTTTTTGAGAAACGAACCCAAAGTAATTAATAGTGCAAGGGAAGCAAAATTTGTCAGGCTTGTGGTCAGCGGACTGAAACACAGGACAAGTTTTTCATCTCATGTGATGTTGTGCCTCCTTTGTCAACATTAAAGCATGGGAATTTAATATGGGAATTTCAGCAATAGCTCATTATCAGCTTTGCTTCTTATCTATGGATGTAATAAAATAATCACATCAGGATTTTGATTAAATGTATGTGCTTGTTCATGTTCTCCCATAAAGTAATATATTCAGTGAAGTTCAGCATAATCCTCTGGTAGATGAGTCTTGGAGCTCAAATACATCAGTGGCAGAAATACATACAACAGACCTTCATCATTCAACTGTATTTTGTTATTATTATTTTAAAACCATTTATTTAAAGTTTTGGTGAAGTTTAAGTAAAATCAGTGAAGTTTAAGTACTATCAGACATGCTAGAGCTCAGGAAAGTCTTTTCAGTACCTCTTTTATAAGAACCCTTGTAGGAGGCACAACAGCAGTTTGAAGTTGTGTACGTTTGGCTTACACACCTTAAATCTAGTTTGAGGACACCATAGCTAAAAAGACTTTTTGGCCAAGATGTGCTTTCAGCCTTGGTCTCTCTGCTAAGGTTTCAGAAGAGGGACCTGCTGTGATGTTGTGTTCATGTTCGTGTTGTTTGCTGGAACACTGAGGCTGCTTATAAACAGACAAGCATTATGAAATTGGACTGAATGGAAAGAAATTCTCCAGAGCTGAATCTCGTTACTTGTCACGTAACTATCTTGACCCTTAAACTTGACCTTTCTCTATTTTGGATCTCTGGGTACATGTGACATGCTTTTTCTGGCCTGCCTGTTGGGTTTGCTGTGTGTAGGCAGCAGTGGCTTTGCAGCCCGCGAGTGTAGGAGTTATCTTTCTGTCTGACTTTCTTTCTGTCTGTCTGCATGTGTGTTGGTTAAAAATAAAACACTAAGGTTACCAGAAGAATTTTTAAAAGATATTGTCACAATTTAAGCAACACCCACTGTTCAGATCTCATGGAAAAATTAATTTTGTTCCTTCTGTAGAAACACCTGTTTGCACAAAGTAATGGACATACTGTTTCTCTAGCTAGCTAGTCAGTTGTTAGGAATTCTGTCAGTGTAAAGGCAGACTGTAGTCACAGTAGGAACATCCCAAGTTTGGGTTAACTCTCCACCTTGCTGTCACTGTGGTGAATAATGTTCCAAAATATAAGTTATGGATAAGACACATCTTTTGGAGATTATCTGGCTGGATTTTCCTGCTTTCTCCCTCTCCAAGGCAAATGGTAACTCAGACAAACAAAGACTTTCAATTTAACACTTCTTTGATAAGATATAAAACTGCTTTTCAGCTGCATATCATTTTCCTACCACTGAAAATGAAACAATAGTTTAGACCCCTAAATTTCTTTGTGAATGACAACTAATGGTCTGCAGAAGTCTCTACAACACTTGACTTTTTGACATACTGCTTTACTGACAGAGAAAGGAAGACAGTGGTTCACAGCCCTAGTTTTGAATACAGGTCACTGAGGAGAGTCACCAGTTATTATTCCTTAGGTAAAAGAGCAGCCTCCACTTCACAGAACACCTTCCAAACAAAAGTAGGTCCTATTACGTCCAAAGGATTGTATTAAACAGTTGGCAGAATGGTGGAACAGCCTTAGAAGCTGAACTCAAACCAGTGAGAATGATTTCGTGTTAGCTTCCATTGCGGATCTGGCACTCTCCTGTGCTCTGCCAAAAGGTGCTTTGTCTGGGCAGTGCTCTCAGTGAGCCTACAGCAACCCACAGGTCCGCAGTGCTGCAGAGCACAAAGAGGTTGAATCCGTGACTGCATGGGCCTCCGGAACAGGTAGGTGAGGAGGATGAAACCTGAGTCTCTCCCACACAGATGGGAGTAATTTTTCCCAAGCTGTCAAGTGTTTTACAATGTTTATTTGCAATAAGTGGACATGGACCAGCATGGCATTGTCATGTACTGGATTCAGAGATACAAGCTATCAATGAGGAGGACCTCGATAACATCATTCAGTGCTATATTTTGCCAGAGGGATTTCTCTGGGCCTGTGCATGATTTCAGTGAGGCACTCCGCCCAAGGGCTGAGGGTATGGGAAGGCCTCCTGCCTTAGCTTAGTCCAAATGCTTCGTGTAGAAGGCAAAGTGGGAGGGTTGTGAGGTTTTACTTTGAACCCAATGCAAACACCAGGAGCAGTCTTACAGATGTCTTGAATGATTATTTATCACACAAGAAAATATGCTTCAGAATACTTGTGGAATGCAAAACAGAAACAGATTTATCTTCCTCAGCAAAATTAAACATTCTCCTTTGGTCTACAACCCAAAACCACAAAGCCAAGCTATATAATAATATTTTCATATGCTGAAAAGCCACTTTTCTTTCTATCACAAAGCAGTGATTTAAAGGGATGGTGCTTGAAGGATTTTTACTTCATGTGCTTTGTCTTCTACTTCATTTTAATTCAACCAGAGAAAGCAAGCAGCTCATGGCCTTACATTTAAAGATGAAAGAAAAGGGTTTGTACTTTTTTCATGCCCAAGATCTGAAGTGAAATTTTACTATCACATTATTTCTCTCTCAAAAGAATCTTCCAAGGACTCAAATAAATGGACTGCACAGGCCTTTTATGTCAGCATTTTTATGCTGACATAAAGATGGTATGGAGAAATATAGCTTCAGGCCTAATGTGTTGAGTGACACAGTGAAAGAATTGCTCTTTAACCCTGTGTAACTCATTTTGAATGAGTTCTTAATATTTACTTGTGTGACACTGACTTGCACTGGACTTGTATTTCAATATTTACAATTCATCCCAATTCCTTACATAGAGACACCACCCTGAGAGGTGCCCAGGATTTTCTCCAGGGAGATGGATGAAGATTGAGTTTTTCAGTGCTTTCAGAACTGGGCCCATGACACTAGAACTGCTTAACCCAATAAATTGTTAGATGTAGTTAATGATACTAGGCTTTAGTCTGGTTTGATTTTGCTGTAACTATTTTGTTACTGATAGCATTTCATACTCATAGAACAAAAAATCCCAAACTTTGGGATTTTTTAAAAAATTGAGCTTGCATTTCACTACTGCTAGGAAAACTGTTTGCAGCTGAGTGCACTCTGAATCAAACTAACAGTTAATTCGTTGAGATGAACAAGATACTGAGCATTATTGTCTTCCATCAGTGCTGGGATAAAAAGGACTTGAATAGGGTTTAAAATTTAAAGAAACTGCCTAGATCTTTGAAGTCCATTTGCCAGCTCTTCCAGGAAACCAAATGCTGCATTTACTTTCAGAAATGCATTGAGAGCTATATTTAAACTACTTGGATTTCTTGCACCTGCTTCTCAGTGAAAGGCTGTTTCCAATCTTCCTATGATGAGACAATCTGCTTTTCATTTGCCAGTATTATCCTTTAATGGAATGTGTGTTCACTATCTGTATCAAATCTGTAGGTGCAGTTGTGATTTGCCTAACTACTGAAAAAGTCAAGATCCTGTTCTACATGAAGCTCTTAATTTCCTCCTAAACTTTCTCTGTACTGCTTCCCAGATGAATTAACCTTTCCTAAACAAGGATGAACAGAATTTTACACATTTTTCGGAATGACGAATCCATGAATTTGTCCAAGTGTAGTACTGATGTACTCCAGCTTTGGTTTCTTGAGGGTTAAAGGGTGAACATGTTCATTGTCCCTACTTCTGATTCCAGTAAACTGAAGACAGACTTATAGTTTCTTCCTTCTTTCAAACTGGAACATGCCAATTTTTCCAGTAAGAGCAAAACAGGCCAGTGCCAGAATGATTATAGAAGAAATCTTGCTTTCTGTGAAGTTTTGGGGAAGACCAATGTTTTGAACTTGTAAGTTTTAATCATGGCATTTTCATGTGCGCAAATAGTACTGTCTCTTACAGCAGAGATTCAGATGCTTCGTGTGTAGACCACCTTTAAATACTGGCATTCAGATCAATCAGAGGTTTTGTGTAGCTAAGAATCTGCTACCAAGTTGGTCATAGCATAGTTTAGGATAGGAAATGTCAGGAACAACACAAAATGCATTTTATTACCATTTTAATTTGTTTTAGGAACATACTTTTGAAGGACCTCTCCTGATCAACCTTGTTTACTATATTTTAGTTTGCATATCATAACAATGTAGTGCATAAGGTGGATTTACAAAAGTAAACTGGACTGATGAAAGCAAATTGAGAGATAGACTCCAGAGATGCACCAGATGCACTGGAGCCACTGATTCATACTCATCCATGAGAGCAGACTGAAGTTAGTCCAAAATATCCCCTCTGAATCCTGCGTAATGAGGATGTCAGGTGCTCGGCACCATCTGTTTTGCTCTGGAAATCTGCTGTAACAGGAGATCCAACTTCCTAATGTAAGCACAAACTCAGTGTGAGCTAGGACAGGAGAAAGGAAAATTTAGTGACATTCCCCTCTAGCTTACTCTGTGAACTGGAAGACAAGAAGAGTCTTTTCATTCTCTTTGTGCCAAATTGCTACAGCAAAACTAGTAAAAATTATTTTAAATTACTTTCAAGCTTTTTTCCTGATTTTTTGCAAAACATCTGAAAAATAGATTGCCTTTGGTGCTTGATGCAGGTTCAAAGATAACTTCTGATTTGCAGGCTGCATATCAATATTTAGAATACTCAGGTATGCTAAGTGTTTTCAGCCTCCATAAAAGACAATTTTGCAGATCTTTTCTCTTAAGCATTATTAAGCAACCTACGGTAGTCTTATGAAGTGTGGTATTGGGTATTGGAGTCTAGAAATGTGCTTAGCAACATACTAATGGCTGTACTGGCTAAAACACAGTCCAGAATAACAATCCAGAATAAAATGTCCTAAACCAAGCCATATGTTGTCTATGGGTTGATATCTGATATCTGATGTTTAGAAGAGATGGAAGTCCAAAATGGAAAAATATCACTATTTTCCAAAACAATCCTTCAGACTCAAGCAATTTGGGGGTTGGGATTTCTTGATCAAAAGGTGATGTTTGTGTTTAATAGCCCTTTATTATTTTCATCCATTACTACATCAAATAACATCTTGAACTCAGCTGTTTACAATGTCCTATGGCAGTGAGTTGCACAGCTCGCTGTGCTGAAAAAATCATGGTAGTCAAACAGCAGCAGTAATGATAATCTAGTTCTATATTGAAAATTATGTATAAAATTCTCTGGTAAAATATTGAGATATTGAGTGCATAAATATCTTGAGTTTGACTGAAGAATCTTCTTGTTGTAATTGTAAATAAACTAGTTGGATCCTGCATACATACGGCTCAGCCATCGGTTAATGGATTACTGCAGCTACGCAATGTGTGTTTCTAGGATAAAAGGGAAGACAGTCTTCATGTGATTTTCTGTTAAAAGCATGAAGAAAAAAATCAAATGGAAGGACTAATTTTTCTTTTAGTGATGCCGATTTATTAATGTTGTTATTATGGGGTTTGGCTATGCTCATTTAGATTAATAATATTCTGTTTGACACTCTTAGTCCATAGTTATTGGTTCTTCCAAAGGCAAAACTTTGCAGGCCTCAAACAAGCATTGTTCAAGTCTCGTTTTGCTCAATATTTTACATCAGCTCCCCTCAAATTATGTTGAATTGTTTTCAATTTTTCCTGGCTTATTTCACATAGCTGTAGGTTCTTCAGGAAGCAAGTGTCTCCATTTTTCCCTAAAACTCCCCATGCTCTCATACCCTTATTATTGAATTTTAATTAATTTTAATGCTGAGTTATCCCCTGCAGCAAAACTCCTCACTTGCCTCACACGATTTCCAATGTAAATAGTTGAGTAAGAGAAATAGAGAAAATCTTATTGTTCTTGTTCCTACATGTTGCAGAGTAGAGTTGAATAGCCGTGAAATGATTCACCTATCTGTTTGTTACATGAAAATGTGTCACCAAGGGCAGAGGCACAACCCAGAAGAGAAGGTTCTACTGCAGTGACAGTTTCAGATTTGTTGTGAGCTGTCCATTGCAGAGCAGGAAAACCGGTGTTCCTGCATGAGGATGTGCTATCCATATGTCTGGTCACTGCCTCTAATAATTTTCACAGTGTCAGATTTTCATCTGCATTGGGTATTGTCTTGGGTTTCCACAGACACATGAAATGGGGGTTGATGTTTGTCTTTGTAGCATCTGTGCTGTCTGTCGCAGTCTGGTATATTCTGTAAAGGGAATGCAAGTCTTGGACTCTGGTGTGCTGTATTAGCTGTTACTGAATTAGAAATATAGAAGAAAACCTTATTGTTCACATAAAAAATTAATGAGATTACCAGGACTTCCTTATTACTGGCGTCACAGATGTAGATTTACCAAGGGTGGGGGCATTTTTTCATCAATGGGAAGCCATTCACTATTAAAAAATGTGCTGCACCCTCTTTGTTAAACAGATCACATGAAAAAGATTCAGTCATTTAAGGAAAATGGAGCTGTACATCAAACTTCAAAGACTATTAAGGAATTTCTTGAAAGGATTGTATGTTGAGGCCACAAGAAAAATGGGCTCTCCACCTGTAGAAAACACAGATTGTATAAATTACCAGGCTTAGTCAAGGGTAACTATAAGAGGCTGTAGGGAATATCCACACTATCTGCATTTCATTCCTCAGGCTGTCTAGGTATAGCTGTATAAAAAAGCTGTATAAAAAGTGAATTCGTAGACAGGTAATAGGAGAATACATTTAAGAGTATTTTCTTAAGCAGAAAGAGTTCCTAATTTAGGCATCACTTGGTGATCACTGTGATGTTTGCTAATGGAGATGACTGTTTAAATTGTCCTTTACAACCTAATAAAACTATCACTTCAGAAGTGCTGTGACATGACAGAAGTGAGGCCCTTAGACAAAAAACCTCTAGGAAATACAGAGCCTGGGAAAAAAAAAAAAAAAAAAAAAAAAGATTAATTCCATTTAGATTTTGGGGACATCTGCATTGGAGAAGAGAAAATACGTATTTGAAATTGAATTGGCTGACCAGGATTAAAATAGAAACAAAGACAAATCAGTTGCATGCATAATTTGACTGGATATGTTGAAAACTATCTTAATTCAGAACCAATATACTTCATCTTTATAAAATGTACAAGTTTTTGAAGAGAAATGGCACATGCAGCCATTCATGAAGCATTGGACAGAGCTGGATTCTCAGTGAGAACAATGAGCTGTTCCCAAGAGTTTTTTTAATAGTAAACTGGTTGAATCATATAACCAAATTTTCAGTTATAAGTGAAATGAAAGTGAAGTGATATGGAGGTTGTCTCTGCAGTAGGGTAGTGTTGTCTCAGATCTGTAGGTCCCAAATCACAGCCACAAAGTAGACTGTTGTAGGAAGCAGCAGGACTGTAGCTGTCATGACATGTGCCAGTTCTGAACCAGTTCCTCATAACAGCTGTAAGCCTGTGGTTTTACATAAGAAATGAAAGCATTAGCCTAGCCTCTTCCAGTTCATGCAATTAAATCCTTAATGTGCCCTTCATAAACTGTGGCATTCTTTACCTCTGTCTGAAGCTGCATCTCCACCCTGGACATAGCTGCCACATTTTATCTCCAGACCTGCTGTATTTCAGTGCAGGATTAAAAAGAAGGCATCCAAAAGTAACCTCAATTGTTTTAGCCATTTGATGGTGTAATACACTAGTCAGATTTTTATGCTCATACACAATTTCTTTTGCATTTGAAGTACTAGACACTTAGGAACAGGCATAATCCCCACCTTGGCTGTGCACCAGATTCTCTGGTACCAGGCATGAAAAGATCATTGCCCAGTGATATTAAAAGTGTGTAAATGGGAGAAGCAAAGTATCTACATGTCTGGAACAACAAGGAAGTATTAAGATTGGGAAGTTTTGCTAGACAAGATCCTAAAATTTTCCCGTTCTAAGACAGTCATGGGAGAGTCTGGAAGCTGGCTAATATCTTACAAATTCTAATGCAAACATCTGCTTGAAGATAATACCATGACTAGACTCATAAACTCATTAAAATGTAGGTTTCTTTGTGATCATGGTGGTCCCCAGAACTAAAGGAAGTGATGTTTTATTTTCCTGTTGCTAGCTCTTGGACATCTCTGTGAAGTGGACCATCCAGGTTGACTCTCCCCCCAAGTATCGCCATTACGACCCAGGGACGTCTCGTCAGCTGCTGTGTGACCAGTGTCCTCCCGGGAGCTACGTGAAGCAGCACTGCACAGCCACCAGCCCGACACGGTGCGCGCCGTGCCCGGACCAGCACTACACCGAGGAGTGGAACAGCCACGACGAGTGCCAGTACTGCAGCACCGTCTGCAAGGAGCTGCAGTACGTCAAGCAGGAGTGCTCCAGCACACAGAACCGCGTCTGCGAGTGCGTCCCGGGCAGGTACCTGGAGCTCGAGTTTTGTCTGAAGCACACGGAGTGTCCTCCTGGGTTCGGTGTGGCACAGCCAGGTACGTACCTGCCAATACGCACGGGCTGAATTAGAGCTCTGCCGCACGTCGACGACTGGCAGCAGTTACAAGGTTAGGAAAGAGGCTCGTGCAGATGAAATTACAGGACAGTAAATTGTAAAGCCAATTGAACCTGTTCTAGTCTGCATCATTTGGACTGTAGCCAAAGGAACGTTTCTCAGTGGAATACCCTGCTAGTGCTGTAATATATAACTTAATGGCAGTAGCAAATGTAGCAAATTGCACTCTAATGAGAAACATGATGGATTGCCTCTTTTAAAGGAACATTATCTGGAACGTCGTATTTGTGTGTGTAATAAATAATAATGTTTTTCATTTTGAAATCTGCTGTTTCAAGCAACTGTATATCTTGACAAACACCAGGAGCACTACATGTTTGACACCAAGTGTATAATTATAACAATATTAATATAGGTCTAGCATCACTGCAATATGTGTTAATTATTAATTATAAACATCCTAAGTGGAACTCCTAGGGAAACTGTTGCCATTATCAAACAAACAAGCATTTCTTTGTCAAGCAGGCTGGCTGTATGTCTGATACGGATACAGAGTGAAGGGGCACTTTTCAGTGGAGGGTATTCTTCATTTAAGACAACGTAAATTGTTTAACCAATACTATACTCTTCCCTCAAAACAAAATACATCATGTATTGTTTGGCAAATACCATGGCCTAGTTTAGCTCCAGTATTTAACACAGCCCAAAAGAATTGTAAAGTGTCATCGTACCAGAGCTTGATAACTGCCCAGAGAAGAGCAATGAGGAGGGAAGGGAATGCAGAAAATCAAAGCATCTCAGACACAAACCTGCGGGCAACCAGCCTCCAGACTACAGAATGATTTCCCTAGGAATTACATACATGGAGTGAGAAACATCAGGGCTGCCCTGTACATTTTAGAGCTGTGCTGAATGACAGGCTGGGAGTCCTCTTTTGGGTTTTGAACATCTCATTGGAGAGCAACTTTGATGTAAGAAAATGTCACTTCTGTAGCTTCTCACTAGTCCCTGAGTAATTAGTTGACAAAGCATTACCTTGATGCCCTTGCCACTGTTAAGCATTTCCACTGGAAGTTACTGCATTTCCATATTGTAACACTTCATTAACCTAAACCATTATACCCAGGGGTTTGGGTTAATAAGGTTCCACTGTACCTCAGTAGCGAGTCAAAAGAGGCCTGAAATGAAGTTCTCAGTTTGGGAGATGAACAAAACACAGATTGTCTGAGCAACCAACCTGCTGCATTCCTGAGAGCATGGTGAAACTGGGGCAGACAAATTTGAATCCCTCAGTTCAAAATGAAAGAAACTTTGAAAGAAGATAAAATGTTGAATCGTGTAATTTATTGGAAAGTAGGTTTCCAAAAGGCCATCAGAATGAACTAGCTAAATCCCGGCAGACCTCAAAAAAGGAATGAAAACATGGTAAAAATAATGGCATCCCCCTATGCCAATAGTCAGTTTTTGAGGTGAGGCAAAACCTAAGAATTTAATAAGCATGTACCATATTGTGTTACTGCTTTCTGCCATATGATAGCCTCGAACTTTGTAACAATGCAAATTCAGGTGAAGTAAAACCTAGCTCTAGGAAAATATGCTTCCACTCCCACACAAGGAGACTGTGGTCCAGTGCCTCTTTTAAAGTTTAAAGCACTAGAAATCTGTTTTCCCACTGCCAGTTGCTCATGATTACACTGGGAGATCACTTTACTTTGGTTGTCCCCTTTTGTGAGTGCAGATTAAGGTTTTTTTCCCTCTGCCACTGTGCGTGGCAGGGTTTATAGCAGCAGTGTACCGGAGCAGCAGCGCTGCTAGGAGGCAACGCTGTCTCCCCAGCGGCAGCTGACGTTTCCCTGGGAAGAATGGGGGATTCCAGGAGAACTAGAGGGAGCGGCAGAAGGACGGAGAGACAGCGGCCGTTTGTGCCCTGAGCAAGAACGGCCAGATAAACAGCGAAGAAGAAGTTGGAGGATGACTTCATGCTCAACCCTCAGAACGAGGATGGATTACCCGGTTTATTCCTCTCTTGTGCCGCAAGGGTTACGCAGGAAGCTCTGAGCAGAGCGACACCCCGTTTGCAGGAACACTCCTTTCTTCCCTTTTTTTTGCTGGCAGAACACAATAGCAGCCTGTCCGTAGCAGGGAAGGTGGCTAAAATTCAGCTGTCTGAGGCCAGCTAATTACTGACTGTGCAGGTGCAGGTGTTGGCTGAAGTTTTGTCCAGCCCAGAGCAGCAGGCAGCGCGCATTTTGCAAGAAGCACAAGGACAGACGCTGTGGGTGCAGTCTGGGTACTGGCTGCAGAAAGCAGAGGATTTGGGAGGCGGGTTGGCGATGTGCAGGGTCTCTGGCAACTATAAACTCCTTTGTTTTCACTTGTCTGATGAAGTGCTAGGTCAGGTGTATGCAAGCACTATTCTTTATTTCACAGCTTGTGGAAAACTTGAGATTCATAATCTTTTTCTCTAAGGATTTCCCAAAGTAAATAAAGGTTACCTAAAAGCTATCATCAAAATAAACATCCACATGTAAATACTTAAAAAATACACTAGATGGAGGTATTTTCTTATTCAAATATAGTTTACAATTATTTCAAATAAATTTTAAGCGTGTGCTTAAGTTCATGTTCAATAATACAATATTAGATACTAGACTTCAGGCACTTGTTAAATGTTGGTTGAATAAGGATGAATTAAGACTGAATATACAACAATTATTAGTGCTGTTGCTTTCCTGCCACTGGTGGCTAGACTGTGTTGTTTCAGATTTCTTGTATTAATTTTCTTCCTCTTTGTCAATGTGCTAGAACCATATGTTGTTGTTCTGTTGTTGTATCATATATTTATTTCTGAAGTAAAACTATGCCTTATAAATCACCAAGGAAAGCATGAATGTCTATTAAATAGTTTTGTTATACTGGACATTATACTTTCTTTGCTTTTAGAAGGGTTTTATTCAAGCCCAGAGAGAAGATTAAAAAATGTTGTCTTTAGTTGACATTCAGTTTGGTTGTGGTTTTGGTAGAACTGAAGTAACCCATTCAAGTAAGATTCTAGGCAGTTATTGCAGAGTAAAATTCAAAACAGATTTTTATGCCACTTAATTACGTTACAGAGTGTTTGTACAGTTGAAAGATGAAGATCAGACATTGTGTAATGTCTGACTAGACTCAAGTAATTGAGGTTTTAAAGATATTGCTTTACTAAGTTACTGATTTAATCAGTAATATCTGATTTTAAACTTGGTAACAACTGTATTTATGAGTATATTTACTGTAATAGACCAGCAGGAACATAATTCTCTTAAAGAATCTTTTGTTTGAGGTTTTGGTTGGTTTGTTTGTTTGTTTGTTTTCAAAGTGATTCCTTAATAGATCAGAAATATGAAAACAGAATCATCACAATTTAGAGAGGAATATTTTCCTTTATTTTTGTTTTCTAATTGTGTTTTTTTTCCTACAGTTGAGGTTATATGTAATTGGATGCATTGTTTTCCTGTTTCTGCAGGTACCCCTGAGAGTGACACTGTGTGTGAGAAATGTCCAGAAGGATTTTTCTCAAATGAAACATCATCCAAAGCAGCCTGTCTTAAGCACACAAACTGTAGTGCCCTGGGTTTTAAAATAACTTTGAAGGGAAATGAGGTTCGTGACAACATCTGTCAGGAAAATACAGATACAACACCTCAAAAATGTGGAATAGGTATGTATCGTATTAAGGAAGAGTGCTCTGAAATTATACCTTTAAATATTATTTAAATTAATTTATGAGCATTTATGATAAAAATATTTAGCTGGTTAGCCATTTGCCTGCTATGGTGATGGCCATAGTAGACTTTTAATTATTGTAGCTTAGGCCAAATAGAATTCAAGCACAGAGAGCAATCTCTTTATAGAGACCACTTAGCCTGCTTTTTAAACACTTTTTCTTATCATTCTTGCTGCTTGTTTTTTGGGTTTTTTTCACCCTGAGACAGGCAGGGTAACAGATTGGAACAACTGACATCTTCTTCTATTTCTCATTTCAGATGTAACCCTGTGTGAGGAGGCTATGTTCAGGTTTGCTGTTCCTACCCATCTCACACCTAACTGGCTGAACATACTGGCAGACAGTTTGCCTGGGACAAAGGTTAGCACAGAAAATATCGAAAGGATTAAACAAAGACACAGCCCTCAAGAGCAGACCTTCCAGCTTTTGAAATTATGGAAGCAGCAGAACAAAGAGCAGGATATGGTCAAGAAGATTATTCAAGGTATCTAACTGTGATAGCATGTGTGTTAAAAGCAACCTTTTAAATGGCATTTTAAAAATTGTCTGGGATCAAATACCTCCTGGTGATGTGTTATGCTCAGAGCTGGGCCTGCAGGGCTTGACTGAGTTTTATTGATGCAGTAAGAGCAGTGAAGTTAAGGGGAAGCAGGAAGAGAATTCAGCTTCTCCTGATAAGTTGAGGACTGAATTCTTCCCAGATTTGTAGCCCCTTTGGGACTGTGTGTTGTGCCACGGCCAACATCCCCTTTTGAGACTGCACAACGTATGAAAAATCTTGTTCAAGTGAGGAAAGTGTTTCCCACTGTTATACCTGAGCAGTGACTGTGGAGGTTAGAGGGAGCTGAATGCCTGCAACTGAGAGTGCTGCTACTTTTCTTTAAAGTGGAGGTTGATATTTTGGACTAGGACATCTATTCACAGGGTGGGAGCACATGGGAGTGAGAAATACACAGGCAGGCTTTCCCTTCTTTTTCTCTTCTGGTACCTGTTTGTCTTAATGATTCTCTGCTTTGTTTATGCTGAATCTACCAAGACAGGTTTCAAAGCTGAAAGAGTGCTGCAGTGTTAATACCAAGGGTTTTACAACAGTTAGGTCAACTCTTCTCATATAAACCACCATTAGCAGCTACCACATTCAAATGACATTTGTCCACTCAGAATAGATTTGAAAAAAGGCTGCAGAAATGTTTTTTTTTTTTACCCCTCTGCTATTTAGAATGTATGCTTCTGTCACACTGCGAAGTGTATAGAGCACTGCAAATGCCAAAATTACTATTTTAGCAAAACTTGCCTAGACATTCTGAAGAGATTAAGCTAAATTTTCATTCACTGGAACAAAATATTAAGAGTTCTATTATATACACACAACATTTTACAGGACAGATAACACAACTCTATAGCAATAAATACCTGCTATGAAGTTTGTTATTTGGGGGTTGTTTGTATTTGCAAAGATAATTAAGTTCTTAAATATTTTTCATAATTGGAGCCTAAAAAGCAAACCTGAGAGAATTTGGAATAAGAAAAAAAAATATGGAAGGGAATATTCACCATGGAATTTTGGAAGATTTTTTACAGGCCATGGTAAAGCTGTAATGGGCTGTACTTACCTCTCTTTTGTTTTTGCTTTCCACAGATATTGATCATTGTGAAAACAGTGTCTTAAAGCACATTGGCCACCCAAACCTCACCTTCGAACATCTCAACATGCTAATGGCAAGTTTACCAGGCAAGAAAGTGGGAAAAGAAGATGTTGAACGCACAACAAAATTATGTCAACCTACAGAGCAAGTCCTGAAGCTTCTCAATCTGTGGAGAATAAAGAATGGTGACCAAGACACCATTAAGGGTTTAATGTATGGGCTGAAGCACTTGAAAACATACCACTTTCCAAAACGAACCATCCAAAGTCTGAAGAAGGTGGTTAAGTTTCTTCACAGATTTACAATGTACAGATTATACCAGAAACTCTTTTTAGAAATGGTAGGGAATCAACTTAAATCTGTGAAAGTAAGATGTGTCTAACTCAAGATATTTTTAATTCTCCACTGACTATTTTTCCTTAATTACTGCCAGCAGTAATTAAACTGGAACATTGTTTCACCACAGTACATTTTACTATTTATAGAAATGCCTGACTGGAATAGTTCTAAGTCTTCTGCAGTGGTTTCGGATTTTTTTTTCTTTAATAAAAATCACTTTTGTAAAAGCTATTAACCCGTTGATAACACTAAGAGCCTGATTCTGCATTTTTGCACATTCAGTGTTGAAAAGTCCCACTATAGTCACTAGATGAGAAAGGAATGCTGGACCAGGCTCTGCTCCAGTATTTGCTATTTATATTCTTCAAAGAATAAACATTTTTTGTTGTACATATTTATTAAATTAAATGGAAACTGTATGAGACTGAATTTTAGGAAGAGAAATGAAAAGCACGCTGTATATTTTCTAGTTAAACAAAAATGATTCCATTTATTTTTCTGGTAAAACATTTTGTAGCATGCTCTGAGAGTTAATAATTTCCTTATATTTTGTATTTAAAAGAAGTATTATTGCTTAGTTTTATTTGTATAAGTTGTGGTATCTTTTGGTAAGGATGTTTTAATTTATCCAATGATTTTAACTCAAATACGGTGAAAATATAGTGAAAGTGACCTGAATATTTAAATATTCTGTGAGGAAGTGAATGTACCATATTTAAGAAGCTGGATTTTTATATAGAATTTCATAATCTTATTTTATAAAACAATTAAATTTTTCAGTTTACTTTTTGACTGGTGTTTTGCTCTTGACTCTGAAGTAGGAACTAATAACAAAGACAGACTATGTGGATTTTGCACCTTATCTTGGGCTTGGATCTCTTCTACTTCCTGTCTAGTCTAGTAGTTAATATGTGAACCAAGTAAATATTGACCAGCACTGGATTCTCATGGTCACTGCAAAGGTGTAAATGAAGGTAAAAAGTATTAAAGGCTCCTGTTCAGAAGACCCAGGTGGTTTTGATATGACTGATTACAACTCCATAGACACATTTGGCCCAGCAACACTCTTGGCCCGGTGTCATTCTTGGAGAGCTCACAACCTTTGCCCTAACCACAGCTTGTAATTTCATGGAGGAAAGATGATGCATGGCCCTGACAGGCTTGGAAAGCCTCACATATTGCCACTATGTTTAAAGGAAGGGAGCACAGAGAGGTCACATAAGAAAAATAGTCATCTACCATTTCCCTCATCTACAGAACGAGGCACCTACAAAGCCTTGGGCCCCATAAAAACGGAACAGAGATTGTCTGAGTGCTGTTATCAAAAGCTAATGTTATTTTAGTAGTCACTGACAGTGCAAACCAAAGGCCTCAGTGGCTGCAGAGAGAGACTCAAGTCTTGACTATTTTTCTTTAAACCATGTGAACAGAGCTTGAATATTCAACCACTTTTTTCTATAGTGTAAAGGAAGGAAAAGTCATCAGTGTTTAGTCTTGTATGACAAATATTATTATATTACAGATGAGAGGATCTTAAGCAAAGAATGAGAAAGAGATTCCTACCTGATTTGATAGGTGCTCATCAGAAGTGCTCTCCTTACAGAGTACAAATAGGGCATACTCCTTTAAAATACTTGGGTTTCATTTTTCACTGAATTCTCATATCACTTTTTGTATAAAAAGGAATGAACTCCCTTTTAAATTTCACATGCTATTAAAGTCTCATTTATTGGTATAGCAGAGAAATGGTCCTGAACAAACAAAAAATTCCCAGTTTTGTCTTGATTCATTTGAAATGATTTACGCCCTTTTACAACAGAAAATGTTTTTTACATATAATTAAAAATTTATAACAACAGAATCTCAGATTTCAAAATAGATACCAGATGTTTCCATGACTCTGCCAGATATGGAGCTTTGGGGTGTTCCAGGTGTTAAAATGAGAATAATGATCTTATTGGCAGCAAAGAGGATCCCACACACCTCATAAGCAAAAAAATGATGATCCTTTCAATGTACACAACAATTTTGCAGTTGATAGTATAGTTTTAGTATCAAGTAGTAACATAGTTTAAAACTGTATCACAGAGCTATTGGCTGGAGAAAAACATAGTTGCTTCCCAGTACATGGTACTGTTTCTAATTTGTATATTTATACTTCTATATTGTGAGAAGTTATATGTAACTATCATTTTAAATAATACAGCATTTGTGATCCTTCAGGATTGGCAACAGTGAAGAAGGTGTTTGAAGCCAGAGACTGTAGTTTATTCTATAACTACCCTTTGAACATGCTATACTACACTATAGCAGAGTATGGCCTGGACTGGATCTCCTGAGAAACTTCAGGATTAAACTATTATCTGTGCCTTTTAAAATAGGACTTTTTTCCCCCTAAAGTTACACCTGTTTAATGAATTATACCTGTAAAGCTGATTCCCTAATTAGTTACCCGTGCTCAGGTGGACTCTTCTCAGCCAGTTTGTGCCTCTTTTATCAGTTCAGCTTCTCCCAGCTGGAATGACTCAAGCACTTCACATCCTGAGCAGGCAACATTTAAACTATTCCCTTCCCCAAAGAGCTCCCAGCCCAAAATAGCCAAGACAAACAAAAGCAAGACCCAGGATAATGAGGGAGAGGGTGAGGCAAACAGAAAGTGGGAGGACTTCTTGGAAAAAATGTGGGTTTGGGGGTGGTAGCTTGTTTTTCAAGGAAGGCTGCAGGAGGAAGAAAGAGGTGTGCAATGGGCAGCAGGTGGGAGAGGGGTCCCTGTGTTTTTCCCAGAGGAAATGTTGCTGTGGAGAGGCTCAGGTGAGGGGAAGGAGGGAGATATGAGGGCTGGGAACAATCAACCAGAGCTGGGCCTTGGGAGTGACTTGAAGGGGGATTCTGTGCTCACAGTGCCTTGACCTGCCGGGGTACCACTGTCTGCTCTCCTCCCAGCCTGGCTGATGACCAGACTCAGAGGAAGGCAGATGTGTTGCCAGCTCCTGGCTAGAGGCGAGGCCACTCTTGCCTTGAAGCTGAAAGGAGGAGAGGTACAAGGAAGCAAGAGGAGTGTGCTGCCTCTGCTGCTCCAGCCAGGGGCAGGATTTGTCATGCCCTGCCAGCTTCTCCTTCAATGAGAGAAAAGAAAATCAGTTTGAGGAATATTTGACAGAGATAGTGAGATGGACTTGAAGTCCGGTTCTTCAGCTGTCGTTTGTCCAGCTGTGCTCTCAAAGAGTGGAAACAGCTATCCAAAAATACCATTTATTTAAAGCAAAACCTTATGATTCCAAAATCTTCTACAACCCCGCCTTTTAGACTTTTTTTTTTTTTTTTTTCTCATGTGTACTTGTCTTCCATCAAGGCAGTCCTTGGGTCCCAGAAAATACACCGTTTTGGAGTATGGGGGAAATTAAAGAATAAACTAGATACTAAGCTCTGTAATAATCTTTTTTTCTATGCTGTGCACATCACCAAGCACAACAGACTCCTGATCCCTGATGCTCTCATACTAAAATCAAAAGAATAGTCTGCTATAGACAAAACAAAGCCTGGCATTACATAGCTTTTAAAAAGTTTCGAGAACTGAATCGTGAAGTTTCAAAGTGTTGGTTAGGAATGGGCACATAACTTTAACCAAACACCAGACACACACACACAGACTTGCACACACTCGTGCTCACACACCATACACCACAAACACAACTTGTACTGGGGCCTTCAACAGGCTATGATGGTGATTTCAGTTTAACCAAGCCCTTCATGATCCTCAGACACTCATCCTGCCCATCCTGACATGGGTCAACATTGCCGCGTCCAAGGCAGAGGTGTCTGGTTTACTTGTGAGTCACCTTCAAAGTGCCCAAATTTTTATTCTTAAAGTAATTCAAAACTGTGGCTTAGAAATAAGCAAATATTTATAGGAAAAAAAATAATAAAAAAAAAAATTCTGCAGACTAGCAGAAACTAATCAATTTTTGAAAAATGTCAAATATAGGAAATGCCCACACTCCAAAATATGTCTTCACTGAAATAATTTGGAGAAGCAAAATTGGAAAAAAATAGCCGAAAAAAAATTTTACATTTTTCTTCCTTTACCTTATTTAGATGGAAGAACTAATATTGGCAATAAGCTCAGTAGTGAGAAGGGACAAAAATAGTACAAAGCTAACTGTGGTCATTGTGTGACTATTCCCAGTGGAGCTGAAGGACAAATCTATGGGGAAAGGCTATAGGAATGGATTCAGAATTGCAATGAATTGAATAATTCTATTTTTATATTAGACTTCTGAACTGAACAAAACTTGAGACAAAGTAAAGCAGATGAACACAATGTGAATGTAGTTTATTCCACTCATCATCATCCTCATCCCTTGTATTTATGGCAAGTTTGCGTAGGATTCCTCTGTTTGTCTTTTTGCATTTAAAAAAAGTTCTTTCATACTACCAGGTTATTTTTCTTAAATCATTCTGACCTTTAGTACCTAGGAGGTTATTTAAAAGGAACCACATGATGAAAGATTGTGGCTTTGGCAATATTTCTTATATGAAAAGGACAGGGTGTGGTTCAATAATGGTGAAAACAGAACTTTCTGGAGAGTATTTTTCTTCTTTATTTCTTTATCGAAGAAGGAAAGTATTCATCCTCTTTTAAATAAATAAATAAACATTCTGGCAAGTAGGACATATATCATTCTGGATGTACAGAACTTTGTCAGCATACAAAACAAGACTTTTGTCTATTGACAGTATCAGTGGTTTGCTATTTGTGTGGCACTTCAGCTCTGCCTATGGCACTTGGGATGAGTGAAATGGTACATCCTGAAGGATGATTAATCCAACATAATGCAGTGGAAACCCAGTGTCAGTAAGAGATGTACCTAGGTCCATATTTTTGGGAAGGGTGTCCACACTTAGGAGATGTGTCAACGCTTGAAGTGTGTTTTTTCGAATTGCAACAAAACAAACGGAGAGTAGATGGCAGGCCGGTGAAGCTGTTGGGAAACTGGGCTATTCCTGTCTCTGGGAGCTAGAGAGAAGCAGCTTGGTTTGACGCCGCGTGGGTTGGGAGCCAGCACAGGGATACAAGGAATGGGTAGTTACTGCTGTTGGGATAATGTTTTTGAAAGTCTAAGAAAACTGACATGCTGAAACCTCAAGAAGGAAGAGGAATGATGCAGGAAAATTTTGCACTCGATGCCTCAAAACTAGACTTTCTTTCTTGAAACAATCACAAAACCAAGTATTCAGAAAAGAAGAGATTTCTCTGGCAGTTATTGATGAAGACCCCATAGCAGTATTTGGGTGATTTTGTGTTGTCAACAGAGGATGCTCACAGTCAAGAGATAGCGGCACCAAAGTAGTTCAATGCCCAGATGCAGAAGTGGTGACCCAGGGACGCTCCCAGGCTTTCTCTGTATCCTTCACAGATTTGGACACTTTAAACTCAGCACAAGGATGTTCAGCCTCTCTAAGGAAGTTACTGCAAAGGTCTGTGTGCTGAAATTGGGTCCCTCCCTCTCCACCAAAACACTGGTTTAGTGAAACACAGTCTTGCCACTTGGCTCTCCCTTGTGGTGCAATCCAACTGATTCCTTTGGTTGTAGACAATTGCTTCACTTTCCTGCCACACCTGGAGCTGTTGGTTCCCACCTCTCCTTGTCCCACAGCACACAGGCAGGGAGGAGGCAGCAGGGGTGACCTTCTTCTTCCTCAGCCTCAGAGGATCCTATCAGCAACTTCTGGGAAGGGGCCTTGACATCCTGGAGACAGGGGCAGGACACAACAGCCTCCAGTCTGGAATGGGACCACTACCAGCAGCTGAGTGCGTATTAAACAGTCACAGAGAAATGGGCAGGCAGGAATTGTATTTGCATTAAACAGGCATAGAAAATAGTGCTTGTTCAGACAGAAAGTGATGGCCAGGACTCACAATGGAAGAAGTATCAAAACCCCTCTGTACAGCACTGTGAATTCAAACTCCGAGTTAGCTCTGTTAATTTAGTGTTCTCTTCAGTTAAACTAATTATGGAGTGTTTCTACATGCACAAAGAAATGAATTGCAAAAAGAACAGTGTTGAGTGAGATGCGCAGGTTTGACTGTTCATGTCCCATTGTCCTCACTCCCTTAAAACCATTCTTATCACACTGTAGCCCTATTACAGCTCTTTCTGCTTTCATGCTGTTCAGTTTGTTGATGTAATTCCTTCCTCTGCTCTGGCAGAATAAATGGCTCTGTTACACTGCATCTTACCCCTCTTCCATCCAGCCATGCCATTATCCTCTTGTCACTGTGCAGAAAACCTGCAAGGCACACACTGAGGCTGCAAGGAGTGGCATTAACCACAAAGCCACCCCACTCTAAATAACTCACCCTGCAGAAAGTATTGTATTCCTGCAAAGGCTCCCTCAGCAGTGACCAGGATGGCAGAACACCACGTTATTGCGCTGTGCTACGCTGTATTTACAAGCTGCTTTGGAAGTGCAGAAATTGCACCTATTCCCACACAAATCTCCCTGCTCCCTCCGACACCAAGCTAAGAGGGTGGTTATTGCAACATCCCACAGTGTAATCCTGAAGGGTATAGGACAAACTCAAACACCCACAGAATACAGAATAAAAGGACTCTGACAAACTAAAAGCCTGGGTTATACGAAGGGTAATGACTAGGAAAACACAGTCCTGTGAAGAATCATCATTACTCCAACGGTGCAGGTATTATAAGACATATGCTCCAGTTTTTCTGGAGCAACAATAAATCTGACACACACACACAAAAAAAGCATCAGTCCTGTTGCCTGATTAGTCTTGCTTAAGGCTAAAATACCTAAAAGCCCATTCAGCACAGGAAGTATTTAATCAGCAGTTTCCTGGGTTTGCTCTCATGCCCCCGAGACACCATTGCCACAGAAAGTTTAACTGTAGAAATAAATGTATACTTCCAGAGGTGGCTAATTAAACAGCAAATTGAAATAATTACAATAAGATGAATTAAAAAAATCTATAGCTCTTTATTAGCCCCCTCTGCTCCTTCTCCGTAGGAGAACTCTGGGTTTCAAATTCAGCCCTGGAGATATTCACTCTTTCACGAGGGTACATTAATGTTCAATTCTGCTAAGCCTGGAGGGAACCTCTTGCCAATACTGGAGGGAGGCTTGGAGTAATTTCCCCACCTCCTGGGCAGTTTACTACCTTCTTGGTAAGATAATGGGTCCTTGGCCCTCATCTGCATAACGCTCAACCGTGGGGTTTTTTTATGTTCCAAATGTAAGGTGTTTTCCAAAAAAATTCCCACTGAGACATAACAAGCTGGCAGTGTTTCCTTGAAAAATCCCAAGTACTGAATCTTGTGGGAAAGGATGCTGACTCATGGATATTGATGGCTCAGTACTGAGGTCTGATACAAAGAAGCAGGGCAATTACATTATTCAGGCAGGAAGAAGAAAGCTATGGAAATGTTGAAGCAAGAGGGAGGAAAAGACAATTTTTATGTTTCCTTATGACTGAAGTCATACTATAAGAAAAGTGAAGTTAGACTCATTTGTCAGACATGGGTTTAACTGATCTGCATTAATTTGTTTTATTCAGATTCACTGTGTTATGCCTAAGGAATATAAATTCATACTGAATTTTAAATTCTGGAATATCTAAATGTTCTTATCCCAAGCCATGGAGAAAGTCTTCCTCTCCTTTCTCTCCACCAGACTTTGAACAATACATAGTCCTCCTTTCTCTGAGTAAAACCTGAAAAGGATAAGAAAACACTTCTTTAAATGGACATTTTAGAACTGCCCTTTGTGGGAGGGCACCTGATTTATGGTATGGTTTTATTTACATGTTATTTATCATTACTTCAAGCACACAGCATACTACCAAAAGCACAAGGCAATCTTCAGCCCCATGTCAGGCATGAAAAGATGTGTCTTACTTTTTAGATTTCTTTTTAATTATGATTTAAGGTTTATCCCTGGTATTCTTTGCATGTCCAAGACTTACTTGTTTCTGCGGGATTTGTAAATGCTTTAAAGAAAAGTGCTACTGAAAAATTAAATTGCCAGAGGCAAGTAAAATAGAGCCAGTCTGTATCACTGCCAGCACAGCCATTGCCAGCATAGATAGTCATTGCTGCAAAAGGAAATATTTTCAGCTACAGAGTTCAGATGAAGAATTATAAGGAAAAAAATGCTATTTTGGTGTTTACTCAGAGTAAGAAAATCTTCTTGCTTCTGTAAAGATGGGCAGAGGAGAAATGGATACAAGTTAGTTTTAGCTCAGCTATACCATGTGGGATTACCCGAGCGATAACCGCAGCCACTGGGAGTCAGCCCAGCACCCGACATCCTGCCTCCCAGACATATTAATCCCCCCACTGCAATGCTGAGCACCAACCCGAGAAATTCTTGTGGAAGCTCAGATTTCAGATCCACTGGCTTTTCACTTCTACCTCCCAAGCAAGCATTTGCTGGTTGTGCTGGAGGGGAATTTTGAGCCTACAGAGACAAACACCCGATTGCCCAAAGACTTTCTGGGTTATGGTAATGTGTCTGGTTTCAGTCTGGTCCCTCCGCAAATTTTCTGTGAACCCTGTTTCGGTTCCTCTTTCCTTGTGAATTTCTCTGTGAACAGAAATTGAATCTTTCAGTGGATGCCTGATTCTGGTCTTGCTCAGACTGGTGTTGCACAGCTGTGTATCTTGATTTGCAGCTTTATGTTAGTCACTGAAAGTGTAAGAAAATAACCAGGCTCTGCAACCCACCCCAGATCATCAACTATCTTCTTGCTGCTGCAGCTCCACCGGTGGAAAGGGGCCACAGACAATATAAAAGAGTAACAAATGAGCTATCTAATTCCTGTAGATGTGTTTCCAGCTAGAGGAGAAAACAGGCATTACCACTAAGAAGCAGCATCTGGGAACTCTTGTTACCATGGCTTACGTGCCTCTGGAAGCAGCAGGAAGCTCAAAGAAATGGTTAGTGCCTGCTTGCTGATGGTAAGAACAGAGAAAAAAATTAATCTCAAGTCCATGGGTCACTTCACCAGTTTTATCCTGAGTCAACAGTTTGGTTTCTTTTTACATGCTTGATTAGATATCAATATGCTACAAGTGGAGAAGCAAGGTATTTCTTATTGTCTCTGTCAAGTGCAGTGAACACATTTCACTGCATAGTCCAGTGCCTTTGTTCTCAGAAAGATTTGGCACTGAAGTTTGTTTGAATATGGCAAGAGGCAGTTTTGGCTTGGACAGTCAGTAACAGCACCTGTCTGGCACAATGAGCTGTTCCTCTGTCACAGCCACAGAGCCACCTCGCCCACAGAGCCCACTGCAGCCATGGGCATGCAGAGCCCAGAGGGGTTTAAGCATTTCACCACATGTGAAACTGCCCCTTGCTCTGCCAGGAATGGCTGAAGGAACCCCAGCTGTGAAAGTCAAAGGGTTTAGATAATTCACAGGGGAAAATTCGAAAGCACCTTTGAATTCAAAGCAGGAGGTTAAACTTCTGATGGGGTTTCCTTCTGAGAAGACTCATTTATTTGAAGTCAAGCAGGCAATTCTGTCTCCCCCCTCCCAAATCAAACAAAAGCAAATGTAACACATTTAACTTAAAGGATTTTAATTAAAATAAAAGAGAAAAAAAATCCCCATTCTTTTCATAATCCTGCTTTTATTTTCTGAGCATGAAAGAGCTGAGCTAACATGGATGTCAACCTCACTTGACTGCAGTAAGTGGAATGGTTCTAGTTGTATATACCTGTAAAATTGGGGGAAAATGTATTTAAACCTTCAGAAATAATTAAATCATGTGTTTATGGTTATACAGCAAATGGTTAGATCTGATTGCTTAGAATAAGGTGGAGGGGGAAGTGTGATATATTTACACAGTGTAAATATATTATGGATATATTTTCTGAGATTAAATGGATGCAGAAAAGGTCTCCTTTGGTAAGCACTGTCACAAGCAATTGTCAGACAGAGGCAGAACTGCTTAGCTGCTTGTGTAGAAAGGACTAAAAGCACTGGCCTGAAACTGCCCACTATGAAGAAGGACTAGAGAGAAAATGGGGAATGAAAATATCTCTACGTTCCTGACTGTAGCTGCTCTTTTCTGTCAGTTGTTTCCATCTTCTGCCTGAGAGGACTGTGAGGAATAAAGTGAAGTTTTTTTCCCCTTGGCTTAGATCCCCCCATCCTTTTTTTTTTTTAAAGCCTCGATTTTGTTACATTATGGTACATTCAACTTGTATAGGTCCCCTGTCTCACTTTCTGCCCTGGCACATTCTTGTCTTTCTCTGCCTTGCAGGCTTTTCTTTGTGGGATAGCTGTGTACAGCTTCTTAATAAAGTCAGATTAGTGAATCAAACCCACTAACCATCATATCCAAAACAAATAGGGCCTAAAGTTGCAAAGTAAGAAGGATTTTGCCTGTACTCTGCAGCTCTTCAGAAGAGAAGCCAAACGTTTAAGACTTGGCAGAAAGTATTAAAGGAGCTTTTCTTACCAAGTGAGAGCAACAACTGGGTGTTGATTACCTTCAAAACAGCTCAAATACAGACATGCTTACATGGATTTTATTTTTCCCCTGGGTTACTCCTTACTTTTTTTTCCAGACAAAAAACTACCTATTTAGTGGTCAAACCCAGTGAAAGTGGCTTTTAAATGCCATTGTGTAAGATTGTCTCTTTCTCAGAAGTGTAGCTCTTTTTTATGACACAGACTGTGACTTCTGTGAAAATTCTGGAAAGAGCATGCATGAAGAAAATCAAGTTATTTAGCCCTTTCTGGAAGATAGGCCCTTCACTTTTTAATAACTGCTGATGTTCCTGCTTTAGCAGCCTATGTGCATTCACATGGCCCTGAATCAAAAAAAGGTCTTTACACTTGAGGAGTGTAACTTGTTCTTCTTCCTGTTGCTCTGGAATAGGTGGTGAAGAACGATGTAGTGATGAAATACTTCAGAAGAGTCGACACACTGAAGACGTTTGAGCCCAGACCTCGATCTGAGACACCCTTTGATTTTGGCACAACTGCGATTACAGCCCAGGCTTTCAGCTTTCAGCTCTGTCCCAGTGTCACCAAATCCTCTCCCTCCTTTTTTCCCACGCCTGTGCACTCCTCAGTGAAGGGGAGAGAACAAAATGTTTATATCCAATCTGAAGCCTCATTGCCTTCACAGACAGGGAGAAGCAGTCTGAGATGTGTCTTCTGCAGGCAGTGTCTATGCTGAGCAGTAGGCAATGGTGAAGGAGTAAATAGGATAAAACAGGAAGCAGTATAATTAAAGAAGTGGTTTGGAGAAGCATGCTGTGTCCTAGCTCTCACAAGGCACATCTCATGTTTGTTAGATACCCTCTAGATTATAAAAGAGCTGTTCCAAAGGGGGCTACTAGTGACCTGGATGCTAGGAGGTAAAGACAACCACTGTATCTTCGAAGAAAAACCGGGAAGAAAGCAGAAGTGAAATACACTGACAAACTGAACCAGAATCCAAGCAGAAGGGAGAAAGCAGGAAATTTCACCTTCTTTCACCAAAATTATGCAAGCTGAATATGCATTGACTTTATAATTATTTATTGTATGACTCCTGGTTTTCTGAAGGTTTAGCATCCACTCAAGAAATCAGAAAAGCTGTTTATTGCCCTACAGCATGTCAAAAATCAGGAATCACATTCCATTAATAGCTGAGGTTGCTCAAAGCATTCACAATAGCAAAATACCCAATGGGATATAGGCACAAACTGAAACACAGGAGATCCTTTACAAACACCAGGGATTTTTTTCATATTCCCCTATTAATACGAAATAAAACCCCCAAACAACTTTTTTTGCCATGCGGGTAATTGAACCCTGGAACAGATAACTCAGGGAGGTTAGGGAGTCTCCACTGCTGGAAATGTTTGAAACATTTGTAGACACAGTCCAGGACAACCAGCTCTAGGTGGCCCTACTTGAGCAGGGGGATTAGACCAGGTGACCTCCAGAGGTTCCTTCCCTCCTCAATTATCCTGTGATTCTGTGATTCAATACCACAGTGTATCTTGCTCTGAAACCTGTAGGACCTTGGCCAGAAGGAGCAGAGGCCATCAATTATGTAGGGCTGTGCCACCAAGGCCCATATCACCTGGGGTCATCTACAGAGGGCTTGTCCACGAGTTTTAACTATTGGTTAAGCAGCATCAAAGGCATCTGGATTCTGTTTTCTTTTGCCTCTTTGGGACTGCTTTTCCCTTCCCCAGGAAAGTCACTTGCACCTGCTTTTAACATCTGTACTTGAGGAAAAAATCATCTGTTTGTTCTAACAAAGCAGACTTGAAAATACATGGTGTGCATGTATGCTTAGGTCAGAGGTGTACTTGCCTCAGCTGATAATTATTCTGTATTTTTAGCATCAGGGTGGGCAAATCTTTCTATTTTCTCCATTGGACAAAAAAAAAAAAAAAATTCCTTCCTGTTACACACCCAGTACTCACAAAGATTGTTATTCTGACGGCACTATGTTGTTAACACAAAGCAAAATCTGCTTTAAAGCAGACGGATAAATACAGCCTGGCTTTATTTTAAGCTCTTCGTTTCTTTACTAATGTGGCATTTGAGCTTGGTTGGAGTAATTGCTAAATTTTGCAGTCCATAATTCTTCGGTTCAAATCCTACAATTCTAATGTAGATCTAATGTGTTCAGCTCAACATTCAGAAATTCACACTTTGGAATATTCAGAACTACACTATTGTCTATATTGATTTTGCTATTAAATAATCCTCAATTTTTCAGTTTTGGTGAGCATAATTTACAAGAAAATCCCTCATTTACATATATGTAACAAGCTTAAGCAAATGTCTTTAAATTTCTGTCATGTTTTCTTTTTCTGATTAAGATAAAGTAGTGATAAAAATGAATTAAGAATTAAATGATTTCTCACAAAAGCCTTTTTTTTCCAGACAACAGAAGCTTCCAGAGATTTAAGATGAAGGGATTCCACCTCATTAGGCTGCTAAGTCTTGCCAATCTGTTTACATGGAGAAAAAATGAAATGCAAGAATTAAGACGGCTTCAGAATTCAAGTGAAACAGCTCTATAAGATGTTACAGAAAGGAATGCTGTGGAGCTTCTGGTGAAATTTCTGTTTATTAAGATATGAAAAATCCATTCACCTGACTCCAAATCTCAGGCTCTCCAATCTGGTGGTAAGGATTTGTTTCACTTAAGCAACTGTGACCTTGACCAGACTGAGGCACTCCACAGTGGCCATGAGACAATGCTGAATGACCACATTGCTCATGCCAGCATTTTGGCTGGCACAGGCAGACCAGGAGTCTGGAACTCTGTACTATTCTGCCTTGCAGGTCTAGATACTGGAAGAGAATTATATCACTTGCCCCCTTCCCCTCTGTATATTGGTCTGTCCTCCATTTCTCACCATCTCTCTTTATGAGTTGTATTTAATAACAGTCCCAGATGGTTTTTAAAAACATGCTGGTTTAACATTTCTTTAAAAAAAAACACCAATTCCCATCAGACATAATTTTACAGTCTTATTACTTATACAAACGTTGAATTCCCCTCATTATTTCTATTGACCTTGGCTTTACTTAAATCCCGTGGTTGTGCATTAGTGCTTCTGCATAATACAAGATCGTTTCCCCTTGGTAAGATTGACACTACAGTGCTTTAAAAATTATTAAGTATCTCCTTGTTCTTGCAAGAAAGCAAATAAGGTGTCCTTTTACCTGACTGTCCGTTCTTATTTGTTTCCAAATTAAACAGTCCTGTGATTATTTGCTCTTTGCTGTAGTGCTTTGCACAGCCCGTGAAGATCACTTGCAGATTAGAGCAGTGGAGTCAGGCAACAGAAGAGGAAAATGGACTGGAGAGAGCTGAGTATGGAAGAGAAGGACTATGACTGTCTATTGAAACTCTTTTTCTCAGTATGTTCTTTCGACATAAATTTTGTTTCTGGGTGTCAGTCCATGCATATCCCTCAGCCTGAGCAGCAGGTAGCCTCTGGTGAGGGGAAAAAGGAAGCAGAGCAAAGAAAACGGGGCCAGAATTTGGAAAATTAGGGAAAAAAACATCAACACCCTCTATAATTTGGATTAACTGACCTCTGTGGGCATGACTGGCATGGAAAATAATGTCTCAGCTGTGCAACATGACAATATTATCACATCTCTATGCTACCTGTATAACCTTCCCCAAAACTCCTTGATGGTGCCCACCATGCACTACCACTTTGGGACTGTATGTTTTTTCTGTGCAAGAATAGAACCCAAGTGGGCAATAAAACAGATTACAGTTGAAATTATTCCTGTCTGATAAGGCAAGACTTCAGAAACAGTGCATGCTGAGAGCCAAGAGATGCATTTGTGATAACAAACTTTTATGTCAGCCTTGATGTTACTAACATCATCTTTTTAGTTGGGAGGTCCTTATACTGTGTTTCACAAAGAACGAGTTTAAACTTAATTGAACTTAAAAGCATAGCCCCCAATTAATGGTGATGTTAATTTAGTTTTCATTGAGATGCCCTCAAGAAATGTAGCACGGCTTAAGTTATTGTGCCTATCCTAGTCTGAACTGGTTGTGTCTGCATGGTTCTCATCTCCTTCCAAAAGAGAATTCAGTCAGCTCTTCCAACAACCAGACCATCATGAGGCCATGATGCTGCCTTTTACATTTTTACTATTGGACTCAGCTCCCAGTAAGGTACCAGTTACTGTTGCCAAAGCACCACATGCCTGCAAAACAGACACAAGCCTGTTGCAGAGTAATTTATCCCAACAGCAAACTGGAAGTCTGATAAATCTGCTTCACATGTAAATGATAATCCATCTACTCTCCATCACAAAATTTTCTTTTGACATGGAAGGCTATGCAATCTCTTGACTACATCATATTTTCCACTGCATTATCTTCTTAAAATATCCAAACCTGAAAGCTTGGAGAGGCAAGTGGGTCCTGCAACCAACCATTAAGCTAAAGGTAGACATCAAGATTCGTTTTCCCAGAAGGTTCAATACAATGACTTGGAGGCTTTTCCAATTTCCTTCTTTCACTCATTTGTTTCATTCTCCCTTTGCCACTTCAGTTTATCTAATCCACTTTGTCTATCTCTTTGAAAGAACAGAACTGCCATAGCAAGAAGAAAACATATGAAACCATATTCTGAGATGGTGACAGCTCTGTGACCACAGCTCCTGTGCACCTGAAAAAATCAAGCTATTTGCATATTTCTTCTTTGTCCTCTTGATAATCAAAAGTGGTGAGCACAGTCTGTACAGACTAAGCCAATTAGTACTGAATGAAGGTCTAATGAAAAAGTCATGGTTTGAGCTATCCTGCAAGATAAATCTCTGTTCTGCCAGGAACAAATTTTATCTTTATCCCTTGATCTCATATCATGCTCAAATCTTCTCTTTGAAAAGATACAGAAAATGCATCTTTCTGGAACACTTGGATCACACTGGAATCAAGAGATGATTCTGGCACCAGATCACATTTCTCCCACTCTGTGGCTCCCATTAGAAATGAGACTCTGATCTGAACTGTATTTCAGAAACATAATGGAGATTAATGCTGGTTTTCTTACTAGCACATCATACCTATTACTGAGTATCATATTGCAAGACTGAATGACATTCTTTGAAGCTGCACCCCAAAACATGGCTAAATGCCCTTTTTCATCTTATGTCCTGAAATACAAATAGGCTTAGTTATGTTTTTCCTGTAGGTCACTAATAGCACTACTGAAATCATTGGTATCAGACTCTAAAGGAAGAGGAGGTGCTGTGTTAATAATGCAGGTGACCTCTCTCATCTTTTTGTCAGGAAGCCCTCCTCTGTAAATTAAACCCCCTGTAATAACATAATCTTCTACATAATGCATTGCAGTACACCCAGACTTAACATTGGTGGAAGAGGATATGGCAGACTTTTAAGCTTCCTGAACCTAACATGAATCTGACATCGAAGTTCTGAGTTACTCACCTTGCCCATTAACTGAGGAATGTCCAGACACATGTGTGCTGTGCAGTAACTCTGAGAGCAACTGATGAGTAAAATACTTCAGAAAGGGAAATTACCTTCGTGGTGATCCATGTTCCAGGTGGCAGTGTAGCATGGCTTCCAGCTCCACTTCCTCTCTCTCCAGAAGAGGAAGAAGGGAATGAATGTTTCTCATGACTTTCATGCATTCAGTCCATTGGCAATAACAAGGAACAGGTGCAAACACCAAGGGGTTTCCATTAAAATTAATGAACATCCCAAAACTCCACCCAGACACCCGGGAAAATTAGATATTTTCCCCAGACACTGTAACAGGCAGTACTTCCCCTCTCACAAGCTCAAAGCCTGCTTATAAAGAAAAGGCATGCTACTGAGGGGAAAAATGAACCCAGAATAAATTCAGGAAAATAGAGTGGCAATAAAAAAATTTTCTACCAGTGTTTTGTATATTGCCATCTTCTGGTAATTGTGGCAGTTGGCTTTCACACCATTCCCACAGGATTGTGAGAATTCCCATTAGACAAATGCTCTCCCACAAATACTGTTTCTTGCCTTTTCACATCCCACTTAGTTTCTCATCAGGTCCCAAAAGTTTTTATCTTCTATGGAAATGGTGTTCAAACTATGACAGTCATTCACATCCTCCTTTGTCAAGAAATTGCTGCCCAATTATGCCTGTGGCTACCTGGGTTGGTCCTGAAGAATCCCATAATCCAGGTGGTAATTCAGTCTAAGATGTAAACTGAAGGTGATACCTGGCTGCTGCCTTTGTCTGGAATGCCTGGATCTGACTGAGCCAGATTAAAGTTATAGAGATGTGAAGGAAGTTCATAATTTCTGCCCTGTTTCCCACCATACTTGTATCATCTGGTTCCTAACTCAGCTGGGGAAAATTACAAGAACCCACATCCCCACTAATGTTCATGAAAGTGTCACTGCCTTCTAGAGATACCACACACAGGAGGGAAGAGGCTTGTGTAGAGTCCCTGCATCAAAACTGTAACTATTCATGTCTAACAAAGCTGAACAGTTAAAATATTTGTGTGGATAGCAGATGTCACCTGTTAAATAGAGGAGGCATTCACTGTTTAGAGCACCCTGAGAGGACAGTAGAGATCCTTTTGTGAGTTCAAAATAGGTCACTAAAGATGCTTATTCCTTGCAGATAATGTACATTTCAAGTCAACAGTAGAAACAGAGGTGGCTCCACATTAGATCCAAGAAACCTGCCTGCTCTTTGGAGACATTTTTCTCTGCCAGTGGCTGCCACATTTCCCCTTCACTCCCACATCCCTTTGACACAAATTCAGCAGCAAAAGACCAGAGGAAAAGCAGAAGTAATGAAAATGTCCAGAACAATGAAGAGCACACACCCAAACATCAAAGTCCCTACCCCGCCCTTCTGGGCTGTGCTCAGCCCTCCTGCTGTTGCCTCTGCTGGTGTCCCAGCCACAGCCCCCACGCTCCACTTAGGCAGGTGTTGGAGCATGTCCTGGCCCCATACAGATGTGGTGTCTGGCTGTGGTGGCCTCCAAACCATGCCCCAGTCTCAGCTGGGCGGGTGCCAGCTGGCCCTGGTTTCTCCTTTGCTGGGAACACCACAAGCTCTGGGAACAACCCCGTACTGGTGTCCGAGCCTTATGGATTTCCCACGCAGCCTGAGGGTGCTCTGTGTTGCCAGTGCCTTGGCCAGACCAGGGAAGGCCCTTTGCCTTCCTCTACACACCTCCATTCACCCCATCCCAGCCACACACCACTGCTCTTCCTCCCTGGGCTGTAACCCAGGTATGTACTTGCAGACTTGGACCCTAAGCCCAGGTGAACCCCCCCACACCTCACCCCTCTCACCTCTTTCACTTCTCCCTCCCCACACATTAGCTGACAAGCAAGTCCCCAGATCCAACAATCTGAACAAGCTAATCTGAATTTGTGGTAATAGTGGTGAATCATGTAAGCTATCACAAGTTTCACCCCAAATTCTATCTTTCCATGAAATTTCTTATATCCCAGCTGGCTCCTCTCTCCCACTGTACCTTCCACTGCACCAGAGAGAGGGCTGCCCTCTGCACTGCCACTGCAGACTCTGCCCATCCCTGCAGCCTCTCCTGAGACCAGCGTGGGGCTGAGCAGCCAAGCACCACCCAAGCAAACAGCATTTTCAGCATTCATTTGTCAGTTCAGCCGAAACAGCCCCGAGGAGCACCACGCTGGGTTCAGCCTCCACAGGACAGGGCTGATGCTTGGCCTTGCCTGTCTGTGCTCCCCAGGGTGCAAGCAGGTCTTTGTCCCACCATGGCCATCTCAGGGATGTGCCTGGGTGTGCGAACGTGTGATAGGGATGAGCACAGGCACAGCCTGAACAGATATTTGTGCTGGGCAGCCAAAATCACCCCGATCTGCAGAGCAGTGGCCATGGAAGCACTGGTCACTGTGTGTGAGAGCTCACCTCTGCAAACTCTGAAAACCAAGATTCAAATATTGCCCCTACCTACAGTTGTGAAAACTCCCTCTTGTTTCTTGTTTCCTACAAGGAACTGAATGATTGCTATTTGGGTCAAAATTTAATCCTTGTGTTGAAACAGTGGACCATAATGACCTGAAGGTGTTTTGGAGTTGCTTTTTGCTGTAGGAAGACAGATGGACAGAGAATAGTGATTTTTCCTCAAGGTTCTCAAAGGAAAAATCAGATTTTATTAAAGATACTACAGAGAATGATTGCTTCTTTCAGGTTTTATTGCTCCACTCTGCAACAACAAAATATATGAAACTAGCCCAATCACATATCTAGTCATACAAAGGCAATCAAAAGCACATTACAAATTATATATGATTCAATACAATGCAATATCATTCATAATACAATTCTAATAATCCCAGAAAAAAATGGGATTCCATAGCCTATAAGATTTTCCTGACCTGTATGTATCACCCATTGAATTAATTTTCATCAAGCATTGTATTTATGAGGCTGAAACAAAATAATATTAAGTTAGTTCTGGGAGGAAGCAGGACTTGTAGTATGCGCCTCTATGTCTACATCTATTGTGTAAACTGAGTTCAATAAACTAAATTTAGAATAAAAATATTATAAAAAGAATAAAGAAACCTAACTGTAAATCAGGGAGTTAGTAATTTTTGTAAATTCCAATATCTGTTATAGCACAGGAGAATTAAAATCTAAAAGTGGTGGAAAGTGTTCATTTTTTGCCATCTGGCCAGTCTGGGGTCCAAAGACAATTCTAGACTTTATTAAAGTCAGTGGTCTGGCTGAATCATCTTCCAGGTACAACAGAACAGCCTGGGTAAAAAACAGCAGATGTGAATTAAACCAGTTAAAGCTCCATAAATAAATATTAATCCACAAGTTATTGTAGAAATGCCTTAGAAATTAGAATCTCTGAAAGGCTTCATGTTTTCTTTGAAACAAGCAGTAAATTGAGACAACTTTTTACTTGACAAGTCTCTGCTGCTCATTTCCCATGCTGGCAAAAAAATCATGAATAGGCACAATTTCATGGCTGCGGTCCCACAATTGCACTTCAGCAATGTCATATACGAGCTGTTGGCTACTGTAGTCTGTTGAGAACTGGCTTTAAAAATTAGGACAGGCATGTCAGAGAACAGTGGTTCGATAATATGGGCAGATAGCACGAGGACATGTTTAAGTGGTTTTGCGTTTAGTGCCCAGTTATCTGCATCATTAGAGATTTTGCCGATGGTACCAAACTGGGAAGGGCTGCTGACTCTCTTGAGGGACAAGATGCCTTGTAGAGGGATCTAGATAGGCTGGAGCTTTGGGCTATAGTTAATGGGATAAAAGTTAACAACTCCAAATACTAGACTCTGCACTTGGGATGGAGTACTAGCAGGCACAAGTATATATTTTGAGAGGAGTGACTTCCTGAGAAAGAGAAGTGGAGAGGGAGGTGATGATCTTTTTTCCCTGGTATCCAGTGATAGGACATTTGGAAATAGTTCAAAGGTGCACCAAGGGAGGTTTAGACTTGACATTAGAAAACATTTCTTTAGTGGTTAAACACTGAAACAGGGTTCCTAGAGAGGTGGTCAATGCCCTAAGCCTGTCAGTGTCAAAGAGGCATTTGGACAATGCCCTTAACAACAGGCTTTCACTTGGTCAGTGCTGAACTTGTCAGGCAGTTGGACTAGATGATCATCGTAGGTCCCTTCCAAATGCACTATTGTATGGTATTCCATTCCAATCTAATCTATTTTATTCTATTCTATTTTACACAGTCTGGTGAACTGGTGGGGTGGATGCTCAGGGAACCTGCTGTGTGCTCTACCAGCAGTGTGCAGATTCTCAGCTGGGACATTTTCTGGATGCAGTGATTAACTATTTAAACACGAAGGCACTGCAAATATTTTTTCACTGTCTCATTGCCAACCCAACTTCTGCCACCCATCCCCCCTTTCGTCATGCAATGGCTTGGAAGAACGAGTGCTAGTGCAAACTGTGAGACAGTCTGTTGTGGCAATCATCTGAAATCCACATCCTTAGTGTAAAGGGAAGAACCCGAAATACAGGCTCTCTAAAACCGGAGAGGGAGGAAAAATAATAGCAGAAGGCAAGAGCTCCAGAGAAAGTTGAAACTTAGCCGACCTTTGTTGAAAGATGGATCAATAGTCCCTGTAGCCTCTAAAAACCTCTCAACGTGTTTCTCCAGGCTACAGCTGGATCCAGCAAAGCCGGCGGCGTCGGCACGAGTGACGCAGCTGGACCAGGGCCCGTGTGCAGGGGCGTGCGGGTGCCAAGATGGGATGAGCCGGTCGGGGTAGGTGGGGTGATGTTTGTGGCTGGCTGGCGCCATTTCACTCCTCGCGCCAAGGCCCATGCCAATCACGCTGCAAGACTACCCGGAAAACTGTGTTTTGAAGCAAGAACAGAGCCTGCTTAATCCTGGTTAATGCAAAGCCTCTGTTAAAAATGATGTGCACATTTTTAAGAGTTCGTTTCAAGCTGGCTAAACCATGAAAAGGGGACATTCTTTATTATCACTTCTCTTGAAGCAAATTAATTTCCATTCCCCCTGAAGTGAACCTTAGGGAGTGAGGGAGAATCACAAGAGCTAATGGGGAAGGCGTCGCCTATATAACACCACCAAAAATATTCAGTTACTCTTTCCCCACAAAGCCACTGAGTAATTTTAAAAAAATAAAACATCAGAAAACAGGGCAACTTGCTTCTCTGTAATTTAGAAGCATAAAAGGGAACTGATGCTGTAATTACAGGCTTAAAAACCAAAAGCTTCATTTTTTAAAGTTGTTTCAGTGGGTTTTTTTTTCTTTTTAATTGGTATTAGCTCCTCCAAAGCAGGGACAAAACTTCCAGTTAAGGGCTTTGTTCAAATTTGAATTGACCAAGAAAAGGTGCTGGAGGGGGCTCTGGCAGACCAGCAGTTATTAGTGTGCCACAAGGCAGAGATCCAAGCTGAGACTAGGATTTGCTGGAGGCAGAGGTAAGAGAACAAGAGGAGATTTGCTGTGCCTATGGTATTTTTCATCATACCAGATAAGTATCCTCACTTCACAGATCAGACACTTGAGGCACAGAAATAATAAGATCAAAAAAAAAACAACTCTGCTGAAGAGACAAAAATAAAACTATGTTAACATACCCTCTGTATTTCTCTTAAACCTACTAATCCTTTGGGTTCTGATGCAGTTAGTGTATATAGAGTATAGTTAGTTATATATGTGTATTATAGTTAGAGATGTGTGTGAATACACAGTATAGTTAGCTACTCTCAAAATCAGCCAATTGAAGCTCAAATCCTGTAGGACCATCACAGCCATATGACAGATTGGTTTCTTTGTCTTCAAACAAATAAAACAAAACACAGAGGAGAAGACAACATGTGCAGTGAACCTTTCCAGAGAAGTGAAGAGAGACAACATAATTTCAAGAATATCATAGCTTTTCCAATGAAGTCCCCTGTTCTGAGGTAAGAGAAAGTCACTTCCAGCTGCTCTGTGTCCTTCTCAGTAATTCAAGCTGTAAGTGTTGGTCATTGTCTGTTGGAAGGTAAAAGGAGATGGTCTCCTCCTTCACCTCGGGAACACTCTGTCTCTTGCATGTGCCAGAAAACATTTGTAGGCAAGGTTTCTGACTTTCTCATTTCCTTTCCTATTTTGTTTTGCAGAGATTTTAAGTTCTTGGCTTCCAAGTTCTCTTTTTATAGGCCTTTTGCCTTTGTTTATTGCCATTTAGATTTTGTTTGGTTTTGTTAAGATGCCTCAGGCGTGGATGCCCATAAATTAAAATGCATTATTGTTATAATAAAGTTGCGTCAGTGCTGAAAGCCTGACTTGCCAACATAGACCTTTAAAGAGCAGGCTAAGTGACAAGTGGGATACTTTTGACCTCTACAATATGCAACACAGCTGAAAGTATCTAATCTGGGAGGTGGAAAATATGGAGAGGAGCTCTACAAAGGGTGTTCATGAAAGCATCTGGTGGCCCAAAAAGTTCCTCTTTGAAAACTGGGATGACCATGAAAAATGTTAAAACTTTCACAGGGAACCAAGATGAATTATATGCTTAAAAATTGTGGTTGTTTTAAACTGTTGAGATTAAATGCTAAAACAGGCAGCATACTTTGACTCCCATCTCAAATGGGCCAACCAACTTGAGAGAGCAGTGACTGTGCACTACCACAATTACAGGGAGAGTTTGCTTATTGCAGCAGCCACCTTTAAAATGAAGAGTTCAGTGATCAAATAAACCAGTCTGATCTTTTTTTTTCAACCTTTTCCTTGAATATTCAAATTTCAGTTCAGTGCTTTGAATTAAAAAAAAAAAAAAAAAAAAAAGTACCCCAGGTGTTACTGCTTGCCATTTTGCTGCTGTGGTTAACCCAACTCACAGACAAACATTCAAAGACATAGCAGTTCTCTTTGTAAGTGTGAAAACACTAGGTAGGATCCATCACTGTACAACCAGGAACCCTTGAAATTGTGTTATAACTTTAGCACCTAAAAAAGCAATTCCCAAGAGCCTCAAGTTGTCCATGAAGTAAAGGAGATGCCTCAGAAGGCTTTCAAAACAAAGTTCTTCTGTCTAATGCAGATGTAAGGAAGATCTCCATCCAAGGGGGGTTTAGGTTAGGTATGCAGTGCATACTCACAAACTCAAGTTGTACCTTGTCTTTTATTTCCAGGACTGCAAAGGAATAAAGTCCAAACCTGTGGTGAAATGCTGTCTCCAAAAGACTCAAACCACAATAAATACATCCCCCAAACTCACAGCAGATTTAGTGAAAAAATCTCTGCTAGAGCCTAAGTTCTACAACTCATCATCTCTCATGTTAATGTGTCTTTTTAATTTGTAGTTTATCGGTCTTGTTCTTGTTCCTCTACTTTAAAAATCCATGAACTACCAGTAATTGATGTCTTCTGATTGCATTTAGGTCTGAAATGTTTTCTTACCATTTCTTGGCTGGTTTGATTTCTTAGCCTTTTCCAATTGAAAAATTATGGGCCCTGGTTTTTGTTTGGTTTGGGTTTGTTTATAAAATATCTGATGATCTAACGAATAGAAAACCTTAAATAAAAACATTCTCTTGGAACGAAGTTCTAAAAGTCATGTCTGATTCGCCATAGGTTTTCCCCTTGATATAAATAACATTTAATTTCTTTTAACCAGTAGGAATCAATATTGCAGATATTAGAGGCTGATCTAAAACCATGATAACGACATTTGAATTCCTGCTTTCATTACTTTAATGGAAAGTCCTGCTTTAAGTTTTGCTAACCAGGAAACAGGCAGCACTAGGTACTTCTTTAAAAGCAATAGTTGCTAAATTTCTACATTAAGTCAAGTCCCCCTTCTAATTTTAGCTGTGAAAAGGTCCACTTGCCTTTATGTATACATGAATTGCCTTTCATTGCTATCCAGAGAGTATGACAGTAAACATCCATCCCTTTTTGCCAAGATGGGAAAAGCTAGAGCATCAGCAATCCCTAACTTCAGATTTAAATATAAAAGCAACTGTGTGGCATTATTAAAACAGATATTAAAACCAACTGAAAAAATAGCAGTAGCTTCTTTAAGAGAAATGAGAATCATGGCTGGTTTTTCGGCTGCTCATTCTGTTAAGTGCAGCTCTCAGCAGTTTCCCTGTAGTTATCTGTCAGAACCTGGCCATAGGTCCAGCATGCTATCTCACTCCCTCCCTCATTGAAAAGGGATCTGAAATGTGCAGTAGATTTTGCACTTGAACAGCTCCTTGCCTCTGGACCACTGCTTCTGAGAGGGTCCTACTGAAGTGTAGCTAAAAGATGGAAGACTTAGAGCTCTCTAGTCCTACTAAGATCTGGTTAAACTCACATAGAGTTCATCGGGGTTCAACTGTTTATAAACATTTGGGGGCAAAATAATTTGGGTCACATTAACCGAATCATCCGCCATGGTATTTTCCTCTTTTACTGAACTACAATCCAGTTATTCATATGTGCTAATTAATAATCCTTCAAGAGCCAAAGCATTAGTACATCATTTATTCCTTGCTGCCAGGAAAATTATACAAGAGACTTTGTATTCATTGCTCTGTTGCCAGTAAAACTGTACTCAAGAAACGGAAAATCAGGGAAAGACAGACTGCCCGTTCTGTAAAAGCATCGAAGGCATACACCAGACTTTGCTTATCGTCTCCTTGAATAAAAACACACAGCCTTGATGGTCAAATGGGAGACTTCAACAAACAAATCTCAGATAAATTGGCAACTCATTTGGGAAAAAAAAAAAAAAAAGTCCTTCCCGGAGCACTTTTCTTTCTTATCTGATATTGGAGTTTTATAACTGCTCTGTTCCTTTAACCACAAGACTTGTTAATGAGGACCACTCAGCAATGGCTACATCACAGCTTGGAGATAATGTCTCCAGCTGTGATTTAACAAGGGCAAATACATCCCTCCTGCAAAGATAAACAAAGTGAAACTTTCCCAGCAGTATCTGTTCCAGTCTGGTGGAGAGGACATAACTCTGTGCCTATGACACTTCTCCTCTGCTGCAACCACTTCTCTGAGGCAGCAGCCGAGCTGAGCATCCAGGGTGGTCAGAAAGCTTGCCTTCATACACAGACCATGGAGCTAACATTTAGGTCAGCTTCTTTAATTGTTCATATCTAATTATTCTCCAGCAGTGGTTGGCTGTATTCTTATATCAGTTTAAAGGACCTGTTTGTTTTTTGCACATCTCTTCTGCCCACTGCAAATTAATCAAAATAGAAAACTTGCATAAATATTTATTAAAATGTTCGTTCTCATTAAGCAAAGCTATCTATTTATCAAAGTAATCTGTTTTCTCATGTGGAATGATCTTATCCGTCCACATGAAGAGCCCTAAGAGATAATGAAACATAATTAATGTAGAGGTTTATGAATTCATTATATAAAAATCTTGCCTGTCAGTGAAGAAGAATAGCTCATCCCTATCCCAAGATGTGTATTTCTGTCTCCCTTGTCTCTAGATAAAGCACAAAGATAGCATTTGATTTGAGAAGGTTTTACTCCTATGTCCAAGTGACGAATATATAAATATAAGGGACATTCCTCAAGAAAACAGTTTCTCCTACAAGATTATGTAGTATTTGGAAAGCACCCAAGGAAGATCTTCATAAAACTGTCTGGTTTTCTCGTGGTTTTGTCCTCAAACAAAACAGATGTGCTCAGGTTTTGCTGCCCTCTCCCAGTGCAGGCACAAGTACTGTGGTGGAGGAAAAAAAAAATCTGGTAACCAAGCCTTTGATATAGAAAAACCGCATGGAGTTGAGTCATAAACTGTGGACACGAGACAACTAATTATGGGTTTTGTTAGGCATGGGGAACAGGTTAACTGCTACATAATTGAGATCGCTGTGGACACAGTCAAGGAAACCCAGTTAATAGAAAGAAGTAAATGAAAATGGATCGGTACCTATGAAGGAAAACAAGTCCTGTCTGTTTTCTTTAGCTTCTTCAGCTATTCCAGATGTTCTCAATGCTTTACTGATGCTTAAACCATATATTTACAAAGTCTAAACAGAGTCTTATATTTCACATTCTGCTATTTTTCATGAGAAGGGCAGGGAAGGAGGTAGCAAAGATTTCTTTAAAAAGTGCCCTGCACTACCAGTTGAGTGAAACTCCAGAGGCAGGTGACACAATACAAACTGGAAATCTGGAAATGGAAACTTCTGTGAAATAGATCACTAAGTGGTGAAAAGGAGATGGGTGGTCATACCAAAAGTGTTGGTAGTCAAAGGGCTACAGGGAAAGGAGGGGTACTGGGAGAGAGATGCGTTGGAGGACGCTGTGGGCAGCAGAGTCCTGTGGCTGCCCTGGGCACCCTGCTGCCCCAGGGGCCCTGCCAGAGCCCAGGCAGAGCCGTCTGCTCTGAGGCCACCTCTGCAGAGAAAAACCTTCTGACAACAACAAGGGAGTGAGAAAAGTGAGGTGAGCGTCCAGACAGGCTGCACCCCGAGGCTTCCCTGAAGGCCTGACTCAGACCAGTTTGAAGGCTTCCCCATTTCCTCCTAGTTTGGTGGAAACTTTTATCCTGGTTCCTTGAACTCACCCTCGAAAAGTACACACCATTTCTGAGTACACACCTATATATAGCCTCCTTCTGCAACTCCACCTCACCGTCAGAGGCTGTTTCCCGTTGACACCAGCTAAATGTGGCAGTGAAGTCTGAGGTTGAGGTGATGGGTCTCTACCTGAGTGAGTAGGCAGGCGGCCAAATGGACACCCAGTTTGCTTGACCTTTCTGTGGTGTCACAGCTTGCGCAGTGGAGTTGCAGGCAAACACTGTGGCTCTTCGGGTTTCTCCGTTTGCCACAAGGATTACACTTCTGGTGCCGTTGTGGGGATGCCGTGGGTAAGCCCAGGTGGTGCAGGGCATGACAGCAGCTACTCGCACAGGGTATCCCTCTGACACACCAGGCATTTCCTTCCAGCTCTGTGGCTGAGGACATACTCTTGTGCAAGAGACCCAGATGTGGTCCTGGTCTTTCAGGCACACAGGCATTCGTCCTGGTTTTTGATGTTTAGCTGTAAAGACACAGGTTTTCTCTTCAGACAATCAAGGAGGAAGTCACAAGGTGCTTGAGCTTTTCCATTAAAATTTCTGCCAGTCCTATATGTACAGGAGAATGTGTTTCTGTTTAAAACATATTGACAATAATGTATTTGCACAAGTTAATCATGAGGAAAGTGTTCAGTGTGCATAAATCCATCTAGCATCTCTCAAGCCTCCATAGTTTTTATTATTAAAAACAACTTAGTCATTGGCGGACTTTAATTAGCCTTCTCCTGAGGAAGTAGAGCCTGAGATACCCCTGGTCCCAGTAATAATCCCTGGCTTTTCACAGCAATTAATTTATTTTCTGAGCTAAGGAACAGACTTCTACTGTGTAACCATTTCCAAGTTTTTGCTAAGACTTTGCTTCTTTCCCTATGGTTACTTATACTCCAACCATTTGTACTGTGGATATTTGGAGTATCTATTAAAAAATTATTTTTGAACACTAATGTGACTTCTCTGCAACTTACCTTCAAGCTGCACTATTCCAGTCACTGACAAATTGCTGTTCCCCACTCTCCAAACATATGATTTAGAAAGACAGAAGCACTTCTGATTCCTCTTCACGCAAAGAAACACTCCATCTCAAGACCTCAACCGTGAGTTATGAGCATGGAGTTTTGCAGCCACTGCATATTAGAGGTAACAACTAATTACAAAACAGCAAAGTGAAACATAATTACTAAGGAAGAGTATTTAAATGTCACCATAGTTTATTTTGACAGATGAGCCTGTCTTGAAAATGAGGGATTTCCCACAGGAGAAATAAAGATTCTCAGGTTATTTTTTGATCTAAAGGCAATTTCTAGACTTTTCTTTTTATCACCTCCTTTGAAGGGAATCATGACTCAGAGAGGCACAGGGTTAAGGGTGGAATGAACATTAAAGGCTCTTGTCACTGCAGCAAGACTCCGGAAACCTATGAATTTTATTTTTTTTTTTTTTTTGTCTCCTGGCAGTAGTGTGATAGGATTTAAAACAAATTTGGGCCCTGATGGATGACAATTACTGCTCCAAGAGAAAAAAACAGAGATTATTTCAGAAAGCTTTTATATATCATCAAGCAAGGACCATATATATCAGGGTTCAGGGATCCATTTCCAAGTAATCTGACAAGGAAAAAAAAAAAAAAAGTTAAAAAAAGAAAACAAAAAGCTGGCCTTGTGGGGTACCTGGAAGTTGATAGATCACCCAAGCTACTTCCTGTACATGAAAGTGAAAGCAACAACTTCGCTTTGGCGATGCCTGTAGCCGTTTCTATAGCTCAAGCAGTTTTGTGTGTATCCATCTGATGTTTGCTGGGTAAGTTATTCAGATTTTTGTTCGGCAGGGGATTGCTCCCAGCTGTGTGCTGTGCCCCTAACTGCACTGCTTTTCTGGGGAAAGAACTTGAAATGACACTCTACTGTAAACATACAATTTTTATTGAATTAGTTCAGAGACCTGAGGAAGTTCATAGGCCATTCCATGTCATGGTTGAACTTGTACATATTATAACACTAGACACAACTAACATAGATATCCATCATCAAACATCTACCAAAATTGAACTATTTGGCATTCCTAGGTTTGTGCCACGGATCAGCTCTCACATGACAGTTCACAGAAGTTAAACTGAAAGTTCAATATATGCTTCACAAATCCTCTCATATGCACTGCTCAACTTTAGTAAGAATACCTCTGGCCCTGTCTAAGCATTGTCCTTCTCCCTGCCCACTTTCCTTTTTTTTACTTTTGTGTTTCTCTCCTTTTACAGCCTTATTTTGTTTTCAGGCACCCATTTCCTTCGTGTTCAATTTAGGCATGGGCCACTTTCCCAGAACCAAAATGAAGGCATGAGTAAAGGAAATGGTATGCAGAATATGAGCACTGGTGAGGAGTAGATGCCTTCCATTACTACAAGTGAAGCCTTTATTGTCACCATGACAAGCCAGTTCAGAGCTGTCATTAAGGCACCTTTATTTTGGCATAGGAGGAAATCATCAGTTAGTTCTTAAACTGAGTTTCAACTTCATAGACTCACACCCAGGAGTAAAAAATTGCCTCTTTATTTAGGCCGGACACATGGAAGGACATTTGGGTACCATAGGTCTCTCACAGAGCATTGTTTAACCACTAGGCTTCCTCCAAGACATCTGGAAATTTGCACAATTGATTTCAGCATGGATTTTGGCCCCAACACCAGTGTGCCCTTTTTAGTTGCATGGAGCAACATCACATCATATTCACCTCTGTTGCCTAGATGAGTTTATCACCTGGACTCCAAAGCCACAGTGGCAGAGAAGCAGCCACCCATATTTCATACTACTGGATGGAAAAGAGATAAACTAGCAGTTTTGAAGAATATCAGTGGTTCTGCGTCCAGCTAGCATCTTCCTCTAGTGTTTTGTTTTCTCCACAGGATTTTTTTATTTTTATTCCCATTAACCATATCAGCAGGTCCAACATGTAACTGATGGCCATTTCTGTGAATGACAATAGTGGCATATGTTGAAATTACATCAATCAAACTAAACTGTGAAAATTCTAAGGAAGGTGAAAACTGGATGCACGCAACTGCTTAGAGGCTGAACTGCTTTTTCATCCCATCATCAGCAATATACATTGCGTTGAAATTTGAAAACAAGGAGTAAGCGTGCATGAAAAAAAAAAAGGGTCTAATTCTTTTTCCTAGCATATTTGCTTATTTTCTAAAACAAATGGGTAAAACTATCATCAGGAAAACACTGTTACATGACTATTGCCTGAAGTGTATTCTTACCGCTGGATCATAATTCTCTTTCTTTCCATTCCTTAAAAGTTCATTCAGTTCTAACTTCTACAGTAATGTTTATCTAGGGTACCTAATTATATAGTGCAACCTGCATCTGGAGTGCTGGTTCAAGGTTATTATAGTTCTCCACAGACATAACAAAAATATTATTTTAAACTTATCCATTGAGGAAAAATGGCTGCACGTTACCACTGATAGAAGCATATGAATGTAAAAAAAAATTATTGTATCTTTAGAAATGTATCAGTGTTGTTGATTCAGATTAATTTACTCCATGACACTTGCTGTCACAGAAGTATCTCCTTTTCGTTTCTGCAGCAGATTTAAGGTCTGTCAAACTTAAAATAAATAAATTAGATGTATAAAATGGCAGATTATAGTGATAGGCAAATAAGAAAGGTGATTTTTATGAATGCTTGTCAGTACATGTTCCTTTTTGGGTGGATTTGATAAGATTAATGTAGTATGAATAATGGATCAGGAATAATAATTTAACAGTGTCTCAGTACTCAATATGTGAAAAAGAAGCTTCTACTTAATCTATATCATTGTGATTATATGCAAAGCACTATTACTTTCACTACAAAGAAGAAAACTTTCTTTGGCAGCAGTAGAAGGAAAGTGGGTAGATAAAACAAACTCTTTAATTCATATGTCCTTACTCATAGGTTTCCCGTCAAGCATGGTTTCTGCTTTATTTAGAATCAATACTAAGTAAGGAAAGGATAAATATATAAATCGCAAAACTCTTTCTGTGGGTGTATTGGTAGCCAAAGTAAATTGTCTGAGGTTTGGAGAGACCATGGGCATGTTCTGTGTTTGCTCTAAAACTCAGAAGTGATGAAGAAATATTTTGCTCCAATCCCTAGAACGAGGGCCATGAGCCCTGCTGGGAGCACTGGCTGTGGTTACGACACGCAGCATTCCTGATGGATCCCTTGCTCCTCACTGCTCTAGTATTCATGGTCTCTGTGGACAGGGTGAGGTCTCACACACAGCCAAAAATGGGAAGTCAGGAACCTTTGGCTGGAGCCCATTTATGGTTTCTGCCATGCCAAGTCAGTGCAAGGCAAGAACACCATAGGACCTTCTCTTAATTTATAGTGTGGAAGCCTGATCTTACTAACAACTCAGGTAGCTATTCAAGTGCAAATATAAAAATAGTCTCTTTAAAATCAGCAATGACTTTAGGGTAAAGAATGTGATTAATTATTTTACTGATAGTGAAATAAATTAATTGTACTCATATTACCAAAATTTGGTACCACTGTTACAAGTCACTTCCATTTTGTCTCTGTCAGTGCCCTTATGTGAAATGGATGCAGTAAAATGCCCAGGTGATGGAGCTGTGGAAATTCAAATTTTTGGCATGTTCTATGAACTCCAGAAAAAGGTAAGTCAGAAGTGCAGAAACTCTGATTTTTTAAATAATGCTTTCGATTAGTTGCACAGGTAAGGCAGTCCTCAGATAATGAAGTCAGCTGGGAGAAATCACAGGTTTATTAAATGTATGATTTAATGTTACTTGAAAGCTTGTGGGACTTTATATGTGCCAATATTTTTTTATTCCTCTTAATGATCAGGAAGAGCCTTCACTTTTATCTGGGTAAAAATAGTATCAATATTAAAATAAGTTTGAGAACATGGGAATTGCTACTTCTAGGTAGTAAAGTAAGCTTAAAAAATTGGAAAATATGAAATGCATGTGTGGCATAGGTACTTCTATGCAGCAGGCTTCACTGAAGCTGTGAGATTCTTAACTCCATGACCATTTATGCCCTTCCTTTAAAATCGGGCATGTCACTGTCAAGTCAATGTAGAAAACTCCTTCACTCTTCATGAAAGGTTTTAACCCTTGAGAGGTTAAACATCCCTTCAAAACATGTGTGTATAGCCACCTAGCTGGGTCTGACTGTTGCTCAGTACAAATCTGCAGAAATAGATTAATATCCTAAAGAATTATTGCTTGCATTATGCTACTGTACAATTTGATCAAACCCCTTCCTTTCTTCCTTCCTTCCTTCCTGTCTTCCTTCCTTCCTGCCTTCCTTCCTTCCTGCCTGTCTGCCTCCCTCCCTCCCTCCCTCCTCCTTCTTCCCACTCTGAAAATGGCTGGAAAATTATCTGAGCACTCAGGATGAGCGTGAGGCTTTGTTGGCTCAGCTCCAAAGGAAATGAAATTACTTGGAGGAATTTTCAAATTTTGCAGAAAATTAGCTGGATGCCAACCCACATATTTAGATGTGGGACAGATGAAAATTACTGTCAGAGGAGATGTGGAAGGTCAAATGATGAGACAATGTGCTCCTTGTGCTTGTGTCCAACAATGACAAATATCTGTAAGGAAGTGGTAACATAAAGGGGCTATCTGGGATTACAGGCTGCTAGCACTGGTGCCGTGTTTTTTTGCATGCCTATTCATAACTAAAAACATAGCAAAACATGTCATAAGGTTGGCCCTTTTGCATATACAAAAGCTTCAAATAAATGCACTTCTGGAGTCATGTTTCAGGGGGACTAACACTGAGTTTGCAGAAGAATTTCTGTAGGAGAAAGACTGTTGGTATAGGCATGGAGGTGATTTGAAAGTAGTGTTGCAGAAGCTGGGACAGCAGTGTGAGTAACACAGATCTTAGGTGACAAATGCTCAAGCATTTGCAGGGTAGTGGGAGAGGGCTGCAGAAAATCTCTGCAAAGATTTCTTATGGAACAAACACAAGAAAAAAATTCATCGTTCCAGAGCGGAAAGTCTGGAAAACAGTGACAACATTTCCAATCGTGTTTTCATTATTTATATTGATATTTAGAAATATATTAGGAAAGGTATTTGCTCTCTTCACTACAGCCCATAGTATCCAGAATAGAGCAAAGAAAAAGTACGATGATGTTTTAGGTATGAAATAACACTAACAGTGGTCTCTTCAAACCTGGGACACAGTAAGTGGATTTTTTGGAGCTGAGGAAAGGCCTTATTAGAAATGCCAGGAAGGGAAGGAAATTTTACAGCCCAGACACAGAGCATGCCTAATGGACATGGGCCAGACTGGAGCAGGTAGGATGAAGGACCTAGGGACGAATTTGTCAGTGCAAGAGGATACATGAAAGAAAACATTTCAGACTGCTAGTCAAAAGAAGGTGGGAGAATTTCATCCCTGCCAAATAAATCATAGGAGACCTTGCGGTGAGATCATTATTTACGTAGAGGGTGGGGCAGGACCTCAACCAAGCAGGGTGCTGTCAGCCTGGGGCTCCATACACAGAAAGATTGCCACAAAGCTAAGTGGGGAAAACAAACAGAGCCAAACTGGGGGCAGACAGGTCCAAATTTTATAAAATAGTTTAAATCCAGAGATATCTCACATTTTTCCAGACTTTCAATGATGTTATTACAAAGATGATTCTGAGAACTGGCAAATTGCTGCTACTCTTGTTGAGCCCAAGTCAAAGGAAAATAACAGTTTATTTTGTTTAAAATCCTTTCTTCCACTCACAGTACAGAAATCAGGGAAAGCTGAAGCAATCAATTCAGTGCAGTAAAATATCAAGAGCTCCTCTTAGTCTGGGTGAAAGCTCTACAATTCATACACTGAATTAGCCATTGGTATGTTTTTCATCACAAGGAAAATGACTTTTCATAAGAGATTTTCATGAGAGATTTTCATATCAGAGGAATGCTCAGATAACAGCAAAATACTCCCAAGTACACTAGGAAGGATAAACAGAACTGCTTATTGTCTCAAACACCAGAATTCTTCCAGGTCTCCTTGACCAGCCAGCAGAGTGCAATAGGTGCGATGTTCCTTCGGGAGTTGTACTTTGTCTGGGTTTAGAGCACATTCCCTACTGTTCTTTTCACACCTATGGTCAGAAGCTCTCGAGGACCATCACTGAATTCCTCAGAGAATAATGCTAAAGGAAAGAAAGGAAAGGGATGAAACACCTGCATTTTTTTTCTGTGTTTTTCTATTTCCAGTAATATCAAAGTACAAACCATTGTAGATCAAAGTGAGAACCAAAGAAGAGTAAAGTACATGATGAATTTACTACTTGAAGCCAGGGGACAATAGGCTCACTGTGGAAAATTTGTCCCAGTCCTTTGTTTTTTCTTGAGTTCCACTAGCAAAAAAAGAAAAAAAAGACATATTGGAATTTGGTTTTTTTCAGTTTCAAATGCTTGAGAAGTTTTCACTCGGAAAACACAACATAAACCATAAAGCATGTGGGTGCGCTGGCAACCTGTTTGGGTTTTAATGAGCATCATGTATATTTTTACTGGGGAGAAAGAAGTTCCTGTGTTTTTTTTCCGATATACCATTGCTTTAGTGGGAGTCAAATGTGTAGTGAAACCATCGTGTTAACCAAGAGGATACCAAGATGATAGTGTTCTTCGGTTGTTCCCAGCACTAATACCCACTTGAAAGCAGTAAGGAGACCTTATTTCCTTTGGGGGGGTTTATTTTAGCATTTGAAATATGGCAGATAGCATAATTGGATTTTAAATATCTGATCCAAATTTATTTCAGGGGACTGAGTCAAAACAAATACGAATTCAAGTTTGTCTAGTGCATTTAAAAACTGGCAGCACACACGTTTCAGGACCTCACCAATTACAGCACTTCACTTATTTCTGAAATAGTTGGCTGCATATTATTTCTATCTAAAACCTGGTCCCACACTTTCAGGCTTAGTTGCGGGTTCATAAGTGTTTGTTCTATTATTCAATCATATTATAAAATGAACCACATTTTCCAATAGCTACTTCATGTTCCCTATTTCATTTTTAATTGCGGCATTTCTTCAAATATCAGTTATCCCACAGGATTTCGGTTTTGGACCACTTTTGCAAGCCACTAAAAATGATGAATTCTTGAAGTTTGCAATCTGAGCTCTGTTTAAGCCCACATACCAATATCTTATCCAAAACCATGTCAAAGAAGCCAAAACCAACCCCATACCACTTCCTAGGTCTAAGTTGCATAACAAATAGGTCTGTACCCTCCCATAAAAAAAACATAACTCCCCTGGCCTCCTACATTTTTCATGAACAGAGAATTATCTCAATATCTAAGATGCAATAATATTGTCTTGCACCATGTAAACATAAGCCTCCTATCAATTGTATTTTTACTCTTGCATTTTAAATTCTCTGATTTCCTGTGGTGTGATGACATTGCTTGTCTCTCAAATACAAGTGAAAAGATTTTGTCATGACTGACAAGCAATTTTTCATCAGCTAAACCACCTTTTAATCTTTATTTTAATCTTTATTTTTGAATGTCCAAAACTGTCAAGATGCTGCTGGTGCTGGTCCTACCATGCCCATTTGCACTCTTAAGGACCCTTCTCTGCCCTATGTTGCAACCACTAGGACATCCCACGCTCTTTCAGATAAGTATATGGGTCTTTCAGTGTGGCCCTAAGGAATTCACAGAAAAATCTCAGGCCAGTAATTCAGCTTTCTGAGGAAAAAGACAGATCATTATTATGAAGTCCACATGTGAAGAGAACAATCAATCATCATCTTCTGGTGGAATGACAAAAAAAATGCTGCTGAGGATGAGGTTGCTGCCATATGACTTACCATGGCTGGGATCCAAGCAGTCACCACCTCTCAAGCAGGTCAAAAAGGAAAGGACCCTCAGCTACATCTTCTATTACCATTCTGTTTGTAACTTCTTGTTACATCATCAAAAATATCAATTTTGTTATTTTTCTTCTATTATATCTTGCAGAGCACTTTGAACAGAAGTAGTTCTTTTATCTAAGTTCTCCTGAAAGGTTTTTGCTCTGGGACCAAATTAACGAGTTTGTCACTAGGTTGTATTAGAAAACTGACTCTAGCCTAAGATGCAAAGCCAGTCTCACTTGCTGCTGGAGATGTAGCAGACAGAGATATGAAATAAGGAGCTGCAGCCTCTTCCATGTGTCACCAACCACTGCCGGTCAAAGGTCCCATAATCCATTTTAACAAATCTTGCCCAGCAAGTTTGTTAAAGAGGCTTAGGGGCTTTAGACAGTGAGCAAGAGCAAGAGAAAAACACAACTAGGTTTCTCAGGAGGTTAAACAACACACTTTTAGTGACAAACTTTAGAAAGTAAGGGAACTTGGCAAATTTTAACGGTAACATTCAATCACAATAAAGCATTTCACAAGGTGTTGACTCCAACTCATCCATCTTTAAGTTACCCAGATTCAAGAAGCGGAAATTAAGAGAAAGAAAACAAAAGAGAGAGAAAGATAGAAAAAGAGAGAGACAGAAAAGAGAGATAAAGCTACCTCCCTAGGATCCAGCGTGGTCTGACTGCTGTAAAATCCAAAGACAACAGGGGTGCAACATGTGGAGGCTTTGTGCCATGATTTTTATCCTCTGGCCTCCTGTGACCACTCTTCCCCAGGTGGGGCTTCTGGTCTGATTGCCATTCTGGAGCTGGGTTAGGGGCTCCAAGAGTGGGGTGTGGGTCATTGCTGCTGGTGTGCAGTGAACACCACTCTGGGGCTGTCCCAGAGGCTCTCAGGGGTGTTGTGTGGAGCAGAGCACTGTCCCACCTTCGCAAAACTTGATCTGCCCCCTTTCCCACGCACTCCTTAGTTGTTTTGAACCAGTAATAGGTTTTTTGCAGTCTCAGTCCCATCAAGCAACATGTGGGTTCAGTGTTGTGAACAGGGGATCAGTGAGGTGGTGGCAGTGTTGCCACTTCCAGAGTCTTTGAGCCTACTGTGCAGCACATTTCTGGCTCCAGGTTGCTGCTGTTACTCCTCCTGTGACCTGGAGGTCACATGTATTTGTGGCATCCCCTGCATCCAGGCTGTGGAGCACTTGTGAGCACCTGAAGAAAAGAAACTGGGGAGGTTGGCTGAAGCTCTGATAGCCATCTAACCTGGTCCCCATATGGCAAAGCAAAATCAGGCTCAGTTTTTGATGAAAAAAACCTGAGTTTGAAAAACTGAGTTTTCAGTTCATGTTTCCATACAGCACTTGAAGCCCTTAGCCCACATCTCCATGACTTTCCTACATAATAGTTATAGGCTTCTTAAATTTTCCTTCTATCAAATAGTTGCTCAGAAATCTTATCTTCCTACTACACAAATCATTACTGCTTCTTTTAGGACAAGAATCCTCAGATCTTTCAGGAAGGTCAAGTAGAGCAAGACAAGTCTGTGTGTTTTGCTTTCGCATCCAGTAAGAAGCCGGATGCATTTCTTCCTACACTGTAATGAAGAACATGGCATCTTTGTTGATAGCAAGGCCTGATCTACATCCTTCTTTCTCCTGTTCAAAAATATCTCTTTTGGGAATTGAAGTCCACAAAGAGCAGGTGAATCAAGGTGTCTGTGAGGCATGAATGAAACATCTCAGAACATCAAAAAAAAAAAAAAAATCTAAGTCCATTAATTTAAGAAGGAAGAAGACCCATTTGCATGTCCTGCTCCCTCAGAAAGGAATCTGTAGAGTGCCTTGGCTTGGAAAAGTCATAAGAAAAGTTTGTAAATGGGAGACATACAAAGAAAAATCAAGGAAAAAATGCAGAGAATATAGAGAAAATAGAGAAACACAGTTAAGGGTGGACGTACACTCTGGTTCAGCAGTTAGTTTTAAGCCTTAAATATATAGCTCCTTTCAACAGCTCTCAACAGTCTTCATAACCTTCAGTTTATTTATGATTCCACATCAGATGAGTGTTACAGCAACCTCCTTTTGAGTGGCCAAAATGTTGATGATTGTTGAAGGTTTGCCTCTGGCAGAAAAGGTCATATTTGCCTTTACATGAGCATAAAAATTGGTCCTGGCCAGAGCTGCTCCTGGAGAGTCCAGGTACACAGCTGGAATATGCTGAAATCTGTGTTTCACCATCCTACAAGCATCAGTTATGCTTTTTCATGGCAGAATGATGGGATAAATTCTGCCAGCTCTTCTGGCTGCCTTCCCTACCCAATTCATCCTGTCTGGGATGAATGGTGAGAACTCAGCCAGGGCTTGAGCTCATCAAAGTGGTCTATTACTGACCATCCATGTCAGAAATGTGATGTAGGAGATGGAGGTTATCAGTGAATTGGATCCACCAAAGTCAGTGTTCCTCCATAGTCTTTCCAGTGCCTTCATACAAAAGCTAAGCCAGAAACAAGGGGATATAAATTAATTGGGGATTACAAATAGAGCCATTCTGCATGCAGCTGCACAGAAGCACATTAAACTAAGGTTACAGTCAGTATCTGTAATTTTGATGTTTCTTACTATCTGATAGCTTGTCTTGCAGCTAGCTTTCTTTAAGTAAAGGCAGAGGGGAGAGTTGTTTGCAATTTTTTAAGGTTCTTTGAAAAGCCAACAAAATCCTCTTTGCCATTCCTCTACGTGGAATTGTATTGACAGCATGGAGAGGTCATTGACAGGGTTGAAATTTCTATCCAGAGAAAGTTAAACCACCCCTTCTGGGTGGGCCAGCTTTCTAAGGGAGCATAAGACACAGTCTGAAAATGAACTTCACAGGTACTTTTTACATGGTGACAGAGCAGGTTTCAGCAACGGGGTATAATTTCAAGTCTTCATGTCACAGATCATGTGTGCCAATTTACAAGGCTTTCCTTTCTTATTTTTCTTTTCTCCCTTGACACATTCATGACCTTTTTTTGCCTTATTCCCTCTGATCCTTTCTTGTCACAAAGCTTCTGTTTCCTGTCTCTCTGCATAGGAAATCCCATTCTCAAACATTATTCAGCATAACACAAAACTTTCTGTCCCCATCCACAGTCTCTCCTGTTTCTGCTTTTTCTGCCAATTTCATTATGCTTCTTTTCTTTCATGTACTTGATCCTGGCTCCACAACCAACCTCTCCAAATCAGTTCTGTATCTAGTGAGTCCGTTTCCCATCTTCCTTCCCACTCGGGGTCCTTGTTTCAATCTTTCCTTTCTTCCGACCAGTTCTCACTAACTGCCATTCCTAATTCTCTCCTTAGGCTGCTCAGTCATTTCTCTCTCAGTCTCTCTTCATCCAGACTGGCTTCTCATCTGATCTGCTCTTTTTTGTAACTGCCCCTTCATCACAACAGTGGCCAAAGGTGACCTATGTCCTTGCACTCATCCTTCCTTACAGCTTTTCACCTGAGCAGCAGGACTTTCTTTATCCCTGCCTTTGTCCTGTTCTGATCTTGCCAGTCATACAGTTTTTCATATTGCCTTACTCATTCTTTACTGATTTTATATTATGGTTTCCTTGTCCAACCAGTTTCCCCTTTTATTTTTGACAAAACTCACCAGAACTCCTATGCTATTTTAGTTTCGGCTCTTGGTCTTCTCTGGACATATATCTGAGATCTTGGTCTTTTCTTGCCTGGGCTCAAGTGAGATTGTTTCTTACTGTCCACTGACCTGGCAGTGTGTGGGCACAGGAGGCATCAGTCACGAGCTGTCTTGCAGCTGCTTTTAAAAGCATCTGCAAGTAAATCCTGGGTTGGTAAGACTGCAGAAGGAGCAAGTATCTCTGTGGAGATAATGCAGTTGGCCTGCAAAAGGTAGCACATGCTCAGGACAGACAAGAATTTTGAGGAATTTATCTGCCAAACTCTACTGTATTACTAATGAATAGGGCTTAAAACCCAGCCAAATATGGGCAAATGCTTATGTGTCTGGCACCAGGATGCCTCCAGCCTGCCAGTCTTCAAGTCAAAGCATGGAGTAGCTAGCATTTCCAAAAAAGAATTCTTACAACCAATTCATTAACATTGGCAAAACAATGTCTTTTTTTCATAATCTTTTTTCTGGGAAATAGCATGACCATTTTTGCTGAAACTTTCCAAAAAAAATCTAAGCAGAGGCAGACACCCAGCATAAAAATTGGCGAAGTTATAAATAGCCAGAATAAGAATTTATAATTAGAAGCATCAAACAAATTTATAGTATTGGGTAGCATAGCATTGATAACAACCATTTTTATTGCTCTAGCCCCAAAAAATGCTGCTCAGGGACCACATCTCCACCATGTTAAATGCTTGCAAACATGGAACAGGGATATGTCTGCAATGTTGTTGTCCCAAAGAGCCTATAACTCAAATTTTAGTCAACAGAACACAGACAGATTCAGACACATGGGGAGTGCAAGGAAACAATAAGAAAACACTATTCAGTGTGACTGGCAAAGCATCCCAAGGTACCATCTATCTACGTATTGTCCAGCTTTACATAGTTGTTTGGAAAATAAGAGCTTTTAAAGCAAGTGAGGCTTGATCAGAGGACAATGAGGTAGTTTTGCAGATACTTAGAGACATGAGTCAGGATAGGAAAAAGGATGGAGGAATCAGTCATGATGTGGATCTCCAGGCAGATGATATCCAACACTGAGAAAGGGCCTTTAAGTAGAGGGGCAGTGGACTGGAAAGCAAGCCAGAGTCAAGAATGGCACCAAAGGAGTCATCCTAATTATTGGAATTGCCATGTGTGTCCACTCCTGTGAGTACAAGAGACTGTACGACTATCATTTCCTTTTCTTTACACCTTCTTGAGAGGGAACCGTTCTCTTCACTCTTGTGTGCATTGGAAGGATGATTGTTTTTCTGAAGAACCTATTTCTTTGACCACCCCCAAGAGAGATTAATTGGAGGTAAAATAAAGCCTGTCTATAGCTCTAACTAAAGTGGGGGTTTGTGGGTGTGGGATAGAAGTGACCTCATCAGCTTGACTTCAAAGCCTGACACTCTCCCCCGCCCTTAGAGATGCTGTTCAGCGGGGCTGTCACGGGGCTCTGGGTGTGCAGCCCGGCCGGCCGAGGGGGCCGGGACACGCTGCAAGGGGTCACGGCTCTCGACCCCCCGGGACCACGGCCGGCATTCCCGGCGGCGGGCTGGCACTGCCGTGGGACGGGGACGCGGCGGGATCCTGGGGATGGGACCGCGGGGACCGCGGCAGGATTCTGTGGGGTGGGACCAAAGAGGACTGCGGCGGGATCCTGCGGGACGAGACTGCCGCGGGATCCTGGGGATGGGACCGAGGGGACCGCGGCGGGATCCTGCGGGACGAGAGCAGGGCCAGGGCGGGATCCTGCGGGATCGTGCGGCTCGAGTGCCATCTGCTGGGCGGGGAGCGGAGCGCGGGGGTCCCGCTCCGCCACCGCCCCCGTGACGTGTGCGTGACACCGCCCGACACCTCCTGCCACCTCCTGCCACCGCCCCGTAACATGTGCCTGACACCTCCCGCCACTGACCCAGGAAATATGTGCCTGTCACTGCCCGTCACCACCTCTTAATGCGTGCCCTCCACTGCCTGCCACTGCCCTGTAATATGTGCCTGCCACTGCCTGCCATTGCCCCACAACATGTGCTCACCGTGGCCGGCCACTGCCCCGTAACGTGCTCAGCACCACCCACCGCCACCCTGTAACCTGTGCCTGCCAATCCATCACCACCCGCCACTGCCTGCCACTGCCCTATGACGAGTTCCCACCACTGCCTGCCACTGCCCCACAGCATGTGCCCACCACTGCCTGCCACTGCCCCATACATGTGCCACCGCTGCCTGCCACTGCCCCATAACATGTGCCACCACTGCCTGCCACTGCCCCACAATATATTCCCACTACTGTCTGCCATTGCCCTATAAGATGTGTCCACCACTGCCTGCCATTGCCCCACTTGTCCTCCAGTGTGGGTGGGCAGCAGATTTACCCCCACCCCCCATGAGGCAGCTGCCCATGACCAGCACGGTTGTAGGGGACCTCTCTCCCTGCTCCCTGTGCAAAGGGACAACAGTGGTGGAGGTCTAACCTTGAGCATGACGCCAGCACATCCATCTCCAGCATGCCAGCTCCAGTCCCTGAGAAGTGCTGAGACAAGGGGGTGCTGAAATAAGGGTGATATGAGCTTTGCCTGCTTTGGGCCACCCTGATCCCTCTGCCAGTGCCCTCAGGCTAAGCTCAGTGTCATCTTCACACCCACCTGTGTGCCAGGGGTTTGTGCTACTCAGCTCTTGGCTTTTGTTATCTCTTTCAGGTGGCTTCAAGTTGACTCCTAAGCTTTGTCTGTAAACCTGCAGCATCTTTAGCTCCTGTCCCGAGCTTTATCTGTAAACCTGCAGCATCTTTAGCTCCAGAAATTTAGACTTGACCAAGACATCTGTAGTGGACACTGCAGAAAGCATGCCTTGCTCTCTGATGAGTTTATCATCTTTGGCAGGAATATGAGTTCTTCCAAAAGCCTAAGCCTCCTTCCTGGAAGGACTGAGGGGGCTCATCTTCCAAAACAGTCCTTCATCAATCCCTGGATTTTGGCTGAGAGCATGCACCCTGCCAGCCCCACCAACCTGTGTCTGTGGGACATAAATATTCCCTCTTACAGCAATCAGCATCTGGGACCCAAGGGGCTGGCCAAGGTGAGAGTGGGTCACTGGAGGGGATGGAGCAAAATGAGATGATCTCAGCTGTTTGTTCAGATTGGAAAAGTGTTGGAGAAATAATACTATCATTCCACTGCCAGTGGCCTGATGTGACCTGCTTTGCTGCAAATGCTTGCCTTTGGCTCACACTTTTAGCTCCTCTCCACCACGCATTCATAAAGTTTCAGGGGAAAAAGATTCAGATATTTTTCTGATGGATTTTGCCATTGTCTTCATGCCGAGTTCACGGAGAAAAAGATGCCCTTTGAGAAGGCTCAAGAGGTGAAGAATCCATAACTTCCCTTGGCAATTTATTCCAAGGACTAACTGCCCCCTCAATAAATTTTAATTACCAATTTCTGATTTGCATTTATCTGGCTTTATCTGCAGTTCTGCCTTTTCCTCCCTCCCCCCACTAGTTACATTAGTTGGTAGAAACTCAGTCCTATATTTTCTCAATTGTTCAGGTTTTGGTTTTGTTTCTTTTTTTGTTAGTTAAACTACCTGAGCCCATTACAGTTGTCAATTTAAGTAATATCTCTAAGGTTTTAGAAATTTTTATTCTTTCTAGTATCTTCTTCAATTTTTCAACATCCACTCTGAAGTTTGAAGCGTTGATTTATACAAGTTTCAGTCCAATCAGGAAGACCATGGACAGAGGAAAATCCCAAGGCCCATGGCTCCTGTGTTGACATACCTAGGCACATCTCTGACCATATTGGCTCTTTGATTGAGGATTCACACTCAAAGTTTACACTTCTCTGTTCTGCTTTCCAGTTCTCTTACTGGTTTTTCTGCAACCATTGCCTACATTTCTTCTTTTTGACACACTACTTTCACTGATTTTAATAAAAGTCAATTGATTTGAAAAGGCATGGCTTAAGAAATGATCTTTTTTTTGCCCTATAAACATTACTTTTTACCACAAGGCAGATCCCATTTGACGGTAATTCCCGATGGCAGCTGCTTTATGAGCTTTGTGGTGGTAATACCTGAAGTCAATATTGTACATTTCAGGTAGACGTGAGCATATTTTCTGTCCTCGTTGTCAGAGGCTGAGGGCTCAGACACAGCAGCGCTCTAACATTTTATAGTGTAATGAGCTTTGATGCCTAGCTGTGTGCACTGTGTGCGTGCCCTTAGCCCATTGCAAACATGAGATAAAGCATTTCAGCTTAAACCTCGGTAGAAGACAGACACATCACTTTGCATGTGTACTTTTAAACCACTGGGAATACATTTAGCAATTCCTTAATTTGTCAGAAGTCATCTATTTATCTGAGTCCTGAGTTAGGGATGTGGACTCAAAAGCTCTTCCTTTAGCACGTCTCCAGGGTTATATTTTCTCTGGAACCACTAATGTGAAATAACCAAATAGCACAGATATTATTAAATGGAAAGAGAACCTGTAATTGAAAAGAGTTAAAAAAGAAGATTTGAACTGCATCCACACTGGCATTCCAAGAAAAATTAGTTGCTTTCATGTGTCTCTTTGGACATTTTTTTGTCAGGTCTGCCCATAATTTCTATTATCTCAGCAGAAACAACCTCTGGGGTTGCTTTTGCTTTTCATGCCAGTTTTCTCCATTTATTATATATATTATATTATATATACTTATTATTATATATTATATTATTATATATATTATATATATTTATATATAATTTTTCTGGAAAAGTTTACCTGTTTACAAGAGAGGTATATAAAACTGCCTTATGCCATCAGAAGAGATTCACTTTATTGGAATAATGGTGCCCACTCCTGGGAATTGTACTCTTTTAACTAGATTGATTTCAGATTAAATTAAAGTTGGGGAAAAAAAAAAAAAAGAAGAAGATGAGTGCTAAAGTATCCTAGTGAGATTTTAAAGACTCTTACCAGTGATTAACTGCTTTCTTAAAACCACTTAACTGCTCCTTAACTTCTTAGACCTTACCCTACAGATCCTTCTCTATACATAAGACAAGTACCCAAACCTCCACTTGCAATCCTTGCTTTTTATTAATGTTCCCTCCATGTACCTTTTGGAAAATGTGTGAATGGTGGTGTGAGATCATTTGTAATGATCTCACTCTTCACCAGAGTCCCTGGATGCATCCTTCCACCATACTTTGAGATAAAAGTGTGTTGCAAATCATTTGTAAATAAAATAAGACAGTAGAGGTGAAACTGAGAGCTTAAGGCAAGGGATACATGCTGGTGCTCACCTTGGTGGGACATTCCTTCGCAGCAATAGAAATTTTAGCTGACACATAAAAGCTTGCCTTTTTCTATTTTCCTCTGCTTTTGCTTTTTTATATATATATATATATATATATATATATAAAACAAAGTAGCCATTATTGCTACAGCTAATAAAATAAGGGGCTGTGGTTGGCAGAATATGTACAGTGTTCATACTGCTCATTACCAGTTTGCCCCTTTCCAACTTCAGTAATGTCCTGCCTACACTCTGAGTCCTATCAGTCATATCCCTACCTTCAGTGGTTCTGCACCCTTAGGAATATGAAAGCAGGAGACTTTCTAAATAGGTGTAAAAAGATTGAAGCCAAAAGGTTATTCTTCTCTTTCAAACCACATCCTTCTAAAATCTTATATTGAAGGCATTATCCAAGTGATAAGCAGGGTGAATTAACCTAGAATTTGTCCTTTGAGAGAACCGATTATTTTTTGTTGAATAGAATGTTTTGTTACATTTGTCCAGCTGCTTGGCAGTTTTGTCAGCCTTGCTACAGTCAGCCCAAGGCTGTGGGCACAGGTGAGGGCAGGGAGAGCACTGCACTGCTTGGTTCTGTTGAGTGCACTCTGATCTCCCAGCTAGGTACAAGGAGACTCCCTACAGCTACTTGTAAGGCCAGTTTTGAAGATAAAACCCTACTCCACTCAGGAAAGTAAAAAAACCTGCCACAAATCTCTGGGAAACTGTGTCATCTTGTTTCTAAACATTGGTGCCATCAACTTACTCAAATTTCCTCATTGCTCAGCACATTTTAATATTGTCTTGTGTGGATAAGGATGTTTCTGCTTTACATCCTGCTTGCACTTTTCCTCAAGAAATAATTTATCTGTCTCTTCCACGTCTTCCCTGTTATTCTGTTTTCTGTGAGGTAGCCTACCAAGTTTATGGTGCATGGCTATAAATAGTAGTGTTCAATGAACCTTTCTAATTGTCTTAATCCTGGTGCCTGCCTGTGTTCACATAGCACACACATTGGCCCAAAGAGCTTAGTCTAAATTGGATGTATTGCATCTTTCAATAATTTTTTATAAAAAAGACCACAAGCTATTGAGGACCATGCCTGGGGCTGACAGAGCTGGGGCAGTTTTGGGTGGTAACTACCTCGGGGAGAGGAGGACTGGGGAGGAAGGAGCCACCCTGATGCCGAATGCTCTGCATTTTTGAGTATTTAGAAGCATTAAGCAACCTGACAGCTTGTCCATAATTAAAGGATTTATTAAGATAGCTCTGTGATAGAGTGACTGCAACGCTGAGATGCAGGAGCACTTCTTCTTTCTGCTATCATTTATATTAACTCCCAGAGGAAAATCAGTTGTGCTAATTAGGACTTGTAAGTCTAAATGTCAATATGTAACTGCAAGGTACCGAGGAAAAAGCTCTTCAGGAATAATGCCTTTGCTGTACAGAAGAACACACAGCAAAACATTTATGTAAAAGGTTAGTCTGAAGCCAGTGGAAAGGCAAGAGCCAACCATTTCTGAAATATCTTTGTCAGCATTTATCTGTTGCAGAATGAATTTTGGACATTGCCTCCTCTTGAACAAACACTCGTTATTTGTTCATTCAGAATGTCTTACAGTACCTCTGAGTCTGTGTTGTTCATATCAATAGAGAAGCGAGAGGTGAAAGACATCTTGGCTAATTGTGATCCTAAAGGTTAGGCATTTGAGAACACAGATATTTGCCTTTTTTTTTCCTCCCTGAACTCTTTACCTTTCATGCAACTGAGATATAAAATATATGACTTAAGAATATTAAGATAAAAATAACTTCTAGTAAACTGCATTTTCATTAAGTGGTTGGTTAGATATTGATGTTTAAACAACTGTAGAAAGAAAATCAATAATGAGTGCAGCAGTTTGGAGGAAATTCTTTAAAAATAGAATTCCTTTTAATGTCCATAGCAAAGGGGAAAAAAAACAGTGATATAATTACCCATCAAAAATAACCAACCTATAGCTAATTTCTTTTGTTTGTTTAAATATGACCTCAAACAAGTTATTTGTATTTTATTTGGTATGACACATCTTTAAATCAGTATATATAGAGTGTGACAGCCCAGCATGGGGGGTATTGATTAAAACCAGCAGCAACTAAGGCTCAGGAAAACAGGGTGAACTGCAATGTGCACAGAGCTCCCCAAGGCTTACAGCACAATATTATAACCTACAGACTTGAAAAATTACCAATACCTGCAGATTATTTACAGCATTTTAATGTAAAGACTTATGCACATAGAACAAATGTTCCTTTAGTGTTATGAAAATTGGGATATAAATGTCTTGAAACACACCCGACACCCATGACACTGTTCCTCATGCTTACCCTTCACTGCCCACTGAATCCGGGCTCTCACCTGTGTTGGCCTCAGCCATTAATTTTCTCCAGTTAAGCACACAAAACCTGCTGACCCCAGTTTGGATACACTTAAATTCAAGCTGAATTAACCACAGGGAAGAACCTGGCAATAGTTATATAGCCTGGGAAAATTGTGGTGTGTCTCAACAGATAACACACCTGGACACTCAAGGAATGCAAAGCCAGCCAGGTTATACTAATATACGTTGTACTTTGTTGTCCATTCTCATCTAGGTTGACCTAGATTCCCAAAACCAGGTATCTGTATGAGCAAGAGCAGAGTTATGACTCATTCTTATCTTCCACCTGAAAATTATGCATTGTCAAACACTGCAGGAAATGACTGTGTTATAGGATTTGATTCTCAAGAAAAATACTGACTTGAAATCTGTATTTGTTTTCAGCTTTGACCTAACACATTTATACCCTGGCAGATAGAAGTTTGTTATAATAATTTGGGCCCTAGCAGAGTGGTAACTTCCAGCTGGAATAATCTAGTAACAAATATTTTCTTGGCAAAATAGAAGCATTTTATGGTAAAAATACCAACTTCCTGAAAAAATAGAATTGTTTTTCTTCTGAGCAAAAATGAAAATGAAATATTGGGTTTCACGTTGGCTTGGATAAAACTGTTTTGTTAACCAACAGCATGTTCCAGCATCCATGCCCAGGACCCACAGCTGTCGACGTGCAGGCAGCAGCTCTGGCCATGGGTGCCAGAACTCTGTCCCAGAGCAGAAGGGAGGTGTTTAATTCCACAGAGGAAGCACAGTGAAGGACATGGTGTTCTCATTGTTGTTCCTGTTGTCTAGCTTGTGGTCTTTCCACCTCCTTCCTCTGTTCAATGCTGTCAATCCTATTCTGGGCTCTTCCCAGCCCAAGTGCCCAACCAATGCCCTTGGGTTTCTGATTCCTCACAAAGAATAGGGCTTTTCTTGTCAGTTTGTATTCAAATCCCCTGATCTTTCCACCATTTACTTATCCCAGGTTTTAACCCAACATTTTTTTCTCTTGCTCAATTTCCTGCTTGCACTCCTACTCTTTCCTTGACTGGTGCTCTATTCAGGGCCTTCTGGGCTTAGTTATTTCCTCATTCATATTGATTAATCCTGCAGACATCTTTGTGCCATCCAAAAGCTTCATCCCTTGTATGCACGTCTCCTTCCAGATCATCACTGCTCAATGGAGGCAGCCTAGCTAGCAATACTAATCCTGGGTAACTGAATCTGGAATTCAGTCAGAACTTACAGGACAGAAGGCTCTTAAAGAGGGAGCTGACAACAGCATAAAGGGAAATACTGGAGAACTAAAACATTTCCTGAAGATACAGAGAAGAAAAAGATGGAGAAACAATAGTGAGAGAATAATCAGCTTTAAACTGACTTTGATACTATGGCATGAAAATCAAAAATAAAAAAAAATTTACAGGTTTTACCGTCCAGCTTCCAAAAATGACAAGACACTTCCTACAGTGGGGATACTTATTCTTATGGATGTACACTTTTTAATCATCTTGAGAGTTCACAGCTTAGGAAGACATTAGAGGTTTCTAAATGTCTTTCAGAGCTCACACAAAGTCCCTGTTGCCAAAATAATATCTCATACACACAACTACTGTCAGCATTAGAATTTTCAGCCTGCGGCAAATGTGTAAAATTTAAACTAGTTTAACCTTCTGCGCTGAGGCTAACCTAACTCCAGTGGTATGCATTTGTGATGGGTAAAAATGCACACACAACTGCTGTGATGAGGATGACATGGAATGCATCACCCCATGATTTGTCATTTCCATGAATATACTTGCTGTCTTTCAGAGAGTTTACAGGCACCTGGTACAGGCCTTCTAGACCAAATGGGAATTTTTTCCTTCATATAAATGGTCCTCAGGAGCAGTCCTGAAATGAAAAAAGAGGCCCCTTTCTGTCTAATTATCCCCTTGCCAAAATACTTAATATCTTCCTATTGCACATGTGAAATCCCTGGGATGGGAGACTGCTTCTGATGGTATAATGTGATTGATATCTCTAAACAACTTCTGCACACTTGTGCTCTGCAAGCACTGAGCTGTCAATACGGGTCAATAACAGACTTATCACAAAATAAATAAATTATATGTTCCCATGGTAAGCTGCAGTTCCAGTCTAAGTAGAGCAAGTAATTACAGAGGAAAACAATTTCTCCTTCAGCAGGTTTTTAGGAGCACAAAGGATAAGTCAACTTTGGCAGCACTGATTTAGCAGGAATCTGGTAGACCTCAGTAGAGGAGGAATATTATCCCTCCTGCCTCTGGGCTGGTGGTAGAATTTTAACAAAGAGTTCCTTAGAGACCCCTCAAAGCACATCACTTCATGTAATTCATTAGCTCAGCCGCACCTGAGGTCTTGGATTTTCTGGACAGAGTGTGCTTCTGCAAAGTGAGTATAAAAAATAGAGACCAGGCTCAAGTGCAAATCTCCAGAGGAAGTCCAGATGGCTATTCCAAAAATGCAATCAAAAAAGGCCTCTGGCTTTGATGTTTTTATAGACTGATTTTAATAAGAATCATCAGTGCATTTTCTCCCCCAAACTGTGAGAGGATTTTTCAGTACTGAAATAGCAATCTGTCACTCAGTTAAAATTTGTTTATGCCACAAACCACAGGGAACTCAGATGGTGAAGGATAGAAAGTGTCACTGACAACCCAATTTGTCAATTTTATTCTTTGGGTTTGGTTTATCCTCTTGTCTTTTGTCTAATATCTTTTAAAATATCTGAATAAATGTAACAATAGTTCTGGGAAGGCTCGAGAAAGAATAAATCTAACTAGATTTGAGAAAGTCAGGGTCTGAGCAATTAACACTTCCAGTCATGGTTGTCTGAAGATACAGTTTCAAAAATCTTAGCCAGTGCAAAGTGATGCTACATGGGGAGGTGGTACATTGTCTTTGTTGCAACACTACAATGTCTGAACACTTTCTAATGAACACAGAGGTAAAATTTGGAGGATATCAAGTAACAAGTGTTGGCATAACTTTTGACAAATGGTTGCTCAAGAGATTATTTTCTTATGTTCATGCACAGTGTGGCCAGCCAGGAACACTCTAAACGAAAAGAAAAAGATTAAAAATTAATGTCTTGTCTTTCATAATGTATAATTAAGTTGTGACACTCATTTTTACAAAATATTGAGGTCAAGAGCTTAGCAGCATCAAAAGAAAGATTACATTTTATAAGGATAATACTAAATCAAATGGGGTGGAAAAAAATTCAGGTAATACACAACCTCCCTGCTGCAGGTATAGACATCTCCTAATTAATAATAAGACAAATTTTCCCCTTGACAGGTTATGCTGTAAATGTTCACCACTGGGTATTCTGATGCTTCCTCCCTCTGCCAAGAGCAAACCCCATGAGACAATGACCATGCCAGCAAACCACCAGTGCACACCTAGTTTCCCTGTGTAATTCTTGAAAGGATTTCAACAAAAAGAGGCCTATCAAAATTACCATGACTTTAAGAGAAAACCACTGTCTCAAGCATGACCAGGAAATTATCTCCAATTTTTACAACTTGTTTTGTCATGAAGATTGCCATTTTAATTTAAAAAGGGCCAAACTAGATGGGTTACCGCTGGTAGGGGATGGGATAAACATTGCAAGGGTATAAGGGGGCTAGCACGGAGAGAGAGAGACAGAGTATTTGGGTCTGTGACGTGTTAATTGACACACACACACAAACAAATTGTTCTTTAGCTTCTTCCACTGTCACCTATAAGAAATTTGAGGTGATCAGAGAACGCAAGGTTCTGCTCTAGATTGTCATAAAACATGTTTTCTTTATATGGGAACAAAAATTAAAGCAATTATCTGTGAAATTTTATATACAGAAAGAACTGTACAAAGGTGAACTCCAAGGGAGGAGAGTACAGTCACAATACATAAAATTATGCTTCTGTTAAAAGCATCTTCTTCTGAAAACCAAAATAGCTGACCAAAACATAGTATATTCAGGGGGAAAAAAAAAGAAAGAAAAAAAAAAAGAAACAAAATTTAAAATGGAAAATTCCAGTGAATACCTCCTTTAGCTCTGTGCACAGTTGTGCTCCCAAGCAGGAGAACTGGTAGTGAAGACTATAAAATCAGCAGATCATGCTGAATTGGAGTCAGTCTATGAAACTTGGCCTCATATGTAACTGTTGATCCATTGACTTCTCACATGGATAGAACTTCTCCCCAATGCCCAGGATCCTCTCACTCCTCTGATTTACTTGGACTCCAGTTTCATATGTCCCCTATGGTAACAGCATTATAATAAATCCCAGGGATTGCGTTTTTGCACAAGGCTCACTGAGGAGCTGCCTGGGAGATGAAATTGCAACACGTAGCACTCGAAGCTTCATTACAAGATGAGACACCATGTGAGAACAAAGGCAAGGCTAGGAGTTACAGCTCCAAAGAAAAAATTCAAGGTGCCACAAAACATCATATTTGAGGGTGCTAAACTGGTTGTTAAGTGGATGAAGGGAGAAATGCCCCTCTCCCATTCAGTGAGGCAGAGATGGAAGACTGAAGCAGCTGCCTACCAAAGACTATGCTTTCCTCCAAAGCCTCTGGCACTGCCCATGAGAAACATGGAGGTCAGGATGTTGGGGCTTGCTGAAGTGTCCAGTGCCACCTCTGAAATCCAGAGAAAACACATCTGCCTCTTGAGGGTGTGCAGGTTTTGGGTCACATCCACCAGCTTCACGCAAATATCTCACGTGCTCCACTGAACACCCCTGGACCCTGATATTCAGGCACCCAGAGCTCCATTGACTGAAATGGGAGCTCAGACACCTAAATTTAGATGAAGATGTCATTGTCTAGAGATGAACCTGGACCCTGTAATGTGTTATCTGTGGCTGAGTGTTAACTGCTCTATGATTAAAGCTATATGCTGGTAACACAGTAAATCCTTGCAAACCAGAGTGCAGGATCTCAAATGTCCTCACATTTTTGTGAAGAGGAACAGTAAATATTTGGTCTGTAAATGAGGTTCTGGAAAAAGAAATGACAGTGTGGCTAAATATATCCTTTGAATCTTATCCTGTGAATCTCAGAAGACCTGAGTCGGCAGTGTTTTCTCAGTCAGAATTTCCCCTGCTGTACACGGGATGATGGGCTGTGGCTGTGAGTACCATTGTGGGCAGAGTGGGAACAGGAGGTGAGCTCTTCCCATAGGCATGGAGCAAACCCAGTGAGCATGACACTGTCTATGCAATGATCTGGGCCTCTGTGCTCCCTTTGGTCGAGGAGAATCTGCTTTCACCTTCCTGTGCTGCAGAGCTGGCTTTTTAATGCCTCCTCTTCACCATTTACTGGAGCACAAGGAATTGGATTACATTAACCTCTGTGCTCATACAAGGGAGGAGGAAAGACTCTCGCTTCTCTTCTTCCTGGCTGCACAGGTCCAATGACATCTTTGCCCCAGGGTGCTGTCCTGGCTTGATTAAACCCTGAACAAGAACAGCCAGATTTGACTCAAAGATTTTACTACTTAAAACAATTTTTTGGAAAGGGTTAATAAGCAGTTTGAAAATCCTGTATTAAAGACATAAGGCTATACATGTGGAATAATGCAGAATGATTCATTTTCAAATGGATTTGCTCCATTCTATTTAAATCTGTGACCTTCAGGGAATCAAGTTAGTTCTAGCTTTTAGTTTATAGATTTTGTGTTTGGTATTCAAGGTTAACTTCTTGCTTGATTAGACACAGGCAAATGCTTGCAGCTGCAGTACCACAGTGGAAATGGAGTCCTATACTGTATTCAGTCAGAAATGTCAAGAACCTAGTAGTTATCTACAAAGAACTCATTTTTGCCTTCCATTAGAAGCATTAAGGTAAGTCTGGTGCTCTTTTGTTTTCATGTTGCAAAACATAAAAATGTCATAAAGTAGAACATATGAGATGACTTGAAGATGACCATCCCTATTTACACAGGGAATACCATTCTGTTGTTAATTCATTATCACTATCATCACAGTAAGAGCAGATGAAAGGTCAAGCAATTTGGAAAAATATTTGCCTGCCAAAGGAGCCATGCAGTCTGTCCTGGTAATACAGTAAATGCATGCTAAAGATTCCAGAGTAAAAATCATATTATGTGACACATAAGAAGAAAATAAAAAAATACAAATACACAGGACCAAGACAGGTTCAGAAAAAACAGCAGTGCTGTGTTTGCCCCTGATTAGTTGCTTAAGATGCACTGGTAGTGGCAGAAGCTGGTCTGCCCTGCCAACTGCCTGTGCCAGTGTCTGCACACAGTCTCTTAATACCCCAGAGTCCTTCCAGCCTGTAGGGACATGGTGCATGTCCTTTGGCCACCTAATAGTTGTCATGGATTATGAGACACCTTTTACAAATAGTGTGTCAGAAGCAGAGACTAAGTCTGTACCTCCTCAGAATATGAGGTGCTCTGTCTGAGACCTGCTGTACCTGAGCTGGCTGCTCTCAGGGGCTGCCAAAGCTGAGGGCACCCTCAGATCAAGCTTAAGAAAGTCTATGCTCAAGACTGTTTTCAGGATGCTTCAGATCTCATTTGCCTTGGTTGCAGCTGGCTGAGTCAGGGCTCTCTCTTCTAGAAAAGGCCATTTCTGTGTCTGCTGATGGGCACTGACATGAAGCCAGGCCAGAAGAGACTGGGAAAACATCAGGCCAGGCACTGAGTGCTACCCATGGGCAGGTAGGGCAGCCCTTGAAGAGGCTCTAGTATTGCCCTGGAGGATATCATTAGCTTGCTCCAGAGACCTTTCCCAAGACCTTGCCTATGAATTGGCCTTCATCATATAGTCATGGTCAGCATCTCCAGGGAAATATCACTGATACACAGCTGTTTCATGTTCCCAGCTCCAACATGAGCATCAGCTTCAAGTCAGACCTTTGCCTTACAATGTTTGGTTTACAAATATTACTGACTTTATATTTGAGTGAAGAGAGACAAATCTAGTTTGCAGTCAAGGTAAACACCTTTGAAATGACCTTGGCTAGTACACAGCTGTTATGCATCAGTTTGAAATGAGCTTGACAAGAGGATACACACTGGCTGCTTCTTTTGATGCACAGTTCAAGTGCAGACTTGAGAGATTGTTGACTGGGAACATTCAGATACGGATCAGGGAAAGAATGTTTTCACACTCAGTTTCCTCCTCCACCTTTTCTTTACTTCCTTTAATACAATTTCCAGCTATTTCCTCAAGACCTCAGTAATAGTATGTGGTAAAGAAACCTCATTTAGGGTCTTTACAAATTATTGTAGACATACATTCAAAAGATGTTTTGATGCTAGAGGGCCAGGACTATTTTTTCTTCTCTTATTAAGTCAGGATTCAATCAACTTTTTTTTTTTTTTATTTTTAGGAGTTGACAGTGAAAACCAGAATAAATAAATATAAAGTAATGCCCCAAATATATTCCTTTTTATTTGAAAAGGTCATATATTTCAGCATTACTAGTAAGGTACAGAGTGCACTGAAATTTCAGCAAGATATATGGAGTAAGGAGTAGTTGTAGAGGATAGTACTGAAATTGTCATCAGAATTACAACAGCACTCAGGGGAGTCCATGTGGGAGTGTAAGAGATATTCAGACTCGCTTTTCTTGAGGAAGATAAGGAAGGAGAGAGTTATCTAGAGCTCCACTATGGTGTAGCTGTCCAAAAAATTGTGTGCAAGCATTTGGGGGACAAAATAATGTACTTTTGGTACCAGATCTGAAACTGCCCGTTAGAGGTGGTCATCGGTGCGATTGTGTAGGCTGTAGGTTCTGAGATGTGAAACACATGGCTCTCCTAAGACTTGTTTGCCACTGTCTGGGCACACAGACTGGTGTAACTGTTTCCTTCCCTTTGTCCCTTTGTCCACCAATGCCCTTCCCATCTCTGAAAATATGAGTATCTCCCAGCTGTGGTGATTGAGGGATTTTTCCATATTCTAGGGACTGAAGGTCTGCCACATCATACCCATCCTCAGAAGAGACCAAGGAGCAGAGGCTGCTCCAGAGCAGGCTGTACTGCTAATGTAACCTGGTCATGTTGTACCCTGGAAAGGGTCAAGCGTAGGTGACTTAGTGTTGCTTCTGGGCTACTGTAACCAGCACTGGCTGCCTCACAATGCCCAGGAAAGGTGCAACCTGCAGATATTGTATCACTCTTGGTCCCGGGGTCAGTTTATGCTCTGCTGAAAGCACTGTCACCCCAAGTGTGAGCTCAGCCAACACCTCCTACACACCCTTCACTTCCTGGTGCAAAGGGTTAAAGCCTCCTCATGACCAGCTGCCTCTGAGTGGTGGGTAATGACAGTGTGGTCACTCCAGCTCAGCTTAGAGCATGAACGGGGTCCTGACTGGGAGGGGCACTTGGCCAAACTCCTGTGGAGTTGGCTGGACCTCATGGCACAGTGTTTACTAAGTAAAATATATAGCCCTGCTGCAGGATTACAGCAGAATCTAGTCATCTAGAGCACCACAAAGACTCAGAGAAAGACATACACCAAAACTCCTGTTTGATCTGGAGGGTCCTTCCACTGGGCCATATTCATCCTTTCCCGTGGAAGCACCATCTCCCCATCATGGAGGGCTGGCTTCTCCTCTGGGCAGCTGCCAAGCACAAGGAACAACCACCTTACTCCTGCCTGCCCATGACTCCCTTCTGAAAGCAGCACCATACATGGTAGTTTGCAAACAAATAAATGAAATAATTCTTTCATTGTAATTTGAGACAAATGTGTTGAGCGTGACAGTACTGCAGGTAGAGCGAACCAGCAGCTTTCTTTCTCAGAGGTGTATTGAATGATGGACAGGTTTTCTTAACCAGCATTAGCAGAATCCACTCAAGCTCATGCCACCATTCAAAACGAAGGGACACTCAAAATATGAATATGTGTTGGTGGTCTTGAAGGAGAATTGTCTGAAGTAAACTGAAGACCAGGAGGATAAAAGGCTCAAAGTGACACATCACAGATGAGGAAGCCCATGCACAGAGTCAGGGCTAAATGCTTGGGTTTGTGAAAAGCCTAACATGGAGCAAGGAGCAAGATTTGGAGCTAAAATCTGCCAAAAAGAGGAGCATGAGAAGCGAAGCTATGCTGTGTCATTTAATCCTTCTGTGAAAAGAAGTAGCATTCTAACATCAACAGATTAAATTTGCCATGGCATTGCCTATTCCATGGACCAAAACCTTTTAGAGTGTTGGCTTGAGGTTGGTGGCCTTTCGTGTGCATTTCCTGGATGGCCCAATCTACTGGCTTTGTGCCTGGGAACTCAACCACATCTTGTTTAAAACATGGCACGCAGCTCTTAGACCCAAGTGATTACTGGCTGATTCATATAAATGTTAATATGGACACAGAGGTGAGGGCTTTCCTTTTCCCCACAGAAGACTGCAAAATAAATCATAGATGCTAATGTTGATGTCTTGGAAATGAAAGCTAAAGTAAACTGTTAATGAGACTTACGTAAATAGCTCCAATAATTTTGTTTTGAAGGGAACTCAAACTCTTAGCATCAGCCAGCTGGCATGCTCAGAGTCTGTAAATATTAAAAGCTTTTCTTTGGCAAGAATACCAAAAAATTACTGGTATCCCTGGCATGTAATTCAAACAAAAATGAAGTCAGCTGGAAGTGTTATCACAAACCTTAAATAGTCCTGATATCTGCTAACTGGAGAGCTTTGTTATGCCAGGCTGAGAGGACCTCAAGTAGTGCTTGTACAATGAGGACTGTGTTGGGTGATTCCCTCTTAGGTACCTGAAGTGTTTAATAATAAGCACATTTTCTTAGACAACTCGGTACCTTTTCTTTGATGTGGCACTCCATGGTGATAACCCACTCCCCTCTGGCTCTTTCTGCAGCAAGCCCCAGGCTGGGCTGCTGCATAACCAACTTAGGTTTTCCTCTGTTTAGTCCTTGATCTTTGAGACATCCTGAGCCTTTTGCATAAGACTAAAAAGCGCATGAGCCCTTTGGAGAAGGTCAGCCAGGCAGCACATGAGTTGAATGCTGATGGTGTGCTTGTACTGAGGATTTCTGGATGTGCAGTGGCTCTTGATGGACATGTCCAGCCTGTTGTGTGACCACTTTGTGCAACTGCTTAATGCACAGGTAGAGAATGAGACACTCAGGGAAGAATTCCCACACATTTGGAAATGCTGCAGAAATAGAGCAGTTGCTCAAAGTATGTGCAGAGAATATTTGAGGAAGAGGTTCTGGGAGAGGCTATCTATCCAGTAGCCTTATCTGTTCCTGATTCCTGGAAAATGTGTCTATTGAAGCAAAGTAAGCATGTCCTGCTTGTTATCTTTGCTTGTATTGATTAAGTCTCGTATGTAACAATGGCAGTTTGGCTACTAATGCACAGGTCATTTCTCTAGTCTGATGTTAAGAATAAGCTGCAAAACACTGCTTGGTGGCTGCTTCCCAAAACTTTCATTTTGTGGGAAGGAAATACTGAAAAGCCAATGGCTGCTGGCAGCCTGGGTTGTGATGTGTATGCCCTCATCAGCCCCAAATCTGTCTGAACTGCATGAACAAGGGTTTGAGTCCATGCTAAGGCAGTGTGTTCCTGGGTTCCTCCTCCTTCTCCTCCCCTCAGCCCTCCTGAAAGGGCTGAAAAAGGGAAAGTGAGAAAATCTGTGAGTTGAGATAAAGACAGTTTAATTGGTAAAGCAAAAGCATAGAAAAGCAAAGCAAAACAAGTAACTGATTCACCACTTCCCCTGGACAGGCAGGTGTTCAGCTCTCCCCAGGAAAGCAGGTCTCCATCATGTGTAATAGTGACTTGGGAAGAGAAACACCACGCCAAACATCTTCCCCTTCCTCCTCCTCCTTCCCCCAGCCTTATGTGCTGAGCCTGATACCATAAGGTATGGAGTATCCCTTGGGTCAGCTGGGATCCACATCCTGGCTGTGTCCCCTCCCAACTCCTTATACATCCCCAGTCTCCTCATTGATGAGATGAGATCAGAAGCAGAAAAGGCCTTATGCTGTGTAAGCACTGATCAGCAATAACAAAACCGTCCTTGAATTATCAGCACTGTTTTCATCACAAACCCAAAGCATAGCCCCATACCAGCTACTATGAAGAAAATTAACTCTGTTCCTGACAAACCAGCACAGTCCAGAAGTGAGAATCATCCAACTAACAAAAGCATGGAGACGCCCCTCTGTTAGTTGGCCCAGTGACTGTGATGCTGTGGCTCTCTGTGTATGCTCCAATGCTTGAGCAGCTACATCTGTGCAGCAACCTGGCAAACCACAGCAGAGCTCTCTGTGGCACAGCAGTTAGCCTGGGTAGACCAAGACCTGCAGAATTCGTAATTTAATTTTACAGCTCTGAGATATAGAATGATGAATCTAGCAGAAATCGCAATTTTGTGTTGTAGAAATATCAAAAAAAAATAATGCCTGTGATGCAGAAAGAATACATTGCCAGGCACAATTACTTTTAGATAAAAAGCAATGGGAGTTGGTGTAAGATGTAGACTTTTATTTTTCCTGTTTTTTCAAGCATTGACTTGGCAAAGGGTTAGGTATACATAATGCAATATTGCATGGTTATGCAGAAGGACAACTTGTGCTGTATGCCATCATATTTTTCAAGGTTATCTAATGAAAGAGGCAAAAAATATGTCTAGATTTTTTTTTCCTGCAAGTCAGTAATGTGGAAGATAATAAAATATTTATGTTACATAACAGGAACCCTCTGGTTATGCTTTATTTTTGGAAATGTTAAAAAAAAAAAAAAAGCCAGGGCTTCTCTGAAATGAGCATTTACTTACTTAATGGGAAATGCAATGTGGATTTAGCAGAAGCCACGAAAAAAAGCAGCAGACTGAGGTAGCAAGTGGAGTGCTCTGGAGTTCTGTTGCATTGTGCTTGCTGCAAGCCCCTGTCACATGGAGGATTATGTGCTTACAACATTTGCTATGAGGGCAGTTTTTCTGTGTTTCCCCACACAAATGTGTGTCTTGTGTATGCTTTTGAGGCTTTTAACTCGGATGGAGTGTGTTTCAACACTGAGTTACTAGTGAGGGGTTAATACTCTGCCAGGGAGCAATACAGGAGAGCAAAACAGAGCTCAGCCTGCGCATACTGGCGATGCCCACACTTTCTAAACAGGGTTGGAGGTGGTTTTGCTGAAGTATTGCAAATGAGGAAGTGCAGGATCACTCACTGCTTGTGATGCTGAAGTGCTTGTCTCTCCCAGAGTTAACTCTCTGAGTGCAAAATCAGTTTTGAAATGTTCTCCAATAACACCACATCATCACAGACATACTTGGCCTTTTCCAAAATGATGCAAAAATACCACAGAAAGATAAATACAATGTTCTTGACATGCCACCTCGGTATTTCATCACAGCATTGCTACATAACAATGTTATACTACACCATGCCGTTACCTACCTCCTGACAGGGTATTATCCTAGATAAGGGTTCAGGTATCCTGCAGACAAATTTGATAAGTGAACAGATGCAGAAAAAAACTCCAGAAGGACCACATAGTGGAGAAAAGATTGGCAGAGAGCCTGAACCTCAAAATTGCAACTCTATTGGTGATCAGGTCAGGGAGAATGGACTGACACACACAGTCCTGTGCCATGTTACTGGTCTTATTTATTCAACTAACAGTCCTGAAAACAAAACAGCCTAATTAATTGTTATAAAAAAGAATATGCAAGACTCAGTGGTTTTTAGCACTGACAGAATTTTTTTCACCCCTGCTTGAGCAGCTGTTTGTCTGAGGGCTGCTTGCACCTGACTGGCTAAACTGGTAGTGGTCAGTGGGAAACCCAGATTTTGCATCTTCTCCGGCCAAGACTGTCATGCTGGGTACTGATAGCCAGGCTGTGCAGAGCTGCTTTTAGGGATAAAACTGGATAATGGTGAAGAGACAGGGATTGTTGGTGACTTCTCAAGATTTATATTGGGTTTTTTACCCATTCATCTGGGGAAGTATGTTCCCTGAAGCTGCTGGGAACAATGTGGTTCCTTCCACAGCTCCTGTGTTAGAATTCAAAGTGTGGGGAAGGTGAGTGATCGAGACAGAAGGTTTTTACAGGGCATTACATAGTTTGTGCTTACTATCATGTGGAGAAAGTGCTGTTGATTTTTTGCTTATTCGCTGAGACCCATGAGAAGGAAAAATGCCTGCTGTATCCCAGCGTTACACAAGCAACACAATACAAAGCAAACATCGGCTCAGATCAGGACAGTACTGGGTCTTCTGAGTCCATGAGGAGCAGTAAGTTTAGTTATTAATATCTGCAAAATATTATAAGAGATGAAACTCCGAAAATTCGCTGCCCCTGGCTGTTGGCAGATGGAGGGTGTGTAGCAGTACAGGGCCAGAGACAAGAGAAGGACAGGCCATTAACTGCTCTGCTGCTGGAAGCAGTCACCCAACATACTCTCACTTCTGTGCAGTCATTCAAGCTTGCTACAGCAGTGGCCCATGCTCCAAATGTTCCAAAGCGTAGTAAAACAAAACACACCCCCCTATTTGCCCAGCACAGAGGTGAATAGGATGAATGGCAAATTCTTACCAACATAGAGGGATTCCACAGATCATGCAACTATTGAAAAGTTGGGGGCATGCTGGAAAAGTGATTAGTGGCATCCAAATTTAGCTGTTAGATTCAGCTTCCTCAGCAAAGGCTGCTGGGCATTTACATGGCCATAGACCTGTTGTTTTCTGATGAGGATATCAGTATTTGAAGACAGATTAAGGAAACATGTGAAGGTAAGATAACTGCTTTGCATCTGCTGCTACAGTGCTGGGCAGTAAAGAAGAGAAGAGGGAGCCCCACTCTCCAAATACATAGCATACCACATGGAGGAAACATATACTTAATTGGTAGGAAAGAGACAGCTTGAAAAATTCCCAAGCAGTTGAATTTCTTTCTAAAATTTCCAAATGATACAAAATCAGAACAGCTCAGGCATGCCCCGCCCTTTCCCCAGCTTTCTGCCCATCACCAGTACTTCCCATTTAAAACCATTCACCTCCCTGTTCAGCCACGGCTGTCTGTCCCTGTATCAGTGGTATGCCAGTGTGTGGCTTCAGCTTTACAGAATTAAAAGTTTAGAGGCATGTGATACAGAAATCAAGTTCTAAATAAAATAAAAATGTTCTCCATTTGCTTCAGACTCTACAGTAATTTGTCCCAAATTTCATGTTCTCCATTGGTCCAATTTACACAAACTCGCACTAATTAGCTGCAGAGCTTCTTTTAAATTTACAAAAGCAATCATTCTCTGCAATAGCTCGATGCTATGCCCAAGTCCCCCTGAATAGACTTTAATGACACAGTAACCATGGTTACAGTGTATAAAATATGCAGCCATGAAATGGGGAAATGTAACAGTGTAATATAATTTTCTCTGGAAAATAAAGGGTTTTGGCATATTTGCATTAATTAGGACATCACATTAAGTATTTCATGTTTGCATTCTTTATGAAAATAAAAGTCATAACAGACAAAGTGATTTTTTAATTCTATTCAGTGGCAAACAGTACCACTGGGAAAGCATTTTCCCTGAGAAAATGGGACATTTTAACTGGACATCTACAAGTGCCATTCTGGTAAATTGAAGTTATAGTGTGTTGGAAACAAGCCGAGAGATCAACTGTGAGTGGAGCAGCCATACATCCCAGAGCTCAGGCTTTTAATCTGAGTGGCCACTGGGAGGAAGCAGCTAAACCCTTGTCTGCAGAACTGAGCAGGTAGGGGCTGTGGAGCAGCACAGCAAGTCAAGATTGGCTGCATTGTGTTTTCAGGCACTTTGCTCTTCTGATGCTATTTGTTATTACATCTGCTTAACTGGTGTAAACCACTCTATTTCACACAAATCAAGCCTTCTGCTAAATGACACTGAATTATTTGTGAAAGCTGCAGCTCCCTCCATCAACATTTCATGTGTCATATGACTCTCTTGCATGGGGGTCGAGGATCCTGAGATCTCTGTTCAGACTTGATTGTACTGGCAGGCTGTAACATGATCTTTTATGTCTCCAGCTTACAACTTTAACATCTCTACTTTGGTAGTTTGCTGGGAAAAGGGAGAAGGATGGCCATCTCAGGGCAAAGGGAGAGGCAAAACACAGCCCTGCTCTAATTTGTGCTCTAGCAAAAATTGCGTGTTATCATATGCATGAAAAATACAATGGGTTTTTGTGCACTATCTATCTCTCGTTCGGAGCTGAGAAGAAAATGTGAACCAATTTAGCTGCAGTGACTGAAACTCAAAAGCTTACTTCCAAAGTAGATGCTACCTGTTTCTCTGTCCTCTCCAGGCAACAGCTTCAGAGTGGTCCTGACAATCCCATCTGCTTGGTTGTATTCACTGCAGTGATGCCATAATGAGCGGCAAATAGCCTTGAAGTGACAGTTTTCAAGCAATACAAAGGCAGTTACTTTATTTTCTCTTGAAGCATTCATCACATGACATTAGATGAGAGAGTTATTTGTATAATCTGGTCTCTTCATGACAAACTGATGTGCAAGAGAAAAGATTAAATTAATTGAAAAACACTGATTATGAACAGGTCATTTAGCTCTAGCCTCAAGCAAAACACTTCCTTATCAGCTAGGCATGGAAAGATGCTCCAAGTTCATCTGTACCTCTTGTTCTCCCAGCTGCAGCCTAGTGAAAGAATCACAAAGAAAGGAATATTAACTTTACAAAATATAAAAGGATGAAAGGTTGGTGAAAATCCTTCAGTTCCATTTAGGTCAGGCCGGCATTCGGCAACTCCTTCTGTTCAATTAGGCAACTGGAGCGGATCCACTTTTTGTTCCCATACTTTGTGCAACCTTGTTGCAGAAACAGAAGTGGTTGATAACATTTTTATTTCAGTTTCCAAATATAGATATAATAAGATTCCATTTAGGGAAATGAGATTATGTTTCTATTTTCTTTGTTAGCATGTTTCTTTGTTTGTTTTTGATTAATTTTTTTTCCAACATGCAGACGAGCAAATTTGGAACCTTCATTTTGCTTAGCTAGATCTTGTTTTCTTTAACACAATCCTCTGATTAGGACTTTCAAATGTAGTCAAATATGACAAAGAAAATGCAATTAAGATTGACATGTTATGTTCTTTATAACCTTGGACTCAGTTTCTGAGATATATTTCATCTGTGCAGAATGGACAAAAAGGGCAAGACTTCTTTCTGAATCTTCTGCATGTTGAAATGTTTAATGAAATAGTCACAGAATGGTTTGGGTTCAAAGAAACCTTAAAGGTCATCTAGTTCCAACACCCCTGACAAGGGTAAGGATACCTTCCACTAAAGAAGGTTAGTTAGAGCCCCATCCAACCTGGCCTTGAACACTTCTGGGGATGGAACATCCACCACTTCTCCGGACAACTTGTTCCCGTTCTCACCACCCTCACAGTAAAGAATTTCTTCCTTATGTCCAATCTCAATCTACCCTCTTTCAGTTTAAGGCCACTGTCCCTTGTTCTGTCTCTACATGTCCTAATACAACATCCATCTCCAGCTTTTTTGTAGGCCCATTTAGGTACTGGAAGATGCTCTAAGGTCCCCCAGAGCCTTCTCTTCTCCAGACTGAACAGCCCCAATCCTATCAACCTGCCCTCATAGGATAGGTCCTCTAGATCTGGACTTATTCTGACAGGTCCAAGTCCTTCTTGTGTTGGAGGCTGTGGAGTTGGATGAGTACTCCAGGAGTGGAGTAGAGGGGCAAAATCACCTCCCTTAACCTGCTGCCCACACTGCTTTGGATGCAGCCCTGGACACAGTTGGCTTTCCAGGCCGCAAACGCAAATTGCCAAATCATGTTGAGCTTCTCATTCACCAGCAAACACATAAGTCCTTCTCTTCAGGGATGCTCTCAACCCCTTCTCCACCCAGCCTGTACTTGTACTTGGGATTGCCCTGACTAAGGTGCAGAACTATGTACTTGGACTTGCTGAACTTCAGGAGATTCACACAGGCCCACCTCTCAAGCCTGCCCAAGTCCCTCTGAATTTCTCCTCACAGCACAGAGCATGTCTATAAGATATTTAAAAAGCACTTGTCACTATGGGCACAAAATTCAATATCAGAAAAGCAAAAGAAAAAACTATTTTCTACCCTTTTGTATGCTTCTAAAGAAAAAGAAGAAACAGGTAGAACACCAGCTCCAATCTTCAGTCTAGGTTTGAATTCATTTCCAGCAGAAAATACCAAGGACAACCATCTTCCCTCCTCCCTTTCTTTAAAGAACATACCACCACCAAAGAAATCAAAGGGCATATTTGAGAAAGTAATGACTATGTCCTGGTCTACCTAGTGTCGTTCTGATAAAAAGCATGGTAAAATCCTAATTTTCTTTGAGTCAATGCAAAAATTGGCATTGATTTAAACATTTTTCTTTTCAAGTGAAATGCAGTTTCAACACTCTTAAGCACTTGGACTTGAAGTTAGAACTTTATGTCAGCTAGCTATCCAGACAGAACTATTAGAGGACCAGAGTCATGATGGTCAGGATTTCATGGCCCTTCTGCAGTCTCAGTGACAGACTGATGTTGGTTACTGCTCTGTTAATATGACTGTGCCCACCTGCCCTGGTTTAGCTCTGCTTCTCACAGAGAGTGCCGGCAAAATCACCTCCCACTCCACTCTTATCCAAGTGCACAGCACTGACGTGCCTGCTCACTGAACAGTGTGTCCTCAAATCATTTTGATGTTCTCAATAATTCAAACCTACTAAAAATAGATGTCATTTTAAAGAGTAATTACAGACTACTATTATCCTTTGAAATTCAGTAAGCATATAAAATTATAATAAAAAAGGGCAAAGCTATAGAACCATGAGCCCCTTCTTGGTTTTCACTGATGTTTTTGAGCAGTACATTTCCACATGCATTGGGTTCTGCAACCAATAGCAACTCATGGTATCATATATTATAGTTTCTTCTCTCTTTGGAAGCCATAGATCTAAAGAATAATACACATTATCTGATATTATTTACCCGATACTTGTGTTTTATGGTCAAAACCTGTGCTGACCTCATCCAAGAGCATTTCCTGATTAAGGGCTGCCACACAGGAATTGACCCACAGCATTATAGAAGAGACCTTGAGAGGATCAGCTGATGAAGTAAACATTGTATCCAGATCTGCAGTGGTGTTTGAGGTCTTCTTGAACTATATTTATGCTATTTTTTTAAATAACCCTGCTGGCAGATCTTTTTCAGTTGCTTGGAAAGAAGAAAGTTCTCGCTTAAAATCGCTGCATTGCAACATCACTACTCCCAGCCATTAAACATCCCGTGGCACGAAACACCGAGTCCACACAGGCCTATCTTAGCGAGGGTTCCAGTCAAGCACAATGTGAGTCATCTTCTGAGCTTCAGTTGGCTGACTTGTGAGGAATTTGCAGGTGTGTGTGTTTGTTTGGCTTACAAGGAGAATATTTCAAGTGGAGACAGAATGTTTCATTCCTGCTCCTCAGCCTTATACACACATTATATTTGTCACTCCTGTCAACAAACATTTGTGAACTAAAAATAGTGTGTTAAATATATGCCCTGTATTACAGTGCTTTGGAAGCCATTTCTGCTTACAACTTCAGTTTTGACTCTTGTCTGTCTCCCTCCTTTAGGAGACATCAGTCTCACTGTGCCAGTTGGAAAGAAAGACCTATCCTCCCCTCACCCATTCTCAGTTTACTCACCATTACTTTAATAGTTAATATTCAGAGCAACATCTTCTGAAAGTTCAAATATTTTGTAGACAGCCTTGGGAAAACTGGCTTGAATCACTTTAAAGGCCAATTCGTGAGACGTCATTTTCCACAAGAGGAAGTTACATGCACGCAAACGGGAGCCTAACCAGAAGCCTGTTGGGTTGAACAAATGTGGTCATCCTCTCCAGCACAGTCTTTCTGTTTGCTCTATGTCAGTTTTGCTGAATAGCTCAGACCCTCCTGAAATAATTGTCTCATTAGGTATACAGGATACAAGTTGTAAACTGCATTCTGTCATCTCAAGAATAAATTATCCCCAAACAGCTACTGAATAGTAAGGGAGAACATAGTCTGGCACTTCTATTTCACATGACTCTTAGAACAAACAATATCTATAAGTAATCATTGCCATTCAGGTAGTCAGGCCAAGGCCAAATCCTTTGCATTGCCTGATCTCTTCCAAAGCCTGGGCAAAAGGAATGTGATCATTATCCATCATCTTCTAACAATGCATCCAAATATTTCTATGAAAATCAGGTCAGATCTGATTATTCACAAGGTTGCCCCAGTGGTCTTTCACAGATGCATGTGAGACAGGCAGAAAGAGGGGTAAAATAGGCAAAGCAGGAAAAGAGTCTACAGAAAACAAGGCAAAATGAAGGAAAAAAGAAGAGAACTATATGAATATTAACTGAGGATTAAAAATGGCATCAATATGTAAAAATTCAAGCAAAAAAAAAAAGGAACAAGTACAGAATGCAAAGATTGTAGATTAAATAATCTCAGATTACCATTATTATAGACAGCTATCCTCTCTTCAACAGAGGCACCACGAATTTCACTTCTGAAATTGCCTAGCCACAATTTAATTGTACTTTAAGGTACACACCAACAAGGTGTCACAAGTGGAAATCGAATACACAATCATTTTCATTTTTCTTAATTAAACCAAAATTGCCTTCCATTTATATTGTTTTCTTTTCTATTCCACTTAAAGAAGACAGCCAAAACGATTTTTTGTCCTTCATTGCATCTTCCCCTCTCAAAAAGATAATTTGCGCTTGGGTAGCTCAAGTGTTTGATTAATTAGGAATCCCAGATGTAGAAACACACAAGATCCTCATTAATAGAACGGAATGAGAGTGAAGACATTTAGTGATGATTTTCCTGAAATGGACAGTGCTAGCAAGTGGTTCACAGGCTGCAACAGAAGTGCTGCATCTTTAATAAACAAGCAGCAGTGGCAATTTCAGGAGTCATACAGTGATGTATCATTTTGCTCTGAGGCACTGGTTCCACCTATTCCATTTTCTTAATCATTCTGATAAGCCATTAAGACCTTCCCCTCCATTCCTGCTTGTCAAAAAGTGTCACTGAGCTCCACTCATGCACTAAGACAGGGCATGGGAGGATCTGTGAGCAACTCTACTCTTCTCCCAGGGTGCCTGTACTGATTCTGTGACTTGTCACCTGCTCAGTGCCTATGTCACACTGGCAATGCATGCCCATTAAACTAGTCTCGAGACATTGTCTCTTGTTTACTCTCTCAAGGGAAGGTAATTTTTTTTGTTGTTTCTTTTTGATTTTACATGCTTTCTTAACACTTTTTTCTTAGGACAGGTCAATTTGGGATAATGTTAATGGGTTCTTGATTCTGGCTATGCCATTGCTAGTGAAGAGAAGGCTTCATTATTGTTTTTTAAGACATGTAAAATTAAGGCTCATTTTTAAGGCCTCCTAAAATCATACTTAGATGCTAATAGTTTCCTGATCCTGTAATTGGATTTATGATGACAAATCAAAAGGTTAGGATGAAGCTCCCCCTGCTCTTAGGGTTGTGCACATTGCAGAGCCATGCTCAGTGTCCCGACAATGCTGCCAACAAGAGCAATGTGAAACTGCAAAGATGCTTGTGTGATGCTCTTCATGACAGCCCATGTCCCAAAAGCTAATCCTGTTGTGGAATCTCTTGCCCGTGGAGCTGCTATAGGCAATGATAAGATGGATTTTCCCTTCGGCTAATACCCTTCTACCTTCTGGAGATATTTCTGATTGAGGATGGTACCTAGGAAGAATAAGAGCAGAAAGTTCAGGAAATCTTTTTGAACAAAGCAGCCACCAGAAAAACACTTGCAGAAGATCATTTCTTTCAGCAGAAGATGCATAATCTAGAAATAATGATTTGCAATGCAGACAGTGCACACAGTTATGCAGAAAAAAAGAAAATCTTACAAATGAAAGGATTGAAACTCCCATTAATACTGTGAGATTAATGAAAAACTCCAAGGAGACACTAACTCTGCCTGCAAGAGGTGGTAGACACTTAGCATGCTGAAAAGCATTTCGGTATTATTTTAAAGGATGAGCAAAAAATACTGAAAAAATAAGCAAAGGGAATTGAAGATTAACTTTGACATGTAATATTCATAGCCAGCGAAAATAGCTATTATTATTTATGTAGGAAAGATGGACAATACAGGATTCTTGTGGACATCCAGCAATGTTGTTTAATCTAATTTCAATCTTGCTCTAATCATAGTCAAATTAATCTCAAGTATTTCTAATACTCAGATCAAAAATAATGAGCAAGCAATAGAATAATATAACTCACACATACACACACCCTCCTGCATCCTAGTCTCCAAGGACTGAAAAGGTTTTGTTTTCTGGGTCAGCACTTCAGCTGTATTTGGAGCTGTCCCCGAGGACAGGGTGAACAGCTCGAGGTCTCACTGGGCCACCACAGGCCGAGCACTTCAACCTGACAGTGTCCTCTTAGGCACTTTGGGGCCAGCAGGTTGGAGGCCAGTGCTAGGGTGGCAAGGTTCAGCCAAGGAGTCTGGCTCACATGGAAGCAGAAGAAAGAAGGTATCTAGAAACTGTATCACAGGGTCACTGTGTTTTTATGTCCATGAAACTCTTTCTTTTTTTTTTTTTTTTCTCTTCTTAAAAAATTTGGAGTTGAAAATTGATTCTTGGCTAAAGACATTTGCATTATCCCTTTTTCTTTTTCCTTTTTTTCTGTAACATCAGTATTTTCACTTCGAGAATAATCTTTATCTGGTGAGGTCTAATTAAATGCAAAAGTCACTTTAGCTGAATGAATAACCAATCCTGCCAGTCAAAGGCATCTGGGAATGTTGCAGGCATTCACACCAGGAGGCATCTTCAGGAATATGAATTGCTCAGGATGATAGTGCTAATCCTGTGATCAGCAGTTCCAACCTCTGTGCAAGTTCCATGCTTCCAAAAGTCAGTATTGCCCTTCACTGTGTCTTTGAGGGAGACATGCCAGGTACGTGGTTGAGAAGCCAGAAGGTGCAAGGTGTTTTGCATCTGGGTGACTGGACATGATGCACAGTTCATCACTCAGGCAGGCAAAGAGATGTATAAGGCAAAAAACCTGGGGGCTGGATGAACTGCTGTCAGAAAGTTGAGTTGCACCTGAAATCATGTTTCCCACTCTTAGGTGGAAATATTCAATGACAAGCATGATTAGGACAGAAGAAGGAGATCAAAATGTGGTGAGACCAGAGGGCTATCAATATTAGATATGTGTCTTCTGTATGTCAAATTGAAATGCACTGACATTGCTCATAAGGAGGGGATGAATACCATTTCTGTCTCTGGGATTTTATTAAAAGCACTTTAAGACAACAATGAAAATTACTGAACATCAGAAATTAGGACTGGCAAAGGCCCAGTTTGTGGATAAAGGCCCTCCCTGGTGCGCCCATGCTGGCCCTGTGGTGAGCTGCTGAGAGCGAAGCCCTTCTGAAAATCAAGTCACTTTGTTGGGTGCTTGAAATAAAGTTTTCCTTTCAAATCTTCATTATACACCTAAGTTTCTGCTAGATGAGAATATGGCTAAACATCCTTCCCATGTAAGGACTCTTTGCCAACATGTGAGAAGGGTCTAGCTACATGACTAGAAGTAAAATGACTACTCCATCTGAAACCATTTGTTGCTAAAGTTATATATCCTGAAATGGTAAAAAATCTTATGTAAGAATGAATAAGGAATAAGGTTTTATAAAACCTATAGGAAAATTCTAACAGAAAATACATGGATTTTTATAGTAAAAATCATAGATAGCATTTTATGCCACATGAAAAACATTTATGTTAAAGCCTGAGAAAATGAGGACGTAGTAACCTTTCAGTGCCCTTTTGTCATATGTGTTACAAAATTAAATCAAACACTGACTACGTACAACAAACTAAAACAGGCTTATAGCAGATGCAGGGCTAGGAAAACTCTCTCAAATTAGTGACATTTTGACTGTAAAAAGATAACAGTGAAAGGCTATGATTAAGTTAGAATGTCTTTCGGAAAATCACTATGGTAAAGGAAGCACTACAAATATAGCATAAGGAATTTCTTATGAAAATACAGCTTTAGGCATCAATATCAATTATATTCTTTATGAAACAACAAGTGAAATAGCATTCTCCAGTAGAGGGGACTTGGTGAAACTCTTAAGTGTTGTCTGAAAGGTTGCAAATGTAGTACCGATCTTCAGAGAAGGAGGAAAAACATGATTCGGAGCAACAGCAGGCCTTTTAATGTGATTCTGCAAAATTTTAGAACAGATTATGGAGGAATGAATAAGTAAGAGTAGTTAGGTAATACAAAGTTGACTGATTTGCAGCACAGTTTTGTTAAAGATAAGTCAGACTAATCTTTTTTTTCTTTTAATATAAAATCAGTGATTTACTACACAGAGGTAGTCTAGATAGGTTTAAGTTAAGCGTTTCTTACAACACTTTATAGGAAATTAGCATTTAAGCTGAAGATATCAGGGATTAATATGAAGTGGATAGAGAGCCGTTTCAGGAAAAAAAAAATTGCCCTAAATCATATTTTAGAAAGAATTATTAGGATGCCAGAGGTTACTGCCTCAATGGTGAGTACTGGAACCAATGCTCATCATATATTAGTGGCCAAGGAGGCAGAATCAAATTACAATGAAACTTACAAGTGGCGCAAAGTTGAGAAAATGAACAGCAAGAAAGTAGAGAGTCACCATAAGAAAACTTTTTTGCATGAGACACTGAAATGCTTTGGAATATAGTGTTCTGTTCTCACCTATGTCCAAGAGAAACAAAACAAAATTAAACTAAATTGGAATAAGGACATAGAAGGCTTTGGAAAATGGAGTGTCCATTTTATAAGGAAAAATGAAAAGATTATGGTTTATTTAACTTAGGCAAATGAAAATCTGGAGAGGATTGACAGTTCCTTATATTCCAAGGAAATTGTTAAAAAGGGAGAATTGTTTAGGTGAATTAAAATTGCTGGCCTAAGATCAAATGCTATAAAACAATCATGAGTATTTATTAGCCTAGAAATTTAGAAGATGACTTTTAAACATCCCAAGAATTAAATTCAGGAAGAGTTTTCCAAAAAAGGTTGAGATTCAGAGTCTGAACTTATTTTAAGATGGAACCTGGTAAATGAATGGAACTGCTGTTTGGCAACCTAAAATGCCTCATTGGAAAATGAAGCCTGTGACATAAGTTAGTCTTTGGTACTTGGTATTTTGGTATCTTTGCAAAACTACAAAGGAGGGGTTGCTGTTTGTACCATATTTGCACTGTCTGCACATGACATACATGCTATTTGGTGTATCTTATTTAGATTTATCTACGGGGATCATTCTTAGTAAGGAAAAGGAAAGGAAAATATTGCTATCCTTGACAAATATAATTCAACTCCTGAGGTAGAATGAATAGAAAGGAGATTATTTCATGTTTTCATGAAACTCCGAGTGTTGAACAACCTAAGAGAACGTAAATGGAAGATAGTAGTGGTTCTATTGTCATTATATTCTTAGGTGATTGATTGGTAAATATTATTCCAATCTTCAACAGTAAAAGAGCTATCAGATTTGGGGTCACAGTGGTAGTCTGGGGAAATTGAGATATTGCTATTTCTTTTGTCTACTCTGCAACACAAGGTAGTAGACCACTTCGTAGCATAACTTAAGAGTTTTATTAATGTTTTCCTTCCAGAGACACTAATAAGGTTTTTGAATTCTTCCATTTTTCCAATGGCCCAGCATAATGGACTTCTTTGTTCATTTAATACAGACTTGAAGTTTGTTTTAAGATGCTGGAATGCATTCTTATACTTTAGGATATAGCTCGGTGTAGATTAGAAATTTTAAAAATCAACATCTGTTGCCTAGTTTCCCCAACTGGACGAAACAGAACTGAGTGAGCCATGTGGGTCTTCATTATTATTTGTTTCTTTGTCCCACACTTCTGCAACTGGGTTCAGTCAGTATTAAAGGGAATATGTAGGTAGGTTGCTTGCCATTCCAGAAATGATTTGTGTTCCCATAATACCTCTTCATTTCATATAACCATGTTTAAGATCCATTTGACAATTATGACTTCTAAAACATTACAGAATGAGTAAGACATTACAGAATGGGTAGTGTTGGAAGGGACTAGAGTGAGTCATCTGTTCCAACCTCCCTGCTCAAGCAGGGTCATTCTAGAGCACATTGCACAGAATTGCACTCAGATGGTTCTTTAATATCTCCAGTGAGGAGACTCCATAACCTCTCTGGTCAATCAATTCCCAAGCATGGTCACCTGCACAGTAAAGAAGTTCTTCCTCATATTCATGTGGAACTTTCTGTGTATCAGTTTCTGCCCATTTCCTCTTATCCTATTGCTTGGTACCACCAAGCAGAGCCTGGCTCCATCCCCCTGACACCCTCCTATCAGATACTTAGATACATTAATAAGGTTCCCTTCTCAGTTGTTTCTTCTCAAGGCTGAACAGACCCAATTCCCTCAGCCTGTCCTTGTAAAAGAGGTATTCCAGTTCCTTAATCATCAAACTAGTGACAGGACCCATGGCCTGAAGTTGTGTCAGGGGTGGGGGGGTTTAGGTTGGATATTAGAAAAAGGTTCTTCTCCCAGAGGGTATTTGGGCACTGGAACAGGCTCCCCAGTGAACTGGTCACAGCACCAAACGTGACAGAGTTCAAGAAGTGTTTGGATGATACTCTCAAGCACATGGTGTGACTCTTGGGGATGTTCCTGTGCAGGGTTAAGGGTTGGACTTGATGACCCTTGTGGATCCCTTCCAGCTCACATATTCTGCAATTCTGTGATCTTTGTGGCCCTTTGCTGGACCTGCTCCAGGAGCTCCACGTCTCTCCAGTACCAAGGAGCCCAGGACTGGACACAGCACTGCAGATGTGGCCTTACTAGGGCTGATTAGAGGGGCAGGATCACCTCCCTCAACCTGTTAGCATCCCAGTTTACTGCTGGCCTGCTTGGCCACACTGCTGGTTCATGGACAGCTTGTTGTCCACCCCCAGGTCCTTCTCCACAGAGCTACTTTCCAGGACCCCAGGTCCTTCTCTGCAGAGCTACTGGTTGGCCCCCAGATTGTATTATTGAGTGGGTTATTCTTCCCCAGATGCAGGACCCTGCATTTGTCTTTGTTGAACTTCAGACAGTTCTCTGCCCATCTCTCCAATTTGTTGAGATTCCTCTGAAGGGCTGTACAGCACTCTGGGGTATTGGCCACTCCTCACAGCTTTGTGTCATCAGCGAACTTGCTGAGGGGGCATCTGGCCCTTCATCCAAGTCATTCATAACTAAGTTAAATTATACTGGGCCCAGTATTGAGCTTTGCTGGACACCACTAGTGAGAGGATTCCAACTAGACCCTGTACCACTGATTGCAATTGAAACAAAGGAAAACGTAATAGTATTAGTAATAGTAATAGTTGGAATTATACTATTACTACTAATAATTGTAATTAATTGTAACCCAAGAAAGATAAATTATATGCATTATAGCTGTCCACCACTCCCCATGCTTGATGCCCAGCCTGTTCCCAAGCCGTGATTGGCCCCCTTCCAGATAACTCCCCCAGTTTACATACTGGGCATGATATTCTACAATATGGAATATTCCTTTGATCAGTTTGGGTCAGCTGTCCCAGCCATGCTCTCTCCCAGCTTCTGGTGCAGCTCCTCACATGAATCTGAAAAGTCCTTAACTCAGGGTAAGCATTATTTAGCAGCAACCAAAACATCAGTGTGTTACTGACATTATCTTCATATTGAAGCCAAAACACAGCGCTGTACCAGAACCTACATAAAAATGAACTCTATCCCAGCTGGAACCAGGACAGCTTGCCACACTAAGCACCTTCCACTCTTTATTTGTGGATAGAATCCAGTTGTTCCTTGTCCCCAAACCTGCAATCATGAATGCTCTTAGCATGAAGCCCACAGCCATATGCCAGATGGGTGCAGTGAGATGGTACCAGTTAGGCTAGCTGAATGCCAAGTAGCTTCACAGCTTTAATTACTACTGTAGGCTATATCCATGTAGATACTTGCTGATATGATCAGCGAGAGAAAAAATATTAGAAAGGTTAACAAAACTGGTCACAATGCTCATGGCATTATTATCGAGGTGGACAATTGAGAGGACAGATGTCTCAGCCCTACTTATCTCAGAAATTGCTAATGTGTGTTGGCAGTATTTCAGGACCAACCAGCTGGACAAAATTCAGTATCTTTGCCCTCCTGTAATATTTTATACTTCTAAATATTTATTCCAGTAAATGAAAGCTTGGGTTTTACAAATCCCCTTTCTGTAGAATAGGTCATCTTCTAACCACAGCAGGACGTGAACTTCTGTTTCTCCAAGAGTCCATGCAGATTTTTGCTGGAGAATTCAGCAGCATAGAGTTTTTTTGCACCTTACATTCCTTTTATCAGCAGGAGGTTATATGCTCTGCCAATCCTATATTCATGTAAATCCAAAAGCCTAAAGGGGGAGATTTACAGAGAACTCTGTGAAGGCAACTTTGCAATATTTGCCTGGTTCTATATCTTATTAGCTTCTGCAGGAAATGGGCCAATCTAGCTCATAGTTACTGCAGTATTAAACTAAATAATGGTCTTAATAACACAGTAAAATATATTCAGAGCCCTATGGTGCAAAATATATTAGATTATTTCAAAGACAGGACAATCCGGGTCTCTGGAGAAAACCAAATGTAATTAAAATTATTTCTACTCCAAAAATTCACTTCTCATTACAAATGTTGCCATGGAGTATTCCCAATGTAATTTTTATTCAGAGTTCCAGAAAGAGGTATTAGCCTTCCTGAAAACTGTGTTATCTTGAATAAAATAGTGTATGCCTTGAGTGAAAGACAAACGGAAATTAGATGCCAGATTGTGTCAGATGAATTTTGGTCTTCATGTTTATATGGTCTCCGTAGGAAAAAGTAGTATTTGCTGAGGTTGAGACGGAAGACAATGTCATGTGACTTTGAAGCGCAATTATATGATACTAAAGGAAGTTATTAAGCATTTGGGGAAAACACTGTGTTGAACACAAAGGAATATAGACATAAAAAGTGATGTCCACTAAATAAAATCCTCAGATTACTTACCTAACTGAGAATAATTTATTATGTGGAATCAGAGCCAGTAGCAACAAGTCATTTTATCTGACTTATCTTTAATTCATTTAAATTTTATTTTCCTAATTTAAATGTTCAGAGAAAATGGGAATTGATTATATAGATTCATAGGAACCATGAATATAAAACAAATGCTTTTCACGGACTTATAACAAAGGAGAGAGTTTGCTGAGGAAGAAATGTGCTTATACCTTTTACTTGAAAAGGATATGAAGACAGAAGTAGGTAGAAGCACCACTTGAAAATATAGCTTTACAAACTCTTAGTTTTGCTCCTCAGCAAATAATACATTGGAAATTCTTCCTCTGGGTCACAGGAAGAAAATGATGATCTCTCTAAAAAGGGACTAGAAAAGGAGATGTTGATACAGTAGGGAAGAGTACAAGGTAATAACCGCAAATCAGTTGATACAACTATAATTGAAATAGTTAAAAATACATTTCCTGTGGGAACTCTGAATAAACTTGAGATAGACAGATGGCTGTCTCTAAAAAACAAAACAAAAAAAGCCAATTCTGTTATTTCTAAATAAGGCAAACAGGCTTAGATTTTTGATGCATAGCTGAAAAAGTGAATTATATCCAAACATATTAAAAATACCATATATTGATGCAGAGTGATGTCATAAAGCTCCTCAATGACAACTCAGTGAGGGACTGGCAACAATCCAGCAGTATATGTAAATACAGGCATTAGCAAAAAGAGTTGGCAGAGGTCAAACAAGAGTTTTCTATCTTCCTGTTCCCCAGCCCATCTTGTCTAGTCAACCACATCTCCTCTAAAATTCTGCATTTCTTGACCTTTTTAATTTCTCTCCTGAGTAACGAGTAAGCGTTGTCTGCACCCACCTGTATAACTGTTGAATGAAATTCCCCTTTCCACTTCTCCCTCATTATCCAGGGAGCAAAAACAAAAAGACCCTCCATCACCCCTAGTGGCAAATAACTCCCTCAGATACTGCAGCCCAGTAAGCACTTTGTGGTTCTACACTCCCAGTATTCCCACCCTCTCCTCCTTTCTGGAGGAAGATTGTGAATGTGAAAGAATAGCAAGTGAGAGCCCTTCTGTGATTAGGGTAAGCTGCCTTCTCTTACAAGCAGCATCCTTCAGATGAAAGGATGGAAGTAAATGTTTTCTAGGCTCATCCAGCTTCTTGTAGAGAGCCAAGTATCCTCTTGCAGGAGGATCAAAGCCTACATTAGTTCATATTTACTGTAGCCTTCTACTAGCTGCCCTGAGACATATAAATCATATAATCTACAAAGAGAGGATAGCCCAGCAGCCCCAGTTCTATGTGGTAGAAAACACTCATCTAGTAAAAAAATATGTAGGTGGTTTTACCCTGCTGTGGAGGGCATTGATCAGGCACCCCTGGGCAGGGAGCAAAGGACTGCCCTGTCTCTGTGTGCTTATTGTTAGACTCCTCCTCTCATGTAATTGCTGTGACCATGTTACATCAGTACTTCTATGCATCAAGAAGAAGCACTGTAAAACCTGGATTTACTTTTAGTCAAGGTGCCCAATGATTCAGCAAAAAGAACATCAGTGCAAATTTTAAATCCATATGACCTATTTCTTTGAAGTCTGAGAAATCCCTGAATTCACGAACATTTGAAAAATAGATGCTTATAATAGATAACATTAATCTTTTATCAAAGAAAAATACCCATTCTGTTTATGCATTAAACTGAAATGCAGGAAAAAGGCTTCAAGCCCTTTTGTTCATGATAAATGGGATACGACACTGGTGCTGTTAGAGAACGTGCTGCTTCATCCATTGCTGCTTTATGGCAAGTGGTGGTCACAGGTGAGCTTGCAAATGTAGCAGGTGAAACACTGAAAGATCTGCTTGTAGAAAAACATCTAAACCTTGCTTCAGAGAGATTATACTCCTTGCAAAAGACCTGACATCAAAGAATATTGTCCTTGCCATTCAGACCAAGCTGATGCACAGCTCATGCCAGGAAAAGGTATAGGAACTGGAAAATGTGTATATTACAATTTAAACTGTATTAAATTATTATTATTACTACTGCTATTGACACTTCCTTTCTGTGTAAAATATTAATTTTTTAGTAGTCTTTCTTTTTCTGCAATATTAAATCTAGGTCAAATCTATTAACATTTCTAATGTCAAACCATAAATTCCTGAATTTACTAAAAAGGTATGTTTCCTCTTTGTTCACAGACAAGATTTTAAACTTAACTAATTGCACAGCTTTTTAGGGCAATTATTTGAATGCTTCTCAGAAATGGTGTCCAAGTTTTTCATTAATTTGCCCAAAATCCAGAATTGCTTGGATGCTAATTAATTTTATTTTTTACTCTATTTTATTCCTTTACTTTACTCATAAAGAATACAGAAGAACAAGCAGTAGAGGCACCAATCACCTTATCTTACACCAACTCAGCAGGACACAAGCTGAACTTTGCCAGATGACACTTTGGATGGAGAGAGTCACCTTTTCTCAGGAATGTAATTTCCCAGCAGGAAAAGAATCTGATTTTGACAATACAAACAAATAGTTTCCAGGTATCAAAGTTTAGAACTGCCAGAAAAATGGCAGGAATACTGTTTTACATAGGCTTATTTCTTGCATTTTGTTAAAGAAACTTTGCCCTTATAGCTGCTTGAGGTGCAGACCAGCACCACTTCAAGAGAGAATTTCAAGCCTGCCTTGGGCAGACCCCGCAGAAACCCACAGAAACATTGAATTCCTGGATCATAAGTAGCACAACACCTACTGTATTTAATTTTGTGCTACTGCAGCTCTGATTCCTGATGCCTCAGACTATGAAGTCAGAGCTCTGCTTACTTAAGCCCTTTGGGATAACAGTAAGGCCACTATATTTGAGGCAAGAACACTTAATAAAACCAAGAGACAGGATATTGCTCATGAAAGACTTATGTACATAAAAATAGAGAAACTACCCCTCAAGCCATAGATGCAAACAGCATACAGATTATTTTCTTCTGTGAACAACAGAGGGATTCAAATGAGCAGAAATATAAAATGCCTAATGGTCAGTGAGATATCTTGAATTTACAGGTACAAATTCAGATCTTCACTGACATAAAAGCCCATCAGAAACTGAACACAGGATAGATCTTTCACCCATCTTTATTTTCACTGGGTGTCTAGACAATTACAGGTAATTGTTGACAGTACTGGCATTGTTAGTGTAATTATTCGAAAGAGAGTCTCTATCACATCTGATTCCACAGAGGTTAAGTAGCTTTCTGGCAACAAGATGGCCTAACAATGCTAAACACCTTAATTTGAGATTGTAAATGGATTTGCCCCAAATGCAGTTATGCAGTGTAAGTTACTCACTATCTTTTTATTCCATTAAATTGCCACACAAACTATGTACAGTTGGCTCATGATAAACCTCGACTCATTTTCAGAAGAAAAACCTGACAGTGGAGCATGTATTGGATGGCCTAGTTTGAATTAATATGAAATATTTAATTACTCACAGAGTTCTTAAGAAGACAGCAGTGACCAGTATATCACCCTTCCACCTTAACTTGGAAGCTTCAAAGCACAACTGACATGATGGGCCCATGACCTGATGCACCACTTCAAACTGCTGTTCTGCTCCTGGTAGGAAATGACCAGAAGTAGCATGATTGTCCCAAGTTGTACCTGCAGCTGTAGCTCACTTTTCTTTCCGCCGATTCCAGCCAGGAAGAAAATCTCAGATAATCAACCAACATCTGACCAAGGATTACAATTCACTGTCTCGGGATTTGAACTTCCTCTTAAAGAAGAAAATCATGATGCAGGGGCACAACTGGAAGCTTACCTTTAGGCCATCCAGAGAACTTGAAAATATCAGTGGAATTTTGAGAGAAATTAACTGCAGGAAAGCAGGAAAGTCTTCACTAGAGACTTTCTATAAAAGCCTTTAATGGCATAACAGTAAAGGCATGTTAGAATGGGGTTTGCCAAACATTTTTGAAAGACCTATTCAGCCCTCAGTCAGTGAAAGATTCCTTCCGACACAGGGTGAACTCACCACGGGGCAGAAGGGTCACCGCAAAGCAGTATTGATAGCTCTTTTGGAGGCCTTATTAAAGGCAAAGCCTTGTGCAAGGAAAGGGTACAGCTAATTTTGTGGAAGATACTATGTATTTCCTTGATGGTGAGATTTGTAGTACTTCTCTCACACCATATTGCTGTGTCATGCTTTGTCTTTCAGTGTCATCAGATGAGACAAGACACTTGTAAAACAAGTACACTGGGAAGCATCACCCATGTTGTAGCAGGAATCTGGCATCTATATTCTGCAGCTAATAAGTATTTAGCTCTGAAAGCTTTTCACCTCGGAATAGGCCGAGGTGAAATACTGAATAAAGGACTTAAACTTATATCACAAAGACTTAAGAATTCACTTGGAGTACAAAATGCAGCAGTTACAGAGAAGTTCAGAGCACAAAGGAAAAATGAAGCAGTCTTATAAGAGAAACTGAAGGAGGCAGATGGCAATTAGGTGTCAGTAAGTTCTCATTAAAAGTGGAAGGTTTCCAGATTCAATTAAAAGAAAACTCTTTGAAAAGATCTTTTGGAGCAGTTGAGAGGAAAAAGAAACATTAAACCCCTTATAGGGCTGTTTTGTATTACAAAATCTTTTCACTCTTATTTGGGAAAAGGGTGAAAAAGTCACATGTGAAATCTGTAGTTCTGTCACATAACTCAGATTTCTGCTGCTATAGGCTTGCAAAACAGATATGTTCAAACTAGAAAAAAAGGTAATAAAATGGAAAAATAAAAGCATAACTAAAAGGTTGTGCTTTCATTTCTTCCTGTGTGTTAAAAATAATGAAGTTCATTACAATCTGCTTTCTTAAAAATAACTTGCAGTAGCAGTCTTAAGAGAAAACACAGATTTCTCACCTGTAAGACACCCGTAAGACACAAAGTTAAAGGTCACTTTTGCCTGTTATCTTGCACGAATAGTGCAGTGAAAGCCATTAGGCTTAGACATGGTTGCTTACTGCCCTCAGAAGTCACACCAGTAACTCCAGCTCAGGCTACAATTCCCTCAAATGCATGAGTTGAACCAAGAGCATCCTGTGACTGCAGTTTGTTCCTGGTCTGCATACCTGTGCTCAGAGCGTATTCACCAGGACTGAGCATGGGTCAGAACTGTGCCCCTGTGCACTGCCACGTCCAGCAGGTCTTGCTGGTGCACGACCTCATGGAATGTGCTGCTCCACACCAAACACACTCAGCTCCTCTGCAGTGTGCTCTGGGTGGAGTGCAGGCTGACAAGGCTGAAGGCGCCCCAGCACCTTCCACATAAGATTGAGGAAGACAGGGCTGAGCTGTTCCCAGCTCTCTGTTATTCCCGGCAGGCATTTCCGTGCAGCTGGGACATCAAAGGGTAAGTACAAAACTGCTAGGTGTGGCCTCCACCCCAGGGCCCTAGAGGACAGTCACACAGCTCCTGCTGCTCAGTAGGAAGACAATTGTGATGGAAAAGTCCACCACAATGACTGTCAGAGATGTCACTAAAAGAATCTCAAAGGGCACCAGACACTTGTGTTTAGACAGCTGAACTGATGCTGGAACATTTACACATAGAGTCACAAACATCACTTGCATTTCTGGGCTTAATGCATGCTCCAGAGCTTCTCCATGGCAAGGTGTCAGAGCAGGGCACTCAGAGATGCCTTCACCCAGTTTGGTACAGCTGCATAATGCCTGCAAGGGCACTTAAATAATGTACTCAGCCTGCAATGCTGCTTGGCACTGCTGTCTTCCATAATTTCCCCTCTTCTTTTCCCCAAGGCTTCTCAGTAGCTCATGCAAAGCCACTTGCCAAGAGGAGCACAAAATAACTTACAACTTATTTTGTGCTTATCTTTGGAGTGGCAAAATAACAACTTTACAATGGGTTTTGCGGTTATCATAAAATGCTGGGTTAACAAAGAAAAACATCAGGGGATTGTGGAAATGGAAGAATGTCATGTTCTCTCACTAACAACACTGAAGGAACATCCTCCCTCTGTCCCCAAACAGACCATGTTCACCTCCACGTAACTCTGGGGGCAGACAGAGAGACAGCAGGCTTCTTTGGCCACAGGGAAGCTTGAAAAGGGGCCAGAGAGCTGGAGTCACAGCTCAGAAGAGCCTCAGAGAGCTGGGCTTTTTGCTTCTGCTAGGTGACAATGGGAAAGGTGCACTTCTTCCTCCAGAAACCAACACCTCACATCCCAGTTCCTGCTTGGGCAGCAGCAGTGCCTAAGCTGTGCATACAGCTAAGCGCTCTTCCCCAAACTGGTCTTTTCTCCTAATAGAACAGGAAAATAAGTATCATAGGGCATTATTTTGGTTATTTACCTCCCCCCAGGAGTCTGTGACCTACCCTTAGCACTGACAGCAAGACCTACATACAGCCAATTCAGCCAGAGTGATTTCTGTTATTCTGAGCTGTGGGTCAACTGAACCATGCTAGATAATACATTTGGATCCTCATCCTGCTTCTATCCCAACCTATTCTAAAACAACTCCATTCACTTTCCTGAGATGATGCTTTGTGGGTTCGAGAAAGCAGGAATTGAGGACTTGGCACTCCCAAAGCTCATCTTCATTTGCAACCAATAGTTTAACTTAATGCACCCAAATGACTTCACTTGTGCTTAGCTTAGCTTTAGGGAGCACTGGCATTCAGGAAACACCACTCCAGCTACTGGAGTGATTTGATTAGCAGTGCTGAGTGATTAGATTAGCAGAGTGGCTGGACAGACCTTTAATTACTTGTTGTCATTCCAGCTGATGTATCCCCACTGCACCAGCAGCTTGAGCTACGCATATGCATAGACAAAACCTGTGGATGCCTACACTCTGTGGTTTGTTTGTAATTCACAACCTTGCCTCGATCAGTGCTTCTAGTCCTCAGCTTACATGGTAGAAGTCTATACTAGCTGCAGGCTTCACTGTTAGCCTGTACTGCAGATCATTGTAAGGTGCTGAAAATGTCAGTGAAAAAAACTATTCATTCTTTGTCATCATTCCAGCAGAGACAATTTCAGATTCTCTGAATAATTCTGTTTCTGGAGTGATATTTCTTGGCATGCAATGGTGCCTCACTGCAGAAATACTATAGTTTTGTGATGCTGCTGCAAATAGCAGTATTTTCACTGTGCCTTAAGCTCTCCTGTGTTCTAATCATGGCAAAAAATCTTCCTAGGAAATAACCCCAGCTTTAAGGCTGGGACTCCAGAGAAGTATGTGCCCATTTGCTATTTGTGACCATTTCTGTTCAAGGACAAATGAAAATAAAGTGAGTAGTCAGTGACAGTAAGATTTCTCTCTGTGAACCTAGTCCCCTGAGTTACACGTTTAAGCTCATTGGTCACCTGAGCTACTGCTGCCACCAGGAGAGAGGAAGACAAGCAGCTTCAACAAATGCTGCTTTTCCTCACTTTGTTGACTTCTAGGAAAGGCAGTTTATTGAATGCTTGATGCATTGATAAATAATGTTCAGAATTCTACCCTTCCTGCTCCCTGCCAAGAGGAAGCAGACCTATGCTACTGCCCCTCTGCCATGCAATAGTAGATGTTATGCTTGCCCATATGGAACAGTGCTCTGAGTTCTTGTATTTGGAATATATGGGGAATTCTCTTTCTTTTAAAAAGCAAAACAAAATAGTCTTTTCAGAAATAACTGGAAGACCTTTAGGAATGTGGAATAGGTGTTCTTTCCAGGGTGCCAGGGACATTTTAATGTTCTGTTGGATCATTATGAATTCCCTTGTCCCTCTGGGTAGTAAAAGCATGTAGAGTACAAAATCAAAATGTAAAGTAATGCTGCACAAATGATCTCAAAAAATAACACTGTTAAGGAAAAGCTGCATAAGAAAGGGGTGAGTAAAAGATTGAGCTGTGATGCTTTGCATTGCTCCTGGCAGTTGATTTTTACACAGTAAAAGTGTAACATCCTTAAGAAGTGGACCTACACCTCCTCTGCAGTGGGAATTTCACTCTATGAGGTGTGAGGCAATGAAAAATCAGGGTCATAATATCCCACTGAGCTTCTGAGTCATCTTATTGCACTGAAGTAAAAGCACTTTAGAAAATACAAGCCATCTGTGATGTTAAATGCAATTATCTGATTTGCCTTAATAAATGCTCACAAATCACTGCCAACCACTTCAAATTTTCAACACTGTTCTAAGTCATTTATAAGCAGGTAAAGGTCATCCTGCTAAGACATTTTCAACTCTGATCATTATCAAGTTACTATTTTCTGCAGTAACACAACTGCTTCCATCCAAGTCCAGCACATAAAAGAACTTTAAAGGAGACATGAATTTTTTTTTTTAGCTCTGTGCTGGTTTCAGCCTAAACCATGACAGCTCTGACATTCAGAGAATCACACTAGGTATGTTATTACATCGAAGCTGACACAGTATTGATTATTACTTATAGCTTCTTCCTACTGGCATCAAGGTGGCAAATATCACTGTTGTTAAAGGTCAGATCCCAAGATCTGTTTTTCAGATTCTTCATGGCTACATCAGGAATTATCCAGATATGTCCCTCTTCCATTTGCCCAATAATTTTGCCCAAGTGTGGAAGGGATACTGTGATTTTACAAATTATATGTTCTGGTTGTAAGTGCACTATGCTCAGGATGCTCAGGATGTGGTAGCCTTATTTGGCACACACAGACCATGCTCTAGGCAAGCTCTGTACAGATGCACACATCCCACACTGCACAGGTTCACCTCTTTCTTGCGAGAGAGACCCAGATGAGCTACGATAATGCTACCTAAAACTATGTTTCTCAGAAGTTATTTACACCTGAAACAAAAGCTACAAATTTTAAAGCTACGAATTTTAAATCTATTTTGCATGAGTGTAAAAGTTTGCAGCTGCCCATCAGAAAGAGCTGTGTGTTACCTAAATCTGAGCACACTGAGGCTTCACAATACACACACTAGTCAACGCCTAATGTGTAGCAGGAGTGGTTTGAATGCTCAACCAGTAAAACGCAGTATAGAATTACCAAAATAAAGACCTTACATAAGCAGAATTGACTTAATTCCACAGCAGACCTGGTCCAGGATCCTTAAAACAACAGAGAAGAAAATTGTTATAATCAGGAGGAGACACTTTCCAAACATGCAGAGATGGTGTTAGGAATGCCAAACCCCACTTGGGGATGTGTCTGGTGACAGACATGAGGAGCAACAAGAAGAGCTCTACATCTACACTAACAGTAAGAATGGGAAAAAATATCAGCCCACTGCTGAAAGGAGAACGAGCCCTAGTGACAAACGACATAGAAAAGGCACGGTAGTCAGTGCCTGCTTTACTTCCTCTTTCCTGGTAAGCTCAACCTTCAGGAATCCTAGGCCCCTGAGAGGAGTGAGAAAGTCTGGAGCAAGGAAGACAAACCCTTGGCTAGATGAAGATTAGGTTAGGGAACATTTAAACAAACTGGATATATGTAAAACCACAGAACCTGATGGGTTGCACCCAACAATGCTGAGGGAGTTGGCCAATGCCACTGCAAGATGACTCTCAATTATCTTTGAAAGCTCGTGACAGTTTGGGAAGATTCCTGATGACCATAACATAGCAAATGTAACTCCTTCCTTCAAGACAGGCAAGGAAAATCTGGAGAACTGCAATGGTCAGTTGGCCTCCCCTTGATTCCTGTGAAGGTGATGGAAGTAATCATGGTAATCATGGAAAGTAATCATGGAAACCATTTCCCATATTTAGGATAGGAATACCACTGGAGTGGAATCCATGGTCAAAAATGAATTTACACAGGGGAAATAAAGCCTGACTAGCAAAACACCCTCCTATGATGAAATGACTGGCTTTTAACTCTGTGTCCGATAACACTGTCTTAGAAAACTGATAAACTACAGACTAGATACGTAGTTGGTGAGGTGGATTAAAACTGGCTGATATGCTGGGCTCTTAGGGTTGTGAGCAGCAGCACAAAATCCATTTGGAAGCCAGACATTAGTGGTTCACTCCAGGGGTTGATACTGGGGCAAATAATCTTCTGTCATCTTCATTAATGGACTGGGAGGATGGAACAGTGTGCACCTTCTCCAAGTGGGTTGATAATCAAAAACTGGGAGGAGTGGCTGATATAATGGATGGTTGTGCTGATATTTAGAGAAACTTGGACATGCTGAAGTGTGTCCATCTAAGGGCCATGAAGATGATTAAGGTATTGGAGTATCTCTTATTCAAGGAGAGGCTGAGAGAGATGGGCCTGTTCAGCTTATAGAAGAAAAGGCTTTGAAAGCATCTCAGCAATGTGTATACATACCTTACAGTGAGGGGAAGATGGAGACAGAAAAGAAACAAGGCAATGGCCACAAACTGAAATACAGAAAATTCCATTTAGATAAAAAAAGAAACTGAGGAGTGAAACTGGAGCAAGTTTCCCAGAAAGACCGTGGAGTTACCACCCTTGGCAATATTCAAACCTGAACAGACATGACCCTGAGTAACCTGATCTAGTTGCAGGGGTTAGACCGGCAACCCACTCTGAGCAGGGTGTTAGACCAGATGATCCCTAGAGCTGCCTTCCAGCCCCACTGGCTCTGTAATTCAGTGCTTGCAGGTTACCGAGAGCACTGAATTGTTCCAGCCTGTACCAAGGCAGTTCAGCAAACAGCAGCAGGAGTCAGGACTGTTTAAACAACTTATTCAACTATTTGCCAGCTGGTAATGTGGACCTGCTATATTAGACTGTTTCTCTGGTTCTATTTACATACACATCCTCTATTAGGTATGGTTCTTTCCTTTTTTGTGAGGAGTGGTTATGCTCAGTGATTCACACCCTGCAATCATGAGCAGGGAGGGCACTCAGTGTGTTCACTTTCTCTGCAGAAAAGGGACCCAAGCATTTTTCAGGAAACCACAAATCTCATTCACTGCTTTCAGATCTCCAGTACAAACTAACTCATCTGAGGCTACTGCTGAAACAGCCAGATTCTGCATCAGTGACACTATCCTCACTTGCTGGTTCCCACCTCATACTGCCCAATTCCTCATGTTACCACACTGTTCAGGCAGTCACCATTGAATGAGAGCCGGTAACCAATGGATGTAACACTCAACAGGCTTCATGGCAGGTTACGTTTCAGTGGAAAGGAAGGCTGTTTGAGGTTAATGATAGCAGTAGTCAGCAGGAAGGTAATCCACTGCTTTACCTAGTAGTACTGGCCCAGGGTAGCTAAAAGTCTTCAAAAGATCATAGGATGATTTAAGGTGGAAGGGACCTCAGGAAGCCTGTGGCCCAACCTCCTGCTCCAAGCAGGGTGAGGTGCAAGATCAGAGCACGTTGCTTAGGGCTGCATCCAGTGGGAGCTTGGAAATCACCAAGGATTGTGGCTGCAAAACTTCTCTGAGCACCAACCTGCTTGGATCCATGACTATCCACTGGGTGAAAATGGTTTTCCTTATACACAGCCTGAAGTTCTCTTTTTCAGTCTATGCCTGGTTTCTCCCAATGTCCCTCCATACAGAACTGGAAAAGCCTGACTCAAAAAGCTGTCATCCAAGGCAGCCACAGCTGTGGTCTCTGCCTGCAGCCCCACTGCTGATTTGGGACTTTACTGCTGGAAAAGTTGTCACAAACTTGCTTTGGGAGGAAAATGTGTGGCATGTTTCCACATTTGCTTAAAAATTCTCTATAGTTTACCACAAAGCAATGCATGAAATAACCCATAAAATCAAAGATGGCAAAAGTCAATACCGTTCTCTGTGCATAAGACATAAGTGTTACTGGACAGTGGAACTAACCTCACATTTATAACAGGAGTGACATTTGTATATACTGCTGTCTGCCTCTGACATGTATGGAACCTGGTTTTCTATCATATGAAATAAAATATAATAAATTCTATAAATCTTCTGGGTATTTTAACACTCAAATTCCATTTGTTCCTTGAAATTAAGAGCAGAGGATAAGGCTATTAAAGAATGTATTTTTTTTCTTTAAAAATAAATCAAATACTGAAAAAAAAATTAAACACCAGATATTGCCACAGTAATGATAAAATACATCTTGCATACATCCTGTGATTATTTCTGAGTCTCTTCCACACCTCCAAATTCACTTTCTGTAGTATTATAAATTATCATGCAATATATTTTTGACAATAGGGAAATGTAAATATGTGACAGAAGCAATACTTGAAGTATATTTCAGCAATATGATAGACAAAAAATATTAATTATGTAATTAGACTACTGCACTATTTAAACCTCAATTTCAGTGCCTTAGTGGTACTTTAAAAACATATTACATATATTTTAAACATGTTTTTCTATTTTTGAGCAGACTACAGCCTGCCTGCCTGCCTGATAGCTCATCTGAATCATTCTCAGACCCCAGAAAACTGCTTGTAAATACTAGTGTTTACACTTTAACACATACCATACCTAAGTGCATTCTGTGGTGGTAAGGCTGGATCACACTAGAACAAGATTCTGTTTCCATGGATCAGAGCATGGGACTTTTGCCGAAACTGTTCCTTTTCTCTGTACATGCTGAGTTGAAGTGCTCCTTTTTATTAAAAAAAAAAAAAAAAAAAAAAAAAGCAGCAATGCGCACAGCATTTTCTCCCTGTGCCTTTCAGGTATTCACATGAGACTCAGCAGGTTTCTTAGGAAATGCCACTTCCTAGAGAAAAAAAGAGAATGCTGATAAACTCCACCCCCTCCTCCTCTCACTCCAGATTTGACACCCAGGATTCCTCAGGCTGTTCTTCCAGCCGTGTGGCTGACTTTGACAAAGGGAGGGGAATTGGAAGGGAATTCTCTTCTTACAGCTTCCACACCTGTATTTCCACCTACCTTCTAGACTGTAGTGTTTCTGCTGAAACTTCCTTGTTTTTTGTTATCAAACAATAGCAGCTTGTAGCCTAGGGTGTGTACTTTGCATGCCTGAACCACCATACAGCCCTTCCCTTTTCCTCTTCCAGCCCTCGGTCCTGGCAGAGGTACTGAAGTGGAAAGCCCCACTTCACCTTCCCCATCAGTATCAAATCTGTACAGGCCTACGCATGCTCCTTTCACACCTTTCCCCAATCTAAATATACTTATAATCAGTTACCTTTGAAATATTCACCCACTTTCATTTATTCTTTCCCAGGAATATGCGAGGCAACTTAACAGTCCAGAGTTATTAGGCAGGTGGTATGGTCCTGTGATAGGGCTGTTTTTGTCACAGTTGAGTTTGATGACAAACTGAATGGTTTTAATCCCACCATCACAGTTTAGGCCCACTCAGCTATGCAAATCACAGCCAAAAATGTGCAGTCACAGCTGTGCTGCTGTTCACTGCTAGAGACACCCGGTGCCTGATTTGAGGTCTATGATTTTCAGATGTTTCTTCAACTGTCCCTGAAAGCTGCCACTGTACATGTGTTTGGGCACCCAAAATAATTAATCATGCTTGAAAATCTTGTGTCACACAGTATAGCAGAAGTACTTTGCTAACAAGATCATCAGATGAAGATGAGTGAGAATTTCACTGTTTTACAGAAAGGACTTAGGAGAACAAGGGGTTGCTTAAAGCTTAATTACTGTTGTATTTCTGTAAGGTGAAAGGGGAATAAAAAGAGAAAAATGATGATGGATGATAGTGTAGCGAAGTATACAAGTCTAACACCTTGTTTAGACTTCGGAACTGTTATTCAGCAATGCTGTCGATGGATATACTTTCCTTTGATGTTAGCTGGGAGAAGTCCTATTCAGAAATAATTGGAATGGCTAAGGAGCCTCTGGTCAGTATTGCCTATTTCATCTGGTGACCTGGAGCAAAGTACACAGCAAATTGACTTTGGCTGTGACAAAACAAGTCTGTTTAAAGGGAGTTTGCTATGCTTTTAAGAGAAAGTTTAGAAGAAACCTGTCTGGAGAGAAGCAAGTTAAAAAGGGAAGCAAGAAAACAAGGCAGAGAAAGCAAGAGAGAGCTCTTTCTGAGCAGAGAAAGATGGACTTTTTCTACTCTGTAATTTTGCAGGGTGTTTTAAGAAAGTTAGCTCACTCTCACTGATGTTTTTGAAAGCTCTTATCAAAACAGATTGTACTTTACCATATATTAATTGAATGAATTCACAGCTTCTTTTCTCTAATGAGCGACGTACAGTAAATTAAATTTGTCTAGTTTTGACCAGAATTTGGTAAGTTTCTGATGGTTTTATATACTGTTAAACATTAGGTTTCCCTAGCTAAATATTAGGTTTCCCTAGCTATCATGTAATACTAGATATCAAACACTATACCTTTTAACATCTGTCATGTCCCATTTGCTATCTAGTCACAGCCATAATTTTGCTGTTCTTCAGCAGGCACAAAGTTGTAATTAAGAACTACAGGGCTGTTTAAAGGGCTGAGTAAAATTGTACTCACTGGGGATGTCCTCAGGGCCCACAGCTGAAATGCAGTTACCAGTCAGAAATTCAGCATACTAATAGGGATAGGACTCCAGTTCTCCATGTCCATGTCACTTGAACTCTGAGCTTTGATTTATTCCCTCTATGGCTTCCAACTCGTTCTAAGTAAGAAAGCACTGCTTTGCATATGCATTAGCCAGGTAATTACTCTAACATACCTCCAAATATTGCCACAGTCAAATAAATGACTAATATTTGAATATATAAGTTTGATACAAAGTTATTTTGATAATAATAACAGAAGTTATTATGTAGTGAAGGCTGTATGTGTGTATTACATATGTTTGAAAACTGTGAAATCTAGGAACATCCTATTTTCTTGGCAGAAAGTATGTGAAGATCAGCCCATTTGTACCAGCACCATTGTACCAGGGGATCAGGTGTGAGACTGTGTTGCACTTGGGAGTACCAGCATGTCCTCTCAAGCATTATTACTTATAATGCACTGTGAGTATGCCTACTTTGCAGACATGTGAATGACAAGGCTGCTGCTCCAGGAAGCTTGTATCTTGACTTATGTACAACACAAAGGCTAATAGTTCAAGTGCTTATGAGAACAAAGAACGAGTCGGGTCTTCAGGGCACACTTGGTTAATAGAAGGCTTGAGGAAAGTATTGGGCTTTAAGGCCATTCCCTGTAGGCTCTGGTTTTCCTTCATAAAATAAATAATGAAGACTCAATTTTTAATTACTTTAGATAATTCAAGAACGTCAAAATTCCTGGGGTTTATGTACCACATTCACTTGGACATTGTATGTTCTTGCAGTTTAATTTGAATTCGTGGAGGTTTGTTTTGCAAAATTAACACTTATTAGCTGCAATAGCCACTGCTAATAAACAAAAATAACATGCGGCAATGTTTTCATGGCCTATCTGTATTTGTCCTTCTATATTCAGTCCCTTTGCTGTCATCTTCATTTTAGTAAGGATGTAACTTAGGTGAGTAAAGTAACTCACAGATTCTTTCTGGAAAGATTAATATTTACTGATACATTTAAAATTAAAAAATCGCTACTTTTGAAGTGAAAAAAATCTTCAAAACCTTTTTGATATCACAAAATGAAACAAAAAAGGGTACTAGCCCACTGCTGTTTTTCAGTCAACCAAGGTTTAGGACAGACCTCGAGGGTGCCAAACTGTTTGGTGTAAGATTTGTAATGACCTGAAGTAAAGGCATCCTAACCTGTGTCCCTAATCTCCGTCGTTGTTCTGGATTTGTTGGACGACCTGTTAGAGAGGGACAGGATGAAGATGGAGAATGGAAAAGACTAAAGGCCTCCCTCTGGGGTGAGGTGCTGACTGGTGGTCCCCGGTGCTCTGTGTGTGTCTTTCCCTGCGGAAAAACTCCTCCGGCCAGCGAGGGAGTGCGGCGGGATGGGACGGGGACGGAACGGGCTGTCAACTCAGTCCCTAGAACCGTCAGGCTGGATGTCCGAGATCCTGGAGAGAAACACCCCGGAGCTGTGCAGTGAAGTTTCCCGGGGCAGGGTGCCCGCGCAGCCCCTCTCCCACACGCACCTCCTGGGGGTCCCAAACGCTCCCGCCCCTCACCGCTGCCCCGCGCTGCCCTCCCTGCCGGGCGGGGACACGCGGAGCCACCCCAGGTCCCCCGCCGGCGGCGAGGAAAGCCGGTGCCTGGCCGGGCGCCCGTTCCCCGGGACTACGTTTCCCAGGGATCCGCGGCGCGGCCCCGCCCGCTGTCAGCGAGCGCTGCAGGTTGATCGCCGCGGCTGCAGATGAGCGGAGCCCGCGCGGGCGGGGGGGCGGCCGGGGCAGCGCCGCCGGGGCCGGGTCGGCGGCCGGCGCACTATGCGAGGCCGGGAGGATGGCGGTGGAAGGTAAGGGCTTCGCGTCCCCTGCCCGCCGCCCCCGGGATCCCTCCCCTGTCTCCTCCCCCGGGCACTCACCTGCGCCGCGGCGGGGCCGCCCCAGCCCGGCTCGGCTCGGCTCGGCTCGGTCCGGCTCGGCCGGGAGGGGAGGGAGGGCAGTGCCCGCCGGCGAGGCCGCTCTGCCGCCCCAGCCTCGCCCGCGGGGCTCCCCTCGCGCCCCTCGGCCCGGCCGCCCCCAGCGCCGCGCCTGCCCCGGGCCAGGTGCTGCCGGGCCGCGGCTGCCGCCCCCGCCCGCGGCGGGGGCCGCCCGGAGGCTTCGGTTGGCAACTTCCCGGCGGGCCCGGAGGTGCCGCCTCTCCCGGCACGGGCGGCCGACCTGCGCCGCCTCCCTCCGGAGCGGCCCCGGCGGCCGCGCTCAGCCCTGGGCGCCTCCCCCGCCCCGCCGCCGGCCGGTTCCCGCGGGCGCCGCCGGCCCTCGCTGCCGCCCCGATCCCCGAAGTGCCCCGAGGCCGCGGTGCCCACGAAGCTCCCGCGGCCCCCGGTCGCTCCCGCGTGGGCGCAGAGCTGTGCCCGAGGGCCGAGGCGCTCAGCGCCTGGGCAGCCGGCAGCTGTGAGCTGTTCGCGGGGTGTGCCCGGCTCCTGGGGAAGAACCCGGGAACTGAGCCGATGCCTGCCAAGACATGGAAAGGTGGATGCTTTGCTGAGGTCTTCCAGTTGATGCTGGGCTCCTGCAGCCGTCTGACATTAGCTACGTGTTCCCTTTCCATGGGCTTTTGGGAAGTTGGAGGAGAGAGGTATCTAGGTGTATGGGAAAAAGCAGATCTGCTTTGCTGCCGTGCACTTCCAAAATTCACTGTTTTCTAGTGCTTTATAGCAAGGCATTGACAATCCTGGGTTTTGTGCCTCATCTTGCTTTATTTGGTGCCCTTGGGAAAGTTTAAGAAATCCACAGTGTGTAAACTAGCCACATGACCCGTTCTCCTGTGCTTAATTTGGGGTGTGTCAGTATTTTTGGGATGTTCGTTTTTACACTACCTTGAGCTTTGTTTCTCACTTATGCTGAGATCTATAGTTCCACCAGAAGCACTTGCTTTATTGCTGAAAATCATGCTGAAGCTGTCTTTTGCTGGGTACCCAAGTGAACAGTGCAAATGATAGTCCAGCAAAAACTTGGGCTTCCTGAACACAGTGTGGAGCTTAACATCCCTGAAAAACAGCTTCCTATGCAAATTCAAATAAAGGTGAACAAGATCACTGTGTCTCCAAAGGTATCTATATACCTCTCAAGTTGTTCATACTGAGCCTCGTCATGAGGCAAACAGATTTCTTATGCACAGGCTGCTTTACTGAATGGCAGTTTTGAAGACTGGAATGATACAGAGGAAGGTAGTGAGTGGTCCTGAGTAAAAGCATTACTTCTTTGGTGGCAAAAGCATAGTGACAAGAACTGGGCATGCGTGCCCAGTAGTGGGTAAGTAAGTAAATGAAATGGACTGCCATGCACCAGATGGTTCATATGCCAGCAGCAACCCCTATTTCAGTGTGCTCACTAATGTCATCCTCCTTTATTTACTTGGAGTCCTTCTCAGTCTGTTTGCTAGATCTTTTCAGGTCCTTAATAATTCCTGTCATATCTGCAGTGCCCTCCATCTGAGAATCTCTAAAAGCTTTGTAAATATTAATGAAGAAAAGCTCTGCTAAAGCTTTGGGAAGCAGTGCTTTTTCCCTTCTCCTGAGCAGGGATTTTTTTTCTTTAACTCCTTCTTCCCATTTCCTTCCCTCAGGATGCATCCTGCTGTGGTGTCTCAGAATGGGCTTTCTTGTCTGTATATTCTGCATTCCTCCCATTTTGTTTTTTTATCTCTGAACTTTCTGGCCTTTGCATAATTCTGTTGCCCTTACACTTACTCAGGAATATGACTATTTCAGCACAAGTTGCCATGTGGCTCTGACTACTTTGTATGAACATAGTGCATGCTCATTTCAGGCCTTTTGTTATCCATCGTTTTCTGTTTGAACTATGTTTCTTTCTGTGACTGTGCTTACAAGCATGCTTTTATCTTAATGCATCTTCTGCTGTATTGGAACCCTGGGAGTGAGCTGTGTTCTGTTCCTGAACTGTGACTTTTGGCAGGGAACATGTTGCATTACGACTTGTATTTGGGAAGCTGAGCGGTTACTTGCTCCTCATGGCTCTCATCACCACAGTGTACAGATCCTACTTCATTCAAAAGTAAAGTTGCCATCAAATCTTCTTCTAAATAGTTTTCTAGAAAAATGGCAGTTTACTGAACTCAAAATGTCTCGAACTCAGGAAGCACAGATAGTTGGGGTTTTTTATTCTTCTGTTTGATTTGTTTGTTTTAATTGGAAAAATTGTCTTCCTGGTTTGCGGCTTAGGATCTCAAGATGTACCTGCTGTACATCAGCTTTGGACGTTTGCAAATAAGGAAAGCCCTGAAAACCTGATTTAAGCTTAGGTTGTCTGTCCTTCCAGTTTCTGTAGTAGTCAGCTAGGATCTTGGCTAGGATGGCCTTCCAGGGTTTTCAGAATTTTTTATAGAGTGCTGAATGGTTGGGCCAACTGGCTTCTTGTGCGAACTTGCAAGTGGCTGGCTTTGTGATGCAACTGGCAGGGAGTGGAAAGGTCCCTGGGGCACAAGGGAGCCATGGATTCTGGAGCATGGGAGTTCCTGGCTGGAGCCAACATCCGCTGCCCCACCAGCTCCACCACGGCTATTGTTCTATGGAAACTGCTTGTTTGTCAGCCTCAGCCACAAACCCAGAGAGTTTCTTTTGTTTCTCCTTTCACAAATGCTCTGTGTGGCTAAGGTGAAAATGTTTTGCAGCTTATACTTTGTGGAGAATCTTTGAAAAATTTGTTCATTTTATCTCAAAAATTGTTGAAATCTTACTTGAATTTGATTATTTTTATCCTATGTTAGTATGGAGTACTGGGCTCTAGTTATGGAAACAAATCTCCATCAGTTTACTTAAGGAAAATATCCAAAATTTTTTACTGGGTTAGCTGACAGCAATGGGCTAGCAAATATGAAGTAGGAATTTGGAGAGTACTACAGTTCCTTACCAGCTATATATAATATGTATTTGAGTGTCCCAGAAGATTATGTGGACTGGGAGGTCCCTTGGGCTTCATAGTGCCAGTGCTTCCAGATTGATGAAAGGATTGGTGTGTGTATGGGGAAAGTGAGTTTGCACTCCTTAATATGAACCCATCTAGATGGGAGCACTGCCAAGGTAAGTCTATTTTTAGAGCTAACAGTTTTGACAATGTTCCTTTAAGTGGTTTTTTTCCCTCTAGTAAGAATGAAAGAACTAGGTCAGAGCCAGTAGAAAAAGGCTTTTGAGCTCTGCAACAGTGTTCTCAAAAAAAATTTTTTTTTTTCATTTTGCTCTTGTGCAGCAGAGGTAAAGAGGAAGAGAGAGAAATGATTTCTTTTCCCCACAGTGTTTATTACACAGGAAAGTGAGAGACTGACAGTACCCACCAGATGATATATGCATGCAGGTGATCCCACACAGTTCTGTTGGATCCCCTGCAGCTCTGACCTGTGGTGTCTTTGAGACTCCTGAGCAAAAAAAAGTGCTAATTATATCATGGAGCTCTTTCATATTGTTTAATGAAGTTTGGTCTAACACCTTTCTTGCTGTGTATAGGCTTTGGAAAGTACACATGTACATTTGTTGCAGGTCTCCCCCTGAAAGTTTGTATAAACTTCCTCTCTCCTGTGGCTCTGCTGTAGTGGGCTCATGCTATTCAGACCCTGGCTCTTCCTACAGGGTAACATTTTTTACTAAGAAGTGGAGCCTTGCTCACGTAAAATGGCAGTGCTGGTCTTACCCCTTGGTAATCCTCAGGGGGATTAATACTCAAAGGAGGTTAGGGCATTCTGGGGTGTGGTATCAAGGTTAATTGCTGCAGGGCTGAAGTTACTTGCAGCTTGTAACCAATCAAAGAGATCCTCTGAATTTCAGCTATGTGATGCACCTGGGTGGAATGCCTTCAGTGCCTAGCAATTCCATGGATATTGAATAGTGCCATGTGTTTCCTCAGAGACCAGAGATGCGGTGAGCTCATAGATGTGCTATGCCAACTCTGCCAAGAATGTTAAAGCGAGTTCAGGATCACTGGAAGGACAGCTTTGAAGCAGCTTTCAGTGTAGGTATCTATCATGCTGTTCCAGGGTGTGCCCAAAAGTGCAACTCTTTTGACAGGTATTCATTTATTCAACTTTGTCTTAGTCCTACACCCACTTCAGGCTCAGACTAGATGTCTCCAAGTTTCCAGAGAACGTGATCTAATAGATAGTGTTTCAGCGCACTTAACTTGCCTATGGAGCAAAGAAGTAACAAGCCCTCTGACTCAAAAATAGCACATACTTCCGTCAGTGTTTTTGTTTCCTTCAGTAATTTCTAACCGCTTCTTAGCTAGGGGGACTCCAACATGTGGCTTGGAAGGATCTGCCAATTGGAAGCAGGACTGAGAGACATATCTCATTTCAACTTCCCAGCTGAAAGATTCACATTGGGTCATAGCAGAGGAGATGGTTAAGACTGGTGCTGGAGGTGCACACAGGACAGAGAGGCATAAGATTTGAATGTTAGCCTTTGATCTTGTGTTCTGTATGTTATTTTGTGACCATTTATTGCAAAAATTCATCAGCAATTATGGGATACATAGGTCTTCTCCTATCCACATTCATGTAGCAGCCTTCTTGTTGGGCTGTGACATCTACAGCCTTATTTCTTGGTCAGCAATAGCACAACCTCTCTTCCACCCCTGCAGTGTGCATACAGCCTGGTGGCATTGTGTGCTTCTCTGGTTTGAACCACTGCTTAGAGCTTTCCAATCTGTGTTGCTGCACTTGAAAAAGTCACAGTTCAGGATCCCTCTCCAAAGCAGAAATGTAGCTGTTTAAGTTGAGGAGTCTGTTTTGCATTGCCAAGTTTTCATTTTGAACAGTTAAAACCATGGTTCTCGGGCATCGTGTAGGGAGACTGTGAGCTGAAGTTCAGAAGGTGCATTCCACGGTGGGAATTAGAGATGCCAAAAGGAAGCTGTGGCAACAAAGAATGTCACTGCACTGGAGTTTCTTTGGGTGTATTCAGGCTGAGTAAAGAGTGGATATGATTGCAGTTATTTGATCATTTCCCCCTCTCTGCTTTTAGAAATGAACTTGTATTAGGCAGGAATCAAGGTTTAGTATAGACTTGGTGTCACATTGTGTTTCCCTTGGATGAAATTTCATTGTAGGATAACAGTGTTCCTGGAAACTCAGAAGTACTTTCAGGTCAATCAATTTAGGTAGAGTTCCTTGAATGTTTGACCTTATTCTTTAAAATACATGGAAGATTTAGAAGTGCAATAAGTGATTAATATAAATTTACTGTTTCTGTACAATCGAATCCCATCATAAGGATAAAACTTGTCAAGTGGTGGTAATACAAAGGCAAAGCGAAGGAATGATGCTTTGAAAGTTCATATGCTTTTCCACCAAGAATGCAGGTAAGGAAATGACAAAAGTTAGACATTGGATGCATTTCCTAAAGTATTTCTGGAAAGTACTGACAAAACCTGTAGCAACATTCTAAGATCTCGTATTCACTGTTTAAATGGAAATTATAAAATAGAACTGTTCTCAAGAGGTTTTGGAGTTTTTTTTTGTTCTTCTGTGATGTCCAAGCATGGCTGGCAACATCCAAGGAGGCTGTGTAGCTTTGTTCCTCTGTTTATAGCTCAGTATATGAGGCCAGGGCAAGTTCCTTGGATCCAGTCTCTAGTGCTTCCCAGTACTGCTGTGTCACGAGGGTTATGGCAGGACAGCAGCAGTGGCAGGCTCGGAGTAAAGCACTGTAGCTGGGTGGTGTGAGTTGCAGGCTGGTGCTGGTTGTTGAGTTGATAACCCTGGGGAGGTTTCTGTCCAAAACATCCTCTGTGTAGGCTTGCCAGTGAGTGCAGACCTATGTATCTGCAGAGCACCGTAAGTTTTTATTTTTCCCATTGGTCTGTGAAAATGGTACTGGTAGTTTGCAGAGGCAGTAGAGCTGTTAGGAGGCTACTTTTCAGTGCACTGAGTATTGAGTTTCTGTGTCTGGTTCTGGAGCCAACTTTCTCTGCTGTCCTGGCTGAGACAGGTATAACCACTTGTGCCCAGTTTCGTCTCTTTGGTGTCTTCCTTTTCGTCCAGACTGTGTCATTTCTGATGCAAGGATGTCCCTTTCCGTGAACAAGCGTTATTCAGAGTTTGGAACTGAGCACTCCTATTTTGGGTTATTTCTCATGAAAGCTGTTGCTTTGGAAGAGATACAGGTATTTACCCTTGCAGGATAACAACTGAAGGACTCAGCCCTCACTTATCCGTTCAAAACATGCAGAAAATATGGAGGGAGTAGTTCTGAAAGGTGCCAAAAGCAAAGGCAGAAAAAAGGGCTAGAAAATGGAGTTATTGTGAAATCTTCTGCAACCTGGCTGATGGGTGCTGGTCAAAATAGCAAATAAGACTTCAGGAACTATGATGAGAGCTCAGAACAAGGCAAGGAAGATATCTGTTTCTGTATTGTTGCATACTGCTCTTGTATTTTGAATGCTCCCTACAGCATTCAAAAAACCCTTTTTTTTAAAGTTTGCCACACCCCAAAAGAGGGAAAGAATACAGAAAAGGTCAGTTGGCTAGTCAGAGACAGATGTATTCTCTGAAGGCAAGTTACAATGTTTATGATTCTTTAACTTGGAAAAGAGATGATCATGAAGAGAATCCTTAGGCTTTGATGAATGGTTTGGATGAATGGCTTGGAGGAGGTGGAAAAATGAACCGGGTCATAAGGCAGAACAATTAAGCTGTAGGGTTTTGTGCTTTAAATAAAAAAGGGAAATAGTTTTTGATATAACACAGAGTTCCCCAGGTGCACTTTCAACTTTGGGTCATTCCTAACCTGCCGAGGCAGGAACAGTTCATATATGCCCTGTTCTCACCCCATTTTCTTAAACAGTGGCATAAAGGCCAAAACTGTTAGTCTGACCCAGCCTAATGACTTTTATGACAAAAGTCTAGTTCACCTGGTGTGTGTCCAGAACAATTCCACTCCCCACAAGAGCTTGATTTGCATCGAATAGCTGAGAGGAAAATTTGGCCAGGACAACCCAGAAACAGAGAGGAGATGGGGAATTAGGCACTGAGCTGTAAATTGTTAACAGGCAGAGTTGTGATGCATAAGATATGTAGATCTCTTTTTCCCAGTGTATGAGAACTGATACTGGTCTGTAAGAGGAACTGTCTCTTATGTCAGGTCAATGGGACTGGGGGTAAGGAAAGGCCCTGCATTAGGCTGCAGCTGTAAAAATGCCATCCTGGAAAATACTGGTTCCCCACAGCAGGTAGGGTTGGAAACAATGGTACTGGCTTGCATAAATAAGGTGAAATATGGTCTGAGAAAGACCCTCAGGAAAGCCTGAAGCTGATTAGATCTACAGATATACCCTTAGTTGCTTCTGTCTTGGGTGGGTTGTATGTTCCTTCACCTTTTTCTCTCTCCAGAAGTGCCCTGTGGCAAAAGGGTTAGGGACTTGCTGTCAGTAGCTCTATGTTCTCTGTGCACCATGAGCTAAACTTGGCATTAAAGAGCAGGTTCATTACTTGAAACAAGAATTCACCCAACTATGTACTGCTCCTGGATGAAGCAAGCAGGTGTGCAGGGAACTGAGGTTGAAGTGAACTCCACATTCAATAACAGGATCTAATAGGCTTGCAGGGAGTATGTGACTGACCAGGAGAAGAATATGAGGAAGACATTTGGTGTGGCTTTTAGCCTGTCTGAGTGCAGCCCTATCCATCTCTATATAATGTGGAACTTTGCTCGCTGAACATTCAGGTCATTAGTTCCCTCCATTTCCCCATTCGTTTGTTCTCCTCTGCCTTGTCTTTGTGGCTTTTTTTTTTTTTTTTTTTTAAAGTTTTATTTTTTCCCCCACAGGGGATTTTAGCTGAGTTGATTTGCTTCTTTGCAAATAAACTAGTAAAAGCAAGCAAGAGACTTTTAGTAATGCTGTTTCATAAACATAAAGAAAGAGAATTGTGTGTCAATAGAATCTTTCTCTTGGATTGTCCTCTGCGTGTTCTTGGCTAAGGGTTTGTTACTACACAAATCATCTGGGCTACTAGAGTGAGTAGGATACAGTGGTATGAGTAAGCAGTAGGAGGTGAAGAATTTTACTGGGGGAAGGAAAGAAGGCGTTTCCAGACTCTTCAGTTAAATGTGCAAGGGAAGGGTTAGCCTTGAACAATGATAAAAGAGATAACTTATAAGCAGTTGAGAGAAAGCCAGGACTGAAAAGAAGTCAACTGCCAGGCTGCATACTAGTTACCCTAGTGAGAATGAATATTTTCCTTTGCATTTTGATGACTGTACATCATTCATGTGACAAGAAATAAAGCCTAGGTCCTCAGCTGAATTGCAGCCATTTCTGTGCCATGTGTTCAGCAGATACCAGCTTTTGTAAGCAGGGTGAAGGCTGTATCTGTGATACATGTGTGGGACAGTGCACCTCTGGTGACATAATAAAGACACACTATGTGTGTCTGAGCTGTTCTTTATGTGCCGGGCAGGCTCACTGGTGTTTAAAAAAGGTTTTTGATGTACTGCTGGCTGGTTGTAGAATTGAATAGTAGTGCCGCTAGGACTTGAAAAGAGGCATTCTCAGAAATATAATTTGTGGTGAAGGATGACTAGCTAATTTCCTAAGCAGTCATTACAAAATAAGTTTCTTCCAGGAATACTGGAACTAATGAAGACACAAAGTGTGTTAATTCTCTTTTCTAAAATCTTGAAGGCAACAGTGATACCTAGTCTGGAGTTTGCTTAAGTTGGCTGGTAACTGACAATTGTAATGTATGGTGAATACTTTTCCTTGTGAGAGAGAATTACTTTAGGTCTTTTCCTCTCTATCTACCAATTTATTTTCTTTGTTTTTCATACTACTTCTCTTGTAGCACCCTCTTTGATTGCAAGTCTGTGTATCTCACAGTCTTGAAATCCAGAATTGTTCTCTTTTCAATAGAAGCTCTGTAGATGCTCACATAAGCCTTCTTATTAAAAGAGGATGCAATTAGTTTTCAAAACAAATTACCAACTATTTTGTGCTTTAATCCATTGCTCAAATTATGTTCTAGTGTACATGTGATGCATGTAACTTAGTGACCTTTATTACTTTGTTCCCTAAGATCCATTTTGCTCTAAGACAATTGCACAGCTCACTTGGTCCCCTTCTATGCCAGTATTCTCCTCTTTATCTATACCTGTACAGGATTTGTGGTAGACTGGCCTTATTTATTCACTGACTTGGTTCATTTTTCAGTGAGCCTCTATTACTTGTGTGAATTCAAGAGCTGCTTGTACCCACTGTACCTTTATTAAAATGGAATGAGAAAATGCTTCAGAAATAATTTGGCTGTCCAGTCACTGTGCCTGCTTTTTATCATGAAATCCTGTGGCTGTTACAAAGGCTGAACTTGCATCGCTGAGGCTTCAAGGTCTATCTAGCATAGTGATGATATGCAGTCTGTCTCCTGAAGAGCAGGTGTAACAGAAACTGTCTTTTATGTTAACAGCATTTGCTAAAGTCTGTGAGATAAGAGATGGCAAGTGGATATTGCCATACATAAAATAAGTAGTTTACCTTAGGAAAATGGAAAAAAATGCACAAGGAAATTTTTTAGTTGAACAAACCTAACTACATACGTATCCTGGTGGGATGAAGGTCTCAGAAGTCAAAACCTATACAAGAAGAGGATTTTTTATTCTGAACTTAGTGTTTCTGTTCTGTAGAGAACTGAGTTCTTCTTTCCCTACATTCAAGATTTGTGTGGTCTTCATCCGAATTATGAGTTTAGTTTGATTCTAGATATGAAACTGCTAAGTTACTCATTCTGGTTTCTTGATATATTCCTGGTCCTGTGCAAGACTTTATACCATTTTATAGCTGAAGTGTGTTTGGGAGCTGTATGTGAAGTGTAGTAGTTTTTCTCAGAAAACACACTTTTTCTGTGTTATTCTTTGGCTTTAGTTTTGGGTACTTTTTCATTATTTCTGGAAAGAATGAGTGGCTTGTTGTAGTAATTGGTTGATGACTACCCAGTTGTCTAGTTAGAGATGTTCCAGGATAGCTGCATCAGGAATGCAGTTAACTTTAAATTTCTTGCTGATGATAATTCTAAAGGGGTAAAAAAGGCAAAAGCCCCACAACTCACAGTTACAAACTAAAATGATCACTCCTCTTCTGAACACTTTATTCACTTCTGCCTCTGTCCTCTTCCTACACCTGTCTCCCCTTTGCTCTGCACTCCCTGCCCATCTCGATCTGGTTCAATGTACAGTTCTTTGCTGCTGAGCTGTCTCTTCTCTAGCCCTTCAAGATACCTCCCAGCTGTTGGGCAGGTCCCACTGCTTGAACCAAGTCTTGACTGTAAAATTCATATCTTGTAAGAAAGAAGCTTATTGTTTGTTAAATTGATTAATCCAGTAGATGACTAGTAGTTCTGATGGAGAGGCTAGAATCACAAGAAGCTCTCTGAAGGGACTTGCAGGTACAGCAGTGTGTCTCTGTCTGCTAAGCCTTGCTGCCTGTGTCTGTCTGAGCTTTGGGCTCAAAGCTCCAGGCATGGCTCATCAGTAGCAGTGGTTTATAATGCACTCCAAAGCTCAGCACTGGCCTGCTTTTTGGCACAGCCTGTTTGCAATTGCTTAATGTTGATTTTTGATGCTGACCAACAGAAGCAAATAGCTAGACACCAATATTACTTCAGTTAAGTACTTTGGGAGTTCAGCCTAGAGGAGGTCTCTGATAAATTCATGTTATCTGTACTGAAGTAGAAAACATTCTGACTGATTTGCTGGGCTTCTTTGCTCTGTGTGAATGCTGCTGATTTGGTGGCTGTTAGATAGGCAGTTTTGAGAAATAGAGTGGGCAAAATCTTGAAGCTGCTTGCTCAGCAGGTTGCCAGCAGTATTTGCTAGGTGGCAACATAAGCAGCAGATTGTATTCATGTGAAACTTTGACTGGGGTTTCAGCTGGTCCTAAGTGATGGATTGGGGGAACTGTACCAATTTACCTTAGGTAGAGATAGGACTGTATGGAGAAGTAATTCAAAACTAGAAACTGATTGTTGAGGCTGCTGGACCATCCGTAGGAGTTATGGAAACTGATGACTTGGGAAAAAACTTTCTGCCAGACAAAGTAGTCAAAACAATTGTAAATTCTATAGTACAAATTAAAGCCATCTTTATTAGCTTATTTTAGTCTTATTTTTTAGTATTATAGCAGTGGTACTAACTGCTCAGATCAGATATAGTCTTTGAAATAATCCCATGTTTTCTGGGGATATTCAGAGTTACTAGTGAGTACAAGCTTTGGGAAATACAGGAAGGGCCTGGCAGTGCAGATCCTTCTTGCTCATTTGGTCCTTTTGAGGAGTCATCTCAATCTGAATGAGACCTCAATGTACATGTCTCCTGTCTGATCAACCCAGTTAAAGCAGGTTGTGAATTTGCAAGCAAAAAGCCTCAGGGATGCTTTTTGACTACTTGGTATTGAAATGCAGCAGCTGGAAGTGCATAGAAATCTGATTGAAGTTGCTCACTGCAAAATTTGATGTGGTTGGAGATTTGCTTTGCTTTTGACAAATAAATGAGCAGAGCTGGAAGGAATAGGTCCAGAGCTGCTGTCCAAAGATCTTTTTCCCTGGCAATACCTTGTAAATCTTCATGACCTTTGTGACTACTGAGATGACTGAAAAGATATTTGGACCCTGTTTATAAAGTCCCTCCTATGTCCAACCTGACTTGGTTAGTGCTCAGACTATAGGGATGAACTTCTGTTTGTCCTTTTCACCAGTGTGGCATTTTATGGTGGGAGTAGCGGGTGTACTGTATGGACTTATCTCTTATTATTGTGCAGCTAAGTCTGTGAAATGAATATATAAAATGAAGCTTGCAAGGCTGCCAGTATTTGACACATGAAAGTTTTCAAAGGATTGTTAGAGGTTGGATGGGTATCTCCTGTGCCTGCTTTTTGTCTCCAAATAGCAAAAGCGAGCATATGACTATGATGCACAGGGAACAGGGCACATGATTAAGATTATGCTATTTTTACTCGATCACTTTTTAGAATAGAACAATTGTTATTTCGTATAACTCAAGTACTTGCCAAATATGCTTTAATGTAGCCTTAATTGATCTGTTTAAAATTTTAAGCAGCCAGCAGTATTCCCACTGAAACAAGTAGTTATAAAATGTTTGACACGGTAGGCAGTGGAGTGCACAGAGGTAGCAATTGATCATAGATTTATCAGCTAAGCCTTGTGCCTACAGATGGAGAGACAAAGACTTTCCATCTGCCCGTGCAAAACTTTGGATGTATCAAGGCTGTGTTTTAAACGGTGCCTTCAGGCTTTTTTCCAGACAGGATTCACAGAGTACCCTCCAGGAAAAGACAAGGCTTGCCCCCAGATGCCAGTAACTTACCGTGGCTCTTGGTGACTTCTGTGTACCATCAAGCGTGCTCAGACAAGCTGTCTCTTGGCTGCTTGCCACCCAGGAGGCAAGCACGTATGGGAGGGAGGTAGCGAAGGGAGCAGAGCATTCACATTGCCCTGTGTGCTCTCCTTTCAAACTGCCTGCACGGGCTGTGAGGGATCTGTGTGGGCACGGGGCTCGACTCACGTGTATCAGGCAGCTCCTGCGGGACAACAAATTCTCTTGCTCTTTATACATGGAAAGGACTTGGGTTTGTGTTCCATCATGTGGAAAAAAATACACTATGTATTGCATTAATTTTGTTCTTTCCCTATTTTTTTAGGACTGACATGGAGTCATTTTTACAATTTGGGTGCTCCACTTACTAGTTTTCTCTCAGAGCTGTTGACTCATAACTTAGCAGATCTCAGCAGTCTTTTCTTTAAGTTCTGGAGAAGTGGATATTTTCCAGTAGGTTCAGCTCTACCATAGAGTTAGGAGTACAAGAACACTTGAATACATTTGTTTTAAATAATAGTTCATTTCATAAATGTAATCTGTTGATCTGTTATTGTGTCTGCCAGCACCATTCATCATGTGCTTGTTGCTGTGCAGAGCTCTACAGAACATCCACCCTCCCTCTCCAAATGGAAACAAGTTCCCATCACAGAAAGCTTTCAACCCAAGTTAAATGGCAATTGTTGGGGAAGCAAGAAGAGAGACATGGCAATAATCAACGGTGAGGTGGGGTTTTCAGCAGGGAAGGGAGAATTTAAGTGATCTGAAACTGGATGAAGAGTTGTATTACTGAGACATATGGGTGATATATCAATATTGAGATTGTATGGGAGAATATTGGAAGAGGTTCTGTTTCAAAACCTAATTATACTTCTGATATCTAGTGGTATTAGGCTGATACTATCAGCTGATTTGGAGGGTGTTTGTTGTCTTGATGGACTTTCAAAGTCTGGGACTGATGAGATGGATGTAGTTTGGTAGAATAAAGAGGTGCTGAGGCAGTAGGAATATTGTCAAAGGAGTAGTGTGTGGAAATGGTCTGAATATAGAAGGTGGGATGAGCTGGTGATAGCCAATACCAGGGTAGTGAGAAATAAGGGTCTGGATGATATTGTAGCAAGAAACTACTTTGTCTGTAGGTAGAATCTTTTCTAGATAAATGTCATTAAGTTCTGAAAGAGATTTAAGAAGTGTCAGCTAAGAGGGTCAGAGCACTTGGGCTGTGGCAAAGTTACTGATTTGTGTTTATATTCTGAGAGCTGTTTAAACTCAGTTTTATGGAGTGTTAACCCTGGATGCTGTTAGCCCCTCAAACCCCATTAAGGTTTGATAGTTGATCCTGAGTTTACAGCTGACCTTATCTAGCTAAAATTATATAAGGTGCTGATTTAAGAAGAGAATAAGTTATTATTGACCAAACATCAACCTCTTTCCTTACTTTTAACAAATCTTGGAGCAGTTTTGGTTTCTATTGATATTTAAAAGGAGGCAAGAGCTCTACCTCTGTCTGCCACAGAGATGGATCAGTGTTTTTTTGTGTAGTAACAGGAAATAACAGACTCATGTCAGCAAATATTCTTTGCTTCCTATCCTGGGTGTAGCTGAGGGTTGGAGGCAGCAACAATAGAACTCGCCACCTGAAGATGTGTCATGACAAAGAGAGATTAGCTTTGCCAAGTGACTGAGATACTTATTCTCTTTAGGAAATAAATACCCCTAGGAAATTTAAAAAAAAGTTTCTCTCTCCAGTATTCACAACTCTGCAAAGGTCTCCTGAGGCAGCCTATGTTTCTTTTAACCAGTCATCTGTTTTCAATTAAAAGGTAATGACCATGTATTTAATTGCTAGCAGCCTCTTCCATTTTTTCTCTTTTGTATCCTGAAGGAGTCCAATAAAAAGCATTGCTGAAACAGCACTAACATTCATTACGCTTGAGAGAATGATGGGCAGCATCTTGCCAAGTGATGTATTTAATTTTTAAGCCATTCAGGTGATGTTATAGAGTCATAGAATCATTTAAGGTGGAAAAGACCTTTGAGATTGAATCCAACCCTTAACCCAGCACTGGCAAGTCCACCGCTAGACCATGTCCCTGAGTGTCACATCTACATGTCTTTTAAATACTTCGAGGGATGGTGACTCCACCACTTCTCTGGCAGCCTGTTCCAATGCTTGACAACCCTTTTCATGAAGAAATTTTTCCTAAAATCCAACCTAAACCTCCCAACCTGAGGCCATTTCCTCTTGTCCTATCACTTATTACTTGGGAGAAGAGATTGATCCCCACCTGGAGGAGCAATAAGGTCCCCCTGAACGTCCTTTTCTCCATGCTACAGAACCTCAGCTCCCTCATCTGCTCCTTTGCTTCTTTGCTGCCCTTCTTTGGACATATTCCAAGCCCTCAGTGTCTTTCTGAGAGGCCCAAAATTGGACACAGGATGTGAGGTGTGGCCTCACCAGTGCTGAGTATAGGGGGACAATCACTTCCCTTATCCTGCTGGCCACACTCTTTCTGATACAGGCCAGAATTCCATTGGCCTTCTTGGCCACCTGGGCACACTGCTGGCTCACGTTCAGCTGCTGTCAACCAACACCCGCAGGTCCTTTTCCCTGGGCAGCTTTCCAGTCACTGTTCCCTCAGCCTTTAGGGCTGCCTGGGGTTGTTGTGACCCAAGTGCAGGACCCAGCACTTCACCTTATCGAACCTCATACAGTTGGCCCCAGCCCATTGATTTGGACTGTCCAGATCCCTCTGTAGAGCTTGTTAACCTCCAGCAGACCAACACTCCTGCCTAGCTTGGTGTTATTTGCAAATTTTTTGAGGATGCCCTTGATCCCCTCATCCAGATCACTGATAGGTACTAAACTGAGTACTGAGCCCTGGGGAACTGCACTTGTGACGGGCCACCAAGTCTATGTACTCCATTCACCATAACTGCCTGGGCCTGAACATCCAGCCAGCTTTCCACCCAGTGAACAGAACACCCATCTGAGCCATAAGTAGCCAGTTTTGCTGGGAGAATGCTGTGGGAGACAGTATCAAAGGTTTTACTCAAGTCCCAGTAGACAACATCCACAGCCTTTCCTTCATCCATTAAGCAGATCACCTGGTCATATGTAGAAGGAGATAAGGTTAGTCATCATGCTACCATCTTATCAGAAACCTCTATCATTTATAGCTTCCTGTAATGCATGGTAAATGAGTGCTGTAACCCAGAAGGATTTCCTTGTTTATTCCCTAGCACCCTCCTCCCTAATCCCTATTGTTTGGGGGCACTGGGAAGGGAGGAGTTGCAATTCACAGGAAGCTTGCTGCTGGCAGTGTTCTTTCAGGCAGGGTTAAGGCCCGCTGTGCTTTGTCATTTCTCTCTGGTGAGCACTGGAACAGAGCTGACAGTCAAAAATTGCCTGTTTTGCAGTCTGATAGCATTTCAGAGGTGTGTGCAGGAGTCTTCAGCTAGGCAAGGTCCTTACGGAAGACAGTTGGAGGATTTTTATGGACCACATTATATACCAAGTGCCTTTTACTGCTAATTTCCAGCCCTTTCTGGGGTAGGGTGTCCTGGGAGTACTTTTACATGTTGGTTAGAATATCTCCAACTTTTTGTAAAGGAGTGAATTAGTTTGGCTACTATAAGAACAGTTTCCATCATCATTGGGCTGTGAAAAAAATCTATCTTGGTGGATTGCATCCATCTTTTCTGTGATCTGGAGGATAAGCAAAGTAATTGTTAGTAATTGTGTCTTTCTTTTAGGTAGGTAAATATGTTCTAGAGGAGTTAGATAATAGTAGGTGGATATGATCTAGGAAAGAGATAATTTTTTGGTGTCTTAAAACACACTGATATAAAGCACAGAATCATTTCTGATTTTTGTGTTCCTGTAGAAGGTGTTTCTGTCCTGACTTGCAGATGTAGGTATTGTGGTGCTTACACAGATCACTTATCTTTTACAAATATTTGAAAGTTTTTAAAAATTCAGAGGAGAAAAGGCTAACTTTTTGCCCTTTGTTTTAATTCTGTACCAAGGAATTGCTGTAACTTAGGCTCAAAGTTTTCAATTAAGACTCTGGGATATAAGGTGAATGAATTTTCAAAAGGTGTTGTAGTTAAAGAACCCTTTGCCTTCTCTGGGAGCTTGAGCCAGTTTCCCCTGAGAGGCTTTGCAGGGCTGATGTGTAGCTGGTAGAAACTGGCAGTTCTTATTCCTTCCCCGGCTCCACACCCTTTCCTTCTAAGCCAAGCAAGGGTAAAAGGGCAGCTTTTATTTTGGCTTTACATTGTGGTTTAGGTTTCTATTCAGGTCTGTCAAACATTACATCATAGTATCTGAGCAAAGTTCTTTTGCACATGGGAAGTTGGGACCATTAATTACAAGTAGCACTAAAAGTAGCACAGTTACACAGGAATATAAATGCAGAAGTGGGATAGTCTCATGAAGGGGAAGTTGCCTCAGGATCCACACATCTTAAAATTGCCATGCATGCCAAGAAGGTTGTTAAGGTCTATGTGAGTGCTGAAACTGTAAAAATTTGGGCAGAAAACAAACTACTGCCGTAGTTCTAAATGGGCATTTCTGTGGTATAGTTTGCATTTGGTTTGGGTTTTTTTTCTGGATGCTTTCCTGATTCTGCTGTCATTAGTCCACATCTCATTATGTACTCCTAGAGTACATTTCTCTTGCTTGTTAGGATGGTGTAGGTGGTAACTTGCAGTGGTACAAAGGGCTGAAGGAGAGATAATCAGCTGGATACGTCATTACTCCGTGCAGAGAATGACTTGCTGACTTGCTGCATACAGCTTACTTATCCCACATTCTTTAGGACCTAAAATGTTGTAGGAATTGAAAATGTAATAGAAAAACTTCAACTTGTTTGTCTAAAACGGAAAAAAAAGGTATGGTTGAATGATGAATACCTGGTAGAAGCTGTTGAGGGTCTTAGATGGTGCAGTGAGTCTGGTGGAGCACAATTCAAAACAGCAGCCTGAACTAAATAGTCTTATACAATGCTGCATTTCTCTCATTTTCTTTCTCAAATATCTCACCCTGAATCCACGTCAAGGTACAGATGGTTCATTTGCTATGGTTTGACATAGCTCTGGTTACCACATGGCACTTCTCAGTAGTTTGTGCTAAATGTTTGAAACATTGTGTACTTCTTTCCTAAGCAGTGTTTCTGTTTCTTATGTTTTGTTTCCCAGCTATCCATTGCAATTTGAATCCAAATGGTATTGATCATCCTGTCCCCACAGAAGGTATTAATCTGCAACTTGAAGGTGAAGGAGTTGAATCGCCCTCAGTTAAGAACACTAGTGCCCCAAAAGGGCCTGAGTCAAAAGAGACACCCAAGAGACAAGTGGAGCCAGAAATATCTAAGGTAGGTAGGACTGGATTCTTATTTATTTTGATGAGTCTTAAAGAATCCAGGCTTCTTGAAGTCCTGGCTACTGCTTAAAAAGCATTTATAATTCTGTTTAAAGACATAAAAAGGTGCAAAAGTATCAGTCTAACGAAGTGGTTTTTACAGAAGCAAAGTATTGCCATGGAGTTCTAGCACACACACATCTTGGACATTGCACTATTTTATTTTTCTCTAAATGAAGATAATTAAAATACTAGAATCGCTCTTTTTCAGGCACTGTGGAGACTTTTTTTCCCCAAAATGACTTGGGTTACAATCAGAATGGGAACAGATATGTTTTTCTTGAGTGGTTTTTTTGTTTGCCTATTTGCTTTTTCCTGGGGCAGGTAAAGGAAGAGAAAGGTTCTTTGGATATATGAATATGCAGATTTTTATATGGGTGACTGATTTTAATAAACTGTTAAGTCATTTTAGGTAAAATACTAGGCCAGTTCTTCTGTGTCTGATGTGATGGTGAACAAACATAGTTCAGAGGTGAATTCCTAAAAACAAATGTAGCATCTGTTCTTATTCATAAGCTGCTGCTTTTTGTTTGAGTGCAGCAGACATGACTACCAAGTGCAGGTGAATGTGTGTGCTCCAGCTACTTTGGGTATAGGACAAAAATTTGTCATATTAGATACATTTTAACTAGAATGAAAAGTAAGAGAATGTTAAAAAAATAATTGTGAGAGATTCTTTAAAAGCCTTATCAGTCTTTTTTATCTTTAAAGGCCTAAAACCTTTTGGTTTGGGCATGATTTCTGCAGAGTGGAAGATCAAGTTTTTACTGAATCTGACACTTTGAGAGTTAATAGAGCAAATAAAATAAGTGTCGTTTTCTTAACATTCAAAAAAGGCAATAGAAATTATTTCAATGACTGAGCAAGTAGAAGTATTTCCTACTGCCAATAGTACAATAAATCTAACAAGTAATACATATATGGTTGTGATGTATTTCACTTTTAAAATAAAATATCATTAAATGTTTTGAGCAGTAGCCTTGACAATAAAGGCTTGGTATGAATTCTCCATTCAGATTTTTACCTAAAATATCTGGTTTTAAATTAATACAATTAACACTCATTCATTCTGACTTAATTCATCCAACTAGATTCACTACAGTTTGGCAATGGTTAAAATCACTGCTGCTTTTGCAGTAGCAGTGGCCTTTATGAAGCATGTTGCTGATTTTTCTTGAGCCCTTGGAGAACAGGTTTGTGCTTATCTGCTTTGCGTCATCCCTTTGGTAACAAGACCACCAAATTTTGGATGGGCTTTGAGACAAAGCTCAGCTAATAATTTATTTACCCAGATTTTCACAGAGAAGGACAAGCTAACCCTGCTCATGTTTCAACATCAGCAGATGAAAATCTGCCCTGTATTGAAAGCTGAAAGAGGTGTGTTAAACTTGGAGCAGAACTTACAAGCTTGGGAGTGAAGAAGCTAAATGATGCAACTGAAAATGGGCTCATGTGTAGTTGGCGTGGAACAGAGTCATATCAAACTTGTCTTTGCTTGCAAAAGATTTATCCTAATGAAAAATCAGGATGAAATATATCAGTGATTTAATGTTACGGAGCCTGTTTTCCACTGTCTGAGCTGTAATTGTTGGACTGATGGATATAAAACAGGCTGTCCTTGGTGGAGACTGCTGGGGAAGAGGGGAAGCATAGCGCTCTCAAGGTAGTGAAATCCACTGTTGGTTTCCCACATCTGATTGCAGTAGCTTTATTTAGAAAATGGAGCATACTTCACATTTAAAAACAAAACAAACCAATAGAATTTTTGCTTGATGGAATAAGCTTGGCATAATAGTATCAAGCTAGTGGAATGAACTATTTTTCTGAATGTATTGCTGCCTGGTTAGTAACTTTGTCTTTTATGTGTTGTATTAATTTAGTGATGTTTGAATTCATATGTTATAGCCTGAGGTGGCCTGTCTTTTCTGGCTTGCTCTGCCTTAAATTTAAAAACTGTGTTGCTTTATCCTCGTAAATGTGAATAAAGGGTTGGATTTTAACTTGTGTGGCTTCAAGAGTTGAATTAAGCTGTCATTATGAAACTTCATCCATGCAGTCATATCTGTACAGTGGAAAGATGAGCAGGAATAGAGGAAAGTATTGTAAATAAAACACTGTGGGCAGAGCCATTTGTTTTATAATTCCTCATTGCTCAGATGTTTTTTAAAAAGATTTCTTTGCAATCCTAGGTATCCAAATAATATTAACACATATCTCATATCCACAGTAGTGAGACTTACATCGCACAAAGAAATGCCATATATTGAATGTAATTTAATATGCCTTCTAGACCCTCTTCTCTGCTTTCAGCTTCCTAATTTGTCTTCATGGAGACCACTTCCAGCGCTTTCAACAGCTGGTTTTGCTGTCTAAAAAACCAAACAAAATCTCCTTTATAATGAAATGTGTCCTACTTTTTCTGTCCTGAGCTATAGAATTACAGAACAGTAGTAACTCATGGGTTACAGATAGATTTAAATTTCCTTTTTATGCAGCTACTGTAATGTAATTATGGGAGTAGAAGTATTTGTTTCTGTATTTGGGATGCAGACAATAGCGAGTGTAGTATGAGTGAAGGATCACTCATTTTTAAGTTCCTGAGGAGTATGGAATCTAAGTTTTATAGGCTGACTGAGGTAGAATTTTAATGGAAAATGGAATAGTGATCTTCACCTCCCTCAGCTGGTTCTCTAAGGAACCACGTTATTACAAATACAAGCAAGACCAGAAAAGGCCAAAGTTATTAATATCTAAACTGATGTGCATAATCCAGTCAGACTCTGATAATGTACAGGATATAATACAAATTAGGAAAATAGATGAAGTGTAAAAATACTTCAGTTTTTATTTATGTATATCAATATACACATTTTCTTGGTCAATAATTGATTTTTCAGCATTTATGGTATATGAAAACAAGCAGTTGAGTGGTTACTTTTACAGAGTGCAAAATTCATTGTACAAGGCAAAGATAGTTTCTAATATAGATTTTTAAAATATAAATTATTTCTTTAACACCACCTACATCTAACCTCTGTTATGTGTGTTTTGTGGAATTCTTATATTTTTTCATTAAAATTCTGCTTCTGGCTCTTATGTCTGCTCTGTTTGGTTTTAATATCATAGAGTTCTCTTAAAAACAAACAAACAAAAAGTTTTATTATACTTTTGGAGTCCTGTACTTCTCTGAGTATGGTTTAACAGGTGACTTTTCTAACAAGGTTCAGCAAATGATCTCTTACAGAAGTATTAACTTTTATCAAGGCCTCCCACATGCTGCACTCACAAATCCGTGTTCACTGTGAGCGTGAGACCCAAACCTGGTCTGTCACTTGTTAGAAGATTATTTATTCAGCGAGTTTTGAGTTCTAAGTAAGGTGTGCATATCTGGTGACACACTTTGTCTCATTATGTGGTAGCAGCAGTAGCAAGTAATAAAGGCTTTCTAATGGCAACCACTGCAGTTAGACTTTTTATGTTTTATTGCAGGTTTTTTTATCCGACTTGAGACAAATTAACAGCCCTTTAAAATGTTCATGAAAACTACGAAAAGTAAAAAAAAAAAAAAAAAAGTTGGTAAAAGAAGTGAGAAGCTTTTATCTTGTCTTATTTTGCTGAGTGCTATATAGAAACAATTAGACTTTACTTTCTGTTGCAGTGTAGCTCATTAATTCTTTTGGTTGCTTTTGCTGTCTTAAAAAAATACTTTTTTTCAAAATGACACCGAACAACACTGAAGGGCTGATGAACTCTATAATAAGAGGATAAGCATTTATCTCAGCTTACTGGGCCCAGTTCAGGACTGAGTGGGGTGAAAACAGGTCGTGTGTCTTCCCCAGGAGTGGAGCTCTGCTCTGATTGGAAAGTATTTGGGGAATGTGTGTTAAGTGTGCGATGAAAAGTCCAAGCACAAAAGAGTGTGGCTTTTAAATAATAAGGGTGTTACAGAATTCTTCGAAATATAAAAGTTTTGTCAATTATTTAAAGAAAAAAAATGTCCTGATGCTGTTCTCTAATGAGAGACTAGAAAAAGTAATTTTCTAGAAGAATTCTCTTGGTTTTTAATCAGTGGCTTCTGTTCTTAATGTTTATTCTTATTGGTAAAGCTTATAAAATGGGTTGGATGAGAAAGACAGTATTAGTCCAGACTGGAGGAGACTTTGAGCAACCTGGTTCAGTGGGAGTGTCCCTCGGCATGGCAGGGGGGTTGGATCTAGATGGTTTTTAAGGTCCCTTCCAGCCCAAACCATTCTACCCCCCACTCTCCCATTTTTTTTTTTTAATTTTTTTTTTTTTAATTTTTTTTTTTTGCAGTTTGTTGAGAAACACCAATGCCCACTGAACTGGGGCAAAGAGGTTTTAGCATTTTGTGTGGTCTTCCTACTATCCTCCTCCTGTGAGACTTCTGGTGGCCACAGCATATGGGAATAAGAACACAGATTGGACTGACTGAAGTTAACAAACATATTACTTATTGAAGTGAAGGTTCAGCAAAACCCCAGTTGGGCTGTTCCACTCCTCCAGATTTTGCTGTAAAATGGTATGGCAAGGTGGGAGGGTGTTTGAATTGTAGACCTCTGCATGTTTCCCAGTGGAGGTGCTCACCCTGGATGGTGAAAGTGACACTTTCTGACAGACTGTTTTCTGACAGAAAGTTTGCTTTTCTTAGTTGATTTTTTTTGAGCAGTAGTTAACAGATTACCAATGTCCACATCAGCTCACCACAGTGAAAGTCAGTAGATACGGTGTGTGATTTATTTTTTTCCCTCCAATTTTTTTTCCTCTCCCCACTCTTTGACTGCAACAGTGATAACACACCACTTATTGCATTGGGTCTTCTTTAATGAGAGCAAAAATGGGCACAGAATCTGAGTATGTCTGAAGAAGTGGATTTAAAAATATTTGTTAAATGTTACTATTGCATAGCTGAAATAATTACACTTCAAGGCAAAGTGCCTTTGTAATGTCTCATTCTGTGATTATTAGTAATGCGCAATAATTAGTGTGCTTGCTTCTATCTTCATTTTCAATAGACTTTTTCTTTCATGTGTTGCATAGTTAGAAGTACCCATGCTGTCTTGTTTCAGGTGTCTAAATTGGATGCTGAAACGTTTGATGTCATTCACAATTGTGACCTCTGGCTGAAGCCTGAAGTTTCAGAACCGTGCAGCGAATAAACCTCTTATCCTGAGCTGTGAAACAGGAGTGCTGGGTGACTCTGTACATTTCAAGCAGCTGAGACTGATGTTTTGTTTATCGCTCAGGGATTTCACTGGTGTGAATGAAGTGCTGGAGTAACCCTCCCTGTAGTGCAAAATATAGCTGCTTAGTTCAGAATCCACATTCTCATGAGCCAGAAAAACAAGAAACATCTCTCTCTCTCTTGGGGTCCTGTAAACCAGCTTATCACAAGAGGAGAAATGTCTGATTCAGAATCCAAATGTGTTCTTGCTGTAGCATGTTTTTCACCATTGCTGTATCATCCATTATGTTATAAATAGTGTAATATGAAAGTCCACGTTCTTGCGGTGAGGTTTCTACATTCAGCATAAAAGATCTGGCTGCTCCTGTTCATCCTGTTCACCTTGACTGTGTGTCTGGGAGTTCTGAAAAATATCTGCCCTGAGAGTAGCTGCATGGAAGTGGGAGATCCTGCCCAACTTAGTGCTGTGTCCAGGACAGTGAGGGGAAAGAAGAGCAGCTGCAAAGGACCATTATTCGTGTGGTTCTCCTTTGCCCCCCATCACCAAGTGGGATTATTTCCCTATTGCTTTTCTCCCCATAAGAAGTCAAAATAATTAGTTCAGAGGAATACTTAACTTATGGGTATAAGTAGAACAGGGGAAATTTACTCACAAAGACAGTATTGATTGACCTAAAGGGATCCTTTATGAAATTCACCTGTTGTACAGGTGCTCTATCCATGACTTCAGTCCATCAGGTGGTAACAGGAAGAGGAATTTCTGTTAGGCTTTTTAGAGTTGGACTTTTTCACAGTTGGACTATGACTTTCAGAAAAAAAATGAAGGATGAGAACATTTTCAGTAGCTGCATGCACACAGTGGTTGCATGTGGAGGATGTCACGGTGTTGGCTCATGGGAAGAGGTGCAGTCTGTGGCCCTGAGGTGTGCTCGGGGCTGCACAAATGCCCAGCAGTGCAGTGGCTTCTGCTGCAGGGAGTGACTGCAGTCCTTGTGTAGGGCTGGCCTGAGCAGATGGTTACAAAGAGGCAGCTGAGAGAGCATAAGGCGGGAAGCATAGTCTGCTCTGGCTCCTGTCGTCCTGTGAAAGCTATCAATGTGAAATTTGTGTTCTTTCCCATTACGCTAGTGTGAAAAGGAGCAGCAATTGGAGTACATATTAGCAAACGGAAGCAGTAAAAAGCCGTGGTAGTACTCTAGAAATAAGTGGGATGTCAGTACTATAGACACATGTAGACATAGACACCTTATTTAAAAGAACTTCTCTTTAGGGAAAAGGGAATATAGATAAAAAGATGGAGCAGCTTTTAGAGGAAAAAGCAATTCCATACAACGTGTGGATGCATAATGTACTTGCAGTGCCAGTTCTGCTGCTTGCCTCATTGTGAAGCTGCTCGACAAAGCCATCCAAAGTCTCTGCTTCCACTTTGAAGGTGCTTTAAGGGCTTCATAGAGATTGCTTCAAAAATAAAGCAGTATTTTATCCCCAACACAGCTGCCTTGTTGGGAAAGGAAAAGTATAGAATTGCCTGGTCAAGAAAATTAATAGCATTGTGAGTAGAGGGATTACAAAATGTTCTATAGGACCAATTTAGCCTTTAAAATGGGAGAGCAGTTTGATGCTCCACCGCTGGCACTGCAGGTCTGCAAATGGTGCATCTCACCTGAGCTATAACAATAATTTCATTAATCTGCCACGTGCGATTGCCACTTCTGACAAAACTAATGGACATTTGCTATAGTCATCATAGAGTCAGAGAATGGTTTGGGTTGTAAGGGACCTTGAAGATCATCTAGTTCCAACCCACATACCATGAGCAGGGACACTTTCCACTAGACCAGGTTGCTCAGAGCTCCATCCAACCTGGCCTTGAACACTTCTGGGGATAGGACATTCACAGCTTCTCTTGGCCACCTGTGCCAATGCCTCACCACCCTCACAGTAAAGAATTTCTTCTTAATATCTAATCTAAACCTACTCTCAGTTTGTAAGCCATTCCCCCTTGTCCTATCACTACATGTCCTTGTAAAAAGTTCTTCTCCATCTTCCTTGTAGGCTTTCTTCAGGTGCTGGCAGGCTACAATTAAGCCACCCAGAGCCTTCTCTTTTCCAGGCTGAACAATCCTGATTCTCTCAACCTTTCCTCATAGGAGAGGTGCTCCATCCCGCTAATCATCAGCCCTCCTCTGGACTTGCTCGGACAGGTCCATATGCTTCCTGCGCTGAGGACCATAGAGCTGTATGCAGTACCTGAGGTGGGGATCTCACCAGAGTGGAATAGAGGAACAGAATCACCTTTGCCTTTTTCTCCAGAAGTGGGAACTTTTTTCCTTTCCGCTTTGAAAAATAATATAATTGTGGAGCACTGGGAGTGCAAAGTGTCACAGTCATAAAAGGAGTGTGGGACTGTAGTAGCCTTCATAATGTCTGAAAGGAGTTTCTTGTGTTATCAGTGCTAAGGAGGGAAAGGATTTCATTAGAAGTCTGGAAAAGGGTGGCCGAGGCAGAGTGGAGTTTGTCTTTCCCTGAGCTACCATGGGTAGAGTTCAGTTTGCTACTTACAAGTGGCTAGGTGTGTAAACTCCTCTTACATTTGGTGAAAGTCTAGTCAGTGTGCTCAGAGGAGCATAGAGAGGGATCAGACTCCATCTGAAGTGAGCCCTGCTCAGCTGAACTTGTCTGTGTTCCGGGGACTGCTTTGACACTTGAATTTTGGTATTTGGACCTGGAACTTGGTTCTTTCCTCTACCTTACTGGCTAACCAGCCTCTGTGTTTGATGTTGAAATGGTTATCCATGTCTGATGGAGGTGAGACCTTGCATTAGGAGACTGTATTTCAGAAGCTGCATTTACCTCAAAAATTATATTTGGAACAATTAGGACAGACTACTCCCATATTTGTGGCTATGGTCAAGATGATATTCTGGCAAGCAAATACTATGTAATCTGAAAAAAAAAGTCTGTCTTTTTAATTAAAAGGAAATTATTGGAGTGTATGTGTTTCATTTTTCCCCCTTTAATTTGTCTTGGACTTTAGAAGCCTGTTGCTCTTCAATAGAAGTGAAGTTCTTGCTCTCTGGCTAAGTTCACCCAAATGTAGAAGAATGTTGATAATTAGGACCAGTTAAAACTCTTGTTTCAGTAGAAATCTGAGATTTGGAATAAATTTGCTGACAAAATTTTGTCTTTTGGATGTATGTATGTATGTATATATATATGTGTATTTATGTAAAATTGATTGTCCAAGTCAGGTTGTCCAAGAATGACAAATGCAGCAGTACATTTGCTGCCTGTTCCTGTTCCCTGTTCCTGTTCCAGCTGTTTTCCATGGTGGGTAGTTGTACAAGCCTGCACTGATGTCTGTCATGCCTCCGATTTTGATTGGAAGCATTTGGTGGAGGGAGACTGAAGTGAACTGGGGTTTGGCACTGAGGGGCCTTAGGCACTGCAGAAACACCAACAATAATGACCTCTGAAATCAAGGAGGCTTTTCAGTATTCTTTCATTTCATACTTTGCAAATACCAGTTCTTTTTAGCTGTTTCTTAATGTGGACTTCAGTCAGAAGTGGTTTGTTTTTTTTCTCTATTCTACAGTCAGCTGTAGATTACTGTGTAGCTGATGTGCCACTGCAGGGAGTAGGGAAACAACTCCCAAATGCTAAAGCACATATTTTCTGTGATACTCTGTATCATCCGCAGGGCACACAGAAGGTAAGATGAATGTTCTGTTTAATGAGAGACAATTCTTCCCTCTTCCTCTTCAGTTTTTTTGACCAACTCATTTGTAAGAAGCATGGGGTTTCCTTGGCTGTGATGCCATTAAGTGAAACTCTGATATAGTGATTCAGCCTGGGGATGGCTTTTAGTGCTTGTGTCCTACTTCTAGTACTTTTGTGCTTCTAGTTATGTTGATAAGGTGCCTTTATATTGTCATTAACTGCTCTGGGCATTTGCAGAGTTAGTTCAAAACTAAGAATGATGCTCAAGTATGACAGACTCTTAAACTGAAAGTGTTGCAAGTTTGCAGCGACAGGACAGAGGGAGTGAGGAATCAGTACAACAGTGTGTTTTTTTGATTTTGGGAGGTGTTAATGTGCAGCTGAGGCCTTAGGTACTTAGGTAAAGGAAGCTTTCCTGTCTGACCATCCAGGACCCACTCTGTCAGTCACACTTGCACCATCTGAGCTGAGACTGAGGCCCTTTCACAGCTACACTGGCCACACTCACACTGTCAGGCAAGGTTTCCTTACCAGCTCAACCCCAGGTTTCCCATAAGAGAGTCTCAGAGGTCTGGATCTTTAAAATAACTTCATCATAGTGCACTAACAGACTAACAGCTTGAGCTGGTGCCTACAGGGAGGGATCCTGAACAAAGGAACGCCTGGGCTTTTATACCCTCACAGTCTGAGAGGTGTTGGGTCCTCAGATCCTGCTGTGTCTCTGAGTGTCTGGTCACCCCGAGGGTGCCACAGGTCCTCATGCCCTTTGTTGTGCAAAGGATTGGTGCCAGTTCTCAGCCTCTTGCCTCTGGCTCCCACTGCCCAGAGCTCTAACTGCAGCTATACCCCAAGCTACTGGTCTTGAACACTTGGAAAAGACAAATACTGCTGGTGATAGTGGCATGAAACCTCACAAGTAAATTCCCTTTAAGAGATTACAGAACGTGAATCCAATTCTATCAACAAATCAACAGTTTAAGAAGAAAAAATAGGTTACTTTCTAGTTTTAGGCTGTTTACTTATTTTAGCTATTGAACTGGCTTTTCTGTTTGTGCATACTTGTAATGTTTTCCTGTTCTCTAAGTGTTCCAGCTGCCATCTTCATTATGCCTTCCCTGTGAGACCCTACAGATCAACACATAGCCATCTTTTGCCCACCAGTTCAGTCTTCCTCAGAGCCTCTGTCTTTTCTCCTCATCTACACCCCTATGAAGAGCCAAGAGTTCTCTATAGTCAGTTAACTGACCAGTTAAGACTGATGTAATATTCAGTCTTGCTTTGTAAAGTGTTGCCTGAAATGGGACATGCTCGTCCTGGTCCCTGTGCTGCAGTGCTACTAATGCCTGCTTCAGATTGAGTAACCAGCAGAATCTGCTTAGGCCTGCCCATCAGTCTGACTGCGAGCGTGCAGTGGGAGAAGCTCAACATGGATTTGAGGCAGCCATGCCCATCTCACAGGTGTGACCCTTCTTGCAACCTCAAGAGCTGCAAGAGTAGAAGCAGGTGGAGTGTGCAGCCCGGGCTGCTGGGGAGGGGGAGCAAGGCCACCATTTTGGGTTACAGGAAGCTGTTATATTGGACATTATTGCCAACATGAACATTGCATTTCCTGCTCACACAACTGCTGGCAATTACTAACATGGTCTGGGGCATCAGTCTTTCATCTCCCTAACCTCCTAGTTCCTCACCCAGAGATCATAGTTATTACTGGTAGGGGCTGTTGTCAGATGTACTTGGTGGAATGAATATTTCTAATTCTACCAGTGTCTAGGAATTAATATTGTGATGATGCATCAAGCTGCACTTGTGGGGTTAAATGTGTCCTTGACATGCATATCTGAAAATAGAAAACCTTCAGCATTGAACGAGGTAGAGTTACTGCATATCTTGAGGCCTTTTTTCGGTTCTTAACATTGAAAATCTCATAAATGGGTATCGTGTTCTGCCAATTTTCCTTTTTTCTCTAATGTCTGTAAGTGCATCCATCAAATACTGATGACTTTGCTGACCTAGACAACCTCTACTTTTTTTGCCTATTTTTCCTTGATTGAAACAAAAGCGTGACAATAGAGTATGTACCTAATGGTTTTAGAACTGCTGTTAATTCATCTTTCATTCAAGGATGATTGCTTTCAACCTTAGCACTATGCTTTAGGTTGCAAAAGATAGCGTGAATGTGTTTTCATTTTTAAAGGGTAGATATGAGTGAATGTCAGCACACCTATGCTGAAAATATAGTCTTTTGTCTAAATAAAGCTTGTGTATAGGTCCGAAGATGTATTTTTAAATAATCAATTTTTTAATTGAGTAAATAGAAAAACTTTTTCTGGAGATAAAGACTATCACAATTGTGTGTTCTCATTCGGATATGAGGCTGTCTCATACTTACTTATCTTTTAGTAAGTTGGAATTCTTTGGGGTTTTTTTTCATGTTTGTTTTACAAACCAAATAGCTTAATTGTCAACATTTCAGCATTAGGTGGTAATATGTGAAGTTGATGAGGAAAACTGAGATTGTTATTCCATGTACTAAGCTTTCCTGAAACCTTTATTGTTGACTGCAGAAGAAGAATCTGAAGTGCTTGTTAAGGTTCATACTTATTAAACTGTCACCATAGTTTTCTTTCTCTGTAGGGAAGGCTACTTTGTGGCTTGCAAACTGTAGTTAATTGTCCATACTAACAGATTATTTTGGAAAAGTTTTTTGCCTGAATAATTATCAACTTTGTTTTCCATAGCTGTCGTTTCATGTTCCCTTACTCTCTGTTGAAATAATTATTGAAATACTAAATTATTGGAAGGGCTTAACTTTTAAAGAGTATTTTTGAAGGTGAGAAAAAAAAAAAAAAGAACAGTGCCAAATAAAATGCTCAGAATGAGATCAGGGTTCAGCATGTTGAATTAAACTGTCAAATTCAGATGAAATTCAATTAGTTGTGTGTGTCCATTATATGTGCTGTGCCTTCTGCCTTTTGCTGGGAGGAAAACAGTAGAAGATACCACCTTTTCTGTTTGGTTTCAGTTGGATTTTTTGTTTGTTTTGGGGGTTTTTTTTCCCCTTTTGACCTTTTCTTTCCTGCCCTCTTTTCCAGGTTCCAAAAGACACAAAAATGCTGATATAAGCCAAGAAGAAGTATAATTGGGAAGGAAGTTGTCTTAGCTTTTGATTCCAAAAAGAATACTGTACGATGAGCAGGGCTGACATTTGGAGAGAAAAAAACAAGAGTTCATGCAATTATTGTGTTCTAAAATATTTTATGCAAAATGTCGTTCTGAAAACACAAAATGAACTGAGCAGATGAAAGTGAACTTGAAAATTAAGGTAGCTTCTCTATATGTGACAAAGTGATGACAAATAAAACTGGGTCATTGTTGATGAAATTCTTATTTAACTTTTTTCTCCATGTTTATAATCATCTTTCTCCTATATACCTGTGCCATGGTTAGGTTTTTGTTCTGGATTTGTAGATTGTCATCTGTTGTGTTGCCATCCTCCCCACTTTTTTTTTTTTTTTTTTTTTTTTTTTGTTCTTATAAACCTGGTTCTCTTCAGGATCTTACAAAGTCTTCTGTTAAGACTGGAGAGGAGACAGGATGCAGTGGAATTGGAAGTGTGTCCTAGCTGAACTGAGCTGATGATGGAGCACTGCAGTTGATGATGTAGCACATTTCAGTCCCTAGCCCCTACCTGCTCTTATTTTATTGAGTTGATAGCTCAGCTCTGACTTGATCAATTTATCATCCACCTGAATTATTTCACTCTGGCTTTTATTAGCAATAGAGTACTCTATACTAGTTAGTCAAGAGTAACCAGTGAGCACTGTCCCCTTTGGCAATGTTTCCTTGTTAATTTGGCTTATTTTAATCACTATGCCATGGTGGCAGTAGTTAAATAGAGTATTGCATTGCTGCTTTTGTGCTGAGACAAAACTCTGTGGAAGTGCAGTCTAAACAGAGCTGGAGGGAGACTGAATCAGTTTAGGAAGAGGAACAGGGGATATCAGTCTAAGAGCAGTAATGTAAATAACCAAGCTTTACCAAATGCTTTGGTTTGTCCTAATGCATAAGAGATGAGAATTGGATGATCTTTCAGTGAAATGTTACAAACAGTTTTTGCTCAGAGAAATGTAGCAGCCCTCTGCATCCAGTGATACAATCATCTGAAAAATATAATGGGGAGCAGTGAAATTATCCATCTCTTAGCCTTCAATATATGATTGAGCTCAAAGTATCAAAAGAAAAAGCCAAGGAACGCGTAGGCTGCCTGCAGGGATAGGGGGTTAATGATGGAGATGGGACAAGGGAGCAGAGTATGTGCAGCAAAAGGGAATTTGACTGCAAAGGATGAAATACAGTGCAAAGGAAGAAAAATTTCTAGGATGAGTCTGAATATCCCATTGTATTTATAAATCTTAGAATTGAGGAGGAGGTAAAAATAGGAAATTGTTAGTGCAGCATGCAAATACACCAGAAGAATAAAACTGCTTTGCTGACGTAAGCAAGTAGGACTATGAAACAAGGCAGAACTTGAAACTTTCCTACCTATGTGAAAGTTCCTCTCATAGTTTTATTAGTGGGTATTAATCTTCCACATGTATAAACAGATTGACTGAAACCTCTCCCTTAGCAAAGCTCGTATCAGTTGTTTTTATTTTAATCCTGGTCTAAATAGATTGAAAAGGATTATTGTGTAAGAACAGTAAATTGAGTTTCAGTGACCTCTGGAATCACCATGGAATGTAAAAATGTAAGTGATGACCTTTAGGTGTGTTACTGATGTTTTAATCAGTGAAGCAACACAAAGCTTATGTGAATACCTGAATATTTATTCTCTACTTTCAATTTTGAGACTAAGTATCACGTGTGGTTTTTCTGATTGTTAGTGAAAGCCTGTAAGACCAAATTTTGACCAATTTTTTAGAAAAGTTGTTTACTATTTTTATCCTCTTGAAGCATGCATATATATATATATATATATGTATATATATAAAAATTTAGCTCTTACTGTGTTGCAACACAAATCTTGCCTAGTAAGAAATTGTGACAGTGCTAGCAAGTACTTTCAAATGATGTGACAGAGTAGTTCAGTGCATCTCTACTGTATGTGATGCCTGGGTTCTGAAGTGATTAAGATGTTATATAGCATTTGTAAAGGTTATTTCTGATAATACTACCCAAGAGAATTTGTGGATATTGATAATATTTTCTTGTCTGTCAGGAAACAGCCTTTTCTTATGTGCATCTGCTAATAATTTTGTATAGTAAAATAATAAGAAGTTATAGTACTGTGTTCAAAGAAATAAAGCATCAGCAGGATAAAAGTGAGGAAGAAACCTCTACTTCCATGTAATCTCCTCCATGAGAACACAAAGATATTTCATCATGTGAAGTAAGGCTTGAAGGAGGTTATTGTTTCTCATCTCAGGACAGTTCAAAAGTGTTTGACTTCAGTGGAAAATCCTTGTTGACTAAGGAGGTTTTAGAAATATCTGCATAAACAACTGGTAGTAACATGTTAGTTTGTAATTGTGAGGTGGTGGTGCAGCGGATTTGTACAAAAGGTGAGCAGCTCCATGTGGGAAGGTTCAGTCACAAAGTGAAGTGGAATAGAAATGGGAAGGTGGAGGGCTGACTGCTGGAACTGTGCTACTGCATCTTGAAGCAGTTTGGTGAGCCACGAGCAGGAGAGCAGCTTAAATGGCATAGCTGAGACAATGCAAGTGAGAAGGAGAATGTGAAAAGTATTAAATATCTCTAAGAGAAAGCTGAATTCCTTAAAAGCTAGATTATCTGGAAGGCCCATGCAGTACCTTGCAGAACTTTCTGAGGCTGTCAAAGTGTTACCTGTCAGTAGATGGTGCTCTTTATATCAGATAATTACTCACGCTGCCTGTGTTTGGCCGTGTTTTCATGTAAAAGGTCTGGTAACATTCTTTAACAGTTCATTTCTCTGAATTCTGATGTCTGGGAGATTAGAAAGCGGAGGGTTTTGAGGGGCTGCCAAAAAAAAAAAAAAAAAAGGAAAGAAAAAAGTGTTGAGTAGGTTCGTTTGAAAACATCTTCCATCCTGGAATTTTTTCAACAACTTCTTTTTCTTGTGTAGGTGTACTGTTTAGACTTTGTACAAATTCAGAAGCTTCCAGCATAAAAACTTTGAACAGACATTATGGATTGGAGAATATATAGCAGACTAATTCAATTTGGCAATTGACCTGTAAAGCACTGCAATAACATGGTCTAAAATAAACCTGCAAAGCAGATTTGTCAAGTCATTTGCGATTTTTAAATTTTCTTTTGCATATTAACTTTGTAGTTTCACCTGCTGTTTCTGGATAGATAGGAATGAGCTTATTTCTAAATGTAATGCTTCTTAGAGAGACTGAAATGAATCAATGCAATTGTGAGTTTTACCTGAAGTCATTTATTCATCAGTAGTTGGATGGATATAAAAAAACTGCATAAAAATGATTTCCTTATAATGTGATTGGAGTATTACTGGACCTTTCTGAATTCTTTATTATTCAGAAAATATGCCAGCTCTGAAGCAAAAGAAGTTAAATGTGTTAACTGTGTAAAAACATCATGTGCCAAAGGCTGCTGTTGAGCCAAAAACCCTGACCTGGGCAGCAAAACAGCGTGGCAGACCTAACAGGGAATTTGAGATGCTAAAGTTATGTGTGTTTTTCTGTCGTGGTCTTATGGAACATCAGCTACTTAACTAAGAGTTAAATTTTGGCTTGTGAGATGAATTTGCCCCTGGAGTGAATCTTGAGAACTGCCTGCTGTTCACTGCCTGACACTACTGGTCTTTGCAAACAGAAACTGAAGGATTAGCGTGAATTTTTCATGTAATCTTAAACTGCAAGCAAATGGTCCAGGAAAGAGAAGGGAACTGAGTTCCTTTCAGAAATCTAATTAAAATATTTCTAGTTCTTATTCAGGGCCAGTTTGTCTTCCCAGCACATTGATTTAGTTATCCCTTCACAGATCTCTCTCCAGAAAGGATATATATTGTATGCACTGAACACATTACAGCAAATGAATATTGTTCCTCACTATGCTTAATTTACCTTCTCTCAGCCCTTCTCTCACATTCATCTTATGACCCAAGTTCCTTATATTTAGGCCAGGTGGGTGTAATATTTTTGTTGAAAACCTGAATGCCACATTTCTGCATTCTCACATCTCTCAGGAAGATTTTGCTGGGACATTTTGGGCTGTATTTGAGCTGTATTCTTTTTGATGATACTTGGAACAGAAGATGCAAATCTTCACTAGCATTCTTGCCCTATTTAGCCTCCCTGTGGTGCCTGCTGGATATTCCTGGGAAGGTCCCATTTTCCCATGAATGGCCTGATCTAGGAGGTAGATTTCCCCCCCCCATCCCTCTTGCCCCTACCCTTGGATCAAGTCCCATCTGTGTGTGCTTTATAGCTCCAAATCTTCAGGTTTTTGAGCAGAGACAGTGCTGCTGTCACATCCTTCTGTTTCCTTTTATAGGACAAGCTCCTGACCTTTCTTTTGCTTTCAAGTTTATTTGCTGCATTACAAGAAGAGATGCTTCCTGTGGGTGAGAAGAGATGTCTCCTGCTGGCCTGGGCTGGCCTTGATATGAATATGGAACTTGTGCTCTGTGGGTTTTTTTTCTGTATCTTTTTGTTGGCTAGCTTGGGCTGCTTCCTAGGCAGGAGGGGCTGGCCTTTGTGGATCTCAGTTTGAGGCCTTTTTGCCTTCTCTAAGAAAGAGGATAAAAGGGCATTGTAGTGCTTAAGTTCTTTTTATGAATATAGGACTTCATAAGGATGATAAGTGAATACAGGAATTCCTTTATTAGGGGGAGAAGACTAGTTTCTCAAAAGTAATTAACAAGAAATTACATTGATGTAAAAAATGCCTTGCTTGTTTTGAAAAGTAATGGATCTGCTGTCTAGATATTTATTTGAGAAATACATTATGACTTTCTGTACACAGGCATTGCAGTGCTATTGCATGAATCTGATGGTTGGACTAATCTGCCTCTTCTTTCAACATTTGCCTTTTTCTCCTGCTTTTGCTGGAAGTGGAAGCAATGCCTTCTTGGGAAGCAAGAGGCTGACCTGTCAGCTGAGCTTTAGAGACCTTTTCTTACTCATACTCATGTACATATCTGGCCTATGAAGTTGTTCTCAAAACGTACTTGGCACAAGGCAACATAGTTAAGAGTCAACTGGCAAAGATATCTAGAAAACTTTTATTGCTATTGAGGTATAAAATGCTTTGGCTGCTGCACTTGCCTTCTGCATATGAATGAGCCTATCCATAAAGACTGAAAATTGGCATGGAAAGGTTATACTACTTCTTACACTACAAGCCTCTTAATTGGCACATCTGCTGGAAACAAAGGTGCCAAAAATGTGATGCACTCAGAAGGAGTAAACCTTGTAAGAAAGCAACCTGTCATTAATAGGGATTAAGATCCTCTCAGGATGTTAGATGTTCTCCCTTGTACAAATGTACTGTTGTTGATCTAATGGTGGAATTAACCTCACTACTTGCTAATGCAAAGTAACAGCTTCTTTTATAGCTCTTCTCATATAGAAGTGCTTCACTGTCTGTGTCTTCAAGATGAAAAAATGGACTGTACCTTTCACCTCTTGACATATGACAGCTATTAAAAAATACACAGGGGGTACTCAAACCCAAGGTTGTGATGTGTTGAGTATCTTCTCAACAGAATACTGTAATTGAAAATGGAAGGATTGAGGTGTGATCTGTGCTGGACAGATTTACTATGTCAGAGTAACTCTATCAGTAAATACCAAAAATAAAAAAAAAAACCCAAACAAATCTCATTAATGGCAAGAGAAAAGTACATGCCTCAGCAAAAGCCATGTTATACCATATGTGAGTATTTCTTTAAAAAGCATGTCACAGAAAAATCACATAACCCCCACTGACACTCTTAGGTACATGTTTCTGAGGCTAGGCTTAGCCTGTATTTGAACAGTCTTTTTATTAGAATATCCTGAATGTTTAGAGATATTTGTGTTGCTACTAATGTTACCTTAAGTCTCTGGAAATGGTACTGCTCTCTGCAACCTTGGTTGCATTTTTCCAATCTAGTTTGGCTATTGGATTTTGTTACTGCTACAGGCTGTATTTTAGGTAATAAATTCTTCTAAATGACCTTTTTTACATAAGTACATGAGACATTCCAAGAACCCACATCAATGTACCTACTTATATACCTGCTTTGTTTTTATTTTAATGGAATTCCTGATAAGCAGTCTTGATTTAGTTCAACTGTAGATGTGGCTGCCTAAGATGTAACTTGCAGAGGTGCCAGGATTCGTTAAAAAAAAGAAACAAAAAAACGTGGGAATGGAGACTCATTTGTAATTGTCAGTTTTGTACTACAGGTAAGTTTGGGGTTATTTTTTAAATTTTTATTTTAATCTAGACTTGGAGAAAATATTTTTTACAAATACTGAACTCTCTCAAATTGGAATTTCAGTTGCTCTGACAGGATTTCTGAGTTCAGGACAAACTATTGGGAAATGGGGAGCTACATTTCATCACTGTCTTAGTTATTACATACTCCTGTTTGCTTTCCTGTATGTACCTGAATGGATTTGAACTTACAGCTTTCACCAGGATGGGGCACTCTCTTGCGGCTACTACCAGTCTGAACAGAGTATTCTGTGATGAAGACTTATGCCATAAATCTTCTTCGTAGTGGCTTTATTACTTAGTCCTTGAGACAGGATAAAATATGAGCTAACCTGCAAGTTATGTGTACCATGTCGAAGGTGAATGTCTTGAATTTTTATTTTTGCTGAGATGGATGGTGAAGTGCAGTAAACATGTGCTAGTAGTAAAGTGTAGTTAATTACTTGTTTTAAGTTGCTATTAATCCAGCACTGTCAATTAAAATTCATTCCGTTTCTTCTTTGCCTGAGTAGTGGTATGAAGCAGGCTAGAGAAGTTCAAGGAGGAAGCGTTTCTCTTCATAGCTGCACAAGGCACCTGCTGTGTGAATGGAAATTATTCTCCAGATCTGTGCAGGATACAGAGTAAGTTTCTGTTTGGAAAACCAGGAGGATTTGTATTTACTTGTGACAGTTGTAGTCTGTGATATAAGACAGTGAGCCAGACTTGGACAGGTTTGAATTGTCTCAGGTAGAGAAGGGGAATCAGAGCTACATCAATGAAGAAGTATCAAACAGCTAACATATCTTGTGAAGTAGGAACCCTCACCCCGACAGAGCAGCTCTCCCTCTCTGCATTTTCTTGGCAAATATCCAAAAGCACATATTTAATTTTTGGACTCGAAGGAGTCTTCTGCGGTGAGTGAAAGGGCTCTTTAGTTTGGCAAGATTAGAAATGCAGTTTTTTTAGATGAAGTGAATTTTAAAAGATTACACTCTTTGATTTGGATTTGGCTGTCAAAACCTAAAATTGATGGTGCTCCTGGCCCTCTTTGTGATTTTATTGTTGGCCTGTCTGTTCCAGTTGTGGCTTTCAGGACTTTTGATAGCAATTAGAATGATGTCAGGCAGGGTTCCTGACAATGCTGAGGAATGCTCTGTCTTCTCCTTTCTCATTCTGACTCTTCAGTTCTTCACAGTTTGCTGATAGTGCCACTGCCATTTATATCAACACTGGCATCTGCAAGTCACGATTCTTGCTTTCAGAGTGGGATATCTTATTGAGAGAGAATACTCTCATGGGAATCATGTCACCTTATTTATCTTCGCTTGGTGTTTTGATACTGTCTTCATCCTGATCAGGACAATGCTCAGTGATATTTTTTTGGACAACTTTGTCCTTTCCTGTTGATTGTTATACTTGTGACAGCCTTAAGACAACCTCTTACTTTTCAGATGAATCTCATCATATTTCATAATTTGTTTCTCCTATCCCCCCACCCCCCCCTTGCAGTCTGTTTGTAGTACACCTCTTTGTGGCACTGGTACAGAAGGTACTGGATTGGGTCAATCCCAGAGTTGCTTGAAAGCCAGGTAAAACCTCCCTCTTCATTCATCAGTCTTTGAGCAAGTGGTGGTGCTGCACTGATTTGGGACCCTAGGGTAGAAGTTTCTGCGCGTGCAGAACTGGCTTTAAACACCACCAGAGCATTGTCTTGGCACAGTCAGCCATTTATAGCAGTGCATTGGAGGCAACAAAGAACAGCCACTGAGTGACTGGGGCCTTGGCGGTGTGAAAAGGTGGAGAGACTGTTAGTGAGAGATGGGAGGCTGTGGACTGCTCCTGCTACCATAGGGGTGGCTCTTGGAGAAGCAGCATTTGTTCCTCTCCTTTTCCTCCAGAAAGTGGAAGGATAGGAGTAGAAAATCTACTTTACAATACCTTTTCCACTTTTGTACCTTCATGACTTCGCTGCCAGTCTCCAGTCTTTCCCCTTCCTGGTCCTGTTCACCTTGTGCTTTGAGCCCTGAGCTGGTGCTGCTCAGGTGTTCTTATCTCCTTCTCTAACTCTGTTCTCTCCCCCACCATGTCAGAAGTCTGTCCTTATCTGTGCAGTGTCTGAACTGAGGGGGCAGTGATATCTCTATGGGTCCACTTTCTCTCCTGGGAGTTCAAGGGTGTTTGAATTAACACAGAGTCATTGAGGATGTGATTCTTCTGGATCCTCGGGTAGCTTTTCTGGACTTCATTTCTGCTCCTGCAAGCTGGCTGCACTGAGTTGCTTCTCTTAAAAACCCAATATATTCTTAGAATGTGGATTTAGGTAAACCAGAAGGCATTACAGCTCCCATTCTTCTGTTGACCAGTGGTGGGAAATAATACCCTTTTGTGTGTACTTGTAACTGATCTTGTCTTTTGTGGGATCCTGTGTGTGGACCCTGATGTGAGGTAGCACAGTGTGCCAGCGGACCAAACCACATGTAGGACAGCACGTGTGGGAGAGTGGAGGGAAGGACTAGGATGTGGGCTCTGTGCTGCTTCCAGCACTGGCTCCGGTGGCAATGCTCTGTGTTCACAGATGTGAGTGCCCTGGGAGCTGCACAGCCTCCAAGTCTTGCTCATGCTCTCTGCTATGCTCTGGAGGTAACAGATTATGCCAGCAAGTTGCATTTTGGGTCTTGCCATGTGGAACAAGTAAGTTTAGACTGCAAATGTGAGACGCAAGCTTGCAACTCAGGGAATGCAGGGCGCTAGCTGACCATACCAGCATGGCTGGGGAGTTTTGTTAGGTCTCCCATGTCTCTATAGGTTTCATTTAATGCAGACATTGAGTGCTGATCAGTATAGATGTATGACGTGCATGATAGCTGCTCTAGTGTCTCTCTTTTAGTCCTTTCTGGGTGGCATTAGGGTTTATGTCTTGACTAAATCAAAGTTGGTGGAAAGTTGGCCTTTAAAGTGTGCTTTGAACTAAATTGCAATGATTTTTAAAAATTGTACTTTATTTGCCATGCTGAATTTTTGTTTTTCACAGTGACTTAAGTAATAAATTAGAATGGACTGTTTGAATTTCTGATCCAATTAAAATTTTAAGCATTTAATCTCTTAACATAAAAGAGTTATTTTATCAACATAATATCCTACAGTATTTTCCTTAGTTTGTAGGGTTTTTTTTGTTTTTTTTTTTTTTTTAATAAACACATTTCCTTTGGTTTGTCATTTTCATCTCTTCTTAGTATTACAATTCTCAACAACACAGATGAGAATCCAGTACAACAGAAGTTTCAGGTTTTCTATGGTGTGTCTGCTTCTTACTGTAATTTTCTTTTGTCTTTGCTGCAAAAATCTGTAAGTATAAACTATCTGACTACCTGAGAAAGTGTATTTCTAAACCAAAATGTGTCCTTTGTGGGTTTTTCAATATTTTAAGATAACACATTCACGAGCCTGGTTCTTTTTTCTTTCCAGAACTCAAACCCAGCATTTATGTTAGCCATTGATTCTGAATTCTGTCTTGTCAGTTTAATGTTGGAGAAGTAATTTGGAATATATGAAAAATATTCTTATTTTCTCAGCTTTAGAAATATAACCCAAGCATGTTTTTAAAAAATCATGCTTTTGAAATTCTTACTGGGCATTGCTGTCCCAGCTGCTTCTTGGCATAAAATGATGAAGATGATGCTGTTAGTCTTGCTTCCAGAATAGCCTGAAAAATTTGATAATAATTTAGATGGCTCTTGAAACTGTGTAGTTTAAGTTCCCTGCTTTATGTATCTATATTGGATAGACATAAAATTTTATTTTTCTAGTTTTTAAATATAACATTGGCCCTTTATAGTTTGCTTGCAGAAGATATTATGTTTTGACTTAATAAATATTTCTTTCTCAACTTCACACATGAAACAATCCCATTTATTCCTTCCAGTCTCTCTGGTCACAGACACATCAATGGTTTTCTGACACATTTTAATGTTTCCTGCCCCAGTTGACCCTGTATTATTCTCAGCGTGAGAGCCACCCATCTTGCTCTCTCTGTCCCTGCTAGGTGGCAACAATCTTACTGCTTCTTTCCTTTGTTCTTCTCATACCTCCCCCCGGAGCTCTCAGCCCCCTTTTCCCTCGAAGTGCCTGACTGATTTAACATCATGGTTCAACACTGAGCAGCTGTACCCACGTCTACTCTGTACGAAGATTTGTGTCTGAGACACAGCTGGCAGGACCCACATTGTTGGTCTAATAAACGATGGTGCTTTTCCTTGCAGCCTTGCCTTGCTTGTGTCCTGTCCTGATTTTGGCTAGAATAGACTTAGTTTTCTTCTTAGTAGCTGGTACAGTGCTGTGATTTGGATTTAATATGAAAATAACGTTGGTCACAAACTGATGTTTTGGTTGTTGTGAAGCTGTGCTTACCCCACCAAGTCAAGGACTTTTCAGTGTCTCATGCTCTGTTCCTGAGGAGCTGCACCAGAAGCTTGGAGGGAGCATAGCCAGGAGAGCTGATCTGAACTGGCCAAAGGAATATTCCATACTGTAGGATGTCATGTCCAGTAAGAAAACTGGGGTGGGTGTTGGGTGGAAGGGGCCAATCACTGCTCGGGGATGGGCATTGGTGAGCAGATGGTGAGCAATTGTGTGGGGCATCACTTGTTTTACTGGGGGTTTATTTCTCTCTCTTTCTCCCCTTCCTTTTAATTACTATTATTATTTTATTGATACTATTATCATTAGCGTTATTGTATTTTACTTTGTTTCACTTATTAAACTGTTCCTATCTCAACCCAGGAGTTTAACTTTTTTTCCTGATTTTCCTCCATCCCACTGGGGGAGGGAGCGAATGAGCAGCTATATGGTATTTACTTGCCAGCTGGGGTTAAACCATGACAGTCCTTTGACCAACACAGCTGTAACAAAATTGGTTCTGCTATGTGTTTTTCTAGTTAAACTGGAAACTCCAGAGCAGAGTGTCCCAAGATGTACGTGGGAGGGAGCAGAATCTGCTTTAATGCTTTCAGCAGTGCCTCTTTTCTCCATCTGTTTCATACAGAAACTGTAGAGTCTGACATCGGATAAATTTGAATGCAAATATTCATTGACTTTGCTTGTATGTCAGGATCAGTATGCTGGCAAACTAGATGTTACAAATAGTATGAGGCAGCCTTCTTCTAGCAGACCTGCAGCGGTGTTCGACTGAGAACCCCGATCTTCACAATCCCTGGATTTTGTAATCTGAGCAGGCTTGTAAATACACAAAATGTTAGAGAAGCTCTTTTAAATAACTTGTCTCATGGTATGTAAAATAGTTTTAATTATGAGGTTGAATTCTTCGTCACTCAAAAATACAGAAGCCTTTCTTTCTTTCTGGAGTAAAATATGCTAAATAAAGACAAAGAAATTCTGGTGAATAAATTGACCTTCAAAACTGGCAGGCTTGGTAAACTGCACGTGAAAGGCTGAAGAGATAACTTGTAAGTCATTGCTTAGCAGTAGCAAGGCTCGATTGCTAATGCTTTTCTCAACACTAAAATAATACACTGTCTTGTAATGCACAGGCCGTAGTTTCAATTTATTTATTTATTTATTTATTTATTTATGGATTGATGCTTTTAATATCTTCTCTGCACCATTGAACAAGGAGAGTGCAAAATTTTGTCAGAAGTAAATGCAATAGTTTTTTCTTCTTCTTGGGAGTCACTTTTATACTTTGAAATACACATAGCAAAAACTGGGGTTGGCAATTTAGAAGAGTTTGTCACAAAATCCTGAAGAAACAGGGTTTGCTTCAAATATACAAGAGAAGATGAGAATACTGAAGACTTATTCTCATTAGATCTGTATCTTGCACATGAGTTGGCATAGTGTTTGGCGGGATTAAAACTATTAAAGGGTTGCCAGCAAAGGTAGTCTTATGTGATTATACCAGGAAAATGGAAGGGAAGGCCAGTCCAAAGATAATTGTTGATGTATTATTTTGTTTTAATCAGTTTGGGCCAGTTGTTTGACTGAGCTGATAAACAGAAATAAAATACAACATAGTGTATTTTCTACCTGTCTAGATAATTTACATGTAGTTAATGGCAGAAGACTCATTTAATAGGTATGTTCATGGTAAAGGTAATTTTCCTTGGTTTACTGGGGTTTTGTTTTTGTATGGGATCTAGCTTTAGAGCAGGGAAAAAACTAAGAAATTAATGTTGTGGGAGAGAAGCATATTTTTTATAGCTTTTCATTTAGAGGATCTGGTTGGAAAATAATTTTGGGTATGATGTTCCAAAAATGAAAGTGACTATAATATACTTTCTAGAACCATTGCTTTTAAACCCGTGTATTCCTCTAGCTCATTAAGTCCTTATGAATTAGAAAATTAAACCTAATATTTGATGGTGTCACTGTAAATATGTATTATTTGGACTGCATTTATAAGCTTAAGTGCAACATGTTTCTATCAGAATTCTGACCACTGGACAGGAAGAAGTCAGTATGTATGTTTGCAGTGCAGAGATCTGTATATTGCACAGCTTAAAAGCTACATTTGAAACCATCTTTCAGTTCCATGGGCACAGAGGGATGTGTTAAATTTGTACTGTAATTGTTGATGAACTTATTCTTCAGCTATTTAACATGATGGTGCTTATAGCTTTTAAGAGGACAATAGTTGCTGAACTGAAAAGAGCAGCCTCTCAGTTAAAACAAACATTGGCACTGCTTGTGTACTTTCAGCTTGGAATTAATAGCTTGTAAATCTATAGCTAATTATACATATTTGTATACAAATATTTGTCATTTAAGTATTTTTATGGTGTAAAAGAAAAGCCCATTAACAATTTATTTTTCAAGACTTTTCTCTAGTCTTCAGAAATTCCAGTGCTCAAGAAATATCTTTAAGCAGTGACTCATATAAAGATAGACATTGAAGTCTTGACCCTGTTTTTCAGGGATTTCTCTGGAATCAGAGAGACTGTTGGTGTTATACAGCTATTTTTACTTGTTTATTTCTTTGATGTATTTGTGAAGGACATGCATTTATATATGCATGCAATAAAAATCAGCTGATACCGTAAGATTGGGCTCTTCACTGAAATTCAGTTTCTTCTCTGGCTCAAACGGCAGTAACAAGCAGGCCAGAGAGTTCAAAGAGGGGCCTTTGATCTTCCAAGTTGCATGAGGGGCTTGGAGGAGTTACAGGGCATTTGCTCTCCCTTCAGAGGTTGCCCCTTGTCCAGACCTATGGGGGTTCCTGTATGTGTAGAAGACTGATGAGCTTCTCAGAAAGGGCAGAGGTAGAGCAAGGGCTGTCCTGGTTATAGCACATCCTCAACACCTCTGGAAGTTTCTTTCTTTGTGGATGCCAGGTCTGTCAAGCTCCTGCCTGCTGTACGTTTGTGGGTGGCAGCACGAGATAAGAATGATTATTTGGAGTGGTTTTTTGCATTATTGTGATACCTCTAAGTGTGGGTGATGCTTAATAGAGTTTCTGATGAGTGTATTTTTCCTTAAATCAAAAAAAACTGAGCTAGGGGATGTGCATTGTGTCATATATTCAACTGTAATTTTCTTGCTATTTATATAACTTCTACATAGGCAATAAAAAAAGAGATATGACAACTGGACATGAGAAATTCAAGGCACGTTTGCCTGCTGGATTTTTAGATCTGCCATATTCCCTGGCCCTAACTTACTATCTTTGCATGATGTACTTTATGGACTTAATAGAACATGCAAAGCACTGGCTTAAAACTGCTTTGGTCCTTAGGGCTTCCAGTAACGAAAAATTTTAAAGCAACTTTGAAACGGTCTGTCTGACAGAGTACATCTGTGTAAATGCTGGGATAAACCCTGGCTGGCAATATTGAAGGAATCTGCCATGAGCCCTAATGGAGAAGGTGGGTTGGGGTGACATTCCTCTTCACCTCAAATTTGTGCAGAAAAACTTCTCTTGAACCTTCTACACCACCAGAGAGCTGGAGGACAGTATTCTACATGCATAGCATGGAAACAGAGACACTTTGATTTTATTTCCCGGACTCAGTTCCTTGGCAAAATAAGTGAATACACTGGTGTTCATACCCACTTACACCAGCAATGTCCAGTGTTAAACATTTATTGTTGGTAATAACCACCCATCTGTTTAAGATTTTCTTAGTCTCCTAGGCAGGCAGTGTTGCCAAAAAAAAAAAAAAAAAAAAAAAAGAAAAAAAAAGATTAAAATATTTTCTTTTTTTTGCAGTTCAGATTGCTTAGAACTCAGCATTCTTGTATGGTTAAAAAAAGTGTATGTGCAGAGGTGAATTGTTTGATTAAATGAAATGTGACTTTGTACATATAATAATGCAGACAACTTAATTTATGAATGTTTATGTATAAACTTCATCTATTATAAAACTGAATTTGCAGGAAAGTATTGAACAGAGTTCTTTTAAAAATTATTATTTATTATAAAGGAGCAACTGTTTTAAGCAGGAGTCCTATTTATTTCATGTAAAGGTGATTGTAGGAGGGTTAAAGGTAAAAAGGAAGTAGAAAAACTAAGGTGCTTATAAACATGGCTCAAACAATGTCAGCTGAATTGCTCAGTATGAACCAATATCCCCAGCTCTCCCTCCGTGCCCTTTTCCCATCCAGAATCAGTCTTTAGGCTTGTTTTCACTAAAGGCCTTTGTTGCAAGATCTTTCTTAATTGTAGCTGAGGACCATGCCTGGCCTGAGGATATTTCTGATTTTCCATGGTTATATCCAAGTTGGGGCACAAATCCCTCTTGTGAGTTTGAACATGGATGTTTGAATGTTGTTTATGGATGTCACCGATAAATATTTCTGAAACTTGTGTGTGGACTAAACATAATTTCTGTTCTTCATTCCGTGTTTCTAGTCCGGGACTGTGAAGCTGACCAAGCCTGTGGCATTATGGACCCAGCAGGATGTCTGCAAATGGCTGAAGAAACATTGCCCTAATCAGTATCAAATCTACAGCGAGTCATTCAAACAGCACGACATAACTGGTAAAGTATGCGCTATCAGAAATATTTTACTTACTTAAAATGTGACCAATTGTTTTACTTTGCTGCTAATAGATAATGACTGTGCACTGAGGGCACTGAGGGTTGACTGGATGACTAGAGAGTTGCAAGGTTTAGAGTAGGGGGAATATTCCAGCTTTCTTAGGATTTGGTAAGTGATTTCCCCATCTCTCTAAAACATAAATTTCACATTATTCAGGGTCAATATAACAAGGAAAGAAGTCAGTCTGTGTGTAGGTAAAGGCCCCACCCTGTTCATTCCAAATACATAAAAATCCCCCGAACCCAAACATTAAGAAACATCCTATGGGGAAAACCATAATTTATGTAAATTTTCATTTTCATTGCGGTGTTTCATCTTGATTCATACTCTTTTTTGTGTCCTCCCCCCCCCCCCTTTAAAAAAGAAATAAAATTTAACCTTAGAGTCCTTAATATATAAGATGGGAAGCAAGCCCAACTGAGTCCCTCCCTAGGCCTGAAGTAGGATCAGTACAGCAAGTTCATTTCTGGCAGATGTTTGTCTAAATTTGCTCTGGAAACTTTGCAATGGAGGAGATTTTTGCATCTCTCTATTCCAGTATTTTATGATTTTAAAGTTGGTATTTCCTAGTATCAATCTAAACTATTATTTCCAGTAAAAACTGATTCCCGTGCCAAATGTGGCTCAAGTACAACCAACCATTCCTTCTCACAGCCTTTCCTTCACTGAATAGGATGCTTCCCAGTTGCACATACTTTCCCTGTCTAGTCTAAAAAATATTTGTTTGTTCCCAAGTACGTGCAGGACCTCCAAACCTTCAAAACATGGTGTCTTTTCTTAAAAGTATATATTAAAAGCATAATTGTAATTTATTTTCCTATCTTCTTTAGAAGTTGATATTGATTTTGTTGATCTGCTTGACTTGTCAACTCCTACTCAGTTTGCTATAGTTGTCTTTTAGCTGACCACTTCGAGCAGACATCAATTTAGCAAATATAACTTAATTAAATAAGACATTAAATAAGACTTTTACTCATATACCTGACAGTAAATAATCTGTAAACAGTTTAATTTGGATCTCTAATTTGTTCTCTGAAGTGTTGGTATACAAAACTGGGAATTGGAGTTCAGACATTTATGTTAAGCAGAGATTTGAGTTTCACATACAAATTTCAGTCTTAACACTAATGCATTGTTAACTAATGTGTGTTTCACTCAGTGTCTGTTTGTATATGTGAACTTGTGGTGTTTCAAATTTTACCTTGATTCCTGTCACTATTTCCTTTCTGATAACATATGAATGATTGCAAACATGGCAAACTAAACTGCCAGTATTTTGTTTGCTATGTATCCATGAGTACCTGTACACACTTACATGTGAGAGCTGGTTCTTATTCATTTGGTAAGTGATGAGATTTGGTACATAACCATTGTGCCCATTTCCTCTGTCACCATCTGCTGAGTGCAGTCCATAGGAATGTAGTCTGTGTCTCCACCCATGTGTACAGAGCTGACTACATCCGGAGCACTATCAGAAGACACTGAAGCTATTTTAAAATATTTTCTAATACTGTTTTGCTATCATGTTGTCTGTTTCTAGAATTAAGGGAGTTGTTTTCATTTCAACATAAACAAAGATGAAAACCTTGTAGTTTCCTTGCAGATGTGCAAAACTTTGAACTTCATAGACTTTTGTGAAAAAGAGGAATTAAGATCAATCTTTCTTTCTGTAGACAAAAGAGGAAAAAGGAAAATATCTGTGTGAGTCTTGGAAAGTAAATCTGCAGGAAAGAAAATAACTTCAGTTCAGCAACTACTGAAGAAGAAACATGATCAATATTTGTATAGATTTTATAAAAGTATATTGTGGTAGTACTGTGAATGAAATCATTAACTCAGGAGGATATTTCCAGTGCTGTTGGTCCCCATGACTCTGATTATTTGAAATTTAATAAAGGGATAGAACAGTGGATTTGTAGCTCGGAAACTAATATGAAGATGAAGCCAAGATAGTGTAACTTCCCAGATATGGCTACAGAAAACTAATGTGATTGTTGAAAATTTCTCAGGAATTTATATGACTTTACAGGCTTTTTTGATATGGAAAAATAGGATGGAAAAGAACTTGAAGAAAGGGGCATGACAAGGATATTTAACCTTTATTTGAAGATAAAATCTAAGGCATGGTCATAAGCCAGGAAAATAATCTTGGGCAAAGGTATCTAACAATTGTTAACCATAGGTGTTGAAAAATGTGGTGTTTGGTTGAAACTATTAGTTGCTGATTACAATTTATAGAGTTGGGGACAAAATACAACCCAAAATTACCTTTTCTTTGCAGAGATTTTATACCTTTTATTTCTGACAAAAAGCAGCATCAGATATATAAGAAAAAAGTGCTTCATCTGGAAACTTACCTAGTAAGAAAAAAACTTCATATTAACAGTGATCTTGAGGATGTCTTGGGACAGAGTGTACTCTCATCAGATTTGCAGATGACAGGAAATTGGAGGTAACAGTTTAGAGACTCAAGAGTAGGGGCCATCCATAGGGGTTTAGGCATAGGGACCAAACACAGGCTGGAGGAATGTGTCAACAGGAACCTTATGAAATTCAACCAGGAAAATTGCAAAGTTCTGCAGCTGGGAAGCCTGAGCCTCTTGAACCCCACTCAGCCTGGGGCTGACTGGCGGGGAAGGGGCTTAGGTGAAAAGGGCCTGTGGTCTTGATAGTCAGGAAGATGAAATGAACCAGCTTTGTGCCTTGGCAGCAAAGAATGCTGACAGAATCACATCACTATTAACAGGAATGTGGTAACCTGATCAAGGACAGTCATTATTCACTTTTACTCTGCACTTTTTAGACTACAGTCCTTGGATTTCCAATGCGTGTTAAGGTGAGGACCAACAAGATACTCAGGGCTGGAGCACTTGCCCTTTGATCATTGAAAGAGCTGGGCTTGTTCAGTCCAGGGAAGAGGCAGCTTGCCAGGGTGGAATGGGGGGACTGGCAGCAGCCCCCAGTGTGTAGAAGAAGGTTGTCAAAAACATGAACCTGACCCTTCGCAGTGATGTATGAGAGACACCAAATTTGAGCTGAAACAAAAGGCTGAGGTGAACATAAGGAGAAACTTTTTCCCCGTGAGAACAGTTGAGCATTGGAACAGGTTGCTCAGTTTCTGTCCTGGGAAGGTTTCAAGCCCTAGCTAGATAAAACCTCGAGAAACCTGATCTGATCTCATAGCTGACCTTGTTTTAAGGAGGCGGTTGGGCCAGAAATCTACCAGGGTCCCTTCCCATCTAAATTCTTCCGTGGTCTTATGATTTGCTGAGTACTTACTGAGAACCTCAGAACCAGTGAAATGCATTTTGCAGCCAGTTTGGCATAATTAAATATGGACAGATCTAATAAGAAATTGGCAGATTTTTTTATACATAACATGCTTGGATTCAGGGAGTAGAACACTTGCTTGACTTATTCAGCAACAGGTCAGAAATATTCTTCATGGTGTTGGACCCAGAGAAAGAACCAAAAGAATTTGAAGGAGTAATACTGAGTGAGATCTAAGGTCATCTGATAGGAATTAGCAGTGATGGGAAAAATAAGACAATGAAAAGGGAGGACTGAAGATGACAGTGGCCTGTACAACCAAGAAGGCAATGTCACGGTAGGGCCATGTCACTGGAAGCTCTACAGCTGGTGTGGGAGTCTACACCAGTAAGAGGAGAAATAAAAAGTTGCACTGATTTGCCAGTTTTTCACACTCATTTTATACTTATGTATTCCAGGGGATAAACCTGAAAAAAAGAGCTTGCTTTGTGTGCATTTGTGGCTTTGAATTTGCCGGGCAGCAGTATTTTTAAATGACTGGGGAGTTCTAGAGAGATGAGTTGTTCTTTGATGGTCTTATTCTGTACCATTGAAACAAATGACGATTTTTGCTACATCTCACAATTAACATAAACAAGACTGGGCATAGAATGACTAAGGAATAACCATTTAGGGGCAGATGGTCCATTGACAGAATAATAAAGATGATGTCTAAGGAACGGCTTATGGATGTGTATTGGAAGGGAGGAAAGGGAAGGGAAGGAAGGAAAGGAAGGGAGAAAAGGAGGGAGGAAGGAAGGAAACCCTTCTTCACCTTTTATTTCAATACCATGTTCCCCAGTGTGCTACTGCATGTCTTCAGAGGTTTTAATGCTATGATCATTAAGCAAACCTCATTCTGTCAAAGTAATACCCAAGAGGTACCTTAGTCCAATTGAAAGAATTTGGTAGGAGGTACTTGAAAAGACTTGAAAGGACTCAAGCCTTTTTAAATTAAACTTTTAAGGAGGAAAGGAACAGGGCTCAAGAAAACCTCATTTTAGTTTTAGAAGGGACCAGGACTTCTGAATAACCATTAATTACCAAACAGCACTTCAGAAAGGGAAATAGGAACTGCTACTGAAAACCTGCTGCAAATAGTCTTAAAATCTGGCTAATTCTATAACCTCTAACGATGCTTGCATTAAATCAGCTTTATTGACATATTTTTATGAAATTTATGTAAAATCATGCTTTTAAAATCTGAATTGATTAATTTTTTTCACATCATTAAATCTTTGTAGATGCTGGAGTTTATCATATTAGATAAAATGCTGAAGTTATTTAGCATGTTGGTGAAGGGATGGCCGGGTGGTTTAAGATACTACACTGGAATTTGGAGACATCTTTGCTCTTGTTTTGGGTTTACTCTGGCATTCTTTGGAAGCACACTGAATCCTCAGAGTCAGAGTTACTCCATACAGAGAAAGTTTGGGGTTTTTTTTAATCAAAGTGTTGCTAGATATCTTTCCAGTTTTTAGAACATATAGAATTTAATTCCACCCTTTGTTTCATGGAACTTAGATGAGTTTTGTGGTGCAACCAGTGCAGCGACTTGGGGATGAAAGGTGTGCAGTGGAGCACAGGAGGCCTAGGTTTCATTCCTAGCTCTGGGACAGGAAGGGTGACCAAAACCAGGTGGGTTTATTCACTGCATTGTGAGCTCTTGATTGTGTTAAACCTTTGCCATATGTTTTGCTATCTGTACAACAGAGATAAAGATACCAGTGTTGTAAAATATGTTGTGATATATATATAAAAGGTGTTTCTTGAGTCAGCTGAGTCTTATTTCATTTGGGCTATTTCATTTGGAACAAGTTCTGCTCACTTCCTGATCCTTCCCTTGGCAAGTGATTTCACTATTGTTATCTTTTTTCGTTCCATTATTAATGAGTATCACACTGACCCAAAATGTCTCTTGTCCCAGTGCTATAACACACCTGACATGAGGACTGAAGCAAAATGTGGTGATCTGTAGTGTTCTGTTACCTGACACCTTTCCCACAAGAGTCTTCTCACAAATCCTACTGTAGATAAAGTAGAAGACTACACAAACTGGCACTTTTTCTTAGATTATTTTATTGAACATTGTTTTATTGTCCCTTATAAACCTACCCTCTAGGCTGTTATTGGTAGAGCAATCTTTATGGTCAGGTATAGGACTGGTACCAAGCAAAGATGGTCCTGGGTCAGGTCAGGGTGTTGTAGGAAGTACTTAAGCCTCGTTTAAAGCATTGTTAATGTTTTGCTTACCACCTTTTTCTTTGCTTGGTCCCAAACCTGTAGCAAGTTTTGAACATTCTTCAGCACTGTCATATATCTCAGAAAGCATCTTCATTGTGTCCAAATGGAGGTAATTTCCAATGAAATATTCCTTATTTTCCCTGTTTTGCATGTGACAGTGCTCTTCAGCCCAATAGATGTCTTCTGCCAAGCAGTGTTCATCTGGTAGTGGATAATACAAGCAACTTCCATCTCCAGCCATCTCTGTGAAGCCCTTTCATCTCTGTGGTGCAAGCCAGAGTTACCCTCAGTCCTTATTTATGCCACTTTGCCATGCTCTTTCTGTGAGGTCTTAATAGCAATGTTGGTTGGTGGGTTGTCAGATCAATCCTGACTACATCCATCTGCAGTTAAAAAAATTAAAACACTGCTTCACCCTGGAGAGAGCTTTTATTCTGCTGCCTGGATAAGGTCAGACCTATTTGCAGCATTCTTTGTGAAACTGTGATGTTCATGTTGGAAAATGTAAAGGACTAAAGAGTTCTCCTTTTTTCATACTTGGCTGCTCTCAAATTTTTAACATGAGGAACACATCACGGAGTGATGGGTATTGGAGTAAAGTCTCCTCTTTGCATAATATGTAGCAACTGTTCTTTTTGCATGGAAAATAGTATCAGAAATATATTAATGTAACCCTGTGTTTATATAGTGGAGAATTGAAAGAAGTTGGAAAAGTGGAAATCTTCTTTTCATTATTCAGTCTCCTACTGATACAGAAAATTTTGTATGAAAGTAGTCTTCTTTCATGTCTCAGCAATGGTTTCTGGGTTTTGCTTTTCGATCAGATTATAGCTTATGTAATATATAGCGAAATTCCACCACAGGAGACAAGACTATAATGGCTCATGGGAGATCTGGTTTGACCAGGAAGGCCCATCTGCTGTCGAGAAGGCGACAATGAGGCAGTCGAACACTTTGTGGGAGTTGTAACTTAAGTATAACAGAGTTAATTATTTTCTGATCCATTGTCTTTTCTATGAAAACTAATCTGTGGAGTTTATCAATTAGTAATGAAATGCAGCTATTTTCTTCTCTGTGCTCAAAGCAGTGAGGAGTGTTTGATACTATTATTTGTTACATAAAATCCTGTGTGGAAGAAGTGATGATATCATCTGTTCTGTCTGATAGGAAAGGGAAATTGAGAAAGGGTGATTGTGGTGTTTTTGGCCTTGCTTGCCAATGACATACTAAATTCTGTATCTACTAAATTCAGAATGAAGCTTCCACTCTCCTGCTTCATTATCAGCTGTGAGATCTGCTGTGCAAGGAGCTGATAAATGTTTTACACCATTTTCTATCTTGCTGGATATTTCTTGGGTCTGGTAGCTTTTCCTTGTGAGACTCTCTCCACTTTTAACTACCTGGGAAGATCTCTCATGGTCTCAGTGAAAAATTGCTCTACAGCATGCTCAGAAGTGAATTGCACTCTAGCTGCCTCCTTTTCTTTCCTCTGTCACTATGTAAGAATTCAGTAAGAGCCGTGGTAGCCGGGTTTGCTATAGCTGTTACTCCTGCCTGATGTAGAACAAGAATCCAAATCATCTTTGAACTGAAAAATATAATTCCTGTCCTTTAGCTTCAGATTTGAAATTTGCTGTCAACTTAGCTTAGATGAGTTCTTCTGTACTCCTACAGTATGAGTATTTAGGGGACAGAAGAAAAAGATATATTGCACTTCATTTGAAGCAGCGTTTACTTGCTCCTTGGTACTTATTTCTCATGTTCTGCCAGTTGTTGGGGAAATAATGTTTCATAATTATACATGCAATGATAATTGGATTATTCCTTCCCTCTAACACAAGGTTTTTTTCAATTTCAATTTAATCTTGTTCTATTTATTTTAGTAATTTTTCTCTAACTAGAGATCGTATCATGTTTTACCATTCCACTTGAAAAGATCATTGTTCTACAGTCTTTGTAAACCTGATCCACTCTATTATCTACAGAACTCTGATTCACATCAATATCATGTAAAAGGCACCGCCAGAACCTCTCGCCATGGCAGCCAGTTTCAAAATCAGTTTCTGTTTCTTGCTCAGAAGGGATCTAAAAATGTGAATTAGGATAAAATAGAGCAAACTGTATCAAATGTCTTAGCAAAGCCTATTTCAGGAATTCTTCAATCCATGTTGTAAAGCTTTGTGATATTTCCTCATTTGCTGATAAGGCTCCACATCGTATGTGCAAGAAGAACCAAACACTGATTGTGATCCACTGACAGAGCCAAAAACCTTATGAGCTACTGATTTAACCTTTGGGTGCTTACCCATCTATCTTAGGTGATCCAGGCATCCAGCTTAAGTAGGATTTCTAAAACCAAGGGTAAGAGAGTAAACTGCTGACATAATCAGTGGAGAGGCAAGGGATGCCTCAAAACAGATGAATTTAATGGACTTAATATAGCCAAGAGAGGATGTTATGAAAATACCCCTTTTATGTTCATCCTATTTTCTTTGTCCACTTTTTGTTTTGGGACCTTTCGCGTGATCTTGACAAAGCATGCTTTTTATCAACTATTTTTTTTTTTTTTTACTGCTTTATAGGGAATTTGATTACTTTATTGTAAGTTCCAACATTTTGCCCAATATTGAAGCTCTACCCTCTCTTTTTATTTCGTAGGGTGTTCTTTTTCTACGCATTTTTGGATCCATCACTGTTAGTGATTACATTATTACTTTACCATGTTCCTTGATGGATTGATCAATTGGCTAGGCTATGAGGTCCCTTTATCCATAAGCTAGGCAAGGTGAAGCCCTTTGTTGTTACTTTGAAGATCTTAAAGAAATAGCCTGAAGCCATAGAATGCAGCATTGTTAACCCTGATGGCCCTTCTTTATTTCTTTTTTTTTTTTTACTTCCTCATTTGATTAATACTGATGAACTATTCAAAGGATGAGGTCCTTAGTTTAGAACTGGCCACTGAATATTTAGGGCTTCTCATGAACTGTATTGTTTCCAAGTGTTGTGCCCCGACTGAAGCCTCATTAGGTTGCGTTCTGGGTTGCTTTTTTTAAAACTTCTGCTGTATCTCTGGAGTCTGGAACTTACTTTTCCAGCTTGGTTAAACTGATGGTTAGTGCTTCTGAGCTCTCATTTCCCATCAAGTCGGGCTTTCCTGCAGCATTTCAGAAGTTCTGTATCCCACTCTGGTGGGAACCAGGACAAAAATTTTTGGGTCTCCTTTCAGGTTACTTGTGCTATTGATGGGAAGGAGAATTTGCCACCTTTGCTCTGCAGCTATGAAGTCAATTTTATGGCTCAGTTGTCGGTAAGGAAAACTTATATGAGGAAAACTGGAGTGATTAAGTGGAGGGGTTGTTAGAGGACCTTACAGTTCTTCACTTTGAAAAAGTGAATTAATTTGCTGCTTAGTGGGTGTGTGTTTGTGATATCAGTGAGCAGCTAGAGCTGGTTCTTTTTATTTCGGCTTATTACTTGCCAGCATGTGCTATTCATGATATGGGGATTTAGTCTTAGTGTAATCTTATAATTATTTGGCAGTGTTCCTCAGTCTAAAAACACAGCTAACCTCACGGTGAAACACAGAAGGAAGCCCTCCTGAAATCTGAACATGAATGAAGTCATGGGCGAGAGTTTGACTTCTGTTTTGGATATCAGGAAGAATTTTTTCAATGAAAGCGTGGTCAGGCATTGGATTGAGCTTCCCAGGGAGGTAGTGGAGTCACCATCCCTGGAAACAGTCAATAAACAACTGGATATGTCTCTTAGTGCAGTGGCTTAGATGACATGGTGGTGTTTGGTCAAAGATTGGACTTCATGATCTTGGAGGTCTTTTTCAGCCTTAATGATTCTATGATTCTAAATGTCTATTTAATCTCTCTTATCTGGTCAATCTGCAGTAAACTGTGTCCTTCTCTCTTGAGTCTGGCCAGTGCCTGATCCCCTGTGACTCTTCCCAAGCCAGATGCCCTCCATCAGCTATGCTGTGATTCCAGCTTCTTTACGGTTTCTGTTTTTAAACAGATATGTAGACAACAATTCTGCTCTTGCACCGAGTCTCTCTCAAATGGATTAACCCCATCTGTCGCAGCCCTGTGTTCTCAGCTGTGTTCTCATTCCACTCCCCAGACCCTCTGCCAGGACTCAAAGCATGACCTGCAGATGAGCTCGGCCCCTCCAGCTGACCCCTCCCGAATTCCCCTGCTGCGGCTGGGCAAACAGCCGCCTGCAGCCTGCAGGACTTGCCTACGGCACCTCAGCACTTCAGTGGCTCCGGGCCGGTGTTTGGGAAGGCCCGTGGATGCCCTTGGGAAAGCTGCGGGTTTCCCCTCTTCCCTTGCAGAGCCCGCGGGTGCAGTACCGGGCGCTGCCTCGAGGGGGCGCCGGCGCACCGGCTACCGCCCGGCGGCACCGGGATGTGCCCGGCGCTGCCGGGATTCGATCCCGGCGGGATCCCGGCCTTTGTGCCATCCCCTGCCATCGGCGACCACAGCGCTCCGGAGCGCGCAGACCTGCGGTCCTCACCCCCAGTTTCCCCGCTCTGCTCTAATGAGCCTGTCAGCGCCTCGTTTGTCATGTCCTTCTTTGAAAATGATTCTGTTTGTGGAAATACCAGCCCAGCCAGCTGAGCCTTTTGCAGAGAGCAAAGAGGCTGGGAGAGAAAGGATTTCTCCCTTCTGTACTTCCCCCATATTACAATAAAAATAAAATCCAAAATCCAAAGCTGCCTTTTTTTTTTTTTTTTTTTTTTTTTTTTTTTTTTTAACTGCTCAAGTGCTAAAGCAGCTGACCTCTGCTGCTCAGGGTTTGCCAGGGGAATAGCCTTCACTAAAAAAAGAAGTGCCTGCCTGTGCTCCAGTGGAAATCGTTTGATTTGATATAGTTAATTGAACAGGTTGAAAGCCTGACAGGGTCCGGTGCAGTGCACTTGGCATAGAGCTTTGTCCTTGTTACTGTAGAATGCACAGCAGAGGGAAATACCTGGTTCTTTCAGCAAAGATATGAGGACCTAGCTCCAGTATTTTCCTGTGAATTTAGTGGAAGGAGCTCTAGGGGAAAAAAAAAAAAAAAAAAAAGGGCTGGATTCTGTTCAAGCCCTTACTGCATTCAGGAATTGACTTTCATTCCTTCACACAGCAAGGATCTGTGCACCCTATGAAGTGTTTATCTGAATCCTCAGATCCTAGTGCTGATCAACACTGAACTGATGCAGGAAAAGGCTCCCTGTCCTTCTGCGTGCATCCAGACAAATGCTTGCTGCTCAAACAGGAATCAACTGTGAAAAACCTGTATCTTTTAAATTATTTTATTATCTGTGCTTGTGGAAACCCTAGACTTAAAAATGTGAGCCTAGAGACACAAAAAAATAGGATCTTAATAAGCAATTTTGGTCTGAAACATGGGCGTGAGGTTTAATCCACGAACTTTTTTAACAAGGTGCACAGAAGACACAACTCCTTAAGGAAAAACATGACAAAATACAGTCTTTCCTCCCCTGAGATTTCATTAAGGTATGTATCTGAGCCCCAAAGTGTTTACTAGAGGCAAACTCTTGTTATGCAGCAATCAACAGAAAATGGTTGGCCTCGGGTAAAACTTGGAGAACTCCTGTTCTGATGCCTTATTATTAACTACAGCTACTATTGAACATAATCCAGTATGCGAGTGCTTATATTTGTTGGCTGTGTTTCTGCTGAAAATCAGGTGCTCTGTTCTTCAGTGGCTGTGGTCTGCTGTGTATTCTAGTCTTTCTTTAGTCTTTATTTTAGCCTTTTAGCCTTACAGAAAAGGATGAAAGAAAACCTAACCCAAACAAAGCCAAATAAAAAAACCAACAAAGGAATCCAGAAATAGTGTCAAAACATGAGCTGTCCCACAGAAGTGTTTAGAACCTTCAGAGCCTGCAACCCATCAGGCTGCACAGACCTCACCCTGCTCCCAGTACTTGTGCTTGAAGCATGAGGAATTCCTGTCCATTGGGTTGGTAAGAGAAGCCTCCAAGTTCCACACACAAAAATGTTGCTTCATGATAACTGACTAAAAATCCCAAATCTTCCCCATGGTGAATTCGAGGTTTTGCTCTGTTTTGTGAAATGCTGAACAATGATACCCTTGAGGAAATGTGTATCTTTTGTCACTGTACCGTGTGTTTGAAACACGCTGTCAATGTAATCTCAGTCCTGTCAGCTGTACTGACACGGCACCTTTGTTGCACGGGCCCTGGTGACACTGTGCTGCGATCAGAGGGAAGTGTTGGATCCCTCAAACAGCTTTATGTGCATACAACCAAGCCACTTTCTCTGCAGGTTCTGTTGGGTGCAGTGAATTGCAGAATTGAGACGATTTACCTGTTTGCGTGTCAAATATCACCAGATCCTGATATTATTTTGGTTGAAAGGGTCCTTTTGAAACCATCTAGTCCAACCTCCCTGCTCAAGCAGGGTCAGCTGGAACAGATTGTCCAGGACCATATCCAATTTGGTTTTGAATGTTGGCACACTTGCTCTATTTAGTCAAGGTTTTCCTAGGCTATAATTTTGAATGTACACTTTTTAGTGTTTATTTTGCATAGGTTATGTAGATTTTATCTTGCAGTATGTGTCTTTGATCTAAATATAACAGCTCAGAACCTGAAGATAGATTAATAAGGTTATTCACAAAACAGTGCCAAATGTGGAATAATCCCAAATGGCCTATAAGGAAATGTTTGTTACATGTTTTAATATTTTGTTGCTGTTTATAAACAGTATAAACACTGTCTGGAGAAATGCCAGGAATGTGACAATCTGTTATGAGCGTATCAACCCTACGAAGTACTGCAATCCAATCCGCTGTCAAGCACTGGTTGAATTGCCATGCAAAATTGCTTGTGTCCATTGGTTTATGGATGCTAAATGCATATAGATAAAGCTTGTCATATACTGGCTTATCAAAAGCAAACACAAGACAGCTTGATTTTGATGAATGTCACCTGTAACCATTATCCTAGGCTAATCTACTGCTGAATTTGCCATTCACAGATGTGTGCAGTCCTTTTTTATGCCACATTAAGCCGTATTCAGGCCCATATCATACTGACTCATTCCAAGTCTATCTCATGGAGATAGCTTCTTTCTGTTAATAAATGATTGTTTGGGATTTTTTTGTTAGTCTCAACACAAGGAGCTACAGACCTGTTAGCCTCTTGCCAATTCTGCCAAAAGAATGGAACAGTTAATTTGGGTTTCTGTCAACAAGGAATTGCATTGTATAGGTAATACCAGTTATCTTGATGCTCAGCCTGTCAGACTAACCTGGTATTTGTTTCTTTTTTTCTTTTTTTTTTTTTTCTCCATTGGCAAGGGTTTGAATTGAGTATTTAACAGCTACCTTGTGGAATACAGTAGCTTTTTTTGCAAGGCAAGCATACAGCTTAGGATCACATGACATCTTAATTAAACATGTGCCTTTTAATTCCTTATGCTGTGTGCTGGAATCATGCTGGTTCATTGACAGATGCCCAATCACTGTAGGGAGGCACTAATGAAAAGGGCCTTTATTGGTGTCTCCTGGTTTAGCTGGTTGTGCAGCATCTTTCAGCCTTCCTGTGTTGGTTGCCCAAGTGTAGCAGTTGATGTGGTAACACACAATCAGCAAGATGGGTTAATGGTACAGGTGTGATATAAATAATCTAGCTAAATTATTCTGAGAAAATTTGTTTAATTGCAGCCAAATGTAATGCAGTATATAAGAAACCCCTTCATCCTGCAGGTATGGCCTCTTCCTTGGAAAGCAGGCTGTCAAGGAAGAAAAGGAGTTGGGAGTTCGTGTAGGTAGCCACATTACGTGTACTCTAAATGAAAAGCTAATGGGAGTAATGTAATCTCTTGTTATTAAAGTTGTATTGAATAGCAGGGATTGTTGTAACGTACACAGGTCAGGCTGCTTAAGTCTACAAGGATACCGTGTCCACTTGTGATGTTTTAATTCTAAGAATAGTGTAGAAGTAGATGGAAGGCAGAGCACAGTCTTTTCCCAAGCCTGGAGGGTGAGCCTTCTGTTGTCATGTTACAGGAGATGAAGCTGCTGAAAGGAAGGTTGATAGGTGACTTGATAACTGGATATAGGGACTTAGCAGGACAACAGCGTGTGTTCAAAAGCTGAAATTGGAAGCTTGAGTGATTCAGTAATCAGAAAATGAATCCTGGCTTTGCAGGTCATTCAGCAGTGGAAGCGCTTACCAGGAAAAAGGGTAGACTTTGACAAAATCGAGTTTTCAAAAGGTGCGAAAGGTGGATGGAAAAATACATGGTAAGCATGTGTGCACACAACACCCAGGCTGCATGGTCTCACTGGTCCTTTAGCAGGAATGTCTGCAGTCTCTAGATTCTGTTGCACTCTGCAACCTCATTGTGTGAATTTGGCTTTGTATTTGAGGCTTTATTTTTCTGCTGCTTGAGAAGCAAACACTCTTCAGAAGCTCACAAACCTGAATTAGGCACCTCATATAGCAGGAGAAACTAATTAGCAGAACTACAGAGAAGATGATCTGCCAGTTGTTCTTCTGGTGCTCTACATATGTTTTTTCCTGCTTGTTCAGTCAGTATGTCAGACTGGGTCTAGGGTAATACTTTTGATATACAGGCATTGCCACTTCAAGCTGGATGTGAGCAGTCCTGCATGCTACTAGATGTACCCTTGTTGTAAACATTACATTTGGAGTAAATACTTGTACTTAGAAAACTATGTGGTAAAACCAGTTAGTAATTTATATATGTAATGTGTGTTTTCCCAACAGGTCTTCTAGGGTTTGAATCTATTATATTTTCCCATGTTTGACCAGAGAGCATGCTAGGCTAGGTACATGTAGTATGGAAAAGCTGACTCTTGAGATTTAAAGTCCTGCTCTGTCTTTGCTCTGAATTCCACCTTGGCTTGAATTTTGCTAATGTATCAAATGTGATATGCAAAGGTGACGTTTGTAAACAATCTATTACACGCTTCTCACGAGCCCATTGGGATGCTGATACATGCTCACATACCTGCTCTTCTTTTCATTCTCTTCTTAGGCATCATTTCTGTACAGGTTTCCCCACATAACCTGTTAATACCATCTGTTTTCCATGTCTATGTACACATTGTTTCTGGAGCAGATAAAAATTTGCTGCTGAAGGTGCAGGTGATGCTCTTTTGCTGAAATAGGTACCAGAACCTGCAGCCTGGTAGGAGAATGACTTCTAGAGCTGTTGCCTGGGAATTTCCTTACATTTGCCACTTCCAAAGTGATTCTTGCACTGTCCTAAAAATGATAATGAATGTAACCATTTCTTCCAAAGCCATAACTCTTCAAGTATATATTATATACATCAACTGATATAGCCTGGATCAGATCAGTAGAAGAACTTCATCTATGGAACTGTCTTTGGCTACACACAGTAGTGCCAGAAGGTTTGCTGATCTAACTGTATTGCTGGGATCGAACTTACAGCTGTAAAAGTGCAGGTATCAAATCAATCTGACAGAAAGCAGGGTTCACACTGTTTGCCCACTTCTAGGCAAGAGTATATTCTACTTGTGCAAATGCCATTGCTTCTTTTTTTTTCTGCGTTTACAGCTTCTTTGGGTTTAAATAGACTGTCTAATCTCAGGGTTTGAGAGCCTGCAAAACCACTTGGGGGATTCGGATTATGAAATTCAGGTGTTCTCTGATGTCCATTCAGAAGAGTAGTTCAGTGACTGTAAGCTTCCAGAAGATTTTACTTTGGTGCATAAATTCTCTTTAACAAAAGCAGAAACAGTTACCTACTCAGGTCAGAAGAATACGTAGGCCATAAAACTGTACAAGATAATTTTTTTTTTTTTTAGTAAGGCTAAATCTTGAACTACTGCATGAATGGTTCAGAGAGAAACTGGATCATCTGAATCCTAATTTCCATGAGCAGGGTGGAGCCTTATGAGGAAATTGTCTGTGATATTGCAGGAATACATTCTTCAATGCATATACACCTGTAGAGTGCAACTTTAACTCACAGTGCTGAACTGCATTGATTCCCACATTGCTCATCATCAGAGCTGAATTCAGTGGAGCTGTCCCTGACTGCTTATGGCAATTACAGATGTATGTGATGGTTTCTAGTCTTCTGCAGGGACCAGTCCCTGGAGGACAGTGAGCTTCATTTTGCCAGTGAATTTCACAGCAACTGGCTGACAGTAGAGGAAGTCTTGAGTGTCTTCTGTTTCAGGTACTGATTAATGTCCATTCAAAGCACTGCAAATTCAGGGTCTGTTTTGGTCATACGTAACTGGGACCTTCCAGCACTTCCTTGTCCTAATCTTAGTCTCTTTTTTCTTCTGTCTTCAGAGTTTCTGTCCTTCTGTTGAATGGTCTTCTTTTCCAGTAGTGGAAACCTTTAGAAGGACAGTTTTCTCATTGTATCCGGCTCCATGAAAGCACTACCTGGCACTATTCTGTCCTATAGCCTGGGGTTGGAGCATGTACAGCCTCTTGAAATGACTCTTTGAGTGGGTCTGCTGAGTGGTTGCAGACAAACCTGGCACAAAGGCTTACTATCAAGTTGTGCTTTCCAACTAGAAACTGTGGGGTATTTTTCTTCTTCCCAGCAGTGATTTAATTCATTTAACTGAAATGCAAGTATATACCCTGACCTTGTATTGAAAACCATTGAAATTTTGACAACAACAATAAAGCCTAAAAAATCAGTCTGATGCAAAATAACTAACATGGAAATTTTCATCCTTGGTGGTTGTGGTTCAGCAGCACTTGATGATTATGAAAGATGTCAAGTGGCTATAATCATAGTCATCAACACCTGTGCTGTATGTGTGTACCAAAATATGTATTTGGTCTCCTTTGTTAGGAATATATGCAATATGTCATTTTTACAAGTCTCTCTATTGGCTGCATTGCAGATTTCTGTCTGTACAGGGAATGCCTGCTTAGAGGGGCTGCTGCTATTTGTTGAATCAGGGGTATACTTTTGTGGAAACTTTATTTTCTTCTCATATTGCTTTATTTAAAAATGAATTTTTCAAACTAGAAATACACTATCATTCCTTCTGTACAAAATAATTATCAGTAAGTTTTATTTTTTATGCATAATATATTGTGTATGCAGTTTGCACATGTAATGATTTTCATGGATTCTCGCTCAAAACCAAGTACACAAATACTTTTATGTCCAGAAAATGCAACCTAAATGAGCATATATATGCTTAGTTGAGTCTTTGTTTTCATACATGATTCAAATGTGTGGTGTTTTGATTCATACAACAGTTTTGGTTGGAAGGGACCTTTAAAGGTCATCTAGTCCAACACCCTGGCCGTGGGAAGGGACACCTTCAACAAGATTAGGTTGTTCAGAGCCCTGTACAGCCCAATCTAAAATGTTTCTAGGAATGGGGTATCTACAGCCTCATTGGTCAGCCCATTCCACTATTTCGCCACCCTCATATTAAAAAAAAAATTGATGTATCTAGTCTGAATCTACCCTGTTTCAGGTTAAAAAACAGGCCTTACTAAAAAGTTTGATCCCATCTTTCTTATAGGCCCCTTTAAGTACTGAAAGGCTGCAGTAAGGTCTCCCTGGAGCCTTCTCTTCTACAGACTGAACAACCACAGATTGAGATATTTCTGTCAACACTGATGGAAGTTAGCTTTGAAGAACTTGCAGTATTTACTTACAGATCCCCACTGTTGCAATACAGTTCTGACCTTCAGAGACACCACTTCTGAAGAACTCACAGAGCCTTTTTATTTTGTTGGATTTGATGAATGATGCCTGGCTTTCATTTCCCTGACAGACTGTTTATTTTCACCAGGTGTGCTTCAGGGCTGACTCTTTGTTTGTTTTTCTCCTTTATTAGAGAGCTACTTAGTTGTCACTAAAATAACAATTACAGTATCTAAGCATTTATTGCTTTTTCTGGAATGCCAGATGTCAGAATACATCTTACAGAAAGAGATGGAAACTTTATCTCTTTTTAGTCATAGTAGTCTTAAAAATTTAAGCCAAAATAGAATATGTTTTTCTACATTCCATTTGAGTGAATCCTTCTGTAGTAAACAAGTATTTGCATACTCTTTAAGTAAGCAAGCTCCAGCTAAATGGCATCCACTAAATCTTGTGCAGTCTATTGCTGACTTGCAAGAATTGCTGGGAACTGTTACACCAGTATGATCATCCATCTGGGAGAAAAAAACGCTGTAAACTGCAGTGCCGTTAACACTTTTGTATGGCAAAGGCTTTGATGTGCTGGATTCATTCTGCACCTCAATGAATTACCCACAGTAAAAGAATAGCATAAACAATTGTAGTCTGAAACACTCCCCTGTACAAACCTACAGTTATAACTGGTAGCTGTGGGAAGCAGTATCTTTTGATACTATCTCTCAAAAATTTATCAAAATGATTAAACAGATTTTTCAAAGAATTTGAGGACTTGCTTATTTGAGACTGATATGTGAATTTAAAAGAAATACACAGCTTACTCTTTTTCAATAATTAATGGCTTTCTTGCTTGCAGAAAAGTGAAGTTGCCAAATTTGACCTTGGACCAAAATCATAGCTGAAATATTGAATTTTTTTTTAATTATTTTATGTAAACCACAGTGACCAGTCATGTAATTGTCCTCTGCAGGAGGTTATTTAGAAGCCCTGAAACGGATTGCCATTACAGTGCCCTAATACGGGCAACAAAGACTGCTTTGCTCTAATATGCCCTGTGTCCATACACTTCGTATATCATCTGGTTGTCAAACCCTGTTGGAAATGGTTTAACTTAGAAATGGTTTGGATTTGTCCTTGACAAAGCAGGCATGGATACCTCTTGTAATTCTTGCAAGCATACTAAGTTTTGCTAGTAGTTCAGTATAACTCCTACAGCCAGTAAGGCAGTATCTCTTTACAGACTGATGTGTTCTCTCCTGCTCCAGGAGCATCCAGGCAGGATTTCATCTCTAGTTTTAAGTATTGGTGTGTGGCTGTGACCAAACTGTGCAATTTAGGCTTGTGGGGAGATAACATATCTTTCACCTGATTAGTCCGCAGTCATGTGTCAGGCAACCGTACTGTGGTCATGTACTGGAGATGCTCAGTGTAATTGACCCCTGGAGAAAGGAGCTTTATCTTTGCTGTAGGTCAGGCAGTAGTTTAACGGAGCTATAAAGGCAGAAGTCGGGCAGGTTCCAAGTAAGGAGGCAGCCAGGGCTCTCTCAAGTTCCTTTGTAAAATGGAATAGCTGTGGTCAAACTATATTGTACTGACTGTTGCCTCTCAACAATGTGATGAGAGGTGTGATGCTGTAGCTTAAAAATCTTCTGCATCTCTTGTTAGATGAGCCACATTGCTTTCAAACCTTGTAGTGGTATGAATAGTATAACATCCAAATTCATGTGCTGTAACCCACTGAACTAGATGGTGTCATAGAAATCTTCACTTAGTCCAAGTTAAGCAAGAGGAACCTGGAGCATAGATCTCTACCTCAACTGATCATGTTTCCAATTCCTGTAAGTATTTAGGACTATAGAACTTAATGGAAGGAGAAATGATGTATTCACTGCCTTCCTGCCACACCACTGCTGGACTGAATGTAGAAGTTAATGGTGATACAAATTCTTTATTCCTCTTTTAGGATGATAGGAAAGCTCAGAAAAGTTATACTTATTTGTCTTTCCACTGTGTCAGTTTTTGCCACAATCTGAAAATAATAATAAAGGATAAAAAATAACAGTATCACCTGATTAAGAAAGGCACCAGAGACAACTCCTGTGCTTTATTTTCATTGTAGTATCAGTATGAGAAAATAGAAATGTAACTGGTAGAAAACAAATTTAGCCCCCTTAAGCAAATGCTGTTCTAGCTTTGGACACCTTTGGGACTCTGCAATAAGAATTCTTCAATGTGAACAACTATTGAGTTTTTATTATTAAAAATAATAAATAATATCCTGAAATGTCACTGCGTTTGTCATTTGATGGCTTTACTCCTGTCTTTCTGTTTTGAAGCACAACTGTCATAACATCCAAGCAGACCCTATACCAAATACAGAACAAGAACTATGTGAAAGTAACTTTATAAGTAGCAGCTGATTAAAACCGAAGCTGTAAAATGTGAATGAGAGTGTGAATGCCTCAGTTATGAGTAACACTTTGCACAAGTTCACACTCAAGTAGTTAAGTGTTGTCCTGGTTTTGGCTGGGATAAAGTTCATTTTCTTTTTAGGTACTGGTGGAGGGCTATGATTTGGATTCAGTGTGAGGATAAAGTTAAGACAGGGATGTTTTGGTTGTTCCTAAGCTGTGCTTACTCTGAGTCAAGGACTTTTCGGTGTCTCTTGCTCTGCCCCTGAGGAGCTGCACAAGAAGCTGGGAAGTAGCATATCTGGGAGAGCTGAGCTGAACTGGCTACAGGGATATTCCATCCCATGGAACATCATGCCCGGGATATAAACTGAGGGAATTGGCCAGGAGGGTCCGATTGCTGCTGGGGGACAAGCAGGGCGTTGGTCAGCAGCTGGTGAACAACTGTGCTGTGCCTCACTTGTTTTTCCTGAGTTTTGTTTTTTCCCATTACAAGTATTATCATCAATAGTAGTGGTAGTATATTTTATTATCATTAATATCATTATATGTTACTTTGTTCCAGTTGCTAAACTGTTCTTGTTTCAACCCATGAGCTTTTTCCTTTCCTGATTCTCCTCCCAGTCCCCTGTCCGTGTGGTACTGAGCTGCCAGCTGGGGTTAAACCGTGACAGTGTATATGGAGCAATACTTTACTTTATCATACAAGTAAAATTTCTTATCTAAGGACCTTGATTTTCCATTAACCCCTCTCTCTCTCTTTTTAAAATCACTTCATTTCATAGTGGCTGTTTCATGGAACTGAGATTATCTGATACTGCATATTAAAGTGCAGGTCTCTCTTGCTTTCAGGAAACTCTAGATTGCATTGCAGAAGTCAGTCATAACAAGAAACATTTCTTATGTTAAGAGCCTGGTTAGCTGCATGCTGACCTATTCTTCTGCTCTACAAAAGCCGTTTCTCCCAGTCATTCTGGGACTTCCTAAGGCAGACTTGAATTGATTCTCCTTTCTAGGTAAGGTTCAGTGAAAGGTTTTGCAAACTTGGGGAGTGCACTGAATGACTAGCAATTCCAAAAAGCTGCAAGTCAGGACTCATCTCAGGAGATGCTCCTCTCTCTTTAGATGCAAATGTTCTTGTCAGCATGTGTGTGAGTGCAAGTCAAGACCTTTCTAAACTGGCCCTGTGGTTCTTTCTAACCTCTTTCATCACATCTCCAGGTAAACCTTTTGCAGTGGTCAGTGTGATGCTTTAAAGCTTGATGAAAATATCTGTGGTGCGTCTCAAAACTTTGAGTGGGAAGTGGCAATGTTTCTTGTTAACAGCTTTGTAACATTCAGGAATCCTGACAGAACAAACCAATAGGAGCTGTCTTCGTATTGACCACTTTGGTGGCAGCAGAGGAGTTTTCTTGTCCATTACAGCAGTCCTGGAGCAGCTCTGCTGATACTCAGGCACTCTGTAATAGCAGGGCCTTCAAGGCTAGCAGTGAGCATGTGCTTTCCTATGCTGGGGAAGTTACTTTACAGAAGGTGTTCAGTCTGCAGAGCTATAGGGAGGTGATTTACTTCTATAACGTGGTGTTTATCTCAAGTCTGTAATGATATTCCATTAATTACTGTGCTTAGGTAAAGACCAAAGCCTGGTAACTGTCTTTAGAAGTAACAGATTTTTGTCAATCTTCCTTTCTCTCTCAGATATTTTATTGCCTTTGCTCTAAAGCTGTTCCTGTAGAGTCTGTGCTTGTGGTCTAATTGCACTTGCAGGTGGGAGACGAACAGCAGTTTTTTCCATGTGGTCTGACAGTGCTTCAGAAGCAGTATTGGCTTAGAGGTCAGGATTGCAGAACACATTAAGGGTGTTCCCAAGAACTGCAAGTGAACTGACACAGGCATACCCTCCAACTATAATTAATGGTCCCCATGAATCAGGCAGAATATATGTGTAAAAATCCTTGACAGCTTTTCTGACTTGTGCAATGTGATATGCAGTTTGTTGCCCTTCAGAAGAAATCCAAAATTGGACTTGACATTACTGCTTTTTTGGCTCTTTTTCACACATTGTCTCTTACAGGACTTCACAGAAGCATCATTTCTTGAAGAAATGTGTTACTTTCCTCAATTGCAGTATCCAAGTCATTTATACCTCTTCTCTTTCTTCTTCTCATTTCCGGTATTTGGAAATGTTGGAATAACTTTCTTATAAGTAAGAGCTGAGACAGGCCTAAAGCCTGTAGAATCCTTAAAATGCCTAAAAGTGAAAATTAAATCTAAATAAAATTGCCATAGCCATTAAAAACTAAACCAAACAACTCTTTCCCATTGCTTTTCCTCATTTCCACTATTGAGAAAACCAAGCCATTTAAAAGTTTAGAATGGGTAAGAAACGGCAGAGGAAATCCTTTACAGCTGCTCTGGCTTGTGCCAATAAACACATAGACTTCAGGAGGGAGGAAATAATTTTGTCTCACCTCTGAATCTCTGATTTCTGAGAAACCAGCTTATGCTTTTACTTTTCAGGAAGAGAGAAAGAATCCTGAAATCTTCCTCATTAAGATGGAACAGTCCCTTATGCAGCAGATGTACTGTGTTAGTAGAGCTGTTTGGGTTTTGCCAAGAGAACTTGTGGCTCTGAAATGTTGCCGTGTTGATGTCAGTGATGTTTCTTCAAACATCATTTAGCACTGAGGTTAATTGCTGAGGAATGACAACTTGTGCCCATAAAGGCTAAGGGCTCTTAAGGACAGGATGGCTGTGTTCATGACATCTGTGGGGAACAGCTCCCAGTCTCTGCTCATCCTGAACTATACCTGAGAGTTTCTGCATAAGTATTAAATGGCCCAGGCCAGTATCTTCCCAGGAAACATTGGGGTGATTTGATAGAGCAAACAGCGGTCCAGTGCCTGGACCTCAGTGGCACTGCTTAATTTGATGGAGTGGATGGCAGTGGAGAATGGACAGTCTTGGAACCAACCACGGCCCTCTTTTCAGAGTGTGTGACATCAGGTGAGCTTCAAAGGAATGAAAAATCCCCCATGTTTTACATGCCTACTAGTCCTCATCCTTCTGCCTTTCTAACTAACAGTGATACTTACAGCATTTCCTTTAGAGAAATCCAGTGTCTGGATGCTGCTACTGAGGGATTCTGCAGGTGGTGTACACCTATATCTAAACAATTTTGGGGGAGGTTCCATGTAGGGAGGTATTTTTTCACCTGACTCCTTGGTGTGCACATTTCAATCGAATATATTGATATACAAATTATGTATTCAGTAGCTACTAATTGTGACCATGCTAACTCAATTGAATCAGACAGCCTGATTTTCGCTCTGTATCATCATGGAGTAGAATCACAGACATTGGGTTGGAACTCACCTCTGGAAGTCATCTTGTCCAAATCCCTGCTAGGAGCAGGGTCATCTAGAGCAGGTTGTCCAGAGCTGTGTCCTGTCAATTGTGGGTATCTCCAAGAATGGAAACTCTGCATCTTTTTTGAACATTTGTTCTAGTTTTCTAGCACATTCATAATAGAAAAGGTTCTTTACATTTAAATGGAATTTCCTGTTTCAGTTTGTGGCCATTGTCTCTTTACTCCTCCTGTCAGGTATTTACACATGTTGGGAAGCTCCCCCTGAGCCTTCTCTTCTCCTGGGTGAGCAATCCCAACTCTCTCTGCCTTTATCTTACAGATGCTCCAATCCATTAATCAACTTCATGGTCCTTTGCTCGAGTTGCTCCAATATGTCCGGGTCTCTCTTGTACTGGGGATTCCAGAACTGGATACAGTATTCCAGATATGGCCTCACCAGGGTCAAGTAGAGGGAAAGGAAAGTTTCCTCAACCTGCTGGAAATGCTCTGCCCTACTGCAGCCCAGGAGACTGCTGGCCTTCTTTTCTGAAAGGGCACATTGCTGGCTCAGCTTGGTATTCACCTGAACCCCAGGTGCTTTTATTTCTCACTGAACATCAAAAATATTTCTTACACCACAGTGAGTGGATTTTATGTGATCTCATCCTTATCATCTAAGTACATGGCTGCTGAGAACAGATACGAGGTCTTGAGGCCGTGACTAGGAGTGTCCATGTCCTGCTGTATGTTGCAGAAAGAATTTTGTCCTGTCCGTCTTCAAGGGTCACCAGAAAATTGCTTGGGAACAGAGTAGAAATTACTTGATTTAGATCAGCTTCTTATGTATCTGTGCCGAAGGATTTGTAATTGATACTTCAATCTATAGACAGCTGTGATCCTGCTTACCATCCAGCTGATTTAATTCTGGGCTATGGACAGGATTTCATACTGTCAGTGCTTATGTGGTGCACAACATATGGCTTAACCAGGGAAGCTTTGCGGTCTGCAGAGAAAACTGCAGAAAAGAACTTGTCCTAATGGGAAGAAAACAGAAAAAAACTGGTAAAGAAAGCAAGCACAATGTGTATCACAAAGAGAACTCAAAGGAGAATGTTACAGAAGAAATAAAAATTTATTGAGTGAAGAGTATTTACAGATCTGGATATTTGGTTTAGAATTTAATTATACACTGGAAGATGAAGTAAACAATTTCTTAGTATCTGTTGTCGCTTTTTGGAGTTGTATTGCTGCTATTCAGATCTTTCTATGTGAATATTGTTATTTGCTGGAGTTTCACAAGATACGTATCTACAACCCTGGAAAGAATTTTAAGCCTAAATGTTTATTTATTAGGTGGAAGCAAGAAATTGTGTTTTGTGCATAACCAAAATTACATTTGAAACTAACCCTAAAATGATTTTGCATTTGTACTGAAGACTGAGTGGAAGCTAATGAATGGAGATGAAGATAAACAATTTAGTACTTGACTGAGGATTAAATTTGTGGCTCAGGGTTAGAAAACATTCTCTAGACTCCTGTGGTTTAGGAAAGTTTTTGCCAGTTTTTACTGATCACAGAATCCCAGAATATGCCAAGTTGGAAGGGACCCACAAGGATCAGCAAGTCCAACTTCTGGCCCTGCACAGGACTCTCCCCAAGAGTCACACGAAGTGCCTGAGAGTATCATCCAAACACTTCTTGAACTCTGTTAGGCTTGGTGCTGTGATCACTTCCTTGGAGAGCCTATTCCAGTGCCCAACTACCCTCTGGAGGAAGAACCTTTTTAATATCTAACCTGAACCTCCCCTGATGCAGCTTCAGGCCATTCTCTTGGTTTCTGTCACTGGTCACCACAGAGAAGAGATCAGTGCCTGCCCCTCCTCTTCCCCTCACAAGGAAGTTGTAACTGCAATGAAGTCTCTCCTCAGTCTTTTCTTCTCCAGGCTGAACAGACCAAGTGCCCTCAGCTGCTCCTCATACAGCTTCCCCTCATGGCCCTTCACCATCTTTGCTGCTCTCCTTTGGACTCTGTTTAACAGCTAATATCTTTCTTATATTGCAGTGCCCAAAACTGCTACAATATTCAAGGTGAGGGTGCCCTAGTGCAGACCCAGCTGATGATGCTTTGCCTGATGCTCCCCAGGACACAGTTGGCCCTCCTGGCTGCCAGGGCACTGCTGACTCATATTCAACTTGCTGTTGACCAGGACCCCCAGGTCTTTTTCCATAGCACTGCTTTCCACCATCTCATTCCCCAGTCTGTATGAACACCCAGGGTTGCCCCATTCCAGGTGCAGAATCCAGCACTTCCCCTTGTTGACAGATGTTTTTCTTTTTTGTGTTCTTTTGTGTGTGTGTGTAAACCAGTGGAAAAAATGATTCTGTGTATTTGTGTCTGAGCTTTGACACGAGTGAAAGCACCTGTCAGAATAGTCTGTCTTTCCGTCAGGAAAGTGTCTCACCCAAGACTGAACCAGTGTGCCACTGGTACCTAATGCATATTCTGTAAGTAAAAACACTGTGCTTAAGCAGTGTGTCATCTGCTCTTTTGGTCTGCTTAGAGAATTAGTCTTCAGTATTACTGCAAAAAATTTCTGTGATGATACATTCCAGTCTTCTTCCTCTGTATAAATTATTATATGCAAATTATCCATAAGGTTTTTAATGCATTCAGTAGCCACAGCTGTTGTTTTTTCTCTAATCTGATTTTGTTGGTTGATTAGTGTTTGTTCAAATCAGTGCCTCTTTAACAAAAAGACTTAAAGGTGGATCATGTCGTGTGTTCAATGTGTCCTCTCCATATACTCTTTCTTAAAAACAAGGTATAACTGAAAATTCATACGTAATACAGTGCTTTAATGTTTGCTGTTCTCTCTGAAAGGAAAAAATTAATTTATAGTAGAAAGAAAACCCACTGAAGCTATGAGAAAGAGAACATAAAGTAAATAATAAAAAAACCTCCAAATATTTCCCGAGGTTTGGGAGTTTACTTGCAGTTGTTTGGTTTATATAAATTTCTTTTTCTTCCTTTTACTCTTTACACTTTTTTCCAAGGCCTTTTGGAATGCTAGATCTCACCCCCCCAGTCCTGCGGCCTCCCTCTTGTGCAGATCCCAATAACGTGAGCTCTTCTGAACACTCTCTTCCAAAAACTTCATTTCAAGACCACAAGGGCCTGAGAATCACCCATTTCACTGCTAGATAGCTCTGATTGTGAATTAGCCTCATAACTTAAAGCCTGGGGAGTGAGAGCAGTAAAGATGGTGAAGGGCCTTGAGAAGAAGCTGGAGTGGCTGAGGGCACTTGTTCAGCCTGGAGAAGAGGAGGAGATCCCATTGCAGTTACAACGTCCTCTTGAGGGGGAGAGGAGGGATAGACACTGATCTCTTCTCTGTGGTGACCAGTGATGGGACCGAGGGAATGGCCTGAAGTTGTGTCGGGAGGTTTAGGCTGGATATTAGAAAGAGATTCTTCACCCAGAGAGTGGTTGGGCACTAGAACAGGCTCCCCAGAGAGGTGGTCACAGCACTAAGCCTGACAGAGTTCCAGAAGCATTTGGACTGAGAACATGCTCTCAGGCACTTGGTGTGACTCTTGGGGAGAGTCCTGTACAGGCCCAGGAGTTGGACTCGATGATCCTTGTGGGATCAACTCAGCATATTCTGTGATTTTGTGATTTAACTCATTCCTTATTTTAATTAGTTTGAGTTTACCTTACAGCACTTGTTTCTTGTTTTTCCCCTTCCTGCTAGGTCAAATCACATGGGAAATGGCAAAATTATTCCCATTTTAAAATGTTGATGAGGTTCCTCTCACAAGTGTTGCTGCAGTCACTGGAAGCCATCCACTGACCTTAGGCTCAGCTGTAGCTCAAATTATCCAACTGTGTTTTTGTTAATTAGTCCCTAAACTACAAGCTTTAGGAGTATGAGAGTATTTTGAAAAAGTGTTATTATAGCCTTGCTTTGCTCCCAAGCTCTCTTTTAGGAATCTGCTGCTGAATAGCCATAGTGAGTGGCACACACAGATCCCATTATGCCTACCTCAGGACCTATGTGTGATGATCTCTACTGAAAAGTGAACTTCTAAATTATCACCCAGAACAGGCCCTTGTGTGGTTTCTGAAAAAGCCTGTAGGCACCTGAACATCCTATTTCCCATTTTATTTTAGTCATGAATTTACCTCAGTGCCTCCAGTTGCTTCCTTATGCGTGCCCAAAATTATCCCGATGTGAGGAGAAAAGCATAAGGGAAGATAAGTCTGGCCTCCCCTTTGGGCTGAGGGCTTTCAAACCCTGCCTCCAAAATATCCACCTGCCCAGGGAAGTTGGTGCATTCCCTGGCACACAGGAAAGGGAGGGCTGCGTAACACCACTGCTGCCGGTGGGATGGGCCCTTGAGGACTGGAGTAGGTTCTGTGCCTGGTCTTGGAAAGAGGCTGGAAGTTGACAGAGGTTTGAGCTCTTGCACCTTGCATACATATTCCCAAGTCATCGCAGCAAGGTCAGTGCAGCCTTACCTCAGGAGCACTGGGGCTCCCTGGCCTGAAGGAGGAACTGGGCTTCAGCATGTTCCCCCGGTAGTTTGAAGATGAGCTGTCTCCCTCTTTTTGGGAGAGCTCCTTTGCTCCTATCTGTAGTAGTTATTTTTATAAAGAAGGTCACACATTTTCCTGCACCTTGTAGTGGAAAATGAGCTTTTATTTTTGCTTGGTAGAATGAGACCCAAAGCCAGAGCAGGGGGCTGGGCTGCATGTTCTGTTTTCACCACAGTGCCAGGCTGCAGCCTCTGATAAGGCTCCTGCATGTTACTATTATATCTTTATTATTAATATTATTATTATTGTTGAGTCAAATGCATAGGGTACAGAAGGCAGAATTTCTAAAAGTCTGGATTCTGTTACAGGGACGAGTTGCTTACAAACTAAGTACAATAAGTCATTGCTAAGGTATCTGTTTTTATTCTGATCCAAAATGACTGTTGCCTCACAGTGTTCTACAGGTCAAGTGTAAGTATTAAATAGGAGGAATGGGTCAGCAGAATAAAATCCTTATGTCCTGATTCTCCTCACAGCTAAAGTAATAAGAGCTGGAAGAAATGCAAAGGAGCTCTGCAAACTGTGTTGTGCTACTGAGCCAGCAATGCAGCAACAGATTAGTGCCTGTATCTGTAAGACTGTGCATATAATTGAGTAGAGGTAGCTTTTACAACACGAAAATTATTTTCCCCTAGGTTATAAAATGGGCAGCATAAATTGTAAGTTCAGGGCCCATCAGGGGTATTGTGTGCAGCTTGACAGGTGCTAGGCTTCTAATTAAAGTCCACAAAGAGAAATACTAGAGCAAAAAATGCATCAGGAGACATGTGGCTGGTTCATCCTTCAGGTTAGGAGAGTTGAAGCAGTCTACGGTGCTTAACCTATGAGCATGCTGCTTTTAATTTTCCATTTTTATTAAAATGAATTATTAACATCATGAATATTAACACAAAACCTTTCTCAGTTTCATTTTTTATTAAAAAATTGAAGGATAAAGCTGCTATATGTGTGGAAGAAAGCACCACTGAAAGCTGCTTGCAGATAACAATGCAGAGAAGTAGAGAGCTAAGGGTACAGAACTGAGAAGTATTTTAATACTGAATGTACTTCAGCACTGGGATATCAAAGCTTATTTTATTATTTAATAAAAAATTAATTTTGCTCTTTTCTTTTAAACAAAGTAGTGATTGGAAAATCCTATTAAAAAATTTAAGTTTTCAGATTCTGGTCTACTGCAACCTCTGATGGCCCACAGACCCTTTGCAATGTGGTAGCTGTCTGGTCACGTTATGTTGGTCCTCCTTATTTCCCATGAGTTTGGCATTAAAAGAAACTCAGAAAATGAATTAAGCATGTTTCAAATAGTTCTTCTTTGTGTAGGGTTTTGCCTAAATGCTTTATCGCAGTTAGGGTAATCAGGAGGCTTTCCCCGCATCGCACATTGAGTGAGATGACCCCCGAGATTGCTTTCTGAGTTGTGACTGTGGTGGGTTGACCTTGACTGGAGCCTACCAAGCTGCTCTATCACTCCTCTCTTCAGCAAAGTGGGGGAAGAAAAGAAGATAGAAAAAAACTTGTAGGTTGAGACATAGGCAGTTTACTAAAGTAAAAGGTCACACTCAAGGAAAAGAAAAACTGAAAAGGTTTTGTTCTCTACTTCCCACCAGTGAGTGATGTCCCCTGATTCCTGGGAAGCAGGGCTCCAGCACATGTAGCAGTTGGTCTGGAAGGCAAACGTTTTAAAATAATGAATGCCTTCCCTTCCTCTTCCTTTTTCTTAGCTTTTACATCTGAGCAGATGTCATAAGGTATGGAATATGCATTTGGTGAGTTTGGGTCAGCTGTCCTCTTTATGTCCCCTCCCAAGATTTTGCCCACCCCAAGCCTACTGGTGTGGGGGAAGGTGTTGGATAAACAGTCTGGATGCCATGGGAGCACTGCTCAGCAGTAGCCAAATCACTGGTATGTTCTCTAGGTACAGCACAGCTCTATGGGGGTTGCTGTGGGGAAAATGAACTCCATCTCAGCCAGATGAAAACCATGATTTACCTATAAATCCATATAAATGGATCACTTTTCTTCATCCTTCAGTATATTTCATACTGAAGAATCATGTCCTTGTGATTTTATTGACATATTATTATTTTTTATTATCCTTGTTATTTTACTGGTATTTAGAGGCATAGCACCTTTGGCTTATTGCGTGGATTGATTAGTAACAAATTAGAGCAAGCAGCAGTATTGACTGACAGTTTCTGTCCCATGGATGGGGGAGGCAGGCTCCCAGGCCCTGGTCTTCAGGCACGTGACTGTTTCTTACCAGTGCAGTTGAGAGGTTAGTGGGTACATTTGTCTGAGATAGGAGCAGCTGGTCTTCCTCACTTAATTAAATGGCAGCTTTAGTTGAATTCACATATGTACTTCACAGAGCTTGCTCCTTCTCTGGGTGCACACACCAATTCCATTCTAGGCAAAACTCCAGTACCTCTTTTACTTTATAAATATCACTTGGTAAGTTCATCTTTAGCAATATCAGTAGGTAAGATAGATAGTCTTCTGTGTGATTTCAGGGGTTTCCCAGTTCAAGTTGAGTTGTGCACTCAAGAATGAGTGTGGGGTTTGTTTTGTGTGAATGCGTGTATGTTTATTTTCCTGTGGTAGTAAATGATCCTTTTTTTTCTGGAATAAACCTGATTTTTGTGAGATCTACCATGGGGAGTTACAGGAAAGGCTCTTATTTGAATTTGCTGTAAAGACTTCAGTCGATTCTAATGCTTTCCAAATCGTCTCCCTTTCCTCTTCTGTGTAGAAGCTGTATATTATAATGTATGAATGTATGTTTACTCCTGAATAAATTAACAGGAGTTTTGCCAGCAGGCATGATCTAATGTGATTTTTTTTAATTAACAAAGAAATAGGATATATAATGCATAATGGATTGCACACTGAGCAACATCAGATTAACTGGGAATAGAAGAATTTTGTGTCCTGCTGATGGTGGACAAAAGCAAAGGTGTTGATAGATTCACTTACTCCTTCCACAAACAAAAAAGACCTTGGGCTTGTTTATTTGAATAGAGGGACCATAAATATGGCACACAGATACCAACAAACAAGAGTCCTGTATTTTTTTCTTTAAAAGAACAACGTGCAATATAATAGAAGCTTATTATTATATGTCTGTATATATTTATATATAGCTGTAGGTAATATATAATTTTGTATGTCCAGGAAGTAGGTTGGCAAATGTATATACAACAAACAATGTGGATTTATAGACTGCCTGCTGAAGGTTTACATTTATCCTTAATTTACTTTGTGGGTCCTATCAGGTCCTTCCTGAGAACACTAAAAATGGTTGTCTCACATTTTACAGTACACTTGAAAAGTGGTGTAATATGATTTGTGCCTGAATTTATATTTCAGAGGGGAATTCAAGTTATTACTATTTCCTCCTATTACAGTCATCAGGTCCTGAATATGTTCATCTGAAAAACAGGACTGTCTAACAGTCTTTTACTCAAGACTTGTAAGGAATCAATATAGTTCCCATCAGTACAGTAAATTACTAACTGAACCACTTCCAGTAATCGTGATGCACAGTCTCTCATTAACCCCTTTTCTTCTCTGTATTGAGATTTGTATTCTAATTTTGTCTAAGGATAAAGTTATTTTGGAATGTATCTGTAAGTCATTAGGCACTAGAGTACTTAGTTCAAAATTTGATAGCTAAGGCTGTTATGTATCTGTAGCAGTTCTGTTTAATCTTTCTTGATGATCTGGACAAAAGGTTTGAGGGTGCTCTTGGTAAGTTTGCAGACAACACCAAGTTGGGTAGGAGTGTTGATCCTCTGGAGGGCAGGAAAGCTCTACAGAGGGATCTGGACCAAGCACAAATGTATGAGGTTCAACAAGACAAAATGCCAGGTCCTGCACTTGGGTCACAGCAGTCCCACCAGGGAAGATTTAGATTGGATATTAGGAAAAATTTCATCATGGAAAGGGTTGTCAAACATTGGAACAGGCTGTCCAGGGAAGTGGTGGAGTCACAATCCCTAGAGATGTTTATAAGATGTGTAGATGTGGCACTTAGAGACATGGTTTAGTGGTGGACTTGTCAGTGCTGGGTTAAGGGTTGGACTTGGTGATCCTTGTAAGGTTTTTCAGACCTAAGTGATTCTATGATTTTATGATGTAAGGATATGTGGTGCTCCCACACAATCGAAGTATACAATTAAATACTTCCTTGAAAATGTGTGGGTGAGCCAAGAACTAGGAATTTTTGGGAGGGACAGTTGGGAGTCAGGAGACTTTCACTTCTAGAGAGGGATTTTTACCTTCAGCATTAATTTTCCAGATACTTGGACTCTTTTGAGCTGCATGGCCAGAAGAAAGGGAGAGAGTAAGGGAACTTTTAAAATGTGGTTCCTAAAATGAGTATTCAAGACCCATGCTCTGTTAACTCACTGTCTTTCATCATTTTTACATGACTTCCCCATTACTGCAGGTTTGTTGGTTTTGTTCAGTAGCATAAATCCAACATTGTTGTGTCTGAGCTGACAGACATTCTGAGCCTGTGTAGCAGGGCATAGGAGCCCCCAGGGCAGTGATGGCTGCAGAGAAACAGCTGGGGGTAGCTAGCTGGGAGACATCCTTGTGAAGAGCCAAGGAAAAACTGAATGTCAGAAAGACATCTCCTAACCTGGCGCAATTTCAGAGACCATCACTGAACAGGACGTGTATAGCTCAAAGGACTGTGTCAAAATTAAGAGAATAGAAAATGACAGTGGTATTTGATGGAATATGGAGGGAATTGGGAAAGGCAGCACAAAGGTGAGAGGAAGTTGTACCAAACTAAATAATCTGAGCTAAATAGCTTCACAGAGGCAATACCGACATCTTAATCAGTTCATCAGAAACAGACAAAGTTAGAGACAAAGTCATGTCTTGATTGTTGCTAATTATGTATTTGATAATGCAGCTAAGTTAAATATTATGTTAAATTACTTTTCTTTTGTATCCTGTTAATGGTCATGGTTCTGACGTGTGGAGGAAAGACAGAATCATGCAAGAGAACTGTGACCTGAGAGGGGTTTTTTGGAAATAAACCATTTTATTGTAGATCTATTGGCAGCAGTAACAATAGTCATTGCTTCCTTTTGTCAGAACTATAAACAGGTATGATGTTGAGACAAAGAATGCAGATAATATTCAGAAAGTGCCTTTGTTTACATAGCTACTTTTTTGAGTTTGATCAGACATTTATTGACCAGTATGACAGTGTTTTCTTTGAGAAACTGTATTACAGAGCTGGTCTTGTACAGATCCAGCAAATAATGAATGAGAAAAAGTCAGAGAATCATTTTGATGATGCTGACAAATGAAAGCGTCTCCAAAGCTAACTTGATACATGAGAATTTGCCTTCCTGTGCTTTCCTGTGCTTCCACTGGAGACATACTGGAGTCATGTGCTTCTCCCATTCATGTGTCTTAGCAGAAGGTAAATCCTACAGCTTCATGCTGGTTTGCTACTTTTTAAAACAGGATGAGAAAGCACAAGAATGCTGGATCTGATGTTGGAGAGCTTCCTTAGTTCTCTGATATTCAAGGTTAAATAGTCTCCTTTGCTCCTCCTGGTCCCTGTCATTAGAAACTATTGTTCCTTCTGCCTTATTTCTGTACCAGTATCTCTTGTGTCTCCTCTCTGTTTAAGCTGATTGCCAGCTGAGAGTTGCTCATTGTATCAGAAGTACCAGGCAGCTACCAATAGCAATTTTGGGAGCTAAATCTCCTTTGCCTAGGCTGGCAGCTGCCATTATGATGGCAGTGGGTCAGTAATGTATTTGCTTCTGTGGTAAATCTCATGAAAAGTCAATCCATTTTTACTTCTGAAGCAAGTAAGTCTTCCTGGTTAGTGACATACTGGATAGCTGAAATGGGGCACAGAGGGTGGTAATGCAAGCTGCAGTTTACCAAGAGTCTACATTAGTCTTAGGGCTAAAATCGTTAGTAAGGCAAACCAGACCTAATTGCTTTTGCAGGAAAAGCTGTGGATTTGCCACAAAGTATTGATGACAAAGTGGCTGATTTGTCTGGTTGACTAGGGATGAGACAGGCATGAGAAGGAGAGATGTGCTCTTCAATTCTCATGTAGAGAGCAAAAAATATAAGACTGTAGAAGATCCAATGGGTTATCAAGAAAAGCATCATGAAGTCATATTGAGTTTGCTCTGAAAATTGGATTGATTTCTGGTTTGTGCTGCTTCTTTTACAAGATGTTTCTGAGTCCAGCATTCTCAATTGTATTTATATCCATTTGTTCACTCTTCAAGTCCGTTCCCAAGTTTATTAATTCTCTTTTCCCAGTGCCTCGTGAGGCCATTAACGTTTTGTAGGTGACTGTTCTTTTTCTCACCTCCTCATTCCTCACTATGAAGTCATAGCCTCTCTCTCTGCCCATTCTTGTTTGCGTTCTTTCCTGAGTATGTGATGAGAGTTTTATCCTTGTGTCTCACCACCACCTGAATGGTGATAGTAATGTCTGTGTCTCTGTCATGGAAATGTCTTATTTGATGTGTCCAGCAAGGCTTGTTTTTAAGCACTGAAGTCAAGAGAAGCCAACATTCAGCCTATATAAGCAAGAGGAAAGCTGTGATCAGACTGTTTCAAGTAAACATAAAAGCAAAACTCTGGTTTGAAAAACCAGAGAAGCACACTTATATCCATTAACTAAGAATAAAATGGTGTCCCAGTTTAAATGAGACAAGGGTCCTTTGCTGAGGATGGATTAGGAGAAAAAGACCCAAACTTCTCTTTCTAAGCAATTATAAATCCGAAATTAAGAGGCTCCAATTGAAGGAAAACAAATTATGGAAAAGGGAAAATAACAGCCCTTTATTAAAAGGTATGTGTGTATTAACAGGAACACGGAAAAAAAAAACCAAGTAAAACAACCAAGCAATACTCCTATACCCACCAATAATCCCCTTCAAGAATAAAACTGATAAACTGGCAAAAGGAAAATTAAATAGTTCAGTTTTTTGCACCCTTTGGTGCAGTTCCAACCACAGTCAGCAGGGGGCACCGTCGGGTCACTGGAGATGCAAAACTTGTAATGTCCTGTACCATTCACCAGGTGGCGCTGTTGGGTCACTGGAGGAGCAGAACTTGTAATGTCCAGTGCCCGTCACCAGGCGGCGCTGTGAGATCCTTGGTTGCCACCAGGTGGGTTGGGGGAAGGGGAAAAAGCAACACCCCCCAGGGTATATCGGAGAAAAAACAAAAAAACTCAATTCCTCTTCCCTTCCCACACTGGGGAAAAAAAAAATGAGGGGGGAGAAGGGGGAAGAAAAAAACCAGCAATAAAACAGAAAGTTCCCCAGTGGAAGAAAACTCACGAACTTCAGCTGGTTAGGGTTCACTTTAAGCAGGGCCTGCAGCCAGCAACAGCTGAGAAGAGAGCAGCAGCAAACTCCCCTCCGACAGGAAGAAAAAACAAAACCAGTCAACGTCTGCAGCTTGCAGCAGGTCCTGAGCCCACCGGCACACCAGCCTCTCCTCCCCACCTCCTTCCAGCCACACACACTAGCCCCCCCCAACTCCTCCCCCTTCGTTGTCAGGGAGACTAATCTATCGGCCATCAGTGGACCAGGCTGATTCTTTTGTTTACCTGATGGCCCATACACAGAGCACACACGGCAGGGGGAAGGGAAAGAAAAATTCCTTGCCAAAATCAGAACTATGACAAATGGCATTTGCAGTATTTAAGTATAAAAGATAAAAGTTTTCATCTTGCATAATTTAGGGGTTTAGGGAATGTTACATTCCTGTTTTTTCAGGTTTTCTAGGTTTGTCAGCTGAATCCATCAGAAATATGACCAAAAGGCATATGACTGAAGTTTACAGATAATAGAATCAGCAGCTGTATGTTGAATTGCTAACCAAAACCTGCAATGCAAGACCTAGCAAACACTGGAAACAATTAATAGGAAATCAATATAAGACAGACAAAAAAAGGCAGTGAGCTTCTGGAATTTACCATCCCAGGGGGCTACAGAAGCATACAGTATCAGGAAGATCAAAAAAGAAATTTAGGGACATCAGGACAATAAGTAGGTGTTAAAATTGTGTGCTCTCTAATAACCCTAGTATAACAGTTCTGGATGTTGCTGTGGTACAAATGCAATGACTTCAGAAAGTAGCCCTCCCAACAGCTCTCCCAGAATGCATCTCCTACTGACACTATGAACACAGGGCTGGGTAAGCTATTGGTCTGGCATTAGGACCTTTTTTAGTGTCCTTGGAATCTCCACTGTGTTCTTCATTTCCTGGGTTCTTAACCCCATGGTAAGTAAACTGAACATCTTGTCTTGCTAATCAGGTATACCTATCATAATTGTACTCAGGAGACAAGATCACCTTTCTTGTCCATACTTTACACACATCATTTGTTCCCACTAGTGGTTTATCATTTTCATCAGCTTCAAATTACTCATAGTTTTCTTCAGTGTTTTGTGTGAGATTAGCCTCTAACTAACTATCTGCTCTCATTTCCCCATGTTCCTTTAGTTCTTTCTACATGTTTAATAAGTCAATTCTTACCTATCCGTTCTCCTGCATCACAAGTGTTCTTTCAAGGCTTCTTGTGAGGTGTCCCTCCATGTGTCTGTGAACTGGCAGCCGGGTGAAGAGCAACAGGCTGTACCAGTGCAGGGAGGTGTGAGCATTTATGATTAGGTACAGCAGAATTTGACATGTTCCTTGCTCTAGGGCCAGTGCCAGCCTCATTGGACCAGTGCTTATATTCATGCTAATCTTCTGTGGCATGCAATGTTTCTCCCTCCATTCAAATTTTCGTCTAGTCCCAGCTTGATCAAATGAGATCTGCAGCAGCTAAGTCATATTAGAAAAAATTAGGCCATCAATCCATTATTAAGCTGGAAAGTGTTTTATATTTTTTGTCTGCCCTCGGGGTATCTCCAAACATTCCACAGCTGATCTGCCCTGAGTATGAGAGGGCTGGGGTTTATGTGCTAAAAGATGTGTACAGATACAGAGGGAGTTGTGGGGGTTTGTGTAAAACATTTGATTTCCAGCCTTGCAACTAGCTAGAGCCAAGGCCTAGGTGTTTGTCACTGCAATTTTTATGGTTCTGTTGGTCAAGGGGCTTTTGAAAAAAAATGTCCTGTTCTCTATTAGGCAGGTAGCTGCTACATCTAAGAGGTAGTGCCAGTTTTGTAGTGTTGGGAAATTTTCCTGAGATAGTAGTCAAGTTCCTTCTACCTGTGTCTGAGCAAACATTAGTGTACACTTTCAGAAAATATTACTTTTGTCACATGATCTGCTCTTGACACTATATTCTATCCAGCACTCTCTGAAAATTAAAAATCTACCCTGAATTTTTACTGTATAGCTGTCTCTCTGTTTTAACCATGATGCTTCACAAAATAACCATCTTTTATGTATTTTTATTAATTTCCTTTGTTAATCTTAGCTTTTTCAAAGAAAATAGATCTTTAGATTGAGATCCTTCGTGCAGGTTATTTCACAGGACAGATGATGTTGGAAGGCACCTCTGGCAATCATCTAATCCAACCCCCTACTCAAATCGGGGGCAAGTACAGCACAGGACCTTGTAAGGAAGGTTTTGAATGCTTCCAAGGACAGAGATTCTACAAATTCTCTGAACAATTGGTTTCAATGTTCAATAACACAGAGTTCTTAGCACCAAATGATAACTCTTTCAGATATGTACAGTAGAGGAAGCAAGACAGTGATGCATCCAAAATCATTAGCTGATTGTCAGGATCTTGGCCTTGGTAACTAATTGGCTTTGGTGACTGATCCAGACATTAGCAATATCTTTTCAAAGAACGTGATCTACTATCAGAATGAAAAATTATTCCAGTTCTGGCTTGGTGGTTGTTGTTCTTAGTGCTGAGGGGAGAGAAGGTAAGGGGAGGATTGAATTTTCACACTTCAGATACTTACTGCATTCTTGAAATGTCACATTTGGATGTTTGCTCTCTTGCCTCATCACTGCCTCGACATGTCACTTTGGATTTGGTGCAAGAAAGAGTTAACTTAAGGCAACTTGTGCATGCTGCTACAGATAGTATGATTCAAAACCAGTTTTTTTCAATGGCATTATGCTTTCAGCCTAAGCTGCAGAGGAACTGGCATGCCAAGAGTTGAAAATAGATGTCTGTTTTGTGCACACTCAACTTCCAAAGGCAGTGACTGGGGTAGAAAACCAATTTGAATATGAAATACAGAGAGTTGCCCAGAGGAAGGAGAATAATGACTATCCATGGCCAAAAAGAGGTGGAAGGCACTGGATAAGATGCATGGCCTCTGTCTGTCCTTTCATATTACTGTTGCTGACTCCCTGCCTTAAGATGACATGTGTGTTGCCATTCTTTAAATTGATGACTTATTTTTTTATTTGCTTTCAGTTGCTAGATTGACATTACAGACCATACTCCTGAACTGTTGTACATCGTTTATAAATTGCTTTAAGATGTTTTAGTGAGATAAGACAAATAAAAATTGAAGTAATTATTGCTGCCTTTATCACCAGGGGAATTGGACAGCTGGCATTGATCTGTAAGAGACTAATTTCCGTATTTCTTATTACATTAACCCTCAGAATTCTTCTTGTTTATGTTTCCAAAGAAAGTTTTCCTCATCAAAAGGTCATCCTCTGTAGTATGGAGTGCTTGAGAGACACAGAAGGGCAGATCTATGAACACTGTCATTTTTATCTGATCAATAACATCTTGCTTTATTAATAATAATATACCAGTATTTTACATTGCATCGTATCAAGATTTTACTAAACACTTCAGAGAACTGCTTGTGAACAAAATCTAGCAGTTAGTGAAGGGCATACCCTTAACTGCTTGGTTTGGGGCAAAAATTATGCACCCCTTTAAAACCTTGGCATTTATCTTAAATTTTTTAATTAAAATAATTATAAAAATTCTGTACTCATTGCTGTTTCATAAGGAAAGAGATTAAATAAGGGCCTTATCTTGCTATGTTGAGTAAAACTTTCTAATGAGCTAAATTGTACTATTCATCCAAAAGCCACAGTAATGGTAGCACAGAAACTGCTGTGTTGCAGAGGGAATAACGTACTCTTTGCTGTCTTCTGGTTTCAGAATAAAGCCTGAGAAATCAAAGAAGAAATTTTTAACAATTAAAAAGAACTAGAGGAGATTAAAAGTTGACTTTGTTTGAAAAAGCGTACCAAACAACATGTCATTTTCAAAGTAGTATCAATGTAACTCCAATTTGATTTGTTGGTATTGGCCAGTGCACCTTTAGATAACAAATGTAAATACTTGGAATCAAGAGTCAGTGGAGGGCTACTTAGAGACTCCTCTCTTGGTGAAGTGGTGCAGTGATGAAACCCTAAGAAAGTAAGTTTTAGTTTTCTTCCTAGAGTAAAGCTCTGCTTGATGCTTTATTTCTCTGCTTGTACAGCCTTCTTCCTGTTTATTTACAGCATAGTGATGCCCAAAAGATGGAGTCAGAGTTCCACTAGCAGAATCTGGGCAATGTAGATTGTTTGATTTTTTAACATCTACAATCTGCCTTGGACTGTGGTTCAGCACTAACCTAATAGTAAAGATAACTCACAAACTGGGAGTGATTGCCTGCAAAGGCTCCTTAGAATTGACCAGATGTCTTTTTATAGTTGGACAAAATATTTTTCAGGAATGATTCAGATATAATTGATAGAAATCTCTGGCTTTTTATTTTATTGTTTTATTGTGATAGTTTAGTGTTGAGAGATATTGGGAAGGCTGAACCATAAAATACAGAACCATATGGGGAAATGGTGTTGTTACGCTGTAGATATATCTGAATTGCAACAATATTCATCCTTGGTATATCTTAATTTAATTTGTAAAGTCCACTTTTACTGCTTTCTTGACAGTAATATAGATGATTGGGTAGAGATGAGGGTCTTCTTGGGCACCTGTGTCAATTGTAGACTTACAGGGGATATCCTGCCTGTGGGAAGCCAGCTGACACCAAAGAACAGCAAATGGTTGTCCTGAATGGCACAAGATACCTATTTAAAATGCTTGTATCTCTCAAAAACCACCAAAACAATACAGAAAATCGAAAGAAAAGGCAGGAGTGACGCACAGATCTCTAACAGTAAGGAAGTACCTCACTAATGAAACAGTATCTTCTCAGACTGAGATACTTCAGGGCTAAGAATCTTTTCTGTAGCAAATTATACTGTCAGAGTGAGAATATTGCTTTAGTGGAAATCCCTGGGTGATTTTTTCATTGTATTTTTTGTACCCAGGCCGTGCTTTGCTGAGACTTACTGACAAAAAGCTTGAACGAATGGGCATTGCCCAGGAAAGCCTGCGACAGCACATTCTGCAGCAAGTCCTTCAGCTGAAGGTGAGAGAAGAAGTCCGAAACCTCCAGCTGCTTACACAAGGTATGAAAAACAATTTTGATACAGACAGTTACTGAGATCAGGTCAGAGACATTTGCCTGAGGTCATAAAAGGTGACTTGACGTTCTCCCGTAAGAAATGATGCGTGAAAACGTCTCCTAGATTCCATGCACTTTCCAAGGGGGGAACAAAAGGTAAAATAATGCATAAATAAATGGAGATATTCAGCTGCCTGTTTGCATGATGAATAGGCTTGACGGTAGTCTTACTTAACTGTTTGCTTACATAAAGGGTATAGGTAGTGAACATACTGTCTTTAAAAACATTGTACAGTTTGCATTAATTGTTTGCCTTCAGTGTTAGATAAAAAGTAATTTCTGTAACCTGTTTTATGGTAAGAGCTGTCAGCAGAAAATTACCTGTTGGAGTGGTTTTTTGCAGAGTACGATTCCTTCTCCAGGAAGGAGTAATTTTATTGACTTGAATAGAGTTGCTTGTAATGGATGCTGCTAAGAAAATGGAAAACTGGGCTCAGTATGGAGTCTAGATTAGAAGACAGGGAAGCATAAGTAACAAAAAGGTTGTACATATTTTCCAAATGAGGTTAAGAAGATGTTTTATGATGCTTGTGTTGCTAGCTCTCTATAAAGGCTTTTAAATGGCTGTAGTAACATGGAAGAAAAGCAATTACTGTGGCAATACTGTAAAGGAACATTTAGAGATCCTCTACTATATATCTGCAATACTTTCTGAATGTTAAATGTTGTTTGGTAGTCCAGTGAGATAGCATAAACCACATACTTCTGTGATGTTTTGGTTCAGTGCCCATTATATGTCACATCATAAGAAAAAAATAGAGTTCTCCAGAACATGCAATGTATTTTTAACCTCATGTCCTTCACACATGACATTGTGTTCCTAATTAAGCCTTGCTCACTGTGTTTGGGGAAAAACTCTGATTAGTTGAGTAAGCTGCATTTTATCTGAAAGAGCTGATGTCTCAACTGAATTGTTCCTTCAGGCTTGGTGTCTTATGGATTGTGATGAGGAGTTCTAGGGCTCCTTCATCTTGCCATAAGCTGTAAATATGAGCTCACCTCATCTTATGTCATGTAAAAGCAGTACACCTGCTGAAGCATAAATGTCTTCCCCAAATGTTTAGAACCGTTCTTTTTCCATTCATCCATTACTCTTCCTCTTCAGAGTTGGCCAGGTTCTCTCTTCCCCTGCATCTGGAGGGTTTGATGGACTGTGAAGTCCTGGTCACCCACTGGCACAGTTATAGGCCTGCTTATGAAAGTTGGGATTTGACTGATATGGGTCAGTGAAGACCCACTAGCTATAAATTTGGATCAGTTGATCACTGCAGTCCAGATAAACCTGTATTTGGCATGGAGAACCACATGTTTCCTGGCCTCTCCTTTATTGTTCCTCTCTGATTCTTCTGTGGACACATCAACTGGTGTGTGACTTATGATCAAATCAGATAGTTCAAGGCTGCCATTTCGAGGAGTTAAGGCCAGCATCATGTAAGATCTATTCCTTGCCCATGCAGTTGAGGATACAAGTTTGGACTTTGAAAAGAGGATGCTGGACTATGAAGGACAGGCTAGGGATAGATGTACAGAAGTGTGTATAATGTAATGTCTCTCTTCCATGTAGAGGGAAAATTTTTATTAAGTTTGATCCCATAAGGTAAGCCATCATATGCTTTATGAAAGCTGGTGGTCTGCAGCTCTAGCTGTCTTACCCCACAGTGGTGCTGGCCATTGCGCTGCACTTCAGTGTCACTCCAGTATATCTGTGGTGAAATTGCTTGAAGGGAGAATTTCTGTCAAAAGAATTTATTCCTCTCTCTGTAGTTTGTTATAGCTTAACCATGTGAGCAAATACCCCCAGCTGGTAACAGTGGGTCAGTTAAGGGAGGCAAAACACACTGCATTCAGAGCTATGATTTTTAGGGCTTGGTGGCCACTGGTGTGACCACCAGCCACAAGAGCTTGTTGTTGCCCTGTGTTCCAGAGCTCAGCTGGGAATGGCTGTGTGAGGGAGCATGAGCAACCTGTCCTTGAGGAGAGTAAAACAGTACAAAACAATACAAATACCATTTTAATGAACAAATCTGTGAATGGACCTCATGGACTGTAAAATCTCTTGTCTGAAAGTCAGAAGCCAGCAATCTTCATGTGGTATTGGTCCACCAAGGGTGGTATGAGAGTAGGCACCTCTCAGGTGTATAAAAATAGAGTAAGCAGAGTGTTTAAAACTCTTTCTTTTAAAAAACTAGAGGAACCAAAATTATGTTTACTTTCATCTTCTTAAACAGACTTGAAGTTATGGGGCAGAACAACAGTTTATGAGAACATTTCCTTGTGCAGCAAAGCTGTGTTAATTGTATGATTCCAGAGTGGAGGGACAGTGAAGTGACAGGATGGCAGCAGTATTCCTTCCCCTTATTGCTTCATTTACACCGAGTTGGAATGTGTGTCTGTTGAAAATACTTGCTTAAAAGTACTAAGGTTAAGATGTTATTTCTCAACTGCAGTGCCGTCTGTAATCTGCTCGTATGTCAGTTGTTCTCCAAAACTGGTTCTGTCCCCTTTCCTGGTTTCTTCACACTCTATCCACTCATATTCTTATTATGATTTATATGTTCCTAATCCAGGTTGTTAATGGAATAGGTTTCTGTAAGTGGTTTTTTGTTTTGGGGAACATTTGGAGAACATTTTTTCTCTGAAAAGCAGTTTATGCCTTCTGGAAATTCCACTTGCAAAGTGCAGGTCACACTGTAGCTATTGCTGTGCTTTACTGTCCTCTAAAAAGTCGTCCAAAAAGAGGGGGAAAAAAAGCTCTCTGTTTCTCAGTGCACAGCTCAGGAGATTGTTAGGTGAAAGAAGCTGTTAAAACCCATTTCTGAATTAATGTAGTACACAAGCTGGGTTACAAGCAGTGAGGTCCTAATTCAGAGCCCATTGATGTCAGCAAAAAGACTTCCACTGACTTTAGTTCATACCCCAGTTGAAACTGGAGCAAGCAGGGGAAGTTTTTTAAAAGCATTGTATAATACTTACCAGATATTTTAAGTGGGTTTGTATTCTGTTGTCTGCAGAGAAAGTTAAACTCTCTTTAAAAACGCAATAGCATTCTTTTCTATTCCTATTGCAGAAAATGACTTAAAACTGTTTCGTTCTTCTTCATTCAAGACACCATCCAGTCTGTTCTGGGGATCTTAAAGCCAGAATAGTACATGATTGTGTGTTTGAAGTCTTGTCTTCAGTTTTAGGAAGACTTTTCTTTGGAGCAATAACTGCCTGATTGAGGCTATTATTGGCAGAAACGCTATTCCAGCCTCCACTGGGATAGAAGGGCACAGGCCTGATCTGTGCTTTTTTTCCCAGACCCAGTGATGTTGAGGAACTAATTTGACAAAATATCTTCCAATGTCCCTTGGGGAGAGCTGCACACTGTTGGAAACACCATTATTATACTGTTATCACTGTAAGCCTGAGTTGAAAGATCTTTTTTTTTTTTTTTTTTTCAAAAAAAGCCTTACATAACTACACAGAGAAGGAAGAAGTTATTTTGAGATTTCTCAATGCAAGTCCTGCTTTGGGTTGACATAGAAGAGACCATCCTCAAAGTGGTAGAGCACTGCTGTGTGATTCTGAGCAAAGTATCTACAGACAGCAATCTGCTCAAAGGGCTGAGCTGAAGAAGCATTTTTGGATTTGGACTATATGATACCTGCATTTAAGATGATGCTGGGCCCCTAAGCTCTTCTGTGAGTTTTATATAGGGCAAAGTACTACATGAATATATTACCAGGCCATTATTTCTCCTGCTAGCAAAATGTGTTTGAACAAAGCTTTGTTCTCCAGTGAAAATCATCTCAGCATTTGATACCTGTTGAAATTATTTCCTCAGTAAGTTTTTTGCTCATCCTACACTGATGCTCAGCTGCTGAAATACATACGTGCCCAATAGTTGTTCACAATAAGTTCCTTCCTTCCTTCCTGCCTTCCTGCCTTTCTTCCTTCCTGCCTGCCTCCCTGCTTGAACTCTCCCAGTCTGTCAGAAATGTGATGCTACTTCCTGTTCACCTTATCCACTTTTTCCTTTTGAATGTAAAGCGGGGAGGAACCTGAGCACTATCATTTCAGCTTGCATCATTGCATGTGAGATTCATTGTAATTTTCCATAATCAAAGCTTTAAAGTACTGGATTCACTCCCATCTTCTGAATTCCCACATATCAATACTTTCCCTGCTGTGGTGGCTCCAGTACATAGCATGAATGATTTGGAGTTACACACCTGCTTGGAAGGGGACTTGAGTGGTCAGAAATTTTGAGAACGTAGGACCTTGCAAAGTGCAGAACTGAAATGTCAGCTGGAGCTAAGAGAAGGGAATTGCAGGTTGCTGTCCCTGTGCTGTGTAGGCTTTATGGATCCTGTGGCATCTGAACTGTTGTTGCCTACTGTCCTTCACGTCCCTTGAAGAAATGTTGTTTGAGATCACCCCTTTTCTTTGTCATCCCTGTAAAGAAGTCAGTGCAACTGAGGTTTGCAATAGTCATCCTGTTACACTTCCAGGATGTACTATTTTCTTCCTTGCGTACGTTCTGGACCCAAGGTTTTGGCACCTGAAGAATCATGAGTTCCTTCCGTCAAAAATGTTCTTTCTTGTCTGTAAAAAACAGCAGATGTTGCCTCTGTGAGTGCTCCAGGTAGGTAGGGTGTTTGCCTTTCCAGGCAGCTGGGAAGAAGTGTGTTACACTTGAGGAATCTTGGTTTCATGTCTCTGTTGTATTCTGAGACCTGCAGCATTTGAAATCTTGACTGTCCTCTTACCAGACACACATTCTTTTGTTTTCATTGACCTGACCTCACCGTTTTCTTTTCCCTAACCCTGAAGCTCCCAGCTAGTCAGGAAGGGCCTTTCTTCTTAGAGCACAGATTACTACGCAGATGTTTCGTGCATATATTGCATATATGGCATCTATCCAAGGCACAGAAAAAACCCACTTGATATTTCGGAAAAGCTCCAGCAGGCTTAATTCCCAGCTGATTTCCTTTACTCTGCTCCTGTTATGCTCCAAAATGTCTGAGAGACCTTGTGAGTTGAACACAAAGTATATCATGGAAACACTGTCAGAGATTACCCAATAGTAGTAGTTTATCCCTTATCATAGCATGAAAACTGTGTTCCAGGACTCAGCATGCTAAATTGCCTGGTTATAGGTAAAGAAATCTTAACCTTCTTCTCACTATGGGTTTATTTTCACTATATGTCCATATCCCTTTTACTCTCTTCCACTGTATGTCTTTTCCTGTACAGCTGTAGGAATCATTGCATTTGTACTTAACATACTTAACACCACTTTCCAAGAATGTAAAATAACTTTGTTACCATCTATTAGACTACAAAAGAGCAGTCTTCATTGTATTTGTCCCACTTCCAGTCAAGGACAGTTTCAGGAGTTAACAGAGGATGTAGGCTTTGGAGTCAGAAGCTGTGGTTGTTCCTGAGAGGCTTTTTAGACTTTAGACACTGTTAAGACTTCTAAAAATAATTTTTTTCAGGTTACAAGTACTCACTTAGGGGTTCTGTATGGTTTTCATTTGTTTTAGCCGAAACACAATATTGTATGTGGAGTGTGTGTCTGAGCGCAGATAAAATGTCTAAAATACATGCATCAGTGGCGATAAATATCAAATCCCATCTATGGCATCAGTTATTTGAATTTCATATGGCTGGTTTCTAACCTGAAGAATACTTTGCAGTGCAATCAATGGTCCCTGGCAGGCCATTGAATTACTATGGTACTGTTAGTTACCTTTTAGCTATTGCTGTGGTGCTGATACATATTCATATCGAATAACTGAGTGATTCAGCTGACAGGTAAAATAAGTTCCAATACACTGGACAATACATTGTAATGCACTCTGGATAGGTTTAGCACACAATCGTCCTTCAGTATGTGTAGTATATTAGTTTGCAATGTGAATAAGGAAACATGTAGCAACCATGAAATTTGTATTGATGAACTTCTATGGCAAGAATTTAGCTGTATAATATTATTATGTGCTTGCATTTTTATGTGTTTCTATAAATAATATTGCAGTTCAGTCTACTGGGAATGTCGTATTAGCTGTTTTGTATGATTACAAGAACATGATTGCAGTTGTCTGGTTTTCTTATTTTATTAATGTTGATTTTTTTTTTTTCATTCCTGCTTTTCCAATTTCTCAGAAGTCAGTCTACTGGAAAATTTGGACTGTAAAGTTTAGTCCTTCTGACCTAATGCATAGCCAAAGCTGTCTTACATGTTTAGTGAATATATATTACATATATATAAACACACACATATATATGTATGTATTTCCCCACTCATGTGTAAATTGGAAAGAGAAAAAACAATTTTTCTCAAAGTTTAAGAAAAACAAATAAAATATTGCTGCTTGTGCTGCTGCCAGTCATGAAAGACTAAATAGGAAAGTTTTCAGCAGTCAGAGTCTGTTATTTAACAACAGCTGTTTGTGATCAGTGCCAGTGGAAATCACTTGTTTTCACCCAGCTGAAAAGAACAGGCTGGTAAAAAGGATTCCAGGAATAGGTACAGTCTTTCACACAGAGTCTAAATAAATCAAGTCTACATATTGTAAGGTGGTGCCATTCACAGTGTAACTTATTTGTCATTTCTAATGAGATTTTTCCAGAAATTGGACATAGAATAAAGATTAGGGTTGATCATAGAATGGTTTGGCTTGGAAGGAACCTTTAGGACCATATTGTTCCAATCTCCATGCCACACAGGGACGTCTTCCACTAGACCCGGTTGCTCAAAGCCCCATTCAGCCTGGCTTTGAACATTTCCAGGGATAGGGCATCTGCATCCTCTCTGGGCAACTTGTACCGGTGCTTCAGCACCCTCACAGTAAAGAATTTCTTCCTTATGTTCAATCTAAACCTACCCTCATTCAGTCTAAAGCTGTTCCCCCTTGTTCTGTTACTACATGCTCTTGACAGTTGCTTTGTAAAAGAACTGAGGAAATCAGAGCCCTAACTATACTCCTGACCCCTTAGAAAGTACATAAACGTTTTCACTGCTGGGCTTCTGTTTCAAACCTGACTGTCTTCATCAACTAACACTTTTATAGTCAAACTGAGTGGATAACATTGGAAATAAGAAGATAAGAAGTGCAGTTCTCAGTTGGATCAGTACTGAGCCTCTAATAGTAGCAGATGTTGTTTAGGCAGAGCCCAGAACCTTTGCCCCTCTCTGTGGTCCCATTCACTTGGGCTCCCCAGCACTCCTAATTCTGTTAGGGTCCACTGGGAATCTGTCTTATGCTTGTGTGAAACAAGTTGTTCACAAGAAATTTTTTACAAACTAAAATTTAGTCACTGGCAGCCTCAGTGGTGGTGAAAGTGCCAAAGCCTAACTTGGCATGCCTTCAGCTGGATATCTTCTGCCTTCCACAGACACTCTAAGCAATCCTACTATCACGTGCACGCTGTAGTAGCTAGACATCCTCTGTATTTCAGATCCACCAGTCACACCTCAGATGCGTCAGATGAATTATACCTGTTGTTCTTCATTGATTATTACAGATGCTTGGGGTGGTTGGCAGATGTATTTGTCTACACGGCAGATGACTAGATGTGGGTGAGATAAATTCCCAGTTGCTAAGCCTAGATGCAAACTCCTACGCTAAAAAAAAACTGGTCTGAAAGCTGGACAAATCGCCCTCCGCTCAGATGGGTTTTGGTAACACCATCTTTGTGACTTTATGAAACTGGTATTGCTGGCGCCTGCATGAATGTGTCCTGTTTGTAAAGTGTTTCACTATATTGGCACTTTTAACAAACATGAAAGTCACTTGAAGCCTGTTTGAAAACGTAAAATGAAGTTTTGCTGTTTTGAATCCCTAAAGGTGAACGTTGCCAAAGAGTTCAAAAGCATTTTTCTTCCTGTTGTTACTAGAGTTTATGGCCATTGCAATAAAAATTTCTAATTACTGGAAGGATTCAAGGGAGGCAGGGAAAAAACCTCTCTTTTTTATGCCTTTGTAAAGTTACTTTTCTATGTGTATAAAAAGAAGCTGTTTTATTTAAAAGCTTCTTTTCTTTTCATTCACATTCTTTAAAAGCCTTTCTGTACTGTAATTTTAAAAATGAATGTGGTTCTATTCAAAGAAAAGTTTACTCTTAATGGCATTTATGCTTCATATGATAGAGCACCTTCATTTACTTAGTTATACATAGGCATTCAGCAATGTTATGAACTGCTTCTTTATTACTTAGCAGTATGCAGATCTCTGGCATCTTCCACAAAGGAAAGGGTGGGTTATTTTAAAGCCTTTATTTGACTTGATCGTAAAACATGGGTGCTAGCCTAGTGTTTTATGACATGCTCAAGTATGATTAATAATTTTAACTATGCTGGTTCTCCCATAAGATCAATATTATAGAATTTTTCCAGTCACTATTTCAATGGATTTTAATTGAAATTGATTCCCTATAAAATAATAAATTGAAGTGTATTAACAATGATCTTGTGGTCCTTGCTGTTCAAGTTCTGAATTCTAACAAAATTCTGAACAGTTTTCAGAGAAATACATGATTTACCGCTATACAGCCTAAGTACTCATGAAGCATCTTTAAATTTTTTAAGTGTTAATTCCAGCAGATGACAGCATAAATACAGCAGCCTTAATTTGCAACATGAATGTGAATAGAAATGTGTCAGGAAATTGTTTTTTTTAAAAAATGTATTTATCAGTTTGCAGTTCAGCTTTAGTTGTATCGTCCTAAAATTGAAAAAATACTTGCATCAGTAAAAATGCCTCCCAGTCACCTGAATTATTGGAAGTTCCCTGTACAAAGAAAAGATACATTGAGAAAATCTGCAGTGAGTTGCTCTGTTAGAACTTCAGTGTTTTTCCAAAGGTATGATGGCATTGAGTCAGTCTTTGACTATTGTTCTCAGCGTCAGTGATGAGTTGAGTTTTAGGCAGTATGTCCTTGGCAATACCAAAGTTCTGAAGCCACTTAAGCACAGTTTTCATCCACGTCTTACAGCTTATATCAGTTAAGCTTAACCACTTTGTTAGAATAGTTGGTTTACATATATTTGGCTTATACAGTGACTTCCACCTGAAGACAACCTGATTAGAAAATAGCCAGCTTCAAGAATGGCTCAGCATTTTACATCCAGACAGCCTGGTGAAGCATGTCAGGACTCTGACTTGGCATAGTGGTTCAACTACACAAGAGGGCTGGAGCTATTATCCTCAGGAACTGTAGGGATAAGCAAGTTAGAGACTATTTTACATGAACAAAAAGGCATGTTGAGCTTCCCCTTCAAGCTTGAGCACACTCTGAAGGCACATCCACTGACATGGTCTTAGAGTTCTGACTCCTCTCCTCTAGAAATAGGATTCACATCTTCCCAGTCCATTTGTCTGGCACACCCAGCTGCCATCAGGTGGCATTTGATGAAGTGAGATGGAGTTGAAACAACTCCACACCTGGGCCTTGAAACAAGTAATTTTGTCATATTCTTTCATTCTTCAGCGAGACCAGTTGAGAGGCTTACTGCTGGTAATGTCAGCCAGCAGACTCTGAAGTTCAGTTCTCGTTTTTCTGCATTGAAAGAGTGCTGTTGTGTAGGACTTTCAGGAGCTGGATTTTGAGAGAAAAACATGAAAGAAAAAAAGGTCTTGCACAGCAAGAAGATGAGGTTTTTACTAACTGATTTTACCTTTTTCAGTAATGCAAAGCTTCTGTTCCTAAAATTTACTCTCCAAAATCCTCTAAGCTGTATGGGTTTTGTTTTCTTTGCACTTCAGCATATTTCAGATGTAGAGATGGAGAGGGATGGTAATCACATTTCCTTTCCAGTTTTTTTAAGTGTTAGGTCATCCCAGTCTTCTTGAGGAATAAAGAGGAAAGTGTTCTTTCTTACTCTTATTTCTTTGGACTTTCATTCCTTTAAGAACTCCTGAGGAACTGAAGATTGTTGTTAAAGTTGGGCCAAGAGATTAATATCTCCTGCTCTAGTTTTCTGTTGATTTTCCTTTAGCCTGAATGTTTTAAGGGATGATTAGACTACAATTGTCTGGTGGGAAATTTCTTTACCGTGTTCCAGAGAGTGTAGCTGTGTGAAACACTTTTCAGCAGTTCCTTGTGGTTTTCTGTCATAAGGTGCCAAGGTGGTCCAGCCATTTAAAGACTATTTAAAGAATGTCGGAAGGAGCAATCAAAATCATCTTAGACAATGCACTGGCTTTTAAAAGAGTCAGGCAATTAAGGATTAAGGAAAACCTTTGAAAATTGCCTACACTGATCACTCCCAGAGTCACAGCAGTTATAATTCTCAGCGCAAACTTGAAAGACCTTGAAGGAAACAAACTGTATTTCAGATGAAAGGGACAGGAAAGAGGAAGGGAAGGATAGTTCTACCTCTAAAGCTCCACTGACAAATCAGTTGTCACCTGGGTTGTTTGTGAACAGAGCTTTTGCTAGACTCAGGAACTGCTTTACTGTCCACGAGTGTGGCTGCCATCCATTCTGTTACAGCTGTGACTGTGCCACTGACCAGTAATATTGTTGGCCTTTGTACATCTTTGCTTAAACCTGGAGCATCTTTATTTGAGGGTCATAGAAAGGCAACCAGTCCTTACAACCCATCAAGGTAATGAACGTCTTTTTGCTGGGATGTAATTTCATACAATAAGTAATCTATGAGCATTTTTTTGTTTGTTTTTTTTTTCTAGAAATTTTTCATTTGGTTGTGGAGGTTTTTCTCACATACCTTAATGAATATTGTGATTTATTTTCTTCTAATCCTAATAAGCTCTTTCCACGTGCTTTATTAGTTTTTACTGATATTTGCTTACTAGATTTATTGATAAATTTTATTTCTCCCTTCTTCAATATCAGCTGCTGTGATAAGCACTAAAATGTTGCTCTGTCAGCAACTCGCGTTTTCCTTTATTACACTGTTACTGCTGTTCTTGACATCTTTTTGGTTCTCTCTAGTAATGAGACTGTCACTGTTGGAATTTTACTTAACTTCTACATGGCTTTGCTGATCACATGGTAATTCTGGTATGAGAATATATGTTTTACTGATGTCTTCAGCATTTTCTTATGATCCAGGTGATCAGAACGCAGGCTATTTAGGTAAGGAATGCAAACAGATTCTGGGACCAGAAGAAAGAAATCCTTTTATTAAGGGTGTCTCTAGAAATTAGGAGCACTTAAAGGTAGTGTCTTCCTTAAGTTTCTGCTACTTATAATTAATTTGGGTAGAGTCTTTGAGAAAACCTTTAGTTGACTTAAAACTGATCCTTATTCTTCATGTGCATATTCTGTATCAATTCTAGCACAGTGAACAAATAGCAAGAGTATCTTCTCTAGTAAGAAAAATCTAAATTTATGTCTACAAACTGGTTATATCCCAATTATCTGCTTCTGAAAATCGGAGACCTCGCATTTGCTCTTAGTTCTGTGAGTGCAGATGAAGGAGTAATGCTCCATTGGTTGCAGCGAGATGTGAAAATAGTAAGAAAGAGAACAGGATCAACCCCATTTTTCCTGTGCAGCATGAGACTGTAAAGCCTATTCAAATCAATGAAGGGTACCAATGACTTTGCTGACCTTTGGATCAAATCCATAAACCTTTTTAGTAACTTAATTAAAAGCACAAATAGAGAAACGTGTTCTGTTCTCTAACCCACCATAGGTCTCTCTAAAATTGAAAAATACGGTCCCTTGCATTTTGTTATATCAAAATACAATTTTTATATTTTATTATCTTTACAACTTTTTTCTTAACTATATAAAACCTGTTTTTTGTTTGATCTCAAAATCTCTTTTGATGATGTGCACTGCCTGTGTTATTTGCAAGCCTAATTTCATAATCACTGCTGGAAATGAAATCCAAAAGCTGCTTTTATCTTACTCTTTTTAGTCATGCTCTATACTCAAATGGCATAATCAAAGATAAAAACAATTATACTGCCTTTTAGCTTGAGCAGTTTGAAGAGTCTTTGTCACATCATATATTATCCAGCTAGAAATTTGGTGTCTGGTTGAACTCATTGCGTGCATTGAGTTGCTCGTCATTATGCTCAAATAATCAACAAATAAGCAACAGCCACTCTCAGAGATAATCTGTGCCCTTCTAGAACAGATGTTAATGATAGGTGCAATATACTGCCCTCAGGAACTTCCTGCCCCTGTCAGCTGGAGGACTTGTCATATAATTTGGGATACCTAAATTTAATAGAGGAAAAGTAGGCAGTAGCTTTTCCTACTTTTTGCTTTCCAGCATGAAGCATATAACAAGTGAGGTTGCCCACTGTTAACTTGACACCAAATTTCCACTGCCTTAGTATAGTAATTTTATTGTCTTTATCTGTACCTGTAGCAATATCTGGTTATTCTATGCCATTAAATTGCACTTTTTTTCCTGCAAGTGATAAAATCATCTTTCATATTAACATTTTTTTAACTGAGCCTAACTACTGCTCACTGGTAGTAGAATTAAAGCAACGTTTAGGTGCTTTAAGGAGTTGCAAATTCTGAGTTAAGGGTTTTGGGGTTGTTTTCTTACTTGTAATTTAAATGATCCTTTAGTCTAAAGCAGACAAGGACACATTTTATATATTGTCTTGGGATAGGTTTATAACCTACCTGCACTTCAGCAATTTTTCTCAGACATGAGTGCTTTAATAACTGCAGTTAGACAGATCTTAGTCCTCTGAGTTCTTCTTTCATCTGAATGTGGTTGAGCCTGATACAATTATTAAATCATTTTTATTATTTTTTTATGATTGTGGATTTTGTTGCCTCTGTGGAGCTGGATCCAGTCTTAGACAGGAAGGCCAGGACCAGGCTGAGAGCCCCTGATGAAATGCTCACTATAACTGAACTTTACATAGTAATTCAGAACATTTAATGAAAACTTCTTCCCTTTCATATAAATAATTAGGATGAGCAGTGAAGTTGTAAGTCTATTGAAAACCATGAATTGCATAGTTTCAATTAAATAGAAAAGCTGATTAAAAAAACGCTACCCAAAAATGAAATAATAACACAGAAGAGTGACTGAAAAAAGCGAGCTTCCTATGTCTTTTGTTTGGTCTTTCTGTGTCTCCCTTAAAGCTCTTTTGCATCCTCATGCAGCTCATTCGTTTTATTGAATGCTTAAAGCCTTTTACCATCTGCCAAAAGGTTTTATTTTGGGGTTTCCTCTTATGTGGGAGGGTGGTTTCCTCCTTCCCTTCGTGCTAGTTTCATTGCTATCTTTAGGACTCGGAGCCTACTGGAGACCTTCCTGTCTCCTTTTTCTTACACAGTCTCCTCCTTCCTTGCTGCAAGTTCCTGCTCCCCGGGGCAAAGAAGAAAACAAGAGCTGAAGCTGCCTTTTTGAGCTGCCTGGCTGATGCCGACAGCTTTTGTTTCAAACGCAGGAGCCCAGTTCCTGGAGTGCAGCGCTGTGCGTACTGGGCAGCAACGTTCCTGGGGCTGGGTGTTTTTAGGAGCAGTTCCTGCGTGAAGGCCGTGTGTGACTGCCCTGTGCTTTGGCTACAGAGTGCAGTGGCTTCTGAAAAGGTGTACTGTAATCTGTAGCATCTACTCTAAAAGCAGTTTCCTCTCTATTTGTTTGTCTTTTACTTCAGCACATTAATCCAATCTGTTCTGCCCCTGTTAGGACATCCATAGCCATAGCCCTGTAGTTTCTTCCTTTTATGGGAATTTTAGATTTTTTTTTTTGCTGTGAATGTATCGATTTCCTATCTTTACCTTTCTTGTGCTGTAGAGAAAACGAAGTGAAATTGGAGGTGTTTTATTTGCAGAGGGATAGAATTGCATCTTTTTTTTTTTTCTTCCTGAGCACAAAATAAAGTAAACGGCAGTCTGGGTTTCTCAGCATAGCTCTCAAGGATGCAAGGAATGCATCTGCAGTGGGATGTGAGTATCCAGGTGTCAATCCATGAACTCAGCAGGAGAAGGCTGTGAGTCCTGGTCAGGTACCTCCATTTAAATCTTTGCTGTGGAGGTCCTCAGGTACCTGTCATCATGTCTCCTTGAAGTAGATGCTACGTGGGGGAAACAAAGAGTCCTGCCTTTTCCCTTCGGCCGCTGCCTGCTGGGAGTGAGAGCAGTCTGTGTCTGAGGAGCGTGCAGTCCTGTTACTGCCTGTCCTAATTTGCTGTACAGCTGAGCCTGTGACCGGAGGCAGTCTGAATGTGGAAGGCACAGGCACAGGGGTTGTGCTGGGTGTCAGATCACCTCCTGAGAGCTCTGCCAGGATCCATATCAACCACATTATGCCTCTGCTGAGTGCATTTCTGGCTCTCCTTTTTTGATTCTTTTTTTAATCACTGGCATTACACCAAACAGCATGTCAGGTAGTAATAGGAATGTAATATTATTTTATTTGTTATTAGCTCATCTCTTGGGCTCTGAGATGTTCTAATTGCTATCCTTCCATCACCACTCAGTTCTCTCCGAAGCTCTATCCTTTGGTTTATTTACTCTCCCTCTGTAATGGTTACTGTTGATCGCCATGAAAAATTTTCAGTGCTTAAAAATAAATGATCCATTTTCCATCCCTTCAGTGCATCTAGTTTTTATGACTATAGGAATATAATGAAAGGTTGAAATGTGGATGAGGAGGATGAGGGTGACCCAGGGGTGTTACGTAAATGCCTGATCTACAGATGAAAAGTGATGCTGGGATTTCTGTTCAGGAAAGTGCCAATACAACTGTCCATTTCTTAGCACTGGCTATTTTAATGACATTCAATTCCAAACTCCAGGTATAGCATCGCACAGAGAGGTCAGTGGTGCCCATTTCTGACAGCAGAATGGTGCAACATAACAGCCTGAGATGGCATTCTCTGGAGAAATAAGAGGGCTACGTGAAAAACATTCAAGCAGGAGACACATGTATCTCCTCATTTAGAGAGCAAGGCATTGTGCTTCTGAATAAACATAGGTCTCCATGTTCTCCCTGTCTCAGACACACACACATGCACATACTCTAATTGGCTAAAAATGTAAACAGTAAATTAGGGATATGATTAAAAATTAAGCAGCCACTGCAGAAACCATCAGTAGTAAATGCTTATTAACTTACATATAACAGCATGCTGGTGTGATAGCTTTTAATTGGCTGCTCAAACTGATTTGCAGCAAATAAGGCCAGCTTTCCAAAAGGGTATTTCTGGGGTTCAGTCAACAGACCCTCAGCTCTGATTGCTTGTTTTTTTCTTTCACAATTTTTGCCAGCCTTTTTTAAGTAACTGATAATGTACATGACTTTCTTGAACTACAGTGGGTGATAAACTTAATCCTTTGCTTCTGCTGCTTAGCAGAATGAGTCAGTATGGATCTGATCCATCATAGTACTCTCTCATGCATTGCACGACTTCTGTGGTTTTCTGGTTTTTCTGCTGCACCAGAGCCCCTATCCATTCTGTAACCCCCCCTTGCTGGCTCTTTACATACGTGCTGCATGATAAACTGAAGGGTAAAAGTGGTTTATACAAATTCACCTGCCCATCCCAGTGCCGCATCCGCACATGTGGATCACACCTGTGATCTCCAGACCAGCTCCATCTGGCAGTGCATGGCAGAGACTACAGAAAGGGCACCCCCCAACTCCATGGGCCCTTTCCATCCCATCTCATAACACTTATGCCCTACTCTTGTGTGTCCTGCACAGGGAGTCCAGTGTATTAGAGGAAAACTTGTTTGGCTATTCTGTTTTGTGAGAGTTAGGATGGTTTCCAGCTACAGCAAGTGATTCCCAGGGGAACTGTTACAACCTAGATTCAACACCAGCAACTCAGTGTTAGCTTTGAATATTTAGGGGGAAGTTGAAACAAGATGTAAAAACCTCTCAAAATTGAGACTAATCTGGAAGGCCTGGGCAAAGCAGGATCTCTTCTAATGAGCTCTGACTTCTTGGATATTTGCTTTTCAGGTGGGTTGGATAATATGGATATTTGACAAGTATATGGTACAAATGAGCTTTTGTATATATTTTTTTACCTTCCTATGGCCAAAACTGAGGGCTTCTCTCTCCAGAAAGCAGCTGAACTTTGTGCATGTTATCTAGGTCTCCCGTGTTGACTTAGCCTGGAGATCTCCTTCCCTCTTTCCTCCTGCTAGTCACAAGCAGAAGTGGATGAGTGTTACTTGACTTAAAGATAATTATAGTCAGCTCATTATCAGAGGGTTGTATATATCCTGTAAGAAAGCCTTTAATTCTACCTTCCTGTGAGAAAGTAGCACATCCCCTGAATGGCTGCCAAACTCCTTGAATGTGGCTGCAGGTGGCTCAAATGTGGTTTTTGTTAAAACCCTGCTGGAAGATGATTTCTGTCACGAACACCTCAGTCCTGTTGACTATTTCTGTGCTTATTCTGCTCCAGCTGGTGTGGTCCATCTTGGAGCCGTGCAGTGGGAGGCTCTTTGGTAGCTGCCAGTGTTGCAGTTCAGTGTTGGCCGCAGCTGCACTTTGGGGAGCTGGACAAATGGTGGCACGTACTGTTGTTGTCTGCAGCTGCTGTCTGCTCAGAGTCACCTTCAGTTGCTTAGCCCACTGACTTGTGTTTTGAGAGGTATAAAGGCGTATTCACAGTGGTAGTTTCCTGATGTAGCATGGAAATGGCATGAGAGGGGATGCTGTAGCTCTAAGAAGGTGGAGGCATAATGTGTCTGACACAGGTCTGAGATGCAGAGCAGAGCGAGGTGCCTGCAGCTGCTGAGAGCCACTGTGGGAGCCAGGACCCTGGGTTAGATGGACTCAGTATGGGCTTCACTCTTTTTTCTGAGTTTTGTTTCCTGACTTTGCCAAAGCCTTTCCAATATAGGTACTTCCCTGTCCCATCAACCAATTCTCAGGCTGTGAAGAGTAGGGAGAGGAAGCCACAGGTACACAACGTGCCTGGGTGGAAGACATGGAACAAGGCTGGAAACCCACTGGCTTAGGGTGGTAGAGCTGAATTGCTGTCAGCAGCAGAGGGAAACCTCTCTGGAGTGGTCTCAAGTGTACAGAATACCGTAGGGAGCAATTCCTTTTCTTCTCAATGTCCTGAAGAACAGATGGATCTGACATATTTATTGCCACGAGCTGTCTTGTTTTATCAGCACATCAGATCTAGGTACTTGACAGATGTGCCGAACAGAAAATAAAATTCGTCCATGCCCAGTATTACGGGTTTTAGCATCTCTAGTTTCTATTTAGAACTGTTCTCTTTACTGTCCAACCTAGCCTGGGAATAAATTAGGAAGAATTTTCATTTATAATTAAGGGAAGATTGAGACAAGTAAAGTATTACAAGTGCACACCAATTTTTGGACCTTAAAAGCCTTGTTTAGTATGTTCAGCTTTTTAGTTCAGAGCTGTGTCTGAGATAGCAAAAACTGTCAAACAATGCAAAGAGGCCAGAACCGTACTGGCAGTAGTGAAGCAAATTATTTTGCATGTTGCAGCTTCAATAGCTTGATATTTTACAATTGCAAAAGCATGAAATAAAAGCTTTTTGAAGCCAGCAACGTGTTTGCTTGAAAATTATTTCAACACTGTTCTGAATATCAAAAGATGATTTTATTCACATCTACCCCATTCCTATTTCTTCCCCCCAGCACACACTTGGATTCTATGGGAAATGTGTCTTTTTTCATAGCAAGGTCTCTGTCATGGGTTAATTTTTTTCTTCCTCTTCCAAAAAATCAAAAAACTAAAAATTGATTAATATATTGCAGCATTTCTAACAGTTGCAAACTGTGCAGTGCAAAGTGGGTATGAAATATTTAATGTCATTTTAAATTAAAACTGTGCTGCATATTTACTTTTTTAAAGAAAAGTACATTGGATTTATCCGAACTCCAGACAGCAGACTAAAGTTAGATTTTACAGGTTCTTGTAATTACTTAAATTCATATTTTTCTATGTATAGCAGTGACTGCTGCTGAGATGTAACGGAAGTCAGGCAACAGAATTGGTGAAAGCCACTGGTTAAACACCTGTTGTTGAAGAGCTAAACTTTTTTTACTTCTGCAGGTGCAGAGGTAATATCTTTTTCATGTTTGTTCAGCTATTTCAATTCAGTGACTAGTGCATTAAAAAATAAGAAACCACTTGGGAGGGGAAAAAAAGCTGAAAAGCTTGTTTTCCTCTTTGAATCTATAAACAAAATCTGTGCGGTAGAGGATGAGATCTACCAGTTCTATGCTCTTGAGAAATATGGCAACCAGAACTGACATTCAGTTCACTGATGGAATGCTTCCTTGCTTAATGAGACCGATTACTTAAAAATAAAATGAGAAGCTTTTTTTTTGCTTTGATTTTATATCATATTTGTTTAATACTGTTTTTCAGCATTTTCATTGCATTTTACTTTTATACTAAGTTCTATTTTATAACTAAAACTTAACATGAATCCCAAATAATAAAAAAAAAAAATTACCTAACATAATCTATCATGGCTCATGCCCAAATATAATGAGAATGTGAGGAATGGAAATCAATCATGAGTTGTGTATAAAAGTCCAAATCATGTAAATAAGTGTGTGTTGTGTTAACTGTCAGAAATGCCATACGTATTTATGTATGCTGTCTTTAAGTTTATGTCAACAAGCTGACAAATTTACTAACATATGGAATCTACTGCCCACAAGCTTAAGTAGTTTTTGTATTTTTTGAATAACTAAGAGAAGTATTGATAGGAAAGGTCCAAGGGGTAAGGAGCATTTTAACTATCAAGAACTATTAACAGACAGCTGTTGTATGGATGACACAGAGGAGCAATTAATCTTTCCTGGTTTAGAGGTCCAGGCCCACAACAAACAAGGAGGTAGCTAACATGGATTCCTTAGTAGCTAACATTATCTGCTAAGAGTAGCTAACAGGGATTTACTAACGGCAAAATACCCCGATTGTGTTCTGTGATGAGAGAACTGGTTGTGTGGGCAAGGGATAAGCAGTGCATGTTGTATACTTTGACTTTAAAAACACTTCTAATGTGGTCTTCCACAGTGTTCCTGTAGCCAAATTGCTGATTTATGGAACAAATATGGAGACAAGAAGTGGATGGAGAACCTAGTGGCATCCCTAAGGGTTTGATAAAGGGGACAATAGTGGCCAAGTGCCTTTGCTGGTGACCGTGATGATGAGGCAGAGTGCACCTCTGCAAATTTGTGGGATGATACCAAATTGGAGGCAGGGCTTGATGTGCTGAAGGACAACATTTTCACTCAGAGGGATCTGGACAGACTGGAGAAGTGGGCTGACTGAGACTTGGAAAGTTCAACAAACACAGAGTCCTGCATCTGTGATGGAATAACTCCCTGCACCAGTACAGGCTGGGGGCTGGCTGACTGGATGGTGCTTCACTGAAGACTACCTTGATAAACAACAATTAAATATGAATAAGCAGTGTGCCCCCACTGTAAAGGAGGACAGGAACAGTCTGAGCTGTACAAGCAGCAGTGTAGCCAGCAGGTCAAGGGAACCCATCATTCCCTTCCATTTGGCAGTAGCACAGTGACATCTTGAGCAATCTGTGCAGTTTTGTGCTCAGCACAGAAAGACAATGACAAAATGTAGTGGGTCCATGGATAGGTCACCAAGGCAGTCAGAGGCTGGAGCACATGATGCAGAAAAGAGGGTGAGGGCTGAGTTTGAAGACAAGGTTAAGGGGGGGTTACTGCTGTCTGTAGCTGCCTGTTGGGAGAGTGCAGAAAAGACAGAACCAGATTCTTCCCAGATGTGCATGAAATCAAAACAAGAGGCAATGGGCACAAGTTGTAATGCAGAAAATTCTAACTAAACATAAGGAGGGGGGAAAGGGTGGTGGAACAGGCCCAGAGAAGATGTGGATTTCATTCCTTTTAGATATTCCAGACTCAACTGGACACAGCCCAGGGCAACTTGCTCTAACATTACTCCTGCTCTGAGCAGGAAGTTGGATTTGAGGCCTCCAGAGGTCCTTTCCATCTGGCACAGTTCTGTGATTCATAGATGCCAGTGTGTGAACTAATTGTCAGAGCTTCCCATTGTGGTTCACTTTAGGAAAAATATGAACCATTAGAGACTTATGATGTGATTTGGTTTGGGCATTTACTATTGCATAGGTTGAATCTCACTCTGGGAGAGCCTGATCTCTGGGGTGACAAGGTGAAGGGATGCCTACCCTTGGTCAAGTGACTCTTGTCTAGGCTGTCTGATAAGAGTTAAAATCTAAAGAGGGATACTTTTGTTTCTGAGAGCAAAGGAAATTAGTGAAGAAATTTACTTTATGCTTTATTCTGAGTCATCAGAGGAAAGTGGTTGAGAATTTGAAGACAAGACATTGTGAGTGAAAATGATCACAAAAGGATTTCTGATCTGAAGGAAAGGAAGGAATGAGTGAAAGCAGATGAATAATGTCAAAGGACTTTAAAAGAGCTGGTGTCTTTGAACTTTGGAATTGATAGGTAAGAGCTAGGAAAGAAGGGAAAAGAAAGTCCAAGGGAGCTGACAGGCTTTTGGAAGACAAGATACTACAGACACAGCAGCAGACTATCCCACTGAAGGAGGAAAACATAAAATATCACAAGTACTTCAGGCCTTCTGCAATTTCTTGAGAATCAGGAATGCTGTTACTAATGATAAGAGGATAATGCATTGCTAATGGACAAATTTTGAAAGTAGCACAAACTACTTGTTTAATAGTTTAATGAGTGACAACTGCAAGGTATATCAAAATTCAGTTTTTACAATGCCATAGAAATAAGGGACAGATATAAGAAATTAGAATTCTGTTACCTTGTGGACAAGGAAGGGAAAGTTGGTCACAAGGAGGAGGATGAACACCACCCTTTCTTGGATTCATTTTTCCCAAACAGGTTAGTTGTGATGGGGTGCCTGGAACAGTTTAAGTTAACTTAAATAGAGGGGAAAGAAAAAGCTGGAATGGGGGGCAGAGATGAAGCAGTGGAGGGGAGCTGGACACAGTTAAATCACTGAGATCTCTTGAAATTGACCCCTGTGTGCCTGGCAGTCAGATGAGACCACCCCTGAATTTTAACTTTTATCTTTAAGAACTTGTGAAGGATGAGGAAGGGCAAATTTAAACACGAAAATGAGGAAGCCTGTCAGCTTAACTTTGATGCATGGTGAAATGCTCCTGAAAATTGTTAATCAATTTGTAAACACCTAGAAGATAATAAGCTGATAGAAAAACAGCCAGTGTGGATTTATTAAGAAAAAAAATGTGTCAAACCTCTCTAATTTCCTTTTCAAGCAAAATAAGAGGTGTAGGAAATAAAGGTAGTAGGTATGTCTTTCGTACAGCTTTTGGCAGTGTTTTGAAAACCATGTAGCCTTCTTAAAATAAACAGGTTAAAAAATCATCAGGTGAAGAACTCATTGAAGTACTGTGTTCAAGAAACAGTTATTGTTTGCTTGGCAGGTGGGGAGGGAGCCTGAAGTGCAATGCTGTTAGATTCTTCCCCAGGCCGGTACTGCCCATGGTTTTCATTAGTGTCTTGAACAATGGACTAGAGAATGCAAAGCTCCAATAGGCCTTGGATACAGTGGAGGGCAGGTTTAGTCCCAAGTGGAAAAAATGGAGAAATGGTTAAAATGAGTAAGATGGAAATTCAGCAAGTATAAGTAAGGCCTTCAGTGAAGTGTTTTCCCCAGGAAGGGAAAACAAATGTATATATGCAGACAAGGGATATCTGAGTAAGTAACAGTGAGAGAGCATGTGGTATTGGGACATCACAAGCTGAATATGAATCACACTGGAATATGGCTGGTGGAGAAAATGGGGAAGAGACCAGAATTCAATGTAAGTGTGAGTCTTGTGTATAAGCCATAGGATATCCTTCACTCTTTCCTGTTAGCTGTCACTCTGCTGGGATAGTGTCCAGAGCTGGCTTCACACCATGAAACAGTATAGACAAACTGGAGAATGCCAGAAAAAGAGCTGTAGGAGTGAGCAGAGATTTAGAAAAGACCAGTGAGGAAATATTGAAAGAGTTAGGTCCAGGATGCAAGGACAAAGATAGCAAGAGAGACAATCTTTGAAGTATAATGAAGGATTTGCGATACAGGATCACAGTGGCATGTGACCATGCCAGAGGTAAAAGGGAGAGTAATTAGTTCTCTTTGCACCTAAGGAGGTTTAGTTTGGATATTAGAAACATACTGTAAGCATATTGCAATGGAGTGTTTGGGGGAACTGGAGTAGAGCAGGTTTGTATGTGTGAGGAATAGGTGAGAGTCACCTGTGTGGGTATTTGCCTTTGCCTCAAGTGAAGGGGTAGACTAGATGATTTTTTTAAGTTCATTTCAGTTCTGTCTTTGGTTCTGTCTCCTAAAGGAAAACACTTATTAAAAATGTAAAACGAGAATAAAACTGATGTAAACCAAAGTTTCCTTTTTGTTAATTTGAACTGTGATTATATTCAGCGTTTTAAACATCCCTAGTTTAAATTAAACCCTTGTGTTGCAGTGTTAGCATCTTCTATTTATGAAGGTCTTTTTTATTTATTAAAAAAATGCTCCTTGGTGTGATAATCTCTCTGAGTATGAGTTATACAAGTAATGATGAAGAGACTACAATGTTCTTAAAATTGTTCTGAGGTATTTACTTTAATGCCTTAGTATTTCAGTAAATTGGCTGAATCCATACTGTAAAAATTAGGCATCTCGTGAGACAGTACTGTCCAAATAAATACCGATTTCTTAAACAAGTAACACTTGCATGTAGAAATTTCTACCCTCTAAAAATGAATTCCTCTCCAAACACACAGCCCATCCAGTCAATAGAGTTGTATATCTTACTTGGTCCAGTGTCATCCTGGTGACATTAATTCAATGAGGAGACCAGAATGTAGGCCTGATAGTTATTTTTCATGTTTGATTTTCTTCTCGATGAATTTAATATAAGAATGTTTATGTTAAGCTAAATATACCTTGGCTTTTTGTTTTCTGCTGCTGAATGAAATAATGTAAAAGGATTATTTTTTTTCCTTTTCCCCAAAGAATGGAACATTTGACCACAACTGCTATTTTTTACATTAGATAGAGCACCTTACTGTCTATTACCACAAGTGATTTATTAGTACATGGGGCACACTGAGGAACAGTGTCTGACTAGCCAACAAGACACAGTAATCACACCATGCAATGCCTACAGAATCAAATTATGTTTGACATTTAATATTAACCCAAACTGCAAAATGAGACTTCAAACAAACAAACAAAAATTTTCAAAAAAGAAAAGCCCAAAAGAAAACAGAAAGCAGGGAATTGCTGGGACAAATTTTCTTCTTACAGGAAATTTGTGTTGAGCTAAGCATCCAAATCAAGGGAAGAGCTGCTTTCTGCCCTTTTGCATTCTGCTGTCCCCAGCTGTCCTGCTTCCTCTGACTGTCTCTCTGCACATATGTGCCACCCACCTAAGGAAACAAATAGAAACGACTGGTCCCAGTGTGGCACTTCAGTCCTTCAAGTTGATTCTGACCGGGAAGATTTGTTTTGTATAATAAGAGCTTATTCACACACCTAAGACTTGTGCTTCTCTCAGCATGGAGGGCACACACTCACCTGCTGGCACAAGAGCCCTGTCATCCACTGAGCTCCGGTTAGTCAGATGCTGAGCACCTTTCATCTGAGAAAAAAGGATCTTTAACAGCCACTGCTAAAGATGTTTCTGACTAGAATAACATATTAACAGCAGGGATGAAAGAGTTAATTCATTTTTCCAACTATAATTTTTTTCTTTGTAGAACTGATTTGACACAGTCTAGCAGGGTGCTGTTACTGAAAAATTGAAGCACCAGGTGTGATTAAATAAGATCACACGTTTCATTCCCTCTTTAATTTCACATCATCCTTCAGCAGCTGTATCCCTTTGCTTTCTGATAGTTGCTTTTGCAGCGGGCAGGTTGCTGCATTGGTAGCGTGCACCATTGGGCTGTTGTCAATCAAATCTATTTGTACACACGAATTATTTATTGTTTGATGGACCAAACTTATTAATCTGTTTATTTTTCAAGAGTAAAAAATACAGAGTGTATCTGGGTAATGGAGACAAACCTAGCCTGGCTCCTCAGTCTTTCCAGAGGTTCATGTATGCAGCAGAACACGTTTCTGCTGCAAAGAGAGTAAAAAGGTAAAGACAGTGTGGACTTGGGATCTTCCTTCTGTTCTTATAAAGCATAGCTCTGTAGGATCTGTTGAAGTCACCTGCTTTCCTGAGAGTCTGCGGCCTGCCACTGACACAAGGAGAGTTAAATCACTGCCCTTCTGGACACTCTAGGGCAGTAGTTCTGGCACAGTGCACAGACCTGTCCCTTGTCCCTTTGCTGCTGGGTCAGAAAGGTAGCACTGAGGCCACAACGGCTATTTGCAGTTAGAACATGATACCACAAAAAGAAAACAATCGGTTTTTAGCTGTCCTTTGCTTTAGAATAGTGTTCCTATGTAAAACTGAATTGGACTCTTGCTAGTAGTTATTCCAGGCAATGTGTCCACTTCCAAACTTTGGCTGGCTCACTTGTCATCCAAAAGCAGCTCCAACCGAAAAAAGATGTATATTTTTATGTTTTTCAGAGGAAGAGGGGTTTGTTCACAATACTTTGACACTGTTACCTGCTGTAAAAAAGGTTTGCAGAAGTGACAGTGCCCTGGTCTCTGCCATAATGAATCCAAAGAACAAAGAACAAAGTCTGTGCTCTGTTGTACACCAGTATATGATCTGATGAATTGCTAGGCTGTGGTGTAACTCCAAGGCATCCAGGTTCCGGGAACGTGGGTTTGGGGGTTTCTGAAGGGGTCTGCTGCTGTAGCTTTGGCTCTATGTTCTGCTTCTGCACCTCTGGTGCTGCACTCCCTTGATTTCCTGCTGCACTCAGTGGTGTTATTTATGCAGCTATGGTGTTCATGACACAATGTGCTAACCCTTCTCAGCAATTTTGAGCAGCATTTGGCTGTTGCCTATTTACATATGTGGATATGCAGCAACCTTGCCTGTCCTCTAGAACCCTTAGCCCCCTGTGTAAACCAGCCAGTTCTGCTTACTGAGGACTTGTCAAAAATGCATCCATCAAAATTGAACAAATGAACTAAACAAGCAAAAGGGTACCTAAATACCATAGCTCTTTCAATCCTAAGCAAACAGGGTCTTATTTGCTGTGACATCATTCCCACTTAAAAGAAAAAAGATGCCAGGGGAGGGTAACAGAAGAATCTTTGAGGTTCTAGGGATGCATCTGAGCCTGTGTTTCAGTATAAATAATGCCTATGAACACCTGTCCCTTCTTAAATTTAATCTGGGAAGCAGCATTGGGACCAGCTCATTTGATGTCTCCTTTTTTTTTTTTTTTTAAACTGAGCTCTGCAGATAAAACTGGCTGCCTGTAGTGCAGGGGTGTCCTTAAAAGTGAGCTGACATTTATGCAAACATGACTTAATTCACACAGGAGAAGATACTCTTTGATCTGTAAGACAACAAAAATTAAAACTCCAACGGAAATATTTTTTCTTTACATTAGCAAACTAGTCTTCATGGAGATGGTGAAAGCTGCTCTGACCTTTTATTCCCAATGTGATAGAGACTGAGCATCCCTGTTTCATCCTAAGTGAGGACAGTATCAAGAGGCTGGAACTAACTGTGCCAGTTTCTGTGTAATTATTGCCATATGCAATGGGCTGTGCTTCTGCAGTGACTCTGAGTTGTCTAGGATTTATTGGTGTTAACACAAACATTATTATTTCTTACCTGGTGTTCACACATACACAAAGGAAGTGTTTTAAAAGGTGAAATTATGTTTTCAGTAATTGTTTCTTATTATGCTGGGGAATTTTTAAAACTATTTTTTTTTAGGTCACGATGAAAGGTTTAGAAGATATCTCAGGTTGTAAAAGTTACCCAGTAATGTCAGCCTAAAGTCTTTAAAAGGCCAGTGTTGACCCCTTTTAGAAATAATGAGGTTTAAAAGGAACCCACATTTTGCTATGGATGTTTTGGGAGGTGAAGTCTATAGGCTATTCTTAGTTTGAGGCTGAAGCATTAAAGCTTTCATGAAACCAAAGTAGACATTTTCATGCCATTTCCTATTTTGTAGAACTGTTGCTTTAAGGGAAATGCTAGATTAATATTGGGAAAGTTGGCAGTAGCCCTTGCTCCTCCTGCCAATGCAAAGCAGGGTGTTATTTTCCCTACTGCTTTCTCCATATCCCTTCTTTTCTTTAGGCGAATGAACTTCTCTTTCTAACTCAAAAGAACAAATGCTTTTGCTATCAGTTTTGCTTTTCCAGCAAGATCCTTTAATGTGGCTCTTTCTCTCCACATGCAAAGCAGCCTTTGCTCACACCTGCTGTGTGATAGGATCCTTCTCCCTGAGGAGAACACAACATCTGTTTTGTTTCCTCCATGGAGAAAGAGAGAGACATTCTCAAGAAATTCTCCTCCTTTCCTGCTTGCTAACAACAAAAGAGGTTTTAAAACATTTGGTGTTTCTGGAGAGAGGAAAAAACAGCAGAGTGCTAGACAGGAAGAAAAACAGCCATGGAAAAATAAATTGAACATAATTTGAGCTATAATTAAAAGTCTTAAAAAGAAGTCAAACTGCCAAGTTGGAAAGAAAAATGTGCATCTTGAAATAAAATACCTTTATGGAAGGATGTGCTTGGGGTTACAGTGCAGGACTGCCGTTCAGGACATATTGCCTCTATTTCTGCCCTGAGCTTCTGGTGATACCAGATCAGAAACTTAACCCTTATTTGCCTTGATGGTCCATATGTAAAATTTGGTGGTATTGTGAGTCTTGGCATTTCATAGTGCTTGAAAGCACAAGGAGATGATAGAAGTTACTTAAATAGACACGTCTGTGCGATTGCAGTGAGAGCAGCTTCTTGTTTATGACACTAAAAAGAGTTTATATCCTTTAAAGTATGGGAAGCGTTGAGAAATGGTGTATAACTGCATCCCCAGGGAATCAGTTTGTTGTTAGCATAGTGTAACCTGCAGCTTCAGTCAGGGGCCTACTTCAGAAGGAGTTAAAAGGTAAAGAGGCTGATTCACAGAACTTCACAGAGAAGAACCTTGTGCTCGGCTGCTAATGCCGTCTGTGCACATTGCACAGACTTTGAAAGCAGCAGATTTTGTTGCATACAATCCACTTGCTGGTTAGAAGCCAAACTGAAACCAAAGGCTCTGAGTTGTCTGTTTGTGGTCTGGATAGGGGAAGATTTCACATCTGTGAGAGTGTTTCTTCTGCTGTGGCATACGGTAAGATCCATGATCAGTGGGAGATAGGCCACTCCTGCTGCTGCCTGAAAAATCCACATGTGCAGCTTTAAGCTACTAAATAAGCATTGCAGCTTACCAGTGCTCCCATTTGTGATCTGGTTAGAGCTGGTGTCGTACAGATAGCTAGTTCCAGCATTCATAAATTCTTAAACCTATGTGAATAAATTCAAATATTTTTGTCTTTTAAAGGTGGTCAACAACTCTTGAACTTTCTTTTATGTTTACGGTTTAATATTTCAGCCACTCTGACAATATTACCAATTTGAACTCAGCACATCTGGATTTTGTGAGACAAATGAAAATTCTATAACGTGCTGTTACTTCCTTCTACAGTACCAATCAAAATAAATCAAATATATTCTCTTCTGTTCTCACTACTGGTATCAAAACTCCAAGTCAGTATAGAAATGTGCTAAGAATTCTCAGTCTAGACTGCCACCAGTACTGTCCCCCTCCAGTGCTCGTTGTGATATCCATATGCATTTCCCAAACCTACCATTCACTTCGATTATTAGCTCTGTTTGTTACTAGAGGAAACCACCATAATTCCACCATTGCCATCCACGTGTCACAGTATAGCTTGCAGATAAGCGACAAATAATTGGGGAGCAGAAACACCTGAGAAAGAAAAAAAAAGTAACAACCAAAGAAACCCTGACTACTGGAAACAGAAGATTCAGAACTTAACATTGGTTGAGATTCAGCAGAAGTAATGAAGTGTGAAATGTGCTTTTCCCAACCAGTATGCCATGCTGCTTTAATTTACAGAATATGTAATTATATAACATTAACATTCTAAAACATCAGTCTTTGGCGAAAATTGAAATGAAAACAGAAAAATGGATGAATCTATTTTTAAGACAATTACTGTAATAGCAGTGGATGAGAATACAAACGTAAATAACTTTCATTATTTTAAGATTATGTCTTTAAGATCCTCTGATTTTGTGCCCTGGTAAATGTTTGCATGCTGGTGAAAAGCAACTTAGTTTAGTAAACCTTGACTAAACACTTGTGGAAGTTCTTCCAGCATACTTCAAACTGTATCTGAGTCCTATGAGCATAAGACCAGGGATCTACTTAGAGAACTGCTTTTGAACTTCAAGGATAAACTGCATTTAAGGTTGGTTTTCCCAGTCAGACTGTGGTCCATTCAGACCAACAGTCAGCCTTCAGCAGTGGCCCAAATGAGCTGGTTAAGCAGATGCACAGTGCTATAGCAATTACAATGAAAAGCACCACATCCCATCACTCCAGTCATCTGTGCTAACCACAGTTGTTCGGAGAAACCCATTTATTTCATTTGCAAAGAGATGACAAGTGTTTATTATTAATAGTTCCCACTGTATGATTACAGAGGAAGAGGAGAGAATCCTTTCCTAATCTGCAGGCAAATTTCTCTTCTGAGACACTGTTAGGTCCCAAATTGTCCCACTGTTCTTGTGGTGTAGTCCAAGTATCTTTTATTTTAACTGTTTTTGAGAAAATCCACTGAATCTGGATTGCTCGTGAGACTCTTCGTGGTCTCTGTTGTCGTTTGCTTCCATGTAGCTCAGGCCGGAAGTAAACAGATTATTAAAATCAGATTGGATGTCTTAGGAAACATGCCCACTAATGGGCAAGTCTCCCCATCACAAACCTTCCACAAGGGCATCTGCTCTCCTTAAGTGGCCAAGTAACTCAATTTCCAAGGCTAGTTAGCCTCTCCTCCTCCTTAGAGATGATGCTTCCTCTTAGGGTCAGTTTAGGAGGCTTGGAATAACATTGTTTGGGGTTCTTTTTTCACTTATACCTTACAGGTTTTTTCCACTGAAGAACAAGCAAGTCTCCAGGTATTGAGGGTTTTTGTGGGTTTTGATTATTTTCTGGTTTGGGTTGTTGTTTCCTCTCCATCTCCCGCCCCTCCCCTGCCCCAGAAGATGTGTATTAAAATTCAGACTCTCTTTTGTCTTTCTGCTGTCCGATAATGATTTATACTCAGCCCATAGACAACCTAGGGGATACAGAGTGCATATGCACAGCCTGGTTGGGTCAAGAGATGACCTTTCTGAGTTCCTGTCTCCAGAGGTAGCAGCATTGTTTAGTCTCTGAGATGCTAACAGGGCGGTGCTGAGAGACAAACTAATTTTGGTAGCTTCATGCAGAAAAAAAGCCCCTCTGAAACTTAATGACCTTCTGTAGGGGAAAAAGGCTTTAGGCATGAAGATACAAGCAGAAATCAACAAGGCTGTCATCTGGGAAAGAAGACAGAAAAAAAAACCAACTGGAATGCACTGTATGTTCTAGTTAACTAAAAGTTATTATTTTGACATAGAAGCACTGCTGACAGAGTAGGTAAGGTGCAACATACCACATTACAGTATTTAAAACACAGCTCTTCATCCTTCACAAGGAATGAAGCGGGATTTTTATTAATGAATGCCCAATGGCTGGATACATTGCCTTCACATCATCAAAGGCATTGAATCGATGCAGCACTAAATTCTCAGAATCATGAAGTGGTATATTGTATGCAGGGGGAAACTGGGGAGCATAGTAGGAGATGGTATGGAATTTGAGAAAGAGGATACGTTTCTGGCAGGAACAAGAAACTCATGTTACTGAGATTATTTTGAGGAAGATCTCCAGACTTGTACGCTTTTGTGTGTATAGTACTTAAAGACGTGGACTTTTTAGAGCAGCTATTCTAAAATTGTTTAGAAAATTTTTATGAGCAGATAGTTTTCTTATGTGTACAGATTATGCCAGCACTCATACAAGAGTCAATGGCAGCATGGCATGGGGATATTTGGAAACAGAATTGTTCTCTCTCACCTTGGACCACAAAGTTTCTTAGGGAAAAACATCTGGAAAACATATCTAAGTTTCACAGATCATGTGGTCCATTCCTTTGCACTAAAACGACATCAGTGCATAGAATTTGTGGTGCTGTCTGGAAAATGGGTAGAGTTATTTTTAGTTGACATTATTAATGTTTTGATAGCATATCATAAATGTCAATTATACAATGACCTATCATAATAGTAAATGGACATATCATGTAGCAACCATGTAGTTGCTGAAGGACATGATAATGACATGGTAACTTACTCAAATTAATTTGCATGGCACTAGCTCCTGGCCACGCACTTTGGTGGTGACCAAGAGAAGGAAGTTCATTCCTACAGTGATGGTAAGGCTGCAGATCTTCAAGAGTACAAGCCTGTGTACTGCTCCTGAGTATTTGATTCGGTGACATTGTTCTTATACCACTGGAGGGACTCTGATATTGGAAGCTGTCTTAATGCAGAGATTGGGATATTGTGCCAAAGCCATGACTCAGAGAAGGAGTTTCTGTGGGACTTCTCTAGCTGGTGTTCCACATTAGACAGGTGGTGCGAAGTCTCGCTGAAACTCCCGCTGTGCAAAAGGTTGACAGATACTTTGGACTGACACAACAATAATACCAGCTTCTTATGATACATGCACCAGAGGAATTCAACATATCCCTGACCTAGCGCAAGTCTTTCTGTGTTCCATTTAAGGAATATTGACAAAATGGGTCATGTTATCACTCAAGTCATTAGTATATAACCTATAAAAGGACCTGGACAAAAAGAATAAATAGAGGCAAAACTCTAAACGAAACCTATTTTCTGCTCCTATGCTTCCACTTTCTGGTTATGCAGAAGCAGTAAACAAGCCCTATTCCCAGAGCTGTGCTGACAGCACCGATGATGGTGGTGCACAAATTAGGAGGTAAACAAAAAAGCCGTGTTAATTTCAAGCTCCATTAGAAACACAGGCGGTAAAAAAAATCAATGTCTCCCAAACAGAAAAGGTCAAAATTGGTAGGGAAAGAAAGTTGGTTTTCCAGTAGATGCAAGACTTTTTAATTATTATTTATTTTAAATTGGGTGTAAGCAAGAAGAAGCTACCGGTCAGTGTCACATTCATGACTAATACATTGAATATAAACAACTAGCAAAATTTGTTTTTAAAGAAAAATATGCTCATCTTTGGCTCAGGTAATTTTTGTATTTAAAGGCTGATTTCTATTTTAAATTTTGCCTGTAGGTTCTGTGGATATTTGGTTACATTTATAATCTTGGCATGACACATTTGAGGGATCATTCTTTTGAAAAGTGTAATCATCAGATTTCACTGTTTTCTCTTGGCATAGTCTATTCTTGGATCCAAATCCTTGGGGCCTGCTCGTTTAAATTTTAGGTTTTGTTGTGCATCCAGATTAAGTCTGGAAATACACGTATGTCATTTTGTTATCAAGTTGTCTAGCAGGGGATGACAGGAAGAACAAATACTGCTTTATATGTTTTCATTTTATGGTAGTTTGTCACCTTCAACTCCACTCACATTAAATGTTTATCACTTCATGTGTTCTTTGCTTTGCATATTAAACTAAGTTTCACATGGCCATGTTAAATTATGTATGGAGATTGAGTTTTGCAGTATGGTGTTGGGAACAGTTCTTCAAATGTGAATATATATGCAAAGACCTTGGCATATAAACACCAAAGAGTGCAACCTTACAGAGCAAGGTTACTCCCTGTGTAAGTGTTTGAGGAGCTGGTGGTCTTAGCATTGCCACAGATTTTCTGAAAATTATTATTCTTACACTTATTAATTATAGAACCGCTATAGTTATATGTATTTAGTGTAATCGCTTTTGATCAAGAGCAGTTGGAAACAAGGCTGTTAATGCTTCTTCATTCTGCAGTACCACCTTGTCACAGCATTTTACTTACACTTATGGGTGTTAGTCCCTATGTGGTAGGGAATATTCCTCTCTGCAGAATAAGACCAAGATGCAGGAACTTCAAAGACCATGTTTTATGCACAAAGATGTATTTTTATGATATTTAGATTGTTTTTAAACAATCTTCCACAAAAGTACAGTCAATATTTCAGTAGCAGAGTCAGGATCTCAGTGGTAGAAGCACAGATAAGATCCCAGCTCAACACATTTCCTTCCAAAACACTGCATATCCTCACTCTCTCTTCATCGCATCCCTAAGACACAGCTTGCTCTTCTAATTGTCATTCCCTTCAGTGAACATTAGCATACTTGTTAAATTGGCCATTTGTGTCCCTGAACTCCCCTGCCTGTCCGGTGACTCACTCAGACCTGCATTTTGCACTCCCTGGGGAATCATGGAACAAGTTATCTCTGTACTTTCAGTTCCTGGTCCTAAAACTGTTTGGTATCAAGCTCAGTCCTCCCTATTGCTTCATTAACTGTGGTTGTGAGAAAAAAAGAGGCTTTTAAAGAGGAAGATGTCTAAAAGGATGTGCTCTCTCCATGGATAGTTTCAACATCTTTGTTTTCTTTTGTTTTCACAAGTTACCAGTTGCCTTTTTCCTCCCGGCTGTGATGTCCTGCCAACCTTACCTTCCTGCCTCATGTTTCTTATCATAATCACCACCAAAGGAGACTTAGTCTCCCTGGCAGTGTTGTAATTAAGGCACGAATGTAGCATATAGAAGTTCATCCATCCATTGCACTGTGAGTATATTGCTAAGGGCAGTCAAATCTTATTTGTCCAGGAAAGTAAGCAGCAGTGATTTGAGGGTGTGTAGAAACCTGAGATGTTGAGTACCAGCTTTTAAAAGTTTCCCTATTGACTTTCATGTTTGTTTTAGCTCTCTAGGTTAATGATCACCCGTTTTCAGAACATGACATTTGTACTTGTTTCCGAAAATGATGTGTTCGTTGCTCTAGAGGAGACAATCTTGTGTTCCATCAAAACTTCAGTTAGAGAGTCTCCCGTCCATCAGTCTGAGGCCAAATACTGCCCCTTGGAATCATGAGAAGCTAACATCAATGAGTTTTAGGTTTGGCTAGCTGGTTTTTGTGTCTGTCTGACAATAAATTATTAACATTGTGTTGAAAAAGACTTTGTGAAAGTACCTTTCGTGACATCTGAGTAGTAATGACTTCAGTGCAGCTTGAGGGCATACAAAGTGCTCACCGTTTACTACCACAGTGAATTTTCTCACAAGGCTTTCCTCTCTTGCAGCACAATTAATTTTACATTTCATTTACTGACATTGGCATGCACTTAGCTTTATAATATTAGTTAAAATTGGTTTATGATGTCAGTCTTATTTTTAGCACACTGAAAGCAGGGGAATAATTGAAGTGTGCTATTGTACAATTTAGGGGTTGTGGTGGACTTGGAGAGATGAGGATGTGCCATTCCTGCCTCAGCTGGCCTGGAGGGAATGACTCTTCCCTTTAACATTCCATTGTAATCTTTCTGACGATACCTCAGAATGACAGCTTGTGTCTCACAGTTAAAGTTAAGGTCCCAAAATAACTTCTGATGTTCCTCAGAAGTTTAAAAATTAGGTCTCAGCAATATACACCAATAAAATTTTAATCTGGAAGGCAGTTGAAGTTCAGTATATCATTTATTTTGGTTTAGTTCTTTTTTTCTGTTCAAAGTTGTCTCTTAGAACTTAAGTTCTAAGTTGTGTCCTGTATGTTAATACCAACAAGTTGGCTTTATAGACTGCCCCAGGGTACTCTGCTGGTCAAGTTAAAAATCTTTACTAAGTTGTGGTGTTGTATTCTAGTGAAGTCTGAGTAAATTTCCAAGATGAAATGGAATTAAGAAGTATTTTGTCTGGAGTTTTCTTGCTTGCTTTATACTCTGCCTTGTAAATACTAGTGCTTTGGTTCTACAATGCTTGTTTTTCTAATAAAAGCAATGTTTAGCTTTTCTATAAAGAAATGTATGCATTGGGAGGTCAGTCGAGTACTAATTAAAATCTGGTTTGGGGCTCACATTGACTTCCACAAACTTTCTTAATCTTGTGATGGCCTGGAGAAAGGGGCATTCATAAATGTTTCCTATCTGGAGTGATGTCTCATCAAGAATTTGAAGGAGGAAGAACACTCTGAGACATCTACACATGAAATGCATCCTATTTTGACTTGCCTTCAGGGAAAATAATGTGTGTAGATCATAAGGTTGGCTCTGTCTTTGGAGTTTATGGAACATTTGCCACTGTGTTTGCTTTTCCCCATGAGGTAAAGCAACCACTAGGAAGCTTTGAAACTCTGTGTATTAGAATGCACAACACACAGAGCTCAAAGAACAGCAAGACCTTCATCAGCCAAACAAGTCAGTCCACGTGCTGACCTGACCTTACTCTCACTTTTTCTGTTAGAAGAGCAGGTTATTTGCCAGAGTCATTCTGAACTCTCACTGTGGAACATAGTTTTTCTGCTGTGCTCATATCTAAAAGCTATCTACTTTTATTGCTGACCCCATCTGAAATATTTCAGGCTAATGAAACAATATGATTGTTTTTATCTCCAAAGTATTTCATTTCTACCAACGAATGTCGTACAGAAGAATTCAAATCTAAATCTGAGTGGTTATCTCTGCTAAGCTGCTTTTTAAAAATGAATTGGCTTGGTAAAGAGCTGGCAAATACAAGCTGAACATTTTGTGAGGATCGCTGATTGTGAAGTTTTGTTAAACTGCGCTTTTTCCAAGCATGTACAAAAATAGCAACTTTGGATATCATGAAGCTTAGTCTTTTTCACAAGTGATGCTATTATGAGACTGCAGGTAGCATTCTTTTTCCCTCTTTTCCCCTTTGAGAGTTGAACATCATCTCAGAAGTGTGAGGGAGAGGTAAGCTTGATGCTTAATGTGACTGACTGCTCAAGGAATAGGTACTACTTGCTGTTTTAAGCATTAGCCAGCAATTAGGGTTTGCAGTCTCATTCAGTTTTCATTAATGAGGTTGTTAACAAAGATATGATACAGTCTTTTCATCCTGTTACATGTGTAATTCAAATAAGTAAAGATTTTGAATATTTAGAGGCCAGTTTGGGTCTTTATGAATCTGCTTCTGTGATGCCTATCAGCACAAGCAAAGTGAGCTTCTGCAATCTTTGGGAAACTGCCACCCAGAGAGACTGGGAATCGTTTTCAAGCCTGACTCTTGTGTACATATTAAACCTAAGCTTCTTCTCCTTTGTTCCAGCCCTTCTTAAGCTCCCTCCCTCCCTGGCAGCTTTATGGACTAGTGAGGTCATTCCCCATCTCTGCAATTCCACCTGTGTCTAAATGATGGTATCACCTTTGCTCTTCCTTGGGAAGAGCTCCCTACTACAAAGTCACCCCACGGTCTCCTTCAGATCCCACCTGATGACTGTACCTTGCTGGCTGAAAGCTTGCCAGCGTTTGAGCTGCTGAAGTGTGCTGACTGCTTGCTGTCTTGCCGACCGGTGGCTCACTGTTTCCATGTGTCTATGCATCTGCTCTGTTTGTCTTGTCTTTGGGTACGTCTGTACTGCCTTCTGCAGCATGTCATGAGAAACATAACCCAGCCAGGGAGCTCAGAGGAGTCTACCTGTAGGAGGAAAAGCTTTGTGCTCTGCTGCTGTAGCTCCTTTTCTTTAGCCAGCTCGTTTAATTTTGGATTGCTATAATACACATTACACTCTAGTGCACAGACTTTCTGTTTATTTTATATTGGGAATGCACTTTACATGAGGAGTAGGGAAATGTTTTCATTATTAATAGACAAATAAGTTTTCATGTGAATTAGCAAGCCATATATTTGTATGAATTACAGAGATGCCTTATAATGACAGGAAAAAACACAGAATTGTAGAATCACAGGTTGGAAGAGACCTCAAGGATCATCTGGTCCAACCTTTCTTGGCAAAAGCATGGTCTAGACAAGATGGCCCAGCACCCTGTCCAGCTGAATCTTAAATGTGTCCAATGTTGGGGAATTCACTGCTTCCCTGGGGAGATTATTCCAATAGCTGATTGTTCTCATTGTGAAATATTTTCCTCTTCTGTCCAGTCAGAACCTCCCCAGGAGTAATATGTATCCAGTACCTCTCCCCTTTCCCCTGTGACTCCTTGTAAAAAGGAGTCACCACCTTACAAAGGCACATTGCTTTTGTAACCACCCTTTAAATACTGGAACACGATGACAGGGTTTGACCTGAGCCTTCTTTTCTTTAGACTGAACAAACTCAGTTCTCTCAGCCTTTCCTTTTTTGTGGCCCTTCTCTGGGCCCTGTCCAGCCTGTCCACTCCTTTTTTATATACCTGTGACTAAAAGTGAATGCAGTATTCCAGGTGTCCTGAAAAGCACTGACTAGGGCAGGGTATTACTTCTTTATCTCTGCTGGGGATGCACATTTTCATGCAGGCCATCATTCTGTGGGCTTTCTTTGCCCAGCAGCATACTGTTCACTCATATTGAGCTTGTTATCCACTAGGACCCCCAGGTCTCTTCCACAGAGCTGCTCCCCAGCCAGGTAGATCCCAGCCTGTGCTGCACTCCTGGATTCTGTTTTTCCAGGTGCAAGACCTTAGACCTGTTCTTGTTTAGCTTCATAAGGTTCTTGTTAGCCCACTGTTCCAGCTTATGCAGTCTTCCTGCAAGATGGCTCTCCTTTCCAAAGTGTCCACTTGCCCACTCAGTTTGGTATCGTTAGAAAATTGTACATTTTATTCCATCATCCAGATCGCTTATGAAGATATTAAGCATTGGAATGCTGGGGTTTTTTTTAACTGGTGTGCTTCTTGTGCCCCATCTGATTTGTCTTCCCAGGCTTCAGGGGTGGTTAGAGCTTGGTGCTAATAACACCAAGGTTGTAGGTTTGACCCCCACATGGTTCATTCACTTAAAACTTGGACTTGATGATCCTTGTGGGTCGCTTCCAACTCAGAATATTCTGTGATACTCTTCTGTGATATTATAAGTGTAGGCTCCCAGCTTCTCTTGCGTGTCTTTCAATAATACATTTATTAAGAATATCATGTAAGGATTTTAATTTATCCTCTGATTTTGCTGCCCAAAAACCATTACAGGACGATCTCTGAAGGAAACTGCTGGTTTGGCATTTCCCTGTCTCTTGAGTGTTTTGATAAATGTAATATTTTATAGAACATTTATACTTTTTTCTCCTTGATGCTGTTCCCACTGGACCTAAGAAATGCCTAACTGCTCTGCGACGTTGATTTTTTTGTATCAGCTGGCTAGAAAAGTGAAGGGAAGGGACAGAATGCAAAAACTTGACATTTGAAGGTATTTTCCTTCTCTTTTAGCTATTGTTTTTTATTGCTGTTGTACCTGGCATCCCCTGTTGAGAATGGCTGCATATGTGTGGTAGAAAGCAGTGGCTGTCCTGAGAGCTGGCCTACTAACCAAGACAGATGGTAGGAAGTGTCACCTCAGGCTTGCTCCTTGGAGGATGAGGCATAGAGGCACCAAGCCAGATGTTTTAGGTGCTGGGTCCAGAACAGAAAGGCTGCTCGAGGTTCCTCCAACTTCCATTCCTGAGAAAAATTCTCCTGTTGATAGTTTTCAAAACCCATCAGCAAAACAAATTCTCTGAGAGTCCACGTGGGTAAAAGCAAAAGCAGTGCCGAGCCTAGTGGTTCTTTTTCTACCTCTGTGCCACTTTCAGGAGGCACTAAAGAGACCTCCCAGCCTTTTTCATCCAACATATCTGCTGAAGACTGGAGGAAGATGTGATTTATTAGCTAGGACCAGGATGGATAGCATCATAAATCTCCTCTAGACAGCAACAATTAAAGTTGCCAAGACTTTCTCCGTTGCTACATGGAGTCCATGCGACTCTGCCCAGATTTGACTGGCTTATTTTGCTAAATGAGGGTGTTGAAATGACCGTCTGGATTTTATTAATAAATGTATAAATCTGAACTATAAGGGGAAAGAAGATGAACTGGTGCTAGTATATCTGTGACATATACTTAATAATAAAACTTAAACTCTTATACAGCCTGATACAAATTACTTGCTCTACTGCGCCAGTTCTGCCACAGCTACACATTTCATTTTTGTGATATGCTCTGCAACCGCTCTGCTAGTAAGTGCTGAGAAGGGAGACAAATAGATAGATGCATCTGGTATTTATAGAGGACTGTTTTAATGGTGCTAAAAAACTGATATGCTCAGCGTTCCTTGCAGCTGCAGTTGCGTTCGTGTCAGTAATCCTATCAGGAGGGTTGCTGGTTTCCAGAGTAATTAGAACCCCGAAGCAAATAAACAGCAAATGAATTCTCTTCTTTTGAAGTTATCTTCTTTTATCCCCCTCTTTTAAATAGCCCTTCTCTGGTATAATTATATACCAGTCATTATAACATTAAAAATAATTTTAAGTGAATGAATGCTATTTTTGTTGTTGTTGTTCATTGCTAATTATTATGAACTGATTGTAATTTAGGATAGTCTTCTAAAAATCTCATTTCATTACAAAATGGCTACTGACTTAAATTGCTTGCCTCCTTGATCCCAGGGAGAGGAGGTTGAATCCAGGAGCTCCAGGTTGGATTCATCTAAGCTGGGCTGGTGGCTCGTAGCACGTGTGGGTGGAGCACAAGTTGTTGCTCAAAGCCTTTTGGATAAACTCCCTCCCTTCTAGTGCTTAAGCCATAGGTTAAATATAAATTCGCAATACTGTATGCTTGCCACCAGGGAAGCGATGACAGAGATACTACATGATAATATAGGGAGGTAATAGCCCTCCTATCTGGCTTTTGTGACTTTGTCTAGGATAACGCATTGAGCCCTGAGCACTCATTCCTGAAAAGACACTGGCAGGAGTTCAGAGGACAGTAACAACCCATGCAGTCATCTGGGGAGAGTCTGACTCTAAACAGAGGTACCTTCACCATTTACCTGGGTTATTAGTTTTGCAACATTTGTGGCTTTTTGTCAGATGCTTTCAATTTGTGCTCAGGTATGGTGAGTTACGGTGTATAGGCACCAGGTCATCATTGTGTAAACTCTGTAGTCTGGTTTGCATTTTTTTTGGCTCTCGAATTCAAACAGGTTTCAAGATTGAAAAATTGAATAATAAGGATCAGTTACAGCTGCATAAGCAAATATATATTAATTGATGTTTCCTAGTAATGAGGTATGAGAATGAAAAGCCCACCCCACCTCTCAGATCCCAGCTTGAGTTTTTAAGATTGGCTGTTAGAAGAAAAATGTCTTTGTACTCACAAATTGCACACATTCAGCCCAGAGTTACTAGCACATAATAAACATGGAAACATCTAGTGACGCTTTCTTTAATGGACTCATTCTTTAGACTAGAACCACAGCTTTTACAACTCAGATTCTTAAAATGCCTTTTATAATGTTGTTTCTTAAATAGCCTTAGCCTCTATTGTCCTGTAATGGCAATTCTCTCCTACCGAGAGAACCAAGACAGCACAATTCTCTGGCTGTAACCTAGCCTGTTCAAAGAAATACCTGAGGAGTATGATGTGGAGATACTAAAGTTTCAGAGAGTTCAAATATTTCTATTTGACTCTAAGTGGAATTCAGGAGATACTTCTATAGCACTGGCTGAGCTTAGGACTTCCCTCCTTTCCTCACCCCTCCTGCAGTTATTTTTGGGTGAGAGAGATTTATAGCAACAGAGCAAATTGCCATGTTAAATATGAGCTCAACTTTCAAATCAGTCCTCACTGAGCAGGGCCATATATACCAAAATACATAGGGGAAAGATAAGCCAAATCTCCTAATGCTTTAAGTCAATGCATCTGTGATAGAGCTCATAAAATCCTCTAAGGAGAATTACAGCGTTGAGAGTTATGACTATTTTATGCTTGAATGAAAGCATCTACTTGTACGTTTGAGGGACACAACCTCCTATGCAGAGACTTCATTCCTTAGGGTGATTTACCTTAAGTTTCCTTAATGTTTCCATGTTTTGGATTGGAGCTCATGCATTCTGAATTATAGTGTATAGACCTCGGGTCATCTTTTTCCGAACCCTATATTTTATCATGCCTTTTTTACCTCTTGGCTTTGAAAGGCATCTCCTGAGGAAAGAATGTGGTTTTGTGCTTGTGACACATCTCAGGGGCTGTTTAGATAGCGGTTTCTTGACAAGGACATGCTTATGGGGTTTTTTGCTAAGTCTTTTTATTCCAATTGTGATAAATTTGTGCTGTATAACAGTGAAAATAAACCCCCCATAGTTTCTTTTGAAATTAGCTTAGTAGTGTACCATCCAAATGCCTCATGCTGTCAGAGAAACCCTTAACACCTACAGTTGCACACACTTCTGCTGATCCAGGAGTTTTTAAGCAAGGAAAGCAAGATATGCTTCATAGATGTGTATCAGCCCCAAAAGGAAGAGGGAATACATTTAGAGGAAAAATTCTCTTTCAAGGAAAAAAATGAAATTACTGCAGAAAGTCTTAAAATCTTGCAGTGGTCTGCCAGGCAGCAAATCCTGGAAAGATATCTGATCACAAATGGCACTGATATGTCTGGTACAGGTTTCTGAGTGATATTTCAGTGATCTAGATAGAAGTGAAGATAAAAGTGAAGCAGAGGTAAAGAATCTAATCATTCAAAAAACACACGGTCACACAACATTATCTCTCTTCTGAGAGAAAATGAACATAGCAATTCACTTAGACTCATGGCAGGAATGAGAAACTAGTTTCCTAATTCAGAGAAAAGTTAACAATACAGAAAAAGATGCTCTTAATAATTTTTGCTCTCAGCACCACATTAAAATTTGAACAATTCAGATACAATTAATGGGACAAGTTAAAAAAATTGTAATTATTGTGCAGTACTAGAAAGAGCAGTGTGATAGCCAGTGCCAGGTAAGCCCTCAGAGAATAAAACAGTTATTTATTGCGTTGTGCAGTGCTGCATTCTGACAGTGTATAAAAGGAGTGAATTTCGATGGTGATGTAGATTCAGTAAAAGACCATCGTGCCAACCTGTTCCCGATTGGGTTTTGGAAGATGGAGAAAGGAGAGGGGAGGGATAGCAATGTCTATCACAGAGAAAAAGGCAAATGAAATGCGACCCCCTTTTAATTAAAGGCTCCTGCAAAGTAATTTCCCCCTTTAACTTGTGATAATATGGTTTTGGCAGGAAGAGTAATGTGAACAAAACACTCTTCCTTATAAGCAAAATCAAGGAGGGCAGGCAAATTGTATTCAGTAGCAATTTGCTGGGGAATTTGTCATTTGTTTTTGAAGAGCGCTTGGAAATGGACAGCGGGAGCGGGGTGTTTTGCTTGTGCCTTGTGAATGGCAGCAGCAGTGGGGTTTGAAAAGCTTTTAGAGGAGTCAGGGGATAGTTTCCCATGGGAAATTATCGAAAATACCTGTCAGTTTTAATGGCAGCTCATCATTCCTACAGGAGACTAATGTGCTCTTTGGAAGTATATTTTATCAGCTCTAAGTCCTCTTGGTGGTAACATAAAATAAGGTAAATATAGTCAGGGCAGTGAAATCTTACAAACGTCTCTCCAGCTTGGGAAATTTAAAGAGTTACACAGGTTCCCTCTGGTTATATGAACAGGGTGTAAATAAGTTAATATTTTATTATCTTTTTTCCCTATTTTGATAATGTCTGATACATTAATCCCTTATTATCTGCCCATTTATGATCAGACTGAACCAATACACCTTATTTTCATTTCCCAGCCTAACAGGGTTTTCCTTATGAAAGGACCTGTTAAGGACATGTTGCCAGAATAGGTGGAGACCTTTCTTTTCCCCCACTGGTTAGTTACACTTTATCTGTTTCCTTAAAGGTTTTAGAAAACTGCACCATTCTTTTATGTGGGATGTGAGAAAATATACAGCTGATGTAACTTAATTAGTGTATCATGTCTCTCATTGTAGGGTCTGCTGCGTAATGTGCCCCAGGAAGGGTTTTTTATAAAGGTGAAATGCAGCATCCTGTTGAGCAGAGGCTGAATGACCCTGAAGTGGGTCTGCAATTAGTGTGCAATAGCCAGGAGAAATTGTGCTGCATCTGACACACAATGCAGTGCTTTCCAGCCAGAAGAGACACATGCACAGTGCTAGGGAACAGCTGACAGCAAGCCTTTCTGGAAGAACAAGCTGTAACACAGAAAAACTTAATCAGTGCTGTCCTCCCTCTTTCCTGCTCTGTATGTCTTTATTTCTGCCTTGTGCATCTGCTGCTTCTATTGAAGACATTATTTTAGACATTAATGTCTAAAACAGGAATCGTGCAGAGGACTTTTGCAGTATGATGGGTTTAGATGAAGGCACAGGCTTTAGGAAATGTCCAGAGGTCAGAGATGCAATAGTTGTTGTTACTGGCAAATCTGTTAAAACTAGAGGGAACTGGAAATGTAAAGGCATGAAGAAAGGCTAACTGCCATGCTGGTACCAAATTTTACTGGCAGGTGAGCTGCTGTCGTTGGGCTTGTCCTCCAGCCAGGTCAGAGAAGCAGATCGCACTTGGGCACAGGAAAAGCAGGGGAGAGGAAGGCTAGTTCTTACAGCAGCTGCAATAAGGCACCTCATCTTTCTGAGTCACAGCTCTAACAATAATTAAGCAGTGGATGTGTCCCACAGTAGTACCAGCTGGGGTTTTCTCTAACACTATAGATAGATTTTCAGTGCAGAATTAGCTTGAGATGCTCTTCTCTAGCGTAGCTCAAGCGAGAGTGGCCCCAGTGCAGACAAGACCTGAGGTGCTTGAGTCCATGTTCCAACTTCTGGGGTCACACAAAAGCATCCTTTGTGCTCCTGTAAATACTCAGATAACCCTGATGGAAGGTGGACAGCACTATCTGGTTGTTTGCATGTGTTGCAAGCCGATGGTATGGATTTTGTTACATTTTAAGAGACTGCTGCAGTTCTGGCAGGCTGCTTCCAGAGGACACCCAGTCATGCTGCCAGACTGAACCATATGGCACCAATGGAAATCTGGTGAAAAAGTATTTATCATCTCTCAAAACATATATAAAGATGTCAAACACACAAAATTAAAAGCATTGTCTTTAAGATATATTATTAACAATTAGTCATTTGGAGCCCTAGACCAAGTCTTATCGGCTGTCTGGCAGAGGATGTCTTGAAGATATATGTCATGAGCCAGAATGAGATATAAAGGAAGTGTGTCAGTAGTGCTATTTCAGGTATCACGAACTAATTCTGTGTTCTTGAAGATTTCAAGTGAAATGTTTCATTCTTATCACTTTGGAAAATGTCTCTTCTCACAGAGTAGCAAACAAGGCACAATGGAGAAATGTTTCTTTCCTTGGTACTGGAAGTGTGTGGCAATGGCATAGTACAGCCTGGGTTTTTTTCACCAAACTTGCATTATACTCCTGGAATTGAGAGACAAGAAAACCCATTTGTTCCACCAATTCAGATAGGCTTCCAGAGGGTAGTTCAAATTTGAGGCAGTATTCCTCCTCCTGTGAATATAAAGTAATCAGGTTCTAACCTTGTGAAGGCATTTATTTTAATGCTTTCAGTCTGTTAGGATGAAGTTAGCCTGCAAGGTCTAGCTCTGCAGCCTGGCTGAATTTGCTTGGACATGAATTTGGCTTCCAGGGAGTGAAGAGTTACGTGGAGAAGCCAGGCAGAGCTCTCTTTAGAAGAAGAGAGCTTGCTCCACAGCTCTCATTTTATGAAAATGTTTGATACTACTACTCTTGAGACTTAGGTCTTTTGTTTCTCTGGTTAAACACTCTTCCTAAATCAATTACATCATTAATTGTCCAGTCATTAAATAAGGAAACTAACAGATCTATTTTTTGTTTCCTTTGCTGTGAATATTACATAAGTTCATCTGTGAGTCCAGGCTTGGAACGGGTCTAGTCAGCATGTGCTTTCAAGTGCTGTGCACCTACTGCCATAGACAGGCGTATGAGAGCAGCAAGATCCCCATCACAACGTTCCACCTAACACAGCAATGGGAATATTTAGTAGAATGGCTCTATTTTTGAGATGTTCCTGTAGCTTTTTAATGTCATCTGACACAGGCTGCTACAGCTTATCCTCCTCAGCGTCTTGCAAGTTCCTGACTCCTCTGAAAACTCATTTACTGAGTTGGCCACTGTGATGACTAATGACTACCAAAGCATTAGGGGGTTTGTGTACTGAAACATTCACTGTTCACATTAGCACTCTTTGCATCATGCAGGTGTGTTCTCACCTTCTGTCTGCACACAAGCTTGTTCACATTCCATTTGGAGTATGGAACTGCAGCGTTTCTAGTCCATGTTTCCACCTTACTCTGGGAGATAGTACTGCCAAAAGCAGAAGGACCTGTACTTTTTGAAAAGTGGCAGCTCTTGCATTTGAGCTTTCAGGAATTGCTGCAAAAATTCCAGCTCTGTTTCCAAACCAACCTGCTGCATGTGCAGATACTGGCGTGGGAATGGTGTGTGCTGGATTTGGCCTCCTCAAAAATCTGTGCCAAAATATTTGCTGTGGGACTGACCTCATTCTAGGCCTGGTGGATCCAACTCTACCACTCCAGTGGTAGAGTTGCTTACCAGTATAAACCAGGAGCTCTGTCAATTCAGTTTGCTCCCCAAGAGTCCTCTGTATCCTGTTCCAGACAGGGTGGATCAGCTGCAGGTTCTGTCTGTGGAGAAACAGGTGTAGGTCTTTTCCCAGAGGAAGGCTGGGCAGTTCAGTGGGTCCCTCCATGTATGGAGTGCTCTGTCAGGGGATGTGGATGAGAGATGGGCAAGTGGGCAAAAGGAAGAATGAGATAACCCTGGGGCAGGTCACCAGACACACAGACCTCACCTCCATGGGGGCCTCTTTTTGCACACTTAGAAGACAAATAGGCAGAAGGTCCTTCCTTGTATATTTAGCAATTGTTTGCTGGTGATAAGAGGACATTTTAGGGGGGAGAAATGCTTTCCTGTGCCCATTCCCCTCGTACCAAGGCCTTTGCTATGACTTTAATAATGACTCTTCACCATTACAGAGTGCCTTTCCTCTTCGGTGATGTTATTTATTTAGCACAGTCTTCAATTAAAAGCAAACCAGGGAAAATAGTGGGAGGTTGCCTAGTAACCAATTGCCTTGGGATCTGGAAAGATACAGCAGAATTAAGGGTTAATTTTTGCAGGTGAATGTAGAAATGTCCAGGGATGTGGGTGGTGGAGGTTTTAAGCTAAAAAGATCTAGGACATGGTTCAGAGAAGAATAGTTCCCACTGGGTTCTCTCTCCAAATAACTACACAAAATGAATGATGTTTGTTTAGTCAGAATCTAAGATGATGGAAATTTAGAGAGAACACAAGATCACTGTTTGAGGGTGCTTCCTTGTGTAGGATATTTACATAATTTGTCACAGTGTTGCAAGGTCTTCTATCTCTGCATCTCCTTCAGAGTTCAAAGCTTGCCTTAAATAAGCAGCTGCTCATGGTCACATAGTCTACAAAAAATAGTCACTGCTTTTATGCACATGTTCCCTGGGGTAGCCTGGTTTCCACAAGGTACCCACAGGTATCAGAGGTTTAGCATTAAATACTTTAAGGTTTTTGAGAGAGCGAAGACCTGCAAAGAGCTTCTGATAGCTTTGCACCTCTGAAAATTAAGCAGCAGCCGTGCTCAAAACTTCCCAGTCTGCCTTATTAGGTGCGTATTTTCCTTTTTAATGCATTTTAGGTAGTTTTAGAATAGGATAAACAGAGAAGAAAGATGGTTTGTGGGACAGTGCATGCTATTCATGAAAATATCATTGACATATGCTTCTAAGCAATCTTGAACCAAAGAATATGAATCCAGTGAGTGGCCTTTTGGGATACCTGTGTTTCCACCCCCAGTAAAGAGACCTGCAGTGAAGGACCCAAGAATAAGGGAAATCAGACATGAAGGTACCTAAGTGTGCTTCAGCCTGGACTCTCTTTTACAGTATCATCAAGAAGTATGAAGATCTGTAGATCTGCACACTAATTCCCTGTGAAGGCAATCACAAGGCATCCTGTGAAGTCCTTCTTTGCACATTAACTGGTACATGTGGTCTGTGTGCAATATGCACTGATTATTTTCTGTCTGAATATTAAGAGCATTCTTTTTCTTACTGGTGGAAGGAGAGGGGAAAATTAATCCTTTCCATATACTGTTGTTATTTCTTTGCACTTATTTGTGTTATGACAGCATTTCAGTAGCCCTCCTTGTGGTCCAGCAGCTCACTGCACTCGGTGCTTTATGAATGTGGACTGCAAAGACTGTAAAAGATTGCATGCTGACTATGTCAGAAAGCAGCAGGTAAATGCAACAAATAGATACGCGAGAAAAATAAGACAGTAGCTCTCTCTTACAGTAAGCCAGAATCCAAACAAATCTGTCAGTTTTTCTGTAGACATCATGCTAAAGGAAAGTCTTTCTAGATTTCTTCTAAAATTTCTCAATATGACAGTAAGGAGTGGCCTCACAGGTGTTTTGAACAAACTCTGCCCAGAAGTGGAAGCCTCTTGGGAGAAAATCTGATTGTCTTTGGAGATTTTTCTGACTGGGTAGCAGAGGCAGGTGTCCCTGGCAGAGTTAGGATCAATAGCTCAGTAACAAATAAGAAATGATGGGTAAAGATGGGCTCCGCTCAGAGGGACCTTGAGAGTCTTCTGACATTTCCGACATTTCCTGTTGCAAATATGAATCCGTTATCATCAAAGCAAAGAAACAGAAAATAGTCTCCATGGCAGCATTTTGAATGGAGGCAAAGCAGGACCAGGACAATCTGTGAAGTGTTACAACCCACAGTTGATGGACCCCACCTCTCAAGATAGCCATAAGCCTGGACAAATTTCCATTTGGAAGTGAAAAATATTGTAAGCGTATGAGGGAAATACTGCCATGACTTAAATATGTTATTAATTTGTGCAAGGTCGCCCAAATCCTTGGTGGAGCACTGTTTGAACTGTTACATTTCAAACTGATGATTAGATTGTTGTGCACCAAATTTGACATCGTTTGGGCCAGGTACGGGTACCTGAAGACAACCTTATGCTACCAGCTTTGTATTAGGTTCACCCTGGAGAAGAGGAATGTATGTGTTTGGAATTTTTTCAGTGTTTTGTACTAAAATCCTTTGGAGTATAATTGAAAATACTGTATCCTTCACTCCTTCAGTTCCCACTCAGAAAAGGGTGTGTGCCAGGCTTCGATGCAGGATCCCATTTATACCTAAACAACCCCTCTGTACAGAAGCATTTTCATGTGGGACAGCTGTATTTTGTGTTGGGTTTTACCCATGGCAAAGTATTTCCCTATTTCTACATTTCTAGTAATTGAGCTTTATAAGTAATCAGCTTGTTCCTGAGAAAGGAAGCAACTTTGTTGGTGATCATGCAAGCTCCAAGCACAAAAGCTGCTCAATGCTGTTTATGCAGGACCTACAGGCAATAAGTTTTTTTAATTAAATTACTTCAACCTAGAATGAGGTTTAATTAAATACCATATTAAACAGACTTAAACAAAAAGGCATTTAGTAAACCACTATGCAAATTTAAAGGTAATTAAAATTTTAAATATGTCGACTTTACATTATCTCTATAATTGATGCTAAATGTGAACAGATCAAATACACTTTTTCATTGTGTTTCCTTTTTTCGTGCAAGCTAAGATTGCACAAAATTGAATTGTTTCTCTATCTATCTGATCTGTTGGATTCAGAATTAGAGTGGGTATCTTTGGGGTTGGTAGTTATTGGTTGGTTTGGATGCACCAAAGAAGTCTTGCTTAATACAGATGTGACAGGGCACTCATTAGAGAAGATAAGCTAAAATATTAACAAGACAATAATGAAGAAAGGACTTCTTCAGAAATGTTACTATTGGCTTTCCTAGTTCGGCTCAAATGTGAAGAGTACATGAAATCAATAAAATAGAAAAATGACCTCCAAGAGTTTCAAGAGTTGGAACTAGACCAACTCCACTAGAGCAGGACTGTATTCAGTCCACCAACACAGCTGACTAACTTAATCTTTGAGACTAAGGTCAAGAAAGCATTGAGCAATATTCATAATTTTCTAGCCAAGAATGACCGACCTGTGCTCTCAGCATGCTGATGTTGAGAGCATTTAAGAAATGCCTGCAGTTTAGTCAAAATGAACCCAAATGTTGAGAAAACAGGTAGATAAAAATGGGTGGTGAAGGGAGGCCTTCTCCACCCAAGCATCACAGGGAGTCAAAACTGAGCAGGAGATGTGCAGGACCAGTCTGTGTCTGCCTCTGCAAAACCCAAGGCTTAACAAAGCCAACATATTTCTGTACTGGTGACATCTGTTACTACCACTCCTGCTCTGCAGCAGCTGATCAGCACCTGTGGATCAGCATTTATGAAGGAGCTGAGGATTATGTGCTCAATAGCTTTTCAATACATCCTGCTGCAAACTCCATTGATTTCCAGGGCAACCTCTGGAGAGCAATCCAAATGTTCAGAAAGCTGCCAGCTCTCCCTCTAGTTGTCCTCCGCATTGTTCTCCTCTCCTGCTCCCCCGCCTGGCCCCCCTTACCTTGGGAATTCATCCGTCCCCAACCACCTCAAGAATTTATTGTGGTTTTTGCATTCAGAGTTGCAGTCTGTGTCTCAGAAAATCATCATATACCCACAACCAGTTCAACAGGCCAGATTTAAGATGACCTGCAGAAATCTGGAGAGAACAGAATATAACCATAGATAAAAATGACAATTAAACTCCTATTTTCTGAAAAAGAAAAACCACGAGAAAACGATGGGCTCTCCCATTTACCCTCCAGATTACAAAGTAACAGAAATCAGTTCTTATTGTATTGAGTCCTTAAAAAAGCTCTGCCTTTCTCAGCGTATTTATAAATTAGTCTGACTTTGAAATTGTGGCATGTGAATGGTTTCAGAGGTGAAAAGAGGAGCATTATTTGCATAATAAAATCACAAAAGGAGTGAGTGTGCAAAATGTAATTTATTTAAAATTCACCCATCATGCTGGGCACAGGTGCAGAAGATTAATAATAAAAATAGTCACCTATGGCAAATAAATTAACGGCAATATCCAGAACTAAGAGCTTCCTTCCCCACACTCAGAAAAACCTTTGAAGAAGGGATATGCAGCATGATCTGACAGTGCTAGAACCTGTAAGAGCAGGGAAGGTGAGGACAGGCAGCCCCATGCTCCCCTGTGCCAGCAGCAGACTTGCTGCAATACCCTGCAGAGTTCCAGGCAGGAGCTGCTGCGGGCCTGGGTGGCTCAACGAGCAGGTCTGAGTGCAGCGGTGCCTCTGTCAAATGAAGGGCATTATAAGTATCTTAAAAGTTCTGCTCTTGTGTTCCAGAGACATAAGTTTGTCACTTCTTTTCCTCAGTCAATGTCTGTGCACTTGGTTGATGCAAAATGGGTGAGAGGAGGGTATTTGGTAGTTCCAGGATCTTGTTAAAAATAACTTTTATTTTCTGTTACAAGCATCAGTGACTGTAACATTTGCAATAATGCCACTACATTTCTAAAAAAAACTTGCTGAAGGGATTGGGCTTTATTATAGTTTTTGTGTTAAATGGTTAGTGAAAGTTAAAAGCCCTGACTGAGACATCCTAAATTCTTCCTGTGTGTCCCATATTTCCTGTAGATGGTTTCTGAAGCTCTTACCCAATAGGGACTATTTGGCTTGGATCTGACAAAGAGTAGGTTTGGGCTCTTCTCTCCTAACTACAGAGCTAATGATGTGACCTACATCTTGCCTAGTTTAAGTGTCTGCCTCCAAACAGGATGAGATGAGCAGCTCACCAGAAATGTCTGCTCCTCTCCATTGCTGAAGAAAGGAAGGTAGCCACTGGCATCTTGGCTATCAGCAGCTCTGTGGAGAGCTGCTGTTGGCTAGATGAAACCTTTCCTAAGGGGAGTGAATGGGGGCCTGGAAATGTTCAATAAATATCCTAGCTCATGCTATTGAAAATAGGAGATGTCCTAGAAGGTTTCATAACAGAGATTAAAGCATCTGAATATTAAAGTGTATGGGAAGACTTTTTCAATTTTAAATGGTTTTATGCTTTGAATATATGATTTGCAAATATTACTGGGTTTATTTCAGCTGATTTTTTTTAAATCAAATCCGTGCCGAAAAGCACATCTGAAAACTCCACAAGCAGCTTGAAATAGACAGGGGTTGTCCGTTATTTACCATTTTGCTTACTTAACTATGTGATCCATTGATATGAACCTCTCTGCTCACTGATAATGTTGATTGTGTCCTTAGTGCATCCATACCGTGGGATCCAGTACTGCTCTCCAGCACCTGGGTCTAGCTCCACAGTGATGGAAGGCTCACTTTTTCAGTACACCCAAACACATAGTCTACATACAGAGAAAGCCCAAGTAACAGAACATCACAGGATGTTCCAGTGGACTCCTCAGGCTGGCCATCAGAGGGAAATAATAATTATTGAATCATAGAATTGTTTAGGTTGGAAAAGACCTTTAAGATTGTCAGGTCCAACCACTAACCCAACACTGCCAAGTCCACCACTAAACCATGTCCCTAAGTGCCACATGTACACATCTTTTAAATACCTCCAGGGATGGTGACTCCACCACTGCCCTGGGCAGCCTGTTCCAATGTTTGACAGCTCTTTCCCTAGTATCCAATCTAAACCTACCCTGGTGCAACTTGAGACTGTTTTTCTCTTGTCTTGTTACTTGGAAGAAGAGGCTGACCCCCACCTGGCTACAGCCTCCTTTCAGGTAGTTATAGAGAAAAATGAAGTCTCCCCTGAGCTTCTTTTACTCCAGGCTAAACACCCCCCAGCTCCCTCAGCTGCTCCTCATAAGACTTTTGCTCCAGACTCTTCATTGTTCTTCTCTGGACTCAGTCCAGCCCTTCATTTGACATAAATCTTCTCCTTTGAGCCCAACTTTCGCTTCCCCAAGCCAGTGATATAACAGAAGGTGATCTCCTGAGAGAATTCCCTTTACCAACTTTTTTTAAAGTGCAGAACAACTGTATTCACTGTGAATTATGAAACGTGGCTGATGCAATTTGTAGAGGAAAATTGTTAAGGGTAGATTTGAGCTTCAGTAGTGCTGGAAATACATAGTATGCAGTATTGCCCAGGTGTGGAGAATGCCTTCTTACTTACTCTTGATCTGGAAAAAGTATGAATGATAGTAAATAGTCTGCTTCTGAAGAGATTTATGGCATGAGCTTAGTGTGGGCTTCTCAAGAAGGTATGATAGGAGAATATATAATGAAACATGGCTGTTTATAATTGAAGAACATTCTCCCCAGGGGATCATGTTACTTTTTTTTTTCTTTTTTAATGAAAATTCAGTCAACTAGAATTTAGTTAGCCCAAGGAAATGTTTTCAGTTATCAATTAAAGGGAGTATGTGTGTTCTGTTGCTTGAAGATGCCATATCTTAAAATGAGTCAGGATGCTGGATAATTATCACTTTACTCTTTATTAAACTGCTTCTTTTCCTCCAGCAGTGGCTGTAGCAGCTGTTCAGCCACATTCATTATACTTGTAGAGTAAAAATCTTTATTTTAACCACAAATACTAGGTCTAAGATTACTTCTTTAAAGTTAGTTTTTCAGTTATGGTTGAATACTGGAATCAGTAGGAATTCAATCCATTTACTGTTTAAGTATGATATCACATAAAGGCAAATTTCTAAATACATGTAAAGTTTGAGATGGACTTAATTATAAAGTTGCTTTCAGTGCTGTTGTAAAGATCTGCATTTTTGAGAGTTTATATTAAAAATGCAAAATGGCTTGCTGGCTGTTTAAAGCAAGTGATTAGAAAAAAGCATTTGAAAATGAAAAATGCTTTTTCCTGAATATTAATAAGTCCAGGCTCAAAGAAAATTTTCATTTATCAAACATTCACTCATAATTTAAGCCAAAGCTATGATTTAGATGAAAAGATGTTTAAATGCACTGGTCAAGGTGGGATTTCATTGATAGTTACAATTGCAGAATGTTTTGAAACTCAGTGGTCATGGAGCAGTGCACAGAAATAATGCTGCAGAAGAGTGAGGAGCTACACACACACACCAAAAAAAAGGTATTTAACTGTGATATTTGCCAGTAGCTCTGTGCGGCAAGGGCTGAGACAAATTTGTATGCATAGCTTTTGCAGGGGCTGGGTCTGGCTGTAGTTCTGGTCACTGTATTCCACATTCACATGCTGACTCATGGCCATCTTTTCTCTCAGGTCTCGTCCTAAGCCTCCTATGGGTCTCATAAAGTCTGCCACTTTTATTTCTGAAGTTTTTCTGAGGGCATTGCTAAACTGTTTCAGATTTGTAAATTGAGGACAAGATGTTGAAATGGATGCCTACACGCTCTAGGTGATGAAGTTGAAAGATGTTACATAAAGATTTAGAATTTGAGGAAACTGCAAAGGGAAGCACACAATAGGGTACTGATGAATTGAGTTAGCATTAAATTTACTTCTGCTTTATTCTTAAAGTATTACACTGTTTTACTTAGAAAATTAGAGGCTTTCAAGTATAGTACAGCTACAAATCTTAAATTAATTTGCATTGTTGGAAAACCAATTACAGAAGAGAATAGCTCAGGTGAGAAGGGACCTCTTGAGATTGTTTAGTCCAAGCTCTGTACATGAAACAGGGTCCTCTAGAGCAGGGGGCTCAGGACTGTGCCCCCAATCAGGTTTTGAATATCTCCAAGCATACAGACTCTGTAACCACTTCAGGCAACCTGTTCCAGTGTTCAACCACCAACAGAGTAAAAAAATCTCTTCTTATGTTTAAATGGAATTTCCCTTATGTCATATTCATGCCCATTGCCTCTTGACTGGGCACTGCCTAGAAGAGCCTGGCTTCCTCTTCTTTACTTCTTCCATCACATTTTTTACACACAGGCGCAAGTTTCCCCCAAGCCTCCTCTTCACCAGAGCTGAACAGATGTAACTCTCAGCCTCTCCTCGTATGACAGAAACTCCAGTCCCTTAATCATTTTTGTAGCCTTTTGTTGGAAGTGCTCCATTAAGTCCAGGTCTCTCTTATACCGGGGAGCCCAGAATTGGACACAGAACCCCTGACCTTCATGTCCCACTGGTGCTGAGCAAAAGGAAGGATGACCTCCTTTGCCCTGCTGGCAGTGCTGCCCAGTGCAGCCTAGGAGGCTTCTGGCTGCCTTTGCTGCAAGGACCCATTGCTGGCTCATGGTCAGCCTTGTGTCCATCAGGACCCCCAGGGCCTTTTCTGCAAAGCTGCTTTGCTTACATTTGGCTGAGTTGTGTCCTGGTGCCTGGGGTTATTCCTCCCTGGAGGCAGCTTTCCTTTGCTGAAATTCACAGAATCAGCTAGGTTGCAAAAAGACCTCTGAGATCATCGAGTCCAACCTATGACCCAACACCACCTTGTCAACTAGGCCATGTCACTTAGTGCCACATCCAATCTCTTCTGGAGACACCTCCAGAGACAGTGACTCCACCACCTCCTTGGGGAGCCCATTCCAATGCCAAATCGCTCTTTCTGTGTAGAACTTCTTCCTAATGTCCAACCTAAACCTCCCCTGGCACAGTTTAAGACTGTGCCCTCTTGGCCTGTGGCTGGTTGCCTGGGGGAAGAGACCAACCCCAACCTGGCTACAACCTCCTTTTGGTTATCTGCAGAGAGCAATGAGGTCTCCCCTGAGTCTTCTCCAGGCTAAACAACCCCAGTTTCCTCAGCTGTTCCTCACAGGACTTGTACTCCAGACCCTTCACCAGCCTCATTGCCCTTCTCTGGACTCACTCCAGCACCTCAATGTCCTTCCAAAATTGAGGGACCCAGAATCGGACACAGCACTTGAGGTGCAGCCTCACCAGTGCCGAGCAAAGACGCTGCCCTGGTCCTGCTGGCCACACTGTTCCTGATCCAGGCCAAGATGCCATTGGCCTTCTTGGCCACCTGGACACACTGCTGGCTCATGTTCAGCTTCCTGTCAATCCAAACTCCCAGGTCCCTTTCTGCCTGGCTGCTCTCCAGCCACTCTGTCCCCAGCCTGTAGCGCTGCAGGGGGTTGTTGTGGCCAAAGTGCAGGACCCAACACTTGCTGTTGTTGAACCTCATACCATTGGATTTGACCCATCTATCCAGCCTGTCCAGGTCTCTCTGAAGAGCCCTCCTGCCTTCCAGCAGATCGACACTCCCTCCCGACTTGGTGTCATGTGGCAATTTGCAAATGGCAGATTCAATCCCCATGTCCCAATCATCAGTAAAGATGTTAAACAGGGCTAGGCCCAGCACTGATCCCTGGGGGACACCACTGGTGACTGGCAGCCAGCTGGATGCAGCCCCGTTCACCAGCACTCTCTGGGCCCGGCCCTCCAGCCAGTTCTTAACCAGCAGGAGGTGCCCCTGCCCAAGCCATGGGCTGCCAGCTTTTCTGGGAGTTCTAGGAATGACATTAAAACAACAGGTCCTGAGACTCCCTGGAGCTCAAGTTTGTTTCCTAAGGAGGGGTGGACAGAATGTTAGGTTGAATGAAAGGATCCACTTGTTTCCTTTGGTACAGTTGAACCTTGTCATTCTCTAGACTGGCAGACCAGGAACTCATTTGCTGAACTGCTGGCATTTGGCTCGCACAGTGAGATGGGAGTTTCTGATTAAGAAGCCTAAGGCTAGAAGTGCTGCAAGTCCGTGGGTGCCATCCATGAGGTGGAATGTGGGAGTGATCCGTCCTTGTTAATGCTGGGTCATTTTTAGATGCAAAAACTGGGTGGTTGGGTACCTAATTTTCACCTCCTCTTTCTGCAAGCTTTTTCTTTCAAAAAGCTTAAAAAACATTTTTGGCTGATACATGTTCATACCCAGATAAGCTCAAATGTACTGCAGCTTTCCCAAAAACTGCAATCTCAACGTTCCAGCTTTCCTGGCATTCACAGCCAGTGCTTGAAGGCAGTCTGACATGTTCAGTCCAAGTGAAGGTGTTGTGCATACAATGAAAGACCTCTCATTGTTTTTAACCTTAGCTGCAAAATGGTATCAAGCAAGTGCAGGCAGGTTTTCTTTTGTGTATTTTCAGATTAACTAAAGTTTGAAAACAGATGAATTGAACTGCAGTGTAGAGGAGGAGACTAAAAAAAAGAGAAAAGCAGTCAAAAGGGTTATGAATAAGCATCTGCACAATATTGTCAAAGATATTAAGATACATAGACATCATATGCTAATAAATATTTAAATATTGATGTTAATAGTAGTAGGGCCAGATGTTTTTCTGAGAATATCTGCTCTCCAAGAAAACTGTTTGGCAAGGGTAAAAGAGGTCCCTTTTTCAGACTTGTCCAAATGCACTCAATAGTTTGCCTTTTGAAAGTGTGATGAAGGAATGCCTGCTACTTAAGGAAGCTCTCATATGAAATAGCTCAAAATTACTCACAGCCTCAGTATGCCTTTATCTTTGTCCAAAGTTAGTCTAGGATGATGGCATGATACATCAAGAGTTTATTTTTGCCTGTCCTGGGTAATTTCAGTTAAAATCAGATTTCTGTCTTACGTCACCTGTTTACAAGCACCCCCAAAATTACACTCCAAGTCCATCAAAGTATTGACAAGCTGGTTGTATTTTCTGTTGGGTCTCCTTGAAATAAAACCCATGATAAATCTTTATGTGACAATTCCACTGTAAATGAAAGAATGCATCCACTGCTGACTGTCCTCCGACCAGTGTTGCTGTGTATTATTTTGAAATGTAACACAAAGCCCAAAGAATCAAGATTTCTTGGCATGATAATGTATATTCAAAAAAAAGGTTGGCTGGTGTCAGGACTTGTTTTTGACTGTTTGGAAGGGGCTGGTGGAAGGAGACGGGGAGCATACGGGGGATGGCTATCTTTCCCAGACAGTTGACTGACGCTGTGAAAAACCCAGTTCACACACAGGAGGCACGACTTCACAGCTCTGCTTTTCACATGTTGCTGTCAGCAAGTCTTTCAGAAAGAATTAGCACAGAAATAGTCAGGTTTGGTGCTCGCCACCAATCCCACCCTAACACCATCTGGTGAAAACAAGAAATCCTGGGAGCAGTTTTGCAAATGGTTTTGGCAAATTTGTTATGACCTGACCTGTAGTGTCTGTAAAATGCTGCCTGGTGTCATTTTGCCAAAGGATAATGAGGAAAGGGGAAATATTCTTGTGCAAATGTGCAACCTCATATTTAAATCAAGCTCTTCTTATCCTGCAAGTTTTTGATTCAATGAGTTATACAATCCCTAGGCAAAAGCAAATGAGTACTTAAGTTTTGAAATTGTATGTGGTTTAGCATACATTTTGGTTAACTTCATTTCTATTCTCTGGAAAAACAAGGAATAATTTAGATTCTATTAGGAAGAAATTCTTTACTGTGAGGGTGGTGAGGCACTGGAATGGGTTGCCCAGAGAAGTTGTGGATGTCCCATCCCTGGAAGTGTTCAAGGCCAGGTTGGATGAAGCCCTGAGCAGCCTGGTCTCGTGGAAGGTTCCCTGCCCATGGTGGGGAACAAGATGATCCTTAAGGTCCCTTCCAACACAAAACCATTCTGTGACTCCATGATTCTGTGATTCTCTTAGGTTGAGATCAATGTGATTCAGACATCACAGGGTCTTTTTGGCCAGACCTGGCACAGGCTGTGGAGAACGGAAAGGGTCTGAACTTCTGTAATTTTTTCAGTCATTTGCTGTCACCAAAATTTCAGTCTATAGAACAGGTGTTTGAGTGCATTGTTTTTTGTGTAAAATAATGTAAAGCAGCTGCTGTGTTACAGGAAACAGAGGGCCTTTGTATCATCATAAAATATGTTTTAGCAAAAACATTTTTATAATTAGATTTTTCGTGTTTTCTAGAATTCTTTTGTAATTCAGTTTGCTTAACAGAGCAAACACTGGGGGATATATAGTGAAATCCTTTTGGTTTTCCTCTGAGATAAGAAGTTAATCTTTGGACAGTAGTTCTGGTTTTATTTTTTTGCTTTCAGATTCACTGCTAGCAATTTAATCCAAGCTTAGCTGTAAATGAATATATGACTCATTCTCTAGATAGCAGTTTGAGAGGGGGGTCTTTACATTTTTTGTTTTACTTTTTGATATCTCAAAATTTGCTATCAATATTAAAATAGTCTGTAAGGGAAACATGGTACTTTTCCAGAACCAACCAATCATTAGTATTGACCCTAACAGTCATGGCATGTGCTGATCTTTCAAAAGTATTGACATTTTTAGTAAATTTTTCATTGCATAGTTGTGGGAAGGCTCTTTCTCTTGTATTATTGCAAATATTTTGTACAATTGTCAGTTTAGGAGAACAAATTTTAAAAAGTTCAAGAAAAGCAACAGTCTGGAAAACAGTAGAAAAAGCACTAGAGGGCAAATAGAATCATAGGAGGGGGTTAATTTTTTTTAGTTCTGAATATCTGGTATTACTGTGTTACTTGTCTGAAACAGATGTTTATTACAGTGGAAGAAAAATTAAGCCAAGTGCTTTTGAAAGTAACCCCACTACTCTCCACATATTTTAAGCTCTCTAATCAGAACAGCAGTTTAAATATTGTTAAGTTTACTGACTTAATTATAAAATGTTGCAGTACAGTAGCAAACGCAATCAAGAACAAGGAAGTACATCTGATTCCATGGAAGAACATGGGGTATCAGGTGCATTACTTTCCTCCAAGAGAAATCTTCTACCTGAAAATATTTCTACATTTACTGGGTTAAAGCAGGTGAATTTAAAAATAAATTGTGATTGCTGCAGTCCCTGCAGAAAAGTTTATAAAATATCCATGTTGTATTGGAGTTCTTTATAGAATAGCAATATTCTGTCTTTTCTCTTATGAAAAAATTATTTTCCAGATTTTTTTTTACATCTCATGACTTGCTTAAAAGTCTGTCTGCATGACTTGCTGCTAAAGGCAGCATTTCAACCCTCAAAATCTTAAAACTGTGACCAATCATATGGTTTATCACAACTGTAACAATATTTGTTATTTCTCTATGAGCTACTGCTCCTGAAGTCACGTGAAATTATGAGTTTTCAGCTTTCATTAAGCAATAAAAAAGAAGTTTTTGGCCCTTCATGGTCTGTAGAGAACAGCTTGGAAATGTGACTCTAACAACTGAAAAATCAGAAAGCAGGTCAATCTCTCAGATTGATTTTTCACCCAGCCTTATGGTTTTGTGGAGGCGAGTCTGACTCTCATCTTCTGCCGAGACCGACAATATTGTCAATATTCTGTGTTCTCAGGCAGTGCATTTTATCATTTCTATCGTCAAGGCCAGAGCCTCAAATTTTACACAAAAACAAAACTATTGATAGACAAAGTGACAGTAGAAATATGGAAAAAAGTGAATACTTTGAAAAGTAACTGCGTGTGTGTGCAAGAGTGTCTATTTTTATATGTGCCTGGAAAGTTCTTCTTCAGCGGGGTTATTTATCTGTATATGTGCAACTGTAGATGTACATATAAGAATGCACGTGTACATGTGTACATATATATATGTATGTATATATATACACACATATATCTATGTACATATATGTGTGTTTGTATGCACTTATAAGTGGTCTTGCAGAAGAAGAGACAAACCTGCACGGTCCTGGATAAGGCTGTATGGAGTTTATCTCAAGACCTCTGATAGCTCAGACACTTCTAAGATTCTTGTCCTTTTAATATTCCCTGCTCAGTTTCACATGATACATCCAAACTTGTCTCCTCCAGCCAGGAGAGAAAAGTACAGGGCAAAGTTTTGCTGTAATTATAGACGTAATAAACCACTTTTATATTTCTTCAGGAGCAGTTAACTGAGAACACCCAAAAGCTTAAATCCAGCAATCTACTATTTTAAGATTGCCCAGAACAAGTTAATTTTAGGTTTAGTGCTTTGTAATTTAACTAGGGAACTGCACCTAAAATTTTAAGATTGGATTTTGCAGACTTTAAGAAGATTTGCTTCTTTGAGTTTATTTGTCTTTATAGTTGAAGTGTGTTTAATGATTTGCTGTTATGTGCACAAAACTACTACTACAATCCCAGGGTAACTAATGGTAGTTGACGGCATTTTTGTTTTTTCTCTGGGCTGTTTCAGGGACTCTGTACTATGATCTTACCCTGATCTCAACAAGATCCAGCCAGAAGCTAAAAAACCAATTCCCTCTCCATGCACACACACACACACACACACACACACACACACACACACACACACACACCCCACACCCCCCCCCCCCCACACACACACTCAGAAATGTTCTTGTGGTTGTTTTATTGTTCAAAGCAGGGATTTGGAAAGTGGCTGCAGCCTCTGGGAGCTGGTGTTTGTTGCAAGGGGCTGGTGAGATGTAACTAAGTCAAGACCGACTGTAGTGAGCAGGATTCCAGGCATTGTACAAGACCCGCGCCTCCAGAGGATGGATGCTTCTGAGAGGGCTGCAAACTTCAGTTTCCAGATAAATCTGGAAGAAAACTTCAGTGCATGGCCCAAGACTAATCTGATTGTCCCCACTAGTAACAGCTCTGCCTTCAGCCCTATTTTGAGAGGACTCAGTCTCTGTACGTGTCCTGCTCCTACAGGAGGGGAAGCAAACTGCACTGAGAAATCCCCAGCTGTCTCAACCCATCCAACAGAGTGTAAGTCATCTAAAGAGTAGTCAGTGAATTGCTTTTATTTGCACATCTGAAGAGAGCAGAGGAAGAGAAAGGAGAACATTAACTGTTGAGGTTTTTGTTGTAAATGGCAGAGAAATGTGATTCACGCCTGAGCAGCACATTCATGAGGCTGCTCTTAGTTTGATGTGGAAATCCAGCTAGTTTGTACCACGGGCTTTCCCGCTGCCATCCACCGACTGTTAAATTTAACTCTCCTGCTTGTAAAACTGTCTATCTGAAAGTGGCTTTCCACACAAAAAAATCAGCCTGGATGGAACGCAGGGTACAGACTTGCTTCATCTGCCTGTGGGTGCCCCTGTGGCAGGTTAAGTTTCCATAGATCCAGAGAGGCAGAAAAAGGTAGGAGAAGAAAATGAGCAAGATGAAGGCCTGGATATCTTTGACTGCATCTTACCATAATAAGTAGAGAAAGGTTTATACCACTGAAAAGACCAACCCAAAATCAAAACTAAAAAAAAGAAAAAGTCCAAGGAAACATGTTTAAACAGCTAAGAGTGACTCAGCATATAGGCAGCTAATGCACATGACTGGTGAGATTATCCATAAATCTTATTTCCCACCTTTTCTCTCCCCCTCTTTCCCTAAATTACAGTTTAATAACTCTGCTTTTTAAAGCTTGTTGCTTTCCTGAAGCCCAAAATTTCCCTCTGTCCTGCAGAGAGGTCAGCTCTCCTCCCCTGCAGCCACTGAAACACAGAACCACACGCCTGTGGGCTGGGGGCAGATTTTAAAGCCCCAGCCACATGTTAAAGCTCATTTGCTAATGATTAGGTTCAGGAGAGAGTAAGTTTGATTTCACAGTAAGCATTTTCAAGGCCATGCTTTTAACCTTGCACAGAAAGGATGTTCAGTACCTTTGGTCATGAGTGTGTGTAAGTGAGAAGATAATACTGCAGGGCCTGGATTTGTAGCATCTGCTGAGGCACCGAATGCCAAGGCTAACCACACTTCTAATTGAGAACACCATCATTAATTCAGGTATCTCATGTAACTAAGGGTAATTAATAAGCATTATTAGTTAAGGTATCAATTACATGGGGTGAATGCAGCTGTAAGGTCAGACTCTGGTTGATCTGATTTTTCTAAGTAACAGGGGAAAGGGATCTCAAGAAGTTCTCCAGCTCCCTTCCAAAGATCTCCTGTAATGTATCTTGCTTAGTTACTGATTCCAAAACCCCTTGCAAACCCCTCACATCCCTAATTCAGGCTGTCAGTCCAGCATCTTTCACAACAGTTAATCTTTTACTGGGGAGGTGGGGAGCTGGGATTTGTTGGGTTTTTTATTTCCTTCTTCAGATTTGCAATCCTTGCTAGAACGGATGGAAGCACATGCACTGGCAAGCCTGCTGCGTTAATCCTCATGGGATGCCCAACTGCCTTGTTTCCTGAGTACATGGTGTTCATAAGCGTAGGTTGTCTGTGATGCAACTCCAGCCAACACCCTGAGTGTTTCATAGTCTTGACACAACTTGATTCCAGGAATGACTAGAGCCAAATCTGCTTTAACTTTTCTCCTTCCTCATTTGCACTTACTCACCTCAATTTTGTGCCCGTGATCCAAGTTTGTAAATTCAAACCACAACTCAGGAGAGGAAGGTGTGGCTTCCTCCTTTGTTCCTCCAGATAGACTTGAAACAAGAACAGGGAGAAGGGAAAGTTTCTCTTCCTCTAAAGAAATGCATCAATTCAAAACAGTAGGTATTCAGCCTGTTCAAGCAAAATTCCTACCGACTGATTTCGTGTTTAGAACCTTGTTCCTGGGCACTGATGGAGATTTCCAGGGTGGGAATCCTAGTATCACATTAATAACCCTTTAAATAAGTGGCCTCACTTCTATCAACATATTTCAATACAAATGTTTGAAACAGTGGTAGCTGCTGTAGGTTTAGCATTGTCTTAAACAAAAAAACAAAACCCAAGAACCACCACCACCGCCCTTTTCTGAAACCCTGTTTGTGCCTGCAAGGCACAAATGCTGGTTTCTACTCACCTCCAAGCTAAGGGTAATAGCGGATGTTGTATTACTCTGATCTCACCAATGACTATTTTTACAAAACAGGCTACAGTACATTTACTAGTATATGATGGAAAGGCATAAATAATTTAAATAACAGTTGTCAAAATAAATGAGCAAAGTGCATTTTGTCATAAATTGCACTTACTTTTTAAATGTGTTTCTCACTTAGTTGCAAAATTCAGAAATTTGCAGTGGATCTCCCAGTCCTTAATGTGAATTAGCAAGCCTCTACTCTCTTAGCCATAAGTTTAATCTTAACTGGAAAGGAATTATTTAGTATTACTTTGGCCAGGGTTGCTCCTTAATATTCTTTTACAGCCACAATCTTACAGTGTAAGTTATGCATGTATCCTGGTGACTTGGATTTTAGAGCTGAAAGCTGATTATGGACAGTAAAGAATTTCAGCTAGCATAAATATATAATTGTTTTAAATAGAGTTTTAACTACAATTCATATCACTGGCTGCTTCATTCCTTCCATTCCTTCCACTGGCATGCAGATGCCAAATTTATAGTTGCTTAAGGAGTGCGTCATGGGCAGTTATTTTGTAGAGGTGTAATACCAACATTAATGTGTACAGAGAGAACACATCTCCTTAATTTGTCTACTTGCTTGTTTTTAGGTATAATTTAAGTGATGGAACGCTATTGCCATCGATCTGGTTTTTACCATATATATAGAGTTATGTTTGTTCTCCTTTATAGTTGGGGTTGTTTTTTTTCACTTCCTTTCTCCTGAAGCTGAAGGAGGCTGCCACAGTTGAGCATCTCTGCAATCAGAAGTGAAATCCTTTTTTCCTACCGTTCTGTGGGTGCCTGTGGTGTCTTTTTGCTTCATTTAGAGACTGGCTTATTTAAAGAGAAAAAACATGGCAGAAAACCTACAAAAACTGGCAGTAGGTTTCAGGTGCACTAGTAATAACCAAAGTATTTTTTTTAAAGCATTTCACTTGCATGGGCTAGCTATGGAGATGACAGTATTTTTTAAAATAAATCATCCCTGGGTAAGCATCACTGTGAATCCATTTTAGTCTGACCTTGAAATCAAAGTGCAAATTTCCTACATGTTACTCAGGATAAAGAGAGACAAAACAGAAAAATACAGACTTCTAGAGGTAAGTCTGGCATGCATGGTGACACACCAAGGATGAACTGGAACGGTTAAAAATATTTTTGTTTGGAGCTGTTGACAATGTGGGTGTGTGCAGTAATCAGTGCCAACACAGAGAGACAAGATAAAAATTTGATATCCAGATAGATAGATAGATAGATAGATAGATGTCAATAAGAGGCAGATATGTGATTGTCTGTTCAAGTACAATGTTCATTCCATAGGCCCAGATGTTGCCTTCAAAGGTGTTTTGTCCTGGTTCTGGACCTTTCATCTGGGCTATCAGTGATTCAAATTGGGGCAAATCATCAGCATTAAAAAGGCCTTTGTTTTGGGTAATAAACCTCAAAAATAAGCCTTTCATTTAAGGGTACAAATGGGATCTTCCCCAATTTGGGTATCCTACCTTTGAATCGAGTTTAATGTTTCTACCAGAGTGAGACTAGCTGTTTACATAATTTGATTTCACATTCCATATTAAGTTTACAGACAGTTCCAAAAATGTGACATGAGGAAAGGGTGTCAGATGACACCGGAAACCAGTTACTGGCTATTCTCTGATGCAGCAGGGTTACCTGGGATGCTTGTAGGTCCCCAAGAAGTGCTGGAGAAGAAGTTGCTAATTCCTCATTCATAGTATGTGTATATGCACAAATACAGTTCTGTACATTAGTTTTGTCCCTTTCTTACATTAAGCAAGTGCTATGGCATGGGGAGGCAAGATTATAAAGTCCAAAAAACTAATTTTGGGATTGGGAGCTACTGTCCATTTAGGATGGATGTGCTTCTGGTGAAGGGAGTTCCATCAGCAGCAGTGAGAATAGACTGAGGTGATTTGCTGTGCAGTCACAGCAGGACTGCTGGCAGATAGCTGGTGTCAGACTTTCACAGGCTTTTTATTTAGAGAAAGGAGAGGTCCAACAATCAAGGCACCTGTATGGAATTAATAGGGAAAGCAGTCAACAGAACACAACTTCCATTCCAGTCTTCCAAATCCTTTGTCTGGTCTTTAAAGTCTAAAATAAAATTTTAACACAATCTGTAGCCAGCACTTGAGTTAACAGTGATTTATCACAACTTGATATTTAAGCAAGGAGCCTTAGCTGTTCCCAGCAAAGTCAATAATTCTGCTGCCATGCAGAGAAACGAGCACCAGCCAAGCTACTATCAGAAACCTCCATAGAAATGATCCAGAGAGACTGTTTTTCACCTTTCTAGTGGTTGTCATGGACTTCAAAAGGCACAGTTTCCAAACTAATTGTGTCTCTCACAATAATTCCTGTAAAACATTTTTAGAATGCATTATTACACATCAGTAAGTAAAAATGGCACTGCCTTACTCAAAAAAAAAAAAAATCTGTTCCCTGTGTGTATTCATATTCATGCATTCAGCCTTGGTTAACTAAAATAGTTTTGTTGCTTGTTTTTCCCCTCAGCTCTGTAGATGTAGCACAGGTCACAGTTCATTTTCTCATGTGTTAACTGCGATTGCACAGGTCAGGCACATGGACTAGATGATCACTGTGGGTCCCTTCCAACAGAACTGTGCTTTCAGTGAAAACCTTGCTCTTCTGCATTACTAATCAAATTTTGAGGTCCCATATACCTGCAGGTACCTCCCAGGTTTCTTGGTATTCCCACTGTAGCCAGCAGTAAGGATCTCCTGAGAGCAATCAGGTTTGGGGCTGGTGCCTGGAGGCAGGGGCCCAGCTCTGCACTGTGTAGACAGTCTGCAGACATAAAATAGGTAACAGCAGTAGGTGTCTAAAAATAGTTGGATTAATCTGGGCCACACTATCATTTGCAAGACCTTTGCTGGTACAGCAGCCCAAAAATACCATGCGTGGTAGGTGTACTTTGGGTTGAATGTGTTATATAATGTAGGTAGCTCATGTTGTGTGGTGAGGAACAGATATTTCAAACAATTAGCTGCCATCACCTTCAGTGGTACTTCTGTCCTGGTCTTTGGTAGATGACTCAGTGTGGTTTCAGAATGGATCCAGATCCTTACCACAGATTTTAAAGACCATTTGGAGAGATCCAATTGCACTTTCAGCTGCGAGAAGCACATAAGGCTGTGTCTTCACCTTGGCTTTAGTGGAGAAGGTTACCAAGCTTTCCAAAAACCTCTTAGAGGCTGCTACAAAGGTTTTGGAAACAGAATCTTGGAACAGGGGGCAAAAACATGTCTCAAAACTGTTTTTCTTGTTAGATCAGGTGAACTGGAGTTGTGTAAAGATATTAGCCACTCAGTCATGAGCTAATATCCTAGACACTTGTCCTGCAGGCAGTCTGCTCTCTGGGAATAGGGGTCATCTTCTTTAAAGGTCGTTGCAAATGATATCTCAGCATGGTGGTATGGATGAGTTGATGGATTTTTCAGGAGGTAGGTATTTAGTCATAATCACTTGTGGTTATTTTATATATGTAGTCATGATTGGTAGATTTTGTGTGAGATACGTATATACGCACACATATATGTATGTTTCTTGTGACATTTCAGCTTCAGTTATTGTAGACACGTAGCCTGTCTTGATTCCAGACACAGGACCTGTCTGTATTTTGCATTTATTGTGCGAAAGTGTTTTTAAAGTGTTGTGCATGCCTCCCAGCACCTCTCTTTGTCAGGGCAGAGATGATGGCTGTCTAGTGATAAACATGGGGAGCTCCTTTGTTTGTGGGCAAATGAGTGTGCGATTGTGCTCTTGCTTTGTGGAGCATGCCTGGATGAGCTGCACCCCACAGAAGCAAGATAATCACTGTTCATTAAAATTTGTTTTAAGATCATATACACATATAGACTTTAATTTCTTCACGTTCTACTTTGACTCCAAGTCGGTATCGTTAATGACACTGAGTAGTTTGCTGTTAGCTGACAGTATGTTTTTCGAGTATCTAAATTTAAATATCAGGACTAGAACTGCAGTGCATATTTTTCCCATGTAGTTTCTTTACAAATGGCATATGCCCCATTTGTTTAATCCGTACTCCTACTTCTGTGATTACAAAATAGCCAGGTTACATAAAAACAACTAAATTATATATTTTCATACAATACTGCTGTGGCTCTGCAGAAGCCATTTTGGGCTGTTCAATGCTAACAATTTCTTTCATTAAAAGGGCTTGTTATTTCACCAGCAGTACTGCAGAGTTCTTCCAGTCTTTTGCCTGGAAACATTTTTTTCATCATTCTACTACAATTCCTGCAAATGAAGTAAATAATATTTAGTAAAATAAGTAATAAAAAACAATAAACCAAAGCACTGCTACTGTAGTTCTTTCTGCCATTCAAACCTATGGGATTTTCGGTGGATTTCAGAGTTGGATTTCAGAGTCTTTGGGCAGAAACCAGCCTTTATTTAAGTGTTTGAATAGCACAGTGGGACCCCAATTCATGGCTGGGCACTGACAAAGTAATGGTACTAAAAATAGTTTGCAGAGTTGGGCCCTCCAGTAGCAAAAGAAAAGTCGGAGAATGCATAATTTCAAGAAATGCTCTGGCTGTTGCCAGTGGGTCTGCTGTCCCTATTGTTATTTAAAACCAGAATTAGCTGTGCCTGTTATCTACAGCACAGTCTATCCATTCGCAGCCTGCTGGCTTCGTTCTTTATTACCTTTCTAAATCGAGTTAAACATCGATGTTCTTTGAGAGACCACAGTCAGCATTTGGGGAGACACAAGCTAGGACTCCACATTATGAATACTTCAGTTGCAGAGCTGACTGAAGAGGCTCCTGCTGCTGCCCATAGCCATTCCTCCTGCTCCCTGCCAGGATCGCTCTAGCTGTGTTGGAGCTCTGAAGCAGATCTGGGAAAGGAATTGGTTTAAAGCTTTGGTCTGGCTTTTCTCGTGGTCTTATTTCACAGGTCCATTGTACTGTGCAGAGCTGGCCCAGCAGCTGGGCAGTGGAAGAAGGGAAGGAAAAATTGAAGAACCGTCTCCACCACTGTGTGATTCATGACACAGAATTGTCCTCCCAGTATTGTGTGCATGCTGGAAGCAGAGCCTTGCTCTTCAGGCAGAAGGGGAATCTCTCCATTGCTGAAGAGTGTAAAGAGAATGCTGGTTTGGCAGTGAACAGTGACTCCTCTTAGGCATCCTGAAGGGACACTGAACGTGCATACTCCGCTAGCAGATATCCCAAAATGCCATATGGATTTTGCATAGGTAGGCATATTCCCAATCCCAGCATTGCATAAACCATACACTTTAGCATAAGGTCTAGCATTAAGCTAGAACTCAAATTAAAGCTCGCTTTCCAGTGGAGAAGAGTAGAGCTATTGGATCACTTTTTTTATATAACAGATTCATAAGTCTTAACTTTTTACCAGGTTATTTACTAGTGAAATTCTTGAGACTGAACCAGAAGTCAAAGGTTTTTTTAAAAGCTTTTTTTTTTTTTTTCTTTCCACATAAAGCCATTAGTATCTGCAAGGTGAAAATCTGGGGTGGATTTGTAGCAGTGGATTTAGAAGTGCTCACTGGAGTGCTCTGGTCTGTGTAATAGCCATGAACAATATTTCCAGACAATGAAGAAACACCTTTCAGCTATATCAGAAGATGTCATTTCCTGAGATATTAGAATGAATTTCTCATCTGGAATCTGGGCCAAGAGGTTAGAGACAAAAGTTCTTGTTGGCAGGCGGTGCCCAGTGATCACAGAGACATCTCCAGGATGCTCCATTAGGGCCACAGATACAGTAATCTTATGGGATTCTCTAACCAGAGAAAGCCGGAAAAAACAGGGAGGCCTGAGCTGCAGTAGCATGTTGTAGTTACGCCCTGATGAGGTGAGATCATTTCTCTTTGTAATCTCAGAATGGAAAGTAGAAGCTGAATGATAGTGTCATTAAGAAGTTGATATTTAACACATTTGCAGCTCTTCCCAGCATCCATACCCTTCGGTGCCAGTCCTGAATTCTGGGACTGTTCCAGAGAAAACCCCTTTATTAGTGGGGCAAAACAAGTGGCTGTTGCTGAACGTCTCACATTGGTTTTCTGTCAAGGCTACTGTTCAGTTTTGCAGTCTCTTCCAACATAGCTTCATTTTTTTTCCACGTAGGCATTTTATGTGTACAGTGTTTAAATACCACCTCTCCAGGAACTTAGGGCATGGATCCTCCTAGCTAACCTCTTAGCCAACCAGTCCCAGCATCCATTTCTTCATGATGCACCCAGCCTGGTGCAGCCTAAGCAGGGATGAGCACCAAATACAAAATCCTTGTCACCTTGGAGGTGACAGTGAACAGGTTAAAAATGGCTTAGTGAAAGATGTTGTGTCTGTGTTTGCTCTTGGGCAGTGTGTGGCTTGTAAAACAAATCTGCCAGTGTGGCCACCTGAGCCAGCTAGCAGTGAGGCAGCAGGAAGGTGGAGTGTGAATGCTGGACACACGTTGCATGCTCCTCTTCAGCGACCGTGCTCCGCGCCGCCCTGCGCTTACCGCGGGGCGAGGGCACACACGGACGGCTGCGGCAGAGCATCTGTTCTGCTGCAAATCCAGACGCCCCTTCCCTCGCAGTAATGTGTTCACAGAGGCATGCCCTTAATTACCCTAAATAGACAAATGCACGATGCAGACTGAAGATTCCAGACATATGGACATGCCAGAAGTTTTGTGTCTCTTGTGGGTGAGGCTTTAAAAATGTCTTGAGGGGTTACCAAAACTTGTTGCTGCTCCAGATCTGCTTTGAATGATGTGTCAGCACTTGTTTAAGATAAATATTGAAAGACTTGTAGGAATCATCAGAGAAAATTTTCACAAGTAACTCGGAAATCAAAGTCTTGTTGACTTCTAATGAGACTTTGGTGTGCAAATCACTTGGGGGATTTTGAAAATCTTGTCCATCTTCTTTCTAGCCAAAATGTTTTGTGTTCCAGTAGCAGAATTCATTCTTTCTTTCTTTCTTTCTTTCTTTCTTTCTTTCTTTCTTTCTTTCTTTCTTTCTTTCTTTCTTTCTTTCTTTCTTTCTTTCTTTCTTTCTTTCTTTCTTTCTTTCTTTCTTTCTTTCTTTCTTTCTTTCTTTCTTTCTTTCTTTCTTTCTTTCTTTCTTTTCTTTCTTTCTTTCTTTCTTTCTTTCTTTCTTTCTTTCTTTCTTTCTTTCTTTCTTTCTTTCTTTCTTTCTTTCTTTCTTTCTTTCTTTCTTTCTTTCTTTCTTTCTTTCTTTCTTTCTTTCTTTCTTTCTTTCTTTCTTTCTTTCTTTCTTTCTTTCTTTCTTTCTTTCTTTCTTTCTTTCTTTCTTTCTTTCTTTCTTTCTTTCTTTCTTTCTTTCTTTCTTTCTTTCTTTCTTTCTTTCTTTCTTTCTTTCTTTCTTTCTTTCTTTCTTTCTTTCTTTCTTTCTTTCTTTCTTTCTTTCTTTCTTTCTTTCTTTCTTTTTCTCTCTTTCTCTCTTTTGTTCTCTTTCTTTCGTTCTCTCTTTCGTTCTCTCTTTTGTTCTCTCTTTCCCTCTTTCATTCTTCCTTCCTTCTTTCATTTTTCTTCTGGCAAAAATTAAATTGGGATCCTTACTTTTCTGGCACTGGAAGAGAAATACCACATCCCATTAGATATTTTTCCCTTATTTTTGAGGCTTGTGATAACTGTTTGGCCTGAGATAAAATGGTAGAACTTTTCCAGTTACAAATTCTTACCAACCTAATTTACTACCATAGCTAGAATATCAAAGGTGTTTAATAAACCATTATTTTTTGTTTACTTAAATTTTACTTTCCCATGTGAATTTCTTGACTGTGATGTTCATTTGTTCATATATTGCAAGTGGAAATGAAAAGCAAATCAGTGGCAAATCGAAACAATTTGGCAGCATAAACACAATAAATTATCCAGCTACAAAATGATACCAATAGTGTTAAGTAAATAATTCCTCTATGAAACTTTATTACTTTGTGGATTGTTTGCAGAAAACATCTCATTATCTCAGTTATGTGTATGAATTTCTAAGAAGATTATTTGGTATGTAATTTCCTTGTCAAATTCCAATATCCAAGGCCTCAAAGGAATTTAGGGCTCTTATCCCTTACCAGAATCTATATCATTCCTTATATCAGTAGAAATGTAAGCATTAAACATGCTAATCCAGAACATTGTGATACCTACATTTCACATGCTAATTGGAAATTGTAACAATCAAATTAAGCATGAATTTGCAATTCCTGTCACCTCTTGTTTGCCATTTAATTGCTGGATACCTACTCTGAGCTCACCATTCATCTTTCTTGGTAATCAGTGGAGAGAGGAGCTGCCAAAGAATCGTTTATCCAATATGACAAGTAAGTAGGTGGGTCAGTCTTCTAAGGGCCCTGTCTTTCTCTACTCCTTGTTGAAGAAGCCTAGATAACAGTGTAGGCTGGTTGTCTGTCTGGGATGGGTGAAATGAGTTTGTCTGTGCAGCCACCATGCAAATTTCAGAGCCAAGTGAGCTGGTGCTCTGCACAGGGAGTTACTTCTCATAGCTCAGCACAGGCAGGAATGGATTCTCCCATGCCACTTTTGTCTGTGATTTGCATTTATCTTGGGTTACAGTCTGCAATTATGTGTGGAAGTACCCAGCTAGCTTTAATCAAGTTATCTGCAGAAGTTCAAGTGAATCGTCTCAGGAATCCACACAAGCTTATTTATTTACGTCTCTAACCTTAAAGACGAGCTTCCGGGTGGGAAAGAGCTAAGTTCTATGGCCTTTTTTTTATGCTGTTCTACTTTGTGCAGAACAATTACATATTTATTTAACTAGACAGCAAAGGGAAGTCTAGGAGTTATGGCAGATAAGGCCTTCACCTTAACCACTGAGTTGCTGGTCTGCTTCATATTTCACTTCCTTGCATCAATCACTCCATACTGGTGTGTTCTGCAAGCAAAGAATCTGAATGATGAATGAAAGTCTTTTTCCTTGATATGACATTTAACCCAAAGCCCCTCTCTTTAAAGTGACGTGATGCCCTTCTATCTGACTTTTAAAGGTCAACTTCTACCTGGTATTGAATTATTTTCTGCCACTAAAGTACTTTGGTCCCATCCTTGACTTACACTGGGTATGCCCCTGCTACAGCACCTGAGAGCATGTCCCAGCCCTGGGTGCTGGATGCCCAGCCTGGCTGCTGCTGACTGCACATGAGGTTGATGATGGGGAGTGCACCATCTTCCAGGCATGGGTTTCCTTTGGAAGGAAAACTGGTTTTACAGGCAGCCAGGGCAATGTGGAGCACTCCAGCAGGTTCTGTAAACTGCCCCACAGGACATGGTTGGTACCACTTAGTTTTGACAAAGGGGAACATTACACAACATCTTGCTTGAGATGGCAGCAACCACATACAGCATCATGTCCCCAGCATGTGATGTGCTCTGTCACCATTTGTATACATTTCTGTGCAATCATATTTTCAGCAACATGTGTGTGATGCAAAAAGAGACAGAAGAATATGCAGGTGCTTTGGATAGCCTCCAAATTAAAATAATAGGAAAGGGGCAAATCAGAGTAAAGTACAATTTGCAACCCATCAGAGAGCTCCTGTGGCGAGCAGGAACTTCCCAAAACCCTGAATGAATGAATAGCTCATGCATTCTGAACACTGGCTAGATGTTCTTTGTTTCATACCTGTCATGTTTTCATAAATAACTTGTTTTCTTGGCTCTGTGGTCAATACAGCCAACATAATTTCAGTACTTGGACTTCATGCCTGATTAAAGAACTTACTCTGCCCATCCTTTGTTTATCAAGCCCTTCTGCCGAGGCAGCATTACTGGTATTTAGGGTTTCTGGTGGATATACATCCAGATACAGTCTTAGAAATCACCTAGGGGACTCTTCAAATGTGGTAACTTTTGATCTCTGTAGTTGACTTTCCAGCTGCCCAGAGAGAGTTGTGAATCCTGATGTGCAGAGTGGTGAGCCGTCTCTGCTGCTTGCCTTGTCCCAGCATCAGTCGCAGGGTGGAAGAGGATCCCTGCCTCAGATGGGACTTGCCCTCACTCCAGCTCTCTGCCTGAGCTTGGTCCTGCAGCTGGGAGAATTAGACCAGAGGCCTTTGATTTGATTTTATTTTTTGAACAGTAGTGGTGTATGCACCATGCTGATTTTTCTGTAGACCTTTCTGTGGGTGCCTGGGAAGACTTGGTCATAACCAGATTGATGAGGATAAAATGATGACTGCTTTTTTCCTGCACAGCCCAGTGGCTGTGGAGGGCCGTGCTGGATTGTAACATTGATAATGCAGAAATTTCTCCTTCAGACAACAATCAGTAAAGGACAATTTCCAGATAAAATCAGACTTTCGGCCAGATTTGGAGAAGGCATCATTGGAAGCATATTGAGAAGTCTGCACAGATGAACAAACCCAGACTTAACCATCGTTATGGTCCTACTTGTACCCCACTTGCAGCTCCAACTTCCAGACCTACAGTATGTATTCCACAAGCCTCCTCAAACACCCTTTCCTTCATAGGGTTTTCACCTGACTCAGGAGCCCCACATGGCTCTGACAGCCTGAAGCTCTTGATGGGGATACAGGAGCTGGACAGACAGCATCAATGCAGCTTGTAACTCTCTTTGTGCCTAACTTGGAACTGTAAAACAAGGCCGTGTCTTCTCACTGATGTATTTTGAAATTGAGGCCTTTTTTTGTGTGTGAAATAGTTAGACACTGTGTCCATGAGAACAGCAATAATTATTTTCCAGATGGCGGCTGGACATTGTTCATTAAATGAAGTGGTGGGGCACATGCTGAACTGCAACAATAAAGCAAGTACCAAGTGGTACAGTCAGAATGGCCTTTCTCTGCATTCTGTCTGTTTGGTGCTCAGAACAGTGCAAGGGTCCTGGGGAAAACACAACGATAACATGATGTGATAGTACAAGTAAAGGGTACCTATTGATTCATTCCTGCAAAAAGCTATTAAATAAAGTTGCTTGTTCAACAAATTAAGGGATGAGAACTGGTTTTTTTAGGCTTCATGGTGTGTATTTGCTTTGTTTTGTGGTCACTGTGTGTGTGTGTGTGTGTGTGTGTGCATATGTGCAGTCTTTTAGGTGGTTTTAGTAGGTATAATTTCCCTTTTCGCTTGGTTAATCAATTCGCAGAGTGGAAATTTTTGTTTCGGGGAACCTCACAGTGAATATCTCCCTAAAGGTGGATAGTTTGTTCCACCTATTAATCCTGCATAAGCTCTGCAGAACCAGCAAGGGAGTTTTAGCTCCAGAGAGTTTCCAAACACTTTTGCTCTAATACTTTGATTTTTTTCTAGTGAAGTCTTTGTTTTCATCTGATTATGTTTCTTAACTTATTGCATATTTGACTGAGGATCCTAAAGCAAGTTAATAGGATGATATAATGCACAGAACTAATTCCCAGATGCTGCTGCACACTTATGAACAGTTTTGACTTGAAAGTTTCCTGCAGAATCTGCAGAAGAAATGCAAATACAAGTTCCGGGTGATGATCAGAACAGCCACCAAACCACTGTGAGCCACTGGGGACTGTGTGGTTAAGCACCTTAGGTGCACACTGAAGATACCACTAAAGGCTGTGTCTTTTTTAAGTTCACTCAGTTTGTGCGGTTCCTGGTGCTTCATATTAAAACCCAGTCTCTGGAGACGAAAGCAATAGATATGCAAAGACTCACAATGCAGTGCAAATGGCTATACAGAGCCACAGCGTGTGGAATACCACTCATCTGTGACAACCTTTTTCACTTCCTGCAGAGCACCCCTCAAGGACTTGTGAGACCAAGAACTGATTACAAGCAGGCAGTGAGAGACATGCATGATGAGGCATAAAGTCAGCAATCTCATATGCATTTTCAGTTTCAGACAGCACCAGCTGAGACTATCAGACTCCTTAGTGTTACATTCCTTTAAATCTTTCTGCTTGCTACAGTTTGAGTCTCTAGAGCAGGATGCTGCTGGACAGCCAGTTCACTCTTCACAGGGATGGGTAAGTGTGCAGTAGATCAAGAGAATTCTTTGAAAGAACCTATAAACACTAAGGAAGCAGCTACATGCACTTTTTCAAAATATTTTAACTGCCTTTTACTTCAAGGAAGTCATTATGATCTGTCGAACGCAAAAGTGTTTTTCTATTTTCTTTGAATGCTTTCAGCAGCAGGTGGGTGGTGGGATGTATGAAGTGTCTTGGGTTGAGATGAATTAACCACTTTGAAAGAAGAAAGAGTGTCTCCCAGAATTTTTCCTGATTTTTGAATCAAACTTCTAAACTTGGGGAATTTTCACATGCTGGTTAGGCACAGGCATAAAAAGGACATAATTTCCTGGGACAGATTTTTATTCTGAGATTTCCAAATTGCACTGTAAAATCAAGTTCAGAAGGTGTAAAAGGTTTTAAGATATTTTTTGGAACAAGGCTAGAGTGTGAGCTCAAGGCCTTTAGAGAGCTGTCCACCAAGAAGTCTAATTTTTGAAGGAGGGGGCAAGGAACCAAAATCCTGCATAAATCATCTGTACGTTGAATCAATATATGTCTTTATTTTGTTTAACTCAGTAAAGTTGCTGAGAGATTTGCTTTAGCTGGGGAGCTGGGATTGTGTGTGACTTGTGAAGAGACTCTTGGCTAATATGACAATTTGAGGGTGTTGAATAGCTTAGTGAAACACATTTTGGACAACTATATTTTCAACCCATCCTGTGTGAACCAACTGTGTTCCACAGAGCAGCTGTGATAACCTCTGACTAATTGGCTTTTCAAAAGGTTACCTGCTGAGAGCATCTGCCACGACATCCATTCTCCCAGAAATGTCTCATCTCAGGATTGCCTGATGCAGGCTGTAGAGCCCAGCATCACGGGCAGGAAGTGAGTTATCTTTTGAGTCAGAATATAGAGGAAAGGATTTGCCTGACCTTGTTGAATGTTCATCATCTGTCTTGAAGCTCTGAGCATCCTGCCTAAGAAGCCTTTTGAAGGCAACCCTGAAGCCTTCCCTGAGATGTGCCGTTGATCCAGACAGCGAATCTGTGAGCGAGCCAGGATCCCACATACCACGTCCTCAATGCCTTACTGTGGCAGTGCCAGCCCCAGCGCCGCGCCCAGGCGGGCTCTGCATGAGCTGAGTGCCAGCTGCCACCTCCAAGCCCTCGTGTGGACCTGGGACCGCTTGGAGTGAGCAGCGCAGCAATACACAAATAACACCGAGGAGTTTACTGCATGTAAAGTCATTCTCTCTCCCCTACATCTCATACAGGAATATTTATTCAGGAGCATATTTGTGGTGATGGTATCAACAGATATTAAAACTATATCCAGGAGGATTAAGAGTACCTGCTTGTGGGAGCAAGTTGCCAAGAAGAAAAAAAAAGAAATCCCAAATTCATCCTTGCAGAAATAGCAATTCATTTGTCAGCTACTGTTTGTTTTAAAGACTCTGCTCTTGGAGTCTTGTGAAGGTATATCAATGTCCCTGATCATTTCAACAAAAGATATCTTATTTCATGGTTGGGTTTCATAGCTCATGACAAATATCCTAACTGGATCCTAAAAAAAGTAGGGGCAAAGGGATAACAACATTTATTTTTAATTCTGTGTATTTTTTCAGCTTTTATAATTATTATGCATGGCCTCATTAATGAGTATTGAATGCTTGGGATTAGGATTACTGTGTTTGATGCTCTAGATGTTGTGCTCATAGATCCACCTTTCTGTCAAGCTACTCCAAAATCAAAATCTTGGTTTCCTGCTTGGCAATCAAATTAAAAATTCAAAGTAAGAAGGGACTTCCTTCCTTTCCCCCTTGGTATTTTTCCACTGTATTGACAACTGCATTTGACAAACAATATTAAATAACCCTCAAGACTGTATCAGCTACCTGTTCTTAGTATTGAGGGGGAAATCAGGCAAGTCAGACCAAGACATGACTGGTTGAGAATCAAAACAAAATTGACAGTCTTATCAAAAACCATCCACATCTCTGTATTCTCTCTTGGCTGCTGGGTGTTGCACAGGCTGCTGGGCTGTAACACGTGCAGGGAGGCAGTTTACAGTCTCTGTGCAGCCCTGAGGCCTGACTTGGTGTCTGTACAGGATGGAGCTGCTCCGTTGGGAGCAGGCGGCTGGAGGTGGATGGAGCAGGCTTCTCTGTGCTGGCTCCAGCTGCACACCTGCAATAGTTTGAGGTAACCTTGGATCTCTGGCATTGTTGACTCTGGTTATCAGCGACCTTGTTAGGTAATAAGGATGTGCAGCAATAGCTGCATTTACCTTCAGGTTAAAAGAACTGGTGCTACTCTCCACCCCGAATAGTAATGGGAAGGTTTAGTGATAGAGTGAAACCAAATGCTGGTGCAATTTCAGTCTCATCTGACCTGAGGTGAATGGTTTGTGGCCTTGCCAAGGCTGCCCCATGGCAGCACTTCCCAGCTGCTGCTAATCCTCTTTCGGCCGTGGTGACTGATTGGGATCAGTTCCCCAAGCAGGTATTTTTACAGTAACTTCCATAAGCCTCAGAGAGACACCTCATGCTCTCACACCTCAGTGATAATAATTCAATGCACAATAAAGTGTAAATCTACAAATGGTCTACCAGGCCTTTTCTTTTATCAGTGTACAAAATTCTTCAAAGGTAGTGGTATCTTTTGGGGGCCCCACAGCTGGACACAGGCATGACCTGGAGTATTGTGTCCAGCTCTGGAGTCCCCAGTACAAGAAAGACCTGGACCTGTTGGAATGAGTCCAGAGGAGGGCCATTAAGTTGATCACAGGGCTGAAATAGCTCTCTTGTGAAGACAAGCTGAGTTGAGGCTGTTCAGCCTGGAAAAGAGGAGGCCTTATAACACCTTCCAGTACCTCAAAGAGGGCCTACAGTGACCCTGGAGAGGGACTTTTCACAGGGGCATGTAGTGACAGGACAAGTGGGAATGGCCTTCAGCTGTAAAGGGCAGGTGTAGATCAGATATCAGGAAGAAGTTCTATACTACAAGGGCGGTGAGGCACTGGAACAGATTCCCCAGAGAAGTTATGGCTGCCCCATCCCTGCAAGTGTTCAAGGCCAGGCTGGATGGCACTCTGAGTAACCTGGTCCAGGGGAACATTCCAATTCCCTGCCCACGGGAAGGGGGGGGGGATGATCTTTAAGGTCCCTTCAACCCCAACCCCTCAGTGATTCTATGAACTCTAATTAGGAAATAACAAGATGCAACAAGTCTGCAATATTGTATAGCATGTCTTAATTGACATGAGACACATGAAATGAGATACCTTGGGCCTTTCTAACACAGGAAAAATACTACCAAATGTAGCTGTGAATGCAGTTTTTTGCAGACTCCAAGGAATAGTTGGTAGATGGATGTTTGGAAATAGGCATTTTTCATTATAATACCGTGTTTGAAATGTGCTGACTTTAGAAATATAGTATAAAATTAGTTCCAGGAGAATAAACCTAGCAAAGATAATAGATGCTTGTTTTCTTTATCAGAATCCCTCAATTATGAAAATGTGACAAATAGGTAATACCTCTAGGTTGACTTGAATTAACATATGTTTAAAATAAATGTAAAATATGTCCCTTTCTCAGTTAGACAAAAATCACACTTTTCAGGTACTCAAAAACTAAAATATATCTCTGGCTTTGAAATTATTGTTGTCTTTCTACTGCATCTTCTTGAAAATGTCATGTGAGATTAGATCTGTACTCCGTTGTGTTGATAAGCGTGCAAACCCCCTGCAAAGGGCGGTCTTTGTTCTGAGAGCTCAGGAAAGGTTTTCAAAGACAACTGCTCATTTTTGATACCTTTTATAAAGGTCTTACTTTCAGAAAGCACTGGATATGTACTGTTAGAAGACCAAAGTCCTTAGAGGAGTCTCCAGCTGGCCTCCCAAAATTATATAGGTAATGACGAAGTAAGTGCTTCTAAAACGCTGTCCTCAAAAGGCAAAGTGAAAGGAGTAGGAACAAGATAGATGATCACTAAATCCTCAGTTTGCTTGCTCTAAATAAAGAGCCTGACAGAATTACTACTACTCCCTTGCTCAGTGTTGCCAGTTGCATCCAGACTCCTCTGCTGGGTGTCCTGTGTGGCTCAAAGTGGTTGTGCTCCCTCTGCACTGTGGACAGAGCTCAGGTTGGGATCAGTCCCATTTCTCCTCATTCACGAGTTTCTGTCTGAAGGGCCAGCTGACTCATTTCAAACTTAAGGACAAGTACAAGCTGATGGCTGAGACAATATGGATGATTGGAGAATTTCAGTGTGAGTGCAATCCTGAGGCCTAACCTGATATAATTAGCCAGTTTACCCATTTTATTTTAGTCTTGCAACTCTGTGGCTAGGCAAGGTATTTTCCGTTGCTTGGGAGAGGTTTTCAATTTTTCCCTTCTTCGCAGCAGATGAGCTCAAAAAAAGTCCTGTTTCTCCTTTCTGAGATGGGCCTGTCTCTGTTGATGCTACACAGATAGGAGATCTAGTTAACTTAGAATCAAACAAATTTGAGATGAGGTACAAGTTTGCTTCTCTCCAAGTTTAAAACCTCCCCACAGATTTCCCCTTTCCCTTCAAACCTGCTTAATGCCACCGTTGCTTTCGTTTCTGTCCTGAAGGACACAGTCAATTATCTGTCTAGAGCAGCTGAAGGTTCAAAACCTTCCCTTTATTCCATTTAATAAAAGTTTCTTGGTCCCAAATGTGAGTCTTTTTTAGATGCCTACTGACATGGGTATCTCATGTAGAAGGTGGTTGTGGGAACATTGCCCTAGAGAACCTGGAGAATAAAAGCAAGGCAGCTGTAAAAACAGAAATTAAGAATAGCATTGTAGTCAGGTAAATATGCCCACATAAGGAGGGAAATAACTGACTGGTTGTTATTGCTCCTCTATTTCATAGGGCATATTTATACTGAGGGGTCGTTTGTGGCAGGGTGTGGGTGGGTTTTTTTAGTCTTATGCAACACCTACTGATTTATCATCCCATCCTTTGCCTGCTTGATCAGACCTTCATGTCCATTGCTTCAAGAGTTTGGGGTTGGTAGAGGCAAATATGGGCAAAGTGACAGCTTTGCAGAGGCAGTCAGCCCACATCACACAGGGAAGAGCCCACCAGGCATGATTTTGAAGGAGTGAAAAGCAAAAATCCACTGCCAGCCTGAGTTTCAGCTGACATGAATGCTGCCTTGGCAGCATCAGTATCCCATTAGCTTCACAATTTGGAATCTGTCCCAAAAAACAGCTCTTCCCACACACACAGACACATACATTCATGAAAGAAGCAGGATATCAGCTGGAAAGGGTGCAGACCCCAGCCTGATGAGTTCCATCCCAGTACTTGCCTGGTCAGAACTGGGGTCCATGAAACTGGTGATGGGTGAGGGCTGGGCAATAAACCAAGCTGCGTCCCAGAACGTTTTAGTGGTGGAGTTGGCAGTGCTGGGTTAAGGGTTGGACTCAATAATCGTGAAGGTCTTTTCCAACATAAATGATTCCATGATTCTATGAAATAACATGGAGAACTTGTCTCTGCATGGCTCCTTGGCCCCAGAGGCCTGAGCCTGTGATGGGTTTACATGCATTTACGTGCTACGGAGTGAAAAAACAACTGAATGTGCTTCAGCGTGAGCAGTCCTGCATGGGCACTTGTCTCCTCTTCAGAAAGGCAGAATGGGGAGCACAAATCCCCATCAGAAAAAATGTACAATCATAAAAATATTTATGCTGGGAGAGACTTCAGGAGATGGTCTCAGTCAGCTGCGCTCAGAGCAGGGCCACGTTAGGTTGTGTGGAGTCTCGTCTTATTGAGTTGCAAATATCTGCATAGTTGGAGGTCCCACAGCCTAGTCAGGTAACTTGTTCCAAAATGTAACCACCCTTACTAGGAAGCTTTTTTTCTTGCATCTGACCGGAAACTGTTTTGTTGCATCTTGTGTCCATTGCCTCCTGTCCTTTTGCTGTGCTTCTCAAAGAAAAGTTTGGGTGAAGGGGAGGAGAAATTATGGGTAACCTCCACATTCTCTTCCTTTATGGTGTGATTGTGTTATACCTTTGCAAGGGCTTTCAGGCACAGAATAGCAGCCACCAACAGAGAACTTACTGAACTGCTTTTAGCAGGGAAAAAAGAAACTCTCTGCAATCCCTCTCTTTATCTTATGGGTTCTGAAGGGAGAAAGGATGTGGGTGAGCTGTTTTCACATCTCGTACGCACCAGTGGCCAGTTCTCAACATCCTGGCCAGCAGAAATGGTCAGGGAATATTAAATCCTACTTGGGCATTTGGCAGAGCCTTTCCAGCATTTGGCTATCAAGCCTTCAGTAGTTAATGCAAATCCAACCAAACAGAAGAGCCTGCTCTCTGGGACTCAGACTACAGGAAGAGTAAGCGGTGCTTTCACATAAGGCAATAAAATTCAAGTAGGATTTGTTAAATCATGCAAATGATTGCTGGTCTGCACTTTATATTTATCTAAGAAATTGATTAAGCACTGAGTTTTTTGGTTGGTGAGTAAAGTTGATTAAAAAAAGTACTAGAGTCACAATATATATTCTAGGAGTACATTTACTGAGCTCAAACCTGGCTTTTTTAATTTTAGGTGAAATACATGATAATGTTCTATTCTCACTGTCTGGTTTTGAATTCCTGTTTTGTTTCTTACAGCCCCAGCAGAGAGCTCTCCATAAACATTTCCAGCCTCTAAAGCTGCTGTCCTGCCACTTGATATGAAAGTGAACTTTCCTTCATGAAAAAACCACAATAAACGGCGCTGCCAGAAAATGACCATGGAGGATTGAAGACAAACTTGAAGTAAAATCAGCAGACTCAGATGATGCATTCTGGGAAGACCTGGTTTGCTGTGGAGTAAAAACATGGTGCAAAATATCCAGTGCTAATTTGTTGAAAATGGTCATTTACAGACCTTTAGCTGGAAAATTTCTTCCAGTTTTCATCACTGTGCATAACTTTTGAGTTCCCTTTAGGGGACTGTCTATGCCCTTCACTAGAAGTCCTGTTTTAGCATGGCAACTACTGGATTCTTTTATTATGTATGCAGATGGCATGATGTTTTAGGAAAAACTTACAGCAATTCTCCAATCTCAGTGGATATGTTCACAATGTTACACCCTGATAGGAATGTAAACGTCTTGTATGTGTTAGTTTTGCAGTCTAATGGTATTCTGTTAAACAATATCAGCACTTCATATGTGCTTTCCTCACAGAACTAGCACAGTCCATATATATATATATAATGGTCTTTTTTTAAAATACTGAGGATATGTTTCAGTATTTGTGCTGAGACTGCATCCAAACTGAAGCCCACTACTATCATCCCTTCACCAATTCACATTAGATTGTGTAGATAGATTTGCACGTGGCAGAGATGTGATTTCTTTTATCAAGACTTAGAGAACAGCTGTCACAGAGGTAGCCAAGAACAGGGTAGGTTGAGCTGTAGGACACTGTGTCTGCTCTCCCTCTCATCCACCAAATATAAAAGGTTCTCATTTCTAGTGTGCCAGTGTGTTTTCTTACTCAGAGAGGGAGAGGCAAGGGAGAGAGCCTTTCTCAGAAATGTGTGTGACCCTGGGTTTGGTCTACAGTAAAACCAGAATAAACTGGAAGTATTCAGGTTCTTTATGCTGGCCACCATTTATGTTTTGGGTAGGGCTGGGGAATCATAGTCCAAACCAAACTCTCTGAAAAAGGTAAAGTGTAAGATTATACTTCTGAGGAGCAAGACACTCCCTTTGGGGAGGGCAGACTTCTTCATTAACTTTTTCCACTTTCTATCCAAAACAGTATTTTGGTAGGAACTGGGAATAAGCAAATGGTTCCAATAAGCCTTTCAATATACTGTAGCAGGCTCAAGACTGTTGCATTCAATCTGAGCATTGTTTTTTGTTCAGTCTCTGAATGGCTGGCCTCTTCACTGGTTGTATCACAGCTGGCTGTGGTACCGTTTCTTCAATATGGACTCAGTGGATTAATGTCTGTCCCTCACATCAGGACCTTCTTGACACACTCTTTATAATGAACTGATGTCATCAACATACTGAGGGGGCTTACTTATTTGTTCCTTCTTTCTTTGAAATCAAAGGTAGCTTTTTTTGTGTATTTAAAGACTGTCACTCTCTCCAGCCTGATAGACAGGTACAATAGAGTTGCTGTTAGCATTTATTCCAAACTGGGTGAGACACAATACTGGTGTGAAGATGCAGTGATGGAGAGAGGGTGCAGCTAGAGTAAATCAAAGGCAACTTTCTAGAGGAAGCTCCTGTGTTATAATTCTTTAAAACTGTTGTGCAGTTCATTGCTAGAAAATGGAAGGTCAACCACTGTGGGTGCCCGTACAACAAACAGATAATTATCTTCAGGGTTTAATTTTTTTCAGATGGTTATGGGCTTAGGTTTCAGCTCTCCACCCATCTCAGATTCAGCATGTTGGATACTTCTACAGTATTCAGTCCAAAAGAAAATTATTTTTACTGATGACCAGCATATTCAGAAGTCATTAGTGATTTCTAATGGTTTGGGTCTTTCCATGGGTTCTCAAATGGAGCTCCCAAGAGTTACAACGCAGTAAACTTCTACAGTCTCCTTCTGAAAATCCTGGTCCCTAATTTTAAATTAATTGGTGTAAAAATTTTTCTTAAGACATGAGAATCTTTGCCAACAGCAACATTTGCACTTTTTAGAGCTTTTCATAGGGTTGCAGGTTGGAATCTGATACCAATAGAGCCAGTCATGCACATGGCACAGGTCCACTGTAAGCTTCAGCAAATTTTACAGCTCTTTCTGCTACAGGTTTTAAAATGCACTCTGGCAACAGACATCAATTTCATGTTGGTACAGCAATTAAAAAATAAAGTACTTTGATTGATATGTTATATTAAAAGGAGAATGCTTTACTTCTACAGTAGGAATTCTCTTATTTTACTACCCAGTTAAAAAATCCAGAATAATTTGAATGATAAAAGAAAAGTTTATCAAAGAGTGTTATCTTAAAAGGGTGTATGAGAAGAAGTTGCGTTAGGCAGAGAGCCACTAGAAGCTTTTTTTGTATCAATGTTAGTTTTGAACATCTTCCAGTATATGGGCATGAATTTAGATGTGTGCACTTCTCCTGTTAAAACAGTTTGTTTTAAAAGCTTCCCAGGATTTTAGCTATGGTGACCTAGAAAAGCAGTGTTATAGGCCCTGAGAAATGTGAAAATCAAGTCCAGATCCTTGAGTAGCCAGACTCGGTGAGAAGTCTGCTGTAGGTGCCTATTGGACAAATCTTCTTTGAAGCTGGTGTAGGTCTCCATCCTGCAGCCAGCCTATGCATGTGGACAACTGCAAGCATAGTTCCTCCGAGCCCTGTGACACTTCTCATGTGTGTAACTGTCTGCCAGAGCCATAAGGAAATAACTGTACTTTTTGGCTTGTATTTAACTATTCATTGTGTTTGGATTTTTTTAATCACTGTTATTCTCCCAAAGTAGGCCATGCTTCCTCAGGGATATTTATGGAATTGTTCTACATCTCCTGAACAGCTATTTGGATCCCAGCATGTTCTTCTGAAAAGTTTTTAATATAAATAAACATGTGGGAGAGATTTTTGTTGTTATGAATGGGGGCAGGTACTGTGTTCTCGGAAAGGCTATTGAGAGAAGACAATCAAGTCTATTGCATTTTTTATGCTGAACACCTTATTAATAGCAGACATATCCGCTTTTGCCTGGGTCATAGGAACAGTTCAGGGGAAAGAATGCTTTATCTCTGGTCAATAAATCATTTATGTCAAGAGTGCCAAAGACCAAGTCAACATGAAAGGGAGCAAATAAGTTATTCCGGCAAAGGAAGTCAATTTAAATATGTTCAGAGCCATTAGTTCGGTGTGAAAGAGTGGGAGACTAATGCTATTTTCATCAAGCAGCCATTATCAGCCCTGTGGAGATAGATAAATTCGCAAAGGCCAGTGCTGCTTTTACATTGATCACTAGTTATTATCTCCGAGACAAGGCAGTGCTGCCATCAGGACACTGTTCCCCTGTGCAGACCTGCAGCCTCCTCCTTTCCCCGGCACCACGCTCACCTGGGTTTTGCTGTGTCCAGAAAGGTTGCAGCATCAGACCCCACTAAGAATCCCTGACAGAAGTGCAGCCTTTCCAAGTGGTTCAAATCATGAGAAGTCCTCCACCAGAAACCTGAAGTAATTGCTCAATCCAGAAAGCTCGCTGCAGCTGAAGGCATCCTTTGCACTGCTTTGTTCCTTGTGTTTTTGGTTTTTTTTTCATCTGTGTGGCTTTCTGTGCCTAAACACCCACCATTTATTCTGTTAAAGGAAATGCAGCCTTCAAGGAGAGGAGTTTGAAAAAGCTCCACAAGCTCTTTGGTTTTGCTTGCCCAGATGTGTGGCAATGCTCTACCAGTGAGTTATCCCTCCCTGTCTGTTCTTTAAGGGTAAGTGTTGTCACTCAACAACAGATGTAACATTATTGAGGAAATGAAACCATTAAAAATTATACAATTCTGGTTTGGTTTTACCCTTCACTTTCAGAAGACCCAAGGCCAGGCCCCAGTGGACTTACATTGGTGCTACTCCATGAGTGTCTCCACAGATGTGTCTATCAGTGCCAGCCATGGATCCAGGACTGGGGTGGGGTTTTTTGTCATTGCCAAAATGAACCTCCCTCCAGCAGCCACAAAGCCATAAAACCTGTGTTATTCAAAGTAAAGCAAAGTAAAACCCTGAATCTTTCACATTGGTCCCCTTTAATAGTTGCCATCTCTGCCATCAGAGTCTCCTTGAACAGCCCTGCTGCAGGACTGTTCTGCAATTGACCCTGGTATATATAGGCTGTGGTCAATGAGATTTTAATTTAAAAAGAGAAGGTCCTTTGGTATAATTAAAATTGATGGGTGAGGGGAAATTATTACCAGCATTACCTGCAACCTCCTGTAGTAAAATTCAGGAGAGTAATCTGGAGTGCAGAAAAAGCCACTAACATAATGTATGGGTGATTAGGCAGGCTCATGAGGATAAATCAGCAAGTAAGAAAAGTAGATGTTTAATGAAGGAAGCCAAAAAAAGTATGGGAAGTCAGTGGCAAATAGGTTAGGGCTGGGTAGACCAAAGGCTTTGCATATATCCTAATAAATACTGTCATAGCAAAGCTAAGTCTGATGTTAGACAGGCCCAGCACGGTGACTGTTCACAGTACATTGAAAACCCAACAAATAGTCTTGTTTTGTATTTGAAAGCAGTAGAAATAGGGAGTCGAATTGCCCATTAAAATGTAATTCCTCCTACTCCATCAGTAATTATGGGTAATATTAAGCAGCAACTATCCAAACATAATTTTAAATTTGTAGAATCATTAGCTGAATCCAAAAGTGAAGGAAAACTTGACTAGGACTCTTCAGAACCAGAAATCATAAAAGAAGCTTTAAATGACACCAAACCCACAATAATTCAAAAGAATGAGAGGTTTGATCCAGAAAACTATAGGCTCATTAGCTTCCTATCAGTCTTAGGCAAAATCATGGAAAAGTTGATATAACATAATCATTAAAGCAATTGATACTTGGTAAAACCCCCCAGATTATTTTTATAGAATTGTATCATGCCAAATAATTTGCTATCATTTTTTGTTGTATCAAAGTCTTGTTGAGAAAAGCAGCTCTGCTGGCATACTATACTTAGCCTCCTATAGAGCATTTGATTCTGATAAAGAACAAAAATAGCACAATGCAAAATCAATATCACCCATATTAAGTGGATTAAAACTGATTACAGGCTAGATCACAAAAAAAAAATAGCAGTAAATATGAAATTATCCGCAGTTAGACTATTTCTGATGAGGTCCTCCCAAGGTAAGCTTTACTTTCAATATACCTCCCAGGGAAAGAGAAAATTACTGTTGGCAACAGCCAGAGGTGACAAAAACAGAGATGCAGTAAATAATAATATGAGCAAGTTAGGGGTGGAGAGTAACCCAGAGGACAGAAAAGTCAGAAATCTGGGAGACATGGCAGAAAATGCCGCTTAGAAGCATGGGGAGTACATCTGGAATGACACAGTGGCTGCAAAGGTGCAGTAAGTAATCTATTCAACATCAGCTCCAGAGATGCTCTTGCCAGCTGGGATGTAGGACCTGGCAATAGTGATGCTATTCCAGTTCATTTGGTAACTGTCAGTCTTTCAGAAAGGGTATTGACAACTTGGAAAGATTATTTTCAATAGCTCCCAGTGTCATTCAAGGGCAGGAAAACAGGTCTTATTATAGTGTCAGACTAATGAAGCTCAAGCTATTAATTTATCAGAGGCAATTTGAAGAAGTGACTTGATCTCCGTCTGCAATCACAATCTTTACCTGGGCAGGGAAGTGCTGTCTGAGGGCAGGTACCTCTTCTGTTTAGAAGAAAAGGGAATGATGTGCTCTACTGGTTGGAAACTGATTTCAGGCTAGAAATTAAGTGCAAGTACTCAACAGGGAGGATAATTACCCGTGGAGACAACTTACTTAGTTACCTGGCATGTTCTCCATCACATAAAGGCTTTAAATGTACGCAGAGTATTTTTCTAAGTCAATAAGCTCTACCTCAAACTGAAATCCAAGCTCGATGCAGCAATTACTGGATGAAGTCATTAGGCATGTGTTATGCAAGGATTAGACTAGATCATCAGATGTAATTTCTGAATTAAAAATACCTTGAAGTTTCCAATATTACAAGAAGGCAGGGCAACCTATATCAGTTTTTGGTTTTTTGTGTTTGTTTTTTTTTCCACAAAATGGTCTTAATTTGAACAGCTTTTATGAAAAGCTGTACTTGTTAACGTTTGGTATGAGCATCAGTAGGTCTGCTCACAGTTTTAAGGTTCTGTTGCACATAATTAAAGGAAGAGAACTGGACAAGAAAGGACAACAGAACCCTTGGACACACTAAGAAAGTCTGTTGCCTTTCATTAATAGCAGCCTGGGACAAAATGCTTCATGCAAATGATGGGGCCATGTGGATGTGTAGTCTGAGCAAGCAATAACATTTGTGGGTTTGCCTCGTAAGGAGGTAGGATCTTCCTGGCAAGAAACAGATTTTCCTGCCTTCGACAACTGGCAGAGAAGCTGCAGTGCTGATTGAGGGGGCGATTGTATCTCTGTGCAGCTGAGCATGGTACACAAGTTCCTTGCTTCAAACACAGCAAACTGTTCTGCTCTCATGACGAGCCCCATTGGAGCTGGTTAATAAAGCCCTGGAAGTGAAATGACATCAGTGGGATTATCCAGAGTAATGACAGCTGCTCCCAGCAGTGGGTTTTTGCAAGATTGGGCCCTGTTACCATCAGCTTGTTTCAGTGTTGTACTTCAGAAATAAGCACTGGACTACTCAGTGTCTGATTCAGGTTTCACAAAATCGCTGTCAGTAGCTGCAAGTGAGAACCTCTGGAGCATCTTCCAAGTTCTTCACCAATCAGTGGGGAATGGCACGAACAGGGATGTGCAGTCTGAAAAGTAAACAGTTCACACAAACAAGAGAAACTATAAAAGCAATACTTACTGCAGATTGGTATTGAATCAACATCAAGAAGCTAAAACAAGAATGAGCTAGCTACGGCCATAGCTAAGAAGATAAAGATCTTTGGGGATTCTTGCTCTAATCCAGTGTAAAATCCTAAGAAAATGAGTTTGGGCTAGATTTATTGTTTGAAGAACATTGGTACATGCTTGCTGCCTGTCAGATAAATTCTGAAGAGTCACTGGCTTCGGTGTGTGATGGCTTATGAGTGTCCTCACGTTGCTGAGACACTGTGCAGCTCTGGAGGGGAGCGTTCCATAACTGGCATGTCTGGGATCCAGCTGGGCAGGGAAGAAGCTGAACTTGCACATGAGCAGAATTGCCAGCATTATTATAACACAATCAGGCTTAGTCTGAGAATGAGATGAAAATCTCCTTTCTGATACTAATTCCAAATATATCTAAATAGTTTTTCAGAAGAAAAAATCCTCTGTAGCTTCTGTTACATCTCTAAGCACATCCTTTCTATTAAGTAACTTGCCTTGAATTTATCTATTTGATATCATAAGTCACTAAATTAAATAGCAAAACACAGGTTTGTTTTTTTTCTTTAAAGCAGGGAGATTGGTATTGCAGCAAAACAGCTTGTAAGCAATAAGAAGCTGTGCAGGGGAGGAAAAAAAATCAACAATTTGTCCCATCAGATGCTTAGGGGATTTGACTGGTTGGATGACTTTTTGTTTCAATATTGAGAGCAAGGTTTTACATCTAGACAGAGGTTTTCCTTACTGAACCAGACTTTGGTAAAGAAATGTTGGGAGTCCTCTTAGCACTTCTTCTGCATCCCTTGTATTCAAGAGGCTCCTTCTCTGTGCTTTTGAGAAAGGTAGAAAAGAGATTAAGTGACAGTAGTGAAGACACAGAGGGACAGGAGCTTCCAGCCTATGCAAAGCACCTCAGCATGAGACCCAAACTCAGCCTTGTGCCCTGACTCCAGCACTGCTGACAGAGGGGAGGAATGGGGCCATGCTGGGCTAACCTGCAAGTGCAACCTGTCCCATTCCATCCTGCTCTCTTGCAGCCATTGTAGGAGACATTGCCTGGCAGAACTGGACAACGCTCCGGCAATGGGAATGACCAGCATTTCCACAAAGAGGCTGCATACTCTGAGGAGAAGTCTCCTTTGCCTTGCACTGAGCTGCTGGGCTGCTTGTCAAGGCTAAAGAGGCGTATTTTTAAATTTCTCAGTTATTGCAGAATCTGAAAGTGTCAGGGCCATGCTCTGGGGTGTGCTGGGCTTTGCTTTTGGCTTTGCAGGTATCTGGACCTACCCCACAATTACTATTTCATTTTCACAAGTGGGGGTAAGATGGGAGGAGTGCCTGCCTGGCTGGGCACATCGTTAACCACAAAGGGGGCTCTAAATTTGGGGTGCTCTCTTTTGGAGAGTTGAATTTAAGGTTGTTTGAATGTGACCCCGAAAAACGCAGTAACTGACAGCCGGAATTGCAGCCACACCTGAGTTGTCTCCAAAGGTTACCCTCTAATGAGCAGCCCATGGGCAGAATCAGATGCCAGGCTGTGCTGGTGCCTCAGCATCAGCTGCTGCTGATGGACATGAGCTGCAGGGAGCAAGAGATGCTGGGATCAAGGTCCTGGGAGACCTGGTCACCTGATCCAGGACAGCTGGATGCAGAAGGCTGACTGCAAGCCCATGGTCATGCTGTCTGGTCGAAACAGTCTCCTGAAGCCAGCAAGTTGTGTCTGGTCCTGCTGCCTTTGGAGTCAGTTCTGGTTTACATTAACTAAGGAAATAGTCTAAGCCAGTGATCTCCTTTTAATGTTAACTTGGTTGATAATCTAGGAAGATGCCAGCACTCTAATGCTTAAGAAGTGACACACTCTTATTCCCTGTACATCTATGACTGAACTTTTTAGTGATGGAGCCAAATGGCGTGGCATGAAACAAAAGTGTGCCTTTTTGTTTGATGCACTCTGCGTTTCCCCAGGCATCCAAGGTGTTCACCTGCACAGAAGTGCTTTTTTCCCAAAACAGAAGTTATCATGCAATCTAATTTTTAGTATATGATGTGGCCATCACTGTTAATTCCACTTTACAGTTTTTATATTTAGTCTTTAATTCCTTCTGTCTTCAAAAATCAACAAAAAATAGAACCCAGGTGGGAGGGAGGAATTCTTTTAAACAATAAAACTAAAATCAATATCAAAGTTTTTGGTATCTTTGGGTAGAATCTCTGGAAGCTTTGGGTATCTGCTTTATCATTTTGTATATTTGACAATTTTGTACTCTGCATTGTTTGACTTCATTTGTGCATGGCGATGTATTAAAACATGGAATTTTTATTATACAGTAAAAGTATTTTGTTTGATTTAAACAAGGTCAGGGATTGATCCAGTTCACAAACAGAAGGGGAAAAAAAAACAGGTTTTTGCCAGCAAAAACTCTCACCTGACAGTCCAACCAGTCTCATTCGGGTGGTTTCCAGCACCTGAAGGTGGGCAGAGCTTTTTGCCCACCTTCAAATCTCCTTCCCAGCTGTGGTCCTTGGGTCTGTGCAGTGGTTTGTAGTATGGGCTGCAGGTGCTGCCTAAATGCAGCACATGACATGTTATAGAAGGTGTTAAGCAATCAAAGGGTTCAGCTCTGCTGGGCATGGTTTGGGTATAAATCCAGACCAGCTCTACTGATCTTGCCTGATTTACCCTGGATTTAGTGCAGTGTAAGGGCAAGCAGACACTGCACAGGGTGAGGAAGAATCCTCCTTCACTGCCTTTATTTCTTGAGACTCAGGGAATGCCCCTGTCAGCAGTGAAGCATCCTCTAAGGGGACCAAATTGCCAAAGGAGCAGGTACTAGACTGTTCATGGTCTGAGGCATTTCACTTCCATCCCACCTGCCCCCATTTATTCTTAGCATTTATGGCATGTGAGTGATTTAAAAGTCAGTGGATTAGGTAGTTTTTGGAAAAATGCTGAAGTGCTGCAATTCCAGCATGATATTATGTTCTCCATATATGTGGGTTTTTTTCTTTTCAGACATAATTCTGAATGCTCTTGCATTTGTAAGGCAGAGACTGATGACATGTTTTGGTCAGACACAAAATACTGGGCTTAATACAAAATAATAAAACAAAATTATATAGTGTGAGATATAACTGACAAAGTCAAGATAAATTGTCTTCTAAAAAAATCATAAATCATGTTTTTTATTGTGATGGGGCTGCAATTTACTAAATTCTGTTTATACCTTTAAAAGCTTTATACTCCATAAACTTTGTCAGTGAGAAGAATATGTTAGCAGGGAAAACTGCTTTTGATCTGTGCATGTTACTTCTCAGGCTGAAGAAAATCAGAACCATCATGCAAGAAAAGAAAAAGTTGCTATGTCACATACCCTTTTCACCATCGGGGTCTCCATAGGGGTTACAGTGCCACCATGTTATTATTACACCTCTGGGTGCTGCACACTAAGATTATTTCCATTATAAACAATATGCCACCTAAATCAGATGCAATATTCCTCCCTGGAAACAGAGAAAATAGTTACTGAGGCTGTGGAGGAGTTTCCATGTGTGCTCGTATGGGTTTTGCATTACAAATCTCAGTGAATGAAGCACAACCCTAGAAACACAAGTGATGTTCACAGTCCCACCACTGATCTGTTTTGTGTGGAAGAACAAGTTCCCTCACATTGTCTCGTCAAGTCCCACCTCCTTCTCTGTAAAACTGGAACTACATTTACCTGTCACTGTTAAACCTTGAAACTCAACAGAGGAGCTGTAAGTCTTCCAAGACAATTGTGTTGCAAGTAGGATTGATTTGAACAGACCAGGCATCTTGGTGCAAAAGAGACACCTTATTTGGGAGACAAGAAGATGCCATCCGCAGCTCATGCTTATCTGACATTCCTCTCTCACTGCACCCAGGCACTGATCTGTCAGAGTCTCCGTGCATGGCATGACACTTTCACGGGTGAGGTATCGTATCATCCCGGTGTCGGTTTGTCTGAGGTCTCTTCCTCTTTTGTGCACTCCTTCGTCTCATTCATGTCACTGCCCTGTCATTGCCTTCTTGCTTTTCTGCACCTGACATGATTTCTTGCCTTCTACTGTTATTATCATCACATGGGAAATACACTGAATTACTGCACGTGAAAAACATGCTGCCAAATAAAAGAGTTTTCTTAAAATAAATGGCACCAGGGCACTGGCCTTAGGAGATAAAGCAGAGGACAGATTGTTACAGGTTTGTTTTAGGGAAGCACGGGGATTAACCTCATCTCCACATCAGTGGGAGTGAGAGACCGAAATGGCAGCAAGAAGGATGCACACTGCACTCTAGAAAAAGCTTTCTAGGAAGAGGGATACTGAAGCAGCAGCAGCAGCTACTTAAAGAGGTGGAGAAAAGCTTTGACCAACATCACTCAGCAATCCTGACTCTGTGGGAGGGCAGGAGGACAGACCTGTTTACCAAAATCTCTCCGTTCAGTTTTCCTGCAGGTAAGACTTGAATGGGAAGCAAAGAGTTATCTCTGTTAATTATCATTACATTTCAAGTTCAACAGGGGAAAGTGCCAGATTCTCACCGGGGATGGGGCAACCCTGGATGCCCCATTGTCTCAGTTTGAGACAATTTGGAGGGGCAAAGACATCAGACAGAAGTCTCCTCCCTCGGATTTGATGACCCTAGTTTCTCTGGTACAGAGAGGGAGACCAAATATGCCCAGATGTAAGTGAAAAAATAACTCTTTACCAATAAGAATGCTGATAACAATACTGATAAAACTGGGTTAAACCAGTCGATGAGAAGCCCCTCCCACCAGACCCAATTGAGATGGCATCTGGCCTTTTCCACTGGGAGAAAACACACGTGGCCACAGGACAGAGACAAGATGGCCACCTTTCCACATGGTTCGTGTCCCCCATGCCTGGAAGACTTGGCAGGAGCTGTTGGAGAGTCAGTGCTGGCAGGATTAGGTACCAGCAGACACCTGTGTGGCACTGGAGTGAGGCTGCAGTGCTGGCACAGGCAGTCGGAGCAGGGCTGTGGCCCCTCCCGGCCACTGGAGGGACCCACAAAACCCACTGGATTTGAGACTTGGTTGGTGCAATTTCGATGTTTGTTGGTCAAAGTGGTGGTCACAAGTCCTGTCAACGGGGTGGTCCCAGTCCAGATCCATTGAGGTGGTGGTGGAAGCCCCGTCTGGTAAGGAAATCCCATTGGGTGCACAAAGAACACCCCACGTGAAGTGGTGTTGGTGAAGTCCAAGCGTTGGTGAAGTCCAAGCGTGGCTTAGGCTTGGTGGGAATGCCCCCAGTACATTCCTTCAGGTGGGGAGTTCTACAGTGGAAGATGTAATCCTGGATCATGGCACATTTCAGGACTGAAGATGTCTTCTAAGGTGCTGTATCTGCCTGTTACATCTGCACAGGTGGATCCATTATGGCCCATCAGCAGAGATGAATATCTTCAGGCCATGTGTGTGAGTTGTATCTGTTCTTCCCTGGAGGGGAGTTATCACAGCTGAGTCATTTGTGTAAGGACAGGATTTGCCTCTCTCCTTATCTTGTTCCAACACCCAGCTTGTAGCCTGAGGTGGCAGGTGTGCACGCCCTCAGCACCTGGGTGGCCACTCTGCACATTGTTAGCAAAGCGCACTGTTGCTGATTGAGCCTTCAGCACCCGAAGTCCAGGCTCTAACAGCAGGTGGTCAAATGTTTGAGTCATTAATCATTAGCAGTTCAGTCTCTTTAAAAAACACAAAATAATAAAAAGCCAAAAAAAAAACATATTTGGAGAAAAAAGAAAAGGAAAGGTGGATACCAGAATTTTTGTGTAACCCAGGTCATTTGTACAGAATGGGGAAGAGGCACTGATCTCTTCTCTGTGGTGACACATGACAGAACCCAAAAGAATGGCCTGAAGTTGTGTCGGGGGGGGTTAGGTTAGATATTAGAAAGAGGTTCTTCACCCAGAGGGTGGTTGGGCACTGGAACAGGCTCCCCAGGGAAGTGGTCACAGCACCAAGCCTGACAGAGTTCAAGAAGCGTTTGGAGGATACTCTCAGGCATTTGGTGTGACTCTTGGGGATGGTCCTGTGCAGGAACTAGACTCGATGATCCTTCTGGGTCCCTTCAAACTTGGCATATTCTGTGAATTTAGCTTTTCTTTTTCTACCTCTTCAAGGTAAAAACCTGCTCTTCTGTAGCTATGAGTAAGTCCAGACTCATTTAAGTCAGTACATCCAGATGCCAGCTGAGAAACTGCGACATGTCCCCTGCTGTGGCCAATTCAGATGCAGAGCCAGAGCCCAGGGTGATAGCAGGGTCCAGGCCCACCTTCTCATCCAAAATCACCACACTTAGCAAGAGCCCAGTTGCTGTGCTGTGCAGTGACAAACAGCAGCAGTTACTGTGACTGAAGAACACAAAATGGGTGGTGTCCTTCAGGCCAGGGTCAGCCCACCTCCAACATCCAGGCTTTGATCTGGTCTTTACTAGGTGCCAGCAGGGTGTTAAGGTTAGGTGGAGAAAAGCCTTGGAATGAGGGTTAAAGCAACAAAAATCATATTGAGCCCAATTATGAGCTGAAGAGAGGCAGCATTTTATAGCCAGCGGGCAGAAGCCTCGAGAGCTTCATCCATCCATTACAGAGGGCAGGCTGACATGGCCACCTCTGGCCTCCACCAACAGCTCTGGGCATATTAGGAAAAACGCTTTTCCTTCGCTGGGGAGTTTTTACTGCAGAGAAGTGAAGCACTTTAGGGCACATCATAAGTCTCAGCTTGAACACTCTGATCTGGCACTCTCCAGGCGAGGTGGGAGAGCGTGGTTGGTGCTGAGTGCCGGATGCTAAGCCCTAGGGGTGCTTTGACTCTCCTCCGTGCTGTGAAATGGGACGGAGACACAGACCGTGTGGGAGGCAAATTGTTTTATGGAAAATATGGGGAGCCATTGTACTAAGCTGATTAACTCATTTTAACAATTTTATTTAGCTGCAAGAATTGCCCCACATGAAAAGTGCAGCTGCAAGCATTTGCACAGGAAAACACTCCCATATGCAGGGAAGCCAGATAAGCCTGTCGTCATTACAGCAAGAGATTTTAGTACTTTGGGGACACTGCAGGGTTATTTTTGCCTCTATTTAAGTTTTATCTCAGAGAATGAAGGGTACTGTTATGCTAACTGGTTTTGTACATATTCCTCAAGTCTGGGACTCAGACTGGTTTAGGCAATTCTTGGCAGGTAAAACTTTGTCAGAAACATGAGAAATTGCAGGAACCAGGGCTCTCACTGCTTAATTCCACCTGGAGACAACAGCTGCTTGTTTTACCCCAAGGCAATATCTCTTCTGCCCTCCTCCACTTCCCTGAGTTGTACAGTATTAGGCAGGGGAAATGAGGCTTTCTTCATGCTTCCCTTCTTTCTCCGTGTTATTAGTCCCTTAACAAGCTGCCTCTTAATCCCAAAATATGGACCTTTTGGACAGTGTTCTGCTAATCCCATGAGGGACTTGGCAACCAACAGGAACACCAAGATTGTCTGGAATATTATCCAAACACGTCGGACCAAGGACCACCCTCAGCCTTCAGCATTTCTCTTGGGTCACCAGTCACACACCCCTCTGTGTTAAATTAAAACCATTCTAAAAGCAGTGTGGTTTCAAGCACTAGCAGCAGGGCATTTATATGGGATTTTCAGACTGATACTTCTCCACGGGCCAGTTTGGGATCCCCTGAGTGTAGGATATTGTCTCAAAATATTCCCTGAAAGCCATCAAGAAGCATTGGTATCTGAGCACATAAGTAACAGTTCTGCCATCTCTGAAAGCAGGAGCTGCAAATCAGTTTTACCCTCTCTAGATGTTTTGGAGTTTATGGCTGGTGCTTTTGCTCCAATTTCCTATGCTCCCCATTACAGACTTGAAGCAGCAGCAGACATCCATCAGAAACAGGAGCTGGGGTGGCTGCACAGTCACTCGCTGCCAGCCAAGGCACAGAGATGCCTGGGCTATAATGTAGTCAACCAGAAACTGTGGGCACCTTTCTCCTTGGAAATAGGTAGTTGGGAAGATCAGAGCAATGCGGGGGGGGGGGGGGTTACATTCTGCCATTTGTTTTGTTCTGAATGGTAACACTGTAAAAATCAATGTGGTACTTTTAAAATGGATTAGGAGGCAGTGAAATGACAGGTCTCCCAAGAGGAGTTGCAAATGAAGAGTGATCCCATGGGAGTTTTTATAGAGGGAATATTCAGGAAGCTGTTCTTGGCTGTTTACCTAAGAGGTCACAATAGATAAACAATTGAATACGAGTTCCATGGGTAATGCTCTTGTTAAAGGGGCTAATATGACCCTAGGATGTATAAATGGGAATATTGAGTGGTAGGGGAAACATATTGGCTCTACACATGACATTAATGAGACAAAACCAGTCCAGTTCAGCTGTCAACACTTAAAAACTGTGTTGTAAAACTGAGGATGGTTGGGAGAAGAGCTGTAAGACTGATTGAAAGTGTATCTTACAATGACCCAAAGGAGCACAGTCCATTTATATTATCAAAGAGGAGTATAAGAGATGAATTGATCTGTAAGTATTTATACATGGAGGAGGAATACAGTAACAGAGATTACTTAACCTAGCAGACAAAGGCATATAAACCAGGAAGACGGGAGCTAAAAAAAAAAAACAAGTTGAAAGTGAGGCACATTTTTTTCCTTAACGGCCTTGTAATTAACCACCGGAGGAGCTGACATGGGATATGGTAGGTTCTCCATCACCCCAAAAGATATTTAAATTAAGCGTGGATGTCTTTCTACATGATGTAGCTCATGTAGTGGTGTGGGAATTGCTGGGCGAAGCTCCATGGTCTGCATTATGCAGGAGGGCAGAGGAAACCACCATGGTGGTGCCTTCTGGCTGTGAAATCCATGAAACTATCAAAGTGATGACATCCGTATATCACATCCCAGCAGCATCCTGCCTGTTTATGCAACACATGTTATGAAAAGACTCTTTGAGGGATATTTAGAGGGCTTTAAATATTTTATTAGAGGTTTTTTAATATACTCTGCCTGCAAAACCAGGTAGATGAAATAAACCTTAAAATAATAATAATAATAATAATAAAAAAATCCTGAAATAGATTTACTATACTCCCAAATCCCAGTCTTAAAATCAATATCTCAGAATACTCTGGGCTTTCAATGTGATGCCCCAAGGATTCAGCCCTTTATCATAGTTTAAAGCTTCTATTTCACAGATTTATAGATGCTAAACTCAGGAGGTGCTACTGTGAACATCTAATCTGGCCTCGTACATAATGGAGGCCACAGAGGCATCCCTCAATTACTTCCAGGCCACACTGAAGCCTTCCAGACTCTTCCTTCATAGTATAGCCAAGACAGCCTTCCCCTCCATCCACGTGGCTAAACTTCACATCATCTCACATCTCACCACAACATCCTTCCTTCCATCCCTCACAAATTAAATCTTTCCTGGCACATGTCCATTCAAATTGCTGCTACAAAGATCATTTGCCATTCCTGTGTCTCCTTGCTGGCTCTCCCTTTTGCCTTTCCACCACCACATCTCCTGTTCCTCACAGCCTTGTCTCTACCTCTGCCTCTCCATTACATTTGGTATCAGCTGATTCCTGCTTTTATGACCCACTTTGCTGCCTTCTTTTTACCCCCTTCTTTTTTCCTGAACAAGCCTCATCTGGTGTAGCACCAGTCCATGGGGAGAAACCGTAAGTTACATCAGTGCTATGCTGCTAAATAAAAATATTCTGGGAGCATTTGCACCCATCAGGGTGATGGGGAATGGGGGTTGTGGTCATTTCATCACACGTTATCTCTGCTGCTTCTTCCTCCACAGTATGGGGGCTCATCACTGTTCCATCATGAGGTCCCTCATACGGGTGACAGTTCTCCATGAACTTCTCCAACATGAGTGCTTCCCATGGGCTGCAGTTCTTTACACACTTTTCCAGTGTGGATCCCTTATGGGGTCACAAGTCCTGCCATAAAACCTTCTCCAGCATAGGCTCTTCTCCCCATGGATCTGCAGGTCCTGACAGGAGCCTGCTCCAGCACAGGTTTCCCATGGATTCCCTTTGGGCATCCCCCTGCTCCAGCAAGGGCTCCTCCAGGGGCTGCAAGTTGATCCCTGCTCCCATGTGGACCTCCATGGGCTGCAGGGACATAGCTGTCTCCTCACGGGCTGCACCTCAGGCTGCAGAAGAACCTCTGCTCTGGCTCCTGGAGCACCTCCTCCCACTCCTTCCTCGCTGACCTTGGTGTCTGCAGATGTGACACATGTTCTGAGTCCTCTTCCACTGCTCTTATTCAGAACTGAACAGGATTTTTTCCCTTTCTTGAATAAGTTATCCCAGAAGGGCTATTGGGCTGTGGCTATTGGGCTCAGCCTTGGCCAGCATTGGGTCCATCTCAGAGCCAGCTCATGTTGGCTCTGTCAGACACAGGGAAAGCTTCTGGGAGTTTCTCACAGAAGCCACCCCTGTAGTGCCTTGCCACACAAACCCAGTACATTGTGTCAGTGACAGACCTGGATTCTTGTGCAGGGAAAAATCATTCATGTGAATTATTAAATGCCTGTGTGTCATTTTATGACAGTGTGGTACAGTTTGCATCTAGAAAAAGCCTGTATTTTAATGCTCCCCATCGTTCTAAAAGAACCCAGCTTGATAAACTTGAGTGTGGGAGACTGGCATCATGGAACTGTGAACAAGGGTGAGCTGAGGCAAGGGACAGGAGGTGCCAGGAGAGCAGGCTGTGCAGTAGGAAAAGTCAGACCATGGATAAGCTCATCCCAGACTTTGATTTTTAGAGAAGAGCTTCTTGCCTTCCGTGTGTGAGCGGTGCTCTGTCTGGGGTGACTGGTAAGTGAGGAGAAGGGATGCACAGAAGCAATCTACTGCCTTCACTGTTTCTGCTCTATGAAAACTGACAAATATCCACTTTACAAAGCCTCAGTGCACAGATTTTTTTAATCTAATACTGCTTTACACAATTGCACAAGGTTACCTTACTTTGTATTACAGCAGAGTTTAATCCTTCTGGAGCCAAATTGCATAAAATTGCCAAAAGCTGACACACATCTCTGCTCAGTGTTGCCTATTGACAAGCAGGCACCTCTGGCCAAACCGAGAGGAAAACATCTGTCAGTAGGTGTTAATGAGACCATCACATGTAGCAGGCAAGACCCAACCAGCTCAGCAAGATCCGACAAAATTCATGTTCTCATCAGGTGATCACAGCTACCTATGGTTGCACTCAGCTGTCAGGGGCCCACTGGCACACATCCTTCCTCACACAGATATTTTGTGAATTTTAGAGTTAGCAGGATGCAAATCTGCCCTTTGAGGCCCATCTATCAAAAGCAGAGCTTTGGCCAGTACCTTGCTGAGGCTTCTGCAGGAAAACAAAGCGATATTAAAGAATGTTGCAAGTGTCCATCTCTCTGAGCCAGCACAGTTGAAGCCTGGGGCGGGAAGTATGTTTTTTAGCAGAGATATAAAATTAAATGCTCCATTGCTTGTAACTAGTCCTGATACCATGTTGTTTTTGCAGAAAGTCATGGGCAGCTTCAATCTTCGTGTCTGCTAGTGGTCCTGAATGAAATGCTGCTGCTGGAGAAGGTGAGCAGCATGTTTTCAGGTTGTCAGGCAATGGCATCATGGCTTTTAACACCGGTGAGTTAAAGCAGAAGGAAGGGAAGGAGGGGTGGAAAGGAAGAGAGAGGAGGCAGTAATTCACAGAGAATATTTTCATTTAATTTACTGATTATTTACATCTCACTGTACAAATCAGAGCTAAGTATATCCATCCAAGCCAATGTATATGACTCACATTTTGTCAAATAGGTATTCTGGAAGTGAGAAGTTACAGAAATAAAAATCATGAATTATCAGTTGTTCTTGCTTGTGGACAGCATCTTTTATTACACATAAATTCCATTTATAACCATTGCAAACAGGAAAAATAGCTCAAGTCAAGTTTGCATGAATAGAAAAATGACACAACAAGAAACTGAGTCTAAAGATTGATTCTGCCCTGTTTTTTTAGTGGATCCACCTGACCAGCAGTAAACAGCTGCAGTGTCTGTTTATGGGTTCTGCTTGGGGATTCTCCATCCAAGTCTAAAACAGGCAGCTACAATGCCGAAGTACACCCTAAAAGCTGCTGTTTCCCTCTGTTGACCATCAGAGCAAGGTCAGATAGAGACTGTACTTTACTAAATTTTGAGAACTTCCAATGAGATTGACTCATGAGCCCTTCTCTGAAGTATGCTGAGCTTTTGACATACTACCAACAAAGATAAAAGCGGCAAATGTCTCTCCACACACGTGTTTAAAAGCCACACTGCAGAATCTGAGCTGAACAGCCAAAAAAATGGCTCATTTTTAATGTGAAGTCTATGTAAGGTTCACTGTGGGCATAACTCAGCCCTGTCCTCCTCTTGAGAGCCAACGAGGGCTTTTGCCATGGCTTGGTGGGAGCACATGTGGTTCATCTGCAGAGGTAGTAAGCTTATTTCTCAGTGCTTCTTTAACATGTCAAGGGTGTGCACAGTGGGAAAAGGAGCCCCATCCCAAAACACCTCAGGTGAGGCACCCCTGACAGGGCAGCTCCTGCCCCATGTCACCCTTTTGTAAAGATGCACCAAACAGGACGATTACACTGTGTACTTCTTTTGTTATCTCTAGAGCACATCTATCAAGTCAACAAATGGGTGGATATAAAGTTAGCTGTTTAACTGACTCAACTGTTTAGAAGTTTAACAAATGTACATACCACTAGGTATCTGGAAACTAGTGTTTTCTGTCTAAGGCAGCAAAATGAATGGAGAGCAATATCCAAACACTGAAAGTTACCAGACTGGGGACAAAAATATATCAGTTGCTAGGAGATGGCATTTAATCTGAAATTTTAGGCAATAAATAAAGTTGCAAGAAGAAATATTGTTTAGGGCAGAAATCAACTTGAACAAGTGGTTGTTTCTGAGAGGGAGCAAAGCAAGGCTGCTGCCCCACAACATGCCGTGGGGACAGAGGTGAATGGTGAGGTTATTGACTTGACCGTGGGAACAAAACCCTTGCCAGTGAAAGACACCAAGGACAAAACTCTTTCCTAGTTGAAGTTGCTGGGAGATGTGGCACTAAAGTAAATAAAGGCTGTACTTCAACCTGCAAATATCACCTTTGCCTGAGATGGAAGCCCAACCAGAACCTAAAATCCTGTGAAATCCATCCTGTTACCTCATGAAAATTACAGCAAAACCAGGAAAAGTTCATTGCTTGTGAAGTTAGATCCCCAAATCCAACAGAATCTGCTGGTTTCTTTCCCCACTAAAGAAAGCCCTACTTTCTTAATAGTATTAGAATTGATAAATGCTGGTGTTTAAGATTAGAATGTCTTGTGAAGCCATACAGGCTTCAACAGCATGGCCAGCAGGGAGTGGGGCTAGCTGCTCCTTACAGCAACCTAACCCTTGGTGGGAATTGTCAAAGTGGGATTTTAGTCCTGTTGAAATCAAGGGCAAAGTGGCAACAGGTCTCAAAAGGTCCTTTTCTCCCACACATACACAGGTAAAGGTTTGTGTGTAATATAGTCCAGCACATGGTAATCACCTACACCTCTCCTGGTTCATGTAACTCTGAGTATGTGCAGGTATTAGAAACAGCGTTTGCCTCAGCACCACCCCTGGGTAATTTCCATCTCAGACATCCCTTTGACCTAGGCTAGTAAGCATTTTTACAATATTTGCTCACGGTGATTGCATTCATTATTCAAACCTTTGGGGTCCCGAGGCCATGATGGAAATTCAGACCTTTCACAGCTTTAATACTACCTGTAATCCCGACACTGGAGCACTACTTGTTTAGATTTGCTTACTTGCTTAGGACAGTGGTTGTCAAAGTGATTAATAATTTTCTCTGGGCAGCAGCCAAAGATCAGAGTCCATGCTGACGTCTGCAATCTGCCAGAAGGCTTTGATAGTGTCAACAGGGGTATGGTCTAGCCTAAATAACCAGTGGTTGAGGGGATATATTCTCCTTGCTCAGAAATCCAAAGGACTGTCCTCTCTGCTGGCCTAGCTTGTCTTCCAAAAGATAACTGTTGACTGCAGGCATTGCTGGCTGCTTCACCGGCCTCTGCAGGACAAAGTTGCTGGAGGAAAGGCAGTAATGTGTGCTGTTACATCAGTGCTGGTGGCACTGGCATCTCCTCTTCATGCAACCTGGAGAGCAGAGATGGTACCATCACATCTGGATCTGCATACTTGCCAGGGTTCTCTGCAGTGAGGAAGGGCTGGATAAGGACTTGTTGGCTGTTGTTCAATCCCTCTGATTGATCCCACTGGTTGGGTGGGAGGGTATCAGCCAGGGAGGGTTGGCTCAATTTTTGTCCTTACCTGTGGTTAAGAGTCCAACCACCACAGGCACTTTATCATCTGTAGATATATATCTACAGCTCATCTCTTACTTTGTCATCTGTAGATGACTCTGCTTGAGTGGGAGGACTGGACCAGATGCCCTCCAGAGGTCTTTTTCAACCTCAGTCATCCTGTGATTCTCTGATTTTTATACCAGCAGTGATTGCTGAATTTGTGGAGCTCAGTGTAAAGCCCAGTCAATGAGAGACCTCACCTTTGGGAATCTGCTCCTTCCACACCTGTGAAAGGCCCAGCATGGGTTGTAAGGCTTTCCATTTGCACTGGAGGGACCTCCAGGAGGTACCTGGAGGATACTCTAAGGGGATAATAATGGTGATGTACCCTAGTGCAGGAAAGCATGGGCCCTTGCAGCTGTGTGGTGATGCACTTGGGTCACTACATGGGACAGAGTGGCTGGAAAGCTGTCCAGTGGGAAAGGACTGGGAGTTCTGTTTGATAGCAACTAAGAATGAGACAGCCTAGGTAGCCAAGAAGTCCAATGGCACCCTGGCTTGTATCAGAAATAGTGTGACCAGCAGGACCAGGGCAGTGATTGTCCCCCTGTACTCAGCACTGGTGAGGCTGCACCTCGAACCCTGGGTTCAGTTTTGGGCCCCTCATTACAAGAAGGACTTTGAGGTGCTGAAGCATGTCCAGAGAAGGGCAAAGAAGCTGCTGAAGGGTCTGGAGCACAAGCCTTGTAAGGAGTGGCTCAGGTCACTTTGTCTGTTCAGCCTGGAGAAGAGGAGGCTCAGGGGTAACCGTATCGCTCTCTACAACCATCTTCTCCCAAGTGATAAGTGACAGGACAAGAGGAAATAGCCTCAAGTTGTGCCAGGGGAGGTTTACATTTGATATCAGGAAAAATTTCTTCACTGAAAAGGCTGTCAAGCATTGGAACAGGCTACCCAGGGAAGTGGTGGATTCATCACCCCTGGAGGTATTTAAAAGACGTTTAGATGTGGCACTTAGGGACATGGTTTACGGGTGAACTTGGCAGTGCTCAGTTAACACTTGGACCTGATGATCCTAGAGGTCTTTTCCAACCTAAATGATTCTCTAGTTCCATGATGGCATGGCCATTCTAGGCTGCAGAGGGCTTTTCTCCCAAAATGACTGGAACTGCCTTTGCTTCTGCTGGCAGCAAGCACAGATCTGTCAGCGGGTGATGGAGGCAGTAACCTCCATCCCTGCCGTGTCAGGTGGGAAGGGCCAGCTGCTCACACTGTCCATCTGTCCACACTGTGGTTGTGCCTGGGGCTCCTTTCAGCCCAACATGGGGTTTGAATGAAGATGAGAAAGAAAGAGAAACATAAAATAGGCTTGTGGGAAGCGCATGATTTCTTCAGTTTATTTTTAAAGGAGTATGTTCCTGGGCTTCCAAGGCCCAGTGAGAGGGTCTTGTCCATATGAAGGTCACAGTGTGAAAGAGGATCCCAGAGTATCCTTCCTTTTCAGTGTGTCATTATTTGCAGTGATTACAAGCTGGCAAAGTGTGCCAAAGTAAATTGTATCCTGGGCTACATAAGAAGTGTGGCCATCAGGTGATGTAGGCAGCGATGCTCCCCTTCTATTCTGCTCTTGTAAGACCTCACCTGAAGTATTGCATCCAGCTGTGAGATCTGAAAGGCATGGACCTGTTGGAGACAGTACAGAGGAGGGCCACAAAGATGAACAGAAGAGGGTGGTGCACCTCTCTTTTGAAGACAGGATGAGAGAGTTGGGCTGTTCAGCCTGGATAAGGCTCCAGGGAGACCTTTCAGCAGCCTTCCAGTACCTAAAGGAGTTTCATAAGAAAGACAGAGACTTTTTACCAGAGCCTACAGTGACAGAACAAGGGGTAATGGTTTTTAACTGAAAAATTGGTAGATTTAGATTAGATATGTGGTGATTTGACCTGGGCTGGATGCCAGGTGCCAACCAAAGCCTCTCTATGATTCTTCTCCTCCCCCGGACAGAGGAGTGAAAATATAATAAAAGGCTCATGGGTTGCATCAGGCAAAGCATTGCCAGCCAGCCAAGGGAGGGGATTGACCCTCTCTGCTCTGCACCGGGGCAGCCTCATCTTGAATACTGGGGCAGTGTTGGGAACTGCAATATAAGAAAGATATTAAACTATTGGAGAGAGTCCAAAGGAGGGCAATGAAGGTGGTGAAGGGCCTTGAGGGGAAGCCATGTGAGGAGCAGCTGAGGGCACTTGGTCTGTTCAGCCTGGAGGAGACAGAGGGGAGACCTCATTGCAGTTACAACTTCCTCGTGAGGGGTAGAGGAGGGGCAGGCACTGATCTCTTCTCTGTGATGACCGGTGACAGAACCCAAGGGAATGGTCTGAAGTTGCTTCAGGGAAGGTTTAGGCTGGGTATTAGAAAGAGGTTCTTCCTCCAGAGGGTGGTTGGGCACTGGAACAGGCTCCCCAGGGAAGTGGTCACAGCACCAAGCCTGACAGAGTTCAAGAAGTGTTTGGAGGATACTCTCAGGCATTTGGTGTGACTCTTGGGGATGTTCCTGTGCAGGGCCAGGAGTTGGACTTGATGATCCTGCTGAGTCCCTTCCAACTCAGCATATTCTGTGATTCCATGATTCTGTGAAATAAGAACAGGGAGAGATCATTCAGCAAGTACCATCATGGGCAAAACAGACTCAGCTTGGGGAAATTAGTTGAATTTATTACCAATCAAAATCCAGGCAGGGTAATGAGAAGTAAACCAGTTCTTAAAAAACCTTTCCTTTCCCCCCCGCCCCCAACCTCCCCCTTCACAGGCTTAACTTTATTCTCCTTTCTCTACCTCTTTACCCCCAGCAGTGCAGGGAGATGGGAGATGGGGGTTATGGTCAGTTCATCACTTTTTTTCTACCAATCCTTCCTCCCACAGGGTTGGAAGTCCTACCAGCAAACCTGCTTCAGTGTGGACTCTTCTCTCCATGGGGCCTCTCTCCTGACAGGAGCCTGTTCCAGCACAGGCTTTCCATGGAATCACAGTCTTCTTTGGGCATCCACCTGCTCTGGCATGGGGTACTCCATAGACTGCAAGTAGATTTCTGCACCCTCATGGACCTCCATGGGCTGCAGGGATACAGCCTGCCTGAACATGGTCTGCACCACAGGCTGCAGGGGAATCTCTGCACTGGCATCTGGAGCACCTCCTGCCCTCCTTTTTTAGTGACCTTGGTGTCTGCGGGGCTGTTTCTCTCACATATTCTCTCTTCTCTGGCTGTAGTTACTTCTGTGCAATAACTTTTTTGTTGCCCTTCTAAAATATATTATCACAGAGGCTCATGGGCTTGGCCTTGGCCAGTGGCAGGTCCATCCTGGAGTTGCCTGGCATTGGCTTTACCAGACATAGGAGAGCTCCAAGCAGCTTCTCAGAGAATCCACCTCTATAGCCCCCCTCAAAACCAATACAGATAGTGGGAAGAAAGCCTTTACTGTGAGGGTGGTGAGATAATGGAAGTAGTCACCCAGAGAAGTTGTGATGCTCCATCCCTGGAAATGTTTAAGGTCAATTTGGATGGGGCTTTGAGTTTGTGGAAGGTCTCTTCCATCCCAAACCAAGATGGCAAGGTCTTAAGCTCTGCCAGGGGAAGTTTAGGTTGGATATTAGGAAGAGAGTAGTCAGACATTGGAATGGGCTGCCCAGGGAAGTGGTGCATTCACTATCCCTGGAGGTTTTTAAGATGAGACTGGATGTGGCCCCTTAGTGCCATGGTCTAGTAACCATGGCAGTGTTGGATCAATGGTTGGACTTGATGATCTCAGAGGTCTTTTACAACCTGGTTTATTTTGTGATTCTATGGTTCCATGATTTGATTTTTAAGCCCTGTGTATTGGGGGCTTTGCAAACCTTTCAGTCAGCAACACAACTCCTAAGAGGTCTGGGAAGAGACCTCTGTTTCTTTTCTGGTATCTAAGGCTGAAAATAAAAAATCACTTGATGAGAGAAGTACTCTCCAAATCCAGGGACTGGCACACAGACCAGTCAGTGAAGCCAGCAGCTACAGGACTTCTCTGTTGCAGCTAACCTCTGAGCTCACCGCTAAGCAGCAGCTTCCAAACATTACATCTATCTGCCTTCAGTGAAGCTCACCCAATGCATGGACTGTGGGCCAGTTGGGCCTGCTGAACTCTGATACCATTGAAATGCAAAGCCTGATACAGTCTGGTGCCCTATGTGAGTTTAGCAAAGCCAGAGTAAGTGCTGCTGTTCCAATAACAGCTGAAGAGGGAAGCACAGGGCACTGCCAGGGTCTGATGCCAGCACTGTGTGAATTGAAAAAAGTATGAAAGGGGGTTAGATTCTGTTACCATTTTCCCTCAAGTTTCCTATTTCTCTTCTTCTGAGATTGAATGTTGAGGAGATGTGTTCTGTTGTAACCCCAGCTGTAAGTCAGTATGCAGGTCTGGGGAACTGAGGGGAAAGAGGGAGAGGTTGGTGTGCTTTTCAAGTGTGAAAGAGGAGACAGGAACCCAAGGCAAAATATTTCTGAGGCCCACTCAAGGCTTAGTGAGGGTCCCAAACACCACCTTATCTCCTTGGTTTAATGCCACAGAAGGCAGCTGTGCACACTCTGAAAGGACCAAGGTCATGGCAGTGAATAGAAGTGACTGCTAAAGGCTCCCTCTCCACAGCAGTATGGCTCACAGAACCTGGGGAGCCTGGAGAGCTGAGCTCAACCCAGCCCAGCACAAGGATTCTCCACTTCTCTGGCTGAACTTAAGGAATCTTCTTATTTCCTCAGCAGATGCTTCAGGTTTACACTCACCACCTACCTATGGAAATGGGGATGGGGACTCACACCCACTTACTCCATGCAGCAGAGCAGGCTGTGTGGAGAAGATGGATTACTTTCATCTTTGTGATTGCATTTTACCTTTTGATGCCCTGGATGTTTATTCCTTTATCACGTATTAATTATTGGCATTCTCTAGGCTTCCTTCTGTCTTAATCTGATTTAAAACAGACATTTGCATTTGAAAAGTAGCTAGCATGTATAGCAAATCCTTTCCCTTGGTTTGCTATTACTGCAGCCAGCTTTGATGTATTATATTAATGCTGTTTGCCATGGGTGAAATCAGCACACCACCTATGGAGAGGCACTTCATGGTGAACTTACTGCTTTTACCCACAGGCAAAGCATCTACCTCCCCTGGTGCAAAATCTGGATGCTGACTGCAGCAGCATGGCCCCACAACTGCTCCTCTCCCTGCTGCCATCAACTTGGTTTTGGAAGGCCCAGAGGCTGTGCACTGTGGCCATGGCAAGGGGTGCCTCATGCAAACCCCAACCTGCTGACCTGCCACCAGAGAAGGGTGATGGATTAGACATCCATTGCAATGGAGGAAGCCAGAGGTAACACACTACAGTGCACCACACCAGCACCTGAGGGTTGTGCAGGGAACGAGGCAGGGGAACTGCAGAGGAACTCATGGCAAGAAGAGGACTGGATGAGGTCAGAATTTGCCTAATGGTTTTCCCAAGGGTTATAAGCATGGAGGCTGAAATACACATGTGCTTCAAAACTTTTTTGTGCCAGCTGAGGAATAGAATAAATAAATCAGTCCTCTGGTGAGTGAGTTCACTAAGAGTATTTCCTTTTTCTTATTTTTCTTTTTTTTTTTCTTTTTTTTTTGCACGGTATCATTTACATAATGTAGGGCTTTTGGGAAGTTGCTCTGAACCTGATTGATCTGTTTGAACTGGTGCAGAGGGCACATGGAGCCACTGCTGTAACCCACTCAGGCTGGGTTAACTACAGTGGTGAGTGGTGGGCACAGGACCAGGTGACCAAAGGTGCCATGCCCGGCTCACTGATGTGACTGTAGCAGAGCTGGCTCAAGTCACCAACCTCAACCCAGCATGGCTGTTTGTGTAGGCTTTCCCTCTGCTCTGTTGAGGTCTGGCAGTAAAGCTACATAGAACAGCCTCTCTTCACTCTGCTCCAGCACAATATTCCAGATCAGCTGTGACTCCTTGAACAGGAGGGTCTGCTCACCTGGCTCCTGCTGTCAGGACTGGATGAAAAGCAGTATTTCTGTGTGGCAGAGCTGGGGAGGGGATGGCCTTTGGCAAGAGGCAGGGCCGAGCAGCAGGGGCTGGAAACCAGGCTCTCCCAGAACAGCATGTCTGATAGCATTAGTTGATGAAGAACAGCTCAAAGTGAACTTGTTTCTTCCTAAATGCTCACATAGAGTTTTGTACCAGGTTGATTTGGTTTTAAAAGTATTGAAGTTAAATTATTACAACTTCTGTTCCTGGACGAGATTTAAAGCAGCTTCCAGAACTCATTTACCAAAGGAGTTGGAAAAGTTATTTCAAGTTAACAGCCTACATTACAGTAGTAGTTATTTGAACAGGTGGGGACTGGGGGAAGTAGGGACATTAGCCAAATCATGAATCATAAGCTAATCAGATTGCCACCCATGTTTGCACCAAAAGGAAAAAAAGCCATGCACGAAAATACACATACTGCCAGCTACAGAACTCACTTAGCAAGGAGCCAAACTTTTGCTGGGGATTTTTGGGGTGAGTGGCTACACTTCCACTTGGTAGGGCAGGAGGTCTCTCTGGAAGCCACCAGGGAGGCTGGTTCTCCTCTTACTCTACCAGCTCTGAAGGCCTGGGTCTCCTTAGTACTCTTTGCTCCTCATAGCATTCCTGCTCCATCCAAGCAGGGACTCTGGGGCCTTGCACTCTTTATCCTTCACTGGGTGTATTCCACCAGCCCTCATATTTGAGGCTCTTTCCATAGGTGAACAGGCAAAACAAAAGGCCCAACTTCAGATGTCCCAAGAGAGCATCCCAAGAACACCTGTAGCCTCCACCTCCTCCAGGGAAGCTCCTCTCTCCCCGGTGCAACAGGATGCGTTTGGCTGTCTGGGAAGACCTGGGCCACAGAGCTGTTCCTCGATCTGTCCAAAACCCAGGTGAAGGGTTGTGCAGAACCATGCCATGGCCCAGCTATGCTGGGCAGCAAGGGCTGCAGCAGGTCTGCACTATCCATGCACTGGGGTAGGGGTTCATCTCCTGAAGCACAGTCACTGAGAAGTCCCCGGGGTAAAAAAAAATACAGATTTAACTGTATTTAAAATAAAATAAAACTACACTATTGGAGCTCTGTTGATGTTAGTGGAATTCCTTGTGTCTTACACCAGCAGGCAGAAAATCAGATCTAAAGTGCTGAGGCTGCTGGCAGATACTTGCCTGTTTGTGTGTGCAGTGGAGAAAAGTGCTTGTTTGGTGCTGATTGCAGACTACGGAATAAGAGCAATTTCTCATCCCACCTCCACAGAAGCTATTTAAATAGTTCTACACCCACTTTGAAATATGCTCAGTTAAAAAGGGAGTAAATCTGGAAGTTATTACTCCTCAAAGAAAGAAGCACCAATAAATAGGCTTTGCTAAGACTGCCGGTGCTCTCGGGGATAGCACCCGCCTAAGAGCTTTCCCTCCGCCAGCCTGCCCTTGCTGTGAAACAGTTTTTATTAGGCAGCCTGCAGAGAAAACACACGCTGCAGGAAAGAGCCCTGTGGCTTGTGTCTGAGGAGTCCTCGGAGCCGACCCTTTGTCCCAGTGAGGCTTGGGGCCAAAGCCCAGCTGGCTACATGCAGACGCCTTGCAGGCTGCACAAGCCCCCACGTGCTCCCCATCCAGCACAGGAGGGGAGGGAACAACCAGCAAAACGCAGGGACATGCCAGGCAAAGCAATAGGCAGAGCACTAATTAAAAAAGCCCTTAGGAAATACTGGGGATAGAGTAGCATCACGTGCAGTCATTCAATGCCTCCCTTTCCCCTCCTTGGGGACTCCCAGCCACAAACTCGCTCACAAAGTGAAAGCATTTGCCAACTCTTTCCCAAAACTGGTGGTGGAGATTTAACCCACGGCACAGCACCTCTGCAGGGCTTCTGGCAGGATGCTGCCCACCACCTGGCCATCCTCCCAGTGCCCGTGTCCCGTGTCTCACTCCCTCTTTGCCAGCCCTCCTGCCCAGCACGACAATGTAGGGTGACTCTCTTCCCCAGAGCAGTTGCTGGCCAAGTGTCTTCCCAGGGGCTATGAAGTGACAAGTTGAACTCAGGTGCAGGGAGAGCCAGCTGGGACCTGGGGACCTTGCTGCTGGTCACCCCCAAGCCACCTGCAATGCTGGTCACACCTGAGAACAGGTATTCAGGCAGCCCAGGAGCTTTCCCAACCCCACCACATTAGATGTTCTTAGATTTAAGGTGTTTCTAAATTAGGCTGCACCCAAAGAGAGTTTTATGAATTGATTGCACTCAAAAAAGCCACAGAGTGCTAAGTCCTCTGATGAATCTCATACAAAGCTACTGTCAGAGCCAGCTGCTTGTATTCAGACCCACTCAGCACAGTCATCCTGCTTCTGTAACGTAGCACACTGGGGCACCGACCCTAGAGCGAGTTACAGGCAAAGCCTTGTTTGTCTCTGGCTTTCCCCAGCAGAGCTCTGCTGTGAGATTAAGATCTTAATATTTATAAGTCTCTGGTTTTACTATTTGTTTAATGTCACAGTAAATCAGGTGCCTACACTGCTATCCCTCCATCCCACCTGAAACTCTCACCTTCTTAGCAAAGGGCAGTTATGTTTTTCCTTAAAAATAAACTAATTATAAACCCACTGATTTTCTCACATTTAAACAGCCTCTGTAACAGCCAGTTATTTCTGAGGACATGAGAAACAGCTGTTGCAATGTCAAAGCTTGAACAGTTACATATCTGCTATTTCAACAGATAAGACTTGATATTTTTATTCCCTTGTGATATTACCAAGACATGATAAACAACCACAGCATTAGTCTTAATTTGTGAAGCAAAGATCATTTTAATTTGCTCCAAGAAGAGGAATAACTTTAACAGAGTATTAACCTTCCACAACTATTTGAAAGCCTGTTCTATCTTTCCCTCCTTACTCCCTTCCTTTTTTTTTTTTTTTTTTTTTTTAATGATAAAGCAACACAACTCTGGCCAAGGGCTATTTGAAGGCAGAGACAGTTTGTAAGCTGGCCGTAAGTCTTTCCAGACTGGTGACTGGGCTTCAAAAAATGCTTTACAAAGTTTAACCTGGCCTTGTCATTACTGAACAAAAGGAGAACACTGGCTTTGCTAACCTTCTGGTGGGAGCCAGGAAGGTCCCTGGGAGGTAAACATCACATAGGAGTCGGATCCTCTCCCACAGCCTTTAGGTAATGACTTCTGTTAAAAGCTTTACTCTTCAATCTGCATATAATCATCCTAACCAAAGTGGCATCTGCAGGACCTCAGTGGAAACCAGGCTCACAAGCACAGAGCTGAGTATGGAGCTCCAGGCTGCTAGCTCTGCAAGGTTTTGCTTAGTTCTTTGGAAGTCCTCGTTGCACTTCACCATGGAAAAGCACACTGTGGCACAAAGAATGGGGGTTTGAGCTAATTAAGCAGCAGAGTAACAATTTTTAAATGTATGTGTGCCTGGCAATAAGTTCTTCCAAACATCTTAGCTCCATTCTGGTTTTATGTTGCTTTTTTTCCCTAGGACCATGACACACTTGACAATGGTGATAAATCAGCTCTCGAGCAGTCCTATTAGGCAGGAAAGCATTATCGAGCCCATTTAGTTGGAAATGTGAGGCCCACAGGCAATCTAATAGGGTGATTGCCCCAGGTAGTTACCTATAACAAGCCTGTCTTGGGAGGGGGAGTTCCACTTCACCCACTCTGGGAGGATGCTCTCCTGGAAGGCATGCAAGTGATTCTAGGTCCCCTAAATGGGGAAACACCTTAAGCATAGAGTTAGCAGAATAAAAAATAAAGGGGAGGGGAGGTTGGGACAGGTGAGCAAGTGACAGCATTTCAGCATTTTCCTCTTACGTTTTGAATGGATTTCAATCCAAGGAGCAAGTTTTTACGTTCAGATTTGAACCTCATAGAGAAATATCCAACGTCCAGTCAAGGGCATTACTCAACAGCATCAAAACTAACACTCATCCAAGTGGGCCAAATAGCAGGAAGTTTTTCACATTAAATAAGAGGAAGGTACCACAAGATTTAAGTGGCAACTGAGCCAGGAACACTGAGGATTAAATTCTGAAAGCATCTAAAGCTACAGCTGGACACCCAGAGAAAGACTCAAAATGAGGAGTACACACTAACCCACCTCTCTAAGATTTTGGTCCCAAGTGACTTGCCACAGATTAGGCAGGTGTTAAGTTGCAAAGACAGAAATAGAAAACCAATTCCCTCTCCTGGCCTTTCATTTGAAGGCTTGGACAGATTCCCAAACAACTGCCAGACATATGAAGATATAAATTATTTGGAAGAGTGCAAAGGGTAACGAACCAGGGTCAAAAGGCACATGCAACCTTGCAGATCCTTAGCAGGCAGCACTGACCAGAGCAAACCTGTGGGTGGTGACTCATGTACTTGCCATGTGGATACACTGAAATACCCTTTCACCATAGAATCTTCCTTTTCTCCAGGCATGATATGCGTTATACACTGGTTTGTGCTCCACCATCCACCTGCCTGGTATGCAGACATATTTATTACCACAGGGAAAGGTAGGCTTCCATTTCTGGAGCACTCTGTCTCTAGCTCCTGCCCAAGCTGTGCATAACTATCCAGCTGAAGAGCCAAAGGCAGGCTGTGTGATTCCTGCTGCCTGCCACATTGCCCACAGGGCCCAAGCAGCCACAATGAAATGGGCTGGAGCCAGGCTGATTTCAGTCTGTTACATAGGAGAATTACAAACAGTGGGTGATGGCTTAGAAAGGTCTTCAATAAGGCAAGTGATCCCCATAGCCACTCTCTACCCAGTTACAGGCATGCACACACCTCCCTAAGTAGGTCTTGCCTGCCACAACAGGATCCAAATCACTCTGGGGCAATCATGCTGCAACTCAGGAATCCTATGGATAAAGCCTGGTAGCAGTGATCTGTAGAGATTTATTTCTCTGTGGTCTAAAATGACAACCTCACTGCCTTTTTCCAGATCCAAATATTTTAAAGCTGAAGTATTCAGTGGTGCTGTGAAGTGGGCAACAGCCCTGGTACCTCAAGTGCAGGGCAGTTCAGCTGGAAACCCGATAGCTTTCACTTCCCTTCTACACTTCCCTATTGGGGGAAGGAGCGCTTTGGTATCACAGGCTCACGATCACCCCATCCTCAAAACCTATTTGTAACAGCTACTGTCCTTGGCACAGGCAGCAAAGCTCACAGCCTTCCTTTTCTGTTTGAAACTGGTCCCCAGTGGCTTAATTTGCAGACAGTAATGGGATTCCACCTTCCTGCGCCTGACAGAAGGTGCCTCTGTGAGCAGCCTTGGTTCACCTTTCAAGAAGCTGACCTCTTTTTTCCTGCACAGCATCCCAGTTCTTGTACGTGGGCTGTGACAAATGTTTCAGAGGATTACAGGGTTAACAAATAGATGAATATTTAATCCCACTCCCCGACTTAGGTCATTGTCCAAAACTTCTACCCCTTGTACCTAAATCTACACTGGCCGTACATATGACTTTCTTCTCAGAATCTTTCTTATTATTCCCAACTTATTCCTTCAATAGTCCTCCTTACAATCAAATTATTTTGGAAGGGAATTGTCTTCTCTTGGCTCCAGCTACAGGACTGACCCTCATTTTCTATCAGTTAAGCACTCTTCCCTAGTAGGCTCTCACCTCTTTCACTGAAGAGGTACACTGTCTTCACACACATTACCTCACATTTCTCCTCCTCAATTCAGCATTAAGAGCAGGGAGAAGAGGAAAGGACACAACAGGAGCCTCAGCTCATTCCTGGGACAGCCATGGAAGAGCACAGATATGGGGAAGCTTTCGGCCAATATGGAGTTTCTGTCCCTCAGGTGGCGTAAGACCCCTCTGCATCTGGCAGCAGAAGGAGATTGCAACCCAGAAAAGGCAAACCCGTTACAGTTTTAGTGCTGGATATAAGCAACAAGGAAAGGACTTTGGGACAGCCTGAGATAGTGTCTTGGTATCCAGGATCTTGTGCAAGCACCTTGAAGCCCATCGCAGTTAATTTCCTCACTATTATTTGCTGAGCTAGCAGGACTGCAAGACATACGCTCACTCGCCGTGCTATCACCCCTCCCAGCTGCACTCCTGCCACCCTCTCCAGCCTGGGACATGAGGGCTCTCCTAGGAACAGAGGCTGCTGGCGATGAACTGAACGCCCAGGAGCGGGTGAGGCTCGGCACAAACATGTCGCTGCAGGGATGGTTGGGTGCTGAGACAGCTCCCTCCAGACCCCTCGCTCATCAGCATCGTTCCACCGCCTGCCAGCCCCGAGGAGCTGCCCCAGGGGAGCGCAGGGCCTGCTCCCGGGGGACACCGACCCAACGCATCCCAGCCAGGGCTGGCGACAGCGGGAGCGCCGGGAGCCCCGGCACGGGCAGCGGAGCCGCGTCCCCTGCTCTCCCTGCCTTCCCCGCCGGGAGAGCGGCCGCGGTTCCCAGCCCTGCCCGTGCCATACAGGGCGGCTGTTCCAAGGCCCCTCGTGGCTGAGTTTCTGGGTCTCAGCCACGGTTCCGTGCCCGCTCCCCAGCGCGCAGCCGAGCCCCGGGCGGCTCCAGCACAGCGGCGGCGCCGGGCTCGGCAGGGGGCGGCAGCGGCGGCGCCGGCACCGCTGGCGGAGACCGGGGTCGGGCCGCCCCCGGCCGGAGCTGCAGCGGCGGGGAGGCGGAGCGGACCGGGAGCGAAGGGCGGCCCCGGCACTGGGCCAGGGCTCGCCGGGTGCTGGCCTGAGGGGCCCGCGGGGAGCGCTCCGGTCCCGGCGCCCCCCACAGTGACCCCCGCTCACAGAACCACGCCGGTAGCAGCGCCCCCCGCCCGCGGATTATGAATGGGCGCGGCGGAAGCCCCGCCCCCCCGGACGTGACGCCCGCCAATGGGTGCGCGGGGAGCGCGCCGGGGTGAGGTCAGCGCGCGGGGCGGGGGCGGTGCGGGCCGGGCGCGGCGGGCGGGGGTCGCGGCCCCGGCGGGCGGAGCGGGCGGGGCGGGCGGAGCGGGGCGCGGGGCTCGGCGGCCAAGGCGGCCGCGGCCCGGGGGAGGCGGGGAAGGAGGGAGGGGCGAGCAGGAGAGGGAGGAGGAAGAGGAGGAGGAGGGTCCTCGCCGCCGCCGCCGCCGCTCCGTCCCGGGGGCCATTCAGCAGGAGTGAGGCGAGGAGCGAGCGGCGCCGGGGCCGGGCGGGGGGCTCCGGGCGATGCGGGGCTTCGTCAGGCTGCGGCGCGGCGGCCGCGGGCTGTGAGCCGGCGGGGCCGGGCCGGGCCGGGCTGGGCTGGGCTGGGCTGGGCTGGCGGGGCGGGGAGGGGCGGGCGGGAGCGTGGCGGAGCCGAGCGCCGGCAGCGGCGGGAAGGCGGGAGCGGGGCTGCCCGGTGCCCGCCCCGCGCGGGGGGCCGGCCCTGAGTGCATGCGGGGCGCCCCGCCGGGCCGCCGCCCGGCTGCCGCCCGCCGCCCCTGAGACACCGGCGGCGAGAAAGTTGCGGCGGTCGCCCACATGCGCGACCGCGGCCGGCGGCTTGGGGAACGGCGCCGAGCGGAGGTGGGCGAAGAGAGTTTGAAGCGCTCGCCGGCGGGAAGATGGCGGAGCGGAGCTGAGAGCGGCGCCCGGCGAGCTCGGGCCGCCCCCGCCTTCCTCCGCAGTCCCCCGGACCCCCGCCGGACACATGCAGGCCAAAAAACGCTACCTGACGCTGCTCTCCGCCGGCACCTGTCTCGCCCTGCTGCTCTACCTGGGAGGCGTGCGGCTGCGAGCGGCCCGGCACCCGCCGCCCGGTAGCCGGCATGGCCCGCGTCCCGGCGGTGCCGAGCGGCCCTGGCCCCGCTTCCCCGATGCCCTGCGGCCCTTCGCGCCCGCCGAACGCCCGGGCCCCGAGGGCGGCGGGCGCGTCTCCCCCCGGCAGCGGCGGGACGCCAGCGCCGGCCTCTACCGCGGGCGCCGCTGCCGCATGGAGTCCTGCTTCGACTTCGCCCAGTGCCGGAAAAACGGCTTCAAGGTCTACGTGTACCCGCAGCAGAAGGGGGAGAAGATCGCCGAGAGCTACCAGAACGTCCTGGCCGCTATCGAGGGCTCCCGCTTCTACACCTCGGACCCTGGGCAGGCCTGCCTCTTCGTCCTCAGCCTGGACACGCTGGACCGGGACCAGCTCTCCCCCCAGTACGTGCACAACCTCCGCTCCAAGGTGCAGAGCCTCCACCTGTGGAACAACGGCAGAAACCACCTGATTTTTAATTTATACTCCGGCACCTGGCCCGACTACACCGAGGATGTGGGGTTCGACATTGGCCAGGCCATGCTGGCCAAAGCCAGCATCAGTACTGAAAACTTCAGACCCAACTTTGACGTTTCTATCCCACTCTTTTCTAAGGATCATCCTAGGACAGGAGGGGAGAAGGGATTTTTGAGGTTTAACACCATCCCTCCTCTCAGGAAGTACATGTTGGTATTCAAGGGGAAAAGGTACCTGACGGGGATAGGGTCAGACACCAGGAATGCCTTATATCACGTCCATAACGGAGAGGATGTTGTCCTCCTGACCACCTGCAAGCATGGCAAAGACTGGCAAAAGCACAAGGATTCGCGCTGCGATCGAGACAACGCCGAATACGAAAAGTAAGTGAGCGGTGTCCCTTTCCCCGTGCTTGTGTCCCCAGGGACATGCCGGCGTGCCCGGCGCTGCAGACGGCTCCGGCCACTGGGCAGATGTGTGCAGATGTGCCGATGCGCATTCAGTGGCCAGAGGAAAGCCTCCAGCTTTCCTTTGAGCAGGTCAGTGTCTTCCCCCGTCCTCCGTGAGGCTGCCGGCTGGTTCGGTGCTGCCTTGGCCGGGAGAGCCTGTGGGAAGGCGTTGAAGGGCGATGCGGTGTCCTGCAGCCGTGGCGTTGCTTGCCCGGGGACTGATGACCTGCATCCGCAGCCCGCTGGCTTTCCAAACGTGGCCAGCGGCAGAGATGCTGCCGGAGGATGCGCTGGCACTTGGCACTGTCCCTTGTCTCCCCAGCGCCTCTTAGGTGCCCTGTGCCCTCCCTTCCCTGAGACAAAGTTTGTACGACTCCTCAGCCCTCTCCAGGTCGCGTGTGACCCTGGCTTCCGCAGAGGGTTGCTTGCTGAGGGCGATGGCTGGGATGCTTTTTCCCAAAGGCGCTGCCCGACGTCTGGCCAGTGTTGTGTATCTCCACAGACAAGCCAGGAACTTGCCTAGCCGTATTTTTCCCCTCAGTTCAAATCAGCACAGCATCAGTAAAGAAAGGAGGAAAAAGGAATGCTGACTGTGTTCGCGTCCTGTGTCCGAGTTTCTGTCTTTTACATGTGAGAGGATACACCGGTGATGCGAGCACATCGTGTGCTTGCTGGGTTCCTTGACTTTCCCCGACTTTTATTTTTATTCGTTGGTAACGTTACAGTGTAGCCAGATTTTGTCTCTCTGTGCTGCTGCCCTTGTATTCCAGTCTGCTTTTCAGGTTTGTATATATAGCTGCCGGGAAAATCGCTTCCTGGGAATTACCTCCAGGACTGCGATGCTGACTAAGCCGTTTGCAACTGATTAGTTCATTTAAATGCCGACCACCACTATGCTTGCTGCCGAGTAGCTGCCTATATAAGAAGTTTTTCACATGAGAACGTTTCCTGGGTATCAGGAATTAGACACTGAATTAAAACAGACCAGCTGTACAGCACTGGGTGTACAGCAGTGGAGCTGCACCCGAAGCTGCCAACGGCTGGAAGGTTTTGTGGTGCACAGGGGAACGTGGGTGGAAAAATACTTCTGGAGAGCAGTTGGGAAGAAACTACGTTGGCATTAATACTGATGAAAATTTCCGACTGGCTGCCTGTTTCTGCACTGAAACTGTCCCCAGGGGTTTGGGAGAGATGGGGAAGGTCAGCACTGTAAAGCTGGGAAGGCTATGCATGCCTGGGTGAACTCTGGTCACCTTTTGGTTACTGTAATTCTGCTGCAGAGGGGGAGGAAACAGCAGTGCAAACACTCAGTGGACTTTTAATCCCATTCGATGGGCGAATGGTGAAATGATGCACACGTGGAAGCGATGCGGCAGCAGTGCTGGGTGATCAGTAGAGATACTAAGCTAAGGTCAGGATTTGTCACCCAGGAGTCCCTTTGGTTTGTGATCTCCTTCAGGGATTATTTTTTTGTGGCGAAAAAGAGAGATCTGACAATTGCAGCCTTGCAGGCTATGCTGGTTTTTGGTTTTTAGATCTCAGCGTTGGAGCTAATTTAGAGATGGGAGAAGTCCTGGTTGTTTGCTGCACAGTATAGCATGTGTGCTGTCAAGTTGTCATAAAAGCAAACATACCTGCCTGTGGTTTGATGTGAGTCAATTTTTTTACAGCTATGCCATTTGGTCTAATAAAAAATAGACCTCTCCCCATGAGTTCTGCTCCTCCCAAAGTGTCTTTGCCACTTATTTTGTAGTGAGAGGTGTACATAACAAGCCTCAGGGGATACAATAGCATGCACCCAACTGGTATGCCGTGCTATTCACACAAAAAGTGTACTTGCCGCTAACGTGCAGCCGTACCTGAGGTGGTGGTGGAGGGGCTTCAACATTTGTTGCAATGCTGCTGTTAAGAGACAGGAACTAAAAAAGGATATTGACAAGAAAACAAGATTACTTCAACAACTGAGGCAGGCTGAATCTGTGGTCGAGCTGCTGATTTGAATGGGCTTTGCTCTGCTGAACAATTGTAATAAATGCTGAAGCTCTTTGACCCAGCATCTTACCAGAGCGAGTGCACCTGCCAGAGCGTGCTGCTGCCCCTTCACTCTCCTGCTTTGGTGCCCAAGCACAGCAAAGTATGCCATCTGCTGATCTCCCAGCACCACGTCCTGCCGTGGCCTGTGTCCTCTGGCTCCTCTGTGCAAATAGGGACCATGCCTGGTGCTCCCCTCCCTTTATATAATGTGACAGGGTCACATCCCCAGGGTAGCATAATGCAGCCAAGCAGTTGAAATGCTTCTATGCTGATCTGTAACCCAGGTGTGAAAGCTGTAGGAGGGATTCCGTTGTTCATCCCACGTAAAGCAGCATCTGATAATCAACGAGGTTGTAGTTGCTCAGGAAAGAAATGTCTCTAAATATGTCTGGACCTTGAAAACCGCACACAGAAGGGTTCTTGTGAGGCGTTTTGGGCTTGGATTCAATAATGCATCCTCAAGGTTTTAATCAAAAAGAAGAAAAAACATACTCTTCAGGATACATGTATTTGCATATCCATATAGAGTTGGGAGTTGCATATTGTGGTTTTCTGTGCCAGTTTTCCCATCCTCTGCTGTGATCCTTAACACTATTTCACTTCACATGAAGGACAGGAGTGTGGGTGCCCTGGCCATGGGGAACTGGCCCTGAGATACCAGTCCTTGCCGGGATGAAATACGAATGATTTGCTCTGGAGACCTTGCGAAGTCGGGTAAATTAGGTGGCCAGATTTTAAAACATGCTAACCTCGTGTCAGCAGGGTGGTGGCGTTATGTTGCGTTAAGCTTGAGGCCAGCACACATTGCAAGTTATTTGTGATGGGGTTTCATCTATGACATATTTGGTGTTGCGTTTGCATGAGGTTGACCTGTCTGCAGGATGTGGTGTTTCCTCTCTAGAAGGTTGAAGATACCAACAAAGGTGACTTCTTGACCTGTGGAAGAACTTGTAGAATGTCTTACTTCACTTGGGGGAAGGAGGGCTGGGCATGTGTGTATTTGACTCTGTGAATTGTATTGAAAGATCCATCTGTATGTCACAGCTAATTAATTTGCATCCTAGTTATGCATCTCAGCAGATAAAGTTAATGCAGACTAAAATGAATTATATTATCATGATTAGACTAGTAGCAAACAGGATATAAAGGAAAACAAAGAAAACCTGGTTACTTTACGTGTCCTTAGTTGTCAAAGTTGGCCTTTGTCACCCAGCACTAGGGCAGCTGGGCTTTCTGAATTCCTCCACAATAGGATTTCAGCCTCAAGCCTTCAGTTTCACAAAGGGTTAAGCGAATAAACACTGCTGCTGCTGAAGTTTGAAGACAGCCTCCTAAATATTTAATGACAGTCTAAATATATACATATGTACAATGTGTTTTAAACAAAGGCAGAATTCATATACAGGCTTAACTGGTTCCAAATAATTACTTTTTGGAAGGTAATATAAATGACTACGGATACCGAAAGAAATGGAGGAATGCAATGTTCTGGTAAAGCCAGATGCAGAGAAAATATTTGCACCAAAATGAGGATCTTTCTAGGAAAGTAGGTGATGTTGGGGGCATATTCTCTGATCTCCAGCAACTCTGCCCTTGGAAGAAGGAGAGGGTAGTGGTGATGGTATCCAAAAACATGAGATCTCTTCAGAAGCTCATTCAAGGAGGCTTTTTCCTCATCCATGGAGGATAGCTGAAGTTAATGATGATAATGAAAGAAAGGGGAAAAAATGAATGGGATTGAAGAGAGTAAAATGGGGAAGGGGAAGTGAGGAAAAAAAATGTCTTTTTGGACAAACATGAACTATGGTGGAGGACAAATAGTGTAGTGAGGTGTTCATTACAGACTTAAATTTTTGACTAGTAAGTGCTCAAAAAGCCTGGGTGATCATGACTAAACTGAGAAAGGCAGGCAAAACACACAAACCCTCGTGAGTTGGGACTAGTTTTGCCAGAGGAGGTTGGAGGCATGTGGTGGAGGAGCTTACGGAAGGAGCTGCTCAGAGATCTGCTTGGGACTGCTGGATGCTGACAAAAGAGGGAGAGAGCAGCAGCACACTATGTGCTTGTACCTGTGAGCCATCTCTGCAGGGCACATGATAGCACTAGTCAGGGTCATATGTGTACTTTTACAGGTGAATAAATCCAGCTGAACGTTTTCATTGATGCCTGGTATCGGGTACCTGGTGTGCACTCTGCTGGTGGAACGTGTGCCAATCACCCCTGAACCTCCCACCCTTGAAAATCCTGAATAAAGGTCACAGTCGAGCAATAGGCACAGAATAGGAAGAGTTGCAAGTTTTAGTTTCATTTCCTTCCCACCAGGAATAAAATACACGTATTGAAAAGGAGAAGTGTTAGACGTAGACACTAGGGATGAGTTTGCCATTCGTGAGACCGGCAGAAGAATGTGAAGTAAGGCTTAGGCTTGTCTGCCCAGCATGTGATGATAATCTGGGTGCTGCATGCGCGTGTATGTGCATGTTTCGAACAAAAGCGAAATTCTTGTATTTTCAACATACTGAGCTTCCGTGTATTGTATTAAAATACAAACGTAAATGCTACACTTCATCACTCACTGGATTATTTTTTGAATCATGTAAAAGCCTTCACAAGTCAGCTCATTTGCAGCTATTTAGGACGGGTTTGAGAAATCAGCCAGCTTCTCGATGGCTGTTGTTCAGGACACCTGAACTGCAATGGGAACGAGTCTGTGCATCTTGTATATCACCAGGCTGCTTTGGGACCTTGGATAAAACTCAAAAACCACTGAGGGAGCTTGGGCATTTTCCCAGAGTATCTTGGCTCCTGCAGAGACCTATCACCACCAGACTACTTTTTTAATATTGATTTTTAAGAAACTGGAAATTTGCCTGGTTTACAATACGTTTATTCCAAAATGCAGTAAGCAGGTAAATAACAAAGCATTAATGTATGTCTGAGAAATACAGGACTTGTTCTGTTGTTTTCCTCCTCTTGCTCTCTGTATGTATTGCAGAGTGTCCTTATGTGCCCCTTGATGCTGATTTAGTGCTGGTAGGAGCTGGGAGCAGGGGGGACAGGAGCATCCCTGAACTCACAGCCAGCCACGCAGTCCTCATCCTGACCGTTTGCACCAGCTCTTCCCTCGGTAGAGGTGTGGGAACAGGTGGATGTGTGTGCATGGGGGTGTTTCCCGGTGTGAGCGGTGCTGGGTGCTGCCGCGTGTGTGGCCGGGTGTGTGGAAGTAGCCCCGGCACAGGAGCCCACCCTGCCCGTGGGCATTAAACCAGGCGCCCTTCTAACCTCAAGTAATTAAGTTTTCTTGTGGGACGAGTTATTATTATAATTGCTTGCCCCAGGCCTTTCTGCATCTTTCTATGAAGCACCTCATACGAGGCTCTGTGGTGACAGAGCATTACAGTAGATGGGTGATCTGGTCTGCAGCAGGTGTGTTCTGCATGCAGAATGTAGATGAACACTGCTTTCACAGCCAGAGGGGTCTGCTTTAATTTTTCCTGCCCAGGAAAATTGTTCTTGGATAGTTTATTGATAAGTACTTGTCACTGAAGAGACACTTGACGGTAGAACAAAACCCAAAGAAAAAAATTATCTGAGTCATCATTTTAATTTCAAGTAGAATTAATCTTGAAACAAGTAGTTTGAAGGGGTTGTTGAACCCAGATCAGAACGGAGCTAAAAGTAACATTTCCAGCTACCCTGGAAGACAAAGCCCTTCTGTGGCCCCAGCGAGGTGCTCTCAGCAAGAAGGTGCTGCAGAGCATCCCACAGTGCTTCTGCCGCCTTGCCCTCCATGGCCGGGTGTCTCACAGAGAAAACTCCGACTTCTGCAGGACATTTTGTAGTGGCCTAAGGTAAGCTTCACTGAACTTGCTCTTAAGGGAGAGGGGTGGCTGAATTTGGGGTTCTCCTTGGGGGGCTGTGTGCACCTTCCTGCTGCTCCCTGCTGCATTGAGAGTGTTCCCAGCTGTGGACCTCTTTGTATCCGTGCAGCTCTGAAGTAGTGCATCTTGCTGGGAGGATGGGATTAAACAAGAGGAGTTTCAGCTCAAGACAAACCCGATCAGAAAAGACAACTGGTTTGACTCTGCTGGAAATAATCCTTTTGCCCCACATACAGCCCTGGAACAGCCCACTGGAAAGTAAACCAGCAGCCACTCGCGGGAGAGGGAAGTAAATGAAACTGGTCGACACGAAGCACTTATTTACTCAACAGATGTGAGTCAAGAGAATGTGCTGTAATCTGTTGATTTCTGGAGTATTATCTGTGATTGTTTTCTTTTTCTCTCTGAGGGGTTTCTTTCAGAAAATCCACAGAGTTTTGTGGTCTTGGGTAAACAAACTGTTTTTCTAACCAGAGAAAAATAATCAGTAGGTACATGGATAACTGTCTGGCCTGTGAATGGAATTAAATGCCGTGTTCTGAGCTGCTGAGGTGACTGACTTCTCGAGGACTTGGCTATATCTAGATGATGATGCAAGATTTATACTCCTGTCCTGTGTTGTGTGGAGATTAGTTTAGCCTGTGGGAATGTGTGAGTATAACTTAAGGTTATATTTAAGATTCTGCAGCTTTTCACATTGCCAAGTATTTTGACACGTATAGGTTTCAAAAGCTTCTCATGGTTTACACAGAGCAGTAAAATTTGTTCCTTTTCCTCTGTTCATCTGGCTATGCTGTGCTTTTATATGAGGTTTTGTGTTGCTCTTTTTTCAATCCAAATTTCAGGAGGAAACAGGATATGTATCATTACTGTTTTACCCTTAATTTAGGAGCCTCCTCAGGTAACTGTCTGGAGCATCAATGCTAGATAATGCTGATACAACTCATCCCCGCATCTCTGGAGCAGGCACAGCAGGAGGGAGCTGAAGCAGGAGGTACCTGTGACACCAGGTGTGCACAGGGGTGATTACAGATCTAACCCAGAGGATGGTGGGAATCCTTTCTTCCACTTATAGAGCAAATTATAAATTATAACAGTTGTCAGCTGTGCATTGGAAGAAACTATCCTGATACTGTAGCATGGGCACCACAAAACCTGGGAGGGTGTTAGGAGGCTGAGAGGTTGGAGATCAGTGCACTGCAGTGGTGTAGAAGAAACAAGTTAAGGAAATGAATTCCAAATGACAACAGAAGAGAGGAGATTTTCACATGAGAATAGGGAAGTAATGTTTTAAGAAATACAGAGATTATCTCAACAAAATGTTGTGCCTTACTGCTTTGCTGCGTAAGAACTGGCATGAGTGATGCAAGGCTGATGGCTTTCCAAATGCAATCTAACCTCTTAAAATGCTGTCATTTCTAAGAATAAGAAAACATAACTGTAAGACACTCAGAAGGGTTAGGCCTCCTTAATAACAGGAGAAAAAAGATGCCATTTTCTTTCAACATCTTGTGTTTTTCCCACTCGTCTTTTCCTTGATCTCTCACTAGATTTAACCTCAGTTTTTCGAGTGGTGTAGTGCTGCCTCCTCAGCCAGGATGCAGACAGGAGGCTAGGTGGGTGTTCTCTGAAAGGTAGTAGGTGTTTGTCTTGGCTAAATCAGGTTCCCGTTTTCTGTTCCACTGAGACAGCCTTCTCCGTGCTCCTGCAGTCCTTGGGTGAAGTTTAGTGCTGGCAGGACTGTTGTAGGACCTCCTGCCTTCTCCTTCTTGTAGCACACGTGGTTTTGAAATTGTACTTGGACAGCCAGGATTGCTGCTGGCCACCATGGTTACGTTTCCATATGCTTTTAAAATGGGAAGAACACTTTGCCTCCCCTAAGCATTTTCATGTATTAGTGTTTGCAATGTTTAGAGAAAGCACTGTGTAAAACTGAGATACTACTCATTCATGTTTCCCGTATCCCTGTTCCAGGAAGCATCAGTGAGTGAAGGTCTAAACTGATTATCCCATAAAAGGTGGCAGTTGTCAGAAGCAGTATAAAGCAGCTCTTCTCTGTGTGTCTGGAAGGGGGAAGTCCCCACAAAAGCTCTTCTGGGGTTTGACATTTGTCCTGGGTCAGGATATGTGGTCACATTAGTATATGAGCCTTTTAACTCTCCTTTTAACTCAGCTCCTACCAAAGGCCACTGCCTTTCCAGGCGCTGCAGCACTGTCGTTCCCAGTCACTCCTCCAAGGGCTCTCGCAGTGCAGTTAGTAAATTCAGTAAAGCTCTTCTGCTCTAAGTTGACATTTTTTCTTCATGGTGGTTTCTAGTCCAGAAATATATGAAAACAAAATAACTCCTGGGTTCCTAAGTGAATTTCCCATTTGCTCACTTTTTCCCCCTCTAATATCCTCTTTGTGTTTGTGAATGAAACAGAATTAGGGCTAATTTAGTTGATTGGCTGCAAAACAAAAGTATTCAATGCTAAGAATGGGAAATGAGAAGGCCTTTCTGAAATGTTACTTCTTTGCATAATTGTAATAGATTATAATTATACAGTTGGGTGTTTAGCAGTGGATTTGCTGTAAACACGGTCGTGGGAAATGTCTGGTCGCTCACTTGTGTCGGTTCGAGTCCCAGTGTGGTCCTGTTGAGGGCTGTACCAGCATCTCTAACAACATTTTCTCTTTGGGCAGGATGGCACGCTACAGAGACTGCTATCTCCAGTTCCCTTCCCAGCTCCTCCTACAAAATTACCGCCGGTCGATATGACCATGTCAGACCGTTGACACAAATCAATAAGATCAATCATTCTTCAGCTCCTAAACAAAATTGAGAGCGTGATGCTGACGGCCTGCATGTAGGAGTAGATTCCTAAAGGAAAAATGCATGCCATAGTGTTTGCCAAATGTACAGGGGGGACCCTGTCCTGTTAATAATTAGTTCTCCGAGGCTGTAAAACGGAGCATGGTATAAATAGTTTCCTAGAGCTGCAGTGTGCGTTTTGACCCCTGCAGCCCTCAGTCTGATGGAGAACATCACCTGACCAACAGCAGTGCTGTGGAGACAGGGAATCGTGGCAGTGTTGGTTAGGAATCCTGTTTTTCTTCATTCTCCTAGAAGATCTTGACTTCTGATACTGTTTTTTGCCTCACGAATAATTGCAGACATTTTATCACAATATTGGAATTCCTGGTGCAGTCAGGTAGTTCAGTGTTTTAGTACCAGAATGCTCATCAAAACTGTAGTTGTAGTCTGCAAGAATAAAATCAGAGACTGCTTCTAAAAATCAGAATCTTTGTCTGAAGGGAGGGGCAAATTTTTTTTATAATGTCTCAGTTTATATCTTTGAAGGCTTGTTTGGGTGTGTTGGTTTATAGACTCAATCAGCTGTTTCAGGAAGATAAACACATGAATGTTTCATCTTCTGAATTTGCCACCAACCATTGTGCTGGGTGCTAGCAGATTTTTCTTTTAATTAAATGTAATTTATCTAATCCTAATGGGAAACATAATTATAGGATTTACTTGTTAATAGTGTGATTTCAGAATTATTTTATAAAGAAGAGTAACATTTCCCCTTCAGGGCTGTTTAAAAATGAGCAAACAAAATAAAAAAAACAAAGTACACTGTGCTAAAAGTAATAAATCTCAGACAAGATGCAAAAAAAAAAATAAAGGCATCTGATATGCTGGAGCTGCAATAAAGCTGAAAATTAATGATCAGTAAGTTGCTGCTGCGAGAGACTGAATGCATTATGGATTTGAGGAGACGCCTATAACTTATTAAGTGTCAGCAAATTTTTGCATAAGCAGATGATCAGAAAATTATAAAGCGATGTGACCCGCAGCTGGAAGATCCAGGGCCACTGTGTGTATTGTTGAAACATAAGAAAGTGCTTTGTAAGGTAAGGGTCTGAAGTTTCATGGTAAACTCCTTTAGTTCCTGATCGGAGAAATTTGAATGTTTCAGTAAGGCATGACTGTAGTCTCAGGGAGGGATTTTTCATACTTTGCATAAGGAGGTATGTATGACTGTTTGAAATAATTTAAAACAAATAACATCCCCTCACTCTCCTACACTCCCTCATGCTTTTTTTCCCCTAAAACCAAAAGCTAAGGCTACTACTTGAATTGTAATGGAATAATATATCAAGTGAGTGATCACATCAGGCATGGACACTTACCAAATCACAGCGAGATAACTGTGAATAACTCTCTAGTTTCAACAATTTGCATGGCCATTAACAATTGATGGGTTTCCCTTAGAACTGCATTATCTATGGCAGCAGGATCTATTCCTGTGCACTGTTCCTGCATACTAAGTGCCAGACAAATCCTCAAAAGAGAGAGTAATAAAAAAATCTGATAGCAGCAAGGTGAATGAAGCAGGTAGGAATTTCAAGGCGACACTTTTTGAAGATGGGGAAATATTTCAGGCAATCATGTATTTTCATAACTGCTCTCCATCTCCCTTCCCTGCCCACTTGTTTTTACTACAGTTCTGCAAGTTTTAATTCAAACTGGTTCTCTTCGATGTTTGGCATTGCTTCAGGCTTGATGGTCAGTCTGGCCCATGGATTATTTTATGCAGAATTTTGAAATACTTCTTGTTATAGTTTTGGATTAGATGTGTGTCTTGAGAAGCTTTTATGCATATTCGACAAAAGATAAAAATGTTGCTAAATTTAGCTGTCCTAGATTGTTGGGTGGCTGTTTCATGGGAGTGATTTCAAGCAGGTGTCAAAGATGTGCTTTCCAGTATGAGAATCATGCCACCATTTTAATAAGCACGCAACACATCCCTTATTTCTAGTGCTTTCATCTCTGCCTGACAGCGAGTCAGTTCTTTCCAGATTCCTCCATCATGTTGATTTTTCCAGACCCAAATCTCTTTTCTCCCTTTTTATTTCTCTTTCTCACCCTCTTCCCTCTCCCCCTTTCTTTTCACGGCGCTGTTGTTGTGGCAAGATTAAAGCATCTGAGGGAAGCGGTGGCGGGGAAGGCTCTGGTAATCAAAGCACGCAAGCGGCTGGGGCTGTCTGAAGGCAGGTGGGTGACACATCAAAGGGGGGGTGTGAGTGCATGCTGTTCTCATCTCTCCTTGTAAATGACCCCCCTGCCATAAAGAGAATTCCTGGGGTTAGTTTGCGAGCTCACATGCACACAAATGCGATTGCTTTTCTATGGCCTCCCGAAAGTTTGCTTGTGGAGGGTGGTGGTAATAGAGTCTTAGCTTTGTTCCTTGGAAGATGGCTTCTGCAGATGTGGCATGTAAGGAGACAAGTGCCTGAGTTGTTAATTAGCAGGAGGTGGTCGTTCACCTTCATCTGAGAACAACCCACCATCTGATTGTTCCGTCTGCCTTTAACTGTTTTTTTCTGGGTTGCTGTGGGCAGGATGAGGAGAACTGGAAGGTCTGAGCAGCACTTGGTTGTCACTGGCTGAGTCTTGCATGGTCACAGACCCAGCATGTCCTGTCTTGGCAAGAGGTCCTGTGGCTGGGGCAGGCAGTACCCCTTGCTCAGCCACACAAGCTGCTCCCCAAGCTCTGCACCCAGCGTGAGGGCTTCAGGCCCCCTCAGCTCAGTGGAATTCCTATTCCCCAAATTCCTATTCATCTCTAAATTCTCTGTGCATGTCTCTTGACACGGAGGTAACCATAGGGCTGGCTATTTTCTCAGCTGCTGCTTCTCCTCAGACCCTGGCTTGTCTTTGCTGTGGAGCTTGGGGGTGTAGCACCCCATGGTCTGGATTGACTCTTGCTCTGTATTGGTGCAAGGGTACCTGGTCCTTGTCTTAACCGTTTGCCTTGCAAGTGTCAAAAAAGCATTGAACTCTGCACCTGCCACCTTTCTCAGGACTCATTTCTGTTACTATTGCTGAGAAACAAAATAACTAGTGGAGCCATTAGGATGCTTGTGTCTTCCCTTTCTGCATCACAACATTAGTAATTGCTGTGAAAACAGGTTTTCAGCTTTTGTTTTATTAGCTATTTCTGTCAGCCTCTAATAATAGCCCTTTCTTGCAAAAAGGCTTTTTATTCTTTCATTTTTCATGAAAATTCTCTCTGACACAGGTCATAGTAAAATAATTCACAGTGAAGTTGTCTGTGTTGTTTGGCTATAACAGTAGAGATCTAAGAATTTAGAGATAGTGTTGGGATCCTGGGTTGCCCTGTTGGTGTAGTTGGTTATAGCAATAGTTCTTGTTTACTTAAAGTTTAGTCTCAGGGTAACTGTGTTTCACAATAATCAATGCACTGATTACTGTAATTGCTGTTTGTGGTACCATGGTCTTACAATTAAATGACTGGGCCAATAAAGCATGGAATTTAATGAATATTTGTAAACAAACTTGATTAGGAAGTAGGTTGAGGATATCTGCTGGTGGAGGGTAATAGAAGAGACCTATCCTCAGCTTTGATAATTAGAACAGATGGAAACCAGAAAATCAGCAGCAAAGCATGAAAACCATCCCACTGCTACTTACCTTGCATTTGTTTCTGCACCCTGCCTTAAAAATATCTCTTAAAATAAAAAAAAAAAATGTTGGCTCCCCAGTGCAGAGAGATTCTGTGTACACAATTTCAGTCTCTTTTGCAGAACTTTAAAGCATGATCAGACATGATGTTGAAAACTGGATTAACAATGGTAAATTGTAAAGGCTTAAAGCCTTAAGTAAGAAGTGTCTATTGTCACCCCATGATTGAATCTTAATGCAATTAAAGTGAAAAAGGAAACCACCATTGAAAATGGGAAATAGATTTCCTAGTGCTGCCTCTGGGGGGGTGGATGGCTGACATTTGCAGTTGCTGGAAAGTTGGCTGCATTTTACTGTCATTGAGGAACTATGTCCCGTTTTTGCTTGTTATTGGTCATACTTTGTGTGTCTCCCTCTGGTTGTATCCCCTTGTTTCAGATGCATGTCCCTCCTCTCAGGCATGGGGTCCTGTCCTGCACACTTTGTCAGGCCGTTTGGGAACATGTTGTGTAAATCTGGCAAGTTAACAGTTAAAGGATTTATCCTGTTTTGGTTGGTTGCTTTATTTTAAGGTTGCCAGAAATCCCTTTACACCTCTTTGTCTTTTCTTTCCTCTTTCCCCATCTTTAAGCTACTTGACTCTTATTGACAGATTTTCCTGGCTAAATACATGTATGTTTCTTCAACAAAAGTAGCATTCAATCCTGCTGTCTTCCCCTCCCCCTCCATTTTTCTTTAAACTTTTGGTTATCTGAAAAGTCTGGTACTAATTTTTCAGGGAAATACATGTGTAAGGAGCCTTGCTCAGAGAGTGCCAGCCCTGAGCAATAGGCTAGTGAGCGGCTGCTCTTGCCACTGGAGCTTGGAGGGGAGAGTTCAACAGTTATAGTTCATCCATTTGCTTCCTACCTGCTGGTTTCCAACAGTATTAATTTTTATGCATTTATTGTGTTTAATTAAAAGCAGGGCTTCTTACAGCAGTGCTCGCGGAGATTCCTTCTCCCCCCCAAATGCAACAAATAGGCATCTGGTATTTGTTTTGTAAAACACAATCCTCATAAAATGAAGAGTAATAAAACATAATTATCTGTAAAGGCTTGTTTTATAAGCCTAGGAATGAGCTTGTTCCTACCTTGTTTTGGTCTAGTTGTAAGATAAAGATGCCTTTGTGTGGTTTTAGCCCCTCTCCAAATTAGAAGGGGATCACTTATTACAGTTTTTTAAATCCTGTTGTGCAAAGGTGGGTTGTGTAAGGTGTTGTGAGTGCATATATAGGATAGCACTGATGTATCTCTATGGGTGAGAAGAGACTATTCCTGTTCTTTTTGGACATTTTTTCCTTACAAACAATGGGTTTTATTTGAAAGCTTTGGTAAAGTAAGAGGGTGGAAACTCTGTGGGCTCCATGAACAATTCAGCATTTCTGAGCTGTGAGGCTTAAAGTTGGGTTCGAGCCCTTTCTGCATGTTGCTTGTCCTTGGCAGCATGAGGGACAGTGGTCCATCTTTGTGCTTGGATGTATGTGAGGATTCCTTGATATGGCCCTTTTTGCATTTCTGCCAGATGTTAACCGCTGTGTATCTTCATCTCTATGGAGCGTTGCTGGCTTGATCCACTTCCAGTTTAGGTCATCAGGACTCCCAGCACAGGATTCAGCAGTTTTGAAGAGCTAATTGTACTCATTTCACCTTAGATTTGCTGCTTGCTCTTCGTTTGTAGGGCAGTATGCCATTTTGCTTCCCTTTGGCTTGCTCTTACCCTGCGAAAAGCTCTTCCTGTCACTACATGCTAGCGGCATATTCTTCTGTGAAAAAGTGAAACTAGATCATTTAAATCAATTAGATAGTAAAGCGAGACACGCGAGTGGCTTATGGCTGCCTGAAGATAAAGTGTGAAAACCAAATCCTATTAGAAACTCACAGTCTAAACTTACTGCCTTCTTATTTTCTTTAAAAAAGTAATAAGCAAGTAATAAGCAAGAATCCACTTTTTTTGCAAAAAAGAGAAACCTGTGGGGCTGCAATGCACCTTCAACTCCAGCATGCTTTGGAATATGTTTGTTTCAACACTGTTCTTCTTTGCACAATTAATTAAAGTGATAGAAGAGGAAATACACCTTTACTCAGCTTCTTTTTATGAATTGTATCCTTTTCAAAATCAGATATGACTTGGGTATTGCTTTCTCTCTGCAAGGCAAGCCTTGTAATTTTGAATCTTGATGAGCAGCTGCTTTTGTTCTGTGAGTCTCAGAAACAGTGAGGTTGGGAGCACGTAACAAATTGCCAAATGATAGCATCGCATCGCAGAGAAAACTCTCCTTGAAGTGCCTCATTCCCTGCATCTTTCCTTCTTCAAAGAGAGTGATGCAGTGACACAGTCCTGGGCGCAGGGACCCACTGCTGGGGCAGAGGGATCCTCCCCCAGCAAATGCTGCGTCCTGGGCAGCAGCAGTGCCTGCACACAGGAGTGTGCAAAGCTGCTGCTGCCCTGTGTTGGAGTAATTTCCTTGAAATGCATTTTCCTTGAAATACGCTTTTCTTTCATCTTATCTGGGGATACTGCTGTAATCTGCACATTGCTGACTTTAGTTGTTTAACAGCACTGTTGTGGCTGCTCAGTCCCCAGCCAGTGGATGGCCAGCAGCAGCAGGGAAGGTGTTAGGAGGCACCCGGCTGCCTTATGTGATCTTACATTGTTTTCCATGGCCAGAAGTCTTTGATCTGTTTAAACAGAAGCCTGAGAAGTGGAGGATGGATGCCACATGGCAGGCTGATGTGTAAATGTGTCCTTTTGCACTGAAATCTTATGCCACATGTGAGCAAAATGTCTCAAGTGTGTCACAGGCTGCAGAGTCCAGCTACAAGTCAGATGGTCTGAGATGTTTGTCATCTCCACACAGTATATAATGTTCCACTTTTTCATGCAAGGTCTGGAATGCATCTATCTTATTTTTTTGTCTGGGATATTGCTTCACTTATGTGTAGAGTTGGGATATATCTCCCTGGAAAGTTTAATAATCCTTGATTCATTAATGTCTCCAAAATATTAGTGTCTCCAGAACATTACTTTGCATTCATAGCAACGGAATTGTATTTAAAAGTTTAGGTGGTTCTGATTCAGACTTCTGATTTCTCTGGAATAATTTGGTTTCACTTTTCCAGTATAAATGAATTGAAGCCTTTAGCTTCAGTCCTGCTATGTGTGGCATGGACTCATTATTTGTTCTCTTTCCCATTGTGTGCAGAGTAGTGGCTTTAGGTGCATTTTCTTTTAAATGCCACGTAAAGTGAAATCCTGTTATTTCCACATTCTGTGGCACTCCTCTTCAAAGTATCTAGGCAACCTTTATGTAGATGATGCTTTTGACTCAAACTTCTCCATCATTATGAGTATGGTCCCGTGAAAAGGAGCAGGATGAAAAAGGGAGGAAAAAAAGAGCTTGCTTGAACTCACTTTGGGCTGCTTGAGTTACTTGTAAGACTCTTTGTAGGAAATACAACACACTGAAGATCTCTGCTCCCTTACACTTAAACTATCTACTTCAAACTATTCCATGTTTTTCCTTTGAGCTTGGGCATATAGAGAATCTCCTGGCCCTGCTGGAGCTGACAGTAGAACTGGCAGGAAAGAGGGATTTCAGAGCTTCTATAATCGATCCCTAAGCAGTGGACTTCCTTTTGTGGTTCTCTGCTCCAGGATCAGGAGGATGAGTGGTCCAGAATTTCTGCAGCTGGAGGGAGCCCTGGGAGGTATGATAGATTTTGAGTTCATCTGTGCTTCTCAGAAAACAAGAGCTGAATGGGAGGCTTGAAAGATTTGAAGGGGAAGCTCCTCATTTAGTTTGCTTTCAGCCCCTGCAAGGAAGAAGTAAAGCTTATTCAGAGAAGATTTTTTGAATTAAACCATGTCTGTGGGTTTAGGTGTGACCATGATGCCTCAACAGTGCAGATGGAGCAGTCATCACTACCACATCAGGATGATAAGTTGGGAATTAGTCTCCAAAGCCAAAGTCACTCAGATATGCTGCACAGAGGTTGTTATGACCTCCAGACTTTGTGACAAGGTGGATGTCATCTCTTAGAGCAGTTCTGGTTTTGTTAGATCGAACAAGTATCCTCAGGTGGGAGGCAGGGCCAGTGTAAATGTCACACCACGTGCTGTGGCTGCTTTGTCAGAAACGTGGTTGGTGTCCTCATGCTTCATACTGGTTGAGTTGAGGCTGCCTGATCGTCAGGGTGCATGTTGGTATTAAGGAGCACGTTGGTGGTATAGGTCAGTGTACACAACAGAAGGTCATCTCAGCTCCTCAACAGGCAGCATACACAAATCTCATTTTGCCCCCCTTGCCCTGGCCTGGTTCCCCATCCAACTCTAAGAGGATGAGGTGTTCATAGGACTGATACCAGAGGCCTGGGACTGTGGCTTGGGGAGATAAAATGTTGAGTGTCTGTAATTTACACTTGGTGGGAGGTGATTCCTTTGGGCTCTCATTGCATTCATGCTGTCAGCCCAAATACCAGTGACCACGATGGCATCTTCCCACATGCGGTTGGGTTGGCCCAAAGGAGGAGCCTGAGCTGGCGGTGAAAGGGATGGGAGGCACTGTATGCCACTGTTGCCCCAGGTGCTGGATTTTGGGAGGTGGCAGCCCCAGGCAGCTCACTGAGGTTTCCCTGGAAGCCAGTGGCAGAACATAAAATGAAGCTCAGGTTTCTCAAGACTCCTGTTGCCAGATCCCCTTCCCCATTCTCATGTTGCCCCTCTGGTCTTTATCAATAGCTGAGCCTGAGTGTTTAGCAGTATCAGGATAGGGAGGGTAGCTGTTTCTTAGGGAATGCTGTAAGGGAAAAGTTGGGAATGGCCTGGACAAATATTTAAAGCATGAGGAAGAAGAAACCAGATTTTTCTGTCTGAATGCTTAGAGCAGTAAACGAAGCTTCCTGTTGCAAGGCAAGGCAACTATGTATGCAGCCAGAAGCTGGTTTTGGTTTTTTTTTCCTTAGTATTAAAGGGCCAGCTGTATATATAATCTTGACTTAATTTCTCTACTATAAAAGGCTAAAATCATGATCTTGGACCTCATGATTAATGTCCAGTTTGCCTGTAAGTGAGGATGCTGCTGGTAAGTATCCCCATGTAGTGATATTTCTTTATTTGACCTCATGTCTGTGGGTTGCTCACAAAAGCCGAGATGGATATTGACTGCTCTGATCTTGACTATATGCTTAATTACAGGGCAGTAAGAGTCAAGTGGGATAGCATTTCGGGTGGTTGGTGTGGAAATAAAGCGACGTGGTAAACTGAGCCCTGGCAGTTCACTTGGGACAGCGTGGTGGGTTGGTGTTACATTATGGTGGGAGACACTGCCAAAGGAATGCTAAGTGCGGTTAAGTGGGACTGTTAATGGCATGACTGAGCCAATTCATTAGTGGCAATGGTGTGCTCTTGTGTCTGCTTTCCCTTGCAACTACTGGGTGAAGATACTCAGGTAAAACAAGACCAGTGGGGATAAGGGAGGAGGAAAAGAGGCTCCAAAGATCTGTTACAGATGCAGTGACTGTCTTTAAACCTTGCTTCCCAGAGCCATCTGAAATGCAGCTATTTCTGGGATGGGTTTTATGGAAACTTGGCAGTTTGCTGTCAGACCAATGTACTGCTGATAAAACATCTTCATGTAGATGCTGCTTCTGTGCAGCTGTTTGTTGGGTGAGTTGGAAACAAGTGGAAGAAAGGACAGACTTACTCCTGTCTGGTGGAGGTTTCTGTGCAAAAGGACTGAATCAAGGCAACAGCTGCCCTTTGCAGAGGATATTCTCAGCTACTGGTGTTTTCACAGGCAAATAGCAGTAAAATGAGGGTGTTTGAGATAAAAAACTGTATAGACAAAGGTGCCATCTTTGCGATGCCAGAGGAAAGCCAAAGTAAAGAGCTGGTGGCTGCAGGCAGTGCAACAAAGCTGTTGCCTGATCCATTTTTGTTTATCTGTGTCTTTGTTAGGAATTAGTCTGCTGGACCTTGTAATTTTTGGAGTTAGGGGAAGATAATAAAGATGACCCTAAAGTGGGAATAGCTTTGAAAAGAGACAACACACGTTTTGTTTTAAACGGTAAAGTATACCCCTGTAGTAGAGGGTATACTCACAGTCAAGGGCATGAAAGTCTATGCTTCCTTCTATTACACAAAAAAAGGGTCTCTGGTTGAGCTGTGCCTGGGTGTATGAGATGGCCTCTGCCCTGCTGGGGTGCACCAGTGCCAGGGCTGATGTGTATTGTGTGGGATGTCCTGGCCATCAAGAGAAGCAGGGTGAGCTTCAAGGAGCTATCAAGGAGATAAATGTCATGTGTGAAAGCCCAAGGGTGGAAGGAAGGGGAGAATTAAGAATTTGAAAAGCAGCACTACATCATTTAGTACAACAGCTTTTTCTTCCCTCTCAGCTGTTCCTCTTGTATTTGCTAGAAGTATGGTTACACTGTTTGGGTGGTGAGGAGGTGAGAAGGGTACTCTCTCAATTCTTAATGTGAGATATAAATTATAAACCACATGGGCAACCATGTAGTTGAAACAAACACACCTGCAGCAGAGATGCTCATCATGGCTTGAAACATCTCCACGTTGACCTGGAGAGCTTCTTGGTGTGAGGGCATTTGTGTCTGGCACCTTGATTCACAAACAAACCAGATCTGAGAACTGACAGTGCTGGATGGTGAACTACAAGCATGTGATTTCAAAGCACAGACCTTGTGTGAACTCACTCCACTGCTCCCAATTTCCTTAGAAACCAAACCAAAACACCAAAGTGTGATGATTTGGGGTAGGGTTTGTGCTGAGCCAGCTATACGCTGAGGTATCCAACTTAGATCAGATGCTATCTCACCTGAAACTGGTGTGAAACCACTATGGAGGCAGAGGGGATACACTGATGGGGGGAGATGTCTTCTCTACCACAGGCTCTGTGGGTGTTGTAGCCAGGTCTTGGGGAAAGCCCAGGGCTGGCAGGGCCTGGACTTCAGCAAATGACTCTGGTTTAAAGAGTGTGATTGTCTTTTAAACATGGTAAAAGTGATGTACAAGATGTATTTTTAAACAGAGTATGTTTGTTTTGTGTCCCTTTGGCAGAGAGTTTATGTCTGTGTAATCACTTTAGTTAAATTATCTTATTTTCTGTCTCACTCGCATTATGCAAATTTTATATTGCATGCTTATGTGTTTTAGTTTTGATTTTTATTTTGTACAAAGAATCAGGCACAGTTGCATTGGGAAGCAGATGTTGCAGTGGTATTTGAGACACTTTGCTGCTCCATGGGAAGGGGATGAAGGCAGGGTAGTGGAGGCAGCGCTGCCATGGGAGGTGCTTTTGTCACCTGTTTGGAGGAATTCCTCAGTGTGCCATTCAGAGTGGCTGCACTGAGGGTTTAATGGTGGTTGAAGCTTTGCCATAAGTGGTAACTTTAAGGGGAAGATGTAGAAGATGAGGCACTGCCTGCTTTCAGTCTCTGTGTGGGGCATCAGGTCAAGCAGCTGCCTGAGCCTCAGCTTCCGGAAACTGAAACATCCAAAGGATGTCAAAATGCAGTGCTGAAAGTGTCTCACAACACCAAGGTTTGTTGAACATCACATTTGGAGGTCACTGGGAAGTGCTCAGGTGGCTCTGGGTGTGTAGTTGGATAACAGAGCGCAAATAAGATGCTTTATACATGACTTTTCTCCCCTTCTTTCATTTATGAGGCCTATGTGTGTGTCTAAGTACTTGTTAATGAAATAAACTCTGAAGTGTGTTTGGGTGCCACATCTGACAAAAGCTGATTTTTTTTTCTTCCTAATTACAGATGCTGCCTGTCCTTGCTCCAATTTTTTTGTAGTATCAGAAAAGCTGATCCAACATGCCATGCACGCTTTCCCTGTTACATTATGCCCTGGAAATTTTGACCTCTAGCATTTCATAGTAGTTTGTAAATTATGTATGGAAATGTTCTGTATTGTTATTGTATGAACTCCATGGAGATAGGGTGTCTTGAGTTGCTTGGTTTGGTGCTGAGCTTGGGAATGTTTCCAAGTGCCTTCCCAAACTCAAAGCAGCATGCTATTTTACACTCAGTTATTGTATTGAAGATAACTTTTCTTTGTGCATGCAGAAAACCTGGAGTTGCTCTTAGCCAGTTTAAAATAATGGATCACTTGAAAGAATATTGCCTAGTATTTATTGCTGCTCACCAGAGGATAATTTCAATAAGAGTTTATCATATTTATTCAGCAGCAGACTAATAAATTCAGATTTGTTTAAACAAAGACTCGAGGAAGAACCTGCTAAATGCTTACGGTTATATTCATTGCAGGCATAAGCTACTCCATTTCACTTGTACCTGCTTATGTCACCAATTAATTTGGCTTTTAATATCTTATTTTCAGCACTTTTTTTCCTCTGGGTTCTGCAGTCATGTTCATCCCTGATGTAAGTCTGTTGTGGATAATGGCATCTCTGATGCTTTTTGTCTGTGGATGAGTTTGACTTGTTGTTGTGGCAAAATGTAGATAAAGAAAAATGCTATTGCAGGAAGGAATGATCTAATATGCTGAACTTGAATCCGGGAAGGTCTTGAATACAAATTCTCCTGTGCTCTTTGTGGCTTTGAATAGTTCACTCAATCTGTCTTTTCTCCCCATATTTAAGTACAATAAAATACACTGTGTACAGAAAATGCATGCAAGTACATTTGTAGTTTGAGATTTTTGTTGAGAATTAATTTAAAAATGAACCAGGAGGAAAATGAGTGGTCAGATGGTCACTGGGAGCCCACGGGGAATGGGTGTGGGGTACGTTTTGACATAATACCAGCATAAAGCTGCATGTTCATCTGGTACGACTTGCTCGGCTTGTCTTGGGCATTGCTTTGGGAAGCCAAATGGATATTATTAGAAAGCTGAAAACTGAAATTTTTTGCACCAAAGTTAAATTTGCAAAGCCATGTCCTCTGTGGGAAGGGAAATACTCTGAGTCAGTGGAGTATGTTATATCTGGTGTTGTCCAAATGTTTCTCTTGTTATGGGGTATGTGAGATTTAGGTGTCTCTTTGCTTGTTCAGAACTGATACATAGATCATGGTTTTCATTTACACGCCCGCACGTGCACACACACACATTTTATACAGAATTGCACACACTGTGACTTCCTCTGTTTTGCAGGTCATCATCCCACCAACTTGCCCTTCTTTCTTTGCTTTTTATCATCTTTACTGTTAGGCCACTGCAAACTCTAAAGTAACGTGCACCACATATGTTAGCTGTGAAAATCAGAGCCTCAGAGGTTAAATAGTTGGTCTTACAGAGCACAGGCACCACAGACAACTCAGCACATGAAACTTGGTGGGTTTTGCAGGCTTCATTCCTAACTGTTTGATAAATTAATTCGTTAGATCTATCCAGAGCAGTGGGGAGAGCAGCACAACCTGACCCAAGATCCTTTGTCCCTTTCTGTGCAGGATAGGGTTTAACCAGTGCTCATGCTCCACAAGAGATTTTGACATTCACAGAAGGCATCTTGGGAAGCTCTGTCACAGTGAGAGTCTAGTGTTTGGGCCTGCAGAATATGGAGGGTTAATAATATGCAGGAGGAGAATGTGCTGGATGGTGACCTTTTCTATGTAAAATTAAGCCAAGGAATATCATGGATATTAGCCTAAAAAGGCCCATTAACAGTTGTTGGCTTTCTAGGAAATGTTTGCCTGTGTTGGTGGCCTCTATTCCATTACACATGGATTTTTCTGTGTCTTGAGAGTGAATCACAATATTTTTTTCCACTCTGTTTTTAATTAAAAAGTAAAAGAGTGGAAACCTTTTTATACAAGTGGTTGGAAAGCTGAGCAAGCCGTAGGAGATAAATAAACTGGTAAAGATTAATGGAACCAAGCAATGGAAGTGACAGATTCCTGTGCTTTCAAATCCTTGTCAAAAAAATTATTAATATGACTAATATGTTGGTTCCTAATGTGACCTACTCTTGCACTGCAAACAATTTTATGTGGGCACAATGCTTTCTGAAATCCAGAGTAAAACAAAGCAACTGGTGTCTACATCTTCACCATTAGCAGTAGCGTTAAAAGACCAGTGCTGTTGCAGCAGGAGCAGCATATGGATTAAAATTATCAGCCAACAGGGAGTAAGAGAAATCTGTACAACTTTTTATACTTGAAGTCTTACATGGAACATTTAAAACATCTGGGCATGCTTGTCTCTGCGACCTCTGGGCCGTAAGAGGTGTGTGCCTGGTGACCTTCTGCAGGCAGCACTTACCCGGCGGCCTTGAAGTTACCCTTGCAGTTTGTATTTATTGCATAAATGTTACAGAGTTTTAATTTCTTTTGTGTCTGGACTGGTGATAGGGCTCTGTAATTGTTATTTGCATGGAATTAGAGGCTGGAAGGGGGATGTCAGAACTCTAAACACTATTGTGCTGGAGCTCGTGGATGTGTAGATGGTATGAGGTGGAGCTACTAATAGAAAGCTGCTGTTGTTGGATGCATCTGCCCTTCTGCTGGAAAGAAGGAGAGGCAAGAGTCAGCATGCAGTGTCCGAACTGGTGCTTTTTGTTCCAACTGATGTGATCCTGCAGGACCTCTCCATTAAAATAGCCGGAAGTGGTTTTAAATGGTGCTCTCCTGTTCCTAAGACCAAGTTGTCTGGAAATACCCACTCTATCTGTGCTGCTGAGGGACCAGGTTGGGTGTGTGATGGGAGAAACTGGCATTTGGTTGGCACTACTTCAGCTCCTGCTGTGCCCAGAAAACCCCACTGTTCCCCTGCATGGCCTGGAGTGGGATTGGGAAGTTGAACTTCATTGCTATTCAGAATAAATCAGTGATGGAAACTGCAAAAGTCAGAGTTTGCAACTGTCAGTTTGGGATAACTGATTTATTTTGAGGATAAGGGCAAGGAAGAGAACTGGGTATTTTGGCAAATTGCGGTTGTGCTGGTTTTGGAGTATCAGATGTTTCTCTCTCTCTCCTAAAAGCACAGGGACATTGAAGTCTGTATGTGGCTTTGTTTTGAAATGGAAATAACAAAGACAATGGCCTGCATGGTGTTTCTGTAGAGAAGTTTTGTGTGCTAACTTACATCAGAGCCTCACTGCAGGGTGGAGATTACTGGACTATGTGGATTTTGGTCCTTACCTCTTAGCATGGGAAAGGGGAAGGTGGCGCTGCAGTTGTGGAACGCTGTTCTTGGGCCTGGGAGCTTCCTCTCTGCCAACAACTGAAATCTGGTGTCAGGTAAGGGGAGGTTTTAATGGCTGTGCAGCTGGGAGGCAGCTACCAGAAATAGTGTTAATGAGTGTTTATGACCCTTCCTGGTGCCTTCAGTGGTTTTGGTGCAATAAATGGATACCTTTTTAGTGCTAGTTTGAAAAGGGACAAACTATTTTTGTTCGATTGCTCCCAATCTGCACCAAGCGAGCTGTGACCTCTGCCAGTGTCCGTGCATTTACAAACTTCTTAAATGTTTTACGGACACTTTCCATTAGCCGCACCGTAGCTGTTGCCATGAATATTTAATGTCAAGAACAGTACTTTTTGTTAATATTATGCTTTTTTCAGGTGCTCTGCTTTGACAAAAGTGGTTATTTGCCCTCAGAGACCAGGCAGCAGCCAGCATGCTCTGCACACCCTACTTGTACCTTCCTCTTCACTTTTTATCTGTTTCTCCTCCTTCCCCTGACCCTCCTCTATAGCCCTCAGGGAGTGGTGCCATTTCCGACAGGATTTGCACTTGAACTTCACTGGAGCACAATTGCTGTCCCATTGGCTGTCCCGTGCCTCGCCTGGGTGCCAGGGGATGAATTCCCCACACTTCATGGGTCGCTGGCCCCTCTTTATCTGCAAAACAGATAAATGAAACAGAGGAATGCCTGCAAGGCAGAGCCACTTCTGAGGGTGCACACGGATCCAGTGTCTGGGGCACCCCCTGAGCATTTTATTTCTTTGCTGAAGGAAACACATTCTTCGATTTGTAGTCTGATTCTTCTTTTTTGGTAATTTGTTTGATTAATACTTTTCCCTTTGTAATGTTTTGGTGTCTGTGTTGTCTCTTGCTCCCCACTTCTTGTGTGCATCCACAGTCTGTGTTCCACCTTTTGCTCTCAAGGAAGGCTCTCTTTCTTTTTTCCAGGAGGAATAGGAATGCATGCCCGGGATACCCAGCTGCATGGAGTGAATCTGGTGCTGTTGTTCTGGCATTAGGATTAGTTTTGCTAAATGTGCGTGGTGTCTGATTGGGTACATTTGAACGTTTCTTAGTCACTAATGCAGAACAGCCCTGCTGTTGCTGTAGGGGAGGGGTTTGTGTTCCCAGCTGGCCCAGTGGGGTTGCAGGATGGGTGTTGGAATTTGTCTGACCTTTGCAGCGTCTCCATGGCAGAGAGCAGGACACGGGGCCCTCTTGGCCATCTGTGTATCTTCTGTAATGCAGGTTTGGGGGTGAAGCTCTTGAGCTTATGTGAGCCGTGGTCACCAGTTAATTGATTCCCAGCACGTGCTGGTGCTGGTTAATGTGTAGGTGGCCAAATTTGTTGGAAAACCCCAGCAAGCCCTTTGTGCAGAAGGGTGTTCCCACTCCTCCTGTGCTATGGTGGTATGCTTTAGCATCCTGCATCACACATTTGGGTTTCTGAGGTTTGAGAGAAACTGAATTGCACACTGTAACCAGTGAGTGCATGTGTAGTAATCTCAACCATGGCCTGCACTGGTAAGAGTAGGATGCTGCATGTATTGTCTCTTTGGAGGAGCCTTGTGCATCCAAAGGCATTTGGCTGCAGGGGTCTCAGTAGGTCTCTTTCTGGTTGTTAATCTAGGTGTAACTTGGCCTCTGGTCAGCCAACTTATAACCACATGTCCCAGATTGGTTTGTGTGCCAGGTCTTAGGGTGGGACTGAGTGATTAAAAAATATTTGCCTGATGGTACAAGAAAGGTTTGGAGGCAAGAGGCTTCTCCTTCACCCTCATTTCAGTGGAGCAGACACAATTCTTTGTTCTCCAAAGCCTCCTGCAAACCTTCTTCCTGTGTTTCTGTCTCTGTGTTTCTGAAGCCCAACTCAACTTGATCCAGGGAGAGCTTGAAAACTCCTGCTTTTCAAATTAGTTCCTGAAGCCTGTGGTCACAGTTGTGACATTGCAAGTATTGTAACTGCAGGGATCCCATCTGCCCAACGTCTCTTCTGGGTTGCTTTTCTGGGATGTGGAAATTGAAATGCTCAGTTCTGGACGCAGGTGCTGAGTGGTGGTTGGGGATGGAGGGCTGGGGCTTGAGAGGCCAAAGCTCTTCTCTTCGCAGCCTTCCTGGAGTGTTGCTGGATTGTGATGACAGTGAGATTGGGCTTTTCAAAACATTCTTAAAATTTCATGATTTGCTCCGCAGGTAAGTAATGTGTTTGTTCTGTCTCTCTGGGATCCAAATTAGCTCCTGTCCGCACACACCTACCAGTCTACCAGCCAGCAGCTGCTCGTTGCAGACATGTAGGGGTGATGGAAGGGGGTGCTGGTGTGCTGCTCTGCCTGACCCCCTGCACTTTTAGCTGGGGAGGGAGGGAGACATGGTGTTCACAAGACCCTTTCAGGGGGGAAGGGAAATGCCACTGGTGTCCTGCACGCATGGAGAAGCGCACAGAAGGCAGGAGGAGCATAAGCTGTACTGTCGGTGAATATTTAATTGTGGCTTCAGGTTTTTCTTTCTGAGAATAAATAAGAAAATGTTTCTTGGATGGAGAATTGTTAAGAAGTGTAAAGTGTTATTGGAAAGCAAGTGGTGACTGTACTGAGCTTGCTTTCTTTCCCACGCAAAAAGCGTGTGTCTCCTTGCAGGTAACCTCCATCACCTCTGGTATGCTTTCATGCGAGATTAAACTAATGTAAGTAATTTTATTTCCTTTGGATTTAGAGAGTGAGAAGCTGTGCTTGATCTCTTTGGCTCCCTGTCTGTGCTGAGGAAGGCACTGGGGTGTGTTTTTTTTGGAGGTGAGCCCAGCTGCCACCTTGTCAGCAAAGGGCTGTTAACGTGCAGCCTCTGAATTGGACATGCATAACAAAAATGTACTAATAAGCTCCTCTCTTTTTAATTACCTTGATATGACATGCACTGGAAACAGTCAGGCTTCCCCAGTCTTCCCTGTCCTGTCCCTGGGGGAAAAACGTCTCCAATTGCTTAAACTTGGATTTCCCTAAATGAGAGTTTACAAGCAATTGGGACACTTCCATCATTGCTCTAGCCTTTTATTCAAGATAATATTAAGAGACATCATAACATCACAGTGTCAGAGCAAACAAAGCACTATGTAATTTTATCCCATATTAATGCAGAGTGTCGCAGATGGTGCTATCATTAGACAGCAATCTATAAAAATGGCCCATGAGACAAAGCCCTGGCACAATTATTTATTCTTCAATTATTTATTCAGCCCTTTAGGATGTGTAATACTGACAGACAGCACAGAACGTGCTGCCTACCAATTTGCAGATTTTGACTGAATCCTCTGTCATCGATGGAACAAAACATGTACAGGGGGAGGGTGATGTTGCATGGCTTTGGATTTTTTTTTTGTGTGCTTGTTTTGCTGTTTACTACACAGCTTAAAGGCTACCTCTTTTAAGCAACCTCACTCACCCTGTTGTTCATCTGTTTATTTCAGTTAATTGCAAGGAAGACTTAGTGATCTCAACCCAAGGTTTCTAATCCCTTGTGTGCTCAGAGCCAGGGGTTGGTTTCCCTGCAGGGTTAACATCAGCTGGCCAGCCTTGTGGGGCAGACTCGTTGAGTGGGTGCCTGCTTTCCTGCCAACCCTGTCAATCCAGGGAGCTCTGCTCTCCTCAGCAGTTGATGGTGCTGTGGATTCTGAATGGACCCTGTGGGAAGCAGGATGGGGACCTACTGGTTTCCAGTTGGATTAATGTGTGAAGATGTAGGCTCGTTTGGTTAAGACTCTGTGGCCCAGGACATGGCCTGCTCCTGGCAGCTGTTGCTGCTGCAGCGGCATTTTCAGAGAGTAATTTATTGCCAAACAAATTTTTACTGTTGCTTTACTGTCAGAATGATGTCACTGCCATGGAAAGGAGCATATCTGCCTCTGACTGTACTTTTGCCTCCCCTGTGATAAGACAAATGTTTCCGTGGTTGCCCAGTGAACTGGAACTGGAAGCTGATCTGGTTTAAAGCTAAGAACTGGTTTAGGCTTTGAGTAATTAAACTTAAGTGTCATTGTCCAAAATTGCTCATATTAATCTGGAAAAATCCTCATAGGTAGCTATATTATATTAACAGTAATGTTAATTCTGTAGGATTTTAGAGTCCCAATAAAATACAAATTTATCTGTCACTAGTTTCTCCTTTCTCTTTCCAGTTTGTATTGGTTAAGTTCATCTCTTTGACATCCATATTGTTAAAGTCCCTGCCTTTGTACTGAAGCACACCTGAAACTGCTGCCCCAAAGGTATCCTTCTCTATTGTTGGATTTTTTTTTATAAAATAAATCTATAACGTTCTGTTGGAAAACCTCCCCTGCCTTCCCCGTAGCACTTCTCTTCATATCCGTGATAAAAATGAACAATGGCCCTTTCACTCAGAAACACTATTTCAGTTATTTATAGATTATATTAACTACATGTCTTTAAAACTGAAAAATCCAACCCTGCCCTTTTATTTGATGTTGAGTCATTCTGGCAATTCCTTTGTATGAAGCTGGTAAATTTTGGGCAGGTGTAAGTAACATCCTAATTTTTTAATTTAGTGCTAAATCTATAACAAATGCCTTGTAACCAATGAGATAAACTCTATTTTGATTAGTTTGCAATTTCTGGAGTGCCTGTTTAGAGAGCCAGATTAGCTAGTTTTGTTCTTGGTGAGATATCTTGGTCATTCACTGTCATTTAAGTAATTTCTTAAATTTGCCTTAAATCTTCGTCTGGATTTTAAAAGTAGATAGAGAAAATGAGGATGTGGGCTGTGCCATGCCCTTCTGGATCTCAGCCCTACAGGCAGCCAGAGCTTCTCTTGCTTGGCAGAACATTTAAATTGTGTGGAAAAGAGCAGATTTTGATTCAGAGTTGGGGGCTGCTGTGCTGTCACTTGTTTAACCTGGGCAAACTCCTCTGGCTCCTCACTTCAACCCAGGTCCCCTTTCCTTTTCTTGCTGCCATGGCTGAGACTTCACCTGCTTCAGGATTTCTAAGTTAGCAGGTCCTGGTGCAGGTCATGGATGTGTGGGGCTGGTCTGTGTCCCATGTGTGGGATGTTTTGTGTGTGCTGGACTCTGGGGACCCACCAGTGTGTCCAGGCAAGCTGTCCTGCAGGATTGGGCTCACCCATTGGTGCAGTTTCACAATTTAAACTATTTTCATCCCCCATTGTGTAGCTCCTAGCTACAAGCAGAAATGGGAGAAACCTCAGCTCTTTATTGCTCTGTTTTTTTTTTCCCACCCTGCCCTGTTGTATTTTTAGATTAGAGAAGATCCTGGGGGGGGGCTGGGGCAGCAGGGGAGAGGAGTGGGGAGCTGTGGCTGTGCCCGCCTGCAGCCAGCCCAGGTCTCCTGCCATTGGGATGGAGAATTTCCCTTTTCTGGGAAGTCACTTCCAAGTAAAGTCCCCCAAAGCTTCCTATCCTCACCCCTCCTATTTAAAGAATGACTAAGTGAATTCATCAAGGGTGACTAGAAGAGCCAAGACTCAGTTCCCCCAGCCTCATTTTTGGCCTCTCTGCCCCTGAGGAGAGCTGTGCCATGGCTAATCCCTGGGGTCCTCCTCCCGCCCACCTTCCCGGGTTTGGGAGGGAAGCCAAAGCTGGATCCTTGGGATGTGACGCTGCTCTGAAATACCAGTTGCTACGGTTGCCCAGGTCTGTTTGTCAGCACTATTCAGCACTGCTTAATCCCCTTTTGTGTCCATTTTGGAAGGATGGCTGGGATTTTGCGGGTTTGTTCATGCTGTATTCACAGCCCTTGGGGAGAAGGAAGGTGAAACCACACATGGAAAGGTGTGAGTTGTGGGGGAGTGTGTGCATATGTGCTTCATCTTCATGAGATGTTCATGTAATGTTAAGAAGAATATATCTGAGTGATGCTAGCAACTTAAGCAAAGAAATCGGTGGCAAAGTCTGAAAAATCTTCGCTGACACGCAGGCTTTAACGCAGGCTGTTGTGCCAAAAGATCCAGAAAAGGCTTAATGGCAGGAGATAATGCTGCTGTGTCAGCACACATTTTCAGCCCTGGCTGTGAATTTCCTGGCTTTTGTGTACTTGAGTTAAACCCTGATGTTAGTAGCCCATCACCCCCTCCAAATAAGTACCCTCAAACAAAGGGAGAACCAAATCCCAGCAGTTTGCTACTTAGTGGAGGAGACTGGTGGATAATAATGTGTTCACAGGCATGAACCTGATGAACATGGAGAATGATGTCACAGTCCACGGGCGACCTATTAAACCTGCAGTAGTTTGGGTCAGCATGAACATTCCTGGCCAGAAATTCCCAGAAAAATATATTTAGTTTGTGGATCAATAGCTAGAGCTAACGAGTCCTTGAGAGTCAGAGGTGCAGCCACCAGTTATCTTTGTGCTGTTGCTGATAGTGAAATATATGTGTGTGCTAAAAAAAAATCTTTCTTAAGCAGTTGTTTGGTTGTACTTCTAACGAATGCAGGCTGCACCCAAACACTCTCATATTCATGATGACTGTATAATTACTGTAGCAACTTACCTTTGGCTTTTTGTATTCACTGTTTAGTCCTCACACCCTGCAAGTTCCCAGGCAGGAGCGTGTGCTGCAGTAATCCCTGTTATGTCTTGGGAACTGGAAATGCCACATGAGCTCTGGGAGCATGGTAACGGTGACACCCAGGACATTCACTGTCTAAGGAAACACAGTCATTCTGACAGCACCAAAACAACAAGACAGATACTGGAAAGAATAACAAAGATACCTAGCAACATTTCAGCGACAGCAGGATTTGATTTTGAGACTTGGATTCTGTGCTGGAATCCATTAGGTCTGATCCCCAGGTGTCCTACTCCCTCAATCTCCTCTAACAAGAAACATTCAAGAGAAAGGAAAGGGAAATCTCTCTCTTGAACTTGAAGCTGTAACTGGTGTGTGAGTGAATCTTATCTAATCCAGCAAAGAAGGGACAGAGGGAAGGGTTTATCTTCTGCCTCAGTCAAGCCCTTTGGAGTGTCTGCAGTGAGGAAATGTACAAAAGCGTAATGTTCTTGGTAATCCCTGCTGCGTGCGTGCCTTGAGGTAGTGGTGGGACAGCCGTGCATTGGGTGTGGTGTGCTCACACAGTTGGCAGCCTGTCTGAGCTCAGCCATCCTGCAGGCCCCTTCCCTGAATGCTGGGACTGCTGTGTCTGAGGGACTGAAGCCAAATGGGGTGATGCCAGTTGTATCCGTACCAGTTATACCCCAGGTGGATGCGTACTGTGACTGCTCTTAAGGCTTAGCGTGGTTGGAAGCACAACCTTGAGTATCAGTTCTGCAGACAAGCTGGACACATAGAATAAAATGTAGAGGTGTTTTGTGCAATGTAGGTTGTCTGGATTTGTGTGATAGTTGCTGGAGAGAAATGTGTTCTCCAGAGTGCAATTCTTCTCCTCCTGATGTGGCATTAAAAGTAAGTCAGATGACCTTTGCCCTAAAGCTTGACCGTGAGCTCCTGCAGATGACTAGCTCAGATTGTAGTTACTTGATGAGGATATGACTTTGTACCTGGCTTAGATGAATATGGGCTTGGACTTGTGCTTAAAACCAGTCTTAGCAGAGATAGTGCTTTCAGGGAAGAACAAGTATTTTTATTTCCACAACCTGTGGAAAAGCTGTATACTCAGTTTGTGTGGAAAACGGACAGCTTTCCCTGTTGCTTGTTTTGGATGTTACACTGTGACAAAGTTCAGAGGTACCATTCTGCATTCTTTTGGCATTGGAAGTTGCCCCAGGTGTGTTTGCCTTTGTCCTTCCCTCACAGCAAGCACCCTCATGGACATGTACGATCACCCGTTTGCCCTGTCCCTTGGAACTGTCGTGGTGCCCTTGTTACTAAATGGTTTTTTGGCAACTGGTCTGTGGAATAAGAGTGGGGTCATCTATCAGTTCTATGAGTTCTGTGAGCGTGTTTGATTTGCAGAGCTGATCTCTAAACAAACCTGATCACTCTGCTTACCATTATGAGTGATGCTTGCAGTCCATAGTGAGGAATACAGTACAGGGCCCATGAAGTTACAGCTTAGATAATGATTCTGCCTTTGTTTAGTAGGGTTTGAATGGCATGTGGAATGTCTATACTGTGGTGACTGGAGGTAAGAGGAGGAAATCTCTCTGCAGGCCAGTTGTTCTTCTTTTAAATCACCTTTGCCCTCTGTATCCAAATTGCTGAACAAACTGTTTGGTCCTACTTCCCTCTATCTTTAGTGAAGAATTTCACCTTGCACTATTGTACATAGGTTCAGGTAACACCAAGTGTGCACTACAGCTAGTTAGGATAATTATAAAGTAATTACCACACTTTAATACTGAAAGTGCTTCCTAAAAGCTCCTATTCTATTCAATGCAGTGCCTCTGTGCTTTTGCATATTTTTTTTGTATTTTATGGGTGTGCTCCTCATTCAGATGTGCAGTTTGGACAGGGACTGATGGGGCTGACTCAGCTGTTCAGAGGCTGCATGCAGGATTTTGGTTTGGAAATCTTCAGCTACATTTCACCCAAGGAGTTCAAAAGTCCCTAAAATAGCAGTATTGACAAGTGGGAAGAAGGAAATGGAGCATCTTCAACAAAACTTCTCCCCCCAAAAAAACCCACCAACTCCCCCAAAAAGCAGGAGTAGCAAAATAAAATGAAATCTTAAAGAGGGCATGGGAGGAGGCAGGAATGAAGATGCTTTTGTATTGGTTTCTCCTTCTCCACAAGGTTCTTTTGGATTGTGAAACCTGATGATAACGAACATATGGGAACCTTGTAGTAGTCCCCCAGTGTAGCTCTTTTGCATTGGGCCACAGGTATTAGAAATTATCAAACTGACAGACCTGGAGAAAATTGTAGCTTCTTGTAACGCCATAGGCTGCTTGGAAAAAAAGTACCATTTAATGGATACAATATTTCAGAGCCTTAAGGGTGAGCCACACTGCTGTTCAATAGCTGACTTCTGTCAGACAGATACAAGTCTTCATTTTGGAGAGCAGTGCTTCCAGACCGTACAGAGAAACATCCAATAACGGTTTTAATCTGTGGGAAGCTGAATTTCCTTCATGTTGTGTGACACCTAGGGGCACTTAAGTCCCATGTATCTATCAAAATACTTCATAGGTGAATTGAAGTAGCATCTTGGCTTCATGGTGACCCCATGTTTTGGGGACAGTTTCCTCCCTGGGAACACCACAAGGAAAACTTAAAGGAAGCAGAGGTGTCAAGTGTCTTTGTTGCACTTGGTCAGTCACCTGCCTTTCAGTAGTATCTCTTTTTCCAGACATCTATGCTAAATCAAGAAAAAACAATCCAGCTAGCATCTCATGGGCTGGCCCCATGCAGAGCCTGTGTGCTATAAGAATCATAGAACAGAATATGAAGTTGGAAGGGACCTCAAGGATCATCTGGTCCAGCCTTTCTTGGAGAAGGGTCCACCACTTTCCTGGGGAGATTATTTCAATGGCTGATTGTTCTCACTGTTACAAATTTTCCTCTTGTGCCCACTTGGAATCTCTCCAGAAGTAATTTGTAACCCGTCACCCCTCATCTTTTCCATGTGTCAGAATGGTCTTCAGTAGCTGGGGGCAGTGAGGTGACGTGGGGTTTGAGCCACTGGGCACTGAACTGGGGTTTGTTCAGCTGATGTGGCGTGGAGCCAGAGCTCACTCCGTACACAGACCTCTGCCAGGGGCAGGACAGCTCTCCTGGGTCTTTGCACCATGTCTGGCCTGTGGTCATATCGCAGCCACTCCAGGCGCACATCTCCTCTTGCCCCCGTGTTGGCAAAAAGGCTCAAGTTGCCCATCTACTTGAAAGGGTCTGCAGAATGCTTGGAAACCAGTCACGAGAGTTTAATTTTTGGGAAAATCAGGATGTGAGAGAAGATGTGGCTGCAAACAGGGAGAGTGGGGTGAAAAAAGGAAGCAGGCCAGGCTGTCTGTGTAGCCCCTACTTGGAATCGAGTTGTGGGCTCGAGTGGTGTGGTGCTTGTGGGAAGATTAGAGCAATAGGGCTTCAGTATCTCTGAAATGAGAAGAGTCTAGTGTATTGTGCTCATGTTCCTGAATGAAACTATTTTACAGTGATTCTGGTAAAAGGTTTTAGGGCCAAAGAGAAAATGGGAATGTTTCAATTCTCTTTCCAAGGATAGTCTATTTGCATTAGTTCTTTTGTGTTACACTGAAGGAAATGTCCTGGCAAAATGTCATTTGTAAGGATTATTTTAGAGTTTAAATGCATCTTGCCAATCCTTTCTTTCTTCCCTTCACCTACAAGCAGAGCAGGGAAATATATACTAAAATAGATTTTTGGCTTTGTAGTTATTTGGTGGTACATGAGTAAAAATTAATTTGAGTGAACTTTAGGAATACAGAATGTAAAACAATTGCTTCTGCAGTTCATTGCAGCTGAAGGAATTTGTTATATTTACATCCCACTTTTCGGTTTTGGTGTGAAGTGCTAGGACAGATTTACAGCCTGAAAGGGGTAGAAGCTTGGCTTGGATGGTCATGCCTATTATACAGTCTTGTCCAGGTCTCATTTCTCTCCTTGTCTATAACCCTTGTGAAGTTGTTTTTATTGAGATTTTGATGTATGTAAATTCTGGAAAGCAGTGATGAATTGAAAGTGAGTAATAATTTAGCACTTGAGTTTGAGTAGTACTCTTGACACAGTGAAATTAGACTTTTATTGCATTCTAATTTTAATATATTTTAAAAAGAAAGGAAGATAATTGACTGTTTCTCACAGAATTTTGTAAATGGATTTGTAACTGTTAGTGGTTCCAAAAAGAAATAAACTTGAATGAGACATAAGAGGATCTGCTCTATGACTTTTGGCAGAAGATAAGCAATGCTGCAAGATATACTTTTCACAGATGCTGCAGCCTGAACAAAACTTTGCCATAGGCCATTCCTAATTTCTTATCCACTTTTCACCATACTGTGTTGTTATTGTGATTGCTTATGAAAAGATGGAACAGTCAGGAATATTAGTATTTTCTACTGTGACTTAGCGGAGTGGGGATTGAATACCTCTGTAAACCTAAAGCTATAGTTCGGGAGCTATATATTCACAGTCTGACTTTCTCTGTGTACCTCTGCTGATCTTCCAAAGTTGGTTGTTGGTTTTGCCACTGCCCTCCTTTGCTATGTGCAGTAATCACAGACTGAGGGCTTGCTTGTAGCACATTTAATTCTTAAAAAGTATTTAAAGCTTGTTTCTTTCTTGATATTCATCTCTGATACCTTTTGACCTTACAGAGGAAGAGCAGCAGCGGCCAACAGCAATTCTGATGAGAGAAGTGATAGCACAGAACCCTTGCACTAATTAAGATCACAGGGTCCTTGAAACAGAGGGGAAGCTTCTGTCCTACCAAAAAAGGTCTGGTAGGTAAGCAGAAGTGTGTGGTTCCGAGACAAAATATATCCTGTCCTCTGTGTGTCCATGCTCATAAAAGGTTTTCCTTGTGGGACACTGCCTGAGATTTTACATCTGATTCTGTCATTCAGGTAAGATGTCTCATGCAGCATGAACAGGCCTTTACATTGCCAAAACAGATGACTTTGGAACTATAAGCCAGTTGACAGAACAGTTATTTTTGATAATTTCTTTTTAAAAAAGTGTTTTCTTCTGATGCAATATGTCATAATTTTCTCCCCAAAATAAGGACATCAACACAAGTACAAAGATGCACTTTTTATCAACAGAGACATGAGAATAGTGATAGCATGCTGTCCATTTTGCTTGTGAAGTTCAGGAAATATTTCCTCAATAAAAGGAAAAAGAGTGAAAATGTAGCTTGGAAAGCCTGAAAACCACTCTGACATGCTGCTGGTCCAGCAGCCACCTTGCACTAAGCACAAGAACAAGATTTCTCGACTTCTCGGTCAGGTCTGTGTGGAGTGTGCTGGGATCCGTAAATTAAGGTTATTCAGCAACATGGTTGTTGAACTCCATTTGCCTTTCATTCTGCATTTATCTGAAAGAGCCATGTAGAACTCAATATACAAACAAACTAAAAAAAATCCTTAATTTTAGGAGCAATTATTCTCCAAAAAAACCCTGGAATCCAGAGGAAACTGTGCAAAGTAAATTTTTGTTTCCAAGGGAGACAGTAATAAGAAGGAGTTAGGTCATTGTGGAAAAAAGCACCCACATAAAAGATATTTTTTAGCAAGGACATGGAAACAGAGCTTATCTTCTTGGACAGCTTTGCGTAATAGATAAGGCCCCGGACTGGAAATGGGTTCAAATCCCAGCTCTGCTGGAGCATTTTTGTCAACTTAGACCTCTCAGTTTGTGCCCTTGTAATTTTTTTTTTGCAAAAAGAGAAAACAGTGCAGTTAGTCCTCAGTTCAGAGTAGAGGCGAGGGGCATGTGTGGCCCCCTGGTGTGGTACTCTGCAGGTCCCCAGCTGTGCAGGGACTTAGGACCCAAGGGTTCAGTGTGACAGGTTGTGCTGTTCACCTGTATGTCCTCACTGAGACACTTTACTCTCCCTTAGCAGACTGTTGTTATCAATCAATGGCAGCGCTTTCAGAGACCTTGTACAGTATAAAACACCTCCCTTTCTCACCCCCATCTTCAGAGAGACCGAGTAACTGTATTGGTCACTTCAGTACCTTTGAGCCAAGGCCCAGATGCTGGTTAATTAAGCCTTTATCAAACTTCTGGAGTGTCCCAGCTTTTCAGGTGGTGAATGAAGCATGGGGAGGTTGACTGGTGTGCTCAGGATTATACAGCCATGTGAACAACCCAGTCTCTTTCTATTCCTTCCTGTGTCTGAGGATAAGGTTTAATGTATTTCATGCTACTGAACCCAACCTGTAAGGACTGGGTCAGTATGAGGAAGAGTGTTACCAAAGAGCTGGAGAACTGGAAGAAATACTGAGACTTTGCTGAATCAGGAGTCTTCAAGACCACAGGAAATGAAATCCTGCGTGCTTCATGTTACAAAATACAGATCTGCTAACCCAGTGCTGAACCAAATCCAAGGTGATGAGTAGCAATGCTCAGTTTTCAGTATAATGTTGCAGTCTTTGTTTCCTCTTTTTCTGATACTCAGTGTTTTCTGTAAGCAGCAGAACAGCTATGGTGTTGTTGACAGCATCATGAGTTCAAGTCCTTGAAGCCCATGGCAATGCTGGGAGATGTAGTGGAGAACGTTAGAAATGGGCCAAACTGTGGGAGGATAAAAACAATTGAATGACTGTCTTAAGTTTCTATAAAGCAAATTTAATTCAGCATCTAATGGATTTTCACAAGGAGTAAGCTCAAAGAAGTGGAATACCTTAAAGTTTTCAGTTGAAACAAAGGTGTCTTTAAGACTCACATTTCAGTATCGCACTGGGGAAAATCAGATTTCATATGTGCTAAGGTAAAAATTGACTATGAAGCCTAGTGCTGCTTCCCTAACCCCCAGCTTTCCAAGCCTACTTTAAATCTCCAAAAGAAGCAGAGAATTATAGGCAATCTATTGGGAAAAAAACCCAACCCAAAACCCAACAAAAATAAACCACCAAACAATTGCTAGAAAAATAAGCTTCCTTTTTAGATATCGTTAAGGTGGTGATTCAGTCCACTAGTATTTGTAGCATCAAAAGCACCTGCTACAGTGTTATCCCCAACCCTACAGCCTCACATTCTCTTCATGCATCTCTGCTTAACAAGGTAGAAACCTTGAAAGGGTGTCCAGGTTCCTCCTGACATTTTAGCTGTTGATAAGTCAAAGTCAAGTAGAGGCTTTTTGAGTCTTCCATATAAGCATCTTCTCGTTTTCAAGTGGTGGTGCTAGATTGTTGATAGTTATTTTTTGCTGATACTTCTTTTTTTTTTCAAGTGTAATCATAGTTTAATTAGTTTCTAAGTGAGGGAAGTAGTTAAAATATGACTATTCTGAAAAGAAGAAGGAGAATATTGTAGATTCATCTGTCAGTGAAAACTGACAAACATGACGTAGTTCCATTTAAAGGCTGTTAACTCCTTGGTTAACCAGCACAGTCCCAAGCTAAACATGACCATAGCCTGTGTGTTTGTATTGGCCACAGCTTTTAGTATCATCAGAGTATGGAAAGAAATATTTTGCATTGACCCTTGTGCAAAAGCCAATGGTTGCAGGCAGCTTCAAAATGCAGTTACTCCCTACATAAAAAATGTACAGTAGAAAATAGCAGCTTAACCATGTGGAGAAATAAAGCCAGAAGAGAGAGTATATTTTCAGTAGCAATTTAGTGCATGATTGATCTTACTGATAACAGTAGTGTAGTGTTCATGGCTGAGTAAGCCCACCAGCAACGACTTGCTTGTAATGTGTGTGTGTGTTGGAAAAATGCAAAGAAAAATAAAATAAGTTTTAAGTAAAATTTACATTTGTATTAGTAAATCAACATGTTAGAGTTTAGCATGCTTAATTCCTTTTCCAAAACTCCTGTTTATGTGTTTGTTTTGCCATTTCCTCTGACTGTCTTCTGTGTCTGTTTGTCTTGATATCTCTAGTATATCTGTTTTTTATAACACCCGAAAGGCAAAACCAGTGTTTCCAGATGCAGTTGACTTTGCTCCTGTGTGCTCGTTTTCTTATTAAATTCCCTGTAATGCTTCCTATCCTCCCACAGCCTCTCTGATAAGACAGCTGATAAAGTCATGCAGCATTTTTACCTGTGAGCGTCCCAAAGCAGTTGTCCACTGCCTGGTTTATGCAGACAAGAAATCATTTAGAGGGGCACAGTTAAAGCATGGGGCATTGTGAAGGACAGGTCGGTCACCCCAATGAAGGCACGGTGGCTCTGCAACAGGGCAGCTCTGGAGGCCAGTTCTGGTTTAAAATCATGCAGGCATGTGTTGGGGCTGGGTACCCAGGGCATGGTTTTGCTCTAGTCATGCTTTGTGGTTGAGTTATGACTTGAGTGTTGGTGAGCAAAAGCTTCTTCCCCCTGATGATGTGATGGGAAGCTTGTAAGCTGAAAACTTTTACCCTGTGGAAATTCGAATATGAAAGTTGTCAAAACCACCTGGCAGAGGGTGGGAGAGATTTCTCACCCAGGCCGCTCTTTAACAGTAACTGCACTTTCAAATATGTCTGAACAGCCACAGTAATCATAAGGATGGCATTCAGAAAGGCTCTGGGAGAGGTGGGGAGTCTTGATGGCTGCCTTCTCTTTTCACCTCTCCCTTCAATGCTTCCCTTTATAATGAGGATGCTCAGAGTGATTGCCATGCTTCAGCATTGTAAAATCAGCGTATTTATATTGGTTTACTTCCAGTGCACAGCATTTTTTCCCATCCAAAACAAAGAAGTGGCTCTTACCTTCCTTTCCATCGCCTGCAAAGAGTTGATTTGAAAACAGTTGTGGTAATAGGACTGATTCTTGCATTGTGGCAGCAGCGATCCACAGTTGTAGCCAGCAGTGACACTTTTTCTCAAGCTCCTTGTGCTGCTCTGGCAGTTCTGTGCTCCTTGTCTACAGACTCTCAGAAATAAGGTCACTGGGCTAAATTCCAGGTCCTAGCTGTTGGCACCTGTGTTAACAAACCTTAACATGGTCTGGCAGGTTGATGTCTACAAAACCTGGCTTCTCTTTTGGTTTATCAGTGCTTCTGTGTGGCTGAAGGCATGCTGGTGGTTATAATTTGCTCCCTCATTGAACTTTTTTGTGCCACTGAAACTGCCACTTTCTGCAAGCCTTTTAAGAGGCTGCTGCTGACAGCTGTTTATAGATTGGCTTGTAGTAGAGTCAGTTTGTCCCCAAACCCAGACAGTAGGATAGTGAGACTAAGGCCTTCCCTTTTACTGGGAGTGCACACGTGTTCAGGTGTGCAGTTTGGCTCAAGTCTGGAGCACTTGAAAAAACCAAAAAATAGTCCTACTGCCTTGTACGTCTTCATGGGATCTGGCAGAGGTAAGACTGAGCTCTTCCTAAGCAATGGGCCTGGTAAGAACCTGATGTGCAGCTGGCATATGGCAGGCAACAAGGACAGAAAGTGTTCAGGTTACTGGATGAAAGACATGCTTGAGCCTGCTCCTCATTTGTAGGTACAAAAAATTCAAATGCTGGAATATTAATGACAGTATCGTGGAGCACAGAATGAACCCAGTGTTATCTAGATCCAGACACTCTTAACTTTGAAACAACCTTCTGCATTTTCCCCATTTGGTTGTATCCAGATATTGTTTATCTTTCTAAACTTCTGTTTTGATCTGTTTTGTACCAGGACTGGGCTGTTACTGAGTTTGGTTTTTTTTAAATGCCTGCAGTAGTTATGCCAGGATCTCTAGATTAATAACACTGGTTCAGTGTTTGCATAAGGGCCTTATATATTTCAGTTCCACTTGTGAGGATGTGGGTATCTAGCTTTTGAGCATGTATTAGAATGTCATTGTGGGTCATAAATTGTTGTAGACTGTTCACAAAGTGCCTTAAGATTTTCATTCTCTGAACTGATAAATAAAATGAGTGATTATGTTCTGAGTAAATTCGAACTTTCTATCTTACTGCAATTCCTTTGAGGAACGGCAGACCTGATGTTGCATGTTGGATTTTGAATGCATGGTGTGTGAAGCTGATCTCATTTTATAAGAACTTACTCCACAGCCATTTATTGTGAGGTGTTACCTTGTGGCCTGGAAACAGCAGGTTATTTCAGCTTAGTTAGCCCAGTGGCAGCAGTTCTTCAAGGCAGCACTCTCAGGTCCAAAGTCCTTGGTTTGCACAAAGGGCTTTAGACTGTTTTTAGTTCTTTTTGTGTTATTTCCTCTCCCTTTTACTCATTCAGGAGTGCCACTGCAATTTTGTTCTGGGAAGAAGAAAGTGAGTTATTTCCTTTGGGAGGTATCTTTCTGCATGTAAAGAAGTGGCTTTCAGTATTTCTGTTTCCTGCTGCTACACTTCCATCACTAGATCAGCTTCTGTTTTGTTATACAGCCTCTGCTTTCAGATTTGCGAGACAGGGCAGTGGTGAGCTGTACAGACAGTTACAGGACATGCTCATCCATGCCTGTTCTGGTGTATTATGTAGACTTAAAGCTTCAGCATCTGGCTGACAGGCCTGGATGAGTGGTGGTTGTGTGTCACAGCAGTAGGGTGCTCTGATGTGTGCTACTACCATCAGTAATTTTTTCCTAATATCTGTATATAAGACATACTCAGATCTGTAATTGAAAGTGTATAACATCTCTGAGATGTATAAAGTACCTCCTATTAAAGAGGAGTTTGTAGTGCTCTGAATTCATCTTATAAAACATAAATACCTCATCCAGGATGGGCAACCAATCTCATGTTCTAGACAGTGAAAAGAGAGAGCAGCTCCAGAAGCTGGTGTTACCCTACTCAGGTTGGTATCCACATTGTTTACATCCATGTCACTTCAGCAGATGGAATGAACTGGATTTTGGGGAAACCCCTTTGTCTCTCTTGACTCAGGGAGCCTGTATAGCTGACTTACAGTTCCTGGCTTTCAGGTGCCTGAAGTTAGGTGTCAGGAGACCTATCCTAAATGTCTCACTCCAGCAGTGGGTTCTGAATTAAGATTGAGAACTTTATTTAACAACTTTGTCTCTCGTCAGATTATTTTAATGTATAAGCTGTGGATATTGTGGTTGTAACTGTGCCTTATTTTGAGGCAATTTTAAGTACCTTCCTCTTGCCCAGCCTAGTTATGTCTACATGTGTTTACTCTGTTCAATGGAGCTCTTCGTAGAGAAGCACATCTAAAACATGTGGAGCTTCTCAGAAAGTAAACAGAAGGAGATTTCTGAAATGTCTGTTATGAAGGGAAAGAGGAACATTTTCTGTGAAGAATGTAGCAAAAATTAAGAGTCATAAAGCAAATTGCCATTTGAAATGTTGAGCTTTTGGGAGGTTTCAAAAGACCAGAGGAGATCATGGAAAACAAATCATTCTACTAATGTAGGACACAGCGCAGTCCATGAAAGTTACTAGTTTTTGGAAACTTTTTGTAATCATGTCAAACTCCTTACTAAACCATCTGGACTTTTTTCCTTTTTGGCTTGGTTAGTATGCAGAGCCTCTTTTATTTGGCATGAATAGCATGGGGGCTGAAACAAAAGACTCCAGAGAAGGCTAAGGAAACCTTTTCCAAAGATCAATTCTGTTAAGAGATCATGTGAGGCAGAGTTTTGCCCCACTTTGGGAAATTGCAGAATCTCAAGGAGCTGATGTGGCAAGCAGCGAAGAAGCAAGAAACAGTCATGCTAAATTGAATGCAGGTGCAGGGAGAGAGCTGAACTTCGTCCAGAGTCATTCAGTGAGTCATGTGTATGTGTCTGCCTCCCAACAGCACAAACTAAAGAACTTTAAAAGCTCGATTATCTAATTAAGATAACAAGGCATTCGAGGAAGGATCTTTCCCATCTGGATGATTTTATTGGATCAACTAAATTGTATGACTTCATTAGCTGTACTCTGCCTCGATTGAAAGCTTCTTCTTGTGGAGGAAGGTGGAAGAGGTGGCCTGGAGTGAGCTCCAAATTGTAAAATTCAAATCCAGATCTCTTGCACCTTTGAAATTACAGGAGTCTGGGCACATGTCTGGTCTAGGTGTTTGGCCTGTTTGGAAGTGTCTTTCTTTTTCCTCCAATGTTGTTGACTTGTCTGAGATTCAACTTGCTTTGAAATGGCTGGTGTCCTGCAGTTGTGAAATGTCAGGGTAAGAGTACTGGAGGGGAGTTATTGTGTCTTGAGCTTATATAGATCAAACATGTGTGCATGTATGTGAGTGTGCATGGTTTTCCTTTTCTCTCGAGATGTCAGATTTTGTGTCACAGCATGGGAATGGGGAAGAGATACCTCTTGGGGATGAGAGAGGCAGCAGGTATCAATATACTCAAACACGCACTGACAAATGCATTCGAAGTGCTTGTCGGAATAGAGCCTTCTCCCTGAGATAGAGGGCAGCTGTCTGCTGCTGACTTGAGAAGTGTTTATGAGCAAATAAATCTTTCTTGTCTTTCTGTCTGCTGATGTGGATGTGCTAAATCGGTGGAAATAAGTAGGAGTGAGGGACAGGTACCTACCTGTCGATGACAGTGTTTTGCCCAGTTACTTTTCTCTTTAAAAAGTTACCGTCAGAACTGTTTTTCTTACCACTTCTAAAAGGTCGTTAAAGTACCTGGAAAGAGAAGAGATGTATTGCTAGACTGAGTCAAAGTATGATCTGTGTAGAATATTTTTGTAGTAATAAGCCTAGTGTGGTCCTAGACACCAATGGAAAGGCAGACACACTTGCCAAAGAAGCTTTTCCCATGTTTGTCCTGTAGTTTGTGGTCTACTAATTAGGTCAGTTGGTTTATTTGAACTCTACAGAGATATGTTGAAGTGTGTACTTACAAAAGAAAGCATGGCCATCTCCCTGCAACAAGATGGCAGTTGTGAACAAAAGTATTGTTCCTTCTTGATTCCTGGTTGTATTTTTACAAGGTGCCGTGATGCATGCCAGTTCCCTTTGTAGAAACCTCTGTTACTTCTAATAAATGTCAGAAGTCTGGTGTAGAAAACTGGAAATAAAGATATTCACAAGTTTGCAATTGTTTGTGAATGGAATGAGGATCATTGCTTTCAATCAGAGAGACTGGATATATAATTTATAAGAGATGATTCCAATTAAAATGCTTCTTGTTTTGCTTTTCCTTTTGTATTGGAAAAGGCAGAGCCTGTTCTGTAGAAACTCCCTATTTGTACTTCAGCACAAATATATCTATAGTTTTCCCTTCTTTATAGCTCTTCAACACTAATTATAAATCACTGGCTCACCAGTGTCTGACTCTACCTGCACTTAAGAATTTTATTTGTATTATTCTGGAACTTCTTTTTTCCCCAAGGTCTAAAGTGGCCCCGGCTTCATTAGATTAGATGGAAAAAGAAAACTTACCCTCATTACTTAGGTCTAAGTTGAGGATTAGGGGCCGTGATCTGGCTACTTTCTCTCATTTGTTTTTTACCCCTAAAGCTAAAACAAAAATTGGTGCATTCTTGCCGACAGGCATATTTAATTCCTTCGCACTTCACAAGGTTCCTTCCTTCCACTGCCAGCTGTTCAAAAAGTATCTTGCTATTAAGGATGTTCATGCTATTAAAGACGTTCGTGTTGCATGGTCCTTTGCTGTGTTCCTTATTGATCTCTAGGGACCAGTATTGTTGGATTTGGGATCCATTGCTTAAAACAGCCGTTCCCTCCAGAGCTGCACAAGAGGGAAAGTGCTGTGCCCAGTGGTCAGGGTTTATAGGGTTGGTCAGTGCAAATCTTTGGAAGCTCCTTTTGTGAGTACTTCACTATTTAAATCCATCTATTATTCTTAAAAACACATAAAGAATTTTTCTAGTGTTAATTAAAAGCTTATTACATGGTTTTAGACCAAGACAACTAATGCAAGGTTTTTAAAACAGAATATTTTAGAAATTATTTTCAGTTGTTTTCAGGAAAGAAATGGGTAAAAAGGAACTATTCTTTTTTTTGTTGCTTTTTTCCCCCCTCATCTCATAACTTTGACTATAGATATTTAAAGTGTTGTTTTGTTTTGTTTTGTTTTTTTTTAAGAAAAAAAATCTAGTTTTGTCTTGTTCCAAAAGATTAGTCTATTGTAATCACTCGACAGACATTTGTACAGCAAAAATGTTAAACCATGAGATAATGTATTTGGAGATGCTGGGAAGGAATTTGTCTTGTTCTACATCTTCTGGAAACCAAAGGCAATAGTAAAGGTTGTTTTATGCCTCTTAAACTTGTTCTCATGGTCATTAATTTAACCTTAATTCTTTATTTTCTGTTGGTACCTTGAAAGATGGATTTTAATGAACCACTTTGATACATTTAAATAAACTCCACCAAATCTTGTAGTCTTGGCAGTAGATTGCAGGTATGCTGTTAAATAAAAATGCCAAAGTTAATGGAAGTTTAAAGTTCTTGTCACCCCTTAGCCCTGGGTGAATTTGAATTTACATTCCAACATGTGCTGTATATCCTTGTTTGAAATTAATTTCCAATATACACATTTTTCTAGGCCATCCATTTGAGTCTGTTCCAGCTTACTGAGGGTTCAGCCCTGAGTGAAGTGACCGTAACAAAATCCATCCTCTGGGGTTGGGGGTGGGAAGGAGCCTGGACTCCTTGTGCAATGAAAGGGAATTTAGTGAGAGGTTCCGATTTCTCTCCAAAGAGTTCGTTACATTTCCTAGCAAAGGCCAGATACTTGTTACAAAAAACTGTTAATTGGATTGAATATGCTTGCAAACAATCATGGGGATAGTAACAAAGAGCTGTCAGAGCGGTCAGACAATGCCTTGTTCTGAGCTTCAGGATAAATGACAGTCCCGTGCTCATTATGAACTGATGGGGTGTTTCTCTATGGTTAAGGTTGCAACTACTTGCCCATTGTATTTTGTTTCATCAGGTTATTTGTTTTGTTGTATGAGAAAACTTGGATTCGAGGATGTCTTTTGTCAGCTAACTCTATTTTTAACAAAGCTTTTCTTGTGTCTTTCCAGTGCTAATTGAGGTCCATCAGTGGCTATATGATTTAGTGGCCTTAATAGGAATCTATGAGCACAAACAAAACAGAATGCTGTAAATCACAGCATGTGCAGAGAAATGTGATTCTCTTTCTGTGGAGAGGTAAAGAGCAAAATTACTGAGCTGTATTATATTGCATACCCTGCAGGTCATCTGAAGAACTGGAATTTCAGTAGAATAATGTCACATAAACAGAGTAAAGTACAAATATCAGTGACTTCTTTGTTCCCTTTGTGTGGCCATAACCAGTGCTGCTGTTGTCAGAGAGTTACAGCAGCTCTCTGTGGTTCGGTGTGCTTGCACACAGGTACACTGACCATAATTTATTTGGGCACGTTTGTTGGTGGCAAATATTGTTGTAAAATAATTGAAGATAAGTTGTTTTTCAGCTATCCTCCTGCTTGTGATTCTGGTAACTAAGGGACCTTGCCCATGATATTATATGGAGATGCTTTACTTATCTTGAGACATTCTGGGTTTTTTTTGTTTGTTTGCTTTTGGGGTTTTGTTTGTTTGTTTGTTTTGTTCTTTCTTTGTTTGTTTGTTTTAAATTATTTATTGTTAAGTAGGTGGCAACTATGCAGAAGTTTTTATGTGAAAATGTTAAGAACTGATATGCAATTGCTGGTCTTCCTGAGGCATGTGGAATATTGTTTTTCAACATGCTATATTTTAGTGTATGGACTATAAAATCAATCTTTTTCTCCATTTGCTAGCAAGACAAGTTTAAATTTAAAAAAGAAATGCAGCTAACATTTGCAGACAAATGCCAGTAAAGACTGCAGTTGAATAGGTGTGATTTCCCATCTTTTCTCTCCTGACCTTGTTAGCTAGAAAATCTAGGATGTCATCTCAGACTAATTGTGCTGCTGGAGTATATGCATTTTACCGGGCTGAGAGATGTCTTTTGATGTACATAGAGATTTAATTATCAATATATCTCTTGACAGCATTTCAAGAATGGTAGAGAATAGAACTAGTGTGCTATTTTTTAAGCTATCATTGACATCTTCAAACTCCACAGGATGTTGACAATGCATAATGTTATATAAAATTCCGTGGTGGGATATTGAGAGCTACTGTCAAGGCTTCAAATTAAAAAAAAAAAAATGCAGAAGGAAGGAAAGAAGCTGAGGATAGCAGGTTATTTCTTCTTGAAATAATGTGTCAAGAAATGTGTATTTTATTGCTGCTCTTTGCATCCTCCTGATACCTTGTATGCAGAACTACTGACTGTATCTTGTGTGTTACCCTTTCCCGAAGGGAAACCCATTCCTGGTGCAAGGATCAGCTGCTGAAGCTCGTAAGCTGCTAACCTGTGTTAGTCCATGTGTTGTTTCCTGCTCTGCACTTGGAATTTATGGAAAAGGAAGTCAGTTAGTTGCTCTAATGGGAAGCATGCAGAGTCTCAGTGTGGGGTGGATGCAACAAAACATCTAAAGAGCAGAGCAGTTTGGGCTGCTGACTGGGATCAGCTCTGAAGAGCAGGAGGTTCACTGGAGGTGTTCAGGGTTTCCTGTAACAAAAAACGAAACAGCATTTCATCTTCAAGTATGTTGCAAGATTTTATCTTGGGTTTGTATTTGTAGAAGGAAGAAGAGAAACTTATATTTATGATGTTACAAATTCGTATTTGGAGTACTTGGGAGGGGAGGGAAGAAACAAGTTTACAAAACAACTACAAAATTTCTAGTTTACACATGCAAAACCAGAACCTAGTCTTTGAAAATAAAAGAATTACAATTGCACTCACTTAAGTGCTCTTACCTTTTGATATGGTAAAATCCCACATGTACAGTCCTTGAAACAAAGTGCAATAAACCTTCTGCCCTTTTCCTTTTATTCCAGTACTGTTGTAAACCATTTAGGATTAGCATTTCTAATCTGGTGCTACTTCCTGAATTGAAGTGTTCCTGTGAAGTGTGAAGTGTTCATGCGTGTTTACTGTTCCTCATCACTTGGGTGCAAGCTCCCTGGCAGTGCAGCTCTGCCTGGCTCGTGCTGCCTTGGTGGGGACAGGAAGGCCCTCTGCTTCAGTTGCAAATAGTTCAGTTTTAGACCACAAAATCATAACCCACTTTTTTCTACTGAAATGGTTTGATATGGTAATGATCAAAATATGGTGTGATTCCAAAAGAGGTATACAAACTTTCTTGTTCTTGGCATGAAAATATTACACTCTGGAAACACCTTCTGTGTCAAATGATGGATGTGTTCCTGTGATTTATGTAAGCGATTGTCAGGAGGTTTTGTGGCTCATCCAGTTTTAGCAGTCAAGTACTCTTTCCCTGTCACTTATGACATACTTGATGAATTTTCGTGATTAGCTAATATGCTTTGCAATTGTCAAAACTTTGCAATGGTATTCCTTGGAAATATGAAGGAGGGGGAAGTCAGCTCTCCCTCCCAATTTTTCTCTACAGCGAATTTTTCAGTTCTCTTTTATTTACACTGTCCAGTAGCCTTTTGGAAACCCCTCAGTTAGCTTTGGTTAACTCTCTCTCAGATTCATGCTTTGTTTGTCTGGTCTTTAGCAAACAACTCTGCTTTTCTTGGCTTGGGTGCAGGAATACCTCAGTGCAGGAATATTTTAGTTGTATTTAACAGGATGGTTTTGGTAGTAAGACACAGTGCTGCTGAAAATGTGACTCTTGTATTTTCCATCCCATGTTTTATCACTTGTGTTTTCTATAGAAATGCTGATAAAAGTGGGGTTTTTTCCCCTATACACAACCTTTTTAGATGCCCTTGGTATCTCTTTTGAGTTGGTGTGCACCTCATTGCCTTTCTGTCCCCATAGTTAGTTTGGACACTCTAGAGACCTATCAAGTATGTCCTTCCTGTCACCAGAGGGATGGAGTTGTTTATGGTGCCTTTTATAAATCTTTTAATCTGCCATTCCGTGATTTCTGGCTTGGTGACAGATGAGGCCCCTAATGGCCAACCTCCAGGGAAGGACCCCACCATTACAGGCAGCAAGGCCAGCACCTCCCTCCTGCTCTCTCTGCCCCTGTCACTTATCTGTCTGCTGTGGCCTGCGATAATTACAGTGCAGGAAACTGGGAAGGAAGGGAAAATGCAAAGAAGCCTCGTGACCCTGCTTTGGGTCTCGTGCGCTCTGGGGAAAGGCAGAGAGGGCACCAGAGGGTTTGCCTGGCTGGCTCCAAGGTCAGCTCCAGCTGGTGGGCAAGTGGCTGTGCCCCTGCTTGACGGGCATCTGTGGTTTCACTCCTTTGGGGACAGCTGGGCCCCAGCTTGTGCAGGCAGTGCGAGGGGTACTCCTGCCTCGGCTCTGAGGTCCTGCCTGCCTATTCTTTAGGCTAAGCTCCCTCTCGGAGTGCAGGATAGCTCCCTGAAAGACAGAGGGATCCAGTTAACCTGCTGTGTCCCAAGGGGTGGCCAGGTGTACCAGCTGCGTCCCCGACATCCCTCCCCAGCAACTGGGTGTGCCCCTCTGCCGGGCTCAGCCGGCTGCTGTGCGGTACCAGGCTGTCACCCAAAGCTCCTGAGGGCAGGTGTTTAGAGATCCCTGTCTGATACATGGCTGGTGTTTGAGAGGTCTGAAGATGTATTTTGTTAGTTGTTTTCTCTCCCATTAATTTGCCTGAAGAAACACAAGTCTGCTATTCTTGAATCTCATTATTGACATCTTCTGGAGGCAGGGGCTCTGGGTGCTGGGAGGAGGATGCCACGCCATGCCAGCAGCACAGCAACCATCAGGAATGCCGTGGAAGTGAGACCAAGCAGTCAATGCTGCCGTCATCACATATCTGACCTGGGCCCTTCTATGTGCCAGGGACACCAAGGAGTTACTGATGGTACCAGTTGGTGCAGTGTTGCTTGTCACTAAAAAAGTGTAATGGGGTTTTCATTCCCCCCTCTGCCCCTTTTTTTTTTTTTTTTGCTTTTTCCTTTCCTGTCTGAAGTTTAGGAATTGAAGCCTTTATCCCTGAAAAGTCCCCACAAAAATAAAATGTCTCTGAGAAGAGAAACTGGTGGATGTGCATTCTGAATTGCTTACGTAAATAATTAGAAAACTCATTTTCTTGTCTCTTCCAAGTATCGCAGGTCAGTATATCTGATGGGGTGCAGTGTTCCACGCTTTTCTCCTGGGCTGTGCAAAGGCCAGTGTGCTATTATACTAGTCTTCTTGCAGGAAAGTTGCAATGGTGAGACCTATTAGAACCTTTTGTGAATGTAAGATAATATTCCTTCTGCTGGGCTCTCTATTACTCCTCCCTCTCTACGACATTTAGCCTGCTTCTTTGTGTTTTCTTCACCAAAACTCACTTGATTTTGTGTCCTTGAAATCTAGACCCACCAAACCCTGTGAACCTCATGGTGAAGTTGCTTGGTTTGTGGAGAAGGGGCACTAAAATATTTTTAAAACTTTGAAAATGAATAATCAGAGTGAAATTTGAAAATAAGTGTTCATAGTGGAAGTTCCCCAGCACAGGTATTACTAGGTGACTGCTGTTCAAAGGCTTTGACGTTTTTAGTTGGTTTAAGTGTGATGAATTTGTGCCAGAGCTGGCTCCTTCTGAAAATCTGACCCATTTGACATTATAGGAGACATAACATAAAAGGGAAGATCAGTGGGGAGTATTTTAAAGAATACAAAGCAAGTAGCAGTGAACATTAACTGAAAGCTTTCTAAAATCCTATAAACTGAATTTTGATTTTGATGCACCTTACTGCAGATGCTATTTTAAAAACTGTCATTTTAGCAAAGGAAGGAGCAAAGCCCTCTGTAGGTGAGTTCAGCATCACAAGCGGTTTGAATAGAACTTGAAATTAAAAAATTAAAATTTATATTAAAGAGATTTTCTGATTTTTCTGTTTAAAGGCTTGGCTGCATTAATGAAGAGGTCTGTCAGCTCTGTAGCAGTCAGTAGATACTTACTGACATGTACACCCCTACACTGCATCAAAGCCTTTCTGTTCTTCCCTGCCCAGGAGCCTTTCCAAGGCCGGGAGGTGAGGACAGGCTGCCTGATTGCGTCCCTCATCTGAGTGAATGCTCAGGCAGGTCACTTGCTGCAAGGAGACTTCAGAGGGAACTTTCTGTTTGCCTCTGCATTCCTGGATAATTCCTGAAAAGCCCAATACCCCCAGCAATTGATCACAAAGCTGCTATCAAGCAAATTCCTGGATGACACCTCGGTGTCGGATTCCAGTCTATGTTTCCTCTTCCTGCCCCTGCAGGAAGGTGTCCAGGGCTGTGCCTGTGTGGGCATGCTGAGCTCCATCTGCGGCCAGTCCCTCCTGGCCAGGGGGAAGGGGCGATCGTGGCTGTCATGTGGTTTGTTGCTAACACGGAGCTGACAGCAATACTGATGAGCGGTGGTTGTGTCGTGCTGGAATAGCTGAGACTGGTAATATTTATGGCTGCATTAAACCTCACAGCCTGAATGCTCTACATCCTGCATTTCCACCTGCTTCAGATGTGTTTCCAGCAGTGGATTTCCGATGTGTTAGTGCGTGTGTGTACATGTGTGCATGTGCACAGATTAACCTACAGAGTGGTAATTTCAAGTGGAGTCTTAATCTTCAGTTTCCTTTGTAAGGAGCTGTCTGTCTGGAGAGTAGATTTGAGCCTTTATTCCAGTGGGTCACATGCAGGGCAGCCAGCCAGCATGGATTTTCCTAGTCCTGCTATGCAGGAGACCTAAATCTTTTTACCTGACTGGGTTTTCCTTCTCAGCAATGACACATCTGTGATCTTTCCCTGCTCAAACCTAGATTTCTCCCTTGAACAGACATTACCCAATTTGTCTGTGTAGCTTATGCTTTTTTATGCTGGTACCTGTTCTGTGGCTTAGACCTTACAGCTCCTCAAGGACTGAGCTGAGATCAGCAGTTCTGCCTTTATTTATTGTCCTGCCTCCAGCAAAGCACCATGGATGGTGTTTATTTTCTACAGCTGTTCCTCCATTTGGCTGCCCCTGTTCTTCTTCCTTTCCTTACTGATTTTGGTCTTGTATTACATGAATTGCAGCATATATTAAATATCTAAGTACTTCATGCTGGCAAACACTGCGTTATGGGCCATGACCACACGGGTAGTTGGAAGTTTCCCTGGATGTTCGTAATGGTGAAGTTGGCCCCGGAGCATCGTTTTGCCTGTCATGACCACCAAAGCAGCTGATAGAACTCTGGTGCAAAATTTCATGAAGATGATAGCATTGAGAAGGGTAAGGCTATTGCAGAATGTTCTTTTTCTCAATTACTTGATACAAAGTGAGATTAAAGCTAAGTGAAATCTCTGGCCAGTACCAGAGGAATGTCAAACAAAAAAGAGTCAGTGACCAGCTTTTAAGAGCAACCTTTGTTGCTGGAAAATCTGGATAAGCAAAGCCAGCTAATGCTTATGAAAGAAATTAGATTTTTGTAATGCAGATGAAATTAATTTGATTTTTCTAATGCTTACAAAGTCAGCTTTCTAAATTATATTAATCGACATTGCATAGGAGAACCACTCAATTTTCCCAGTAACTAGACCACCTGTGCCCTGGACCATGGCCCTAAGGTCTCAAGGGATGTTGTAAGGGATGTGATGTGGAGAAAGATAAGGGCACTGCTATGCTCTTTGGGTGAGAGCAGTTTTGTTCTTTTATGGGAGCTGAGATTTAAGGGGAGAGGTACATTCTGAGAATACTTACAAATAATATCAGGGTTTTATTGATAATTATAGTTCCTCTTCTTCCATTTTTTTATCTCTTGAGTTATGTATCAACGTGCAGGTGCAGAGGGCAGATGTGAAAGTTATGATGCATACAACTCTGTCCATATTTTGAACAACTGTTGGGTTCAGAAAGGAATATTTCTCTCTCCTTTTTATTGTTCAGCTGGATTGAAGGAATCTTTTGGATTTTTCCACCAGTGCCGGGTTTTTTCTTGGATGTGTTGATATGGTCTCTTCAAGTGTCATTGTCTTCATAAGAAGTTTTGAATTCCATGGTTCAGTGTGGTTTTCAACATCTATGTCTTCCGACTCTCACTTGCAAAACTCCTTCTGGCACACTGGATGGTGTCACTGGATCGGGATGGGGATCCTTGCATATGAAAGGATCCTTACTGGGTCCCGTGCTGGGCAGTGTCAATGTGCATTAGGTCTTCTCCAAGTGGAGCAGCCAGAAAAGGGAAGCCAAATCAACATCCCTGGATGAAGTCAAAGCACTTACATTAAAATGTGAATGGTTTCCTCCAGGTGTGAAATGGCCTTTAGAAGTACTGGTGTGGAAGGCAGTGGTGGGATTTTGTCTTGTAGCACTGTCAGCTCCTTCCTTTTTGATATCTCTCTTAGATCTTATTTTGCATGAAGACAGTTTAAATGTTAACAGGCAACTCTTAACATCGGTGAGTTTAACAAATGGCTGTTAACACCACAAAGGTAAACCTCATCTGAAGAACATACACCAGAGAAAAATCTGAGTAATTGATATTCAGTGGTTCCCTTCATAGTCACTAGGTGCTGAAATGCTGAATTTCAGGCTGGGAGCAGCAGTGATGGGTTGGTCTCCTGGGTGATGAAGGTGGTCTGTGCTGCTGAAGTGGCTGCAGAGGGCTTGAGCTGGCTGGGGGTTTCTGGCCCATGAGCAGGGTTGCTGAGGCCATACAGCAGAGCCAGATGATTTGGGCTGTCAGTGTCCATTCTGCCGCAAGTTAATGACCATTAACTATAAGAAAGGCACAAGAGGTGGTATCCAGAGTGACAGTTTACATTCAGGAAGTTCTCCAGCAATTAAGCACTTTCTTTTTAATGAAAGTTTGCTTTTGCACAGTGAATGATTTATGGCAGGGTTTTAAAATGTATTGCTTTGACTATGCCTACACACTTTAAACATTGTAAATAAAATCAGAAACCTTTGAAACAAACTCGTAAATATTGTCTGAGCATTGAGAATATATTGCCTTCTGGAGGATGTGTAATGTAGTTTATCACCAATCAGTTACAGGAAGATATTTACGCTACTTAGAAATTTTGCTTAAACCCCTAATAATATAATAATTATTCCATTGGTTACCGAAGCCTGAAATAAACCCAAACCCCTGGGACCTGAGGTAGTTAATGCCAGGGGGAATATGTTGTATTTTAAACAAAGCAAGCTATTTTAAACAAGGATTAGTTACTTGTCTTTTGTCTAATGCTTAGCAGTTGAATATTTGAAAAGAAGATTCACATTTTCTGTCTGCTCAAATAATACAGTGAAATTTTCTTACTGGATTCTGGAACCATAGTATTTGTTAATGACACATGAATAAGGAGAAGCTCTCCCCTCCCCCTAAGTCATTTGAAGTCCTCAGCCCATTTGTCACAGAGATTTGTCACCCTAAACCAAATCTGGTATGTAGCAGAGCAATCAGCCAGTGCTCTCTGGGGTAGAAAACTGGGACTGGTCACCTAACTGGTGGACCAGTAGATAGCAAGTCATCAGGAGCGTCCACACAAACCAGATTTACTTATCTAAAATGGATTAGTGGGTTGGAGGATGTGTGCCCTCTGAAGCCACGTTCTCAGGATGTAGAGGGAATTATTTTTTTTAAACAGATGGGGAAGATGGATAAGGTTATCAGTATAGGAGGAGTGGGTGAATACTCTTGCTGTAAGTGCCAGTGGGTGTTTATTCTCAGGTTTCACAAAGCTTCCCTCGTGTTTTGTATGGAGCAGGGGTCCATGGGTGGGAAACCTGTGCAGGTGTTCCTGTTCACAGCATCAGTAGTGCTGCACTAGCGAGTGTGACATCCTTAAACATCCACATGGGTCCCCTGTGTGGTTTTGGTGATCAAGCATTTATTTAGGGGCTTAAAACCTCATTTGTGTCCCTGGGAGAATTTGGGCACACAGCCCAGGTGGCTGGAGTATGTCAGACCAACTGACCTGCTCTGGCCCCTGGGTGGCTGTGTGTGACCCCCTGAATGATTTTTGAAGCTGTTGGACTGTGTCTGCACATGCTGCAGAACTGGGCCCTCCATACTTGACTCCTTCACTTTGCGTATGCAGGGGCATGTGACTGGGCCAGAAAACTGGCTGGAAATAGTAGCGAGGTAATTTTCCGTGCTGGTCCTGTTTGAAATTTTTTTAAACCATGTAACAACAATGAGGATATAAATATGCTAGAGGAGTCTGATCAAAGGCTTGGAGCTGAGGTATTTTCAGGCTTGTTTTTAATAGATACTCTTTATATTGGGTAATGACAAAATGGTATCCTTCATGGGAGTCCTTACATTGTTTCATCCTCTAGCCCAAATTATTTATTGATGTGAAAGGAGGGGCAAGAGTAAGTCAGGGCTTATTTCATACAAGAGTCATCATCTTAAATATTCTTATTGTAGATTGTAATTTTCCTTTGAACACTGTCTAAGTAAGTTTATATCAAGCATTGATCCTATTTTGTTGAAATATTTGCATGGTCCATTGCTTTTGATTTGTTAAATAGCACATTTGAAGTCCTGTGAAGCACACCCATTCAGGAGAGCTGTGCCAGCCAGCCATAATTTTACTTGATATTAAATTGTACATAATGGCTTTGAAAACAAGCAGCTTGTAGGACTGTGTTCTCTCTGTTTGAGTCTCTTCCAGAACTACAGTTTAACCATATTTCTGGTTTTACCTGAAATTTTAACTATGGCATTTGTGTTCAAAAGACTTCTGGTGAGGAAAGGGTCCATGTGCTACCAAACATCCTGAAGCTAAAGAGTTAATAGTACAGCTCTGTTTCCCTCTAAAGTTATGTATCTTTGGGCATTTGGATATGTTTTTATTAATCAGTGCTGACAAGAGATTGAAAGCTTCCCAGTAGCCAAGGTGTTAGTGTCAGTAATTAAAATTTTTGTGTAACTTATGTGATTTATTTTTATTTTACTTTTAAAGCGAAACAATCTGATAAGCAGAGTATAAACAAGTGCCCAGGTGGAAGACAGCTATTTTCTTGTGTTCTTGCATTCATCTTGGGGACTGAGAACAAAATTCAGATACCTCCAATGTCAGATATTAGAACATGTATGTACAAGTTACTTTTGAAGGAGACAAACCAAATCAAAACTGGAAACTGTTGCATCGCCAGTTAATTCTTCCTTTGATTCCTTCTGCTTCTCAGTATGTAGACTGAGACATCACTGAATTAAGATCCTGGAGATAAATATTTCTTTGGCAAGTTCAGCAAAATTAATTTTAAACTTAGAACTGAAACAATCTTATTATACAAATTTCTCTTTATTCTTATTCCATGCTGTGGTCTGTGCCTGTCTTCAACAGTGTGATTTTTGTTTTGGGGTTATTTTTATTTTTGCAGTTAGTGCAGCTACTGCAGCTGTGTAATACCACTTCTGCACACAGCCAGAAACTGTCCTCAGTTAGGAGGTGCTTCACACTTGGTGGTGATGATTTCCTTTTTACCAGCACAAACTATTTAAGTGCACAATTGCCGCATTTTCTGTGCAATTGGAAAAGCTTTTCTAGACTAAAGTGCTTGTGGGCAGAGGTTATGTTTTATCCTGAACATGTCTGGAGCTGTGGACTTGTTAAACACACACATTTCCTTTAGGTGTGGAGGACTAAACCATGACTGAAGCACAGTCCTATAGGAATTAACAGGTCTTTTCCCAAAGTGCTTCTTGTCCTAGTCTTGAAATTTAACCCCTATTTTTTTTTTTGGAGAGGACTCTTTCCTTCCACCTCCACATTGCTCTGGGCAATGCCCTTTATTTTTTGTTTGTTTACCTTAGTAAACTGTAATTACAATATACTCTCCTGTCATTAACAATTCCTACTGTCTTGAAATATTTCTGCCTCTGGAAATGAAATACATAGCAGCTTGATTTTTTTTTTAAGATGAGATAATAGAAATTCTGATTTCAAGGCTCAGAGCATCTGCCTGTACGAGGGAGTGGGCACTGTATTTCCAGGGCCTATTATTTTGTGTGTGAGCAGTTAAGTACTTCACATTTCTGCTCTGAGGATTGCTGGCTACCTGTACTGCTCTGCCTGTTGTGTTGCAGTATGCAGCATATAGCATAATCCCCACTTTGGGAGGTAGTAATTATTGAGCAGATGCAGCATACAATGATAGGGAGGCTTTTAAGCAGCTTACTGATATAGCAGTTTAAAGAATGTTTACCGGCTATAGTAACATTATTTCTGGTTGCCTGTCTTAATTCATTTCAGATTAATCTGTCTTATAGTTGGAAAATGAATCGAGTCAGTAATTTCAAGAGTTATGTAAAATCTGTACAGTGCTAAATAATTGTGCAGTTTTACGTATGCTGCCGAAATTGGAATGTCAATTTGACACAAATTTGCCAAAACAGAATGCTGGATGATCCGATCTCTTACTCAAATAAAAGCCTTGAAACCTCTCTTTATGTACTGCTTGGGAGTTTACCAATCTCCTTGTCTTCTTTTATAGGATATCTTGGCCATATTTGTTTTTCCATATGGCAGTTAACTAAAACTGCCTGTGTTGGTGTGTGGGAGTGTGGGGATGTGTTTCAGAGAATGATGGTCAGAGGTGTATGTGAATATGCACACAAACAGCATATCCCATTCCCAGCCACTCATGTTGAACAAATACCCAACTGAATCAGATAAGGATATGACAAACCAGAAATGTCTAATTGTATCAAAAGCAAACAGAATAAAAGTGACTAAATATTTTGGCAGTGAGCCCTACTGAGGAAACTAGATTAAGTCTTTCTGTTGCATTACATGGGAAGGAAGAGAGGGTCTGGTTTCTCCTCTGCTCCAAAACTCTTAAGCCCAAAATATGACTCTTTTTGACTGTTTAGAGCTGTTGAAAAATTGGTAAAAGGCATGCCAGTACCAGCTATTAGAATTCATCATCTGCAACCCATGACTAAATTCTTTTGCTTGTTGAATTTTCTGTAGTTTGTGACAGTTAGTTAGTTTTTCCTATTTATTTTAGAAAAAGGCCAGTGGGAAAAGTCTGGGCTCCCCGCCCTAAACAAAATAAATTGTTATTTCATCATGTTTTGGCCTTATCTCTGTTGTAATTTTTTCATTGCAGGCATTCAAATTTGCCCTGACTGTTGTTCTGGTGTTTCACTGCATCCAACTCAAGCTTTGCAAATGTAGCTTAAGGCTTATTCCAATGTATATTATCAGCTGCTCTGTATCAAAGCTCATCCAATTTGCTTAGTTCCTATTAAATTTCTGGCTCTGAAGGTTACTTAGACAAGAATTTTTTTTTTTTTTTTTTTTTTTTTTTTTACACTCGATTTTTCCCTCACCCTTTTTGGTTAGTGTAAGGTGCTAGGAACAGTAGATCTAGACAAATTGAATTCAGAGGTATGGTAGTCTTTTGGATCCACTACAGACGAAGGGTTTTTTGTCCATCTGATCATCATGGACAAAGGTTTATGCCTGATTGTTGAACACAAGACAAGTTATGATTAATTCATTTAGGTTTCAGTGTGTACAGAATTGTGTTGCATATGCATAATTATGCCCCCTTTTTTATAACATTGGTTTCTTTAATTGTTTCTTGGGGCAGCATGCATGTGAAGTTTAAATATTGCTTAGTCTTCTTCACTGCCGTTTATATTAAGCTAAAGGACAAGTTTCAGTGCAATGCATATAACCTGATGTGTAACAAAGACTACACGACCACTTTTTCATTAACCTATTACCAGTGACAGTTCATGAGAAAAATTCCTTTACCTCAAAGGCCAAATATGTGACTTCGTTCAGTGTGCCTTGGGACAACATTTTTTTCCTGTGGTAACTGGATACACAGATGCTATTTCAGTCTTGAGAGCTGAATAATTTTGGTAAATGATGCTTATCATTGTTTTACTTCTTTGTCTGATGTGTAGCTTGCTGCCTTGACCTGAGTTTGTAAAATGAGATGAATGGCATGAAACATACCTCAACCTCTAGATGAGAGTTCTGCCTTCACCGAGACAGAGCCCTGAGCTGTTTTGTGTGTGGCAATGCAGAGCAAACAGATGTGGAAGGCCCACCCATCACGTTCAGGGGTGCTCTGAGAGTATGGTGGGCTGGAGTGGGGAAAGGAAGGAGCTGTCTGATTTTAATATGTATCTTGGGATAGAGGTCAGAGAGCATGAAGAGGAAACCTGCTCCTTTGGGAATCGAGACTCGTTGAAAACAGCAGTTTTAGCATGAACCTGCCTCAAGGTCTGACTCTGCCCCCTCCTTGGTTTATGGCAAAACTTGCTAATTGCACAGCTTCTTCTTGCATGACCTTGACCTCTGCAAAGATCTTTGCAGAATGAAAAGAAATAACCATCATGCTGATTTTTGCTGAAGCTGGATTTTTGTTTGCTTGCAACAGTATTGAATAACATCTGCCACCTGAAAAAGGACTGATAGTTTTTTCTGTCTTTTTTGCTTGTGAAAACAAATAAAGTATATTATGATAAGAATACATCACCCAGAAAGCAACACTTCAGTGCTTCTCTGTATATGCTGGGTTGTGAATTAAAGCAAAGCAACAAAGACTGGGGGGGGGAAGGGGGGGGCATCCTGTGCTCTTTGCTTTTCCACGGGAGAATTGAGATTTACATTTGAAAACATTTGGTTCATCAGCTTTTGTGTCTTCTTTTTGCCATTGAAAAAGTAGGTGAAATGGGATAGGTTGGCTGTGGAAAAGTAGAACTACAGGAACGGAGCACAGCCAGCGTTTGTTTCTGGCTTGTTAAAACAGACCATGCAGATGTTTAGGTAAGAATGCCAAGACTCTCTCTCAGCAAAGTTTGAGATTTTCAAACTTTCCTACAGACCCTAGCACTGATTTGGTATTACCTTAACAGGGAAAATTCACTTTAATGAAGTGCTGGTGCTGTTTCCTGTACCACTTTGTAACTTCTGTAAAAGCCTTTTCAGTCTGAAGGCTTGACCTGTCCTGAACCTGCGGAGCCTGGGAGACCTAATGAGAATGGATGCGCATGGGGTGTTTGAAGGTGGGAGTGATCAGACATGCACGGGTAGGGAGTATAGGAGTGAAATTTGAGCTTCTCAAAAATAGTTTTTTGTTTTTCTTGGGGATTAGGTCATGAAATCACCATTAGTGCTAATAGGAATTTGTGTGGCTTAATCTTCATAAACAGCATTAACATGCGCCCTGCAATACTTAATGTGTTAACGTATATGAAAACTGGCTTTCAGCTAGCACATTCGAATGAGGCACGATGGGGTTTTGGAGGTCATTATTACCACACATTAAAGTAAAATTTATGTTGCACAACTCAAAACTCTCAAACAGATGGAGCTGGAATTGCTCCCAGCATCTGGCCAGAACGCCAGAGCTTCCTCAGGAAGGGGGAGAAGTGATATAAGAATTTAAACCATCCTTCTACTCCTTTTAAGTAAGCCTTAACCAGGCAAAGTGAGGAAGCTGTGGCACAAAAAAGTTTCCTTTGCTACCCAGCACATGCTATTTTGTCTTTCCTTGAGGATTTAAAATGAACAGGATGGTCTCCAGGCCACTTGCTGCCGGGTTGAGGGTTTGCAGGAAAGCCAACGTGCGGTCTGCACTTGTGGGAGGGGAAGACAGACCCTTCAGCCTTGCTCTTGCTGTCTGCTGGCATCTCCTGCCTGCCAGAGGAGCAGTGCTGAAGTGTATGGAAATGCAAGGCTTGGGGTCTTTACGGAATAGCAGAAAAGCAGGGTCTTGGGCCCAGTTAAAGATGGAGAGGAATGAAAAGAGTGTAGTTGCAGCTGTAAATACAAATTGGTGTCACTCCCTGCCTGACCCCAAAGGAAACTGGCTTTGAAGCGAGGTGCTAAGTACTGTAAGGGATGTGTAAACCACAGCTAACCCGGGAGGCTGCGAGTTTCTGCCATGCAGTGATACCGAGGGAGTCAGGCTGACTTTTCTTATGACATAGGATGGGAAGTCACCTTTCTGTGTAAACTTTTGCTTCTGTACTGTCTCCTTTTTCATACCTGATTAGAGCTTTCGCATGATAACCCTCTGTGGAAATAAAAACTGTGCTGAGTTTTAACTTAGAGATAAAATTACCTTAGCCTTTGCGACACATAATTTAAAATATTGCTCTTTATGTCTTGATATACATTTTAATGCCCTTATGTTCCCTTGCATGTAAACAGAATCCTCACCAGGAAGGGCCACAAACATTACCTACTAAACCAGGAATTTTTGTAATTTGTAAGCCATGCCATAATTTTTAACCTGACTATTTGAACAGAAAAAAGCCTGCTACCCATAATTAGCACTGTTTTTGAAGCCTGCGCTGCTTGCATATTGTTTAAAGAATTTAAGAGAAATGAATTTCATCTGTGAGGCTTTCTTTGTAAGTAAAGGGTAAACCGAAAGGAATTTCCTGGGATTGTTACATGTATTAGATCTGAGGAGCATTTGGGGCAGTGGTGTGTTTAAAATACTCTGTAAAGTGAACCTTAGGCACAGAAATTAAGGCCATTAGGATTTCTTTGTACTGAGAAATGATCACATATGGACCCAAAGCAAGGAGTTTATCTGGCTATCTGCCACTGCCTCCTACATCACTCTTCATAGAAAGCATTTTCTTCCAAACATAGCAGAATGGGAACACATAGCTTAAGAGAGCTTGTGGTTTAGATGCCTTTACAATCACTATGCAGACAGGGGAAAAAATGTTTAAAAGACTTAGTTTTTGACCAAGATCCTCTTACGTAATTCAGGGGCTCCTACATACAGAAAATGTGAAACAGAGATTAAAAAAAAGTCATCTGCCAAAGACTGTGTTGGAGTTCAGTTAGGAATAGTACTCTATTCATGAGGGTGAAGGGTAGAGCAAAAACTTTTGGATTAACAGAAATTTAATTTGTGATTTTTAGCTTTTGATAAAATAATTATCTCAGGCAAGTAGAAGAGGAGTCTGAACTAAGTCTGTATTGCTCTTTATATCAAGATGCAGGATTTACTGTAACAACAGAAATGATGGCTCTTTTTGTTGAAGTAGCCCGTTGCTACTTGTACAATTTTAATGGCATGGGGGGAAACTGTGTGTACTAGTAGCCTTGGGCTTTTGTTAGTTATGATCTTTGGTGTACTTTAAAATATATGTCCACGGGTTATAATTAGTGGAAGCCCCCTATTATAATTAAATGACATCTGCTTTTCATCAGAATTGTGGCTTAGTTAACCCCAGAGCCATTGTTTTTCACAGGCTGTCTGTAGACTCCGTGGATACTCAGACGTGACTGTTTAAATTGCTTGCTGCAGCCCGTCATTGCCCAAGAAGATTAACGGAAATAGAGTCTCCTGAGTTGTCCAGTTTGGCAGTCAAGATGTGGAAAGTACCATCTGCATAGCAGCTGCTGTTCCTCTGGCCTCGATTAGTTTATCTCATATTGCATAATAGCCAACATTTTTTTCCTTTGTGCAGTGTTTGACCTTCTGGGACCATCATTTTTCTCTGGAATGCATGGGTGGGTTTTTTTCCCTTATCTCTTCTATAAGAAGCCTCATTTCAGGCCATGCTTTTAGGTCCTTTTGCAACATTCTGCCACCTTGATGTGCTTTTGCTCTACCTTTGTGAGTGTGGGCTCATGGGGAGAGAAGGCTTGTGCAGCTCCTGCCTGCACATATGAATGCAGTTCCTGGTGTCCTGCTCCTCTTTTCTCACCTCCATCCCTAGGAGCTTATTAGACCTAAACACTCCTGTGGATTAAGAGAGAAGGTCTGCCTGAGGCTTCTTTTGAGATTCATACTAGGGAGGGAGATAGAAAGCAGCTGTTGATGAATTTCTCTTGGAAGTGCAAGTGGTTGGTTGTGTTGCTTTCAGACAATCTCACGGGTTACTTCATTGAAACTCCCACAAATTTCACGTAGCCCCAGTGTTTTTGCTCTTAACAGCTTTGTTCCCTAATCTAACAGAAAACCCCAAACCAACTCATTTGGACAGAATTACAGTGCAACATCTGTTTGAAAAGCAAATGCTGTTTGTGAATATTATGGTTATGAAATGGTTGCTCCAAAACAAAAAACAAAGTGAAACACACCGCCCCCCCCCCCCCCCCCCCCCGATTTTAGGGTTTTGCTCCATGAGTTTACTGCACTTGGGGAAGAGAAGGGAATAAATCCAGAAGGAGAGGAATGCAGCTTGAAAGTAACCTACTGCTTCAGTTGAAGAGTTTTTCTCATTACTGTTGTCTGGTTGGAAACAGCTTTGAGGATTACATTCACATGATCTACACCAGGTTCATTCATTCAGACTATTTCTAACCAGATATTTCTTTTCCCTGGAAATGAAGTTTATCTTGCTGCTTTCTTGCAGCATGTGGCCATTCTACACAGGGAGTATATGATTGGAAATTATTGAGGAATGCTTTTGGTTTGCCTTTCTTTGTTCCGCATATGAATGTGGGTCTGTCCCATGCCTCTACCCTTCTGTTTTTTTTTTTTTTTTTGAGAGGTGAAATTACTTAAATGACTCAAACTTTTATTGTACCATGGCAGAGCATTATGCGCTGAACATTAAAAGCAGAAGGCAGATAAAAGGTTAAATTTTTGGATTCTCCTGTATTTGCTGAAGAATTTTCACTGTTGTAACCAGAGTTGAAAACCTGTTCCAGCTCCAGAGTGCTCTGTCAGTCCTGATCTGTTGCATGAAAAAAAAAAAGAGTATATAGATAGATTTTACTTCTGTTTCCTAGGGGGTTTTTGCATTCATAGGTTATAGGTATTTGTAGCTGGCTTTGAGATGTAAGAAACCACATTTTTACTTTGGATCAGAAGAAAGATATACATCCTGTCATTTTAAATGCACTAGGGAAATTACATTAAAGTAACATTTCCACACAGAAAAAAAATAATCCATCAGGTTATTGAAGGATTCTTCAAATGCGCTGAATACTTTTAGATGCTGCGTTGGACTTCAGTAGCACACCAGTGCTCTGTAGATTTGGCCATTAATCCCATTTGTACTTTACCTTTAGCGCTGGTTTTAGAGTTTTTTGGCTTACTTGTATAATTTTAGCAATTAGGCCCTGTTCTCCTGTGAGGCACACATGGAGGCCAAAGGAAGGTGGCCCCATGTTTTGGAGAGCTCGGGTGGCTGAAGCAGCTGCTTTGGGTGATTCTCCTGCTGTTTGAGCAGCACTAGGGTGTGTGGCTCCATCCAGGGATCCTGTGACAGAAGCAGGGCTTTGAGGGCCAGGGAATCCTCCTGGAGGGGGGGTGGGAAGCACAAAGTAAAGACTCGCTGTGATTTAATTTGAGATGCCCATGTGATGCATCTCATTAGAGCAGACTGACAGGAAACCTCCTTTTGTTAAGCCCCAGGATAAAGCACAGCACCGGTTTGCTTGCTTTGTCTCTCTCCCCGGAGGTTTTTGGAGAGGGTCATGCTGTTCCAACCACCGAATGCAAGAGCCTTATGGTTCCCTGCCCCAAGGTGGGGGGAGAGGAGGTCAGTGTGCTTTCAGCATTAGACAGGCTATTCCTTTTGGGAATTAACATTAACTGGAAAGTATATTTTGCGCTCTGTGTGCTGCTGGACAAGTGCAGGACAAGAGCTGGGGCCGAGCCCCCTTCACACCTCCCATCCCAGCTGGTGGCGATCCCTGTTGGACTGCCTGGCCCCTGGAGGCACGAGCGGGGTGGGCCTTGGGAATTGCCTGTTCCCCTCTGGCAGCCCTAGGGTAGGAGCCCTGACATCTCCACACTCACTGCCTACCTCTACTCCAAGCTGCTGTATGACACCAGGTAGAAATTACTGGAAAAATCAGATAAGGCTCCTAGGATGGCAGCAGCAGCGCAGCAGGAGAAAATATACTATCCCCCAGCCCATAGCAAAGCAAAGGGGGGGGTGGTAGGATTAAACCTCTAGTGAAAACTGAAAGTCTTCCCATCTGCAGCCTTCAGTTTAATCTCAGTATTTTAAATCAAACTTTTGCTCAGTGATTTTGAGCCTAGACCTTTGGATAGGAAAGCAAAGGACTAAAAATATCGTTGTGTGCAGGTTGTGTTTGCAAAATCAAACACTTTCTCCCCCACTCTCTCTTAAATGAAACAGATCCCTCCCACGAGAAAACTGGCAAATCCCAGAGCTGATCTCAACCCTGTGAAAAGTGTCAGACCAAAATAAAGACTCCCAAAGCAAGTGATAGTGTGAAAAAGAGAGGAAGCAAGAAATCTCCCAATCTCCATGTAAAGCTCTGCTTGCTTGGAGGGCAATAGATGTCATCTTTCCCAGCAGGCCCAGTTTCTTGTCCCTGCTCTGGAGATTATCACTTCTTTTTTCCCTTTGATCAACAAGGAAAATGGAGACAATTTCCTTCTTTTGTATTTGGGGGTCAGGGAAGGATTGAATCAAAGGGGAGAGGGAGAAATAATGATGCCAACAGGAATGAGTCAGAAATTAAGCATGATTGCTGGGAATTTATGCTTTCCACATTAGCAACCAATGCCTCTGTTCTACTGGGAGAACAAGTCAGTTTTGGAGCTATCTCAGATGCTGGTTAGTCAAGTTTTCCAGCGGCAGAGGAGAATTTTCCCAGTCTGCTCCCATGACTATATGCAACTGTATGGACAGTTTTCCATCCTGGAAAACTTGAAATCAGAGCAGAGAGCGTGTGTATGGAGGGAAGACTGGGGGAAGGTGGATGGGAGAATCAGCTGCTACATTATTTTGTAGGTGGCATTGGCACCTAGGAAGACAATGCTTCCTTCTGACAACAGAGCTAGAAGGAAACCACGTGTTTACAAAATGCTACACAAATACAAAACAAATGTTGTGGATTTGATACAAAGTGCGTCCTAAGGCTTAAGTATGTTTTAGATGGGAACAAATTGTCAAACTTAATTATTTCTATTTGGCAACTGTCAAAAAACCCCAACCCCAACCCTTAGTGAACTTTCAAAGAATGATTCAGCTATCTGAATATTTCAGTAGATGAGGGAAAACCTGATTTGCAGCACAAAGAGATCTTCTCTGCCGTGCTACTTGCCGTGCTTCTCTGCCATGCTACTTACACTTTGTGTAGGTGCTTCTATTTATTTTTTGCTTTATGCATCCTCTGTCATGTAGCATATTGCTAGACAGCCCCTTTCTGTCTCTGAGCCCTGCACAAAAACATTTAATTGAAACTGAATGCAGAAACATGTGATGTTCAGTGGTGTTCAAATTTTGGATTCAGCTCGTCTGCTGAGCTCTGCGTTACGCCAGTGGAAAAATGCTGGCTGTGTTTCATCACATCTGACTATTGACTAAGTTAGATACATTTTAGCTGTTGCCAGATGTACAAGATATAGTAAAATGAGCATTTCCTGTAGCAAATTAAGACTTTTTGGCTTTGTGACGATATTGGCAGAAGCTGCCTGTTTGCACTGGGGATTTGGCCAGATTGTGCTGGTCAATACAGACAATAAACTGAGTTAGCAGAGGAGATCTGATCCAGCCTGAATTCGTCTTATTCTTCTAATTAGTTAAATTTGGGGGTTGCAGCCTTCTATTGTCATTGCTGACTGTGATACCGGTTCTCGATACACCCACTGTTAAGCAAAGCCAAATGCCTTGTGGGATTTCTTAGCCAGACTGAACCAGTGAAGATAAGCCTTTCTGGAAGTAAGGGATCTTGGATAAAATGACAGGACCAGTGTGTTTCATGGGCCAAATCCCAAGCTGTCTTGAACTGAGACACTGTGGACTCAGGAACACAATGCGTGACTCATCACATCATATGACTCAACACATCAAGGCCAGGTTGGATGGAGTTCTGAGCAACCTCATCTAGTAGATGTCCCTTCCCATGGCAGGGGAGTTGGAACCAGATGATCTTTAAGGCCCCTTCCATCCCAAAACATTCTATGATTCAATGATTCTGTCATTCTGTGGCTTTGGCAAAGGGATGGCTCATCACCTGAAGGCTTGCTAGTTTGCAGATAAACTGCCCATGAGTACTGACAAACATGAGATCCATGACAGTCTCCCACCCCTCAACTCCTTAAGGCTGGAGTGCCTATTGGATTGTATTTTAGGGACATACATAATTCTTCATTGATTTCCAGGACTAGGAGCTGTGCACATATTTGGACTGTAAGGTGTTGTCCTGCAGGGGCTGCTGTTGTGAATAAGCAGACCTGGAGTCTCACAGGGAGCTGGGGTTTGCCTTTCTGTGTCTGTGCAATTGCTTACTGAAAAGATGCTGTTTGTCCCAAGCAGCAGATGAGTGGATGTGGTGGATACATGAAGTAAACCAGGAAAATTACCATGTTAACATGAGGTCACTGATGGGAACAGTAAGCACAGATCACACAGAGAGCAGAAGAGCTGGGTTAAGGCAATTCTGTCTGTTGTTCTTTAGCTGACTTGGAATTTACTGCTTGAAAAGCTTTTAAGTGCTGTTAGGGCAGGCAAACTGGAAAAAAAAAAGCTGTTTGTGTAAGAGGCCTGGTTATGGTTGAGTATCTGTATCAGAGAGGCCTTAGAAACCCGAGAGGAGCAATGACACTGTAAATACCTGACATTTGCTGAGCTTTAAAGGGGAAGGTTATCTGCCTCTACAAAAAACCCAAAACTACTCACAGAGCCACCCAACTATGAGAGCTGGAGCAAGAGAACTTTTTTTTAATCTGGTCCAACATTTAGGATATTTAAAAACATTGCCAACTTGGAAGTGGTTTAAAAAAGTCCTACCCATTTCTGTTGGATGTATTAAGTTGACCTTAGTGGTGTCTGAGGCTGAGTAAGGCCAGAAAGTGTCGTACTCCTTGCTTGGCCTGAATGAGAGGATGGGTCACAGCAAGGCCAGGCTAATCTCACCTGTATTTAAATATGCAAGAGAGAAACATTCATGGTAATATCCATTAATCTAGTACAGTCAGTGTAGAAACACCATGTTCTTCAAGGGAACAGTTTAATCCATGGCATCTGCTTTGAGATGGAAGAGCCTTGGAGCTGTGGGAGACCTATGAGACCTCAAGCATTGGGAAACCCACCCAGGGCTGAAAGGTTTTGCTGCTAAGACTATAAGTGCACATGTATGTGTATGTAAGAGAAAAGCAAGGATCCAACAAGCTGTGGTCCTCCCTCAGCCACTGTAGCAGTTGCTGAAAGGTGAAGCTGGTGTAGATTTGAACTTTTGAGCTTCACAGCATGAGAGGAGAGATGGTCCCTCTCTGTCAGCACAAGCACTCTCATGTAATGGGAAAATTCCCAGAAGATGAAATTCAGAGATTCGAGCTGTCTCTCCATTTCATCTCTGGTCTTCTTCCTGTTGGAGGAAGATTACCCTGCTTTGGAGCCCCCTGAGCTGCTACAGGGAAGAAGTTACCTGCCTTGCAGTGATTGTCTTGTCACAAGACAATGGTCTAGAAAGTAGGAGCATGTGAGGTGTCAACAGCGAATCTGCAGGAAGCTGAGAGCTTGGAAAGCCTAGGGAGAAAATGCTGTGCTGACAATGTAAGCGGTGTATAAGATATACCTCGTTTAAAACAGATGTATGGGTCTCTGAGGAATGTAGTAAATGGGGCAAAGGGAGGGTCTAGGCCAAGTTGTAGTATTGCTTTATGTCTGCTTCAAAAATGAAAACTGGTGTAAAAAAGGTAGTCCATTTGGGAATACCTCTTAAAAAAAAAAAATTACAATTATCTACTATTACCAGATCCCTTGGCTATTCAAAGCAAAGCTCAAGATTTACAATAGTAAACTAACCCTGCTATTTTTCGAAAAAAGAAAAAAAGAAGGTTGTATTGTGGATGATGGAGGGAGGATATCTCTCTATCACATTTGGTGACCTGTATTAACACAGTGCAAAAGACACTCAAAAATTCATCCAACTGGGGACTTCATCGATTTCGCACCCAAAAGCCCCAAATCCTTAGGGCCAGTCTAGAGCCCGTTTACCCCTCTAAATAATCCCATGCAAATCAATTTACTTTCATGGGTAGACTAAACAGGATTTGTCTGTAATTAGCATGAAGTGGAACAGATTGCAGGCATGCTTATCTTCTAATATGGATGTGCAGCCAGCAGAGGTTGGACACTGGGCCGCTTCATCTGCAGAGCAGGGACGGCAGGACTGGTGCCTACTGGGAAGCTTTGGCTGAATGGAGGACCTTGGCCCATATCATGATTCTCTAGTAAATGCTGTGAAAACAAGCAAACTTCAAAGTAAGTTTGCCAGATCAAAACAGTGCAAGATAAAACCTCTTGTGGGATTAAAGTCCTGTTTTATTTTTCCCTGTCACAGCACTGAACTCAGAGATTAATGCCGCCTCGGTTGTTCTTAGTTATGTTGCATTTTTTCAGATTAAAGCCAGTGGTACTTCTGACTCAAATTATAAAGCACATTTCATCTTTAATTTATCACTTCTAATAAATTATTATTTAATATTTGTCTCCCAATTGTCTTCAAGTAGCTTCTTTCTAATGCTTGAATCCCCCAAGTAGTAACAGTTTACATATTGGATTATTCTTAATTTGTGTTTCTTATGCTGTCAAAATGAGGACAACTTTATTTCATGGTTTGTGACAACAGGCCTTCTGTTAGTTTTCGGATGGGGCTATTCTTCTGCCTGTTGGTTGTTAAGCAATGATGGTCCCACACAGGTATCATCACATTGAATGGGTTATTTTTAACATGCTGGTGTATATTCTGATATGCTGGATGATGCTTCCAGATGTGTTTGGATGGATCTCTGTACTTGTGTGGAAACTTGTTTGTGTCCTTAGGATCTCACAAGACACCTGAGCACCTCGCTGCCATAGCTCATGTGTGAACGCAGCCTCAGTCCTTAAGTTGGCTTCCTAATGTTGTGTGTTGCATCTGAAGTATATTTTGTTATCCCTCAAAATGAACGTTTCATTTTCCTTTGTAGGTTAGATTGGTTCTTTTGGTTCGTTAAGTACCTCTTAGTTCCATGCTTGCTTTGGCAGGGATGATAGCTCCCATGTACAGGGAGGGATCTCCCTCTCCTCTGATGCAGGTTGAAGGTGTGTTATGGCCCTTTACACTGGAGGTAATAAAATGCTTTATTAATCTTTCTTTTTTCTTTTCATTTATAATGATTTCATCATGCCTCTTGTGTGCTGGATACCAACACCTAGACTAAAATGTCCAGTATTTGCAAAAACTAAGTCATCTGTCTCTCAAGATACCATGTTTTCATCCACATGACTCCAACCTGACTAAGCCAAGTTAAAATAGAAAAACAGGAGTGAGGTCAGTAGAACAACATTAAATTTACTCATGCAAAACTAACAGGAAAAGTTGGCCTTTACAAAGGTTAGTTTTTACTAGCAAATGCATGGGGAGTAGATGCATAATGATATAGCATTTTTATGGAGCTTTTCTCTTTCAATGTTTGCTGAAAACTATAAGTTAAGTATTTTACCTGGGACATAGAAAGCTTTGGACTTTCCCTTACCCTAAATGAAATTAGATGCAAAATAATATCAAATTTAGCAGGAGTTAAATTTGTTTGGGGATGAGTGAACTTGCTTTTTCATTTCTGATTTGTGAGCTGCTAGCTCTAAAGCTTGGGGATTAAACAAGCAAAAGTAGAGTGGCAGTATTATTAGATTTATTTACACAGTATATGCAGTAAGCTGTTAATTGAGTTGGTTGACAAAAATAAAATTGGATATGTTTGATATATTGATATAAATAAATAAAACAAAATCTGTTTGATAAGTTGAGCACTGATATTTACATTTACTCTATGTGTGTGTAAATAGGGGTCTGGCAGTCTGCAATCTGCGCAGGGTTCCCTGCAGGGCAGGGGTCCACCTCATTCTCACCATTGAAAAAACTATTGATAGCCTCTGATACAGAAAGAAAAAAGTCTAATTGATTTGATGTGATAGCGAGCGTTTTGGGGAAGATCTGTCACCAAGGCAGGAAATGACTCAGCACTTAATATCTGAGTTTGACCTTGGGATTGGTTGTTGGTTTTTCTGTATTGGTAATAATGAACACTTAATATTCGCAGCTAAACCTGCAAACAACAGAAGGGAAATTACAGGCAGGTTTCAAATCCGTGAGCAGAAATGAGCAAATGAGAAATTTTTTATGGCTTGTACTGGATAACATAAATATTTTATTTAGCTTTAAGGAATAACCTTTGAAGTGAAAAGTGACAGCTAGCTGAAAAATGGCCTGGCGTATGGAACTGAAAGGCATCTACTTGCAGTAGATTTTTAGGTATTTTTAATTTTTTTTTTTTTTTTTTTAAGTTGGGTCACTTCATAATTTCCAAATGCAAACCCTCCTGGTTATATTTGGAAGCTCCCCAATACCAGTTTATCCGTATCATGTTGTGAGCAGCGCCTGCCAACAGTGACGCCTCCGGCTCTTTTTCATGGTTGGGAAGTTCCCAAGCAACACGGTGGGCATTCCATCCACAGCGCTCTTCCCTCCCCGAGCCCCAAAGCACCCAGAAGAAGCTTTTCCTGCCTGGGGCCGGCCGCCGCCTCCTGCTCTGCTTATTCCCTGGGCCGCTCAGCCTGACAAAGGCCATTTGAAGAGGAGGCTGGTGCTACAATGGAGCGTCTGACATGAATGCTGGGCCGGGGCCCCCAGGCGTGGCGAAGGCAGGGAGAGCCAGACGGCCCCTCGCTGTGGTCGGGCGATGCCCCTGGCACCCCTCGGCCCTGTGCACTGAGCTCTGGGGAGCCTGAACCGAGGGGGGTCTCGGATGTCCTTTGCCTGGCTCTTGTTTTTTAACAGGTTCTTGTTGACAGAGATTTGTTACAGAGCCACAGGCACCCACTGTTTCCCGGGTGGAGATCCTGGCCCTGCCAAGGGTGAGCAGCTGGATGCCAGGCTGGCCCTGCGCCCTGGGATGCAGCTTGTGGACCCCTGCCTGGAGCGAGGGAGGAGAGGGGATGGAAGCGTGCGGGTGTGCGCCTCATGAAAGGGAGAAGGGAAGCCCATGTTTCTCTCTCAGCTGTCATGGGAAGAGCAGTCAGTGGGTGAAATTAGCCACTCTGAGGATTGCTCTTAAAACACGGTTGGCTGTCGCCCGTTGCCAGCAGCTCTTGTGCCCAAGCAGCCTCGGGCTGTGCTGTCTGTACCCACAGAGAGAGCCTACTCATGGCCCTGCCTGCCTCCCTGCTACATCCCAGCCACAGGAGTGCAGGGGCCACCAGCCAGATTAGCAGCCATGACCTACCTTGTGTAAGCTATGGGCAATGCACACTTTTATTCCAATTATTAACTGTCTTCACTGCCACAGAAACTTCAGGGCTGTTGCACTCATCATCCGCTGACTGACATGCCTGCTGTAGCATTTGATCTGCAGATCAAGAAATGGTGCTTGTCCTGGTGCATGTTTTGGCATATCTGTCAGGTCTAGAATAATTTTATAATTGTTACTGCAGGGTCCAAAACTGCTTCTTTTGTTAATTGTATTGAGAGAGTTGTAAACTTCATTAAGACAGCTGTGAAACTGTAGCTAAGGCTAGCACTGCTAATGAAAAGATTGGATTTATTTACCTATGTATCTGTTTCTGTTCCCAATACTGCTAAATTTGTCATGTTTTGCCCAGTTCTGAAACCAAAGAGAAAATTTTCACTTCCAGTGTTTCCTCTTGCCATGTTTCTTGTACCAGATTGATAAGAACACTATGCTTTGCTGTTGCAGCTGGAAACCAAAAGTCAGTTTGCATGAGAACTGAGATGACAGGTCAGAGCGGATGGGGCATGGGAGCCAGTGCCCTGCATCCGTGAACATCCATTGACAGGGGACCACATATTGCTGCACAAGCAGGGCTTGGCGTGTGGTGATTCAGTCCATAACAAATTTTCCCATACAGGTTTACAAACCATTGGAACAGGGCTTAAAGCTGGAATTTCTAAACAGCCCCAGCACTGTATGAACAGGGGCTCTGTTATAATAAGAAACTAGCAGACAACTGCTCCTTCTGCTGTTGTGCAGCTCTCTGCATGGGGCTGCCCTCACAGCAGGACCATGTGTCTGTGCAGGCTATAATGAGACAGAGCTCTGGCTGGTTTTGTTTATGAGTGAAGGGCAGGGCTTTAAAAAAAGAGTCCACTTGCTAGCACTGAGTAAAGCTACGTTGTTTGACCAGAGAAGGAGATTAAGGTATAAATTCACCCTGCTTTTTTTTTTTATTTATTTTAATTAAAAAGAGGAAGGTCTGGCCTTTCTGTGCCAAGCCTTTCAAATTAATTTAAAAGGCGTTAGTGAGTTCTGCTGAGGTCTACAAGTAGGTGACTCTTTTGTCACCACTGATGCTCATTCCTTTTGCAAGACGCAAGAAAACTAAACTGATAAAACTCTGCCATCTGATATAGCTTTGAAACTTAGAATTGAACAGGACATTTATTGGGCAATCAAAAAAAAAGTCTTGTTAAAACAGTAAGATAAACAGCGATTTGGAGTGTGTGTAGGAGCTGTGTGAAGGGTCAGAGGAATAGGACTGCAGCAGCTCAGGCTGGGTTTCCACAGTGGTCACCCTGAAGTTGCTTTAAAGAAGTGGAAGACTAGTAATGCAATTCTGGCCTTGATTTACATCTCATTTTTAAACAGCAAATCTAGCTGAAATGAATAAAGCAATTTCTATGCCATGGGAGTAGCTCCCAGATCTCTCTTTCTTCCCAGCAGCTGGATAAAGAGTCATTTTACAAAGACCTTTTCCCTAATAAATAGCAAAGCAATCTCATAAAGAAAGTAATGTGCTTTTTAGGCTCAGTAACCATATTGAATTAAATGTTATGCACAGTGTAATTACATTTGCCTGTCAGTTGTATTAATGTGAATTTCCTTGATTAATTTTTCAAGTTAGTTGATATTAAGTAGGTAGGAAGTTTAACATCCCCCTAGACCTCCTCTTTCAGCCTGGCTCAGCTAGCAGAGAGAGGGTGAAGCTCAGCACAATCAGTGTTACTTCATTAACTCAACCACTCTAATAAGCACCTGGAATCTTCGTCTTCCAAGTCATTTGCAGTCGTCTCGTACTGTACAGTGTGAATCCCCGGAGCTGGGAGGAGCAGTCCTGTCAGGTGTGGGGCACAGCACTTAAGAGCAGCAGAATGCCCGAACCCATATGCGTTGTAGAGTTTTTACAAAGCAATGCTGGCAGGGAGGGGTGTAAATTGGTGAGTGGGGCACAGCTTTGACCATGCTGCCTGTGCCCTGTTCAGAGTGGCACAGTGAGTTCACTCATCTCCTTGAAGTTGTGTGAAGTATGTGATTGCCAAGGATACAGAGGAGCAATTTGAGAGAAGAGGTAACAATACTTGTTGAGGCAAGGTAGTGCACTGCTCACATACACTTCCTAGGTGAAAGCTGATTTCTCCCAGTCATCATCCTGAATGTCACCTACTGCCTTTACCAAAAGCTTACCGTTACTGTGCTGCACGGGCTCTGTTTACCTTTTGAGGAATTGTATTTGGTTTTCAGCCACATGGAGAATATTCATTCCTCAGACATACCTGACTAGCTGGTTACTGTATCCAGTGATCTCACAATATGTAGGACAGACTGTCTTGAAAACAGTGGATGTTGATATGTAAGTCTGACCTTCTCTGAATTAATAAAATACTTGAAGCTATTTTAGAGAGGAAGTTGCAGTCATTTGCACAGTGGGGGTCTGTGCATTACAGCTGTGCTTCTTTCTGCTTGGTGTCTGCAAACTTTATATTAAGCCTCAGTTACTGATTCATCTCTCAAACATCTGTGTTAACTCATGGGACCTGGGGAGTCCTGGTGTAAGTGTGAAGTAGGAATGAACTGAAACAAGCTCACTTAAATGGGTACCCTTTTTGTGTAAATCGGTCTGGATTACAGTGATCCAAATAAACAATCATTTGGATGAGTACATCCTGCAGTACTCTTTCTATTACATAGCTCTTGGGAGATGAAAAAAGTCTGTTTAGTGACTACTCAGAAGGAAGAAATGGGAGCAGGGCTGTATAAAAATGTTTCAAAACTGGGAGTCTGTTTCATGTTAGAGTGGCTTGCCAGATTTGATACAAAATTTCTTAAATATCGATGCCCTACAGAACTGATTAGCAGTTATCAACTGTAAGTCCATGGGGTGCACTGTACTTTTATTTCCAATGCAGATAGCTTTTGCTCCTTAATCCTGTTCTTAAAATATTTTAAAGCAGTTTGGGAAGACACACAAAACCAAATACACATGATCAAGTAAGAAGAGATTTGGGAACAACTGGAAACACTGTATAGGAAGGTCCAACATATACAAGATTATTGCTTCAGGAGTACCGTTATTTACTCTTCCTCTCTTGTTCTCCTGGTTTTAGTACCCTATGGAGCACATACAATATCAAACCATATGCTGCAGGCAAAATCCAAGGTACCCAGCCGGGCTGCAAGGCAGGATGGACAGGAATGGATTTTCTGTGCTTTGCTTTTTTTGCCCTTTTTTTTTCCCTCTTCCAAGTAGTCAGCACATTATTCAATTTTTAATTTATTTTTATTTAAAAGAAAAAGAAAAAAGATCCCCCCAACTAGCAGTAATTGGAAGATATAAGAACTTTCCTCTGCTTTTAGGGCCAGTGAGGAATATACACTGTTTCAACTGCATTTCAGCTTCCTCCTAGCTGGACTGAGTCCTTGCTGTGCCATAAAGGTCCTGTTTGGTTTGCTGGGAGCAAGTGTTTCTTTTTTCCTGCGACGGGTGGCTTACCAAGTAAGAGAAAGTGAGATCCTGGCTCACTTAAATAGTATCGTGAAAGTTGCTGGTGAGTTAATGGAGCCGTGCTTGTATCTGGAGTTAAAGACTGCAGAGAATGGAATGGGTAGGGAAACACGAATCATTGCACTTAGTTGTTGTAAGCTTCAGGGTACAAGAAATAAAAATGACCAGACTTGAATTTTCTTATGTGACTGGCTGACAACTTGTAAAAAATAAGGCAATACACCTTGTCTTTCTACAGAAGTCTTTTGTAGAATGGGAGTGTTCATAAATAAGGCATGAGTCCTGTGAGGACAAATTAATTCATTATTTTCTGAACACTGACCAAACTTGAATTTTCTTGATTCAGTCATGTTGATACCTAACAATGTGAGCAAAAATTTCAGAAACCACAGTGTTGAATGTCATGCTAAGGAAGAGCATGCGCTAAGCCAAGGGATACATAGAAAGACTGGATAATCAAGGGAGCAGTTACATATTTAAAGTTATAGCAGATTTATTTTCACATTTCTAAATAGCCTGCATCTCTTCTGTTCTTTGGATCAGATTCTGTCTTTTTGCTATAGGGCAGAAAAGAAATTGGCCCTGTTCCATTGTGAAGGGGAAGAGACAGTTTTGTGGGGAAATCCACTTTCTCTAGGGCTCTAATGACTTGGAAATATTTTGAAATACTTGTGATTTAGATCATAATGAATAATGCTAATGATTCAAGTTAAAACTCCTTTTAACGCTTTAAGGAGGTAGGCTTATTGGTGTTTGTTGCCAGTAGTGCTAAGTCGTGTTTGGCAGCCTTCACAGGTATTTTCATTGTGACCAGAGTGCCTAAATGTTCCTCAGTGAATGGCAGAGAATAGTCTGGGATTGCTGCAAGCAACTGAAACCTTGGGCACTGTCTCAGCAGTCAGACAGGACCGGGGCAGGGACTGAAGCAGTGTGCTGTGAAAGACCTTGGTTTTCTGTAGGGGTTATCTGGCTGGCACTTGATAACCTTCTCCACATCAGACTCAGACCATACTTCTTTTGTTCCCTTCATGTAAATAAAGGCTGTTAAAGCAGGCCCACTGCTCAGGAAAACCTGAGTTATTCAGGCAGTAATGTGCCTTAGGAAAAGAGCTGCAGCATTTTCTTGGGGAAAGTCTGATTCATCACTTGTCTGCATGCCTGGACAAGAAAAGGGTCATATTTCTGCTAGACACCAAAGCAAGGGGGGGAGGGTGTTTCTGACTTGATTTATCAACTAGGAGAGATGAATTAGAACCCTCGGGGGAGGGAAAACTTCACAGAAACTGAAATATTTTTACATTGCAGATGATTGTGGCCTCCAGACTTTTTCTTGTATGGCATTTATGCAAGCACACATTCCAAAACAAAATTAAACAAACAGTCCCTTGAAGACTCCTAATTAGCCACTTTGCTCAATACTCAATTAGAATAACCATGTAGGTAAAATATGACTGCAGTGCAGAGAGTTTCATTTGAAATAGCAGTCCGTAAGTAATGTTTAGGAGCAAGTAATAGAGTTCCATCAATGAATGCATTTAGCTCGGAGCAAATTTGACACTGCAAACGATTGGCAGTAGGGGAGGGTGAGATGCTATAAACGTGATGAAGTCTTCCAATTTAAAACAGAGGCCTAGAGTTCAGAAGACTTTGAAAGATCGTACCTCTGCCAGAAACCTTGATGTGACCTCAGGCAAGTCACTTCACCTTTCTGTTCCTTATCTGAATAAATATCTATCTGTTTCCTATCTGTAATATGAAGATAATGCCTTATGCATGTTCTGAAACTCAAGTGTTAATAAAGTATACAGAAATCATCAGATAGGAAGTCCTCCAGAAGAACAAATGCTGAGTTGTGTAAGTTTGTACAGCACTCAATAGCCAAGTGTTTTTTTTATTGGGCCACTTGCAAATACATACTCTGTTGGGACTTATTTGGCTTATCCTCTTTGTGAGGAGGGTAGATTTGAACAAGACATTTGGATTCAAACTCTGAATACTTGAAGGATAGAGAGCACCTGGTTTCTCTATCCAGACTTAGATCTAAAGTGGAATTTTGGATGTAGTTGTCAGCTGCACAGTGAGTGCAGCTTCCCTTTGGAGCCTGACACCAGAGCCCAGATAGGAAGTGAGATTTTGTGGCTAGAACCTGTTTCTGTCAAAGCATGATAACAGAAAGAGCTTTAAACAAATTCCACTACTTAGAAGTTGCCATCTCTGCATGTGTCTGTTAGTTTCGTTTCTGCAAAAGGGCACAGCTCTTACAACCAGTAAATCACATACTTTCTGTTGATACCCTCTAAACTGTGCTAGGAGCTGGGGTTTTAGCTGACAAATCTGGTTTTCATAGTACAGAGATAATTACCCAGAAGTTTGAACACTAGGCTCTTCTCCCCACCCCACGTCTCCAGCCCCTCCTATGACCACATTCAAGTGTCTGCTCTATACTTGCTCACACTTTGTTAACTGTTAGTAAAACTGAAGATTATACTGAAGGATGCCTCCTCAGAAAGACATTTTGTCAAGAGCTGATCATACTTCTGAAATGTTATGCCTCTGGTGAGGTAAAATGCTCAACACTCAATGAAAGATTAGAGGAAAGCCTGAACAATTTTGGAAAAAGGCAAAATTTGATGTGCTTTGAATGATAGGTGTTAAAACCATGGCTTTAGCTTTTGTATTGAAGTATTAATACCACAGCATTAAAAGAGCTATCATTTAAAGAAGTGCTTTGCCTAAACAAAAAAAAAAAAAAAAAAAGTATTGATTTATTAAAACTCCAGAGATTTGAAGAAAAATTTTTTAAAACCCTGGGGAAATTTTAGATCTATCTCAGGTAGTGACTTCGATTAGTTAGGGACAACATCTTTTAGCTATATTCCCAGGCAATTGTAAATCATAGGACACTGAGAAGACCAAGATTTTCTCGAAAATAAATTGCAGTCCAGCTCGTGACTTGGATCATGCATTTCTGTATGTGAACTGACCAACTGAAATCAAAGGCTGCAGAAGTAGCTGCAGAACTGAAGCTGCAGAGACTGAAATGGGTGTGTGTGCAGTCTGGGCACAACAGCACAGGCTCCACAAGGGAGTGCTTTCAGGTTTTTGTGTTGATCACAGTGTAAGAACATTTGATCGTAAAATCCTTTGCTTAAATTCAAAAGCACTGTTATGGTTCTTAAACACTACTTTGGGAAGCTTTAAAAGATTTTGCCTTTCCAAGGGAGAGGAAACTGAGTCACTTTGTAGTTTCTTGGGATTCAGACAACCAAAAATTGAAAAAATACAGTAATGAAGTATGTGGAAATGTAGCCCTTTATCCAATTTTTATGGTAGACAGGAAAGAAGAGGTCACAATTAGTAACAGTTTGAAGTAAAAATATTTAAATATTTTGTACTTTTCCTACCTCTATATGTAAAATTCAAGTCAGATGTTCTACCTGCAGGGACCTTCAAACAGGTAATTAAAAACAACCCAGCAGTTATAAATCAATTTATTCTAAATTTTAATTTAAAATTGCAATTGCATAATTTTCCAAAAGGGTTGAAGCCTTTGTAAAACTTGTTTTAATAATTTTTATTTTTGTTTTTCAAAAGAAATCAGGTATCTTTACTTATCTTCCTGATTAAATCTCTCCATACTGGAGAGAGTTATCATTTCCTTCCCAGCCTTTCCTTGTCTTTTGAAAATACCAATAGGTAATTTTAGCAACTTAGATAAGGAATTCCATTATAACTGGGAAGCCAATTATCTGTCAAGACGTTATTGCAATATTATTAGAAAACTGGATACTTAAACAGCAGGTAATTTTTTTTGTATTTCCTGCGTAACTATCATGCACTCTGTTTTGATTAGATCCTAATGATACCAAGAACATTTTAAACAAATACTCTCAGCCTATGCAAATGAAAAACATTTTACTTCTTCAGTTGCACTTGTGCAGCAATGGTAATTAATACGTCTTGTGATATTCAAACTATATCTGATTAAATCACAGTTCACCAAAGAGGACTTTATAAATAATCTTTCCATGAACCCTGCTGAGAGATCTGTGAGAAAAAAGGAAATGTGTTAAGCAGCATCATTGTGCCTGATAATGTCTACCCACAGTGGCATCACACCTATACATTCCATTGCCCATAATCCAGCTCCTGCCCTGGACCACCCTTGGTGAGTGGCACCAACTTTTTCATCATTTTGAAGATGAGAGCAGGCTTTGCAATGCTTGGCCCAGCAGGCTGGCCAATTCCTGTCGAACAGTAACTCCTTTAGTTGCTTTTCTCTGCAATTTGCAAGTGTCTTGTCCCAGTAGTGGACCTCTCCAAAGCAGCAGTCCCTACATCCAAGCATGTGCAGCCGAAGCTGTGCCTCCCCAGTATGACCCTCACTGCTTAGTCTTGAACTCTGGTAGAAGTGTGTTTCAGAATAGTTTGCATAAAGGATATGCCAAGGAGTATCTGCTTGGAATAAGCTACCATGTTTGAGCTGTCCCTTGAGGAGCATCACCAGGCTTACGTGCAAGTAACCTCCTGGTTTAAAGAACCTCAAATGCACGAGTTAATTACTAGTATGGCCAATCCCTTACCTCAGTGATGTAATACTTGCAAGTCAGAAAGAGAAGTTTGTTTTGGTTTTGAATTAAACATGTTTTAACTTCACCAGCACCCTTTCTGAAGGCTGAGATTAAGGACCCCATCAAGGAAGGGATACGTTTTTAAATGAGCACTGCCAACCCAACAACAGCAGGAAAAATAAAAAGAGAACCTTTGTGTTATTTTGTGTGAGATCTGTTTTTCTCCATTCCCTGGATGGGAATTTTTTGTAACTGTGAGTTTAGAGGAAAGAGATAGATGTTTTCCAGATGATTTATTTCACCTTTGTTAGGCAGCTTCATTCTTTCCCCTGTGTCATCAGCTTCCCCTTGTTTTTTGCAAGGCTCTTTCCTATAGCTACAGGAAGCAGATTCATAAAAATAGGAAAATGTGGTTTTAAAACAGAAAAAACAAGTAAGTAGGATAGCCAGTGGGCAGGGGCCAGTAATCAGATTTTAGGGCTTCCAGTTTCTGTATTTGTGTAAGAACCATCCTCTGTTGCTCTCCACATTGGTTCTCAACTGAATGGTAAGCAGGCACTAGCCTTGAACACTGATTTGCAAAACCTCATTTTCTGTGTGTGTTTGGGCATGTCAGCAGCCTTTGAAGATTTATTAATAACAGATTATACTCTTTTTAAGGGGTGTTTTCAAGTTCCTGGCTTAGATGAGGGAGTGGCCCATTTACCTCTGCAACCACCCATATCTAACTGTCTAAACCAAATCACTTTAAGCTCCTTTTATTACATAGCTGCCAAAAACTGGCACAAAATTCCTCCTCAGTGAAAGGTTGTTCAGAAGAGCATCCGTCATGCTCCTGGGGTTGGTCCATTGGATCCGTGTCAGGTTGCACACAAGCTGTTTCGCACAGCCTGGGAGGGACCCACAAATCCGCTGGTGGGTGCTGAAGCTCAGCCATGTGAAAAAGCTTTTGGGGCAATGCCCTGGTGCTTGGCCTTGCTAGACTTGTCTTCCTGCCTGTCTAGAGCACCAGAACAAACTCCTTGTGTTTGTGCATTTTTTTCCTCTTGGAAAACTGGAAGGCATTTAGTAAGGGCAGAGCGTTACAGTAAGCCAACATGAGTTGCACCAGAAGATCTCCCAGTAGATAGGGAAAGGAAGAGATTTTATTTGGTTTAATTTAGTAGATTCAGTTTAGATGTAGTTTGGTAATTTCTTGTTCATGTTAACTGTGTAGGATCAGTGCTTCTTAACAGTCCTCTTTCATGAAAATCAGAGGAAAAAAGAGAAACAGAGTGAGAACAAGAGGTGCTGAAAGACCACAGAAGTACCGGTGAACCAGCCTCGGTTTTGCTGTTCCCAGATTGTACCTTCTCAGTGCTGATGCCTGTGTTAATGTTTGACACAGAGTGTACAAATCTTGGATCTTTCTGTGGGTTTTCTGTGAGAAAATACTTGGGACCTCAGACATTGACAATTTTTTTTAATTACAGCCCATGGCAATCCCAGCGTTACGGAAGGAATTTCATGAGGAGGTTTGGCTGGAACTGACATTTCTGTCCGTCAGTGTACTTAATTTACATTTTTTAAATATTTTGATTGTGGTTAAATAATCATGTGCAGGTGGTAGATTTTAAGTATGATCTTCATTACTTCTGGCAGGGAAAGAGAAAGCTATCTTTATGAATAAATACTTCTTCTTTCCTGAACTTAAATGCTGAGATTCCATCTTTGTGGGAAAGAGAGTTTCTTTTCTCAGCCCATGGTTCAGATCTATGACTTGCCCTTGTCTTGGGACACACATACTAAATATACTTTTAATCTCACAATATGCCCAGGTGTTCATTTTCTTCTTTTTCCTTCTGCTCTGGAGCTGTAAGTAATTCTGGACTCATTCCATCCACCTGGTTGAGTGCTTTTTTCTATTCTTGATTTCTGTTTTTTTCCCCTTCTCTTTCCCCATCTCTCTCGTGTTTCATTTCCTAAGCTTTTCTGCCAGAACAGCTTTTTATTTCAATCACCTCCGGGAATGGAGTGGACATAATGAATTGGGTATTTTGTACAGGCTCCATGAAGGAATCAGGTGTGGCAAGAAGTGATATGAGGCATTGCTGAAGCAGTGCCCCGTGCAGGGCAGCTGACTGGCAGCACCATCCAGCCCAGGGGTGGGAACCTCTGACTCTTTGCAGTTGCTTCTGGTCTGTAAAGCAAGCATGGGCCCGTCACACAACCTCCCTGCAATGTGGTTGGGGAATATTTTCGGGAACAGAAACGTAACTGCAGCAGAGATCTGTACTCTTCCATCCTTGCTAATCAAGATTGCTGATGAAACATTTATTTGTCAGGGTTGGATGTTTAGCTAAATATAGGAATACATTTTTGCAGTGTAAAGATGAACATCAAGGATCTTGGCACTGGTAATGTCAGTGAAATGCAGATGCAGTGAATGTCTCTTGTCAAACTATTATCCTCCCCATGATCTAACCAGGTGCTGGATGGAAGTGATTCATTTCTGTTTGTTTGTTTGTTTGTTCTGTCCTAGGTTGTTGCTACCTGTATTGCTGTTCCATCCTCAGCCTCAGGCATGCAGCAGGACTCTGTAAAAATCCTAAGCAATGATACACATTTGCAAGAAATGATCTAGTTGATGGCACTGGGACAAGAAGTCTTGCCCTGATCTCACTTGCTAAGCTGCTGTTGTAAACTTCCATGAAGTTAATATCACACAGGTTTAGGAAGCCCTTGTTCCAGTGTTTCACTAACTTTAATACTGATTTTTTTTTTCATTTGATACCCAACTGTAATGCATTTTGTTGCACTTGGAGATTTTTTGGTCCATCCACCATTGGACATAGTAATCTTCAACTTATTTTTTTTATATTTTAAATTTTTTACCTTAACTCTTCATGTTTTTGCTTCATAATCCTCTTTATTTTTTACTCTCCAATTCTATTCTCCTTCAGTAATTTGTTAAATTTCTTAAATCTCTTCTGACTTTTGTTCCCCTATTCAGGATCTGGGCTGTTTTAAATTTGTCTGGTGTTGTATCTGTCTTAATGCATTGTCTGAGCCTGGACACAGGAATGTGGCCGAGGTCTCACAAAGGCTGAATAAACAGAACAATTATCTCCCATTCCTTATGTATGCAATTCCTCTTCCTAAAAATCAAGATTCTGGGATTTTTTTGTAGCAGCATAACTTTGTTGACTCATGTTTGTGTTGTGATTTGCCATGACCCTTAGATTCCCATTTCTTGTTTTGCATTTGTGAGTCAGTGTTTGCTTCCAAAGTATATTATTTAGTTTGTTAATTAGCTCTTCGGAGTGTACAAAGTTCTTTGGATTCAAGAGTAGCTCATATTTTCCCGTGTGAAGGGTTTCTTCTCGCTTTATCCTTGCTCTTTCTTCTGTTGCTATGTGAAAGACAACATACAGAAAACAAAGAAACTGCCAGATATTCAGAAGAAACGGAGAAGCTGAGAATATACAAAATAAACAGGGTAAAAAAGAGGAAAATATTTTTCTTTCTTAGCTGTGGTAATTTTAACTGCATTCTTGTGAATAGCAGGGGAAACCTATCAAACATACAATTTTATAGAAATGAAGGGTAAATTAAGAAAGCACATTAAAAAAAAAAAAGGTGAAAAATGAGCCATAACAAAATGGAAGGAACTATTAGATATATTGCTTAGTATTTCTAGGGACAATGTTATGATTTAGCCAGCTAGAAATGGCCATAGCAGCTTTTGTAAATATGATGGATAGTGGAATAATTCATGGTTGACTTTAATTTTTCAATTCAAATATGTTTGCACATGAATTACTGTTTGTCCTGGGTATATTAAAACATCATCTTACTGGATAAATAGATTGATCAATGCATTCAATGTTAATCATGTCTTCAAATTTATTTTAGCTGGGAGTCATGAAGCTGAAGTCTTCCAAACATGCATTTCTCAGTAATTAGGGGGGTTAATTCAGACAGGAAACAGGGTTTTAAAGTGGATTGCTAATGCCATTTTATTGGAAAGGGAAAAAATGGGGTGGGATGAGCTGATTCCAGTAAAAATGTTTTGAAATTCACAAAATGGATGGTGAGCCCTCAGTTTGCACTGTCTGATGCTACAGTGTCAGTGTTCTTGGCTAATATAAGCTCTTCAAATGTCCTGTACTGCAAATAAATACCTTTTACTGAGGAAGTTTTAGGAAAGAGTAGCTCAGACTTTCATGCCAAAGTAAATGCTGCACTTTTATCCCAAATTTGTAATAAGAACGCTTGTGCTGCTTGTCGCTGCTGCTCTCAAACCACTGAACTCTCCTCTCGAAATTCGGATCTCATACAGCCATCAGGCAGGGTGGAATGCTTGCCTTTTGGAAGCATTTATCTGGCTGAGGCTCCATTGCAGAGGGAAATGCACCCAGCACCTCCTCCTGCCAGGGCAGGAGATCTTCACTTCGGGCTGTTAGGTACCTGCATCTTGATTCTTTTTTCTCTACCTGCTGAGGCAGTGGGGAAACCCAAGGATCAGCAAGATGTAAGAGGATACACAGCAACACACAACCATTGGTGGGTGGTGGAGCCCTTCATGGACTTTGCTGGAGATGGTCTGGGGTGCCAAAGGTTTCCAAGTACAGCACGTGGGACTGGGTGGCCTCGGGACAGAGGGGATGGGGCAGGAGCCAGCTGTTGGGTATCTAGTACCTTAGTTCCTGTATCTTCAACCAGCCTTTCCCTTTTCATGCTTGTGGTAGAGGGCTACTATTTTGCATTTTGACCCTTTGCTACTGTTGCCATTCACCCTTTTGTTACCCTCTGTCCTTTCACTTTGCAAGAGGAAGCAATTTACGGGTACTCAGGGGTGCAACAGCAAGCACTGGGCAGAGAGGTCATCCAAAGTTTGGAGGGTTGCTAATTAGATTTTTTCTTCATTAATTAGTCAAAGCTAATTAGTGTCTGTCCTTGCAGAGATTCTGATGCAAACAGAAGAAGAGGGTAGTTAAGTCAGGAATTTTAAAGCACCCTTGTGTTCCTAACAGCGCCAGCAGACATTAACCCCTGCTCCCCCTGTCCTTTTCAGTTTTTCGGACTTTCCCATGGTGGATAAGATTTACCTGTTGCCAGACAATGCTGTTGCAATGCTCTGAAGTCCAATAATTTGTCTAAATCACCAGCCAAGCCAGACAGGATAGCAGTTCCTTCTGTTTACATATTGGAGGCAACTTTGCATCTGGAGGAAGAAGTCTGAGGCTCACTGGGGGCTCTCTTTGAACACTGCCCCCTCTCTCCCTGCCCTTTCACCTCCTGGGCTGACCCAGCTGTAAAAGTGTCAGCCTGGCTAGAGATCCACAACCAGCCAGACATGATGCATAGTTCCTCAGGCTCTCCATTGTGTGCCAGTGGCCACTGGGCTCAGGGAAGCTTTTGGCTGGATTGCTGGTGCAGAAGGGAGGCATTGCACTTCTACTGCCAGCCCCCACACTTATTCTGGGAGGATGTGGACAGAAAATCAATTCATTTCCAGGAACTCCTGTTCCATAGAGCAAGGCTCTGGTGTTGTTTATCAGTGTAAAAGGAAATGAGGATTTATGGCATTACCTGTTAACTTTACTGGGGAAAAAAAAGATTGCTGGAATTTAAAATTACCCTGTTGGGAATTTTTTTTTTCTGTTTTTAATTATAAATTAGTATGCAAATAGTCCAAAGTCACTTTGGCTGCTGTTGTAAACTGCAACGCATGGGAAAAGCTCCCTGTCCTAGCTGATGTGATAAAAGCAGTCTGCAGAAAATGCTTGGTAACTGCTAAATGAGAAGGAGAAGGGGAAGAGGGCAAAGGATGGAGCTTGTTCACAACACAGATGTCCTCTGTGTCTGATTGCCTGAGCCCTCAGGGGGCTGTGCTGCTCAGCACATCGGCATCAGTTGTGTCTCACCTGGGGAGCTGTGTGTGCAGTCCAGCCGTGGTTCACTGGTGAGGACACTGGCATCCATCATGGGGGGCGGTTGGAAATATTTCCATCCCCACACTGATTAACCTCCAGGTACCCAATGAGGGACATGCCATCCGAAGTGGAAAATAACTCCATGCTGCTCTGTGAAGCAGGGGTGCAGGGTGATCTGATGTACTAAATATTTGGGCCAGAAGCTCCCGGGAGTTCAGGATCCCTGTGCATCCTTGCAGAGCCATCCATGTGTGTTACCAATATCAGCTGTGATCTGGGCCTGACTTGACTAAAATCTCTAAAAGTGATCTTGGTTTACCTTAGTGTAGCTGAGATCAGTCAGATGTCTGTCTGACCCCTTTGTTTAGCATACAGAAATAACAACCCTCCCTTCTCTTCCCGGATTAATTATTAATCACAAAAAGCTTTCTTTTTCACACAGAGAACATTATATAATTACCATTACTTTTATTCACTGCTCTCCTTCGACTTGCTCTTGATTTCTGGGACTGTTGCTGTCACAGAGGTTGTCACATCAGGAAGGTGGCTGTCTACAGCTGTCAGCTGAGAGAGACCATTTTAATTACATTTTTTTCATTTCACATTCAAGTCACAGTTTTACCCATGCTGAGATTGGCTTCTCGGCACGTGAACTTGGAGATGGCTTCTGCTGAGCCCAGTGGGGAGTCCCATCCCTTCTGTGGAGGTCCTTCTTTGTTTCCCTCCCCGCTAGTGCTGCTAAGGAATGGATAGTATCCTTTTGATATGCTTGATATTAAAAATTAGCTTTGATTCTTCAATACCCAGTACTCCTGAAATTTTCTATTGTACTCTTTACTGCCTGGCATTTGTGGTATTGGAATTGTACTTATCTATGTAAGTTTTTTTTGTTGTCAATAGCCAGTTTTTAATGAGTGGAAAGTTTGGGAATGTTAAGCACCAGACAGTCAGGAATACTAGCCTTTCAAGTTCTTCTGTTGCTCTGACTGAATATGCATGACAGAACCTTCCTTCAGGTTATTTAATTAATTGAATGGTGTAGTTTCATGTTAGACATTTACTGACTGGAAGGAAATTGGACTGGGTCTGAAATGTTTGGTGTGCCATATTATCATGTGTGGGAGCTGAAAATTTGGATGCAGCAGAGGCCAGGCATGAGGAGAGAAGGTGGTGGTGGGAACCACAGGCTTGGCCATTTCTACATGGTGCCTGGCTCTGTGCTGCTGTGTCCTGTCTACCTAAGCCACACTGCTGGCTTAGGACTCAGTGCCCCTGGGACTGGAATTTCCCCACCTCTCGTGTTTTGAGCTGGAGGTTTTGGCTTGCGTATTGGGCTGGGGGTAAAAGGGCAGGTGCTAATCTCTGAGCTCCATGTCTGGAATGGTGTTCCCTTAGAAGTCATCAGTGTTTGCTCTACATTTGAATCTGTGCAGCTGAGCTATAGATCTTGTACAAGGTAACGGGAGCTTTTTTTGCCCTTTTTTGTGGTTTTTGTTACTGAAGTGCTGCTACTTAGAGAACATGTTAAGTTTCACTGATACCTAAATCAATGCAGATGTTTCTCTGAACAGAAATTTCCACTGTGGGCTGAAGTTAACATAGTTTTTTTAAGTCAGATATCTCTGAATCATTCTGAGTTTTTCTGTTTACAAGGGATTCTTTTAAAATCATAAAAAAAACCCCAGCCACCTCTCTAAGAGGCTTTAATATAGTCGCTTTCTAATACGCTGCCAAGTTTCCTCAGCCCTCCTCCTACCCCAGTGCTTCCCAGATCTTAAAACAAGCTCAAGAGCTCTTGGTATCTATTGAAATAGTTACTGGTATGGGTTTATAGTAAGGGCTTCTCTTTACATTTGTCCTTTGCCTCTCTGTCCTGCTGAACTCTGAGCGCTCAGTCTGCCGTGCTGGATGGTGAGGTGTTATGGAGAGGTTGCTCTGGCTGGGTTGTCCTGGCTGCTTTCTGGCCCTGCATTTAGTAAAGCTGTTCCTAATAGCTGGTTAAATGGATAATGGCAGTTTAATCCCAATAGCCTTATCTTACTGAGACCAGTTTGCAATTATAACGAAACACGTTTCAATGTAAATGTTTAAGTGAGTTAAACCGCTCAGATGCTTTAGGCCTTGGCTGGGAATCCTCATGGGGTCAGTGTGGAAATGGCCAGTGCGTCGCTGTCACTTGCCCTGCTCCTGGAACATCCCCCTGTGGGTAGGGCAGCCACTTGACCTGGAGAAGAGGCCAAAAGCTTGGAAGATTATGTGCCCTGATCAGGTGAGATACACAGTGAGATACAAAGACCCTGCCAGGAGGGATGTCCAGATTGCTTCTCTTCGTTGCCAGTTTGGACATTTTCTGTACCAAACAGTACTGTTGTAGTTTCATCCTGAGGAAGGAGTTACAGCAGTGGGGTAGGACTGCCTGCTGGCTGTCCTGAGAGCAGACATGGAGCCTCACAGCACCACTTGCTGTTCTAAACAGGGTTCTTGCCCCTGCAGGGACCACACAGCTGCAGACTCTGCATCCCCTTCCACCATCAGCATCACTTGGCTGCCCAGGATGGTTCACAGCTTGGGCAAAAGGAGCTGATTAATCCCTTTGGCTGCCTAAGTCTAGACAGGAACAGAAACATTTTAGGCATGTTCTGTTTTGTTTTGGTTTGCTGGGTTTTTGTTTGGTTTTGGTTTTGTTTTTTGTTGTTTTTTTTTTTTTTTTTTCTTGAGCAGTGTAAGATGAGGCTGCATTCTTTGGTATAAAATTAGTGCTGGCTTGCTCTGGCTAAGAAAAGAAGGACGTGAATTCCTCCCTGCAGTTAGCTATGAGAGCCTGGGAGTCACTTTATAAGGCTTTCGGTTTCATGCTCCTGCAGCCCCACATGCCTTTCAGAAACATGCACCTGACATAATTTTTCAGATCATGGAGTTTTGCTGTTTGTTCTTTTTATAGAGCTTACTGTGTGTTCCAGAGTTTTGTTCTGTTTACTTTTTTTTTCCTTTTTTTGGGGTCTTTGTTTAATGATTGCATGCTGAACTACAGTAGAGAAGATTTTAAAACACTTCACATCCAACCTTCCAAAAAAATAGACTCTTCTGGGCTGGAACACCATAAACTAAAAGGACCGAAGAAAGGACTCTTAGGCCAAAGACAAGGACTCTAAAATAAATGGCAGTGTTCACCATTCCATTATGGAAGCACGTCATGCTACTAAACATTTGTTTAGCTGAGTCTTCTGGAGGACATTGTCAAACCTTAAAATAGATGAGAGAATAAACTGTTGGGAAGGTCATTACGAAAATATCTAGAGAATCCAACATTTTCAGCTGCAAACTACTGGTTTCTGTTTCTCAGGCTAAAGAGGAGTCTCTGGGAGGTCCCCGGCAGTGGCTCTGGCTCTGTTGCAGGAGGACAAATGGCACCTGTAGGCTTTAACCATTATATTGAATACAGGCTGCAATACTTGCATCAGACAGCAGCTCTTAAGTGCTGTTTCAGCAGATGCAATGAAGAGGAACAGAAGCCGAGCTGGAGAGAAGAAGGACCAGTAGTGTCAGCTCTTAGGCACAAGTTTACCTCCTGAATTTGTCTGCTTTCTTCCTCTCCCCACTTCTGTCCCCTCACTGTGGGACTTGGGTGCATAAGTGGCCTTTGTGCTTTTGAAATTATCCCTCTTAATCTTTTCCAGTGCAGATCTCCTTCCGTGCTAGAAGCGCCTTGCCTTCTTATTTGAAAAGCAAATAAGGACAAAATAATGGAGGACCTTTTTATAAATTACAAAAAGAAAGAAGCTGGGGCTAGTGTGTATGAAAGAAATCACAATGCCTGCCTTGTGCTGTTTATACAACCTGGGTTTAGATCTAAACACTACTCGAGAAGTGTCAGTGAGTATAAACGGGGAGGGCTAAAGCACAGCTGGTTTATATGGGTAGGTTAAAGCAGAGATCACTGAAGCGAGACTCATAATCCTCGAAGAATTGAATGACTAGCAGCTGCTTAAGGCGTTATTCCTATTCATAATGCCTATGCAAGTGCACTTGAAGTTGGTTACTCTTTTGGAGGCACGAGGCAGAAAATGCATAAACAACTGAGCCAGGGAGAAAATTAGGGAGCTTCTTCCTAGTCTTCTGGTCTAAGTTTAAATTTTATTGCTGCAAAACCGAGCAAGTTTAAATCTAATTGGTGTCAGACACCTGCCCCTCACGTAAAACTGGCATTGGGGAACACATGGCAGCCCCAGTCAGTAGAGATGTCTTCTGAGAGGTCAGGTCAAATTCATAGGAGAAATGAACACCCAGTCTTCTGGAGACTGCATGTTTTTGCTGAATACTTGACAACCTTTAGTGTTTTAATCCTCCCCAGGTAGGAAGAGCTGTGCTCCATAGGCGCAGAGTCCCTGCTGGGTCAGCTTCAGGCAAAGGTCGCGCTGCTGCTGGGGCTGCAGAGCCTGCCACGAGTGGGGCCCCGGTTTGGTGTGCACTTGGCACACTCCTTCCCATGGAAATCTGGGATGGGGAATAGCACTAGGGGAGGGGTCCTTCCTGGCTGGGGATTGTGCAGAGATGTTGTGGAGCAGGCAGAGCATCTCTGCTTGCCAGTGCTGTGGTGGCATTCCTGCTGTTCTCCCTGACGCTGCAGAAAGGTCGGTGCATTCTTCTAAAGTGTCTTCTTTTTAATTGTCGGGTTTTAAAGACTCTTAAGTGTAAAAAGGAGAAAAGCACATTCATCTGAAATCTCGGTTAAAAATAAAGGGGAATGGGATATTTAAAGACACAAAAAACACTGAAGAATTTGAAATTGCACTAGTTCTGTCAGTGTGGAAGTGCAAGGTTTTGTGCATAGTTAGTAGTGTCCATACTGAAGAGAACATCCTATAAATGTCTTTAATCAATCTGTTTCTTTCCTTGTAATAAAAAAAAAATCTTTGCATTAGCTTTCCATATGTCTACATTTCTAACAGAGAAACTGTGCTGAATGCAATTTAGCCAAATTAAAAAATAAGCTTTGCTTAAGAATGAGGAACTGATGGAGGGCTCAACTCTTTTCTTGCTGGGGGTGATGTAAATCATGAGTAAGTTTATTGGAGTTGATTGCATTACAGTGGCACAAGGAAACTGTATAATGAGATGTGAGTCAGAAAGTCCCATGCAGAGATGCCAAATGGCAGCACGGGATCATCAGAAAATCCCACAGAGCAACTTGAAAGTTAATTATTAGGGACATTTTCTCTTCTGGAGCAAAGTCTGTTGTTTATTGAAGCAGGTTATGAACCTGCACAAATCCTGCTATGCTTATTTGGCCAAGAGCTCACCACACCATGAAAAAAAAGTGGTTTTTTTATCCCATTTATTAGTCTTATGCACTATCCTATTTTATGCCATGTGTTTCCCTTGTGTTTTCCATCTGGCAACTTCCACTCTGTGTATCTTTTCAATTAAGGATGTGGGTGGAGAAGGAAGGTTTTTCCCTGGAGAAATGAGGGGCAACAGGAAAATCCCCCGAGTCCTTTCTACTTGTGAGAAGATAAACAGTCTAGTGTATAAGGACCTTCACTGAGCATCTTCAGAGTATGTAGTGTGTTTGAGCTGATGCACATGGGAAAAGGCTCCCTTGGCTCACATCTTTACGTCAGTTCCTACCAAGAGGACCAGAATAGAATGATACCATCTTATCTGACTTCAGCAATAGCTTCAACCATCAGCCAGGGAGGATTTCCGGTTACAGGACGAAGGGATGTTTCATTTGAACCTCATTGGTGCTATTTCTAATCATAAACTAATTAATACATGGAATTATACCCCAGAGAAACATTTTGGTATGTTCTTTATGAATTCACACTTCCTCACGAGTAAGAAATCATTGTGGTTAAAACTGATAGGAGGAAACTGTTACAATGCTTGTGTGGTGGAGGTTGTAGGGGTCCTTCAGTTTGTGTATGAGTAATGCTAGAAGAGTGGGAAGGACAAAACAAAGATCGTTAAGGGGCAGTGCCATCCCAAAAACAAACCAGAAGAATTTGGAGGAGAATCAGATGTAACTGCTGTATGCAAGAACCTATTTCAGGGCTCCTACAGAAGACTGAGGGTTCGGGGGTTGGTGGGTGCTGGAAGGATCACTGTCACCAGAAAAAAATACATGTTGCTCTGAGACCGGAAGCTCTAGTTGCAAGAACATTTCCATGGAAATCTGTTGGAACCAAGAATTAAAAAGTTTCTGCAGGGGGACAGTGAACAAGTCCAGGATGTCTCACCAGCTAAGATGTCTGGATAGCCAAGGGGGTGGGGATGTAAACCCTTAAGGGAAGGGAGTACCGTGATGCTGAGATTCAGGCTCAAAGTGCAGAGAAAAACTGATGGGGAAGGTAATGTCTGGTAGATCAAACCCTTCAGGAGGGGAAAAAACAAGAGTTGCACATGGGATACTTCTGGCATGAGCTGCTCCCTCTGGTATGCACTAAGAAGATGTCACTCTGCCCCTAGTTGGATGGTCAAAGAATGCATGCCTTTTCCTCCCCACAGCTTCTCTGGGGAATGTGAAGTTTGGGAATTTTTTTCTTGGCGTGATGACTGATACCCTTTGCAGTCCAGAAGGAACCTCCCTGGACTGTGTGAGCAGTTCTGCACTCCCAGCCAGATGCAATACTGCACGAGAGGTTCTGGCCCAAGGGAGAGCAGAGCGGGAAGCCACGTTCTTGGGCGCGAGGGAGTGGGAAGCTGAGTCACAGGACAAGCCTATCCCTGAGCTTTCCTCCTTTCTGATGTTTAAAAAGTGGGGACGAGGCTCTTGCAAGCACAACAATTGTACTCTCTGTGTCTGTACTGTTGAAATCAAGCAGGAATTAATTATGTTTTAGGGAAAGATGGTTAAAATGGGCTGTCGCAGGCAGGGGATGAGAGCAGCCCTCCGGCACATGCAGCCTCCTTGGGCCAGCCCTGCCTGAGCAGCGTGGAGCAGCTGGAGGAGCTCGGGCTGGGACAAGAGCTGGGCTGTTGCATGCCTTGTCTGGTGCCAGGTTTACTGCTTGTGCTGAAAGGTATTGTAGCCTTTCAGAAAAATCAGACTGGAGGGAGAGGAACAGTTATTAAAAGTATCATTAATGCCTAAAAGAAGTTTTATGAAAACTTTTCTCGAAAGAAAATAAAAAAATCTTTGTATTGTGTGAATGTAGTTGCCAAGGAAAGCATTCACAGGGCTTGTAGCAACTAATCCCTGCATCGTGCTGGGTGCAGCGTCCTTGGAGCTGGCTCTGGGAGAGACAAGCGTTTTTCAGAGGGGGTAAGAAAGTTGCTGTCTGACACACTGAATGTTTTTCAAGTAAAAAAGTCACGCAATTCCCATGAACTTGTAAACTAGCTGTTCATAGTTTTGGCATTACCCTCTTTAGAAGCAATCTGAGCCATCTCTGGCTGTGGATACTGTAGTCATCACAGAGTGACTTCAGAAATGTGAGTCAGATCATGACACCGGCTTCCTGCTTGCTGAGTAATCAGTCTGACTTGTGGTATGTGCTGCTTTACCAGCACACCAGACCATTCTCATTGCTCTGTGTGTTTTATCTCGGTTTTTTTTCTTTAGTTTTTTTTTCTTCTATTTATTTATTTATGAGTTGAGTGGTTGACTTGAGCAAAGCACAGCAAAAAATGTTGCATCCCAGGCTGAATTATTTTATTAATTTTTCTTTTACAGTTTTTATTACTAGTGTTGGTGAGAGGCCTACAGAGGAGGGGGTTGAAAAGCCTCTGCTTTGTGCTTTGGTGCCGGAATATCTGCTCACTCAAGCTTTACATGGGCAGACAGTGCTGAGAACACAGGAGGGGTACAGGAGGACCATGGTGGTCAGACTCACTGAATCAGGGAGGTTTAAGGAGATGCCATTTGAATTGACTCCCTGCCAACTGAATATAATACGTCATGGATCTGGGCTGAGGCTGACATTTTAATGGTTTGATTAGTTTAGGAAGAATACTTTTATTGTGTGTCTTCGATTATGTTAAGTACTGTGTGAAGTTGTTATATCAGGATGAGCTTAGATTGCCTTCCTGTATACAGTACAGTCTGCACTGTCTATCCAGGATCCTACCAATAAGCTGGTGGAATCCTCTTAAGTAAGGAGCTGTTAAATTAATAAAGCTGTTAATCACATGGGGGGAAAAAAAAGAGAGGAGGAGAAAATCTTATATAGAAATGCCAAATCATAGCTCGAAGGTTTCCACTTGGGATGGTCTTGCAGGGCTGGGTAGAACAGCTCTTCTGTTAGAGAGCTGCTTTTCATATGGTGATTTTTATACATCTTCATTTTCTTAGATATTCTGTGTCAGAATTTGAGCCTTGCTCCTAATCAAATGTAACACTTAGATCGCGCTCTGCTTCTTAAATGTTAATCCCAATAGAACCCCTTTATACCCTATAAAACCCTGTTATTATTATCCTCTGCACACAGACAAGAATTGCAGTCAGGGAAGTGAAGTGAATTGCTAAAGCCCTTCTGCAGAGTTGCCATCAGGACCAGTTCAGTATTGACAGCTGCATTCAGACCATGGCACTGTGATTCCACTCTTAAGTACAGGTTTAGGACTATGTAGAAGGTATTTTAGATGTATTTAGATGTGACAGAATTTACTTAGGTCTTACTGAAATCAATAGGATTGAGGTGGCTTGCCAGATACTCCAGTGCTTTCAAAATTTTGCTTTGCATCTTTTACTCATCAGAGTTGTATGAAATAAAAAACATTGAAATGGCACACGATAAATAATTTACATACAAAATAATTGAAAATTTACTTTTTCTTTATGATTAGCTATATGCAGCTGTTATCCCTGCAGATAGTGACCTGGATTTGATTGCTCTTTATTTGCCAAACATGGCTGTAACACAGTTTACAACTGTGGTAGGCATGAATATATGTGTGTTTAATTGTTTATGTGTTGGAATAAACAGGGTCCTTGTCAGACAGTTTGATGTCAGAGTGGTTTTAATCTTTGCTGCTTTTTTTTCAGGAAGGAAGTGATTGCTATGCCTCAGCCTTTCAGCACAGGATGGCCTTCTGAGGTGCACATTTTGTCTTAAATCATAGAATCAGAATGGTTTGGGTTGGAAGGAACCTTTAAAGGTTGTCTAGTTCCAGCCCCCCTACAATGAGCAGAGACAACTTCAACTAGATAGGTTGCTCAGACCCTGCTCCAGATGATCCTGAATGTTTCCATGCGCTTGTTCATGTCAAGAAGCAGGCACAATGGTTCCTTTCCTTATGTTAGATGTCCAGCATGACATGCTGGTTGGTAAATGAAAGCAATTAAATAAAAAAAATATGCAGAAATTAAAACCTGCATCTTTATGGAGCTTTGAGAGCTGCAGAGCAGAGCAGCAATGCTGACAATGCTGACCCGTGTGCAGGGGCCAGGTCCATACAGAGATGTGAATGGTATGTGTCACCAGGAAACCTACAGGCAGTCTTAAGCCATAATCTGCCAGCGATTTTGCATTTCTCTTTGAAGTCAAGGGAGCTGTGTTCTCCTAACATGACCTTTGTATCCTCCTTTGGATCTCATTGTATGGACTGGAGGCCAGCGTGTCATTAACAAAGCAGCAGAAAAGCAGAGCTGTCTAGGCTTTTTTGTAGTTTTAAGACCCTTTCTGTTACAAGCAGGCATGCCAGCACTTTGCCTGAACAGGCAGGGAGGGAAAGGGAAGCAGCAGTGCTGGCATAGCAGTGCTGCCCCCAGCAGGGCCCCCACACAGAGTGTGCCCCAGCCTCAGCCATGTCCTTCTTGGGCTGTGCCGTGGCTCTTCTGGGCTGCCTCTGTCTAGTCTTGTGTCACCAAACTGCTCCTAACTGCTGAGACTGCACATCCAGATCTGCTCATCTGGGCTGAAGGGCTTCAGCTTTTGTCCTGTGAACGTCTGGCAACTGCAGCTAATACCAGTAGCTGATGTTTTTTGGCATGAAGGGCAGGGTATTTGGCCTCATGTCCACTGAATCCCTGCTCTTGGCCTTCTTTCAGAGAGAGGCACTCAGAGCGGATCCAGTCGACTGAGAAAATCTCTTTTTTAGATGATGATCTGTGTCAGAGGGATAAGGCTTTCGAGGAATGGCACTCCCAAGCCTAACTTTAGCACTTTGGCTCCAACTGCTGTGGTGTGTATGAGATGCAGCAGGATTAGAAAGGTCAGACAACAGAAGCATTTTCCTGGCTAACACGGGCCTTGGCAGCGGCCCAGAGCTGCTGCCAGCTGTTGGCTACTGGATGGCTCCAGGCCGTTTTGGGCTGTCTTGCTCCATTGCCACCAGCAGGGCAGGCAAATCCAATGGCAGCCTCTCATCACGTGATGGAGGTGCTGGGTCTGATGAGTGTGTCCTGCCTCCCCTCGAGCACTGCTGACCAAGGCAGTCCCCCCTGCACGGGTTCTGGGATGATGAGCCCTGTCCTAGACTCCTTGGAATATTCCTCCAGACCTTGCGTTTCCCAGCAGGAGGGCACTAAGAGCACCTCATCTCCACCTGATACTTGGCTTGCATTGTATCCAAGCCAAAAGTAATCCAAATGCATCCACCACCAGACCAAGGGACCTGTTCTCTTGCAGCTGAAGTCAACCAAAAAGCCTTGGAGGGCCCTTGGAGCATTCTGAGTCAAGAGAGATGCTTTTGTGTCTCGGGAAGAGGGAGTGATGTTGACCTCAGACTCCAGGCAGAAGCAATATCTTTAATCTTATGTTGTACTGGATTCTTAATCTCCCTTACATTGCAGTATCTCATTTGCACATATTTTCCTGTGTACGTAGAGATAGGGGCTTTATTCAAATATTAATCAGCCTGACTGATGGTGGAGATTTGTGCATCTGACAACTTGACATCAGTGCTGTGCAAGCCTGGTTGTTTGCAAGCTATTACAGAGCACCTCCTTGAAACGAGTGTTGCACAGGACAAGTTTGGGGTTTTTAGATGTTAGATTTCCAACTTTTATTTACTTCAGGAAAAGAAGAAGGGACATGATTCTTTGGTACATTAATACCCTTAATATGTTGCCATCTCAAATATTGTTAGATGTTTATTGAGGTCGTAAAATCCAATTTGTATCAGATTGCCCAGAGCTGTTAAGATTGCCTTGGGGATAAGTGGGAGTGTTGTCTTGCTTTCTCTCCTTCCCTCCCTCCCTCCCTCTCTCTCTTATGTGGTATGTTATCTACAGAGGTAAATTTATGAGTAGCCAAAACAGTGCTTGATTGATCATGGGGCAGGACTGACAATAAATGGCACCGTGCACTGCTGTTTGGGAGATGCAGGATGTGGAGCTGCTGTTCTGTTTCTGCTGGTGTACAGATAATCTGCCTTTGGTTACAGAGCAAGGAAGGCAAAACTGGGGTTTGTTTCTTGTTTGATAAGATCTAGTATTTTTCTCTCTTTTTTTTTTTCTAGTTTATTTTTTTGTTGTTGTTGTTGGGGTTTTTTGGGGGTTTTGTTTGTTTGTTTGTTTGTTAATCTAAAGCAGGGACCGAAGCTACTTGATCTTGTTGGTGGGGCTGAGCCGGGCTCCAGCAGGGCCAGCCCAGGGCAGTGGGTCAGGGCAGGATCTGGCTCCTGCCGAGGCTGTGTGCTGGCTGTGCAGAGCTGCCTCTGGAGTCCTGCTGGTGTGGGACTGGCGAGGGGCCAGTGGGACAAGAGGGTGTGCAGCTCTCCTTTGCTTGTGAAGCATCCCTGTTTTAGCCAACAGCTCTGCAGCAGCCTAACATCTGGGAGGCACAGAAATGTTCTTAAAATGACCTTTTTTTTTTTTCTTTCCTTTTTTTCCCTCACAGCCTTTTCTCTATGAAAGCTATTGCATTCTGGCTGCTGTCAGTTTAAGAGTTTGTTAAACCATTCCAGACGTCTTCGTAGGATATCTGCTTTGAGTGTAATCTACACTGTGCTCCCCGGACCCCTCCTCTCTGTCACAGAAAAATAAGCTTAATAGAGTTAAATGCTAAAGTACAATTTCCACTGAACTATGAGAATTGACTGCATAAGCCTCCTATGTAAACAGAAAGCACCAATTTGTACAGCTCTGCAGTTTAATACCGCAGATTAATTTTTTACAAATGTCAGATGTCTATATTTAAATTTAATATACATTTTAAGCCTTTTCCCTCCTTCTTCAGCCTTTCATTTGTAACAGGAATGGAGTCAGCTAGAATTACTTCTTTCCAAAAACAAAAGGGTCTAATTTCTGACCCCATGCTAGGCATGGAAAAGGTTGCTTCCCTAAACAGGATTTACCCGCTCACCCTCCTCGACCCCCCTGGGCTGGTATATCCCAGGCTGCACAGAACCTTCTGCCCTGCAGACTGTGTTCAACTGAGGCAGACAGCTGCCCTGTGCTGCCCTGAGACTGCCACCTGGGCCTTGCCAGCAGCAGCTCTTCCTCCCCCCTCATTTTTTATAGTTCTTCAGCTCTTCATGTTATTTTGGGAGTGATGGGTGGAAGCGGGACAACCTCTCCCTCATCTCCCTTCAGAGCGTCTACTCACTTTCATAGGTGTTTTAAAAACACAATAAATATGTGGTCTGGCCCAGATTCTGTTGCTGGGCTCTAGGCACTGGGGGGGTCTCAATTGTTTGAAATGCTGGCACGTCTCTCAGGCCATGTGGGTTGCCTGCTGACACGGTTCTCCAGTGTCTTGCCAGGGATCAGGCGCTCAAGAGGAGCAGTGTCCCGTTTGTCTCCCCTGCCTCTGCAGCATCTGTGCTCCCACCCCTCATACAAGCACAGCCTCTCCATCACCTGGTTCTGGGTTTGCTTGTGTAGCACATTGCTTCCAGAATGAAATTACTCCTTCTCCTGGGGAAACTAAGTCTCATCGGCTTTATAGGCAAATTAGTCTCAAGGTGTTTGAGGAGGACTCACAGGGCAGTAGCTTTGTGGATGACATTGGAGACAAATATGAACAACAGGTTTTTTTAGATTTCTTTTTGTGCCACTTTTTTATTTAACTAACTTATTCCCTTAACTAACTTATTCCCTTATTCCCTAAAGCTACAGTAAGAAATAAAGCATCATGCGGCATCATGCTTCATTGATAATCTCAAGAATGTTTCTACCACTGTATCTTTTAACCTGTATTTATTTTTTTTTAAGAATATTGAACAGGATACATCTTTTGTTATTTTCTATTATCATGTTTGCTCTTCTATTATCATTTCTGCTCTTCTTTATATATTTGAATAATTCCCTTGAAGCTACCTGATTGGCATGCACAAATATTCATATGCGTAAGCATCTGCAAATCAGGTAATCAGTGGGAATTAATGCTGAAATTCATGTTGGTATAGTTCAGGAAAAAGGAGACAAAATAGGAATAACCCTTTCAGAAAAGGCACGAAATGTAAAAATGGCCCTTGTTGCAGCATCTGAACAACAGAGCTGTACAAAAGAGGAATGACAGTGACATTGAACCCCTCAGTAAACACTTCACAGCTTTCCTTTGGCATCACAAACCCTTTGAGCTCCATTCTCCTAGTTGATGTGATTTGGCTGGACCCCATGATGTGTTTTATAGCTTTGTAATTCTCTTCCCCAGCCTATATTCTCTGTATACCTTGGTGCTGCGTGACCCTGCTCCCTGACCAGCTGAAGACAAATGCCCAACCAAACTCAAACTCGTCGCCTGCTGTCTGTGTAGCACTTAGTCTTGGGAAGGATCCCCTCTTAAATTTTCTTGCGGGTTGTATTGCTATAACTCAGGAGAGCTGAGCCTGTCTGTAGAGGCAGCAGTACTTTATTCTCATGAATTAACAATCTGAATAAAAGGTAGTGTCTCACCAGCTCTCATTATTTATCTGTCTTTGTCTTTGTCTTATAGAACAAATAAAAGTGCACTGAACAGTGTGTGATGTGGAACAGCTGAGGAGCCTGGCTTGGCTTTCTCCTGATATCCACAGTGGCTTCAAAGCTTTGTGTCCTCTTCACTGAGTGCCATGCATAAGCCTTGGGCAACGTGCAGGAGTGGGATGGAGGCGACAGCTGCATTGGTGGGTACTGAGGGCAGTCCTCAGCTAAGCTCCCCAACTGAGTTGACTGAGGTGTTTGTGGGTTTTGTCCCTCAAGTAATGGAAGATCACCAAGGGAAGTGCTGGTGATGGTTGTGTCTGAGCATATGCTAGTTCTGGTCAGGTACCAGCTACATCTTGGCTGCTCATCTCCAAGCACAAGTGTACAACTGTGCACCATTGACTTTTAAGGCAGTAGGGTCACAAATGGAGGCATGCAATTTTTAGTAGGTCATGAGAGGTGGTTATTGTACTGTTGCTGAGTTATAACATCTTCATATAAGATGCTTGTGGCAGTGGAGATTCAATTTAGGGGTGGCTGATTTATGAGATTGCACCAGTGATGTATGCAGCAATCTATGCACAGGCTGCTCAGAATGGATGCATGGGGACTACTTCTCTGGGTAGAAATGTACCATATATTATCAATACATAATGCCTATATAGACCGGTTTATGCCTTGCAGTAGTATGTGGAAGGAGCAGGGAATGGAGAGATACCTGCATCCACTCAAACATGGAGCATATTACTGGAGATCTCAAGAATCAGAAGGGGCTTCTTAAGTGCATCCATTATACATAAATCTTGCATGTGTGTGCAAAGATATATATGTAAATGAGTACTGGGAAATTGAGTTTTGTATTCTATGTATGTAAATGCCTACTCATGCACTTAAAAGTATAGTGTTAGCTGTAGGTTGCAAGTATAGCAAAACCATATGGCTTAAAAAATAACTTCAGCTCTGTGCTGGGAAATGGATGAGAAAGGCAGTGTAACGTGCGGAGCTGCAGTCACTACTTTTACCTCTGGGATTTTGACACATCCATTAACAAGGAGACCTTGGTGGTGCAGTTGTTTTCAGTCACTGTGAGTCTTATGGAAAATGCAGAGGAAAAAATTTCACAAATAGCTGATAATATTGTTTAAGCGATACTGCTGAAACTCATTCATTTAATTTGAGTTATATATGGCCATATAAATAATATGTAAGTGTATATGTGTACAGAGTATTCTCATATGTGTGATTAAATCTTCATATGGTACCTTCCATTCAAAAGTGTTGGGTTATGTAACAGCATAAAGCACCTTAAAATCTGGGGGGAAAATTAACTTGTATGCAAACATCTTTTATTTCTTTTTGCTCATTAGTAAAATGATACAATTGCTAAGAAACAGGTTATCCACTCAACAGCATGTAGAAAGGCTGAAAAACCCAAGTGGAGTGTAAAGCAGTATCCATCTTAACTGATGACTTGAAAACTGGGTAGACGTTATATCCAGAGTGGGGCTGGAGGTGACTGGGGTCAATAATTTGGTTTCAGAAGCAAAAGGATTTTATTGGCTGCAAGATTATCTGGGAACCTGAGTATACATAATGATATATGCATAAAGAAAACTCAATAATAGATATGCAAAAATAATAAAAGAGAATGAAATAAGTAAGATAGAGATAAGTCTCAGCAGCAAAATCCAGATGTGGATTTCATAGCAGATACTTTTTTAATGAAAAATTTTGGGAAATATTTTCCCTTTTTCCTTCCAGCTGGCTCTTACTTGGGCCCCTCTCTAATATAAGCCACATAAGAGAAATGCCAGTCATAATCTAATATTGCACTTGGTGAATATGAAGTATTAAGAAACAATGGTGAAATGAGAAAAAGAGTCTGTAGGAGAACTAGTCTCCAGACCTGGCCTCTTTTTCATGGGTTTATCTGTTCTGGGAAAGAGGATATACAATATTTTTCAGTAATGTTTTCCACAGTTACTCATTTGTGGTGTTGTTTTTAGCCTGGTTCTCAAGTCTCTGATTTTTTTCTTTCTTCTTATTTGCAATGTGAGTCTGATATCCACCATCACCGCCAATAACCTGAAAACAAATTACTTTCATAAACTGCGTGAGTTAAACCTCTTACTGTCCATAGCCTCCACTGCCATTAATGGCCTTTTTGTTCATGCCCCCAGACGCCAGTCTTAAAAAACCCTTATGCCTAGACATGACTCAGAGGATAGATGTTCAAGCATGAATGACAAATTTGTTTATCGCAAATATACGAAAAAGAAATGAGGTGCAACGATGTCAGTTAGATGGGCTTCTGCAAAGCCGGCATGACCTTGTGCAATGTGTGTGCCAGTCGCTAAATTTAACTGGGCACAGTCTTGTTAAGAAAGTGCTAATGCTCCTTTTCCAGGAGGAAAATGGGCCTTTTGGTTCCCTAGGCACCTGACCTCTTTCGGTGCAAATATTGAATAGCTTACACATACCGACCTGCTTCTATTTACCATCTGAGCCCAGGGAAATACTGCCAGGAGCAGGAGAGGGAGGAGGCCAAAGCACGGATTAGGTTGGAGAGGGACCCATATCTTCTCTTCAGTGCTTTATATAGCAGGTCTCCTGGAAGTAAAGGAAAGTGTTTTGACCCAGAGAGTTTTACCTGCAGAGCCTTAAAGGCCATTCTCTCACATTGCTGGAAATGGGATCCATGCTAAGGCCAAGCAGGAAACGTGGAGGGGTAGGAGAGAGCCCATGGCTTTGCCTTTTACAGTTCCTTTTTGGCATCACAGCTTCAGCAGGAAGAGCGCGCCATCCCTGGCACACACCTTTATTTCCTGAGCCACGAGGGCTGCCTTGGGTGGGCTGACACCTGTAACTTCAGGTGTTCACTGCCAGGGCAGCCAAATGTCCTCCCAGTCAGTTGTGCAGCAGTACTGGGCTGGCTAATCCCAGCTGCATCCCCTTGGCCTCCTCAGTGCTGTAACCCATAGCCAGACGGGCAGTATCAAACTGCAGGGCTGTCCAGTTCAAGGATTTTTCCCGTTCCCCTGGTGCACGACGTGGCCTCACTTGGGCTTTTTCTAGAAACTCAATTGCCCTACATATTTCTGGAGGCACGTCACCTCTGCTCTGTCAGCTGGGGCCACGCAAGCTGTTGACAGCAGTGGAAAGATGACTTCATGCATCTTGCAGCCTGTGCTCCTGTCTCTGCTTTCCAGACTGGGCAGCGTTTAGGGTTTTTCTTTCTGTCAGTTATTTTTGTCGTTTTTCTTTTTTAACTTGAGAAGATATCCTGGCTTACACTGCATATATGATTCACTGTAATCACCAGGTCTTTTCTGAAAGGCCATAATCTAATTAGTTGTTCCCCACCCTGCATGGAGTGTATTAATAAGAACAGGAACAGTTCATTTCAGAAAACCCTTTCTAAACTATGCATGTGGCACTTACGCATGGCAAAGTACAAATCTTGCAGAGTACAGTTATAAATCTCAAAGAGCTTCACAAAGGAAATGGGGTACCCCTGTTTCCATTTTATGGATGTGGAAGTTAGCCCATGGCAGAGGCAACCAACAGGTTTTTTACCACCCCAAAGGGAGCTGGAAGGCCAGAGCTGGAAAGCAGCCTAGCAGTCTGGATCTCCTGCCCTGTCCTGTGCCTACCGTGCCTGCGTGAAGTGTGTGCTGTTCTCTGCTTATCTCTTATCTGACCCACTTCTTCACATTACTTCCCCCTTAATTCTTGTCTCTCAAGCGCTGTGGTGCTGTGGGATGAGGATTTTCATCTCTACATGCATTGGAAAGATAAATGTTAAGTCCCAATATTTATGTAAGCTGGCCCACCACAATTTTTGCTTTGGAGAGTCAGCTCTTTTCAAAAGTCCCTGTCATGATAGCTCACAAAGTGTGCAAACCAGCAAAATAGGAAGATACATGGTTTGCAGCTCATGTACTGGCTAGAGGTGTTTGCTGCTTTAATCATTCACCATCACTCTGCTTTGCATACGAAATGTCATGTATCAAATTAACTCTGTGCATTTTTGTCCTCTTTTTCTATGCCTCCAAGGTCTGACAGTAACAATTACTCTGCTTTCATAAACCTGCTGGACAGCTTGGTCACATACCCTATTTATTCGACTTGTTTAGGCTTGCAGTGATAATTGTTTTTTCTCTGAAGCGTATGATACAACCCATGAGGCCAGTGTGAGGTTGCCATGAGCCATGCAATGCAGCGATCGCTGGCAAATGCTGATTACCTTTGTGCTCAGATGATTTGAGAGGATGTTGCATGAAGGTGTAAATAGATAATTTTCTTTTAGCTTCTGTGCAATGCAACCAAAGGAATTCCCCCTCATTTAGCATTATTTCAATTCAATTTGCAGCAGCCTTGCCAGCCAAGAAATACCCTGGTGAGCTTCTGGTCAAGAGTGGCTTCCTAAGTGCCGCTAGAAAAGCAGCCAGCCCTCCCGGGTAAAATGAGTCCTCTTTCTTGTCCGTGCTTGTTGTTAGCAGCAGGCCCTTAGTGTTTACAATTCCTGGTCACAGTTCAAAAACATAAAAGTGTAAAATAATTTGCCTTCTTTCTTTTACACTTACTTACAGAAAATCAAAATTAATAGTTCTCTTTGAACTGAGGGTGATTCTTTCCACTTTGCCGTTTCCTTCTCCTTTTTTCTTCATGTTAAAGCAAGACTTCTGGGTCCTGCAACAAAGAAGAGAGGTAGCAGCCTTGTTGCTAAAACTTAGGAGTTTTGAGAATGAGGTGGAAGTCTCGCAAGGAGTCTTCTGTTTTCTTTCCAAGAACAGTTGCAGTTGTTCCTAAATGGATTGTCTTCTTCAGCAGGATGGCCCTGCTGAGCATCGGGGATCATTTTCCTTTTTTACAGGGATTTAAGGGACTTTTTAAATTGCCAGTGTAGCAGCAAACTATTTTTTTTTTAATTCAATATGGAGAATTATTGGAAATGGAAGAGTTTACATGGATGTTTAGGGAGGCATTGTGGGCTTTGTTGTCACAGATTAGAGAAAATTCTTCTTTTGGTCTTACCCTCCTTGTTTTGCTGCTGGATGGGTGGCCTTCACCTGGGAGGGGACTGCTGGCTGAGCAGCATGGTGGCCATGGACATCACAGACTTCCCTCTCCTAAAAGATCTGCTGCTGTTGGAGCTGATCCTGCACTGTGAGGTGGATCCAGGCTTCCCTTGATCCTTGTCTCTCTTTCTAGGTGGGGTGTATAGGGCAGAGTGTTGGCAAAGGGATGACGCAGACTGGGCAGGTGTGAGGCTGGTCTTTAACTGCAAGTGCACATTTGGGTTATTATGATCCTTCTGCCCAGTTTTACTCTGTGTCAAGGTCCAGCTGGAGAAAACTCAGTACTTCAACTAATTGCTATTACTTGGTTCCAGTACTTCCCCATCAGGTAATTTAATTAAATCAGTCTGAGTTCCAGCTTAGCATAAATGCAGACTGACTCCCATAATTTTGGCTAAGTTTGTACCCTTCACCAAGAGTCAGCACACTGCCACATTGGAAGTTTTAGGCTCGCTCAGGATGACTTGCTTTGAAATTGAGATAAATATCTTTTTACTGCCTCATAAACAGATAAAAAAAGCAGAAGGACCAAGACTGCATTTGTACAGATTCATGCCTGAGTGGAAGCTGCGTCTGGTAAGGAAAGCCAGAGTATTTTTGCAGGGATGAAAGGAAGGGTGCAAATGGGGAGCCCCTCTTGGGCCAGGATCTGTGGCTGCACCTCTGAATCATAGCTAAGTTGTGCCTTGCATGGGGGGACATCTCCTCGCCTTCCCTCCCCTTGCTTAGCTTGGGGGCAGCCTGGTGGTGGCCAGAGAAAACCTGGTAGAGCATGTGGGTCACGACCAATTTAGAGGGCGAGTAAAAAAGTGCCATATTTATAAAAGCAAATGCCCTAACAACACTAATTCTTCATGCACTTGTTATGTAAGAATTACCTTCAGGCACATTTTAATTTTCCTGCTCATCTTTCAGCTTTAAAGACAGTCTTCTTCATCTTGATCCGTCGATGCCATTTCCCCCAAGCTGGTTGCTCTATGAGGGCAGGCATCCCCCAGCTGTGGACACCCCAGCAGCTGGCGGGTCAGGGGCTGGTGCAGGTGTGTGGGGTGGCCTCCGTGGGCTGAGAGTGGCTGGTGGGACCGCCGTGACCTGCAAGCGCAGCCGGGATTCGCCACTACCTTTGGCAAGGAAAGCACTCATGGTGTGGGAATTACCAATCCCATTACTGCTCTGGTGCCAGGAAAATGAAGCTTTTGCATTACAAGATCACAGTAAATCACAGGGGGAAATGACAGCCTCGTTAGCATGGGCAAAGTTACTGTAATTTATGTATAAATAACTCCTTTGTGTCAAGATAATTCAGCTACCTTGAAATGCCTTCTCACAGTCTGTTGAGATACCTGTAATTTACATACCATAGTTCACAGCATTTTCCTAATTACACATAGACATTTTAAAAGATTTCTTGGGTGTTCACGCTTGCGGGTCATCCCTTAGCAGTTGCCCACTTCTGCGAGAGGTCCTGGAGAATATAGAGCAGGCTGGCTTCTTCCTCCTCTGTTTTCCCAGCTGTGCTGGGGCAGTGGAGCCAGTGTTTCCTTTGTGACTGGGGCTTTGCTGAGCAAGTTCACACAGTATCCAAGGGCCACCGGCCACAAACTGCCCCAGGAGCAGAGGCACCAGGAAAAGCCCATGATGCCCCCTGCAGTGATAGGCCGTGTCCTTGGTTTCCATCAGTTCTCAATAGCTTTCTTTGGGAAGGATTTTTGCTTACAATTGAGCTTGGCTTTACAAATGGGGGATGTTTCACTGCTTCCCTTTGGTCATATTGTTTGCTTGCCGAGGAGTGGTACGGCTGTCAGGTTTAATTCTGCACCTACGTGAACTTGTTTAGATTTGCCTGCCTCCTGGTGGCTAACGCCAAGTGTCTGAAGGCACTGCTTCCTGTTTTACTGTGTGAGAGGAGGTGTTTTTTAAGAAAGGGCTTAAAAGGGCTTGGCATTACTGGGCCCACAAATCGTTGGAGCATTTCAGGAGCCTTGATTGTTTTCCAGCATAACTGTGTTTTCAACTCATTATTGGCACATTTAATAGCATACGTATTTTTTTGTGTTAGCAGTGTAGTGCTGCACAGCATTTTACTGACCATGGTCTTTAGCCAGGTGAAACACTTCATCCAGACTTTGGGGTACAGCTTGAGCTTTAGGACTCCCATGGACAGGGAACCCACTTACCTTTTGCCCCACACAGGTGTTCATTCAGTGCTGGTGTTTCTTCCAGCTCCTCTGCAGGAAAATAAGAGTCTCAGGTTTTTTGGATAGACCAGGCATGAAGGAAGTTGGAAGGGGGTGGCAGCAGGGTCACAGGCTCCTCTCTGCATTTCTAGTTCTCTTTTCTGGTCATGCAGATTTTTTCCTGGCACCCCACATAAGGACCACTGGAATTAGGCTCAAAAAGCCACAGCACAAGTCTGCATTACAGTATCTCCTGATGTGGTTGATGATTTTACCTTTGTTACAGAAATTTCCACTCCACTGAAGAGCCAAGTAGGAAAACAGCTTTCAAGTTGTGCAGCTTTCAGTTACAGAGCAGTTAATGAAAGTGCTGCATTCCTCCCAAAATTCATCACATGTTGCAAACAGCATCCAGATTGCATCATAACCCAGTAAGGTACTGAAGGCTCCTCTGCCCAGTTAGTGGCAGGAAGAAGAGAGGTGGTTCAGGTACCGCATGTGGACACTGAAGGTGTAGAGAGAGGAGTCCAGAGTTACTGTACACACAGCATAACAAGAGTAACTCTAAAGGAGCTGAGGCAGCAGCTTCAGCTTGTCTGACACCTTTGTTTGATGGAGAGAAGGCATGTTTTTCATTTTTGTTAAGCTTAATATGATTGAACTAACAAGATTGAAATGCCCCCTTCGTCACTGCTGAGACGTGCTCCCATCTGTGGCTGCCGTCATAGCGTTGGAGCCTGTTGAAGGCCCATTGGCAGTGTGTCCTTCACTGCATTCACCTCATCTGAGCTTGAGGGTATGCTCTGCCATACCTGACAGAGGAGGTGTGAGAATGTGATGATAGTGCTGTACCATGCAAGCAATATGTGAGCTGTTTTTTCAGTTATCCTTGGTCCAGCTCAGAGCACAGCAGGAGGAAGGAAAAAAAAAAAAAAAGAGCTGCTGCTGATGAGCTGCAGGCAGGTCAGGCTGGAGATGAAGTGCCCTACGAGTCTCCTTGGGGAAAACCCAAGGACTTAGATATTAAACAGTTTTGGAAACTTTGCCCTTGGGTTATTTTATGGGATGGAAACCCATGCCTTGAAGCTCCAGAGTGGTAGAGCAGGACCTTTTGGTGGGCACACCTTGAGTACCATCCTCAGATGAGGAGCTGTTACAGAGAGGGACTTCAAGATGTGGGTCCAAGTATTTTGTGATGTCTTTTCATGGCAGAGTAGTAGTATTACACACTGCTGCAGTATCTACAAAACCAGCTTCTCTGCAATCTTCTGTTCCAGTAGGGGATTTTTGCCTTAAATACAGAATTTGATAAAAATAATGATTCATCTGGTGTTTTCACGCATGAAAGAAGTTTGCCAAATAGTTTCAAGTCTGAGCCGTTAAAATAAAAGGAATGACTTAGACATTTTATAAGTTTTTTTAGCTTTAGCCTCAGAAACGGCAAGCAGGGGATTCAACTTGAAGAGAAAAACACATGTTCACTAAGGGTATTGTGGAGTTTGGGTTTCTTTCCAAGCTGTGCTAGGGTTTCGTGGGCTCCAGCCCCATGGTCCCCCAGCCGTGCTTCCAGGTGCTGGAGTACTGCAAGGTTTGGGGACAGTGAAAGTTGCAGTGTCCTTCAGAAAATCCCGATTTCTGAAGGCATGAAATAAACACTTTGCAACTGAGCTGCAGAGTTTTTAAGGGGAATTCTTTGGGGATGGAAACAAATAGCTCATCATAGCATTTCACAGGATTTAGCAAAAGGGCAGTTCTGCAGCCAGGGATGGTGTGGATATTTGTTTTTTTTAATAATGGCATGGGGGATTTTGTTATCCTTTTGTCTCATAGTGAGTAGAGTGAGTACAACTGACTTCTGAACCGGATACATTCCTTTTAGAAACTGAAACTGGTGTTAAACTGTGATTTGACCCACTGATGAATTGGTGGAATGCTGAAGCACTACAAATTTTAAATAACTCCCAGTCCCACAAGAAATTCAGAGCAGACCCAGGACCAGAGCCCATGTCTGTCACTATGGGAGCAGGCTTTCCCAGAGACTGATTAGGGTGTGAAGTCCCTGGCAATTCCTCATCACCATCTATCTGGGAGAAGCTGTGACTGAAGTGAGCCTTCCTGCAGGGAGTCTGAATATTTTGGTTAATCACTTTTTTCCCACGGTCCATTTCCTCCCCCCGCCCCATTTCAATTATTTTAAAATGCTTAAATTTGCAATGAGCTAAAAATGCTCAGGGTGTGTGTGACTTGATGCTTCTCTAGGTCTCGATGTACCTTTTCTGGAAATGGGGGAGCAAATTCCAAAATGTGGTGCCAAGAGGATCATTTGCAAGGGAATTAATTTGCTATCAGCTGTAGCATTGCTGTGGTAAACAGGCATGCTTGTAGGGGTTTAAAATCCTCAAAGGGTCTTGCAGAGCTCTGGAGATACAGAGGAAAATGAGTTTAAAATTGCAAGCTCACTGCCACATTGGGGAAAGGCTGCTGCAGCAAGACATTGTTTAAGGGCTCTGTTTTCAGCATGCTCCTGAAAATGTGCTCTTGGAAACAGGGATTTGTGCCTAAATGGGAATCCAGACATACAAAACACTTCATTTATTCATTTAAATGTCTGCATAAAAATGCAAATGTGGTACCTATGGCTATTGCCTCCATATTGGGCTACAGTATAGCATATAAGAGGCATACTGATGAGTTTTCAGCAAATTTTCTGAAAATACTTGAACAGTCATGGGCTCTGATGTATAAAGTTACCTTTTAAAGTGATTTAAAGAAATAGATACTTGGTTTTGCATCCCAGTGGCTCAGCTTCCTAAAAACTTTGAAAATACTTCCAATTTAAAAGAAATCTGAATCCAGAGATCAGCTTTATTTCTAATTCTTATGCTGGTTAACTTCACTCTGGGGTGTATTGCCTAGATAGTTCCAACCTCAGCTTATACATTTATTTACTTAATTCAGGGTTTTGTAATTTTTTGAAAAGCATGTTTTGATCTTCAGGGAGATGCGATGCAGCTGAATCTAAAACACAGTAATTTCAAAGGATGGCTGAGGAATGAAACTCCCTGTGCCTGGCAAAAACAGCAGTAGGTAGTAACACTGAGCTTGCTGAAGAGTCAACTTAAAATTGGTGATTGATTACAATTTTTAAACTGTCCTTAATTTGATATGACGTCCATTTTGCAAGCATCGTTTAATATTACGCTGTTAGGAGTTGTGAATAAGAATGTTTTGGCTGACACTTAAATGAAACGCCAGCTGATTTGGAAAGGTGTGGATGGTGTCAGTGGGCTGTTGGTAACCTGTGCCAGTGCTGATGCTGTGCTGCCATTCTTCATCCGTTTTTGTGAAGAAGAGTTAAAATACCGTGCTGCCTGCGCTGCCATTCTCCCGGCTCTGCTTTTGACAAGAACAAGAAAATTTATCTCCGGGTAAGGCCAGACACTGTCTGAGCTGTCTTCCCATGAGAAGAATAAATGAAAAATGGGAAGAATAAATGAAAAAGAGGAAACTCTGGCATGTGTGTGTGTGCATGGGGACAGACACACACCTCCCCACGTTGTGCAACATTCCTTGTCTGCAGCGTGTCATTGGGAAAGGATGCACAGTTACGTACATGCAGGCACTGTATGTTCTTTCTCAGGCCCATCTGGAGATGTTCAGCTAACTTGCCAGGATGTGGGAATGAACTAGAGGGGTTAAATTTTCCATACTTCTGGAATCTTTTTTTGCCATAAGGAAAAAAATAACCAAGTTTGGTAATTCCTGGTGCTATCTATTTCAAGGTGTACCTGCCCCACAGTGTTCATTAGTAGAGTCTTAGCTGCTTTTAAACTTCAGATTGAGACCCTTTGCTTTGGCGTATCAGACATAATAGGGTTATATTTAAATATATGAATCTGCAATACCCACTCCTCTCCCTTTGCTTGCTTTCCTGATGATTTTCCCTGCCTGCCTTCCCTGGTGCTTTCTCCCTCCCCACCTGTTTAAAAAAAAAACAGCCTGGCTGAAATGGATGGGCTTTATTACTGCAAGCTCAGATTTCAGGAGCCTTATCAGACAACAAAGCAAGCAATGCACTGGGATCACCTTTGTCCAACCTGAGAAACCGCTGTTGATCAAACTTGCTGTGTCCTGGTTGAAGAAGCTTTCCTGGAGCAGGAGCGATCAGCCTTCTCCACGACAGCCTTGTCACAGGGTGCCTGTTGCCTCCCTCGGCTCTCTGCTTAGCCAAGCCAAACTGCCTGGAGATGCCTAATGAGGGACAAGCCAGGATGCTTTGTGCTCTAATTAATAAAAAATTAACCTCTAGTCGCTGGATGTTTCCAGCACTCCCAGCAGCACTTGTCTGCAGGGAGGCAGCTATTATCGCCTGTCTCATTCTTTTAGGCGGGCACAAATAGGAAACAAGGGAATCACCCTTTGCCAAGAGGTTTTCCAGATTTTTTTTTTTTTGGAAAGCGTAATATATCCATGCACGCGAGTTTTAAATCATCCCAGGATTAAATGTTTAAAAAATGAGCTATGTTTAAGTTTTTAGCTGCCTGGATCCCACTGAAGCCCTTCAGCAGCAGTAGTTTGGGGTTTCTTTAATACTGGTTTTGGGAGGGTTTTTCAATCCCCACTTTTGCTCTTTTGTAGCCATTGTAGTGAGCTTGCAGGAAGGAAATTGTCCAAAACATGTATTTTTTGTTTTCCTTGGGGAGGGGAATATGTCATGGCTTGCTGGCTTTGGGAGAACAGATGTTTTAGCCCCTTGTATGCTCGCTGAAGTAGGTGAATCCGTTGTTAACTGGGAGTGGGGAGAGGTTTGGGTTCCACCAGCTGGTTCCTGACCAGCCATTGACTTCCTGTGACCTTGGAGGAGTTACTAAACTTGCCAACTTTATTTTCTCTAACTATAAATCAAACATTATTTCCATAACAGAGAAGGAATTTTTGTTTTGAATTGGTGGCAGAGGTTTAAGGTCTGACTTCTCAGTTCCATGCAGCATTGCAGACTGGAAGGCAGTTAAATTGTTGGGCTCAATCCTCACATGTGTTCTATTCCATAGTTATAAATATTATGAGTGTTAATGGAGTGTTAATTCTTCTTGGAATGACTAACAGTGTTTTCAGGCTTATGCAGGTTGCAGGGAACCTTAATTTGGTGCTTTTATGTAGAGGCAAGATGAGGCTAATACAGGATAGACTATACTCTTGAGGGGGTCATGTGTGCAAGCAGTTTTGGAGTGGTGGGAGCATCTGTGGTAGCCCATGTTAGGCATGATTTTGAATCACTTTCACTGTGCATAATCATAAGCCTGGACGAAGGATACAACATGATCCGCAAGTGCTGTTTTTTTATTAATTTGTTTCATATGAGCTTAACAGATGAGCAACTTTTGTGATAATACGACTTCCTAAATTTGCTTTCATTTTGGCCACTGATAAAGGTTTTATTTGATGAATAGCAGAATAAACCTAAGCTGGTCAGCCTTGATTTCTGTGGCATGCTAGCTCATCAGGGAAGGAGAAAGAACGGGAGAAGGGAGATCACCCACCCAGTGGTTGTACTCTAACACATCATGCTTCCAGCCCTGGGCTACTGTCACTGGGCACAGTAGGTTTCATCTTCTTTAGGAATGCTCTGCTTTCTTTTTCCATTGCATTGAAGTGTTACTATCCACCAACTAATACTGGAGGTCAGTGTTGATTCCTTGCTGAAGATGGAGTTTCGTGCGGGCTGGAAAGAGCAGGATGCTGTTTGCGAATAGCAAAGTCTGTGGGAATGATCAGCTTTTATTGTGAGTTGGGAAGAGGCGCTTCTAATTCTTTAATTGCTTTGATTCTTTTCTGCCTTGAGAGCAAAGGAAAAAATCCACCACATTTTATGCAATATTCATCAAGGGAAATTAAATTTGGCCAAGAAAGAACGTTTTTTTAGAGCTCTCTGATGAGAATGCTCTGCTGTATTCTTGTGTGATATATATATCTCTATATACACGCATATATGCATATGTGTAGAAACAAATACACTAGCTTGGTCTTTTTGTTTGTTATTGTTGATTTTGGCACTGAAGTGATATAGTTCATGAAACGACACGGGAGATTATCTTCATTGCATTAAGAAATCAGAGGAAAAGGATAAAACCATCTCAGTGAACCAAGTTGTTGGTGATCTAGCACACCAATTTTTTACCCTTTTGGAGAATATTTCTAGCCAAGAAGTGTAACAATTGGAAATGAAGCAACATGTTGTTTGCTAGGCCTCTGCAAATGTGGTAATAATCTACCCAAATTACCTATTTCTAGTCTAAATGTTTAATAAGTAACTGCCTACAAATGGCAGAAATTAATCAAAATAAGACTGCTTTTAAGTCATGTCTTTTAGCTTCTTTTCAATAATAGATAATTATTGACATTTCTAGGAAGTATTTGTACTACCGGAACAGCAGCAGTACAGGAAAAACTTCTTCGGTCTTTCTTTCGACTTGAGTGTGGGTTTCCTCCACTCATGAAGCGAAATCTTGGGTTGATCGATGACAGCAGGAGTGCCCCTGCAATTGAAAATTGGCCTTTTCCAAGATTCAGTCACTTCTGGTTTGAGGCATATTCAGTCTTTGAGGTCTCTGCTGAGAATTGCCAGCGAGGGGGAACAATAATCAAGGTTATAATTTTTGTGGCGCAGAAACATCAGCTCTCTGGCAACTGGACTGAACATACCAGACTCATTTCTCATAGGACACCGGAAAAGGTTCAGAATGTAACTTGGACAAATTGTTAATATTTCAAAGCACAGACCAGGAAGGATTCATTTGTCCAATAACTCTCTTCATGTGGTCAGAAATTTTGAGTGGCAACAACCCATTCGGCAAATGACATTGCTAATGTTGTCTGCAAAACTAACTTCACTCTTAAGGAGTGTATTTTTTTTTTGTTGATGAGTGCTGTTGTAGGTATAAATTTCCCCTGTATTCAAAATGAGAACGTAACCCTCACCTCAGATGTGTGCACTGAAGGAGAGAGGAAGAGAGCTGTTAATGCCTTAAGTCCTTTAGGGCTGTTGGATTATCAGGCTTGGCAGGATTTGGTTCTAGTTCAAAGTGCAGATTCTTAAAACAGTAGAGATGGCTGCTGAGCCTTACTGAAATTGTTTTATTTTTTGGTCTTTTGTGTTGAGAGAAAGATGTGGTTCCTGTTAGTTGGGAACTCTTTTTCCTGCAGTCTCAGTAATTTCTTTCATGTGGGTCCCCAATGTATAACATGGACACATTTCTAATGTAAAAGTGCAAGCTTACATGTATGAAATGTATTTTTACGGTGTTGAGACCTATGTAAAAATAGTAAAGGTGTTTTGTACTTGCTAATATACAAGCATATATATATGCATGTAAAGGTCCTGAGTCTGAGATATAGCTAAGTGTGCAGTTCAGTCTGTGAACCTTTCTGTCATTTAAGTTATATTCTGAATTAATTTTGATATTTTTTTTAATCTCAAAGACATCAACACATTTCTTTAAAAACTGTAAATCAGTCCTTTTGTGGATTTCCTAGCTCTGTCACATTCAGGAATAGTAAAGCCTATTTTGGAAAGTGCTTTTTGCAACATTTCCAAATGTGAGTGTGGCTTCTGCAGTTGTTCTTCATGAAAAGCACTTTTTGACAATTTCAGAAAATGTAAATTTAATCTTGATAAGTGCTTTCCCTGAATGCAACCTTTCCTCTGTAGGGGGAGAGTGCATGTTACATCAGCATAAATGCATTCAGATAGCTCTACATACAGGCAAGTGACCTCTCTCATTCAGAAGATGTTTTAGGATCATTTTGAAAACCCTATTATCCGGCAAAAAGTTTAGTGTAGATTAGGGAAAATGTAATAGAGTTTTAGGTTTTCTGTGTTTTTTTCCTTTATGTAACAAAGTGAATCAGGACTTTGCCTAGAAGTCATTTTCCACAGTCTTCTGAGCTGATCATTGTCATTATTTTAGATCTAGAAAGCGCTATCCATTCATTTTTTATGCCCTGCAATACAACCAGAGTTAGCAGGTAATGCAGAGCTTTCCATTGTAAATAAATAGCACAGGTGAAATGGAAAAACCAGAGTCTTTATTTCTTACGCATTGTTGTTTCTTTTCCATTTAAAATTGAAATTTTAAGCTTTTCAACAGCATTTTCAAAAACCTTCACATCCTCCCTTATCATAAGAGTCACAGGGAGAAATACAGTGAGATTGTTTAAAAACAAACAGTAATTTTTTTAGAGATCTTGTGTACAAGTAGTATAAGAGTGAATGAACCACCTGGCTTGTAAATCCTGAGAGAGTGGTGGGGTGTTGTGACTTGAAAACAATCCCAAATTCATATTTTCTTTAGGCATTCGTCATCTCAACATCGTCCTGGTTTCCACAGATATAATTGAAAGGGAAGGTTTCTCAGAGCCCCTGTGCTGTTTTAATGAGGGTATCATGTGTCAATCACGGCTGAGCTGTTACCCTCTGGACAGCCAAAGCACAGCACTAGCTGGGTTTGAAGGTTCCTACGCAGTCTTGCTTCCTCATCAGCACCCTGAGGACCCCAGGAGAGGGATCCAGGCAATCCAAGCAGACAAGATGCATCCAAGGCCCCTTCCCAGGCATGGTAGATGTGGTTCAGGACACAACACACGTCTGCACCCTTTTGGAGCAGCAGCTGGAGGCTGGGCAGAGGACCCTGGGATACCTGAAAAGGTAGCAGGCATTTGTGTTTGGGCATATGAGCTGTTCAGAAGAGCAGGAGAGGGGTCAGTACCAGTCAAAGTTAGCCTGTTAGAAATTTTTTGCGCAAATTGCAGTGTGCACTTGGTGACACCTTTGTGGTGTGGAGATGTTGTGTGGGTACTAGGAAACCTTATGCCAGATTTTATAATCATTTTCCCATTGTTGTGCTTTAACCCTAGCTAGCAGCCCAGCACCTCACAGGCATTTGCTCACTCCCCTACTCAGGAAGAGAATTGGAAGGGTAAAAGCTAGTTGGGAGATAGAGTTGAGATAAAGACAGTTGTGGGTTGTGATAAAGACAGTTCAGCAGGGAAAGCAAAAGCCATGCACACAAGCAAAGCAAAACAAGGAATTAATTCACTGCTTCCCATGGGCAGGTAGGTGTTCAGCCATCTCCAGGAGAGCAGAGCCACATCACATGTAATGGTTACTTGGCAAAACAAATGCCATCATTCCAAATCTCCCCCCTTCTATCTCGCCCCTGCCCCACCCGGTTTGTGTCCTGAGCATGGTGTCATGTGGTATGGAATATGCCTTTGGTCAGCCTGGGTCACCTGTCCTGGCTGTGTCTCCTCCCAACTTCCTTTCCAGAAGAGGCCTTGTCTCTGTGTAAGCCCTGCTCAGCAATAACAAAAACATCATTATTTTATCCACCCTGTTTTCAGCATAAATCCAAAACACAGCCCCATACTAACCGCTGTGAAGAGAGTTAACTCTAATGCAGCCAAAACCAGCACATCCATGTATGTTAATTGATAGGGCTTTCTCAGGTGGCTTGTGGTAGCCCAGAGCAATGTTCTTGGACTGGTTTAGGGCCCCTAATTCTCTTACTTAAATATTATTATTTCAGTCATTTTACATTCCTGACCCGGCCTTGAAAAATATTTTGTCTCTTTGTTTTCAAGTCTTCTTAATGACTGTTTAGCTTGTCCAGGCAGTTCCTGTGCCTCAGCGGAAGACACCCTTGGCTTCTAATCTTGTGACTCTAAAATAAGCTCTATTTCAAAGTTTATGAAAACCAGGTTTTTTAATCTGATGATTGGATGGGAGCATAAAGCTAAGAACTTGGCAGCAGAGAGAAAAACGAGAGGATTCATCCTCTTTAGCTTAGCACTTCGGAGGTTTCAGGCTTTGCCCATCTCCTTGAATTCTAGGATGATTCATGCATGTGGATGTGCGGAGGAGTGCCTGGGTAAAGCATGTGTGGGCATATAGATGTGCTGTGGTGAATACCGCAGTTGACAGTGATTTGGTTGAATTGCAGGTTTCTATAGACAGTAAGAACAAGAGGGTGAGCTATGGCAAACACAAGCGTGATTAGCATTTCCAGCGTGAAACCCTTTGGTCAGCAGGAAAGAGGAAAAAGCAAGGCAGTCTGACACATGAGAACAAGAACATTTCTGATTGCCTAGGCTGCTCCCTGAGACTTTGAAATGCCCCTCTTTGTCGAGGAAGCATGCAAATGTTCTCATTATTTTCTATAATTTGCATTATTAAAGAAAAGTTATTACCCAGGCTCAAACTTTCTTAGAGCACTGAGTCAAAGATACTGTTTTGCTTGCTGACACTGCATACTCAAATGGACCTAATGGCGTTCTGTGCAGGAGTATTTTATCTTTAAGGACCCTTAATTGCTTTAACATGCCGTGCTTTAAACAGGCTGAATCATGGATAAACAGCAGTCCTTTCCAGCTCTGTTGTTAGGTAGGGCTAAAGGCTCTGGCTCAAATTAGGAGCTAATCCTTATTATTAAATAAGGGGAACTAAGTCCTTAAAAGAAAAAGTAAAAAAAAACCCTTTTAGTAGTTCATAATCCTGATTTTTAGCTGTGGGCGCTTCCAGAGCAATCCCGTCTCTGATTTTGGAATCTTATTTCTGGCTGTTTTTTCCTGTTGCCTTGGTTTGTCTCTCTCCCTCTTGATCATGGGACCCACATTCCTTCTGTAGGGCCCGCCGGGATTCTTGACTTTTTCTGAAGGTCCATCCCTTTGCAGATGCTGTCTTTGATATGCTGGAGTACCCTGATGGAGCAGGGCCCTCCCCTCCTCCAGCTGTGCTGAAAAATATGCTTTTCCTGAAGGAGCTGGAGCAAGCTGGATGCTCTCAATGGAGAAATGATGCTCTTGGTCACAGCAGGAGCCCTATGGCTGCTGAGAGTGAGGAGTGGGAGGCTAGGGGGGTGCTGTGAGACTGGTTCCCAAAACTGGCACCGGTGCCTCAGATTTTAAAACAAATCACTGTGAAATGACTGGAGAGTTTTCCATTGTGATTTTCTTACCTGGGCTAGGGACAGTTAAAGCAACGGGGGCTTGAGGTGAAAGGCAGTGATGGCAGCAGCCACCCCGCAGCGCTGGCTGCAGTGGGGAGCCCTGCTGCAGTGCCGCCCCGCTGCTCCTTTCTATTCCCCATAAGGAAGTGACAAAACGAGTTGTTGATGTCTGAGAAAGGCAAAGGGCACGGGAAAAAGCAATAAAGCACTTGTCTGGCACGCAGGCTGGAGCAGCAGGGAGGGAAGCTGTGGGACATGGAGGGCTGGCACCGATTCTGGCCTTCTGTCCTGCACCAAGCAGCGTTGAGGAGCATGTTTGACTGCAGAAGTATGGATGCTGATCTACTCTGGAGGTCAGTTTGCTTATACATTTCTCATCACTGGCTTTCCATTTACAGTAAGGAGCAATTTAGCTCTCTGAAAGACTTTGCTGGTGTGAGGGTTGCTCTGGTACCCATATGGCCGTATCACATCCACTTATCTTACCCCAGACTTTTGTCCCTAAGGATTTGAGTGCTGGTGGGGATGTTTCCCGTGGTCCGGCTCTCATGCACATGTACACATACATAGTGGGAGGTCTGTGTTTGAGCTTTGACTCCAGCTCTAGGATGACTACAGGATGGGTTGGAGTGCTGTGATAACAAAAAGACAATTTCTCTAAGCCAGATTGGCCTCTCCTCTGCTTGGAAAATAACTTGTTCGCTCTTAGCCCCTCAGATACTCTTCTATAAACAGCACTGAAGAGCGGATCCTCCTAATCTGTCCCACTCATTGATACAGCATGTCTTAGCTCACCAGGACCATTTTCACATGGTGAATCTGCTTGCTGAAATTGGTATGTGATTGGGTCCCCAGTAACTCTTGAGTAGAATGGGGATAGCTTCTGGTGCTCTGGTCCCAAAATCACGTAAAAGTGGCCTCCACAGGGTAAAAGGGCATTCCCCTAGGTTTTGGCAAAGCCAGGATGCACAAACTTGGGCCTTGGCTCTCACTTAGCTCTTTGGCCAAAGAGGGTGCTTCTTGCTGTGGCTTCACAGTCCCACGTGGTGAAGGGCAGCAGGGGATGCTGGTGGCTCTCTGGAACAAGGGCATTGCCTGGACACTTGCAGGACAGACCAGGATGGCATCACATTTTACACAGAGTAATCCAGGAGTCCAATTGAGCATTTAAATGTGTTGAATCAAGGGAGATGATTGTGATCAGACCACTTTGTCTTCTTGACTTGGAATATTTTTTCCCCAAGGGCGTTTAAAACAATGGAGTCAAGCCTTCAGATTCATAGCTGCCACCTTATTATCCTATTAGTCAATTATGGCTGCTGAGGAGCCAGGAGTAAGTGACAGTATGGCAGATTACAGCAATTTATTTGCAGTTCTCATAGCCTGGTACTGCATATCATCAGGCTGTTTAAATTTAATGATAGGGTTTTTGCATGTGTTTTAGTGCAGTTAAAGTTGTAATCAAAATGTTTAGGAAAACCCCCACTGACCTGCATAAATACTCCCATCTTCAGCACTGCTTTCATGCCCTGTTGTAATCTTTATTAGCAGAGCTGACTCACTAATTAGGGGAAGCAACCTGCCTTGGAAATAATAGATTTCTTTTTTCTTTTTTTACCACTTTACAAAGCTTTGAGGAATAGAAGCTGCTGGTGAGTCTCTGTCTTGGCTCTGCTTTTGAGATGTTCTCTCACCGCCAACCCAATTTAAATTAAAACCTAGAAACAGGTATGTGTTAGCTTGGTTTCTGTAAGCCTGGCATGGTATGTTCCCTGTGGGGGAAACAGTCACCCACTGGACTTTAGGCATCAGGCACGGGTGGTGATCCTGAGGAGGTGTCTGTGGTCAAACAACGCAGCCTCCAGCACGGCCCCTGCTCCCATCGCATTTGGTCTTTGGACATCACTGTTGAAGAAGAATGGAGAAACTACCAAGGTTTTGTCTCATGTTTCATGGGTTTGTAGCTTAGGAGATGACAACCATGAGGTCTGAAAGCAGACTTGGGCATCCTCAGCAGCATCTGTGGCCTTTCAGTGGAGGTTCTGTAGGGCTTGCGTTGTCTGCTAGTGACCAGCTGCTCCCTCAGGACACTCAGCCTGTGGTGGGATGTGGACCAAGATGCCTTGGCTGCTGCTGGCCTGACGTACAGCCATTTGGGGGAGCATCCGAAAGCTTCCTGGTCAGAGCACATCAAAACCTGGCTTCCGAAAATTTTAAGAGATTTTTTTTTTTTCAAGGATTTGGGGTCTAACTCAGATGTTCAGTCACTTCATCCTGCATTGAAATAAAGGTGTAATCATCAAACCTATGAGCATGTTCAGCCAGCATGCTCAGAGCCCAGCTAGGGGAGATGGATGAGGTTGCAGCTGCCTGCCACTACGTGCTTTGATGCAAAGCAGCAACGTAAATGAAATAGGGATACTCGGGATAAAATTCAGGCATAAAGCATTTCGTGACATATGGGGAGCTCCTACAAATAACTGCTAAGCACTGAGTACATAAACCATGTTGCTTACACAGAGCAGAACGGGTGGCCGGGAGAAAAACAGCGCTAGGAAAAATACGTGAAGAATGTGTTTCTGCTGTAATGCCCTGCAACAGATGATGATAAGGAGGCCTGGATGGAGATTGTAGCCACAAGTGGACAGACCTTTCTCCTCTTTTGCCCTCTAGAGGGGCTAGCAGGCTTCACTTTTGGTTTTTTGCCTCTGCAGTTCAGGTTTTTGGTTGAGTTGGACAGGGTTGTTTTTACTTGCCTTTCCATTCATCACCTGCATCAATTCAGTTGCTGTGCATGAGCTCCTTGGACACCTCTGCAGCCCTTCAGCAGGAGCACTTTGAGTTTTCTGCCCTGTGTTACTAAACCACCATCAACTGCCCCCAAAGGGTGAACCCCACCAACCCCCTCCCACCTTTCTCTCTGCTCTGCACTGGAACTTTCCGAGTGGGAAACTATCCAAGACCCTATGACTCCTATGACTGCCTTCCCTGGGGACTTCTGTGAGGCTGGGATAATCCTGTCTTTTCTGTGGAGGGAAGAATATTCTCTTGAGTGGAGTAGCAGCATCAAATTGGCATTTAGAAGTTACTAATTAGTGTGTAATGTTATGTAAAACTGAGCTGGGCTTCCAGAAATATACCAGTCGTGTGAATGAGTTAGGGGATGGTTTACAGACGACGGGTGTTACTTTCTGCAAGGGCAGGGACAATTAAATGGATTTTCTTTGAGCTGTTAACCAGGAGGCATAATACCATTTATTACATCCATATTGGGAATATGTCACATAAAAACATAATTGATGGAAGTATTATCTTGCTTAATTGGGAAATCGAAAAAGCCACTTCCCCTTTATTTACAGATTATTAGCAACGGTATCTCCGGTTTGGTCCAGAATGGTTTCTGTGTAAGTCACAGACTTTGTGCATTATATTCAGTATATAATTCTCTTAAAGGAGTCTGGTTCTTCAGTTTCAGAAATGACAACTTCTAGGGATGGGCAGTTGAAGCCTCGTGGTATTTTACAAAGGCTTGGTACAACCAACACTTTTAGAGTAACTGAAAAATTAGAAAGAAAAGTAGCAAAGATATTGTTTTCTATCTTATGAAGTAGGTGAATTCTCTAAATCTTTTGTTATTTCTCTTCATGAGAAGGAGTTTCACCTTGACTCCACATGACAGTGCCTTGTGTAGTCAGAATAATTATTTTTCCAGTAGTGTTTGGCAGTAAATTTCTCTCTTGTGATTTTGAAGATGTTCTTCCAGTAACAAGAAACTTATTTTTAATGGGGAAATATGGTTATGAAATCGTGAAAATATGGGAAGAGTCTGAGGCAGAGATAAAATTCAAATGGAAGAAAACAGGAAATGAAAGAAGGAGAATTGGCCCCATTTGGATTTTCAGCTCTTGCTTTTCTTTTAAACTTTGTTTTTGAGTCAAGAGCCCTCTTAAACAGAAATACAGTCTTATTGCACCACTTAAAATTAAAATCCAAATATAATGAGTATTTGATTTTGCATCAAAAAATGTAAATGTTATTATTAAAAACGCCTATTTCAGTGAGTGGGCAGTGCCTGCTGAGAAGAAATTAATCAGTGAAGGGCTTGGGGTTTTTCATAATCATCTTTAATGAAGATGTTCTCCTCAGTTTAAAGCACTTTTTCTTTCAATTGCGGAACACATTAGTGAATGTAAGACAGATTTCCTTCTTGTCATCTCCATAACCACATCAGGAGCGTGGCAGGAGAAGATGGGTGGCCTTGCCAGGAGTGGGCAGCAAAGGTGGGACGAGGTGCTTGGAGCACTCTGGTGAGTGACCCTGTGCCCATGGTCCGTTTTGGGTGTTTATTCAGTGTCTGAGAGGTGTTGCCTTGGGGCAGGAGGAGGAAGTTGAAAAACAGTTGGTTTTATTCTCTCAGTACGAAAACAGATTTTAAAGAAACTTCTGAGCAGAAGCTCACTGTCTGAAACATATGGACATTTTTCAAGCAGAGTAATTGATTAACCTCTATTTGAGTATGCATAAGTATACTGAAATGCTGTTTTCAAGCTTGATAGAAAATGAGAGAGAAGCGTATTTCTGAAAGAAAAATTAATCCTTTGGAATCTCTGCTCCCCATTGCATATTTTTGCCCTCCCAAGCTGATCACCATCACAGATGTGACAAGAAGGAAAGCAGTTTAGGCAGCGAGCCAAAACTTGTTCACATGGAATTAAGAGAACATTTCTGAATTGCAACCCATCACCTCAAACAGGTCAAAATCTCTTGGTTGACTTGGGGCTATGGTTCACTTGTGGCTACAGTTGCATTGTGGTCTGGTTGATGCATATTCCCTAAAGGGACTTGCCATTACACCTCTCTTGTGTTTGGTCTCCACTCCCTGCACTGCAGGAACCAAATTCTGCTGTCTCCCTGTTGTTGGATTCAACAATCACAGTTCCCATTTGCACAACTTTCCCTCCCTCTTGCTCTCTGTTTTTGAGCCACCTCCTTGAAATACAAGTTTATTTTCTGGCAGTGTTTGAAAATCGGTAGCATTATGAGTGGTAATGGCCAACGGCTTAAAGCACAGCAAGTTCAAAAGTGGAGTTCATCAGCACAGTAGAATAAAACCCAGGTCTCTGAACACACAGCCAACCCTGCCAAATAACCTTTCAAAAACTGGCTGATTAAAAAACTAGCTTGGACCAGGATTTGCTTTGGTCCATCAGACATTCATTACTTCTGCTCTTGAGTTGCGTGATGTCCTTATCTTTATCGGGAAAACGGCTCAAATCATTGGGAGCTGCTTCAGATGATTGGTGACATGACAGAGCCTCTTATTTACTCCTAGAACAGCCATAAGTATTGTATGAATGCAGCAACATGCCCTGTGTCTGCTGCTGGTTATTGCTTGGAGCCTGGAGCCAGACAGTTGGCTGTGCACTTGCAAGGCAGCTCCCTGGGATCTCAGTGGGACTGGTGTTGCAGAGAGAGCTGCTGGTGTGCAGCACTGACTGCAAGTTCCGTGTTAATCTGGGAGATCTGGAACCTAAACAATTAGCAGCACTCAGTCTGAAACTGCACAAGGTGCAGTGTGTCCTAACCAGGTAATGTCAGAAATTTATTTTTTATATCCCTTTGTTATAAGGGATGACATTACATTGTTATTTAAAGTGTTCGAGGCTTTGCATTTCCTTATGAGAGGGGAGGGCAGTGTGGAAGCTCTGGACCGGTTAGTGCCGGGTCCTTGTCCAGTGCTGCCCAGGCCAAAGGGCTGCAGGAGATGCATGGACTGCCACTCACCCGGGTGGGCACTTGTCCTAAAGGTCTCCCTGAACCAAATCGAGGTGAGTATTTCTGCTGCTGTCTGTCCCATCTACCCCCCTAGTGATGCAAAATGGCTATTTTTTAACTGTCCCATACCACTGCTTATGGCTGTCAGGTACTGTCATTTGGGGGTGCCTGTCTGAAAAGGGACATATAATCCACCTTCCATGGCATCCTTGGTGTCCATTTTACTTGTTTACTTGTCTACCAAAGTCAAAATAAATAAAAAGTTCCCTTGTTACTTGCAATGGACCATGTCAGCATGAAATAAATTGCTGCTTTGGTTCATTTCTCAGCACCTTGTTCACTCACACCCTTTTCCCCACATCTCTTTGTGTGGTAAAATACCAAAAATTTGGGTTTGAGGCTGATGTGGTGTTGAGGTGAGTGACAGCAGCTCGGGGCTATACTGCAAATGTTCATGATGATTTTGTTTTCCCTGGGGATCTAGAGAGATCCAACCCCTTTCCAGTGCTCTCAGTGGCCATCTTCCAGAGCTGAGCAGACAGATAATTTCCTCCCAAAGATGTGTGCTGGGGATGTGAGTGGCTGGACACAGAGGGAGTCACAAAGCATGCTTGTAAGAAAACAAAACCTCAGAGCTCTGGGCATCAGCCTGAGACTGAATCCAGGGTACCAAGGCTCTGCTGTAACATAACTTTGCAGCCTGTTCAAAAGCGATTTAAACCCAAAATAAAATCAAACATTTTCTACCAAGGGTCTAATGCAGAAAATCCTTCTGCTACCTTTGCTAAGAGGTGGAGCAGCTCCTGTCATAAAGCCCTCATCATCCTTTCTCCACTAAAGTCTCTTCACTCTCTGCATCTTTGTCCTTCTCCTCACTCTGTTCTCCCCTTGTAGTGTTGGAAGGACACAAGCATCCTCTCTGTGTGCCAGGATATCCCTGACCTTGCTCTGGACTTTGGCTGGAAAGTACAATGCTTTGACTCAATAAAGCTGTGTCAAAAGGATTGGTGCTGAGACATTCACATTTATGATATGTGAATGAAACTGATAATGAGTGCTTTGGATATTTTATTATCCCAAAATACGTGAAATTATTCTGCAAAGGTGCAAATGGACTGTGTTGGACAAGGGTGCATCCTGGGTGCTAAAGTGACTGAGCAAAGCATACCCCTCATCACCCCTGCACTGGCCTCAGCAGTACTTTTGTATTTCCAGGGACAACTGTCTTCACCCATTCCCCTCTTCTGTCTGCATTCTCCTGAATCCAGGTATCTTTACTGTAAAAACTTCCCACCAAGAAATTGAAATAAGGAGACTTTTTCTGATCTCTTTAATGTAAAATACCTAAAAATAAACCACGTGGGAACAGTTTTCCTCTTGAAGAGCAAAATCGTGCAAAAATATTTTAATGCGGATTTGGGACCTAATTATTTTTTCTCACTAACAGATGTAGTTTTGCCACAGTGTGAACAGCAAGTCTGTTACAATCCATCCACTTAGATTTTGGTGTTTTCCTTCCTATCCTCAGGGCTTTACCAAGAGAGCAGAGAATAGGACTAGTGAAGGCCATCCCAGAGTTAATCCCCCCATTAATTCTGCACCCTTAATTTCACCAGGAAATGCCAGCTGGTTCAGCTGGATGGTCCCAGGTTAGTCCAATGAGTCAAAAGATCTATACTGGCCAAAGGAAAGTGTCCTTAACTGAAAAGAAGCAAGAGAAATGCTATAGTTAAACTATATTGTTTCCGAGCACTTGTTAGATCAGTGCTGGGGAGTGTCCAGTATGTAATCAGATCGTTATAGAGTTGCCTAAAGCACACAGAAACATACAGACAGTGTTGTTAAAGGCTCCTAAAACTTGTTGTTAGTGGCAGGGACTTATCCAGGCTGTTCTGCCTAATTTACAGTGTCACTCCCATCTTTCCTAATGAACAGTGTAGTGCATTCCACTGTGCCAGCAAGGGATGGGGCTCCTCCACCGCAAACAGACCCAAGACTAGTCTGAGTTGAAGGAAGTGGGTTGGATCTGAGTGTATTTGTGGATGTGAGCCTATGTGTCCCAGTTCTCCCTGCCTAATACAATAGTTGGTACAAGAGATTTTCTAGTCCCTCCTAACAGCTGCGTGTTGTTAGCTTACTGGTAGGGCAAACATGGCGGACAACAGATTGTCCTTAAAAGCCCCCATGACAACGCATGCAAAAGCCATTCCAGGAGAGTTGCAGATGCATTTCTGTATGTCTGCAGCTTTGCCTATTAATATTGTAAAAATATCCAAAGTACCAGGCTGCACGCCTACTGAGGAAAATGTTCAGTGACCATCATGCCTCTTCATTCTGTAACTCCCCAGAAGCAGTGGCTGGTGATTAACACATTGTAGTGGTGCAATTAGCACACTGTCCCAGCTCTTTGGTGTTAAATGTGTCAGTGGCCTCAGACTTTTATTTCCTGTTTTTCCGTGGACAGATGTCCAAATTGTTCTTGATGGCCCTGGTGGAGAGGCTGTTGTCGGTGCTGGAGCATCAGCTCCCTGCAGGAAGGTGTTCCAGTCCTTCGCTTCCACCACGTGTGTTCATTCGCCCGCTTGGGTCTGGAGGCTGTTGCAAACAGGACTGTGGTGCAGGGAGACTGGGCTGGTGCAACTGCCTCAGCCTTGTGCAGCCCTGTGCTGGGAGAGTGGGATGGCTTCCTCTGGGGGCTTTATCACAGCTGTTTGATTTTGATCTGTCAATACCTCTAAGTATGCTAAAGAAAAAACTGTGCCTGCTTCCAAAAGGCCACTTTGAGAGCCACACAGGACTCCTGCCATGTCTACAGTGAGAGGACAAGAGGAAATGGCTCTAAGATAAGGCAGAGGAGATTCAGATTAGATATTAGAAAAACAAAAATTCACTGTTAGGGTTGTCAGGCATTGGAATAGGTTGCACAGGGAGGTGGAAAAGTCACCATCCCTGGAGGTGTTCAAGAGGCATCTGTATCTGGCGCTGGGGGGTGATATGGTTTCATGGTTTAGGGGTTACAGTGGCAGTGTGGGGTTGACAATTGGACTGGATTGATTATCTTGAAGGCTGGATGTTATGATTCTGTAATTCTATGACAGACCCTGGAGAAAAGAAAGGTATGGAAGCAAGGGCTTGGGAAATGTTTCTGCCCTCTCAGCCTGGTGAAGACCTGTCGAGAGAGACTTAAGCAGTTTTCTATTAAGCAGTTTTCTATTATGAATTGCATCCTCTCCTTTGGTGGGAAGTCCCATGTAGTGGGCACATCTACCCCTTCATTCAACATGTTTAGCTGCTGCTCCTGAGAAGCTGATGTAAAAGCCTTGACACATGTAGTGGGTTCCTCAATACCAGAGGTACCTGGAGTGCCAAGACCCCCCTCCTGCTTTCCCTATGAATAAGTAAAGACTTGTGCTCTTTTACCCCGCCCTGCCAGCATGTCTGAATTCAGTAAATAAACCATAGGCAGCCCCAGACAATTCAATTATAGACTGTCACTTGCCTTTAAATCACAGCTGCACGATTATAGGCAATTCCCTTTGTTATTGTGACAATTTCAGACTTTCCCCCACCTTATTTTCCTCTCCCAACATCTAAAATGAAAATATTGAGTGAGTCTTAACTAAGCTTGTCAGGAAGATCTGAGAGCATATACTGCCATTTCAGAGGTGAGCCAGAAGCAGGATGCATATGATATGTATTGTCAGCGGTAGGCCCTGCTCAAGCAAGGTAAAAAGTGTCATCTGCTTCATAAGAAAACTGTGGAAGAATTGCGCTCTGCTCCTGCAATCCTCTGTATTGGGACAGTAATTTACTGCTGTTGACATTAAGGCAGATGATACTGACTACACTTTAATAGCTGATCGCAAATGAGGATTTTAGGTTGCTCAAAGAATCACTGTCAAAGGTACTTGCAAAAGCAGGTTTAATATAATATTGAAGTGGAAGTGTGACAAAGTTCATTGGCAAGGATCACCATACAACTTACTAGACCGTTAAAGCACACAGAGAAAAACAGGACTAAAATCTAAAATCAATCAGTCTAAAACTAAGATCAACCTAAACCTACCTATGCGGAGGCTTAGGATGGAATAAGAGTGAGGATGGGAAAGAGTAAGGATAAAAGGGAATAAAGAAGACCCTGCTATTGAGTCACAAGGTTTGGAGTGGACCTTCTTGCCAAACTTAGCCCCAGACTTGACTAGCAGTTTAGGCTTAAAGGTTCTAACCACAATCAGACTTCACAGTGTTAACTGATGGCCTAATTTAAACAATTTAAAAATAGATTCTATAGAATTCGATATAAGCACAACAGTACCTCACTTACAGGCCTGCCTAACTCTCAGACGAATCTAACGTACTTAAGATTCTAAGAGAGCAACATTCATAGTACATGTGCTTTAGCGTATTCACACTGGCAGGCACACAGACCTCAAGGAATTCCCTTTGAGTTCAGTGAAGTTCACTCATGCTGGATAGCTTTGCATCTTCTCAGCGGGTGAACTGTTGAGCTTTGAGGAGTGGGGGTATCAGCCCAGGCTCCATTTGGCAGGGTTCCTCCGACTATAGCAAACTTGAGAGGTCACTAAGCCTGAGAGGAGTGCCTCTCAGAGGGAGATTGCTGGTAACAGCCCACTGCAGTCCAGGAGAGCTCAAAGGGTCTCACTTTGGACTGCTGTTTATAGGGTTGGAAGAGACTTGGCTTTAGTCATAGTAATTTTCCAAAGTATCCGCAATGTGGGTCAGTAACTTTCTTTAGAAGTTCAATTAAAAACATATTGTCCCACTTGAGTTGTTATTCAGGCAAGAAAAATAAGTTTCCAAGGCTGTTCATTTAAAAACAGGAGCTTGTCAGAGAGCACTTGCCCCTGGAAGCAGATAGTGTTTCTGATAAGCTCAAGAGTAGCTTAGCCCAGGTGCTGTTCATCAAGGCCTAACAAACATATCTGAGATCATAGTGTGGCCTGCAGAGTGGGAGGGAGGATGCACTGTCACATAGGTTAAGCTGGCACTGAAACAGGATCTGGTTTTGATCAACATTTTTCATGTTCCTCAACCTTTGCATGTTTGGTCAGTGGTGGATGTGTCTGTATTTATTAATAACTAAACCAGAGAAGTGTTGCCTGATGGCACAGTTTTGAAGTGATACACTGTAGTCAAGGATGTAAATATGTACAGTTTATAGGACTAGAAATCTTCTAAGTCAGGAAAGGAGGCAGTCTCCTGTTGTTATTTCAGAGTTCAAAGGTCTTTGGTCACTGGCTGAGGATAGAAGAAGGGTCAGGAGTAGCATGAGTGGCAAAGATTCTCAGGTATTTAATAAAATCAGTTAATCCATTGAATTAATTTGTTCAATTTTCCATAAGGAAATGAAATTGCAACTATGTACATTGACAACCACATTGACCCACCAGGCAACCAACTTGACCCCAAGTGCTCCCCACCTCTCATGAGCTCTGGTGTGTGACAATCAGCATGTCATTGTTCAGTCAGCAGGAGCTCAAATGGACAGGGCTTCAAGTCAAAGGCTAGGAATAGTTGAGAGCATTTATGAGGAGATTTTTGGGGGTTTTTTGTACAGTCACAAGAGCTTCATTTTCAGGCCTTGGTGGTTGTAGGTAGCTCTGTCAGTGACCACTGCAGTAAGTAAATAAATAGTTGTACTGCTTAATTCTTCCGTTTGAATATGAGCAAAAATAAATGAATTTGAAAGCTCTTTGAAGGAATAATTTTCCACGTCCAGCCATGTGGACGAGTCCTCCTGACATAATGGGCCGCGATAGGAAACTCAAACAGTTCACCTCAGTGCCGAAGCCTCCGCCTGTGCTCCTGGCCCTGTTACCTGTGAGTCTGCTTTCTTCAGGCTTCACCTGCAGCTGTGGAGGAAACACATACAAATAGGAGTTAAAACTAGGTTCAGACCTCTGCTCCTCAGTCCTCCACAACTTCTTTTCCATCTGTTCCTCTCCATATCCTTCCTTCTCCTGCAGGCTTGGGAGAGGGTTCTTCTGCTTCTCCTGGAGGGGCTGTTTTCTTGCCAGCTGGCATCTGTGGGCAGTCTCGTGCAGCCTCTGGCTGTGGTTGGTACTGGTGTGTGAGGAAGATAATACAGTCCCTAAGGGATGATTATAAAATTACTCCCCCAAGATTGAGTTTCTCTCACACCTGCAGTCCAAGGTACACCAGAGACACACGGAGTTTAAGCATCCCTCACTCGTTTTATGTGAAATATAACGTAGCTGTGGTAGTCATGTTATCTATTGCTCATACTTTCTCTGATCTCCTAGAGGTTCCTGGCCTCAATTATATTTAAAGACAGTTAGTTCCGTGTCTTAATTACAAACTGTGAATTGAAAAAAATTAAAATAATGTAGTGCTTTAAATCCATCTTCTTTATACTGGCTGTTCTTACTGTACAGCTAAGCACAAATGGGATGCCAAGTGTCCCTGCTTTGTATTGTTCATTGTTTTGCATTCCACACTGGTCTGGTTCTGGTCTCCTCCCCAGACTTAACACTTGCTTTCTGTTTGGGAAACTGTTTCTGCCCCTTCCCCATTAGCCATCTTTGGACCCAGACCAGATTCTCTTATGAGAGGGTTCAGGGCTGCCTGAGCAATGCCGTTCATATCGTACCACCAAGTCCTTTCCTCTTCCATCATCCCATTGTTTTCATATTTTTCTTGCCCTTCTGGCAGTTGCTATACATCTCACTATACATCTACTCACCTGCAGAGTCGATCACTTTGCAGGTCATCCCCTCTTCCAGGTCAGTGCATGCTCAAAGTAAACATTTTAAAAATTAAGTACAAGGAGGTGGGGGCAGGTAGGGGGCAGGTAGGGCACTTCTGCCTCTTTATGTAATTGCCTTAAATATTGATGCTAAAAATACGTGAAGAAGAATATGAGAAGTGTAGTTTTAGAACTGATAGTGTGCCCTGAGAGAGGGGTTTCACTCTCCCCCAGCTTTACTGGTCTTCCAACCTGATTCAACCACCCCCAGAAAAGCTGTCTGTTCCTACTCCTTTTCTTTAATTAAGAAGAGTGCTGCCAGCAGTCTCGATTCCCGCTGAGACCATCCCACTCAGCTGTCAAACCCCATGGGAGGTGCCGTGCCCCCTGCAGCCCCCAGCCCCTTTCCCAGGAGCTAGACACTGCCACTGATGGATTCCTGACGCTCCAGTGCCTGCAGCCATGAGCAGTGCTTGATTTGTGGAGCCTGCTGTGAGCATGAATCCCTGGCGGCATGAAAACAGGCTTGGGTTCATCGTGACAGCCCAGGGTTTGCAGCACTGAGAGAGAGATCTGGATGCTGTTGTAGCTCAGCCATTGATCTGCTGTATGATGGGGAAAGTCCCTGATTTTTTTTGTTGTGTTACAGACATAGTTGGAACACCTTTCATCACAGGAGCAGCCCCTTATGTACACCTAGAAGAAATGTAGCTTGGTCTTAATTGATTGTGGGGGAACTGGAATTTAATGAACTATAGTAAAAGTACTACGTTGCTTGTCAAGCAAAGAAAACAGCTGTTTGGTATTAATGTCTTCAGGAGGTAATTCTGTGCCCAGTGTATACTGACAAAGTATTTTTGTTTGTGCTAACTCTGTATAGTAAAATTCTTGGAGAGTTAGTAACTCTCCAACTAATGAATGGGGTTTTTTGTTGTTGTTGTTGGGTGGTTATTACTGAGCACGACAGTGCATCTCCTATGCTTTGGAGAAGGTCGAGTAGAGCTGTGACTGATGCCACGGGATGGTGAATGATACAGTTTCTCTAGTAGCTGGCAGAATTGAAACCAGCTGTTGGAATTTGTACCCACATGGCTATTGAGTTGAGAAGGAAAGGAAAAAAAAAAAAAAACAAAACCAGAAAAACCTGAGCAATTTCATGCGGCAATCAAGAGCGAGGCATCATCTTTTTCCTCTCGACTCACCTTGCACAAGTGCTGTCAATTAGAACTTGAGATTTCTCAGCTAAGGTGCTGCCTGCAGAGAGAGGCAGGAGGAGCAAGGCTGACCAGCGACATGGATGTAATTCTCAATAACAAATGAGCTGTGGCATTGCTTGGGCTGAGAGAAGAGTTTTACTAGTGCTGATGGTGGATTATTTGTGTACTTAAATTCTGTTACAATTTAAACGGGCATGGAAACCTCTTAAGATATTCATGTTTCCACACTAGGTGTAGTAGTTTGGTGTTGCAAATGTATTAACCACAGGTTTGCACCAAACATGCAAAAACAAATTAGAAATTGGGAAATACAAACACATTTTCTCATTAGAGGATATAAGTATGTGCTGACTGTAGTGCAAATATAATTTTTATTCCATTTGTGTAACCTTTGGTATTTTAATGAAGTCCTGTTCCTGTGTACAGCGTATGGTTCACTGTCAGATAATTTAACACTAAGAAAATCTGTCTTGAATAAATTAGAATATATTTGCAAATTAATTGGTTAATTAGATTTTAGACATCTCTTGAGGACAGGAGAGAAACAGATGTGTGCAAAAGCCACACAGATAGTTTGGGGATGAGTGTTTCTTGTAGGGTTTTATCACTCAGTTTTGTGAAAAACAGCTTTTCACCAGTGCCAAAGATTAAAAAACCCCCTTGGCTTTAAATGGAGAACATTAAACTCCAATTTCCACGGTGCTGCTGTTGTTTTTTTCTGGGGCATGGGCAGAGACATTTGGACCTGTTAGCCAAGTGGCTGCACTCAGAAAAGGCAAGGTATACCCCTTGAGCTGATTTTTTTTTTAAGAGTATCTGTGAAGCCGTCTGAAAATCCTCTGAGTTAAACACTGGCAGATCAGCAGAGAGATGCCAGCTGGCATTGTGGTGAAGTCAGGCAACTCATAAGAAGCAGCACATCTAAGATGGAGTCCAAGATTTTAAAGAATGGTCACTGAAGAAGGAAAACTGACAGAGCAGGTTTTTTTCTCAGCTACACTGAGATTCACACCAGAGTAACTGAGAGCAGAATCTGGCCAACATCATCCACCTGACATCAGGAGAGGGCTCAGATGGAGAATAGTTCATTTACCTTCCTCTTGCAAGCCTTTCTCACCTAATTTCCAGAGAGGTGTGAATTCAGTTTTGCTCAGTTTGGGGACATGGTAGAATTGTACAGGAACCACCAATTTGTTTTTACTGGTTGGTAGGGGTAATTAGAGATTCTGCTTACCAAAATCTGCACTTGTGTATTCATTAGTGACTTGGACCCCTTCAAAAACAAATTCTGAGTAAATGGAGAGAATTCAAATTTTAAGGGCTCGAGTTGGTCCAGAAGCTGAGTGGGAGAGGATTTTCAGCTTAAAAGCAGTGCAGCAGGTCCTGGCAATCCAGGCTGATCCTAAGAGCAGCAGAGGTGGATAGCTGGCATTATTCGCATCTACTTTTCAGCTCTGCTGAAACAGTATTGCAGGCCAGGCCCAAACCACAGGGCATTGATCAGTCCCTCCTGGAAGACAGCTGGTGATCACATTATTTTGTTTTTGCAGTTTTATCTCTGGGATCCCATTTTGGGTGTGTTCCATTGGGTGAACCATTTGGCAAAAACTTCATCGTTAAAAGCAATATTTGCAGTGTACTGTAAGACAAACAAGAGCCCATTTGTGTGCGTCATCGATCATTTTACAAACAGTCCTCGGGCTACACACAGAACTCGCCCAGTACTGGCTGTTCGGGGTCACGATACAGACGTCAGAGGCAGAAGCGCTTTTCCTGCTGGCGTAACCTCTGTTAGGCACCGAGACCCTGATGCTGCTGGAAAGAACCTTCAAGTCATGTTCTTTCTTTGACCTTGGTGTGTTTTTCTAAGCAACGGACAGAGCAAAGTGAAAGCCTTGTTGCTCTTGATGTGTGAAAACTACAGCCAGGTTTCTCAAGCTCCAGAGGCTGAAGCTCCGGGGCTGAGGTGACAGGGGACGCCCACTCTTGCACCGTGTCTCTGGGCAGAGGGCACCAAAGGAGACTGCGGGGTCGCCAGCACGAATGCCGTGTGTCCTTGGCCCAGGACTGCTGTCAGCAGCCATGTGCCTTGGGGAAGAGAGCACAGCTTTTAGCAGGGCTGTTGCAGACTGGGATGTACAAAAACCTGGCCGTGGTGACCTCAGTGCTCTAATTTATGAGAGTATCTGGGCTGGCCCCGAGGGCAGCATGACTCGAGTTCGCGGGTAAGAAGCTCGCACGGCTGCATCATGCCAGCAGGCTGCCATCCTGTCCTTTGGAGACCCAGCCAAGGCTGGGTCCCAGCTGGCCCGCGGGGTTGTCTCTGCTGGGCGCTTGGCCTTTCAATCCCAGTTAACCCCAGAGCCCAGCTCTCCCTTTGCAGGCAGGGAGCTCCTGTTCCCACGCAGCAGCTGGCTGTCTCCCGAGCCTGCTCCCTTCTGACCTTGGCACTTCTTCCCTCTCCTGTGCAGCAGGGCTTACCAAGACAGGATAAGACAGGTACCAGCTTTTAGTGGGATTTGGTTTGAATGACTGGGAAAGCAGCACTGCACCACCATCCGTGCCTGGGATGCTGTGGAACAGCATATCCTTCAGTCTAGCTGATGCTGCTCTTCCCTCCACATGTGATTATGTTCCTCCGCATTAGTAATGTTCCTTCAAATAAGTAAGAGTGTAGATGCATGAAGACCTGAGGCTGAGAGACTGCTGGCTTGCAGCTGTGATGAATATAAACAGCTACAGAAGAGTTACATGGACTTTTCCCTGCAGCATTCATCTGAATGCACAGTGTGCTGGTTCCCTGGGCAAAATGAATTTGCACATTTGTCAGGAATCTGAGGGTTGAGGAGAGACCCAAAATTACCAGCTACAGTAGAATTCACAGACTAATGGGTTAACAACATATGCCATAATTTCTCTATGGAGCTTTTGTCAAATCTCTCATTCAAGCAGTGTTTTCTGAGGCTTTTGACTTTTGTGGCAGCACTGGGACAGACAGTAAGGTCGTGTGTCACTTTAAAGGCTTAATTTTTTCCAAATTCCTCACAAAACTGGAGCTGAAAGCTCTCTCATGAATTTCTTGGGGAATCTGCTGAAGCAGCAGTTATGTTATCCTTCAGAACTCCATGGAAAAGGTCGCAGCAGAACCATGCTGAACCTGTCAGGCTGAGGGAGAAGGGGGTGAGATTCTGCTCTCTGTGCTGGCTGAGCAGAGCTGGGAGACACTTGTGGAAATCACAGCCAGCTCGAGATGCTGAGGTGTGGTCAAGGCACAAACCACAGATCTCCTTGCCTGGTTGGATTTCTGCTGGATAGGTATTTACTGAGCAGAGTAAGCCCAAAGCAGAGGAAGGTATAGACCAAGAAAGCTGTATTTGTGCGGTGTGACTGCAGTGCTCAGAACTGCAGTCTTCCCTCAGTTTCCTCCCCTCTGAACACAGACCATCCTGGGGGATGATAAAACCAGCAAGGAGCTACCTTCAAATGTATTTCTCATTCTCTCTCCATTTGTGCAAACTTCCCATAGCAGAATATTAATGCATGATGAGAAACTAGTTTTAAACAGGACATCTCAGTGCAAAAGATAATAAACACTGATGTTTCCAACTAAATTACAGAGGCCTTGGTACATTTCATGGAAGAACTGGCTGCACTACTAGACAGATCATAAACCTTTGAAAGACAGAGGGAGGAGAAAACAAAGGATTCCACATAAGGAAAATGTGATTGTGTTAATGACTTTGCTAATCCCTAGGCTTCCAGTTTTATCCATTCATGTATCCAGTATCTGCAGATGAACTCGGGAGAGTTTCAGTAATCCATTAAAAAAAGATCATTTTAAATTTTCCATCTAGGCACAATCATTTGTTTGTTTGTGGTTTTCCCCCCTTCTTCCCTGCTAATTTATGGATGCCTCTGTTAAGTATGCCAAAACTGTGCATTGGTACTTTGATTGAAATGATCATCTTTGTGGAAAAGTCTTATGAAGTGTTTTATAGGAATGAAATCAGTTGTGAGATAAATAGAAATATAACACTGATCTCTGTTACCAAAAAAAAAAAAAAATATACTTTTTAAACTGTTCATTCATCACGTAAATAATTCTTGAGTAAGTGGAATGTGTTGGTCCGAAGTAGCAAAAATCCTGAAGATTATTTGTTATCAAGTGTATGCTGTTACTGTTCAGTCTGTTGTAACTTTAGTAAAGTGATCTAAGTAGTGCCTAGGCTGCTTACCAGAAGATACCCCCAGGCGTTTCAGTACTGATGTAATTGGATGAAGTTTGCATGGTAGAGTATTGGAAGTAGAGGTTTTGTGCTCAGGACTATGAAAAAGCACCAGATACTAGTAGCTTTTACATAAAATGGAAGGCCAGATGGACCAGGAGATTACTCTGTCTGATCTCCTGTGCACTGCAGCCCATTCTGTGTCACCCACTTTACCCCTGTGCTGCATCCAGTAAACTGGGATGAGTTACAGCATATCCTCCAGCTAAACACTTCCTTCCAATTTCAAGAGATCACTTAATGGAGGAGCTACCATCTCTCCTGGCAGTTTGGTTCAGTGCTTAAAATACCTTCAGTGCCGAACGTTTGTACAGACTTCTATTGATGTTTGTTTCACTTCCAAGTTCCACCTCTTGATCCTTGTTGTGCCCTTTTTCAGCAGGTTGAAGAACTCTTGGTTCCTTTTATTTTTCTCCCTGCAGAGCCACTTATGTGCTGTAATCAAGCTGCTTCTTCCTCTTCTCTCTGATAAGCTGAACAAGCTGAGGTCTTTCAGTCTCTCTCAGAAGGGTATTTACTACAGTCCCTTAAATAACTTCTCTGTCCCTTTTCTCTGTCTTCAATTATTCAACATCTTTATAAAATGTGGGGATATTAGCACAGCATGTATTCTGGTGTCTGCCTCACTGACTCCAGGTACAAAGGGACAATTTCTTCTCTGTGTGTACATGGTTGGTGTGTCTAAGGATTCATTTGCTCTTCTATAACAGCCTTGAGCTGTTTGTTCATAGTGACCCTCTAATCCTTTAAACAATTGCTCCTTTCTTAGGTAAAAATTCTTGTTTCAGATGCTAAGTATTACAGAGGATTTTAGTTTACTGCATTTTATAGTCTCTTAAACACTATGTAAAAGATGTCTGTGCTACATGAGGATGCTCCAAAATCCTGCTCCCGGTCTGCACCTTTTTAGCCTCCGATGTTGGCAGAAATTGCTGACGCATCTAACACGTGATTTGAGGCACCGCTGTAGGAAAATGCCTGTATCACAGCCCATCTGGAGTCTGAGAGAGGGAGCTGGGGGAAAACAGCTGCTCGGAAGTTTGCAGGGAGAGCTCACAGGCTCATTTGTACCCCCTGGGGACAAGGCACACAAAACCTAGACTCAGCTGGGAACTTTGCAGCCTGTTCTCCTACTAGCAAAGGGTGCTGCAGTTAGAGTTTTTAAGAGGTAGGAAGCTGCAGTTACCCTTATGGTCTCTTTTACAGATGTCTTTTTACCTGCTCTATACTTATCACTGTAATTTCAAAAATAATATATTTTAAACCTAATACCAAAATTAACACACCTGTATAAAAAAGCAGTCCACTTGTGTGTTGCACTGTGTCATTGCATGGCCTCTCTTACAGTCAACATCATTCCCCTCCATCTGTTGGCTGTTAGCATTTGGCCAAAGTGCTGTTATTCCTCTAATCTCATCATTGCTGGCATCCTCTCGTAAACCCTTTTGTCTGGACAGTCATGTTTTCCTTGGCAATCTGCAAGCACACCAGATCATGGGTCTCTCAGCACTTGCATGCTGATGCCTTTCCCTTTCTATTTGTCCTTGTGCCTTCACTGCTGGAGGAGGTATAAAAGGGCAGGACAGGTACCAGGGAGAGAGCACAGGGCTTTTTTGGGCAGGCAGTGTCATTCTGGCCCTGCACACTTCCCAGTGGGGCTGGAGGAGGTGTCTGGCCATGTCCCGGTGCTGGGGCTGGTAGAGCTGCTCCCAGGTGTAAGTGTGTGTAGGTGCCCTTCAGCTACTGAACCGCAGAGCAGAGCTGCAAATACACTTGGGAGTTCCCTGCCCTGCAACTCCACCTCTCATGTGAGGTGTTCCAGTATTTCGCAGATCATAGGAGAAGGTGCCAAGATATGCCAAACCTGACCTGTGCTTCTCTGACTACGAAACCTGCAAGCTTTAGATTTCCTTGCTGAGATATAAAATTTCTCATGGTTGAAGCTTTATTTGGAGTGGAGACTACTCCCTGCAAAAGAGAGAGTCCTTTCAAGTCTGCGCACGCTAGTAAGTAATTCTGAGACAACTGAATTTGTTGGTTTCTTTAAAGAAACATAATTATTTTAAAATGACAAACTGGTCCCTTTGTTGATAAATGTTTTATATCTTTGCTGCTATGCCTGAATAGTTTATGTAAATAATTTATTAGCTTGCAAACAGACGTAGCACATTCAGGCAAACACTGCCCAGCAGGGCAGGCATGCAAAAAAAGGGAAACATGATTATGAGCGGTGCTGAGCACCAGGAGCAGGAGTGGGCATCAACTGGGACTGAGAAACACCATCTGCATCTCTTAGGCTTGGGCCCAACGTAGCTCAGATGCCTGACACTGTGGTGAGGCATTAGGGGTACAGATGTGAGCAGTCAGGCATTCACCATCAGCAGGTTTGTGGTTTCCTTGGGACTCCTAGGAACAAAATGAAAAGAGGCACTCAGAGTTACAAAATGGTCTGGTTTGGGTAGTGTTTCGCACTTAACCTTTGCATACTGGTTTTCAAGTCTCACTTTGCATGCTTGAGAAGAGATCTCCTTCAAAACAAGGCTTTCGGTTTGCTTTGGTTGGTTATTCCTCTAACTTTGTTCTCAAAATGGGCCTCAATTTTTGAAAAGGTAATTTTGTGAAAATTGCATGTGGGGTTTTTTGTGTGTCAGGGCAGGGTCAGGCAGGAGAAGGCGGCTAAGCACATGCATCAGTGGTTTCCAGATGAGAGTCCTTTGTAAATAGTGCAGACGTGTGTGCATGTAAGTATGCATGGATGCAAACGTGCTTCTGGGGTATTTTAGACAGTGATTATGTGTGCCCAGGTTGGGACCTAAAAGCCCCACATGCCAGAGTGGGGAATCATAGAACCATAGGAAGATTTGGGTTAATTCTTGGAAGATCATCTAGTCCAATTCCCTGCTGTGGACAGGGATATCTTTCAGTAGATCAGGTTGCTCAAAACTCCAACCAATATGACCTTGAACGCTTTCAATGACAAGGCATTCCCAGCTTCTCTGGGCAACCTGTTCCAGCATCTCAGGATCCTCAATGGAAAAAATTTCTTCCTTATGTACAATCTAAACTTACCCTCTTTCAGTCTGAAACCATTACCCCTTCTCCTGTCAAAAGTGGATAACTCTCCAGCATTACAGAATTTAATATAGGCACTCTGACTTGGTCAGCTGAAGACCACTGGAGTTGCCTAAACAACCCTATGAAAGGTAAAAAATGCCTAACAAGAGTCATCTGCAATTCTGAATTTACACTTAATGGCGTGTGGCTTCCTCTGGTTCAGCAGGAGAGTCTGGCTCCAAAGGGGACTTGGTGATGCAGAGATGAAGAGGAGCCATGCACTTGTTATTGATGCCTTTTTTGCTGAGAAGAACAAATAATAGAAAACTTGGATTTTACTGTTGTCAGCAGAAGTGAGGAAGCACAGAGAAAGAACAGATCTGTGGAGTGACAGATTTCATTTTAGTTGGCCACTCAGTGAAGTACAATTCTGGTTCTCAAACTGCACATGGTGTGGCCTGATGTAGCTTTATGTTAACAAAACTGAGATTGGAAATAGGAGGCATCACCAAAAAACATATATCAGTGCATCTTTCCTTCTGTATCTTCTTTTCTCTCTCTTAGAAAATGAAAAGTATTTTAATACTAACTGCTGGCTGCAATAGGGAAAAACAAATTTGGAGTTTCCTCCTCTTACACAGTTCACACTCCTGCTCTGCTTTATTGCAGAAATTAGTCCTCATTAAGTCTTGAAGATCAGCACCTGCTGTCAGTCAGTGGAAACCACCCTGGACTGTAAACAGTGCTGGGATTTCACCCTAAAGTTCAGTGCTACAAAATCAAAATACAAAGAACTAGGGTTTTTACCCCTCCCCACTTTGTATCCTAATCCTATTTTTGGGGTACCTTTGTGTCCTTTATAGAAAGGAGAGAGAAAATACTTGGAGATCCTGAGATAAAGGCAAATATAACAATCTTGCCAGAATATTAAAGTATCTAGATGTGTTGTGGTGTTACTGCTCCTGGGCCCTAGTTGCAGCTGACTTCGTATGAGTAAGTAAATTACTTCTCTATTTCACTCAAAGTTGTTCCATGGATTTGCTGAACTAATTTTTCCTCCAAGCATGGTCACATTTTGGGTCAGCATGCCTAGACAACATGGGGCTCTGCCAGCAGTTCCTGTGTAAAGTCCCTCTTTGTTTTTTTGGAAACAAATCCAGTCATTCATAGAAACTAACTCCTGCATAATTAGAGCCAGTATTGCACATCATCTTTGCTTTCCATTTTTAGATGATGTGTCTGGAGGACTATAACTTTTAAAGATGCCAACAAGCCACTTAGGAGCTCGATAGCCATAATGGGAAAATCTGTGGAGCTGAATAGAAAATGATAAGCTTCATAAGGACTATTCTAAATCGTGTGGTAAAGAGCTCAGCCAGACATTCAAAGCAAGAATAGAAACGATAACCCCTTCTAATTTGATCTTCAGGGGGTTGTACTTTCTCTGTTATTCTGCTGAAGCCCCAGTCCTACAAGCAGCTTAATGGAGAGGATGGTGTTGTTTATGCTGGAGTCCTCTGGACTCTGCAGGATCCAGATATTGGACTGTGGCAAAAATGGGTGCAGAGCACTGATTTTACTCATATTTTACCATCCAGGACTTGTAATCAACCTTTTCTCTTTCTTAGTTAAAACATTCAGTACCCGTAGATACTGAAGCATGATACTCTGGAAAACTGATCCTCTTCAGCATTTTTTAACCTCAAATTTTCAGTAAAGAGCTATTTAAAAATAATTAAGAAAGATTTGGAGACCCTTTATTTTTTTTGACAGGCAGCAGGGAATCATCAGCTTCAGAGCCAACAGGTGTGTTGACAGGTGAGAGATCTCACAATAAGTCTTTTATTTCTCTACATGCTGAGGCTTTCAGGTATGTCCTGTAATCTCAAAATTAGAGTGAGTGGCAGATGAACTAAAATTTGTTTCTTTGTTCAGAAAATGCAGTATAGATTTTTCTGTGTTTGCGTCTTTAATCCAAATTGATGCTTTAATAACTGAAATTCTAGTAGTGGGTTTTTTTTATTATTTTTCTAAGTTAGAAAATGAATCGATAAGAAAATTGTCTTTACAGTGGGAAATTACCCCAAAGATGTTCACTGCTGGACTGTCACAGCATGTGAGTTTGGTTAATGGGATCAGATGGAGCTATTTAGAACTAGTGTTTGACACTGCTTCACTGCTAGAAGAAGGGTAAAGTCCAAACAAAGTCACTCTGTGAAGGACAGAATATAATAGCCCCAAATTATAGAATTACAGAATGATTTGGGTTGGAGGGGATCTTTAAAGACCATCTATCCAGCCCTCCTGCAATGGACAGGGACATCTTCCACTAGATCAGGTTGCTCAGAGCCCAGTCCAGCCTGACCTTGAACACTTCCAGGGTTGGGGCGTCCACAACGTCTCTGGACAAGCTGTTCTAGTGCCTCACCACCCTCAGAGTAGAAAAATTCTTCTTTATGTTCAATGAAAATCTATTCACTTTTAATTTAAAAGTATTACTCTTGTCCTATCACTATAAGAATGTGGTAAAAAGTCTCTTTCCATCTTTCATGTAAGCACCCTTTATATATTGAAAGGCCACAATAAGGACTCCCCAGAGCCTTCTCCTCTCCAGGCTGAATCCCAGCTCTCTCAGCTGGTCTTCATAGGAGAGGTGCTCCAGCTGATCATCTCTGTGGCCATCTCTGGACCTGCTACAAGAAGTCCATGTCTTTCTTATGTTGGGGATCACAGAGCTGGACTCCAGATGCAGTGTCACCAGAACAGAATAGAGGGGCAGAATCACCTCCCTTAAGCTGCTGGTCACACTTGTTTTGATGCAGCCCAGAATATTAGTTCCCTGTTGAAACACCAAAGCAGACTGTCAAGAGTTAGATACTACTTTTAACTTACTCCCTCATTTTTCTATGCAGAATACTGAGGAACAAAGCTGAGTAGACAAACCCAAGTTCAGGCTGCATGGCAGTTTCCTCATCAGTGAAATGGAGGTGCTGCTTTGTTCTCCTGCCAGCAGGCTGAGGTTCTTTATATTAAAATATTCGAAAAGAAGTTTGTGATCTCCAGAAAATGGCAAGGTAGAGGCACCATAATGATGCAAAGTGCTGGTATAATTTATTTTTAGAAGAATCCTCTTAGAAAGAACCTTCCTGAGACACTGGATCATCTTGACAGGTTGGTCTTATCTTTACCCTGTAAGGGTCCAGCACCTGGATGGCCAATAAGTGTCAGATGGGCACATTTCAGACAAAGAGGATTCATATATGTTTTTGTCACTTCAGAGGGCATGGCAGGGTAAGTGGGTCTGGGTAAAATCTTACCACGTGGCTGTGTGGGTGTGTTCCTGTGCGTGCATTTGCGTGTGCAAGCATCAGCGTCTTCACTGCTTTCCCGCCGACCCAGAGGGTACTGAATTCACCATACCTGGTGCTGCATTTACATTCCTCACAAGGTACAAACAAGCAGCGCGTTTGCTTTCCTGCTGACTTTTCTTGTGCAGGCACGATGTGAGTTTTCTTGCTGCCAGCACAGCAAGGTGCTGCTGTGAAACGGGTGCTCTTAGAGGACTTCAAAGCCTAGGAGGCAGTGTTTGGTTTTAGAAGAAGCACTGCACGGTGCCATTAGCAAGTTGCTGGTAACTGGGGCGTAACGCTGCCTAGAGAGGCACCTCAGCAAGGTTTGCCTCTGACACGCCTCTTATGAACCCTCTCTGGCACACTTGATAAACAAGAGGTTATCTTTAAACATAAAATTATGCTGGTGAGACCACCTTTGCTATTGTGTCAGACTACTTGTTCTAGGTGGTGTAGCCACCACACTGAGAGCCAGTTGGATAGTATTTGGCAAGCCAAATGTTGTGCATGCTTTGCATGCACCATATAGATTTGCAGGACGTTATGGGTAAATATTTAGACAAAAATCTTTAGAGCATTTTTATTTGTTAGAATGCACATTGACTTTAATGGCTTGTGTATCCAAATGTTTCTGTTCATTATATTGAAGTGAACTGAATCCAATGGTGATGCCACTGAAGATTTTAAAGATTTCAATTTTAACATGTACTGTTCATCTCAACTGTAAAATAAAGTTCCTTTAGCAGTCCATTAAAATGAAAAGTCTACTTCCCTGTTTTTCTTTGTTAATCCAGCCTTCCGAACTAAAGGACGATGCTGGCATGGAGAGTAGGAAACAGTTGCACTTTGCTGTTAATTGCTGCATGTTTGCAGAGTTTAATTTCCATGGCATTTAATTTCCTAGTAGAATTGTGCAGAATTTTCAGGTTGGGTTCATGCCCATACTCAGCTGTTACCTGTGTTCTGAAGTTGCTGTTCGCACACGCTGCTGCTGCAGCACTTAGACTGTAGCGTCCCTTGGAGTCCTGCAGCCAGGGCAGCACGGTGGCAGCGGCTGCGGTAATGAGCTGGGCTGAAAGAAATACTCCAATGGCTGCCTTTCAGCACTTGGCAAGAAAATCCTTTTTATGTTAGTTTCAAGGTCGTCAGATATCATTATAGCCAAGTATTAAAAATTTCAAAGAAAGGAGGCAGTGTGTTTGATTTATAGAATAATTATCTAGCTTTCGCTCTAACTTGGCTTTGGCAGTGGTTTTGCAAGTACTCGAAAATTAAATCCATTTTTTATGGCACTACAAGGTATTATCTCACAGCAAATGATAATTAAACACCTGTGAAATCAATTAGCCCTTTAAACAGGGAAAAAAAAAGTTTTCCAATTATGTTTTTGCACCTCCAAACTTTCTAATTCCAGAACCAGCGCTTGCGGAGCGGGAGATGAACTGGCAGCCAGTAGCCAGTTAACCGGCATTAAGATCACCCCAAAGCCTTGCACAGCCGTAAATCCAAAAGCAAGCAGTTCCCACTGACGGCACCCTTCCAAGTAGGATGCGTTAGCCTTCCGAGCTCAGTCTTGGGCAGCTATCTATCTGACACACAGCTGAGCTGTCAGCTCTTCCACAAAGGCAGTTACTCACTTGTTGTTTTCTGTGCCAAGTTTTACTTGACAGTTTATTTAAAACCCAACATACCTTAATGGAAACCAAGCAACGAGACACTCCATGTGACTGAGTGGGTTTCTTCTCAGGCTCTCCAAACAGTAGTTGAGAGCCATCTGCATGAAGCATTCACACATGGAAAAATGGCCAGTTGGTTAATGGCTGAAACCGAATATACTGGATGGAAAACTGGGAAACACTCCGCCATTTACCCTCAGGTTATAGGTATTCAATATCTGTCTTTGTTGCAGCGTTTGAACTGATGCAGAGACTTCTGGAAGATGCAGTGTGCGTTTGTGGGCTTGCAGATTCAGGGAGGAAGCCCTAGACATAGTTGGTTAAGTGCCATTGCAATGTTTTGGCTCGGGAAATAAAAAAACAGCTCTAGTCACATCTGACATCTACAACGGTATGTGCTGATAATCCCTGCCAAAGAGGAGGTCCAGTATCTTCCAAAAGATGGATTATGTGTGGCATTATGTGTGTCAAAATATGTGCTGCTGAGTTAAACCCATTGCATTTGATTTGGGTTAAACCTGTTGTATTTGGCTTGGATTCTGTCTTTCCAAATTTTGATAGCCATAATGTGAGCTGGCTTTCAGTGAATGCTGCATCACCAGAGAGGAAGGAGGCAGGTTAGGATGCTGGGGCTAGGATTCCCAAGATCTGTTTAGCTGCTGTAAAAGCCACCAGTCATCTATATCTCAAGTTTTCTATCTATGAAAAGGGAATGGTGATGGTATCCCATATCTGTGTTCAGAGGATTAGATAAGAATAGATGGACCCTACGTGACAAGTGGCATAGAGCTGGATAAAGTATGATAATCATTGCATCTGGACATATCTGCTGGTCTAAACAGCCAAAGTCTCTTTAGACCTCTCTTCAATCAACGGTGATGAGGATGTGGCTTTCCAAAAAAAAAAAAGAGTTTATATTAAAATTGGTAGTGAAAATGTTTCCCAGGCTAGTTTATAATCTCTAAAGTGTAGAGACATGAGGAAATGCTTAAGCTGTAAGAAGGAATGTATGGCATGGCTGATTAGTCACTGCAGAGCCTCTGCAGCCTGCCCAGGCTGCTTGGGATAATGGAGAACCAGGAATCCCAAGCAGCCCTCTAATCCATGTGCTGATTGACAAGGTCGGCACATCAGAAGGGGGGAAAAAAAAAGAGGGGGGATGGGGAAAAACAGAAGCTATGCTTGGATCAGGAAGTTAAAGTGGTAAGAGCATTTGGCTGAGCAGTATTTCTCCTTCAGATAATTGCCCACACGGCATTGTAGTGTTTACACCTGTGTGATAGATGGGGCTGAACATGTTTTCTCAACTATGGGTGGTAACAGGGAGGGGATAATTCAATTAAGTTGTGAATAAATTAGAACTGATTTCAAATAGAGCTATTCTTTTATGCTGCCTATAAAGGTATTAGCTGTGAACAAGATACACTTAATCATTACAGAAGGAAACCTGAAAGTTAATAAAACATGCTGCTGATACTTGCAGAGGGATGCCAGCTTTTGGTTAAATCTGTAGCTATTTTAGTTTTGAGGACCCAACTGTCATTTTGAAGGCTTATGCATTTTGGATTTTAACATGTTTGAATGCTGCAGCTGAGACCCAGGCCAAGCCGACCCTAAAATTGGCAGTAAAATGTTACCTCTGTGCAAGCGTGCAGAATGAAGGAATCAGGAATATATGAGCAATAAGCATGTGCCCCCACTCCCCACAGTCTTCTAACGTGGAAATCTGGAGCGTTCTGGAAATAAATACCCTCTGAGCAAAGCAGAGAGCTCCTCTCAAAACTCCACTCAAAGCTTTTCTACATGAAATGCTTGGAAGATTAGCTGCCAAAAGGAAAGGAAAGTGCCCAAAGTACTGCAACACTGAAGCAGCACAAGAAAGGAAGAAGCGTCCGGCTGGCTGCCTGTGCTGTGCTCTGTGATGCTGGCTTTTTTTCTGATTCCTCGCCCTGAAAAACCTCCATGACTTAGTAAAACCACTGTCTGTATAGGCAGGTAATGCAGAGTTGTCCCCACACCACAGCAATGCAAGCTGGAAGACTGTAACAAATGTCCCTCCCATCTTCAGATGTTACCAGCTAATGGAAATAAGTAGTTCTGAAAACAGATCATTCTTCTCCCCATTGCCAGGGGAGAAGAGTAAGGGGAGGCTCTGCAAGAACCTCTTCTAAACACTTGACTATTTTCTCTATAGCTTAAGGCCCCTCCACCAGTTGTGAGTGGGGTTATAATACTTCATTGCCTCCCTGAGGTCTTGTTGAGGTTAGTCAGCGCAGATGATGGGGAAATCAAACCTCTTGCTGATGTGATACTGGTATTTGCAGTAGATGCCAGGTGAGTGCTTGATGTACAACATCAGTACTCTAGACGAGAGGGTGTTCCTGGAAGTCTGTGCCAGCTCTGATTTCTCTCCTGGAAAAGTGAAGAAGAAATTTCAAGTCCAGCGAAGATTTAACTCTGATACCTGCCTTTAATCATAGAGATTATCTCACTTACTTCACTGAAAGTATTTGAAGTCAGAGTTAAGGGAAGTGGAGAGATGCTTCCAGGTGTATGCTCTTTGCTTTCTATGTGGAAAAAATTGCCAATCATGCATAAACAATTTTCCCTCCCTGGCAAAAACCTGGCAAAACTCAAACCTCCTGCTGTGTATGTGGTTCCTACTGAGCTGAATGGGGAGAAGTCTGAAACTGAAAGTTGCCCTGACACCTTCTGTCCCCGCTATGGCCTGTGGGCTGGAGTTTCGTTTACCTGGTGACATTTTTGTGGCCAAAGTCTCCTCCAAATGCTATCTGGGAGTCTCAGAAAAATATGAAACAGTCTCTGCTGCAAGCTCTACTCTGAGATGCTGTTTGGTACATGTAAATTATTTCCTCCAGAAGAAACGCTTCAAATTACACTCTGTCAAGTGCTTGCAACTTGACAGAGATGGTTTTGTATTTGAGGCTGGCTACGTGTGTTGTGTAAAAGGTATTTATATGTAAACATCCTGGTCCATCTTCTGTCTTCCAGCTAAGGCAGGGCAGCCCTGTTGCTTTGCACACTACTCATGAACTAGTAGGAGTAAAAGTATCACCTTCTGTTTATGGATTTCAAATAGATGCTTGATCCTGGAGTGGTCCCCTATCACTGCGCTCAAAGATCCTGTTGAGTCACCTTAAGGCATTTTGATTGAAATTGCAGGGAAATTTGTTCGATAGAAGAATCTGGTGTGGTTCATTCACTGCAGCAGCTCTTGATGGATATTGCTTTAGTCTGGTTCTGCTCCTTTTGTATTTGTGGGTTCTTCCTGAAGTGAGTAGATTTTTGCAAAATTTTGTGCCAATACATCAAGGTTAGGATGAGACTGTGTTCATATGATGTAGATAAATTGCTTGATGAGCATGAACTGTGCTATTACACAGCTCAGCAATAAATCACACCTTAAGTTTTAAAAGGCACAAATGGGAGCAAAATGCTAACTGTTTTCCAGGTGGAAAATGGTCAACAAAATCCTTTTCCTTTTTTTCCTTTTGTGTATCTATCCTAATATCCACAAGTTAGATATTAAAGAAAAGGTGCCCAATATAGGATGTCTCTGGTATATGGAGGACTCGTTGCAGTGGCCTTGCTCTCTGCTTTTCTCTGTGTTCTGGTTTTGCCATCGACGTTTTGTGGATAATATTGCATTCTGGGATACTAACAGGATTTTACATTTTAGCTAGCTAATGATGGGGTGTATTCTTCTAACTGGTGTATTCTAGCCCTACGGGGTATTCTATTTTTGGTATTTATTAACATTTTCTGTCATATAATATACAGCAAAAGCAATGAGCCTCAGACCTCTCGATATGTAAAAAAGGAATGCTTAAAAATGGGAATTTTTTTTTTTTTTTGTATTCCAGTTTTCTAATATTTTTGCCTGTGTTCTGTCAGTGCTGACGGTTGAGCTGGGATATGGCTGCCAATCTCTATCCCACACAGAGAAAAAGAAATTGCCACTCAGATGGAATATGTATATATATGTATTTTAACCAAAGTTGAGATAGAATTTAAAAAATAAAAAGCGACTTTGAAGTCTGTTTTGTAGTTTTAATTAATGCAATGAGGGTTTTTATTTTACTCTCAGTGGAGATAATCTTAATCCATTCACAGTGACCTTTTCTTGTGCAAATTAGCTATACACGCTTGTTTAAGCAAATGGGCCTTTGCAAGATGTCTCTTCCTAAAGACAGAGCTTATAATTGAAAATTGGCTTACTCCCATCTGTCTGGCCTGTGTGAGAATACAAGTGTAGATCCCAACTTCTTTGTATATAAAGTATAATAATATATGTATGTATATACATACACATAGACACACATAGAAAAAAACTGCTCTGCCTGCAGGCCATGGTAAAACTACAGTATTAGTGTTAGAAAATTTCAGGGCTACAAGTTGCTGTCAAAATAACATCTATCTGCAGGGTCCAGGACCTTCTGGAGAACAGAGGGTCTTCAGTCTGGATCCTTTTGACTCAGACGAGGTCGATGCCATTCACAGTTCCATGGGTTTGCCAGAAGTACAATTAGCTAATAACAGCCTGGAAACTGTTAGGATTTGATGTGTGTTTTTTGTGAATGGTTTTGTGGTGATTGACGGAATTGAAAAGAAAAAACCAAAAGTGTCTATGAGCACTTTTCATTCAGAGGAGAAGGAATCATTGCAACTATGTGGTTAATTGCCAAAATTTGGCAGTTTATCCCTCTCACCACCCTTAACAATAACCACCAAGTGAGCCATTGTAAGCCCCCATGCCTTTTTTAGTGCCTGCTTGATAAGGGAAGATTTCTTTGGTGTATTTTGAATATTTTTTTTTTTTTTCTCTATACAAGCCTCTTATGCAGCAATGAACCTTGCAGTTGTGCATGGCTTTGACTAAATCTGAATAGAAATCAGGGTCACAGAAGTGCCACAACAACGCTTTAGGTATCAAAACATTTACTGTTTGTTGTTAGAAGTCATGCAAGGCTGTTTATATAGAAATGGCTCATTATTGCAAAGGCAAAATTATTTCCTTCCTTATCAGTTTCATTACCAGTCTTCCCAGCTCTCTCCCATGGTGGTTGCTCCTGAGGATGAGCAAAACGGAGCCAGGGTGATGGCTGACACACGCGCAGGGATGGAGCTAGTTAACCTGGTGGTGAACAGTCTTGGTTGGGGATGATTTTATCCAGATGTTGTCTGTTTCAGCAGCTGTTTGCATTTTCATGCCCAGTTACTCTAGGACTCACCACTAATTGAATTTTCTCTTTTCTCCCCTGTTCTTGTTAGGTATGATTACCGTGAAATGCTGCACAATGCCACTTTCTGTCTGGTTCCCCGTGGCCGCAGGCTTGGCTCTTTCAGGTTTCTGGAAGCCTTGCAGGTAAGAGCTGCTGTTTAAAGCAATGGCTACGCTGGCTGCAATTCAGTGTGCAATAGCAAGGAGGTGGGGAGGAGGGAAATGTGTTTCATTTCCCTGGTGGACAGTAATCCACTTTGCGAAAGCCTCTATTCATACTTCTGGAGCAATTGGCAGCTTCTTCCCAGGGGGGTCTGAGTGCTGAGCTCATCTGAAGGTTGAATTGCGTTACCTCCAGGAAAAGGGTTTCCCTGGATGTGGTGAGGCTGAGATGTTGGACCAGTTTTGAGCAGTATTTTATCAAGCTGTGAGACTTCCCATGGGAGACACTGGCCTTTACAAGTAAGCCCCAGAGCAGCAAAAATAGCTTTTTGTTTTCACTTATGCCAAAACAGACATGCTTATGCATTGCCAGTTTTGAGATGGTACTTGCTGAACATGCAGAAGGTGGCCTGGAGGTGGTAAAGCTCCAGATGGAAGGTGGATATAGGCTGATCTCAGGGAGCGCACATGAATCCCCTTCACCTTTTAAAAACATTTTGGTTGGTGGTCTCTCTTTTTTGCTGTAGGCCAGCAGCAGAAGGCAATGCCAAAGGGTTCTGGAGTCACTGTGGCAGCGTGCCTGGCAGCACAGTGATCAAGTTTGACACTGGCCTACTTCAGCTGCAACTAGTGTGACTTTTCATTTTGGCAAGAATCGGCTCAGCCTGGGGTTCAGGATTTTCGGTCAACCATACAGAGCATGATTGCATCTAAGGCTGGCATCTGGATTGCCATAGGGGCTGGAGAGAAGGAGTTGCTGAGGCACTTCTTGGTTTTAGTGAGATGGCAAATCTCAATAAAGAAGACACCTTACAGGCTCCTGCCTCTGGGAATTCTGCCATTTGGGAAGTATCCTAGTATTGACAGTAAAGCTGTCATCACATCCCTTTTCTTCGTTAACCACAAAATATACCAGACGTAGTTTCTAATAGTATTGTTTACTGCAATGCAGAGCGGGATTCATCTACCTAAGTGTAGGTATATGATATCGTTTTAGAAGCCCAGAAAGGTAACTTCCAGAAAACCTTCTGGATTTCTGCTGCTTCTCCAGAAGGTTTCCAGTAGATCCTGTATCATGTCTTCCAGCCTTTGATGGGTTTCTTGGGTACCGTGAATGCTCTGCACACTTAGGTTTAACCACTGAAGCCAGCACCTACTATCAGATTTGGGATCCAAATTTAGGACTTTGGTTACTTACCTCTTTTTCCTACTCAGGAGAAGATTTATAGCCTGCAAAGAGCTATTCCCTCTCCAGTCTCTGGAGGAAGAAGTGGGACTGGCTTATATGGGATGACATGTCACCTCAGATCTTTCAGAAGAGCAATGTTCATTTCTTCTCTCATCTGGTCCCCAGGGTCATGCAGCTTCTGTTAGATACATCATCTCAGGAGAAGAAAACAGGGACCACACCTCACTGTACAGAACTTGGAGGCTTCAGCTCAATGATAAAATGCATGCACCAAGGATTTTCCTAGCAGGCTACCAGCAGTATTCACCAATTATGATGGATTCCCAATTTCTGTCTGGATCCAGGGCATGCTGAAAGGCCTGATCCACATTAGTGGAATGTTTTAAACATGAAAACACATTGCTAAGTGTTTTCTGGTTGGCTTTTTTCATGCATTGATGTAATTTCCTAACAGAAGGTCACAGTTCTTTACACATCAGCACTGCTGTAATGCAGACGTGGCCAGTCTAAGATGCTGTGTGTGATACATGTTACCAAGGAAGGTACAGCAGTGTGAAGTGTTCCCCTTTATACCATCTTTTGGGAGGTGAGAGGAGGTCTGGACCAAACTCAGAGTTCTTAAGCTTAGCTGGATCCAAAAGAAACTGAACCAGAGCACAGGCTGGATACAAATCCTCTGGTACTAGTTTCCTTCATCACATCAGGAGGTTTTTGGTTTGGATCTTATGTTGTGGTTGAGCTGACCAGAACCTAGCAGTGATCATTTGTCTATGGAAATACTGACCTATTTACTAAATATTTACAAACTCTCTGTGCAGAGGAACTTGTACAGTTCTTAGAAGATTAAATAGATTAGACAAATCATGCTGGTATGAAATAGATATTAAATGTATATGCTTTTTGGTTAAGACATAAAGCAATTCTTATTTTTGTAGACAGGTGATGACAAATGAGTTATGTTTGTGCAGTTGGCTCTGTTTGGAGAGTTGATATCATAAAGGATAGGGAATTCACTCCTCCTTTCTGGGAAAGGTGCTCTAGAATTAAATATGACCTGTATTTTCTGTAGAGTTGCGTAGCAACATAATATAAAAATTAGGGGAGTTGCTCCCTGCTGAACGGTTCACAAAGCAACAAGGGGGCTCATCATTTTTTATTAAATTCTCCAGTGTTATATCTTCAGCATTTAACATTTCTGCCCTTGTCTGGCAGTGTAAGCACCACATTGCAAACTCCACTCTCCATACAAAGCCCACCTTTCAGTGCATATGAATAAGCACAAAATGAGAAACCATAATCCCTGGGGCTGCCCTCCTGTGGATTCTGGCTTCTGGAGTTCTTTGCCCTGTTGCCTCTCCTGAGCTTGTGCAGAAAACAGGGGCCATGGTGTTGGTGGAAACCTCAGGTAACCACCCTGCTCTGTGTCCCTGCAGGCCGCCTGTGTCCCGGTCATGCTCAGCAATGGATGGGAGTTGCCGTTCTCGGAAGTGATTGATTGGAACCAAGCTGCCATCATAGGCGATGAGAGATTGTTATTACAGGTAAGGAAAAGACCACGGCCTTCAGCAGATCAGTTGATTATTGCTGCCACCATCTAAATGGACAGGGAAGATGAATCCAAAAGGTCAGGACTATAAAGGAATTTTTATCATGAAGGGATTGTCTCTGTCACAGCGGCTGTGAACTCATTTAATATGACATCATTCATTTTTTGACCTGAAGGTCGTTTCAGACACCAGGCCACACTCTTAAATGCACTCCTAAACTTTGATTTTTGCAAAGAGCATGAAATGTCTTCTGGTTTGGAGCACTTGGATGCCATGGAATGGATGGAAGAGCTGTCCTGGTCCAGGTGCTGTGATGGAAGAATAAACATTTGAGGGTGTGTTCTGCTCCAGTCCTTCAGAAATAGTTTATCCTCAGGTGTCCCACAGCACTGGGATCCTCAGGAAAGCAGGTATTTTCTCAGGCAGGAATTATCATGTAACAGTTTGATGAGAAGTGGCATCTATCCCTGTTCTGATGTGTGGAACGTTGCTTTCTGAAGCAGTGTTCATGTCACTTACTGTTAATCTTGAGATCATAGAACAAAAGTGGGCTGAAAAGTTACACATTCCCTGCTCCTTTGAGCATCTACTTGGGTTTTAAATTCACTAGGTTGTTGGGGTTTTTTTCAGCTACCTTAGTGGGTTTTATAGTCTATATATATATTCTGTAAAGTCAAAGGAGAAGTTGATGTTAGGAGAAGTTCTTGAAAAACTGTTTTCCCCAAAGTAGCATTTGATAAAATTCCATTGCCCAGCGTGAGGCTGAGTACCACAAGATCTGGAATAACCACTGAATAACCACTAAATAGCCACTAAGAGGGGTTTTATTTATCACTGAATTCAGTGCCATCCACAGAGAGAAGCCCTCAAAGGTACAGGTGCCATGGTGCCCCCCAAAAAAATTATCTTTGAAAATCTAATTTCATTCCTCTTAACTTGTCTAAAGAAGTAAATATTTCTGAAGAACTGGCCTTGCAAGCCTTGCAAAGTGTTGCCTCTTCTATTTAATGTGATACAAGCTACAAATATAAAAGGGCCATTTGATATTTGCTTCTGTGGACAGCACACTTTTCTGAGCAAAATTATGTCTCTCTTTAAATAATAATAATTTTCTGATCTTCGTGCTTTCCGGAAACATGCCATTCGTTCACTTCACAGCTGCTTCCATACTGAACAGCTACTGCACCGTTATTAACAGTGTTTTTAAAAAGCTGGCAGAGGGCCTGAACGTCTGCTCTTGGAAATGTTTTTGTTATGTTACAGTTTTTCATTTCCTGTTTGGGAGCAACTCGGATATTTTTATTTGCATATTCTCCTCATCACAGCGCTGGGAGAGCTTAATCCAGCCTTTCTGCATTTATTTGTGCAGGGTGGTTTTTCCCTCCCCCCTACTCATCGCTGAAATGACCTTTTATTAAGGTTCTAATAATTCGAGTGTAATCATGCCAGATTAGTATTAATACATCATTTTGCCCACCTGTCTTTCTGGACAAGTAGATTAATAATTAATAGGCAAATGCAGTTAAAATGGGAGCTCTGATTTTTTTTTCTAGCTGTTGTAACAGAGCCCACACCAAGGCCTTTTTTTAACCTTGACACTGTGTTTGCTGGCACTCACAAACATGGTGTGGTGTGTAAAATCATAACTTTTTGCAGTAACCTTCACAATCTGAGCAGCCTTCCCTTTTAAAAGGTATAGTTGGGAATGAGTATTGATTTTATTTGTTGCTTACACACGTATACACACAGACACAAAGTTGCACATATTGCAATGAAATTTTAAGTTTATTGAAAAAATGCTGTATTGCCATGTGACTTTAATCTTGTCTTTGCTGCTGATAATGTTCCTGGGTGTGGTTAATATGCATCTGTGCAGCCAGTACGGGTAATGTTCATTATCCCTCTACTTTTTGGGACACATCACAAATAGTGATGTGATCACTTAGAAAACCATGTTTCCAGCTTCTATCTTCCATACTAGTTTTGCAGGGAATATTTTACCTAAATACCTATATTTTACTTAAAGGGCCTATAGCAAAGGAATGTAAAGTAGCATCTTCAACAATATGACCTTTTTCTTGTGCTCCACCTTGCTGCAGTGCTAAGTCTCTCATAAGCTCAAATTCTGTATTATATTAGCAGTGTCTGTAAGATGGTGGTCTAATAGTTGAAGGGCTGAGAGAGCAAAGACTGTCTCAACTAAAACTGCACCCACTGGAACCATGAACAAAATGTCCACACCTGGTTACAAACTGCAGTAAAGGATTCGCTGATTCTTGTGAAAATTTTTTACATGTAAATTCTAAAAATATCAATTTTTCTTCAGGAAAAAGGTTTCATGTGAAATCATTTGTTTCGAAAACATGTGAAAGCAAATAATGATCATGCTACATCTCAGAATATTTTAGTAATGAGCAAAGTGTGGGAAAGAATAGGATGTGGTGGGTTGCAGGCAAACTTCAGAATGAGCTGGGGTACACAAGAACCAACACACAGCCCAGGTATATGCTTATGCAGCATATACCAGGTAAAATATTTATGAGAAATGAGTGTCTGAGAAAAAGATGGCCCAATTTAGTGGTTGAACTCGATGACCTTCGAGGTCTTTTCCAACCTAAACGAATCTATGATTCCATTTAGAAATCAAAAAAAAAAATGTAGGTGCAAAAGCGCGACTCTTCATTACTAGAAAAAATGAACACAAATCAGCAACATATCCTGTATGCCTTTTTGCTGCTGTGAGTAGCCAGCTGCAGTGAAATTCCCTTGGTAGTGTTGGTTTGTGTTGTCCAAGTGGTGTACTGGAGGCCTTGGTCACAGTCCTAAGTTAAAGCATGGCATGTATGTCCATTAGTTTCATCCTAGTGTGGAAGAAGGACGTGGGGATAGGGAAGGATCTAGACATGAAGCCCTTCCTTTCTCATCTAGTGAGCAGTTATACTTTTTTAATGGAAAAGCAATGCAGAAGGACAATTCAGGGTTTATTTGTAAGGCAGTTTATACCTCAATTAATATGTGGATTTAATGGAAAGAGGGGAAAAATAAGCACTGTTTTCCCTTTTGAGTAACAGGTGTTGTGGAAGACATTATTCTTTCCACCTATGGTAATTAGTAAAATGCAGTTTGATCCATGGGCTCCCAAAAAGTGGAGTCTTACTTAAGATGTTGCTATGTTTTCTTTAGGGCACTTAGTGTTGCCATGCTATGGTAAAAGCAATTCCAGATCCCTTTAATACACTTTGAATGTGAGGATTATTGTTGAACTCTCAAGACCTGCAGGTACTAGTTTGTTAAAATACTAGTCCACAAAGAGCTTTGTGGGATTAAAAGCATGAGGAATGTATGGAGGAGCTCCTTACTGTGCCACAACACAACACTGCGGGGGGGCAGCTTTTTACCATAAAACAACCAAAAACTAAAAGAAAGCAGATTAAAAAAAAAATAAAAATCATATATTCAATGCCAGAGGTTATAAAGGGTTGTGTCTCATTCATTTTACATCAAAGCTTTAACTGTCGACACACATCTCTGTTGGACAGGAGTGCTGAAGCTGTGCAGCTCACTAATAGAGGAGAGGGCTTGTCAGCAGCATATTAATTTGATGAGATTGTGTTGTTTCTAAAGCTTCTGACTATCTGACTATATTGCACCTTGTGTTACAGATTCCTTCTACAATCAGGTCTATCCATCAGGATAAAATCCTAGCACTTAGACAGCAGACACAGTTCTTGTGGGAGGCTTATTTTTCTTCAGTTGAGAAGATTGTATTGACTACACTAGAGGTGAGTAAAAATTGCCTGGGACCTTGCTAAGCAGCAAGATTTCTGTACCTGTCCTCAGCTGGTGTCAGACCTTGGTTTTCACGACATGCAATTGGTCACTGGGAAAAAAAACTCGGCATCTTGATGAGTTTTCCCCCCTAAGGAAAATACTTTCTTCATTATCAGAATCCACATTAGAAAACTGACACAGTAAAAGATGGGAGCTACCCAACACATGGAAAGGTTGTCATGTGTGATCCTGACTTCACAAGGCTTTATGGCTTATGAATCACTATCCTTGTCATTGGTAGTGAATGTATTTCTTAAGAAACCCTTCTGGAATTCATTTTGGAAAAAATATTACCGTGGAGCTCCTCCTTGACCATTCCTTAACATTTTGGTCCCTTGTGATGGGGCTGTTGGTCTGGCTCTAGGAAAAGAGGGGGCTTGTAAGTGCTGGGTCTTATCTTCACACACAGGATAAGGGAAAGGCCTGATCATCCTTATAAATTATTAATAAATAATCATAATTAGACTGCTATTAGAAAAAGAGACAGATGATCTCAAATGTGGAGAGAATTTTTTCTGAATTCAGAGACAGAGGAAAGATGAAAGGCTCTTCAGAAGTAGGGCCCAGGCTGCAATTTCAAAAGCAGGTTTCTTTTCTAATTGTTTTCCAATTTTTCACATAAATTTCTGACACACTTCCATCAGTGGAAAAGACTCACTTTGTAGGGGCAAATACACTCATCTTACGATGATGATGCTAATGCTTCTGCAATAGCATCCATCTTTGTGCATAGTTGTAATGCACAGTTGTAAAGCTCCACATTTCCCACTGTGCCTGCTTTTCCCTGAAAACTGCAAATGAGTGCTTCTGTCTGCAGTACAGGTTGCCCATGGCTGATCTACCTCCAGCTGCTGCAAGACAGTCTGGCTCAGGTTTTTCTGTGCCAGTGAAGAAAACCAGCCAGGGAACATTTCCAGAGCCCACGGCATAGCTGTCCTCACAATGCTCCCCTCAACCCTCAAAAGAGCATGTCTTCATCTGTGCTGCCTGTTGGGAACAGCTCTGCATCCTCAAACTCTTCATAAGCCACTGATAAGGTGCTGATAATTATTGCAGCCCACACCAGGATCAGACTCACAAAGCTGGAAGACCATGTGCCATAGCTTGCAGTCTAATTAACCCTTACAGAAGTGCTCCCAGGGACCATCAGGTGCCTCACACATCATCTGCCCCTTCCCTGCATGCACTCTCTTATTGTTAGGGATTGGTAAAAGGACAGGGGCATGTGGCTCTCGCCATTGCCCCTCCCCTGCCTGTGCTGGGGCTGGTCCCAAGGGGACGTAACTGCAGCCCCCACAGCCTTGGTGTGCACTGAATCGAGTTTCAGTGCTCCCAGATGTGTCTTTTGTGCTGCCTTGGAACCCATTGGCCCATGTGGCTACAGGAGTCCAAGGGACAACAAAACCCATAAAGCTGAAGGAGGTGGGTAACCAGCAAGCTGGAGTTTCCACTCAGAGTGCAAAAACTAAAGTGAAGACAAAAAACTTCCTGAAAGATTTAATGTAATGAAATCAATTAATGTATGCCTGATCTTGAAGTTGTGTTCTGGGTTTTGATTGTTTTTTTTAATTCAGGACTCTCAATTTTTGAGACAGCAAAGAGGGACTCTGTTCTTATGAACAGATATTAATTTCACATTTCAACTTACCTAAGTAAAGTCCTGAGTTAACTTTCCCTAGGAAAGAAGTAAAAGAGTTGAGAGCAATTTTTGGTGTCTGAAACCTGCAAGCAGTATATCCTTTTCTTAGAATCTGATGTCTGGAAGTAAATTCCTAGCAGGATTATTTTTTTCTGGTAGATGTGATCCATCTTCTCTCTGACACTTTTGTGACACTTTTGTGTCATAGTGCTGTGGTGATTCTAGATATCATCAGAATAATCATTTGCCTGCTTGCTGCAGTGCCAGTGTATGTCCATGTCTGAGGATATCAGCACAGAAAAAAATATTCACCAACTCAGATGCCTGCAAGAGCATCACAGCCCTTTATCCTGCACACCTCTGGAAACCTTAAGTTACATTTAAAGTTCTTTGATCTTCTCACAGCATTTGGTGGCCTAAGCCAAAAAGCTCATAGTCCAAAATAAGAGGTTTGAATAATTTGGCCAGCAACCCCCTATTGCAGTCACAGAGGAACTGCCCAGTGCCTTGGACATGGTGTGGGTTAGGAAATGATGCTCATGAGTGTCTGCTGCAGGCTGGTGAGTGGGAGTGCTGTGCTGCTCCAGGCACCATCCATGCTCCAGGGTGTCTGCACTTTTTCAGCGTGGTTTTCTCCAAAAGTAAACCCAAACCATCCCTGCATCCATGCATAGCGGGCTCAGTCCTCCACTCAGGAAGAGGAGTGGAAAGAGACAGCACGAAGTAGAGACAAGAAGTATTGGATGCTTGGCTGGGGCACTTTGAAAAGCAGCAATGATTAAGGCAATATGTGAACTTTTTGAAGTGTGAGGATGAGGGAGACAAAAATATTGGACTATTAATGCATTCCAAAAAGAAAAGAGAGATCTTGCCAGAGATCCTAATGCTTTTCTTCTCTTATTAAACTTCCTGTCATGCCTCATCATGGGAGACACCACATAGTTGCTGTCTCCTCTGCAAGATGTGCAACATTGTACACTTTATATTTTAATTCCTTGGTCCTCCAGGTTATCGTTTTTACCTTTTTCTCTTTCTGCCAAGTTGTCTTTTGTCCCCTCTATCCCAACAGAGAGGTTTCTTATGTAGATTAGGAGAATGATAAATTAGTGATCTGTTTGTTAACTGTGATGAACCACCAAGGCCAGGTCCCGAGCCTGGAGCAGGACCACGTTGGTGAGGTTTGTGTGCCTCCCATGTACTGCAGGCTGTGTGTGCTCCGTGGCACCGGGGCCCTGCTCCACACTGGAGCTGCGCTGGCTTCGGGCACACCGAGGCAGCTTTGAACAGGAGCCATGTGTTTCCCCTGCAGCCTTGTTGGCTACCAGCTCAGTGGAAAACTCCACCGTCTGTGAAAACCTCCTGACCATGTAAATTCACAGACTTCTCCTTATCTGACTGTGCCCCAGTTCTGAGAAAGCAGGAGGGAAGAGCTGTAGTGTTTAGGCTTTGTGGTAAACACTGAAAAATATGTACTTTCTAGGTTCTGTCTTTGTTTAATGGCGTAACTTGCAGATGGGTAAAGAGCAGTCATTGTGGTTTTTCCTCTCCCGACCACCATGTGGGAGACCTGACAACTGATATACCTAACTTACCAAACAGAAATTTTCAGATACATTCTTGTCAATGATAAAACTACAGTCCTTAGACTGCTATTACCAAAAAAAAAAAAAAAAAAAAAAAAAAAAAAAAAAAAAAAAAAGTTAAATTAACTTACTCATGTGAGTGAATTACTGCATATTAGCTATGGTAATTGGCTGCAGGCAAAATTCAGACAAGCATGCACTCAACATCTGCCCCAGTTTAGCAGTACGTATATTGCCACCAGCAGTGGATTGTCTAGCACAATGTAACTGGTGTTTTAATCTTTTCTTGTCATGGCAATCAAAAATTCCAGGAAAACCACTGCTTGTGGCAACACTTATTCATGTTCTATATTGACCAAATATCCCTGAACTCAGCAGCTTACAGAGTTTTGAGCTTGGTTAAACTCCAGCAGCTGCTTTTGTAGTGTTTGTGGTGAGTCTCTTTGCTTGCTTTTGGTTTTCCTACACTTCACTCCAGCTTCAGAGACATGAAGTTACACCTAGACAGGCCTATGTTAAGGCCAGACATGTTAGGTTAGGAGACCAGCATGTTCTTGGCACTTGATCCCTGTGCACTGCATAAATTGCCAGTTAAGTGAAACCTTCGGGCATCACAGAAGATGAGCTGCTGAAGAAGGCAAGCCATTCCTTAGCCAACCTGGGAGCAAATTCATTCTTCACTGCCCCCTGACCCTTTGCAGTGTCCCATGTCCAGACCTGACAGCTTGTTATGCTCTGAGGGAAGGCAAATCTGTGAAAACATGTGGCTCAAGAGCATACTGCACTTTGGTGGCTGAACTTGTCCTGTTATAGTTTTCCACCACTGAACCTTGTTATGTCTTTGCAGAAAGTTTAGGAAAGTTCCCATCAGTGTAAGAACCACTCTGGTTCTTGCAATCAGGTGTCTGATGTGAGGCAACTGTAATTAGTTTCATAAATACATAATAATTCTATGAATTGGATGGCCTTGTACTTTTTTTTTTTTTTTTTTTTGGCTTGTGGTATTCTAGATGATGAAGTAGATGATCTAGCAATCTGCTCTGACCTTAAAAGCCTAGGAATCTATGTTTGTGACCCTCTACAGAGACAGACAGTAGTTGCCAAAAGATCTCTTTCTGCTTCGTCCAACAAGGAACTATTGCAGAACTGAGACATGGAATCAGTGATGTATCTGAATGCTAATATCCCTTTATAATTAAGCAAAAACTAATAATTAGTGAAGCCTGATTTGCTGTAAGTCTTTGTGGTTTTGAATGCTCTCATTATCTCCAAATAATACCTAGCTTCGTAATGCCATCTTCAAATAATTATCGTCTGTGAGTTCTGGGTAGTAAAACTGACAACGAACTAATCAGGCTTACAACTACTAAGATACTCTAATAGACAAAATATTTGACTTTAAATATAAAATACTATAAATTGCATGGTCCCCATGTCCAGGGAGACTAATGAGGTGTTCTGAAACCTCTGGCACATGGCCTGAGCTTCTGAAGTGGTGTCAGAGTGTTCAGGTTCTGAGTCCTTTTTAGAGAGATCAAGGAGGAATGTCTAGTAATTTGTGTGCCTCAGCTTTTTGCAAAATGGATAATGATTCCAGTCAGCTGGAGTCTCTGAAGCTTCTACCAATGACTATGACAGTTTATCTAAAAATGATTACTTCTCTTGTTTTCCAGATTATTCAGGACAGAATATTTAAGCACATATCACGTAACAGCTTAATATGGAACAAACATCCTGGAGGGTTATTTGTACTGCCACAGTATTCCTCATATCTGGGAGATTTTCCTTACTACTATGCTAATCTCGGTGAGTGAATCCTTGCTATAATGTAGTAGCATTTGGAATTTCTAGTGCAAATTTGAAATTTGGTGTTTGAGTAGCATGTGCCAAGTGACTTGCCATTTGTTTCTAGTTAATGGTGCCTTTCGTTTATCCTGTCTCAGTCTTTCTTCCCTGCCCACTGAAGACTGGAATGTCTCTGACTCATCAACATGCATCATATGTCTCTCCCTTGCAAAGATTTTTTTTTAAAAATCTATGTCCCTTCATACTTTTCCGTTGCTGGTAATGAATGCCTGAGCTGTTGATGCATTCATGGCCTGAGGGGACATAAGAGGAGTAGCTTTTTCCTTTCTTTGTTTATTCATGCTTGGCAAATTGGAAAAGTGGTAATTTACCCATGACACTTGTTGTTGGAGTGCACAGTTGGTATGGATTTATTCTCCATACTATGTGTCTTCATATGGATCCCACTAGAAGGAATGAATAGGGCTTAGGTTCATGGCTTTGTCCTGAAGCAGAGCTTGAACAATGAGTTCTGCAGGCAAATGTGCGTACAGGCTGAAGTGATCCTGCTTACCAGACTGCTGCTACTTTTGGCTCAGCCTGTGCCTCCCACTTCTGTGGATCTGTACTGCTCACCTACTAAAAATTCACAGTTACTGCGTTAAAAAGGGGAGAAGAAGGTTTCGGTGGTAATTTTGATGAAAAATGACTGTGACCCCACATAGATGAATTTAGATGAGGTTGAGAGCAGTAATGAAGGGTAGACACCAGTAGGATCTGTTATTTCAGGCAGAAAAGGAAATCATAATGAGACTAAAATATCAGAATGGAAGGCAAGGATGCAAGCAAAATTATCAGCTCAGGAGGAAATTGAAGATGCATGTGGATGTGAATCAACCTAGAAAGATCAAAAATCTGACAGAGACTGTAATGGAACTGAGGAAACTGAACAAGCTTCTGGAAGCTGTGGAGATAGTCTGTAGAGAACATTGAGCATCCAGAGCCAGGCAGCAAAACAGAGCCTGCCTGCGTCAAGAAGGACATTTGACAGAACAAACTAGATGTCAATATTATTTGTGGGACAAACTGGATGGAAGAAAGAGATTGCAGGACATCTTTGGAAATAGTAAGAAAAGGCAGTAATTCTCTTGGAATCAGGTATTTCAGAGGGTGTGGGAATTAACGGGAAGCGTGATCTCCTCATCTGCTATCCTAGCATCTGAGATGAAGGGACACAGCCTAAAAAACATGGCAAGGTTTACATTAAGTGCAGATTGCTTTTTCCATCTCTGGAGCCCTTTAATATGTACTACCTGGGTTGGTTTTGTCTTTACTGAACACATACGTGTCTCTTCACTTCAGGTCTGAAGCCTCTTTCCACATTCACTGCCGTTATCCACGCAGTAACTCCCCTGGTTTCCCAATCTCAGCCCGTGTTGAAACTCCTGGTTGCTGTAGCCAAGTCCCAGTACTGTGCACAGGTAAGCAGCGCTGTTTGGCTGTCAGTCACAACGGAGAAAAACCGCCCTGCCAGGAATGAGGAGCCTGGTGACTCCGCCCTGTTTCAACCCCCTGTTTCAATTCTGATGTTTCTTTCCTCTGAGATTTCTACTGTCTGTGACCTACATGCATGGGAAACCAAAATTCTGAGTATAATGGGAGTGGAATAGAGAAAGTAATTAAACCTCTTTGTTACATGAGACAGGTAAAATAATGACTGCACTTTAAAGATCAACACTGTGTGTTGCAAACTGCAAATGGCTGTCTGTGCCTCAAGAGCTGCTGTGTGATCTTCCTCCCGCTGTGGCTCTTAGTCTTATCAGTGCCAAGATTTTGGCTTCTCTAAAAGAAACTCTGGGGAGCACCCTCTTGCAGTGGAGTTTCACAAGTGGTTTTGGCTCTAATGAGAGCCAAAGTAAATCAGTGACATCTGTATGACCTGGCCAAGGCAGAGGCTTCCCAAGTTCCTGTCCAGTCTATATTTGCCTGAGAGGATGTATACTGCAAGTAGTCAGGTTGGGTGAAATTACTGTAGGAAGTGTTACTTTTATACATATTTGTATCATTTCTTTTGATTTTGAAACTCCTAATTTGAATTTAACATGTCTGTCTGGAGATCTGAGACCTTAATGTTTGGACTGCATTGCCACCAAGGTCTCTGATCATGGTCCAATACTCTCTTTCAGATTATTGTTTTATGGAATTGTGATAAACCTCTCCCAGCCAAACACCGCTGGCCTGCCACTTCTGTGCCTGTCATAGTCATTGAAGGAGAGAGCAAGGTAGGTGGAGGGAAGCATAGTAAAATGCTGCCTATATTCTCCAATGAGACAAGAATTTATTCTTCTGGCTGCTTTGGTGAAAGCTTTGTAGTTCCCAACTGTGTGCTCCTTTCTATTCCTTAGCCTTTTGTACCAGCTTGGTCACAGATTTGTGTTTCATGCATGGGCCCTATGCTCACAGAAGTCATTAGCAAGGGAATTAATGCCTTGAATCTGAGATTCACAGGTGGAACTCAGTTTTGAAATGTGGTCCCAAGAGTGGGTAGTGCTGACCCCATCTGTGGAGATTTCTGCCTCTGCAAGTGCATGAAGGTAGTGATGCAGCTTTAGCATTGAGACTGAACATTAAGATGCAAGACTTAGGGGTCAGCTGTGAACTCAAAAGCAGAGGAAAAGATGAGAACTAGCTTTTGAAAAGTGCCTTTTCTTATGATCTTGTGGGGTACTGCTGCCAGTGTTGGGATCCTACCATCAAAAAAAGAGGAAGGGACGAGTGACATTGAACACTTGTATGGGAGCAAAATCACCACATCATCACTTGCTATGCAACACAAGTTTGTTTGTACTTTTACAAAGTCAAAATAGAAGCATCAGATGGGAAAAGAATGGGTTTTTTAACACCGACGTGGATGATTCCTTTATAATGAGAGAAGCAAAACTTGCCTCTAGATTCTGAAACAGATTTGGGCTGGTCCTCTCTGTCAGCTGGTTCTTGAGCTCTGCACTGGCAAAGGAAACTTTTAGTTGCTTTGGCTGTACAATCCTATTTTGAATTTACAATCCTCTCTTTGGTCTTTTCGCCCTGTCACTTTAACAAGAGGAGAGAGGGAGCCCTGCAAGGTTGGCAGCTAAAGACTCACCTTAGCTAGCTCTGTAAACAGTATCAGGAGAGTTGCTGCAGGGCCAAGAAAGGCTACAGTGATTTCTGAACCTTTTGATTGTTCTGGGTTTTTTTAATTTTCTTTTTGTAAAACTTGCAGAGGTGAGATGGAGGAGAAAATCTCTGACCAGTTCTCCAGTATTTGTAGAAATTGGCCCCAGGCACTGTTTAGATTACAAATGAGTCTCCTGAGTACACAAAGGTGTGTTTATACTGGACAGTCTCTTCCCTCTAATATCCCAACGTATGCCAAATGGCTTTGTGCGTGGAAAGCTGTTTGTTTGGACAAAGTTTGCAGAGCCAGAGCAGTGCAGTTCAAAGGTTTCATAAAGGAATTGCTTTTCGCCTCCAGACTTAACTGAAACATACTGGCAGGCACATTACTCCATGCAGGTGATCAGAGAGGTCTGCCTTTACCTAACCTTAACTCTTCCCCATGAAATCAAGAAATATTATCTCACTCATTTTACAAAAGGTAGCTTTAGCTATGAAACAAATACATGGCTTAGTCCTGACTGTTGCACTATTTGACAATTTCACGTGGTCTGTAAAAGATGAGAGGTGAGAATGCAGGTCTCCTGCCGGCTGTTTGCTCTGCTCTACCTTAGCATAAGCAAAGCAAAACCATCAACCTCAGCCAGATCACTTCTTGTGCCAGCCACTGCCTCCCCAGAACACCATTGGAGCAATGGAGAGAGACTCTCCAGACAGACACTGAGAACATCCTGATTATGGAGACAGAGCTTTCTCTGAGTCAAGGCATAGATTCTGAAGACTTGCTCCCAAACACATTGCAGGGGATGCAGAACTGACAATGTCCATTATGAGAGATGTGTAAAACTCCTCCATGTCCCTGTTTCCATACAATGGTTTCCTCTTACTGGGCTTGACTTTTGTAGTGGTTTTTTTTGGCATAATGAATTTGAAAAGAAGTCTAGTAACTAGCCAGACTATTTTTCCTAGCAAATGAGGGAAACAAATTGTGTTGTGTCCTTTTTACATCAGCTTTCCAAAGGTGCTAATTAGTTTGTAAAAGAAACCATATAGATTTTCATTTCTTGCTGTTATCTTTTTGATCCAGCTTTCCCATCTATTTCCTGTTACTCTGAGGACTGTGCTGCCATATCTTTCAAAAGCTTATTCTGCTTATAGGTTTTATATATATAGAATGGTTTGGGTTGGAAAGGACGCCTCCCACACTTGACCAGGTTGCTCAGAGCTCATCCAGCCTGACCTTGAACACCTCCAGGATGGGGCCTATACAGCTTCATGCCTCACTACCCTCACAGTAAAGAAGTTTTACTAATATCTAATCTAAACTTGCTCTCTGTTTGAAGCCATTCCCCCTTGTCCTGTCACTCCATCTTTCTTGTGGGCTCCATTCAGGTACTGGAAGGTCACTTTTAGAATGTGACTTTTTAAAAAGCTACAATAGCTATATAATTCTTGATGCAATTAAAACTCAATTGATACATATGTTCTATAGCATATTCTCCCTGGTGCCATAACATCCTTCACACACAGTCTGGGCTGCTTGGTTTCCCAGCTGTGTAGCCTTATGAATGCTGCAAAGTCCTTCTCAGTGTTCACTATCTTTGATCCTCACACTCCACAGGAGAAGAGAGGGACAGTCTTAGCTACCAGAGAAAATGTCCTCTCCAAAGAAGCTGTAGGTACCTCTAATTCTCAGTACGTACCATTGCTGTTTGTTACAAAAGGAAAGCACCCTGCTCCAAAGAGAGTCTTCAGAAATTACTCCTCAGATAGAAGGTATAGGCTGACTGCTGGGGTGACAAAAACGACACTCTTTCACTCTTGAGCTGAAGGGTCCTTTCCATCAGACAGAAATATGCCATGTACCTCAGACAAGAGGAAATAAGAGTGAGGAATAAAATGGAGTATTTACCTTGGAACAGAGTACTTCAAGTGATTTTTATTTCCTCCCCTTCCTGCCTTGGATACCCACAGGTTATGAGCAGTCGCTTCCTGCCCTACGACAACATAGTGACTGATGCAGTGCTAAGCCTGGATGAGGACACCGTGCTTTCAACCACTGAGGTAAGGGGCTCTGTCATGCTGGGAGCCTGCTTGGCTCCTGGGCTCAGCCTGAGCACAGCAGATATGCTCTTCTCAGGGCTTTGCCAGTGAGCAAACGTTGTAAGATTTCCTGCCACACTCCTCAAATTTATCGTGTTGCACTTGTTTCAGCAATGCTGCCACTGCCTGCCATCAGAGGAGCTTTTCGCCCTGGTTAATTGGCTCATCATTAGCATATGGTTCTTCCGCTCTTTATTATTTTAGTAACATAGCTGCAGGCGGGTGTAGGCAGCCAAGAGCAGTCGGCTTTAATATTCTGTTCTCACTTTTCTGATTGGGGTAGCTTCCCCCCTCCCTTCATTATCAGTAGGGTGTAGGTGGAGAAGGAAAGGTTGTCAGCAGCAGGGGACTGCTATCACTCTAAAAGACAGCAGTGCCACCCTAATGCAGGATTTCATTGAGGAATGTTCCTTCACCATTGTGTCGGCCCATAAAATTGGAGATCTTTGCTAGTTTAGGCGCTCGAGTGTTTGTGCCAAGAGCAAGATAGCACTAAGAAAAGAAAAATACTGTAGAAAACCAATTTTTACAACTGGGATGAGTATTGATTTCTAGAACCTCTTCCTGAGAACCACAAGGGAAACTGATGACAGTTTACATAGAGTGCAATATTTGGGAAATACATTATTAATGATGGCCAGGGAATAGCTTGAAAAACTCGATTTTCTTTTGTTTTCCCTTTTTTCCCCCCCTGTTCATGGCCATTCCCCTCTCCCCACTTCACCTTTATAAAAACACATTTTTGTCAGTGGTGGAGATGCTACCACTACTTATATATCAGTGAAGAAATGTGTAACATTAATCTTCGGTCACTGCTATATACCCCAAGATGTTACTGAATTTTTTCTAAAAGGATGAGATTGCAACTGCTCTTCTTTCCTGTACGGATGTTGTGCTGTGGTTAGACTGCTCCAGAAAGAGCCACAGTAGCCTTCTTTTGCTTCTCAAATGGAAGAAATAGTTGACATTGAACCTATTTCATACTAAGGTTATACCTTGATAGTTTCTGCTAGATAAGGAAGAATATGGCTGCTGTCAAAGCACTTGTGTGCAAAGCCTTGCACAGCCCAATAAAAAAAAACATTTATCCTAGGGTTGGAGTTCCTAAGCAGCTTGTTGCTCAGGATGAAGGGTCCCATCTCAGCTGCCTTGGGGAATTCTTTTTACTGAGGGCGTATTTACAGTAATCCAGCCTGTGAATTCCATGAGGATTTGAGGCTTTGTTTTGTTTTAACTGATATTTATTTGTCATCCAAACTTTGGCGTCATTTAAGCTTCTGGAACACATGAAGTAAATAAATAGTGTTCCTCATTCGTCTTGGCTTTGTTTTACCCTAAATATTCTGAAATGCAAATATTTGTTGTTGTGTGAGACAACATACATATTTCTCTGTGGCTTCTTCCCTCCTGTGAGCAACTTGCAGTTGATCCTGTGTGTTTGTGCAGTGGCTATTTGCTCTATGAGCCCCATGGCCCTTGTGCTGTAGGCAGAACCAGCTGGCAGCTCTTGCCAGCACCCACCTTGCAGCTTTGGTGTGTCTCTGCCGGAGTGCCAGGGTCATCAGCTCTCCTTGGTGGCTTTCCAGGAAGAGCTGGTGGGCCTCCAATGCTTCAGTTCCCCCACTGTACCACTTATGCAAATGTGGTGTGACATTTCCCTTGAAATTAGCTGCTCATGGGTGGTTGTTGTGGCAAAGCTTCAAGGCCCAGAGAAAGCAATTTAGGAATGTGGTCAAACACAATCACATTCTCATTGAAAGGAGCAGTCACCAGGCACATCCTCTGGACTGTCCAGCCCTGGGGTAGTAAAGGTTTTCCGTCCACGATGGAACGGCGCGTAATTGCTCTGTGACGGGAGCTTTTCCACATGCACAGAGGGGATGTGTGCGTGGGACGTAATTTGAAATCAGCACGGGTCAGTGATCCAGAGGTTTAAGAGACTTGCAGCTTGGTTGGATTTTCCTGCTGATCAGCTGAGAGTGGCAATGCTGCTGGAAATTATATAGGATGAGAATTGAGGGATTTTTTCAATAAAGGGAGTTTTCTCTTTTAGGGTGTTTGCTTTAGTGTGTCTCCCTGGTACAAGGGCAGATAGTTGAAAGCACAAGAGAGGCCACTGAGTGCAGAAGCTTTATTATTAATTTAGTTTGAGATTCTCAGACTTCTCTAAAGAAAACAGATGTCACGTTTTATGGGAAAGGCCTTTATAGGGAAAAAAAACTCTTTAGTTCTTTCATGTGGTATTGATTTGGATGAGATCAGAACTATCACAACGGTAACTGGTTTGTGCACATTGTCTTTCTAGTTGGCCTCAGATTCCTTGAAACAACTTTAAAGAAAATATCCAGTCCCTAACTTTGTGTTCCAGTCCATGTGTGACTCTTCTGTTTCATAAAAACACTTGTAAATGTGAGAAGTCTGACAGTAATCAACATGAAATGGGACTGTTTTCAAAGCAGCTATTTTTTATCTAACCTCTACACCCTTGACTTTGGCTGTGCTTTTGGAAGGCTCTTCAAACACTTTTGAGCAAGGTTTTAGGTCCCTCTGGTGCTGGAGCAACACGATGTGCAGTGCAGAAGCAAAGCTCTCCTTTTCTTGGGTTGGACTAGGACAACTAGAATCATCTTTAACTCATTTTAAAATAATTTTGTTCCAGCTTGAGCTCCAAATCTAAGATGAAGTGGAGGGACTGCCAACCAACTTTTCATTGTAGTTACCAAATTCTTTTCAAATATAATGCTGACAAGGCTTTTGCAAACTGTCCCAGTCATCCCTTTTCTAGTACCACCAGAGTTTGTTTGGTGGGATTTTAGAATAGCAGTGTCCTATCACTTCTCAATTCTCAAAGATTTGAGTTATGAAAATAGTTACAGCAAGACAATATAATAGAAAAACACCATTGGCAGCATTTGACATCTTCTTGTGGCTCTTACTGTGGACAGCATTTTTCTTAAAGTTTAGGCTCCTGATGCCATTTAACTAAATGGTAATCTCATCTTTCTCTTTATTAAGCAATTATGTTGAACCTTTTCAGTCATATAGACAATCTTAAAAGTGTGACCAGCGTGGTCTTCAGAAGGCTCAAAACGGATGAAAAATATAAATGGACTCAGCACTGACTGCCTGTTTTAACCTCACTAAGCCACCTTTACAATTTAGAGTGCTTGACTCCTGATTTTCCAAGCTTCATGTTAACAGTGCTGAAATGGTAGGTGAGATACACAAAGACGTGCAAAAGTTTCAGTTTCCCACATGGCTGTTACCTCTCGGTATTGCATCGAAGTATAAATACATGCACCTACACCCATTCTTTCTGTAACTTGAAAAGGTTTGATATGTAAAGGGCAAGTTTGAAAATGTTAATGTAATGCTGTGATGCTCTAGACTCCCTTTAACAGGAACCATTAAAATGTGCATAATTATAGGGCAAAATGTCAAGCAGTCCATTTAATTTACTGATAAATATATAGAATTAATGTTTTGCAACAGTTCCAAGATTCTGAATTGCGAATTCGTGGCAAGGTAATATTTTGTTTTGTTGACATTTGTTGAAACACTTTTGGTATTCATTTGGCCTGTGCCTTTGTCCACAGGTGGATTTTGCCTTTACAGTTTGGCAGAGCTTTCCAGAGAGGATTGTAGGGTACCCTGCACGCAGTCACTTCTGGGACAACACTAAGGAGAGGTGGGGGTATACCTCCAAATGGACTAATGACTATTCCATGGTATTGACAGGAGCTGCTATTTACCACAAGTAAGAACCCGGAGCATCTGCTGTCCTCCTTCTGAATGAAACAAAATAGTAAAGAGGGGGGTGGGGTGGTGGGGTGTGAAGAACATTCTTCCGGGGAGGGTCAAAAATGGAAAGATAATAAGTGGGTCTACTTTTTATGGGGTAATAATTTAAGTTCTTGGTTTAGCTCTGGGGATCTGGTAATCATTATTGTGCTTGTTGGGTCTCTTTGAAGTCACTTGTGTTTTGAGGCAGTTGGACTGCTCTTTTTAACATCAGGAATTACACACTTCAAAGAGTTCCCGAATTCATTAAGATGCTCGGCTGAATGGCCTGTAGCATAGCAGAAAGGAGGTTACTTCCAGACCAGCTCTGGGTATGTGTTGACTGACAGCTGCAGACTGCAAAAGTCTTCTGGCTACTCTAGAAAGTACAGTGGACACATCACAGCTCAGCATATTGCAGCATGTTGCAGAAACCCTCAGTTGTTGGGATTTCATCAGACCAAAGTTCTCTCTAGATTTTAGGAAAAAGTCAGAAAATTTTGGAGTATCTAATCCACATTCCTACAAAAGAGAAGACAGGCCATAGGGGATGGCATAGGCCCAAAGGAGGATGATTTCAACAGTAAGAACAGTAGTAGGGCACTTTTACTAGAGTTCTTTCCAACTGAACAGTTTGGAAGGAAAAGGATTAATTCATCATTGTTATCTGTTGCATTATAGCAATGTGGGGCTCTCTTTCCTGCTCGTCCTTTATCCTGATACTTGGGTCTTCATTGTTTCTTTCAACCTGGTTACAAAAAAGGTGTATGTTCTGTTTCTCCATGAACACTGTCTTGATGAGAAACTGATTTGTTTTTCCTTCTTGTTGGAGGATGAGAAAAGAAGGGAAGTGGTATGTTGGGAGTTGGCTAGAAAAGATTGTGTCTGAGAAAGAAATTTCTTGGAGCTTGTGGTACCTGAAAGCCCAGTGACTTGTATTAATAACTGCTGTTGGTTTCCAGATATTATCACTACCTGTACACTCATTACCTGCCTGCCAGCCTAAAGAATATGGTGGACCAACTGGCCAATTGTGAGGACATTCTAATGAATTTTTTGGTGTCAGCTGTGACAAAATTGCCTCCAATCAAAGTAACACAGAAAAAACAGTATAAGGAGACCATGATGGGACAGGTATGTATTCACAGCATATTTTAGCAATTGGGATGCACTGATAATATAACGGGTTTGCTTCAGAGTTAGGCATACAAAGTGATACAATTCTGTTAAATTTTTTTGCTGTTTTTATTTTAGCAGAATTGTAAATAGGCTGTAGATATGCTTATTATAATGAGACAAAAGGAAAAAATGGCAAACATCTACTGTGGATGCTGCTTCCCTTCATAGTTTTCTCCCACAGTGTTACACGCTGTGATTCCAACCTCCTGACGATTGTGGTGACTGAATTTCAGTTAAACTCTAGTTTTCTAATTAAATATTCTAGACCTAAGACTGAGCCATGGAATGCTAGAAGCAGAAGTAAATTCTAGAAAGGTTTTCTATTTTTTATTATAATTAATTAATATAATGTACCAGGCTGTCCCTGTGGTATTTTATATTATATAGTATGATTCAAGCACTGACATTGGACTGTCACAACAGAGGTAATTTGTGATAGGTAAGCGGTGTTTGTCCCACAGTCATGCCATCACTCACTAGCAGCCATGAAATGCTTGCTTTAGATCCTCTTCCAGCTACTGGATAAACCCTCTGTCTTTGCAGAAATGGAAATACCTCTAGTAAAAGGGATACATGGTAACCTGGTGGCATTTGTCCTCCTATCCTGTGTGAGAGCAATGGGAGGAATAGGAAGTCTTGCAAAACCTGCAAGTCCTAAACAGCCTCCCATCTGTGCTGCCATGGTGTCTGTGACTCTTGCTGAAAACAGTGCCATGATTACTGGGGCAGGAAAAATAAGGGGCTTTCTATTTTCCTCTCACATCTTCTCCTATTGCCATTAGTCATGAATCTTTGACTGGGGAGTGGCCATGACAGTTTGTGAACTCCCTTATCTGTATGTCACTGCAATTTCACCTGAGGTATAGGTAGCATTCAGCAATTCTGACTCATCTGGGTGCCCAGCAGACCTTCTGCAAACAAGAAGGTGCCATCCAGAAAGTACCTATTGCTTCCAGTTTCAGCTTCACCTCTCCACAGGGCTGTGCTTTGGCTGTTTGGCAAAGCCTGAACACTCATTTTTCATCCTACAGCGTGGGTGACTCGAGTCAGCCGTGAACTATAACTCTCTCCTAAAGACAAGTTGTTCCTGCAGCTTTGGGAAATGTAATGGACCATGTTCATAATTCCTTGAAAGACAAATAAAAAATTAACATAACCTCAGTGTTGTGACAGAGATTAATAGTCATATGGAAATTCACTGTTAATGGCCAAAATGTCTGCTATAATCCTCCAGCAACAAGCTTTTACTTGCTCTTTAGTGGCTCAGTGTAATCAGGAGGCTGTAATCAATGCACATTATAACCTACCACTTGAGCTAAACTGGACAGGTCTTGGACAAAGATCAAGTTTGATACCACAGTCATTTGGCAAGTCCTTGACTTTATCTGTTTCTTCATGTTTTAATTTACATCCTTTGACTTTATGAATCTGTATTTGTTTTTAAACCATAGTGGAACCACAAATGCTATAGAGACATGCATTGGAAGTGTCACCAAAAAACCTCTTAGGTTCTCAGCATTCATACTTTCTCTTAAATAATAGTTTTATTATGTTTATAAATGTTCTTTAGGTATAGATAAAGAATAACAACATCTTTAAAGCCGTTAGGGCGTTTTTTTCCTAAAGCTGCTAAATTTCAATGGACTTCCTCAAGGATTACAGCTGCCCTGAACTTTTGAAAATCAGGCCACAATATTTTGCATATATGCAGTCAAAGACCTTGGGTCTTTTCCTTGGGTCAGAGTTTAACTTGATGTAGTGTGGAACTTCAGTTAATTTTCTTTGTCCGTGAGACAGTACCGTCTGATGCACTGTCCTTGGCCAGTGGGATTCCTGGAAGCACCCTGCTTTTCACTGCAGGATGTCTACACACATGAGTAATGCCAAAAACACAAGGGCTTCTGCTGAGCTCAGTTAAAAGCTGGTTGAAATTACTTGCGTATAAATTTCTGCAGATCTGGACTGCAAATGTGCAGTTTTGACCCTGAGAAACTGTAATAATTGTTTTCCTCCTATGGCTGAAGACCATGGGCAGCAGCTTGCCTGGGCTTGGGTGTGCACCTCTGCTGGAAAGCAGTGGCCTTCTTGTCTTTCCTAGTGGTTTCTAGGAACTTGTTCTATCTCTGAAATAACTGGAGGGTTTGAAAGAAAGAAGAGATGGGGTGAAATAGATTGTGACGAGCTATGGAATGTCTGCTCATGGATGCCGTGCTCCACATCAGGCTGGCTGATGCTTGAACTCTGGTCATCGTACTGCACTACCCTCTGCTCTGTTTGGAAAGTCTGGGGTGTCTGGCTCACCACTGCTGGCTCTGCTGTGGGCAGAGTGTCCTTCCCCCTGTTTGAACCCCCTGAGTGGATTTCAGATGCCACGGAGCCACATGCTCCTGAGCCCCAGCATGGCCTGGCACCATGGTGTCAGCCTGGCTGCGGTGCCTGCCCTTCCCGCCATCCTGTTGTGTGGGGGCTGATGTCTGATCTCTGCTCTCCTCTCCACCCAGGCATCCCGGGCCTCGCGCTGGGCCGACCCCGACCACTTCGCCCAGCGGCAGAGCTGCATGAACACTTTTGCCAGCTGGTTTGGCTATATGCCGCTGATCCACTCGCAGATGAGGCTCGACCCTGTCCTCTTTAAAGACCAGGTCTCCATCCTGAGGAAGAAGTACCGAGACATTGAACGACTCTGAGGAGCGCTGCTGAGGGGGCTGAGCCGCCCCCCGCCAGACTGTGCCACCGACAGCAAGCGCCCGACCCCGCACGCGGCGTCCTGGCCCCGGGGCGCGCCGCTCGCTCCGGACTGCGCCGAACCGCCCGGCAGGCTGCTGTCGCTGAGACTAGGTCGTGTACAGTTTCATTATGGAACATTAAATAATTATTTTTGAAATGATTGCTATGCAGGTTTAAACTTTTTTAATGATCAAAAAAAAAAAAACCTATTAAAACCAGAGTTCTTTCTTTAATCAAAATTGTGTTGGTTGTGAATATTTCAGAGCTGCCATTTCTTTCTTTCATGCATTTGATTGTCAATGCAATTTTCATTCCTTTTCCCCTGCACAGTTAAACGCTGGAATCTCACAGGGAGAAAATGCATCAGGTTCAGAAACAAACTGAGCACAAGCAGGACAGAGCCGAAATATTAACATTTCTCATTTATTGCTGACTTTTTAAATTTTTTCCTGTTTTCCTCAAGCCAGTAGCAACCACTGCAGCTAAACTCCTTTGGACACATGGAAAACTGGAGAACCCCCAAGGAACCAGAGGAGAGGTTAGATCCTTGTGGTTGAGGACCCCATTTTTAAAGGCAATCAGCCTTGCCTTGAAGGGAGAGAGGAGCATTATTATGGAGGAGCAAACCAGTGACATGGAGTGCAGGGACACGTGTGCACAGCAGGGCTGCAGTGCCGGGTGTGTGTACTGTGGTTGCAGAGGTGCATCCAGAGTGTCCCTGCCCGTGGGTGGCTGAGCACCCCAGGGATAGTCAGCACAGCCAGATCTTTTCATGATCATATGGGACACCCAGACCCTGTGCAAGTCCCTGCTTCTGGGGGCAGTGGTGCCACTTGGCCGTGGCAGCTAAACTTCTAGAAGTAGCTTTTTTCTGAGGGCAAAAGGGGTGTTGACAGAAACAAGAAAGCACGTTAGTGCTTGCAGTGCAAGAGTTTTGCCTGTAACAAACTGGTTTATTTGAAATCAAAGCATGGGCTTCTCCTTCTCTTTTTTTGTTTTCCTTTTTTTTTTTTTTTTTTGGAAATGCAAATATATGGAGAAATTCCCTCTTGTAGGTCTGACACCTGAAGTAAAGTGTATGGTCAGACACTGGTTACTGGCAGCGGTGGGTACTCCCAGGTATACTTGGGGCAAGGTAACTCACACAAAAAACCTGTCCCTGAAATACCAGTGCTGCTCACGCTCCAAAATGGTTTTAGCATTTCAAATATAAGTATTTTTAAATTTAAATATTCCAGTTGTTTATTTCTCTGTAGTTCTTTGCTTATTTATATGTTTCTTTACATTGAAGTATGAAAACAAAAGCAGTCATTTGGGTCAGGAAGATGCCATTCCAATTTGATTAGAAAATAAGCACTTTAAAAATGTTTTGAACTTCACATTTTGATGGGGTGCATTTGGGGTGCTCTGTAACTAATCACTTCCCCCAAGAGCTCTGTTAAAGTCGCAGCAAGAGGTTTTAGTGCTGATGCCCAGAAGACCAGCAAGCCTTTCTATACCTCATTCCTTTGTAAACAGGCAATCTGGTAGCAGGGATGAAGAGTAGTTGGACCAGAATTTTCACTGATTTCATTCAGGCTCAGGCACCAATTTAATATGCAGCTTTAAGCAACTCCCATAACCAGGGCATGCCTCAGTTTCCACCTTTGTAAAAGTAATAGCAACTGGTTGTAGAGAGAATGCTGTGAACCTTAAATACTTCCTGTTGCTATTAAGATCAGAATCCCTAAATGGAAAGTTGCTTTAAAAGTGCAAAGTGCACATTGCTAAATGTTTGTGTGCAACTTGACATGTAAAGACTTGCAGAGTGCGCTTTGCTTTGCGTATGTATTGCAATATTTGAACAGAGCACAGCGAGTTAGGGCAGGAACATCAGCTTCCTGACATTTTGTGTTAGAATCATAGAATGGTTTGGGTTGGAAGAGATTTAAAGATCATCTGGTTCCAACACCCCTGCCATGAGCAGGGACATCTTCCACTAGACCAGGTTGCTCAGAGCTCCATCCAACCTGACCTTGAACACCTCCAGGGATGGGGCATCCACATCTGCTGTGGGCAATCTGTTCCAGTGCCTCACCACTCCCACAGTAAAGACTTTTTCCTAATATCTGATCTAAACCTGCCCTCTTCCAGTTTAAAACCATTACCCCTTGTCCTATCACTACGTGCCCTTGTAAATCTGAACCAAATCTTTAAAGGAATCTGCCAAAATGTGTGAGACTGCAGCTGGGGACTTAACGCTGCTGAAAGGAAGAGGTGCCACTTTTCCCATCACTTCTGTTTCTCTCCCAGTCCCTGGCCCTGAAGTCTCTCTCACTTGATATCTTCTGCCACCTTCACCAGATATTTCTGTGAGCCCATTTAACTCTCTCTACACTTGTGGAAAACTGTCCCATTATTTATTGGATTTTTCTAATGCCATTTTAGAGAGTTAAATCAGTATGTGGAGAGAAGTGTAGAGAGACAGCAGTTAGGTGGTCAGGGCCAGGGAGGGAAAGGGAGCAGGATATACTCCAGTCTGTGTAGGGTGAGCTGCTAATTCAGCTGGCCTCATCTCATATGAACCTGACCCTCACTTCCTGGTGCTCTCAGGTCTGTGTTTACTGATCTGCGGGCAAAGGTAAAACCAAGTGGTTTTGGCTATATGCCGCTGATCCAGAGTGAATGGCTCAGTGGCTCCCATGACGCTTTTCCTCTAGGAGATCAGTTAGCTCTTTTGATGACTGGAATAGACCTTCTCCTTAGACTCATTTTTTGGAGAATGTGCCAAACACTGGACGAGGTCGGCAGGGCTCATGTGCCGTGTGCAGGTGGGCGTGCAGCCATGTCCGCTGGAGCATCTGCAGCTCTGGGAAGCAGTCACTGGTCTGTAGCCAGCAAGAGGGGCCAGGAAGAAAGAAAGGGAAAGAGGGGACCTTACAAAACCAAGAATTACAATTCTGCTTGGGTTTTAGTTAATGCCATTTAGGGGCACGTGGGTTGAGGTTTTAGTTAGAAAAGAGTAACTAACCATTTTTGGAGTGCAGTGAGTCAGGCCAAGCTTTTAAGCTGTTTGACATTCTGTTATCATCACTTTTTGGGGTGGCTGAAAGAGACTGTGCTAAAGCTCACTCTCAGTGTGATTTGAGGCCCCTTCTGTTTACAGATTGCTAATTAACCAAGTAACAATGGAAGGCTTAGTTCCAGAAGGGATGTGGATAGGTAGGAGCATTTCTCTTTGCAGTAGTTACCCGGGCATAGTCGTCCTGCCTGGAAAGAATGTGCCTCAGGGCCAGTCCCGAGAACAGCCACCGGTCTCCATACCCAGGGACCCAGGGGAAGAGCTGGACACAGACTCAGCTTAGAGACTCGTTCTGTTACACTCCACATGAAACTGTTCTTGGCCAGCACTCCTAAGGACAGCAGGCAGAGCCTCCCGCCTGTACCTGTGTTGGGCAGAGTTGTGTTGTTTCCTTAGTGAATGAAATCACCCTTTTGTCGCGTCCCAGGTGCAAGTTAATGGTTCTTCATTCTTTTTTTTCTCCCCTCCCAATTCAGATGGTGCTGAAACAAGGTTCACTCCTTGTTGCTCCTTTTGTAGTTTTTTTCTGTTATTATTTTTCATTAACAGCAGGCTATGTTAGCCTTTACTTTACAGGTACTTGAATGCCTGATGACTTGACTGAGTGTTACGCATGTGGCCTTTTGTAAAGGTTGCTGACCTTAATTTAATCAGGGGTGAGATGGGTGGATGAATGTGAATAGATCCATGCCATTAAAAAAGAATAAAAGTAGGGATTAGAATTTGGGAGAACTGATTAATTTTTAATTGAATTTATTAAAGGGGAAAAAAAAAGAGAGAGAAAGAAACCCTTCCCAGTTATAATTTGAATAAGATCTACTGCAGGAGGAAGGTTTCGTGAGAAAAATGCAACAAAAAATAGGGGCAAACTTCCAAGATAGAAAGTGCCTGGCGCTCCTTGCAGTCCCTTGGACCTGCACAAGATTTTGTTTGCCCTCTTTCTATTTTGTGAGAACCCCTAATTATTAGCATACCTTTTTCTAGATGTGAATGCATAAACTTTGTAATAATTTCATAGTGAACACACTGGTGTGCTAATGCATGGCTATCAAGAGCTTTGATCTTTTCCATTGGAAAACATAATGGATTTGATCCATTTCAGATTGTAGTTTCTCTTTTAGAGCCAATTTTGACAAAGAAATTAATCTTTCACCAGTGGGCGCCTTTTAAAATAGCTCATTTACCAAAATATGTTATTTGGAGAATGGAGGTCATCATTTGACACTGAAGCAATGAAAGAAAGAGCTAGATGTGGTTTTTTTAAAAAATCTTCACATGCCCAATGTAAAATGCTGTGTCCTCCTCTTTCAGACTCCCCCCCTTACTAAAAGACTACTCAGTGTTTGTCATAATGTCTATATCAGTTGACAGCGATTTATTAATTCCTCCAGTTAAACATCTTCTTACAGAAAAGAATGAATTGGTAGTCTGCTTTTTTTTTTTTTTTTTTTTTTTTTTTTTTTTTTTTTTTTTTTTTTCCAGGCAGGCTCTGATGTCTGCCCTGGAAATGTGGTCTTCAAGGGCATCAGCCTGACAGACCCATTTCCCTGGGCATTTAGCAGGACTTGACAAGATGGACCTGTGGTCTTCCAAGAAGGGACCTGCCCTGTGCAGGTCTTAGCTGGTGTCTGCTGGAAATAAAACTGCATCTTCCAAAATTCTGTACATCTCACCCTTGTTTAAAACTAAGTCAAGCTGGCCTTTATACCACTATTTTAACCGTTTTCACACACATTTTTTAGGTTGGAGTTAAATTAGGGGGAGTTAAATTAGGTGGGGGTTAATTAGGGATGGGGGGTTGTGGGGTTCATCAGATGCTTTGAGATGCTCCCTCCCACTCTTTCATGATGTTTTTAGTGACTATTTCACAGTGGATTAGTGATGATCCAATGGGCCTTGCGACCTTGTACATAATTCTGTATATTTATTTTGAGAGAAAATATGTATAGTGTTTGGATTATGAGAATGGAAACCTGAAATGGGAATTCTTAGGATGGCAAATGTAAAGCAAAAAAGCAAACAAAAATACAATCTTATTTTGTATAAAATGTACATTTTTGAGAAAAATTTTCTAATGCATTACCAATGTTTTCATAGTGCTGCCACATCTTTTTTAAAGTGTTTCTCCCTCTTTGTTTGACTATTGACAACATGGTGCAATTAAACCTAAAGTAAATGTGTGAGTGAGAGAAAAAGAGAGAATGAGAAATTAAAAAGCCATATAATTTGGTTTACTTCATTAACCTGTATAACATCATAGGTTTACCATCTAAGATAGGTTGTTTTTATAGATAGTGTCACCAAAGACTTTTTTTCTTCAGATTTATTTTGAAAAGTTGTTAATAAAGGACGTACATTTCTGTTGCAGTGTGTTCTTATTTTTAGGGTAGAATAACAAATCTTGCTTGTGCTCTTGAGAATGCAAATTTGGGAGCATGATTGCCATGTGTCTCAAGTTCAGGGTAGTTAAATGAAAGGCTCTTTTTCTTCTTTCTCCTCGGCCTGAACTGAGCAATGACTCTATGTATATCCTATCTCTGTTCCATCAACAATATACATGCTATAGCATTTATACACAGTGGCCTCTAGTCCAGCAGTACTGACAGGTGTTTGCTGTCTTACCTGAGGGCAGCAGAAGTTTCAGTCTATGTCACTTGTGTAAAGCAGGACAGTCTCCCTGCATTGTGACACAGTCACTGGAAGGTAACAGAAACTTTTAGAAGGAATCACTGTAATGTGTGTGTGCAAAAATAATCACCACGCTTTGAAGGCTGATCTTTGCAGGCTGAGGATATATGTATTGATTTAGTGACCCATATTTATTGTTAGGGGGTTATCAGAAGCCTGTCACAGTCATAGGGGTTCACATTCAGCCCACCTAACTCTAGATGGGTACAAAGTACTCCTCTCTGTCAGAGCTGGACCTCACTGTCTCCCTGCATTGTCCATGAACAGAACAAAGCACTGCTAGGGATTATCCTCCTCACCTGTTTCAGACAAGGGCTTTAGCATGAGATAAGTGAGGCACGAGATAAGTTGTGCCTCACATGTGCTGGTTTTCTCTCTGCTGGTACAGGCACACTGATTGCAGGTCCTGCAGCACAGATGCCAACATCTGGTGGGATGAATCCCACGCTGGGAAAGTTCCTAATAATGCTAGTGGGCCCAGGATCATGGCCTGTACATTTGAAAGATGAGTCACTGGTTTGTTCCTCTCTGAGATGTTCAGGCTGCCCTCATCCCTTCTGGGGTTCAGACTGCCAGAGCATCGAGAGGTCATTATGTTGTCTACCCATCTGATGTGCCAGGCATAGAAGACTGATGTATATTGAGGAGAGGCTGAAAGATGTGGGTGAGTCTGCTCTGCTCCTGATTTACAGATTCCTTCAAAACAGAGCATCCCAACAGTCACTGTTGTTTGATACTGGCTATGGACTTCTCCCTGCCAGAAGATGAAGAAAAAAATCTTACCCTGAAAATGATCCCACTCCTTCAACGCTTGCATTCTTGTTGCCATGTTATTTATACAAAACAGCTTGGAGTGGAATTAATTTGATTAAATGCACATAGCTACATCTGCAGGAGCCACCAGAAGGCTGTTGTCTCCATTAGCAATTAGCATGGATTGGCTGGTGTAGAGCTGTAGTCTGAGACCTGACTTGTGTGCTATACATATCTTGGAGGGATGGGTTAAATGCAGGGGTGGAGTATGTCAGATCCACATCTGCCCCTTTTAGCATCTGAAAAGGATCCAGTTTGTATGCTCCATCACTGCCCTGTGATGTGAACCAAAGTGAGTTAAGGGGGAAATTGGGATAAGTCACCTGAGAAGTACAATATTGACCTCAACCACACCACTGCTGTCGCTTTGCACCCCTTGGTAGCCTGTGTCAGCAGAGATCAAATCCAAAACAAATCAGATCAGTGGGATCCTTGGAGACTTGTGCCTGCCTAATCTCTGCTGTATAGAAAAGAGGTAAGTAAAGAACAATTGGAGATCTCTGTGTTGTACATGTTAGGTGAAGAAATCCTATACTGAGTCAGTTTTGCTTGCTAGCCAGCTACACTGGGAATAAAAACTGATTCTTAGCTGGAATACACCAAAGCCAGGTCCGTGAAGTTCCTGAGACCTTGCTTTCTTACATGAACTGAGGATCTGCCCCAAATACTTAGCTCATAATCAGTTCAACTTTAAATGCACTCTTGAGGGCTTTTTTGAATAACCTCACTGAAGCTCATTGTGCTGTCACTTGAATGGGGGTAGATAAGGGAATTGGCACTGTTCAATGCCTTATTTTATTTTCTCTTTTAAATGATTAGCAGAGAGAAAAGAAACAAGTCTCTGCTTTCCCTTTCTAAAGCTGTTAGCTAATCGTATCCACAATGTTATCGGAGAGAAACAGATTTTGCTCAAGATTTTGAGCAGCGTGAGGTGACATTCTTGTCGCTGCATGATATAGTTTATTCCACACTTCATTTCCCTGCATGGCTTCCAGGGATGTATGTGGGTTTTATGAGCTGCCTGCTCCAGGTCCTGCTAGTTCTGGGAAGCTGGATTTGCACATCACCTGCATTTCTATTCCGCATTAGGGCTGGATGGGTGCTCAGTGCTGCAGAGGCTGCTCCGTGCAGCTTGAGCTCCTCCCCTTTTCCTTTCTGTAATTAACTATTGTCTTGCTGGTGATGGTGAAGAAAATTAAGGAACAGCTATTCTTCATCCCAGAAAACATAAGATGAAACCATTTCTGAGTTTTCACAAGAGGTATGTAGTGTTAACAGCAACTGCTGAGGTCATGACTGGAAAAAAAAAAAAAAAAAAAAACCATACAACACCCTCTCCAAGTTGCACTACAAATGAGAATTTTGAATCTGTAAAATATTTTCCCTCAGATTCCTCCCTTCCTCTCTACACAGAATCAGCTTCCATTCACAACCACAAAGGAGTCTAGTTGCTGGCAACTGGGCAATACATTTTGTGTTTTCTTGGTTTCTAAAACAGATTCACAGTCAGTTCCTCCTTGAATTATGTGAACATCCTGAGGTCTGTGGCAGTCCCAGCAGGGATTTCATTTGGTAGCCTTGTAGAAGACTGAAAAGGTCCTACATTTTTAGGAATGGTTTGGAATCTTTTAGAACATCTTCATAGAGTCATAGAATGATTTGATTTGCAAGAGACATTAAAGATCATCTAGTTCATCTAGACCATCTTGACTTGCAGATGGAGAATCAGAGGCATCTGCAGTAACTCTGCTCTTTTAAAAATACAAGTCTGAAAATGGACTAATTTGATTTTTTTAAAGTGTTTAGTTTTTAATTCTACCGCAGTTTTTCTATTTGTATACTAGAGTGGTTTTTTTCCTGAACATCTGCCCCATTGTATCGTCTCATCACCTAAACCTGCTGTGGGGTTGTATAGTGCAGTAGATAATGTACCAGTGGCCTGATTGCCATATACACACTATTGCTACCACTGATGGAGCATCAGAAAGCTGGGAAGACAATATGAAAATGACAAGGTAAGAATACCTGAAATTGTGTTTTAAAACCAAGACTTTAAAACACTGTAATGGAGATCAACGTAACAAGGAAAAATGAATTTTCCACTTGCTTAGATTGGTGTAAATCCCTCTTGTTTGTGTTGAAGACAATGGATTGTTTTCAGCCCCAGAAAGGGCAGAATTAGACTTTCAAAGCATGAAGGTAAAATATTTTTTATTCAGTGAAGTCTTGATCCTGCTAGATAACAAAGCACATTTACAATGTGAACAGCACCTTGTGAGAGGCTGCCAGGAAAATACAGTCCTCTGCTTTCCCTGAAACAGGCTGTTAGAGTACTATTAATGCCAGCCAGCGACTACATTAAGATTATTTTTAATATCCAACAAATCCTCAAGAGAAACTGAAATAAAACATTTGTCACTTTACAATTTTTAAGGAAAATGTATACCAGTTCATTGCAATTCCATTTCCCTCGCAACCGTAATAGAATTGTCACTATTAGGACTAAAACTGAGTCTAGCTCAGGAAGATCTAAAAATTGGGAATTGCTTGTGATACCAAGCAATAATGTTGTTTTCAAAATCCATGGATGATTTAAATGCAATCCCCTTAAGTATTGAAATCTGTCTAGTTCACTGCAAAGGCCAATAAATCCAATGTATATTTTTCTCTCCCTCTCTTAAAGCAGGGCCAAATTCTGCTTTCAGCAACACTGGAGTAAATCCAAAATTATTGCAGTTGTTCTCATGCTTCTCCTGAGCCCCAAGGAGTGGTCCCACAGGAGATCACTGATCAGCTGTTCGGCACTGGGGTGAGCATGGTTTGAGGTCACCTTGGGCCTGATGCTTCCCCTCAAAGTGGCTTTGCTGTGCTCATTGTGCTGCTGTGCAATACAGGTCCAAAAGTGGGACATGATGCACAGGATGGGGGTGGGGTTTAGCCTCCCCAAAAATTCATTCTTATGGCCCTAGTAATAGAATTAATTTTATACATTTGGAGGGATAATGTCAGTAGTAATTGAAGTGCTGAGGAAGATGTTTTTCATGTAAATGAGACCAAGGACTTCTTGATAAGATTCTTGGTCCTTTGGTAGTATTCTTGGTCCTACTCCCAACTCTTTTTATGATTTATTCTGAGGTAAAAACCCATTTAACCTCACTGTACCATACTGTTCCCAAATATCAAGTGGATATGCCTAAATATCCTCATTTTGCGGGGAAGAATGTGAGCTTTAGGGGTTCATTGCCAGTGCTTTCTGGTCCTCAGGTGAAGCATTCAGTTTGAGAGTAAATTTTTGTTGCATCATGTGGAAGAAGTTCTGAAACATGTATGAGTAGGTGGGAGCACTGCTAGAAGCACAGCTGCTTCTAGCTCCTCATTTTGTTGCATATGTGGTTGTGGTTTCTACTCATTTATTCTATTTAACCTCTAAATGAAGAGAAGGCTTGGAAAAACATGATGATTTATGGTGACACACAGCAGTAACAATATCACAGTCACAACCACTTACAAAAATGGTTAAAAATCATTAATCCTGTATAAAAGAGGGGCAGACTTTTGAGGACCAGTCTTGTAAGGCAGGCCCCCCCCACACCTGTTGAGTCCCAGCTGATTACAGTTACGGATACACACTGCAGCTCCAGCTGTTCCAGAGGTTACCCATGTCCTCAGCATCAATTTAGGAGATGTCTTGGTCAGTGTGACATTTCTCCATTTGCTTGCAGGGTATCAGCATGCTGACCCAAAAAAGAATCACTGAGGGCGTGGAAGTTGCAGTGGGTAAGTCCATGGCAGATGCCCATCATGCATAAAGTTTGTGGATCCCTGCAGACCTCCTGACCAAAGCACCCATGGGAGCTCTTCCCAGCCCAGCAAGTTAGAGACGCTCACGATTTCAGCTCTTGAGCTGTGGAGAGTAGCTGGTTGGTTTGTGGGACAGGAGTTTGCAGAGCTGGGCAAAGGAGAGCTGTTGAAATGCCCAGTGTTGTCTTCCAAGGAGTTTCAGATATTTCAAAGGGTCTTTGGCATCTTCCCTGATTATGGTGGCAAGGAGAAAGAAAAAAAAAAGGCAAACCAATACCAGGACCAGAAGAAGAACCCAACTTTGCTAACAACTAGCATCTTTCTAGAACTGTTTGTCTTTTCTGCATCTCCACGTCTCTGGCATTGTGTATCCCCCAGGGCATCAGGTAAACGAAGAAATCTGAGCCTTCACACAGCCTTCAGATTTGAACTTTCTGAGGACAGCCTGCCTGGTTTGTGTGTATGGACTGATGCCATGTGAATGGGTGAAGTCCCACTGCATTCTACAGCTGGCACACTTGAGCACTTATTTAATTTTCCAAGATTGCACCAAGTTTTCTTGGATTTTTGGTCAGAAAAAAAAAAAAAAAAAAAGGCAGCTGTGCTGTTTCAATCAAACCAAACCAAGGAAATGGTCAGAATTTATGCAGAGCTGGAGTCCTGACTGCTGGTCCTGACGAGGCAAACTCAAGGGGAATGTGGAGTCAGTGCCAAGCTGATCTCTGAAAGGTACTATCAAATCCAGTGTGCTGTGCAGGAAAGGGGTGGGGGGGGGTGTATGAGTGCAGAAATGATGAAAAAAAAATGCTGAGGTGCCCAGACAATTTGGTTTGCATCCTGAGATTTTCCAGCAATGGCCTCTAGTGCTTTTCATGTGTTATGCATCAAATGTGATCAGCCAGACAGCACAGTATGATGAAGTAAATGCATTGGGTCACTAAAGTGCATTAAGTGCCATTTACTGCATCGATTTAATTCTGTCCCTAGTCAAACTTATAATAACTGTCTCTACCCCTTACTGCTGCTTTCCCTTTTCTTTTTACTGCTGGGCAGGCAATAGCATCCATTTTCTTACCTGACAGAGTAACTCAGCCTAGCTGATAGCCCGAGCCTGCTGCCATCCATCCTGCCTTGAGCAATGCAGTAGCTCAGAGGGCTGTAGATACTCCTGGCCAGCAATCTGCATGGGCTCAGTGTGGGTTTGGTGATCCTGCAAAGCCAAAGGCTTTTCTCACTTCCAAAGCATGGCAGCTCTGGTGCCTGAGAAATGCAAACCTGCCTGCAGTGAGGTTTTTCCCTCTTGTGAGCTACACTTTTTGTACAGACATTTTCCATTAACAGAGCAGGAGTTGTGTGCAACACAGGAGGCAAGTGTGTTAGCATGGTGGGGTTGGGTCTGGAGAATGGATGTCTCCACAAGAAGAGTTTCTTCTGGAGGAATTTGTTTATGTCATTTGCACTATGTCCACATTTCCCCCTGTACTAGTGTGTAAGTGCCAGAGCAGGCTGGAGTTCAGTGCTCAAATTAATTCTCCATGTAGAAAAAAGCTTCTTCTGCCATGCTTTTTTTCTCCTCTCAAGTGCTTACACAACCTCCTTCTTTACTAAAGAATGCTGAGTCTTTCCTTTTTCACTTTAAATTTCCAAAACACTGATTTAAGTGTGCTCTGTCTTGCACTCCTTTGCAATTACCCCTTTTTATCTGGTTACAAGGTTATACTACTTCAAATTTAAATCACATCATATTAAGGGATTTTGCAAACCTTGTGTGAACAATGAACTTTGCACATCTAACTCCAGGCTAAAAGAATCTCTTTGACTGTGTGATAGAAAGCTAGTGTATGAATACTCAGAAGTAGGAAACAAATGAGCTTTTATTGACTGCATAATATTTTTTTTTTTTCACAGCATAATTAATTGCAGTGCTCCAGCATGGGTTGGGGAGCAAGGAAGATTTTTTTGGATCAGATCATTGCAGCACTGCTGCTCCTGAAAGCCTCAGTTCTCTCCTCTATGCTCCAAAGCAGCTGACTTCGAAGGTTTTCCCATAAAATACTTGCTGTGGTGTAATTTTACACAGAGAGTGCATCATTGCCTCAGACTGATTTAATTGTATTTCTGTTCAGGATCCACAAGCTCCTGTCTTTACCATCTGAAGTGTCCTGATAAAATGAGGGCTCCTGTGGACCCAAGAATATTGTAAAAGCCAGTTCTACTGGTAAACTCCAGCTGCTTTGTTCTAGTTTACTAACACAAAGCAGCTGTAAACCCAGTTTAGCTGGGTTTATGTTTACTCTGCTGCATCAGAGTGGCTCTCAGCAGCTGGAGCATGGCAGAAAATGGGGACCTCAGTGTTTAATATCTGGTATTTGTCCTCTGCAAGGAGATGTATCACACATCTTTCATCTATAGCTGTAGTGCTCATATATTCAATGAAGGCATCTAGAAACATCCCACTGGGGCATCAGTATATTGCTTTGCTGTTGACAGGAGTGCAGGGGTGAGATTTTCCTCTCTAGGTGTCCAGTATATTTAAAAATACTTAAGGGAAAGAAAGAGTCTACCTGGTCATGCTGAAGGTACCACTAAAAACATAAAGCTGCCATTGGATCAGCTGAAGAGCGAGGGACACCCCAGAGCTGGGTGGCTCTTAAATGAGCTGTGGTTGCGAGAAGAGCCTGGTCTGGATTGTGCCCTTGGCACTGGCACAGTGACACTCTCACAGGGATGTTGTGTATTTTGGGAAGCCAATCTGCTTCCCAGCTACTTCAGAAGGGCTTTCTGTGCAGACATTTCCACAGAAGAGGAGGAAAGGGGAGGAACAAAGGCATTTCCCTGTCCAGGGAAGCTGTCAGGAGGTAAGAGCAAAAGGAAAGGAGGCTTCCAAGCTTTGTCTTCCCACAACCACCCTCACTGCTCTGCTGGAGAGCCTATTTCTTTGTCTGTTTTTTCCTCTTCACTCTTCTTTTTTTTCTTTTTTCTTTTTCTTTTTTTTTTTTTTTTTTTGAGAGGTTCACATTTTATGACTAATTAACAATTAACTTGGCTAGAGAGCAAGCAAACAGAAAGATGTGATAGAACATATGGAGGAACATGCTGTGCTTGGTCCCTGTAGATCTGAACTGAGAAACAAGGTCCACAAATGATCAGTTTATGAGCAGAATAGGCTGGAAATAAACTTTGGAAGAGGAAGGAAAGAGAAATGGGAGGAGAGATCCATGTAATTTCTCTCTGAAAGTTGTAGAGAATGTGAAGGAAAGCTCTGAAGAGTCACTAAAAAGATATGAGAGCAAACAGGGGAAGTGGCAAAGGTTTACAGACTGAGCAGGAAGGGGAAGACAAAATGAGCCAGATTTTTTGTAAAGAGCAATAGCATCAAAATTATGTTTGTATACAACCACGAGAGAACAGCGGGTGTTCTGTCCTGAGGGACTGCAGGGTCTAGAGGGACACAAACTACTGGGGAAGGTGAAAAAAAGGTGAGAATGAAGTAAGCAGGGGGAGAAGGTCACTTGTTATTTGCTGGATTTCTTCTGCAAGAAATCCCTGGAGACAAAATCTAAATGGGAGAACATGAGGATTTGAAGAGTGGGAGAAAAAAATCTGCTGAGTGTGGGTTGGGTTGTTTCAGGTTATTTAGCAGACAGCAGATGAGAACTGTCTCTGAGGCATAGAAATAAGACTGGCTCATGATTTTCACTATCAATATTCTGTAACTTGCTAACGAAGGCATCAAGACCCACTGCTGGCTAAGACATGCTGGCCCCAGACATGTGGTTTCAGTGTTTGGTGCAAAGAAAGGGAGCAGAAGGTACAGAGGAGAGCAGGGAGAGCTTAGTGATACCCTGGACTGGAAGTGGGGAAAGACCAGAAAATTTCTCCAGCTACGCAATTAGAACATCAGAGGGTCTGTGCTCCAGCCCTGTGGCTGAGTGTCACAGCCTGGCTTTCTTCCACTTGCCTCAATTGTTTTTTCTCCTCCCTCTCTTTACACCCTCAAAACCAATATGCATATGGTCAAATGATGGTAGGGACAATCCCTAGCCTATGTCATCCCCAAAAGGGTGTGTGAGTGATGTTTGGGGGACAAGGAGCTGGCACAGGCCAGATCTATGCCAGGCAGTGTGTCAGTGGGCAACAGCACAGACAGCTGGGTGCTCTGCCCTGGAGAAACACTGCCAAGATGTTTACGGACTGAGATGTGATCTATAATACAAAGCCAATTCTTAGTGATGCTTGAGGTGCTCGAAAAGCCAGAAAAACCACCAGAACTGAGTACATATTGTACAGAGGGATTAGTGCACTTCTTTGATTTGATAGATCCTGCTTTTATTTTTTGTATGTTGGTGGCGTTGGCCAAGGTCAAGAAGTGTCTCCTCAGGAAGAGAGGTTCTCCTTGGGTCCCTGCTCTTTCTTCTTCTCCCATTTACAGCTGCCACCTCCTGGGCTAGGGAATGTTCTGTGATGTTAGGTTGGTCTCACTGCCCCTGACTTGGTTGAGGCTGGATCACAGCCATGCTCTCCTGACAAGGGAATAGTTCCCTGCCATCCTCACTGCCACTTACTGGGCCATTCAGACACATGATTTTCCCCAGGGCTCAGCTCCCATTTAAGCACCTGCAGATAAGGATCAAATTTCCTGAAGTGCTCATCAGGCAGCTGCCTCCCCTGGGACACCTAATCATAGATTGAGAAAAAAAAAAAAAAAAAAAAGCTATGCTGAACTGTTCAGAAAGATCCAGCGATTTTAAGCCCTTGGGAGCAATGACTGTTCTTTATTTCACGTCTTTTCCTAGTGCCACAGTGCTTAGTGTTGGGCCCATGTCCTCATGATTTATCTAAAATTACCTCCTTGGTTTTCCCCTTGGAAGAACTGATAACATTTTGCTTAGTGTTTTCTTTGGAAGTTGAAGATGCTGATGGAGGATGAAGGCTTCAGATTCCCCCTGTTGCGTGAAGAAGCTGTTTGCTCAATTGACACCACCAGGCAGAAATTAAATTCCCATTTTGCTCTGTTTTAGGAGATAGGTGCTGGAGGCAGAAGTGTTAATTTTAAAACATATCTGAAGAAGTCAGAAGTCCACCTAGGACAAACCCATTTATGTTTTAAAGACAGGTTAAAATTTTCTTCTGGGGTGTTTCCTATCAGGGTGAGAAAAGCAGCAGTTCTAATAGCTAGGCTGCTGCTCAGCCACAAAATGATGAGTCTGTCCTGGAAAGTAGCATTCAGTGACTAAAGCAATGACTAAATGGCCTAAAGCAGTTGTGTCCCGTCTTTCAACTGAGAGATTATACAGCTGAATAGAAGGACACTGCACTCTGCACACCTTCCTTATATGAGTCTATGTTGCACGAGCAAGAATATGCATCCCCTTGTTCACATGATGGAGTAGGTTACTGCTGCCTTCACAGATGTAGGCAGTCAGTTGACTATGGTCAAAATGAACCATTCAGTCTGTCTGTACCTGGTTTGTAGTGGTGGATTTATGCTGGACTGTTAAGGGCTTTTCTCCTGCTGGGCACAGCTTGAGAGGATGCAGGGAAGGGATATGATGCAGCGGGGCCACATTCCTTTCTTTGATCTATTACTGAGATATTGCAAGAATTTGGCCAGATCACTTCTCAATTTCTGACATCAGTTTCTCTGCCAATAAAACAGGAATGATGCCATCAACTTCCTCTACAAAGCACTCCAAGATGGAGGGTAGAAAACACTAATGAAGGGCTGGCTAAAATTACATCCAAATTTAGAAGGAAAATGGGATCTTGTTCCCTTGGACCTAATGTAATAAATAAATAAATGGAGCAGTCCTGGCTTTATTGTCAATTCCATCTGATTAGATGGAACCTTATTTCTGACATTTTTTCTGCTGGTGGCCACATTATAAAGGCACCCCACAGAACCATCTTGACCTCTGGGTGCTTTATAATTTTCCTGGGTATGAAGTTACTCTCAAACAGAATTAGTTTCCTCAGCATGCCTTTGTGGGGCTGGTGCTTTAAATCAGGCAGACCCAAGCAGCTGTATCCCTGACACGGTCATTTTACAGCTGGCTGCTGTTTGTCGCCTCTCCCTCTTTCCCAGCTGGTAAGTACTGTTTTACCTTCCTTATAGCTGTGGAGATGACATTATCTTACACTGGAGAATTTCCCTGCCATACAGTTGCTCTGGATAATGTTTGTGTACAGATGATGTTTATGAAAGCCAGGGGGCAATTTACTTACTGCAGTGGGCACCGTTGCGACATGTAAAATCATCGTACACAAATACCATTGACTAAACGGCTCCCTTCCTCCTCATAATTCATTATCAGAAGAGGTTACCCAGGGATGGGAGGGAATCTCCATCACTTGGAGGTGGTAAATCAGGCCTGACTGTCTTTCCAAGGAGTGTGCTCTTGTTAAACTGCACAGCATTGGTCTGGATGGGGGCATAGCCAGGGCAAACTGATGGGCTTTGTTATGCAGGTGGGCAAACGAGAAAGCCACGACAATTCCACTGGCCTTAAGGCCTGCAAATCCACTGCAGCAACTCTGGCTGTGCCAACACAGAAATCAGAAGACTGATGGATAAAATATGCCCCTTTTTCTTCCTGAAATCTCTCCAAAGGCCAGGCCTGTGATATGGATTGGGTACACCAGTCTGCTCCAGAAATGGTAGATCCAGCTTGCATGGAAAACTTAATTGCTTTCCCTGCCTGGGCCCCTTGACTTGTTGCTGTCTGTGGAAACCTGAGTAAATGCTGTCTGGATTGATGACAATCAATGGAAAAGAGTTCTCTCCAGCCAAGAAGGAAAGTGGGTGCTGAGCCAAAGTCCTTCCTGTGGATGCATTGTTCTCCCAAATTCAGCTGTTGCACATGGCCTGAGGAGGAGTTGAAGTGCCTTTCCACTTACTCCATGAAACCTCTGCTTTCAAATAGTTTCCCAAGCTGGGAAGTGCTGGGTTAAGGGTTTAACACAACAGTCTTAAAGGTGTTTTCCAACGTAAATGGTTGCTATTGCATGTGATGCAGGTGGTCAGGAGCTGCGGCTCTGCTCCAAGCCTACCTCAGGCCTGGTGCATGGGGATAGCAGAAGCTGGTGCCTTGTTCCATCACTTCTGGCAGCCTTCCTTGCTGGTGGCTGTAAAGAACACTAGTGCTCACTCTGGTGCTGACTCCTGTGAGATGAACTGTCTGCAGCCCAAGTCTTCAGAGAGGTGACCAGATAACCACTCCATGTGCACCAGCTCACTCCAGGCTCCCTGAAATATCCCTGTGTCCACTAGTGTCAAAAATACAGGTCAGTAGCAACAAAAGTGTGCCCCAGGGTAGCAGAAAAGTTCTATGACTGTAGCTAATAAAGACTCTGCAAGGCTCTGCTCCTGTGGTCTCCAAGAAGCTTCTGAGATGTGAGAAGCAATACAACCCCTATTTCACACCCAGGACTGAGGAATTTGCCTGTGCCTGGAAACTGAAGCTATGTGTCCATAAGACCAGCTCCATTGCATTTTTGTGTCTGTGAGTAATTTCCTGTGTTGTGTCCATGTAGACCATTAATAGCTGTGTCATTGCCTTCCTTGCAGCTAATATAAAGCATCATAATCCATTTTTACTTAACATTGCCCTCAGAAGGCAGAGATTTCAGCAGTCACATTTGTTATCCTCCCTTAGGCAAAAATGGTAAAATCAGCTTAGGAAAAGTATGCTAAGATGTATCTGATTGAAAAATCACCCCTCTGGAGCTTGATGTGGTGGTTATAACAAAAGAATTGTCAGCTTGGGTAAATTCCTTGCTCAGTACAAGAGGATCTTCTGGTTTCTGATAACCATCCCAGCTCATTCAACCCATGTGGTTAGATTGGGCAAATGTTAATTTTCCTCTTGGAGGTTAGGAACAAATAACCTCAAAGAAATAGTCTCAAGTTGAGTCAGGGGAAGTTTAGATTGGATGTTAGGAAAAATTTCTTCACCAAAATGATTGTCAAGCATTGGAACTGACTGCTCAAGGAAGTAGTGGAGTCATCAACCCTGCAGGTTTTTAAAAGATGTGTACATGTGTCACTCAGGGATGTGGCTGAGTGGTGGCCTGTGCAGTGTTGGGTTAATGGTTGAACTCAATGAATGATCTTAAATCTCCTTCTTAACTATTGATGAAGACATCTTAAGTACCATTGGACTAAAACTGTGTAGTTCTTATGGTGACTGATTCTGTGTTACAAACTAGGCCATCTGCTTGCACGATACCATTATTTTTTATGTTCATGACCGTCTACCTCTGCACTCCTAACTTGCAGACAACCCATGTGTACAGTAGTAATTTTACTTCTCTGCTGTTTGATACCTGCAAGAAATGAAGAAAATATATAAGTTTTCATCAGTAACCTGGGGTTAGAGGAAAGAGTGTCCCAATAACAAATATTCCTATTAGCTCCATATAGGACTTGATCTTGGAATTAATAATATCAGTCTTCCCCATTTGTAGCATAGATCTTGGCTCCAAAGCACAGAACAAAGACTTATGTAGTTCTGCTTTGAGCACCTGTTCTGCAGTGTAATTGTCTCTCTTGTATGCCTGGGAGAAGGAATATGCAAGAAAGAGGCCAGGGAGGCCTCAGGTCTCACTCAAGAACTCAGTGTTCATAGCAGATCTCTGTGAGTCTCCATCTCCCTTTGCTTTTCCCTGTTATTCTGTCCTTAGGTGAAATAAGTGAAGTTGCTTTTTGTAAGAAAATAGGTGGATTTGAATAGCTATGTCTGGTCTCCCCCATGACCCACCAACTTGAACTTCTTTGTTTTGGTGCTTGACATTCACAAGCTTTTCCCAAACTTGTCCCTTCTCTCTCCCACTGAGCACTTAATGCCTTTTGTTATCTAATTATTTCCAAGGAGTTCCCAGCAAAAGTGACCTGCAAACCCCACTGCAATTTGTTAGGGGGGATCCAACTGACTTAAGATCACTCTCTACAACTACCTGAAAGGAGGTTGTAGCCAGGTGGGGGTCGGTCTCTTCTCCGAGGCTGTGAGACAAGAGTGCATGGTCTTAAGCTCTGCCAGGGGAGGTTTAGGTTGGATATTAGGAAGAAATTCTTTACAAAGAGGGTAATCAGGTGTTGGAATGGGCTGCCCAGGGAGGTGGTGGAGGTTAAAAACCTCCCTGGAGGCTTTTAAGATGAGACTGGATGTGGCACTTGGTGCCATGGTCTAGTAACCATGGTCATAGTGGGTCAGGGGTTGGACTTGATGATCTCAGAGGTCTTTTCCAACCTAGCTGATTCTATGATCACGTGATTATATAATTTTATGATTTTGTCAGGCCTGACAAATAAAGAGGATCACATACAGCAAGACTGGGAAGTTTGAACTAGGGATTTCCCAACAAATGTCTCCTTTTATGAGATATGTCAAGGGATTTCTTCTGTCTAGGGCCCTCATTTTTTGGGGCTAATTTGAAGAACGAGCCTGCAAGGTGCTACAGAAAGAGCCTTTTGTTTGTTTATTTGTTTGTTTGTTTTTAAGCTGTGGAAGGAAATTGAACTGTTCTAACCCTGCCAGGAGCTGAACACAGATTGTTGAGATTATTTTGCAATATTGATTGAGTGCTCGGAAGTACTAAATCTGCTCCTCCTTGCACATAGACCTTCTCACCCTTGTTTTTGTGCCTTCATCCAAACCTTCACTCTGCTTTAAGATTGCCAATTGTTTCCTCTTAACTTGGTATGGTCCAAATAGTAATGGAATCTGATAATACTTTACAACTAAAAAAACTTCATTTAGGCAGAAGGAAAGATGAGCAACACTGTGCCCATACAGTAACTCATACCATTACTGACAGCAAAGACCATAAGTGATGCTGTGGCCTCTGTGCACTGCCTGGAACACTTGGTGTCCCATCATCCTGCAGCAGATGCTACAAAGCCTTTTGCATGAGCTATGAGTTGTGTCATCCCTTGGCTCCACCAGCAGTGGCGAAAGGAATGAATTGCACTTTAGATCCACAAGGTGGGATCGAAGGTGGGGCATTATCCTGCCTACACTGCTGGTGTCCACCAGCAGCAGGGTGTTGGCAGTCTGTCTATACAACCACTGGCACTGGGGGAAGGCAGGGTGCCAGCACTCGGCTTACACTGCCAATACTGGCCAGAGAGCAGGGTGTCTGTAGGCAGGGTGTCCCCTGGACACTGTCTGGTGGCTACAAAGACATTGCAAGGTGTCCTATTACTGTACTGGGTGCAGATGTCTATGTCTGAGTCCTTTGTTCTCAACTCATCAGGAAGAATAATCAACAACGATAATATCAACAGAAACAGCTCATCTCTACTTCACAGCCACGCCCCTCTCCTTCCATCCCCTCTGCAAACAAAGGAAGAAGGGTCAGACGCTCTTTACTCTTCATGACCTGTCTGTCATTTACATTTACCCCGTGCTTTACACTACAGCATCTCAAAGCCCTTCGTGTCACCACAGTAAGCAGGTTTCTTCTCCACTGTGCAGATGAGGTGAAGGGCAATGACAGGGACAGCCCCAAGGAGCAGTGGGGCCAGAGAGCTGAACGTGGGCTCCTTACTGAGCTTGCAGGATGACAAAAGCACCATCAGTTGTAAGTGGTGCAGCTGACATCTGTGACACCCACCGTGCAACATGCCAAGGGCAGAAGTTTTCATGTCTCCTCTGAAACGTCACCTAACCCTTTCCCCTGTGGTGCTCCACAGTGCCATGCACTCCCATATTTTTGTCACTCAGGATTTGGTGAGTGTATGGAATATGCCTTCAGGCAGAAAGTCAAGAATGGTTTGTAAACCACGCTGTGTTTTTTGACATCTCTGGTGTCACGCTGTGTAGCAGGAAACCCTTTCTCACACCTCACACTGGTAAGAACCCACCCAATAAGCAACATGTGTGCTTAGTCAGGGCCTCGTTTCACTTCATCTGCTTCTCTGTCATGAGCAATATTCTTTTGATATTTGCAGTGTTTTTTGACGCTAACATTCATATCCTCTCAGAAGAAGAGCTGTCTTTACTAATGCACTGTTCTAACATTCCTATCCTGAATCCTTCAAAAATATTGACTTTTCAGAATAAAGTGGAAGAGGTCCAGAGTTGCATGAATCAATGATCTAGGCATATTTACTGAAATTCTCTTGGGCAAGGACTGACACATCTAAAGATTCGCTTAAAAAATCTCTGACTGTACAAAGCACATTATGATCTTATTGAATAAAAATGAGTCTATCCAGGAAAACAGTACAATTCTGTTAGTACTTTCAGATCCTATGGGACAAAGGTGTTCCACAAAAGCGAGATGGTGTTTATTAGGACTGAGCTAGATTAAGATCATGTAGTGTGAATAGCTCACTAAACAGTTACATGTGTTAAAAAGAGACAGAGAAATAGCAAAAACAGTTTTTGCTCTACTATATCAACCAATGACAGGAAATACCTGTGCTGGCTTGGTATTACACTGAGAATAGCCAGTCCTCCAGTAGAGACCAACTTGCCAAAATCACGTGCAGTGCATATGGCAAACTGCAGTTAGGAGTTTAGGATGCTTTGAAGATGTAGGGCTGCAATTCAGTGTAATTTCAGTGCACTCTCTCCTTCCACCATTTCAGAGGCGCCTTTGCTCATAGGTCAGTGATGCTGAGCATATACAAGGTGCCTTGCAGTAGCTTTCAGTATTCAGAAAGTGCCCAAGAAGTGTCCCATTGCTAGGCCTATGGACTCATTTGATATGGGACTTTCTAAGCATAGGGGAAATGTCGGACATACCCCAAGGAGCTGATGTAACATGAAGGGGAGGAAAAAGGAGGAAAGCACTGACAAGAGTGGGGAACATCAGGATTATTCAGTGCCTTACCTGTGGCTGGAGGAAGGTCCTCCAAGGAAGAGGCTGCTGCTGACAGAGGGAGAATGCCCTGCTCAGCCCGTGCTGAGGCACTGTGTCAGGAGGCAGGTGGATCGTAGATGTCCCAACAGCATGTTAGTGCCTTTGAAGTTTTCAGAGAGCAGTCTGAGCGAAACATTTTGGTGCAGGGGCCAGAAAACATTTTTCTTCTCCTTTCTGCTTTTTTGCAGGCTGTTTCTGGATTCGGCTGCTGGTTCCCAAGGGTGTGGAGGGACCTCTGTGGATCTGCACTATCCCTTCATTAAGCACAGAGGTGTGCCCAGGCTGGTGGAAAGGAATTTGGCTGGAAGGGCAGCAGATGTAGTTTGACCAGCCATTGTCTCTTTTCTCTGCCCTATGCAGAATTTACTTTATGAGCTTCCAGCCAAACCACGTGGGTGAATTAACATATATGAATAAACACAAAGACATTTACTCCTTAAAAATAATGCAGTTCTCTCCTCACTTGAAAAAGACTTCAATGCCTCTTGGTTTTTTTCCTGGCTTATGCAGGTCTCTGTGACCTAATACTCAATCTCTACTTTCTTTTCATCCTTTAAAACCTTCATACTGCAATTTACTGTATTCCGGACTCAAAAGCAATATCCACTATGCAAATTATTGGCAGAAAGAGATCATTTTGTGTCCAAGGTCAGTGCAAATTTACACTGAATTCATTATATGGCAATTGACTTGGAAAGGTTTTTGAATGCTAAGATTGTTTATACAGTTTTTATTTCTTTATCTTATGCAGAGTTGGGCTTAAACCTAGAAAGATATTTTGATGCTTTAGTGGAAATCTCTAGTAATTTTGCACAGAGAATTGGAAAGAAAGGAATGCTGAAAAGGACTCTCTGTCCCTTGCTATTGCTCTCTCTGAATCTGCAAACAAACCAAGAGCAGCTGGCTGCACTTACAGCCCTGGCCATTGCAGATGTACAGCAGGCAGGTGTAAATGAAAGCCCGTGACTTTAAATCAGACCCTCTACACTAATAGCTGCCAGTCACATGCCCTGGTGACTGTGATTCACTGTGTCAGGCAGGATCTGTCATGGCAAATAATGTGAGTGATGCTGGTTGACATGTTGTGTCATCTGAGGAACCTGGAAAATTAATAATGTGATAAAATTCCTTCTTTTTTTATGAGTCTCTCTTTTAGAGGAGGTCTTCCTGATAGTCATGCCTCCTGAGAATTTTCTTTCTTTTTCTTCTTTCCTTTCCAGGGGAAAAAATTTATATATTACTAAAATGAGAAATCTCAATAGCATCCAACTGAAAATTAAAAAAAAAAAAAAAATCCGGAAAACCATTCAGTTTGAAAGTATTCAGCAATTTGTGCCAGAAAACTCTTCCACTAGAAATTTTTTTACCAACTTTACCTGAAGCTTATCTGAGCAAAAAGTTTCTTCAGACTGAGGAATTAGAAATTATACCATGTAAGAAAAATTACCTCCTGATCACACTTTTATGCAATCGTTTCATGGAGTTTGACTGCCCCGCAGCAGTCTATCTTTAGCAGGATCATTATGAGCTATTGGATCCTGAATTAACCAAATGCCAGCTGTATTCCAAGGGTGGAAGGGTGTAAGTCAATAGTAGATGGAAATAAAGAGTGTTGTCCAATAACTAGATGACGAAAATCAGAGCTCACATGTTTGTTTGCTTCACTCAACCAGAGCTACCAATTCCCATTGTGACCTTGGGCAATCTTTCAACCTCCTTGTATTTGTACAGTTTTACTGCATAATTGAGAAGCAGCAAGACTTTACCAAGCCCTTATTTAGGTATCAACACCTTGTATATTTGGGAAAATAGATTTTCAGAAATATTTCTTACTTCTGCAGTGGTCCTTAGCAATCTATTATTTAGAGTGCTTTCCAGTTTCTGAAAGTGGGATGGAGCGTAAAAGAAGGAAACTACCAAGAGAAGACAAGCATATAAATACCAGGATTGGTAACCACGCTAATAACTGCCATAATAAAGTGCATTCCTCTCCTGGGAGGATGTCTTCTTGAATGGGTGCAGCCATGTAGAGTTTCATTAACTCCACCTAGTCTGGAATCTGCTTAATAAGTCAGCCACTTATTGCCCCTATACTTTGCATGAATCCCCAAGGGACAAAATGTAATAATACAGGCCCAGATTTGAGCAAAAGAGACTTGCTTGTCTATCCTGCACAGGCATACTCAGAGCAGCAGATTAAGTTCTGGATGCTTCAGAGAAGCAACAACCCCTTCTGATGTCCTCTTGCCAGGATGTTTCATACAGCATATTGTAACTGAACAACCACTGGAGCAGAGTGAATGTAAACCAGAACATTTTCCACTGAAAAACAACAGGGCAGAGAGGGGGAAAGAAACTGAAATGATGTATTCTTTGTCCTGGCTACAATACTCAGACATTATAAAAAACCAGCACCAGGAAGCCTTAGGATATAAGGTTCTAAATGTGTTTAGGCTTGTATCTTGTTTTTTTAGTTTCTAATAAGATTGTTGGGCAATACTGTATTACACTGTTAACAATTTATTCATCAATTTCTTAGCCTCTTTTTAACCAAGAAGCGTGTTGAGGTAGCTGTTTAGGGAAGACCTGGGACCAGACATGACATTTTCAATATGCAGATAAGATAAATATTGCCAGCATATAAAGGAATTCAGTTATCCAAAACTTCTTTTGAAAAACAAGCAGGTGACTTGAGTGCCCTTTCTAGGATTGACTTACTGCTCTGAATGTAGAAGATGTCAAGTCAGCATGACGATAGTCAGTGATATGTTTTAAAGTTGGACAATGAACTCTTCACCAAAAAGAATACCAGGTGCTCTTGTGCTATGGTTCAGGGCAGGAAACACCTACCTTCTTTTCCACACTGTAAAGTGGAGCTTTGGTGTGTGCAGTACAGGCCCCCCTGTGTGTCTCTGAGAAAAAAAAACCCTAAAATACTAATTCTGTCTTAGGGTCTCAAGTACATTTCATGGGGCCCAAAGGAGATGTGGGCCCTCCTGATATGCAACCGGTATGGAAGGGACCTGGCTGGTGTGCTCCACAGAGTGGGCTGTGGGCTTACAGTGTCTTTGCACTGCTGGATCAGAGAGTCAGCTGCTATTTTGGAGGCTGCTAAAGCAGCATAATAAGTCCCAAATGTTGCATGTGCCTTTAGTGCTGTCGACTGCCCCACACCTCCCCTGTGGTCAGTCTGCACGGAGGGCTCAGAGCACACAGAGCCCAGGGGGCTGGAGCCTTTTGCAGGATCACTTTGTTGTGAGAGGTGAATGTGGATTTGGGAAGAGCTCCTTTCACTCACTTGACTGAGGCAAAAGGGTATTTCCTCGATCTCCCAATATTTTAGAGAAACATGTATACGAAAGCTCTTTTAAAGGGAAAAGTAAGACCTTCAGACAGCAGAGGAGGATAGTGGAGTTTTGCAGAAGGAAACTTCTTGGCTTTAATATCTTACCAGAAACAAGAAAGAGCCATTCGACATCAGCAACACAAGCAAAGGACCTCCAGTTGCTAGACAAGTCACACTGACTTGCAGGGAGTTACAGACCATGGCTATTCAAATACTTCTTGATCCTGTAAAACCTGGCAGAGATGTCTGCTCAGGATAGTCATATACAGAGAAAAAGGGGTTAGATATGCTTTATTACAGTTCAGATTCATTCTTCTCCCCAAAGTGCTATCAAGACAGTGGACAAAAGCAACTTCCTACCTTGGGAATAATGTAGATGTTATGGTTGGATGATGGTTCCAGGTCAAATTAATCTAGTCACCTATATTACTTAGAGAAGTGGTAAGAGGAGGGAGAACTGAGATGAAAGATACTGAAAGCAGGGAATAGATTTAAACATGGAAGAATAGGTCTGTCTAAGGAGAATATGTTTTCCAGTTCAATTTTCTGAAATACCTGGGCTTCTACCACCTAACAGCTTACCACTGTTTTGTGCAAATGGGAATTTGACTGTAGGAAAAGGGTCACGAGTGATTTCCCTCTACTCTTGTCCGACAGTCACCTGCATTGCTGTGACTAATTCGATACTTCCTCTTTGTTGGAATAGGATCTCCTCAAATTATTTTATGAAATTTTTAATTTTTCAAAATTGGCTTTTAAATTTGCTGTGTGTTTTGTTTGGTTGTTTGTTTTGGTTTTTTTTCTTTATTTTTTTAAGTGAGAGGGGAAAAATAAACTCATTTCAGCTTCTACCTCCTCCGTTTCTTTTTCTTTTGACAAGAAGAGAGATGTAAGTAAACAGTGTTGAGTGTTTGCTTAAGAGGAACACTTTTGATTTTTTTTTTTTAACTTGTTCACCTCTCTGAAAGAGAGAAGGTCATCCCTGTGTTACACAAAATCTTTAAGAAAAAATGCTCATTCTACTTCCCAGCTTCTTTGTGTGTCCACATTCTTTATTTCACTCTTTCAAAACAGAGAATTTACTAAATAAAACTGTGGGGTGTTTTTAGATCCAGTTCTAGTTTTTCACTTAGTAAAGCTTTTCCTTTTTTTATTTCAGTTATTAAAAGATACAAAATAGATCCACCTTCAATATCTGCTTTATTTTTCCTTTCAAAAGTCTGCCCATAGTGATTTTTTCTCTAATTTCATACAACCTTTTCTAATTAAAATTCCTTGCTTTAAAAAAAATATGCTCCTGGCACACATAAATTTACTTTGTAAGAATAAAACATGTATCCATGATAGTAATGCTAAGCTTATATAGAGGACCTGAGTGTGTACTTTGAGAGACTGGCAGTGAGTGCTTGACCTCTAAGGTAGGATGTGGAAGCAGAGAGAGAATGAGAATTGCCTTAGACTGAAGTTAAGCTCTCAGCACATTACAGTGCCAGTTCTCCTTCCCCTCTTCATTGACTTTTGTACCCTTCTTGGGGTTACAAACCACAAGCTGAACAGTGCCAGTTCCACTTATTCTTTCTTGATCAGTTCTGTTTCTGCTACACCTTTTTTTAAAATGAGGTGACCCAAGTAATGTCATTTTCAGGACATTATATTTTTTTTCTTTTTCACCTTTTTACTCTTCAGAGTTCACCTCTAGCTGGAAACTTTCAAAGTACATTAATGGTGTTTCTCACAGTACAACATTTCAGTGACTTTTCTGCAGGGTAGTCTCTTGGCAGGTCTCTTGGTTTGATTTTCCTATGTACCAATGCCTGACTCTGTAACTTTATGGGTGATTTTTAACTCTTCTTTTCTCATTTTCTTCATCTGTGGGATGGGGATAGTGATGTCTTTCCACCTTTAATAGTGTGAATATGAACCCCTCCTGTAGGATTCAGCATCATTACTTTGCCTTTAACTTCATTCATCTGAGGTTTAGCTACTTTTACATAATTTCTCAAAGCCTCCCTAACTCAGGCTTTCCATTAGTTTTACTGATTTTTGTCTCAGTAATATCCTTGCATTCTTCTCATTTTGAGTCTGCAAATCCACCCTATTACTATGGCTGTAAAATCACATACACATGACATGTCCTTGGCAGGTCAGATGTTCAGCTCTCCTGCTCTGAGCCTGTCAGCATTGCTCTCCATATATTTCACAGTTAATACCCTGTGGTTTTCCCATTCAGCACCAAACATGCAGTGAACATAAAGAAATTTTGTAACCTACAAAATAAACATCCAGAGGGGGAAAAAACCAGGCAAAAACAGGGATGTGAAAAATGGGCACAGAAAGTTGAAAGGGTTGTCTCTGAACCCTGGCTGCAGCACTGGAGGTCCCCCCCTGCGCTTACTGAACCAGTGACTGTGATTGCCCTGGAGCTAACCATTGAAATGCTACCATACATAGATTTTTTGCTATGTATGCGGATGTCAACCCACAAACAAACCCAGCCACCTAGTCACACTGTGACTGGTCCTTTTCAGCAGCCAGTGCAGGCCTTTATTTTTCTTTGCTTTCTTGCTCTTTTCTCTTTTCTTTCTTGTCTTCTCTAGGCAGAAATTCTCTATCATTTGTGAAGGACTGCAGCCCACATCCAGACTACTTAACAACCCTTTGCTCTTTACTCAATTTGTGAACAGAAAATCAAATTTATCTCCCCTTGTTATTATTTAATTCTGCAATTAGGTTACTTTGGTTTGCAAGGCACTTGAGGCTGTAGACTTCAGGAAAGGTGGCATGCAAAATAAATGTCTATTGACTTGGCAAGGCTGAGGATGTCTCATTGTCCCATTGATCTGTATTATTCTCTGTCTGTTCCATGCTCAATGTCTCCTAGTTTTTTATTATTTTTCTTTTTTTCTTCTGCCTTTTTTTTGTTTGTTTTTGTTTTTATTTCTGCAGCACATTGAATACATATCTTCATTGAGTTGTCCACAATAATTCCTGTATCTTTTTCCTTGGAGGTTACAACTAATTCAGAACACATAAACGTTTACAAGTCGTTTTAAACTCTTTCCCACAAACCACATGCCTAGGCTGTTTCAATGCTACTGTCCAGTTACCTAGTTCGGTTTAGTTCGTTTGGAGCTCCTTATAATCTCATGTCTTGGCTAGGCTGATTTGGTTTTGTTTCATCAGCATGTTTTTTTCCTTCCCATTTCCTTTCCGCAGGTTAATGAATGTGTATTTTTTATTACACATTTGTGATGAGCTGCAGTGTGATATATGGCTGTTTCTTTGAAAGGGAAATGAGACAGCTGTCTATTGAGAATGACCCCAGTCTTGGGTTGTAATCTTTGGACAGTGTTATTTGCTGATCCCCTGGGAATGGGTTTATTGACTTCTTTTTATGGCACTTTAAATTCCGATTATTTACAAGCATAAGAACACATGGTTTTTCTTGATCTGCATTTACCTGAAGATCTAACAGCCCCCTATTATTGTGAATATAGTCTGACAAAGTCCCCACATTACTAGAATAAAAGTTGTCCCTCCATTTTATAGATATAAATCAAAATTACTTGGTAAAAAGATTACAATAGATAACAGGAAACAGTCTACCCATCCCAGTCTCTCATAAGCATGGACAGAAAAGCAGTCATATTTTTACGATACTTTCCAGCCTTCAGCAGCCTAGATTTCTCAGGGATTTCTGCAGGCAAAATCAGTATGTTTGCATTTATTGTCCCTCCATGGCAAACTTTTAACCCAGGATGAACAAAACTCAGGAAAAAATGGTAGAAGATTTCTAAGTGGTTCATGCTCTGGTGGCTGCTTCTGCTGGTGAAATTCTCTGGATATTTTCTGCAGCAGTAGGAAAATTGTTCTCGGACAGGTCCAGACCTGAACCACAGGTCTTTACTCTAAAGAATTTGCTGTGGACCTATCTCTGTATCTTCAACACAGGCAGCATCAGCATACCCTTGGCTCCAGGACAGCTGCCCCTTCATGGTAGGCACTCCTATGGCTGAACTACTGGTTGTCCATATTTTTACATCAGTCAGGAAGAAAAGAAGATAGCTTTAACCACTGGGGAAGACTTTCCTTGAGGCTTCACTGAATCTGCAGAACAAGTCAAGGACAGTGCTAATAGAAACAGCTTTTCTGCCCTTAATTGTAGATTCTATCCTTGCTCCTTTCCCCCTCACTTACTTGTTAGTCTCTGTTTCTAATCTTGCCTTTAACTGGTATTCCTGTTATTTCTCTTGTCATGGACCCTTAAGGGGTTAATTCTTTAGCATGTCTGTTTCCAGGATCTAGTGGGACCTTCCATTGCTCCCTTCTCAGCTGGCTTGTCTTTGAACACTACAGATCATAGGATTGCAGGATAATCAAGGCTGAAAGGAACCTCAGGAGGTTTCTGGCCCAAATTCAGCACAAAGAAAGGCCAGATGTTAGATCAGAAAAGGTTGCTCAGGGCTTTATCCAGTTTAGTCTTGAAAACTTCTCTGGAGGGATGCTACACAAGTTGTCTGGGTAACCTGCTCCAATATCTGACTGTTCTCTTGGACAAAAAGTTTTTCTTGATACCCAGCTAGAACTTTTCTTATTCAAATTCGTGCCTTGTATCTCTCATCTCCCCACCATCACTGTGAAAGGTTTAGTCATCTTCTTTATCGCCTCCTCATAGACGCTAGCAGGGTCCACCTGAAACCACCTCTTCTCTAGGCTGAACAAATCTAGTTCTCCAGCATATAATATTTTTTCTCTGTTTTTCCATGTCTTTCTTTTACTGGGGGGCTCAAAAGAACAATCTGTCTAGACGTGGTCCAGCAGGTACTTAGTGGGAGGATAATCCCACAAGCTCCTGGCTGTGCTCCTGCTCGTCCAGCCCAGGATGCCATTGGCCACCTTTGCTGCCAGGGCACACTCCTGACATGTGCTGTCTGCCAGGACTCTCTGGAGTCTTTGCAGTGAAGCCAGTCAGCCCCAGCTCGGCTCTGCATAGAGTACAACCCATTAATCTCTGTCCCCTGAGCCTAACCCTCCAATCAATTTTACAGCCTGGTTGGTTGCCCACTCATCCAGACCATAGAGTCCAAACTCAGGTATAAATGTTGTTGGAGACACAGTCAAAAGCCCCGCTAGAGTTGACAAAAATGTTGTTTAGTGATCACCCCTTGTACACAAGTCCAGTTATTTTATCATAGAAAGCAATAGGTTTGATCAGGTTTGATTTACCTTCAGTAAATCCAAGCTGACTAAGTTATAAGGGGCTCCTTGCTGTGCTGTTCCCAGTGAGTGGGACCTGTTGAGCCCCAAAGTCTCAGATACATTCTCATAATCTAAAAATGTTATCAGTTTTTATTCTTTGACCTTGAGTTCTTTTTTGGGTTTCACTTTTCACACTCAGGAAAGTGCATTTCTCTCTTTGGCAACAGTTCATCCTCCTCCCTCATGAACAGTGAAGCAAAAAGTTCATTTAATTTTTCTGTAATGCCTACCTCTTCTGGCATCTGGTCTCTGCTCTTCTGTCTCTGGGAGTTATGAATGATTCCTTTGTTGACCTCTTCTTCATATATTTGAAAAAAGTTCTATTATTTACCTCAAGTTCTTGTGTGGTCTTCATTTCACCCTCTCACTAGCTTTTTGAGTTTGTTTCATGTAGGTTTTTTTTCTACAGCCATCATCTCATACTGCAAGATTTCTCTGTCTTCCTTGGTACAGTGCCTGCTCAGTTTAATGATTTATATTCTTATCTTTGATTACTTTTTGTTAAAGCTGAATTTGCTGCACGTCATATAGCAGGCGCACAAAAACAGTTGACTTTTTAATTATTTTTAATATAACTTTTTTTTTCTTTTCTGCGTTATTTTCTAATATTGCTGTTCTCTATAATGCTGACTATTGACAGTTGGATACCCATATTAGGAAACTTGCAAATACACAAGACTCCATTTTCTTTTAGTCCTGCTCCTCTCTCCAGTTTGAGCAACATAGGAGCAACAGAGCAACCCAGGAGTTCCTCTGCCATATCGGCTCCATTGAGAACCTCACCACTCTGCAACACTGCTATCTATTTTACATGCTTATGATATCTCAGTTACCAAAAGTCACAGATGTGGTACTGTTTGTTCAATGTCTTTCTGGCACAAAAGCTCTTTGAGGAGGATAGCCTCATTTCACCCGCTTCCTAAGCAAGCATCTGAGAAAGACAAGACTAAATAACACACCTGGGTGTTGGGAGACGAGGGTTGCAGAACTGCATTCTCTGCCACCTTTGGGGGCTGAATCCACTGGTTTCTTCTCATAACAAAACCTTAGGTAATATACAATGAAGTACCGAAATTTACTGCCAAAATGGAGCTAATTGGCAAAGCAAAGGCATGGTGTCACCCTCAACATGTCCAGAAGGGCTGGTGTGCATTTTTGAAAGGGTGTGAGCAGTTTTGTTTCCTTGAGCTTCCCGTAGGATTTACAAGCATATAGTACAATGTTCTTCCTAGGAAAGAATCACAGGCAGATTTGCCCTTGGGTTTGTTTGTTGTTTGGTGTTTTTTTAAAAGAAATCTCTGGTATGCTTTTCATTTCCTTAGGTCTTACACTTGGGTTGTTTAGGATCACAGTTCTGTGTGATGTTTTTTTCAGTCAGGACTCTTTGTTCTTAGAAATTCTGGTTATGGTGTAAAGCTGCTCCTTTGCTTCAGCACAGAAGTTTTCTCTGTCTGAGTATTTCAAAACATATGATAAATCCTCTTGTAATTAATTCATGGGGTGTTTTACTGAATACCTGTGAATTAGTAGGTCTTTAAAAAAAAATAAAGAGCAGAATAATTGGGAAAAAAGTGTTAAAAAAAAAGTAACAAGTCACAAATTAGAGACACAACTGTAACCTTCTTCTTCTACTCTAATCAGAAATTCATCCTGCTTTTGGAGGTCTAGTTTCCTTCTTGTTGCCTTTCAAGAGCCTTTTTTCCCCACTCAGTGAAGTTTTTGCTAAGGGATAAGAGTGACTAAAAATAATAAACAACAGCTATAAGTATTCCCAACTGTTAGTCTATTCTGCATCTTTGTACTTTTTTGCAAATAGAAACATGCTTGTAATGTGTATAATATGTACATATAATATTTACAGAGATACAGTTTTCTAAAAGCAGACTGATTACCTCAGTTTCAACCCCCTGTAGACAACTACTTGACATGATTTCTAGGTGTGCCAAATGTCAGTAGCTCCTTCTCACTACTTGGAAGAGCTGAATGCTTGAAAGAAGTGCATTTGCTGCCCCTACCTCCCATGGCCCATTCTAACTGGAGAAGAAAGTCTGAGGGTTCAAGGAACTGCTGGAGGCTCCCCTTGAAACCTCATAGCAAAATAGGAGGTGGCGCCTCTCCAGACCGACAACCCCTGATCTAGCCATCTAATTTGTGTTTAGGGATTGCTCATACATGCCTTTCTCATTTCATAAAGGAAGGAATTAATAATTCCTGGCAGGGGACAAGTATTTCCCCCTGCAGCTCTTTACCACCCACGAAGATCACAGAATAAAGCCACCAGTGAAGGACATTGTCTGACATTCAAACAGTGGAGTTTTTTGTCTGTGGCTCTACAGCAGTCAGGGGGCAGCTGTGAGAAGATGCCCAATCCTGTCCCTTCTCATGCCTGCCCATGCTGTGACTCTGGCTGCCTCACTCTGTATTGCTTGCACTGTAATTTGGGTGGCTGAATGAGGTGACACAACAACCTTGTAGGTATTGGAGTCCACCCAGGGCTGAGAGACAGCACGTGCTGGTGCTCCCTGCCAGCAGAGCTGTTGGTTCCTGGGCTGAGGAGCTCAGTCTCACAGGCAGGTGGCCTCCCCAGCAACATGGGGTAGGAAGGAAGGAAGGATGTCCCCTCCTGCTCTCAAGCTGCAGGCAGTTTTCATTCCAACCTCATGTGATATTTTTGAGTAGCCCAATTCCTGCCTCTAACTAGGTGTGCAGGTTTAGGCTGGGATGGAGTCTACACTTTTGCACTGAACAATGTAGGTGGATATTGGTGGATTTTGAGAAGGGAGTTATCCTGTTGTCCCCACCCTACACTGGGCAGAGACATCCCTTGCCCATACATAGCATGTGTGTCCCAAGACACAGATCAAAACTCAGAACTTACCCTTATTTTACCACTACAAATGCTGCCTCAGCAGCCATTTCATCAAAAGCTTTAGATGACCAGCCATATCCTGTTGCTGTGTTGTGTCTTTCATTCCATCCTGTACTTCTGCACCTTATAACCCTTAACTCATTCCACATGAAAGACCACTGTGATTACCAACTGAGCAGTGTTTTAATTTCTGAAGCAGAGAGAAAAGGTTGACTAGTGAGTTTGAAATGATTCACTTAAATTTCCAAGGTGAAGCAGAAATTCCAAATGCTTATGGTGTTGAACCTGCCTATGGGGAAAAAAAACCCCACGTTTTGTTGTTTGTGAATTTGAAATAGAGATGTTGCTCACCAACATAATAAGAAAATCATCAAACAGCTCTTTTGAATTTGTTTGGTGACCTTTCTAGCCTGTCAACAGTTAGTGAAGACATTTTAAAACAAAAAAAAATCATATATTATGAGAATTGGTATGAAAAATAAAAGAACATTTTTTTTAGCATCAGAATGAATTTCTTGGCATGAGAAAAGAAGAATTAAAATGAAATCAGCTCATCCAGTGTGATGCATGCATTTAGACTGACATAACAGGGAAATACAGACTCCCACCAGTCACACTTTTTATGTGTTGCAGGAGATGTTTTATATATCTCCATAGTGGCTACACCATTTCTTTTTCCTTGGTTTACGCTCTGTTCATGAAATTCTATGTGTCATTTTGGTTTACATAAAAATATTTTGTTGTAACAGAAACACAAACCCGCTGTGCAGCCTGTAGTTCTCTCTGTGAAATTTTAGATCATTAGTTTCAATGTTTTAGAGCTTCAGGCACTGCTTTGCAGTGATGGTCTAGCGAGCCATGTTGCCCATTGCAATTAAAACATGTAACACTGCTTTAAAAATGTAGTATTTCTGAGAAATAGAATAGTCACTCAAATCTGTTGGGAAAATTTTCTAACATAGCTACAATATCTTCTCATCTGCTTTCTGCTTCCATTATTGATTGTAATGGGGAAGATGTATTCAATGGGAATTACTCACACTGGATGACTGTAATTTTGAAATGGAAGGTCACAGAACAAATGAAAATTAGTTTTACATGATTTTGCTTTGTAAATTGAGACAGATCCTTAACTGGTGAAAAATTGCAAGTTTTGCTGAGATTAAGACTGGTAAGCAAATTTACTCTGGCTGAGCAGCTCTGGTTTACAAGACTTAATCGGAAATGTAATACTTGTGAGTGAATTGATCTGAAATTTGCTGTTGATCAGATTTATTCAGCTATCTTTAAAAAGAATACCTTTTTCAAGATCAGTTAGGTTTCATGGAAGAAATCCCTTCCTTACTGAATCTGATGGAGAAAAAGACATACTCTTCACTAGAGCATATGCGGAATTAGAGCCTTCGTATGATGGTAACAAAATTGAAGGGAATGGAGGGGAAAAAAACAGATAGTGGCTACACCACAGTTCTCAAAACAGAAAATTACTGTATTGCACTTAGTATTTGTGCTTGCATAACATGCAAGTGTCCTGATCTCATTCACACTGAATGCTTAGTGCACATAGAACATAAAGGGAAGTTTTAATAGTCTCAAAAGCCGAGAGCTCATGCTTTGGTAGTAGATCATGAAGGTACAGAAAAGAGCAAAGAACTACACCTACTGAGGATGTGGTGTTTTTAAGAGAAAACTGGATAAGTGGCCGGAAAGATATAAAGAAATGCTACATCCAAGTATGATTGCTGCGTGCTTGGAGATGAGAATTGAAGGCAAAAACAATGGAGAGGGAATCATCAGTCAAGTCTGTCTGCATTTAGCACCAGTGCATGAAGCCACTGCAATGTCATGTGAGTAGTCATACAACCACTGTTTCACAAGCTCCTTGAGATGGGATGAATTTTAATATTTTGAAAGAGCCTATGTACTTAAAAAAAAAATTTTGCAAATATTGTTTTTTCGAGTACTGATTTTTAGAATTGCACAATAATTTTTCTAAGGTGGCCTTGCAGATGGACTTGGCCATAAATCTGTGCATGGGATGTGCAAGGTTGTCATATAAACCTTTCAGCCTGGAAAGTTATGGCTGTTCTACTGAGGGGAACTGCAGCTGCTGGTATCTGTGAGTCAAATAAACCTCTGCCTTATTATTGCATTGCTATTTAAAAATGTGGAACAAACATCTTTCTTCAGATAATAATAGAAAAGTTGATTGTTCCGTGTCTTGAGGGAAAGAGTTTTTGAGGTCAGTAGGGACAGGAAAAAAGTATTGAAATAAAATAAAAGTGTTAGAGTTTTGTAGATCTCTGAAAAATAATTGAGCTTCAGTTTCATTTCAGTGGGGCCTGGGGATCTGGAAAATATTCTCGATCTACCAGACATTTGCAAGTTAGTGCTCTTTAAAAAAAGAAATGTTTTCATATGATTCCTAATTATATTCTTTTCTAATGAATGGAGACAATTTTAGATGATCTATGGCAGGAGATAGACAGATATGATGAAAAGTCAAATGGGAACAATGTACGCTGATGACTTTCCATGAGTCTCTGTAGAATGATTATTATTGCCTTTTACCAGACATAGAGAGGAAAGTGTATCAGTGAACTGGTAAAAAAGTCGTTCTACATTTCTTTCTCATTTCCCTAAGAATACAAAGGTTAATCTTTATTAAACTCCCTTCTTTCTGAAGTAGATCCATTAGCAAGTCAAAAATCAAGCTATCGTGATAGACGCCCTCAGTGCTGTCACACAATGATGCTTTCCCTCCCCTCCATCCATGGTCTATAGGGAGCTGGTATCATCCAGCACTGGCTCTTACGCAGCACATAAAGCACTGTAGAGCCCAGGGCGTCTCCACACTGTCATTCCTACGCAGACTCAATTTCCCATCTTTCCTTCCTACATCTTGCAGGACAAGTCTTACTGATATTGAGGTAATAATGTCTAACCTGGCTCTGTGCTGAAGTACAGGAGGCTGTCAAATACACGTGATCAGCTACTCTAGCCTCTTGCTCTGAGCAGGGCTATCTTACTCCAGGTTGCTAAGATCCTTGTCCAAGCTGGTTTTGAATATTTCCAAAGATGGAGGTTGCACTGCCTCTCCTGGGCCCCTGCTCCCTCTCTGAAATCTTCTTTCCTTGTGCCAGGTTGAAGTTTCCCTTGCTGGAACCTGTAACCTCTGCCTTTTCCTTTCTTTGTGACCCTGAGCAGAGGGATGCTGGGACCATTCTGGGGCTGCCATCTGATGGGGCTGGCAATGAGCAGGGGGCAGGACACTGCACCAGTTCTGACGGTACACCTGGAAGTGTCCCGTTCTTCTCCTTTTAAAAGAAGGTGCCAGAAGCCCTCCATTGATAACAGCTACTGCTTTAAGCATCCCCTTCATGGTACTCACTACAGACTGACTCAAGCAATGAAGTAAGTCTTCAAAGTAAGCATAAGAAAGACTCCTAGTAAGAGTCAAAACTGTAGCACTTTTCACTACCTTTAGCAAAGCGGTGTTCACACCCAGTTCTTTCACCTTTTCACATTGTCACCATCAATAGCACCCTACAACATCAAGGTCCATACCATAGGTCCACTTGTCAGAAAGGAATTTTCTCTTGTATCTGAGTTGGTTCAGTGTTTCATTTCATTGCTCTTCTCTTCTTACGACCTCCATTCCTGCCTCCAGCTTGTACCTTGAGACAGGAAATCACAAATGACCCTTCTGCCTTCTCTAAGGTCTTCACTTGACAGCCCAGAAGGGAGCTGTCCCTAATGGTCCCCCCCTCCAGCTGACTTACACCATGGGGCTCAGCAATAGCTCTACAGACATCTCTGATAGCACTGCTGCACAGATGGGATCTTCCAAGCAGGCAGAATAACATCTGGAGGCCAGAAACCACTTCAGCCATCCTAAGCTATTCTGGTTGCTATTCATGGACTGGAACTTTCAGGTAAATAACTCCAATCATTGCAATTTCTTCTCCTAGGAGAATGTTTCCAAGACTTTTATTGTTTCTATTGACCTGCCTTGCTTTCCTGTAGCCCTGCAGCTCTGCAATATTCTCTCTGAAATAAGGGGGCCCGTAATTCACACAGTGTTTATTTGACAGCCTTTGTAGTCAGGGTAAGTGAAGACAATGCTGGGAAGGCAGATTTTCCCTGTTCCACTTGCTGTGATCCCACTATGTTTTGTCTTTTCTGCCTGAGTTGATGGGGTCATGTAGTAGGCGCAGGCTGAAAATGTCCTGTGGTTGTAATGTTCAGCTCTTTAGCTTCAGACTGCTGAGCCTGAATCATGAACGAGTTTAACAATCAAGCCAGGGTGAATATTTTGTCAATGCGACATTTTTAGAATAATAAATAGGCGAGTAATTTATTTAAAAGATATTCTCATTTCATAAATATTTCCATAAAAGCTTGAGGAAGCTTAATTATATGGCAATCCTTCACCCCATCGTGGAGGAGCAGAATTATAACTAGCTTCACTTTCCATGCTCAGCAGCTCTGTGATTTCTGATCATACTCTAATTGCTCAGAAGCAGAACCTGCTCTGCTTTAAATGATTGTTAAATGATTCAGGAATCATATTTACGTGGAGCAATTGTTCACAAGATTCACAAATCTTCACAAAAAACCATGATGGGAAAAGAATCATTCATTTTAGAAATGACAGTTCTTAAATCTGTTGTATTTCTTCCTTTCACTGAATGTGCATCTTCTATAATATGGCTTTGGGTCATTTTTAATTTTTCTCTAAAGAAAACCACACTAATTACAGCTTGATTAGATAAGTAGTTAGTGAGACAGCAAGTTGCTTGCATAGCCTGGAAGAGCTGTTAGAAAAGGTTTTAGCAATTGAAGCTCATGGGAATATACAGCTTAAACTTTTCAGAATGAGAGCAGGCATCCAATCAATATTTAAGCCTATTTCATGACTTTTTGTCCCTGTGATTTTAACTTGCTGCTCAGCTAACCAAAAGCCTGCGAGATGACACTTTCTATTTTAGTATGTCTTGTTTTTTTGTGGGTTTTGGTTTTGTTTTTTTTTTTTTCTTTTTCACAAAGATTGAGAGGAGAATTCTTAATACTGAAAATCATTAGGAGTGGTTCACCTCACAATTTCTTTGTTAGACTACAAACAGAATTACAAATGGATTCAGGAATATGGAGTCTGAATACTTCATATTGACAAGAGGTCAAACTCCTCTCTCAGTTACACCAGTGCAAATCAGAAGAATATTTTTTTAAAGTGCAGTTATTTTTAGCTGGTATAAATTTTAAGATTATTTTCAGGAAGAAAGTTCTTACAAAGTAAAAAGTGGCACATATTTCAGGAAGAAAGTATATACAAAGTAAAAAGTGGTACATATATAAATTGGTACTCTTTGTATTTATTTAACCTTTGCTTTTATTTTCCACTTTGCTGGTGAAGTTTAGGGATTCAGATAGACATTTGGTAGCTCTGCAAAGGTAAAATATCAAATGTAATGAAGGCTCCCTATAATTTCCCTTAATCTCATGCTGAGTTACTACCAGCATGACCCTGAAAGTAGTATTACTTCCTAAATACACAGCCTTGATGAACAATAAATTTTTCTTTCATGACAGGTTTATTGTTCTGTTGAGGAATTGCTTGAGAGCTATTTCACTGTATATAGTGAAGGTGTAATTGGGCTACACCAGGCTTATTCCCTTAATACGTTAGACAGTAATTTCATGTCACCTTTTAGTACACAGGGATTTGATTCTGTTAAACTGATTGATTACTTTATCGGGATTCATTTGCTGGCATTTGTATAAAGCACTGTCTTGCTGAAGGGAGAAGTGTAAAACTTCACTCCTTTGCCAAGAGGGCAGGATCTGTGTGAGAGAAGATGACAGCAAAGCAGCCTGTGCTGCACTGCAGGGCATTCAAACCAAGAAGTTGTCCAGTCTCTCTGTCCATCCAAGACAGACACAATTCAACCCACCATTTGCCTTCCCTGTCAGACATTTATGTAAATTGTTCTTAAAAGTCCTAATCATCCTCTGTGGACTAAATCTGCAGATATGCAAACCTCTCTCTTATGCGTTTTTTCACAGCCACTGGGAAGCCAACACTAATGCCCAAAGAGGCAAAGATGCACTTTCAGAAATCGCACCCTGTTATGACTGAACAGCGTCTCACCATCCATGAAAAAGAAATTGTCCCTAAGTTCTGAAAAATATTTATCATTGGTTTTTCAAAAGCATCTGCTGCTGTTCTGACAATCATCTAAATTAGATTGTGCTGAGGAAAAGCTGACCTTTTCCTTTCCCCAGTGAGGTCTTCTATTGGAATTCAATAAATAAAATCAGTCAAAACCCACTTAAATTTCCTCTTAGAATATTTCCCTAGATAGAAGCCAGAGTGAGGAATATTAGGCTAAATTCTCTCTTGACATAAATCCATTGAACCTAAATTAATCTATCTCTCGGAACAACCTGATTGTTGCATCAGGTGAAGTATCCTTTTGGCATAGCACCCAGTACCTAAACTAAGTTACATCAGCAGAGAATTTGTCTTGCTATCACTGGAATCAGAAAACCAGCTTTTTCTTAGTGCCACACTAATAAATGTTCTTCGCAACACTGCATGATGAGGATTCAGCAATAAAAACTTATTTGTGTTTCCTTACAATTTTAATTTACAAAATTGATCCAGACAGAAAACTGAAGATTTTTCTTTCAGAACCAAGAAGGATGTTCCTGTGAAGTTTTGAAGAAAATCTATTAAGCTCTGTTTGAATCTCACTTCATTAAACATTTAGGCTGACTTGCTGTTTTGATATTTGTTATAATGGGTTTTGTATCTCGCTGAAAAACTTGTTGCACTGTTGCTCCCAGTCAGAATTTTCAGAGAGCTACAACTGTTTGGAAGCAGAGAACTAGTTATGTGTGAAGAAGCCAGTCATAAATGAAAACACTGAAGTAATTATATCTGCCTGGATATTTTTGCCTAATGTTGTTTTGAGGAGCCCAATGCACAGCCTGCAATAGTGAGGATTCCCAGCCATTATCTAACCTAAATTCCCCTGGATGAAGCAGGACAGACTCTTGCCTCTATATTGTCCGTCTCGTCTCTATATTTATCTGCGTAAGGTCTTCTCATTGAGGTACAGTTTTCATGCACATTAGTCACCCTGAGCGGTCTGCACAAAGTTGATCCTGACCTGCACTGTGCCATCGCTTGCCAGCAGGCTCCACTGCTAATCTACCATGAAGGATGCTTCATTTGCTGCCAGGTGGATTGCACAGAGGGGCTGTGTTGTCCCACTTTTCTTGCCCCTGTCCAGAAAATTTCAATCATGCTTTAAAATGGACAAGTGGAAAAAGGCAGACTCGCATACCATGCACACATTCTGCCTCATTTAGCACCTACATACAAAAAAAAAAAAAAAAAGTTAATAGAGCTGCCAAACCAATTACATTAGATTAAATTAGATTAGCGAGCCAAAAAATTAAGACATCATGGCAGACAGGTCTAGGAATGCTGTGGCAAAAGGGAGTGTGGGATACTCAGCTCTAGAAAAAATGAATTTACTCAGTGAGCTACCACTGAAATAAAAATATTTAAAAAATGTCAGATGGAACTAAAACATTTTAGACATATGGTGCATTAACCAAATGTTTAAACATTTGCCTTTAGCTGCATAAATGTAAAACTGATGGAATGAGTGTAGCAGGGATACAGATTATCTTTAAGTGCATTAAAATGCACATGTTCATTGTAGTGTAGGCCAGTTATAAATGCAGTACAGACCACATCTATCTAATCTCATCTATTGATGATATCTACACTTCTCTCTTACTTTGAAAATTGCTGGTCATCTCTGTCTTGGGGTATTTTTTCTGTTGACTGAAAATATGAATATTGGAACATTAATAATCAACAAGTCCCCCAACACCTAAACCAATCAATGTTTTGATTTCTCTAACTGGGATACTGGACTTGGTGTCAGATGGAGCATTTGCTATACTTACTATAAATAATCTTGGAAAATCACTGCAGTTCTCTGCGTTTAGGTACTGCACCAGATTGCAGAGATAGCCTCTGATAAAACAGAAGAATCTTCCTCTGTCATTCTCTGTCTGGTATATATACATGTACTGGGAGTGGTAGGGTGCTTGGACACTTCAGACAATGATCACAGAAAACATGCACTCAGTGGGTGTTCTAAGATAGACAGTCAGGCCTCCCAGAATGTGTAATACCTCCAGGGTTTTCATAAATATCCTCCAATTGTCTGAATGGGAAACAATAAGAGAGAAAACCAAGCCTCCTATTGTTATGAGTAAATCTGTGAAGAGAAGAATCAATTTTTTCTGTTCTACAACTGTTATCATCTTTCTAAAAATTGTATTATTTAAGAAGTGCCAACCCAAGCAATTTTCTGAACTTTGAAAGTAGATGTCTTGAAAATCTTTATTTTAATTCACCATGAAAGCTTCTTAAGCAAAGCAATTGTATGCTTGAGATGATGTTTTGAGCTGGTTAGGATTCCAGCATCCTATTATTGAAACCTTCAGACAGGCACACAGATCTATTAGGCGGAAAAGGATGGGGGCTGGTAAAGTGGAAAAATTGTAATTGATATGATACAATTATAAAGCAAGTGAAGTGACTGCAAAGAGGTGAGAGGGTCTGTTCTCACCTGTGGCTAAATAGTGTGTGCAGTATATCAAAACCATCTGTGGGTTGTGCAGAAATGTTTGAGGAAGGCCACTGAGCAAAGCATGTTAATAATTCATCTTCTGGGTCAAAAATGCTGTAAGTCTTGTCTTAAAATCAGGCAGCATCAGAAAGCTGGTGACACTGTGTGGCAGTGATGGATTAACCCTTTGCTCAGCTGGTGATGAGACTGAATACAGTGTTTCCTCAGCCTTTGTCCAGGGACAAGAAGTAGAAAGCTTGTCACATTGGCATAGCTGTGCTAGGGGTGCCAGCTCTGAGTAGGCACATCACAGCCTAAAATGGGTGGCAGGAGCTGCTGGGGGTTTTGGGAACCTTTGTGCTTCTTCCATCTCAGCTCTCCACCTCCAGCTTCTCCTCCTCCTCCTCTGCTCTCTTCTAGTGTTTCAATGCAGGTGTTTTTCTCAGTTGTCAGGACTGCCAGAGGGAAGTTTGGGATTTTGTCGCTAGTTTCCCTTTATCTTGTGGGCTTGCTAGGAAAGATCAGAGGATGAGCTTCTCTTTCTCATTTATCTCACACCGTAACTCTGAACGCCATATGGGGAATCTGCTTGCTCCAAAGAGCATATGCAGGTATCGGTGTTCTGGCATATGTGTGAGCTTCATGTGAGATGGCTTGATTCAACATGACTTCCAAACCAGAGGAGGACACAGCACGCTCAGGACAAGTTAAACATAGTTGGCAGCCTTTCTGATAGTCCGTGCTTTCCAGCTGCACTCCCCAGAGTCATCGTGGCTGGGTCCTGCAGCTTCACTGGCCAGCAGAGGTGACTGCTCTGCCTGCTCAGAGCAGCCCAGCATGGCCTGGCAACCAGCCCTGCCTCTCCTGCAGCCCCTGCATCTGCCAGAGCTGGCTGAGCCTGAGCTGGGCCTCTCCCTGGGGTGCTTGGAGAGACACCTTCCTCCAGATGCCCACTATGGGGATGGGAGAGCTGGGGTGGGAGATGGAGGCCAAGCCCAGCGAGCTCCTGGCTGCCGGACACACTGCTCGCTCCAGCTGACAGAAACATGCCCAAAGCAATCACTCACCTGCCTGAGGCAGAAGAGACCCATATGTAAAGGGGTGGTTTGGCCTCTGGTTGGTTCAGCAGGTTTCTGTCTCACACTAAGAAGTGTGAGACAGTATCAAAACTGACATTTTTCTACGTTTGTATGTGGTTCAGACAAGAATAACCCAAAAAGTAAGTGCAAAAGCAAGCTGACAGTTACTGGCTCAGGTTACGTTCAAGAGAGCTGGAGGGAAAGGACAGGAATACACAAGGTAGAGGGAAATCTCCAGAATCAGTTTGTCAGATTAAACTGTTGTCTTCCTCTCCAGGAGCTGAGCCTGGGTCCACCTCTTCAAAAGGGCTCTGTGAGTTGTGGTGACTCAGGACCCATGGCACCTTGGGAGATGGTGGCCAGCTGAGGAGGGTCACAGGCAATACTAAAGGACAGGTCATACTCTCAGAACCTTTCTCTTCAGTCTTTTCTCCCCTCTTTCTCCTTCTTACGTGATTTTTCAGGCATTTGGACGAAAGCAAACATAAGCCATGACCAAAGAATCTGTAAGAGCTTAGAATATGCTGGAAGAGGCCACTGCACAGAGGAACTTTGAAGCCCTGCTTACCATGATATTAAATTGTCATTGTGGATTTCTTCCATCTCTGATCACCAGTTTGTATCCCAAGATCTCAGAGGAGGTGCAAAGGTGGATAAATGCTGTTTGCTGATAAGGGTGTGGCACAAGACTGGTGGCACAAAAGGGCAATAAACTGTCAAAGTTATGTGGCAATTGAACCTCCTGCACAGGTAGATATTTATTTAGCTCTTGAGAGTAAATCTCTCTAGTGAATTTCAGAATCTCCTTGATACAGAAATACGGAGCCTAAGGAATATTGCCATCTTAATAGTGAGCTTCTGCAAGAAGTATTTCTGTGTGAATTGGACTTGTTTCTCCAGGTGATTACAGTTCCTTTCCCAAAAAGCACAACTGCACTAAAGAAACTCATATAATTTAAAAAGAGACAACTAGAAGCCAGTTCTGTGAAAGGAATGAGTTTTATGTGACAATAATAAATTCGGGTGTGACAGACATACTGAAGGAAAACTGCTTTAAAGTAACACATGTGCCTCAGAACTTGTGGCTATCTGCCCATCCTGTCCTGCTTGCACTAACTTACCCAGATGTATGTGTGCCTCCTTGCTTGGAAAATACTTTCTAACTCCCCTTTACGACTGACTGGCCTAAGTCCAAAGTCTCGGTAGTATCATATTTCTGTCTGCAAGCCTCAGTGTTCACAGTTAATCTAATCATGGCAGCTAGCCTTGGGTAAGTACCTTGGTGTCTGGATGGATGGACGGATGGATGGAAGAACGCTACTGAAGGTTAATTTCTCTGTGTTAACACTAAAATCCATAAGAAGGTAGAATCAAATCCCTCACATATTACTGTGAGACTATGCCAATGGACATCATATCTTACATAGAACAGGGTGGGAGGGTTACCTGTTTTTGGTCAAGCTATGTGCACAGCAGCTGGTATGTGATTTTGGGCAATGGGACAGATGTCACTTACTGGGCACAAGTGGCTGCTGTCCAACAAACACATTTTTCCATGAAATCCAGTAAGAGTGGCATCTTCTTTTTTTATAAATGTGAATCTTGCCTTAATGGTGCTTTTATTGCCTCACACCTCAGGTGTGTGTGCTTTTATTGCCTCACACTTCTCAGGTGGTTCCTTGGCATTACCCTTGAGACGCTTCAGAAGTTGAAGCAAGACCATGATGCAGAACACCATTTCCTGTGGCAATTGTTACGCTGGCAACATGCAAAAATACACTGCCTGCCCATGAGTGTAGACTGAACTTAAAAGCTTGGATAACCTATCAGAGAGATGACTTTCCTTCTTGAAACACAGTTGCCATTTCTTTATACTTAACAAAAAAACTAGGGTCTTTTTTTTTTTTTCACCCACTGACTGCCATAAGCAGCTCTCAGCACAAGAGTAAGTCTATAAACTGATTTCTCTTATCTAACATGATGAAATCTGTGACTCTCACCAGGCTCTGTGGCTGCTGTAGGTAGATTCCATCCTTATTAGTTGCTGTTCAGGTTTTAAAGTGTACTATCATACAGTAGAAGCTCTGGCTCATTATAGCATAGTGCATCTGCAAATATGTTCACCTTCTGCCTTACCCTAACTCCCTGTTTTCATTTCACCCTTCTCCTTCTCTAAAAACAGAGAACATTTTTGGAGGGTTGCAAATAAGGAAGCATATGATTTACTGACATCTTTAGTGTGAAGCTAGTGTGTGATGATAAAGCAGCTAAATTAGGCCAAAATGTGGAAATTGAAGTAAACAAGATAAATGAACCCCTATCAGAGCGATGTGGTTTAGAGGTGATCACTTTGAAAATATTGGGTTAATATCTATGAAGATGTCTCTGTTTCCACAACTGAAAAGTCAGGATGAAAGGACCTGCCTGTATTTACAGAGGTGGTGTTATATTTGAGTAAAAAAAATTTAAAAAATTATCTTCTTACTTATTATAATAGAGATTACACTGTGGCAATTATCCTAGGATAAGAATGGTATGCCATGGTAAAAAAGTCCAGTTAATAAGGAACACTCAGTATACCTGTAAAATAGATACGTCTCTTCATAAGGGAAGTGCTTTTTAGAGAACCCTCTTCAGAAGGTGTAGTTTTCTTGAGACATTGTAATAAAAATAATTTATTGAGATGGATCACAGCATCTTATTTATATCATAGTGCATCACTCGCTTGCTTGGGTCTTTGGAGCTTTTGACACATCAGCCTTGATATGAGTAAGTTTATTGCTTCTTTTGTTATGTTGATGGTCACAAACTCCTAACTCTTCGAACCAGATTTTTTAAAAGACTGAGTGGAAAAAAGTGCTCTCAGTAAACATCTGTTAAGAGCATGAGACACAAGAAAGGAAACTTTGCTGTCACAGCAGCCTTCTTTGTTCAGTGTAATCTAACTAATCATCTCCTGTACTTGGAACTATCTTGTCAGCTAGGTATTGTTTCTCTTCTGCTGAGCAAAATCAGACTGACTTTTGTTTTACTAACTCCCTGAAGAAACCAGAACTGTTACACTTCTGAACCATTTCTCAAAGTGTTACCACTTGATTTCACATTCTAAGTCAGATTTGGCATCTCCATTTCTTATCTGGCTCCTCAGTGTACGCCCCTGTACTCCCTTTGTACCTCCCTCCACATGATGTGGATACCTTTAGGATTTCCTCTCCATGCATAGCATATACAACAAGGACTTTTTTCCTCAGTGGGCTTTCCCTCAGCTCCCCAGCCAGCATTTGCCTGAAGGAAAGCCAGCTGTGTCTGTCTCACTGAGAGAAGAACAGCAGTATCAAAAGACATTGCCAAATAATGCAGGAGGGAGCTGAAAAAGATGCTCTGAGATAATATTTCAAGTCAGCTCAAGCTTTCTGCTGCATTTCCTTTTTGATCAGCCTGCAAACCAGGTGACATTCAATCAGATTTCAGGATATAGAACCATATTTCTAAAGCTTTTTCCCTCCTTACCTTATTATATTGTAGTCTTAAGGTGACCATTCTTGACCTGGTCAAGATATGTCTTTGAGGTTGGTATTGAGGCTCTGCAGATTGCTTCAGGAGTGAGGCAGATTGCTGCACAGTCTCCTTTTCCACTCTTTTCTGAAGAAACCGGCAGTGCTCTTCATAAGCAAGCTGTGGCAGTGCGTGAACCATTAACCTTACTCCATTTGACATTCTCCTTTCCATGTTTTAATTATATTTACATCTTTCCAGGAGGTTGTTAGCCTTTCTCTTTTTATCATGGACTTTTCTCAGTGGACCCTAGCTTCCACTTCACCTTCTCCTGTATGCGCTTAGTAACATGTGCAATGTACCTTCCTTGGGGCCACAAGATTTGGCTTATAAGTAGTGATTTGAAGAATAGGAACATATTTTTTATATTTGTCTTTCCAGGGCACTTATTTACTAGTGATTTTCTGAACCTTTTACATAAACCCACAGTAAATCAGATAAAAATAGAAAAAAAATCTAATCGATGCAGAAGACTGTCCAAAAGAAATGGCTCTTCCACTTTTTGCAGCTTAACATTGATTCTCTCCTGGTTTCTGGGACCTGCTCCTTGCAGCATCTGATGGTTGCTGTAGCCCCAAGTAAGGTCATGTATATTGATGTATATTGTATATTTTTTCACATAGATGCTGAGCTTGATATAAAAGGAATCTGGTTTACACTGTAGAAAAGTAGCTCACAGCACAGTTTTGAAAAGAAAACGTCAGCAGCCTCCATGAAGCTGATGGTCCTTGTCAGTGGGCAGTGATAAAAAGCTACCAGAGCAGCTCACTTCTGTCACTGCACAGGACAAAAGTCCCATCCATGCTGACCAGTGGGTAGGCCTCTGCTATCATTCTGGCCCTCAGATGTCAAAATCCAACTTCAGTCATTTGGTGGCTGTAACAAACTGAGTGCAGTAGATTGTGCCACCACAGATGCCCTCAGTACCACTTTTTCCATGGCTGACCCTGTGAAAGTGATGAGTCCCTTGGAAACTTGGAGGCTCATCTGGCAGCCTCATGTGGTTGTCCTGGGTACCTAGAAGCATCTCAAAAGATAGCATATTGCTTTTTTCCATATTTATCTTTCATAGAACCAAGAACAGACCATGTCTGTATTCCCACAACATATTTTTTCCTGCCCTTTCTGTAACTATAGGGTGTCTACTCTCCCTCATTACTGAAAAGTCAGGGTGCCCCTGAGTCCTTCACATAGTGTCACTGAGGTAGGAAAGTAGAGCGACTGTCATTTAATGACGAGGGATTGAAGTCCAGAAGGAAGAAAATTTAAAAAAAGAGAGATTCAAACTCATGTCCAACCATATTTCTAATTTTGTTTCTTACTTTGATGATGATCCCTTATTGGCAACTAATGAAAGATGCTGAAGTCATCAATAGCTGGATAAAATGGCAAGCGGTCAGATCAAAGGCTTATGGTGCTCTTGTGTGTGCATGAAAGAGTGAAGATTGTTGTATAATGAACATTATAAGAATGAGACAAACACATATACATGATACAGGGAGCAGCTTTCAATCATTTTTAGCTCAGAGGTTTTCTGTACAAGACATGATAGTTACTTTCTCTCCCTTTAACATGTTTGGTTTTCAGTGAAACCATGCAACAAAATTTCATGCACAAACTGCTTTGGCAAGGAACAAGCCCTTATCAACTGATCCCCTTTACTCACCTCTTTGTCAGCTACTTTAAAGGCCTGTCATAGGTTTCTAAGGCAGGACTTACATTTATAATAGCTCTGTTGACTTTGAAAAATTCATCACATGTATTTGGACATTCCCTGATTCTAATTTTACTACAATTCCTACTAATTTGTCTGTTAGCTGTGTCAGTTTTAGACATCAATATCTCCTTTGATGTCCCCTGAAGGAGACATTGCAGTTTTCCAAATCCAAGTGGTTTTAAGGGAGAAGTTAAAGTCTCACAGCAGACCATTCAAGAAACTAGCTGAATAGCTCAGCATTCAGATTTTTAATCTGCATATGTTCATCTTGATAGTATCTGAATCCCTTGTACTGATGTCTTAAGTGATGTGATTAATATCTGTCATGTGTTGTTTACTCTTTATCCCTGCTTTGGAGAGAAATATATTCTCTAGAATGTCTTATTTTGGTCCAGCTTCATCAGTTTTGATTTTGTTTAGCTTTATTTTCTTGGAAAAATGCATATGTTTGTCCTTATTTATTTTAGAGAAAGCAAGGTTAGAGAAACAGGGACCTAAGGTCTTCAGGGAGCTCATTCCATAGTCACAGGCTGACCAGTTCTGTCTCCATGGATAAGCTTTGTCCTAGTTTTAGAGAGATTCAGTTCTAGCAGAAGAGCACAATTAATGAGTATAGATTTTATTGAGGGCTTTAAGCAGTATTTAGGATACTTTGGATTCTAGATGAGAACTACTTGAATAATCCATCACATAGTGAACTCCATTATTGTAATCTTTGGGGAGACAACACAAGACATGAGGATAAATGTAATTTCTTATGGTGAGCAGCTCTATAATATGAAGAGTTGTGTGAACCTCTGGTGTACAGCCTGGATGTCTTACACCAGATATATCACACTAGTGATATAGGAGGCAATAGCTGAAGTGGGTCACAGTTAGGCATGCAACACATTCCAGACAGAATCCATGTGGAAGTGCTCATGCAACAAGTTAATATTGACAAGGAATGACTACTCCACCAGCAAAGACCAAGAGGATCATCCCAGGAGAGTTGGGTTTGGGCTCCAAACTTCTCAGCCCTGTGACTCACCAGATTCTCTCTTCACATGGACTCTGTATGTGGTTTCAGGTTCACAGAACATGGATTGGCTGAGAAATGAATGCTTATAAGTTCAGCATAGGGAGCTTTCTCATTAATATTAATCTGTGTTCTGGTGTGTCATGGGATTCCTGGTGTTAAGGAGGTGACTTTATGTTCATGCTAGTGCTCTCTGGGATGCTCTGAGCAGCCACAAAAAGAGCTGTTTCTAAATAGCTTGACGTCTTTTCGTATTAAAGAGGTTGAGACTGATGCTTTCTAGCCCTGCTAGCTCAGATGCCTCTGCTGTGTTCATCTAAAATGCTCTCAGGCTGAAACTGAGCAACAGAAACCAATAAAACCCAACAAAGTACACACTACGAATTTGGTGTGAAGGGAGGACATCTCAACTTGCTGGTGCATTCATAGATTTTTTCAGGCATGCATCCAGTATTAGACTCAGACTCTTAATTTCCTTTAGGCTATGATTTCATGTGTCTCAGTTTATTCCTAGGTACCCAAGAATTTTAGAAGTCTCATACAATCCAGAAACTTCCTAATGTCCCCAGACAGCTCCATAAAGCAAGCAAGCACTGGAAAAGTAATAGCAACCATAATAGCCACAGATTATTTCCTAGAGCTCTATGCCCTTCCTTCAGAGCATGCAGCCAGGCAAGGGTAGCTGGTTATCCATGGGGTGGGATGCATCCAGGTGGCAGCCTACACTGGGCCCTTTTGCAACCTACAGAGCTGATTCTAGGGTATTGCTCTTTCCTCCCACCTGAGCCGTAAGGGGGCTGTATGGTTTAATATGAGGTGTAAGAGATAAACCAGGTTACCAGGTTTTAGTTCCTGTGCAGCCACTGTTGCGCTACTGACAGTATCCACCCCCCCCCCCCAGCTCCTTGGCCTGGTTACAGCTTGGGTAGCTGCAATCTGCCTCCTTACAGTCTCCCCAGATTTCCGGTTGGCAGCATTATTCTTTTTCCACATCTTGTCCTGATTTAGTTGGGTTATCTTGCTGTGCACTGTTAAATGCTACCACAATCCATATCAGAGGTAGCTACATGTCAGGTTTGGGGGAAGTGATCTCTCATTAGGGGAGCCTGATCTTACAGGCTCCATGCCTGTGAATAATCCAGAGGTGTGTAATTAGGCTTCCAGAGGTCCAGCACTGCTACTGGGCGATGCACTCAGAAGAATAATGTCACTCAAGTGGCCTGGAGTTTTATGCACATCTACACAACATCCTTGCAGCAAATGTAAAGTCTTTTTTAAAAAAATTTGCTGGTTTAAACCAATTGGAAAATAAACATAGCATTGGGGGCAAAAGTGAGAAACTGAAGGGATTTATCTTGCTTGCTCTGAAACCATTAAAAGCTTGAGGTTTTCAATAGTCCTGTATACTGAACAATGATATCTGCAGCCGTTCAGCTCAGTTTGGGTTCAGTGGAAGCCAGAATTAAAAATTCAGCCCACTGGGCTTGAGTGTAAATGAATTAAAACCAGTGGAGCAAAGACTCCACTATTCTTTTGAGTTTTGCACAGATCTACAAACTATGAGGATGATGACTAAGATCTTTGGGAAAATACTTTCTAAACAAAGGCAAAATACTTGTATGTCTCTTCTACTAGTAGACATTTACTTTTCTTCCTTTCTCAAGTCTCTGGGCTAAGCAGCTCATTAGTGGTCTGTGGTGAGAGGTGGGCACCTGCAGAGAGCAACCCCTGCTTCTGAAGGCAAGATACACTGTAGGGAAGGTGAATTATCCCTAGGGCTACCTTTTGTTCTGCTCTGACTATGGAGGAAGCTTTTATTCTTCAATTGACAGGACGGAGTGCAGGCACCCTGTCTAAGTAAATAATGGGAAAGGCATCTAAATTTCCTTCATGTGATGTAAAATATAACCTTGATCTTTCTTTCTTGAGCAATGAGACATTCCAGCTGTGAGTTTCATCCAACAGGAAATATATACAATATGTATGCACATATTTAAAAATCACACAACTTTAAGGTAAGTTATACACGCATTTGTTTCCAATGCAGTCAGTATCCACACTGGCAAGAGATTTTTAGGTTTTGATATACGGCTTTGAGGACTGCCAATGTATGGAAAAATGCATCCTTAAACACTGTGCTGTCAAAGTAATATCCACAAATCATTCAGCGCCCATCACTGGAAGATAGTAAATATTTTATACCTTATTGAAAAATAATATTTCTTCTTCTCAAGTATTGCTCATGTGTTCCCTTTGGGCAACTCTCAGAACAGCCTTTTGGGATTCATAAAAACTAATAGTTCCCTTTATGCTTTTAAAGCTTTTGTCACATGGGCTCCCCAAAGCTCTTCCACAGCAGCAATCCCAGTCACTTAGTTTGAAAAACGAATATGCATTAAGGGGATCATAGGGAGAGTAAAACTTCTTTCCACCAGCATGAGGATGTGACCTATGCTGTGAGCAGGACTGCCACTACCAAGGACGGCCTCTTGTCAGGGGTGCCACGAGGAACATCCCAGCTCTGAGAAGATGTTCTGAAACAACGTACAAAGGAAATGAACTGTGTCCCTGGGACAGGCTCAGAGGAAAGCCTATAATAAAAGGTGTTATATTTACTTCTGTTTTTTAATGCACACTGTTGTTATATCCCACATCCTTACCCATATTTTTATTGCTGTGTTTGAAGGTGGATTGAAATTATTAAGTTTGATGATAATTTTTTCTTTAGAGACAGATGTTTCTCACAGTATTGCAGATACAACTGACACTGAGTGGGATTGCTGCAGAGGCATTCAGGCTGGTCCGCAGGCACCTCTGCCTTCCCTATATTCAGGTTAGGGGTTGTTGATGATGCTGACCCAAATTTCAGTTGCCTTGCTTATGGTTTTGAGAAGCAGTAGTGTGTCTTTATGTCCCTGGAAGCTGGAGATTATAAAGGGAGGAACAGAAATAATAATAATAATAATAATAATAATAATAATAATAATAATAATAATAATAATAATAATAATAATGTGCCTTCCAGAACACTGTGACAGTGATTCAACATTCTACCCTCAAGCTATTCCTCAAAAAAAAAAATTTCCAGCATGGATTCTTCCCTTTCAAATGTCTAATGGAGTGTTGAGCCAGCAAGACAGCTGGGAAGTTCGAGTTTCTGCCTGCACAATGGCAGCAGTGTCTGTGCTGTCAAAATTAACTCTGCATTTTTTCCTGCTCATGCTGGAAAAAAGATCTTTCTAACATCTGAAAAGTATACTGGGTACTCAGAGATCTTATGTTCCTTTGTTGGTTTAGTTCAAGCAAAGCTGATTACAAAATTCAATTCTAGTGTCATTCACAGCCAGTGATATTCAAATATTGGTATCATGAAGGTCTATTTTAAATATATGACCTCATGATATGTGGAAGGATAAGCGTAGCAGATCACTGCTTAGCTAATGAGGGGATGGGCACTGCATAAAAACCTGAAAAGAAGCATCAGCCCAGCTCCATAGATATTTCCACAGCAGGTTAACACAATGCCTGCTCATACCGGCACTTGTAGGGTAAATCTGGCTCTGGGTTGCACTTATTGAAGGAATTTCATCATGCTCTGTGTTATTTTGCAGCTGCAAGATAGAATGGGATCTAGCCCACTTTATTACACACCTAATTGCTGTTGAATGGTGGAGTTTGTGGTTTATTTTTCAGCCAATGCACAAAGTGCATCAAAATATCAGACACGTGAACTGGCACTTCTTGACCTGAACTACTAGAGAAAGAAGGTTTGTACAGATTTGTAATATCTATTTTGACCTCTCTGCCTTTGATAGTAATAGCACATGTTCAGTTTTTAAAATATTAGTGACCCCCTTGAGGATCTGTTCTAAAAAAACCTCGGGCTTCTCAATGATGGAAAGAAATGTTTTTCTCTTTAAGGGAAGGAGGGACGCACGTAAGAAGGAGTGAGTACTCTGCTCCTTGGATATGGAAGGCACATGGAAATGCAAGATGCCATTTATCGTTATTTGATATATAGCAAAATACAGTAATTTCATTTAGCAGCAGGTTTTAAGAAGATTAAACATGCTAGGAAAATTGTTTTAGAATAACAATATAACAGGATATTGTAAATTATTTTGCAGTAGGCTGTCATGTCACTATAATTCTTCAATATTTAATTAAAACCTGCAGCAAATTAATATTCAGGTCCTGTCAAGAAAACTAATTGGATACAGGGACCAGCTGCTGAAGAAGTTTGGATGTCAGCTTCAAATGGTAATGTGAAAGGATCTCACTGGCTTGTGGTTACACTTTTAAAAAACTCATCATAGAATTAGAGAATCATGGATAAAATGTTTTGGGTTGGAAGAGACATTAACGATCATCTAGTTTCAAAGTCCCTCACCAGGAGCAGAGACAATTTCCACTAGACCAGGTTACTCAAAGCTCCATCCAACTTGGCTTGTACACAAGTTGTTACATCCACAAATACCACAAATGTGGATGGGGCATCCACAAATTCTCTGGGGAATCTGTGCCAGTGCCTCACCAATCTCACAGTGAGGATCACCACAGACCCATTGAAAAGACTGGTTTTGTTTATAACAAAGTCTAACATTTTAGCAAGAAAGGTTCATATTTAATGATAAGATTTACTAATACTATTTAATTAGAGACTGGGAGTTTTTTAAAGTAATTCTCAGATAATATTCTGTGGTAGAAATTTCTCTCCTGGGAAAGGTGATAGCCCCTACTGTCCATGGCCTTAGGCACCTCCGGTCCTGTACACCTGACAGATCTTCAGATCTTGCCTCTGAGATTAGGCTCTTTTAAGGTAAGGATGAATACTTCAAGTCACTAGTCCCCTTTTTAGCATTGTAATAATTGCACTAGGCTGAGCCACCACTAGATCAGGCTACATGATTATGGTGGAGGGAGTCTGGGAACTGTAGCACCCTTTGGGAAGGGGTCAGCCACAGTGACCATGTATGATGCAAATAATGAAAGGCCCGACATAAAGTGGATCACAAGGAATCACACACTTATTCAAGGCGATACTTTACAGCTCTGCAGTTTCAAAGCTATGTATGTTTTTTAAAAAATAAGTTCTAAATTACTAGTGCTTTGTACAGCTCATTTGTAAACTCAGAAGTATGGGGTATGGCCAGATATCTCATGTATTATATGAATTTCATATATGTATTTCAGTGTTTATCAGAACATAGAGCACTGTTTGCAAATTGCTCAGGAATAGAAAAAGAAAGTTTAAAATTATGAAAACTGGCATAATAAGGATTTATAAATATTGTGTTAGTGTGGGGTATGAAATTCTTCTACTTTTGCAGCACTATAAAATACCCACAATAAAAGATATTCTCTTTTCTAGTAAATTGTTATGATTTTTTCCATCATTGATTTATATTGAAGTGCTGAACTCCAACCCTTTGTTGCTAGTTAGCATTTAAGATGAAAGCACTGTCCTTCTTGAAAATAGCGTTCAGTCAATACAGAGATCTGACATAGTTTTGCTCTTTGACTCAGCAGTTGTTTATAAAACAATAGAAAGAAACTCTATTTCATTGCCTTAAAAATAAAGAAATAGGAAAAAAAAGACAGAAAAAAGGCTGTAAAATTTAGCTTACAAAGAGATGAGAAATGGTATTTGCAGGGAGCCAATGTCATGCTGTATGTAAGCTAATACAGCAAATTCAGAGCAAATACAAGTTCAGTGTGTTAGGCAAATTAGAGATTGTTGAATTAATCTTGAGTAAGTGACCAACACTATGCTGCTTCTGTCTGGGTTCTCCAGCTGATGCTGATTTCTAGTTACGCTCTTGTTGTTATTTAAGCAGATTCTTCTATGGATTAATCCTGAGAGTACCTGAACTGCTTGAAGACATCAAGGACATCAAGAATTCTTTCGACATAGTGAGGAAATGCTTGTCCCTACTGGGGCAGTGCTGAACCCCAGCAGGAGCCCTGGGACTTGCTCCCAGCTCCTCTGAGACAGTTGAGGACCTCAGCCTAGGCCTTGGTGGCCTGGATCTGGCCTGGGGAGCTCTGTGTGCTCTCCTGAGCCTTGTGCTAAAGTTTCACAGTGCTGGACTCGTGGCCCTCATCCAGTGGCTGGCAGACACATACACAGTGGATGAGTTCTAGGAGAGCAGAAGCCATTGACTTGCCTGGCTGAGAGCTTTTCATCACCCTCATCTAGAGAATGATGCTGGATGAGCTGGTGTACCAAATGGGTGAAACACTCAGTGTTAGTCCTGCTTATATAGCCTTTTCTGTCTTGGCAGTGCTTGGGCAGGGTGTTTGCAGCCCAGTGGCCCAACTGCCATGGGAAGGGAGAGCAGCTGTTCTTGTACCCTTGTGATGAAGAATAAGCATCCACAAGACTGGGCAATGAGTGTCCTCTGAGCTTTTATCCCATACTAAATTAGTTGGAGCAAGACCAATATCCTTCTAGGCTTTGATTTGACATCAGGTGGCAAATATTTCATCTTGTAAAGCTTGTTCTGCCATAGATAACAACGTTCCTCTGCATTTTATTAGTGTACGTCTTCCACATGCAACTTCTGCTAATTTAATGAATTATTTAGCATTGCCATGCTCACAGGCTCATGCCAACACGGTAATGGAATTCTGTACTGGCTACGGCTAGAGCCAGATGTTCACAATTTTTCTCCCTCTATCTACACAGATTTTATGCAAATTTCAGGAAGAACAGCACTGCCATCACCACATTCTCCGTTAATAAATCTCATAACAGGTCTCCACCCCCGTACAACTCAGCCCACAAGGGACAAGCTGCTGGGAGTGATCCCTACTCTTTGTGAGTAACGGATGCTCAGTAGTGGGAAGGTAAGGGCTACTGGGGACATTCCCTCACTTGCCTGCTCCTGCTGGTGTAAATCACACATAACCACAGCTGGCGGATTTTCACTGAAATGTCAAGGGAGAACCAGGATCGCCAAACTCAGGAAGAATTAGATAAGCTACAAAGTTAAAGGGAGATCAGAAGGTGATAACAGAAGCACAGTAGGAAATCCAGAGCTGAAGGGTGTGACAGTTTTATAGAAACTTTTTTCCTTTTTATTTTTTTTTCCTAGGAATTTTTTTTCTAGCCCTGGTGCAATTTTACTGAGTACCTACAGAGAGAAGAGCTGGCCTCACTCTCTCCCTGTTTTTCACTATTCAGTCCTCTCCTCAGAGGATTTACTTGTGATTTACACTTGTAGAAGTGAGAAAAGATTCAAGCTGTGCTCATGAAATTACACTGAACGGGGGAAAGAGGCCAGCAGAACTGAAGTTGCTGGATTCTGGGGCTGGGGCTCTTGCTGCACAGCTGTGCTCCCTGCTTGGCCATTCAAACCACTCAAGAGTGAGACAGAGCGGATGCAACCGCTCTGGAGTCAGAGCAGTTTCAGTCCAGGGCTGCTTTTCAGCTCATAATGATATCCCTGGTCTGCAAAGTATTTTAATATGAGCTTTACTCACACCAGCTTCATTGCAGTAGTTAAGCTTAAGCACATGCTTAAATGTTTTCCTGAAGTGGGTGCTCGGTTTGATAGGATTTTATATATGACGTCAAATTGTAAGCATCAGGCCCACTATTCAACAGTGCAAGAGTTACCCATTTATAGAGATCTAGAAATGTAATTTATAATTCAAGTCCTTCAGGGGAAAGATAATTGTCCAATTTTGCACTGCTACACAGGAGAAAACAAAAGTAGGTTCTTTGTGTGCACTGTGCTTTTTCGGTTTATGCCATTTTGCTTTATAAATTGCTCCAGGTTTTGGGGCATTGAAATCTACCCGATGCTCTAAAATGCTTCATATAAAGCAAAGTCTTGCACCTTGCTGTAGCTGTGGGATTTTGTAGAAGTGCTGTGCTTTCTCCAGACTCCATCTGTGGTCCTGCTCACCCTGAGTACACAATAATTACATGCTAACTTCATGCCCTGGTAGAGGGAGTGATGATGGATGATCTCTGGCCAGAGTGACCCCTGCTCTCTGATCACTTGAGCTGCCTCGCCAATGAGGCTGCATTTTTGTTTACTCAGTTAATGAGGATCAGCATTACAAAATGCATGTCAGGGATTCAGCATACATATACCAGTTAATAGAGATAATTGAGTGGAAGGAAAACTAGTTTCTGATGTAACAAAATGTCTCTTGTGATAAAGCATTTGGAATATAATGGTTAACATTTCATTTAGCACTTACGGAGATTTGTGTACTGGTTAATACGTATTGTTTGTGAAACTATAATGACATAATAATTGCTTGCAGATACATTCCTGTCATACTGGGTGAAGACTTTCTCTCCATTTTTCTTGTCTTTACAGTCTTACTAATTCTCCAAACATGCCATCAGACATCTGGTGCCAGGATTTGAGTATCTGTTTTTCTGTCTCCACATCTAGATTCCTGAAAAGATAGCTGAATCTTTCTTGTTTTGCTTTGTGTTTGTTTTCTTTTTCCCAGAAACCTAAACACTAAGATCAGTGGGAGTTGAAGATTGAGTAATATTTCAAATTGGGCAACTTAACTATGCTATAGCACATATGTTTGTAGCAGCTAAATAGATAAGTGCCAGGAAAGGACACTCAGAGCATGCAGCATAATTTTTAGGCTTGGTAAGACCATTAAAACTTCCTGTTGTGCATTGTACAGACTTTCTTGGCACCTACTGACACTCATCTTTGGCACCATTAAAATCTTGGCTCTGGTTTGGGAAAACAGCTAGCGAACTAACACTGTTTACCTGATTGTGGACCATTCCTATTCTGATTTGACAAGTATTCATCAATATGGATTTTATTTTGAAAAAAAGTAAGACTCAACTGAGACAGCATTTTACCTTATAATTTTTTTCCTCAGTAAGTCCTCATATCAGTTTCAACTAAAAAGATGTGTTTAACTCACAGATATATTTGCTTTTCCAGCATGAAAAACCTTGAGAATAAAAGGAAAACAGGAATACATTGGGGGACATAAACAGTAGTTTCCTCTATATATAGAAATAAATAACATCTAAAAATCTATATGCCTCCTACTTGAGTAGACTAACATCCTAAAAGCTTCTTGTATGTTCTGGCTGACTAAAAATAAAGAGCATTTATCACATTATCATTCATACAAAAAACTGCCTGCACAGTCTGTGTAGTCCCCAAGCTGCTGGAAGAAGGATATTTTGCATCAGTAACAGTTTATGTGGCTGAGATCTTCCCTTGCTTTTCCTCAGAAATAGTATACTGGACAACACAGAATTTCAGGCTGGTTTCTTAATGACCGATGTTAGCTTCTCAACCTCAAAAATGCGAGTTGTTAGTCAAAATACTGGCAATTATTTTAGTGCTGGTGGTGGTTTTTTAAGTATTAATCAAAGTAAGTCAGAAAGAAGATACCAGAAAACAAAGCAGTTAAACCTGAGGCTTTGCATGATGCATGGGTGTACTTTGCTTCATTCTGTGCAGTGGCAGCCTAGTGCTCTCCATGGACTTGTCTTAGGAGCCAAGCACGTGTTGCTGAAAACATCTCTGTGAGTCTCCAGGCTGCTGGTGTACACTGATTTGGCTAAGGAGGGACTACAGGGGCCTGTGAATGGAAAGGAGAAAATGATTTGTTCTATTGAGTAGAACAGTAATAAGGAAGTCATTTTCTGTTGAGGGAGGATCTGGGGTATGGGCTTAGGCACTCTTCAGAGTCCCCCTTTGTACAGCCCAAACTGAGCGAATCTGTGAGCTGGACTTTCTGATGCTACATCTGATTTCTTGAGGTACAGCTGGAAGAGGTAGGGAGTTCCTGAGCTGGTGCTGGCTGGGCTTTGCCTCAGATGCAATTGTTCCCGCTGGCACATAGAGAAAGCTGACTTCTCCAAGACCATTTGGATGAAAAGGTGATCCAGGACAAGAACAACATGCAGAAGAAGGAAGGAACTCACCATGCTCTGCTCGTTGTGCTGGTGTTGTGTCCTGCTTCAGGCAGGGTGGCAGCATCCAAAACCAGAGCAACACATGGATGAGTCCAGCACATCAGCAATAGCTCTCACACCACAGATGTCAGTCAGGGTGAAATAACCTGTGAAGCCTCTGGAGGGAGATATCTGTTACAGGGGTGGTCAGGGCTGCTGCAGAAGCCTGGAGCATCCACCATAGCTGTCTGGAAGTTGCTCAGCCTTTGCTGATACTACCGGCTTATGAGGAACTTGCAGAGATGTAAGACATGAAAAGAAGGCCACCATGAAAAGCTAACTGTACAAAACCTCTATTCTTCTAATATTCACATGCATTTTAAAGCCTTGAATGTCCATTTGAGTAGACCTCTCTCTTTCACTCTAGTGCCTTAGTGCACCATCAGTTCTCAGGATATCTTTTTAGTCTAAGTGCAGATGGCTGACACCACAGAACTGGATGGACATGCAATCAGTTTTCTCTGCCTACGATCTACAAAGACTTCCTGCTCACTTGACAAAGGAAAATTGTCCTGTAACACCAGTCCATGCTGTCACAGTCAGGCCTGCCATATCTTGGGGAACACTAACCTAAATATACTTTTTCAAATATGTGAGAGTGGCTCAGGGGAAATTTCTGTCTCAGACAAATTTCCAGGCAGGGTTAGTGTCCCAGTATAGTACCTTCATTTTCCTTTATTCTGGCTTGGAAGTTTTGTCAGACCTGGAGACTGTTAACGGTCCAGGGATTAGGAAGGTGATCAGGGTGCAAAGGTGAAAAGTGAAAAGAAAAAACTCAGGTAAAAAGACAAGAAGTAAGAAGGAAGTTACTGGTTGTGTGATCCAACCCATGCTGTGGCTCATTATTATTACTTGCAACATCAAATGTTGATGAAGTGCTGCAGAGTGCCAGTAATTAGTAGGCATGGCTCTCCAACTGCTGCAGCATGTGGTCAATGAGTTCCTGCCTCCAAGAGATGTTCTGCACTGTAAGAAAAGAGATTTATGTTACTGATAAAATAAAGAGAGACTGAAATACAGCCTATATGCCACATTAGGAATGAGATTTCTCCTACACCTACTCATCCAGAGAAACGATGTCAGGCTGGAGAGTTGGTGGAAGGTGAGGCTCAGCATCTAGGGTGTAAGGCAGAATATAAATCTTTCTGTTTTCTTCTCCTCAGACTCCCACCAATCTGTTCAGCAGTATCTGGGAAAAGAAATCAAACCCACGTAACAGGGAATGTTGTTGAGTGGCTTAGTGACAATTATGCACATCCAACAGCACAGTCATTATGGCTGATGACTTCCAGTTTCCATGTCTGTGTTGTATAGAATTCTCCTTATTATATTTTTAGTCAAAATCTTTCTGCCAGTTGTAGGCTACACATATTTTACAGTGATAGGGCTACAATCATCACTTGGAGGCTTGCATGGTGTGCCACTTGGTGTGGTGTGTAGGGGAAGTGGTTTAAACCCCCCATTACTCTTGGGTAGATCCTAATCCTCCTTCAATGCTGAATTTGCACTGCAGACCTGTCCTTTGGCTCACTGTTATTTCAATATAGTGTACAGCTTAGTTTCAAATATTCAGCCTCTGAACTGCTGAACAAAGTCCTTTAGAACTTCATGAGGATGAAGAACATCTTGGGTTGCAAAGCCCAAGTTCCTCTAGTCATATATCACTATGTCAAACACCTTCCTGGTAATCTTTTATTAAGCTAGATCTTAACACGAGTTTGTTATTTACTCCCACTTGTGCTAAAATGCAGATCCAGGAATTAACTCCTCTGCTCACTAGGTAGCTTATTTCAACTTCTGTTCTAATTTTAGATTATCTTATGACTATGAGCTCTAGGCTGTCAATAATCTCTACATTTAACTAGTTCTTCTGCCTTGTTTATATTCGCCACTGATATTTTTATAGAGAATGACCATATTCTTTCTCAACCTCCACTTTGATAAGCTAAACAAATCAACCTTTTCTAGTGTCCCCTCAAAAAATAAATGTCAAAATCCCTGAACATCCTACAAGACTTCATCTACCCCATTCCAAGTTTGAATTCCTTGTTACCACATGACAGTAGTATGGGTATGGGACTACAGGTACCATCTTAAAGTCTTACTCAGCTTATGGCACTAACTGTGCCTTGTCATGTGGGGACTACCTCGCCTGTACACTCTTTGGCAAGGATGTGGGACTACAGGAATGTAACTGTCCTTCAGCTTTCAAATCTACGAATAGTTACACATTTTCCTCTTGTTCAGCTCTTAGGAGGGGCACCTCTTTTTTTCTTCTACAGAAAGAACTAGATTCTAAATTAGGAACAGACTGACAAATATTTTAATAAATTACATTCTGCTGTTTTGCTTCACGCTGGGAATGAACAGCTTATAGATCAGAGAGCTTTTTACATATTCTTCTAGGCTTGGCTTCCTATGAGCCCATGCTTCTGCAAGCACGCGCTGCACGTGTGTGCATGTATGTATGCGTATGTGCTACTAATAACTTTTCAACATCTTGACTAATTTCAAACATATTTGACAATCTTGGTGGTGCTGTATCCCTACAGATTTAATGAAAATCAGCAGCCAAGTAGAGAAAGGAGCTGTGCTGTCATCTCCACTGAAGGAAAGGTTGCAGCACAAGCTTTGCCTAACCCTTTCTTAGATGCTAGGAAACCCTGTCAGATTTCCAGACACGGGAAATAGTAATTTGGAGCTCACAGGTTGTTATATATTGTATAGTCAAGCCAGGGCACAAATCCATAGGAAACCAGCCTGCATTAGTTCTGCTGCTCTGAGCTATTTGCTATATTTGCGTATTTTCCCTTGCTTAGAGAATTGGAAATCTCTGAAAATGCATATCCACCCTTCTCTTTCTGCTGTCTTGTAATATATATGGAAATTGTGTATCTGCAGACATATATTTGAATACATCTCATGAATGAATTTGTTTTTCAGTCACACAGACACCTCTCTCTGTATCTCTGCATCTCTGTATATTCCAGCTGTTTAGACACTCCATATTTACTTTTCAATCTATAGATTTTATTGACAACCTTACAGACAACTACACTGCCACCATCTGCATCTTCTCTCTGCTCACTACCACGTGTTGGACCTATAGACAGATATGCTGTGGCCATTTGCAGGACGCAGAAACATTAACATAAATAGGAGGTGATAGGCTCTCTGTGGAAGAGGGTGATGTTGTGTTGGTGGTGTTCAGCCATGGCATTGCACAGGTTATAGCTACCCCAGAGGCTCTGATGAGAACCAGGATTTGGCCCCAAGTAACGCAATAGATCAGTAGGCATTCTGTTAGCAATACATATCTGTTAACAAAACATCGGTCCAAGTTACTTAGTCCAATAGTCACTAACTGCAATGCTGCACTTGGTGCTGGGAAGCTGTTCTCCCTTTTAAAGAGAAAATAACAGTCCTTCTTTGGTGCTCTGTATTTTCACAATAAACAACCATAAAGAAGATGCTGCTAGTAGACTCCATTTTCTCTGATTACATAGCTACCTGTCTTTCTGTCTGTCAGTCACACAGTAAATCTCTCTCTTTCCATAAAGTACCTTACGTTGTGCAAAATCAATACACTGTCAGAGCACTTTGCTACCTTACCAGTGACATAAGCATGGCATCTCCCCTGGGGAGCCTGACTTTGTGTGGGAATAAAAAGATCACCCTGTCTTAGGGCTGGATTTAGAAGGGGTCTGAGAGGTCAGATCCCCATGGGGACTTTGGCATTTTTTTGGCTCCAGCTCACTCCACTTAGTGTTCTGGATCCCTCCACCTGGCCCCTTTGGTTTACAGCCCTCAGGGGCCTCCGACATCCCATGCCTCAGCAAACTTGGCCAGATCGCAGCTACAGCAGTGGCACAGGGAGCTTCTGCCAGCTCCCAGCTCAGCATTATCAGTGTTAAAACATTTACTGCATGTGCAGTTCTCAACAGCTCTTAACTCTGGCAAATCAAAACCAATTTTAACCGGAACACTCCAAGACACTTCTCTACAACAAGGGCTATCTATCTGTCTGACAAATTCAGGCTTGCTTCCCCCAGCTGCTTTGGCATTAAAGATGTTAAAGAAAATAAAAAATGAGTTGCAACAATTTTCTTCTTTAGAGATGTTGAAAAAAAATAATATCATTCTCTTTGTATTAAAAGCCAGTGATGCCTTCATGCCAACAAATCAAATGAGATTTCAATTGCAGGAGCAAATAGAAAAATTTCTGCCTGATCAACAGACATTCAAAGTGTTATTAGGAATTATCCAGAGGGAGCTGGGATGGAAATGCCTGCTGATCTCAGCCACTATGTCTAATGTCCTGTCTCAGGGTAGTGTGAACCCCTCAGGGCTGTGGATGGATCTAGGTTTTAGGGCACAGAACCATAAATCCCCATGGTCTGCCAAGTCACTCACTGGCGTGATGCCATGCATGTGACTGAACCCTACTCCTTCCTACCGAGCACCCAGGCACTCAACTCACAGCTGGGGCATGAGATGAGCTCCCTGAGGTCTCCAGTCAGCCTAAAATCTGTAAAATTCAGCTTTGGTTTTGCTTCCCACTTTGTTTAGCTTCATTGCTGCATTTGCAGGTTCAATGTGTGTATGACCAAGCTGTGAAAACAGCAACCAAACAAAATGATACCCTAAGGTCTGATCAGCAGCACACTGGGATTTACTTCTTTCAGGCTATCATCCCTGATTCTAAATTGGAGCAGGGAGCACAGCATGGCCATTTTATTGATTGGATTAGAGAAAAATTGAGCTGGCTGATCTGTATGATGACATTATTGAGTTGTGTTTGCAGCTATGACAGAAACAAAGGAGTTTTTATTGGATTACTGGGGCACAGGTAGAAAAGGGGAAAGAAAAGGTAATGTAGAGGTGAGCAGATATTAGGCTTGGTGCCTTTGTGCTCAGTCTCTCCAGCAAGGGCTCTCTTCTTCTCTGTTGCCCTGTCTATCCAGCTCACTGCTGTGTTGGCTGCTGCTGCTGCTGCCTTTCCAAGCACAACCAACCACGTATCCAAAGAGATGGGAATTAGTTGCAGTCCCTCATTAGTGGATGCTCTTATTACACATGTTCATCACTCAGGTAAGAATACTCATGACTCAAAAAAAAAAACCCCAAAAACAAAAAAACCAAAAACAACAAAAGCCATTTGGAGGTGAATATCCTCTTTAAAGGATATTTCTGTGCAAGACAGGTGTTTAAAAACTGTGGTGTTGCATGACACCTACTGACAAGCAAGGCATACCACAGTTCAGTGTGTGGGCAGCTGAGTTGCTTGGTTTATTTTTACTGGTGATTTATTTTTACATTTGTTAACAGTATATGATTGAAACGGAAGAAATTGATATTTTGTACCATGTGAATATGTGACAGTGAGTGAGTGACTGGCATACATATATATATATATGTGTGTGTGTGTATAGATGTACCCTACCTTATGTTTTATATACTTCTTTTACATGTTTAGTTTATAGACTGGTTTTAAAACTACCATGTCCAGCAGCTTTGTTGATTCATTTTATTTGTGGCTGAGGAAGAACATTAGTAGCAAATATACTCAGCACAAAAGAGCAACCTACAGGTTATGCTTTTGAAATGATCATATATTTTATTTATATGGTGCCTGTCAGTCATAGAAGCCTCCTGTGAAATATTACTAAAATGAAAAGCAGGTAAAGCTCCATATTAAAATGATGCACCCTGATTCTCCACTGCCTTGCATGCTGTGCCCTTAGAGTGCTGAAATCAAACCATGTGGAGAAGAAAACTATATGGGTATGAAATGGCCTTACAAAGTATGAACATCTTTCAATTGCTTTGCTCTGATGTGTTTTGTCCTACTAAATGAACAAGAAGTATTCAGAGCCATGACTGTGCTCGGTTCCTACTGGGGTTTTATTCCCAGTTCAAAACATTTGTTACCTTGTCGGCTCTCCTGTGGCACAGGGGAGAAGTCTGAGGGACTGATGATCAGGTGTCAGATCCAGGGCCTCACCAAAGGCCATCATCCTCCTCACCTTGTCACAGCCTGTGCCACCATTTCACCCAAGAGCGGTTTAAACATGAAGAGCTCCTCCATTGCAGCCCAACCCAGTTCAGCATCAATATTTCAATAGAAGACACCGAAGGCAATGGATCTTATGAAGCTCATCAGCACAATTCAAACCTTAAATGAAACCAACAAGTAAATAGATGAGCTGTAATTTTATCAGGTGGAAACAGAAATCAGAGGAGCTATTAAGTTTGCAGCAGCTGAGATTCTGCTCCTTTAATAAGTTGCACAAAGCCACTGCTACAACTTGAGTGTTTTTCAGCTCAGAAGGCAGCAAGTGGGCCCCATGCCCAAGGAAAAGATACCGACACTGTACTTTTTCGGAAACATCACTTCCATACTGTGAAATTGCCCATGTGCTAGACTTGTATGGATTTCAGTGGGAAAGCTCACCATCAAACTACATGGCATCCAGCCCATGCAAAGCTTTGAAAAAAAATGCTAGAGATAGTGTCAAAATTGCCATGAAAACGGGACCAATGGCTAACAGTACTGTCAAAATTGGCCCTGTAATTCATTTAAAATGCTGCCAAAATAAGGCTAGAGCTGAAATACTCTTAACAAGCATCATCATCAGCTGCAGTTTTCTTCTAAGAATAAAATAGAATGGGAAAAATGTGTCTTTGTGGATAATCCAGTGCTGGAAGGTAAAAAAATTGCTCCATTAAGACTTAGAAGATGACATCTCAGGCTACAGAATTCCATACAAACCACACAGCTCTCTTTTAAAGGGAACAATATCATATGCAGTGATGGCATATTCATCCAAACTCCCCAAACAGCTCTGTTTTCCCCAGTGCTGGAACATCTGTGTATATCCCTACTTGTGTCTGACTTTCACAGGCAATAAGGGCATTTTACATATTGGCTTCCTCAGCTTTGCTGAAAAACGTGCCCTAACTGTTGCCCAGAACGACCCTAAATCATAAGTTCTGGGAAATATTCACATCAACTTCCTGTTAGAGGATGAGCCCTCACACCTTCCTATGACAATATGCACTGACTAGAGGACAGACCCTATACCAGTAATCATGCTGTGGTAACTGGGAGTGCTCCCACTGCTCCAGCGGGCACTGATCCCAGCCTTTAAAGACACTGTTGATGTGATCAGTTCCTTACTGTAAAGGACACCGGTGATGGAGTCTATGAGGAGCAGTAGGATAAAATTTAACAAGAAAAATGTGAACACTGTTAAAATTTTCCCATAGGTGAGGTCTAATTGATCGTGGCATGATCCTGTCAAATGTTTCTCATTTGATCCTCTGGGAGATGTCTGAAAAAAACCAGCAAAAAGACTATTACAAAGAAGAATTCTGCATTGTCAAGGCATCCTGCCCTTTTTGCTTCATCCTTGCACTGCTAGGATCACTTTACTCTGGAGATATTCACCTACTTAGTTTTTAAACCCTCAGGGAAGAGTTATCAGCTTAAATATTATTTTTTTGATTTAATGGTTATGTTTTTATACTGATTGTTGAAAGTTATTTCAATGCCCATGGGGGACTATGGTAGTGTTATGTTTACACCAGAGATACTGTGAAAGCAGTTCCCCTCTAATTTACTCAGTATGACTCCGTGGACTTCAAACAGGTTGCAGAGGAAGCAAAGGAGAGCAGAAGTTAACCCTGCAGAGGTTTGTCTTGCTGGACTCGATTAGTTTATCTGTTGGCACTCAGCTGGCACATGGTTTGGATTAGGGGGGGGGGCATTCCCATTGCTGGGGACAGCCACAGCAGTGGCATTGCTGTGCACAGGGACAGTGTTAGCTGGGTATACCTGTGCTAGGATAGAGACCTAGAGAGTAATTTAGTTTGTGGTGCTGGCTGCCCCAAGGTTGTTTTACATACATATGGAGTTTGTGTGTGATAGTTAATTTAACCAACATGTTTATTTACTGTCTCGCTGTCTTTTTGTGTTTGGAAAAGATGACTCATCTGCTACTTGATCCTGCCAATGTTTATTCTGCTGGTGGGCTCACTCTTTACTGAGTAATGAGAGTAATCCCACTGTATCAAGCCTATTAGTGAGGATGCTTTCATGGGATCAGGTCACAGGCCAAATGCAAATAAAAATATCCACCTTCTTGCCCTCAGCTTGGGTGGAAATATGGGGATGCTCATGCCATCATGGCCTGTTATAAGGTCTCAAAAGCATCACATTAGCTATGTCCAGTTTTTCTAGGGATAACAGTTTAAAAGGCACAACATGCAAGGAGGGATTTTGCTGTTGCTCATCTGAGCACACAACAGTGAAACTCTCACAGGACTTTCTGCCTCATGCTCTGTGGTGTTCAGGATCTTCCAGTGCTCAGGGGCAGATAAATGTCCAAGACAGATAGAGGCTGGCCAGCAAAGCAGGGAGTTGTCTGAGGTTTAGAGAAATAGCAAGAAAGCAGCTGCATGCACAAAAAAGTCAAGGCTCCTGGGGCCAACAACAGGGTGCACAAGCAAGCCCATCATGCTCCAGCCTAGGAGTTAGGGCACCTGACGAAGGCGGATGGAAGGTCTCCTCCTCCAGTACTGCTCCAGGCCATGGACTGTACAGACAGCCCATGACTCTCTCTGTGCAGGTCAGCTATGGAGTGCCAAGGGATCTCTAGGGAAACTGTAATTCAGCCATGGGTGCTTTTTTTTTTCCTGGAAACTGTTTTGGCTTGTGCCACCTCTTCATCAAAGAATTGTGTTGTAAGGGACCTTAAAGATCATCTACTTTCAACCTCTCCGCCATGAGCAGGGATGCCAACCACTAGATCAGGTTGCTCAGGGCCCCATCCAACCTGACTCAGAACACTTCTTAGTCTGCTAAAGACCATCTAGCCACAGCCTGGGAGCAGGAATGGTCCAGGTCCTCTCCAAAGAGTCAGCCTACTTGTGGCTCCCTACCCCTGAAAGCTTTAATGCTGGCTGGCCTTTGTGGCAGCATGCCTCTGGTGACATTTAATGTACCAGATGGCTGAAGTCTTTCTGTGACCACTCTTATTTTGGGTTTTGCACCAGGGAGATCTAAAAGCTAGGTGTTTTGGTGCCTCACTTGTAATTGCATGACTCTTTCTCGTAATTGCCATGACATGAGTATCACTGAAAGCTTGGAGCCCTTGAGGATCCATCTGGGCCTTGAATTTTTGATTACACAGATATTAAGCGGCTAAGGACCAAAATAGATATTTAGTAGGACAAAAATAGATATTTACTACTTGCAGATATAAATGCAATATCATAGGGTTTGCTGAAAAAGAGCCGATGAAGATTTAGTAAACATCAATGTTGTGCACTTCATTATTTTCTAGACTTGACCTAGGTATGCATCTACCTAGGTATTCTTGAAAACCTGTCTTTGATTCACAGTAGGGTCAGATTTGGAATAAGGTTTTGTGTCTAAAAAGATATTTAAGTCCACCCAGAGAACATTCCCAAGATCCCCCATCTCAGGCAGTGGGCAACCTCCATTTTCCATGAGTCAGACTATTTGTGAGCCATGGAGTAGCCAACCCAATGTCCCTGGGAAGGGCTGGCAAAGCCCAAGGAACCAGCCATTCTCCCTGTAGTTAGAGCACAAATCACAAGAGCATTATTGAAGAGAGAAGAGAAGAGGACATGGAGCACAAAAACAAGAAAGAAGTGAGAATAAGTTTCCAAGTTGTTCTCTGTGTGGCAGAGCAGTGCCACTCCTATTTCATAACCCATAGATCCATAGAATGGTTTCGGTTGGAAGGGGCTTGAAAGATCATCTAGTTCCAAACCCCCTGGTTTGGGATGCCAATCACTAGATCAGGTTATGTGAACAGTCTTTTTTGCTTCCTTCTAGAAGCAGGTTTGAAAACAGGCTCCTCAACTGTAGAGGGTGCTGGTCTCCAAACCCCAGCTTGCTCAGGCAGTCAGAGCTCTCACCTCACCTTACCCTCCAGGTTCTAATCACAGGCACTCTGCTTGCCCCAGATGAGCCAGCTATAATTGTGTGGCCCTTGTGCACAGTTACATGTTTTCCTTGCTTTCCTTACACTGGGATACTATAGCACACAATACAATGGGATAATGTGCTAAAATGAGATGCCAGGGCTGTCTCTTCAGAGGGCTAGGCTGCCAAACATTACACCCACTAGATGTTAAATGAAGGAGATGACTAAGTGTTCACAGAGTGGCTTGCTTTCACTGAAGAGTTTGGCAGACTGACGTAAATTGAAAGTCTGCTGCGGGCAGATTTCCTCCTACTATTTTTGATTTCATGCAAATAAGAATTGCAGGACGCCAGGCAATTTCTACCTGTGACTGACATATTTAGTGTTGACAGTCCCACACTGTTTTTATATCTAAAAGTGTGGATCTAATGATACATGTAGGGCAGTTGCAGTTTGCAGTATCTCATCCCAGACCCATTTCCAGTTCCTCTCCCTCTCCTGCTCCCAGCAGGCTGCATCCAGCCCCACATGGCTTCCTTTGACACACACGTGTCTATAACGTGTTGCGGTCTGCTGCCAAGCTGCCAAAGAAACCACAACGGTGCAATATTTTTTGCTAACAAGTCTTTATCCCTGGTTCTGCTGGATAAAATCTTCCTGTTAAAGGATTAAGGGGCAGCTTAGTCAAACAAGCATTCCCTGTCTTTCAGCTGATCCAGGCAAGGAAGCATCTACTGCTCAAAAGCATTTAAGCTAATCTGAAAGAGCCTGGGAGGAAGGCTCAGCAGGTGCAGGACTTCCAGGAGAGGAGTGGGGTCACAGCTTTTGAGGTGATGTGAAGACAATAGGAAGCACCTACATGGGGGACCAACGAGCCCCCCGAGAGTGAAACATGTTGGAAGAGTTAGAATCACGAGGTGCACATGTGGTTTCATTTTCCTTGCTCTGGGTTGCACATGGGTGCCACAAAAAGTGCTGGGAAGGGGCAGCAGTAATGTTCCGGTTACAAAGGGCCCAGCCACCTGCGAGCCGCACTGCTGTCTCCCAAGGCCAGGAAGCCATGCCCGGGGACAGAGGCTGGCTGCAGATGCCTTTGGAAAAGCTCACTGCTGGATAAACAGCCTGTGAACTCTTTTATGCTTTTCTCCATCAAGCCAGAAATCTTCCTCCATATATTTTAGTGCACTGTCCAGCCACAGTGAAACATGGTGGTTTCACATCATCTTTTCCCTGCAGCCACCAGCCATGAAGCCAAAACCTCAAGGAGGAAATGAGATTAGGTACCCAGGATGCTGATCACAGGAGGTGACAGAGGATAAGGTTTTAATTCCCATAATTTACCAGGATCATCCACAGCTGCAACTGCCTGTTTGGAGACGTCCCTTCCCCTTGCAGGTATTCTGCAGCAGATGCTTGTCTTTCCCTATCATGGTTTAAACAAGGGTTAGGCTGTGCCTACCTGCCTGCAGGCATGTGCAATGGGCTACAGGCAACTTGGCCAGTGGCAAGTGTGGATTGCAGCTTGATGGTTCAGGGCTTGTCCTGGAGGCAACTAGTAATCCATACATCTAGCATACAGCCTTAGTCTCCACCACCTCTTCATGGAGGACCTAATACATAATACTTTTTGGTGTTTTTCCTCCCAGAGTGTTTGAACCTATGTGAGAGTGTTTCCCACAGTGGTGTTTTGATATGGTGTGGTCTGTGGCTTGAGGAGCAGAAAGGGAAGCTTCAAGACTTTCTGGGATAGTGGTAACTAATGGATAGTGGACAGATCCAAACATGAGGAAATCTTGTCTGTAATGCCTGTGGAAAAGTGTCTCTAATTAACTATCCTTAGACACTTTTTTAATAGTGCATGCGTCTGTGGGAAGCTAACTTAAAAGGGACCTGAGGTTCCCAGGAGAAGGTGGCATTCTGGGTACCTAACCTCTTACTCCATAATTCACACAGGCTCTTGAGATATCTCATCCCTCCAAGAGCAGGAAAGCAGGTGCCAAATGAGGCTGAAGGTGTCTTTATCGATGTGCCTCAGAAATAGTCCTGGCACTAACCTTGTGGCTAGCACAATGTCCCATGACGTTGTATTCACACTGATATGCTCATGAGACTACCTTTTCCCTTGAGTTTTCCAGTTCCACTTAGAGAGAACAAGTAGACCAAAGCAAGAAAACTCATGAGTTGAGATATAGAGAGTTTAACAGGTGAGGGAAAGAGAAAAAGACAAGTGAGACCAAGGAGATTACTCACCTTGGCCCACAGGCAGACAAGCTGAGCAATGGCCACCTTGGAAGCCCAAATTTTGCTGTTTTCTTCCTTTACCCTAGTTTTCATTCCTGAGCATGTCAATCACTATACTGTAGAGAATATCTTTGGCCAGTTTGGGTCAACTGTGGCTCCCAGCTCCACTGGAAAGCTGAGTCTGGCTTCACCTAGTGCCAGCTTTCCGAGCACTACAGTTCAGGTAATGAACACAGGATTTCAGTGATAAAACTCCATGTGCAAAAGAGATGTGCAAATCAGCTGACGGTCAAACTACCCATGCCTGGAGGTGGCTAAAATGTCTTTTTTATGGTTACATATTTCATCTGATAGTTCTTTCTTATATGTTTGAGCTGTTCAACCTAAAACAGTGAGACAGGGCTGCAGTACTGGGACCATAGATCTCAGCAAGTGTTTCTGTTTACAGTCCAGCTTCTATTTACATTCTTCCCTTCAGCAGCTGACATCAAAGTGGGAAAGAGAAGTGGGTGGCCTGTCCCAAGGCTGGTACTAATTATTGCAATTAGGAAGCTTCATAAGAATACACCCAACATTCAAACAGAGCATCCAGTGTTTTGTAGCTTTACTACACTACTTAACAGTGAGTGTTAATTTAACTAAAAGTGCTTGAACTGTTTTTTATCACAAACATTCAGTTTGTTTAGGACTGTGGATTTCCAAGAGCTCATGAACAAAAAAATGTTGCACTGGATCCATCATGTTCATTGTTTCTTCTGATCTACTAAGTTAAAGTTTTTTCAAGAAAACAGAACATCCTTCGAGCCCATTGCATGCACCACACCAGTGAGAAAACACAGCTGCATCCTGCCACCATGCCTCTGCCTGTCTGTGCAGACTGTCTGCCTCTTTATTGACATTCAAAGCATTGACAGGAATCAGCCCACCTTGCCTCAGCTATGCCCACCAGCTCATAAACTTCATTGTTTAGTATCTCTTCTAGTGCCTGCTGCTTATTTTCCATGCTCCTTGCATCCACGTATAGACATTTGAGTACATTAATATTCTTCATCTTCTCTTGTTGAGCTACTCCAGCTTCAGTCTTATCTGTAGGCTGGAAGTACATGTCAGATTATTTGAGTTAGGTGAAAATTTCTCCTCTTTCCTTCACACTGAGTTTTATAGCTATCCAATAAACTTGACTGGTTTTGAAACTAGGAGATTGGTACCCTGTTCTGGCAGAGTAACATTAACCACAAATTGCTTGCATCTAAAAATAATACATGATAATTTTGTTCTCTCTCAGAAATTGGCACACTGCATTCTCTAAAGGCAGACAAATGAATATGTGAAAATATTTTCAGAACAGTTGCTTGTCTATAACAAGTCAATATGAAATCAAGATTTGAATTTATACTTTATCTCGCCATAATGGGTTTATTGAGCTATGTTTCAAACAATTCAGCATGAACCCTCTGGAGGTTCAAGAAACTACTTGATCTTTCTAGAGCTTTCTATTCATAGGGAGACAACAGGTCTGAATATTCATCTCCTGGACAGCAAGCACAGATTGCGACTCTTGCAGAATTTCTCTGTGAAGTGAGGAAATCGTGACCATTTTTCATTTTGCTTTCTATTTCCTGAGAAACTTCTGGGCATAGCAACACTTAGCAATTTCCTACAAGGAGTCTTACATGCTAATTAAATCTCCTCAGACTCATCTTGCCCAGTCTGAAACAAGAGCCAGACATTTGCCAAATTACATCACTTCACCATGAGCAACTTCTCTAAGTCTCACCCGTGTCAGCCATGTGACAAAAATTGTGGTCATGCCCTGATCATTTCTCCTCAAGTCTACCAGAGCCTCCTCTTCATTTTCACCTTTTTCCTTTGCAACCTATTTCAAATGTCTCAGTAAATCATCTGCCTCCGCAGCAGCACCTCTGAATTCTTCCATCATTTTCCTTTGGCCTCCTGCATTAAATTTCAGCTACTTGTGCTTCCCTTCAAGGATCCCCAGAACACTGCTCTGACCTATAGCATCAACTGCAATATTTCCTGCTCTCATTTCCACTCAGCCAGTACATCACACCTCAGTGATGTCTTTATCGTCTCCTCCATGCTCCAGACCATCCTCAACAACTGAATTTTTCCTTTGTGCAGTTTAGAAAGGCATGCACTCCAGTTTTCATACATCCTTTCTCAAAGCACACCTTCCTGTGTTGATATATGCTCCTTCAGCCCTCCGTGCTCCATTATGACATTCAGACAAGGGCAAATATTGCCAAAACTATCACACTACAGGCCACAGATGAGCTCCAGACTTGTATTTACAATTCATTGGTTAAAAGCCCCCACAGGCAGCAGCATTATTCAAGCCTTGTGCCATGCCAATCTGCTTGTAGACATCAATAATTAAAAAAACTAAGATGCTTGGAACAAATTTTTATTATCCTTCTTATTTTACAGATGGAGTTGTTACCTTTCCAAATCAAAGACCTTTCTGAGGTACAAAAAGAGTCCAAGTGAAGATGAAGGTTTCCTGAGAACTCCTCTGTCTTTAACTGGCTGGCTGACGCAGTACCCAGGACACTTCTGTTCTCCTGTCATAAAGTTTCTCTCATATTTGGTCCTAGCTGTTTTCTTCCTCATTTAGACAACTCCTAGAAGACAAGAGGCACTGCAGACTCATCTTTTCAATGAGTGGTGGAGGATGTCACCTATTGGACAGGCTATTGGAGTCCTGTCAGACCTAGTGGCTTAGCCAAGAATATTGATTGCCGTTGGAGAAGGATGTTTTTTTCCAGCCACACAAAATGTGAATAATGTGAGGTTGGGTTTGTGATTATATGTGTGCAGCTGTGATTAACCGTGTTTGTAGGGAGAGGAGTGTGGGATGATGGATAGAAATAAACATACAAGGGATTCAGAATTTTAAGGTAAAAAGCAGCTGCAACTCCCTGGACAGACTGAGGCCAACATCCTCCCCAGTACAATGACAAGGTTTTGCCCAGAGAAACAGAATAGAGTGTGGAGCTAAGTGGAGACTATGTGGCCCCCCTCCATTCTAATCCCAGCAGAATGGGAGAACATTGTGGTACTGAGACCATACAGTAGCTGTCTGACAAGGAAGAATCAACGTGTTCTGCTGCTGAAGCCAACAAACATATCAAAACCCCTCCTCAGGTGCCTCCCATTAAAAACAAAATAAAATCAGAAATAAAAGGATTTTATGACTAGAGCCACTCAAACTCCACCCAAACATAAAGCAAGTAGTACAAAAGTAATCTGGGGATAGGTGGAAAGTGGGAGAAGACCTCCACCAAAACTGCTGGGATCAGTCGATGGGCTAAGTTCATCTTCTCCTACGCCAGAGGGACACCTTGGGTGAGAAACATACTCTACATGCATTAAATGCTGCTTTGAAGAATAAAGCTTTTGTTTGTGCTTACCCCACAACATATTAGTGGATTGCTTTGTGTTAGACCTTGTGCTTGCTTAATACATGCATTAGTAGATTGGGGCTTTTTTAAGTCATATTCTTGCAGTAGACACTATCACCAGGGTCTTAACTCTCCTAGAGATACTGACAGGCAAAAATCCAAACTCCCACCTTTCACATGACAAGGACTTATAGGTATAGTTATATGTATACTCTGTTCCTTATGCAACATTTACAAGTGTGTGAAGAGAGCATAAGGAATAGGATATGTTGTATATTTTCTCTAATGAAGTATTATCTTACAATTTTGCAAAGATCTGATGAGAAGGTATTGCAGCCATGTCTCATGCTCAAGCCCATACTGCAAATTCTCTGCCATCACAGAAGCAGTGTTAGAGTTACTCAAATACCACCTCTACATTTTTCCTTTGGCCTTAGCAGCTGTAGCTAAGGGGAGCACTTGCTTGTTCCCATTCTGTAATTGCGGTGAGTTGACCCTGACTGGATACCAGATGCCCACCAAAGCCGCTCTATCACTCCTCTTCTCAGCTGGACAGGGGAGAGAAAATATAAAAATATAAAATATAAAATAAAAAAATATAACCAAATGCTTGTGGGTTGAGATAAGGAGAGGGAGAGGTTACTCAGGGGAGGGATCACTAAGGGGAGAGGTTACTCAGGAGTTACCATCACAGGTGAAATAGATTCAGCTTGGGGAAATTAGTTTAATTTATTGTCAGTAAAAATCAGAGTAAAGTAGTGAAAAATAAAAGCTTAAATCACCTTTTTTGTACTCAGGAGCTGTATCTTCCAACAAATATAAATTATGCACATACTGTGTCATCTCTCAATTTTCATGAAATGCATGTTTGCCTTCTCCTGCAGCAGTGAGGCTTCTGTGTGTGCAGAAAAAGAAAAGACCTGCGTAAGAGAGCACCTTCCAGACATAAAGGTGGCTCCTTTCCAGCATAACTCACGCTGTTGCATCCCTGTTTGACTAAAGCTGAGCCTGATGTGCTCCCAAAGGTTAAAGACCTGAGTTTGGGTCTTTCAAGGAAGTGCTTTAATCACCAGTGGGATGGGTATTGCATCTCATTGTGCAGTCTCTCGTGCCTCACTTACAAAGTGCCTACTAGCACCAGTTCCCACGAGCGAGAAGCTACAAAAGGGTCAGTATGGGAGTTCTGCCAACACTTAGATACTATCTAAGGATCACAGCAGCTCAGTTACATCAAGGCTTAGCAAGCCTGTGAGTTCCTGTAAACAAAACCTAGGCTTTGTTACAGTAATATTGACATCTACAGGTTAAAATGGGATTTGAACACAAGATTTGCAACAAGTATTAGTGTCACTGTAGTTCCAGGGCAGGGCACTCAAAGCAACCATACAGCTCTTGAAGCACTCAGATTTCAAGTGCCCAACACTTTAACAAAGTAATTGCACACACGAATGGCCAGCATTACCCAGGTTTCATTACTTGCTGTTTTATGTACTGATGCAAAACAACATCACAGTTACTGTATTTAACAAATTGACCCCTTTACAGTTGTTTCAGTGAGATGTAGGCTAATGAAGCAACTCTTTGTCATGGACTCAAGAGGTAGAAACTTCTCCATTTAGTATTTAAGAAAGACTCTTGCTTGAAGGATTCATGTTGATAGAATAAAGTGAAGATCAGAACATGCTCTCTAGTCAAGCAACTTGTCCTATTACAGCTATCCTTTACAAATCACATATATGTTCCCAAAGCTGTGTCTTCTGGAACTTTTGCGGAAATTTATGGGCCTTAAAAGTTGATGTTCTTAGACACTGTTAGACCCAGAAGACAGGCAAAATCCAGAACAGAAGACTTTTTCAATTAAGTGCTTAAAATGTTCCAGTAACAAACTCCCCCATGTTAAACTAGATGACAACTAACTGAGGCATTTCTGATGCACGCAGCTGCTTTGGTGCTACACAAACAGAAATCATCTCTAAAATGTACAAGATTCAGCCTACAAGAGACTTTGAGCAGTGTCTCTCTGAAACAATTTTTATAGCAATTACTTGGAAATTAGGTTCTACTGCATTTGCCATCAGCTTCAGTGGAACCAGGCTTTCATCCATTTCCTATCAGCTTTAGGGTTGGGTTTTTTTTTTTCTGTTTTCCCATTTCTGCCATGATCCAGTTCAGAGAGTAGCTGCAATCTGTCATCTGATGGTGGATACTGAATGTATGTTGGGGGAGGGGGAATTGAAAAAAAACCCCTCAATTTGCCAAGTCTTGCAGCCTTCAACCTTTGGTGCAGTGCAAAGTTTACAAGATGATTTAAAATCTGCATGTGTAGGAAATAAGGAAGATGGGCTGACTCTACACAGAAAATAGGTTTGGGACAGACTGAGATTGATGGCTTTGTGACAATGACACTAAAGTTAATAGCTGATATAGGCAGACAACAGAGTCTATTTTAAATTTAAAATTGAACTGTGTGTCACTGACAGCATCATACTGACCATTCATTGCTAGACCTAATTTCTCTCTGGTAATGACTACAAGAAGCAGAATAGATAACGATGTGCACTGCAGAACATTTGGGAAATGGGATTAACTGATTCCCCCCCCCCCCCTTGTTTTTAAAACAACTATTTAATGATTAGTAGAGGTGGCTATCCTTGAACACTCCTGAAGGGTAAAGATTAGTCACTCCTCTGGGAACATCTCTGTCGCCTCTGTTTCCTTCCCTCTTAGGAGACAGAAGAGGTGTAAATTGTGCTTGCAACAGACTGGGAAGGCTGACACTGTTAAAATATAAGACCTTGACAAAAACCCTGGAGATGATGTATCACCAGTCTCCTGGGCAGTTGCACTCCACACTGCAGATAATTTCTGCCTCTCAACAGCCTGAACCCAAACTTCAAATGCAAATTGTCTTGGAGCTGGAAATGGAAACTTGCATGCAAGTAGGAGACAGCTATTCACATATTATTCACATGCAAAGGAGATAGTTATTCACATATTTAAATTAAAAAAATGATTAAAAAAAAAAAAGAGTGATATAAGGGAAAAACAAATCCTTCCGTCCTGGGGGAAGCATTTCTTTGCTCTCTATTTCTGTCACTGTTCCCTCCTGTTTACCCTTTTCTTCAGGGACAGAGATGCTCATTGGTTTTGTACACCTCCACCCATAAAAATAAAGATCTTTATTGGCATACCACTACAGGGTTGATCACCAGAGACTTAACTTTATTACCTGTCAGTGAAAAGACTTTAAAAAAGTGCACAAACCATAATAGAAGGGGCTTCTGAAATTTTGCATGCGTGGCACATGGAAGCAGTCAACTTCGGGAATAAATATTTGTGCCTCAGAGCTGAGTGCAGCCAGCACACATGCGTGAGGGTGAATGTTGCTGGTCTTATGCTACAAATTTGAGCTCTGTCCTTGAAATCACCTTTTTTTTGGTTGGAGCTGTGTAAAAATGTAGCAAAATTGTAGTAGAGCGTTTGATAATCTGCTTGGTAACTGTGTTTCAGAATATCAGTGGGATGAAATTTCCACCTGCTTTCCTTAACTCCTGTCTGTGACATGAGTTTGCAGACCTGAAGGATTTACTGTTTCTCTGCCTGCTTTTTTTTGTTTGGCAAGAAAACTAGCTGAATTGTTCCAGTCAAGTTCAAAGGCTCAAATCTGAAAGCTGCATACTCTTTGCTTGAATTAATTGCAATTCCACTCTGGCCTTGTAAAGCTAATTTAAATCATAGTGGTCTCTGCAACTTCATGGTGTAAAATAACTAAATTTAATTGTATTTGGCTTAACTACCGTGAATCTGCTTATTACTTTCCAAATGGTACAGTGGGGCTCATAGTTTTTATAAACTAAGCTACCAAATGATTATGATGAGAAATCAGGACTGTGGAAATAGTAATTACACATATATAACCTCATTTTCTACCCTGTGAGAAAGTGCAGTGCCTATGTTCTATTTCCACCTCTTTCTTCTGTCTTCTGTGAGTGCTGGAGGGCATTTTAGATGGGGTTGCTCAGACTATCCAAGACCTTTAAAAAATCTTCTCATTTCCTAAAAAGTAATTGAAAACTCCCACACCAAACAAAAATATATGTAACATATGTAAATGCTATAAAAGTAACATGTGGTTTACATAACCATTTACAATGCTACTTCATATCTGAGGCAAACTATGGTTATGTATTTTATGCTCTTAGATCACCGCTGTGTGTCTGTGCTGGAACAAACGTGTTCCCTTAGTGCAGACTGTGACATCAGCTCACACTGCAAGGCATGCAAGCACTGCAGCTGGTTTTGTTATCAGCTGGGGAAGGGTGGATAAACAGCATCATGTTTCCCGTTAGTAATAGGCTTCCTAAGTTCCACTGAGTCAACAGACAGTAATCAGGTATCAGCTACTTCACAGGAAATGAATCAAAACTAGGAGTGGGAGGCTTGGGATGTGAGGTGGAGCAGTAGGGAGGGAGAAACAAGGTACTGCTTCATTTCTTTGTCCGCCCAGATTACTCTAATAGAAATTCCATGAAGGCATGTTAACCTGAAGAGGAATTTCTGCAGCAAGTCATCACAAAGAAGCCATGAAAGCCTGTTTAATACTGGCAGGTGGCATCTAGTCCAGGTGCTCTCAGGAGCTCATCATCTGACAATCATCCAATAAACAGATTCTCTACAACTGTACAATCTAAAGGTGGAAAAACCAGTCAGGTCAGTTCAATCCACCTCTTGTTCTGCCAATGCAAGACAAGATTCTTTTTTTTTTTTTTTTTCCTTTTGCAAAAGCATTTATTTAGCCTTTTTGTGCTGTTTAGTTTTAAAATTTTCAAGTTTTAAAGGCATCTTTAACTTCTAACCAAAACTTCTTTAATCCAAAAAGGCATCGTAAATTTCTATGGAAATTAGTATTTCATATCTTGGCATTAAGAGGTTTCTCTTACACACCTCTCTTCATTGCTGCTTGGTGAAATAAGTTCTAACTTACCTTCTTTCTGTAGTTTTGTACTACAGCCACTCCAAATCACTCTAATTACCTACCCTTTGCATCTACCCAAGAATTTCTACATTTAAGCCTCGTCTTCACTTTCACAAGTTATTCTAATGATTATTCACATGGTAGCACATCAGTATTCTTCTTTTCTACTGTGTTAGTAACATGCCAACCCCAAAACTAATGCAGTATTTCATGCAGAATTACTGTATCAGAACTACTGGTCTCAGAGCAAGAGCTCTCCCATTTACACTCCCTACTATGCATTATTTGGACATGCACCCCAAAACTGCAGAGGCTTTTTTTGTCTCAGTGGACCCAAATTTATCTCTTTAATGCAGGTTTAAGTTGTGTTTTCCCAAATTCCCTTTCATTGCCTCTATTTTATGGCAAGTGTGCGCTCACCTAAGTTTTGATGGTTGCTGTTATATTCCTTTGTATTTTTCCTTTACTGTTTTAAAGTCTTCCTTCTCCAACAATGTATTTCAGTGATGGACTGTCTTCGTGATCCTCCTCCCCCCTCCCAAGGACTGTAAATACCACTAAAACTTCTATATGGTTATAAAAAAAAAAAGCTGCATTGCTATCCATTGCTACTCAGACAACTTTAAAATCACCAATCTTTCTTCCTCTTTAGGCAAATCTGAATTTATTTCTCAAGGAAGATTTCACAATAAGCACACATAGGCCTAGGAAAAAAGTTTAGCACAGATGTGTATGTAATTCATTCCTTTCAGCCTGTAGTTTCAACTACATTCCAGAACATTGCTCTATAGCTTTGTAGCAAGGGCAGTCAGCTGAAAGTGAGGGCACAAGGGGCCAAATGGGGCCTCAGCACATCAGGCCTCTTATAGGATTTATGTAGAAAAATCACAGTTTATACAACCTCAGCAGTGATTATCGGATACCATCAGCTGCTGGGAGCATGTGCAGAAGCAGAACTCTAAGCAATTAGATGTTTTGCAAGTTGAACATGAAGGCAGATGATGAGCTGTGATGTTCCCAGGGTTAAGGGGACATATGAAAATGTGCCTCTGCTTATTTACCTCAAATATGCTGATGGTCCTCACTGGGCCTAGTCTGGTGAGCAGTGCTGGAAAACATGGATTCAGCTTCTGACTACATTCAATCAATACAAACACTGTTCCAGCCTGTTACCAGTGTTATTTGTTCTGTAGTAACAGGTGCCAGAATGTGTCCCTTATGCAATATGAGTAAGAAAAATCCTTTAAATTTACAGAGAAGTTAGATTTAACAAGACAAAAGCTTTACTATATTTTATTAATTTACCTCTTACATTTCATTTACCCATTACATTTTCTTAAATAAAAACTGACAGTGGTACATAATTTTTGTCACTTTCATTAATATCTTGCAATACATATCAGTCAGCTTGCTATTTTTACATATAGAGTAACCTTTCCTACTCAGAAAAAAAACTCTGCTCTTTTAAAGGCCTGAGGCTCTGCCATATCAGTCTTCATTGCTATTAAGAAGAGTGAGAGAACTACTTATTTCCTTCCCCAAATATTTTTTCTGCACTGATGTATTTGTAAATTTCTTTATAATCCCCCATTTCCTTTGTTAGCCCAAAGCAATTAAACTAATCCATCCTCTGTGAACCTCAGTTGACTCACAGTGTCCTTGGGTGTCTTTAAATTTATATTTTTTGACATCTTTTCTTAATTTCAGCTCTTCAAATCTACATGCGGAGCTTACTGTTTTCCACAGCAGTTGTCAGTCATCCTTCACCTGTAGTTTTTCTGGCTTGTGCAGCCACCTCATACACCGATGAAATCTTGGTTCCTATGAGATCAGAATTCATGTCCTCCTCCCTCTAAATCCATTCTCTACAGTGACTAATTTAAGTAGCATTTGTGCACAAGTTCTAGTTTCTCCCTCAGTAAGAAATATTACAATCAGAGCAGGGGTTTTCTCTATGGTACAACAAGAACGGTCATGGTTTATTAGAGCACTCAGGATACGGCCTTGCTGTCTCTACGGAAGACAAGTGGAAAGGTAAATTCCTTGCATCTTTCCTGAACAAGGCATAAATCCGCTCTGCACTTTTGTCTTTTTACACGAGAAAAACCTTGGACCTTTGCATACCGCCTAGCAGGCATCTTCTACTGTTGTGTTGTGACACTGAGCCACACATTCAATTCCTGCTATTTTGTCTACAAAGGTGTTGGATAAATGGTTGCATTTTGAGAGTGTGTGTTAACTTGGAGTGCTCCCACAAATATGCTATAAAGTACTCCACATTGTAGCTCCACTCTCCCAAGTCCAATCTGGGCAAAACAGAACCCTAAAAACCCCAACCCCCTCAAATATTTTTATATTCCAAAAATATAACAATCCTACATTCTGGTGTTTGCTCCTGGGGTTGCCTGTATGTTTATCCAGCTTCTGCCTTATCAAAAATACAAATGTAGCCATAGAATCATAGAATCATTTAAGATGGAAAAGACCTTTAAGATCATCGAGTCCAACTTATTACCAGTCACATGAAGATGATCCTCAAAGTGAACAAGGTGTGCTTCCAGAGAGCTGTGTGAGTGCAAGAGTGACAGCAAGTCCAGCACTGCTGCAGGCAGCAATTTTGAGAGCCACTGGGGTTGCTGAGGAAAGCAGGCGAATGCCAGAAGCATGAAGATAATTTCAGTGATATATAATGATACAACAGTCAACTATTCATACACAAACCAAACACTGAAACATCTGTGTTGGTATTGCTTTACTGGAATTTGTAAATACTTCATCTGGTGCCATTTCATTAACCAGCAGTTAAAGTTCAGTCAGCATCAACTAAAATATTAAATTTCAGCACATGTTGATGCCCAGTAATTCCTTCAAAAGTGTTTCACAGCTGAGGAATAGCCACTTTGCTTAAAACTGTCATCTTCTTGGCCAGATCCTATACTTATTTACAGACCTGCTAGCACATGAATTACATTCACTACCCTTACTTTCATCTGTGTAAGTCAAAGTGTATGGTTTTGGTCCAACACCTTGCAAAGTTCCTGCTTTGACAGTATTTACTGTGATAATTTACAATTCTGTCAATTTCTGCACTTTGCAATTTAGCTACTGCCCATCTATTCTGGTAGTGGTTTGAAGTGTTTCTCCTCTCAGATGAAAAATTGTAGTATAGACCTTGGCTACTGCTAGCAGCTGCACAGAGACAGCTGAATATTTTATCAGCCAGACATCTACTTGCAATAACTGCACTCTTATTCACATTTTAGGTTTACTTGTGTACTGTTTGTATGCAATAAAAAAGTCAACAAACTTTAAACACATTTAGGAAAAAGACATAGATATTATACAAGCAGCAGAGTCAAGTCTAGGCATTTTTCCATTTTCCATAATTGTTCCAAAAATAGAACAAAAATTTGAAGAACTCAGAATTTTACACTACCAATTAAGATGATCGTGCCATTTCAAAATCCTCTTCAAATATTTCCTTTAGGCTGCATGAATACTTATAAATCCACAAAACAGAAAGCTGCCACCACACCTTGAAAATAGAAAAATGCATTTGCATTTTAAACCAACAACAAAATAAAATCTCTACTTGCAGCCATCTCCTCTTCAAAAGCTTTGCATATAAAACAGTTATAACTCTCACAGGTGTAGAAATCAACTATTATTTCTGATCAACAAGTCTGCCATAGTGGTCAATCTAAATGGGAAAACAACAGTTCTGCTGCTGGTAATAAGTGGAGTAAGATACCTACTCTTCCTTTTGCAATGTGAGAGGAAAGAGAGAGACCTTATTTGTAAGGTGTTTTGACATCTACTCACATCTAGGTATTGTCATAGTTACAGATTTCAACACTGTATAAACTAATCAAAATTAACATTTTCTAACACTTTATTTGCAATTATAAGACAGGACATCCATTCATCTGTTAATATTTACAGCCTTCAAAAGGAGAGACAAAAGACAACTATATTGTACTGAATTTTAGGGAAAAGTCACATATTGTTAACTAGGTATGATCGTATATCTATTACCGGTGACTTTTACCTCAAGGAGTGGAAAAATGGGTTGAAATTATTAAAAAACAAAATTAAGAAGACTGACAGAGCAACACGTGTGAAGGTCATGAGGCACTGGAACAGGTTGCCCAGGGAAGCTGTGGATGTCCCATCCCTGGAAGGTTCAAGGGCAGGCTGGACAAAGATCTGAGCAAATTGGCCTGGTGGAAGGTTCACCGCCCATGGCAGGGGGTTGGAACTAGATGATCTTTAAGGTCCTTTCCAACCCAAACCATTCTGTGATTCTGTGAAAACCAGTATAACATTTTTAAACCCATGAATCTCAAAACAGTAAGCATTCAGTATCAAACCCCCAGACTGTAAAAAGGATATCTTTCAAAAGGATACCATTTAACTGGATGCTTCAGAAGGTTCTGAACAAATCTTTTATACAAAACTACTAAGAAATCTGACTGCACATGGAATGAGCATTAAAAGTAATACACAAGAAGTAAATCATGAAGATGGTAAGTTTTCAACTTGACAAATATTAAGAGTAAAGTGCCCTATGGATTTGTACTGAAACTGTTGTTTTACATATTCTTTCATCTGGAAAAAGAGACCATAATCCACTAGCAGCATCTGTGGATAACAAAAATTTTCAGGACTATTTTCAGGGCTAACAAAAATTGTGAAGAATAGCAAGGACACAACAAAGAAAGATGAAGGTAGATGATTAACTCAAAATAATCAACTGCTCGTATACCCCAACGTTTCCTAGGACTGACAGTCATAGGGAAAAGATTAATGAAGTGTTTATTCAGTGCATTCTGGTAAACAAAACCAAAGCATTCCAACCATACAGTGCTACAGGAATACATCACTGGTCAGTCTGTCACAGCCAGCAAGGCTTCATGAGGGGGAAGTTCTGCTTGTAGAACCTGATTTACTTCTACAACAGGATAACCCACCTAATTGATCTAGGAAACCCAGTAGATGTAATCTTTTTGGATTTCAGCAAAGGTTTTGATACTGTCTCTGACAGGATCCTTCTAGACAAAATGTTCGGCGCAGCTGAATAACCATGTTATGAGATGGGTGAGCAACTGGCTCATGGTTGAGCACAGAGTTACAGTGAATGAGGTGACATCAGGATGGTGCCCTGTCACTAGTGGGGTTCCACAGGGCTCCATTCTCAGCCCAGTTCTCTTTAACACCTTCATTAATGACCTGGACCCCAGACTCAAATGAATACTAAGTTTGCCAACAACACTAAGTTGGGAGGAGCTGTTGAATCCCTCAAGGGCAGAGAGGCCCTGCAGAGACACCCTGATAAATTAGAGGGCTGGGCAATCACTGACTGCATGAAGTTTAACAAGGGTTGCACCTGGGATAGGGCAACCCTGGATGTGTGTATAGACCAGGGAATGAGGCTGGAGAACAGCACTGTGAAAAAGGATCTGGGGGTCCTGGTCAGTGGCAAGCTGAATATGAGTCAGCAGTGCCTTGGCAGCCAGGAGGGCCAATCGTGTCCTGGAGGGCATCAGGCAAAGCATCACCAGCTGGTCGAGGGGAGGATTTTCCCGCTCTGCTCTGCACTGGGGTGGCCTCACCTTGAATATTGTGGCAGTTTTGGGCATCACAATATAAAAATTACATTAAGATATTAGAAAGCATCCAAAGAAGGGCAGTGAGGATGGTGAGGGGAAGTCTTAAGAGGACCAGCTGAGGTCACTTGGTCTGTTCAGCCTGGAGAGGAGAGACTGAGGGGAGTACCCATTGCAGTTACAACTTCCTCCTGAGGGGAAGAGGAGGGGCAGGCACTGATCTCTTCTCTGGGGTAACCAGTGACAGGACTGTAGGAAATGGCAAGAAACCGAATCAGGGGAGGTTTTGGTCACATATCAGAACAGAACAGAACATGCCAAGTTGGAAGGAACCCACAACAGGCTCCCCAGGGAAGTGGTCACAGCACCAAGCCTGCCTGAGTTGAAGTGTTTGGACAGTGCTCTCAGGCACAAAGTGTGATTCTTGGGGATGGTCCTGTGCAGGGGCAGGAATTGGACTCATGATGAGTCCCTTCCACCTCAGCATATTCTATGATTCTATGGTTCACTATACAATACCTAGAGTAGTACTCAAGAAACCACAACATACAATTGCAAAAGAAGTTAAGATACTCTTCCCTTAAAAAGACTTAATTATATCCATAAGGACATACTTTTTATGTAGCTTTTGGATTTTGCTCTGATTTATCTAAGGTATCATATATCCAATGATAGGATATGGAATGAGATGAACTTGTATAGTATATTAGCCTGTAGTGTACGTTCCCACAATGGGGAACATATTGAATTGCAGTATCTGATTGCTGATTTTGGCCCTGTAGCTTTCTGAAGCGACTTTCCTGTCTTGCAGCTTTTCCCATCTGTAGAGGCTGTTTGCATTGCAGAATGGCATACAAACACGTTTTAAAAATTGTTAATTGTATTATAAAGAAAATCCAGAAACATTTTATTTATAAACCCCCTCATTTGCACAGCAATCCAAATTATTACTTTAAGTTACTGACACTGTACAGCCTAAGGGAAACACTCAGGTAAAACCTGGAGGATGAATCTTACATAAAAACAAACCCAACACCATTTAAGTTATTAAAAAACCCCAACATTTTAATCTTGAAGACTTTTCAAACATTACTGCAATATGATTGTAGGAAAACATGTTTCTTCTTACAAGGAAGTTAAGTATATCCAATGAGATTTGTATCTTCTTCAAATACAAAGTTTGATTTTCCTTGTTCAATTCCTCATTGCCAACATGGCATTTATGTCCCAAATAAGATTCCGTAACTGATCCATGATCTGCTTCAGCTGCTGATTCTTCTGTTTCAGTTTCTGTGGAAAGAGTTTATTATCAGGTTTTTTTGTGATCAGTTCAATAAGCACACTCAAAAAATCAACAAAACTTAGAGTGTTATGAAATGCACTTTATGAGGTTATGAACCTCTTCCTCAGTTGTCTGTGAGCACTATTAGTGGGATAATACATCCCCTTAAAAGCACACTCTAAAAATCCAAGAAAGCCTCAAAAGGTAAGGACCATTGCTAGAGAGTCAATGCTGTTCTCTTCACAGCATTCTTTTTATCAAACACCTGACACCCTCAAATGCTGTAGGTTTGTGGGGATCATTCATCACTTTTTTTAAGTTCAAAAGAGAGCACTATAAGCAGGAAGAAAGAATTCAGGGAATGGGTAAATTTATGTGAATGTATGTTTTGTAACTTGGGTTTGCAGAAAAATGAGGGATTAACAGCAGAAGTTTGAACAAAGCACAAAGTATAGGTGAAACAAATCAAGCTTTTGCAGCCTTTCTGCCTGTGTAGGTCAACAGTGATGTGCTCAGACTTCTATCTTGAAAAACCTTCTCCCAAGCATGCTAAATTCTTTAAAATTATATATTTGTTTTTGCAAATTGCAGAAGCATGCGAAGGAAAAGAACAGCAAACTTGCTTTTATTTGGTTGCATAACCAAAACTTAATAATTATGTCTTTACAGAAGAAAGATCTGGACATCAAGACATCATACAATTTCCTTAACCTTTCACGTTTCACAATAATGCCCATATTTATTGTCTCATTTATTCATTGTCCTGCTCAAATTGAAGCTGTTGAGAACTAAGTTAGGTTGCTGTTAACAATACACAGTATGTTCTCCATTTCATTCTGATTTGACAGAATGTCAGCCTTCTCACATTAGAGATCAAACTACTTATTCATTAAGGAAGTCCGGAGTTCCAAGTAAAGTGAAAGCACAGGAAAGACTTGCTACCATCAAAAGAGAACAAAATGTTTCAGGTTTGACATAACTTCGTTATTGCCATACAAATGGCAATAAATTAAAAGGGGGATTCAGATCAGTAATACAACCAAAGCAACTGCAACAGTGATAAAATGAAGCAACGAAAGAAGCAATGTCCTGAAAATTGTTTCCTGAATTTTGATGCAGACAACACAACAATAGTTTTAAGTTGCCCAGCTGGTCAGCTGGGAAAGAAGTTCAGAGTAAAAAAGGAAGCCCATTCACTTTGGAGCTTTAAAAACAATCTGTAATTAGGTAATGGTAATTACCATTACTATTACAAATTACTACGGTAATTAGGCTGATATTACATGGGGAACATAGTAAGGGAAGTATTTCTGAACACAGACTTTGGGGGACACATTTCCTGTAAGAAGAGACACATTCAGTTCCAGACTCCTGAGAAGGATGTGAAAACAGAGGGAGGAATAACACCAAATTTCTAATCAAGCACTTGACAGACTAAAAAGCATTCTAAAGATAACTGTGGGCATTTATCTAATGCTTCTTGTTGTCATTTCCATTTGCTGATCCAAGACTTCACAATACACAGCAGAGATCCAACTCCTAAAGACAAGAGAGAAAACTAAGAATCATGTCGTTACCACAGCATCCAAACAACAGAGTTGTAAGTGTCTTCCTACAAAGGTCTCGATGCTTGAGAAAGCACAAGCAGGACAAGATAAACAAGCACGCTCATACCCGTGGCCTTTCTAAACATGTTTCTGTTTGCCATCCTCAACATTCAATCTTAAGAAATCAGTGAATGCTACATCAAAACTACTAGTTTAATGCAAGCTGTCACTCATTGATACTGAGGGCATGCCATTTCAAGATTTTTCAAAACCTTCATCAATAGAAATGAAGGCTGAGCAGTCAGTGATGGTCAGACAGAAATAAGAACCACTGACCTCTGATAAGCAGGCTGTGTTCTCTCTCCATCCATGTCTAATTGTATTGTTAAATACTGTTACTTAGGTAAGCTCACATGAACTTTATGTAAGTTATGCCCAAAAGACTCATTCTGTAAGATTGTTTTCCTTTCCTGTGCAAGCATTATGACACTGAAAATTGCTTGATCTTTATTTGATACTAGACAAGGGAACCTTCAAACTGGATTTCATTTGTTTTCAAAGCATCTGTAAAGATGGGAAGTATAAAACTGTTTCTTTATTTATCTGAAGATAATTTTAGATCCTTGTCTTCAGTGAAGACCTATTTTCTTAGCTCTACTTTTTCTAAAGACAGAAAAACAGATCTAAGATGAAGCACCATCCCTGGATTGCTAGGCTGTTGAAAGTATAGAGGAGAAAAAGTCCACTTCAGAGAGCATGGTCTCCTAATTGAAATGCATAGAGTGATCTTTGTTACTGATCTTTGACAGTGGTTCACACCACAAAGTAAAACATAATTAATATGTTCTGCACCACTGGAAGTGCTGGCCTCTGCTTAAGACTTCGCTGAGCCAGTAAGAACATCTCAACCCAGGTCTAACCTTGGAAAGATAGGTGAAATGGCCTTCTTGGGAAATGGGCAAGTTCTGTAAGCAGATTCTGCAGTAATGACAAATTTTCCTTTGAACAGATTGCTTGCAAGTTGTCTCCCACTCTTTCCTCCTTCTATTGAAATGAATTAGTTGAACTCTGGACTGCTTCTCAGGATTAACAGTTGCATGAAACAAGAAAAAGTACTTCATCCCACATACATGCTACAGCTTCTGACTTTATCTGTTTTAAGATAGCACAGGAAAATTTTCTTATATGAGGCAGTTTATAATGAGTTAAGAGACCTAAATTCAAGTTACATCTGACAGGCAAGTTTCTGTTAGTCCCCTTCTGTCAAGAAAGGGATCTGACTGTGAAGCAATCCTAAGAGGTTTTCTTTGGTGATACTAATATTCAGTGTGATTAACTATCCCTTTTGATTGACCCTGCAAGCACTATGGCCAGCAGGATGGAGTTGGCAAGGACTGCACCCCCAGTAACCAACAAGACCTTAGTAGGCATAGGTCAGGTAAGACATTTATGAAAACATGTACTGAAGCACAAAACCCACTTAAATTAAATGAGTCATTATGCTGCACTCAAGCCATTTGTTAGAAGTCCCTTCTTCGGGCAAAGAAAGTAGTGTAAACACTGTGGAAGAGTAAGATCATATTCCACCTGGTGCCTGCAAAAAACATCAACAGTACTTGCCTATGTTGAACAGGCTCTCCTTCTGTTTAAGGAAAAAAAAAACAAAGAGGGTTTTCCACCTTGAAAATCTTATATAGAAGACCACACCCCTGGATCCTGTGACAGCTATAGTTTTTATCTGCTCTGTTGAAGATCTACAACAGTACAGGCCAGAAGGACATCTCTGAGTAATAAAACATTAAATATTAATAACACTAGTACCTTTAATTGCATATATCTTGGCAGAATTAAAAAATTATGCTTACTTTGGTGATTATGACTCTACTACAGAGAACTTGCATCATGTTCTTTTTCCATGAGCATAGAATCATGGAACAGTTTGGGTTAGAAGTGACATTTAATGGTCATCTAGTCCAACTCCTCAGTGAGCATCTTCAACTAGATCAGGTTGCTCAGAGACCCATCCAGCCTGACTGAATATTTTCAGGGATGGGGCATCTACCTCCTCTCTGGACAAGTGTGTCATCACCCTCAGCATAAAAGATTTCTTCCTTATATCTAATTTAAATTGACTTTTTTTTTAGTCTATAGCCATTACCCCTTGTCCTATTGCAACACGCCCTGCTAAAAAGTCTGTGCTCATCTTTCTTGGGAAGCCCTTCAGGCCCCTTTAGGTACTGAAAGGGTACTATTACTTCTCCATGGAGTCTTCTCTCCTCCAGACTGAAGAGCCCCAACTCTCTGCCTTTCCTCATAGGTGAGGTGCTCCATCCCTCTGATCATTTCTGTGGCTCTTCTCTGGACCTGCTCCAACAGGCCCATATCCTTCCTGTGCTGCAAACCCCAGAGCTGGACACAGAACTCATGTTACTCCTTCTGACCTTTAAACTGCTGTAGGAGGTGATTGTTGAAAGCCTTATGAAGGTGACAGTGGCCTCAAAATTTCTACAGAAACACAATGTTTGTCCACAGGAAAGCAAAATTTATACTGTTCCTTTTTTAAATGAGTCCTTCTCCTTCCTTTTTTCCTTTGGTTTTATAGTCAAAAAAATGACAATATTATATGCATATAGCTGGAAAAAAATGTGATAGAAAGAATGTCCTCAACAATTTGCTCAAAGTCTCTTAAAGCTGCCAGGTGATACGCTATGTCTGCTCAACTGCCCATTTTCCATCATAATATCAACCTATGTATAATTTTCTTCCAAAGGGATAAAAAATATTAATCACTAATACAGTAACTACTGTGCAATTAAACAATAACACAGCTTTTCCTGATGTCATGCACAGGCGTAACTGTTCTACCCTTACCAGAAATGAAGCTGGGTTTTCTGCCTTGCTCCTCACCTGACAGCTGAATGGAAAACTGCTCCTTCTGCACGTGTAACTCTGTGTTCCTGAAACATGCAGAGGCCCAAGTGGACAGCCTGTGGTCCACTGCATGCTCAGTACTTTTCACCTATTGACCCAGATGGGATTGTACATATCCACCTCTCTGCTGTTGGGGAGGAAGAAGCACGTTTATTCAAGCAGATGGATGTTTGCTCCTTACCAATTATTTATCATTCAACAATGAGGTCTGAGGTCTTATTTACTGAGTACCATCTAGGCTATGTAGCTTGTCATGGAATTATCCACTCCCCTTCACTGTTACATCCCCATTCTTAACATGAAAATCACACAGATGTATGACCCTCAGTTACAGATGGCAAACTAAGCCACATGATCAGCAGAGATAAAACTGGAGTGTCTACTAACTTTTCCAGAGACACTTCAGATTCAAGTTCATCACTAAACTTCATGTTTTAACAGCTCCCAACATATTCAAAGCTACCATGAACCATAAGGGGAAGAATGAACAACTGCCACAGAGGTTTTATGGCAGAGAAAAAAAAAATAATTCAGTTTTCAGGAGCTGTCTTCAGTTAGTTACTCACTGCTCACAATAAATCCTTGTTTCTCATTCCCAAATTCCCTGCTTATTGAATACTCTCCTACCAGTTGCACAATACACAAACCAGGATTTTTATAATCTTATTTACTAAAATACTGATTCAATCTAAATACTGCCTTGTCTACAACAAAAGCAGAGTAAGTTCAGGACTCTTCCAGAAAAGAAAGTGGGGAGAAGGGAAGAGGAACCAAATGTGATAATGCAATAAAGGTTGTACAATATGCACCTATATGAGGACAAAAGGTGACATCTGGATTGTACAGACAGCTTTAAGCTCACTTTTTCCTAACTTTTTTCAATGTTGCAACCATGATATTATTTTGATATATGATGTAATATGAAAAACTTCACATGCAACATTTTACAGAAAACTGAAAAGGAAGTATATCATTATCTGGCATAAAATGCATCTGAGTGCTGTGGGAGCTGTTTGATGACATTACAAGATCACTCTATGTAATTTTCTACTGGAGAGGGGAGGAGGCTCCTGATGAAGAAAGAAAAATCTTGACTTATCGGCAAGAAAGTCAAGGAGTGGTATCCGGAAAACTACAGGCTGGTCAGCCTAACCCCTGACTCCAGAAAGACTATGCAGCAAACCCTACTGGAAGTCATGTCCAGACATGAATGATAATGTCATGGTGACTGGAAACAGTCACCTTGGATTTACCAAAGACGCATTGTGCCTGAAAAACATCACATCCTTCTACTGAGAAATGACTGGATGTGTGGCAAGGGGAGAGCAGGGGCTTTTCTTTACTTTCATATCAATCAGGCTTTTGGCATAATCTCTTACAATCTTGTAACCAAATTGGAGAGATGTGGTTTGGATAGCTGGATTGCAAGATGGATGGAAAATTGTCTGGGCTATGGGATTCTAAATGCTGAGATCATCAGTATTAAAACCAAGTGGCAGCTGGCCCCTCTAGGAAGTTTTTCAGGTTTGATACTAAAGTGAGTTTTTTTAATATCCTCATTAATGACTAATCCACACTTACTGTATCAAATCCACATCACTGAATCAAATTTGTGGACAAGGCTAAGTAGGGGAAAGTGATAAATACACTCAGTGGTACGATATCTGATTCAGAGGGACCTACTTTGGGAACTTCAATCAAAGCAAAATCTTACATCTGTACACACAATAAACTCACACAGCAGCATAGGCAGAGAGCTGACTGAAGAGAAATCGCATTTGCAGAAAAGGATCCGAGGTAATTTTGATACTTTTTGACAAGTTGAACATGAGTCAGCAGCAGATCTTTTCGCAACAATGAAGACTAACTGCACGCTGTGCTACATTAGAGAGAGTGCACCCATCAGGTCAAGTGAAATTGTTATTCCCTCCCTATTTGGTTCTGGAGAATGACTATCCAATTTGGGGATCAATATAAAGCACTAACATACTGAATAACACCTAGTGGAAGACCCCTAAGATGATTAAAGCTGTATTTGTTCAGTCTCAAGCAGAGAAGGCCAAAAGGCATGATCACTGTTTTCATCTATCTACTGAAGATCATAGAAAAAAACAAGCTGGACTTTTCTTGAATGTACACAGCAAATGTATGAGGGAAAGTGGATGTATGAGTTATGAAAACATTGCAATGTAACATTAAGAAAGATTTCACAGTGAAAGTCAACCCTTAAGAAGGGACCAGAAAAGGTAGAATTTACATCCTTACAGGTATTTGAAATGCTACTGGATATGAGCTGGAAAAAACAAGATCTTACTTTGCTGGTTGGCCCTGCTTTGAGCTGGAAGCTGAAGCAGATAATCTCCAGACCTCCCACTGAGTCTAAATTCCTCTGATTCTGCCATTGCAGGGAGCCAATTTGGGTACTCAAAACATGATGGAACTGTCTCCAGTGAAGATTAATCTGCTGAGAAGGTGTCCAAATAAAGAATTCTTCCCCTCTTGCCAAAGCATTACGTGGTGCACATTCGTATTTTGGGTGAGAAAGGACTCTACACATATAAAACAAAAATGCATGAAAATAGTGTGAAAGGTAGTTTAAAAGGAATTTAGCTTTTCAGCATAGTTCAAAAGTAAAGTTTTCCAAAGCGAAAAAGACTAATTACAGATTGCTGTCACTTTAAGGATACTTCCCTAAACAACATCAGCTGCAGTGCACAGTGCTTACATTATCAAAAAAAAGCCCAGAGCTAAATTCATAACAGCTTAACGTAAAAGTCTGTCATGGGGATTGTCTTTTCCTCTCTTAGCAAGACCACTGTTAAACACTTAGCAAATGGTAATAAAGAATATCAGACACAACTGTTTTCTAAAGAGTCACCTGGAATGTCCTAACGCTATTTCACATCATTTTATTTTCATCCAAATGTACCGAGACTACTAATTACGCCATAGTTTTCCTAAGTGCTTCATTTGAAACCAGACCTCTGGTACCTAAGAAACCTCAGCTGTACTTGCTCCACACAGATTAAAGCATTCTCATTTTCTGATTTGATATTTTCTAAGTCCTGTCAAATGTACTACAAGACTACAGACCTAAGGTGAGCCTTAGGTGAAAATAATATTGATGATGCTATACTTACAAGGTAAAAAACCTGTAAACTGAACATTAAACAATTGAAAAATATGAAGACAAGTGAGAAAATCTTGGTAACAGTTTCCACTTGTTGCAAATAGTAATTTCAATGAAAACTGGGTCAAGGCTTGTACTAGTAAACCAATGCAAATGTTAAACTAATTCTGGAACAGTAAATTATTTATTCCTAAAGACAGTCAACCACCCTAACAATTTACAAACCTAGAAAGCAAATACAGTTAAAAAAGAATAAGCTACATTTTTGGGAACTGCAGCAGAGAATTGTTTAGTACAAAAGGCAGAGGCAGTTCAGTGCTCAAGAAATGGTTTGTTTGTTTGTTTTGCAATAATGGTATATCCTTCTTAGTGCTGCCAAAACTCCCTTGGGGTATTAAGCTTAATGGGTTTTATTTAAACCTACAGTTGCTAATTACCACTGAATTGCTAGGACAGAAATTCATTCCCTTGTAAAACTGATCTATATTTTAAATTAACAGACAAGTACTTCCACAGCCAAGGTGAGTGAATGTAACTTTCTGACCTACAATGCAAGACTAATACAGCAGAAAGATGTGACTACACAACAAACCAACACCAAAAGCTCCTGCAGTATTTATGAACTGCTACACCAGCAGGTCCTCCTGCCCCATGAATGAGATGTTGAGTACAGGAAGTACCTGATGATCCTCTCCTCCTCCACTGAGGATGCCCTGCCCAGACACCTGCAGCAGCAAAGCAGAGCTGCCACGTTTTAAGTCACTGGTTCATGGAATGAGGGGCATTTTTGTGTGAGAATACATGATCCACAAGATTTGTATGAGCTACTACGAGCTCTGTCTGAACTCCACACTGAGGGGCAGTTAGTGCCTTTCACATACACCCAGAGCCACTAAAGAAATCAGACTGGATGGGGTATCACAGGAAGAAGGGTAAAATTAAGCAAGTCTAAAAACTCAAATATCTCAGTAGTGTCAAAGTACTGGGTTATTGCAACAATGCTTTTTTTGGTACCAACAACAGCCAAGACTGAAAAAATGCTGCCTATCAGAGCAAAAAGGATTAGGTGAGAACAGGACAACAGCCGAAGGATGACAGTGGGTCAAGAATATAAAAAGCTTCCGTATCTGTAATGTGGGTTTCCCTATCACAGCATCTGCAGCAACATTTTGCATTATGAAATTTTTCTAAAACAAATTAATCCAATTGAGTTGGATGTTACGTACTACAGAGGAACTGAAGAGCTAAGAACCAGAGAAGGCTAGTTAAGCCCAGCAGCCAGTGTCAGAAATTACATCAATTAATAATGATTAATGATGATTCTAGCGATTTTTCTTTGCAGAAAGAAGAATTTCTTTATTTCTAGTCATGAAACCCAAATCATTTCCTATTCTGAAAACTGCTAAAATTCGAGCTTTGAAAGTGGTAGAGGATGTGCTTGTACAGCTGGAGGGAGACAAAAGAAAAAAATAGTGCCCTTCCAAAAAACAAGAAGTTTAACTTTCTTTTGCAGTAGTTAGTAAAACATTTGTCCACAAGAATATTACAGAAAGTTCAACTATCTTGTGAAGATTTACTATGGAAAATATGGAAAAGTAGCTCTAACATTTAGGTGTAAATACAGGATTTCAGACCAGATTTAAGTGAAGGTTTAAATGCATTCTTAATTACTAGCTTGCAACCAATGGTCCTACAACACCTCATCATAAAAATTTATGAAATTCTTTTCACAAGATCACACCAAGGAGGTTTAAAAACACATTAGCATACAAGTACAACAACAAGGGCAAAACCATGTCACAGAACTATTAAAACCACAGCAAATATGGACAGTTAAACTTATTAACACTTAAAGATTGCAAATAAATGTGCATAAATTCACAGTACAACACTGCATACAATATAATATATACAACCCTGCTATATCAGCACTTAGGAGAACGATTACAACAGGGAAGCTGACAACTGCTTTTCTCTAAATTCAAGCAGTCCCCATTTTTCCAAATAAATGGGTTATGAAAAATGCAGTACATCTCTGAGTGTTGAAGACAAATTAAAATATTGGAAATATTTTAAAAGTTAAGAATCCACCAATTATTCTCTAAATTAAACATTTCATCTACTTATTTCCTTTGTTCAGTTATTTTTGTAGATTATACTTCCTTTTTACTGAGTATTTACAGATATTACAGCCATAGAAATATTTAATTAATCCTATCTTTGTACTTTGCAAATTGAAGAAACAATGTTCAAAACTGTGGTCTGGTAAAACTTCATATTTTAATCTCAATATTATATTAGTATTTACTCTAGCATATTTATTTTTAGATTTGAATCCATCTTTAGTAATTGTCCCCAACTGCAGACTGCCACTCAAAGTGAAAATTTACAGCATCTTTATAATTCATAGCACATTGTTTTCTGAATGTGTTAAGATTTAATAGATGTTCCACCTAACAAAGGAATGGTCTTCCTCAAACCGTCAAAATATAAAAGCCTTTACCAGCTCACATAGTTGTAACAATATTTACATCTGATGGTCAATATTCTTTTTTGTTTTTTAAACCAGAGGTAAGTTTTGAAGAGAAATAAGTTCAACAGGCACCTTACCTCAGTCTGTAATGCTGATATTTAGTGGGCTAAGCATAAACATAATACACTGTGTTCAAAAGAATATATGTCGGTTTTAAAAGAGACACAAGTAAAAACTGTCAGGGAATATAAACTCTTCAGCCAGAGTTAAAATAATAATAGTAATATTAATAATAATAATAGTAATAATAATAATAATAGTAATAACTAAACAACAGACTCACAAAACCAACCAACCAACCAAAACCCAAAAAAAAAAACAACCAAAAAACTCCAAGAACACTTGTTTCCTAAAAGGTAATTCTGACATAGTTAAGCGCAAGAAGTATTCATCCCCAAGTTTCATGGTAGTCATCATCATTCTGCATTTAGTAAAGCAATCTAGAAATTTAAGCTTTGTGACGTCAACGTGACATTTCCTATTTTATGCAAATTATTTTAACTTTGTTACCTTATTTACTTCCATAATTTCCCTTCTCTCTTCACTAGCAAAGCGAAGCTGACTTGCAGCACCACGATCATCATGCTTAGAGCCATCTTCTTCAACATATGGAATAAGTTGCTGCGAAGACAAAAAATATTAGCTTTACTAAAAAAATAAAGAAAAATAAAAAGAAGAAATTAAAAAAAAAAAAAAAAGAAATCAAATGCAGGAGATACATAAGGTACTACCATTTTCTTCCACAGGTTCAAACCACTCAAGAGAAGGTGGACACAAACTTGTCACCTCAAACCCAAAGGCCTTGGAATGACCTCAGCTGGTTCTCCAGGAAAACGTTGTGCTTCAAAAGGACACAATCCCACTTATTACCATGCTTAGACCCAAGCAATTTCACAACTGCAGGCAAAACCCACACTTTCCCTGTCAGGATGTGTATCATGGATAAATCTTGTATTCTTGAAAAATGCAAATTGTGATTTTAAATTTTACTATTCCACACTAAGAAATACCACAAAAAAAAAGCTTGCCATTATTATAAAGTATTTTAGCAGAGGGCAGGTACTGATCTCTTCACTCTAATGACCAGTGACAGGACTCAAGGAAATACCACGAAGCTGAGTCAGGGGAGGATTAGGTTGGATATCAGGAAAATGTTTTTCACCCAGAGGATGGTCAGGCACCAAAGAGGCTCCCCAGGGAAGTGGTCACAAGCCTGCCTGAGTTCAAGGAACATTTGGACAATGCTATCAGGCACAGGGTGTAATTCTTGGGGTGTCCTGGGCAGGGCCAGGAGTTGGACTAAGTGATCCTGATGGGTCCCTTCCAACTCAGCATATTCTATGACTCTATGATTCTATACTAACCATAATTATGACTGGCTTTGCATAGCTACTTGGTTAATAGTCTAGTTATGATGCTCTTTTAGTTAACCTCTGTTTGGCTATTCTTAAGACGAGGCCTATAGTTACCTAAAGGGAGTTTTTCCTAAGTATTTCCCACTGTGATCTCCTCAGACACATAGTTTTGTTTAGGCTGGAAAAGACCATATTGTACTATCATTTCTGTAAGCTTCTACACAAGCCAAAAATCTTTGATGAAGTATTCCTAAATGAATACTACTGTATGTTTCCTTCCTAAAAAGAGAATAAATTAAAAAGAATCAGTAAATATAACAGGTACAAAACAAATACATGCTTCTGTGTCAGAACACTCCCAAGCTACTAACAATTAATAAAAAAATAAGCTGTAACATTTTATACATAGCATACATCCACAGTGTCCACAGTGCAACATTGTTTTTTCTGTCCTGAACTGAACAAAATTATATCCATGTTTCCATAAACACTGTAGAAAATGAAAGACTAGTACTGATGAAAATGAGCAAGAAGACATTCATTCTAAAGCCTGGGAGCAAGTTGCTCACCAAGTGCATATTAACTTGTTACTTAGGATGGGGTGTAATATTTCAAAGCATTCAGCATCCTCCTTGCTTTGATTTAACCGACCGAAAATTTAATTTCCTTCTGTGCAAGAATTTCTTATTAATCTTATCAAAATGGACAAAATCTACCGCACCAAACTTTGCCACGAAAATGTAGAAAAGGTTAACTACTTACTACATTTGCAGACCATAAAAAAGAAGTAGTGTGACTCCTAAATACTCTTGGAAAAAACTCCTCTCTCTGATGGAAAAATAAAGTAGCACTCAAAGTAGAATACTTCTTTTGAAAACCTCCCGTCTTTCAGAAAAAGTATTAGAAAAAAAACCAAAACCACAAAAAAAAGCCAAATTACACCTAATACACAAAAGCAGGAAATTTAAACCAGATCTGCTTTACAATTATCTCATGCCTTGCTATGCTGGTTAACATAAATTTAGTAATACCTATTATATTGCTAGTACACATTCACAAAAAATGTGAAAACATTTATATTAATAATAATAGACTAAGGGATATTAGTAGGTACAGACTTGTCTGGACTGTGTAAAAAAAAAAAAAAGAATTTTGTAAATATTCTTTACAGGTATGGTTAGAATGTCAGCCACAAAATAATATGATTGAGAGTATTATTGAAATACTGAAAGAAGAAAGAAAACTGATTCAAGAGGGATGGTGTGCCACTGTCATTCACCCTAGCCATTAAAAACATGAGACAGGCAGGCACCTCCTAACTTCAGAGCAGGAAAGACTAAGCAGATTAAAAAGAAAGAATTCCAACTACTGATACAAAACTCTGCTGCACCTGTTATCAGTGAGACATTGCATTAAAAAAGCTTATTCATTTACTCTACTGCACACAAGTCAATACACCATGGAAAAAGTTTTATTCTTTAAAATGGGAAAGTTATCCTACTCCCTTGCTTGCTGTCAGGTTTCTCTGAAACTCTTGGCAGTGACTGCTGACAGAAGTAGTAGTCTAGAAGTAGTAGTCTAGACTGGACTGTACAGAATCAATGAATGAACCTAATTTCTTTCTTCCTATTCAGTGAAGAGAGTGAAATACAAAATATAATGGTTATATGGTTAAAATTCAATGGCCAATCACAAGTCTGTTAATAAAGCTGCCTCCGAATCCAAAGGTCAATATTTAAAGAACTTCATACTTCTGGATAATTAGAGCAGTAGTAACTCTAGTCATAACACAAAACAGGGTTTAAGAGTATTAGTAGGAATTAGGAACAAATTAACTTATGAGGGGGAAAACAAGGTTTTGATTTTACTTGGAATAGCAGTTTTATTAGGAAAGCTTTGGCCAATCCTCCTTCATGGAAGTCTGATGCTGTAACTTTTCCATCACCACTGCACAATTAGGTTTGGTTCATACTGGCCCAGCAGGTTAGGAGCACCAGAATGAGGCAACTAAGGAGGCACAGACTAATGGTCAGAGAAAGAGAATAATGTTTATTAGTGAGGGAGCCAGCCTGACAGGTGAAAGCTTGAAGCAGGCTGTTCCCCACTTTTTCCCACTTCTTTTAAAAAATTTATCCTGAATCCTTCATTTTCCTAGGGGAAACAAATTGATGAAGGAACCAAGAAGCTTGAGGAAAAAGGCTAACATTTTAAATCAAGTTTGATTTTACAGAATCACAGAATCAATTAGGTTGGAAAAGACCTCTGAGGTCTTCTCAACTAGACCACAGCACTAAGTGCCACATCCAATCTTTCCTTAAACACCTCCAGAGATGGTGACTCTACCACCTCCTTGGGCAGCCCATTCAAGTGTTTAATCACCCTTTCCTATTGTCCAACCTAAACGTCCCCTGGCACAGCTTGAGGCCATTTCCTCTTTTCCTGTCACTTGTTGCCTGGGAGAAGAGGCTGATGCCCACTTTGCTACAACCTCCTTCCAGGGAATTGTAGAGAGTGAGATGGTCCCTGCTGAGCCTCCTTTTCTCCAGGCTAAACGACCCTCAGCTGCTCCTCGTCAGACTTGTGCTCCAGACCCTTCACCAGCTTCATTGCCCTTCTCTGGACACGCTCCAGCACCTCAATGTCCCTCCTTAACTAAGGGGCCCAGAACTGGGCACAGCACTCGAGGTGTGGCCTCACCAGTGCTGAGTACAGGGGGAAAATTTCAAATTGGGATTCAATTTCAAAATTGGATCCCTCCCAATTGGTAAGAATTGATGATGTTAACTTGAAAGTTTCACAATCTTTCAATGAGCTCTAACTAATAAATAGACTTCAGTCCACTTGATTTCCAGTCTCATTAAAACTTGAGACTTGAGTCTCCTGCAACTGAGAATGGATGATATGCTATGCAGAGAGTGGTTATTCCAAGCTGCGATGTATATATATATATATATGTACTTACTTCTATGGGAACAGGATCGAGCCCAGCACAGTTTTCATTGCATTTGTCATAGACCAATCTCAGTTTTCTGAAGAGTATTGATAACTGACGGAGATGTTCCTGCAGCTTTCCCAATCTGTCTTGATAAGTTGCAGTATGATAAGTAACACCATTTGGTAACTTAAGAGAACCAAAACATAAAAAATATTAAAGCCTCTGTCACACAAAATAAACGGACCAAAAGAAATAAGATGGGGTTTTGTACATTTTAAAATCAGACATTAATGCCACAGCAATCACTGAAATTTTTATTTTCTTTACTGGCAAAATTCTGTATTTTATGTGCTCAATCACTGCTATCAAACAGCTTCATGTATTCTACACTTTGGTCATTGCCAATCCCTCTAACTCTTTTCAGTAACTGTCTTCACAATGTTTAAGTATGACACTGTTATGATCCAGCTATTACACTTTGAGAGTTTGTGTCTCAACCCCAAGCCACAAAATTCAGTAACACAAGAGTCATGAAAACAGAGGGAATGGGGGTCATTATTTATCTCCTGCTTTCCACAGAGAGAAAACACAACAAAAGTTTGTATGCTTTCTCAGTAAGTAGTCATATACATGGATTATGTCCATTTTTACAAGGAAAAAAAAAGTTTTAGGTGGGAAATATTACCAAAAAAGATCAATGAGATTTCCTCCAGAATTACTCCCTGTATGTTAACATAAACAGACTTTGCTATTTATAAAGGAAAACACAGTTGTGGGTTGTATTTAGTTTATTTATGGGGGGGGGGGCAACAGCAATTCAGCATTTCTGAATATTCTACACGTTCACTTTATCTACAGGAGTAAACAAATACATTAAGAGTAGTATTCTCCAATCAATCCTCCTTTTTAAAGCAGTTTGATTGAGTTATCTAAACGTCCTAAGCCACCTCCTCTGTCTGTATATACAGGCAGTCAGTGACAAAAATATGGGAAGCAAGGGCCATGAAAACAAAGAGCTGCTTTTCACCTGCATGTTCCTCAGTAACTGGAAAATTTCCATGGTTCGGAACACAATGTCCTGCACGGTCTCCTGGCCGATGCGGCAGAGGGAAGCCGTGTTCACCTCCCTGGCCGCCTGAGCCTGCGTGCCCGAGAAGGCGCCCGGCGGCATCCCCGCCCCAGCCAGAGGGGGGGTCGACATCTCCCGGCCTCACCCGGTCCCGCTAGGACGAGCAGAAAAGAGGAGGTTATGATGGAACGATCGAGTACTTGAGTCTATCCTAGTAAACTTCTGCAGGACAGCTATCCCATTCCCTTTCCCCGCACGCGGCCCTATTCCAGACAGAACTGTTCAGCTGACGAAGCCGGCTCAGCGCTGCACCCCTCGGCTCGGACCAACCCCTCGGCTCGGGTACCGCTCCCTCACCCACCGCAGCCTTGCCGCGCGGTGGGACCGGGGATGCTCCTCACGCACCTCCGTGCCCTCAGCGCGGTCACCGCCCCGACCCGTCGCAAGGGGACACGGCAGTGACCCACCCGCTCCCGCCCGGGCCCCGGCCCCGGCCCCGCTCCGGGCTGCTGCCTCCCCGTGCCCGCCGCACTCCCGGGCCGCGGCACCGCGTCCCCCTCACGGCGCCGGCGGAAGCACTTCCCGGCTCCGGTGCCGTCACAGCCGGCGGGGCGGGAGCGGCGGGCGGGGCCGGGGAGTCTGTCACGGCCGCTCGGTGCGGTCCCTGTGCCCGTCGCTCTCCTCTGTCGCTGTAGCCGAGTCGTTTTCCTGGCTTGCTGAATCCAGTGAGGACTTGCGGGCTGGTCAGCGTGTAGAGGTGTCGGCCCCTGGCCCTGCACGCGGTCTGTTGGGGTTGAAAAGTTTGGTCGGAATCCCCAGGCATCTTCACACAAGTCCCACCGCCCCTGCGCTACATCGTAGAATCATAGAACAGTCTGGGTTGGAGGTGACCTTAAAGATCATTTAGTTCCGAATGCCCATACCCTGGGCAGGGACACTTTTCACTAGACCAGGGTGCTCAGAGCCCCCGGTCCAACCTGGACGTGAACGCTTCCAGGGTTGGGGCATTAACAAGTTCTCTGGGAAACCTGTTCCAGTGCCTCACCACCCCCACAGCAAAGAATTTCTTCCTAACATCTAATATAAACTTCCTGTCTTTCAGTTTGAAGCCATTCCCCTTTGTACAATCACTACAGTTCCTGATGAAGGAACTGTACACCCTGTACACACTGTACAACTCTACACCCTCCTTGGAGGTGCCTTCAGATACTGGAAGGTTGCTATGAAGTCTCCACACAACCTTCTCCAGGCTGAACAGCCCCAGCTTTCTGTCTTTCATCACCTGAGGTGATCTGGTCCCAGTCGTGCTGATAAATGGCTGAAAATCTGTTTTGCAAGGTAGGAGTGTATATGTTAGTATACACTCGCACACCTGTATGAATTTAGGTGCTTCATAGGTGGTCTGCTACTCCTTCTTGCTCAGAAACATTTCTGCTAATCTAGAAAAGCCTTGACACGTGGCCTTCCTGTGTCACAGTATTTGTATGGGTATAAAATGTCTCTGAGTGCTTGTACCACACTAATACAATTACATTGAGGAAGTTTTGAAATACAGACAAGACCTCCTGTGTGAGGGAGAAGGAACACCCTCAAAAACAAATCAGGGGACTGATAGATATAGACTGTCTATGCAGTAGCCAATGCTTACTGTCTGCCCAATGAAAAAAATTTCTTCATATGCAAAAATCAGTAAGTAACAAACTTTCTCTTTTTTATTTCCAGGTCATGTCATACCAAGAACTCGCATTTGAGTGAGTTTGACAACTAGTCAAAATCATGACAAAATATGAATTCTTACTAAGTCCAGTCAAGATAGTTGGGCTGTATTAAACCTGCTGTCACAAATTATCTTTTTTTGTGAAATGCATTGCATTTGTAATGCTGTAAAAATAAATCAGAAATCTGACACATGGTGTCGGGAGGCAAGAAATTGGGTGAGGAGAAAGGCTGAGCTGTTTAAGGATTTTCCTTTGCTCAAGAGACCTTCCGCAGCTGGAAGGTTTAAGTCTAGAAAAAAATAATGTGGGTAGCAGCAACATTCTGTTTTTCCCTCAGGCTGTTTTTGCCAAAAAAGATGCAATTTCTATCAAGAGAGATAATTGCAGGTTATGTAAAACTTCCAAGCATTGACTGAGGGGAAGGGAAATAAGAAGAGAAAGAGAAAACTGTAAAAAACAGCCCAGAGGGTATTCTGTGCATATGTTGGGCCTTTGACACATAAGGCAGGAGCCCAGCTCTAGGGGGGGAGTGTGTGTTCTCTCCCACCTGGCTCTGAGTTCTCACAGTCTGTTCTAGCATTTCCGAATCTGGAAATAAACTGTCTTCAATGCTGGAGCCAATGGCTTAGTTCTCTGGTTACGTGCATGCAAATGAAATCATACATGTGGTATACAATCTTTGTTAAAGAAAGAAAAAAACAGTCAAGGAACAGTCAGGAACAGAACCATACAAACTTGCTGTCAGAGGCATTTTGCTGCAGAAAACATTTTTTACCTCAGAAACAGACTAATGTGGGTAAATACCAACCCCTTTCCTATATTGAAGCTTGTTGCTGCCTAAGTTCTCTCTAGCACTCTGCCTTTGCCAAAATGCAATGTAAATAATTATATTTTAACAAAGATCTCAGCATAAAGGATAGAAAAGTGGTTTCTTAAACCAATAGGAAAAAATGGTTTATAAAAATAAGAGGGAGATATTTTCAGACAGCTAAAGAACATCCCATGGTGTCTGGCTAGACAGTGCTTGGGAAGAGCTACCCCTGGAGAATTTCAAAGGGCTTGTTTGAAGGCTTACATCTGAGTTCACTGTACATTGAGAAAATTATGCAAAAACTATTCAAGGGTTGAGCACAAAGGATAACGATTTCCTCTTCCGATTGCATGGCCAAGAGCTCTGTTCACACTGCTTAACTTGCTGTCCCAGATCGGATGGCATAAGAGTAATGAACGACTCAGACCACCTACTATTCAGGTCTGCCAGACACAGACTCCACATGCAGTTGTATCCTGAAGTATAGGGCTGTCACATACAGTAGGCAGTTGAAACATTCAGCCAAGTCTGCATGTGGAGAGTGCTGAAGAACGTTGCTAGGAGGCCTAACATTCTTCACTGCCAGTCTGTGGAGCCATCTAATCTGACATTTCCCTCCCAGACAAAGGAATGTCTTCCTTTTGGATAAGAATATTTTCTTTGTTGAATGAAAAAAAGTTAATTATATATTTTTTTCTTTTTAAGAGCAATCTGTTAAGCAGCCACTGTCTGACTTCAGTTTGTGCCAAGTGCTTTCATCTGGAAGGTGTCCAAATCAAAGATCATCTTTCACATCCATTTCAATTTCTGTGGCATTGGTTCAACCAGTGTCTTAGCATTCTTCAGCCTTTGTTGTTGGGTTGTAGAGAAGCTACCAAAAGCCTATCAAAGAGCCTATGTCTGTATGTAATATTCTAGTCCAATCATCTTTAACTCAAATTTGAAGTTAGGACTCTTTAAAGAGTAATTACTTCAGTGATTATTGTTTTCACAATAATAATGGCTTATGGTTTTTTCTATATTAAGAGGTTCTCACTCATATACCCTGAGCAACTCCAAAGGTTGTATAGTTGTGTTCTATCAAGAGAACAAAAATCCTCAGAAGTGAGTGAAGAGGATAATTGTTGCTTTGTTCAAATAATTTTCTCTAAATCAGTTGATGTGCTTGCAAGGCAATATGAATCATTCTATTTAAAAATAAACAGAACTGGTGAAATCCCTGGATCATCCTCTCTTTTCCTCGAATAAAAGAGTATACTCTCTCACAAGTTTCCTCACACTATTCCTTAGCAGCAGTGGTTTCATACTGCTCTGAGGGTGACAGATGGGCTTGGGGGAAATGTGTTAGCCAGGAAAAGACTTTCATTCTCCACCCTGTCCCATTTAGTGTTTATGTGTTCATTCAAGGAGAAATAATGGGACCTAGTGGAACCTTTGCAAACAATAAACAGACAAGGCACAATTTTACTGTTACCAAGCTGTGACAGATAAAGGCATGGCATATAACTTTTTTAGTATGTGTCCAACACAGACAGTTAAAGTAGGTGGAGTTTAGTTCATCAGAGATTATGTTTATAAGCCAGAGGGAACAGTTAATGGCTGTGATTAGATGAGGAGGATTGGGGGTTTGGGGTTGTTTTTTGTGTGTGACATGGGTGTTTTTCCAATGGTGTTTTCCTCACCCAGGCAGGTATTTTCATGAACTCTGAAAGCATCCATTTAAAGGGAAGCAGGATCATCTGTGGTAGTGCGAGATAAGATAGAATAAATTAGATAGGATCAGAGCCCAAAGCATCTGAACAGAGGGCAGTACTCCACGCCTTTGCTCAGTAGGGGATGAACACAGATGTTTTCTAGACCAAGGGGAATCTAGGATTGAGCAATTAAGACCTCTCTGCCTTTATGTGATTCTGTTGCACAGCTCTTTGGTGCTATGGATGGTAGAAGGACAGCAAGAAGACTGAGATGGAAGGGGTTCAGCTTCCTTCCTTGCCTAGTCTCCTTCATCATCTGTATACCCATAAGCAGATTTGTCTATAGATGTGCTAATGGCACCTTCTATGGGGGTGCAGAGAAGCAGAGTGTCATACCTACTGGGTTTCATACAGGTGGTAACCAGCTTCAGTGGTTTGCCACAGTCCATCCTCTGAATGTTCACAGAGTGGTCAGAAAAAATGGCATGTAAATCCCTAATTTCTGAATGGCCTTATGTGGTTGAGTGGCTGCTGGGTGCCCACCAAACTGCTCCACCATCACACTCCCTCACTCCCTTACTCCCCCTCCTCAGCAGCACAGGAATGAAGATGAAAAACTTATAGGTTGAGATAAAGTCAGTTTAATAAAAGAAAGAAAAGGCTGAATGTGGAAGCACAGTCCTGACATAGAATGATCCAACTGGTAACAGGTGTTATTTTACAGCTTGAACACTGGCAACTTGCATTGCCCCCATAAGTCAGGGTCACATCCATCAGAGCAGAGGGCAATACTCCATTTCCCTTAATATACATACATCTATTTCCCATAATATAAACACAAGCATTAACAAAGGATGGAGAAGCCAGATGAAGTGTGATAGTTCAGCTTACGTGTGGGGGGCTTAAAGCAAAATATGGCTTTTTGGTTCTTTGCAGTGGATCCTACACACCCATTTCTTGATCTTGACAGGTGTGTTGTATCATCAATTCTCTACTTCTAAAAAGTTTGCTTCTTGACCTTCAGCCCAGAAATGTTGTCCTTGGCCCCTTTGTTCCTGTAAACATCAAAGACTAGTTTCATAGTCAGTTCTTTCTGGCATGAAGATTGTTATCCTTCCTTACATTTTGTATGATGGACTTTTATGCCCAGCAGCTGGTACTCTTCCTGTAACTGTGACAGAAGAAAAGGGAGTAACAGGAAATCCCCAGACTTCTTCCAGAGTATCCCAGTGCAGAAATCTCATCCTTATAATCATTCTGATTTTGCAGTTGTTCAATTGCTTGCCTCCAAAGAGACTATCCAGCACCTCCCCTGCAGCCTCCCACTGTATTGGTGCTCCAAACGCTGACACTGAAAACCATTTTCACAGAACAGTACCAGTTTCTCTTTTTGCCCCAAAATAGCTGCAGGCAATCTGTGACTTCTTGCATTGGACTTTCAGATATTTCCCTTGGTCCTACTTTTCCTGAGCAAATGGTGTCTTGTGGGACTAGCTGTTTGGAAGAAGAGGCATTCCAAATTGCAGTTTATATGAACTTTATGTCTTCATCAGCCAAATGTGCATTAATGATGCCTGTAGATAAATTTTCAGCATCCTTGTTTGATGGCTTCTCTTGGGGCTTGCACAAAAATGGCTTGGAAATGGAATATTTGCAAAGAAGCGGATGTTGGCAAAAGAAAGCATTACAATGAGATATAAAATATGTGCACTGTAATTTATACAGGCAACTAGCTTCTGGGAAACTTGACCTCTGGCCAGTAGAGGACAGAAACATATCCAAAGAGACCACTGAAGCAGTGACTGGTACGCAGTGGGACAGAGATGGAGGGACTAATTATATTTTCACAGCTGTTACACCAATACTGAAAGTATGTTGGTGACAAATGACTTTGTGGTGGATTTCACAGCAGTTAATACTAGAGAAAAGCTAGTCTGCCCTGTGGTTTGACTGCTTATGTGCTATTAACATTATAAGCAGGAGTGCAAGGGTGGTTTTTCCCTTCAGGGGTCATTGCCAGTATGCAGTTTCCCACTGTTGATCCTGATGATGCTGAAGGCATAATTCTCATTAAAGTGTTGACAGATGATACTCCTGTAACTCATTCCATAGTGGGACAGAGAGAGAGGTCCTGTGCTTCTTCCCAAAACATGTCCTGGTTGTGTGAGGGCATCCCTGCTCTGCCCTATAGTACATGGCTTATTTTTGTAGACCCTGAAAAGCACTGCAGCCTGGGGTTTCTTTCTTCATCTGCATCTATTGATGTTTTATTTCTCTCTCTAATTGTAAATCCCTAGTGGTAGGCTGTAATGGGTTGACCCTGGCTGGATGACAGGTACCCACTAAAGCCTCTCTCTCACTCTCCTCTGCAACTGGACAGAGGAGAGAGAATATAAGGAAGGGTTCAAGAATTGAGATAAGGGCTGGGAGAGATCGCCTACTGATCACCATCACAGGCTAAACAGACTCAAAATGAGGATATGGATTAAATTTATTACTAACGGAATCAGAGTAGGAAAGTGAGAAGTAAAAATAAATTTAAAAAAAACTTTCCCCCTCCCTCCTTCTAAGTTCTACCTCCTCCCCTCCAGTGGTGCAGGGAGACAGGGAATGGAAGTTCTTATCAATTGTTGTGTCTGCTGCTGCTTCAGGGAGAGGAGTCCTTCCCTGCATCCTGTGGGTTCCCTCCCATGGAAGACAGTCTTTCATGAACTTCTCCAGTGTGAGTCCATCCCATGGGCAACAGTTATGCACAAACTGCTGCAACATGGGTCATTTTTCCACAGTGTGCAGTCCTTCAGGCACAGGCTGCTCCAGCATGGGCCCCCCACAGGGCCACAAGTCCTACCAGGGAAAACCTGCTCCAGCATGGGCCTCACATGGAGTCACAGCCTCCTTTGGGCATCTACCTGCTCTAGCATGGGCTTCTCCATGGGCTGCAGGTGGGTCTCTGCACTCCCGTGGTCCTCTTTGAGCTGCAGGGGCACAGCTGCCTCACCATGGTCTGCATCACAGGATGCAGGGGAGCCTCAGCTCTGGCACCTGGAGCACTTCCTCCCTCTCCTTCTCCAATGACCTTGGTGTCTACAGAGCTGTTCACATGTTCTCACTCCACTCATCTCTGACTGCAGTTTTCACCTGCCCTGCAACTTTTTTTTTTTTTCTCCTTTGTAAATATGTTTTCACAGAGGTGTTACTATCATTCCTGATTTGCTCAGCCTGGCCAGCATTGGGTCCATCCTGGAGATGGCTGGCGTTGGCTCTACTGGACATGGAGGAAGCTTCCAGCAGTTTCTCACAGAAGCCACTGTTATAGTCTCCCCCCTACCAAAACCTGGCCACAGAAACCCAATACATAGGTGAAAACATCCTCTGTGACTTCACAGGAACAAGCCTACTCCTCTGTCATTTGGGAGAGCAATGACCATCTGTCAGCTGATTTCAAAGAATATCTGTATTCTTGAAGTATTATAAGGTGCATTGTTGTTTCTTGTATCTATGGCAAGAGATGCTTTCTTTCACCCTAATGAGCAAAATTACTTGTGATTTATTCCGTGTCAATCAATTTAGATTCTTGAGCTTTGTTTCTTATTCAGGGGTTCCACAACCCATTCTGCATGTGAATCAGATATTGCATGCACACATGGATGGCATGTAAAGCAGATATTAACAAGATAGTAAGATCAGCCCTTCTGGTGCTGCAAATCTGGTCCTGGGAATTTTTGCATTCTGGTCAGTAGCTCCCCTGAATGTGTAACCATTCACAGACTCATTCTCTGTCATTCACTGTCTCAGTTTGGACATTCATTCACACAATATATTCATCCTAAGGTAAATTTTGTTCTTCTTGTTTTCTTCTTAGTAGCTTTAGAATGATTTGAAGAAACCCAGACACACATTATATGGTCATGTCAGATACGTTGTGGTAGCAGCAGAAGACTCCAGGCAAGAGTGTAACCTCATTCTGCTCTCTGAGCTCAGAAGAAAATAGTCCTTGTCTTCGATGGTTTACAATTCAGAGACTGTATATTTCTCAGCAAGAAAGAAGATAGATTAAAAAGGGACCTAATAGTTTCTGGATAAAGAGGTTGGAATGTCCTAGTTTACCATGAAAGTCATCAACAGTGTAGATGGCAATGCTGGAAAAGTTATAAGGGCATGAAAGATCTACAGTGCAGATCCTGTCTGCAAAAGCCATCATCTCTCAATGCAAGTCAAATGCCACTTGTGTCTCCCAGTGATATTAGACTATGTGAAATAGGGAATGGAATAATAGATAAGAAAAAAGCATAGCTGGAGGCAGATGCTTAAACACAAATCATCCCTCTAACCTGATGCATTATTGCAGGGTTCCTGGATTGACTCATTGTCATTATTTATGCAAAACTTCTGGCCGCATTTCCTCTGTGTAATATTAAAAGCAATACATTATAGAATGGAGGATGTCCTCTATTTCCCCAGAGTTTTCCACCCTGTTCCTATATAACCTTCCAGACGTATATCACAATTACTAGAAGCAGTATATTTCTCATTATAACCTGAAATCTATATACAATATCTGACCTTTTTTACTGACTACAGTCCCAACTAGTGCAGGCTTGGATGATGGCAAAGCTCATTGTCTCGCTGGATCAGTACTAATTGCACATTAGGTTTTAGCCCTTTTTTCTTAAACATTGTGTGTCCTAATTTTGTTATGGCATGTTGGAAAGTGTTTTGTAACTTTTGAGGTATGTTGTGTGTGAAACAGATGCTCAGTAAACTCTGTATAGCTGCAACTATAACAATAAATTAAATGTTCGTCAGGCTGTTCTCTAGGTGCAAGTCCAGTTGGCGTGGAACATTCCATGTGCATACTATTTGACACGTTTAAACTTTGCAAAAGGGTACACACATGCTGCCTACTGGAAATGTTACCTCCCAGACCACTGGTGGCATAGTGCTCCTGACCATGGTAGTCTACTTTCCTTTTTGCAACCCAGTCTTACCTTTGACATATGTTACACCATAACAAATACATTTTTTTTCTTTGTTCTTATGACTAGAATCTTTGAAAGGCAAAATGGAATGGAAGAAAACTACTAAAGAAGAAACCTCATAATCTTGTAATCCATGTCAGTTTTACTAGGATAATGGAATTTGATGGAGTTGTTGTGGTTTTTTAATTGTTACAGGAGCTTTTTTTAACATGAAATGCGGTGTCAGCAAGTGCTTTTCCATCAGTGCTGTGTGAAGTGAGTGAAAACTCTGGTGTTATTTCAGTTTCACAGGTTTGTCAGTATCTGGAACAAGGCTTTTCCTGAAATGAAGTTGATAACTAGTGATCTGAGATCTAACTGTGTTCTAAGGTTACAACTCAAAAAGGCTTATTAGCAGAGTGAACATACTGTCAGATGCAGAGTGACAGTATGAGGATTTCCAAACATGGTAATGCTTGGAGAGTTTGGAGAATTCGTGCTTTGGATGGGAATGGCTTACTTCCAGTTGTCTGTGAGTAGAGACTGGACCACAGCTAGTAGCAATGCTTTTACTGAAATAATAATGACGAGGAAGAAAGGAGCATCAGCCACACAGAGGTCAAGTATCAGTCACAGAGCTCAAATATTAGTCTCTGCCGCTGTATCAGGCTGTTACAGATGAGAAGTACAGTGATGTTCCTTTGAAAAGAGCTGCCCTAGACTTGCTGGTGGTGGTGCTTTGACAGGGACAGCAGAGGAGCTGTCTCAAACCTAAGAAAACTTTCATGGCTGCTTCTCAGTTTGCAGATATGTGAGGAGGAGGAATGCAGACAGACAAATTGTAAGGGTAGAGAGGCAGAATATGTTAAAATTACACGGTATCGTAGTGAAGGATTCTGAGAAAATCCAAATGTTTTCAACCAATGTAATGAGTTCTCAAAGAAAAGGAGAAACAGAAAAAGTGTAAGTCCCCTTTCATGTAAAACCTTACTACTGAGTCCTTCAAATGGGTCTTCAGGTCCTCTGCAGAATAACCTGAAATCTTGCTGCTTTAGCAGGTGGCATGATATGCTTTTTATTTGCACTGGCAGTGCTGAGAAATCACCTTGGCTTCATCACAGTATACTGTGACTGTTGCAGCAGGCTGCTACCATCCTGTACCTCCTTCATAGGTCTTAAAGCAACCATTATGTGGCTGTTCAGCTGCAGTTACCTGCTTTCTGTAATGCAGGAAGATTTTATATGGATTTTAAAAGACTACATTAAAATAAAATAATTTAAAAGCCCTATATGTAGGCCTTAAAAAAACCACACTATGCCAAAAGTCAATTAAGACATTTCCACCAGGGATTTTCAATATTTAGAGGGAACTGCATGTCTAGTGATAGCAAACAGAATTTGTTAAAAAAACATATTCTCTTCATTCCTAGTTCCTTGATCTCCCATGACTCCAGTAAAATTATTTGAATTATTTTTGTTTGATTTTCAGTAATTTTTTTACTTCTGAAATGTGCAAGAGGGAGGTTTCTTTTTGAAAGTGCTCATCTTTCAATATATGATGTGAGGACTAGCTACAGATGTTTTCATTTAACTGAATAGAACCTGTTCATTAAATGAAGGTTTTGATGGAAAATTTCTGGCCAGCACTATCTGAATGACATATCACATATCATATTTGTGATAATAATCAGAGAGAAAGCCTTAAGTGAAACAGACCATAAAATAGTAACATGAAAAGGAAAACATGACCAATTAGTTTGATTGTTCAAGCAAAGAAACCACAAGAAAGCAAGACAACCAAACGACTTCAAGCTCACTATTTATTGTTCAACTCGACATCTGAAAATTCTTCCATTTTAATGCTATAAGGTTATTGTTGGCACACATGACAAGTATTGCAGCTTTGGGGTTAAGAAGTGTGACTTTTAAATAATGTTATTTTAATCACTACTAGCCCTCTAGAAGATGCCTTTTTAGAAGGCATTAGCAAATACCAACCATGTTGTTAGCAACAAAAGACTCAGTATGCTCTCTTGCTGTGAGGCTGAAAACAATAATAACAAACCATGCATCACAGTGAAACAGAAAACATGAAAGTAATGTTATTGTAGACTTCTTTTTCTATTTTTAATTTCTAGAGGTATTATCCTTAGCTCTCATTGCTTGAGCTGAGGATCTTCAGGCCCATATGTCTTTATTTCTCATGTGCAGGTGCCAAATTAGTGTATGGAAAGAAGTCATAAATAATGCAGAAAAATCTGAATGAAAGTCTGGGTCTAGAAATAATGTTTACGGATAAAATCTGTGCCCTGTTGCTACTTCTTCAGCTGAGATTAAATGAATTTTTGGTTTCATGTGGAAAGATTATAATATACCAGTCTGTGTTCTGCACACTTTAGGACAGTCCTTTGCTTGGACCTTTAAAAACACATATTTCAAATATTCTTTTTTATTCTGTCAGCTTGTGCAGATCTTCCCACCAGAGATACAACACTGCTATCCAATCTTTCTTCTTAATATTTAATGATAGATTTGTATTTAGGAATGCTGCCTCCATTAATGCCAGAAGTGACAGAGCAAACATACAGTACTGAGGGTGTGGGAGGAGGTCCTTCAGCTGCTGATATCTGCTGAGTAATAGCTGCAAGCATGAGGAGAATTAAAAGCTTATACTCAAGCATGAAAAGAAGAAAACTACAGTGCAAAGGTCAATTCAGAGTTTCATCATTTGTCACTTCAGTTGAACTACTTTTTCAAATACATATCCCCTGATAGCATGAAATGTGAAGTTTTCTAGGTGACTTATCTTTTGTCTATATGGCACTATATGACAGCAGTGGCAGCATCCAGTGATTCATGTCTTTGGGGAAGTGGATAACAGGAGGGAAAAAATGAACATTGGGGTTGATGGCAATTGTCATGGTTCCACTGACGTCAAAGAGACAGCTATCAAGTGGCAGGAGTCAGGAAAATTTACATGAGTTGAGCATCTGTGCCATCCTGTATTTTATTAACTGACAATTCTGACTGAAAACTAATGAGGGAGAAACTTAAAAAGGTTTGATTTATAGAGATTCAAAATATGAACAGCAGAATCTAAGTCTTAGTTAGGGAGACTTTAGAATGTGGGATTGATGAACTTAGTCCTGCTCACAGTAAATACAGGGCCATTTCAAAGATGCATATTTTTGCTGAGACAATTATTTGAAACCTAGACTAAGAGCACATTCTTCCTGTATTATCCAGCTAACACAAGTTTACTGAGAGAATACTGTCTTCTTTATAGGACACCTAACCACTAGTGGGATCCTTATGAAGTATGATAGAGAGAAGTCTTTCTCTGATTTCACCTTCTTTAATTTTAAAAATACTTTTGTTTATGGTTAAAATTCTTCAGAATTAATTAACCCTATCATTCTTCCTTCCATGAGCAATAGAGTTTGAAAGTTGTAATATATGAGGTAAATTAATTAACACCAACCCAAGTAATATATTTCAGATGTTAATCACATCAAATCCTCAGGCTAAATGGGAAAAAAATGACGTTAGGGACAGAACTGCAGCTACTGAAGTAAAGGAAAAGGCTGCATTGAATCATTAATGGCCTTAACATCGGGTCTGAAATAACAGTGCTTTTCAGACTCATAATCCCAGAGGGACCAACAATCTTTCATCCTTATAGAGTAAATACTGGAGTCAGTACTTTGCTGTGCCTCAGTCTTTAGCCTTAGAATTTAAGTATCAAGATCTTGTGTTTCATATGAACAGTACAAATCTTACGGGAAGAGCATGTTTTAGTTCATCTAATTTTCCATCATTTTCATCGTTTTTTTAATCTGCATATCCTTCACTCTGTTTTTTTTCAAAGGTGCAGGAAATTTGCAACAGAAGGGACACAGAATCTCTGAGAGCAAAACAGGAATTCAGGCTAAGGACAGTGCTAGTGATAACTGTACTAAAAATACTGAAATAATGCTGCATACAAAACACTTTAGAGAACACGGTTGATATTTTTTTACCATGTATACATAAAATTGTTTATATTGACTAAAAGGTGATGCTGTTGCATCACTCCAGCTGCACATCTGCAGCATGTTTTGATTTTTTTGAGGGAGCTCCAGACTTGGTTTCCATCAACGTGCTAATGTTTTTGCAGTCCCTTAATACTGGCTTAAGTGATGGATGCAAATACCTATACAGTGCCCAATACTGCAAGACTGCACCTGAATATCCTGGCTTGGCTCCTTTCCCCATTGTTAGGGCCATAATAAGGTCAGCAAAAAGCAGTAGCAATCTTACTTTTACATATGGTCTGAGGGAACAGAGGCAGGTTCTTACTGGGATGCCTTTGCCAGATCCTTCTCCTGAACTCAGCCTCCTGTCACATCCAACAGTGGCAGTTTTTAGTGTCTCTTCTCTTTGTTTATGTCCAGTCTTCTTATGTAATCTACTGAAAAAGGGTCCGTGACCATTTTCATGCTAATGATTCATAAGTCCATCTTTCATGAATCCCCCATCTCAACTGGTTGTATTGACTCTGATCCAGGAAAGTACTTAAACATGTGCTTAGCTTTGAGTTAATTGACATTTAAAACTCAGGCCAGCATCACACTTTGGAGAGCTGTAAAAATAATAAGCAATTTTAATATTGAAATTGCCATGCTTTGTGCTGTAAGGTTTATAAAAAAAAAAATGGATTAATATTGACCCATCTAAATTAGGGCTATTAGGAAGTCATTCAGGACATAAGTGATTTCTGAAAAATTGAAGAAACAGAAAACATAAATTTAAAATGAGTTATATGCAACTGAATGCCATATCTTAGTAATATATCCTATACAAATATCTACATTTAGGAGAATGTGTTTATAAAAACATGTGAACCATATAAGCTAATATTGCATATTCTGTATTGCATGTTAAATGTATATATGTATATCTGTATCTGTTTGTATGTGACTGTATGTCCATACGAAAAGTATACATCTGCCCTGTTATCTGTGTGTTGTAAACCTTTGTATTAAAAACATAGATGAAGGAAATAATTCTTTCTGACCCCTCATGTATTTCAACTGCTTGACTAAAATTCCGAGAATTGTCTGAACAAAACTATTTGTCCACCTGTCTTCACACTAGGAGAAGAATGATAGCAGCTCTTGTCTTGTCTGGTAGTTATTTAGTAAATGTCAACAGGATAATTGATCTATAGGAATTGTGCTACTGCTGGTGATGTTTGTGCAGTGATATGTGTACCATGGTAAGATGCCAGTGTATACTGGTTGTATTTATAACGGGGAGAACATTTTCAGAATGAATCTTACTGAAGTGTGCCTGAGCTAAAGGAGAAAGGAAGAGGAGAAAATAGCTTCAGACAAAATGTTCCTAGGCACAGATAGAATCCTTATTTGACCAAATAAGGCAAGACCTAAATTCGAACACAGCCTTCATATGAGTGTGAGAGCCAGGAACAGATTGTCTTCCTTGTGAAAAGTGAGTGAAATGCTTCAGCAGACTTTCCTTGTTATGTTGTTCCTGATGCAACAAACTTTGTTATAGTGATAATTGCTGCTTCTGGTTTCCTAAATCTTCTCAACGTGTGACCAAGAGTGGAGATCAGCTCTGGCCAAACTGCCTGAGGCTTCTGATCCTTGCAATATTAACAAGTGACAAAATCTGAACTAGATTACCCTTCTTCTTCCTTACCATCTAACTGAAAGGGTGAACCAAAGCTAGTGGGAAATTCTAACCTATGGTGGATAAATCCAAAAGATTTTGGATCTGTTCTTAGTACCTAACTCTTGATTAACTTCATAATGTGTAAGGTGGGCATTTCTGAATTTTGGGTATTCACAATCATTTACCTGGTGTGGATGTGAATTCCATATTTAACCTCAAATTTCATAATCATTGGAATCAAAAAGTTCAATTACAGATGTTTCTGAACATTCAGAGCTTTGTGGCTCAAAATCTTAATGTCAAGGTGAGGAAATATGAGGGTGGAAGGTGAAAGTGATGAGTGACAGCTGAGCATAGCAGGCCAAACCACCACGTGTGAATGACGAATCTATGCTGTGACACTAAAAAATTCAGTAAAAATGAAAGATCTGCAGAATATAAGATTATATAGCCAAATTGAAAGGATACTGAAAATCATTCTCAAGTAACCGTCCTACTGGCTAACAGAGGAGAGCTGGATGGATGTGATCAGCTGCTGGCAGAGCTCTCCACCTGCCCTTGGAGGGTGGCTGTGTTCTCCTCTGTTTGGCCTGATACTTAACAGGACCTAAAATGGTGCTTCAAGCTTTCCTGCAATGGAGGCTTGCATAGTCACTCTTTTATCTAACTGAGCACTCTCCAGACACAGAATATGAGTGTTACGTTATATATTCTGAACAGAGATGGCTGATAATAGCTGAAAGAAAGTCTTGGTTGTTATTACCATACTTGAGATCTGGGGTAGAGAGTAGGTAAGGATAAGATTTCCTTATAAATATTAGGCATCTGAAAACTGTGGTATGGAGACCAACCCTATTGTCCAGGGTTGTCAAAGGAGAGTAAAACACACTTGCAGCGAGTGATGCCCCCAGGACTGCTGGTCATGTCTCTCTCTTGACTGTAGAGGACACCTCAGATTGAACATCTGAGTCAGGGAAGGCAAGCCCCATTCCCAGTGACAATGGCAAACCTCCTGGAGAAGGCTGTGGCCAACTAGAAAATTGGAAGCAGGTATCCAGAATGCAATGTCTTGTGTGCCATGCTGCCCTTCATTTTTAAAGATGAATGTTTGATGAGAAAGAAGGATGAAAGAGGAAGATTTCTGCTATGGCAAAACTGGGGTCATCAGCATAGATCTGAAGTTTAATCTCAAGAAATCATATCCATTTCAGAGACTTGAAATTGTTTTGAAGGCTGTGTGGAAAGTGAAGAAGTGAAAATATGACTGTGAGGCCGAGGCAGACAAACTGTGATTGGTTAGCAGACAAGCAGGTTCTAATTGCAGTAGAGAGATGAATGTGACAAAACAGACAGTCCCCCTCATCTTCCAAAGATATCCTACTGTGCAGTATGACAATGACAGATAAAAGAATGTAATTTGAAATAATATAAATTGAGAAGTGATCACTTTGTGAGTCTGACTGATGAAGCCACCCAGAAACTGAGACCTTCTCCAAAGGGGATTAGTGATTTAAACACAAGATGTGGTGTCCTCCAAAGGATCACAAAGGTGAAATACCATCATACCAAAGGAAAAATGGCACTTACTTTGCTACTTAGTCTGTTTTCCCCATATGGAATGCAGGCAAGAGAAAGCAGAGTGAAGATGTCAAAAAATAAAATGTCAGTAAAAGAGTAACAAAAGGAAAAGAATTGTAAAATTATTTTAATTTCATTTCGAAAAAAGTAGAACTTATTTACAGAAATGTCTACAGCAGCCTTCTTTCATCTGAAAAGCTGAATACTGCTGCATCAGGCTGAAGTTAACAGGATTCATATCTGGGTAAGATTTAATTTTTATACAGGAGAATTTCTTTGATATAATTTTATTTGTTTTCTGGTACTGCCTGCCCTGTCATGTACTTACATTCAATTTTGTCTTCTGTGGAACAATTTTTTTCACCACTTGTACAGTAGTTGTTTCCCTTTACAAAACAGCTGACAGCCCCTGTATGTGGGATGAATATGTGTGTGAGTACTCTGGTTCAGTCCAGTGAGGGGTCTCTCTTACCATGTGTCACTGGCAACTCTCTTAAACTCTGATGCTCATCACTGGAATGGAGACTTCAGTGTGAGCTGCTCACTGTGGTCTTCATAGCCATTGTAGGTCCTTCGCTTTTCTTTCACCATGAGAAGAGGAAAGTGTGTAGATAACCCTGTACTACTCCGACATGAAAGCTAGTATTTTCAGAGAGCTGATCAAGGAGACAGTGGGATTCATACTGGAGAGTCCATCTGCATAACAAGAAAGCTTCCTTCAAACGACCATCTAGCAAAGATGAGACACAGAGACTAGTGACTGGAAATGCTTCACTCAGTGTGGGGACACGAGGATTTCACTTTCATCAGTGTCGTTGCCCGTACCTTGTCCAGCCTTTGTTTCACTTTCCCCATCTTGTCTCATAAGATGTTTAATCTCTTTCAAGGATATCTTAAGGGGGAGTAATGCTGTGATTTGATTTACTGATAATACACCCCGCCTCAAATCTCTTTCAGGAGGTGCCAGGTGCTCCTCTCTAAATATACCAGCTTTTTGTGTGCCAAGGGATGGAAATCCTCAAATCCAGTAATTCTGTAAGCCAGCTCTGAGAGTTTGGGCCTTAGACTGATGAAGTTTGAAATAGGATCTCTGAGTGTAGTTCACACAGTACTGAACAAAGGACACAGTTTGTGTTGTTTAATGTGTTTGCATTATTTAACAGATACACCTGGCAAAAGCTCACACATCCCTTGCATTTCGTGCCCCTTCCCGCTCCTGGCAGTGCTCTTTCAGTCCTGGTCAGGTAAGGGATTCAGTTTCCATTCCCATGCTCCCTGTATTGACAGATTATTTCAGATGAAAGAGACAAAGCAAAGGCAACAGGAATCCAGACAAGCAGCTTGGAACGACAAGAGATACGTGTTGCCAAATGCCCAATCTATCACCATCAGCATCACTTGAATCCAACATCTTTCTGCACTTTTGAATCATCGGGGACTTTATACACCATCTCCCTCCCAGTTTCCAAATATCTTGTTGTCCTGTATAATTTTTCTTTATAGTAGATATTATTTTCTAAGGTTTGCTTTACATAAACACATATTTTTATGCAAGTCAGAAAAGATGTTTTGTCACCTGCAGCTAAGCTGCCAACTGAAACTGGCTGGCATGTGCACATTAGGCCAGGAATCTGTAAGCTTCACAGGCTGCTACTAAAGTGGCAGATTGATGTTAATGTTAAGATTGTCTGACTTTTAAGTCCCTATGTATAGAGTCAGCCTTGTTAGCCTTATTATTTATTTATGTAGTACTAAAGGTACACATAGCACTTTACTAACCAATGAGCAGATGAAGTCCCTCCTCTGAATCACTTATAGTGGCCAGTTTAGATTGCTATGATTTATAAAAGATTAGTGGACACATGCAGGAGCAGGGACAAATAACACTAAAGAGGAACTGAGTCATGCAAGGCTCAATAGAAGGAGCAAAGATTTAATACTGTTGGCTTTAAGGACATCCTCTATGGTGTCTGTGGGTAAAGTCTTCGGACTGCAGCCCCAGAGAGCTGGAAACAGCTGAGTCTTAAATAAATCCCCTCTTCAAGCCTTAAGAGTGCATAGTGTGTACTGTTGTTGTGCTTCAAAATAAGGTCTTAACTATGTGCTTAATTTTAACTTCTGGCATCTTGGCATCAGTAGACCTGTGCTGCTGTAGCAGCTGAGGATATATCCCTAAAAATAGAAATCCACAAACTGCCTACCTTAGCTGAGTCCTGAAGAGACACCTGCAAACATTTGTGCTGTTTTGTCTGATGTCACTAGGGTTTAGTTGTAACTCATCTAGCAGAAGAAGGTGGAATATGCCTTGCATACCATTTCCAGGGCAGGTATGTTGGAGAGTAAATCACTGTTAACATAGGTTATTTTTTTTCAGTCTTAATGTGCATTTTCTTCTGCTATTGTGCAATACATAAGCTATTTCAATTCTTTATTTTTTTCTTTTTACTTGTTGACAAAGCAATGAGCCAGTTCTAACACTGATCTCTAAGGTATGCAGGCACTCTTTTCAGCATGAAAAGGATTTGTTTATGACAACCTGTTATTCCTATCCCATTGTTCTACTTTCTTCCTTATCTGTTGATGCTTCTTTCTTCACATTAGACATTTGTTGCTGGTGGGCTGTGTTTTCGAGTGCTCTAGGACATCTTAGCTAAGGGCTGCATCTCTCATGAGCAGCATGTCAGAGGGATCTTCAAAGAAGTCTTAACAAAGGATGCATTTGAAGCAAGAGAAGTCTGGCTATTTTAACTATTCTTCCTTTTGATCTTGGAAAGTAGATTGTGAATGGGACTGCTCTGTATTTTCCTGTTGGGTCCCTTGACTCTTTTTCTAAAAGGTTATGTTAGTTACTTTCTAGTCCAAAGGGATTCTTTCCTGTACTAAATGCATTTCTGAAAATGTCAGCTGAAACTCCTCCGCCTCTTATTCTTGTTTGTTTTTAATATTCTCAGTTTCCTATAGCCTGGATCTCAGAGCACTAGCAATTTTCAGATGTTTCAAACTTTTTACAGAACTTTGGTGCTATTGAATGGCTTGTTTGTCCTTATCACTTTGCTGACTGACAACAAAAGTGATTCACCTTTTGTATTTCAGAATGTGGGTTATCTTTTTATTACCCCTGTTAATCCTCATCCTCCTCTGCAGCCTCTCCTGCCCTTGTGCAACAAACAGGTTTGAAAAACTGCTTGCCAGGCCTTAGTTTTCTTACTGATTATTTGCTTAAATTTTCACTGATTTCATTTAAAAGCAACAACAATCCATCACTCTGTTTCAAGGTAAACTGAAATATAACTTATTGTTTAAGATTAATAAGCAAAATCATCTCCCTTTCAGTTTTAGTGGATTTTGTCTATAAATTTCCTGATGTTGTTGAATTTGGATAGGTAGAGCTGTACAGGAATTGATTTACTGGGTATTTTGTTTTTTCTTTTAAAATCAGAATAAAAATGGTTAATTAAGAAAAATTTCCGTTAATAAAAATATTTTGTTCTGGCACACTGACACATTTCTTTTCAGTAAATTAGAAATTTAATGTCAGTTTTGACAATCTTAATTCTCCAGAACTTGTTGAAAGATCAACAGGATTTAAAAAGTAAAACCGATGCATTTATTGCTAAATATGGGAAACATTCAATTTTTACGTTGTAACCAGGCTTCTCTGTTTTTTTCCCTAATTGCACTATCTGGGCTAATAGAAATTGTTACATCTCCTTGCAAACTGATTCAGTGATGGATATGGGTAATATTTACTTATTTAAAAATCTTAACTGGTGTGCTGTTTATAATATTGTTACAGTTTTATCTACGTGATCTTTGGAATGACTAGTGTTAAGAAAGGTGAGAAAGTGAGATTTTGTTTCTTAAAGATGCAAGAGCATTAGTGAGGGAGACTGTACCACAATGTGGGACTCCAGAATTAAGACTAAAATGGCTGTAGGCCTACATGCAAATGTGTTTGTTTCTCTGAAATCTAAATACTAACGTGGATTTCATGTCAAGTTCTTTTATTAACCATTTTCAAGGTGGCTGGTTACTGCATCCGATGGGAAAATCTCTTGATGGCTGTAATGTGCCACTTTACTATAGTCAAGTGCTTCCCCGGGAGTGTTCTATTTCATTTCTTCCTGCTTTAGACATCAGAGACAACATATCAGCAATCTACATGGGTGACGTGGTTAATCCACCCAGAAGGGAACTGAGAGATGGGAGGAATTTTAATGAAAAATCTATTATTCATAATAAAAGTAAATGCTGTTCATTTTTTTTAAATTTATTTTATTGCAGCTTTACAGTCAACCTGGGGCTAAGTCCTAGCCTAGTAATAGTAGTGATCAGTTTACACAGGTGAAATTGGAGAGACACACAAGAAAATCAATGTGCAAAACTGAAACACAGTATGAGACTTGGCATCTTCAATAGCAGGCAATTTTACCTTGTGCTTCCTCTCATACATATGTTCATAGGGAAAGGAAACAAGAAGAGCAACAGAGATTTTTCCACTTTGCCATGGGGAGTTAGACTTACTCCCAAAATAACAGCAGAAATGAAAGGTGGACAGATACAGATGTGATTTCTAGTCCTCACTGTCCTCCACACAGTGTAACTGGAGCACACAGGGCCTGGAGTCGCTATTTTAATCCAGGTAGCCTGGGGCTTACAACTTGTAAATCAGTCTCTACCTGTGTCATGTACTTTGCTGTGGATTAGTTAATATCTTGAAGGCATTTTGAAGTACCAGCATTCCCAATGCCTGAAATTAGAGACCATTTTGCTATTTGCAGCTTCATATTATATCATTTTATCTCATTGCTATTCAGTCATTTTTAAGGAGAAGACAGTCACAAACAGAAATACTCAACATGAGGGGTGTGTGGTAGCAATTCCAGGTACCACAGAGCAGCTGACAAAGAAGAGGTATCACAGGACTGAAAGTTTCTCCATGAGGAAAAACACACACGCTGGAAGAACATTTAGCAGAGAGCACTGTATTAAAAGAGAAGAATTTCCACTGAAAGAAAATTCAGACTCTTGTTTAATAAGTCACTAACGTTGTTAAAAAGCTAGTGAGGATCTCAGTTTGGAAGGCTCTGCCAAGATTCAAGAGGATGGACACCTCCTCCAATCCCTTTAAGTAGTGCCAAAACCTATCTGTTAATCTTGAATTTCTATCCAGTCCAGAAACATCATGTTCATTTAGCAAAAGGAAGATACTTTTACCTCATCTATCTCAGAAAATTATCTTACTATTTCTGGTTTTGTTAATATATGAAATATGTCCACATGTGTGGTATATAGAAGTGCTAGGATACATTGTTTATGAAAAGTGATATTTTATTTTTTTTTTTAGTTACAACAATGTCTGTTTTCAACCTTGAAAAGCTTGAAGAAACAAACCAAGCCTATCAAACAAGCATGAGTTTTCAAAAATGATCTTAAAAAGCAATACCTCCAAAGGGAAAAATAAAAATTCTTTACAAGAGGGAGGAGAGGCTTCTTTACCCCTGATCTCTCTTTTGAATATCAAATCTAAAGGTGAGAACAAGATGCAATCCAAAAGGGTGATTGCTGTTAGTATTGATATACCTGAGTTAGCTCTTCAATTAGTGCCTTTGGATCTGAAAAGTTGCAATTACCAAGTGTTTATCAAAAATTTCATCAGACTTTATGCAGGCTGTACCATTGGGCAAGATGCTGTTTGAATTGTACCTGAGTACAATCTGTATCTCACCTAATTGTAGAAAACAACACCAGAAGGGACCCTGACAACTCCTTTAGTCTTTCCTCTGCTGCTCTTCATCCTAAACTAGTCTCACTTGTTCCTGAAAACCAATGTGATGAGGTCTCCAGAGACACCATGTGCAATAATTTCCAGTGCTTTAATCTTTGTTACAGCATTTTCTCTGTTATCTAACCTAAATATCCCTTATGTTACTTTTTGTCCTACTCACTGTATACAAGGGGCAGTGTATCCCCTGCAGGGCTTTGTAAGAATTTCTTCAGTACCTGAAAAATGTTAGTGTGTCTCTTTTCTCTCTTCTTTAGGAATGAGCCTATACAGTTGCACAAAGAGAAATAATAACAGCAATAGTAACTATCAAGTCCTATTCACAGATATGGCCTTGCAAGTTACCTACGTTATGTATCCTACGCGGTGCCCATGAATAATCTGAATTAGAGAACTTCTATCTAGAGACTTCTGTATCTGATCACCTTTCCAGAACATAAATGTTTTTTTTCGACCAGGGCAGAAGCCCCCGCCTCCCCGGGATGCTCCCGCAGCCAGCGGGGCTGGAGTCGGGCACTGCTTCGGCAGAACCGCGGGCCGGTGGTGCCACCTGGTGCCAGCGCTGCCCACGGCGGGACGGGGATGGATACACGGGAGACGGAAGGGATGGCGGGAGGCACTTCACCAAACAGCCTGATCAAAGTAAATTCACTAGAACAGCATGTAGGAAAAAATCCCACTACTGTCAAGAAGTCCAAACCCTCCGAGTTTAATTTCCTTTTCTCAGTAGCAGCAGCTACCTCTTCATGACCCAAGCTATGAAGGGCTTCTCAGAGCTAAACATTTTCCTAACTAATTTGAAGTCAGCATAAGACACCGTCATGGAAGCATCAAAACAAGGAAAATCTCCACGTATAATCTCTGCCTCCCACTTTCTAATATCAAGGTCTTTTCTTAAGCAAAGTTGACTTGACACCAATTAGCAAGCAAACAGCTGAGTAAAATAAGAATTGTTCTGAACTTTGTGATCTGTCTCAAATATAGCAGAAAACTTCCAAGAGTTTTAATTGGCCTGGAAAATTATAGAACATCCATGTTTTACAGCTTCCCTGATGGGTCATGGTGTTAACCAGTCTTAATACCTGGTATTCAGGTTCCAGTTACAGTCTCTAAAAGAGAATAAATTACTGTTGCTACTGACGACACTCCAACAGGGGAATAATAAACATAACTAGAACTGGCCAATAATTTAGATCAGAAAATGCTACTTTTAGGAAATAAAAATGCTAATTAAATGTATTGGGTGCTCAGATTTTTTAATGAAAAAATATTGGAGCATCATGTTCTGGAAGAGGAAAAATATTTACATTGAACTCACCAAAATGCTTATTTTCTCTATGGCTGCATATTAGAAAAAGTTAAGATAAAGGAGCAAAGACTACTTCATCAATATTGAAATAATTGACTGAAAAATCTTAGTGATTTTCTTTTTATATTTCTAAAACTTGCATGGTGCAATGAGATCAAGAAATGTATTCCAAGTTTTAAAATATTTTAATCTATCTATGGAAAAATCCATATTCTACATGGCAGAAAACTGAAGAAGTGAGAATGGCAGTTGCTGAAGTTACATGGAGAACTGGAAATTGAATTGCATAAAGCAGTAAGACAGAAGGGAAGACCACAAGAAATTAAAATGATAAGTCAGAGAGAGAAATAATTGAACTAGCAAAGGGGTGAAGAAGGAACGTGATCATCTTTGAAAGGCCATGGGCATTACTATTGTATTATGTAGTAACTCATATCTGTTCCTGCATTACAGTATATGAATTTTACATTATATTTACTCAAGTACTCATCCTGCACAGCAGCAGTCAGTTGCATTTCTGCTTTGTGTATGCATTTTTGGTAGGTGTATGGAGCAAGTCTGTGAGGGGAGCTGGGCCTTAAAGATTTCATATCCAGCTATTTTTGTATGTGCACACATGCCCTAGAAACTACACAGTGTCCCTTGCCTTAGCACTGTCTGACCACCTAGAGCATCCCTGGCACAGTGGGATTAGCATACAAAAGTTGAAGGAACAACAGACTTTAGGTCACGAGCAAGAAAATACCAAATTAGCTGCAACAGGAAAAATTACCTGGAACATCAGTTTAAACTTGATGTACCAAATCATTGTGGCTGCTGTGCTTGCCATTTACTTTAACAACTATGAAGAATGAGCAACACCTGGATCTGGCTTCATATCAGAAACTGATGTTGCTTATTCTCCTGTCAGCAATTAAAGAAGATTCATTAGTAGATACTGACATAGAAAGTGATTTTTGTTATGAAGCATGCCGAGATGCAGCTGTGTGAAGGGGAGTTTCATAAAGATAAATGGAAGTAGTGGATGTTGGATGGGCTTTGGGTAAGATAGATTTTTGTCATGTATTGAAATAACTTGTGACTTTCTGGAAGTATCAGAAAATAAATTGTCTGAAGATAAAGTTATGAAGTAACCCATGTGTTTAAGACATGACATGTTTGACAACTGATGATCCATTGCTGCCATCTGGAACAATACTGATTATACAGATTGTCTGACTCAAGGAACATGCAGTAGGTGGCTAGCTGGTCTCTCTAGCTCTTCCACCCATATAGAATCATAGAATATCTCAAATGGGAAGGGATCTATAAGTATCATCAGTCCAACTCCCTGTTCCTCACAGGACTACCCACAACTAAACCATATGACTAAAAGCAACATCCATACATGTCTTGAACTCTGACAGGATTAGTGTGGCAACCACTTTCCTGAAGAGCTTGTTTCAGTGACCTGCCAGCCTCTTTGAGAACCTTTTCCTAATGTCCAGTCTGAACTTCCCCTAACACAGCTTCATTCCATTTCCTAAGAGTGGCCATCAGAGAGAAGATGAATGTCTGCCCCTCCACTACCCATCTTGAGGAATCTGTAGACTGTGATGAGGTCACCCTTCAGCCTTTTTTTCTCCAAGATTAAGAAAACAAGTGACCTCAGCCACTCTTCATAAGTCTTGAGGTGTTTCACCATCTCAGTTGTGGTCCCCTGGAAATACCCTGGTAGCTTTATATCCTTATATCGTGGCATCCAAAACTGCACACAGCACTCAAGGTGAGGCTGCACTAGTGCAGAATAGAGCAGAACAATCATCTCCCTTGACCAGCTGTCCATGCAATACTTGACACACCTCAAGATACTCCTGACCCTTTTGGCTGCAAGGACACATGTGACTCATATTCAACTTACCATGGACTAAAACTCCCAGATCTCTCATTCCCCAGTCTGTACATATAATCAGGATTACTCCATCCCAGGTGGAGAATCTGGCACTTGCTCTTGTTAAATTTCATATGGTTGGGGATTACCTAGCTCTCTAGTCTATTCAGATCTCTCTGTAAGACCTCCTCCCCACCCTTGAGAGAATCCACAATTCCTTAAGCTTCAGCATTTTCAGCACATTTACTTAATGCACATATGATTCCTCTGTTCAGATAACCCCATTTACCCTTTGACCCAAGCTGTCATCCAGTTAATCACCAGATTACAATGGACATGCCTAGCTATGTGATGGCCAGTTTATCCAGAAGAATACTGTGAAGTTATGCTAAAATCCAGAACCATCACATCTCCTGGCTTTGCTTGGTCAACCAGGTGGGTGACCTTCATGTAAAAGGAAATTAGGTTTGTCAAACAGGACTCTCCCCTCCTGACCCCTTGCTGGCTATAATCAGTAACTGCATTGTCTCTGAAGTGTCTTTCAGTAACTCCCAGAATAATCTTCTCCATAATTATACCAGGCACTGAAGTGAGACTGACAGGCCTGAAGTTTCCAGGGTCTTCCTTCTTACCCTTCTGGAAAACTGAGACAACATCTGCCAGCTTTCAGTCAACTGGGGCATCTCCAGACTCCCAAGACAGTTGAAAAATAATGCAGAGATCATGCTTATCAGTACCCTAGGAGGAATCCCACTGGGCCCTCTATGCACATCCAGATGGAGCAGCAAGTCTTGAACAAATTCAGAGTAAGCTGAGAGTTTGGCATCTCCCCAGTCAAGATCTTCCAACAGCAGACTCTGGGGGTCCAGGGTCCATCATCAGTGTTGAAGACAGAGGCAAAGAAGGCATTATTATTATGTGGGAAATTCTTAACAATCAACTCATCTTGAGTTTTTGCTTAAGTCTGCTTTTTCTTACCTATGTAAAAGATGGGTTGCTACTCTTTGCTACTCATCCAGCTTCCCTCTGTAGTGAGAGAGGCACTTGAAGATACAAATCAGACTATCCATAGTGAGCTTTCGCTGAATCCCTTGTGAGAAGCCCTTTTCCATTAGCTCCATGACAACACTGGAAACTAGTCCTCCAGTCACCACTGACACCTACAGTTAAGTGGTGAGAGCTCTTACTTGTGCTTTTATGACATTATTTTTATGACAGAAACCATTAGACAACAAATTGTAAGTTTTATGTGCAAGTTACTGGGGCAGCTCAGATAGGGATTCTCAGGGATGTCCAACCCAACTGCCCTGAAAATGATAACTACTTCAGATTCCCTTCCAACAATCACCCCAATGTGAATTCCTCATCTCCAGAAATTCCGTGACATTAATGATGCCACCTCAGATCTGCTTCTTCCTCCAACACTTTCCACTTCCCCAGGTTAGCCTCCTTCTAAAGTGCCAAGCCCACAATGTACCTTCAGAATAAATCCCTCCTTTCCACTGAAACCCCTGCTATAGCTGCTGATTCTTCATTATCTCTTACTTTGAAGTGTTTTCTGTGGTGTCTTGTTAGCGAAGTCTTGTCTCATGCCTTGTCCAAGGACCACAGTACAAAGGGCACTACCTGCTTAATTATCCACTGTCTTCTCTTCTCCAGTAGACTTCAATCTATGCTTCTCCATTTTAATGACTGTGGCACAAAGGTAGGATGAAAGAAAAAGGGTCGCATCACAGGGCAGGGACTGTTTTCAGTTGAACTCTTCCTTACGTACCATCACTCCAAGTGCATCCACTCCTACCCAAAGATACTGGGAATGAAGCATCCTTAGCCCTCTGTGTCTGCCCTCCTCAGTTCTTACACACCATGCCATCATCAGGAATAGCCCTAGTTATTCTAGTTCTGAAGATGAACATTAAAGTGTTTTACTTATATGAATAATTGCAGTAAACAGGTTTTTCACCTTCCTCCCCCTCTTGCCCCGTCCTTGCCATAGGTATCTCATTCAGTATTCAGCTTTGTGCTTTTGGCAGCTGGCAACCCCCGAGTCTGAGTGGCTGAGAGGATGAAACCTGCAGGACTGGAAGGAAGATGTGCTTCTAATTGATCCCTGAAGCAGTATGCAGAAACCCAGAGTAGGATATTCTGATGATTACACAGCTTAAATATTTGACACTCAGTGTAGAGTTTGGAGGTTTGTTTGGGTTTTTTGTTTCAAATTATAAGCAGACAAGTCTCCAAAGTGAAGTTTGGCTCTGAGGGGTGACTCTGAGCTGTTACCTCATATTCCACATTGTTGTTTCTGTTTCCTTACTGAGTTTTCACCTGCTTAGAAGTGGTTTTTTTTCACCTTCAGTGTTATATCTGAAATTTGAGTATTTGAAAACCAAGTTTTTTCTCATTCCTCAGCAAAAGTTAATAGGATTCAGTCGTTTACAGCTTCATTTCTGTTTGTTGGACATGGAAGTATGGCTGCAGATGCATCACAGCTAGTTTTGCCCCACACTGCAGGGCTAGCAGTGGCCATCAGCTGAAAAATGTTTTCCTTTCTTACATATGTCCTTGGACCCACATCAGAGCTGATTTCTGAATGAATATGCTTGCCCAGGTTTTAAATGTTGTGCTTAATTTTTATGGGTCTTTTCCCCCTGCAATTCCAGTTTTACTACATTAACTTTGAAGGTGTTTTTCCTGATGTGAGAAGGGTCAAGATGTGAGTCTCTAATGATGTTAATATTAAAGAAAAGAAAAAATATTAAAGGAAAGTGTATCTTTAATATTAACGTCAATAGATGTTAATATTAAAGATATTTCTTTTGACATAAAAATTTCAAATAGGTATTAAATAGGTATTAAATCCAGTCATATTCAATATTTTTCAATTTTATCTTCCCTGTTTTCCACACACCTTCCTGCTCTCTTGGAGAGTCTAATATCACAGTTTGCAGAATGCCATGAAGATTAACCCAAAGTAGCAGCAAAATTGTGCTAACAACAGTCTAAGGAGTTGGTGTCCCTGAAATATTAGTAATGAATTAAAAATAGTCATAATAAGAGATAAATATTTATGCAATCTGAAAATCTTTACATCATTTCTGATGAAACAGAAAATTTCCTTTCATATTGAAAAAAAGAGAGAGGAATAAATTTGAAGTCTGAATTCTTTTTAGCCCATTTGATTCAGAAACTGGAATAAAAATTAAAGTATTATTTTCACTAAATAAATAATATTTAATAATAATTTTATTATTGCAATATAAAATTTAAAATTATTTTATTTTACTTTATACATCCATGCAAATATTGTCCCAATTAAAAGACATTTCAGAGAATATATATTTATGAGATGCAAATAAAGAGTTCTACGTGACACTGTATTGCATGTAAAACTGAATAAAAATCTATGAATTGCAGGTATATATGTGTATTTTTTTTTCATTTTCTATAAGAACCCTCCTGAGCAAACAAACAAATAGAGAGTGTTTTAGCAGCAACACAGACAGCTCCCTTGAAAGATCCCTGAATGCAGATGGAAGCCCTGTGGTGGAGGTGAGCCTTTGCTGGGCAAAGCCTTTGCTGCCTCACCTCACCTTCTCCTCGTGCTTGTGTTTGCAGATGCACTGCTGAGAGCTGGGGCATCCCAAAGACTTCAGTTACTATGGCAATGGATTTGAGGTAGGCAGAGCGATGGTTGTTGTTCAGGGCTTGTGATTTCCTGTGCTGGAACCAGGAGAACAAGCTGGTGGTGGGACGCCAGTGTGGGCACCCCAGCATGGAAGTGACCCCAGTTGCCTTCCCTAAGGCAGTGGACAAGGACGCAGGGCTGTGCTCCCTCCCCAGTAACTGCCCCAGGGGTCTGAGCAAAGTCACAGGGGTCCTGTGACCTTCAGAATCTTGCCATGGGTATTTGACATGGCAGCTGGAGGCTTTAGGTCCACGCAGAGCCAGTTCATTTGCCATCACCTAAGTGCTTTGGGCCTGTTGTCCACCACAACAGTTCCTGAAGAGTTAAACTCCACAACAGCAGTATAGAAATAGTAATTCCAATTAAGGTAATCGCCAGGGAGCAATTGAAGGAGAAATAAAAACGTGGTGTTCTCATTTCCATAAGCAAATGAAAATAATTTAGATGACTTTTATCTAGATGAAGGAAAACGCCTATGTAAAAACTAATTACCCTCCGTGCTAATTATGACAAAGAGGATAAAGGACAAACCTTTTGAAAAATATCCAAGGATATTAAATGGAATTTTATTAATAGATGAAATAAGATGAAATGAGAGTTGTGATATATTGTGTTTGGGCCTAGATTCAATAAAAACTCTCTCTAGCTTCCGCTTCACAGCAGCCCAATAAAATCAATTTATTATATGAAGCCAGATGGGTCTTTTATTGAACCTGGACCTTATCATTAAATAAAACTAATTATCATCAGAGTTAAAAGAAACAATATGTACTGCTTCATGAATCAGTTACTATCCCATACATTTAAGTGACAATAAGAAAGAAAAATATATTTTTAAATCAATAGACATACAGTTCATCAAATGTAAGAGCAAGACCTGTAATATATTTTCTGGGGTAATTTGTTCCTAAGCACAGGGTTTAAATCCTAATATCTACTTTGACTGCTGAATAAGGATCAACTCAGCCACATGGAGTGTGATACTCTTGGTCTTTTCCCAGGACCTGTGGGAAACACAGGAGAAAGAACTGGGTCTGAGATGAGGAATATGAAAAAACAGAAGTGGTACCAAACAGAGCTCACCTTTTTTTTATACCACTCTGTTTGATATGAGCTTTGTTCTACCTCCTGTGTTGGCAGTGCTTTGCCTCAGAGACCAACTACCCCTGAATGTTCAGGTCCTCTCTTTACCTCCAGCACTGTTCCAGGGAGGACCTGGCATTCAACACAAAGATACCGTGTTGGGTTTGTGTGACAAGGTTTTGGTAGCAGGAGGGGACTACTGGGGTGGCTTCTGTGAGAGGCTGCTAGAGGCTTCCCCCATGTCCAGAGATCCAATGCCAGCCAGTTCCAAGATGGACTCACCTCTGGCCAAGGCTGAGCCCATCAGAGACAGTGATAGTGCCTTTGGGGATAATGTGTTCAAGAAAAGGAAAAAACAGCAGTGGAGAGAGGTGTGAGAATATAAGGGAGAAACAGCCCTGCAGGCACCAGTGTCAGAGAAGAAGGGGAGGGAGGAGGTGCCTCAGGTGCCAGAGCAGAGATTCCCCTGCAATTTGTGTGAGGACCATGTTCAGGCAGCTGTGCCCAAATGGAGTCAATAGACTTAGATTTCAGTATTTTTAAATATTCTGTATTTTTGATAGTACCATACTGAATTATTTCATTGTCACCAATCAATCACTTTCATGAAATTAATAGCTTCAAATCAATACCAGTGGCAATAGTATCATTCAATTTATTAATGCTTAAAAAGCAGAATACAGGTCTTGTAATTCAGTGCATTGTCCTCAGCTGTTGTTTCTAGCAGAGTGCCTTTCTCCTACTTCCCTGGACAAGTTTGTATTTGAGTTATATCTATTTAGCCACACCTTGCTGTGTATTTTATAACACACAGAGGATAAAAAGCTCCTTCAGTTAAATCACAACACACTTGAGTGCAGCCTCTAGTTTAAAAGCTGACCTGGAAAGTATGCTTCCCTTTTCAATTTTGTTCCTTTAGGTATTTTTCCCTCTGTCTTTCAGGATGATAGTAATGATGATTTGTGTTGCTGCTATCCCACTGTGTTAGCCACTCCGTGAGCACTGAACAAAAAGGTTACTCTGCAGGATGTTTCTACTGCTTGTTTATGGCCTTTATTCCCGGGGCACCAGTAGTGGGATTCCTGCTTGGCAGAGGAACTGAAGTGCTTAACGGATCAAGATGCAAGTCAATTTTTACTAAAACTTTAAAGCACTCTGTGGGGTCAGATCTGAGCACTGGGAGGCAGCTCCATGGCACTGCAAATCCTGTAAAGGCTGATGAAGTAGATGAGCTTAACCACTCACCCCAGTAGTCCCTGGTGTCTTCAAACGAGACAAATCTCAGGGACTCCATTCCTCGTGCCTTCAGGAATGGATGTACCTTGTGCTAGTAAACCTTTCCTTGCCTCCACTATCACACAAAACCCAGTGAGGTCTTTCTCTGGCACTCGTGCTTCTTCATATACCTGAGCTGGCTTGGGACTGGCACATGATGAAAGCAGAGGCCCAGGAGCACCCCACAAATTCCAACTCTCACATCCCTGTTCTCCTCTTCTCTCTCTCGTGTTTTCTTCTGAGCTCTCTCCAGCATTAGGGCACTGCTTGTGCCTGATGACTGCATCTGGCTTATTGGGCAGCAGAAATAGGTAACAGGTTCAGAGTATTCTTTCAGGTCATCAAAGACTTCATTTAGATCAATAGGTTGAATAGACAGTGATTATTTAGGGCGTACGTAGTCTTCAGAGTTGAAACCTATGTTCAGTATTAAGGTACATAAGCCCTGTACAGTTACTGAAAATTTATAGAGAGGGACATATCCAGAGCAGGGAAAAATGCAGAACAACCCAGCTGGAATCCATAACACAGGGCTGTTACTGAGCCATGTGAGGAGGCATGCTGGTATCCAGGACCCAGAATTTACTCTTGAGAGTGAATATTGGCTTTTCTTCTTTCAAAAACAGAATAGAGCTCACTTTTATAGTGCAGATGCTGAGGGACTTTGTTCTTCAGTGCTCAGAGACTTTGTTCTTCAATGCTCAGAGCATGCCCCCAGGAAGGTGCACAATGGGTTGGCATCGCTTCCTAAGCCTTCCTCTCACACCATGCAGTTATGTGTAAAACTACATTGAAAATTCAGGCAATCTCCTCCACCCATTCTATTAAAAAAAACCCCAAATCTGCAGCCCTACATTGTCTGCAGGCTGATCCTGTTGTTGTGTGTTAGGTGTTTGCCAAACATGGCTCTTGACTGTGGCTGCTGAGGGCACTTGGACCTTGCTTCACTCCGGCTTTGAGGTTCGAGCAGGGCTTCAGGAGGAGCAGGAGGTTTCCAGATACAGAACTGCAGGTGGATCCAGGCATCTTTCAGGCATCTGCTGAACATGAATTTTGGGGTTTTATTTTAGCTGAGGTGGCTGACATTTCAGTAAGTATACTGCATTGCATTTAATGGGTGGACGGGTTTGATGAATGCACAAGAACAACTAGGAGCATACCGGCTCATGGTCCACTTGCCTTCAGACTACCTTGTGCATAGCCTGAACATGAGCTCCCTGTGTATGCTTGACGACATGCTGCCAGATGTACTTGGCTCACAAACACGGTCCAGGACAGCCTTTAGCTGTCCCTGGAGCTCAGCTTTCCTATTTACCATTAAACAGCAGTGTTAAAGGCAACCTCGAGGCAGCCCTCACATCGCAGTGTGAACATGTATCCTAAATCCTGATTTGCATCCCGCCTTGGGGCTTTCACCCTGCCACACTCACCTCTCCTTTTCAGTTTTCTCCTGTGTATTCTCTCTCCTCATGGAGCAGTGGGAAATTCCTTAAAGAGAGAGGAGGAGCAGACACGGGCTTTTAAATAGAAAATGTGAGCACAGCAGGGGTGCTCAAAGCTTACAGGATAGTATGTAGCTGAGCTAATGAAACTGTCTTCCCACGTGCATCAACAGCTGGGGATGTTGAAAGATGTTTAAGTACATCTTGGGGGTCGGAGTTAACCACGTGGGTTGTGGTGTGACAGGGAGACTGGAGAGATTCCTTACTTAAATCCCCTTACCTTATGTGCTGAGGGATGTTTAACTGCAGTGTCTCAGCAATGCAGCTTGTAAAAGGTTTGTATTAATCACAAGATCAACCTTCATTATAATTGTAATTGCTTACAATTATTTCGTGGGTGATAACATAAATATTTTTCTTTTCCAGACTCAGAGAACATTAAAAATATAAGTGTCTTGCACCAGGGATTTTAGAATTTTTGATTTAGGTCTCCTGCATTATTTCCTTTGCTTCAAATTATTTCAGAGGGATTGTGGTAAGATCTGCACTCCACCAAAGCTATGATTAAAAGAAACCTCTTTGGTATTTCCAACCTATTATTAATTCTAGTTTTAGTCATATGTGATACCAGTCTTAGACTTGCCCTCCTTTTTTCAGAGGTTTGATACCTGATTAGAAATATTTGGGATACAAAAGAGAAAAAAATCTCTTCTTGAAGAGATTTTCATCAGGGCAGGAAAACCTCTAGATGGCAGAAGTGCACTGCAGAAAACGCCAAACTTTAATTAAGCAACAAGCTGCAGAAGGGTTGTGTGCCAGCTGTGGAGAAAAGGTGCTCTGATTATTGACTGGTCCACTGACCTCTTCCTCCTCCTCCGACTTTAATTGCTGCTCCAGATGATCTGTGCTTTACAGCCACACAGACATGATGCCAAGCTGGGTCTGAACAAGTTTGCTCATGGATGTAGTTTTTGTCTTTCTGCAAAGTGACACTGCGGATGTTTTTTAAAGGTGAAGTGAAAGGCTCTGGCAGCTGGCAATATCTGGAGTTTGGGATGACTTCTGTTAGTAGTCAGTGCTGCCCCTAAAGCTTCATAAGGAGCTGCATCCTGTATAAGGCTTCGTGACTATCCCTTAGCAGGTGATCAGCAGTCAGCAGTCCTTTTGAAAATAAAATCTCACCCTCTGTGTAGGTGGGCAGTACACATCCTAAGGTATTTTTGACTTAGAAATAGTGCAGAAAAGTTTCAAGTGCCCTTATCTGTCTGATAGAGCTGTCAACATCTCCCGTTGTAATCAGTTACACAAGAAGAAACTTCTGCAGCTCAGAGGAGAAAATCCTTCTGTAAATCTGAGGTTTAAGCAGTATTAATGGCTGACACATCGTTAACTTCTGTGCCCGTGAATACTGTTACAGCTTGGTTGAAATCCCTTGGCACAGTCACCTTGACAGAAAACCCAACTGCTTAGGTTTGCCTGGCACCAGATAACTGAATTTAGATATAAGTCCAGTTTCTAGCTCTGCAGTCTTACACCTCAATCTGGGTAGGAAATAATTTGACATTTCAGAGTATTCTGTTTCAAAGGATGTTGGCTTTTGGTTGCTGATTAAAACCAATTAAATGGTACTCAAAATACTTGGATGAGTCTTCAGTCCACCATATGGCAGGCGTGTCCTAACCTTGAGGCAGCTGCAGGGATAGAACACAGTCTTTGTTGAGATTTCATTTAGTATTAAATACATACTAAGGGCTTGAACCTTTTCCTCCCATACCTAATGGGAGTGCCTATAACACATGCTCAGCAAGCCAGATTGAGACCCAGTCCACAGTTATATGGGAGTGTGGGACACTCATGAAAGTGAACGATCCCGGTGGTAGTCCCTGGTCAAAAGCAGCAACTGCTACCCAAGGCAATATCTGGCCAGTTTTGATTTGGCACTGACACATATTCCCGCATCAGGGCTTGAAATGAGTTCCCCAGACTGCAGGAGCCCCACAGCCTTCACATATGCCTCCAGATATTTGTGACAGCCGTGAGTCATCTGGGCTTCAGGTTGTCTGCAACAGGGTGGCAAGAAAACAAGCATAGGAAAATATTTGTTGCTTTCAGACCAATTGCTTTTGACAATACTTAAAAATACTTTTTACAGCAGCACTTGCCCACCAGGTCTTCCTCCCTTCCATGGACCCTGGCTACGGGTCAGAAATCAGGCAATAGTCAGTAATATTAATCATAGATCACAGCCTTGATGGTGTCTCAGTGGAAATTTTGTAGTGAAATACCGAGTGCTGTTTAGCTGCATAAAGAGCAGCATAAGTTGTCCCAGGAAATTCTGAAGTTTTATTTTCTGTTGTAGCAAAACCAAGTTAGTAATTTCAAAGAGACATGCCAGCTCGGGTACAGGTGGCTCTTGGCAGTCTCAGGCAGTCAGGCTGACTGAAGCCACTGAGACCTTCTGTACCATTGTAATAACTATGCTGGTAACCTTTTGTGGATTTGTCTGTACTTTTCCCAGGAATGCTGACTGATTGCTTACTTGGCCTTCTCTTTTTTTTTTTCTAAGATGTCATTTGTACTTCAAGCAGCAGATTTCACATTTTAAGCAAAGGACCTCAATACTTGGAGACTCCCAAAAGTATTGTAACAAGATGTGTAACTACAGTAAAAAAAAAAAAAAAAATATACCTTAAATAGCTGGCTGGGCAGCAGTGAAGATGTGGCAGCACAATTTTCAGGGTAACCTAATGATTCAAGTATCTGTTATTAGCATTACTGTCCAGATAGAAGCTTCTGTCACAATTTCTGCCTGCTTCTGCAGCATTTGTAGCACTTGTCCTTGCACTCAGGATACCAGTGCTAATGACAGGAGACAGAATTGTTTATCTATTGCATCTCACATTTTTTCAACCACACTAAGCTTTAAATCAATGCCTCATTACGAGGTTTGAGGGCTGCTAGCCAATTCTGCAAGTAAGAAATAGAATCAATAACTTCATCATATTTTATCAAAACCAAAGATCCTTGCATATTTTTAAGCTGATCCAGACTTTAAACCTGATTAGGCTAGAATTTGGGTGATCGCAAGGTATCTACCCAGTTTTGGATAGACCTGTTTTCATAGTTATGTATCCATGGTATTTCCTCCAACCTTGCATTTCAGGAACAACTGCATGTCAGGAAAAAGTGAGCTTTTTTTCAGGTAGACTTTGTGGGCCACAAATATTTTAGTTCATTCAATAGATTCTCCATGGTTTACTCAGATTCTCATAAAAGTACTGGTAGACACAAGAGTTTACACTCTGTGTTGTATTTCTGCTAAGGAAAGTTTTGCATTGCTGACAGCTTGGCCTATGTTTAATAAAATGCCTAGTGCTCTGTAGTGATAAAAATAAAATCCTCAATCCCATTCACATTTAGAGGACACTTGAATAGCAGTCGCTTGAGGCTTGAATTAACCTGAGAGTTTGTGAAAAGAAGCACATACTGTATTTTTGGCAGAGTTTGATAGTTTTTGAATACTCTTCCCTCTGAGAAACTCTCAAAGCACATAACACCCTGAGTGAACAAAACCCTTGAAGGTCTGGAGAGTGCATTACCTCCCCTTAATGGCTGTGAAAGTGATCCACAGTGAGAACAAGGCTGGGAAACACAGGGAAGATGCCCCTTGGATCTGCTGTCTGCTCTGAGGGCACCCTGTACCTGCAACCTTTCAGGAGGTTGTTAGGATCTGTGGATTCTGTTTGGATATTTAGCTTCTGTGACTCCTCAAGCTCACTCCTGTTCAGATCACAGTTTTCCAGTTTCACACTTAAATATGTTCACTGCCTTGTTCTTACACTTTGTTTGCTAACTTAAGCAACTCTTCTTCTTCTTTGAGCCATCCCATCTGGATTTGAACAAAACTCCATTATTGTAATTTCCAAAGAAACAGCCCTTGCTTCTGAATCAGCACATCCCAGCGTGTTAGGGGTTGGAGGGAGGGAGTCTGAGGCTGGAGATAGCCTCAAAAGCCTTTGGAAGCTGCAGTCAGGTGCTGCATTTTCTGATAGGTGTCCTGGGGCTCGAGTGCAGCCACACACAGAATGGCTGGGTTGCTGGTTTGATGGCCTCTATAGAAACTTGCCCCCAGGAAAAAGATCAGCCTGAATAGAGCTGTATTGTACTTTCAGAATTTCTTTTCACAGTGCAGAGACCAGTCTGAGACTCCTATTTCCTCTCTGACGTCCTGCTGAGGAATTAGCTCGGGGTATTGACAGACTGTTTCTGTGAACATGACCTGCAGGGCTGCTGCCGGTGGGTCATAGCAGCAGCAGGACAACAGCTTTCCTGGAGTTAGAGCAGCACTGTCATGCTGAGCCCTAAAGTACACGAACAAATAGAGATAGAGGCATCTCCCCAACTCCCCCATATCCAGCCCCTCAAATGAGTGCATACGTTTAACAACTTCTTTACAAGTGGAGGGATTAGTATTTTCTTATATTTAAATCCTTTATTAATTCATAGGTAATCAAACCTCAGGAGCAACGTCACTGGTGTGTTATATTAGAAAAGAGATATTTAGACAGACACAGAGAGATGTAGATATCTTACATGTAAAAGCTCCACTACCTTCTTGAAAGTTGCAAATCTAAGTATTTCACAATAATTCTGAAGTCTTAGCTTTAGTCTCCGTGTGCATGTTATTTATTATATTTCCTATAAAATTATGTAGTATATACAGATGACACCATTTTAAATCCTATTTTGGTGTACTGTCCTTTTATAGGCCCTAGTCTTTGTCTCCATGCAGAAGAAATGATGCTTACTTAATAGACAAGTAGACAAGCAAACAAAACTTTGTCTTTCCTTGATAATGTCTATCCATTAAGTGATATTATTCAATACAGAATAATATTACAATATTTTTAGTCAAACTTTATTTTTCTCACTCTATAGTATATGAATACTTTATAAAAGTTCATTAGTTTTTGTCACACTTCTGTGAGGTTAGAACATGCTATAGTTCTCCTCTGCAATGGAGGATCAAATCAGAGACTTTAACACCAAACATGTCAATGACTCTCCCTGCCAACTTGAGAGGCAGAACAATGTTTTTTTTTCGTGGTGTGCAGCAGGATGTTGTACTGAGCAAAACTACTCACATACCAATAGCTGTGCTTCAGAGAGACTTTTGACATTTTTAATTCGTTTCTGATCTACACTGAATTGAAAACTCTGAATTTTACTGCAAAATTGGAGCAGTAAAAATACTTATTGATCAGACCACAAGCTTAGTATGTTGGAATCTCTGGGTACATCCACATTAATGTTTCAATTTTGGTCAGAGATAAATTGAAGTGACTCTTTATTATCCCCATTGAATTATTTCTTTTTGGGTGAAACTAAAAGATGTACTTTGGAGGACACCTGATGCTTTCCAACCTGCTGATAGACATTCAGTCCAGCAAACCAGACTGTCATTAACCCTGGAAACACCTTTAATTTGAGCCTTGTCCCTCAGCTCTGGCTGTTCTGCTGTACGTATTCATCCCCATCACACTTCATCCTGTGACAGTGTCAGCATAGCCTCCGGCTGATGTCCCTGCCCAACTGCCTGCTAAAAAGCAAAGCTTTTCATGTGTATATTATTGCCTCAAATCTGACAGAGTGGGGACTTGACCCTCCTGCTACTGTGCTGTGCCTGTGCCCTTACCAACAGGTTCTATTTTCCTCAAAATAAAGATCATTAAAGCCACCTATGCAATATTTTGACTTGGATGAAGCATCATCATGCCAAAGCATTATGAGCACCTCTAATTAATGTGCTCTGATCAGAGTTATCTCTGATTTCAGCTGACGTGGCACGTACACAGATCATTGCCCCAGCACTGCAAGCTTACCCAGCCAGAAAATGAAGAACAGACCATTAGAGGCTCTGAAATGTCTGGTGTGTGCAGTTTGCTTAGTGAACAACTGGAGAACTGTGGCTGGGTCACCTGCTGATCTGGTTTCTCAGGGCAACAGTCCACTGCCGGAACTATGAGTCCATCCTCTTGTGTTCCACGCACTCCATTTGCAGATGTTGGGAGGTATTGCCATGACAAATAACAGTTGCTACCACTGTACAACTTTGATTCATGCCCAGAATACAGCCAGCTGGTATACTCAGTATCTGGGTTCAGCAGTCTTTATCCTTAGGCTGAAGACTAACTACATCCAAGCCTTCTTGGCAATTATATTAAAAATTCCAGCAACCTCCTTCCTGACCATGTGCAAATTATAACTTCTGGAAGTTTTATACTCCTTAACCAAATTTCAGTAAATATTCCCTAAGACAGGAAACAGCACCAGCCTGGATTACCATCTCCAGTCAGTTCTTTTCCTCTCCTTATTTTTCCTTCATCCTCCCTCATAGGTCTGAATGCCCAGAGGTTTTCAAAGAGAAAATTAACAGAATTTCTGGTTTTATTTATGGACAAAAGACCATGTCTTTCTTCCACTTCATATTCAAAAGCAGTGTCACTATTTCAGCTCATATTTTCTTCTCTAATTGTGCAATCTCCCTATGAACAGAATTACATTCAAACTGAGGTGTGCTTAAAAATAATGAAAGTTGACCAGGATTATAAGAGTCTTCCAGAAAAAGAAAAAAAAATCAACCTTGGGAAACACATAGAGACTCTCTATGCACAGTACTGGGACATAGTACTGTTTTCTCAAATATACAGGTTGTGTCCTTTAGGAAGCTGATACAGCTGGTGCATTGGGCAGGTCCACAACGGGAAAGCAGTGAGCTTCTTAGAGAAGACAAAGATGCTCTTTGAAGCACATGCAGACTGAGGGACTCCAAATTAAGCTCTGGACAGTTGTTTGTTTTTTTTTACTCATACTCATCTTTCTTTAAGGAATTCAGTTGGTGCACCTAAATTTGGAGTTGCCTTGAGCTTTTCTTGCACTCAGAGGAGGGGAGAAGGGAGAGCACTTGCAGAGGGGATTCAGACAAACTGAGCTTTTTTTCCATCGTGGACTAAAGTGTTGAAAATTATCTGGCTGATTTTATGTTGCTGGCTTCTCTCATAGTGAGTTTTTTTAGGACAGTGGTACATTAAAAAAAAGTATTTTTAAATAAAGTTCCAATCCTGTGGGATGTTTTTCTGTTCTATCAGCTATAATAGGAGTAAGCAAAGGAATTACAGTACACTTGTGCATCAATCTTTATGGTGGAACATAGGGAAAATCCTGTTGAAAGGGCACTTTTTATTTAAAATCACATTGTGGCCTTTGATAAACTGAAGCTCTGGTACAACTTGCGAAACCCAGGAGCAATAAATCACAAGGACTGACTGATACTCATCCAAGGATTTAAAACCAAACAAAGCATTAAAGAGAAGAAACATTGACAAGGATATATTGCAGTTTTTACAGCAAGGAAGCCTGAAAACTTAAAACTCATTAGCATGATGCTTATCTTCAAAATGAGGCTCTGGGCCATCTGAGGATTTACAGATCAGTAAACTTTATTATGATAGTAGGGAACCCGATTGAGGGTTCAATTAGGGATAGAATAGCACAATGCTTGGATAAGTATAGCTTCTCAGAATCAAAGCAGCGCTGCTTCTCTGAGAAAAAAAATATGCTTCTCTGGCTTGTTAGAGCTCTTTTCAGTGTTAATGCAGGGGACCTGGTGGAAACAGCATACTTGGATTTTCAAAAGACTTTTTGATAAGAACCTTCATAAGGGACCATGGAAGTATAATTGGGCACCATCAGGTAATGCACATTAGTAAAAATAGGCTAAGATTCTGATAGGCTGATGGGCCTGGAATTTTCAAGGTCTCTCTGAGGAGAGAGACATAAAAGTTGTCACAGGGAGCTCTGAGCAGAGGTGTGCAGCAATACCTGAAAAATAAAGAGAGGGCTGGAACCGTGGTAAAGATAATTATTCAAGGGCTACACTTGGAAAACTGACACTGGATTCAGGTGGGCCAGACTGCTCCATGCCCTCTTTCCTAATACAAAAAAATGTGAGCCAACTCTAAAAAAAGGGCTTTTCCCTCCTGCCAGCTTCTTGAGGATGTGAATTTATGGGTCAAAAGGTGGATATGCACAGGAAAAATGGAAGGAAGAACCAGGGAGCACCTTCTGGGCTTGCTCCTAGCAGGGGTGCTGGTTATACTGAATTTAGAGCGGCTCCAAGCAGAATTATACTTCAACAAACTGTAGTTAGTGATAGGCAATATAATTCCTAGGAGTCTGTAGGTGGAAATACTTCAAGATGTGCTTCCAGACTAGGCCAGAGTAGTTTTTGGCATATTTGTAAGTCACGGTGGTCAGTTCTGCATTTTCAGGAGTATTATGTTTGTTGGCCAGTTCTTTTTAACGGGCTGATTTTTGTGCAGATTTAGCACAGATTTCCATCTGTGTGTTTTTTTAACATGGCCTGTATTATCATAATAATATGTTGTTTATGCATGACGTTATTAAGTAACTCTGTAGAGGGCTGATGTAATAGGAAAGAAATCCAGACTGGGAGGTTGGGAAAATTCACATTAATTCAATGTCTTATTAATTTTCATTATTTTAAATAATAGCAAAACCAAATATCTCTTTCTTAATCAGTGTAACCCCAGTAGATCTTAAAATGTTTTATAAAGGAGGAAGAGCTCATTATCCTGTCTTACAGGTGGGAAAACAGAGGCACAAAGTAGCAATACCTACAACTAGAAATTAAGCCCTTGTGTTTTGGGTCCCAGGGCTGGGAGCTACCTGATAAGCTGTATCTCATAGACACTTTCCCCCCAAAATGTCTGTGGATGCAAGATATATCGTTAATATAGTTCTTATGCAGATGTATTAATTTGCATTTAGTGATGTTATATTTTTCCAGCTTAATGTTGGATTTTATACTCAGACAAAAATCCCAGCATTAAGCTAGAACTAGAGGCAGTTTCCAGGAAACCAAAGGCAGTTTTCTGTCCAGAAATACTGGACAGGACCTCTGTCCAGTGTACTGCAAAGTCAAACAGTATTCACGTTTGCCAAAAAGCATTGTTTCTGCATTATAAGAAATTCCATTTTTGAAAGGCTGAATTTGGAAAGAAACAAAATTCCCAAGCTTTCTGTGAAAAGTGTCTCCCTAGACCTTGTAGGTCTCTGTCTAGTGAAGTTGGTGCTGCTTGATTTCAGCAGATATTAACTCTAACAAAAATGTCAAGACTGTTAGTTTTATTGAGGATCCTCATACTAGTGATGCCACAGCTTGTAAGATACTAAAATTGAGGACAGACCAGCAGGAATTAATTTGATGAAAGGCTGTAAAACCTGAAATGCATCAAATTAATCCTTCCCACTCTGTAAATCTGCATCTTCTGATGAAAAGCTGCACTGCTAGAAAATTTTTGTTAATCTCTAAATGCTCTGGTATCCCTTATGGAGCCAGGTGTCTGTAGAGGTTATGGCAAGAGACTTCTTTCAGGATGAAGAACCTTTTATGTCTGTGTTTATTGTAAAGTTTCTTTAATAATATGTTTGGGTTTTTTTCTATAAGTTGGTTGAACTATAATAAGTTGGGCACAGTTCTAATGCATAGTAGAAATGTGATGGATTGAAAAAACATTCCTCTCTTCTACAGGAGCCAAAATTCAGTCCATCTTTATATATGTGTCTGAGCATAACTCAGGATGCTCTGAAGACTCAAGGTATCAATTAGATGTGGGATAAAGATCTCAAGGTACTGCCTTTACAGGTTGTACAGGAAAAGACCATCCTGAAAACTAATGAGGATGACTGTGATGGTCAAATACATGAACGTATCTTAAAAGATTCTTTAGATGTTTTCCATCACAAAAATGGGAAAGAAAAGGGCTGTGACTGGCATCATCTAAAAGTTTTAAACAGATTTATTTCCCTATTATCTCCTAATGGCTGAAGGCAACAATAAATCTTTCCTTTTCATAGGATGGGGTGGTCCCCCAACCTGGTACTTTTTATCCTGCCTGATGGCCCTCTCATGTGTCAAAATTCATCAAGTTACCTACTCTGGGTAGCAGTCTGCAATTTCTATATTCTTAAACAGGCTGGTGTATCCTCAAAAACATTTGCCTGTCTCTGAATTTCAGAGGTTTTTCACCTAGGAGTGCTGCAGGTAGTTGTACACAACATGCAAACAGCCTCCTGCAAACCAAGGTAGTACTTATATTGCTACATAAGCGGAGTTATCAAAAGAAAATAGTTTTAGAAGTAGAAAACTTCTACAGAGTTTCCATTGTGCTTGCAACCCTACTGTGCCTTGAGGTGAGCCACAAATAAGTGCCATGAGTTCTCCTCTCCACATTGAACAGTTCCACCTCTCAGCCTCACATCATGTGACATATTTTCCAGTCCCTTAACAATCCTCATGGCCCTGTGCAGGACTCAGTACTCAGTACATGAAATACTCCAGTATTTCATGTCTCTTCTGTACTGGGAACCCCAGTGCTGGACACAGTATCCAGATGTTTCTCACCAATGCTGAGCAGAGAGGAGTGATCACCTGCCAGCTCTGTCAGCCCATTTCTTCAGTCTGTTGGTATCCCAATGTCATGATTCTCCAGTCAGAGGCTTCCGGCCTTGGTCATTGGTAGAGTCTCCATTTCCCAACCAGGCAAGCTCAAACTCTGCCAATTTCTCCTTCATTACAGCTGAACGTCCAGGCTCAGCAGGGTCTTCAAGAAGATCTTTTTATCATCTCTGCCACTCTGCAGTCTGCAGATCTGTTCCCCAAGATCTGCTTGGTGACAAGAAAGGCTCCCACATTCTGCAGGCAGTGAGCCCATATCCCATCCCAGCCCCCGTGAGAGGCCCCAGACACCCCTGCAGGGTTGTGTCCTCCACTGGGAGTTTCATCTGGGCCAAGACCCCAGTGTTATAGGGACAGTGCTCCAGCAGCTGCTGGGACCATCGCTGATGATGCCCCATCAGCACCTCTCAGCCCTCAGCAGAGCTCCTGGCTCCCTTCTGCAAAAACTGCTGCCACTGATCACAGCACAGTGAGGGGGTTCCACACGTCTTTCCTTCATGCAACATCCCAGACTTCCCTCTATTGTGCCAGTGCTCTGCAGCCACCTCGGAGGGCTAATGAGCTCTATTAATAACTGATTGCAGAACAGCTCCCCATTTATAACACTGAATGAGTGGGTAGCACCCCACTGGGACCACACTAAAGGATTAATCCAGGCAAGTTACAGTCTCATCTGGCCAGTTTTGGTCTATAAAATAAGGGATATGTTTTCTGTGAAGAAAAAAGGAAATCACAATAGAAGAGCAAAATGTGTTAGGAGTGAAGCTCTGTTGTTTGTTTTTTTTTTTGATTCCAAGAGAACTAACAAAGGTAAAAGGAAACTTCTGTCTTTATCAGATAAAACTTTGAAATAGTTAAGTATGAACAAAAGAAAATGATGCAAACTAAAGTAGCAAGTTTTATTACCTATTAATAGAGTTCCTAGCTCCTAGAGACTGAAAAAGCTTGAGAAACTGTGGTGAAGTACAACAAAATGTGATTTATGCAGGCTTATGTGGATTTTGCTTGAAAATTTCTTGGCATGGGTGCTAAGGAGGTTCTGAATCATAGTTCAAATACCCATGGGAAGTGGTATAAGTGGCATCTGATTCCAATATGGAATCAGAGGAGTCAGAAGGGCAATGAGAGAGAAGGGAAATACAGTTGTTTATGTAAAACACAAAACTGACATCGTACTCAACAAAACATCCTGTGGCAATTTTAGAGGTTCCCTCTATTAATGTTTGGATATGTTATTCAATTTTGAAGTACATTTTAAGACAACAAACTCTCACCTAACTGCCTAAGGAAATAGATGCAAGGGGATGAAATACAGGAGACAATTTAGAGAGAAAGATGTAGGAAACAGTGACTGTTTAAACATCTGAGAAATTTAGGGGCAGTAGTCTGAGCAAAACCCTTCATGCTGCAAATTTATTTAGCTTTCAGAGCTGAAACTAAACCTGCTTGAAGCACTGGGGTGTCATTGTTTTGTTCTCATTTTACCTGCTCTCTGCTCTCAGAGGAGGTTAGTTTTAAATGGCCTTGTCAAAACATAATTGCAGTTTTGTAATGGCTAATTCCCAGGCTATTTAGGCACCAAAGAATCAATTCTGAGACATGTCTATGAGGGGTTTGTTAAGGGCTGGAGAATGCTGCTGAGATCAATCAGCATCCTAGGTTTTAAATCACACAGGAAACTCAGGTTAAAATCTCCGTTCTGGCTGATTGATCCCATGTCTCAGGGAAGTGCCCTCGCTTACCACCTTTATTCTTGCAAATGTGTGAGTCTGTAAATTAATTAAATGTTCACTGGGTGAGAAAGAGGATTCATGTTTAAACCCTGACTAACATTAGTCAGTTATGTGGGAACTACAATAAAGACTTCTGCCCTGTTCTACTACACCTCAAAGGAGGGCTCCAGGCAGTTCCAGGTGGGGCACACAACTTTCTACTGGTCATTTCTGGCACCACTGCTCCATGCACATACCTACAGGATTGTATGTAGTGGGAGAAAACTCCTGGTTTGATAATATGACTTGAAGGCTAATACCCCAAAGAGATAGCAGGTGGTGGTGAGAGCAGCTAGATTTCTCACTCCACCAAAAACCTCTCCAGCTTGGTGCACATGTGGAGACAGCAGGTGAACCATTGGTGGACATAACAGAGAGGACCTGTGGGGATCGAGGACGTAAGAACACCTGTACTTTGCAAAACTAGAATCAAATTGCCTTTACTGACAGCATGAAGAAAAGGCTGTGAGTGCTCCTGCAACTGAGTCAGTCTCTATTGCATATTTCATTAACCTCACAAAATTTCATTTTTTTAAACTGCTTGAAAAAGCAGTGGGCTGAGGATTGGGAGCAAGGAAAGAAAGGCTAAGGCTAAGTAACATTTAGGTTTGGTTATTTAAAGGCCATGATATTTGTCCCTGCTCTACATCCAATACTTACAAATTATTGGATGTAGAGCAGGGAATGGAAAATTTTTCAAAGTTGGATTCAAGATACCTGATGGCTGACCTGATGACCTGATTAATCTTTCTTCCTCTAGTCAGAGTGCTTATGTCAATGCTGGATTTTAAAGAAGTGATGGGGAATGCTTCACACATGCAAGAGCTGGGCTAGAGAGTTGAATTTCTTTGCTAGATTATCCCAAATTAGCCTAGTCATGAGAAGCTTCAGAACTGGTTAATGTTTTGTCTGTACTCAACAGATTTTTTAGGGAAAGAGTAAAAGAAAATTGTAATGGGGAAAAGTCAAATAATCTGCCAAGAATATGGGACATTCTAAAATAACCCATATAATACTATCCTGAAGAACCATTTCTTTACCAAGAGGGTGGTCAAACAGTGGAACAGACTTCCTTTCCTGGAGAGGTGGTTGTCACTGTTTTAGAGACATTTGAACATGATTCTTAATAACAGGCTTTAACTTGGTGAGCCCTGGATTGGTTAGGCCTTCTAGGTACTTTCCCACAGAAATCTATTCTATTCTGTTCTATTCTAGTCTAGTCTAGTCTAGTCTGGTCTGTTCTGTTCCATTCTATTCTATTCAAATGTCAGCATGTTCACTGCACTGGTAATGCTTTACTGTTTGCAAATACTGAGTACAGCTGCAGATTCCTACTGTAAGTCAGGTGTACACTGAGGTGACTCAGTGAAGGGATAGGTACTCAACACTTGATTCAAAGTCAACCAGCAGAAATGCTGTCCTTGAATTCAGTGAGAAATGGAACAGGGCTTGCCTAGAGCTAATCAAACGTTGCTAGTCTATCACCTATTTGCCTTCTTTTATGCAGCTGAAATAGTTGATTGTGCTACGAGAAACAGAGTATGTTTTTACTTTAAATCGTCTCTTTTTCTTTTACAAATATTTCCGGTATTTTGTCTTTTGAAGTCCAGAGGAATGGTGGATTTCCATCTGTCCATCAGATAGTATAAATATATATATATATATATATATATATATAAATACATAGCAAATAGTATAAAAAAGACAACTGCATGATGACAGAATAAATATAATAGAAATAAATAGAATAAATAAAATAGAAATTTAAGTGCAAAGTCTGCAAGGAATGGATATCCACTAATCCTATTTCCACTTAGTGCTGCTCAGTCCTTCATTTTTTTATTTATGAGCTGAGGGCAACTCACTTGTAACTGCATAAATTAAAGCGAAACAGTAAAATTCCATCAGACTTGCACTGCAGAGCTTCAGGTCAAAAGAATTCAACCATGTTGTGTAAATCAATACAAAGAAATTCAAGTCCCACCAGAGTGTGGTTAGATTAAACCCAAAAGAAAAAAGAGGCTTTCTCATCTCTTGTCAAAAATAATTATCCCTTTAAATATAGCTGTAGACATTCTCCTTAGCACTGAATCTATCTGACTCAGTGTTCTTTGGGTGAAGAAGAAAAGAATAAGGCAGAAATGAAACAAAAAACCCAGTTTGTAATCACTTTTGCTAGCTTCTGCCAAGTCCACTATACCACGGTAGCACATTCTGAAGTTCCTTCTTGCCCTGCCTGGATAATTTCTGGGTTAGTTGTTTACTTAAATTGGGCTGTACAGGATAGAGAATTTTGGAGGAGGCTGGAGGGAGGGGGTTGGGGATAAGAAAGAATGAATATTTCTCAATCACTTTAGCCTTTTAAAGTAAAATTGGGAGTGAGAAAAAGGTATCAGCAATTTCTTAATAGAAAATCTCATGCTTTCCATGAAGAGCAGTTAGCACTGTATGGAATCCAAGGAGAACTGCTCTCAGGGGCTCACTCGTTCATGCATAGACTATGTTCATTCACCACTACAAAAAGTAACAGGCCCAAAAATCATGGGAGCCATTGTCATGGGCATTTGTAGCATGGGACTTGGCTATAGTTGTAGGTATCCTGTTTAGTCAAGAATCAGGTAACTGTTGCTTGCTTGTTCAAGAAATAAAATAAGTAAGAAGCCATGAATCCTTAATATATGAGATTTTTGCATTTTTTTTACGGAGAGAAAATAAATCAGTAAATTATAATTTGAAGGAAGTATCATATAGAAAAGTCAAGGGGGAAAAAAACAACTCGTAGTTTTGTTTAATACTGCTTGCACATTTGTACTCCAAATAAGCATGATGTTCAGTTGTACTGGGAAAATAGCTGGTTTATAGCAACTACCTGAAGCTCTGTCAATGCAGTTCATTGCTTTATGTGCTCCATACTGTGTCTCATGTTAAAAGTTCTGTTCCAGATTCCTGCTTTCTTAAATCTATGTTCACATGCACTATATGCAGTAGGCTGCAGACACGCCGTTACACCTATACTGATTTATCATCTCTCTCTGAGAATAGAAGCAGTGTACATAGTGTTCCTTCAGTCACATCACAGAGTCACAGAATGGGCAAAGTTGGAAGGGACCACAGTGGGTCATCTGGTCCAGCCTCCCTGTTCAAGCAGGGTCATCCTAGAGCCCATTGCACAGGTTTGTGTCCAGACAATTTCTGAATTCTCCATCCTCTTGACACCCTCCCTTCAGATACTGATAGATATTGATGAGGTCCTCTCTCAGTCATCTCTTCTTGAGCCTGAGCAGGCACAACTCTCTCAACCTGTCCTTGTAATAGAGACGCTAATCTTTCTGGGGATGAGAAGTGATAATTAAACTTAATTTCTGTCATCATATGGATGATAAAAGACATTCTTATCTTTAAACTCTGGTTTGTCCCAGAACAAGCCAGCAACTAAATGTTTTCTGCTCATGTCCCTAACATCTAGTAATGGGGTGGTTGTTACTATGAAGTTGTTTATTGCCTGCTAATCAGCTGCTTGCCTCCAGTAGTAGGGGTTGTGAAGCAGATTTGTTAGTCTCTGTCAAACGGTTGTGTAAACTGTTTATTGAAGTGAATTATTTTCCTGCCATAAAAACAACTCTCTGTTTTTGTTCGGGCCCCTGTGACACCATGTAGCATCTCTCAGGTCATACTTGATTGCTTTTAGAAGAGTGTATTCAGGAAGCTTGCAAATGAAGCCACCTATGCTGTAACAGAGGGGAATGCAGTGGCTGAAAATAATTTTATCCTATTTCTGATTTGATGCACCTAATTTTTGTCATACTTCCAGAACTGACATTGACAGATTATTTGGATAAACTAAGAATTCAAAAAACTTTAAATCACGAAGCTATTTTTCTTCTTTGTAGAAGCATTTGCTCCAAATGTTACTGAATAACATCCAATTTTCTCTACTTCTGTGTTATAAATACAGATTTTCTCCTCCAGTCTAAAACCCAGTCTCCAATCTTATAACTGAGCCGAGTCTTTGTTCAGATTTGCAAAGCCTCAAATAACCTCCAGCCAGCCAATTTTGTTTCTGGATACAGAATCAGATTGCGTAGGTTTGTGTGGTCACAGTTTCTGTGAATATAAAAGTCCAGCCTGACCTTCAGAAATTAAGGGCAAGTTCCGTAAACTGACAATTAGGAAAACACCTTAACTTGAAACTTGCATAATATGATTCTTCAAGACAGCATAAACCCAGGAGGACACAGACAAGTAAATTTGCAGTCATATGGACTATCTCAAATCAGTAAACAGTCCAGTTTGTGGCTGGAATATTAAGAAAAAAAGCTGTTTTGTTATAGGAATAGTTAAATGCTGGAGCAGCCTCACTCACTGGAAGAATTGTGAAATCTCATTTACTCAGGTCTTTTAAAGCAGCTAAGACAAATATCTGTCAGGCATGATCTGGCATGATTTGTTCTGTCTCAGAGCAAGAGGAGAGACAAAGTGATCCCCCCAAGGTCTCTCTCAGCCCTGTGTATCTAGAATTCCAAAATGGCCTGTTATTCATTAAAAAGGGGAAGTTTGTTTATGATGTACATCTGCTATTTCCATAGAGCAGTGGCAACAGTGGCAAGTTCTCAAGGTGAGCTGTACCAGTGAGAGAGGTTTATAATGTTGCCATACCTGTAGAGTTGACACCTGCCTGAAACACTTGTGTGCAATAATTATTGTAGCAGCAGACAAGTGTTCTCTCCAGCCTGTTCATGCAGCTTCAATTTATGATCAATTGAATTGTCTTACACTCAGTGATAGATATTTTGAATTCACTTGCAGGTTTCTAATATTATTTGCCAAATTTAACAGTTCAGTGTTCTTCAGTGGTTCAATCAGTTCTTCTGACTGTGGCAAAGACCCATGAGGGGATTTTCAGTGAGTATTTCATACAGTTTAGCAGCTAGCTCTTTATGGATAGAAAAACTTTAATGGGAAAATTGTGTTTTTTTTTTTTTTTAATATATGTTGTGCCTTCCTGATACATATTTCAGAGCTTTGTGAAGTAACTCTGGCAAGTTATTTAGCTTTCAAAGTGACCACAGCACAACTCTGCTATCTTATTTATACAGTTGTGCAAGTGAATATGTTATTCTGGCAATTATTGTTATTTGAATTCTTTGCAAGATCTACAGCATTTATTCCAAGGAGTGACAAAATTTTGGGCTGGACACTTCCTCAGACTCTCATATTGCTGAGACTAAGAGTCACTTTTTCTGATTTCTTGCACTTTCATATTTTAAATCATGGGGCTGGATTAATAAAGCTAGAGCAGTCAAACAATGAATTCTGGAATAGCTGTGTGTACCTATGATTAATACAACACATTTTATATGGTCGTATGCAATCACCTGGAAGCTGATGTTTTTCTCTTAGTTTCATTAGTCTCCAAGATTTTTTGATTTGTAGACTCCTGGCAAGCTACCAGTGAAGTTCAAACTCCTGAAATAAGCTTCTCAGTCTTAATGTAGACCTCTTAGTTCCCAGCTGTCAGGGTGCCCTTATCCACTTCCTTATTGGCTAATTTTAGCCAACTGGCTCCTTTCATATCTCTGATGGGAAGGCATGGAAAAGAATCCATTTTCATAAGAATTGCAGTTTTCATAGGTTGGAAACACTAATATTTTGCTCTTCTAGCACAGTTATTCCCAATTCAGATAGAGGAAGAGCAGCACTTGGTTTCCACAGTCTGTCTTAGGGGCTGAGTAAAGATTTTCAAAAAAACCTCTAAAAGAACATGAATTCTCTTGTCTATGCAATAAGAAGGCTCACAGTTATCTCTACTTAACGTCACTTCCTGGCCGAGACAGTTTCTGACACATCTTCACATTGCAGAGCTGGTGCTGATTTTATGGTTGAGTAACATTAATTATTCTAGACTCTGAGCAGAATGCACATGTTCGTGGAAGAGGAACACAGAAATACATGTTTGGATTAGGATGTCCTATGCTGGCAATGCGTGCAGTCTGATAGAATAATAGTGGGAAATACATTGCATGCTTGCTGTGATCTTACTTTTCCCCAAGTCTCTCTTAATGGCTGCTGTTCAAAAGCAGATACTGGTCTAGGAAGACCCTTGGTCCAATCAAATGCTGCTCTTCTTCTGTGTTTAGGAGTCCTGTCACAGAAATCCTTACCACTACAAATGCTATGAAACATAAGAAGAATTTTCAGCGTTTTTTACAATGTGGTGGCAGCCTCTGCAGAAGATTGTGGGCTCCAAACCTCTAAAGGAATTCTTTGTATTCGTTCTCTGAAGTACCTATTGAATATGTAGATTTTCTCCATAAACTATCCAGGTGGACTGTGAAAGAAGGATATTCTTTTGAGTGTTTCATGTAACCTGTGGAGAAGCTTTTTGCTATTCACTAACTCGAGAGAACTTATGGGGCCTAATTGGGCTGAGAGCTACAGGGAATGTCCTTCTGAGGGCCATGTTTGGCTTCCAGGTACGATGAGACACTGAGTCGCTGACTTGCAACAGATGAGCCGAAGTGGCCTGGCTGGCTCCATGGCTTGTGTGCAGCGAGGCAATGAAAATTTAATGCTCAGGGCCGTGAATCAAGGCAGTTAGAAAATTCCTTTCTCTTCTTTTATTTATTTTCATAGCACCTTCTATTCACCTTCCTCTGCACAGAACTGACCTCAGGACTCAATCTGGTGCCACTGAAATTAATAATAGGACCTTAGTCAACTTCAGGGAATATCATGACCCATGTTCACTCAAGTCTGTAGCAGCTACCAGTCTCCATTCTGCTTGAAGAGGTAATGTACCATTTCCATCCGATTTCCTACACCAGTTGAAGAGACTCTTCAAGTGGTTACTCTCAGATCAGTTACATTTCATCTTCGTTTTCTTGCCACTGTTCCTTTTCCAGAACACCAACTTGGTTACAGTGGCTTTGGCAATGCTAATTCCACCATTGCCATCCAGTAAAGGAATACTGTAACTTTAAGTGATAGAGTTCAGTGTGTGTCTGCTGAGTTTTTGTGTCAAGTTTATCCAGGGTTCTTCTTTACCACAATGATTCACCTTCATGTCAATCCAATTCATCTAAAATCTGCCTCCAGGTAATGGGTTCATGGTGCTAGGTCATTTTCTGGTCTCCAAAAGCTCTGATACTTCATATTCTAAGGGAAAAGTTGGTGTCATCTAACAAAGTAATCAAGTCAGCCTCTTCAAAATGCACTTTCGACCCCTTCTGTTTCCCTCACTGCCCCTATCCCTCTAGTTGGTTGTTTCACCACATTCACGTGGAGAATGGTCTTGCTTGAATCCCTGACATTCCATATTGTTCTCAAACAACTCTTTAGAGATCTGTTAACTAATTAATTTGACACCCATAATAAGAAAATTATGGGTGGCCACAGAAGTCCAAGCAGTTATGCTGATTTGCTACCAACAGAAGCGATTTCTTGGAATAGTTCAGTGCAGTTTAAATCTCTCGGCCTGAATTTATTGAAGCTAATGTTAGGCAGGACTGACCCTTTTCTTAGCAGAAATTGTGAGAATCACAGTTTACGTTGTTCTACCTGGGCAGTCCTGAGAACCAACTATCCTGTTCAAGCATCAGACACTTAGGACAGCTCCAGGCATGATGCTTCAGGCATCTTGTGTGAAAACGTGTACCTCAGAAGCCCCTCATCCCAAACCTTGATTTTCCATCTTAAACTTCATGTTTTCCTGATAGAATGTCCCCTTCAGGGGAATAATCTCACCTTTAAGAGCCTTAAAGAAAAATGGGTGGGCAGCCCAGAACCAGACCTCACACTTTATTCCTGTTGAGAACCTAAATATGCTGGTGTGTGAGGTCAATCACACAGGTCATGGACAAGCAACAAACCCCATCTTCTGACCCCAGAGAGCAGCACTTGCATGACCATAAAAGTACCCAAAGTTCTGGAGAGACAGGACTGCACATTTTAGGGAGAGTGACGGAGGGCATGTATGATTGAGCACTTGAAGGGGGAAATGAAGTTAGGGTTCAGACAGATGGGGTTAGTTTGCCTCCATATGGTCAGTCTAAAATTTCAGCAAATTTCAGGGAATGCTGCCGTGAAAATACCTGTATCTGCGGCCTCTACAGAAACACTTGGGAGAGGAGCTCTCTTGTACAGGCAGCTGGAGAAGACAATGACAGACCTCTCACTGGGATAACTGCACAGAGAGGATGTGGCTCTTGGGAAGCCGTTTTCAAGAAAAGATCCCTGTGCAGGGAACCACTGTGGATACCAGGATGGAAAGGCAGGCTGGCTCCAGGGGTGCAGCAGAGGGGACGGCAGCACAAAGCGGGTGGTGTGAGCAGCCTCCACCAGACAATGAGCTGGCCCAGGAATGGGGCAGCTCCATCAGGGTCCTGGCTGTTTTCCCTTTAGCCTGGCACTGTAGCATGTGGGAATAAAAGGTTGAGCTGTTGGCAGCAACAGAGATGGAAAGCTTGAGGCATCACGGATGTTGGGCTCTGAAAGGAAAATATTTTCTGTCCTGCTAAAGACAGATGCTGTTTGAAATATATGAATTCATGAATTCTGAGTGTTATCTTTGTGCTTTATAGGGCCAAAAAGGCAGTGTAGTCTCTGCTTCACCTGGCTTCTGCTCTCTGTTGGCAGAGGACTGAGGTTAGAATTTTGGGCAGACAGGAGGTTTGGTCTTGGGGATGGAGTATGTACATTGCCCTTCAGCTGAGGCAGCCTGGCGTGGGATTCTTTCATGCAGTGAAGGATCTCCATGTTATTTGGGAGGGAGGGCTGCTGTTGTGATGGTGCAGCCAGGCCAATACAAGAGATGACTGAGTACCCTGCGTGGACCATGTGGCTTTACAGGGAGCATTCACACATGGTTGCATGGCGATGTGTGATGTGACAGCGTGAACATGCAGGAAATTTGATCTTGCAGATATGACTGGAGAGCAGTATGAACCAAAGAGTCCAGGGAATTAGACCACCTTCCTTGCTAAAGTGTTTAAGCCATGTGCAGCCCCAGGCACCCACGCTTAACAAAATATGGGAGTGAAGAGGAAATATCCTGGAAAGAAGATAGTTGTGAGTAGTGACATGAGAGGAAAGTGCTGGCGCAGTATCAGCCTACTTCTGTATCTGGTCCTAGTCTTGTCAGCAGGACTTATTAGCTTGGGCACAGTGCCACAGTAATGCTGCTTTTGGACCCATGCTAGATTATATCTGGCCATTTCAGAGTGTTAGCAGAGAGTATGGTTCAGTTTGCTCCTTCCTGCGTAGACATGTCCTAAAAGAGTTGGAATAGGGTCACTCCTCATAGTGAAATTTTCTCAGGAGATTTTTAAGTTTTAATCACAAAAATCTACCAAATTATATTGACTAATATGTGGTATAGCTCACTTCTGACTGATATTTAATAGGACTAGTCTCTTTTTAACAAGCTCAAGGACATTTCAATTATTTTCAATCAATCAAAAATTTCTTTAATTTGCCAAGAATCACACATGTGAGTGATTTGCAGTGTGGTAGATTAAGCCTGAATATCAAATGCCCTAGGCACGTACTGAATGTCCCACTGAACCTTACAAGGGATTGACATAAACCAGTACTGAGGTCAAGTAGTTATGCAATACAGCTCCCTCAGAGCAATGCAGTTCCTGAAGAATTCTGTTTATTTATAATCTTCAGTCATCTGTTCTTTCATATTTCTAAAAAAAAATAAAAATTGTCAATCTGCTAAAAATTCTCCAAGAATAAAAATGCATTTATCTTAAGGCAATCTAAGGCATATGGTCCCGTTGGGAGGGAAACGGATTAGTTTAAAACACCAAAGGCAAATGTTTCAAATTATGGTTTAAAAGACAAATTGACAGGGAGGAAATGTAACAGGGTAAATGTGTACAATAGGGCAGTTAAACAATAAGATCACAATTAAAAAGGTAGAGGTAAACCCAATGTATTCTAGTCATGCTTGACATCTACATGTCTGAGGTGACTCTGTGTCTAAAGACAGAATTTCATCTACAGTGTCTTTATATATGTATATGTGCAAAAAAACTCTGCATGCTAGTACCAGCAAAGTTGTTAACCTCGTGGAACTGTCCAGTCATGCAGTGAATCCAGCAGGAGTTCAGGAAATGTGCTTCTGCCTTAGAAGTTGCATCAGACAGCATGATTAAGGATTCCAAATCCAGGAACTGCAAACATTGCAATCACTCTAAAGGGTGTGGCCAAAATTTAAGATTTCTTGTCCAGAAGGTGAAATATATCAAATTTAGTAAGGTGACCATTTTTTTCAGTGAAATGCTCTAGGAAATGCATTGAAGTCTGCACTCTGTTTTTCTTACATTACACACAAAGTCCCACAATACTTCCTCACCATCTTCACAGTGAGTACCTTCATAACTGGATTCATTCACTCATATTTTCTGTATATATGTACTTAATCCAGCAGAAAACAATTTCACCAGGGGAAGGAACAATGCCCTTCTGCAATGGCAGTGCTGAGTTTAGAAAGGAAAGGATTTTTCTTCCTGCTTTGTCTGGGAAAGGATTTGAAACAGTGCCTCTCCTCCAAGAAGGTAAACTCACTGGGGAAAAAAACAGAATCAAGAGAGCCACCACTGATGTGGCCCACAGTGGAGCCCAGTTGCCTACATCCCTCTGAAACTGTCCTTCAGGTAAGACAGAAAGGGGATTAAAATGTGGATCCCAAAGTGTTTAGAAGTGAGGTGGGTGCCAAGTCGGGCAGCACTATCATCTGAACTGAGCAGCCTCTGGGAGAAGAGGACTTTGGGGATCTCTGGAACACGAGGTGGTCATTACTGTGATGTTTCTGAGAGTCAAACTTGAGCAGAGCAACACCAGGTGACAACTGGCTTGCTATCTGCTTTTGTTACTCTTTTACCTATTACACAGTTTTCTTAAACTGTTTTCCAGAGGTTTCTGTGTTTTATCATAGAATTATTGCAGATCAAGTAAACTGTTGCTCTGGGGAGTATGTATAGATTGCAGAGCTCCAAGGCAGCACAAGGAACCATAGAAAGATTTGGAGACTGGTGTGAAATTGTTACTTAGCAGCAGCAAGTAAGCTAACAAAGTGAGCAAGGATACAGTTAGCAAGCCAAGGCCAAGAGAAATAAAAGATGCCAAGAACAGAAAACTTTAATAGTGGAAAACATCACAAGAATCAATAAAATGGTCCAGAGAACTGTGCCTTTCTGCATTAAGTGATGCAGACAGTGTGAAACAGATGCTCTTTTGATGTCATCAGCAATTTGACAAGCTGGGTAAATAATTGTTGCCAAGAAAAATAAAAGCATGCGCTGTCAATGTCGGTGGTTGCCATGATTGCCATGGACTCTGGCTCAAATGCAGTTACAGAGATGATGAAAAACAAAATAAATATGGAAGTGGCTGAGAAAAAACAATTAACTTCCCACAGATGGGCCTTCGGCATACCATAAATTGTAGATGCCTTTCCCATCATTAGTTTGGGTGCAACCTGGGAAATAATAACAGGTGGAGAATTATGGGTACAACCATTTCCTGAGTCCTTCCCATTAAAAAGGAGAAACTGTTGGTGTGGAAGATTTGTTATGAGGAAACTACAGTAGACATTTCAGCTGCAAAACAACCAGACATAAAATTTCCACCTGACTGCTTCCAAAATACTGATGCCTTCAGAGCTCTGACTCTGCAACCACATACCATGAGGGCTCTGATATGTCACTGGTAGTTCTCTTCTGGACCCCAAAGCCTTCTTCAAGACATTTCTACACTTGCAACTAGCAGTGCAATGTGATGAGGGGCTCAGTTCATCCACAAGCCCCCTAAGGATCCAGGGAGAAGGCACTCCAATGCCTTGGACTATCCTTCTCAGATAACACCTGAATATCAGGTATTCATATAAAGCATGACAGGAGGAAGCCCTTGCTCAGATCACTTGGTCTAGACATGTTTGCTCCATTCCCATCTTTGTCTCAGGAGAATAATTCCACATCTATGGCCTCCTGGCTGAAAATAGGGCATCTTCTATGCAGAGTCAGAGACAGAATCACCTGGGTATCACTGTTCACACTCTAAACACATCCTCTAAATCCCATAAGACTTGAGAAACAGAGTCAGATTCATATTGATGTCATTCCCACTTGAATCTTACTCTAGGAAGGTGAGAGATAGAAAAGACACACTTTGAGACAGTGACTTGGACATCTTGTCTCCATCTCAAGGACAAACAATGTGTTTTTATACCTCGTGTATAATTTTCAGTTCCTTAAGCATTTCAGCCATTGCAAATCTTCATCTCACTCCCTAAGTAATTTCACTTACATAAACACAGAAGTGGATGTTGGTATAATTTGCTACAGGCCCACATAATCTGTAGGGTAAATTGTCAATAACAAAGCATTGAGTGATTATCAAATAGATGGAAATTTTGTTCTTTACTCATGACACTTTGTGTAAGAAATCAAGTCTGGCTGCAATTACTTGGGATGCTGATTTTTGGTATGTGCTGAATGATGAGTGAAGGAAGAGAGAACAATTGTACTAAAATAGCATTGAAATAGGCACCAACAGTGGTGACATAGCTAGACCAGTGACAGAAAAACTTAAAATCTCTGCTTTAACATTTGGTATAAAGCAAAATTTCAGACTGTTTACTGGTTCTTGATCTAGTACTAAAATCCACTGAAGCTAGATTTACATATTTTGGCTGGAAGGGAGAACAACCACAAACCACACATCTGAATTGTCAGTATGGCTTTGTCCTGTATAGGACAAATCTGCTGGCCTGGGTGGGCTACCCATGGCACAGGAAAAGAGGTGGCACAAGTTTGAGCCCCTGGCAGGAATGGAGGAACTCGCAGGTGGCTTGGCTTTCTGGTGCCACTCTGATGGAGGAGGTGTAAATTTCCAAATTCCCAGTCTTAAACTTGCCTGAAATTTCTGGATGTTTACACCCTTAATCCTTTTTCTTATTAGGAAGAGAACTGAAAGCTCCTATGGGAACATTTTTGAACTTAAATATCCAAAATACAAGTTCAGGGTTTAGCTTCATCCCCCATCCTTGCATGCATGTGATGACCTTGCTCCATTCTCGATGCAGATGAAGTCTCATGCCCAAGGTTGGCTCAGATCACAGATTTTGCATTGCTCTCTGGTTTTGTTCCCAGACTGGTCAGAAATGTCAAGTGTTTTATTTGAGAACTTTGCTCTAACATCAGTAAAATAAAACCAAAGCCCCAACAGTAACATCTATTGTTTCCTCTGATGATTCAGAAAGAATAATTAATACTCTTCATGGCCAGAGCTGGCAAAGAGGTATATTTAGTGGTCATTTGGGAACAAGGAGGGTCTCAGAAGATTTCGAGCAGGACAACTGATCCCTATCTACTGCTCCTTGGAAGCCACTATTTCACACAAGATGATATGGTTAATGCCTTTCTGATTCTTGAATGCCTGCCCAGTTTCTCTGTGTGATCCTATCACTAACATTGATAAATAGGTCTGCCTAAAGCAATAAGGCCTCAACATATTTTCCTCTTTGAACTAGAGTAATTCTGCTGCCAAACCAGAGCTCTCAGCCTTTCAAGGTTCAGCTAGCAGTTACGTGTATACTGACATTTCTTTTTACCTCAGGCTAGATGAGGGAGAAACAGTTTCTTACTTTGTAAAGCGTTTTTCTTCCCATTGTGTGACAGCTTTGGATACTGCATTTTGGAAGGAGAGTGAAGGTGGTTTCCACAGAGATAGAGAGATCTTCAAACTTTTCTATTCCCAAAGAGGGACTTCATTCAAACAAACAGGACCAGAAACACTTTTCAACTTATCTTTCCAGTAACCTACAGTGTCATTCCTTTGAAAGCTGCCCTCTGAACTTAATCAAGATCCTTCCTAGCCCATTTGCTGATTCCTCATGCAGGTGAGGATCTTTCCTTAATATATTGCTTTGGTATACATTACTTTTTCCTATCAGATCATCCAAGAGGTTTTGAGAAGGACTTATGAAAAACAGTGTCATGTCACAGAAAGAAACTGCAATCCATTCCATCTTCTGCTGTTCAGAGGATTTAGTTGTAATGCTGCACACAAAGGCTTATATGTCAGGAAAGATTACAGTTCTGCTGTATTTCTCAACAGGTGTAATTCTATTGTATGCAACTTTATTTATGTGGAAAGAAATCTAGGTCAGACTTCTTTCTCAGAAGAGTAAATTCTCTGTAGGAGTCTGAATCTGATGTCTGCCTAAACCAGCATTTTTATCTTATAGTACAAAATAGATACCTATATGCCCATGAATTCTGTTCTTGGCAACAATTTGCATGATATGCTATATTTCCTGCTAAAGGTCTGATGTTAATCCAGTCCCCTCCACTTATTCCAGCAAGGCAAATATCTTTTTTAATGAGCAGTGTGGTGGTATCTCTCCACCTTTCCTTATCTCACCTGAAATTTTGGGATCTTATTTTTATCTGTTGTGTGTTTTTACTGAAACATTTAGGAAGTAGAGATTTCGGCATTAGGAATTTCAAGCATAAGCTGAGAAAATAAGCATAATTATCATATAAGCTTGTTCATTATTCCTATATTAATGGTATCATGTATGAAGTAATTTGATCTCTTGAGTTTAATGCCAAGGCAGAGATGAGCAGAGTGGATTCCACAGTGTGGTTCATTCTAGTCTCTGTCAAAAATGGTCTGTGTCAGAAATGTGCTAATTTTGTTTTATTTTAATCCCTTAGTTATAGCATAACAGCAGTTGGAGATGGAACAGACCTACAGTCTTGCTTCTGATTTGTAGTCATGGACCAGTACATGTGTTTATCATATATTTCATGAGTCTTGTCCTCTCAAGTTTTAAATATAGCCTGATTGGTGGCTAAGTGTTGTCACTTGTCAAATTTTTAAGAGTTGTTAGGGGCAATGGCAATTACACAGAGGATCTGCAGTTTAGAAACCTGGTGGGAATGTTTCTATTTTGGATTCCTGTAGACTTTCTCCGCTAGAGGAGGTAGACGAGGTTGACAGTATGGAAGAACAGTTGCAAAGCTGGAAGGTTCAGATTTGTTCCTATAAAACCTGTCAGTTCAAGAGATTGATGTTTTCTTTCAAAACAAGCTTCATGAAGCTGTGAGTAGTCTCTCTTTTATAGCATACCCATGTGCTCTTGAGAAAGAAAGAGAACCACTGAACCACAGAATATAGTTAAAGACTTGTATACACTCCAACACCATGTCATGGTTTACCTTTATACAGTTCATTTCTCTACTTAAAAAGAAAAACTCAAAACTGGGGCAATCGATCTAAAAGAGTAGACTTTGGACATGGTACTTTAAGGGATAAATAGTGCAATAGCTTTTCTTAGTGAAGACACATTCATGGACATGAATTGTAAGTTATTAAATCTTTAGATGATTTATTTTGATTTATTTTGAAGTGATTTTTTAAAATGTGACCACATAGTCACGCATCTATTTACAGGGCATTGTTTTCTGAGATCCAAAGGCACAAACACAACCACACAGCACTGACTCTGCAAGGATCACTGACTCACGGCTATGCACGGGCACGGTAGAAAATGAGACCTTAGATGTTCCTACATATGGTGATTCCCTCATCTCATGCATCTGGTAGCCAATCCGTGTGAATCCCTTGGGAATCCCCTGTCTCTGATGCCATTTGTCACAGCCTCTTTTTGGTTCTAATACCTACAGATTGTCCAACAGGAGCTTGACTAGCACTCAGTGGTATGACCAAGTTTACCTTCTGGTGTGAGCTGAGTCTCTTGCCCTCTAATCAGTCAGGAAACACCTCTTGGGATGTAGGAGATGGGAGCAAGGATGTGACTGTCTTTTCCCCAGGACATCAAGTTCTCACTATGGCAATGCCCAAACACGGGAAGAAGGTTTCTGGTTCCTCTGGACTTTCCGAATATGTGCTTGGTTTTAGGAATTAGAGTAGAACTACCTTTGGTTTAGATTAAGCATGTGTTGAAGGGTGCTGCTGGTGGGCAGAGCATTCTGTTCTCCATAGCACCGAGACACAAACCAGTAACCTAATTTAGCGTGTAAGTCCAAAGGGCTTCAAGGCACCTATTCTTATGAAGAGAGATAGGTACCTTCCGAAGCATTTTGCTGAATGAGGGCATGGTAAAATACTGTTTTCGTATTTCTTGCATTTGAAAAACCATAAGCAAAGATGGTAAGGCTAAGAAATAAAAAGGAAAAAACCATGAAAGAAATATGTAAGGATATTTAGGATTCTAGACATAAGGTATCTGAAACACCTATTTTATGCAGCCATGCCATTTGTGTGTGTGTACACCAGTATTTTTTATTGCATTTTATGAATTGACTGTAGACTATGTAAAACAAGCAGAACATAAAAGAATAATGAAAAGAACAAGACACAACTGAGTAAGTCTCCTAAAAGTTTTTATGGCCTTTGTCAGAAGAACAAACACATTTTACTTTTTAACTGTCATTACCTTCAAACAAATAGAGTAAAATCTGTTCAGAATTTTCTTTCACTCCTTCCCCACAACAAAAGTACTAGAATCAGTCACAAAATGCATACAGTGATGCTGGTTACAAACAACACAAACTGGCTATTCATTTTGCTAACTAAAATGAGAAGCTGAAAGGGTAAAAATTTAATTATTTTTTATGCCAAGTAAAAATTTTTGCACCTTGTTAGTATTTTACTGCTGTTTTACTTAAATGATCCTGTAATGATGCAAAGATAAGTGGTAAGAGTATGCTCACTGATCAACATACAAAGAGCTGATGCTGTGAGAAATGTACAGCTTGGGCATGTGGCATTTATGTATAAGTTCATTTGGTGGAAAAAATCCCATTTTTGCCACAAAACCGTTTTAGCTTTGCTAGATACAGGAGCAGTTGAATGATTTGTGTGATATAGTCAGAATACTCTATGATAAAAATGAGGTATTGATTCAAGGAGATTTTAATTTAGATTAGTTCACTTAAAATGAGTAATAAATTGAAATGAACTCTACTGAGCTCAAGTTCAAAATGAATTGTCTTGCCACCTCATTGAAATCTTAGGTAAGAAATAGTTCTCGTTATGATCCTAACCCAAATCATCAATTTTAAATAAGAATTGTACAAATAATTTGGACAAGAGAATGACATATGTGGTATCTGATTTGTAAATGAATTCTAGGAAAAGGAAAAAGAAAAAATTATTTTCCTAAAATAAATCAGAAGGAAAAATGTTAGTAATTTCAATACTATGCTTTAATATTAACAGCTTTTCATGTATCAAATGCTGCATTAATATTTGATAAAGACTTGTATATTGTTACTAGTATTTCTTTCCAATAGTACTCTTTTTCTTTTTCTCTCAGTCTTTCTGGATAGGATTTTTAATGAGTTATTGTTATACTGAAGCCTTTTACAATAGCTCACAGTTCTGTTTGCTAAGAAATCTTTTGTTGATTACACCTATTTTGCTTTGCATATTGTTTATCCACGCTTGTTTACAATAGGCATACTCACCACCCACACTCAGCCTGTTAATGGATGTAAGCATGCGCTCACACACTTCAGGATATGATTTTTTATTGACTCATTTCTAAAGCCTGCAGTTCCCTCCCCATTTTTTTTGCAGTTCTGATTAAGATTTTTTTCTATATCCATTTCCCTGTATATTGCTGAATCTATTTCTACATTTGTTGAGTTGGAAATACAAGTTCTAAGATAGATAACAGAACTGAACAAAAATGGGATGTGTTTTACTCTTTTTTTTTTTTTTTCTGTAATAACAGCTTGCTCTTTGTTCTCCATTTTATTTATTTTATGGGATTTTTTTTTGTTTTTGTTGGCATTGCCAATAATAAGTTTTCATCTTAAAACTGATGGTCTTTGTCTGACTGTCTTGGTTGAAGCCATGCAGCCACTTGCTCCATCCCCTCACAGTGGGATGGGGGAGAGAATCAACAGGGTAAAAGTGAAAAAACTCATGGGTTGAGTCAAAGACAATTGTCTTTGTCTCAATAGGTGAAGCAAAAGCAAAACAAGGAATTAATTCACTGCTTCCCATGGGCAGGCGGTTGTTCAGCCATCTCCAGGAAAGCGGGACTCCATCACATGTAACGGTGATATGGTAAGAACAGCGCTACCACTTGGAATGTCCCCTGCATTGGGGACACACACCAGGATTGGGGCATCCACTGGCCCCATCATCCTCTGGGCAACCTTTTCCAGTGCTTCACCACCCTCACAGTAAAGAATTTCTACCTAACATCTAATCTAAACCTGCCTTCTATCAGTTTAAAACCATTGCACCTTGGCCTGACACCATCTACCCTTATAAAAAGTACCTCTCCCTTCTTTTCATAAGCCCTTTGAGGTACTGTAAGGCTACAATGAGGTCTCCCTGAAACCTTCTTTTCTCCAGGTTGAACAACCCCAGCTCTCTCAGCCTGGCTTTGCAAGAGAGGTGCTCCATCCCTCTGATCATCTTGGTGGTCCTATTCATGTGGCTTATTCCCAGGTAGTTGTAGAGAGCCATGAGGCCCACTCCAAGCCTTATCATAAAGCATGTATGAGAAAATATACGTGTTTCCACTGTCCACAGCATGGCTACTTTGGTCTTTTCCTGCCTGTATGTGGTCACCCTCATCTCTCAGCTCATCTCTGCTTATGGAGCTGCCCTGCTATTGCTGATCCCCTGACAATGGGACTGGGAGGTGATTGACTTCAAAACAGTGCTGATTTCATCCATGCATTCTCACACTTCCGCAGACAAGCACCAGGAGCAACATATACTGGTGGTCTGTCCAGCACCAAAGATGCCTGAGTTCAGGTGGTCTGTCCAGGGCTCCTAGTGGAGGACACCATCTACTGAGTCCTCACCTTGTCTCCTATTTTGGAAACCACGTGCTGATTTCTGTATGTACCTTTCTGTACCCCTTCGGGCCTGACCATCCTTTGTGTCTCCACCCCATCCCACCTCTGTGAATTGTCAGTATTTACTTACTATTCTTTGCCACCTGGGTGACTTGTGAAGCTGCACTTTTCTGCATGCTAGGATTGTGATGAGCTGCTAATCTCTAGGTGTCTTTAAAACATGGTCAGATATTTCTATTTATTCCCCATTCACATCAGTTGCAACATTTCTATTACTTTTCCCTACACGTTCTCCATGGGTTTTTTATGAACTGAATACTTGCAGTGACGGTCAAATCTAAAAATGTATCAGGGTGCCCCTTCTCCTCCCCTGATGGAATAAATCAAATGGCACTAGCAAAGTGTAGACACTTTAATTTAAGAAGAGATACATTTCCAGAAGCAGAGATAAAGGGAAAATTAATAAATTTTCTCAATGTCACAAAATAAATTCAGGTCTAGACTTAGAATGGATTGTATTTGGCAACAGAAAAATAAGATTTTTACTGTCTGACTTAAAGTCTAACAAGGATTCTGGATGAGGGAAAAAAGCCACTAGCTCTTTTGACAGCAGTTTCTGTGCTGCAAATGCAATAATACATGTAAACCAGCAGCATTACAAAGAAAAGCATTTATTTAAAAAAAATTGTCATCCACTTTTAACAAGATTTTTTGTTGGGATGCTGTACAATTAGGTCCTTTCTGTTACCAGAAAGTGGAGACTATCAACCAGTTTTACAGTTGATGTTATTTCTAGAGAATGTTATGTTTCCCTGAGAAGTTTGTGACCATACAGGTAAATTGAATATCTCCAGGAATATTCTGCACTACTGAGGCCAACTGCTATTCCATCACCTCCACCCATCAGTCCCAAAGCCGATTAGCCATGTGCAGACTGTCCATGGGAATGACTGCTTGGCCATGCCAACTTTTGAACCTTGCCTGGGAAATATTTAGGAGAGAGATAATTGGTTTGGGGCAAAATCATGGCAGAGATTTGTTCTAAGATTTTACCACTGTAAAGGAATGAGTTATCATTCCCAGGACCTTTGGCACAATTTAATTTAGCAGTATAGACATAGCCAGTGTGGACTCAGTTCTTTGAAAAAATACAACATGTCTCAGCATTCAGTGTCAGAGAAGGGGGCAGACATTTACTTCACTGTGTCCAGATGTATTGTGCCTAGTTAGTTTTTTCTTTTTTTTTTTTTTCTCCTCTGTGTCTGCTTCAGTCATATTATCTCCAGAGTGGATATAACACTATTTAATCTTCCTTCCAACTTTCTTCCAGGAGATTATGTAGTTATTATTTAGGTAATGATTAGATTTTCTCTAACATTAGATCAGATCCGATGTTAGTAGATATAACTTTGATTTTAATAAGAAAATATTTCTATTTCATAGATAGAATGAGCTTATTAGCAGAGAAGATCATAAAGTCAATACATTTGAATCCCTTCCTCAGATTTGATTAAAGGCTAATTGCAGAACTGCCATTTGCACACGATAGTTAATAGGAGGTTTAACCTTGCATGTTTCGTAAAACTTTAAGCTTTTCTTAATTTTTTTTCCTCCTTCTTTCCACTTTAGCCTGAATCTTAGCCACAGGCAGCTAATCTTCATTCTACTGCCTTCATTATTTAGCAGAGAAACAAGTAGATCTGAGATTTTTCAGATCTGTATTTCACAAATAATTCTTTCTCCCGATGATAGCCTGAAAAGTGTATTGAGAGTTATTTGGAGACAGAGGTGATGCTTTGCTGGGACTGGGGGGGAAAAAATCTATTTCCTTTCTTTTTAATTCCCTTTGTTCGTTTGCTCTTTTTAAACTTCCACTCCTCCTAAATCACAAATTGGGGACTTTACTGTACTTACTCATCCTCATCTCCCAGTGCCTCAAATGGATGTGCTTCTTAACAGAATAAATCCTTGTTTCCCAGTAGTTTTCCTCCAAAACTCAGAACATCAGCAACAAGGAATGTATAAAGTCCTTGCAATTGCTAAGTTCAGTGATAGGAGCAACAGACTCCACATGTGTGGCAATTAGAATAGCACTAGAAAATGAGACTGGATATAGAGAAGATCTGTTCAGTCTCTTCAAGCTGTGTGAGCTGACAGATATAAAATAACTAATGTGGTTGCCAAGATACCAGGATCAGGTCATGATTCATACAGCAGACAGCCATATTAGGAAACACCTTTAAAAATAACTGCAATTTGACGGAGGGATATTTTTATCTATAATAACAAAATAACTGGTCTGCTTCTTATTTACCCTGAATGATTTGCTAAAAGACTTCAGTTTTCTGTCAGAATAAAGCAGAATTAACCATAAAGTCATTTGTAAAGTCAGTTCACAACAACCATCTGTGAATGGAAGACTGACATCCCACAAGAAAAGTCAGGTGTCTGGATAAATCTAGTGGAATCCAGCACCTTCCTATTGATTCCCAGACATCTGGTAAGATTTTTTTTGCATGCATATGGATACACAAAATGATAGATGTCGATTCTGCAGACCAAGATTCATTTGTACAAGAGGTACAAGAGAAAAATAGCACTGATCACGCTAAAATAAAAGACATGGATTTCTGGTCAGGAATTTCTAAACAATATGATGATTCAGTGATCACATAGTGGGGAGAGGATCTGCAGCTGCAGCAGAGCTCTGCTGAACAACTACTTGTGCTAGCTGGGCATTAACCAGCTCAAGTGCCTCTGTACAGAGCTCAGGGATTAATCACCTTCTGGAATGGTTTCTTGCTTTGAGTGCAGGATGGATGGTGGGTATGGTGCCCACCCTGCAGGCCATGCAGTGGAAGGGCTTGTGGTGAGGCTGTGTTCCTTAGCAGAACAAGTAACTGCCCCTAATTTTGTAAAAGCATCTTCTCAGCCTTATGGGCACTGCCTGCTGGGAAGCTTAAGCAAACATCATCACAACTGTCTGCATCGTTTACAAATGAGGCTTTTAGGCAGCTGTGCTTGTCCTGTGGCCAGTGGCAAGAAGGAAGCACTGGAGGAGGCTGAGCCGTGTCCTTTCTTTTGTGCTACTGTCATCAGAGGGGAGGAATGAGACACTGCTCCTGGCCTCAGGATCCCCACAGCCCCCTGGCTGCACCAGCAGGGGACTGTCGTGGGGAGCTGTTCTTGTACTTTCCACTTGGCACCTTATGCTGACCACCTCTGGACACACAGTAGAGGACTAGGTGGTTTGTTTGCTTCTCCCTGTTCTTAGAGTTTCTTTTGCTTATAAAATAACTCTGGAATTTCTATCTGTTTCCATTGATTTTATACAGCACTGAAGTGATTAGCTTAGACTACATGCCTTAGTTTTAGATAAAGTCAAATTATATCAATTCTTCCTTAAAATCTTAACATTTCTACTCTGGGAAAAGCAAACATAGAAAAGGTTTTCACTTCTTAACCTGGAAGTAAATCTGTAACATCATTGGGACTCAGCATGCGTTTAAAGGTTCATTAGTGCTTTAATAACTAAAATGACGCTGAACCATTTTGGCAATTATGATAACACAACTGTGCATGAATAGAATATTTTTCACCACACTATGGTGTACACTACAATATGCTTGCAAAGTAAACCTGCTAATATTTGCTGCTTAGCCTTTCTCATCTCTGAAATTTGTAATTAGTTCAATCAGGGACTTTTCTGTTTACTTGAACTGGCTTTGATTTGAACAGTAGTTAAGATAGCATTATGCAAATTCATGGCAGATGTGCAGAAAATTGTTTTTCCCCTGTTAATAAATTTGTCCAATTCTTGTCTTCCAATTCCTCAAAAAGACCTATTTCCTTTTTCTGCATTACCTTGCTTTTCCCAGCCCTCTAGATGTATTTTAAAATAGATAAAGAATTCACTTTTAACTAGAGAAATAATTTTCTCTTCCCTACCCTTCAAAATACCTGAAATGCTAGTCTGCCAACTCCCTTTAAGAGTTCTCTGAGATGGAGCCCTTCTGCTCAAAGTTGTACACAGAAAAGTGGGAATTCCTGAAATCTGGTTGTCAGACCTGTGCTGCTTCTGAAGTTACAGCAGGTATGTTGCAGCACGAAAAAAAAGTAATTTTCTGTTTAGAGGTAGAACAAAAAGTCTAAATCTCAAGTTAGTAATCAAACAAGTGTCGGGGGTGGACCAGAGGAGGCCTACAGAGAGTGGAGAGAGATGCAAAAAAGCTGCTAGGAAGGCTCAGAAGAAAAGATCTATTTAGAAGACTTCTAGCAACTGTAACTGTGTAGATCTGCCTGGGACCCAGCTACAAGGCCGCAGCATTGCAGCCTCAGCAGATCCCCTTGTCCGTGCACCCAGGACAGTTCTCCCATTGTTCCCCTAGCTCTTCCTTCCCCCTAAGTAACCTGGCATACCCCAGAAGCCTATCCCTCCAAGTCCCCTTATCAGTAACCCTAAGGATTTGATGTTCCTAGCCGGGTTCCTACCCCTATTCCTGAACCTTCTGTGTTCCCCTGCATAAAAGCTGTCTTCTTGTTTCAATAAACTGCCATTTTGTGGGTCACATCTCTCATGTGTGCACCTGTCTCCCATACAAGATGTGCCACTGGGACTTGTCGCGGGACTGAACCCCGTCACCGCGATAAACGAGTATGTCAGAACCTCCTTCATGTGATGAGTTTAGGTAGGTGGTCTTCATGGATTTATGTTCAGTTCATACTTACAGTACTTAAAAAAGAATTTCAGTCAGTGGGAAATAGTGCTCAGCTATTACTATCAATTGGATACTTTAATTCTTTAGCCATTTGTTAAATCAATTCCCATATGTCTTGGTAATGAAATGTCATTCTGCCAACCAAAGCAGTTGTCATACTGCAATGCAGTAGAGGAAAAATATAATGTGCTGGTGTGAGGAAAATTTGTCTGGCTTCACCTTCTTCTTCACTCAAAGTTTTGAAAATATTGTACCACAATTCTAATAAAGATCCAGAGTTGTAATGCAGATACAATTCCTCCAGAGGTGTTCTCATTCTGGTGTTATAAGCATTAATACATGTGTAATAGCTGGAAATCCTGGAAAACCAACTGAATATGTATGTTTTCATCAAGAAGTTCCAAGTGAATTACAAAAAAATTCATCTGCAAGATAATCTTTTCCCCTGATGTCCTTCTGCAAGAGTTCGGAGAAGATTCTTTCTGATTTCTCTCCTTTTAAAAAGTAGCTTTTTAGTCTACAGAAGTGTTCATGGAAAACATCTGCTTTCCCTCAAAGAAGGTTTTTTGTCAGGAAGTGAAATCCACACTCAAAACCCCTTAATCCAGAAATCCAAAGTTCATCTGATTTATGCTGGCATATATTTATACAAAGTTCGTATGCATAGGTTTAAGACACTGCATAAGCACTCAATATTAACATATCCCATGGAATTATCAGCCTCATTCCTGTTCATTCATGATATATGGGAATGAGGCATCCTTACTGCTGCAGCTTCTGTCATTATAAACATCAATTGCTGCTTTCAGCCATATCTTCTTGTTATTTTCCTGCTGTCATCTGAAGTCAACAGTCCATCCATCACTGCTGCCTTGATGATTGCCAGAGCCCCTGCATCAAGACCACACTGTCAGTTTGACATCCTGTGTGTGGAATAACCTTCCCACTGCAGTAGGGATTTCCAGCAGCTCAGGTGCCAAGGGCTATTCCTTGGGGAGGATAAGCACGCAAATGAAAAATCCTCTGATCTTTTCTGCGTTACTTTTTTCTTTTGTTTTATTATTGTCTGTTTTTATTTGTCTTTTTGTTAATTCTGATTTTTCTCCTATGCTTGTGATGCTACTGTGACACAGTCTTTCATCGAGGAATACCTTTTGGAAGAAATGAACACGATTTTATTTGCTCTGGCTGACCACAGCAGGAATGCATGGTGCTGTCTATATTAGGGCTGATTTTTCAGTAGATACCATTAAAATGGTGCTGTGAACGCTAACTCTCCCCAATTTTCCTTAGTTTTCATCAAAGCAGTTTTAAGTAGCATGTTTAAACCGTATGTTTGCTTTCATCTTTTCCCATCGGAGTAACCCCCACACATACAGTAACCCCTATATGTATAAAACTATCAAGCTAAATACATAAAGCAGGATAAAGCAAGACACGAGCCATGAGCAGACCTGACATAGAAGTAACCATGCTATGTCCCCTGGCACGGTTTAGCTTTGGAAGTGGCTGTGTGCCCTTGGATTGCTGGGAATTACTCAGTGAAGGAACACTATGAACACTGTCTCTCTACCATGTCTGTACACCTTGGGACACGCACGTAGGCTCAGAGGGTTTCCATTTTATTCACTCACAGTCAGTTAGTACCCTTATGTCTTTCATTACATCCTTTTGTTTGAAAATAAACAAAAATCCCAAGCAAGCAAAGCAACAGAAACAAATCACAGAGAATTTTTTTAAGTTATATTTTGCTATAAAATATATTCTTTTTTTTTCTACTCCCCAATGCATATTTGTGCTTTTGAACGTCTTATCTTGAACAGCTTTTTTTTTGTACTGAGAGCCTTATACTATTGTTACCTAATTAGTCAGTGTCACAGGATGGGAATAAAACTTCCTAGAACATAGGATCTTTCAAAAGATCTGTTTCCAGAGCATCTTCCCTTGTTGCATATTTGTTGCATTTCTCATTGATGAGAAATCCAAAACTGCTCAGACAATGAAACATTCCAGTTTTGATGTTAGGGGACTGGTGTTGCCACAAAGGATTTCCTTATTTCCCACTGTAGCAGGGGTTTTCCTGATGCAGTAGCATGGTGCACACACAACAAGGAGATTTTTCTTACTTCAGAGGAGTCAGCTGATGCATGTAAAAAGCGAGGAAGCTTGAACATCTGCTCAGAGATGATAAAAATAAAAGTTACATTAGGATAAGGCTCCGCTTTCTACTTTCTGTTATCAAAAATTATAAGAAATCAGGAGATAGTCACTCTCCTTATAGTTACGGTTAATGAACAGCATCATCTCAAGTAGAGCAAATACTGGCTCAGTTTATAGTTTTCCAAGTACATCTGCAAATGGAAAGGCCAAGTCCTCCAAGTAACAGAAAGTGTTACAGGAACTGATGAGCAGCTTCTGTACAATCTTGAAGACACATGCTATTTGACACAACACAAAGATGAAGAAGTCTCCAGAACTGGATGAAAAGTATTTTGGAAAGGAAATTCAATCCAAATGTTGAAAGACACTGAATTATACAAACTGCTAATGAACAATTTGATGCAACTATCAGAAAGGAAAATTACATTTAATATCTCCACATCAGAAAGTGCACCAGAAAATAAAGGGAAAACCGTGCTTCATTACTGTAAAAATGAGCAGACTCATTTCCTGAACATAATCAATTCCTGACCTGCCAATAAGTGGTCTGCCTGTGCCCATGGCATCTGTGCATGTCAGGAATTTATCAGTTCCTCTCAGAAAGTCTATGACTAATTCTGCCATTACTTGGTCAGATAAATTCCAATTTCAGTAAATACATGTCATTCAAACAAAGGAAAATGAAAAAAAAAAAAAAAAAAAAGAGAGAATCCAGAAGCAGAGATGTCAGTTTGCAGTAAACACATATGTCAGTCTCTCCAGCCCCAAGTTTAAGCTGGTGTGTCCAATTTTGGCTAAATCATCTGATGTTTTATGAGGAAGAATCCCAAAATAGCTTAGATTCTGATTTTAGTGCCTTTTTTAGAGGCATGAAAAAGCTCCCAAAAGGGAAGTGTTACACAGCAGTGGAGCAGGGATCTGCACAGGTGCAAAGGGTGGGAGCAGGGACAGGAGTAATTAGATGAGGACAACGTCTCTCACTGCAGCAGAACCAGCCACTCATGCAGGTCTGGCTTTGTGTGTAAGCAGAGCTGCAAAACTTCCAGGAGAAGGAAACTACAAGAAGAGAGAGGAAATCAATTCAGAAGAAGGAAAATTGGTATCTCCTATGCAATTGCCTGATTCTTTTTAAAATAATTTTTAGCACTAAATGCCCCATGGGCCAAGGATACACTGACAACTTGGGAGACAAATTGCCCTCAGAAGAACTAAAAGGACAGAAGGGCAATGACTTTTGTCAAAGAAGACAAGGAGATTCTATTATTGCCTTTCTCCAAGGTCATGCTCAAGCTACAAATATTGAGACTGGCTTGACACTCAAAAGACTGAATGAAAGGTTATATATTACTACCTGACTCCTGTAGTAAGGAGGCATTTTTGGTACATTCCCAAATCTTCTGATGATGATTAGGGTTGGACCTTGTGGCTGCCTTTGTTGCTTTTAAAAAGAGGGGCTGAGATTGGCACTGAGTCACCTATTTCCAGAGGTAAATTTGCAGAGATAAACCATAAACTATTTACAAGAATCAATAAGATGCTGACAGTTGTCAGCACCGGGTATGCTAAAAAGTGGCTTTAACCTGACTTTGGCTTTGCAGAAATAAGAAAAAGTGCAATTTCAAAACAAATAGGACTAGGAGCAAGCAAGGCTTCTGTCAGATCCATGCTCTCATTTCCCTGTGGCTCTCTCCCTCTTCCCAAATGCCTGTATTTCTTTTCTACTGCTCATAGGACTTTTAGAGTAGTTTGAAGAAGAATATTCTCCCTTATCAGCAATTTTTTTCTTGCCAGCTCTCTTTTGCTGAGGAATTTTTGCAATCTGAAAGTTTCTCTGTGTCTACAGAAGATATCTTACAAAGGAAGATGTTTCGTTTAACATAAATGCTACCACACAGACTTAGGAGTTTAGACTTAATTTTGTATCTAGTAATCCAATAATAAAGACATTTCATGGCATCTGGGGCAGAAGGCTACCCTGACAGAGAAATACTTTTTTCTGTCTCCATTATTTCCCAGGTATGGGCCTGTTTCTGTCTCTGTTATTTCCCAGGTATGGGTCTGTTTTCGATGGTGGTGGTCTGAGCCCAAATCAGTTTTGCCAAAGTTAAATGCAGTGGTGTGCTGATGCGAAGAAAGGCACTTCAACTCACTCCATATTGATCTATTAATATCTTATTTTTGCCTTTCTTTGCTTTATTCTTTTTGGGTGCTTGTCAGCATGACTGCTGCCCTTGCAGAGTCCCAGTGATGTGCTACAGCAGGAGTTTCACTGAGCAGTGGCCGTGCTTGACAGAGCCTGGCGAGGCACCAAGGGCTGGCCACGTGCTGTGCCGATGACACTGACTGAGCTCCCCCGTGCCCGGCTGCTGTGGAGGGGGTCAGTCAAAGGGCAGGGCTGAGACAAAGGGTTTATTAAAGTTTAAATGACATGGTTGCTGTGAAGATATCTTTTATTTGTTCTGACATCTCCACTGTCAGCAGGGATGACAAACTGCTCATCACTCACCTGCTTTCTGTAGGATTGTGGTCAATGGAAATCTGGAGGGGTTTGCTTGGGGCATCCAAAGAGAGGCACGGAGTTTGATGGTGTTATGGCAAATGTTAAAAAACAGGCAAGGCAAGGGGTGCCAAAAGAAAGCGTAAAGGTCACCAAGACACCCTCACTACTGATGTTCCCAAGATGCCCTTCTTAGGGAAACTGTAGTATGTGGTGAGGGCCTCCAAGCAAGAATCCATTGAATGGGCTCTCCAAACGACAACCAGATCCCTAATATTCACTGAAACCTGTGGCTCTGAGAATCAAAAACTGAATTCTCAGTTCTAGTAGAATGACTGATTGCAACTGTGACAGTATAAAACAACTTTGGTTCTTTCACATCCTTTTTATGCTTCTCCAAATTCTCACTTACCCTTGTGTTATCTCATTCTCATCCAGTTCCTCGCCAAGAGGTTTCCTGGGGTGCTCAAACATATTCATCAAGCTTTCTGAGGTAGAAATATAGAAGTGAATGTCATCAGGATGCCCTTTAGGCTATGCCTCCTCTGAACTAAAATGAGCATTTGTAAAAGAAAAATTAATTTGCTTTCTCATTAAACCTCAGAGGCTGAAGAGGAACTGTCTTGCCTTACCCCCAGGCGTTCTCTCTTCAAGGCTCTGCAAGTCAGTGAGTACCATACCACTCCTAGCTCCAAAGTTTTTGCTAGATCAAAGCAAGGACATCTAAGGACTAATTGGAATTTCCTTTGTCTCTAGCAAGAGATGCTTCTTGCTCTCAGTCATGCAAAACAGCTGGCAAAAACATGTATTTCAGTAGATGACCATCCAAATGCAGATGCCAGAGACTGGGACTTGTAAGGCAGAGATCTTCACTATGGGTGCTTTTCTCCTGTTTCTTGCCAAGTGCCAGCCATGAAACTACAGCCTTAAGTTGACTGATATTTTCCCATCTCCTTGAGGAAAGTAAAGATTTCATGTGCAGAGTTTGAGACTTTTCTTCTCCCCTAATGTGTGCAGAGAAGGAAGGGTAGACTTCTTGAGGAACCAAAGTGAATAATGGTTTTCCATTAAAAAAAAAACTAAACCGCCACTTTGGTGGCTCTATAAAGCTAATTTAATCTCCTGTATGATACCCTGGCCATGGAAAAGACAAAGCAGTGACTACTACCTGTTTGATATTGCTAGATTAGAACAGAAATAACTTTTATTACAAGTAAGTGACTTAAGGCTAGGATTTTTATAGTGATAACAAGGCATATACTAGTTATTTGGGATGTCTTACATGTAGATCAGACAAATAGGATAATCTTGTATCTTGACCCTTGTTATTTGGTATTGTAAGAGTTAAAGACTTTAATACTTATACTGTTCTAATAAATAACTAATATTTTATATCACATCACAGTTACTGTATGAGCATTTAGATGACCTTTTATTTCTCTTCATTAAGACACAGGACATATTTGACTGTAACTTATTGAGATCAATAAATGCTTAATGTGTTAACTTCTGAGTCTAATTTTATGTGACACCTTGCTGAGCCAGCAAAAGGAATGGAGGACAGATTGGGATGTGCAGTGATATCTGAGAGGTATTTATATACAACAGCTATGGATTTGTGGCATGTTTGCCAGGGTTATTAAAATGCTTTCACATTGCTAAGTCCTCTAACTACCTATCCATAAAATGAAGAAAGGGTTGTTTTGCAGAACTTGATTTCGATAGATCAGGATTTAGTTCCTATCCATGGTATAGATTTTAACTGTGACCTTGGGCAAATCACTTATTCTCTGCCTCTCACTTCTCTGTATGCTAAAGTAGGGATAATGACACCTTAAAGATGAGAATGAATATTTTAGTGTTCATGTGGCACTCACACTGTTATTCAGCTCAGGGTCCTACCTCTGCCTTGAGCTAAGATGGAGCTGATCAAATTATATTTTGCCCTCAGTTTATTTCAAAGTGAATTTCTTGCTCTTTTAATTTTTAGACACGGTCATAGATGGTGACTGGCCTGAGACTGTTCCCAAAATGGTCAATCTGTACCCTGACAGACTTGAACACCTTTGTTCACCCTGCCTTTGTTGTACAGTCTCTTCCTTCCCAAACATTAAGTCAGATTCTAACTCATTTCAGAAGCTGACGTCTTTCTGGCTACCCAGCATTGCCACATACCCACCAGTAGGAATTCATTTCATCAGAGTAACATGGCACAGCTGGAAGGAAAAAAACATCCCGGATAAGGAATTCGTTGTTTTTTCTTCAGTGTAAATTCTACGTTGATAATGATTTACATAATTCAGCCTGGTCTACAGCATGCCAGGGGCATGAGTATCTGCTTACCTGCACAGCAGTTAGCTCAGGTCATGAGCAAACACGTATCACTGTTATCTTTTGTTAACAATGAACACTGAGTCTTCTTCTTCTAAAGGCAAACACTCCAGAAGCCCAAAAGGTTGCTGTTGAAAAGATTATCAAAAAGCCTTTGTATATTTGTGGTGTGTTATATGTAGTCACTAGGATGCATTCTGTGCTGTGGTGTAGTTCCTTGCCATTTACAGCTCGGGTGGGCTTATCTGTGTCCCCTTTATACAAAGTCGTCTACACGATCTCATGCATCTGGAGCAGGAGTTGTTTAGTGTCACTACATCACAGGGCATAGAAGAGACCCAGGAAGTCATACCTGTGCCCTTCTCTCCTTTTCTTTCTCACACTTGATAAATGGCTCCTGCTTCTCTTTTCCTTCACCAATGGACATGTTCCAAAAGATATTTGGGTAAAATCAGTAAAACTTCTTCATGGCATCAGGGTCCCAAACACCCACCACATGATAACTACATGATACAAGCCCCAGCAAACCCCTAGATTTGCCATATGCCATTCCATATCAGCGATAATAAGATGCAGTGATAAAGTAAAAAATATTTTGATAAATGTTCTGCATTTAAAATCTCAGAAAGCAATGAAGGCAGCAGGAAACATGCTGCTCTGATACTGTTAACAAAGTAATTGCTGTCTCCTGTCCATCACAAATGCCAAACCTCTTGGGTTACCCATTGAGTCAGCCTGCATGCTACCTGAGGTGCTAGCAATTAAAACCTGTACACTCTGAACTGAAGTTGCCTTTCTCTTAATGCCAGAAAAGGAAAAAAAAACCCAACCCAAAACCGAAATAGCAAAAGTCATACTGAATCTATCAGCCTGCCTTTGAATACAAGTACAAAGAAAATTCCCAGTAGACATTGGATCAGTGCAGAGAGCAGCACTAGAATTACTGAATACAGCTGGCAAACTATAAAAAAAAAAAAAAAAAAAAAAAAAAAAGAAAAACTGGAGGCAGTTCTGTCTGTGTTATCTCAGATGAAACTATCTTTTCAAATGGAGAAACAAACTATCTTAAAATGAAAACAGATATATTGGGCAAGAAATGAGCACCATTCAAGCATATTTCATCCTGAAACAGGAACCATAATTGGTAATTGTTGTTATTGGCAGTTTAAGTTTTTTAAATAGAATCAAAATCCCATTTTGCTGGATTCATAAAGGGAAACAGAGAGCTTAGAGATGTCCTGAGGCAATTCTGTGGTCTAGAGTGGTTCAGGGGAAGTCTTTAGAAGTACCCTTAAAATTAAAGAGGAGAGTATTTCTGCAGAGAGGAGTTTTACATTGAAAGGGACAAAGTGCTTGTTGAAACTGTTCAGATTTACAGAATGAAGTGTAAAAGAAATAGTTGTGAAAACCAAATATGAACTAACAAACACAGTTTACCAAGGGTGAACTAGATGTTCGGTAAGCTCCAGCCTGTACCAAGACTCTCAGAGATGCAATCCCTATGTCCTTTTGTGTTTCAAAAGAAATAAAAGGAGGGCTAAGGAGAGTCTTCATTCTTTCTTGGATGTGGGGGGAAGCATAGTGACAAAGGATTAGGAAAAGGTTGAGTTATTTAATGCCTTCTTTACTTCAGTCTTTTACAGTAAAACCAGTTGTTCTCCAGGTACCCAGACCCCTGAGCTGGAAGACAGAGGGTGAAATGAAGCCCCAATAATCCAAGATGAAATGGCCAATGACCTGTTACTCTAATTAGACACACACAAGTCCATGGGACTTGTTGGGATTCACCCAAGGGTACTGAGGGAGCTGGTGGAATAACTCACCAAGCCACTCTCATTCATCATTGGTCCTGGCTAACTGGGGAGGTCCCAGCTGACTGGAAGTTATAAAATGTGACACCCATCTACAGGAAGGGCCAGAAGGAGGATCCAGAGAACTAGAAGCAGACTGATCTCGATGCTGGGAAAGGTGATAAAGCTGTTTGTCTTGAGTGCCACCACATATCACATGCAGGACAACCAGGGGATCAGGCCCAGCCAGCACAGGTTTAGGAAAGGCATGTGCTTCTTGTCCAACCTGATCTCTTTCTATGACAAGGTGACCCTCCTGGTGGATGAGGGAAAGGCTGTGGATGTTGTCCAATTGGACTTTAATAAAGCCTGTGACACCAGTTTCCACAGAATTCGCCTGGAAAATGGTTTGGACTGGTCAACAGTTTCCTGGATAAAAAACTGGGTGGATGTCAGGGCCCAGAGGGTGGTACTGAATGGAGTTAAATCCAGCTGTCAGCTGGTCACCAGGGGTGTTCCCTGGGGCTCAGTATTTGGGCCAGTTCTGTTCAACATCCTTACCAATGATCTGGATGAGGGGACCAAATGTGTGCCCACCCCCTCCCCCCCTGCCCCCTTACTAAGTAAGTAGCCAACGCCAAGTTTGGTGGGAATGTTGGTCTGCTGGAGGGTGGGAAAGGTCTGCAAAGGAATCTGGACAGTCTGGATTGATGGAACAAGGTCATTTGTATGAGCATTAAAAAGGGCAAATGTACCAGGTCCTGAACTTAAGCCACAACAACCCCGTGCAGTGCTCCAGACCTGGGGCAGAGGGGCAAAAGGGCTGCCTGGCAGGAAAGGACCTGTGAGTGCTGGTCAACAGCAGCTGAACACAAGCCAGCAGTGTGCCCAGGTGGCCAAGAAGGCCAATGGCATCCTGGCTTGTATCCAAAACAGTGTGGCCAGCAGGACCAGGGCACTGATTGTCTCCCTATATTAGTCACTGGTGAGGCTGGACCTCAAATCCTGTGTTCAGTTCTGAGCCCCTCACTACAAGAAAGGCATTGAGGGCCTGGAGAGAAGGGCAATAGAGCTGGATGTACAAGTATTGGAGTATATGGATCTGGAGTACAAGTATTATAAGGAGCATCTGAGGGAGCTATGAGTGTTTAGTCTGAGAAAAGGAGGTTCAGGGAGACCTTCTCACTCTCTACAACTCCCTGAAAGGAGGTGGGGGTTGTTCTCTTCTCCTGGGTAATAAGTGACGGAACAAGAGGAAATGGCCTCAAGTTGCACCAGGGGAAGTTTAGATTGGATATTAAGAGAAATTTCTTCATGGAAAGGGTTATGAAGCACTGGAACAGGCTGCTCAGTGGTTAAGTCACCATCCCTGGAGGTATTTAAAAGACATGTAGTTGTAGCATTTAGGGACATGGTTTAGTGGTGGACTCAGCAGTACCAGGTTAACAGTTGGCCCCAAGGATCTTAAAGGTCTTTTGCAACTGATTCTATGATTCTGAAGCTGCAATATGGGGGGAAACAGTGACCTTGCTACTTGCAGGTAAGCTGCATATTGATGAAATTGCTAATAGTATTAGTAAGAAAAGTCAAAACAGCATCTTCTGAACAAGTACTCTTCAAAATCAGCCTTTGCTTTACAAAAACAGACACAGCAAGCACGCTGCATCAGACCCCCTCTAGTCCTTTCAGTAAATTTGTGAGTGGAGAAGACTCTGCCCTCATCTGTGAACAGTTTGCTTCAGTTAAGCTTGGAATAAAGATAAGGAAGCACTCTGTGTGTGTTGTGTCCCCTGAGAGAGAAGGGCTGATGAACATAAGAGGATTAGAGAAACAACTTCAGTGAATTGATGTGGGTTACATTCATCTTTATACTAAACTTTATATTAAGGATCTAATTTTATCTTCCAATGAGAATTAGTGGGTAAGGCTGGTGCTTCTTAAAAGCTGTACTCCAGAATGACAAAAACTCATCTTAACCTGTTGAGATCCTAGTGCTGGGATAGGCATGTCCTGATATAAGACTAAAGAAAATTTTGATACAGGATCCCAAAGTTCCTGCTGAGATTTCATTATTCTTTCACAGCTGATTCCTTTGGTCAAAGTCTACTTTGTGATCATGATTTCAGACTCCCAAATGCAAGAAAGACACTTGCAGACTGAAGCAAGTCAATGGACAGGCCACCGAGATGTTCAGTGGCTCAAGCATATGACTAGAAATGGAGATGGAGGGCTGGAGTTTTTCAGTCTGGAGAAGAAATACCTCAGAGAGATCTTACTGCTATCTGAAACTGCCTAATGGGAGGGTGCAGGAAAATCAGAGAGACTCTTCTTGATGGGATCAGAGGGCAGCAGATGCAATATAAAATTTCATAGAATCATAGAATCATAGCATTAACTGGGTTGGAAGAGACCTCCGAGATCATCAAGTCTAACCCTTGATCCAACCCCACTGTGATTACTAGATCATGGCACTCAGTGCCACATCCAGCCTCGTCTTAAAAACCTCCAGGGATGGTGAATCCACCACCTCTCTGGGCAGGCCATTCCAATGCCTGATCACTCTCTCTGTAAAGAACTTGTTTCTAATATCCAACCTAAAAAAAAATTGGGAAAGATACAAAGAAAACTTCTAGCATTACAGTAATCAAATATTGCAAAAAGTGTTGCAAAAAGTGGCCTCAAGAGGTGTGGAATATTCATCACTGGAGAGATCTAAAACTCAACCTGAGCTGAGCAGCCTACTCTAAACTGGCCTGCACTGAGCTGTGTGTTGGACCAGGTGACCTCCACAAGTTCCCTCCAAATTAGATTATCCTGCGAATTTATGAGTCACATCAAGATGTTTCCACCGGTTGATTCCAAGGCTTGTGTTTTCCACACACTGAGGTATTATCTTTCTGAAGTGTTGGCAGAGTGGAAACAAGAGGAGGAAGTAGTGAGCCTTGCTCCCAGGTTTTGCAACAGTGGGTACCAACATGACCTGCTTGAATCTTTATAGTCCTGAGCAATACCCAGACCACTCTCAGGCAGAAGGAAGGGCCTGAATGGCAGCACCACTGGTGAAAGCTAAATTCAGCATTTGGAGCATAAAACTTTTGTTTATTTAGCTGTTCTATGCTCCTTAAAAGTTTTTATTCAGGTGGAAGGATAAGGGGTTTTTGGAGGTATTGTAAAATACTGCATATTTCAGCTGCAGCTGCTGGTTCAGATCCTTTGGAGGAGCAGAGAAAGTGATTAAGGACATTTAGTGCAAGTATAATAAGGTAAAAACTATAAAAACTCTGCTAAGACCAAGCCTACTTCTGAAGTCTGACAGAAATATGTCAAGTGATGTAAATGGGAGTAGATAAGGCCTGAGAGCATTTCACCCGGATTTTCCTTTAAGAACTAAACACTATTCTGTTTTTCAGGTTAATCTTGGTGCTTCATCTCATTCCACACTGTCATGCTTACAGCTCAAGGAAATATTTATACAGCAGAATAATTCACAGCACTCTTTTCCCTCCTATGTGAACCTACTTCTTATTTTATTCTTTTTCTCCACACTTCCCATGCACATTCACTAGCCCAAATTGTGCTTGTTACATAAGCTGTCAAGTTATCTGTGTATTGTTGTGGTAGGGATTTAGCTAGAGAAAAAAATTCCCTTGGTGTGCAAGTAAGATTAGAACAGCATGTGTATGTGATGGATTTGTGGACTGAAAACTCATTCAGTTCTGGTTTGATTATGAAGGCAAGTTTAAATGTGAATTATATTAACAGAAGTATATAAATCCAATCAAAATCCATGAACTTTAAAATGTCTGCAAACTTGTGTTTGTTGAAGCAACATCACATTAAAAATGGCATGTCCTTCCTCTCTGTTTCTTCCCTTAGGCAACTAAAATTACTAAATACTTCAGTAATCAGCTTTTTTAATGCTATTTACTTTTCTCAAAGCCAAGATCTGGATGCTCTCACAAAAAGACTTCATGTGCACCTTTTGGAAGACTGGAGAGAGTAAGACAAAACCCCTCACTAATGTCACAACTTTGTGCCAATGCCACAGAGACACATCGAAACTTTCCCAGGAGTGTCCCAAGCTCTGGTGTCTAGTCTGGACATGGCAAAAAACACAGGCTGGTGCAAGTCACTATGCAGTAGCAGGAAGTCTAAAGCTCATAGAAAATGCTCTCAAGCCCCTGTCTCCTCCGTCTTTGGAGCAGTCAGGAAATATAAGCCAGGAAGGACAGGCTTAATGTCATGTATTTGCCATAATTACCAATAGCCATTCTCAGACTGAAGGTGTCCTGAGCATGGAGAGGCCACTAGGGTCAGCTGTGAATGGGGCATGTATGACTGGTGAAACACACTTCCCATCCAAATGTCAGCTCTATAAAGGAGAGCAGAAGTATGGCTGATACGCCATACTTCATGGTGTTTTCAGATAAAAAACCCCAGTCATCTGGGGTGGCTTCCTAAGGCCAAATTCCTAACAAGTCTGACGATGAACTGACTAAACTTAGAGGAAAGTCTGGATTTGATTTCAATGTAGAAAGAAGTAGGTTTAGATAGTAATTTTAAATAGACCCTTTCACATAACCAGAATCAATTATTCCAGTCTTCTGGCTATTACCATTTAAGTGACTTTCTGTAGGTATTTAGCTCTAAACAGCAGTATACATTTCTCTATTAGAGAGCAGCAAGACCACTGACATGAACTTCAAACCTCTTTTACATATTCCACTACAAGAAAAGTGAGTGAATAAATCAGTGCTTATGACCTGATGGTGGTCCACTGCCTTTCCTGTGTGTGCCCTTGTTTGGGATCAGCAGAATGATATAAAAACATCTAGCAAGCAAACTGAGTCTTAAAGTCTTCTCCCTGCAAATCTTCTTCTCCAGGTTTCTGTGGGAACTAGACTTGCATTGTGCTCTTTGGCTGTTGGAATAAAAGCCTTTCAACCAAAAAGCCTTTGCACTTTCAACACCAGTCAGAGGAGTTAGCAAGAGAGACTGCTGTTAGATCTGCTATAACTCTTTTTATCTTCTGCAATTGTAGTGCAAGGAACTGTTTGTAAACTGGACTTGAAGACTGGCAGCCCCAAGATTTCTTCCCAGTATGCTAACTGCTTTGTTTCATTATCTGTATTTTGTGATGGCAGAGATTTCAATCTCCCCTGCTTGTCAGAAAGTTTGGTCATCTGCAGAGAGGAAAACACATGATGCATACTTCTCTGTGGATTCACTGTCATTTCATGTCAGAAAGCACTGTGTTTTGAAATATCACCTATTGGTCCTGGGTTCAGGGCAGATTCACACAGCTTTGTGCTACAGGTGGAGCCTAGGTAAAGCACCTTTGTTAAACATGGATTTTTTTCAGTAGGGAACAAATAATTGGTGACTATTACAGCTCTTCTACCAAGTAGGGTAAGTGTTAACCATCAAGGGAGCAAAGCCTGCACTAAAATAACAGCCTGTCCTCTGGCATAAGTGGGTATTAGAGATGGAAGTTCCTTTAAGTGCTGTTATACTTAAAAGACAGAGAAAGATCTGCCTGACATCTCAGGTACTGGCAATAGCAAGACAGGTAAAACATATTTTCCAGGTTGTGTCTGACTGAACAGTAAGAGGTAGCTTGACACATAAATGGCAGCTTCAGCATCGTGAAAAATAAAGCTACAAAAGCATCCCTTTGAGCAACCTCATCAGTATGTTTTCTCCACATTACTAACAAACCCCAGAGCTAGTTCCTGCTATGAACTGCTCAAAGCTTAAGAAATGTTGACATCTTAACAGCTATTCAAGATGTTAGCATGTAAATGATAACATATGGGTCATGACATTTTCTGTTCCTTCTGGTCAGCCTCATATTCCAGTAAGATCATGAGAACTCAAGGACTTAAGAGCCTTTTGACAGTTCACCGGGGTTGTTGAATGTCCATGTTTTTGAGTAGTATGATAGAATTCAGAGACACAGATTTTTTTAAAATTTTGTTTAAGAAATGAGAGCAATATTAGGTTGGTCTTTCTCAGTTTATCAGAAGGTTTTTAAACCCCATAGAATTAAAGGCAGAGAGGTTGCTGTAGTGCAGAAGATTTTTTTTCCCTTATTTATTTTCATATAACAAAGGAAAGCACAATTTAAGCTAAAACTGCAAGTAAAAAAATATATCTCCCTTATTTAAGCTTCCTTCTCTGTACTAGTAACATTATAATCCTGTTTCTTCTCCAGTGAGTTTGGTTTGTAGGTTCTTTCAGGGGAAAAGACTTTGCTAAAGTAAAATAAAACACTGAGGGAAAATTCCACCTTTTTATTACCTAACAAAGAAGATAAACCCCTAGACTTCTCCCCTTTTGCAAATCTTCTTTGAAATAGCCCAATGAATTCAAATGGTTTAATGGTTCAAACTGAGAACAAACACATACCCAGTTACTCCTTTGAACAAACATGTAAAACATGGAGCTACAGCAATAAGGTAAGGTTACTGAGGCACTTTGTACTTACCAGAGCTTTAGCCTCTAGTACTTGATGGACTCCTTACCAGTTTTGACTTTTCATTGACTTTCCTCACCTTTAATTTAAGACTTCATCGACTTTTCTTGTCACCTTAATCCATTTCTAACATTAAATTGCTGCACAGCTAGCTATAATGCTACTCAGTATTGATTATATTTTTTCCTCTCAATAATGTTTTGTTACATGCATTGAAAAATAATCAAAGAAGCTTCCCAGTGCTTTGCTGGTTTTTAGTAGTTAATAATTCCACTGATTTTTTAAAAGCACCGTTTTTTTGGTGTTTCATTGCTCACTTAACTCAGGTCAGTGTTTTGGTGAAGGGAAAGCTGTAAATGAGATGTGGTGCAGTTGCTGTAGAGAATGTATTTGATCCCTGGTGTTTGATGTAAGCGGCAGCTGCTTGAGAGTAAATCCTTATCAGGTCCTGGTAGTGGCTTTCCTAGACAACAAAATCTTGTTCCCATGGCAGATGCACAAATGGTGTCCAAGCTGGGTCACCACAAAAGGAGTGGGTGACAAGGAAGAATGAAAGCTGTTCTCAGCCCTGGGACTTCCCAAATATATAACCTACCAATAGGGAAACACAACATCAGTGGGAATTTGAAGTTCATACTTAAGACACTCCGAGCACCCTCCACTAATGACCAGCTACAGACGAGCCCCTCAGGGATGCAGTGATGATAGAGAAGTGAGACATTTCCATGTGTTAAGGTTTGCACAGACAGTGCCTGGAAAGCCAGGATTAATTTATTCCATGTCCTTGCCCTAAAATGATGGCAATATTTCCTTTCCATGCATGTTTTTCTTTTCATGTACATTTTTACAACAAGGTAGGGTGTCACCTCCACTATACAAACTCAGGCCTGACTAATAGGCATTTCCTTTTTATGGAAGAATTGGATTTACAGAAGTGAAAAGATGAAACAAAATACAGTATTCTACAGGCAACTACTGTATGCAATAACACTGTGTTAGCTGAGGCTTAAAATACTCTGGGGAAATTTGAAAGTTGCCTGAAGAATTACACAAGGAAAGATAAAATCTTTTTTTTCAGCCTCAGGATTTAAGCTTGAATTTATTGTTCTGTGACAGGGTGTCTCCTCTCACCATTTAGTGGATCATAAAAAGAAAACTTAACTTCTCTAGTAAAAAAGGTGACTCATGCTTGCAGGCCAGGCTCTCAGTGATGTGCCTGACTGGATAGGTCTTCAATGCTTTTTTGGTAGAGAAAACATGGAACATATCCATGATAAATATAAAATGTTTTCTATAATTTTTTTTGCAGGAAGACTGTGTTCATTGCTGTCTCTCTCCTTCACTGTGTTGTCACTATAAAGGCTCATTCCCTGCTTGAACATTATGCAGGAGATGTAACACAGGGCTCATGGAGAACAAATTACAAATCTCTTCTCTCATAAGTCTGCAGTCTCACCCAAGGCAAAAAGGCACACCTTTGGTTGTCCTCAAAGTCAGCCTGTTTAAGTGGATACATTATAAAAAAATAAACTGTAGAGTTTAAAGATATATAAGGTGATGTATTCCAATACACAATTCCAATAGCACCTTTAAAAGTATATTTAGGTTTGTTGGTTTGTGTTTTTTAGTCCTTGTGTCCGTTTTTGTTTGTTTTTGTTGTTTGTTTGTTTGGGGGTTTTGGTTGTTTGTTTTTGTTTTGTTTTGTTTTGTTTTGTTTTTTTTGTTAAGGTTTTGTCCTCTCTGACTTTCTTCTTTCCCATAATATTAGAGTAACTGCCTAATGCAACCTGGTCTGTACAGGTAAGTGCTGACAGGTAAATGTTTATGTGCCTCTTCCTGGCAGGACATTAAAACATGCTCAGAGAAAGCTGGTTTGTGTAACAGCCTCCACCACAGACCTCAGGTATGACCTCACAAAACTCTGATTTTCTTCATTATGTTCCCTCTCCTCTCCCTGGTCTGTCCAGTCCTGGTAGAGCAGAGCTTCCTGGGGGCTGAGCCCATCTCTATCCAGAAAAATCTGAGCTATGCCTGCTACAAACTCTATGTGCTAGGAGAATACAAATTAATGACATTAAGCTACTAATGAAAAGTCTTACTGATTCACATCTTTTATACAATATTGAAGCCTATATGGTTCTTAAGCCTCTCTGTCACAGTTAATACCAGCTTTCAGTCATATCTTTGCAATTGAAACTAAGCAGGGGACTAATGGATGCCCAGCTATTTTCTGCTAATACACTATAGAAATGGGTGTGCCTGATCAATTCTGAAAAACACTCACAGTGAAGAAAGTACTCAGAGAAAGTGAAAACTATTTTTTTTAAGAGAACATTTTTTATGATCCCTGATTCTGCATTTAATTCTGTAACTGCAGTTTAAAGGGCAGAGGGAGTTGTTAAATTTCATTTCACATTCACACTCTTCTCCTGTCAGCACTCTTGTGGAATTGTTGCTGCTGTTCATGCATATTGAGGGGGAAGGCACCCCTTTGCAGGCAGAGTACAGCTCTGCAGCTCATTCCCAGCCATTTCCTAGGTGTTTGACACCATAATAACATTGCAGCCCACAGGATTTCCCATTTTATGCCCTCATTATTTTTTCTTCCATCCTACAAAGGATCTGCTTTTGCAAAAACTGTCTCTATGGCAGAGGAGAGCTGGATGTGACATCCTCACAAGCTCATCAGCAGATTCTGCTGCTCCTTCAAAGCCCACCACATCCTTCAAAGTGCACCACACCCTTCAAAGCACAGCATGTCCTTCAAAGCTCTGATAACACCTGCCTGTCAGCAAATGAGAAAGCAGGGCAGGAGCCAAAAGTTAAAGATCCAGGTTGCACATTGCTGCTGGGAAGCACACCAGTCCCAAGCACTTTGACATCAGAATTACTGCCTAGACCAGGAGCTAGCCCGGAGTACCTTATGCCTCTGTGGATTAGCAGGTTGTGCCATGATTCATGAATTCCTATTCTTTCTTATTTAGACAGAAGGTACATAAACTGTTCCACTCAGCTTCAGTCTCCAAGAAGAAAATTAGTACAGAATATAACGACACAGTAGGAAAAAAGAAGTCAGTGCTTCACCAAAGCCTAGATGGTGGTTCTGCCCTTGCAATTCAGGAAGGGTGCCCATAGCCAAGAAGCTCATGGCTGTACCATGCAAGGAGTCATGTGGCATGTGTCCCAGCAGGACAGCTTTCATTACATGCCACGGCAGTTTCTATGGTGTGTGGTAAGGAGAGACAGCACAGTATGGCAGAACATGTGGCAGTGCAGTTTGGAAGGCAAAGCTACAGAGCCCTGCTGTTAGAGTGCAAGCTATGGGATAAAATGTCTCTGCTGCCACCGGGAATGTTTCACAATACAACCCTTCTAGCTTCTGTTCATTCATTTCTTTTCATCCTTTTTTCAAAAGTCAAACCCTGAGACTGAAGTGAAAAGCAGACATGTCTCTCATCAACATAACACCTGGGATGGAAAATTGTGAATGTTCACTAGGAACCAGGTAATAACCCCTCTGTTGTGCTCCCGTTCCAGACACTGTTCCCACCAGGATGCTATCCAAAGCTTTCTTTGCTGCAGTGCACTCTTGCTAGACACTGACTGTCTGACACAAACTCCGAGCAGAGAGAAGTTGAAGGAGGCAATTAAGCAATAGGACGTCTTTAATTCCTTTCTTGTTTAAACTGTGTGTACTCAGGTGAGAAAGGATTTTATTTTTCTTGCTGAAAGAGATTATCAGAAAGCTTGAGAACATGAAAGAGTACCATAAGCTGGAGATAGCTCAAATAATTTTTTGGTGACGAAAGTTCTACATGACTTTAGTACAAAGTAAGTACATATGGGTGCTTGACATGGACTAATATGTGACGGCTGGAATGGCTGTTTCTCTTTGGTTTTGTTAAGTCCCTGTTATGAAAAAAGATGGTGCATTATGCAATGTTTTCAACAAACATAGAGCAAAAGGTAGTTTTTTTCTGAGGAGCTTTTATCTAACACACAGGACGAAGAGGAATGGGAAGGGCTATAAGCAGAAAGGATACGTAACAATATGTAAGGAAATGCTGGCATTGAAATTTGAATAGGCAGGTAATAGAGCACTGATGAAAAAAGCCAAGTGGGGAAAAATAGAAGAGCAAAGAAAAAGGGGACAATAGTCAAAGAGGATGAAAGAAGGAAGGAGAGCACTTCTGCTGTGGCTGGAGGGAATGCACTGGGGAAGGTGTGTTAGGGCATACTAGCTTTTCCAATTGAGGAAAAAGTGTTGAGAGCAAAAACAGATATAACCTGTTGACATTGGAAAGAATCATATTGCAGACATACACAGTCCTTGTTGCTTAGGCCACTATTTGCTGCCATGGGCAGGGATATCTGTTTGCTTTCCTCCAGAGATGATGAATTATTGTTGTGATTTCTCACATTAAGTGGGTAATATAATCCTCGATTTCATATGCAATTCTCATAATCACATCTCAGACAGGAGAATACAGAATTATGTCTATGACTTTAGGTAGAGTAAGAGACCATTCCGTATGTGTTAATGACAGATTTGTTGTGCCTTAACTGTTCACAGTTCAAATAATTATAAATACTTTTGTCATTGTTTGATAGTCATCTCAGCACACTACTGGCACTTAGACTCTTTGTCAGTGCTGAATGAGGAAAGTTTTGCATTTGTTCATTTAATGATTTCTACTCCACAAAGTCTTGACTTTCTACAAACTTCTTATCCTTGTGGAAAGTGAAAAAGAGAGAGTACTTTTAAGGGATCAGACAAATATATAATTTACAAGCTGCAAAATAACTATTTTAAAATATAGAGGAAAATTAATATACTCATGTTCATAAAATTTCGGTAGGGGCTACCCAGTAAAGACATGTACTTGTCCATATGAACTGAACTCCATCAAAAAACAGTCAGGCATTGAAAACAGACTGCTTACATGACAAACCCTTTTCCATTTCACAGTCATCCTAAGAATGATTTAGAGATAGCAATTTTTGGTCAGCTTTCTTGTAGTTATTTTTCAGAAAATCAAAAGGATGAAAAGTTAATAAAAGCAGACAGGTGTAGAAATTTGTCTTGACTTCTCAGCCCCTGTATATCGCAGTAGCATTTCTGCAGAAATCCTTCTCAGCCAGTCAGACAGTATTCTGAAAACAACCTTGTATCAAGATAATATCCCTGAGATCAAACTAGACATGAATGAAGAACAAACATACATTTTACATTCATATACATAGCAGGTGCATTAAAGATTCATCTCCTTATAGCAACATTAATAACTACAGGTAAATATTTGCTCTAAATTCATCTTCAATCTATCATGTTTAGGTAAAATTTCCATAGGTCTCTAGATTTTGCTAAAGATATGTGGTTAAATTCTTTTGCTTGAAATACATCTACTGCTGTTAACAAACCCAGACTTCTCCTCTGCCTCCCCATTCCTGCCCTGATCTTTACTCCTTACATACCCAGGTTACATTACTGTGGATGGAAGTTGCTGCCTCAGCCCTCTCTTAAACCTTTTCTACAACTTTCCCCTGCTTTTTGTAATAAAGTATCATTATTTTGAATTAACTCCTTCTTTCCTTGTATCTCTAGATTTCACTGCTCCTGTTTCCAAAATGTAATAAAACATTTTCCCATCCTTTCAATTAATTTGCATGACAGCCTCAGCAGTCCTGTTGCTGACTACTGCATCTTCCTTTTTCCACCTGCTCTTGTGTCGCTTCTACCCAGCTTTTTCACAGCTCTACCACTCAGCATAACTTTCTTGGTGGATCATATCACTTTTCTGTTCAAATTTTCTCCAAGATCCTGTATTGCTCTTAAAATTCTTGTCTTTTTCTCTATCCTGACCCAAATCTCAGATCTGAATGTGTGTCCTATATGGACATTCTTGTCACCCACTTATTATCTTTTATGTCATCCTTGACCATAAATCTGTGCTGCAGAAGTCACTATTATATCCAGGTCTGTGTCCTCATTTTATTTCAAACATTTGGAAAGATAGTTTTTTTCATATGAAGGCCACACTATTAACTTGTTCTCCCTAACTAATGAAAAGAATACTCAGGTTACCTAACAAGTACAGCTGAGTTGCCTTAGGTAGGAGGTAACTATGCTAAATTATACCAGAAGAGAAACTGGCCAAAATACAAGTTAACTTCTCCATTTAGAATTTCTTACTGTGCTTTGATTTATCTGTGCCTTATCTTCTACAGTTTCAGCTGTGAAGGGCAATAATTGTCTTTATCCTTGTACTGAATACCACTGCTGTGGCCTCAGTTCTTTCAAGCTGGTAAATAATGAGATACTCATGAAATTCTTGGTGGGTGTTTTGCTTTAATATCTCATCTGATTTCAGTGGGAGGTTTACCTGACTAAGATCTTCCACAAAGCAGAATAATTTTTTGTTCCCCCACCAGGTAACAAATGCCAGCTTAATACATCAATCCATCATCACATACTTATGTGTTATGTGTAGCCAAAAGCCCCAATAATAAATTCTAATCTCCTTAAGATAATAAAATAGAAAATTAATGTGAACCTATTGTAAATAAAACTGAATTCCCTAAAAAGTAAGGCCTCTTTATACCTCAATAACACAGTGGTCCTTCCACCTGTCAGTCTAGAGACTCAGTAACACTTGGTACGACGTAATTTATTTTGTTCTAACAAACCTGTTAGTAAGGTGAGCCTTACAGCTGTTGGAGAGAAGATTGTTGAGTGGCAAAACATTAGGTCAGTTCTGCATGGAAAACAAAACTGCACTATTATCAACAGGGGCAGAATTGAAGTTGTTTTTTTAAGCATTGGAGCATACATTTTGAAGTGCAACCCTTGCTTTTGCTGATAGGTAAGAGTTTAATTCAGTTGCTTGAGCAAAAATAGAGGCACTGGAGCAAGAACTGCATCTTTGTTCAAAGTTCTGCCATGACCATTGCCAGGCATAAAAAGGAGGAAAATTTGACACATCACCCTGGTTTTGGCCAAGACAGGGTTGATTTTCGCAGTAGCCAGGAGGTGGCATGGTTAAGACACAGAGGTTATTCTATACCACCTGACATCAAAAGATGACCACAAAACATTTTCCAGGGACAGGGGTTCCGTGCAGGTCATGTAGTGTGGTGGCACGGTGGGGTATTGTTGGAGGTCTCCATGTGGTGTAGTGGTGAGCACTTGCTTGGAGTGGTTCACCTCTTTACACTGTCATTAATATTGTTACTGCTACTATTTGTTTTCTTATTTTGTTGCTGTTTCCAGTAAATTGTTCTTATCTCAACCCATAATCTTTACCTTTTGTACCTCCAATTCTCCTCTCCATCCCGCTGCAGGGGAGGGGGAAGGGAAATGTGGGAGTGAGCGAGCAGCACGTGGTTTGGAGTGTTTTGGTAGGAACACTAAATTGGGGAATACCATTCCTAACCCACAACACACATCCTGTTAGGAAATGTGGAAATTAGCTATCAGAAGGAAAAATGCTTCTCTTCCCTTTACAGTAAATGGCTGTGTGATATGCCAAAGGTTTTTTTAACTTCAGGATGTAGTGTTACTGGGTAACACTCCACAGGCTGTACTATGATCTATGACACTAGACAGAATGTTCAGAATGGGCCCCATTCTTCCCTTGCCCTAATTGTTTTTTCATTTTTCAGGAGCACCTGGTCTGTTTTATTGTCCCGACTCAGTGGTACCTTGTGACACGTACATGCAAAAGTCCACCTCAAATCTCCTGTCATAACTCATCATGATGCAGTGCTATGGGAGCCATGGGTTGTCTCCACAGTAGAGAATATTGCTTATGTCTGGCAGAAAAGAGTTTGCCTGAGGGCTAGATGAAAGATAAACAGGGCTAGCTAAAAAACCAAAGAGCTATTTGCCAAATGTGAATGGAGTAAATTCTCTTGTGATCCATGATGCAGAGTATGGTACACATCTGATACTTGTATGTATTAGGAAGAGGAGTGCCTGCCAAAAGGCAGGGAAAGCACAAGCCACCATCACTTTCTTTCCCAGATCCCTTCATCCCTTGTGGTAATTTAATTTTTCTCTTTCATCCTGAGTGTTGAGCTTTGCTAACACCAAAAGAACATTTCATTATGCTTTGTGATAATTGGTCTGTTGGTAATTTGAAGGTTGATTAGTTTTTTGTTACCTGTAATTACAAACAGCCACTCTTAAGTGTTGTTTAGTGCCAATATGCTGCTCTAGTCAAGAATAATTTAGAAATTTCTCTTGTAATTGAAAGAAACTGCTGATAGACAGGCAATCTGGCTGATGGATGGATCCAATACATGTTCTCTCATGGTAGATGATACCAATAATGAAAGGACCATGCACTGGGCTTGTTATGTCAGTTAATTGCCATTTGTTGTTAATCCATTACATACAACCAGCACAGATAGTCTCCATTGACCTGCAAGAGGGGTAATCATTATTTGGCACAGAGTCCTGCTCCCTTTAGTCCCTGGGCTCTTGACAGAAGATACAGTCTTGTTTCTGATCCTCTCCTGATTCAATCTGAATAGTGATGGAGTGGAAGCTGTAGTGCTCAAACAGGGCTTGGGTAACATCTCTCAAAATCTTCTGGCTGTCTGTTGTGTCTGCTATAGATAGCAAGTGGAAAAATAATCAAAACACATACATTTTTATAATACTTTAAAGAAGAGTAAGTGTTTACTGACAGAAACTAGTACCAAGAAGTTTGTTTGAGAAGTGTTTCTTGTCCTTTTTATCCTTCTTTCAAGAACCTCCATGTCAGCAAAAGATTGTTCATTCAAATGTGGTTGGAATATGCAATTTTTGGCAAGAGCTAAGCTAAGAGTAATCACCATAGAAATTCAGTCTGGCAGAAGACTGGAGGAAACCAGAAATACTTAATAAAGATTAGTTCATCCAGTCACAGGGTAGCAGCAGTGCCAAGTGATTTGTGTGGCTGATAGACCCTCTGTTTTTGGGAAGTGGGGACATCATGGAGGACCTCACTTCCGAACCTGTCCTTGGCTAAATGCAAGTGGATTTTTTTTTTGTAAATAGATCTTAATATATACAAAGCAAACATATGGAGGAGAAAATTGATCTGTGTAGTGCACAGTTTGTCAACTCGGATAAGAATTACAGTTTTAAAAATATTTTAAAATATTAACTGTTCCCATGGAGTTTTCTCTACATTCCAAACTACGTTTAAAGATGGTTTTACAATTAGAGTTGCATCTGCAATGCAGATTTGCCCTATAAGTTTTTGTTATAGGTATCAACAGTTTTCAAGTTTGACAAATCCACCCCAAAATCTATTTGATATTGTGAAAAAAAATCCTGCCCTTGTCCTGTGGTCTCTGCAGGGACCATGTTGGGGATGAGGAGGGAGGGAGCTCCCCCTCCGGGACTAGGGGTAAAAAGGAAAGACCTCTAGCCTGGAGTTCCCCTCCCTATCCACCCTCAACGTTCATCACTGGACTAAGTAGAGATCCCTGTTGTTTTGGCAAGATTTCTGGGAAGAGAATTTGAGAGCTTTTCTTATTATTGTTGTTGGTTTTATTTTTTCCAACAAAATCATGACAATTTTTAACAAGCAACTGATATACAGTCAGTTTCATCCAAATCAGGAAAGACTGACCTTTACTAGACAGCAGTTGAATACTTACTCCCTGCTCACAAAAATTTACTGACCTGTGGCAACGTGAGCAGACAGAGCAGTTTGATTCATTGTCAGAGACCAAAGATGAAGGTTGTGAATAGACTCCACTTTCTCAACTGCTAAAATCCTTGCTTTCACTTCATCATAAGTAAATCCTTTTGATGTTCCTGAAAAGGAAAAATTGATGGGAAAATAATATTTTAAGGGATAGAAATGATGATTGATAGAGGAAAATGCATCATAAGCCTTTTTTTCACTTAGATGTATGATTTTTATAAAAATATTTAATGCTTTGAAAAGCCCATCTATTTCAGAGTTCACTGTGCTATTTAATTCTACCCCTTGTTATATACTTGTCCATGGAAGGTTGAGACTCATGCATGTTTTAGGAGATACCCTGAGGGTTCTGTTTACATAGGGTGAGCTATTTAGCCAGAACATGTCCTAGTTTTGCACCAACATATTTTGTGAGTGCAGATTCTATGGCATCACTTGAACACCTCTGGGGCATTTTGTCCTCAATACATTTACAGAATATAGAAGCATCTATTTAGCAGAGAAAGAAAGATGAACATAAAGATTGAAATGGTTTGACTCAGGAATCTTAAATGAGATTAGATCCCAGGTCTAGTTATTGAGTAGCCAGTGATTTTTATTTCCTAGACAAGCCTTCTTACAATACATGATGGTGGTGACCCTCATTCAGAGTGAGGACAATTGTGACGGGATGAGTTGCAAGGTGAAATTCAGAGTTTAATCTAAATCCAAATTTGAATAAGAAGTTTAACTTCACATCATCCCTAGAGTGAGGCCTGGGAATTTGCAAATGCACATGAGGAGCTATGAGCTAGGATGCTCATCATGATCCACTTGGATCAGTAAACTGAAAAACATTTTTAAATCCACTGGTTATGAAGTATAATCATGAGCACAGTAGTGGTTAATTTTGTCTTTTATATCTTAACTGATACTTATGTGTAATTCTCAATGACCTCACTGTTGTATGCTTTGTCCTATCCATTTATTACAACAGTGATATGCTATATGGAGTACTGACTTAATGGAATATGATGGTGACATGCTCATGCTCTTTTAGAGAAAACCATGGACAATCAGTGCCTGCGTGACACAGTCAGTCACAGCAGCTGTGGAGCTCACAACGTGGGACAAGGCTGGATCCATGAGATAAGAGCCACCTCCAACACCAGCTCCAACATCCAATTTCTCTTCAGAAAATTCTGGGCAGAATGCTATTTAGGAGACAGGAGACTGGCTTCAGAGCCCCCCCCCCCCCCCCCCCCTTCCTCCAGGACAGTGTAAAAGGGCTTGCTGCAGGGGGAACACAGCCTTGTGATTTTGGCATATCAGCACTGCTGATGGAAGGTGGGAGTCACTGCTCTGAGAAAGAGACTCCTGAGTGTCAGAGTTTGCCAGACCTTCCTGATGGTTTGATTTTTTTTCAGTAATGAAGACATCTTCTGATTTTCTGACAGCCAGAGTACAGCCAGCTGATGCACTCTTGTCTAGGTACACTTCTACATGGATGTATCTCTATCTCACAATCACTGAAAGCAAAACAACCCTAGAGTGAAGCTTTACTGTAGAACAATATTAGAAAAATTATTTCTTGAAACAGAAGAAGGTGCAAAGTGAAAGAGAGAAGTAAATAGCAGTGCAGACAGTCACACTGAGTATCCATTCAAAACCTGCACCATTAGAGCTACTTTTCCCTTTAATCCTTCTGTTTTCATAGCTGAGAAAGAGGTTGCGTTATATCATTCAGTGTGAGGAAGGCAAAAACATGCCTCTGTGAATATTCGAGTCATTTGGACTTAAAAATCAAATGTTCAGGTCCATAGCTGGCAGGATTAAATACTGCTAAGCCGAGTTCTTCTTGCTGCTGATGTACTGAGAATTGCTTATTCCAGTGTACTTGAACATGACTGGAAAGGCCCAATAGCTTGCTTTTCTGGACTGGTGTAACTAAAAGTCTTTTAAACTTCTGCCTCTTGCACTCAGTCTATTTAACAGAAATAGTTCAAGGCACAGTCTTTTTTTTTTTTTCTTTTTTTTTCTTTTTTTTCTTCTTTCTTTTTTTTTTTTTCCCCCCACAAAGTCGTCTATTTCACATGTGCCAAAAGGGTGATACAAAGCAATGCTACACATACGACAGATAAAAGCAACTCAGAATTCATTAGAAAAACACCAATAAACTGATTTTTACAAAAACTAGCATATGGATAAACCTAGAGTAATAGCAGAAAATATTTTAGATTAAAATTGTAAGTAGGTTTAAAGTATGATCAGAATAATGAGAATATTGGAAACTGATCCAGAAGTGTGTTACTATAATTTTTCAGCATATGTAAGCATTGTGGAGAAAGAGAGAGAAAAAACAAACTCAAAATATAAGTTTATTGATTCTGGAATCAGGTCCTACCTTCCATTAGCACAATCAAAATATCCCTTAAAATGGTGACGGTAGTTGCCAAAACAAAGATGGAAAACACAAATGTGCAGATTGGGTCAGCTATTTTGTATTCTGGCTAGAAAAATATGAACACATCACTTTGTTAATTTCATTTTTGTTGGTTATTGTAATTTTTAATTAGTTAATATCAAAGACTGATATATTCAATTCATCTAGTACAGAATGAATGCTGGCCTCCTTTGCCAGGGAACGTCAGGACAGGGATTGAAGGTGCTACAGATATCAACAGGGAGAGACACTGAAGCATCCTCTTGGAACACTAAGAGGCAAGTGTTACACTCTCAACAGTCATTTCCCAAATATAGTTCTCTTTGACTAAATTACAATGTGTATCACTAAGACAGAGGAAATATTTACATAGTACCCAGTGTCACAATGCTGTGAAAGTAACACTTATCCTTAATTGCAAGGAAGGCAAGTGAACTAATAAAACTAACCTTAAAGAAGATGATAAGCGCGCTAATTAGCACACTAATGCTCTGGAATAGGTCTCCGATGGCATGCACAAAGGCTGCCCGCAGGCTAGCATTGCTCAGAGATGGCTTTTCTCGAGGGGCTGACACTTGTTCCGCCGCTTGTGCCCCATGGCTGTGCCCGTGGCCGGTCTGGTGCAGAATCAGGCTTAGTCTGCAAGAGAGGTAAAGCTGCAAATACCAGCGGATATACTGCATCTCTGAAAGCAGTGATGTCACACACATCATCACCCCTCTCACTTCTGAATGCTGAGCTGTAAAATCTGACACATTAAGTAGAAATGCAAAGTGGCTAAGCAGATAATTCCTGCATGTTTCAGTGGTTTGCATACAAACAAGAAAGTCTGTGAACCGGGTAATTAATGAGACCTCATTTTCTACAGAGTTCGAGAATATTCTGACATCGAATAAAAAGTGAGATGGAGATTAATCTTTTCCTGGAATTTTGCTTTTCCAGTGTGCAGCTAACAAAAAGTAGCAGAGCAACTGTGACTGTCGATGAGAAGCAAAATCTCTCTTCTCAACTCCTTTTCATGTCCTCATGAAAATCAAGTACTTAATATTTTTAAGGCCAATATCTCTCTATAGATTTTTTATTGAATTACAGCAGTAGGCTCAAGTTTCAAATATTGCATGGAGAGGAAAACAAAATAACTTACAGGATGTTGGCGAGCACAGCACAAGCGGAGGTGATGAGCATCACTGTAGTATCAATATCGTAATCAGGGTGTAGCAGCCTCACGCTAGCCAAATACGTCAACACACCAGTCACCATCCAGACTATTATCATGGACATCAAAGCTCCCAGAATTTCTAGGAATTAAAACAATCTGATTTTAACAGTCAGAAGAGAAATGCAAGAAATTTTAAGAGTTTGATGGTAATGGTTCCAAGCTTGTTGAGCTTTATAGCCAGGAGATCTGCATCTTTTTGTATGTTGGCAGACATAGCTTACAAAGAATGGGCCAAATCCTTTCTGGTCATAGTAAATCCAGAGGCTTCCCAGGGCGGGCTTATGCATGTGATGGCCTAACCTTTTTCTACCTGCCCCTACTTTTGTCTCCTTTACAGTGTTGAGTTCATGTGTCATTCAAAGAAATTGGGGAGATGAAAAAGACCATTTGGGCAATTCTGGTAGGAGCAAAAAGAACTATAATGGGAAGGAAGGATAAAAGAGCAAATCTTGTGTAGTTTCCTGACCCTGACAGTGTGAAAACCCCAAAGACCAGCCCTCCTTCCCCAGCAAGATTATCTTGGTCACAGGAGCAGAGGTTGGAGGGAAGGAGAGAGGCACAGCTCACTCAAACCCACTGCCAGACATAATCCCTGTCCATTAGCCTCCCCTCTTTCTGCACACTTATCACTTCACACTTCAGAAAGGCAGTAACAGCCCCCATAGAGGTCCTGACAGCAAAACTTATCCTGGAACTCATCCTGCCAATGCTACAAAATCATTTTTGTGCCACCAGCTGTGATGAGAACAAAAGAAGTTATTTTTTCCCTGGGGCAGCAAAATTTAATTTTGTCTCTATTGGCTCTGAGTTGGGCTCAAATAAATCCAGTCCCCAAGGCCACCTTTTATTGCACTGCCATAGGAGAGGTCCAGGGAAGTGCATATGAATGTGCAGCATGCTTCTAATGGGATGAGAGACTAGTAATTGCCATGTGACTTGAATGGGTAAATGAGCACAACTGAGACAGTACCAAGGACAACGAAAGCTCACAGTGAAAGAAAGTAGATAGCCAGAAAGCATTTGCACAGACTTCCACTGACAATCCCTGAAAATAGCTTAGGATTTTGATTACATTCTTATGAGGGTCACCCCCTTCGCAGCAGTCCAGGCTCCAAATACTTACCAAATAACCATTTTTATTAAAACTGGCAAATAACAAATGAAAGTGCACTGACAGGGGAATCTAGTTTTGCCTCAAAGTAAAGAGAAGCTCAAATAAAACATACAATTTTTTTTTCTGCAAGTTATAGGTTGAAACTGCAAATTTGGCCCAACTGAAGGTGTCGATGGTTGTGCAATTATGGGCATGAAAGCAGCCAACAGCTTTTGAGGACACCTGTGTTCATATCTGTGTGGATGTGTGCACATCCTTCACAACAGAATATGTTAAAGTTCATCTTTACCTACAAAGGTGAAAATACATATTAATTTTCAATGTGTTACCTTAGCAAAGGTTTAGCTAAGTTTACAGACCAGTTCAGCAGCACTCAGTTCACAGTTAAATTTCATCAGAACTATTAGCACTAACAGAGCACAGCGAACAATAGTGTAGGATTGTGTGGGAATCTCTGAATCATAGCGGGGGAAATTAAAATGCAAGAGAGTTTTTGTACCTGGAAGTAAGTTTGGCTCACACTATCAGTCTTACTCAGTATTGTGCTTCTATCTGTGCTGCTGAAAGCAGCTGCACTGGCTCCGGCTTGCAGGGCAGTAGGCATTCAGATGGCTTCTGCTAAACCTGAACCCTGTCATACAGTCTTTTCATGGCAATATCTATCAGTCTGAGAGCAGCAGTGAACAGGCAGCTTCCAGAATCATGGAGGGCTGCACCTGCAAGACCTCAGTGAAGAATGACTTTATCACCTGACTCCCCTTAGCTTCTCTATTAAGGTACCTATCTGCATATTAAACTGGAAATAGAGCTGGGAAAATAAACAAGAAACAGGATAACCATCATGGAATGGCAACTAAATAGCCTCTAACATTTGATAAAGGGCTTTCTTTGCAGATAAAAAGGCAATAAAGGATTGATTTTTAACTTCTGCATTGCAATGAGAAAAAAAATAATCTAGTTCAGACTGTAGATGAAGTTACATGAGGCGGCTGAACCTGCCTACATCAGCAAGAGAGAAGTCTCTCACTTTTTTTGCCCCCAGGCTAAGAGAGAATAAACACAAAAAGTAATGAATGATTTACTGATGGTAAGTAGTAGTTCTCTAAGGCTGCAAAATTCAGCTGTGTGTTGTCTCTGTAATACCAGCCATTCTTGAATAACACTGAACCTCCCTCTCACCCAGTTTGTTTCCAGCAGAGTTGATAGAATATACTTAGGGAGCTACATAAAGACAGGATGAACATGGCATATGTCTTCCCTGGTACTTTCTGTGGCTACAAACAACCTTGGTCTACAGACATTCTGAGCCAGAAGCTGCTTCTGGGCCTTCATACTGAACATCCTTGAAGCATTTATCACCTGAGTCCTTGGTTCAGGTGCACAGGTGTCTAGAGTCATTTGAGATACATTGGCACCTCCACATATGGCTTGACATGAGACGTATAATTTATCCATAGACTTCTGGAGTGGCAGCTGGATTTCAAACAGCATGAGTCATTCACATACGAGCAACTAAACTAAGTCCCAAGACATCCAGCAGGAGATTAAATTAAATTCAATTTAATTTAACGGGACAATTAAATTGAATTTTCTACCTGTAGGTAAGCTACCTTTATGGACAATGGATGTCAAATTAATGGTGATTGGCTGACTGGAAACACATACTAGTTTCTTAACTATGAGCATCTGATCACATTTGAGATGCTCTGGTCTTGTGCTTGGCATTCTGTGCAGTCTCCTGTGGGTTTTGTGTGACAGCTGCCATTCCCATGCATAAGACTCAGACATCCTAGGGATGTACCTTTAGACTTCTATGCTCAGGCAGCTGACTGGAGTCTAGATTTCTGCTGAATGTATCAGACCCTGTATTTATATGTGGTCATGTATGTGTAGCATTGATATTTAGGTGTCTAAATCTTGAACAGACTCATACTCTGAGACATTTTTCTCATGGTTAATGTTTTGCTGGTGTCTTGTCTTTTGTAAAAACACTTGTGCTTGATTATAAGGTTTTTGATATCAGGTGTCATTGGTAAAAATATTGATTTTGGTTAAGGGCAGGATATGTTAAAAACCTGCCTGTGTTTGCATCTGAAAAAAAACAGCAATGATAAAGAGAATTGCAGGGAGAGGATCTGGTAAAGGGCAAATGTTAAAGGATCTCACTTTTCTACAAATGTAACATAGACTTTTTAAAATAATTTAATAATTTGCTTTATAAATAGATTAAACCTTCATTTTTATGAGTATCACTGCTCTGATAGAAACTTATGTTTCATTACAGATTGAGGACTTAGTCCTTCTCACACTCAGTTCAATGAGGGAAGTTGCTGTTATCTCAGCCAAAGGTAGCACCAGCCCAGAACTATAGAAAATAATGATCTGAAAAACACACTTGTAGTTAAGAGATGCTCTTTGCTTCTTTGAAGCTCACTGCCTTACTCTGTTTGTCTTGAGTCCTGGGGGCTTTGAGAGTATTAGTGCACTGCCTCTAAATGCCTGCAGATCTGTGTTGGGCACCAGCACGTTTTCCAGTCCCTGGCTATGATAACCTCTCTTTCCCATTCCACATGTTCATACTGATGTTTGTTACCTGCTCTGTGCCACCCAAAAGTTAGTTGCTTAGTAGGAGGTTTGGAGGCAAGCCACAGCGAGAAGAGGCTGATCAGGAAACTTGTCAGGTCCACCAGGATGTGTGCCGCGTCCGTGATCACCGCCAGGCTCCCGGCGATCTGCCCACCTGCGTGAAACACATCCATATCAAGGCTCTGGTCAGAAGCTTGAGTCAACCAGATCAAACTCAAGACCTGCTTTGTTGTGAATAAGAGGGAAAACTCAATTTTCAGTCATCATACACACTCCAAAGATCATTTCATTTTGTACCTCATTCATGTAATAAAAGGTATGAATGGATAAAAATATGTAAGCCAAATTTCTTTGTGAGAGAGAGAGACCTAAATACAATAAAAGTTGTGAAACACTAGTTCTGTGGTTATTTTACTGTTGGACTGTGAAAATCTGTTGAGCCATTTTACTATCTACTCTTTTATATGGATCTGAATCCTGGGTCATTTACCGCCACCACTTGCGTCTCTTAGAACGCTTCCATCAGCGCTGCCTCCGTACAACCCTAAACATCCGCTGGACTGACTTTGTGACCAACATGTCTGTCCTTGAACAGGCAGCAGTCCCGAGCATTGAGGCCATGCTGCTGAGAACACAGCTGTGCTGGGCAGGGCACGTCTCCAGGATGCAGGACTGCTGCCTCCCTAAGATTGTGCTCTCTGGGGAACTTGCCACTGGCTGCCACAAGAGAGGAGCCCCGAACAGGAGATGCAAGGACTGCCTGAAACAATCCCTCAGCCTTGGCCATATTGATCACCACCATTGGTCTACCCTGGCCTCCAATCGGGAGGCCTGGAGACACACCATCTATAACGCTGCTGCTGCTTTTGAGAACACACGCAGGATCACTCTCGAGGAGAAAAGACAACGCAGAAAGAATCGCATCTTGTCGATATCGCCTGAGGAGTCTTTCTGCTGCACCTTCTGCAACCGGACTTGTATATCTCGCATTGGCCTTTTTAGCCATCAGCGCGCTTGCAGCAAGCGTGGGTAGAGCCCTTCTCAAATCTTCGTTCACGAAGCCTAGCCATGATGATGATGTGAAAATCCGTATTAGAAATCACATTTACAGTATTGCCCCACTATCTTTTCACAGAACACTGATATTTTTATGTATGTACAAACATTCAGAGATGTAGCTTATGGGATTCATTTCCTATTTGTTATAGGAAAATATGCATGTTCTTCCTGAGGTTTGGATAGCTAGATGCCGGACTGTTTATTTGTCACAGGCAACACTAAAACAGGAATACATGGAAAGGTCCCAGTTGAAGGCCTGTGATAAACAACTAACCATTTTAGTGAAGGCATGGAGAAAAATGTTCTGTTTTCAGGAATAATCTATCATTTTACATCTGTAATGCATGATTTAATTTTCCTGCTAGAGCTCATAAAACGCGGCTGAATATCATTTTACTTTGCCAGGGTTGGGTTTTACATGAATTCTGAACTAAAAAACTGCAAACACAAACTCAAATCATTTTAGGTTACTGTAATCCATATTTTTTTTACCCACTAAGCCAAATATCATAGTTTTGCCAAATGCTTCTAACCATGTCTCAGGGCTAAGGGCAAATCCAAATAAACTAAAAGTTTGTTCTTAACTGCCCCCACTGCTGGTGGCTGCAGGAGAAGACAAGGATCACAGGCAGGACAGCAGGAGAATCTTTTCATCAGAGTGCAAATGTAGAAAAATGGAAATATGAAATAATAGAGCCAAAGCATCCAGTTTCTGCATTTGGCAATACATTTCCATTCTTCAGTCATTTAATTAATTTCAGCTCACCCATTTCTCCTAACCACAATCCATATGAGAATCAATGAATCCTGAGACACTTTGTAAAATGACTCATTCCAATCTTTGGCAGGATACCACTGTCAAGGGACTTGTAGGCACATCTCTTGTTTCCTTATAGATGCAATGTCTTCATGCCAGCAGGATGGACTGTCTGTTTAATTTCCTCCTGTATGCAGATTTAGATTAGAATACCAAACATCATATGTTTTGTCACCATAGGAGAATGGATTTTGCACAAATAAGGCATATATTATTTGCCTCCCATTTACAACTGCCTGAAAGTTACTTCCCAGAAGGGAGCATGCATGGCTGCAGAATTTGGGGGCACCTCATTCCTTGCAGTAAAATGAAAAATTCAGCAGAATAGGTGTTTCCCAGGACATGCACAGATATAAATACACATATACTTTTTGGTCATGACACAGCTTTCAGACTTTCACTGCTTGCAGTGTAGCTGTATCTCAAGTGGGAGGCAGTTTTGCATAGCAAAGAAGGCTTGTCTGACAGTGCAGAGATGTTAACAACCAAGGCAGCAGCTGTCTTTCAGCAAACAAATATGTAAAATACAAGCTGCATGCAAAACCCCATCACATTTTAGATACTGTATTTCCCTGTTCTGTGAGACAATATCACAAAAGCTTGCTTCTAGCCTTCTGCCTTTGAAAAATGTTTGTAAATTATTATTTTATATATTGTTGGTGTAACTAATACCTTGGGTGAATTTCTGAGATCTCAATCTGCTTATCTGAGCAACTTGGTCAAGTCTTTATATTCTCTTCTGACATGAAGATGCAAGCAGGGTTTGTCTTTCTTTCTAGTGCCCAAATGGAAATAAAGTACTTTGAAATGCACGTTTGGTCCATAGCCACTAAAAATCCTCGGAAAGTACTTTCATATGAGGACTCTACATGGGGTGCTATTGGTTTGACTGATATCTCTATATCTATGGAGATTGTGATGGGTCTGCTTTAGAAGAATGGAAGATAATTGTCTTTCAAAGACAGTTGGTGTATCAGGCTCAGCCAAGTGCCCCTTCTGGGACAGCAATAATGGCCAGCAGAGATGATTTGAGAAAAAATGTCACGGAAATACCTAGGCATTCAAACAAGCACAACTTTTCAACCTCTCTGAAAGGGATGCAATTTTGTTTCTTCTGTTTAGCATATTAATGCTCACAGAAGCTGTTTGCCCTTAGAGTAAAAGGAAGGAGAACATATCCTTTACTTTCAAGAGTAAAGCCTGTGTAATAGTTATAGGTTTTAACTGCTCTGTATCAGTACTCCCAACAAGTGGCCTTTATGGCTTATTATTCCCTACAATTGATGTTTATAGCTTTGTATACCACAAGCAGTAGAAATTGTCAGTCACTCAATGGTCAATCATCAAGCAGAGGCAGTCTTGCCTAACGATTAAAAAAACTAAATATATGGTTCATAATTACAAAAATCTCCATAGAGCGCTGTCTGTAACTGCAGTTAATAACTGGTTTGTCAAAGTTTAATGGTCTGAAGCAAAATGGTCTTCAAGCCTGTTACTTAAGCTGTCACTGCAAAAAAGCTGTATGATTCATTAAGCAAAATGAAACATTTAGTTAACATATCATCTGTCCTTCCAGTTATCCTCTAGCATTGCTGCATTCACCAAACTTAAGCCCACTGATTATATGGTTTTGTTAATAATGCATTACTTCTGGCACTGGAAATTACTGCATGGGGATTAGCAATATGCATGAGTTTTCGTGGGGGAAATTCATATGACCTACAGAGAATGGGGCTTCATGCAGATGGAGAGCGTGGGAGGGAAGAGTTGGAGAAGTCCCTGCTGGGTTTGGCAGCCAGGGTAGAAGGCAGAAATGCAACAACTCTTCCAGTGCCTCCACTTCTCACCTGTGCAGAAGACAAAGCCTTTCATTTTCATGGGGCTCCAGAGGTCCCTGAGCTAGGAAAATATGGGTTTCAGAGGCCTTCCTGTCTGATTTTTGTCACATACGTGCCTGGAGCACATATGGCAAAAGTCTGTGGGATTCCTCATGCCTTCCCTTTCCTCACCTCACTGTGGAGAAGGGCAAGTTAAAGAGCCAGGAATTATCAGGTGGATACAAATATCAGAGAATCCATGGAGAGAGCAGATCAGTGGGACAAAATGAAATCTAATGCTCTATGAGCAAGCCAAATACTTATATTGGATATTGTAGGATGGGTCCAGAAGTGAAAGCTAATTAGGTAGGGGAATAATCTTCCATTGATCCAGAGACACACCAGCAGGCCAATTTAAAGATAAACGTGCCTGATATAAATACATTGATTTAACTGCAGAAAAACAGATGGCAAATCTGGCCCTGGATTTCCCTGGATTTTGTGGAGACTCTTGCATTTATTATCAGATTCTGCTGCTAGCAGCCTTCATCAATGCTGAGTCTCATTGGCCCAGATAAATATGTAAAATCCTTTAATCTTTAAAAAAAAAAAAAAAAAAATCCAGTTTATTAGAAACCTTTTGTGACATTATGCTAAGACATACTAGCCACTTTTAGTCAAGTTTAAAGACCTGGGAGAACAGTTCAGACTATTAATGATCTTGTATTCCTACCCAGATGCAATCCTTGAATGAATATATAAAAATATTTTGATAATTTCACTTAACCCCCCACACACCCCCCTCCCCCATGATTCTTTTAATGACTGGTGACAAAGGAGGGTTATTTAATCCCAGCTACTGTGGGTCCCTGCAGGCACAGTGTGTACAGAAGGCATGAATGTGACTGTGCTGGGCACCAGACTGAGCTCTCTTTGAACACACATACTCCCCTGTTATCTCAGCAATCATGAAGAAGATGCAAATTCCTGATGCTACACAGAGCTTCTTCCTGGCTTGATGCTGCTCCCTCTTTCTGTTCTCATAGGCCTGTGAGTAGCCGTGACAATGATATGCTGGATTAGCTTCAGCAACTTCTGCTTCCTGCTTCTGCCTCTCTTCATTTAAATTCTTCTGAAGCCAGCTCATCCTTTGGGATAGAAAGAAACAGAAGGTTAAAAAAGAAAAACCCTAGTTATTTGGGTATCTAGCCCTGCAGACCCAGAAACTAGGTACTTAATGTTTTCAAAGGATAAAAGCAGAGCTGTGAACAGCAGCGCAGGTCACAGAAGAGGCTTGCTCACACAAGCAGGGCTCTGAGGGAGGGAGCTGCACATGAAATAACTGCTCTGGTTGTGTTTCCCAGCTCTTTGGCTTCTTCTACATCATTTAGCAGTTTATGAAGTGTAGTGTTGCTTTCTTAGGCTGTGTATTTCATGCGCACCATATGATTTTCAAAAAGTCTTACCTTATGCAAATATTTACCAAATTCAGCATATCATGGAGACAATTCTAATGAAAAATTCGGGATTTTATTCCCAATAGCTTTGTCAGGAAGACTAGTAAAAAAAATTAAACCTTTTTCTCAAATATAAATGGCTAAAGATATTTCTTTCCTTTCTTTATACCCAGAACTATTTTATCTTAAATTTCCAGGTATGTACAAAAACTATCAGTACTCCTGCAGAACCTGAGCATAGAAAATACTGGACAAAAAAAATCAAAGGTATTTTAAAAAATCATAGAAATCAATTTATCTCAGTATGCTGACCCCTTTGTGCCACTGCTTTCATGAAAAGGTGAGAGGTTCAGTAGAAGTGGCTCTTCAAGCATTTCTCCATCACAAGGTGATTTCCCAGCCAAATCTGCTCTGCCAAAAAGCCTCGGTGTTGTCCTCGTCAGGGTTCCTGCACAGCAAATACATAGTGGAAATAGAGAGGTCCAGGGCCATCACATTAAAACTGTGGAAACTCCTAGATGATCATGACATCTGGTGCTTTCACTAAAGTAACTCAGAGACTGCCCAGGGGAGCCCCCACGGTGGTTTGGTGAGCAAGGATGTTCCCTTCTCTTTATCTTTCAGCTGAAAAGAACCCAAAGGCTCACTCTGTCCTAGAAGGCTCGACTGAAAACCATTACATCTCTCCAGATCAAGCCCTTGTTGCCAGAGCTACTCCTGATGTGATAACTGTGTATTGAGACTGTGGCATCAGAAGGTGAATTCTGCTGACATGCACACACATAACATCCATGTAACCATGAACTGCAGATATTTGAGGTCTGTGTGTGCAGGGCCTACCCAGGAACACAGCAAACTCCATTGCTTTATTTCAAGTCTGAAATTAGCCTGGGGGCAGGATGTGGGACTGGGCTTAGCTGCCCCAGTAATAACAGCCTCTCTTCCCCATTCTGATTCAGACTTTCTTTTGGGTCACAGAAGAACTGTTTTTTCAGCTGAGCGAGGGAAAGCTGTGCTCTAGGAAGTAAGATGGATCCAAGTGACTATCTGTAGTGTTTCTGCACTTATCACTGAAGTGTCAAGATGCCTAAAATCTCACTGGAAAGAAATCAGCTGGTGGCTGCCAACCTGCAGTAGTCAATGTCAAGAAAAAAACTGTACTGAAATCACAAGCTTTTTCCAGCTGCTTTTTATGGACAGCCTGAGCGGGCTGCAGCTGCTCAGTAGGTCTGAAGTCCTGCCAGATGCCCCACACCAATGGGCAAGAGGCTAAGGCACCTGCAGAGCTGTGGATGCCTTGGCCTTTCGTGTTCATCGGCACCACAGAGGTACTGGCAAAAGGAGAAAAGCTGACCCACTTTGGCAGCCAAGCTCTGCAACTGTAGATAATCAGTGTGGGTTTGATTTTGTAAATAGTATTGAGATGTTCCAAGGATGCAACATTCCCCCGAGTTAGCCTGCTTCCCAGCCTGGTTAACATGTGGTCTCTGTTTGCTCAGTGGAGGTGACTGATTCCCCTTGTATGTGAGGGGCTTGTGTGAAAGAGCAACTGGTCAGATTTAATGCCTGGTGCTTGGAGACGGTGAGTTTTCTTAGTCCTTCTGTCAGCATTTTTCTTTATTTTCCTCACAACAATGAATAAATGGAAGCTGGGCTGCCTGGGGAATGGGCTGCCCATCTGGCAGCTGGGGTCCCTACTAGCCAGTCCTTCTCCAGTCCTTTAGTTTTATATTTATCAGGGTCCTCATGTGCTCTGTGTAACTTTTGTACAGTATTTTCCTGATGAATTAGACACAGAAGGTACAACAAATTAATTCCTTCCAGATGGCTGAATAAAATGCTGCAGTTCTCTCACTCTCCCCTGGAGATCAGGGCAGGCAAGATTTTCTTTATTGTGATCTCTCTCTGGAGTTAACTTCCAATACTTTTCTATAGTTTGCATGTAAAATTAATTTCCCCTTACTTCAATTTTCATCAGCTGGCATTGAACATTAAAATCATCTTAATTACATGAGTCACGATCAGCTCAACAGCCTGTCAGGGCAGGGATGGCAAAATTGCAGCTGCATATTTCTGAGCCACCAAATCCTTTTCTTGCTGTTAACAAAATAGGTTGCTCCGTGATTCCACTCCCTTTTATTTTTCTTTTTTTTTAATCTTCAGGTCTCTTTATCAGCTAAGAAAACCTTGGGGAATCACAGAGGGGCAGGAAAGCACCATCCACAGATATTGTTGGACAGATGCAAAAGCAAACAGAGATAACATAAACCCACAAATGTCACTTTTTTTCTGTCTAGAGGGCACCTAAATAAAAGTGCCCCAGTTGCCAGAGGTGGAGAGCATTCACTGAACTCACAGAACAGCATCTGGACCAATGAGTTCAAAAACTCCTGCCAGCTCCTATGCATTATTTTTCTCTTCCAAAAGCAGCCTGCCACTAATTAAAAGAATCTAAGAGGCAATTTTATAAAAGTGTAAATCAAAAGCTTAAGGTGCAAAGATCAGCTCTGTTAAAAGAGAAACCCCTTCAGAGTGTGTTAGAGCAAGATGTAGCCTTTGAGTATCAGATCTCTGCACCTGCACATTACAGAGTCATAGATTAAAAAATAATCTTTTCTCCATTTCAAATTCTCTTTTCTTTGTAAAGAAGATAGGTAGGGGAATGTCACAGAAAGGCTCCTACTGAGTTATGCCCAGAAGGGGGGAAGTAGAAAATATTAATACATATTGCAGATTCCACACAAATCATTAGCAATAGCTTTTTATTACAACTTCCTTTTGTTTGTTTTCACTTGATCTGCTGCGTGCCTTGATCTGCAGGCTGATGGCAATAATTGCCATCCTCCTAGACCATTATGAGTTCCCCAGTCAAAAGAGTAAAATTTGGAATCACTGCACTTCCCACAGGAGATCATCTCCTTCACTAGGGAAAATAGTAATTTTCTGGTGCCTGAAAGGATAATGAAACCGCCTTCAGAGAAAAATTTATCAAAGCCATAGTCACCTCCTTTATTCTGGCACAATTCTGATGTCAATCTTGAATATTTCCAAGGTATTTAAGACCCTGTTAATAGCCTGGCTGTCCAGTTTCTCATTTTCCTTATTGTGGGCAAAAAATAAAGGCAAATATTTATATATTTGCATACATTTAGATGTTTAATAATTGGGAATTTGTGCCTTGGTTATTTTATTTAATTGCATTTTGAGGGCCTGGCCCTGTATACATAAATGTATTGTCATTAAATTTCCTTCCTCAAAGCAGTAAAGCAATAGTCTCCTGGAGATAGACCAAGGTGTACGTAGCCAAGTATGCAAACTCTGTCATGATCATGAAGGAATACGTAAGGAAAAAGTACCAAAAATGAACATATCCAGAGAAGGGCTACTTCCCAGTTACACAAATCTGGAGGCTGGGAGGTGGCTGAACCAGAGTTCCTGCCTAACAGCCCTTTACTGATCTTTATTCCACAGACCCAGTTGACTTGAAAGTGTTGAGTTTCACAGTTTAATTATGATTTGTGTAAACATAATGCATCCTTTGTTACTCTGAAGCTGTCTGCCTGCTATTTTAATTAGTTCTTGTACTGTTAGAAATAATGAATGACTATTCCCTGTTTACCTTCATCACATCATTCATGATTTTATGTATAATTGTTACACCTCTGAACCATCAATTTTCTGAGCTGATGCCCTAGCCATTTAATTTCTGTTTCATACCACTTACTATCTTGGTTCTAATTTTCTTTCTGAGATGAAGTGTCCATAATTGAAATGGGCATAATGGAGATGGCATGTGGCCAGTACTGGGGAGACAAAGTCCTTTCTACAGGGTCCTAATGTCACCAACAGGAGGGCAAAGGCAATGGTACTGATTTTGCTGAGTCTGCTAAAATACTGTGTGCTACTGGGACCAGCTGGCAAGCCAGTACAAAGGAGGCATAACCAGAGAGCCCTCAGATAAAACACTTCAGAAGTCACAAGAAACACCTACAGTTTTCCTAAGCATTGAATTCTGTGAAGCATAAGGAGTGGTGGAAAGCCTTTATTTGATGACGACTCTTTGATCTCGTAAAAGTTTTCATATTGCCTGCAGGAAGGCAAAAAAAGAAGAAAATATTCCCTACGTGCCTGTTATACAAAATCACTCTTTACCTGAAGAAATCATCTCCCAGGCTCACTTCAAACTTTTGCCTATTGGTATGAGCCTGGCAGACAGGAATCAATCAGGAGCCTAAGACTGATAGGCAGCAATATCTACAGGTCATCTTAATGCCCTGTGTTAAAAACTTTTGCATGAAGACAAGCCCTAAGGTTTTAACACATTTTTTTTGCCTTCAGCCTTGGCCCCCCACTCATTTTTTTTCTCTTGTCTCAGAGACAGAACAAAACTCAAAACCTTGAGACTAAAAGCCCTGAGTTTCACTGTGTGATGGTATTCAAATTTCCACGAAAATGACATATAAAGAACATAATCAGAAATTCAGTAAATCATGCTGAATCAAGCCAAAATCTAGTTCACAGTATAACTGGCACAATCAGAGGTAAATTCACAGATTTATGAAGTGGAATATTCACTGATTTAATATTACACTGATCAATTGCCAGCAAGAAATAAAATCATCTGGCCTGTCTTCATTCCTGGAAACTTCAGGAATCTGATTAAACTATTACCTAGACTGTGATAAGTGGTTGTCTAGATCACTAGATAGGTGATAACAAATAAACAAATAGCATAATAAATGATTAATCATTGAAAAACTTATATCTCTTACCACCATAACTGACCAAACAAAGACTGTAGAAAACCATCTTAGACACCTAGTTCAGACCTAATTTAAAGAGAGATGGTGCAAATCTCTTTGAATGACTTACAGACAACACTTGCCTGGAGGGGGGAGGTTCTGAGCACTCGGCTTCAGACCCTTTTACCATTATGGTTCATACCCTTCCTAGAGGCTGGTGGGAAGTGGTCTCGTATCCTGAAACCCATCCTGAGTAATGTCTTTGTCTGTTACCTGTAGGAGGAGGTGTAAGTGCACCTGGTCACCTTGGCAGATGATGCCACCCTGGGGGTGCAGCTGATAGACTGGAGGGCAAGGCTGCCATAAGCAGGTTGGAGGAAGGGATCAACAGGAGCCTTCTGAAATTTTACAAGGATGCATGAAAAGTCCTGCACATGGGATTGACAGACCTGTGAGACCACATCTAGAATGCTGTGTCCAGTTTTGGTGTCCCTAATTTTGAAAGATCAATAAACTGGTGCAGGTTTGGTAGAGGGTAACTAGGATGGTTAAAGGCTGGAACACTTCTGCAGGGATTGGACTTGTTCAGTCTAGAGAAAAGGAGGCTCCATAAGCACCTGGCTGCAGCCTGCCAATATTTTTGAGGAAGCTACTGAGAAGATGGAGCTTGATTGCTGTGCATGGAGGAAGAATGAGGTTATTGGTCATAAAGTGAAACAAGTTCAGATTGAATATGAGGGGAAAAAAAGACTGAGAGGTTAATTCAGTATGGGAGCAGATTGCCCAGAGAGGTTGTGCAGTCTCCATCCTGAGAGATTTTTTTCAAGACTAGAACAGAGATAGCCCTGAGCAACCTTGTTCAGTCTCTTGGCTGATCCTGCTGTGAGCAGGAGGTTGGACTAGAGACCTCCTTGAGGTCCTTTCCAGTGTGAATTTTTCTGCAAGCTTACAACTGATCTATTTTTCAGAGGGCTCAGTTAAAACCCATCCCCTTGTAAGCCTTTCAAGTTCAGCATGGGAAACCTCAATGCATCCAAATCTGCTAGTGACTACAGACAGGCCTGGCATGTGCAAAAAACCCTCCTCCACAGCCCTGAGTACAAGGAAAGGGTCTGCTTTCAGGCTTCCTACTCACATGGTCAAGATAAAAACAGTTTTGTTCTGTGTGTACTGTAATGATGGCATGTATCAAAAAGAAAGAAGCTGGAGGATGGCAAAGAAATATGCAATCTGTGTGCAAAATAAAGTCTGTTGGAAGCATCAGAGCTGTTCATTAAGCCTACACACAGGGAATGGAAAAATGTGGTAATTTATTCCAAAGGCTAAAATGAGCTTATTGCTACTGATCGGCTTAAGACACCTGAAGCTGTGCAGGCAGCTGTTCTGTGTAAGCCCAAGCTCAGCAGGCTGCATTCCCTGATGGGCTGGCTCTGGCCTGTGGGCTGGCACCCTGAGTCACTGGGCTGGCACCTTGGGTAGCTGGGCTGGCACCCTGTGCTTCTGGGTTGTAATGGGGAGTAGGACTAACCCTCGGCTGCCAGCTCTTCCCAAAGGGAGGGAGACTGGCTCTCAGTCCCTATTTCTGGTTATTTCTGGGAATGGACAGAGTAATTAGATTGTGCAGGTTCATCTAACAGAAAAAGCCAAATGGAGGTGCAGCACAAGGCTGGACAATAAGTCCTCCTCCTTTTGGAGAGCTGTGTTGCTACCTGCATCTCTCAGCCACCTCAGAACTGCCACTGGAGAACCCTCCTGGGACCAGCCCTCCAGCTCAGGGGCTGTTGTATGTAGCTGCAGCCATCAGCCATTGCAATTGTTGCAGTGATTCACCCCAACTAACTTCAATCCTAAATTAAGAGATAATTTTCAGAAACAAATCAACTCCTCCAGAAGGTGAGTCAGCTCAGATGGGAGGATCAGCTGCCAGGTATTCTTTTCCCCCAGTGCGCATCCTACCCCTCTTCTTACCAGGAATATTCCTTGTTACCAGTGATCAAGGGAAACCAAGGCTTCCTCATAAGGAAGCCTAAAAATTGTCCCTGTCTCAGAGTTTGTCCCAAATTGTCCCTTGTGTCTAGAGGTGATGAGGGACCAAAGGACCTCAAGCGCTGAAGCTGTTCCCACAAAACTGCAAATTTTCAAAAAAACTGAGAGCCTTCAGTAACTAAAATGAACTGCAGAATCATATGGGATCTTTCTGAAATAGAAATATTACCACAGAAGTCATTTTGGACAGTGCCATGTATATTTATGGAGCCACGTAATATTTAAATAATAACCCAGACATTCAAATGACTAAAATACGATGGCAGTGACCCCAGTATAAGAACATGGAGAGACAGATTTCCATTTGAACTGACAGTGTTTACGCCAAGTTTCTGTCCCACGCGTTTTAAGAGAGCCAGGCAATAAATAACCTGAAAACCAGTGAGATACTGGAAATGTCAAGAGGTGCTAAGCTGTAACTGAGCAGCTATTTTCTTTAAGAAATACTTTCTGGTATGAGTCAAAAGGAAGAATGAAAATGAGTTAAACTGAAAAACTATCTTCTGATGGACATTTATACTAATTTTTTAACCCAAGCTACAGCATATCTTTATGTTTTCAGAGGATCTTTCTTCACTCAAACAAGCATTTACTCACAAGATCTCTGGCACGTGAGAGGTACTTCAGCTCTAAGTCCAATAGACTATCCACAGGAATAAAGCATTGCCTTTCTTTCAAACCAAATGGATAATTTACACATTCAAGCATGAAGGAGCCTTGAATCAAACACGATGTCAATAGCACGATTATAATTCAGCCTAGAATTGCAGCATAATCCATGAGGTTTTGCATCCTACACTAAATCTACTAAGCTTATAAAATAAATAGCAGGAGACACTTGCTTCAATAGTAGATTGGTTCAATCCATCACATACACAGACACATCAGACTGCTGTCTAGTAAATGCTTCAAACATTTAATAAGAAAGATTGAGAAGGAAAAAATCAAACAAAACATTTTGAAGGTAGTAAAAGATACTCCCTTAATACACTGTGAAACTTTCCAGGCTTTGACTCCTGCAGCCCCTCAGCAGATTGGTGATCTCTTATTGCTCAGAGACAGCAGTGGCAGTGAAGGAAACAAAGAGTTGTGTTACCTGTCTAGGGCCAAGGAGTACTTCTTGGTGTCCCTCTCGCTCACAAGACAAGCTCTTTCAAGACCCTTTTTGGTAGCCATAAGGAAAGTCGATAGGGTTTTGCTTGGGGTTTTTTCCCCCTTAAACTCTCTTTTCTCTGTTGGAAGCCGATATGGGCAGAAATGTCCTCTTGACTTATTCAGAAGTCTCTGCCAAATATTTTTAAATGAAAATGTTTTAATAATCTCCTCAATAAACCCACTGCGAGAGAAAGCTGCTTTCCTAGTCCCGATGGCGTCACTGCCATAACAACCAGTAACTTGCTGAGCACAGCAGATTGGATGTTTCAGGCCTCCCTCCTTGTTTTTCTTTTTTCCCCCTCCCTGTTTGATGCTGAATATGCTTTTTGGCCACACAGTGGGTGCGTGCTCTCCCAGTTGTGGGCTGGGGGTCAAGCACAGCGTGTGCACATCAAAGTCCACACGTGCACTCGTATGGACGCACTGAAAGGGAGAAGGAAGGTGATTAAAACAGCCTGATTTGCCTGGAGACAGTCAAACCCCTGTTTGCCTTTCTGCTTCCTTGGCTTGTGAGGAAAGCAAACCTCTCTCACTCCATCTTTGTGCAAGCCCTTTAATGTAAGCGATTGCTCTGAAGTCTGATTTCCACCCCTGTCATATTTGCCCCTAACGGTTCAAAACAAAAAAGACTGCTTATTACTGCCATTTGAAACACAGGTTATTGAAATCTTTATTTCAGCAGGAAGGACTGTAGGTTGTTATTTCTGCTTTATTCAGTTTGTTAGTTCTATCAACAGCTGCAGTCCCTGGAGGGGAGAAGACCTCCAGCCTCACCTATCTCACAACCTGACCTCAGACATTCACGTCGGCACTAAAGGGAAATTTTTCACTGGTGCTGTCTGTGTTTCACTATATTCTTGGCAGAAACAGATCGTGATTGAGATCCCTACCTGTGCACAGTCTTTTCAGGAGAGATCAGCAGTGGGCAGGGAGTAAATGCTGGGGGCTGCACTTAAATTCTGCAGTCTTTTTTACAGTGGGTAGTCTATTATGGATATGATGAGCTGGGATCTCTCCTCCCTTCCCCCATTTCACAGAACACGTACTCCATCTGAGATTCATGAGGGCAAGGGGTACATTTGTACATGATATAAATGCAAAAAGTTGTCTTTATGTCATCAGAGCTCCATATGTCTTGCATGCCAGCTGTGCAAACATTTCCCTGGAACCTGTGAGTCAAGTAGCTGACTGTATCTCAGGTGCTTCTATGAACAGCCACAGCAGATATATATGTGGTTTTTTCCACAATGTACTCTTACCTTGCCCTCTCTAATGTTCTTTTCTTGAGAGCCTTTTCCCAGGTGCTTATACTCACCTATGCACCCTCATTGGTCCCTTTGGTTGAAGAGATCGATTTTATGACTCATGCCTGGAACTTCCTGTCTCCTTCTGAACATTAAAAGATTGGTCTTTAATGTTTTTTAAAGTTGCTGCCACTTACTGGACCTGACAATGTGGAATGCTGGCAAGGCTGGTTTGAGAAGAAGCTGGCATCCAAGGGTGAATAGCATGGACCCAGGGCATTTGCAGAAATCTTACAAAACAGAAGTACTACACTTCTTACCACCCCAGAAAGGCCTTTAAGTAACAATTTTATTCTGCTGCCAAGAGGGAGTAAAGGAGGAAAAAGAAGATGGCCTTTCCAGCTGTGCACCCTGGAACCTGACAAAGGCTTATAATTCATGCCCAACAAGGGCTTCTGCTGGCTCCTCTTCCCATAAATGTCAACCTTATTACAGTGTCTCTCTGAGCTTCTGAACTCATGCTTCCTTTAGAAATTACCAAACAACAAAATCCTGTCACAGACTGGAGACGACTGAAAAATAAACCTGGCCTTAGACCTGATTTATAGTGGATCTCAGCCTTTCCAAAATGCTAAGCTGAAGTATCAGGTCTAAGTACCCTCAATTTAAGGGAAATTTAAAATCCACCTCAGAAGATTACAGATAAAGCCATTTTCTGTTTCAAGCCACTGTAACCATGTAATTTTTGTTAGTGAGATAGATGAGTTTCCATCATTTTGCAAAAGGGTCTTGAGCCTCAGGTGCATACCAGCAAAACAAAGCCATAGATCATTCGCAGCATTTAATCTAGACTTCTGTTTCGTGTTTATTATTGTCAGTGCTGATGGTTGTGCTTCTCAGGAGACAGGCTGTGAGGCAGGATAGAAAGAAATCTCTTCAGAGCTTTCCACAAAGACTTGGGTTTCCTCTTTATATAGTCTCTGAAACTCATTAAGAGAGAGACAGCAGCTGTCTGTGGACTTTCTGTTTCAGAAAAATTATTCAGACCATCTCAATAAATTCATCTTAGCCTTTCAATAATAAAGCAGTTTGTTTCTGAGTCTACATTAAAAATGTCACATATCCAATCATACCAGTTCTAATGACCCTAGTCAAGGACATTTCTCAAGATTTACATCCAATACAGACATGTGAGGCATCACACTGGCTTCTGCAAATGAAAGCTTCTCATCATTATTATCCGAAATCTCCATTAGTAAAAAAAAGCATATCCTTGATCCCATTTTAACTTTAATCAGCCTCACTTTAAATATGGGAAAAAAAAAAAAAAACATCCCCTCTATCTTGTCATTATGGGAGTAGATACTGACAGCTTAAATGTACAGAGGAAAAGTCGGTGCATCTATTAATTGAAAATGCCAGTGAAGTCGATCATTTTTATGAGCCATGAGACATCTTAGAGATCATCTGCAAAGTTCCTCTCTATATTTCTCTGGCATTAGCTCTATCAGGTCTGTACTGTATTGCTTGTAACCCAGGGATCCAGGCACTTGTGATTTCTGGGGCTTGGTTATTATAGTTTTTACATTCATAGTGAGAATATGTTTTTTCACCCAGTGAAGCTCCAGTGCCTTCCAGCCATCTGTCATTTTGTGATCCAAGGCTGGAGGCAAGACAAATTGAAAGAAAAACCACTTTCCTACTCTTGTGAACCTAAGAATGCAGTAACCTTTTATAAGTGAGTGTAAAAAGGAAAAAATCTACCCTGATTTAAATCCAATTTAAAAATCATTAAAAACATGTTAAAAATTTTAAAATAATAAATTTTTAAACTTAAATATATTTATCTTCGGTTCACTGCCAATATTTCAAAAGAATGGAAACCTTTGATAGCAACTGAACTGAGAGGTAGAAGTCATCTGCAGTGTTTTAGATGGGATTTTAAACTGCATAAAGTCATTGGGGAGAAAAAGACTTTTCAGCCACTTGTCAAAGAAATTCAAGTTTGCATTGGGAGTGGTGATCTAGCAGGAGCACAGTGTGGCACCATTTTGTGGTGTACACCTCTACCTCCAACAGTAAAAGTCTATGCTGCTACCAAATAAAGTGGGAATCCTTCTACAGAGCCTGGAACTTCAGATCAGGAGTATGAGACACCTGCTCCCCACACAGGAAAGTGTCCAAGCTCAGAGCTTCTCCTGGTGAAACCAATGGAATGAGACAGCCCCTTCCTAGACAGGCATCTCTGGAGGAGCTCAAGACCCTGCTATGAATGAGAGAGCCCAGGGTGCCCAGGCTGGGTAGGGAGCATAGTGGTAAGCAAAGACATGAGGGGATATGGATGAATCTAGACCCCAGAGAGGGACACCACAGACTTGAGGCTTGCACAGTCACAAATTTCCTATGGTTTGTGCCAGGCCTCTTGAAGGTTTTCTTTCCAAGCCGTGATATGAATATGGGTGTTTTCTCCATGGTAGCAGGGGAAAAAAAAAAGGTTAGGTTTAGCATTTTTGGCCTCTTCATCTTATTTATTCAAACTTTTATTTTGATCTCATTTTGTTGGTGCCAACATTTCAGAAGTGCTCTGAATTATCTTCCCAGTGTTTCATCTCTCATGGTTGAATCCACATCGTACAAATAACCCAGCTCTCATTAAGTTCCTTGGAGATATCAGACCTTCAGAAGTAAGTAGTGCCAAGAAATGTTAATTTGATACAAAGCTGCTTTGCTTTTCTGAGAGTTTGGCAAGCTACTCTGGTGTCTAAATGTCCCAAAAGTCCTGTTCAGGAGTAGCACAGTCTACCCTCAGAAGTTTTGCATTCTAGGCTGTAGCTTAAAAGAAAAAGACAGTGCAGTTGAAAAATAAATGCTAATATCATCTCAAATGTTATTGTCAAAGAGTGTGTCAGCTTTTGTTACAAAAATATATTATCTTTCTCTGAGCACTTAGTGGTTTTCTGTCTCTTTTCCATTGCAATTGCAAAGGGTTTCTGCTTGGTTTTGTTTTTATGATGTCTGAAGTTGGTTGGGGAATTAAGCCTGTAATTGCATTGCTAACAAGTATTTCTTAGACACATTTATTTTTCCTTAGGGAAAGAGACTGTTAGGAAGAGAGTACACATATTTTGGCTGCAAAAGAGACAGCTATGACATTTGGCTCCTAAGTTACTACCTGGATATCATTTTAATTGTTTGGGGTTTTTTTTTATATAGTAATTTTACTGCATTAGTTCCTTTATTACACTTTCAACATATATTTTGTTGTCATGCTCTTCCTAAGTATATTTGGGTCATGAAGATGCATTACAATATATATTGAGAGCCAGTTTGTTAAAGACACAAGGAGTTCTGCATTATTTCTCACCGGTGCAAAACTAATTGGTTTTTCTCAGCTACTGCATATATATTTATTTTCCATTTTATCATCTCTATAATTGCAGTTTGAATTAGGAAAAGGACAGAGCGACCTGGTAAAAGCATTTGCAGGGACAATCTGTATAAAGGCTTCCCAGCAACCAGGATTTCTCAAGCCTGTTAAACTGCAAGGGGAGTTGAAACAGTCCTCATGTCCTTCTTGCCTGGGCCATGCAGGCACTGGCCATTGCTCAAGCACTTTTTCTTTCCTGCATGACTTCCAAAATTTTCTTTGCAATAATGTGCAATATTACTGAAAGGAAGGAAACCAGGGCTCATAGTTCAAATGCTCAAGAGCCATGAAACTTTCAAGAAGTGAGCTGTTTGGGTTTTTTTGCTTACTCCCTCTCTAGTTTCTGAGGATGTACAGGACACTCAGGCATGGGGGCTGGGTGCACCCCAACTACAGGGTGAAGGTTCCTCAACCACACTTGTGTCATTCCACAGGGATGGCATGCCTGAAACCCTCTGGTGAAATGTAGAACATCTCCTGGAAATTGTTACCTGGCTAAGATTTTCTTTGTAGCCACATATTTTCTCTCTCTCTTTCTGCTAAAGTAAAAAATCTGAGATGTCCAGCATAAGTCCAGGACTGGGACTTCAAAGACTGCCACTCTTGCACTGCATTATGGCACCCAGAGATGTACCCATGATGTAAGGGATCCAAAGGGGATACATTAGATGTGTTTCAAGGAAGAAAACACCAGGGGATCCTGGATCCAGCATTTCAGAAGCAGTGCCCACCTGGACTCCCAGACAGGCTGAAGAGACATTGACCTTGCATCCTGAGGCTCAGCCTGAGAAATAGTTGAAACACTTCTAGTTCAGGGAAGCAAATCACACTGGATAAGCTATAATTTTAATGGCATTTTCCACACTTGCATACCTTTGAGCTGGCTGTCTCTGTTTCCTCCTCAGATTCTCTGGATACTTTTTATGTGGTGTATATGAAGCATCTGGAAATTAAATGAAGAGGTAAATAATGACTCTCTTGTGTATGGAGCACAGTAAAAATTACACAGTGAGTTTTTATAACTTTTTTAATATAATAAAGTTAAAGAGACTGAATGCTGGTTTTATGATATGAGATTTCCAGAATGCTCCCAAGTCAGCAACAAGCTATTCATAATCTTTTATTATAGCATTGTCATGATGACTGTAATCAAGTCCCTGAGCTATCTGATGATACCAGGGATAGCACCAAGCTGGTAAATAAGAGTAAGTTTGCATTCAATATGACATTTAAAGACTCTGGCTCTTGCTCTTTTTTTTCTTTTTTTCTTTTTTTTTTTTTTTTTTTTCCTTTTTTTTTTTCCCAAATATTAAAAGCCTGTTGATAAATTTGGATCTAGTTTTCTCTTTTAAAAATGTTTGGGTTTTGTAGTTATCTGTAGGATACCAACATATGAGCTGATTTGGTAAATTACAAGTTAGTGTTCCTACAAAAAACATTCTTCACCATCCTCCCTCCACACTCCCCCACTGTTTGGGGTTTTCGAACGCCAATAAAAATTTGATCTAAGCAAAATCTCTCAGGAAGGCATCTAAGTAAGACCATGCTGATTATTACAAAGGTTCGTTGCACTCATCTGCTAGGCTTTTTCCTGCATATCAATAATAGTACATTGCAGTGTCAGGGGGACCCCAATTCCTGCAGAGCATCTGAGCTAACCTCATAGCAAGGGTTGAATCAGAGGATTTGCTTTGATGCTCCGTTCCATGTGTTCCTAACATTTTGAGGTGCCATCTGTAAAAACAGGCCTACTGTTGAGGTTTGTGCACATCAATAAATTAAGTAATTGCTCCAGTCACCTGTGTGGTAGTGCAATGCAGACAGTGGTATGTCACAGGCATAAGATTTGCATTTGGAAAGTGTAAGTCTTACCCACTTGCTAGCACCCAAATCAGAACAGCTCTTTCCCCTTTTTAGGCTCATGTCTGGGCTACCCATTCCTGTAGAGCTTACACAGACTCCTCTTAAAACCTCTAATGATGGATAGTCCTCATGCAGTCTATTTCTGTGCTTAATTACCTTTGCTATTAGAAAGCTTTTCCAAATGCCTAACTTAAACCTCACTGTAATTTAAGCCATTATTTCATGATGGAGAATTAATTCCTTCCCTCTCTACAGCTACCTTTTATGTGTTAGAAGTGGCAGTCGTGCCTCTCTGTTCTTTTCCTTTAGCAAACAGCTCCAGTTCCTTCACGCTGTTGTTTTGGACCGTTCTCTCCTGGACACTCACCAGCAGCTGCATCACTTCTGAGCAGCAACAGCCAGGCACACCCTCCAGCTGGGGCCATGCCAGCCCTGAAAGAAGAAACATTTCCAATAAGTGCCACAAAGACAAAATCCTGCTGATAAATCTCATGGCAATAGATACTTCTCTGGAAACACTCTAATGTTATTGACTTTGGTTCATCTTGTCATTTACTAAGTGGCCTCTCCCCCCAGCCAGGTCTTCTGATGTTATACTAGTGTTTAGCCCACTTTAGCTACTGTATATTTTAGTAGACAATTACCACTACCTATGTATAAATACCTTTCACTTGGTCTGATTGACTTGCATCCTCTTTTTTTGTTTTAATAATTTATTCAATTTGTCAAAAGTATTCTGAATTCTAACTCTATTTTTCAGTCCTCCAGGTCACCCTTTCCAGACTGGAGTCATCTGAAAAACTGATAACCATATCCTCTCTGCCTCTGATCATAGCAATAATGAAAACACTGAATAATGCCAGAGAAGGACAAACCACAATGAAACCCTTATTGAATTAAAGTGCATTACAGTAAACTATTTTCAATTGATCTAGCATGGAACTCACAGGTGTGGATGCCTACCTGTGATTGCCATGGTGATGGTGTATTATACAGCTGCAAGTCCAACAGAAGCAATGATAGCACAGTGAAAAACTTTGGAAGTTATTCTTATTTTCTAACAGCAGTATAAATCCTTTCTGGAACCATGCTTTGACCAGGGTAACAGATGGTGTCCTGGAAAGAGGCCTCAGGAATTTCTTTAACACCTGTGCCCAGAACATGCGGAAATGTTGGTCTGTGCCTGTTATTTTTCTGAAACTTTGCCGTTCACATTTACAACATGGAAAGACTCAGTTCAAGGCATTGGGAGTTGATTAATTGTTGGGATTTGGTGGCTGCAGTTTCACACCAGTATCCTGGGGTGGCGAGCACATGTTCCTGCTTGCGTGGCTCTGCATGGTCCACATTTCCTTCTGCCTTGAAAACTCACAGTATCCTTCCACTTTTCTGCAAAGCCTGCAAAGAGGTTTATTTGTTTCAAAACAATTGTATATTAAACTGAGATTAAAAGTCCTTTATTTATTTTTGCATATGAATTAGTCAAAATCAAGGAAAAACATCTCCTATGCATTCAAGAACTTTTTCTGTTGAAAGAAGTAAAAGAAAAAAAAAAAAAAAGAAAAATTTCTATAAAACCCACATCTATTTTGGTTGCAAGGTAATTTTTCTTTGGAAAATAATGTTTCAGAAAAAAAATTCAAGTGGTTCTATTCAATGTCATTTCATCTGCCTCTGAAGTCCCTGTAATGACCTTTGATGTGGCAGTTTTTGATCAGCAAATAGCATATAATGGTTTAATAAATGAGTTGTAGCAGTATCAAAACCAAGGAGCAATCATCTTAGGAAGGCATCAGTCAAAAGGAGCGAGTTCAGCTGAGGGCAACAGATATGCTCAGAGTGGGAGCACTTGCCCTGTGAGGACAAACTGAGGGAGCAGGAGATGGTTCATCCTGGAGAAGACAGCTTGGGGCCACCTAAAAGCAGCCCCCAATGCCCATAAGTTGGTCATCAAGGAGATGGAGCCAGGCTCTTCACAGCTGTGCCTGGTGGGAAGATGAGGGACAATAGGCATCAACTGAAAAAAAAAAAAAAAAGAGAGAAATTCAGGCTGGATATAAGCAGGAGGATGGGACCTCCTGAGTTCCCTTCCAGCATGAATTTTCCATGATCCTATGATTTGTACACTGACAAGGACACAGCTGTGATTTTAATTTCCACTTTGAATCTCCTCATGCGTTTAGCTCTGAATTGCATATGTAGTGAAATACGTTATTTAGTGTTTTTCATGGTGTAAATAATCTGAACAGCACCTATGACACCCAGTGAAGAGACCCTGGTTGTAATGTAAAAGTAAACAGCCTGTTTTAAGAGAGAAAAATATGTCATGCAGTCTGAGGAAACATCTGCAATTAAAATAATTGCTGCTCTGGAAAATGGCACTTATTCAGGAAGAGCCATTGGTAGGTAGAAAGAGTTGTAATGCATCATTTTCCTAGCACCCAATCTACAGCAGTTTTACACCACAGATTTGCAGTTTAAAACTTCTGAGTGCAGTGAAAGATGATTTATCTGATCTATATGGTACAGTCCAAATGTTCTGTGATAAAAATGAGCTATTGATCTGAGGAGATTCTAATTTAGATCTGCTCACTTAAAAAGAGTAATAAACTGAAACAGTCTGGGAAGCTTATGTTTCAAATGACTTATCAAGGAGTTAAAAAATTTAGTAACCTGAGCCAGCAATAACTTTAACAGTAGCCAGAGCCCTAGGTTTTACCGAGCCAAATTTTCCTGAACTATTCACAGAAGTATGTGGATAACAGTCCTTTCTGTTACACTGATGTCCAGAGAGATGCTCATTTGCACTAGATCTTATGAAAAGAAATGAAAAGTAAAAGACATCCTGGAGAGTTCAAAACATAACCTTAGCAGTGATAGTGAGTAATAGCTTTTTGGTCATAAAGTCTTGTAAGTACACTATGAAGAGGTCAGTCCTATTTTCCCATATATTTTCCATTGCTGAAACTTGAGATTTTGCCAAGGATTTGGTGACATTTCTAGAAAAAGCTTGATTATTGTTTTATTGCTGAAAATCTAAATGGGTACTTTGGCCATCTAGTTTTTCATAACCACACTTTGGTTTTTACTGCCTAGCCTGCATAGCTCTGTTTTTTTATGAAGTTTACGAAATGAGTATGAATTCAGCGGATTTAAACACTGCAGAGGTGAATGTACAAATTGCTGTAGGATTGCACTCAATTTTCAGTGCAACCCAACAGACGGTATCCTACATGATTAGGTGTAGTGTGTGATATTCCCATTAATGACCTGGATAACAGAAAAGCATGGATGTCCTCAAATGTGAAAATAATGAGCAAAGGGGACTGAAAGCACTTGAGAGGGTTAGAATTTAAAACAATACATTGGACAAATGATCTGAAGTCAGGAAGATGGAGCAAGGCACAGATAAGAGCAAAAAGTGCTACACTTAGAAAGTAGAACAAAATGAAAAAGGAAAAATAACTGGGCAGCAGCAGCACAGCAGAAAAGATTATTGCAGGGAATTGAAATCTAAACATAACTGATGTCATGCTGTTCCCAGAAAGGCAGCTTCTATCCTGGAAAATGGACAGTAGTGCTCCTCTCACCAGCACTTTTAAAGCTTGACAAGGAGTGCCATGTCCTTGTTTAGATGTTACATATCCACAGAGATAAAGACCCTCTGTTTGATGTTAAGAAAAGTGGCACTTTGAAAATATTTTCTGTAGGGCATGACTGAAATACAAAAGGTTTCACTTAGCTTCGCAGGCTGGTAGGAAAGCAGAAGAAAGGTGATACTGCAGTGGTTGTGCAGAGGACAAGAAGGACAAGCAGCAGATTAGGATAATTTGCAGCAAAAGAAAAAGCTGGACAAGAAACTATCCGGTTAGAATAGTTAAACAAAGGAACAAGTAAACAAGGGCACAAACACTCCATCACCAAAGGTTTTGAAAAATGTTTAAAACATATGAATTGCTCCTTCAAAATGCATTTTATAAGGGGAGCCATGAGTTCCTAGCTCTTAAGTAGACTCTTATTAGTAAGTAAGAGGAGTCCCAAGCAAGATGGCAGATAAGATTGCAAGAGATCTTACTCCAAGTTACAAAGATAGACTCCTGAGATATGCAGAATCCATTTTTAATTATCCATGACAATATTTGCTTCAATTCTCCCTGTAAGGAGACTGTCTAATCACCACATGGTACCTATAAGATGGCAGAAAATATTTGTTATAGATCCCGCTTTCAGTAAAATAATAAAATATGCATCAGCACAAGACCTGAAGTCCAAAACAGGAGTTTCAGCAGTAACATACAGGTTTTGTTTGATTTCTATGACAAAGGAGGGCTGCTCTAATGGAGGTGAAATCGTGATTCTCTTTTCTGAGTGTTGAGTGTGTCCAGGGCTGCTCTGTGCACATTCTCTCAGTGTCCCATGAGCATTGCACTATTGTTGCACATTCACAGACAGAGCATTTGTTAAAAATAAATAGATTTGAAGGGTTGTTTCCATGGGGTAATGCTCCAGTCCATCAAACAGCATGGTTGGTTACTGTCCAGATGTTCATGGGAGTCTCTGTTGTGAAGGTCCTTGCAAGAGCACATTCAGCTGGATCTGGTGAGACTCCCCAAACCTCTGCTCACTTGCTGTGGTCCTGCATAACCACTCCAGCACATGTATAGTCTGTTTCTATTGAAAGTATTAAATTATGCACAAAATCTCTATCTTGACTATGTACCAAATGCTGTGCTATGTGTCCATTTCTGCATCTGCACAGTTTCCACTATTACCAGTATCTTATCTATGCACAGTGTGGTCAGTTCTGCAGCAGAAGCTGCCTGGGTGGGTCCTTTGGATGGCTAGGTTCAGGTTAATTAACACATCGAACACATAAATACTGCCTGTCAATCCATCCAGGCACAGCAGGAGGTGCCCAGGGGAATCTCCAGGCCAGTCTGACACTCCCACTGGAGGGCTCTTATCGCAGTTGCCCAACAGCTCTGCTGTGCAGGGGCTGAGAGCTAAGGCAGTACCCTCCTCACAAGGCAGTGTCTTATCTAGGCAGACCCCTTGTTCATGCATGCAGAGGATGGCTGGGAGCTCTGGGATCAGGAATTAAGGGTGAAATGTGCTGGCTGCACACCCAGGCACATCCCTGATCGCCAGCTACGCCACACTTAGAGCTGCAGGAAAACTTGAATTTCAAACTTAGGTCTCATACATTGAAATTCCATGGCTTTTGTCCCACACACATGCACAGAGCAAAGGGTACAAGTTAAGCTCCAGAGGGGAGTGCTGTGTGTGCCGAGCATCCTCTGCACCAATTATCACCTCATTAATTCCCATGGCAGTGATTTTACTCTTTCCCAAAAGAGAACGTTCTCTATGTTTTCACTACTTGTCATTGTAAACTGAAGCTCTTTGTTAAAATCTTCGCTTGATAGGCAAATTTAGAAGCACATAAGCCTGATGAGATAGCAAATTAATAATAGCCTGCCTGCATCAGGAAGTAATAGAGATGTTGTAGTTTAAATTACTGTTTCAGAGTTGGTAGATAAGACCTTTCATCTGCTGTATGCAAACTAAACTTCCTGACCCAACAATGATGTCTGTAAGCACAAAGCCCTCCTTGTATTTAATCTTCGTACACATTTCCCAGACTGGGGAACTGTGCATTTTACTACATCCTTGAAGGTTCTTTCCACATGATTTTTCCTACATATGTAGTGTAGAGAGGACAGTGATGGTACAAAATTCAATTCAAAACATTTCAGCTCCTGCTTTGCAATCAGCCTTATGAGACTTTTGATACTTCTCTTAGCATTATCTGTGCAATTAAGTTAAATGAATTTAATCACCTGCACATGAAATGGTTTCACATAGTGACTGGTAGTTTCAAAATAAAATACCCACTGTATTTTGGAGATTTGGATGGGGAAAAAATAAGATGAAAGATATTTAAAGGGAGTGAGGGGAGGAGGAAAGAAGAAATGTGCCTATTATATAAGAAAATATAGAAATGCCTATTCCAAGGAGGTAATTATAGATTTTTTGGGTCTATGATCAACCTATTCTCCAGTTCTTGACTAGACACAGAATGGAGCCTCTGAAAAAACAAAACAGATTCACACTGAGGAAAATTCAGAGAATCAAAGACCAAGTAATGCTCTGCTTTGTACATAAAAAAAAGCAATAGATGCCATTTTAGTTCTGTCCTAGATAATTTTTTTTTTTCCCTAGTTAAACACCAAAGTGAATAGTGCCTATAACTTTACTGGAATTAAATTTTCATTTACAAACAAGGATACAAGTCCCTTTTACTATAGAGTGAAAGTCTTAATAGTTTGAGGACAGATATCATACAATCATAAAATCATAGAATAGTTTGGTTTGGTAGGGACCTAAAAGACCATCTAGTTCCAATCCCCCTGCCATAGGCAGGAACACCTTCCAATAGACCAGGTTGACCAAAACCCTATCCAACCTGGCCTTGAACACTGCAAGGAATGGGGCATCCACAACTTCTCTGGACAACCTGCCTCACCTCCCTCATGGTACAGAATTTCTTCCCAATCTAAATCTACCCTCTTTCAGTTTGAATCCATTCCTTCTTGTCCTGTTACTACATGCCTTTTTCAAAAGTCCCTCTCCAGCTTTCCTGTAGGCTCCTTTAGGTACTGGAAGGTGCTATAGGGTCACCCTGGAGCCTTCTCTTCTCCAGACTGAACAACCCCAACTCTCTCAGTACCAGAGATCGTCTTCATGGCCCTTCCTCTGGACTCACTCCAGCAGATCCTTGGCCTTCTTATGCTGGAAACCACAGAGCTGAACACAGTGCTCCAGGTGGGGTCTTGACAAAAGAGAGTAGAGAGGAAAATCACCTCCCTCAGCCTGCTGGTCATATCACATCACCTGAAACATCAGTGACAGCTCTTCTCATGAGTTAATTCCTTCAGGTTTTCATTTCATATGCATCCACTAGGAAATGTGGTAAGACAAGTGTGCTTGGCTAAGAATTTTTGAACTGAATTATAGTAGGGCCAGGAAGAGCTCATGGGGATGAAGTTCTGAGGATTTCAGCCTCTCTAGCTGTAAGAGTCAAATAATATCACTGGTCTTCTCTGGAAACCATTTTGAGATAAAAGCAACCTAATAGCATTGTAGGAGAAAACCCAATTTGGAATCAGGAAGTGCCATACTCAACTGGATACTCCATCAATATAAATATCTGTTGGCTGCTGGGAAGCTGTTTTAAAATAAATGGAAATAACATGGCTTTGTGGTAATTTAAGGGGGGGAAAAAACCCTCATTTTTACTAAAGAGCCTTACTCTTTATATAAGCCTAAGGGATTTCTACAGCTTTCAGCATCACAGCATCTGAAGGATTTATGTTTATAGTCATAAACACAAAGAGCCCCACAACTGCCACTCTGCTTCACACTCAAAACTTCACAGACACAACCAGAAGAGAGTTCCAAAGCCAACTGGAAATGATTATACTCATTCCAGCTATTTCAATGGCCTCCAAATCAGACCTGTGCCTCAAGCACAGGCTGCTTGAGCCAAAGTGGATTCTTCTTTTGCCACACCACTGTTTGATCCTCACACTGAACTGGCAGTGCTTGAGGCCTTACACAATGCTACAGATAAAAAAGTCTGTATGTAGGTCTTGTGTAGCGTCATTGCCACAATACGTGGCTGGTAGATGCTGATGATTCCAACAAGGATGGGCAGAGAAAGGATTAATGACCTGCATGAAAGCACCTGAAGTAATAATATGCCTCCAGCCACACAGGCATCTGCCTTTCAGCCTGTTAGAAGTAGTCACAGCAGAAGTGCTGAGTACCAAATAGACACAGAGACTGAAGTATCAGACTTAAGCTATATTCATTAGCAGTCATTTCTGTGGAATTTTGGAGTATTTTAGACACCAGGTATAAAAATACAGCATATTTTTTGCACATGCAAAACTGATAGATTTTTAAGTGCAAAAATACCAGTGATGATATTTACATTGCAGGAAAAAGCTATGTTGTTTTCCACAGCTAGCAAAGTGGAAATATCCCATGAATACCGACCAAAATTCCAGATTTAAGGAGGATTTGGTTCATTTCATGCATGACTGATACATGCAGGAGATCCACACACTCATGGATGGGTGTCTAAATCAGTCTGAACCATTGCAAACGAACCCTAGTAGGAAGGTATCCAAATGCAGTGTAGAGCTTATTTGAATTTCATTATGTTGGAATATGCTGGGTGCCTGTCCCACCTCCTGCAGGTCCCACCTGCTTGCACTTATGAGATGTATCAACACCACTCTGTCACTTGCTTTGGCATATTTTATCAAATGACATTTCATCTGTGCTTTGCTTTCTCATTGTAGACCAAATTTTATTTTTACTAACAAAATGCTACTCACCTGACATCAATGCAGTAACATCTGTGCAAGAGAAGACTGGCTGTGTTTACACTCACTCTGCTGCTGACTATTTAGACCTAGTAAAGGAACTTGGGAAAAGACTAGGCAGTCTATCAGCTATTAACTTACAGACTATTTCACACTTCATATGCCTTTTCTCTGCTTTCAGAACTGTGTTGCTCAAAAACGCTTGTCAAATTTTAGTGACTTTTGCAGCTTGTGCTCACACTGCCTGCATTAGTTCACTGAATATGGATTTCCAATACCTCTTTTACATTCTCATAGTTTTTACAATTAGACTTCTATCATCATCTGAAATAGCCAGATGCCAATTTAGCTCTGTCCTAATTGCTGCTAATGACTTATTGATGCAAGCAGTTGCTTTCCATCTCATATTGCCTTAGAGGTGTTTATATAAGGCTCTTTAATGCAGTATCAGGAGAAATATTTCTTAAGAGCTAGAGTCTGGTATAGTTTTGTTGATTCTACTTCTGTACAGGTTTAGTGAATACTGATCAAGATGGTGGAGGTCAGAATACTTAGAATTACCAAGGACAGGAATGTAAAGGTATGGAAGTAGCTGAAAATGTACATAGCTGACTAATGAATGGTACTGAACAGTACTGGCAGTAAAAAATGCCCAGGCATCTAAGCTAAACTGAAATCAGTGACAATGATCTGTGAAATGAAAATAGAAAGTGTCAGAGCACAAATAAGGTACATCTTCATTGTAGGCTTTTAATTCTCTTACATGTCTGAATCATAAAAATAAGAATTGCTGTCCCAAGAGACAACAAAATAAGGAAAATTTTTAAAGCAGGAGATTTCAGAACCATAGTAATTGTATTTGTGCAGGCAATGCTTTTACTATCCAGCAAAAACTGCTATTTCAGACACTTTTCTATACTCTACAGCAACAACAGAAAGATTCTGAAGCACTTATTCTTGAATGATCAGGCAGGTCCATTCCTCAAGTGTGTTTCAGCCCAGCTGTCCTGAGAGGCCTAATCAGCTGACCAGGAGGTGGAGCAGAGGTAGTTGCGGGAGATTTAAAATGCTCCAGGGAGGGCAGGTGACCTGGAGGGGGCATGTGGGGGTGTGGTGTGGCAGTTTAGGCAGGCACGGCACGGCACGGCACAATCACCCTCCCAGCTGTCTCTGGTGGGTTGTGATGTAGATGTGTGGCTGTGTGGGGGGTTTTTTTACTTTTTTTTTTTTTTTTCCCCCCCTGCAACTCAGCTAGACCCAGAAGTGGTTTCCAAAGGAGTGAAAATGGTTGCTGCTGCTCTCAGGGGGAAAGTGCTAACCCAGGAAGGACACAGCTGTTCATAACACCAGCTGCACAGTGTCTGAGCGTGGTGTCAGTACCAGAGGACAGTGGGAGAGATGCCCACATACAGTGTGAGCAGGTGAATGATTTGCTGTGCTTAGTGGCAGAGCTCAAGGAAGAAGTGGAGAGGCTAAGAAATATTAGGCACAGTGAAAGGGAAATAGACTGGTGGAGTCATACCCTTTTGACCATAAAAGAAGTTCAGCAGGAGATGATGAAGCCCTGCCCTCCTGCCATCAGGCAGATGGAGCAAACCAAGTGGATGGGTGGGGATGGAAACAGGTCCCTGATTGAAGAAGTAAAGGAATCCCCTCCTGACCCGCATCACCTCCCACAGTGCCCTTAAAGAACAGGTATGAGGCCCTGGCCCCAGAGAGTCAGGCAGAGGGCAGGCAAGAAGAGGATCTGCCAGGAAGGTCTCTTGGTTGCACCCTGTCTACCAAATGGTTTACAACCACAGCTATAAAAAAAAAAAAAAAAGAAGGGTAGTTGAAGTAGGCGACTCCCTTCTGAGGGGAACTGAAGGCCCTATATGCCACCTGGACCCATCCCACAGGAAGGTCTGTTGCCTTCCTGGGGCCCAGGTGAGGGATATTAGCAGGAGACTCCCCGAGCTAATTCAGCCCTCTGATTATTATCCACTGCTGGCAGGCAGTCCAGGCTGGCAGTGATGACATTAAAGAAAGAAGTACCAAGCTAAAAAGGTACTGGATTGATTAGTTGATGGAACAGGAGCACAGGTGGTGTTCGTCTCAGTTCCTGCAGTAGCGGAGATGAATAAGGAGTAGAAAAACTCATCAATAGGTGGCCTAAGGATTGGTGCCACTGGCAGAATTTTTATTTCTTTGACCATGGGGAAAATTCCATGGTACTTAGCCTCCCAAAATCAGATGGGCTTCATTTATCTAGCAACGGCAAAAGGATTCTCTAGCCCATAAGTTGTCAGGGCTGATCAGGAGGGCTCTAAACTAAGTTTGAAGGGGGAAGGGATTGAAGCCAGGCTGTCCAGAAATGAACATAAGGGTGGAAAGCCTGAGTTAAGAGTGAAATCAGCAGCCCAGCTCAAGTGCATGTGCACCAGTGCAACATTATGGGTACAAACAGGGAGCTGGAAGCCATCATGCAGCAGGAAAGATATGATGTAGTTGCCATCACAGAAATGTGGTGGGATGACTCGCATGACTGGAGTGCTGCCATGGATGGTTACAAGCTCTTCAGGAGGGACAGGCAAGGTAGGAGAGGTGGAGGGGTGGCTCTGTATGTTAGAGACTCTCTTGACTGTAGAACTTGAAGTCAGTAACAATAAGGTTGAGTGCCTGTGGACCAGAATCAAGGGGAAGGCCAACAAGGCTGACATCCTGGTGGGAATCTATTGCAGACCACCCAACCAGGATGATGAGGGTGATGAATTTTTCTACAAGCAGCTGGTGGATGTCCCAAAGTCACCAGCCCTTGTTCTCATGGGTGACTTTAACATGCTGGATGTCTGCTGGGAACCCCACACAGCAAAGAAGAGGCAGCCTAGGAGATCCCTAGAGTGTATAATTTCCTGCTCCAGCTGATAAATGAGCCTACCAGGGGTGGGGCCCTGCTAGACCTGCTGTTCACAAACAGAGAGGGGCTGGTGGGAGATGTAGTGGTCGGAGGCCATCTGGGGCACAGTGACCATGAAATAACAGAGTTTTCAATACTCAGGGACTCAAAGAGGGCCATCAATAAAATTTCTACCCTGGAATTCTGGAGGGCAGATTTTGGCCTCCTCAGAAGACTAGTTCAGAGAGTACCTTGGGAAACACCCCTTGAAAACAAAGGGGTCCAGGAATGATGGACATGCTTCAAGAAGGAGAAGCCTGTTCCAGTGTACTAAAAGGCAATCTAGTGGGGAAGACAGCCAGCTTGGCTGAACAGGGAGATTTTGAAGGAAATTAGGGTAAAAAAGAGAGCTTACTGACTATGGAAAAAAAGGGCTGGCTACTCATGAAGAGTTTAGCAATAGAGTTGGGGCATGTAGAAAGAAAATTAGACGAACAAAGGCACAATTTGTACTTAATCTAGCCACTTCTGTTAGGGATAACAAGAAGTGCTTCTACAAATACATCAGTAGCAAAAAGAGGGGCAAGGAAAACCTCCATTCTTTGTTGGACATGGGGGGAACATAGTCACCAAAGATAAGGAAAAGGCTGAGGTACTTAACACCTTCTTTGCCCCAGTTTGCAACAGTAAGAGAGGTTGTTCTCAGGACAACTGGCCTCTGGAGCTGGTAGACAGAGACAGGAAGCCAAATAGCCCCCCTGTAATCCAGGGAGGAAACAGTGGCCTGCTGAGCCACTTGGATCCTCACAAGTCTATGGGACCAGATGGGATCCATCCTAGAGCGATGAGGCAGAAGAGCTTGCCAAGCCACTCTCCATCATTTGCCAACAGTCCTGGCTCTCTGGGGGGGTCCCAGATGATTGGAAGCTGGAGAATGCCACGCTGATCCACAAAAAAGGCTGGAAGGAGGATCCAGGAAACTACAGGCCTGTCAGCCTGTCCTCAGTACCTGGCAAGGTTATGGAGCAGATCATCCTGAGTGCAATCACACAGCACCTACAGGATGGACAAGGGATCAGACCCAGCCAGCACAGGTTTAGGAAGGGCAGGTCCTGTCTGACCAACCTGATCTCCTTTTATGATCAGGTGACCCACCTGGTGGATGAGGGGAAGGCTGTGGATGTGGTCTATCTGGACTTCAGCAAAGCTTTTGACACCATCTCCCATAGCATTCTCCTGAAAAGGCTGGCAGCGCATGGCTTGGACAGGAGCACTCTATTCTGGGTTAAGAACTGGCTGAAGGGCCGGGCCCAGAGAGTGCTGGTGAACAGTCCCTACTTGTGACCCCAGGGATCAGTGGGGGAAGGCCGACCTGCTGGAAGGCAGGAGGGCTCTTCAGAAGGACCTGGACTAGCTGGACAGATGGTCTGATTCCAACAGGATGAAGTTCAGCAAGGCCAAGTGCCGGGTCCTGCACTTTGGCCACAACAACCCCCTGCAGCGCTACAGGCTGGGGACAGAGTGGCTGGAGAGCAGCCAGGTGGAAAGGGATCTGGGAGTTTGGATTGACAGGAAGTTGAACATGAGCCAGCAGTGTGTCCAGGTGGCCAAGAAGGCCAATGGCATCCTGGCATGCATCAAGAACAGTGTGGCCAGCAGGACCAGAGCAGTGATTCTTCCCCTGTACTCAGCGCTGGTGAAGCCATATCTTGAGTATTGTGTCCAGTTCTGGGCCCCTCAGTTCAGGAAGGATATTGAGGTGTTGGAACATGTCCAGAGAAGAGCAACCAGGCTGGTGAAGGGACTCGAGCACAAGTCCTATGAGGAGAGGCTGAGGGAGCTGGGGTTGTTTAGCCTGGAGAAGAGGAGGCTCAGGGGAGACCTCATCACTCTCTACAACTACCTGAGAGGAGGTTGTAGCCAGGTGGGCATCAGTCTCTTCTCCCAGGCAACCACCAGTAGGACAAGAGGGCATGGTCTTAGGCTGTGCCAGGGGAGGTTTAGGTTGGATATTAGGAAGAAATTTTTTACAGAGAGAGCAATCAGACATTGGAATGGGCTGAGCAGGGAAGTGGTAGATTCACTGTCCCTGGAGGTTTTTAAGATGAGACTAGATGTGGCCCTTAGTGCCATGGTCTAGTAACCATGGCAGTGTTGGATCAAGGGTTGGACTTGATGATCTTGGAGGTCTTTTCCAATGCTGTTGATTCTATCATTTTGCTCATAACAAGTAAGCAGGTCACTGCTGAATGTGCTACAAACATGTTACACAAGTAATGGTACACAAGTAATATATGCTCCATGCTTATGATGGTGAAATTCAATATTAATAGCAGCATTACAATTGAGACAAGAAATCTCACAACCACACATGGCTCCTGTTGTACTGCACAGTTCCGTTGATATTACAGACCTCCATCAGATCAGATAAGGCAAGCAACTGGGTCTGGAATGTCTAAATTCATTCCTATTCAGGTCACTGACTTGGATTTCTAGAACGCTGTTATCTTTCACATAACTGAGTTTCTCAGCAGCAGCTCTACCTCAGTTTCCAGAGCTTCTCACTACATGCCCACAGTCTTGCTGCTGGTGCAACTAACTGTGCAAGAGGTCCTGACTGCAGGATTATGTATTGGAAAGCTATGATTAGACTTCTGGAAGACTCAGCACATTACCACAGAAAATCTCACTTAGGCTATCACGGGAAGAGTGAATACAGAAAGTGAAGCAAGAATCCGAGGCACTCAGACTAATGCTTGGTTGGCCATGTATAGCAGGGAACTTTCCAGGGTTTTTTTCTGAATTGCAGAATAACATGTGATAATAATCTTGATAAATGCAAAAATGACAGGTTTGATAGGACACAGTTTTCTGCTCTTAAAAGGAAGACTGTATTTTCTTTTTCTGGGACTGTAATCCTTAGGAAGAAACTATAAATTGATATTTCATGTTATTGGTATGGCACTGTCTTGTAAAACTCTTTCTATAGCTAACTCTGTTTCTAAAGAACAGTGCTAAAAGTAGATATTAAACAGGTTAAGAATCAGTGAATGGTTAAGAAAGAAAATGGGGATTTGACATGCATAGTTAGCACTTCTTTTGTCAGTTTTTCAAACTGTTCCATTTTACACCTATTTGGATTAGTTTCTGGAATTCAGCATTCTAAAAAACACATCTTTAATACAGTAGTTTTATTTTAGCAAATTCCAGTTTAATTTTTAATTTCTGGGTGATTTTTTTCTCTTTTCTTTTTTTTTTTCTAATTTTTCTATTTCATTAAATGTAAATTCTCATAAGAGGTTTTTTGGGTTTTTTCCGAGTTATTTTTAGTGATTTGATGCTGGTTTAAACAAGGACAGTAGTGGCATCTATCAGAGATGCACTGGCAATAAAATTTGGTGTATTTTTTCCAGCAGAGACTATAAAGAACATCTCTGGCTATAATGCCATCCAGAAACGTGGTTGTAAGAGAGGCTCATATCTTCCTGTTTGCTCTCACCTTGAGATTTGTTGTAATGGAAGTTAGTGTCATAAGAAAATTCAAGGTTGTTTCCCTCCCAACACCTCAGTGCAAATTGCACAGAGCAGCAGGAGAGAATCGTTTTTAATAGTGTAAGAAACTGCAAGGTAATTTTGGAAGCATTTCAAATATTCTACCCTCCAGTATTGTCCCTTTCTGTCAAGCATATGGTAGATGCTCCTTATTGAAACAGAAGGGCACAATAAAGTTCAGATTACTTTTAATGCAGTGATTGGTGCTTAAGCCAATTGTGTTAATAAAAGAACAGGACAATTATGACAAAAACTGTCATTGTATCTGGACTACAGCTGCTCACTGATATAAGTCTTCCATAGAAAAGGCACTGTTTAACCTCAGACAGTGGAAGGTAAAAGGAGAAAGTTGCCCTTTCATAGTCACCTTTCTTCTAGACATGGCATTCACTGAAACATTCAGAAAGGGACTTGTACCAGCCAGTATTTGTATCTGTTGTTGAGGCACTGAAAAAGGCAATTTCCTCCTTTTCACATGTTCTGCCTTCAGTTTCTGAATTTGTCCTTTGTTACAACATGCACTTTGTGGGTGGGTCTCAGTTTGGGATAAAGATACCTAAAATTAGATGTTTGCAAGTGTCTATAAGTGATCTTGGCACCTCAACCACTGCTATAGTCAGTATCCTCAGTGAAGGTTATGGAGATCCAGCTGCCAACCTGGTGAGAGCTGAATCTCTCTACTGACTCTGCCCTCCTCAATCTAATAGTAATTAGGGTTCTATTCAATTAGTAAACATAGGTGTCCAGTGCTGTTTCAGATGACCTAGGAAATCTCCACAGCTGGCTGATACAGCCATGACCTTCAGGAGACATGTGCTCTTCTAGTCTTGCAGCTGAAGGCCAAATGAGTATCTCAACAAATTTACAAGGGCACCTTGAAAGCACTAGGTACCTATATTTAGGCACCTGAATCAAGACCTTACATTTCGACATCGTGATTTAGATGTCTCAGTCTTGATCTGAATGTACTGCATACAAAGGATTTTCTAATCTGAGTCACCTATAATCACTGAAGAAGTGCAAGAATCACATGTTCCTCAGCGAGAGGTAGGGACTCCTCCTGTAGCACCAGATTATGTGGATGATCTTTATGGATAGTAAATCTTTCCATGTGTGGAAGGCACTGCTGTTAAGCTTAAGAGGCTAAAGAAATCCAATCACAGAACAGGAGAATTAGAGTGGCAATATGCGGTTTCACCTGCTCATGCAAAGAGAAGATATTGACTGCTTCTGTTAAAATGGGGATTAGATAAAATATCAATGTCACAGTTATTTTAAACAGCCTTAATACATTTTTTTTTTTCAAATTAGATGAGTCAATAAGTGGGAAAACAAATTTCCAGACCACCTTTAGCAGAATACTGTTAGAATAATAATTAACAGCTAACAACCCACATATTCTTAGTGAATGAAGGTTTACTGGAGCAAGATGAATAAAAATAGAAAATGTCTATTTAAATTCCAAACAACCATGGACTCTTTTTTCTCACAGGAACTGAGAAATAATTAGTATCTCTGAAAATTAGTTTATTGATTTTGATAGCTACATATAATTCAGGTACTTCACTTCAGCCTAAACTGAATATTCTATTTCTAGTGGTTTCCATAAAGTACTACCATGGAAATAGAAGAAAGACATGTCTTAGATTCCTGGAAGTGGCAAATAGACAATTACTCTGATTAATAAGCATTTTGGCAGTACAATTCAGTACTTAACCTTTACTGGGTCATGGCTCAGATAGACTAGGAAATGCACTGAATTTGTTGAATTGTCAAACCATTCTTATTGCTTTAACAGTATCTTCTCATCTTTACATTGATTTCTTCCCCTGAGCTCTGTTCTAAATCTTAGTAAGTCCCCAAAGGCAGTGGAACCCAAGTTTCAGCCTGGTTGTGTTTACAGACTTCACCCAGGATCTTTTCTCCTCCAGAGCTGAGAAATTGCAGTCCGCCAGCTGTCCACTGGCATGGGTTGTTAAGGTTGTCTTGTCCTAGGTCAGAAATCATACTGATGGCTTCTGCTTTCTCTATCAGTGAAAGAAAGTAAGAGACAAAACCTACTTCCTTCACTTAACTTAATGCTTCATTTCTTTTTTAAGAGTTGTCACAGCCTGAACAAAGAGTTCACGGTGACCAATTCTCCCACACCTAGTGCAGGAAGAACAGCTCAAGGAGAGGTCTTCCCACCCTTTCTTCCCAGGGGGTTTTGTGGTAGGAACATTGAGACCAGTGTCTCAACAGTCATCTGTTTCAGTGTATGAATGAATTTCCAGAAGAAGTGGCCCCTCTTCTCAGAACCTCCCATGAAGTGTGTTTCTCCTTAGTGGTGGAAGTGGTGAGCCAATATGTGCATTTGTGGAATGTGTGCTGAAAGCACTCCGGGTTTGGTAAGTAGCAAATCTCCAGTAGGAGTCATAACTGCTCCATGAAACAAGAAAAGCAAGGTCACACAAACTTCACTGCCTTCTCTTCCTTCTCCACAAGATGGAAAGTAGCCAAAGAGATGAGAAATATGTTGTGTGGGAGTGTACAGCACATTTTCAGGCGATCTTCACAGGTCTCTTGGCTGTGGCATGACTGATGTGAGCTTCATGCACCCACACTGTGGGACTCTTCTGTTGTCTGAGGAACACTGTCCATCTTAGGTCCTACCTATTGATGGGGTCTTGGTGAACCTGCTTCATGGTCATGCTTAGCTCTGATCCTTTCAATAACAAGGATTTGAAAACAGACATTTTCAGAGGCCCAAGGATCAGACAGGCTTGGTGCAGTTTTGACATCAGACCTTAGGATCAGAGTTACTTTTGGTGCATGAGGGGGTGGTGAGACATTTTAAGTAAGTAGTCAGATGTATTTCTGTCTTCTTTAACCTGCACAGTGACATTAGAAGAAAGAGTGTTATGAGTGTACTTACAAGGGAAAGACAAGTTTCTAAAAACTTTCAAAGAAAATAGTCCATAAGGAATTCTGGAAGTTAAAAAGAATTCAGAGGAAAACTGTAGGAAGGATTTGTGACCTGAAGAGAGAAAATCAAAGGAGGTAAGCTTAGCTTTTGAAAGCCAAAGAATGTTGCAGAGTGGTTAGAAGTGTCTATAAGAGAAAGATATCAGATAATAGCATGATTTCGAAAGAAATAGCAGGTCATTCCTTAACAACAATATCGAATGGCTGGAGGCTGAAGTTTGAAAATAAATTGAAGAATTAATTAAACTGCCAGCTAAAATAATTGAAAACAGAGCAATTCCATTTGTTTTGCAGATAAATTACTTTGCAAACAAAAAGTTTTCTCTGTGGAAATGTGGATGTTTTCTGTTTTCAGTACAAATATGCTGTTCAATGTCTTTGTGGTTCAACTTTTACTAGCATGTTGCCATTACATTTCTCATTATGCTTTGTTGCAGAAAGGTCTTATGATGTATATAGTTTCTCAGTAAAAAGGGAGAGACAAGTATAACAAAATATATAAATTAATCAGATTTGGAAATGGTGAGTTTAAGCAAATCAGTCTGTATTTGGAGTTGTTTTCAGAAGCATTCTGAGAGTAAATTACACTGATTTCAGGATTCAAAATAATTAAGGGGGAGGGAAAGGTTTTCTAAACAGTTCTAGTTAGTACATGGTAGCTGATTAAGTACATGATTAAGTACTTGTTGCTCATATCCCTCTTAATCAAGACTTGTTATCTTTTTAAAATATATATTCAGTTAAGAAAAAAGGAAGTTGTGTTTCTTTCATAAACATTAAATTCTGGTTGAATATATACCTATACTCTTGAAAACTATGCAAATACTACATCTGACTTTCCTTTAATTAAACTATGAGAATACCTGAAAATGGTAGAGTCAAAGAAGTAGAAAATTATTGCAAAACTGACTGTATTTCTTAACCTACTTATCCGTGCCAACTTTTCTGTCAAATACGCTTCAGTGAATATAATAAGTTTGTATGTCTGCTAATATTTCATAAACTTCATACAAAAAGAGTGTGAAGACAGGTCAGTTGAACTTTATGGACCATAGGTCAATTTGCAAAATGAAAAAGAAAAAAAAATAAAGAAAAGAAAAGTTCAAATTCCACAGAGAGAATGTACCAGCTACATGGAAAATTGGTTAGGTCTTACTTTGCTGAAATTCTTTGCTTTGCACTGTTTAGGTGCCTCCTTTGACTTCCTTCCTAGTAATGCTCTAGGGAAAAGTTACACAGATGGCAGAAATTTGCTACAAGAAGATTTTACTGTCATTCCTCCCTTTAATAGATGAGAATGTAATATTCATTAAAAAGATTCCAAACTTCAGTCATCCCCTAATGATCATACAAATTCCCTCATCAATGCATAATAGAACAAAAGAGACCTGTGCATTAAGTATCACTTCTACCACTTTCTATGGCATTTCATTAAAATGTTGTATTTCAAAAAACATTTTGCAGAAGTTATTTATCAGATTTGCTTATGAGACACATCAGAGTAAGGAGGAAATGGCAGATGCTTCCCTGCAGTTCTAGTTTGTTTTGCTTGGCTTGGCCAGACTTTGATGTGACACAGGTAAAATCCAGCATAAAATATTTATGCTTGGTGTTGATTTTTATTTCTGCAACATAAATGAAACACCAGAACTCCCTTCAGGATGTGGAAAGATTTCATGAAAATCCTTGCAAACCCTACAACTACAAACAAGCAATAAGAAACTCTGTGCTAACTATGCCCACACTCTCACTTGAGCAAAAACAGGAAGATATGTTTAGTTGGGCTGCTGGTTGGTGGTGATTTATCTGTCTTTAGGTTGTTTTACATAATATTTTCACTCACAATAGCACAGATCCCTAAAAAAAAAAAAAAATAATATTTGCATCATAAGCCCTGTCATCTGTCCAGAGTTACGGACAGTGGTGAAAAAAAGCTGCAATGAATTACAGTTGAGAAGTAAATGTTGACAGGAAAAATCTCAAGTCAGAGTTAGGCTGGGAAACTGGGCTGCCAGTAGGAGGGAAGAAAAAGAAGGATGGACATTTGAAATTTAGTCCTGCTCTGAATTGCTCTCAGGATGCTCTTTCCCTTGATTACCTCGGGAGTCCACAGAATAACTCTGGAACTTGGGTAAAGTGTCTTAAAATTTCTCGTGTTGACCAAGACCTCTTCTTTCAAGTGCGTTTCAGCAATTACATGCCTGGAATAGCTGTGGGGAAATCATATATGATTGCTGCTTTCCTTCTGCTGGAAAAACCTAAAATTTAATTCACCATGAAATAAGACCATATGTTTAAATGATAGCTAAAATGGCTGTGAAGCTGCTCAAGCTTTGTGAGAGCAGAAAAAAACCATGAAATGCCTGAGGAGATTAGCAAAACAGCAGGCCTCTGATGGCGTGTCCTTCTGGTCAGCATACTATGCTCAGGGGTTGGGAGAGCATATCACACTGGGAACGACCCCCCACTTAGACAGGGTAGGTCTGATTGCTGCAAAAAGATGTGTAGAGCGGTTCAGTGAACAGCAATAATATTTTTTGGGTGAGAAATGCAATGTAAACCTCTTGACCTTGGTGTGCTTATCCACTTCTGAGGATACAAGTTTCATTTTCTCTTTGTAACAGCATGCTGGAAAAAAACAAGTCAAGGCTCTGGATTCATCTCAGGTGAGGTTCATTTATCAGGTACCAAGTTTCTCTAAAAACAATTCAACTTCTACATAACAGAGAGTCAGTAAGCATTAGATTTTTTTTGCTAACTTTCTTCCCAAGTCTGTGAGTACAAGAACACTTCAATATTGAGGTTTTTCTTTATCTGATGATGACACTGTTCAAAAGGGAGTGGGGTTGAAGTGAGGAATACAAAGTCATGCTTGGGTTACTTTAATCATTAATAACTTGCTCATTTATAATTGGCAAAAAATCCTCCCAGGTTTCAGTTGTTAGTTCAATGGATTAACAACACAAGGACACTGACCTGCCGTCTCTTTGCAGGAGGAACTTGCTGAGTGGACATGCAGGAACATTGAGCTCATTATGCATACTGGGCAGGGAAGGATCAATTCTACTTCAGAGAGGGAAGGTAGAGAGCAGAAAATGTGGCAGAATTAATGGAAAGCTTTTTTTTTTTTTCTGCTATGCTTTCTCTAAAATGTGACAAAAAGAGAAATCTATGTTAGGTCTGAAAGTATGACTAGGTGTAAAACCAGATTGTACCATTTAAAGGGAAAAACATCACTCTAAGAATTACTTTGGCTTGTCAAAAATGTCAAGCAGAAAAGAGGATACAACCAAGCAAGCAATGGATTTAAACCATATCAGATTTGGGGAACGAAAAGATCATTGCAAGAGTTCTCCAAGAAAGGAGATGCTTTGCTGAGCAAATTATTTATTTCCATTCCTGTTTTTCACAAGTAATAGAAGAAATCTGATTTCCATCATTTTCTTGCTGCAGTTTAAATAAGTGACAAGTTATGGTAAGATCTTTGCTGTGGGACACCAACACACCTCTTGTGGATCAACACACTCCTGCTCTCTGGACCATGAGCTAAAGCTAAGGAAATAGGTGGCTCCAATCTGACTTTACCTCTGCAGGGCTCAAAGAAGTCAGGCTGATTGTTGTTTTCCATCAGCCAGGACCCTGTCCCAGAGATTAATTTACAAAAATTTAAGCTAGAGAAGGAATTTGACCAAACCTCTGCAACTCTAACCCAGTTACATTGCTGTCAATTTTTAGTATACCTATTGGCAGGATCAGACTCCTTAAATTAAATCCAGCTGATGGATCAGTTTTTCAATTGGAAAATGCAGTTGTATTAAATTTTGAGAGTACAATTTGATTGCATTTTTCAGAGGACAAAGTCCAGCTGGCTTGTTCTGGCAGTGTCAAAATGCCTTTTGTATTTTTGTCTCAATTTTATTTAGGAAATTAAATACTGTACATTGTAGGAAACTTTTTTATAATACATGGCATTATCACAATTAAATATTTTTGTTGGTTTTGACTGAAACTTTCTGAACTTTTATTCAATGGAAATTTCACCATAGTGGCTCTAAGTTTTTGTTTAGAATTGAAAATAATGACAGAGAAGTCATTATTTCCTAGAGAACAACAACAGAAAGCACTGTTTTCCATCCAGGTCTACCAGTGATAATGATTGGGGAGAAACTGAAGAGAAAGTTGAAAGGGTTTGGAAAAAGTAGGCAACATTCTCAAAGCAATAATATTTATGACATGTTCCTATTAGTATGATAGCTCATTCTGCTCTGTCAGATGCTAGGTTTGATAATCTACTGGAGAGTTGCTGCCTAGTAATGAATAAATTTTCTTATCTAATATATACAGATGTTTTCATCCCTAGTGGCTATTTCAGGGTTTATACCTTGTCCTACTCTCATATCTGAGCAATGCCCACACAAATCAAGCCTCAAAGTGAATTCCTTACTGGGACTCAATTTCCCATTTTGGAAATGGTACTTTGCCCATCAGTATCCCTGGTGTAGAATGTGGTGGTGTTCTTCCCTTTTTTTGGCATCCAAAAGTTACACAGTCGAGTCTACCCTCATCAGATGAAGTGACACTGTCACTGGAGATGAATGGGCTCAACGGATCTACCAAAAGTAGGACCTCCATTTCATTAGGAACATTAGGGCAGGTAAACACCAATCTGTGATTAAAAAAACCCTCTGAAATATATCATTTTATCAAAGAAAGTACAAAAAATGTTTTTTTTAAGCAAATCTAAAACTGTTTTCAGGAGATGTGTGGCTGAAGGCTCCTGAGCAGTGTCATTCAATGTCACCCTGAAGATAGATTTTACCTGGGTACACAGCAAAGTTCCTGCTCTGAGGAAGCAAAGTATGTAGATTTACAAGTCCCTGGCATTTTGCACAACAGAACTAATATAATGCCATACCTACAGTCTGTTGCCATAAGGAACTGTGGATTTATTATTTGAGATGCAAAAATGCTATCGACTGGACTTTATTTCCTTAAGTCTTCAAGCTAGATTCACAGACAGTTTCAAAGCTCTGGATTCAGCACTTGTACCTTTTTTACTAGACAAAACACAATGACAGAGCTCTGGGCTTCTACTGAGTCAGAGAACTTCCTAAGAAAGATTTACATGAGGACTGATTACACACATACTCCACAGATGGATTTCATCTGATTCCTACATTGCTGTTGCTCATAATGTACTTTACTCAACACTCACTTTAGCTTTGATGCAAAGGTAGTTTTGCATTTGTTCAGGTATAACCTACAGTTTAACAACGACGACTCACAATTTTCAATACTTAAAGACAGCTTATAAGAAAGATGGGGACATATTTTTTTAGCAGGGCCTGTTGTGTTAAGACAAGAAATAATGGTTTTAACTTAAAAGAAGGAAGGTTCAGACTAGATGTAAGGAAGAGATGTTTCACAGTGATGTTGGTAAATCACTGGCACAGGTTGCCCAAGAGGCTGTAAAAGCCCCATCCCTGGAAACATTCAGCATCAGGTTGGACAGGGCTCTGAGCAACCTGATGTACTTGAAGATGTCCCTGCTCATTGCAAGAGAGTTGGAACCAGAAAGCTTTTAAGGGACCCTCCCAGTCCAAAACATTCTATAATTCTACCAATTTATCTGATTCCTGTTTTTCCCTCATTTATATCACTGTAACTCAAAACACTTAGCTAAGGATATAATATCTTTTGAGGTAAACAAACATATAAAAACTACTTGCAGCCGCCTAGATAACAAGGAGCAGAGTCTGGCTTGTCCCAACCCTGTGTGCAGCTGTCCATGCAATGCTGCATCCAATATGACTGCTACTGGGGGCTTTTCATAAAAATCATGACAATAAAAAAATGCAGGGGGTGGAACATTACCTAGAGGCTGTGATACTGCTGCAGATGGTCAGAATTGACAGGAGGGACCTGTATAATTCCTGTGGAACAGCAGCTAAAAGGGGCTGAATGGCAGGTGATGAACTCTCTCTCAAATATATTTGCCATGTGAGCACATAACATGGCCTTTCTCCCAGTGTGCATCTTGCAGCTCTGTTTCTAGCTATGATTTGCAGTCAGTCCATTTTTTGCTCATGTAAAAACAGCAGAATTATTGATATTTCCAAGTGTATGCCACACAAAGAAGAAACAAGTGTATGTTTACATTTATCTTGCTTTGTGTTTATGGATAAAAAATCTTACAGACCCTCCCCTCTAACAGACAGCTGCAGGTACGCACAGGAACCCGGCAAAAAAAAAGTTTTTTCAACTACAAAGGTGTGCTGTAGCAGCACCTGTTTCATTGCAGGGCAGTGATGCTGTGGCACTGAGTGTGTCCCAGCAGTATGCAGAGACAGAGATGCTCAGAAAAATGAAGGGCAGGTACCAAACAGCATTTAGAGACTTTCAGAAGTGTTTGCTCTGATCAGATGCTGCCGATCAGGAGATACCCCACAGGAATATAGGAGTCCATAGACAAGAGGTCATATTTCACACAAGAAATTATTTCAGCCTTCCTCCAGCCCTGTCAAAGAAAGAAGGAATAGAGGGGATAGAATTACAAGTGACCCCAATAAAGTTTGATCTTGGCTGGGAAAACCATGGTGAGCAGTAATAAGGGCTGGTGTCAGAAGGCCACCTGTGAGCTCCAAGGATGGGATTTTCAGGGGCAGAGCTGCAGCTCACTGCATTGCAGAGGCTCCAGGCAGCTCCCACCAGCCTGTCCTGCTCCAAGGGCTCTCCAGTTCTGTTCAGATGATTTCCCTGAGCTGTTTAATTGCAAGATCTTTCTAGCTCCTTACACACTTCCAAACTGCAGGTTCATTATCTGAGCCCTCTCTTTACCCAAATTCTCCGCTCTAAGGGGTACCACACAAACACACAGGAAACATTCACAGTTGCACCAGAGCTCTTTTTATACTTGAGTCAACAAGCACCTTGTAAAAAAGTCACACAAAATCAAGTTATAACTGGGAAGCTGTGAAATAGGTGTAACATGAAGAGAAAGGGAAGGAACTGATTTCATAAGTACATTAGCAGGGAAAAACACCAAACATAGAAACCTCCAAGGCAGTGACATTTGGAGTCTAAATCAAGATGATATCCACAAAGAGACAACAGAGAAATCTTGCTGTTCCTGTGATTGCTGAGACTGCTATTAGGACTCCTGCCATTCAGCAAAGCAACTGCTGTTGTCCTTGGGAGCACCAATTCAAGATCCGCTTCAGTGGCTGTAATTTAATAGTAAAGGCATCCGATGTTGAAAATGGGAACTTGGCAGGTGTGCCTGGGAGAAGAGGGCTTTTTGTGTGTGAATCACTAAACCTTTACATTCCTTCTGCAGCTCTGCTTCTCTCAGTCATTTTATTTCCAGGAAATGTACAGCCTCAGCATGTCAAAAATGAGAAGCATGGATAAGCAGCTAGTGTTAAAATCACAGAGGTTTATATTGAGCCGCAAAGTCAATTTGAGAAAAATTAGGGAGCCCAAGGAAGCAGAGCCCTTCTTTCTGTCCCGTTCATGGATACTCCTCTTGAACTGGGCTCTGGACTGCAGGCTGTGCACTCATATGATTGATTACGGATTTAGGCAGCAAACTTTAGGCTTGGGCAGTTCAGTGAAGTTGCTGAAGTGGCCTCATATCCAGGGCTCATGGAGATGCTGTGGCTCCTATGAGTCACAGCATGTTTGCATTCCCTGAGCCCTTGGTGAGCACAAGCCAGCACAGGTCAGCTCCACCAGCAAAGCACTGGGCTGTGCAGAGACAGAGCAAAGGCTGTAGCACCTGCAAGTGACTTAATCAGAGTGGGCACTACCCACACCAACAAGAGCCGAGAGAGCCACGCCAGCTCCAAATGAGCCAGCACTGTTCTGGATGCTTTATAAGTCGCTACTAAATGTCACATGGACAACAGCATCAATCTCTTCTTCACCACTCCCTGATTCATATATAAAATTGGCACACTGGGCACTTTTCCTTGGTGACCCAGCTTTGCATGTACTTTTCATTCGCCTGTGGACTCTGCATCAGCCACAGGCATGAAGCAGCTTGGCTGGTCACTAAGTCTACAGCCAAGGCCAGGGCAGTGAACTTTGCCTGGTCCCAGGGAACACCTCCCTCTTACACTCATGCTCTTCCAGTTCCCATTTAAATACAAGCTCTGGCAAGCCAAGAAAGCACTAGTGCTGCTGAGCATTCCTAGGTCTCTTCTGTCGGGCTGATGGTCATGATATAGTTGATACATTTTCAAGAAGACAGTGTGTCCTGTTGGTGTTAGCTGGTGTTTTACATACTAGGATGATGTGTTTTGCTGGGATAAGGAGTGAGATGAAGCCTTAACAGTTAGGTCTAATGCCTATGGCATTTTTAAGCACTTACTTGAATGCAGGATGTGGCCATAGCTGAGACAGGTCATGAGCAACTACATGAATACATAAAGAGAGTGGCTGCTGCTGAATTTTGCTGTGATAGAGGGAAATCTTTAAAATAAAGGTAGAGGCTTAAGTGTCCACGTCCATATAAGCCTCAAGTCTACCCCAGAGTACCTGCTGGAGTGGCGGGAGCCAGGCTAGACTAGTCTCCAGCTGTGCTGGCCAGAGCCTTGAGCAGAGCCCAGCTGATGAAGGACAGACAAAACTGTTTTATTCTCCATAAGCAAAATGTGCCAAAAAATCTTTTTAAAAAAACTCCCATTTCTCAAACAACCTAGTCTTCAGTAAAAAAAAAAAAATCCAAAACTGGCTCTGTGACTCATGCTACTACATATACAAAAAATGCAAATACATCACCCTTTCTTCCAGTTCTTTTCCTGTGCAATCCATGGAGAGGAGGCAGGGTTCTGCAGACACAACCCACTATTCAGTTTATAGAACATCTAAAATAAAAACTAAGCACCTTTTGGAAGGGCTCTGTAACGCAAGGGTGCCAACGGCTGATGCTGAATCATACTCTGCTGAGCTTTAGGGAAAAGAAAAGAAAACACAGGTGACTCTGAGCACCACTGAAACTGTAACTGATATTCTATTTGAATTAAACATTTAATTTACTCTGTCACAGTGACTGTGACCTTTTCAACTGCAGTTTAGCTCTAAATGACTGATGTTCTTCACGTTACGCAAACGAAGCTCAACAGAGTTATTCTGTCAAAGAATGAAAATAGCTCTGTGGGTATTTTGTCTCCCTGTTTTACAGAGATATAACAGTGAATGCAATAAAAAGTAATGGTGTGGAAGAGATCATGCTGCTGCTTTCCAAGGGTCATGTACATATGGCTGATGAGAAGCCCTGGCATTTCCACTATCTACTGAATTAAAAAACAGTGATGGGCAGCAGCCACCTGAAAACGTGATGCACAGGTCCCATGTTTCCAGAGTCAACGTGACCTTGGTAGAAAACTCAGGTTATATTTCTAGAGGATAATTTTCAGAATAAATGTGCTCTAATTTGGGTGAACTCTTGAAACCCTAGGTTTGCTTCACTGTCTGGGGTCTGGTACTTACAGGTGGATTGAAATGATTTTATGGGGATAACGGTCCATTGATCCCCCCTACTCTCAGCTGCACCCAGCCCCTGGTGAGAATGGTGCACTGCCAGAGCTTGAAGGGAGTTTCAAGGTGCTTGCCCAGTCTCTGTGTAGTTGATGCTGGTGATTTTATTTCTCCCTTCTCAGAGAACTGCATCATCTTTCTCCAGAAAAGAGAAAGAGCACATTTTTTTAAAGTATCTCTGCATTAGTGAACCCCAGGATTTATTTAGGTGGAAAGGTAATAAAACCCATTTTCTTTTCTTATTTTTCAGATCAAGTCCTTTTCAAAGCATCTTAAGAAAAGAAATAAGGCCCTTCTCTGGATGCTCTAAGTCCCTGCAGCACAAGGAGAAATGACACCAGGTGCCACAGTAAGACACAGACACCCTTAAGCACCTGGGGAAAAACACCTGGCAGCTGGAAGAAAGGGCACAAAAGCTGTCACTAGCTGGTTACTTCAGGATGCCATGGGGTAACCTGTGGTTACCTGTGTCACTCTCTTGATCACAGACAGCAAAAGGCAGAGCTGAATACAGCTGGATGCCTTGGGGATAGAATTCAACACAAGGAAGGAGATAATGTGGAGGCAGAAATGGCTGAGTAGGGATAAGAAGGGACAATACAATCTCTTTTAGTTGTTCTGCTGGCTTTAAGTGCTTGTTGAACTATAGCCTGGTTTAAACACACAAAGATACACCATAGATGGATCCCTGTTCAGGAACGAACGGCCTGGGAGTGTGTACAGACCAGTGTCAGGTGTGCATGGAGCCATGTAATCAGCAACAGAAAAGTACTGTAGTGTTCTTTGCAACTTTGTGAAATCCCAGCTTGACGCAGGAGAAAATACCACTTCTGACAAGAGTCCACTCACTTTGCCAGTCAAGGGCTGCTGAAGTGTCTGCAAAATGAAGCAACTGGAGAATACTACAATAAGAAGAAGAGTCAGGATACAGAAATCAGTGGGGATGGTATATCTGATATAGCAGATTGGCATAATGGGTACAAACAGTATTAAGTCAATCTTAAGGGGCCTCAGACAGTACTTTGACAGACTAGTCTTTTTTAGTGGACTTTATAGACTAGTCCTTTGAAGCAAGCGCACAAATTCCTCATCACACACGGGAGGAAGGAGTTTCCAAAGGGAGAGCAAATCTGCCCAGTATGTGTACCTAAATTCATAACCTGTTTGGCTAATTGCTCATAACTGACACAAACTTACAGCTACCATGGCAGCTGGCCCCAGAACAAAGGCTTGTACCAACACTGACAGTAATCTGGGGATAGAGAATAGCAATATGTAATATCACAAAGGTCATGTCTGATGGCCAAGGCAAGCCCCATCAACACATGGAACCGTGTTAATGGTCAGCTCTGCTTTCTCATGTTTACTTGTGTTAGCAGTGTGCAGAGAGGATGCCTACACACAGTTAATTCACCTGTATATGCTGACTGCAAAAACTATATATGCTGCAGGTGAATAATGCTTTATATTAAAGCAGAGTGTGAGGCGAGAGCCAGACTTACCTCCCACGCACATATCTTGTGATATCAATATATGTGACTCACTCTTTAGCTGCTCCTATAAGAAACCAAGCAATATTTCATAAAAATCTATCCAGGGTCTTATTTTTCTTCAGGGAAAAAAATGTTAAGCCATACATCCTTCCTTTTTTCTTTGTTTATAATTCAAGCTTTATCTCAGAGTAATGCGTTCTGCCCAAAGCTTTTCGCACTCTCCTAAATAACATACAGGTATATGGATTCAGTGAACAATTATTCTTTCTGCTTTCCTATCCAATTCCTTTCTTTATTTGCAGAAGCATTCTTCTGTTAGGAAATACAAGGATAGTTAACTTTACCCATAACCCTTTGGTGCTATGCAAGACTTCTATACTTGTTCTTGTCTCTTTACAACTTATTCCCCTGCACCAAGAAACACAAAACATTCTGTACCCTGTTTGTAGCTCTCACTGATCTTCTGCTGTTTTCCAATATTGAGGGTGTTGTTTTCTTTCCCAAGGAAAAAGAAAAAAAGTTTTTCTTACTTTATCACCATTATCGTAAAAACTGCCAGGCACTCCTTTGTGAACTGTAAAATCAACAGCTTGTAGATGTGCAGTAAGAACTTGCAATGGTTAGTTATAAGGTGATTATCCATAGCAATTGTCAGCTTGTTTCAGAGCCCAATTATTAGGCCAGCAGACTGTTTATTTTGTGCATATTTGCAGAATTTTGTTCAATTTTGCCAGTAGATAATTGCTGCTGATTAGTACTCTCTTATGTTGCCTAAAGGAAGATCACGTGTGGGCCACTTGCCACAGATACATTGATTGCCACAAAAAACTCAGCATGGGTTTCAGTTATTTATCACTGTTTCCCCATGTTTAGAGGAGATGAAATAGCTTTTGACAAATGAGGGCTCTCTTATGGCTAAAAGATAATTCAGTATTTCTCCAGCTTTATTTAATTTAGTTAGCCCTATTGCACGTGTCAATTATGCTCTCAAATTTTAGACTTTGCCATCACAATTAGCATTTTGCCTGGCACTTTGCAGAACTGCAGGGGAAACTGGATCCCTGCTCAAAAGAAGCTTCCAATCCAAGGGTTACAATGGGAGCAACCAAACAGCATGACACTGGTAAGCAGGGCAGAGAGACGCGTGGAAAGATGGGACTGGATGTTGGATGGGACTGGATGGGACTGGTGTTGGATCAAGGGTTGGACTTGATGACCTAGGAGGTCTTTTCCAACCCAGATGATTCTATGATTCTATGATGTTCTGAAAGAGGATAGAGCAGTCTGTTTCCAATGTCAGCACCAGTTTGCCTGTCTGGGTTGTGAATCCATGATGGTCTAATGGGGAGAGGTCTTTCCTGGCTGAAGCAAGTGCACTGGGTGAGGTGGAAACTGGGAGTGAGGCTGAGCCAGCCGCTGCTGGAGTAGCACACATGTCATGGCAGCAGGGGCCAGCTCGTGTGCTCAGTGCCTGCATGAAATGAATAATCTCCCTCTTTAAACCAAAAGAAGCTTAATGCCATAAACCACTGAGTGAAGGCTTTTAGGTCGATCCCAAACACTAATACAGGCTGGACAGAGAATGTATTGAGAGCAGCCCTGAGGAGAAGGACTAGGGGTTTTGGTTGATGAGAAGCTCAACATGACCCAGCAATGTGCACTTGCCTCCCAGAAAGTCAAGTGTGTCCTGGGCTGCAGCAAAGGCAGAGTGGCCAGAAGGTCAAGGGAGGGAATTCTCCCCTCTTTTCCACTATCATGAGACCCCACGTAGAGTACTGTGTCCAGCTCTGGGGATCCCAAATAAGAAGGACATGAACCCATTGGAGTGAGTACAGATGAGGGCCAGATCAGAGAGACAGAGCACATCTTCTCTGAAGACAGGCTGAGAGAGTTGGGACTGTTCAGCCGGGAGAAGAGCAGGCTCCAGGATGAGCTTATAGCATCTTTCTAGTTCCTAAAGGGGGCTACAGAAAAGCTGGAGAGCAACTTTTGACAGGGCTGTGTAGGACAAAGGGTGACAGTTTCAAACTAATAGAAGGAAGGTTTAGGTTAGATATAAGGGAGAAATTCTTTACTGAGGGATGGTAAGGCAGTCGAAGAGGTTGTTCACAGAAGTTGTTGATATCACATCCCTGGAAGTGTTCAAAGCCATGTTGGATGGGGCTTCGAGCAATCTGGTCTAGTGGAAGGTGTTCCTGCTCATGGCAGTGGAGTGGAACAAGATGAGCTTTGGTCATCTTCCAACCAAACCTTCTATGACTCTATGAAGTTGGGGAGATTTGGCACCTGAGCCATTGCTCTGGTTACTAAAAAACTCTCAAACAAAACAGAAGACTGCCATGGTCCTGCTCGGCTCAGGTTCGGCTGAAGAAGACCCGTTTCCCTCCGTTTCCCTCCCATTACCCACATTCCGCCGTCTCCTCACTCTCTCGGCAGCTGCCCCGTGCTCGGGAAACGGAGCCCGTCAGACCAAACGGCCAGGTCTGGAGCGGGAAGCGAGTGAAGGACGAATTGGCTGAGAGAATCGCCACGAAAGATGCCCCGCTATTTTTCCCCGTGCCGGGCAGCCCGTCCCGGTTCCGCTCGGCGACACGAGGTGGCAGCAGCCGCTCGCGTTTGGCCAGCGCCGGGCTCTCCTGCGGGGCCGGCCGTGCCGCTGTCACTTATTTTGTAAAGGTGTTCTCCGCCTCATTTTCCAGCCATTTTGTGAAAATCAATGTTCCGATAAAGAGGGGAGAAACAGGCCTTTTTCACTCGGTCTGAGTTTAACTGTTTTGTACATTGGGAACAGCGCTGGGTCGTATTCCAAGCTCGGTTAGAGCTCTACTCAGGCCAGTCGTGTCACTTGAACGTGACCTAGTTAAAGAACAAACGAAAATCCCACTCTGGAAAACTCAGCTTCAACCTGCAGCTCTCGGGGGCTTGCTGCTTGTCAAATGCCAGGTGCAAGGTAAATATGACTGTAACTCAGGGACGCGCTCCTGCTGTCAGTGCGCAGAGAGCGCCGCCGCTCCCCGGGGAGGCAGCGAGGAGGGCAGTGCTGCAGGAGCTGATCCTACCCCCCTGTCTCCTTCCTTGTGCCCACTGGGGAGGTACGGCCGGTTTAGCCTTTTAAATTCTACTGTTTTAATACTTCTAATTGAATTGCCGTGTCAGAGAACACCCACATCCACTGACTTCAGTGGAATTCAGCCCGTGTGTCTAAACCTCTGTCCAATTGCAATATCACGTTTCATTGAGGAACTCTTTTGTAATTGGAAGGGCATGTGAAAATATATTGTATTATACAGCTACTTCCAGTACAAACAGCTCAACCCCTCTTGTAGAGTTTGAATAAATCTTTAGATCAAGTTCACCTCCTGAATGACCCATAGATCAGTGCTGAGCTTTGCTGTGGTAGTCAATTATTTATTCATGATGTTTTCCCCATTCTCAAGACAAAAGAAAGATTTAAAGAGCCATTATGGTGTTTATGGAAGTGTTAACCAATTAAAAGCTCAAGGTTGCATGCTATTTCTTCTGAACAACAAAGTAAAAAAAAATCAGGAGAATGATTGATACAGTTAATATATTTATTGGCATTAGTACATTCTCTTTTATTGCTGGGATCAGGTTGACATCATTCATCATAAAGACAGCATAATTGTCTCTGAATGTTATAAAAGGTGAAATTCATTCTCCTGGAAATTAAAGAGAACATTGCAAAGCTTCAGTAAAAAAAAAAAAAAAAAAAAAAAGAAAAAGAAAAAAGGACTGAATGATACAGATGATAAAATGTACTGGCTTTAAATTTCTGTCCATAAACCTGGAATAAAGCTACTGAGAATTACTCCGGGATGAAGATTGTAATGCAATAACCTGAAATTAGTTTAGGCGTTCCTCTAATATCATTTTTCATGGTGTAGGACTATTCATCATAAAATCTGTTTTCCTTCATTGGCAGTATTTCAGCTGTCTACTCACTGAAAACAGTAAAGGAGTGAAGACACCAAATGAAATATATGTTATTTGTTCTGGCAGAATTATTTCTCAGCAAAGCAAAGTAGATGAAGCAGCATCTTCTACCTGGTCTTTGCTCTCCACACTCAAAACTACTCTGATCCCTTGCTCCCCTTTTTCATATGCAAGTTTGCCTTTAGGAACAGGCTTTGACACCCTGACAAAGTGTCTCTCTCGTGGGATTTCAATTTTGCTTAGATTTTGCTTTTATCTCCCTGGGTAATTTCTTATCTACAAAGAGACTCTGAAGACCTCTGTGCTATTCCTTTGAAGATCAACTCTGCCACTCTTGCCTGCATCAAGTCAATCTCATCCTGTGAGTCTGTATGGGGTTCTTTTCCAGTCTGATGCTGCCTAAGGAATGGGATGCAAAAAGAGAGAGGACAGGGGAAAAAAAGGCTGCAAGTTCTTAGGATTCACAGGTTCCACTAAAGCTACGTGTTCCTCCTTGCCCGAGCAAACCTTTCCAGACCTGTCTCATGCTTTCATTATGGGAGTGTCATCCATACAGGGTACCCATGGGGAGGGAAGCTCCCATTGCAAATGGCCAGCATAGTTTTTTTCATGTTGTAAATCAAGGTGGATGTTCCCAGTGACTTAAAACTAGCCTTCTGAATTATGCAATAGCTGTATATGCCTGGCTTAATCCAAGTATATTTAAAATTAGCCTTTAATCTTATGCAATCCCTGATGTTCACAAAAATGAAATTGTCAGTGCAAACCAGACCAACTAAGCAGTATTAATTAACACTAGGAGAAAAAATCACAAAGTATTCTCTTTGATCATTACTTGAAGGCATTTCATGCTTACCTTTAATTTCCCCTCCTGATTTGAAATAAGCAAGTTCAGGTTGTAGCTCTTTCTTAGAATAATAATTAAAACAAGCTAGTCTGTGCATATACATTTTTTATCCAAAGGACACTAATTAGTGCCTAGGTTAAAGGACTAATTGAGGTTAAACCTTCAAGGGAGCAGGCCTTATATCTTCCTGGAGGCAAAAATTTCTATTAAACGTGACAGTGTCAACCCAAATCTGTATTCCTCTTTGTTTTCTCTTTCTTCAAAAGAATCTGTAAGTCTGCTTCCAAGTTCTCATCTCAAAGGGTACAGCTTTTTAAACACTTGTGTGATGATTTCTCTGCCCTGTACATGTTCAGAAAGTAGCCAAAAAAGTTCAGACTAAAGGGGGTTCTCAGTTGACTCTCTCTGCAGGGTGCCCTGATGGGACTGACCAGACAGAGGCACTGCCCCGTGATGTGTCCAGCCCCTGAACTAGAAATGGCAAGAGGAATGAGATGCCACTGGCATTTCCCTCAGGAAATTCCCTTCACTGGTTGTTGGAACTCCACTCTTTGGACTTGAAGTGGGGCCAGGCAGGCCAGCTGTACTGCAGTCCCCCGACAATGAATGGATAGGGTATCACAGCCATGATCCAGCCTGCTCCTGGCTTTATCTTCACATGTAAGTGAGAAGTGTAAGAGAAGTGTCACTCTGGATGCATGGAGAAGGCCGCAACATTTTACTCTTTCATGTAAAAAGTAAACAAAGGAGACAGTCTGCCTTTAAAGCCAGAGGCTTTAAATCTGCAGTGAGCAAAAAGGAACTCGCACTGTGTCTTATACTATGGCCAAAATTTTGAGATGTGGAGAAAAAGCACAGTGCAGTCTCAAAAAAATTAGCTAATCTGGGGTCAAGTCTTTCCCCTTCTGAGAAAATCTGGAGTAATTGCATTACCCAGTGTAGCTATTCCAGGTTTTAGCACATACAGTCCCTGACTGAACATGGACTCTGCAGCTGTCCTTGGTGGGATAATGATTACAAGAGATAATCTTCATGTTTCAAGAAGCATTGCTGACAGGAATCAGGGAGAAATGCCTTCTCTCTCTCCAACAGTAGCCAGAGTATTTCATAGCTATCCAGATGCATTATGAGAACTTTATGTCTTTCTCTAAAACAAATGGTGGAAAGCATTGTCAGAGAAAGCACAGATGGATTGTGTTTCTGCCAGCCATGTATCACTATGGTTAGCTGAAGATTAAATTTCTCTTTTGTATTTAGGCAATCTTGCCTTTATTTTCTTCCTAATAGCAGCTGGAGGAAAAATGCTATAAATCTGTTTATTTTGCATTCACCTCATGACTACTCAGTATTTCTTATAAGCAGCTCCAGTTCTGCTGCCGTTTAAATCAAGGATTGAACTCAGTGTTAGTTAACAAAGTCGAGGTCTGTTTGATGGCCCCTCCTCCATCAGTGATCTCATGGCAGAAGCGCAGGGCAAGAGGAGACAAGGTTACAAATACTGGCACAGTTTCATATTGACTGCTTTACTGCCGTGGTGTCTGTGCTCAGTTCTTTTCTAACTCCTAAAGATTTACATCCCAGTCCATCCAAATCACTATGCAGGGCTAGGTTAACCTTGACAAAGCTGTATCCTTCAGTGCTGAATTTAAAGTTAGAAAAATTGAGTTTCTTCTTACATGGCTTAGCGATTTCTTTTCCTAATCTGCCACATTTAATAGCAACACACCACAAAGTTTCCTTCTGCAGACATTACCAAGAGGAAGGTGGACAAATAAAGTGAACTCAGCCATTGAAAGTGCTGTGGCTTCACTCAGAGAAGAACTGATAAGGATGTTTAAGCCATACAGAACGGAGGAACTCAGGTATAGGTGCACTGCATCTGACTCTGAAATGGTCATGTTCTTTCTGTTAAAAGTCAAAACCAAAGTAGTTGGTAAGCTTTCTGTTTTTACTGCTAGGCAGAAAATATATACCCTCAGTAGCTTTCATTATAAATAATTTATTATCCACCATTTCAAGCCACATACCAGCTGCTGATTATTCAAGTTCTGTAATTGTTTCAGTTCCTTAATACTTACCAGCCATTAATCTCAAACAACAATAACCATTTCATCACTACTTATTACCAAAGGAATAAATTAATGGCAATATCAGGAAACTTTCTCTTCCAGGAGGTCCTAAGAAGTGCTGTGTCATAGGATGTAAGTGTTTAAAAATTTAGGTGCTTGTGACAATGGCTATTAAGTTCTATTTCTGTGTATGCATTTGCAGACAATGCTCAATTCTGTAATAAGGAACATCTCTGTCAAGAGCCTCTAGGTGCTGCCACAGTACAAATAAACAGGGACCTAGTGCTGCATTTGATTCATTGCTCAAAAGAGACAGTAACCTTTATTTTAAGGAAACTGATATTCTAGCAGGGTTTTAAACAGATACTGAGAAGCAGTATTTTTCCCTTGCAATTCTTTGGCCAACAGTTTAATTGCAATAATTTCTAAAAAAAAAAATAAAAAAATAAAAAAATAAAAAATCCATGCATCAACATCCCTTCTGAAAAGAAAAATGTCTTAAATACATGGTCTGTAGAAATGTCACTGTATTTTTTTTTAAATTATAAAAAGGTTGGGGAAAAAACATTAACATTCAACTTCAATTTGAAGCTATTCTTCTTTATTTCCTCACCTACCAAATTTCTTCTGCATATAGAGATTTGGTCTTCTTTAATGCTTGCAGAGAAGTCTCCCTCTCTCCCTCCCTCCCTCAGCTTTCAAAGGATGATCAGCTACAAGGACTGGAAGCTGATGGAAATCATTTCAGTCTAGACATGCAGACAGGTTTAATGAAGCTGTTTGTTTAAAAAACATTTTTCAGTGGTCGTTTTTATTTGCAGAACAAAGACTTTTAAAAAAAAATAAAGGAAATCTTGCTCACCAGCAGCTCTCAAGGATTTTGTTTTAGTGCCCCATCCCTCAAGTGGGATAAAACATCACAGTTTCAAAGAAATCCTGATTTACACTGAGGACCAGGTCTGACAGCACTGCTCAGAGGGCACTCAGGGGGTGCCACTCAGCATTCAGAGACAGCTGTGCTCCAGTGGCTGAGTACTCGTCCCTGTGATCTGTGGTAAGATTTCTATCTCATAGATAAGCACACAGAAAATCTGTAGACATTGTTTTTGTATTAAAAAAACCAACCTCATCAACATATCTATCAGTCATAACTATAACTGCAGCAGCAAATCTTCAGACATGCTGAGTCTGGGTGACTTACATCATGCCAGCATCAGTTTACAGCCCAACACAGTGTCACCACACCCTGCTCTGAGCCCAGCACTGTCACTTCCAGAGAGGTGCCCAAGAAGGAGCTGGCAGTTTCGCGTGGGAAAGGGCAGTTGCCAGGACAGCTCCTTACCAGCACTGTTATTATTTATGGTTTGGCGAGGGGGAGAGGGGTGCCTTGTTTCTAATTTGAATTTGTCTGCCTCCTGGTAAAACCTCTCTCTGTGAGATTTAAGAGTCTTTTGGAGATTGTTTAGAGGACTGGTGTAAATTTGGCCTCAAACATGAATGAACTTAGCAGGTACTGGTGTGACTCCCTGGATGGAGACTTAAATTCTTCCTCTTCACATCAGAGCTCCTGTGTCGGAAGGAGTTTGTTTAGCAACCAAGGCCACAATTTGGCAGGGAAAAACTTGGCAGGACAGAAAACTTATTTCCTGATATTAACTTGTGAGAAAGGTACTTGGTTCTCTTAGGTCTGTTAATACAAGGAATATCATTATTAGATGAAATTATTCTTATATTTATTTTAAAAAACCAAACCCCAAACTTCTCCCACCTTTCACTCCTAGACTGAGAAAAACCTATTGTAACTCCTCACTTATCTTTATCAGCCTAACCGTGATGTGTCCATGCAGAAGATAAATGCTGTTATTATTTAAAATTCCTAGCAGCAGCTTCCAGAATGCTGACAAGTCACTAATCCCAAGAAAATGTGTAGTAGTTAATTAAAAGTGAAACGTGCAGAAGTCATCCAGTAGATTGCAATCAACAAGATTCACTGAATGAACACTTTGTTCCTCACCACTGAGACAGGTTGTTCTCCAACCCTTCCTCCTCTTCTCAGAGGGATGTTGGAATAGAGATGAGCACAAAATAAAACAAATGAATGAATGTGGCTTCGGCCCCAGAAGCAAATAAATAATCTTTCAGAGCCAAGGACTTGGAGATACACATTCCCACCTTTTTCAAAACTGTCCTGCTGGCCAGAGAGGGGGATTGCTCATTTTATTTAACCTTGAGTTGAAAATTTAATAAACTGAAGAAATTCCCACTAAGCAAAGGGAAGTGAGGATGCACCTTGAGGCATGATGGGATGCCCCACACCATGTAGTAAGGAACTGGGAGCACCCCACTCAGCAAGCCAACTGCCAGAGACCCTCCGTGAGCCATAGAAAAGGAGAAGCCTCTCAAGGGGGTCCATTTTCCCAGCACCAGGCAGGAATGCATGAATGTAATAAAACATCTCTGTACATCAAAGATGGTGTTAACATAGTCTCTGCATGGTTGCTGCAGTGATGCCAGGGCAGCTCTGCTGCTGGTGCAAGGTGTCACCAGCTCTTGCAAACACAAGGAGACATTCCTTCTGTCTTATCAGTGCTGGCTGGTACCTCAGGGAGCATCTCACACAGAGGGGGTGGGGGCAGAAGGAAAATGACCAGAAGTGAAGGTATCATTTCTGCTTCATGTCTCCAGAAATGTTCCCAGAAAAGTGCAAAGCTCCAGTGGGCAAAGTCAGCCCAGACAATACCCAAAGTTCTCACCAACAAGTCATGGACTCTGATAAAAAACATGATTTCTTAAGAGTGATGTCTGTCAGCTGGGTGTCTCCACATGTCTCTCTGTGGAATCTCCCTTGACCTGCTGGTCATGTTCCTTTTGATGTAGCCCTGTATATGGTTGGCTTTCTGAGAGGCAAGCACACATTGCTGGGTCATATTGAGCTTCTCATCAATGAATACTCCCAAATTCTTCTCCTCAGAGCTACTCTCAATCCATTCTCTGCCCAGCCTGTATTTGTGCTTGGGATTGCCCCAACCCAGGCAGAGGACCTTGCCCCTGGACTTGTTGAACATCATGAAGTTTGAATGGGCCCACCTTTCAAGCATGTCCAGGTCCCTCTGGGTGGCATCCCTTCCCCTCAAACTGTGGACTGCATGACACAGCCTGGTGATGGTGGCAAACTCTCTGGGCATGCACTGGATCCCACTGCCTATGTCATCAACAAGGATATTGAACAAAACCAGTCCCCATAGCAACCCCTGAGGAATGCCACTCATCACCGGTCTCCAGTCAGGACACCTTCTAGGTGTAGCAAAGAAAAAAGTGAGCAGTGAATGGGCAAACAGTGTACCCATAACACCTTCATTTTTAAGTTTGCTTATGGCGATTCTATCTCCTCTGACAGCCATAGCTAGACATGTTGTTTGGTCCGAGGTTTTGAAAGGGAAGGGAGTTTTCATATCCATTAACCAGGACAATAAAGATGTGTCTCGTCAAAGCAGCAGCTTGCCATGGTTTTATGTCAGTTCCAACCCATGGAGGCAAGAGCACTGAATTATGCACCCAACTGTGCAGACCAGCCCTGCACTTTGCCTGCCTGCTTTTAGCGCTGAGATGTTTTTCATACAGCATGCCTAGCACAGAAAACATAAGTTTTCTGAGACCCATTTTATTGTTTTAAACAAGGTCATTAGAAACAGAAGATGCTGTTCATCACATCTGGTGTGCTTTGGGGAAGTGAATTTCAATGCACTTTTTAGATAACGTAAGGACAGCATTTATTAATTCAGCTGAACCTCTTCATCTAGGACAAGCTGAATTGCCCAAGTTGCCATAAATTCCAGGGAATGGGGAGCTAAGCACTAAAGGTATTGTTTTCCCATTGGATACTGCAGCTGAAACTGTGCTTCATGATCCTCTCAGCCATACTCAACAGCTTCCCCAGCAAAGGGGTTTTGTATTTCTAACTATAAAGGGAAGACAGAAGGGTTTCCATCATATTTAAATTTAGTGCCCTTTCTTCTAGGAAAAAAAAAAAAAGGTATGATTTCCAGGTACATTCACAATTTAGATTTAAATAATTTTCATTAGAATATATAACATATATTGTTATAGAATTATATAATTGTAAAATATTTCATTCCAAATCAGTTTGTTGGTGCTCTGTAAGGAAAAATATTCCGGTTTCCCTATTCAACTTCAAGTCAACTTTCCTATATTTATATAAAACAAACTAGTGTGTAGGGGAGGAGAAGCATTCAGTGGGTGGAGCAAAGGCTTTTTCAGGTACCACAATTTTGTCTCTCCATTTTTCTATTGTTATTCTATTACTTATGATATCTCACACACTCTGATCTGTATCATAATAGCACTTTCTTCCTCAAGTAGTTTATGTCCAAATGAAGATAAAATGCACTGGAAAATTCAGAAATTAATCTTTATTTGTGGAGTTTTTTGGGGGAGAAAGATTTGTTCTATTTAGATACAGACACCTCTCTGAGAACAGACATAAAAACACCTCCTCTGACATTTATGATTTTTTTTGTTTTGTGTTATGGAAGACTAACTAAGGCACAAATAACTTTGTGACCTGGAGTTCTGAAGTTCTTTCTCCATCAAAATTGAGAAAAAGGAGTGATGGCAGGTAGGGAATTGAAGAGCCAGACCAGCATATCATTACTGACAAAGAATATCTATGGAATAGGAGGAATCCACAGAGAAGACCTGTGCTGCACTGGTAAAAGGCAAAAAGTTGAATGTAAAGGAGTGTGCAGAGGAAGTTAATATCCATGGAGATGAGTAGTATGCTTAGATTGACAGCTGAAAAAGATAGATTAGATGAATTAGAGTAGGATGATGCAAGTATATATGGGAATTTTTTAACCTTCCTTTTTCGTTTCCACTATTTTTCAGTAATCACAATTTTCCCTTACACAACATTTACAGTCTTAACTCCAGGTGAACAAGGCTTTCACCAGGCTTCCACAAACAGTTTTTAGAAGACAGAAGGACTTTAGTTATGGGAATGCCAGAAATCATGTCCTTCCTCTTGAGCTGAGTGCTGGACTTTCATCTAACAAAAGATAATAAGGACTTACCACAGTGAAATGATAGAATCACAGAATCCACCAAGTTGGAAGGGACCCTCAAGGATTATGGAGTCCAACTCCTGGACCTACACAGGACCCTCCCCAGGAGTCACACCATGTGCCCAAGAGTATTGTCCAAACATTTCTTGAACTATGTTGGGCTTGGTGCTGTGACCACTTCCCTGGGGAGCCTGTTCCAGTGCCCAACCACCCTCTGGGGGAAGAACCTCTAGTTAATATCTAATCTAAACCTCTGCTGAGACAACTTCAGGCCATTCCTTTGGGTTTTTTCACTGTTCACCACAGAGAAATCAGTGTCTGCCCCTCTTCTCCCCTCATGAGGAAACTGTAGACTGTGATGAGGTCCCCCCTCAGTCTCCCCTTTTCCAGGTGGAACAGACCAAGTGACCTCATCCTCTTCTCATAAGACAGAATTTGCTTTATCTCAGTGAGGAGGCAAGATCTCGCTCTTAATCTAGAGTCAAATCTATAATAAACTCCCCAAAATATCTTCATTCCTAAGTAGAACTTCTGAAATTTAGGAAGCAGAGATCTGTTCACCATGAGAGGTGTTTGTTGCACTTGTCATCTTCCTCATGTCCCCAGGCATAGAATCATAGAATCACAGAATCATAGAATCATAGAATTAACTGGATTGGAAGAGACCCCTGAGATCATCAAGTCCAACCCTTGATCCAACTCCACTGTGATTACTAGATCATGGCACTCAGTGCCACATCCAGCCTCATCTTAAAAACCTCCAGGGACGGTGAATCCACCACCTCTCTGGGCAGGCCATTCCAATGCCTGATCACTCTCTCTGTAAAGAACTTCTTTCTAATATCAAACCTAAACCTCCCCTGACAGAGCTTAAGCCTGTGCCCTCTTGTCCTACTGCTGATTGCCTGGGAGAAGAGACCAAACCCCACCTGGCTACAACCTCCTCTCAGGTAGTTGTAGAGAGTGATGAGGTCACCCCTGAGCCTCCTCTTCTCCAGACTAAACAACTCTAGTTCCCTCAGCCTCTCCTCATAGGACTTGTGCTCGAGTCCCTTCACCAGCCTCGTTGCTCTTCTCTGGACCACAGATCTCCTTTGCAAGCAATGCTGTTGAATTCCTACATGTATTTTTCTTAAACCTGATGGCACAGAAGGCCTTTCTGTACAGCTCTGGAGAAAGACGAGGCTACAGTAGCTGGAAATCGTTACAATTCTGAATTCTGGACAGGATGCCGCACATGCAGCTATAGAGGACAGAGCTGCTGGGTGCCGAGCGGGCAGCAGCAGAGCTCTCCTCCTGCCCACCTGCCACTGCCATCTCTGCTGGCAGTTCCCTGCTTGCTGGGACCACCATACTTGTTCCTTGCCTGGGCTGAGATTGTCTCCCCCTGAATTTACAGAGATGCCTTGCTGTCCACACCAACAGGATTTCAGCCTCCAGCTTTCCTGTGCTGCCTTCTGCATCTCAAATGGGCTCTTGCCACACTTCCTGAGCTGCAGTTCCCAATGTTTACATTTGAGATGTCTGAAATTAAGGTTCTGACTTTGTGTTTTGCTGAAGTCATTCATCTAACCTGCTGCATGTTCCTACAGCCCAGCAGGGTCGGGAAGATGGCTGTACCCTTGGTGAGACTGCGCACTGCTTGTCGCTGGGAAGAACAGACCAGGCACCATCCAGTACCTTCCCAGGTACAAGTTATTCCAGCTTCCCCTGCTGAGCTGTTAAAACTCCACTCAACACTCACAATTTCTTTCATGTCCCCGGACACAGCCAGCTCACAAATACGCCGCACTATGAAAATTAAATCAAATTTAATAGCTAACTAAATATCACCATGGGCATTTTCTGATTGCATTGCACTGGAAGGGGGACAGCTGCTGCTATGTGCCATGTAATCTCCTGTGCTGGAAGGCAGCAACAACTCTTTGAACAGACATCAATGACAGATCTAAAACTTGGCTTTACAGAGCCTAGATGTCAAAGATTTTTTTCTTTTTAGATTAATGTCAGTGTGGATAAAGTCCTCTACCTTCATCTTGCTTATCCTGAACTCCTCTCTTTGGATGTGGTAAAGGAGTGGGTAGATACTTTTTAAAAGTACTACAAGCTTTTAGAAGTGTTGAAAGCCTAAGTGATTTATGCTTTTAGATGTCTGCAATATCTTTAAATTCTTTGCTTCCTGTAATGTTGAATTTTGGGGCTTTTTTTACATATGACTTATCCACAGAGTCTCTTGTTTTTTCTCTGTCTGTAATGAATCTAGATACAGTCTGCAAATAAACCATTATCTGCAAGAGTTCTATACATTCAGCACAGGAGCTCTAGGGGAAACATAGAAAGCATTTACAATAATGAGCAAGTTGTAAAAATTAATGCTTTTCATTTGATTATTTGAGTAGATTATCTGGAAAATTCCATTTTGCATCAATAATGAAATGAGATGTGAAGAACTGTCTTTGGTTAACAGATGGACTTGATAATCTGAGAGGTCTTTTCCAACCTACATGATTCTGTGAAAACTCCCACTCACATCTAATAGAGGCTCATAAAGCTAAAGAACAACTGGCCTGTTGCAGATTGATTGCACGGGATGATAAAGATTTGAATGTTCAAAGTAATACAAGGATCCCAGTCCAATAAATCTCCTATACTTCTGCACTCCAGGGAAAAAAAAAAAAAAAAAAAAAAAAAAAAAAAAAAAAAAAAAAAGATAAAGAGCCTTAAATATTATATACTACAGAGCTGGCTTATCTTTTATGGACACAGAACACAGAGGGATTTCAATGTTCTCCTAAGACTGAGTAAACACCAGCTGCAGATGTGGACCTCTTCCATGTAGAGCCTGACTGTCTGCTGCCTTATGCAGGAGGTGGGAGAGCTTGGGGTATCTGTCTCTTGGTCTCATCATTACTGTCTTGAAATAACCCATTGCTTCAACTCCATTACTCAAAGCTCTCCTTCCTGCACTTCATTTTTAATCATACCCTTCAAGAAAAGGCATTAAGCGAAGAAAGGAAGCCACAAGGTTCAGAACGTATCTGACCCTCTGCAAAAAACTGGAAGTGGGGGAGGTCAAGAATCGTAGAATCACAGAAGGTTGGAAAAGGAATCCTCAAGGTTGGAAAAGACCTCCAAGACCATCGAGTCCGACTTTGACCAAACAAACACCACCATGTCAACTAAGCCACAGCACTAAGTGCCATGTCCAGTCCTCTCTTTAACACCTCCAGGGATAGTGACTCCACCACCTCCCTGGGCAGTCCATTCCGCTGCTTGACAATCCTCTCAGTGAAGAAATTCTTCCTGATGTAGAAGAAGAGAGCAAAGAGGATGGCACATGAGGAACTATCAGGATGTTGCTTGACTAGAAAATCTAAACAATTCCAAAATGATTTTGCCAGCAAATAAGATATTGGATCAGCCTGCAGAATCTTTGTGTACATCCTTGCCAGAGCATCCTCATCTGTCTACAGAATTCCTGAGAATTTTCCTTTGGAAGTCCCTTTTCATTGTATCTCTAGCTCAGGCTTCTTATGGTCCTGTCACCTCTTCTCAGACCTTGTCCAACTTCCCTTTACCTTGCCTAGATTAAACTGTATCTGTTCTGCCATTCTTCCAGATTCTGGGCATGTAAGATAAAGGTTTTGCACATTGCTTCTTCATTCCTTCTTTTCTGCTAGGATTTTTCCATGACCTTAATGCCATCTCAATCAAGCAATCTTAGGAGCTCTGCCATTTTCCTGTACTGGATCTTTTCCACTGTGCTATAGCACTTGCACTTGAGCCACAAATTATCCAGGTTAAGACTCTCCATTTTTTGTGTCAGTCTTTCCAACCTAAATCTGGAGACAGTGACCTGTGAGGAAACCACTGATCATGTTCACTGAGCCTACACATTTTAGCTCATAGGGTTTTTTTAGGCAAGGGCATTGAGATCTGTGGTTCCCAGCCAACATCAGTGTGCAAAAAAAAAAAAGAAAAAAATTCTCCCTGTAGATTAGACGCCACAGAAAAACTCTACTCATAATTTTATTTCATTTTGGGGGCAACTCTACTGGTGTAGAGAGTCATGCCACACCACAAATGCTTTTTTATTATATTAATGGTCTAACACCAATAATGTACTTTTAAGTATAAACCTGGTTTACAGTGATAGATAAAAAACCTTCATAAACTCACCAGAACTCAATTTTACACAGGCAGATTTTCCAAGGTGTCACACTGGGCATTCAGGGCACGTGTATGGTCTTGTGGTGTCTTTTTATGCAACTAGCACAAATATTCTGTTTGCCAAATAGGACCCTAACGTGCAAACTGGAGCTTAATGGCTACACTGCAGTGGAACAGCACAAGTTGCTGCATTTTAATTGCCTCTTATTTAGGAAATGGCACAACATAATGAAGTGCTTGGATTCTGGCCATGACTCCAGTCTCCTGTGTGGCTCTGTCCTCAAAGCTAGATACTGGATCTCAGAAACCCTTTCTTGCTTTTTATCTTTCAAAAAGACTTGTAGCTACCATTTTAGAACAGCAGTGCTTTCAGGAGCAAATTTTCTGATGTTTGTGTGCACCACTAGCAAACAGTTTCTGTGCACATTTCATAAAACTGCTGATTATTTACCCAGAGTTGAAAAGGTACCCTTTACCTTTCTCCTTTCTCTTCCACACTTCTTACACTTATTTTGCATGTGTGTGTCCTGTCATTGCAGAGATTTTGCATTATGCCTTGCTGAGGTTTCACAAAGAGAAGAGCATCCATCCCCGTGTGCCAGACAGGTTCCTGCTCTTACAGAGTGCTCAGCTCCTGGGACAGCTGTCAGGAAATGCTCGTCCCTTTTCTGGCTTTCCACAAAGGAGATTCCTTCTCTGCAAGTCAAAGTCTCTCCTCTTGCCCTCTGCAACCCTGCCAGGGACAGGGGAGATTTCCTTTGTGATGCTGAAACCTCTCTTCCCAGACCTTGTATGACGGGAGTTGTGCACTTGAGTCTACAGCACAAAAAGAAGTAATTGCAGACCTGAGACAAATCTGAGTTATTAATTGAACCTCCCAGCAGCCATGGGAAGCAAGAGGTTATTAACTTAACTGAGTGATGGGGAAACTGAGGCAGTCTCCCAAGGTCACACTGTGGAAGAGATTGATGAATAATCTTGTAGCCCAGACCTCAGCTCTCATTTGCAGACCATTTTTGCCTCTTAAGATATGTAATATAGCAGCATTGGAATTATGGTGTAGAATTCTATTAATAATCAGTAGTCAAAAATATGGCACATCTAGCAATAACAGCTGGGGGAAAATTTAATAACTTCCTTTTTAATGTATTTCCCTCTATTCCACAGTGTTTGATATTAATTAAAAGAGACCCCTGAGCAGTGCAAAACAGCAAAAACCTGAATCAGTCATAGCTGAGAATATGCTAAAACTTGGTGTGTTAAACTTTCAGGCATGGCTTTTGGTTTAGGTTGAAGGTGTGCTCTGCTTTTTGTTGGCATGGTTTTAAAATTCACATTTCCTGGCAAATCAACTGAGTCACCTGAGGGGTCTCAAATCCAATCAAAGAGTAAGTGATTTCTTCAAGATTTGCTGCCTTGTTACTTTTTAATTCCCTATCAAATAATTTATATGGAGCTTTACTTAAATTATAGTTCACTGGAGCAGTTAATTTCAGAAACTTTTGGCAAAATAAACCTCCAGTGAAAATATTTTAGTTAATAACTAACATAAGAAAGACAATAGTATTTTACCATTGTAATAAATTGTGAGTTAATTTTAGACCTCTGCTGAAGTGAAAATAATATTATTTCAGGTCCCAGGCCCACAGGGCAGGTTGCCTGCTGTGGGACTATGCAAAGACTATATAAAGACAATCAGTCAGGGAAATGCAACATCTCCACTATCATAGTCAACTTTGGACTCACAACTGATTCAGAGCTACAGCCTACCTTGAGGACCTCTAGATGAGCAAACTTTCAGGTGGATTATCAACTCACTGGCAGGCTGATGTTCCTCTTCTAATTTGTGATCCAAGCTGAACCAAAGTCTTTTCTAAACCAAACTTGTCCTTCTCTCCATCCTGCCCCTCTTGCTGCTCAGCATGGTCCAATTTCACAGATCCAGCGTGCCCAGAAAAGTTCGTAAATGGGTGGTGCTTATTAGAGGGCAATTGCTTTGGGAGATCTGTGACTCAGACCTGGCCTGTGCCTAAGAAGGCAGCACCACCAACACAATCTCTCATGACAGTCTTGGAGATGTACACATGTGCCCTCTCCTCCTCACTTCTGATAACCTTCGGCCTCCAGGCAGCGTTCATGCAGTTACGGTGATGAGGTTCACAGAGGTATTGACCAAGGACCTCCTGCATCAAGAGTCTGTACATACAATCTGCATCAACAGCCCATATCTGCTTCTCCATGCTGATCCTTTAGAATTAGGGAAAATACGGCAGCTTTGTTGGAGCGGCAATTTTCAGAGACAAGAGTCTAGGAGGAGAGTTTAAAACCTGTATCGCTATGCCAAATATACAGAGATACAGAGAAAACAGCTGAAGTGATGCCTGAATTCCAAACTCCTCCTGATTTCAAGTGAAATCCAGACACATATTTCATACAAATGTAGATCTGTGACAGAATGAAGCAGAACTTCCAAAACTCACAGTACATGACACTGATCCAATAAATAAGTTTCTATGGCACTGCTGAAATGACACCTCTACAGGTGAAAATGCATTATTTGGACAAGTGTTGATGAGATAGCTAAGGGAGCTTCATGCCAGCTCCAAGACCTAAAACAGGAGCATAGTGACAGGTGGGCAGCAAACTCACAGGATACCACAGCCAGCACCCCTTCCAGCTTTGTGTGGACCTGCCCTAATCCCCTCTTATCAGGAACAATCTTTCACAAATTGCCTCTTTGGAAGACTGCCTACAGAAGCAGATCAGTGCCATGACATATATATTCATTTCTATATATACACCTACATACATACACATACATGTGGACATAACAAACAGCACATCAGTTATAGTTTTGTACATCTCAAATCAGTAATCTCACCCAATTGCATTATGTTCTCACTCCAAGCCATAATGCTGCCAAAAGTCTAAAAATCACAGGCTTTAATTTTCTCATGTTTTTAGACATACAATGACAGGCTTCACACAGCCACACCCAAAAGAAGAAATATACAAACATTTTAAATAGGCAGCTAATACAACAGAGTATTTACTCTGAAGATCAATATAGAATTCAATAAGAAAATTATGCCCACCCCCAAATATACATGATGAAAGAAAAAAAAATAGAAGTACCACACTTTACACAAGCAGCAGGTATTCAGATATAATGGTATTTGTACTGCTGACTAGGTGATACTTGGTTCCTGGGGTTGGACCCCTTGTGATTAACAACTTCAGAACATTTCCCTTACATTAAAAATTCTAAGTTACTTGAAGAAGACTAGGATGACACATGATTCTATAATTAAGTAGGCATTACACTCTCATCAGCAGAAGTGAGCAACTCTGCATTCCATAGATCAAAGAGGAAGATGGTGACCTACATTTTCTCCTTCTTGACAGCAGGAGCTGGTGAGCAATTTTTGGTATCAGACCCCAGAAGAGTGGAACAGTGCTCAGCTGCGTTCGAGGGAGACTCCAGAGCAGCAAAAACAAGCTCTGCCCAGCATGGCACAGGCGAAGGCTATTCTCTGACAGAGACATATCCTGTGGCTCTTGAGGTGCAGAAATTACATTTTTAACAACATAATCTCAACACAGTAAGATCCTGATCTAAATTCAGATGAAATTAAACATTCCTGCTGACTTCTGGAAATTACAAAATTTTAAAAATCTTGCCAAATTCTCCAAAACTGATTTTTTGAAAGGTGTTTTATTTAATAACAGTATCTACAGCCTGTCAAAGGGTTAAAATGCCTGTCCACAGTTTCAGTAACACTTTACCCTTAAATCACAAGGCCAGAATCACTTCTCTATGGCTAAAGTGTTCTCCTGGCAATGTGACTGAGAAGCCTTTCTCAGATATTGGGCTCCTAACAATCCCATTGACACTGTAAAGGGGATTTTGTTCTCTGGAGGGTCAGAGAAAGACCCCATATTATCAGCTATGAGCCAGTTACTGAAATCTAAATGTCTCTCAGTTCTGCCTAATTCTTAAGCATAATTTAAATTTGATAGAAGAAGGGAAGATGTCCCATTTCTATCTCAGCTCCTCCAATTATATACTTCTCCAAACATATTAGGCATCTGAGAAAGAGATTAGCTTGAAAGAGAGATTAATGGTTTTTGGAGAAAGAAAGCCTCTTTTCTCCAGATGATATCAGTAACTTAGTCTACTAATTGAATCTTTTCTTTCTTCCCAAGCAGACCAGCTGTACCAATCCATTTCCAAGACCAGCCTGACCCACAAACATGACGGATGAACTAAAAGAGAGGCAGTGTTTTTTCTAGCAATTTGAATTTTGCACACACCATTGTTCATGAAAGTTCAAGTGGACTCAAGAGCAATCACTTAAATCCCAAAGCACAGAAAGTGTGGACATAACCAATAATGATAAATAACTACACTGTGATACCAAAGCCAGCTGGTTAATAAACCTGAAACAGCCTTCTCTGTAACAAAGCACCACTCCTCAAATGCAGCATTATTTCTATTTACATACATTTCTGAGATGATAAATGAGGCTAGAAGAGAAGATAGAGGAACCATGGAAGTTGTGCTTCACCCTGGAATGGCAGCTGAAGACCAAGTGAGATACCCAAGAAAGCCAAAATGTGTGTGTTTGGGCAAGACACTGACATCCTTCAGGTTTCAGTGGATGATCATGGACTATTTTTCTGCACTCCTTCACAATCCATGTTCCACTGCTTTTTTTTTTTTTTTTTTTTTTTTTTACCTCTACATCACATCACTTCTCACCATCTTCCATTAAAATAATTGAGAAAAGAAATTATAGGGGTGGTAAGATGTATTGCCAAAATTACTCATCTTTCAGGTCTTCTGTGAATTATTTGTTCTTGTATCTCATTTGCACCCTATGACTCTTTCAGCAGCCAAATGTGCCCAGAAGTTAAAAAATCAATAGAGTCCTACTGAGGAGTAAGTGTATTCCCATCTCCTGCACTGATTTGTTCTGCAACCTCTGACAGGACCACTTTACTCTTTGGCTCTCAGTTTGATTGTGAAACTGTATGCAATAACAGCCCAGAGAGTGCAGTGGCAGTTCTTGGTGTTGGGGAACAGAGATTCCTCTCCACTGATTAATGTAAAGCAGCAGCAGATTAGAGATATTTGCCTCCTTTGATCATCCTGCCCTTGCCCACCTTAGCCAATGCTTTTTCTGGAGAGCACCACGACATCCACAGGGCAGCATAATGCAACCAAGGATCAAGCTCTGGTACATGTCTTGCTGTGAGAGCCCTTTCTTCTGCCAAGCCCCAGTGAAACTGTGAGCTGAACAGGAATTTGCCAGCACAAAACTCGTTACAGAGCTAACCAGGACCTATGCTTAAATTATCACTCTAAGTTAGAGCCAAATCTGTAAGTTTATGGGTAACTGCAAGCCTTGCTGGCTTTATCATCAGAGTATTTCTGAGAACTGTGATAGCTGTGTTAAGAAACAGGATCATTTACATGGATCCCTGTGCAAGATCATAAACCAGATTTCTTCCAGACTTAATACTGCTTTATAATCTCTAACAGTTAGCACCCATACTGTTTGGGTTGCAAGGGACCTAATTAGTCACCCTTATGGCTTCCAGCAGCAGTAGGGTAAGAGCAGCAGTTTTAATTAAAAGTTTATATGCAAATATATTTTACAATTTCTGTGTGAAAAATGGTTCTCCTCAACCTGTGGTTTCCCTGCTGCTGGTCAGGACAAAATTCTTGCCTTTGCAAAATTGAACCTTTTTGTCAAAACACAGGAAGACTGCAGTGATTCTCATACCTTTATCTTGGACTTCTGTATGAGGTAATTTTTTTTCTGTTATCCCTAGTATTTTATCTGTTTAGAGCTTCATTCCACAGATGATACTGTTTGGAATTAAAGCATCTGTATCTTCACATCATCAGTTTGTAATTGCTTTAAAATCAAGACCATTTTCTTCTGCATTCATGACTAGCACAACAGATATCTCAACACTAATATAATGGAAAAAAATAATTCATCTTTGAAGTATTCTCTTTTTAAGTAATTTTACAGCATTATGACTATAGTGAAATAAAATGTCCAAAGCTATAATTGTGCAAGTTATGTTAACGGCCAAAAAAAAGAGAAATTATTCAAGTAAATACATGTCTAATTTAAATGGTCTAGGTGTGTCTGCTGAGTGGTTATTTATTTCTTCTTTTTTTTTTCCTCCTATTAACTTCCATTTCTGATTCTTCCCTTTCCATGCAACCCTCTCAAATGGACTTTTCTCACTTTGTGGATACCTAAACCAGGCAGTTGCTACAATTGCTGATGTAAATTCTTTCCATAAACTGAAAGAAAGGTTTGGAGTGATATATTTTTTTTTTCAAAATCAGCATATTGCAGTAGATCAGTTCAATATCACCTATTCTTTGTGTCGTTATGTTCAATGCAAATTCATTACCACATAGTCTTGGATCAGCACAGATGAGTCTTCTTAGTACAGTTTTCTACATTCAGGTACAGCGCTCCAAATAGATGCAGACATTATGTAGTTATTTCAATGCACAATTATTTAACTGCAGACAGCCGTGACATCCAAAAAGTGCATGCACAACCCTCTGTGGTGTTTCATCTGCATTGATTAAAAGATTCCACATCAATATACACAAGCTAGTGTTTGCATATGTTCAGAGCTCTGCACCTGCACATATACCAAGATATAAAAAAAAAAAGGAGTTGTAGATTTGTTGCATTTCTCACTGTAGTGATTGAAAGTTAATCCCATATGGGCAGTGCTTTTCTGTTCCTCTTAGAAGGAGAAAGAAATATCACATTTACCCCTCTTGGCACATCAAAATCAGCAAAAAGGAACAAGATAAATGTTCAAGAAAATGTTTGCCTCTTCTTAGCTCTCAGCACATATTCAGAGCTCAGAACTCCAGCAGTTCGTGGTATGGCAAAGAATTCCCAATGTGAATCTCTCCTGATAGTTGTTAAGGTCACCTCCTTACTCTTCCAAACTCTATCAAATTTTCCATTGTCTTATTTTCCAATCTGCTTGTTGTTCACCTCTAATAGTCTTACGTAAGTTGTTTTTGCCCAAGTAACAATGATGAATGAGATTGCAATTGTTAGGAGATGTTTCCCGAATTATTTGTTTTATTAACTTTCCCAGAATTTTTTTCAAACTTTTCCATTGCCTTTGACTTTGTTTGTGCATGTGATCAAATGAGTTCAGTATTTATTAATCTCTTCACCCTCTTAATTGTTGTATGCTATGTTTGAACTTAAAAAATCTGAAATGATTCTCTGAACAGCCCTCTTGCCTTCCACAAATGCTATTCCATTTGCAGCATATAACCACATGCAGTTACTGAATGAGTAGCAGTTTCATTAATCCCTGCAATTAAGCTGTTTCCTTCTGCATCCACATCCTTCTCCTCAAAAGTCCATGAAACCCTTATGTTTACCCAACTGTCGGTGATGCCCTTAGAACTTGCTACTTAGACTGAAGAAAATAATACTTTTTTTATCTATTCACTGTTAATTTATCAGCAAGTTTAAAAAAAAAAAATCTTAAAAAGTACATTTATTTTAATGGCTTAAATACACATTTAGTGTTCATAAAACATGTGGAATACACCAACCACCTTAGATAGCGGGATGGACCTGGGAAAACAACAATAACAGATCAACCAGTAACCAGATTAATAATATTCCTCTGTATATAAGGAACACTGACACTAGTTAACACAGAAGCAAAAGTGAAAAGACAGAGAATCAGACAATGCTACTGACTGTCAAATGCAAATAGGTCATTAATCCTAAAATACTCATGTGCTATTTACAAAATATTTAGCCAAAAGGCCAGCTATTGTGTACCCAGTCTGCTTTTATTATTCTTGGGAGAATGAACCATTATGTCAGCAATAAAGAAAAAGACACACAGTTTTGGGATTTATCCATGGAAAGAGAGTCAAGCAGCAAGATGTTACAAAAGGGCCACTACAGGCTGCAGATGTTTGGCGCTGCCAGATTTAAAGACTGAGCTCCAGAAGCACCCGCCAGGAGTAAAAGCCATGAACAAGTGTAGTTTTGCCAGCAAGAAAGTCAACAGGCTTCAACTTACACCAGCAAAATGCTCCCAAGAGATTCTTTCCCTTGCAGTTTGATAGAACCACAGTGCTTGTAATTACAATGATGTAACCTAATATTGTTAGTTTTCTCCTCTTTTGGATGCAAATGATTTGTTTAGGAGTGGAATGTGTAGAAGTTGACATACAGAGAACCAAGAGGCACAAGTTTACTGTGAGGGGTGATCAAGGGCTACAAAGAGCACATAGCGCTCCAGATCCACAGCTGGTTGAGAGCCACACGGTGCAGAGCTCAGTCCTGACAGAGGCTGTGTGTGCCCTTGAATAACCTATCTTGGAAACTCTAGACAAACAGCTATGCCATTCCAAGCCACTTGCTTGAAATCTGTTCTAGTAACTGAGAGCCTCAAGGTGCCATTGTCCCTCACTTCTTATTTATTCTTGTTTGCAATTTCTCTTCACTCTTGTTTTAATTTCAGAACGATTTTCTGCTCAGTCTGTACGGATGGGCAGAGTGCTGTAAAATAGATAAATGTGAGATGAGAGAAATATCAAACACTGCTGGTCTCTGTGTCCTAATGTAGATGGGTTCTTAGCTTTAAAATTGTTGGTGAATTCTTAATAGTTCCTCGTCACTGTGCCAAACTGTCCTTTTTACCAACTGGTTGACAATAAACTGATGTTTCCCCTCCAAATAACTTATGACAGTAGATTTGCAGCATTTTGGAGGTGCCATAGCTCAAGATACTGTCACACCTGTCCTTCTAGCAATAGAGATACTATCAAACCAGAGTCAGTCAGTATTTCCCTCTGTTAATGGAGTTAAATGGAAGAGGAATAGTACAAAATTGGTAGAGCTGAAAGACGGCATTGTACATTGGGTAACCTGTACATATGGGTTTGTGTCAGGAATTACTTTTTCTCCATCAGGTACTGAGGGCAAAAAGCCATTATTCTCTCTATGTATGATATGTCACAGTAAGAAAACATCTGTAGCAGACTGAAGATGGAGCTGGAATTAGATTCAGTCATTGCATACATCAGCAGTTAATGGAAGAAGCCCAGAGGTCCAGTCCTGCAGAACCGAGTTACTCATGTGAGTAACACCTGTCAGAGGCAGCTTTGGTGCTGGTGGGGTCCATCTTGCACAGGCCTAATGGAAGTGCTCCATTGTGGAGTCCTTACACTGTGGGAATGGTCCATGGCTTGGCTGTGTGTAGCTCACAGATTGTCAGCCTAAATGAAATCACTGCTATGTAAGCACTGAGGACAACAGCCACCTGCTATTGCAATGTACATATAATAAATTATTTTTATATGAAAATTTGACATCTGCCCACTCTAATGGAGAAACTAGGACTTGAATGTCATTCAAAACCTCCTTCAAATAGTAGAAAGACAATCAAGTATATTCTTTGATTGGAAAACCTGAATATTTAGTTTTGTCTTTACTCCTCAAGATGTTGTCATAGCTTAAATTTACAAATATATACAATAAATGAAGCATTAAGGTTTCTTTCATTTTTAAGAGTAATTACAGTTTCAGTCAGAATCAGACCAAGGGGAGACACTTTTTTTGTGTGAGGAGAACACTACTAGCAGGCAGTAACTTCCAAAGTGGGAGTGTACCTGGCTGCTCGTGACAAGCAGAGGGGTTCAGACTCAGCAGTCTGTGTTGGCCCTGAGCAGAGCAGAACACTGCCCTTGCTGTGGGAGCTGGGCACAGCTGAGCTTGTACAATGCATTGGAGCACAGGGCAGAGATCCTCTGGCTTGGGCCAGCACTGTGACCGCAGAATGGGAAGTCAAAGAGCTGCATCATTTGGCCTCTGTGTCCAAGTGTGGTGCTGAGCTGTGACAAACAGACATAACAAGTGCCTTGGAGATTGCTTTGGCATCTTCTGTGTGTAGCTGCCTTGCAGCATGTTTTATAGCCTGCACATCTCCTGACAACCTTGTCTGTTCATTGGCTACTCTGCCATAACATATTTACTTCTTGCAGATGATTAGCACATCTTGGAAATATTTTTCTAAGGCTGTCTCTTGCACATGCCTCTAAGCCTAATAAAGTCCTGTGTTTTTGTTAAGAATGCATTGCTGTCTGCTTAACTGTGAAAAACAGAAATGAAAAAGCAGAGTAGCTGCTGTGTCTTTGCCAAAAGGCTTCATTTAAGTATTAAAAAATCAGCAAGCGATCAACACATGTCATGTTCCCAGTCAGAAAACAGAGAGTTTTGAATGTAAGTGGTTATTTAATGTGGTGAATAAATCAATCTTCCCAATATGTGTCATCTAATTAACAAGGTTCAATACACCTTTTATGAGTTACCTGTTTCCTCACATCAAGTGTTTAAAGAAGTGAACAGAATTAGCATTAAAGACACTGTAAAGTATCAGTTTGAAAAAGCCCATCTTCACTATCCGTGAACAACATGTTTTAGAAGGTGTCACTGAGATATATGAGCCCCACTGTATCCTTCCTTCGTCCTAGGATTGGGTTGCTCTGATGGATAACTTCTACCCATGTAAGTCAGCTTGCACTGTTTGGTGATCACTTCATGTAAAAGCACAGCTGTGCAGTGTTCAGCAGATTGCACCAAGCCATGTCATCTCCACGACACTTTTGAGACCTGCATTCGGACAAATTTGAGAAGCTGACCTACCTTGTTTCTTAGGTGACTGCCAAATTCTGAAAGTGCTGAAAGTGGTGGTCAATTATCTGTGCACCTTCCTTGAAGGGCAAGTTTGACATCCTGTGTGGGGGAAGATGTTCTGTCCAAACAAATAAGGGACTATTAAGACCAGTACCACCTGGGGAAGGCCCTGGGGTACTAGAGGTGGTTGGGGCAAATTGTCTTCAGTCATTTCTATCTAATTTCTTTGTGGAGAAGTTATGGAGCTGTTGCTGTATATCTTCTCTCTGCAGAGGGACTTGATCTCAACTGTATCACAGTAGTACTCTTTCAGAAATGCAAACTTGAAGCATGAAAATACAGTATGAACCACAATACCCATTGTCTTTCATATCTCCCTCTGTTTCTTCTCTGCTACCAACCCAACACTGCCACATATCTCTGTTGTTGTTTCAGCCACTCCTTCTCTCTAAAACATGTCATCACACCATAACCACACCGTGTGGTGTTAGGAGAATGTCCTCTAGTGTATTCAAGTACTTTATCACTTCTACACATGAACAAAATTAAGCATCATCCTGGGCAAATAAAAGTTTTATGGTAACATAACATCAGCTGAGGAAATTTCAAGGCAGTACTTCAGCATTGCTCCTGTGTAGAGTGCTTGAAGCTGTGGGGTGTAGTGCCAGCAAACCCAGTGGTAATACACTCACATACAAAGCATGCTGTGGACACAACAGCCAGAGCTTTCAACATTCCAGGAGAGGTGTGTGCACAGAATTTTATTTGCCTTCTCAAAAAGCAGAAGATGGAAGTTGGTGCCCAGTGGCACAGAAAGGATGGTTGTTTGGTGCATGTCAGCAGTCAAATCCCTCAAAGGCAGAGCTTCCAGGACTGAAAAAAAAATCAGATGGGCTGAAGGATCCCTCTGAGGAGAGAAAGGGAGAGTGGGAGGAGATGCCTTCACTGGGGCAGGTGTTGAATATGGTACTGAAGATGTAGAAGTATTAAACACATTTAAACACTACAACATTCAGTAGAAGACATACAGAGTAGTTCTAAAGATGTCAGATCTAAGTAGTAGGTTTTTATCCCACCTATAGGAGATGGAAAACACCTTCCACTTTATTTTAAGGTAAAATCTTTTGCAAAGACAAAAGCTGCATTACACTGCATTATTCCATATTTACGGAGATACTTCTAGTACTTTAATTGCAGCATACAGAGGGAGACGCAATATTACCCTCACTGAGCAGTACTCATTTAGCTTTCTTTGAGGCCAATGGTAGACTACTACTGCCATCAGTCAGAAACAAATTGGGCCTTGAATATGCACCCATTTAAGTAAATTGCTTGTTAGCTTCTCCCATTAAATCCTCAGTTGAAGTACCATTGCCAGGCTGAAGTGAAACCCACGCTCATTTAGAGAGGCAACACGGAAGTCCAACACTGCAGAATATGAACTATCTTTTCTGTTTCCTTCAGCCACTCCATAGAGGGAAAGGTAGGCAAGACAAAACCAATCAGCACACACCTCTGGCTGGTATGAAGTCATGGTCTCTGACAGCCTAGTGTTGCCATTGCTGGGCACAAACCAAATTTGCAGTGTCTCAGAACAGAGGCTTTCATGCCTTGCTCTGCCTAAATTTGTCTTGCCCTGACTGGAGCTTTGTTTTTACTTGGTTTTCTTGGTTTTACCCAGGTTGCTTTTGACACACAATCCAATTACTGGATCATAAGGTGCAGCTTTCTTGGATCTCTACAAAAGTCTGGAGACCTTCAAAAGAATCTCAGAATTGTGGGATTGGGTAGTAACTCCAAGTGTCAGACTGCCTGCCTTGTCCTTGTTGACCTCTCTGAGAAATAACTGAGAAGACAACAGTTTCTAATAGATTTTGTTGCTGGAGAATACAATATGGTCTTTCCCCAGTACATTTACCAAAATGAATATAAAATTTGCCCATTCCACAAAACTCTTAAAAAATCCTGCACACAATAAAAGGGTTAATAACTCAGCTTCCCCTATGCCTGTAGACATTAGCTTTTATTGCTAAATGTTAAATTTTACAGTTACATACATTTTATATGCACTGATTTTTATTGCCAAGCCAGTTCTATATTTATGAATCATCCTCAGATCCTTTAGCTATTTGAATCCAGGAATAAAGTTAAAATTCTGCTTGGTACTAACGGTGTTGGTTTGTTGGTTTTTTGTTTGCTTGGCTGGGGGGGGGGTTAGGTGGTTTTTATTTTTTTGTTTTTTTGGGGGGTTTTTTAAATCAACTTACAAGGCACAATTAAAAATTCTTATTTTCAGGAAAGAAAGTTTAAACTAATGAGCATCTGAAGTGACATGTATCCTAAAGAAATCATCATAGGTGGTTAAAGAATTAAAAATTCTACAAAATTTGATGTATGAAGAATAACTCAAGAATTCTTGAGACAAAGACCCTTTCCTATACATACATACTTCTTAAACACTTTTTTTAAAAAGCAAACGCTTCTCTCCAAAAGACAACTAAACCTGCAAATTTTAATATAAACATCACTTTCCCCTACACCCTCGCTAAAATGTCTCTGTATTTCCAAACAATGCCATGTGTTCTGCTACCAAATTGGACCAAGAAGCTTGTGGAGCTTCTTCATAATGTTGTACTCAGAACCATTTTTGGAATATATATTTCATCCACAGGGTCTACATCTTGAGACACAGTTTATTATTTTGGGCTCACAGCAACATTCAGCGCTTTGGTTTCAAAAGATGCTGGCAGTTCATTTCTATTGCTCAATTTCTGCATTTCTGGGTTTAAATCCAGTCGAATCCTGGAGAGACGATGAGGAGTACAACCTTCAGCTACAGATATGGGGAAAAGATTTTTATTAGCAGAAGATACCCATCAAACTTAATTACACCATTACTCTTTCAGGACAGACAAATTCATTTGGGTGGAAATGTAAAAGTAATTGTCAAAAAACAGGCAATTCTCACACTGTTTTGAAGTGATACAGCATTCCCGTTAGCTACAGGGCAACCAACATAATCCTTTACTGGAGAAGCAACCACTGGATGTATATTTATTAGTTACTTAAATAACCTGAAAAGCAAGCCAAAATAAGTAGGATCAAAAAATTAACAATCTGAAAGCTGAAATATAGCATCAAATGCAAGTGTGTGAATTAATACAGACAATGCTGTAAAGAGTTGATTTCTGAAGCAAACCCAGCAAGTCCCTTCAGCACACTTCTAACTACAAACATGTCAGACAAGACACATCAGGATACGACTGCAGAGAGCCATTTTAGTGTGGCAATGAACACAGTACCAGCACTTTGCAGGGTTGCACCCTATATGCCCATTTTATATGTCTTGGAGTGTAAAATTTAACTGCATGTATCTTCCAAATGTACAATATCTACAAGCAGAGAGACACAAGTATGCAGATCCAGAAGTCTGCTTCCCTTCTGGTTATAGGGCTATTGTAATTAAAATGTTTGTATAACCACAACTTAGACAGTTTACCATTTTTGTTAAAAGCACCTCTAGCTTACACATCTTCATAAATCCTCTGAAAATATATTCTTCAGCCTCTATGTAAGTTTTTTCCCTAAATAGGAACCTTTTGCATCATTCTCTAATTTTTTTTAATATTTTCATCTTAGCAATAATTATCACATATTGCCTATCATGCAAAGTCATTAAAGAAAAGTTAAATGTTACAGAAAATGTGCAGATTTTCTAAGGCTGATTGCATGCCTTTAATTTCTTTGTAAGTTTGTGTTGACTTAGGTGTAGGCAAGACCTCTGTTGCAGGAATGAAATTTGCCAACTACTATGAGTGTCTCAGAAACTTTCAGGGATGAGGTACAAGAATTAGGAGAACTAAAGTATGAATAAGTTCCAGCATTCCCAGATGTTTCTTATAAATGCAAAATGAAACCATAATGTGATTTCAACATAGTCATGACCAATTTCCATTTTAACTCTAATAAATGATCAGTGGATCATGATAGGTGATCCTGATAATTCTGGCTGTCTGGCATTTTCCCATGAAGTTCTTGCTTTCAGTGGCTTATATTTTGCCAAACATAACCATTTGTAGCACATTTTCTATATATACTGTAGCTGGTTATGTTTTTGTTTTGATTCTTAGATTTGGTACAGCCAGTTCAGCTGTTTCTGAGAATAAGAGGGGGAAAGGGTCAACAACTTTGCAAGAGCTTGAACTAGTATTTCACATGTTCTTTATGTTTAAACATAGCAATAGGGAAATGCAACTTGGCAAAATTTGTGCTGTGCCCATAAAAAACCTATACTTTGGGCAAATACTGAGTTTCTAACATATACGATATATAGATTTAAATATAGATATATAACAAATATATAGAATATATATATATAAATATAATGTATATGTATATAAAACAGATTTGTAGAAACAGTGATAAGCAGAACTTAATGGATGTTTGCTGAAAATATCACTGGGCATCCCATATGCACTGACCACACTTAATCCCCCCCCGAAACAACTTAAAAACACCAATTATAGCAAACATACCATCAAGGAAAGATTCGTAACTCTGGGTGACTGTGGAAGTCGGGGCTGTGTAACAAAGTGTCTTTAGATCAGTGCTTTTCACTGTGCTTTGTGGACCTACTAAATGGAACTAGATGCGGTAAATTAATTTAATTAATTTTTTAAAGAAATTTTGAAACTGTTAGAAGACTACATTAGTCTGCAAGACTAAGTATTCCAAGACTAAGTATTTCAAGGTAGGAAATACAAAGATTAAGGTTGCTCCTTATAAACTGTCACTTGGGAATAGATGTGCTGGACTAGTGAGCTCTAACTGTGTCATCCCTGTTATCCTGAAGTGTTTCCCTGCAAGTTGGGTTGATGTGGATGACATGAGCAACAACTATCACCTGAAAGCCTATAACTACATGAATACATGATAGCTGTCTGGACTGATCACCACTTTCATGGAGAAGGATCACTGGAGATTAGCAAACGGCTGCAAGAACAACAGAGGAAACTCATCTAATTTAGATCTTTTGTAACACAGGATTCAGGTCCTGTCCTTTTCAAGAAATCATAAGATTGTTGAGGTTGGAAGGGACAGGTCAAGAGGAGGTTATCTGGTCCAATCCCTCTGCCCAGTCAGGGCCACCCAGAGCCAGTTGCCCAGAAACATGTCCAGGTGGGTTTTTTTTTTTAATATCTCCAAGGTGGGAGACTCCACAACCTCCTGAGGCAACCTGTGTCAGTGCTTGGTTACCCTCAGAGTGAAGAAGTGTTTCTCCATGTTCAGAAGGACCCTCTTGTGTTGTAGTTTGTGCCTATTGCCTCTGCTCCTGTCACTGGGCACTGCTGAAAAGAAGCTGGCTCTGTCCTCTGTGTACCCTCTGTTCAGCTGCTTAGATACATTAATATCCCACAATCTCTTCTCCAGGCCTTCTCTTCTGCAAGCTAACCAGTCCCAGCTCTTTCAGGCTTTCCTCATAGGAAAGATGCTCCAGACCCTTCCAAACCTTCATGGCCCTTCATTGGACTCTCTCCAGTATGCCTGTATTTCTCGTACTGGGCAGTACAGCAAAATCCATGTGTGGCCTCACCAGGGTTGAGCAGAAGGGAATGATCACATCCTTGTCCTGCTGGCAGCACTAAGAAGAATAATTCTGAGACTGTATCATAATTAGGGTAAGCAAATTATAGCTCCGACTTCTAAGGACTATATAGTCCTGATTTTGCTTTTTCCTATATTCTCTATTCTTCATTTTCCCATCCTAACTTCGAAAGTATCTTTCTGAAAGTACAATTAATAAAATATATGTACTGGAAATACAATCCCAGTTTTGGATTTAACTTTTAACAATTCTATAACCCAAAGTCATAAACTATATGTAAATATTTCATTACACACATTTAATTGGACTAGGAATGTGCTTTTCTCTGATGTAGATTTATGAAATTGATTGCAAAAAGGGATAGTAATGTTACTTGACTCTTCTATTTTATGGCAAAGTATAAAGCATTGTCAGTATTTTAATATATTGAATATTATTAATGTTTAACTAGTGTCTATAAATTTTTTACTACAACTTTTCTTTGAATAATTGTTTCAAATTAAATTTAAATTCTTTTTTTTTTCAATATGACAATGCTATGGACATTTGAATTTCTCAGAACGCTTTTGAAAGGGAAGAGAGATACACTGGAGATTTAGCATTCGCTGACATAGTGGAAGCATTACTGAAGAAACCTGTGTTTCAAAGGGTCATTTTTAGCTCCTTTCTTTCACATGGAGTAGATTTAAAAAGAAATACAACCAAAACCCACCCAGCAAATACAGAATAAATGACATAAATTACATACCCACCTTATTGCCTGGTGGAGAGTTCCATTTATGAACACCATCAGTATAGACACAACCTTCTTCCACCACAAGGTGAAGCTGCCTGTGGCTGCCACATGTCAGGCAGATGGGAAGGAAACTGTTGGAAGAGGATCCTCGGCAAGTGCCCCATTGCATATTCAGAGCTGCTCACGGGGCCCTCACACTTGCTGTGCCAGAGTTTGCTGCCTGAAAAGCCCTTGCTGCAGCACATGCCCTGTGCTGAGCTGCCTGGCATTTCAGCTTGAGCTGTCCGTGATGGGGAGGTCCTGGGATGGTTGCTTGGTCTGAGGAACTGAAACCTGGGGAGCTGGGCTAGCTCAGTTGCTCCTTCAGCACTGCTTCTACTTTATTCAAACCTCTCTTTTGCACCTGGACAGTAGCTTTTTATCCTAGCTGGCCTCTACTTGGCTGGCAAATACTAAGATAAGCTCATCAATTATCTTAAATGTGTGAAGTGATAACCAGAATGCTTAGACTTAGCATCAATGATTTCTTGCAACCTCAACATTTTTCACACTCCAGGTGCTGGCTAGGATTGAGCTTTTCTTAACAGTTCAGCTTTCTTGAAGTCAAAACATCACCTGATAATGATTTTTGCTACTAGGAGATGGACAAAATTTAAGTTAAAGGTTAAGATAACAGCACAATTAGTGGGGATGCCACAGTTCAAGTTAGTTTCTACCCACTGCTAAACCCAGCCCCTCCCTTATTTAACTGAGGCAGCTGGTTTTACAGCACACATTGGTGCTGCCAGCTGCAGGAACATGCAGGTACCTGAACTACTTTTATATAAAAAGTATAGATAGGAGAAGCCATACTGCTGCATTATAAGACTGCTCTACGTGGATTGATTTTACTTAAGACTGCTGATGCAAGATACAGCACTCAGCTGTGAGGACTCAGCCTCTCTCATGTACAGCTCACCTTGGATAGCTTTTCTACCACACCAGAATATGGCCCTGGAGACCAGTGTTTACAGAGCACAGTCCCTTGCTCTAATCTCTTATGTGTGAAGGATGTATTAATGGGTTAGAGCTTTGTCCCTGAGGAACAGGGGTGGGGACCTGCTGCTTGGTAACTGGAGAGGGACCTTACCCAGCCCTCCTCCCTACCCTGAAACCAGTCCCAGGGGAGCCCAGGCCATCGTGGGGGCAAAACATGGTTCCAAAAATGTGAGCTTCTGAAATACTGTGTGATTGTTGTGGTTTTTTGTGGTTTGTTACATTTTAAATCACAGAAAGCTGTCGAGGTTGCAGTGTGTCCCATCAATCAGCACAGCACGCAGTGTCTATATTAAACATCCTACTGAGTCTCATAGGGAGTGTGAAATTTCCAGTGACAGAAGATAAGAAAATATTCAGCAGGCTTTCTTAAACAATTTATATGTTAAGGGACTGAAAGGTCAGTGAGCAGAAATTGTATTTTATCTTCCTTGCATATATATTGCTTGGTGATTAGGTTAAAAATGTTACAAATACAAATGTGAGTGAAATATATGACTATTCATAGGCAGAGATGGGAAAACAAGAGGGTTATACTGTTCATTTCAGTCCCTGAATAACAGATTTAGAGAATGATTGTGCATTGCTAAGGAGAGCTGCTTTTCTCTTACAGGTATATATATATATATATCTCTTGCCTTGCCATACCTGCAAAGCTCGAGTAAATTTAGTAGTAAAATACATATTTTATCAATTCTTGGCCACCTTCAGTGCAAAAATGCATGAAGAGTTAGCTCACCCTTCAACTGGAAGTATTAGACAACCACAAATCAGTTACATTTCCATCCTACTGACTGCTAAGTGGTTTGCTCTTGTCCTCAAACACTTCCAGGGATAGGTGGTGCCTCAGTAGACCTGGTAAATCTGCTTGGGTTATTAGTGCTGAAAAATCTGAAGTTCATATTTCCTATTTTAAGGGGTAGATGTATGCTGGACTTTCTGGAAAAAGAATTCATCAAAGTGAAGGGGAAAGACCAGCTTCAAGACCTTCTCTGCAGGCACTGTGCCTTGCCTCTGCTGAATCAAGGCAGAATTTTTTAGCAATGAATTTTACGTTGAATTTAAGAATAGTTTTAATTTCAGCAAAAAGAAATGAAAAAGAATAAAGAATTTTTAATGTAAGGACAGGCAAATGGGCACAAGTGATTTCTGGGCTTTTTGCCCAGATCTGTCATTAACTTCTTGATTATATCTTGTGGGTCTATTCAATATTTTTAAGGGAAAAGAAAAAAGATAATAATCTGAGCCCTAAGAAAATGGGAAAGTTTGATTCATGGCATTATGATCTGTGGAGTCACATTGCAGGCTGAATTAAGAGACCTTCACTGTATTTCAAGCCTTCTCTATATCCATTTTGCCATTTTTCTTTATTATTGTTTTGTTCACAGTTCCATGTTCTTCAGGGCAAATGCTCTATCTGGCTGTATGGGTACAGCCAAAGTAGCTATGCAGGACAGAGACATCTGCACTAGCTTTAAATCTCATGTCTCATTAAAGAGGACATTCCTACAGGCAAAGTCATCAGGCTTCTCTGAGATGCATAAAGGGCCATGCTGAATTGGTGGAGATCCCTCTGATGCTTGAGTTAGCTCAAAGCCATGATGCAACATGCAGCATAGACTTATCCCCACATGGGAATTTCCTTCATGATGGTAGAGACAGAGCATCCTCGTCATACTGTGGGGGGACACAGGAAGGGCTTTACTGACCCTTGTCACAACTCTGACTTCTGGGTGAATTTGGTTTAATGGACCTTGTAGATACAAACATGTCTGCACACAGAAACTGTTACGAGAAAACAGCAAGAGGAAAAGTGCACATAGAGAGGTAAAAGTCTCACAAACGGCGATGAGCTCTGGAGACTTGTGTTCTGGTTGAATCCAAGAGAGTTGATAAATTCAGAACAGCAGGAGCCTGTGGAGTGTGTCCAAGGCTATCACCATACAAGAGTGTCACCACCAGGTTTTATAACTCGCACCATAGCCAAGGAGGTGGCAGCTGCCATACGCAGCCACAGACCACAGTCTACAGGGCTTTTATGGAGAAGGAAGGGACTGCAGAACACCTTCCTAAAAGCCACTGGTGCGCTGGTATGACCTCTGCTTCTCAATAAACACCCAGGGTTGGCCTCCTTACTGCTGATCTAGCTGACTAAAATGAACAACTGAGAGGGGTAACTGAATGGACAGTTAATTACCTTCTGTTACCATTATTCCATTATTCCATTATTAATAATAGCTTAACTCACAAAATGTGTTCCAATAAATGTTGATGGTAGTCTGTATCTTCCCCTGACTGGTTCCCCTGTCTGGAAAATTCACCTTCTTTTCCCCCATACTTGAAAACAAGGAGGCAAGGCAAAGAAGATTCCATATTGTCTTTGTAGGGGCTGGGGAGGTGGGAGTGATGCTGTGGAGAGAGAGGCAGGAGTGAGGAAGGCTTCTACAGGGGCAGAGAAGGACAGGCCAGCAACACACCCTAGGCATCCTTAGCCCACTGACCTGACCTAGAGGCCAATCTAGGTACGGATAGAAATAGATTACCTAAATAACAATAATGATGGCATTTAATTACCAACCTCCTTAGACAGATGGTGCTACAGGCTGTTCTTCCTCTTTCATCTGGTGAGTAAAGCAGTCACAAGTAGTCATGTAAAGATTACTAAGAATTCCTGTCCACAGCTGACTTTTTGCAGACACTAAATTTTGAATGTTGTTTAATTTTTGGAAACAGAACACCTCAGTCACAAAATTTTTATCTCATTAATAGTGCTAATAGGCTCATGAATGGACAATAAAATCTTTGCCTTTATGTTCTTCAGCCCTGTTGCTAAGAGCTATATACAGTAACAAACTGTTCACATAAAATTTCACATTTTTCTTCACAAAAACCCCAACAGGAAGAAAAAAAAAATCTGCTGACATTGATAAAGAATTTGAAAAAGCTCCTATGGTTTTTGCCATTCCAGGCTGCCAGTTTATAGTCTGGGAACATTATCGCAGCTTCATTTCCACAACAAAAAGGCCCCATTCTTTTCTTAAAGGTTTGACCGTTCATCCTGTCCTTGGTGTTTTGCATCAGAAATGCACTTGTGTTGTCAGCCCTTCTATTAGCACTCACTTATCGAGGGTGCCAAAGAAAAGTCTAAGAAAAGGACAAGTGTCCAACAGGTTACTATAGTTTCTTTTGTGCTCTCAAAATTTGTAGGCTTCAGGCGTTTAAAAATGTAATTAACATTTGTGCATATGATAAATTTAAAAAATGGGTGAACTTTTCACACTTGAATGTTAACAATTTCCATTGTCTATTACCAGTAAATTTCAGTGGCTGGTTATTTTAACTCTACAGATTTTTGTCAGGGTTTAATCCTGCTGAGTTGTACTAAGCAGAGGACACCAAGTTAGGCAGGAGTGCTGATCTGTAGGAGGGTAGGAAGGCTTTACAGAGGTATCTGGACAGGCTGGATCAATGGGCTGAGACCAGTGGGATGAGGTTCAACAAGGCCAAGTGCCAAGTCCTGCACTTTGGCCACAACAACCCCCTGCAGCGCTACAGGCTGGGGACAGAGTGGCTGAAAAGCTGCCCGGTGGAAAAGGACCTGGTGCTGGTCAACACTGGCTGAACACGAGCCAGCCCAGGTGGCCAAGAAGGCCAATGGCATCTTGGCTTGGATCAGAAACAGTGTGGCCAGCGGGACCAGGGCAGTGATTGTGCCCCTGTGCTCAGCACTGGTGAGGCCATACCTCGAATGCTGTGTCCAGTTTCAGCCCATCGCATTCCAGGGGCTGAAATGTGTTCAGAGAAGGGCAACGGAGCTGGTGAAGGGTCTGGAATACAAGTCTTGTGAGGAGCTGCTGAGGGAGCTGGGGATGTTTAGCTTGGAGGAGGCTCAGGGGGACCTTATTGTTCTCTACAACTACCTGAAAGGAGGCTGTGCCAGGTGGAGATCAGACTTTTCTCCCAGGCAACAAATGACAGGACAAGAGGACATAGCCTCAAGCTGTGCCAGGGGAGATTCAGGTTGGATCAGGAGCAATTTCTTAATGAAAAGGGGTGTTAAACATTGGAATGGACTGCCCAGGGAAGTAGTGGAGTCACCATTCTCAGAGGTGTTCAAGAAACAACTGGACATGGCACTTAGTGCCATGGTCTAGTTGTCAAGGTGGAGATCCGTCAAAGTTTGGTCTTGATGATCTCAGAGGCCTTTTCCAACCTGAACGATTCTGTGACTGTGATTTTACAGACACGGAACAGGAAATAGCCATTTAAATGTTCAGTGTAAAATAGAAGGTATTTTCCCTCCAAAAGTAAGAGAAAAGAATTTCAATTACTGAAGGCCGATACGTGGGAGGTGTCTTGCTCATATTATATATTACATACTGCTCATTCTTTTTTTTCTTCACTGCCATTTTATACGGTCATTTAATCACAAGCTATGAAAATGAATGAATAATCCACTTCTGCTACATCAACTTAACACAGACCCATAAGCAAATCCAATGTGATCTTGGCAACATCTGAAGGTACAGCAAAATAAATGCAGTCAAAAATGGAGAAATCATGTGGACAGAGAGCTCATGTAACAGTGTTTTTCCACTGAAGTATGCCAGTTAAATTCCAGAACAGCCTAATTGTTAATAGAAATTATTGGTTTATGGTTTCTTCTTGTCCCTCAAGGAGTCCAAAGATTTTAGTGTTGTCCAGTTTAAAGCATACTGCTGTCTATTCCACAAAACTGTGTGTCACAGCAGATGTACAACTGACAGTCTGGTTGGCAAACTCAGCAGCAAATCCAATAACTATTACATTAGCCTCTGGTGGCAGCATTTGCAGGTCAGAGTAAGGTAACATGGCGTCAGGAAATCTGCACTGTGCAAATTCCATGGTAATAACCTGAACTTTTTCTGGCACTGCCAGAGTGATACCTAAGAAAGGTGCTAGTTCACACAGTCCCTAAAAATGCAGTTGAGGCTTAGTCCCCAGGAGGATATTACACCTAGCTGAGCAATTAGAATTAGTACGAGACATAATTAAGTCAGTACTGCTGAATTTTATTGATGTGTCTCCTTAAAGATCGGTGCCCAAGAGAAAAAAAATGCTGCAGCATGTAATTTGAAAGTAAACCCCTCAGCATTTTAATAACTGCAAAACCCATTTTTTCTGGAATGCCATGAACATTATTGCTGTAAGATAAAACGAAGGCCTATCCTATAAACTATACATAAAAAGACAAAGACATTACTTGTCACACTGCTTATTTCAGGGCTAAAATGCTGGCTACATGTTCTCATTGCCCTATTTTAATGTTCCCAGCTGGCTTCTGCAGGGAAGTGCTTACTTTTTCTCATGAAGGAATGAGGCAATACCTTCATCTAACACTATTAATATAGGGAATACAGAAAAATCCTCCCTATTACCTTTTTGCTCCCCATCTCTCCCTGGAGACAGAAACATACTAATTGCAGATCACTAGCACTAATATGAGACTTTCTGGAAGGCAATGTAAATAAATCAATGTTTAATCAAAGGGACATAGTAAATTCAGTTCAGAAACCTCATCCCATTGCATCAATGTGTGGTCTCTCTAGTGGCTAGTATGTCTGCTGGTGTTAGGTGTGAGCACCTTAAAAAAATAGGATGAAAAAAATAGGACCTGGAATATTTACTCCTCCCCAGATGAAGCCTGGGGGAAAAAAAACAACAAACAAAACAAAACAAAAAACCCAATGAAATTAGACCCTGGGAGTAAAAAAAATGGGGGGAAAGGGAGGAACAGGGTGCAGTGGTTTGTAGGTAAATTCAGATATGTTCTTGGACAGACAGATTAACCAAGGCATTCAAAAGGATTACAGATTAAAACTCGTGAAGGAGGTGAAATGATTCAGTTAGAGAAGATAAGGTGAAGATGAGTTTAGTAAATTTGTTTCAGATTCAGCAAAAGGATGATTAGAAATGACGACAGAAATGGACAAGTATTTTAGCAATAAGGATAAATGGTCATGATTAGGCTTGCTAATGTCACACAGAATAAAATAATTACATTTAATAAGTGAGTATATGGAGAGACAAAGAGAAAATGAGGAATCAAAGGTAATAGGAAGGCTACAAGTCAAGGAGAAAGTAAAATTTTGAACAAAAATAAAAGGAAGAAAAAAATCCTTGGGACAGTTAAAAAAGTCTTATTTGAAGTGAGTTTGAAATGGCAATGTAACACCAAAGAAGCTATATCAGAGACAAAAATTCACAACAGGAGGGAAAAAAAGTTGTAAGCAACAGAAACTGTTGGGGAGGATGAGGCAGTCAAAATAGAGACTATAAAGATAAAAGGAGTAGGACTGAGGGTGAAAATTTGAAGGGTGCCAACAGGTAGTGGAGAGGGAGTGGGAGGATCTACCAGAGGTGCTGAAAAGAACAGTGTTTGATGTAAAAGTAGAAAGCAGAGAGCATAGGCTCACCAAAGGCTAAGATGTAAAGGAAGGAGATGTGCGGAATTGCCAGTGGTGCTGAACACTGCATTAAATGAAATATGAACTGAAAGAAGCCCTCTGGTTTGCCTGGCAAACAACACTGGTGAAGGAGGTCTCAGTGGATACTGAAACTAGACAATATAGAAAGTCTGATAAATACTACACAGAAATGAATATTTGGGAGTCTAATTTTGTGTGAGAAAAGCAACTGCAAGATCCAGAAGTCTCTATAGAGGTAGAGCCATATATTAAACTGATGCTACAGTTAACCTTGTTGCCTGAAGCAGAGACGAGAGATTAATTTCCATGGAAGATATCCAGACACTAAAAGTACAATTGAACTAGACAAAATATCATAAAATCTGCCTCAGTTATGGGGTAATCTAGCCATTAGCATTGGGGTGAAAACGTTTTGAAGAATGACTTGGGTTGAATAATAGATTTACAGTCATATGAATTGCAGAATAAACTCTATGGGGACCCCCGTTTTCAGGCTTTCTTTTTCTGAGGAGACTTCAGGACTATGGGGGACATACCAGTCTTCAGGCTGAAGCATCAATGCACACTGTTTTTGCTCAGTAACCAGAAGACTGACTTACCTGACATAGTCTGGATAGAGAACTTGTGCCTAGATGATTAGTTTAGGAAGTCAGCACAGGTCTTTCATGGTTTTTCAGTTATTAAATAATCATGGCAAAGGAGGCTATCTCCCATTTTCCAAGCTACTTAAGGCTTACCGAACAGTTAGTGTTGCTCAGAAGGGCTGCTGATGAGACAGACTCTATTTACACATTGGCACTATTTATGCCTTGGCTCCATGGCAAGGTGTTACAACGATGTAACGTGCTGTGCTGGTACTTGGGTGCTGTACCTGTACTGCCATGAAGGCTACAGGTCCCTGACAAATTCAGTTTGCCTCAGACATGACAATATGGATCACCCCAGTGCCACCACAGTGTACAGCTGCAGTTTGTCACATCTTCACCTGGTCCACAGTGGAGCGTTGGCAGTGCTAACAGTACTGCAACAGCAGAATAAGTCGTTGACCCACAGTAAGCCATTGATTAAGGCTGTCATATCTTTATCTCAAATACAAAAATGACTTTATGTATCCAGCACTGAAAATGTTAGGGCACTCTCCCTATAAACAAGAAATATATCCTTGCTGGTCACACCTAACACCCCTGAACAGGAAAAGATAAAGAAATTGTAAAAAGAGGTTTCTAAATCTACTGTTCTCTTTTGATTGGGTAGAAGAGTACTAAATAATAAATGACACTAGAATAAAACATGTACTTTAAAAAAGTCCACCTGCCTAAGTATGCCTTAGCATAACCTCTTGCAGGTTGATCTTGGTGAAGATGTCAAACAAAAAATGCATTTTTCAAAAGCAATCACTTCTCAAATCACTCAAAACAAAAGATTAAATTTTATCTTCTTTGAAAATAATTGGGGTTTTTTTCAGCACAAAATCAGCAACATAGTAGTCAGCTTTCTATTTTAAAACAGCATCGTAGGAGGAGGCTTTTAGGTTGCTTCTTTTTTTTCTCAAAGATTACATATTCTTTATGGTTTAAGTACAGACTGCCTAGCCCCTTTAGAAAGCTGGGTTGACAAAAACTTCAGAAAATCTATACAAATCTATACATTGATACATCTGATGATTAATAGTGTGTGAATTTCTCACAACTCAGATCAACTCATGTCTAATAAGAGGCAAGAACTTTTGTAAAACTTTGTGAGAAGGAGACCCAGAATATCTTTCCAGAAGAAAAATGAGTTCCTCTCATTTGCATTAGTCTGTCCTAGTGGATATGTATAATATATATATACAGAATATAATTTATATAATATATATAATATACAGAATATAATGTCCCTATTCTTGCTTCTCATCTAGATGTTGACAGAACTTTTAACTTGCTTTTGAAATCCTCACTCTGAAAAACATAAAGGAATTATAAGAGAATGATAAAATCTGGCAGATGAGATTTGGCACAAAATGCTTTAAAACCAAAAGCAGGTATGACTGCTGAAAAGACAGCATCCTGAGATCCATCAGAAATTAAGAGAGAAGAAAATGCATTGCATACAAATCACAACCCTGTAGTTTTTCCCATGATTTAGAATCCAGTCATCTCAGCAGAAAAATACCATGGGCAAAACAAACCCAGGACAAATCCAGGTTGGATTTTAATCACTGGAATTCACTGATAATGGATTCCATATACTAGAAAACCAGCTGTGGTCCAATTGCAAGTCCTTGTGAGTTTATTCCTGCATGGAAAAGTCAGCACAGCTTTTGACCATGTGGTGGTGGCTCTCTGGGACCTAAGAACCACACGGCTACAAGGCTGCAAGATCTTCTTACTCAAAATATTGCTAAGGCACCTGTATGGATGGTGCAGGGTAACTTGCAGTTTTGAAACATTCATTGTATTTGTTCTATGAATCATTATCAGATTTTGCTCTTCCTTATGACAGCAACCTTTAACTGGCAGCTAAGTGAAAATATTCTGTACACAGTCATTTTACAAATGAGAATAAATAAACCCAGGGAGAACAAATGGAACTCAAGATTTTGGGATTTACATTTCATTTATTTTAAAACTGATAGAATTCTACTTAAGTCTAATTATACACTTTAAAAAAAATTAGGATATACTTATTTTTGACATCATAATCTTTGTGAAAGCTACAAATTTGTACTTCATGCTTATAGTTTCTTTTCTGTTACTCACCCTTTCTTCAAACTGACATGACTTGGCTGGGGTTAGGATCTGTCCTAGGGAGATTTCAGCCTGCAAGGTGGCAGTGGAGCTCCCCTCCCTATCCTCCACCTGAGTACTGGAGATGTGACCCCAGTGCAATTCTCCCCCGGAAGAGGAGGGTAGCCTCAGAGAGACAGATAGACAGACACTACAACACTCCTGGCATGCCTTGAGGACAGGAGGAGGACCAAGCTTAGCAGTGCAGAGCTGGGCAAAGGACCAGGACTGTGGATACCACATGGGTACTGGCATCTAATGATCCTGATGCTGTTGCTTAGTGGATAAACTCAGTACCACTTTTCCCACTGTCCCTTGTTTTGTTGCCCATCACAACCAAACCACTTGTGCCAGTTCTGTTATGCTGACAGAGGCCTCCAGCACGACAGCAAATGCCAGACAAAGGCTTTCTGCAAGGCCAGTTCAAGTAACTTTCCACAAAATTCTCCCTCAGGGTCATATAGCTCAGCAGACCTAGCTGGCTAGTGGTGTGGGGTTTTCCTTCCATCCTTAGCTGGTAACAGATACCATATGCAAAAACACTACCTACTCACCAAGTTTGGGATCCAGAGCTCATGGAGCTGAGGTTCATCACAGAGAATGGCTGCACTTGATTATCAGCATCACAGAGCTTGGGACCAAGGTAATTTATTCCCAAGAAGATACAGGGAAGAGCCAGAAGAGTGCAATGGGCAAAGCATGGTTGTGTGCACAGGACATTATGACAGGGGATGGGTGAGGTTTGCCAAGGTTTCAGCAGGAGAAGAGTTGGCATGTGAAGACACTGTGTGGTTGAAAAAATCTCACTGTGATGCTGTACAGCCCCTCACTGACCAAAGAAGTTTTAAAACCAACTTTTCCTACTATGCAAGGATTTAAGCATAAGCTCTGACACTAATCCCTAACATTATCATAGTCTTCAGTATTAAATACCTCCCATTTTATTTCAAGTCTACAGGGATTCTCTGAACTTCTTTCATCAGGAACGGCTGAAACAGTTGAGAGACCCCTCACACCAGTCTGGCATGTGTAATGTAAACTGGGACGGCTTCTTTACTCCACTCTATCAGTATTATTGCAGTGTAAAACTGATATAACAGAGAACCATATCTCCAGCCTTTGTTTTTGAATTGCCAAACCTTTCCTTCAGTACAGAAGAAAATAAATCAGTGTATCTGTTATATATTTCTTGTCTTTCTTATCTCCAGAGGCCAAATCATTTTGGATATTTGCCCTGTGGAGCAGAAAAGACCATGTATTTTCACCTTTTGTGATATTTGTTGCTTCTTGGATCAGAAGATTACACAGTAATCTCAACAATAAAATAAACTCAGAACAATAATAATATCCAAATGTTATAGCTGTGTGAAGAAAAACATCCTCAGTGAAGATTTTGAAAAGAAATAGGAGGTGATGGACAGGTTAATTTGGATGTAATTCTTAATGTTATTTCACTGGTGACTGGCGGTAGCACTACTGAAGAAAAAGCACTGAACCTCTGACAGGACTTTAACTCAATCTCTAGCAAAGGTTCTGTCAACAAGCCTTTAGCAGAGGTCCACAGTTTCCAGGAAGCATGGCCAGTAGAGCAGGTGTTGTGGGTGTTGCACAAGTGCAGTCTTCAGCAGCACAGCCTAGAAGGGTGCTAAATTATTGCTCTGTCCTCTGCTCTCCAAAAAAAAAAGACCCATAAAGCTGACTTCATGCCTTCCCTCCAGCCCCAAACTTCACAGTTTTCTCCTGTTTTCTACAAGGATATGTAAGTAAGTATAACTTTAGATACGAACTTGTTTCCCAGATCTAAGTTCTGTGTAAAACAGGTAGGTGCTTAGTGAAAACATTATTTCTCTTCATTCTTGTTCATGCTGCAGAATAACAGCACACATAAGTATAAGGGCCATGCTCTCTCTCTGAACAAACATGCACTGATACTTGAATGGTTGAGTGAGTGAGCTGGAACTACAAACTGCTGGCACAAAGAGGGTTTCAGAGCCAGGTATACATTTCCCACAGCTGTTGTATTTTCTCTGGCAGACATGAAATTTACTGTTTGAAAAGACACTTCCTGTTTGAAATTGTCACTGGGTTTGAAAAAAATAATACAGTCAAGATTTCTTTGCACACTATAAAGAAACACAAACAACAATTGTAAGGTTACAAACAGCATTGAAAGGACTCTCTGCCGGTCACCTTTAAAAAACATGCAGTTTTCTGTAAAAGGACTCCGCTGCATTTTTTTTTCCATCAGATGCCTTATGTCTCAGGTCTTCTCACTGCTCTGTTTCTGCTCTATGGGATGAGATATCTTAGCAATGTAATATCATGTCAGGGACAAAATTATTCTGTGATGTGACATATTACTGCAGTATAGCTTTAGGAATCATCTGAGCTGGAGTCATATATATTAGTTTATATTCAAAATCATCTAAAAAGGTGTGTTGTTATATTCTTTTAGGAAAACAAAAGGAAAAAAACCAAGATACAAAAACATACCACTAGAAATAAAATGGAGAGAAATATACTTTTTCATAAAGATATACTAAAAAAAATATAAAGGGCCCCAAAATATGGAAGTTCTCTTCTGTAGTTACATGTCTTTTCTGGTAGATGTTCAAATCAAGATCTAGATGAAGAAAATAAAGCTGCTATAAGAAAAGTCCTTTTCTACATTGAACTGTATTCCTCAGCTACATTTTCACTGCCTGTCATGCAGACCTCTTTCTAAAATGCAAGTCTGTGCCCAGTGCTATCAGTGGTAATGTCTCCTTAAAGTTTCCAGAGAGACCTTTATGTGGTCATCCATGGTGCATTTTTCTTCACATTTTTTCATCTAAAAGTTGGCCATCTAGTTCAAACGAGTTGTCCAGGAAACGTCTGCAGTCAGTGGAGAGAGACAAGTGTCTTCATGCAGCAAAGATACACACCTCAAGAGGTGTGTTCAGCACAATAAGAGGAACTGCTTTCTGGATGCACCTGTGTCAGCCCACTAACTGTGAAGACAGCTAGCTCAGAGAAGCTCAGCCTCTACATGACTGAATATGGGTGAGTTAAAGCTCCCCACAAATGTACTGTTGCACTTTACTGGGGCTGCTGTAAGGCTCAGATTTACTCCAGCTTTGTTTAGGTACACCTCCAAGGCATCTGTGGGAGGAGTCATTTGCCTTAGGGACCTTCTGCAGAGACTGGAGAATGACAGGCACATCCTGAGAGTGAGCCACACTCCAGGGCTGCACAGAAGAATGTGAGAAGAACACTCAAATTCTATTCAGGCCACCAAAGATCTGCTGAGGGATTGAAGGAGGAACAAAGTGTGATCCCGTTCCATTTCAGGCAACCTGGACAAGCGGTTAACATAATGCAGGATGAATCCCAGCTTAAACCCCATTAAAATGGATTTGCATGTGTACTGTACAGCATTAACTGTAATGTCATACTTTAGTCTAAGATATAAATACCTAAGTATAAGGCAAATCCATAGTTGCCTGAAATAGTAGCTCTTAGAGAGTTTTTTACAGCAGAGCAAACCAGATGTTGACTTTATGGAGGTAATAAACTGTTTTAAAAACCATAGTACAATGGGATTTCAGCTGTTTGAACAGATTCTAAGTCACTTGTATATGTCCAAGAAGAGAATCTGCTCTTAATGACTATGCTTCTGCTTATTTTTAAGTGGCAGCATGAAGTATTGGAGCCAAGTGGCCTCTTGCTATGTTTATTAATTTCAGCACAGAGCCATTTTAGCTTTGTTTTTTGACATTCAGATGTCTGTGCACCATATTCCCCAGTACTTCTGCTTGCAATAGTGTGGTGCATGGAGATATATACAGATCTTGTGTCAGACCAAAGCTGCTGAAGTCTTCCTGGCCCAAAGCTTGTCCTGAAAAGCATCAAAGTCAAGAGTCCAAACAAGTGTCCAAACACCATGAGTCTGGCTAACCCTGTGAGTTCAAGTTGCTATGGTTTAGCTAGCACTCGTCAACCACACAAACTCTGCTCACCTGTAACACTACTCTCAGGGGTAAGCAGACTCAGCTGAATGCAGAAATATGCTTTTTTTCACCAGTCTTCTCTAGTCCCAGTCCTACTCTCAAGTGCAGCTATTTGATTATTTCTGCTATTGCCTGTTTAACTGCTGTTCTCTCAGTACCGTTGGATCATGGATAGTAAAGTCAACACTGGTGCTAAACTAGGCTGGACTCCGGCATGCAAAGATCCAAGGCCAGATAAGTCCAGCCCTTCAGCTTAATTCTACAATCCTCATTAGTTAAAACCAGATACCACCTTCTTCTTCTCTTTCTCCTTTGATTGCATCTCCTTACCAAACTGTCCCTGCAGTCATGCAGGAGATGCTTAGTCAGTATACCTGTTCATTCATTTTCTTTCATTACTAAGGTAAAAACAGAATTCCAGTGGTATCTGAGAAAAACATAAGCAAATAATACATAAATTATGAAGTACTACAATTCATGCAAAATTTTATTACTCCATACACAGGATGGAGATTTCTGTGCTTCTAAATAATATTCTTATTACGATTAGATTTCCCACAAATTGCCCTTGGGGCTCTCCCTGGGGTATTGTGGACATTTTCCCATCACCAGTGATTTTCAAGTGCTTTCCTACGGTCTGATTTTTTTTCCTGTACTAAGGTAAACTTACTTTACTCTGAAGGAATATTAAAACCAAATTTGTAACAGCATGTGGTGTTTAACTGCTGGGAGCCGAGGATATTACATACAGAAAGTTTACTGGAAAGCTCAGAGCTCAGGGATTTCTGCATATTAGTTATGACATCTCTAGGAATATTTAGATTTTGTGTCAGAACTCAGGTGGGGTCTACTGACATCAATTTTATCCCAAAAGGAATATTTTTACACTAAAGGCAAATGGAATGTTTGTTCCTAAATAAAAAAAATTCATTTTTAAAAGACATAATGTGCTGACTAGGTGAATTTCTCTGCTGTGCTGAAAGATTGTATAAGGCTTATGCAAACCTTATTCTGAGTATAAAGACCTCAGAATAGGATGTGAGGGGGTGTGTATACATATATGGCTTTCATTCTCAAAACACTATACAGATAAAGACAAGAAAAAAAATGGGATTTTTGTGTCCCAGTTAGCTTGTTAAATGTTCACACTAATAGATATAGGTACTAACTGAAGAAACAGCTCTTGATGTTGACACTGTTATATATTGGTTAGAGATAAGCAGGAATTGTTAGGCTGAAACTAGAACACAGGTAGGTAAGTAGGTAGGTGATAATACACTAGCATTTTTTTTCCAAATCTCAACCAAAGGCAATTTGTTCCTTTCTTGGAATAGAGGTATCCACAAGATGGGAAAACTACTTATTTACTATATGTTAAGCAATTCAGATAGGTTTAGCAGCTTTAGTTTTCCAAGGGCTTGAAGCAGGAATTTGGAGTCTGGCATAATACAAGCATGATTCTACTGATCTGTGTTTGGCTTTATCTGTAAAATGCTGCCCACAGCAGAGCAAGAGCAAGCTGGTAGCTTGAGTTTTAAAGGAAATGAGGCTTATTTAATAAGGTTCTCTGTCAATCCTTCCCTAATAACTATTGAACCAGATGGCCAGTTAAAAAAAAAAAAAAAAAAAAAAAAAAGGCAAGGGAACTGAAGTCTCTGCAGCCTGAAGTTCCTAAAAGCTTTCAGAAAAGCAGAAAATGCAAAAAAAGGGAAGAATTAAATATTGCAAACCCAGTGGAGAAGATGAGTGAGCTCGTTTACCTGTTGTGTTCAGCCTGCCAGCAGTGTTTAGATTTGAAATTACTACTTCAAGCTTTTTTTGATATAACTATTACAAGGGAGCATGAAAGCTCTTCAGCAAATGAAAACTGATGCTAAAATACCTAGAGTACCAGTCAAGGAATTAGTATCCCGGTACATCCAAGGAACTAGCACCCTGGCAGCCCAGAATCAGCCACACAGTACACACTTGCTCTTGCCCTGCCTATGGGACAAAACTGAGGACAAAACAGGGAAATTAAAAAGGCTTAAAGGAAATGAGGGAGGAATATTTTGAGAAAATATTAGCTAGGGGCTAAGAGGGAGGCTAGCGGTCTCCCAGGCGAAGGTGGAGGGAACATGTAGTAACAGAAGCACAAATTGATAGGAAATGAGATTTAAGTATTTCTGCAGCTAATATGGCTTCCTGCTTATTAAAAATAACCATCATCATGCCATATATAAACATTTTCTCTGAACTTTTGAGCTTTTGCAAATATCCATCTATACATGTACGTGTTTAGATCTGATTAACCCTGCTTTTTCTCAACATCAGGTACATAAAGATACTTCTGGTGGCAACAGGAAGGGCACTCTAGGGAAAGGGAAGAACAGTAAAAAGTGAAAATTCTCTTTTTTATTTCTAACTGTAAGATGAAATTCGGGGTTGCAGTATTTGGATTTGAAATTACTAGTTGCAGCTTTTTTGATATAACCAGGAGAGGTCTTCCATCAAATTAAAATTGATTCTAAAATACCTACAGTATCACCAGAGTTGGGAATTCCTTTATCTTTTGCATCATCTCAAAAGAAGGCAAGCTTGAAAAATGTTCTGCGTGATGAGATGAGATTTCAGACACACAAGGAAGGGAGACCAGTACAGCAATGCCAATTTACTTTACTGCAAACTTTATTACAGTGCATCATATCTTACTTTCTCCTATTGCTTTCATGTTGCTGCTATTTCCATTAGACAATATATATTCTATATTAAAATTTGTTTTCTGTATTAAAATTTGTTATCACAGTATCACAGGATAAAACATTGACCAGTAATAGATGTCAATAGAAAATGCTGGAAGCCCTGTAGTGAAGAACTGAGGCAGACAACCTGGAGACAAACCTGCACATAGGAGAAAATGTTCTCTTGTTTTCTTAACACAGTAGTAATGGCTTTATGCAATGATATACAGGGCTAATAATGCTGCAGACAAAATCTGTCTAAATAGGGGTATATTATCTACATAAATATCATGGGTTTTATATAGCTTACTTAGCCCTTGACCTGAGTCTGACCATGAGTGCCATGGGTCAGTCCGGCATTAGATGCTTCATGTTTTCTTTTATTAATTTTATAAATATTGCCTTCTAATTGTATGGGAGGTTGCACTGCAAGTATTTGCTAATAGCTAACACTTGACAGCCTATTACAGACTAGGGACAGGCTACATTCTCATCTCCTCCTCAATCTTGCTGATTTATTGAGTTCATTTAAGGCTAGAAGGCCAACTTTACAAACTTAGACGAGGACAACTTAAGCAAGATAAATTCCACCAGAAACTTAAAATCCTAAAGATGTAAATAAGACTTTATCCAATTATATTTCTGGATAGAGGTTAGAGGCATGAAAAAACCTTTCTGATTCCTGGCACCCTGGGTCACCAGTAGGCTAATGGTATTTATTTTCCTCTTTTATTACTTGTCCTACAGGACACCTTGCCTAAGAACCACTCATACCCAGCCTCTCTGTCTTTTGATCCCAGTTTGATTGCTTTGCTCCTTTGCTGACTGGATTCTCACATCTTATGGAGAGCTGTGGTTGAGAAAGTCTTGCAGAACTAGGCCCAACATAGTATAATTTAGGAACAAATATAAGCATTCCCATCACAGTGTGAATATAGAAAAAATGACACCTCAGAAAAATTACTGATTTTTTTTTTTTTGTAGCAAAATGATAAGAAGATAGCTTAAAGACGTTTTAGCTATCTCTGTTTGAAATAGAGATGTTCTTCCTGAGTAGAGATTATCTGTAAAGATTTAGGAAATAAAATCACAGGTTTCAGGAATGTCAAATAGGAAACAATCTGCCAATCATGTTATAGTACTTTCATCACTAACTAACCAAGTCTTTATATTAAAAAGAGTACAGGAGCTCTTTTGACTCTTAAATTTTCTATCCTTGAGTCATAGTTCTCTCATGTTTAGAAATTTTAAATTCTACCTTCAGTTTTCCTGTGCAAAAGTCATACACTTTTGTCCTTGAGTCATTACTGCCAGTTGGCTGAAGTGAATTTTCACTTTCTCTGGCATTTACCTCTCTTGCAAAGAGAGAACCCCACTGCATCCCTCACTGCTTTTGTTTCATTAATTTAAACACATGGATCCTTTTTATTCTTTTGAAAGAAATAAGATCCCTGTTCTCCTGATTGTCTCAATACTGCCACCTCCCAGTGCTGCAAGTCGAGTCTGTGTTTCTAGGAGTCAAAAACTGTAGAGATGGCATGAGGGCACAAGTACAGGATCATCCAAACTACCAAACCGCCTGTTTCTGGCACAACTTTAGCCCACACCATCCAGTATTCTTCTGGACAACACATGGTTTGAAGGACACAGCAAGTCAAGGGCATTCCCAGAAGATGCTTTGAGATGGATCTTGAAGGTCTCTTTTAGCTGGGGCAGTTGGGAAGGGGGCATACAATTTAGGATTATGAGCCATTTATTTTCATATATAGACATAGCCACAGAATTTCAGACATTAATGACACTTCATTTAGATGACGGAGACATTCTAACACAGTTGATGATTATATTTTCTGTTTTCATGGACATATCATGTACAATGTGACCTTTTGTTGTTGTGGCCCTTAGAATCTGCTTTGGTTTACACATCATTTAATCATAGCTAAACTTATTTCTGATCACTCATTTCAAAGTACTTTTCAATTACCACATTTTCAATAACATCACAACACAAATAAGTCTGTTACCCATTTCTTCTGGGTTCTGTGGCTGTTTGGTGCATGTTCTCTATACTATCAGGCTCAGAACTATCTAGATTTTAAAACATTTGTTCTTCAGTCTATACCAGAATGAGAAACCCTACAGTGAATTGCATTTATGTCTAAATTGAAGCCTGAGGGGAAATCTCTGGCAAACTGTATTCACTCTCTTCAGGAAACTTTCTGTCTCTTTAAGAATCAATCATCAAAAGGGATAGTAAAACTAATTTTTTTCTCTTTGCATTCCCTCCTAAAGCGGATACCTATTTATAGGCTTTAGTATTTACCTATCTGTTCCACTCCAAACTGCCTTTAATATTTTTTCTGAAAATGTGATTTCAAATAACTTATGTCTGATCATTTTAAATTTTACAAAGATGACTGCTATTCACTATTCACATTGTTCCTATCTAGTTTCATATTCTGCATTGGTTGTTCTAATTTCTTTCTTTTGTGCAAACCCCTTGTAATTACTGTATAGATACTTCAATTGCTTTTTACTGTTTATATCCAATTTCTCAGACAGATGAGCCACAGTCCTTGTTACATCTTTTTTTAATTAATATAAATACATTCTTTTAGCTAAGAATGTTTTCCTACTCTTTATTCCTTTTTTGTTTGTTTGTGTACTTTTTAATCAAATTTTGTTTTCTTTCTGCTAAAACCAGATGTCTTTTCCACTCCTTGTAATTCCTCTCACTTCATCACTCACATAACAGACTCCCAAGAGGCCAGTATCCCTGGTGCTCAGTATTTTTATCATAAATTTTTTCTAAGAAATGGATATCCTAAAATCTCCTTTTTTCACGGAGACCATCCCTGGCTGCATTGTATTACTGTGACTATGTCAGAGAATAATAGGAAAGGCAAAGTGTAGGAGTTGCTGCAAATCATCAAATCCAACCAGATTGCCACATTCAGCCATGCTGCTCAAGACAGGGTGGGGAAGCAGCAGCAGAAGTAACAAAAGTGAGAGAAGAGTAATAGGAATGTCCTAAGAATAGGAATGGAGCACCTTTTTCTGGAGGCCGTCTGTATCCACATGGATGACAAGAAGGTGATCAGAAATAGTCAGCATGAATTCACTAAAGGTAAATCATGTTTGATCAACCTGATTGCTTTCTACAATGAAACAACTACCTGGATGGATGAGGGGAGAGCAGTTTAGCTCAACTTAAGCAAGAGTTTCAACACTGTCTCTCACAACATCCTCACAGACAAACTCAGGAAGTGTGGACTGGATGAGCGGACAATGAGGTGACTTGAGAACTGGATGAATGGTAGATCCCAAAGGGTCGTAATCAGTGGCACAGGGTCTAGTTGGAGGCCTGTTACTAGTGGTGTTCCCCAAGTTCAATACTGAGCCCAGTATTAACTTATTCATCAGTGACTTGGATGAAAGAGCCTCTGTGATGGACCAAACTCTGATTGGATGGGCTGGTTGAGCCTTGCAATTTATTGTTTCTCTGATAAGACTGGTGTCTTAAACAAAGTGGGTTTGTGCCAGATAAAGGAAAAGGTTGATAAGAAGCTGATCCTTCAGAGGTGGGGTAATGCTTTTTGTCATGCCAATCTCCTCCCTCCTGATAAGGCATCTGCATCTGACAGTGTAAAACTCCCCCACACTGCAGGTATAGCAGCATTCCCACTTAAGCCTGAATGTGTATAACCTGTTGAACCCTTTGTTGTGTGGGCACCTACCCCCAAGAGATCAAGACTGTGACTATCACTCTGACCATCGACTTTGAAATTGCATCAATCAAGTCTCATCACTGGATTGACAGGTGGTGATATCTTTCCTCTCTACTATCTACTCTAGTCCCTTCTGTCTCTTTCTCTTTTCCTTATACTGTCTTCCTGATATTGTTTATATTTTTATAGAAAAGAACTAAAATGGCTACATTCCTCCTATCTGTTGCAACCAAATCGTTTTAAAATAAACTTCTCAAATATATAGACCTGTCTGTTCAGTGTCCTTTCACTCCAATTTTCCCCAAGGGATCTATTAACAAGAACCTCAGTTACTCTGCCTCAGAGGGAGGTTGAAACACCTTCTCAGCAAATTTGATGAAAAGACAAAGCTGAGGGGAGCAACCCATACCCCAGAGGGCTGTGCATTGAAGTTATTGAAGGCACTTAGACATTATCAGTTCATCATGACCCTAACAGAGAGATAGCAGCTTCTTAGGACACCCACATCAGAGGCAAGGAGTGAGTAAATGCTAAAAACTGATGGAGGTGCGATGTGGGATAGGAGAAACTCAGTAATGAGATTCCCTAAAGGGTAGAAAAAGGCATGTCTAAAAATCAGCTTTAGTTCCCAACTTAACAAGAGACAAGATGAGGTCTCAATAGCTGGTGTCCTTATCCTTCAAGAGGACTCCTGGGCAGACCACCTTTATTCAGATATCCTGATACGTGCATGCTGAACTGACTACCTGGATATGTCCTGGTGCTCCTCTGTGGGAATGTGAGAGACCATGTGTGAAATCAGCAATGTTTTAAAGTAAATCACCTCCCAGTCCCATTTTTAGGGGACAGCAAGAGTGTGATTGCCCTGGGAGGGGAGAGAAGCTAGGAGCTGAGGGTGACCACACAGAGGCCTATCTTCACATGCCACATACTCCAGCTCTCTCACAAAAAGGTTCAGTAGTCCTCTGCATCCTGGTGACAACTCCCTGGCATGGGGCAGGGCCCAGCCTTCATAAAGCGCTTGAGATGTGACCTCACCAGTGTTAAGCAGAGGTAAAATGGAGAGGGTAAATGAAGGCTTAGAGGGCAAATGGAAAAAGATTCTGCACTTCCCGAGCATCTCTCCCTGGACTGCCATTACCATCCCTAATCTGTTCCAGGTCATTTGTCCACAGAAGCATGACGAGCAGAGGAGACTGTTCTGGTTCATCAGTCTACAAAGGTACATCAAACTACATCATGGTCACTTTTCAAGATGGCCATAAGAGCCAATATGTCTATGGCTTCTTTATGACCTTGGTATATGAAAATCTCTAACATCTTCCATTTACTTGCTTCCAGGCACTGCTGACTTATTCTATATGTAGCTGTAATTTACTCATAACATTTATTGATCATCTATTAATTCTACATGAAATATTTATAAATGCACCCTTCATATAAAGTATGATTCATTTATCTACAAAAAATTATTGTTTGTGAGGTTATATTATATAAAACAGATCTTTATTATTAACAGAATGAAATTACAGTATCCTGTACAAATCATTCATGATTATGAAGATAGAGAAACTATGCTGACATGTTTAATAGTACTAGAAATTGGACAGTATGGCTATTATACTGCATATATAATATATAGGTTTTTATGGCTGAACATTATTTGGCTTCATTCTTTATTTAATAGCTATTCTCATCCACCATATTGCTCTGACTTCTATAATTCTCTACAAATCAAGTCACCCATTTAAACAATGTACTTAATTGTCCTACTTGATTAAAGAAACAAATATAGCCATACCTGTACGTAACAGTAAAATATCCAGGAGAAAATTTCAACAGATAGATAGTCCTAAACAATTTGTACTGAAAAATATTTAAAAGACCACTTTGAAGTGTAAAGCAACTGCAAACGGGAATTGTGAAATGTAAGAACACACAAATGAAAAGGGCTCAGCTAAGAAAAAGCCAAGTTCAGCGAAAAAAACCCTTTTTATTCCTAAATATTTTAAGACCTGATATTCATCAGATATGAAATACTGTATTTCTACTAACTTTCAGTACTTGATTTAATGGCAGGCTGATTTATACCACTAGGCAACCTTGCTCAACATCCATTAATGTTACGAAGTTTGATTCAGAATCTCTATTTTCCCCAAGACTTCAGCCTTGCCTACAAGGTTACTTTGCAGTAAGAATATTCGTTATAGCCATGTTACACTGATGGGAATGTTTCATCCATGTTCAATGTGCTGACTTTTTCTTCACCATGACACATTGCTTCTATACAGAGAATGGAATTTATTTTTAATGATATGATCAACTTGGGAAGGCGATTGCTGCCCCCTTCACTCCTGTTTCAAACACCATGCACTGGGGGATAGCTTCCAGGAAGTCTTGGAGGACACTAAACAGAAGTTAGTTAGGTTGGAAGTCAGTGTAATTCTGAGTATGAAATCAAAATTTTAAAGTGTCAGAATTTGTTTCTAGACATCACTTATAAAAAAATTGCATCAAAGTATAATCCTGATATAATTTTTCATACTCTTTCAATAGAGTCTTCTGTTCTGCAACAACAGTGTCTGAGAGCAGGGTACAACTTGTACCTTCTTTCTTCAACATGTCACCAGTGGATGACTGTACCTTTGAGAGCCAGATGCCGATGGTGGCTTCCAAAAGAGCAGCTAAGTATTGACCCGGGGACTAGCTCAGTTAGTTAGAGTCTGGTGCCAGTAACACCAAGGTTGTGGGTTCATTCCTTGTATGGGCCATTCACTTAAATGCTGGGTTCAAGGCTCTTTGTGAGACCTTTCCACCTGGGAATAATCTGTAACTCCTATATTGTCACTGTAGTGTCAGAGATGGACAACAGTGGGAGCAGCTGTTGGAGCAGATTCATTCTATGCAATGCTGTTCCTAGACCTGTGAAACACACTGACAGGTACATTTGGTACAGTAGCTGTAATGTAACCAGAAGGAAGATCACACCATGGTTATTGCCTGCACCACTAGTTATGTTGGATGCTGGAATGCAGGAACGCATTAGTTGGAAAGCCTACAAGTATGCACTTGCCAAAGAAACAGATTTGTCTTCTTTGACAAATTTGACTCAAAAGACTTATGCCTACCAACACAGCACCACTATGACACAAGCAGAGTAGATGCATAGAACAATAGTTTTGATGTAAGTATAGCTTTTATGTCAACACACACACAAAAAATAATCATATTAATTGACATCACAGGAGCCTAAGAAGTCAGATAAAAGGGAGGTAAAATCGAATTGCCTAATGACAACTGGACTAACAATCTATATTTAACTTTCTATACTTAACATTCTTGTAAATTCTAAAATTTTCTAATTCATCTAATTGCTACAGTTTGACAAAATCTAGTTAATTTGTATTTTATCCTCTGGAGATGTACTAGCCTCAGAGCCACAGTTAAAGAAGCTTTCATGATTATTTAATGAATTTAATTATGTACTCTTTTTTTTAAACGTTCTCTGAGAAATGTATGGTGGGTTAGAATGGGTAAGAAATGATGAAACACCTTGTGCATTGTATTTTGGGAATGTTTTCAGACGTTATTAATAGCAGATAATTTTCATATACATCAGCAATACATACCATTCTGGTTCTTTGGATCAGATAAAATTATCCTAACAGCATTTTAGCATTGAACTACTCCCAGGGCAAGTACTACATGAATATCACCATGCTGACAGAGATCTAAAATATATTTTCATTTCTGCAAAGTTTACATTTCTATAAGACTGTTCTCTATTAAAATGTTGTAGAGCATCAGCACTCAAAGTATGTATAAAGTTGGCGGATTTGATTGAAAATCCATTTAAAAATCAATGTTTCTTCTGTATTTCTGACATTTGCCTTCAGTCTCTACCTTCCCTGCAGAGCTGTCCTTGTGCTCTTTTCCCTGGACCATTTACTACGTGCCAGTTTCCTCTGCAGTTCCACCCTTCCAATCCGCTTTAGAAGTTAAAAATGACCACAAATTGTAGCTAGCAGGTTGGGAAGAGAAAGACAGGAATGTGTGGGATGAGTGTAATATGAAAGAAGAAAGACTGAAGCTGAGCAGCAAGTTGAAACCTTTAGGCTCAAGAAAACTTTACAGGTGTTTATTGGTTAAATTTGAAACCTTTTAAGGTCCAGCATGCCAGAAAAACTTATCTGATCAGCTGCAATTATTAAAAAAAAAAACCAAACAAAAAACGCCTTTCCAGAAAATTAATAATACAAATGGCTGAACACATAGTTCAGTTTCCTGGAAACAAAATGTGTTAGGAAGAAAAAAGAAGGATGCTTTCAAAGTTTTCCTCTTGAATAACAACAAACTTAAATTTTTTTACAATTGCTCACAAAAGTGGGTTGATACGTAACAGAGTCAAAAAGGCCAGTATAAGGATGCTGAGTCTACAGATAGTTGGAAATTCCTATACCATTTCTCAGTAGCTGGGAAAAATTAACTTTCATGTCAAGAAACAAAATTACAGAGACCTTGAAAACTCCAATACAGATAAAGTTTATTTGTACTGATTATGTGGTGCATAATTTACTGTGTCAGATCCTAACAACATTCCACTTATTCAGGATTAGCAAGCTGAATTTCCATTGTAATTTCAGAAATCCAAACGTTTTTGCCTCAGTTATGTCTCTTCGTGTTCCTCTGTCATGGTTTAACCTCAGCCAGCAACAAACTACCCCATAAGCACCATTTGGTCATTCCCAACCCCAGGGAGGTGGGGAGGAGAATCAAAAAAAGTAAAACTTAACGGTTTGAGATAAGAACAGTGTAATTAATAACTGAAACAAAAGAAAATATAATAATGACAATAATGAGCATAACAATAATAATTGTAATGAGAGAGAGAAGAATAAAACCCAAGAAAAACAAGTGATGTACAATACAGTTGCTCACAACCACTGACTGAGGCCCAGTCTGTCTCTGAGCAATGACTGTTGACTCTTGGGCAACTCTGCCAGTTTATATACCAGGCATGATGTTCTAGGGTATGGAATATCCCTTTGGCCAGTTCAGGTCAGCCACCCTGGCCATGCTCCTTCTCAGCTTTTTGTGCACCTCCACATTGGCAGAGAATGGGAAACTGAGAAATCCTTGATTTAGAGTAAGCATTAAATAGCAACAACTAAAACACTGGTGTGTTATAAACATCATCTCAAAAAAATTCAAAACACATCACTGTACCAGCTAATGGGAAGAGAATAAACTCTATCCCAGACAAAACTAGGACATCCTCAAATGAAATACAGTGTTAGGAAACATCTTTGACTTGCCATGAAAAGAATTCCCAGCAAATATAAAACCTTTCTGCTTAGAGCTACTGGTAAAAGGATGTATTGTGAACAAAAACCCAAGTGGCAAGAAAGGAATGTTTTCAATTATTCACATCTTTCACGTACTTCACATGGGATCTGTGCCAGGTGGCCCACACTGAAATCAGGAGCCTGAACAACCAGCTAGAGTGCAAATATTTGTATTCTAATGTTCAGAACAGAGTAACACAGTGATTTCATCGTGACAGCTAAATGCCAGTTTCAGAAACCATTACACCTATGGATCACCTAAGGGCAGTCATGGATTATAGTTGAAAACTTTTGTCCGTGTGCACTTGCAGTGGCAGGTCCTTTTCCAGCACCTTCTGCTCTTCCATACGCTGTAAACAGAGGCTGAAACTGTTCCTCAGAGAAGGCCCAACATACTGGCCAAACTTTGGATTATCTACTGTGAAATGCTGAAGTTTTTAGAACACACAGGTTCTAATCAAATCACAGCTGATGGTATTTTTAATTCTACTTCACATCATAGAAGTATGACTGTGACTGTTCTGAATTTCTTATTTGATAGCTCAAAAAAGCAATTTATCTGGCAAGCATGTTGCCAGTACTTTGAAGTGATTGGGCAAAACAGCTTAGATTGGGAGGAACTGGAAAATGGGTGTGTGACTTACAAGAGGATCTGTATCTCAGATTTCAAGGGAGAATGCTTGCCAGGCAAAACCAATTACTTCAGTTATTCAAAAGGAAATACAACATATAACTTTCTCCTAAGTTATTTATATGTGAACTACTTTGTTCTGCACTTGAAAATTATGGTTTCATTGTCTGATAGATACACTTGACCGAAGCTGGAAGCAAAAACAGGCGTTTTGCCTCAGTTTCTTTCTAAATGTCACTGCATAACGTGATCTGCTATGTGCTAGCAAGAGTGTACACCATAGTCACAATCTTTTTAAAGCACCATCTGGAATGCATGTGTCTGAGTACATGTGCCTGAGGAGAAATTCAGCAAAGTACAGAGTGCTGCATACAAATCAGTGCTTGTGGTAGTTCTTGAGAAAAAAAAATTGTGGCAGGAAGATGAGTTACACTGCCTGTCTCAGGCCAGGGCTTTCAGGGCTCGTTCCAATCTGAGTGAAAAAAACCAAACAAAACTGTAAACAAGCATAAACAAGCATTAGTAATGGAGAATTTTTTTTTTTTTTTTTTTTTTTTTTAGAAAATGGGCTTCATGAGGACCATAGTGCAAAAGGTTGAAAAATATTTGACTTAATCAAAACATTTGAAGAAGCCATGCAATAATTTAATATTAATAATATTAATGACAGCTCATTTTTGTTTTTTGAAATTGATAGGCCTGTGGGTGGAACTCAATGGACATGAGTTCCAACGCATACTGATCTTCCTTATTTACTGCACTATAATTGCTTTAATTCTTAGCAGAATATCTGAAAATTATGCTGAAGTTTAAATATCAACTTGTTCATGAAGTGCATTCATCTCCACAGTAAAAATGAAACATTTTTATATCAGGCAATTAACCTTAGTTTTAGACCATGCAAATGAATTGTCTTGATTTTTACTTTTTACAAAAAGAAGCTTTCTTTTTAGATCAAACAGGAAAATATTGAACTAATAGACACTGGAAAAAATAAATCATATTACATTAAACTGGCATTTTTTTAGAATACATTCAAGAATAAATTAGAGGACAAGCTTAGAGACTGATCTTTGCAGTAGTCACATACTGCCATGAGAAACAGATGTGATAACAATTCAAATCCTTTAGATTTAAACAGAGCCAAATTTAGACTATAAATTCGGGGATTTGCATATACTTGCTTCTTTGAAGTATGTACTTTTAAAGTCCTGTAATAACTAAGTATGGAGAGACTGGAAACTAAACTTGGAAAAAATGGCAAACTCTGGCAACAGAGAATCATCTGTAAAGGATTGGACCTATGTATTAGGTTTATGCTTTTAATTATATGGTAGGTTTTATTAAAAACCTAACTCCGAGTTTTGTTTTCAAAAAGGATGTCTTTTATAGACAGAATTGCTCGCTCAAACAGTATACAGCATGAGAAAAACAATGAGATCCATTTTTATTGTTTTATTTTTAAAATGGGCAATTATTAAGGAAGTGGTAGTGACAATTAAAGAAAAAATAATCACAATTCCATCCCATCAATCATTTCTGCTATCAGTCAATGGCAGTGTGATGCGAGGCTTCTAGAGAGGCAACTAGGACACACTGGCCCATCATAGCTAGAAAGACAATTTTGACCAAAACCCACTAATACTCAGTATCTGCTAAGACAGATAGAGAAGGATTTCACAATAAAATGCATGCAAGATAAGTACTCAACAGGGCAAGAGCCAAAGCAAGGCTGTGCTATAGATGTTTCAGCAGTAATGCGGGTCAGGGTATGGAGAGTTGAGGTTTCTGACTCACACCACAGTGCTGTTACTTCACCTGGTGTGTCTTTTCTCCCCACTCTGAGTGGCTGTTTCCCTATAGCAGCAAATGATACAACTTTGCTGGTCCACACTTTTGGTGGACTTGATGCAATGCAGTGTATGAGCACCGTTAAACTAATTGAAGAGTCTCATCAGTGGTCCAACGGCTGATAGCCTGGACACTCCCTGGTTCAATGCCTGGACCTCTAACTCATTTTATATGGAGATACAGGAGAGTGGTGAGACAGCAGATGCCTTCTTGCAGAAAAAAACCCTTGAAATATTACCATATGTAGCAGAAATGCATATAGGACATATAGGGAATCAATGTTTATTCAGAATAAAGGTTCTAGTGAGACATTATGAACAAAAATGAATGCTGAAATCTTCAAAACTGAATCTAAGGGAAGAGAATCAAGAGACTGAGCCTGCATGTTTTTACATATTATTTGCTGATGATACCATCCACTAAGATACACTATCTGAATGTCACAAATAGCATTAATACTTCTTAAACAAGCCGTAGGCAGATTTTCTTGCCATTCTTTGCATATTACGTTTTGCATATTACCTTTGCAAACTGATGCTCCATTGCACAAGAAGTTTTATTTCTGAGAGAGGTTAAATAGGATTTTTGTATTTTCTATCTCTTTGAGCTAAAGGCTGTTTGTTGTTGGTCCACAATGTTACGTACTCATTGCTTCAGACTTCGTAGCGCCTCAGAGAGACCAGAAATAGCCCTATTCCCAAAATCCATCTCCTTGTTCTCCCTTTCCCTTGTTTTAACCCAGTCACTGACTCCTCTTTAAGTCCAGTTGTAGCTGCACTTCCCTGTTATGCCCCAGGTGGCCATCCCAGATTAGTAAATTGGGGTCAAGAAAGCCTTTCTAATGACTGTTGCCATTAGTCCAAAGCAAACGGGTGGTGTGTGCAGTTGTTGTTCCCCGTGTGCGGTGACCGAACTGCCCCGCAGCGCGTAGGGAACACCTGCAGCGCCCCCGGCAGCGCGGGGAGGCTGCGGAGGCCAGAAAGACACGGTGAGTCACTTCTTTAAGGGGAGCAAGCTTTAAAAAAAAGCCAAACCAAACAAAAAAAATCCCTCAGAGGAGAGCTTTTGTTGTGCCTTAAACGGACCGAAACAAACAATTCTCGCTTGAGAACCCGACAACGACGCCCCGCGCACGCGCAGCTGGCCCCGCCCCCGTGGCCCGCGCGCCACTGTCAATCACGGGCCGCTCGCCACGCCCCCGGCCCGGCCCCACCCCACCGGCAGGAGCCCGGCGCATGCGCAGTGCACGGGCCGGAGCCGGGGGGGAATTTGACCGTAAACATCCTGCGGTTTGAACGGCGCGTTCGCGCGCAGGAAGCGCCGCGCCGCCATCTTGTCTGGGCGAGCGAGCGGGTCGGGCCCCGCTCCGCTTCGGCTCCGCTCGGTTTCGGCTCCGCTTCGCTCGCCCTCGGCTCGGCTCGCTTTCGGCTCGGCTCCGCTTCGGCTCGGCCCCGCTCGGCTCGGGCTCGGCCCGGCGGGAGCAGGGAGCGGCCCCCGGGCCCGGAGCAGGGTAAGGAGCGGCTCCGGTCGCTGCCGCCGCGGCCCGGCCGCAGCGGGGCTGTCGGGGCGCTGCCGGCACGCCCGGGCTCGGGGCCGGCTCTTGGGCGGGGCGGGCGGGCAGAGCCGGCCTGGGGCTCCCCAGAGAGGCAGCTGTGCGGGCCGGGTGTGCGGGGCTCGGCCGGGCCCTGTGCGCGGCCTGGCGGCGGAGCGGGCAGGGCCCGGGGGAGCTGGGGCGAGTGCTGTGCCCTGGAGCGGGCACACGGGGATCCGCAGGGACCTTCCCGCTCCCCGGGGCGGCCCAGGGGTCTGTGGGGAGGTGCGGCGGCCTCACCGCTGTAACAGATCCGTGGCTGTGCTTTCTCAGAAGGGACAGCGGGGCTGCTGCCATCTGGGGAGGGGAGAGGAGCAAAGTTTGATCTGCCAGCCTCCTGTTTTTTAGTGTAACTTACCTTCTGTCACGGGTAAAGCAGGGTATTGAATGTTCTCGCAGTCCTCGCTAGTAACTTGAGCTACTGCCTGGGTAGTGAGGCTGTTGAGCTGCATATAAAGGCCGCTTTAAAAATACCTGCGTCTTGAAGAACCAAGAACAAGCTTTTATAGATGATCTATTATAAATCTTGCTGCAGTTGTTAAGATTCTCTGATCCTGAATAGAAGGGCTTCTGTTAAATGTAAAACCAGGTGTTGTGTTTCTATCAATAGCAAAGGAGACTTAGGTTCACTGTGACTTTGAGGCATGGTACTGCTTCAGTGAAAGTGGCTTTTCCTTAAATTTAGACACTTGAAGATAATATTTTAAATTTGGAGAAGTTACCATTTAGGCCCACGTTCCGTGAACGTGTGCATTAAGCAGGCTTCCCTTAACCTCTTACTCAGTTAAACTTGTGTCATCAAAAATGGGGGACATCAAAGCATTAGTAAGTAAAGCCGGCCTGGCGTTTTATTTTGTGAAGGTTCATTTGTAAATATTTGACATTCTGAGAAACTTGGAAAAGTAAAGCCCACCGATCTAAAGTTTTAAGTAGAGAGGAAGGAAATTTGTTGGGGGAATAATAAAAGGAGGAGCAGAAAGTTAGTGAGACGATAAACTTAAATTACCACTCAATTAATCATGGCATGACATCAGGGTTGCTGCTATCATGGGATTTCCCACAGAAATGAGAGTAGTTGCCTCAGTTACTACATCAGTTTGACTTCTTAGAGGCAAAAAGTTTACATTTAGGCTCTTCAGGTGAACAGTGCAGAGGAGTAACTGCTGCAAAAGGTGGAGTAACCGAAGGAATTCTGTTCTTCTGATTAACCTGTGTACCTTTAAGGAGTGTGTTCATACCTGATTTCTGCAAGTTTATTAGCTTGACTTGGAACTGGAATTGCCTGGAAGAGGTTGATATAATCGAGGGTCACCTTAAACTAAAAAGATTTCCAGTGGTTGAGTGAACATTCTGCATTTAGGGGTAAGGGCAGGATACCTACTGAGGCTTAGGTATGATTGTGGAACTGGGGGAGGAGTGGAACAGTGTTCGTAGGGTTCAGTAATCTCTAACTCTGTACAGCATTTGTGAGTGATCTGCCTTTTCAATGAGTAACTTTAGTGGGACTCTGGTTGTATCTGATTATGTAGGTGTGTAATATATTGTAACTGGAGAACAGTGAATGCAGTTCCTGTAATGAAGTGGTGTGGTTTGAGTAATTAGTACAGCTGGTAGGGCAACCTCAGTCATAGAATTTAAAAAAAAATGTTGATGGAAGAACCAAGACCTGGAGACAAATGGAAATGGCTCTATGCATTTCTCAAATGTGTGTCAAGTTGAACTAGTTCAATTTCATCTTCTTTTGGTAATTGATTTTGTGGACATAAGAAATTGAGGTGACTTGTCACTGAACTTCAGTAAAGCTGCAGGTGCCACAAAGAAACGTATTAAAATTCAGGAAAATGTGGGTTAACCAGACAATTATAAAGGTGCATGAAGGAAGGAAATCAAATAAAGTAGTGGTGAAAAGAGGCACGGAACTGTAAGGTGGTGTTAGTGGAGTTTGTGATGAATTCTTTTTCAGTGGCGCCAGGTGTTCACTGTGCTACTGAAACCTGCGAGGGAGTGGCCACAGCAAGAGCGTTCAGTTATGTAAGGAGGACTGTAGTGAAGCCTTGCGAGTTAAAATTGAAGAATTCAATACAGTTGCAGGGTCAGGGTAGTTCTTCTAAACTTTTGAAGTCTGGTAGGGCCAACTCGGACTGCTGCAGGTTCAAAGGGTGAACCCACCCTTCCCTGGATCACCCAGGGCTGTCTTAGCAGAGCAGAAGCAGTATTGGAGGAAAATGTGTGTAAGGGGAAACCAGCAGAGAAGAGAGATTGAAAGATAGCACAAGGCAAATGAACTAAAATGACGGGCTGATTTCTTAACTGTAGTATGGAATCTGTCTACTCATCTGTGTATGACTGTGGTATCAGAATAGCCTTACAACAGGAACAAAGGTAGGTGATGGTAAAAAAAAATTAAAGACTGAGCTTTACTTCTGGACTGGTATGTGTACACATAACCTAACCTACGGAGAGCAGCATACACGTGGATTTAATGAGCTAGGAGTGAACCACGGTCAAATTAAAATACGGTGAATATTTTGTCTTTTGTCTGCAATGTTATTGTCAACTGTTCACTTATTAAGCACCTTTCTGAGTGCCTTGAAGGATGGGACTAAATAGAACAGCGTGCTTTTCAGAGTTTAGATAGTTAGCCATTCTAACATGCAGGACTTTAGGACTTAATATGTTGAAAGTTAAGGTGAAGTTCATAGTTAGCACCTACCAAGTTTTCTTGTTGCTACTTTGGAAGGATCAATTATCAGAATACTACCACTACTACTTCCATAGAAAGAAAAATATTTTTTACAACGTGCAATTGTTGACCAATTTAGGCAGAGGAACCTGAGGACAATGGTGGCACATTGAAGCAAATTCAAAGTTTTAATTAAAGTTTTGAGTATTTTAAAATGCAATTTGGAAAAATCAGGATTTGGCCTTGTGTGAGTACATATTCTTTTTGCCTTATAGGAGCACAAGCAAGATGCGTAAAAGAAAAATGCATAACTTCTTAGAACATGTTTTAAGGTCCTGGTTCATATCCAGTCAATTTCAAAAATTGACAGTTGTGTTTTACCTTTCAAGCTTTTTAAGAGCCATCAGGTACCCTTTTGTGGATTCTTATGAGTTGCTTTTTCAAGCAGAGACATATGTTCTACATGTCTGCATGAGCACTCTGCCACTTCAAGAAACTCTTGGTTCCTTTAACATTCATCCCGGTCCCAAATTATGCCAGGAAATCTATTTCTCCTTTTGTGCTACTGCATGAGCATACCATCCTTTGAATTAAAGATCAGATGAAAAGCCTGAAATACAGAAAAGGAATATCTGAAAAGAAATTAAAAAATGTGTAGGAAGTGGGAGCAGCCACTGGGATCTGCTTTGAACAGTTGTGCTGAGGCACTAAAAACTCAGAACTGTAAAGGTGGGCTTTGCAAAGGTGCTGTAACCCAGATATTACCATACAGAGCAGAGCATCTGCTGAAATTTGGAAGCGACAGAGACCCAGATTGTGACAGGAAATTAGTGCTTTAGGGTATTATTATTTGTTAATAATAGTTAAGATTGAAACACACTTTAAAACTGTGTATAGTGTGATTGTCACTGTTTTCCTTCATGTATTTCGCTGTGGCAAGGCTTCAGCAACCGATGAAGAGGAACAGATTTAAAGTGATAGATAAATTGTGTCTGTCAGGTTGTCCAAATAGTGTGTTTCCCATTTAACAGGAAAACTTAAGTATGTTTTCAAGGTTACAGTTAACTATAAGTCTGAACTTCTGTGAACCCCATGCTGCATATTTTAATAATTGTGCCAAGTTCTACTAATCTAAGTACCTTTGTTTGCAAGTGTTGTTGAATGTTTTTAGTGGACTATAACAAGTGGGTGTGTTAACTATATGTTTGTGTTTTTTCCTGTTCCTCGTGTTCAGGGGTAATTTACAGGCTTACTGTGACCAGAGCATTGCATGGTTGTGGCAACAACTCAAGATACCAAAATGCTGTGCTGCTGAGTTACTCTCTACATACACAAAAATACTGAGGCCTTTGAAAATATACAAGGGATTGAATTGTCTCCCAGCCTTTGATAAAATTTGATGTCTTTCAAAAACCACTGGGCAAATAAAAAGAAGTAGAATACCTTCCTTTAGATAATATTTATTGATCAAGGAGACTTAAAAAATTTGTTTAATTGTGCTTCCTAGAAAAGCTTGCTCACGTCCATGTCTGTGCAGTGCTGTCCTTAGCCCACAAAAAATCTCAATAAAAATGACATTTTAACTTTTTGTGAATTTCCACCTTCATTATGACTCAAAGCTATTAACCTCGCTCCTTAGAGTAGTATACAGTTCCTGTATACTAAAATAATTAAAGCTGAAGCTGAACATTGCCTTTACTTCCTTTAAATCCTTTTTACTGTGTCCATTCCTGGTTATGAATGGAATTGGTGGCCTGTCTGTCTTAAAGAGAGACAGGTTGATCATTAGTTCTGTTATCCAAATAATTCTCTCGTTAATGCAGCTGAAATTCAAAGTTTTCATCTTGCATGTTGAACAATACCTATGAGGGGCATTACAAACATGGAATATGATACCACTACAAAGATAATTTTCCCTGCCCTTTTATACTCTTTATTACTCTTTATTACTCTTTATATTTTATACTCTTTATTACTCTTCTATTGAAACAAACAAAATACCACACAAATGAAAAAAGGAAGTAATTGTTGACCTTGACTTTACACTGTACATCAGTATTTACCCAGATGTCTAGAGGTTGGCATTGCTTCCAGAGTCAGTAATGCCAGTGCTTCTCTTGCCCCTGTACTTGCTTTTCTAGCAGTCACAATTGTGACTTGCTGTTCTTCCTCTGGCAGTCTTTCTGTAGGCATGGAGGAGATAAAAACTGAAATGCGCTTGTTGTATTTTTCCTGTTCTTTCATTTTCTCTGTTTATAGAAATTACTATAAAAACTATTTGTGAGGAATCTTCCACTTCTTTAAAGCACTTTTTTTTCCCCTCAACTTGTAGTTGAGCTGAATCATATAGTTACAACATGTATGAAATTGGCATGTTTAGATCGTAAGACATCATGCCGTCCTGCTTCCCCATGGTTTGATGTGTTGGCATCAGCCAAAAGGAGGTAGTTACAAAGGAAGGGGTTTTTTTCTGGTGAAGGAGAAAGCAAATGGAATCTTAGGGAACTTTGGAATAAAGCAGTCTAGTTTTTCACCATTTTTTTTCAACACTTGAATAAAAAATATGAAATGGAGAGCAGTCTGTTCAGAAATGTGCCTTCTGTTTAAGAAAATACAGTGAAGTCCAAAAAGTTTAGGGCTGTGTATTTTATAGTGGTGAATGTTTAACTGAAACCATAGAATATATACTGCTGTAGTACAGTAGTAACTACTGAATTAAGAGTAGAAAGAAATGGAAGGGGTAGAACACTACTGTGGACTGAAAACTGAGACATGTTTCTTTGCATTATGAGACTTTGGTATCATACCATAAGGTTTAATATATTCAAGGTTATTTTTTCTTGCAGGATGGTAAACATTTTTAAATTGCGTAAGTGCTGTTCTTTCTGCTTTATAATTCTTCTGTAATAAAATATATATATATGCCATTACATGAACACCTTTTGTAAGTGTTGGCTTCCTAAATATTTTAAACAAATATTCTGACCTTAGTGGTTGAAAAGCAAACGTGTGCACTGCTTCTTCTGAGGATTAAGGGGAGTGTTTACAAGGATGTTCTTCATAAAATAAAAAAATCTAGAAAAAAATATTTGCCTTTCTCTTTACAGGTTTGCACTTTGTTTTAGACATCTGGGACCATGTTCTATGCCCACTTTGTCCTGAGCAAGCGTGGGCCGCTGGCCAAAATCTGGCTGGCGGCCCACTGGGATAAGAAGCTGACCAAAGCCCATGTTTTTGAATGTAACCTGGAGAGCAGTGTGGAGAGTATAATTTCTCCAAAGGTATTTATTTTACATTAATGTAATGTTACCTTGTAGTGAAAAAAACTTGTATGTGAGGTGGTAGTTACTATTTGGGTCATTGAAGCAAATAAAGTTCTTAACATTTTAAAGGGTGGAAATGTCTGTTCAAATGTGAAATACTCTACTGGGAAACCGGAGGAAGTTTTGAGTTGCTTGATGTTTTTAAATGTTTTTGTTTTTCCTTCCCTCTGTTACTCATGACAGTTAAATTGTTCATTTTTGAACTAGTGAGCTAGTGATATGGTTGTGACTTTTGTCACTTAACAAGTGACAAGAAAATCTTATACAAAAAACAACTCTTTGAAGAAGAAAAGTTTTATTTCTCATTTATTTTGTTTGATACAAATATTGACAGTTTAATGCTACTCTAGATTTTAGAAGGACTGCTAAGTGTAAGCAAAAAATGTATAGTAAAATCACAGAGATACTTACTGTTCCAGAGCAGTGATTTGTTTCATTGTCAGCTCTGGAAGAATTTAGAAAGAGGAAGATAATGTTCATAGACTCACTATTGAGTGTAACATTCCTATAGAGAAAGGAGAAATGAATAGGCACTCTTTCATATGTTTAACTGTGTGTAACATGCTCACTGACTGATATATTAGACATTATAGGCAATACAGATTTTGAATTCTTACATTTTGAGGTTAAATCCTGTATGACTTAGTCTTTCTATGAGACAGTTATTACATGTACCCTTCAACACAAGTTTCATGGTCTTTGAGCCTGGAAACTTAAAAATAGTCCTTCCCTGGATTTTTTTTTTTTTTCAGTTTTGTGTTCCCGCAGCAGATACCTGATTACATAGTTAAGCAGTGAGATTAAAGAGGAAAGGAACTTAAAATTGTTTTAATGTGGCAGTGCTTGTTTTATGGGCACTCCACGTTTTCCACTATTTCTGTCTGATTTTCTTTTTAACTGCAGGACAGAAGATGGAGATATAACAAGTAACCATTTATAATCAGCTTTTACTTAACCAAATCATTTGTATTTTTCACTTTTTCCACAATTAAAATAACAAAATATTAGAAAAAGGATGTGGTAAAAATGGGTTTTGTCCCTTTTTTTTTTCGCTAGACAGAGCAGTGTTTGGGAATTCCTGGAGTGATCCGCTATTAACTTACTGATATTTGCCAGGCCATCCATGAATAATATACAGAGTATTATCTTGGATGTAGACTTTGCATTCTTTCTTTTTTCACATTTCTGCTTCACATTATACTTGTTTTAGATATTTGATTTTATTGAAAAAAATCATGTAAAGATGCCTGAAATGTCATTAAAGGGAAAATTCACTGACTGTGCGATGTGTTTTTAGGTGAAGATGGCACTTCGAACCTCAGGACATCTCTTACTAGGCGTTGTTAGGATCTACCACAGGAAAGCAAAATATCTTCTTGCAGACTGTAATGAGGCTTTCATTAAGATTAAAATGGCTTTTCGTCCAGGTATTTGTCTTTATCTAAGCACTCTAAAAAGTTATTTTGATAAATATACTTATAAAGAAGGCATACAATGCTGCCTGCTTTTGTCTGTAGAATTACATAAAATTATAGGAGAGGTTATTTTCTTTGGTGCAGCTTCAGGCTGGCTGTGTGGCTGAGCTGCCTGCTGAAAAACATTTTCTAGCTGAATTATGAATGAAAACTTTTCCTTTTAATGCTGATTAAGTAAAATTTCAAGTTATGATTTTGGCTGTTGTTAGTGGATGATGTTAAATGGAAACATACTTCATGGTTTTCACCTTCTGGCTGAAAAAGACCAGTGTCTCACTGAATAGAAGCACAGAAGGGGGTCTTATTTCTATCAAGGGTGAGGACTGCTTTGCCATGAGTTACAAAAGAAAGATTTAAGTAAGAGGTTTTTTTACCACTTTTATGCTTTAATTTCTGAAAATAATGTGAACTGTAATGTGTGCAACATCATTTCCCTCTCTATTGTTGCTTACCTTAAGATTTTCTGTGGAGTTGAAGTTCCATATTAATACCTCAAATGACTTTCCATCCAGCAGTTAATTACTTGGCTAACATACAATTGATAGTTTTCTTTAATTTTGGCCTGGGAAACTTTTTTCCAGCTGGAGTGTAGTTGTGGCAGTGATGCTGCTGGATGCTCACAGGTGCTGAACCATATTCTACTCTTTCAAGTTTTTGAGTGCAATAGGTTTAAAAACTGAACTTAAAGGAGACTTTTTGTTTTTTAAAAAGGCAACTCTTGAAAGCCAGTGCAGCAGTAACTTGAGAAAAGATAAGGTGTATAATGCCTTTATCTCCATTTCCTTATCTATGTGTTGTGGTTCAGGCATCAAACTTTGTGTAGCTTTCACTGGCAGTTTGTTGACTGTTGCCAAATTTTTGTTTACTATTGTGTTCAACTTCCCTGGGTGATAAGAACACATATATATGTCTTCATTTCACAAGGCAATTTGTTTTTCCAGTTTTCCCGCTCCCAACAGCATGCATGTAGAAGGTGGAGCACTGTAATATCAAGATGATATGCTGACCTGAAACAAGCTGAGGCTCTTTTCTTTGTTTTCAGTTTATCAGCTTTGTGACTTAGGCATTGTCTTGATTCTGTCTGCTCTGAGAATCATTTACATGTTTCATTTTTAAGCAGCCAGCAGGTAAAAGTACTGAATAGCCCTGAAAGGATGGACTAGGTTTCTTCATTCCTAGCCAAGTACCATGATAAGTAAGCTACAGACTCTTGCTTGTTCCTGGTCTCTGTGGACAGCGGTTCTTTAGTTATCCATTGTGGAGGGAAGCACAGTGGGCAGAGTGTTTCTGAACTGTCTGTACCTCAGAATTGCCTGTGTTGTGAGTGTGTGTCAGAAGGCAGAGCATAGAGCTCAAATCTTCTGCAAGTTACAGAAGGAATTGAACCTGCATTTCCCATGCACTTTCAAGAGTCCTGAACTCTAAGACTTTGTATGAAGGAGAGGTATCAACTACTGGCACTGGTTTTGTGATGCCCAATCTGATAGTCATGCTCTGAGAATGTCTGCTGAATAACAGATTAAGCATCTCTGGAGGATAAGAAAAGGTATGTATGTGGTTTAGGTAATCCAGCTCTTTTATGTGCAAAATCCTAAGAGTTTGTCCAAGTACAGTCAGTATTGTTCTGGGACTTTTGGAGCTAATGGAACTGAATAAATGGCCATTGACAAAGTAGTCATAACTGTGCTGCCACTGCTTTACCCAAACCGAAACGTAGAACTCGCCAGCTCATACGGTGGATCATGATAAAAGTATTTTGTAGCAGGTACCTGTAGTGTTGTGATGACATAGATGCCTGTGTTGGCTGCACAGTTCTGCACAGTGCCACACAAACAATACTGAGCGATTAGAGGCTTCCAGGGTCATACAAACAGTGCAAGGGCTTGAGGGTGTATATTTTGAATTTCGTCTGAATCTCACTACTGACGTTATCTAAGGTTTCTTCATAGGTGTCTTAGCATCAGTTCAGTTCAACAAATATAAAGACTAGAAGCTTATGCAGGGTGAACAATCCTGAAGGCACAGGGAAAAATGCTGTTCTTGTAAGGAATGGGGACTCATGTCTGGGTGTTCTTCTCTGCAGGGGTTGTTGATTTGCCTGAGGAAAACCGAGAGGCTGCTTACAATGCTATCACCTTGCCTGAGGAATTTCACGATTTTGACCAACCACTTCCTGATCTAGAGTAAGTGTGGGGTTTTTTATTTCCACACAAATAATATTTGATTTTAGTTGAGGAGGACCTGATTTAAAACAGCTAACTCTGCTGAATGTGAAGAGAGTCTGTAGATAACTTGTATTCTTACATCTTTTAATATACTAAGCAAGTATGCAACCATCTTTGTATTGATTTCAAGTTTGTAGTAGCATGTAATTTTAACCAGAGTTTAAGCTGTCCTTAGAGATGCTTCTGAAAAACTCAGGTATCTATTATCATTTTCTTTTCTCCTCTGTGCAAGGCACTCTACATCAGGTTAGACAAGATTAGTTTTATGGAAATGTTCCTCTGTAGTGACACTTTTAATTCTTAAAGCTTCTTATTGCTAATGGGTTACTTGTAAACATGACAGGTATACAACCTGAATGGTTCTTGATCTTGAAAAAATTGATGTTACCCTTTTGGGTTATTCATAACGGAATTTCTAGAATACAGTTTACTTTGTATTTGTATTACTCGGTGTTCTATTTAGTTTGTGTTCAAATTAGAGTGTATACTAATTTGAAACTGCATAAAAATTCTGTCTTCTTCTAAGAAACATACCTTAATACACCATAAAGAGTGTTAACTTGGTACTGGTTCTAAATATAGCTTTTGATAAACTATATTAATAGCTTTTGAAGGGGAGGAAGTCTTTTCTTGATTATTAATTTGACCTTTTAAATTAGTAACCCAAATATAGCAAGGAGTAAGAGATGCTAACAGAAGCTAACAGTTGGGATGATACGTTTGAATCATTAATGGTCTTACTGTTCTAAGTAATGTTTTCTATTCAGTGTTCATCACCATTTTTTTCAATAATTGACTGAAGTGTAAAATGTACTTTTTATGAGCTCATGTCACATTTCTTCAAGCAACTTTGTATTGTTAATTTTTTTAAATGGAGACTCTTAATAATTGTCTTCTGTTTGTTTAAGTGATATTGATGTGGCCCAGCAGTTCAGTTTGAACCAGAGTAGAGTGGAAGAAATTACAATGAGAGAAGAAGTTGGCAACATCAGTATCCTCCAGGATAATGACTTTGGTAAAGATTTCATGCATTATTATGTGTTACTAGCTAATTTTGGTAACTATAAGATATGGTTTTGCAAATACCATAGAATGCCCACTAAACACAAAATAAATTAGCTCAAACATGCTTTGTTTTTGTACATTTAATTTTTGGGTCAGTTTTTCCAGAAAGTCTGTCTTCTAATGCTCAGAAAACTTCTAGCTGCCTAGAATAGGCAGAAAGAAAAGCTGAAGAATATTCAGTCAGGGTAATTAGTGAAGTACTATGTCAATTATAATTTTCAAATGTATGACTATGAAGTCGGGTGTTGCTGTAATCATAAGCATGCTCTTAGTCGAACCATTAGGAGATTTCTAAAGCTGAAGCAGTCAGCAGGAGTTTACTACTTTTGGTGTCTTTTCAAGAACGGTGTTCTAAAATATGAATCAAAGCCTAGAGACAGTTGTACTTAAATGTCTAGTTTCCATCATACAGTATTGTAATCCATAATTAAGGAATTTTTTTGAAAGAATAATCCAGGAATTTATAGTGGTGTTGGTTTGGTATTGGTTTGCTCCCTGTGTGCCTTGAGGCATAAGGTACAACGTTTTTGAGTGTCATTGAATTCTTTGGTTTCTGTGCAGCTAAAATTTAGTAGGATCTTGCTGATATAAATTCAAATATGTAAAATTTTGTAAATCCTGTAAAATAAGTAAATCCTTTGAAGAAGAGATAGTTATTTTTATAATTGTTTGAACAGTACTTTTGCCGTGAGATTGCTGGACATAATTCGTACAACTTGTCATTAACTCTGCAATCAAGATGAAATGAAGTTTGGTTTTACATTTGGGCTTTTGCAATCAGTTAGCTAGGTCTCTTGCACCTTGGTTCTGTAGCATCTATAGCAGTGAAATTGTATTCTTGCAGGTGACTTTGGGATGGATGATCGAGAGATGATGAGAGAAGGTAGTGCATTTGAGGATGACATGCTAGTGAGCACCAGTGCTTCCAATCTCCTGCTGGAACCTGAACAGAGCACCAGTCACCTCAATGAGAAATCTAATCACTTGGAATATGAAGACCAATACAAAGATGATAATTTTGGAGAAGGAAATGATGGTGGTATACTGGGTAAGTTGGAGGACTTTGTTTATCCTCTGTCCTATCTTCTGCATTCCTAAGTTCTTGGGTGAACGGGGGTAATTCCTTGTAGTGAAGATCTCTCTTGAAGTTATGCCTTCAGCAGTGGAATTCTGGTTTGTGAGTCCTACAGCAGTGCAGATGATAAGTGTTGGCATAAATGAAGATCTAAGAAACTCAGTAAGATGCAAATACGTGGCAAGTGTATTGTAATAAAGGTTACCTGTAAGATTTGAGCTGATATGCACCTTGAAAAAGCATTGCTGGTTTCTTCTGTGTCAGCATTGGAAGTTTTCTGACCTTTGCCCTGTCTTTGTCTGTGTTGTATTAAACTTGTCTGTACTTCTTTATAAATTTGTCTGTACTTACTTCATGAATTTGTGGATGCAAAACTGATTCTTTCATATGTTTGCTTCAGATGACAAACTTCTCAGTAATAATGATGGTGGTATTTTTGATGACCCACCTGCACTCTCAGAAAGTGGAGTAATGATGCCAGAGCAACCTCCCCACGATGATATGGATGATGATGATAATGTATCAAGTGAGTATTAGCTAGGGCTAGATCTAGAATTACTCTTCAACTGATTCGATTTTGATTCTAATTCCTTAAAAGTATGAAATGTGGTAAATCATTTGAAGGTGTGGAGGAGGGGATGGGCAGGGTAGCAGTTTTTCAATGCTGTGAAATAGTACAAGGTACCTGTTCTTACTGGCAGTGGGTGGCCCGGACAGCCCGGACTCAGTGGATCCAGTTGAGCCATTACCAACTATGACTGATCAGACAACGCTTGTTCCCAATGAAGAGGAAGCTTTTGCTCTGGAGCCTATTGACATAACTGGTGAGTAAGCTGTTTGGGAATATTTTACTTGTGTTGTCATAGACTTCCTTAGCTTGATGGAGTAGAAATGAATGTCTAGAACTGCTGCTGATTCTGATTCTCAGCTGGAAGAGAAAGCAGGGACCAAGTGCTGAATTCCTTTTATTCTAACAGTAGCTTTCCAGTACTTTTCAGGTAGGTAGCTTCCATGGATGGTCTTGGTACAAACTACTAGTTTATAGTTTCTGCAGTCAGTATGTGTAATAGCACAATACTGTAGCTTTTGGTAAACATGGTGGTTAAAATGCACTGAGTTGGAATAGAACTCATCATGTCTTTAATATGCCATCTGTAGTGCAGCACAGTTCTTGATACACTATGTTTGAAGGCCAGGAGTGATGGCTTACACTGAGAATGAGTGCTCTTCTGGTGATTTGTAGCTTTAATGAATTGCTGAGTTCAGGAAATGTATATTTTTGTATTTGAATTTCTACTAAATAGGTAATTTCCTTGTCTTTTTCTTTAATGCAAGAAGCTTTCTTACTTTAACCAATACTGTATTTGGCTCATTATAAAGAGATCCCTGCTTTAATAAAAAATTAAGATCTGGAAAGAAAGTAGCTTGTCCCGTGTCTTCCGACTGAGCTCCAGGCCCTGATTCTTGCTTGGCCAGTCAGAGAGCCCTGGCACTGCCCTCTCCTGGCAGGCTGGCAGCAGGGGTCCAGCTGATCTGCTGGGACCAGCAAAGACAGCTGTTGCCAGAGCTTCCTGCTCTGCTGCAGAGTGCCAGGCTGTAAGCAATGTCATCCTAGAGCAGGGTGAGAGGTACAGGTAAGATAACCACCCTCATTAACTCCACCAAAGCTCAGGGAGGGCTTAGAGGAAAAACTTGGTATAGTATTTTCACTCCATGATTAGAATTATAGAATGGTATGGTTTTGAATGTACCTTGAAGATCATCTACTTCTAACCCTCCTGCCATGGGCAGGGATACCTTTCACTAGGCCAGGTTGCTCAGAGCTCCATCCATCCTGGCCTTAAACACTTCCAGGGGTGGGACATCCACAACTTCTCTGGACAAGCTGTTCCAGTGCATCACCACCCTCACAGGGAAGAATTTCTTCCTAATACTTAACCTAGACCTTAGATCTACTCTCTGTCAGTTTGAAGCCATTCTCCCTTGTCCTGTCCCTAGATGCTCTTGTAAAAGGTCTCCTCCATCTTTCTTGTAGGCTCCCTTCAGGTGCTGGAAGGCTGCATTTAGCTCACACCAAAGCCTTCAAGCCAGACTGAACAATTCCAATTCTCTCAGCCTTTCCTCATAGGAGAGTTGCTCCGTCCCTCTAATCAACATGGTGGCCAGGGTTTCACCAGCCTAACAGGCCATGTGGGAGGGAGGCATGTGCAGCTGAGGACATTGAGGATTAGGTAGATTCAGTAAAACCATGAGTCTACACAAAAGAATTTGTAGGTTATGGAACAGCATTCCTAGTATTTGATTTTTCTACTGCTTACAGCCTTTCAGTCCTTCTCCCAAAGCTGACATTGCCTTAGATTCATTAGGTAGCTTTATACATGGGCAAATAAGACCTTTAGGGAAGCTGCAAGATTCTTGTATGGTGTGGTATCTGAGCTAACCTTCATTACTTGCTAAAAATCTCAACAGTCAAAGAAACCAAAGCAAAGAGGAAGAGAAAGCTGATTGTGGACAGTGTGAAAGAACTGGATAGCAAGACTATTCGAGCCCAATTAAGTGACTACTCTGATATTGTTACTACTTTGGATTTGGCACCGCCGACTAAGAAACTGATGATGTGGAAAGAAACTGGTGGAGTTGAAAAGCTTTTCTCTCTGCCTGCACAGCCTTTGTGGAATAACAGGCTACTGAAGGTAATGTTTTTGTGCAGGTTCATTTTTAAATGGACTATATTCAGTACTGTGCCTTACATATAGTAAACATCAGCATATGAATAGTGATAGAATAATATTCATAATTGGAAAAAACCCCACATTAAAACAAGGTAACTATTTTAAGCATTGGTGTTACCAGTTACAGAAGTAAGTTTGTTTTTTTTTAATATTAGTACTGTTGGAGAATTAAAAAATAGGAAAGTAAGATAGGCCATAATTACTTGACCCAAAATGAAATTGAAGGACACTGAGGACTGCAATAGTGAATAATGTAATCTTTCCTCTATAGCTCTTTACTCGCTGTCTTACACCACTGGTACCAGAAGACCTGAGAAAGAGGAGGAAAGGTGGAGAAGCTGACAACCTTGATGAGTTCCTTAAAGACTTTGAAAACCCAGAAGTTCCCAGAGAGGAGCAGCAGCATCAACAGCAGCAACGAGATGTCATTGGTTTGTGCCTTGTTAAAGATGCTCTGCTTCCCTCAGAGCTTATTTTTCTCTTTTGTTTGTGCTTTATATTAAGTCATCAAAGATTATGAATGGAGCAAAGAGCTTTGTAATGGTTGTTTAGCTTGATGTACAGTCTGTGACCAAAGATAACTTGTTTTTGCTAGAAATAAGGAGTGCTTAGGAGTTGTTTGAACCAGTGGATTAAATGTGTATTGGATTGGGTTGTATGCACATCTGTGCCAATTCTGTTTAAGTCACTGCAGAAGCTGTGCAGGCTGTTAAGAGTGCTCAATTCTAAATTAATAGCAGATCAGACTTTGGTATAGTTTCTAATTACATTTTTAAGTATCTAAAGCACGGTTTATTGTGGAATATAGATGAACCTATTCTGGAAGAACCAAGCCGTTTACAGGAGTCGATGATGGAGGGCAGCAGAACCAACCTGGACGAATCTGTTATGCCGCCCCCGCCACCTCAGACAGGTGTGAAACGCAAACTACAGCAAGTAGAGCCAGAGCCAGTGCTACCCGTGAGTAAGATTTCAGTTGTTTTTATGGGGAATGAGAAGTGGGTGGTGTCTTTGAGCAGGAAATGACAGATTTTAGGCCCTAGCTTTCTATGGTCCTGTGAGATTCGCTGGAGTAGTATCAGAACATTTGCCCCTGGGTAGTCACTGGTGTTTTTGTTATGTGAAAAGCTTTCTGAAACATTTAAAATGCAGGTGGGATAAAGAAATGACACTATTTCCTCCAGATAAAGTCTTCAAGGAATTAATTGTATTGTTTACAAAGCTATCGAGTTCTGCTTGGCAAGTGTATATGAACACTTTGCACTGAAGCAAGGATTGTGCTAACTGCACAGACTTCCTTTTTTAAGACAGTCCCATTGTTTCAGGCTTAAGGCTTCAAAGAAAGACTCTGATTGCCTGGAGATATTTCCTAGCTGAGCTATGAGTAGACTTGGAAACTTGATATGATGCAGTGTGAAAGGAAACAATATTTTGAAGGGGAAAGGAAGGAAAAGAGCAAAATGAAAGGTGTATTCTTTTTCTGAATGCTTGTCTGGTGAGCCTTGGTTTATGCTCTGTTTCGTATCTGTGCGTTTTTAACCTCGCTTTTCACGTTCCTTGGCCCGCAGGTTGTTCGCTGTAGAATGAGACTGTTAAATGTTACACTGTCTTATTAAAAAGGGTGGCAGCTGCTGCTCCTTCTGGCCATGTCATGGGGTGAAATTGGCATCAGTGTGTCAGTGTAATTGGGAGGGTGAGTGTGTTGGGAATTCTCTGATCACACCAGCAGGTCAGACCTCTGACAACAAACCTGCGTAGTGTTACCTGCTGTATGACCACACGGAAGTTGTGTAGTCATTTTAGAGTACGTGTAGAAACAGTTTCCGGTGTCAGTGTAACTTTGCTGGCAAACACTTAACTGCGTATAGATTCACGAGGAGAGTACTGTATATTCATTTTATTAAAACTGACTGCATAAATCCTGTTAAACTGCTTTTCTGGTTTTTTCTCTTGATATAAATATTTTCCGAGAATGATAATTGAGCACCAAAGTCACTCATAGATTTTAGGAAACTTTGCAAGATACCTGTGTTTTAATTCCTTCACATTTATATAGTTGAGAATTTTGATATTTTGAAGATGTCTTATTCTACTGAGTTAGGATGTTCATGTAGCATTGCATCTGATTATGTAGAATTTTAAATTTGAATGTGCCAATCCAAGAAATGGGATCAGTAGTTTGGATGGTGGACTAAGTGAAGTTATTGGAAAGCCTTTTTTCTTATATCTGGTTTGAGTAGAGTCTAAAGGATTAAAAATGTATGTATGGATAGCAAAACAAAATGCTTTTTGGTTATTAAAAAAGAAAAATTCAGACAAATGGCTAAGATTTAGATACTTGAATTTTACTAAACTGGTCTGTTGCATCATCATTGTATGGTAAAAAGCACCGACAGAATTTGGTTTAACTGTATTGTGTACTTCTGCAGCATCCACCGTCACAACAGCTGGAAATGCCACCTGTAGAAATGCCTCCAGAGGAGCCCCAAAACATCTGCCAGCTAATACCAGAGCTAGAACTTCTGCCAGAAAAAGAGAAGGAGAAAGAAAAGGAGAAAGAGGAGGAGGAAGAAGAAGAGGTAAGAACTCTGTGTAGGAAGAGTTTGTGTGTTTCCCAGTGTTTGACTGTGGATTCAGTAAATGGCATAAGAAAAATCTTTAGTCTATCCTTGGGAGATAATAGCCTTTGGAAATATAAATTCTTAAATTATTTCATGACCATTTTATAATATTTATGTTATTTCATATTATAAATTGTATATACATTCTGTTTTGAATTAGAGGGTTCTCCTTGCATGTGGCTGGATTAAACCACTCTGTATATTTATGATGCCTTGTACAAGAAGTTTTGAACTTGATGTTGTTGTTCATTTTAAATAGCCTGTGCTGCCTTATGAAAGTAGTATTTGCAAGAATACCAGCCACGTCCTAAAATGTGATAACTTAAATTGTCTCTTAGCTACAATATTTAATATTCTGTGACTGTCAATACAAACTTCACTGATGCCTTCTATTTTACACCTGCTTGCAGGAGGAAGATGGCACAGGGGGTGATCAGGATCAAGAAGAAAGGAGATGGAACAAGAGGACTCAACAAATGCTCCATGGACTTCAGGTACACATGATCATTTGCTTTCTCTTGAAGTAACTTTTAAGTGTGCCCACTGATGCTTTCGACCTGAGTTAGAAAGTTAAGAAATAGCTGTCTTTGCAGTTGTTACGTCTTAATATATCAGTTATGTCTCAGAGGGGGGCAAATGCATGTAGTTGATTAAATCTATATTCATTTAATTGTCAGTTTTTTCCATTTGAAGTAAAATTTTTTGCTTAGGTGTTTTTCAACCTTTATGTCCACATTTAGTGTGCAAGTAAGACTCCCAGAAATTTAAATTTTAAAGTTACTGGGTTTGATTGTGTTTTAATGAAACCATAGCACCTCTGTGCTATGTGGCCCTAGGCAGACTCCATCAAGGTGTAGGTCTGAAACCATTTTACAGGATATTTACTCCTGGCTATGCTAGTTGGAAAAATTCCATGGCATGAAAAGCTGAATCTCTAAAAAGTGTGGGAATCTGACCTTGTCTAATTTCCAGGTTGTGGCTTCAGACTCTATCTGTAGGATGGATTCTTGCTTGCTGGAACTCAAGAGCTTTTTTCTGATATGATGATCAAGTGCCTCCTGTGAGCACTTGAACTGAAGCACAAACCACTGTTCATTTTCTTATAGGCCTCCGTGTGTCCTTCACATGTTCTTGGACTACCTTTGCCTTTCAGACAAGTTTGTAGCTCCTATCCCTTTATTCCCTTGAACATTTTGGCAATTCCTGAGATTCTGCAGTCACTGAAGTGCTTCAGTTTCATCACTGTTAGCTGTTTTGGTGGTTTTTGTTTTTTGTTTTTTGTTTTTTTTTTTTTTTACAAAGTCATCCTTTCTTTTTTGTGAAATTTATAGGCTCCGTATTTCCTTATAAAAGGTCACTGTCATTATTGTGTCTCTGAACTTCCAGTACGGTGGCTTTGGGGGAAGGGAGTGGGAGAATGCTGCTGAGTTTTCAGGAAACTGAGGTTTAGTAGTAGTGTGTATTCTATTAAATTTCTCAAAATTAAGATATAATCAAGGAAAAGCTTTACATTTCTAGAAAACGTTAGTAGAATTCTATCATAGGAATTACTTGCCTATAACTTCAAATAACCTTAATTTCAAACTCCTAAATAGCCCTTATGATACTTTAATACACTTAAATTTAGTTCAGGCTACATTGTAAACTAATGTGATTTAAGTCAGTTCTTTTGCACCCCTGCAGGAATACTGGTAGTTTAAGTAGGATTGCTTTAAACAGGAAACCCTGGTCATCAGCACAGCCCCACACAGCCACTCACTCACTGCTGTCTGCTGGGGTGGGGGAAAGAATCAGAAGGGTAAAAGCAAGAAAACTCATGGGTTTAGATAAAGTGAAAATGGAGCATGCAAGCAAAGCTTCCCAACAGCAGGCAGACATTTCCAGGGAAGCAGGGCTTCATTACATGTAATAGCGACTGGGAATACAAATGCCACAATCCCAAATGCTCACACACCGCCCTCTTCCTTCCCCCAGCTTTATGTGCTGAGCATGATGCCATGTGGCGTGGATTATCCTTTGGCCAGCTGGGGTCAGCTGTGCTGGCTGTGTCCCCTCCCAGCTCCTTGTGCACCCCCAGCCTACTTGCTCTAAAACATAGCACCACATGAGCTGCTGTGAGGAAAATTATCTCTGTCCCAGACCAAACCAGTACAACTGTAGCTTAAAAATATTAAAAATATACAGATGTTGAGTTGGTAATGTTGTGTAATGTTTTCTCTCTGAATGTTTCATCACAATTTCTGAAAAGAGCTTCAGAATTCTCTTGGTACCATGTCTAGCTTTTTCAACTCTTTCTTCCTTGTACCCAAAAGAGCATCACTCTGGATGGCTGAAACTTAAAGTCTGCAATGAGATTCAAAGTTGAGATCTGATTAATATAAAGTAATTTGGTTTGGCCAAATTAATCTAGTCAATATTCCAGAGCAGACTCTGTTTTAAATTGATGATGTCACTTGTTGTCCTAGCCAGAAAAAAAAATATATGTATTTTCATAATTTTTTTTAGTTTATTATTGCCAAGATTTTGTGAAAATGTAAGCAGCTTTCTATGCTTAGTTTCAGAGAAACAGAGGAGTTTTAGAAATAAATAGACTTTCACCTTGGGAAAGTTATGCATTTTTTAAAGAACATTAGCTCTTGAAATTTTGTTTGATTATTTTTTGAGTTACTCTTATTTTGAGAAATAAAGTCTGATTTTCTTTTTTTCTCCTGTTAAAAAGAATTGTCCTGTATTAAAATAAGACTGGTTAGTTATTGCTGCAAAGAGAAAATTACCTGCTATACTACAGTGTTTCTAGAATAAGTTTGGCAGATTCAAGGTGATTTTTCACACATCTCTGGGAAGCCTACTTGGTTTCATTTAGATAAGATCTATTTAGAAGTTTTCATTTACATGTTGTAATGTGTCCATCCAATGTCAAGTTCTTCTGAATCCTTCACAGTGTCATGGGGTTGGCAGAAAACCAGAATCTTACCAAGAGATATTGTTTCTGTGTAGTTCTCTATTTAATTTGTGTCAATTTGTTTTTCAGAGAGCTCTTGCTAAGACTGGAGCAGAATCCATCAGTTTGCTTGAGCTGTGCAGAAATACAAATAGAAAACAAGCAGCTGCAAAATTCTACAGTTTCCTGGTACTGAAAAAGCAACAAGCTATAGAGCTGACACAGGAGGAGCCCTACAGCGACATCATTGCAACACCTGGTCCCAGGTTTCATATTATCTGAATGGTTTCGTAGAGCAGAGCTAGTGCTCCTCTCACTAGTGTGTACGTGTATGGCCCTGTCTGTAGGGCCCACAAGACCATTGCAGAAAATTTAGATTTTATTGTCTGTATAAAGTCCTTGGTTTTCTTCTGGGGTTATTTTGGGGTTTGTATTTTAACTTTACCACTCAAATTTTTAGTGAAACTGCTGGGGTGGGTGACTTGACTTCCAGCTGCAGAAACCAGACAGCTCAAGCGCCCAGATAAAGATTGTTTTAACACCTCGGAGCAGATGTGTGCAATATTGGTGCATGTGATGTTGAGTATCAATGAAAATGTCTTACAGTAATTTGACTAGTTGATTCAATACATATTTTAAACTTATACAAGTAAACCTGAATGGCCAACCTATTGTCTGATTAAAAACTTTGCCAAACTCATCTGAAATGTTCAGCCTGCTTCTCGTAGTAAGTGGGTTTTTTTCCCCTTCTCTAGATCTTTGTGCATACCGTGGGTCTCTTAAAGCTGCCAGTATGAAAGGTAGTGCCTGATATGTCAGCTTGCTGTGTCACTGCATTTTTGCAGTCAGATTTTTGTAGCCCTTGATGTTAAGGGGAATCGAGTGTCTGTGGAAGGCACTTCCTCCACGTGATACATGAAAGGACAGAACATATTAAGCATTTTAGACAAAACATTCCTTTTCACTTACCACATCATTATGGTCCACTGCTGATAATGGCTAATTACTGTTAATAAGTGACAAATGAAAACTAGTCATTTCATTTAAACTTTTAAGATATCATAATGCTTTAGGTTTGTTAGAGCTGTATATAAACTCCAGACTTTTTGAAACAGACTTCTAGATTGTAAATTATCTGATTTCTTTATTAAGCAGGCATAAAAAAATAAGAATTAAGAAAAGTTGCTGAATTCAGATACCACTTGTACCAAAAGGGCAACAAACTTTAAATACAGAGTACACATGGGCACTATTCTACTTAATCATGTAGTACATTAATGGCTCTTAGTGTATATTTATGGTTTTAGTATCAATTTGTTCTGGTAATTTACACTCCTGTGTTCAAAACGTTTTACTAGTTTTTCAAAAGAAGTCCCATTTGATTTTAATTCTAAAGAATGAAGCTTTACTGTTAGACCAGGTAGCACCAAACATTATGTGAATATGTGGATTATGGAGACTTGTCTTAACTTTTTTTTAGGGCAAAATTGTTCACACTGAAGGTTCTGGTTTTAATGTTGGCACTTTTGTGAAATAATTTTAGGACTCTGAAATTTCAGTGTATACTCAACTGTAAAATTATGTGAATGTTTGAAAAACTCTGAGACTACATGATGACCATGGTTTAACAATCCTTGAAAAAATTAATTGTATAAAGTTACTGCAGCTTTATTTTCAACATGATGTGCCTGTAAAACCATAATTTTCCCCTTTGTAAAAAGAGACATTGTAGATAACTTGAATGTTTAATTATAGAGAAGGTCATTAGTTTCTTGTTACACATTTTTAGTCTGTTTTGTTGCTTTTCAAGGTTAATATTCTTGAAAATAGTTGATGCTGTTATGTATAACTTTTCTAATAAAAGTTGTGTTATAAGCTGTTATGTGTTAGCTCTGTATCTTGTTTGAACACCTTCCATTGATTTAGGAGGAACTGAGCACTTACGGGTTGAAAATTGTGGTGTTAGAAGTGGACGTATAAGGATTTAGCTCTTTGAGAGATATAAAGCTTGAATATGTAAATAGATTTCTTGGCATTAGGAAGGGTTATACTACTGGTCAGACTGTGCTTTTGTTCAAGCATTCTGTGGTAGGAATGTCTGTGGAAAAACAGGAGAGACTGCGTGTAAAATGTGATCCATCTCCATGCCTGTCCCTTCTGAATGCCAGAACATATCCAGCCTGAATTCTTTTAGCTCTGCTGTCCCCTTGCTTCTTGAATTGCCTCTGCATGTGGGTATGTCAGTGCCTCTGAAGTTATGTGCTCCTGGTGGATCCAGACACTTGGATCCAAGCCTATGGATGCAGAGCATCTCCCATGGAGTCACATGGTTACCTGCAGAACTTATGTGAAGGCCGAGGCAATGAATTCTGATCGACTGGTGCTGTCTTGGGAAGGTGAAGAGCTAGCCTGGATCCAGTGAGCTTAGTCTGGTCTCCACACAAAAGTGATTGTACTGCTTTTGGGGGACCCCTGGAAGCAGCCAGGCCCATCCCGTGGGATGCAGGCTGGCCTGTGCTGAGCCAGCCCCTGTGTGTGTGTAGGTACAGCTTGCCTGCACTGGAAAACAGCAACTTACATTCCTTTGATTCAAGCTTGGTAAGGGATAGAAGTATGGGGACTTGAGCACTCAGACTAGAATGGAAGGTACCTCTTCTGCCTTCTATCAAAAATGTAGTACATATTTATCATCAGTTTTGCTCTGTTGCACTGTGATCAACATTCATGACAAGTTGTATTTGCACAAACGTGTGTTCCTGATGACACTATAATCTGGGGCACTGAATGCAAGCTCTGCTTTATCATATACAGGACTTGTTACTTGTTCTGACCGTGGCCTGCAAGTAGTACTGACTGACAGGCTTCCATTTCTTGGAAAGGAGACTTTGTGGTAAAACACTGATCAGCTGCTGAATAAGGTCTAAGGATTGGTTCTAGAGCATCTGTGTTCTATATTTCCCTTCTCTGTTATAGACACAGATGAGATACAGAAAGGCTCTCTGTTACACGGCATTCTTTCTTTGCCTTATGACTGCTGTTTGGGGTTTTTTTAAAGTACTCTGATATCTTTGTAAAGAAGTACAGCATCTGCATTTTATTAAAATTCCTCCTCAAACAAGTGTCTAAATGGTTTTGAAGGAATTAGCCACAGCACTCACTTAGTTTTTACAAGATAGGAAGCCATTTTCAGTTCAGTGAGTAACATCTAGTTTTCAGAAAGCTGTCGTGAGGGATTTAGATTTGATTGATAACATTACTGTAAAATGCGTTCCTCACTGCTTTCCCAGTCAGGCTGGACTGTCTCTAATGTGTTCAGCTTTAGTGTTGCACTGCAGCAGTGAGGGGAAGGGGAACTGCTTTAAATGCTTCTCCGTGCTCCATCTTCCCATTGGTAGCAGGTTTGTTCTGTCTGCAAAGCTTAACTGTTCGCAGCAGGGGTACTGTGAATGCCCTGCTTCCCAAATTACTGCTCCTTGGTGGGTAAAAAGGAAAACAGTTCATGAATCTAAGGAAATATTCCTTCAAGGAGATTGAGTTGTTGAATGAATTTGTGCCCTGAGTGTCTGACCACCTTGAAGACATACTGCTCCAGCTCGCCCTTGAGAGAGCTGTGTTCTTACTTTAACTGGGGTTGAAGGGAAGAAGTCAGGCTGGTGATATTATTCTACAGCTGGAGGTTAAACAGCTCTGTTTCTGGGAAGGGCATGAGTAGAGGACTCTTCCTAATTCACAAGACTTACCTTTAGCCAATAATTTTAGCTATCACAGGAACCCACACTTCATGATTTTAAGCCAACTTGTTAAGCAACTGACCTGGCAGCTGTTGTGTGCGACTTTGCTGCAGGGCCTTTGTTGGAGGCTCAGATAAATAGTGCTGTGGATATTGAGCTGAGCCCATGATTTTTAGGCACAAGATTGCCTTTTCTGCTTTGGTCTTTCCAGCTGATGTCCCACACCGGCAAATAAAGGAAGTCAAATTTCAAAGGGTTATTCTTGACTCTGTATTGTCATCCCTCTGCTACACCTGAGTGTGTGTGGGGGGTACTTAACATCCCTTGTGGGGCAGTGGGATTCGGATAAATTTTTTTGTTTCTAAAGCTCTCAAGTGCAACATCTTAGTGCAAATTCTTACTTGTGCAACATCTTTCCTCAAGGGGTTGCATTCATCTTCGTGCTTTTTAAAATATTTTTCTTCTGTCAGACCTCCAAGGAGTGGCTGGGCTAAATACTGTGAACTTCTACCACACAAACAGAAAAGCTGAAGGACCAAGAAGTAGGTTTGTCCCAACACACAAGGAAGAAGTGGCAGTTATCTGCATTTATTGCTGACCTCTGAATGATAATCCATGTGAGGAGACAAGAACAGGAGGTAGGGGAAAGGAAGATTTTCCCAGGTTATTGTCACAGGAGCTGGTTTTACTTTTTTTTAGTTTGGAACACCTTCATGCAGAATCAAAAAAACATACAAAGAGTCATCTAGGAGAAAATATTCATATGAGACAAAGACTAATGTTAATGTTTTAGATAGAATGAAGTGCCAGAAACTTTCTGGGAGAACACACCTTCCATTTGGCTGTAGCTATTCCCTAGCAGCCAGGAAGAACACAACATACAGTTTGGTTGTCCCAAGCTGGGTCTTTACATGTTCTCCCTCCCCAAGCCCTCTGCTTTTCTTGTTTGCCCAACTTTTGTTTTCAGTAAAAACATTAAATATCATAACACAGCCTAAAACTAACACTAAATAATTGAGGACTGTGTTGTTGACCTTTAATCATGGATGTTTATAAATGTTGTTTGATATTGATCAAGAATACATGCGATGAGAAACAGAGTTGCTCATGACATTTGGCATCCTTCTGGAGCAGGTAGGGGTTTAAAGTGCTTTCCATGCAAGGATTCCTCTCTAAACTAAACCCTTTTGCTACTTTTTTTGGAATACTTTCTCCTTCCCTGCCTTGCAGTGCCCAGGTAGTGCTGGCAGTTATTTGTACAATTTAGTTTTCTAGGTTTGAGGACAGTGGGAACTGATTCAGGGTAAAACCCACCGAAAGAAACCTATTTTTCTCCAGCTGGATCAACTCCCACATCCTGCACACCAGGCAGCCATACAGAAATGTGTTTCAGCATAACACAAGAAGCACCAGGAAGGAGAATAGAGAAGGGAAGATGTGAGGATGGCTGTGCCAACTCTGGGTGTGTGTTAAATCAGTCTAAGAAAATTATTCACAGTATTGCTGTTTGAATTCAGGTGTCCAGGGCCTGGCTAAAACTGGTGTATTGGCATGTTCATCGTCAACTTGCACACTATTATTAATATTCTGCTTTTCCAAGGCAGAAGTAGAAAGTTCTCCCTCAAATCAGGTATTTCTGTGACAGAGCTCAAGTCCAGCCTCTGCCAGCAGATGTGTCTGCACTAATTTTCTGTTCATTTTGTGAAAGGTAATATATCCAGTCCTCACATAACTGGAGAGTAAGCCAGAATTAGAGTCAACGTGCACTTCACCAGCAGCTTGTACCACACATCTCACTGGATTGCTAACTCTGAAATGAAGGGATCGGAGTGCCATGAACCATTCCACTGCTGAGCATTTTTGCAGAAAAGCTCAGCTAAATTTGTCTTTGTACAAATTAATCGGCTTCTCATATTCCTTGACTACGGGACTAATCTCCAAAACAAAAGAAATGCTGATGTTTAAGGAATAGGAAACCACAGTCAATGTTGTGAGAAAAAATAGAAAGAGAAGCAGCTTAGTACGTGGATTTCAAGGCCAAATTTGATGCTTAGGAATGTTTCTCTGATTGGTGAAATAAGTGATGAGAGACCCTGAAAATAAACTAATTTTGCATTTTGTAATCACATGCACAAGTACAATGCAAGCTTGTACCTAGTCTTGATGATGCTGAGGGAGGCAGCAATGAGCCAGAAAAGGCACAAAAAGATTTGTTATGGTGGCAGCTTCTTAGCAACACAAGCTGCAGGTTTTCCTTGATCATGTGTCAAGACTGAACAAAGTGCAGAAGAGACCAGTGCTTCCAGTGCAAAGTTTCATCTTCACATCTGTGAGAACCAGTTCCAGTTCATTAACTGTGGCAGGCTGCTCCCCGGGGTGTGACTTAGGGCTGGGATCCCTGGGATCTCTCTCTCACCTTCAGCACCGAGCCTGTGGAATTACAGGGAGGCTCTGTGGAATTACAGGGAGGCTCTGTTCAAAGCTGATACGAAACAGGTTTAAAACCAAGCCCAAGAAGAGCAGTCCCACCACGTGCAAGAGGAATCTATCAGGAATATTTAAATCATCCTTACATCAGCTGCAAACCCCCCTCATCTCTCTTGTGCTATTCCCTGGGCAGGGTGACTTGACCGTCGGAGCGTTGCAGGTTTTGTTGATCACCAAGGAGCTGCTTTTGGTGAGGCACAGCAGAGCAAGCAGCTCAGTCCCTGGTGCACACAGCCATGGAGGAAGGTTTCAGTGCAGCTTGATCACCCAGAGCTGTTCCCTGAAGGGCAGGTGCAGGTTACTCTCAACAGGCAGAGCTGGGGAGGAGGACGATGAGCCTTCCCCAGAGGGCAGTGTTAGGTCTAGCTAGAGGGGTGCACATATAGCCTTGCATAAAATTATTTTGCAGTTATGGCACTTTATTCTTATGACTTAGTCCCTGGAGGTGTTGAAGATAAGACTGGATGTGGCACTTGGTGTCATGGTCTAGTTGACATGATAGTGTTTGGTCATAGGTTGGACTCAATGATCTTAGGGTTCTTTTCCAACCTAATTGATTCTGTGATTCTGTGACCAGATTTCTGGAACCAAGGCTACATATGCTCATTCTGTCCTGTGAAACAAAGCACACCCTTACCTCACATGCAAAATAAGGCATCATGAGTGGAAAATCACAATCAAAACATGCTTACCATACTGGAAGGAAAGGCAAGACTACTCTTACTCTCTAGATTTTCATGGTTTCATGCTCTTGTTTAAGTGTGGTACTTCTAGTTTTGTATTAATGTACGTGGTTTTAGTTAACAACTAAACAACAGTAATTTTTTGAACTGACACTTTCTTCCTTATTGTAACAGGAGCTGAGCTGCAAAATGCCTGGGTACATGGCGATGCAGTACATGTATCTAACTGTGAAGAAAATGGGCACATGGTATTGACAGTTGTGCCTGGTTGAAGGAGGCAACACTGTGTGAGAAGGGCACTGCAGCTGTCGGATTCCTGTAGTGTAGCAACTGCCTCACACACCATTTCTGAGTACACAGAGAGAAAGCTTGGCCTGAGTGTTCTTCTGCCCAAAGGGAAGGTGGATGTTGTTATGCAGTGGCCCCAAGTCTGGTACTCAACTGTGAGCTGCCAAGAGTTCCCTGGCAGCCTGGGGCTCGGGGTTTGCCTGCTCCACAGGGGCCAACATATTCCTCAGGGATGCACTGTGCAAGAATGCACGGAGGACACTCCTCTCTGAACGGCACTTGAGAAGCCACCTGGACTACAAAGTTCCACTCTTCTTCCTCCCTGACAGAGGAGTTTCCCAGCCTGTCCTACTAGAAAACTCGACTGTGCTTACCCAGGGTGAAGCCCACATGAGAGGACCCCATGAGGATGACGGAGCTGTGTGCCCCGACATCCCAGTCCAGCATCTCGTCACCTCACACGCATCACAGCTGCAGAGGAAAGCTACTACTCTGTAACAGCACAGCACAACCTGCCAGTGGCAGAGGTGAGAAAGCAGGGTGGAGGGAGCATCTCTCTCACCGGGAGTCTCACAGTTTTGACAGTCCCTGCACCTTTGTCACTAATGCTCAGTCTTCATCATTTGGGTAAGGCTTAGACAAGAGCACCAGGAAAAAAGTACCAGTAAAGTTACTTTTAAGCAAAAATCAAGCTGGATTCACCTAAATGTCACACAAGTGTGAGTAATGGATGCTCATCCCTGACTCTTTTCTGCCTACTCCAACAGAGAGGTACCAAGTTAGCACCAGGTTTTAAATCCAGTGATGTAACTTAAAACATTACAATAAATTTGGATCTGACATTCAATGCAAAAAAAAAAAGAAAATAGTGTTTTAAGGTCACTGGACAAGCTTGCTACAAAAAACTGTATATTATTTGAAAACTTCAGCTTCTAATTAATGCTCTTCAAAATAATTCTGTTCCAAACACAGGATAAAGAAATCCAGTTTAACCAAAAGGTACAGGTTAGCTATGAGACATTACCTTTTTGATTGCAGAACCCATAATTTGATAAATCATCACCACAACACAGAGCTTGCACGTTTGAAACACACTCTCCCCATAACTAGCTTCTAGATCCCAGTTAAATGTAGTAGAAACAGCTAAAATAGTTCCTTACAGACTGTAGTTTCTCTCTAATTTTTTCCTTCAATCAAATTAGATCTTCTTTTTCAAGCTTAGGGTTTAGAAGCATGATTAAGTCTGGTAGGCATGAGTTCTTGATGAAAGCCATGTAACTGTGGGCAAAAGTCCAAGAAAAAAGATTTAAAGCAGGTAATTTCCTGGTGACTGAAGGATGTGTGTGAGGTCATATGCATTCATCTTCCATTGTGACTCTGTATTTCCTTCTGGAAATAGAAGGAAAGTTGTCTTCATGGCATTTCTGCACTGATATTTTAATTTTAGAAGACCTCATGGTAAAAAAGATAAAGAATCTAAGCAACCCAGGGAAGAATCTTAAATTCTTGAAATATTTAAAGTCCTATGCGGTGGAAACAGCCCACAGAAAAATGTCATCACCTCTCTACTACCAACCTAAATATCTTCCTGCACCACCACTCAGGACTGAGCTAACCTACTCCCTCCATGTCTAAATTGGTCTCACAGAGCCATAAAACCATCCTCAGAATAAGTCTTTCCCAGAAATCACATTCCTGAATATCCTTTTCATGAGTCTGCAACTGTAGTCGTTTGGCTCTCAGTTATTTTTCTCCAGCACTGGTGATTTGTTGTTTCTCTCAAATGTTCATCTGGCTCTGTTTTCCTTAATTGTAGTGTCTCCCAAAGGTCTGCACTAATGAGTTTCTGCATTCATACCATATGCTTTCTTTGCCATGGAGAAGTTTTGTTGTACAGAAAACAGATTTTGAGACTCTTTATATTCCCTTTCTCTTTGTCTTCAAATCTGAAAGGTCTTCTAGGCAAAAGAGGCTTATTGGGTCCCTTCACCCTGCTAGATAGAATCAGACCACATCTAAGCAATGCTCCCACTTAGACATGAGACAAAACTTCAGAACTGGTTGTCCAGTTCCTTCTTGATGTGGATTTATGTTAACTTGTTTTTTTGTAGTCTTCCTTTGAAATCCCAGAGGCCAAGGTCATCCACATACTCAAAAAGTGTTGGCAACCCTCGGTGACAGGAGACCCCAACTTCCTCTTGAAGGAGCTGTGCTTCTCAGCGTGGTGTTTACAGCCAGGCAGACAGGGGAGGACTGCTTCTGAGCAAGGAGAGGTTTTCAGAAGGTTTAGGAGGCTTGAGGAAGCTGGAATGCCAGCACCAGAGCACAAACTTTCTGGGAAAGACCAGGCCAGCTGCCCTGGAGGTAATCACAGCTAGACAGACTGTTGATAAAGACAACTGTCATGGTTTTGCCCACCAGCCAGCCCCTGGGGCTGAGGATAGTTTTGTCCAGGTGAATTTCCAGAGAAAAAGCCAATCAAAAGTTTTAGTAATGCCTCTGCCAATTACATATTTAAGAAAACGGAAGAGAAGGTTGTGGCGCAGATAAAAATTGGTAGCCATGTAGGAGCTGTTGGCAGGCCCAAGTGGGTCAGGGCCCCCTCCCCGCCCCAGCCCTGGGCTGGTGGCAGGTGTGGCACTGAAGCCCCCCTTCTCTCCTGTAAGACAGTAGAAAAAAAAAAAATCAGAGAAGAACCTGGACAAGATATGCTGCAAAAGGAATTCCAGAGAGAGAGATAGCACAGCTTTTAAGGATGGAGGCAAGCACAGTGACACTGATGTACACTGGGGCTGGGAGACTTGTATAGAGGAGTTCACACTTGAGAGCATTGGGAACATAGGGCAGAATGGATTTGTTTAGAATAATATGGGGGAGGAATAACAATTTCCCTATAGTGAAGGACAGATTTTTTTTTTTTTTTTTGGTACTAGGTTAAAAACATCACCATTCCCTGATATCCTTCAGAATTACCTTTTTTTCCTTTTTGGAGGCTGTAATTTCTCAACCTGTTTGTTAGTGGAGGCTCAGGAAGGGCTGATGTGCTCTGTCACTATCCCAGAGCAGCATCCAGGGCAGCCAACCCCCTCAGTGGTGATGCTGACTACAGCCCATCTCAGAGTTGTGCTGGACCTACCTTTGCATCCCTTCATGGCACTGAGATGGATATCTCAGACCCTCTTGGTGATGAGAGTCCTCTCTGGGTAAGAGACTCACCACAGCTGAAGTTCCCTGGTGATGTCCTTCCCTCTCTGCTTTGCAAGTCCACTGGCAAGCGAGCAGAACGTACACCAGAGGATGGCATTTTTCTCTGAGACATGAACTAACTCTCAGGCAATGGAATCAAATCTTGGCTGATTATCTAGGCACTGCCGGAAGAGCAGAAGACAAAACTCTACTTAGGTCTCCAAGGCACCAGTTCCAGTTTGTCTGCTGAAGTTACTGCTACTACAGTATTTTATAGGATTTGAGATTTTTGCCAGGGTGTTTTTCATATATATTTTTTTCAGTAAGAATGGATTTTCAAGTTGTCTAGTTTTTTCTTTTCCTGTTTTCACAGACACTTCCCAGTGTTCAGGATGCTTTAATGTAAACACTGGGCTCACTTAGAGGATATTCCCTGGAAAACTGACTATACAAGCTCAAATCTTTTATAAGCTGGCCAGACCTCTTGAAGCAGTCCAAAGTATGCTGCATTAATGTATGGGAAGAGAATTAATCTACTTTTATATCCATTTTCAATAAACCACAATTTTCTCCAAAACCTCTGCCTAAAACCTTTGCCTCCCAACTTGAAATATATTTCTGAAAGTAATAAAATTTTCAATTACACCAGCAAAGTAGATATTAACATTTATTTCTCTGAGTATCAGGACTTCCCATCCCTCAAGAGATGTCTTCTGTGTCTCTCTGCAAAATTGATAAATGAAGTACCATAAATTCAACTGATGTTCCACCTTCATAGCAGGGTTATTATAAAATGGGGAAAAGAATGATCCTACAGTAAGTGGAATCAGAAAAAATCTCCTTGTGTTCTTAGTACACTGAGAAATTTCTGGCGAAAATTAGGACAAGGTTTTCACTGCTGTATGTGCACATAACTGTAAGGGCAGCTTGACATATGCTTCACTCATTTAGAGGAAATATCCCTGGGATAGATGACCCAACTGTACAAAAATAACAGCCTGGTGATAAATTTAATGTGCAGCTTTGACCTACTGTCTAATCCTCCATCTCCTCAGTACTTTCTCATTTCCTAGCCCCCTCAGCTGTGGCTCTGTCTTCTTCCATTTCTTTTGCCTTTGCTTTTGCTTTTGCTTTTGCTTTTCCTTTTTCTTTATAACATTCAAACTACAGGACAAATAGTTCTTTTTCTTTGTCCAGGTATGGAGAGTCCACCACTCTAGGCCAAAGGCAGGTGAAAGTCTACCCAATACTAGTGGAAACTTTGCTATAGGGACAAAAAAATCACTCTACAAAGTGTAGCATTTTGTCTCATGAAGAAAACAATGCTGAAATGCCATCTCATGTTGAAGTGAGAGAAAATCCCCCCTGGATTTAAGTTAACTGGTGCCTTGGTCCTGGAGTTTGGGACCAAGGAGCTGGATGTCGTGAGGAGACACTTGATTGTGTCCCATGGGAGCTGATGCTGTGTCACTGCTCACTCTCACTCACCACTAGTGCTGTAATAAACAGAAATGGTGTTGTGGAAAGATGGTCTTCACTGCCTCATGGGAAGATGTAACCCTCTGCAACCAAGCACTGTGGTCACCCCAGAGGACTGCGCTGGGCTGGTGTCGGCCACTCCTTCACTTTCTCCTTATTCCTTACTCTGAGAGAGCACAAATAACATTCAAACATTATTATTATGAGGTCATTGGCCAATTTGTTTAACCATTTTGGTTATCTTACGTGCTGTCCTTTTTGCTTTAGCTGACGGAGGAGGAGGGATTCCAGGCAGGGAACCTCCTCATCTGACCCACACCTACTGGAGAAAGGGACACAGAAAAACATTTCTTTCTCCTGAAACACAAACCTAGTGAACACTACAAATTCCAAATTACAATTAAAGCCACAGTCCAGAGAAGGAAGATCATCCCTTAATCTTTTGCAAGCTGGATGAGACAGAAGAAAGTGCTTGTGGTTCTTGGGTTTCAAAAAGGACAGAACAAATTGCCTGTCACAGTCAGAAGCCACTTGCTCTCTGAAGGGAGTCAGGCAGAGGATTAGCCACTGGGTGAATTTCATTGTTCAACACTGATCAATAGTTTGTTATTTTCTTTTCCTCTTTTGTTGTCCTACTGTAGCTGCTGTCTGCCTGTTGTCTCCATGCCCAGTCGAATGTCCATGGTGTGGTGAAAGCAGGCAAGGGGGGCACATGCTGTAATAGAAGTCTGTCCTCTAATCCTGCACTTCGGATTTCTTCTAGTCAGTCTGTCCTGCTCAACAGGTACATTGAAAAACTCATGTGAGTAATGTAATGGCTGCTGTCAAAGAGCAGGAAATTGGATTAGATGTTTGTTCCTTCCTTAGAATAACCTCAGACAAAACTGCACCCTTTGTTGGACCATACTTCCATCCAGGTATGCAGGTAACCTAGGTGTGGTGGGACTCTCTGATGATTCTCCCCATACTTTATCAGAAGTAAAATAAAAATGCTCTTCATGCTGAAATAAGCTACCCTGATGTACAGACACCTGACCTATGTAGTGGTCAGGTCAGTTCCTTGAAGAAGGCTCCCAGATACCCAGCATATCTTGTCCTACCCAAACTTGAAGGCATCCAGCCCTGATGATTGTTGAAAGCAGGGTACCAAACCAAATAGACCCTGGTTTTGGTCTCCTGCTCTTAAAAACCTGCTGCTTTTTTGAAACCCATCCTGCCCATCTCTTCCTGCCAAGCTCCAACAGTGGATCCTGTTTTCTAGCGGCAAGCCAGGGCTGGCACAGTACTCATGTCTGATGGAAATGGCAGTTTCATTACTCCTAAGATGATTTGTTTAATGTGAAATGGGTGTGCTTGGCACAGAAAGATGTATAGCAGATATCACAGACTGAACCAAAGGGTTTGGGGATACCTCATGCTTACTAAGAGGCATGGTCAGAAAAGGAGCCACCCATTCCCCTCTAAAATGCCCCTCCTTATGCAGGTAACAAAGATAGGCAGCCTGAATTCTGATAGTAATTGGAAATGTTTTAAATTCCATTTTCAGGTCACATCTAGCAGGCAGGCAGGCTGTCATCAGCTCTGATTTTGCCATTTCATTTTCACTCACTCTCATTCATGTGGAAAGATCCTGGAGTGCCCTGGGCTGTGATCTGCCTAGTTCTATTTTTGGCTGTCTCCTTTCTGAAGGAAGGTGATTTCTCACGTGGTTGTTTTCCAATTATCACTTGTTGAGACATACCCCCTGGTTATATTACAAAGAGAATCAGGTGGCAAGTACATATTTACAAGTCTTTATTCTAAGGCACAGGAATACCTTATTGATCTGAGCTTTGAACTGAAGCTGTGGATACTCTTGGGAATCATGTTTCTTCTGGGTGAGCTGACCCAGCCTCTTACTCTTCTCTGAGAGATAAAATAAAGTATCATCTAATTTACTTGTGTGTATATGTGAATAGAGTGTCGGTGGTCCATTGTACAAGATTTGAAATAACCAAGTGTCTCCCACAACATGCTCTGAAGTTTCCATTGTATATGATATGAAACAGGCTTTTTTTCCCCAGTTACTGTTCACCCACTGCTCACCAAGCTGTTACACAGCTTCTTCCTTCATTTAAAAAGCTTAATCTTTTTGGTGTATAATATTACTTTGTAAAGCACTTTATCAGGAAAAGCACAGATTTGTGGAGGGATGAGTGGGTGAGCTAGCAGTGCTGTGGCCTTTCTGTTTGCTCTGTCCCACTCACAAGATGCACAAGATTACCTTTGAGCTCTCTCAGCAGCATAAATTTGAAAGCCGGAAAAAGGATGATGATGATAAATGAAATATTTACATTAGTAGGGAGCAGATGGGCTTATTTTCCATCAAAAATTAGCTCAATTATTGACAGCATTAAAATAACACCTCAAATACAGGAGAAAAAAACTCATCAAGGAGGCTGGGGGTGGACAAGTAGTTGGGAGGGAACACAGCTGAGACAGCTGACCCCAAACAACCAAAGGGATACTCCCTATCATACGGTGTCATTGTCTGTGTATAAAGCTGGGGGAAGCAGAAGGAAGGGGAGGGGGGGATATTCAGAGTGATGACATTTGTCTTCTCAAGTCACCACTAAGCGTGATGGAGCCCTGCTTTCCTGGGCATGGCTGAGCACCTGCTGGCCCATGGGAAGTAGTGAATCAATTCCTTGCTTTGCTTTGCTTGGGTCATGGCTTTTGCTTGCCTATTAAACTGTCTTTGTCTCAACCCATGAGATTTCTCACTTTTACACTTCTGATTCTTTCACTCATCCCACCACCAGAGGAAGGAGCAAGTGGCTGTGTGGGGCTGAGTTGACAGATGGGGTTAAACCATGACACTTCCCCATCATCCACTGTCCCAGCAGAGTCACAGGGTGGGTCTCAGGAGTTTTCCAGTGCACCCCAGCTGCAACAACAGGACCAGCAGGGTCTTGTTTGGAGCAGCCTTGTAATCAATTGAGGCTCCCTTCTGTGTGAACATGCAGCTCAGTGAAACCTCCAGTCACTGGTTTTTCCTCCATTCTGGGAGCTCCCAGAAGTGGCAAAAAGTCCCAGCAAGAGCTGCTGAGAAGAGAAGATCTGTTTTGTTGATGCTGTGGATATTTCACGGCTCATAACCTTTGATTTTTTTGGCAGCCACCTTTTCCTTTGCACCACTGTGGTCAGCAGTTGTCTTTTCTTCTTCGAACTTGAATGAATTTGACATATTTCTGTAGTTGCTGTTACTTTGGTGAACAATTCGTCCCAAGGTCTTTACACCAGCAGTTTTCCTCTTCCAGTTGTTTGCTCACACCTGACAGAATGATTTCATTAGACCAGCTTCAAGCTCGTAGAAGTCAATGTCCCAGTTTCTTTTAGAGGTCGTTGAGACATGGTTCATTTTCTTGCTTGTAGCTTTAGAGACAAATTGAGATGCATCAAGATGCTGGTAATTTCTGCTTTTTCTCACCCATGTTTTCATTTAGAGACATTCTACTTTTTCTAGACAGACAATAGACCTTTTATCCCCCTTCTTTCTCTGCATTCTTTGATTCAGAAAATCACACTGGGGAACCAGCTCAAGTTTTTCATCTACAAGCTTTTCATCTACAAGCACATGTATTCAGCCTATGGTGAGTTGTTTTGACTCTGGTTCACATAAAAAAGAGTCCCAGATGTAAATATGACAATTGTAGGGCCAGGGAAACTGAAGGAGAGAACCAGCATCTTTCTGAGTGTGCCAGAAGGATGCACACAGTAAGTGTAGGAGCTCCCCGTATAAAATATGAACCCCATGGGTCTAGACTGTGCAACATTACTTTGTACTTGGACACCTGGTCTTGGAGGTTTCTGTGAGCATCAGTGAACAGAAGGAGTGCTGAGAAAGAAGTGAAAGGTACAATCACACTGCAAAAATCATGGGCAACAAATTGAAAAGTTCAGTAATAGCACCATATAGCTGGGATGGAAAATGCCCTAAAAACATATGATTGCTCTCTGCAGAGGCTTGCAGTTGAAATTTCTATCCACTAAGAGGACTATTTCCTTATCAAATGTGACAGAAGGCAGAGCAGACTGTAAGGTTCTGTACAAATATGAACTATGGACATTATTTAAAGCTGAACTATGGACATTATTTAAAGCCACCTACTGAATAGACTGACACCTGGAAATTCATTTAGCAGTGAGAACAGTTATTTTGTCCATGCCTAAGTCATATTTTTGAACCTTTTCTACCTGCCAGTCATTAAGTTAGAAATAATTATGAGATTGAATAGCATGTTAAGAGAGAAGTGAGTAGTATGAGGGAAAAAAAGGTCATTTTCCTCTATTCAGCTTCATTTTCCCTGTTCCTTTCTGTGCCATTCTCACCCCCTATGAAGGATTCATACTAATATGAAGGAAAAATCAAAAAGCCTGGAAATACTTCATTCTGAACGTGCACTCCTGATCCATGGAGCTGTCTGACAGAATAAGCTGGTGTGTTAGATTTTATTGAAATGGTGTTTATTGAAAAGAATAAGCAAGGGAGTTAATTTTTAAGGCAGCAAGGGTAAATTTGTGACAATTTTCCAAAGTTAATTAAAAATGGAACCATCCTGTGAGTGCATCAGTGTTCCTATTAATAATAAATCAATAAACCAATGGGTTCAAATCACGGAATCAGTAAATTAATGCAGTGAGTAATCAAACTGGAGCCTGAGGTTGGCAATGAAAGGAATTACTTTGTATTAGTCCCGTTTCCAGCTCTCACAAGAGCAAAGAACAGAATTCAAGGAAAAGGCAGCTCCCTTTCGCCTCTGGCTGCAGGCTGTAGTAGTCTAACCAGCACATAAAACTATTTAGACAGTGAAGAATCATTTTGGTTTCAGGACCATGCCAAGAAGACATTTCAAGCCCACCCTGTTTCATTCTGAGGAACTGCAATTTAGAGAGTTCTCAGAGGTTTATCTGTAACATGACCTTTTCGTGCTGAGCTGCTGCCAGTGGTTTTGGGTTAACTGTTCTCTCAAAATACCAACAAAAGCTAGAAACTTCCCAAAGAAGATTAAAAACTCCTTCCATGAGGTGCAAAATAAATGGTACAAAGAGGACCCATTACCCCCAGGTTAGCTGCTCTTTTCCCTCCCAAGGCACTTCTTCGCATCAGCAAATTGCCAGGCACTGCTCTTCTGAGCCGTCTGCCTTGTGGAGAGGCTGTTCCAGCAAAAAGCTAAACGTGTCCTGTAGTAATGACTCCAGATGAGTGGAAGTGGAAAGGTTACCGGAGATTAGACACTTCTCCTTTGTTTATATCTATGACTCTGAATTTGCTATTCCAGAATAAAATGTCTATCAAATTATGACACCTAGAAAGCCACTCATGTGAATGTCACAATACATCCTCCCTCCAGACCTTCTAGATTAAGTGTTCCTATATGGACCACCCATATAGGTGTCTGCTGTGTCTGTGACATTCTTGCTGCCCTGTCTTCAACCTGGCAATTTCAGGAAGCTATACTCTGTAAAACCAAATGCCATGCTATTTTCCAAATATTTCATGCATTTTCTTGTCATTACAGAGTATTCACAAAACAGTGAACTTGGAGATGTTGTAGAAACTGTGGAGATTTAGTTCAGGCTTCACTGATGAAGTTTCGAGAGCCAAATTTATAAAGATGCTTGGAGATCCTGACAGACAGCTTGCAGGATTTTTAGTACTATCTTCACAGCTGATTTGTAAGATTTTGAGTTTCTAACTCTCACTCAGCTCAGTGCCTTCAGGAATCAGGTGTAATGCCAAATTGCACCTGAAGGGTGGTGGGTGCTTTGAGCAAGTGTAAAATTGTCTTCTGCATTTATCTATGTTTAAAATCCCCCTGTTACTTAAATACCTGTCACTGTGCAAAGTGTTCCAGTAGGTATCTTTTTGTATGTTTATCCATCCTGGTGTATTGCTTTAGTTAGGAAGGTGGCTGTCAGATGAACACACTCTTTAAGAATGGACTCGGGTATTATGATAAGCACAAGACGAGGAAGCCAAAATGCTTCAATTTTATCCCTCATATAAAAAGTGGAAAAGATATTTCTGCCTTTGTTTGCTTGTGTATAACATAGGGTAAGGAACAGTTCCCTGCCTGATGTCCATTGGCACAGGTTATTATACAAGACAGAGGGTCAAATCCTGGTCAGGGTGGGTCCAAAACCTGATGTAGTACTATAAGCATAATTCCTATCTGGGCACAGTGAAATCCTCCGTGGTCACTGGATCACACTGAACAGTCAGAATAACCAAATGACTGCTTCCAGCTGAAATCACTGCTATGGTACAAAGACTGGGGGTTCAGCTTGCTGGGCACAAACACATCACATCTGGCAGAGCCGCTGAGGCTGTGCCACCACTGAGTAACTCTAAAGGGCTGGGTGGGCCATGATATTCCTGCCATAGACTTCTATGGCAGAAGGGGAAAACATACAGGCAGGTTTTGCTGGATTTGACATATATTTAATGAATAAGAAAAAATGCATGGTAAATTCATTAAGACTTTTCCGTGGGGGTTTCTAACCAGAGTCCCCTAGCAGGGATTTGAAGGACTTGAAACAAGATATAGAAGTTTTCCTCTTGGATGAGGCCCAGATAACATACTGGAAAGATAAATGCACACTTCTCTCCTCATCGTCTTTCATTCTTTGTAAAACGTTTAGGCTTAGATCTTCCCTGGAGATAAACTGGCACGGATTCACTCATTGCAGCAGGAGTGTAATAATTTACAAAGGGCCCGTGCATTTTAAATCATGACACTTATGGCAGAAAGAGAAGGAATATTGCAAACCACAGTCTCTCCTGAAGGACCAGGCCCTGGTCCTTGCCTTGCCGCTCTCCCTGACCCTACTCTAAAGCCAGGCTCAGTGGAGGGTCTCTCTCTTGTCCACCAGCACCTGGTGTGACCAGGGCACAGGGGCTGCAGCCAGCACAGCTCAGTGCCCATCGTGTGCCCACCGATGGCATGGCAGGCTTCCTGTGGAGCAGCACCCTGGGGACCCCACATGGGCTCTGCAGCCATCTCTGGGCTCCCCAGGGAGCTCAGGATGCCTCACACCCTCCCACAGCACAGCCAGAGCCCAGGGCCCAGCATCCAGCCCGGCATCACCAACCCCCCCGCCTCCCACCGGATCCTTTGCAGACCTCCGGGTTTCCACTGAGTGTCCCTCTGAAGTAATTAATGCCGAGAGCCACATGCTGATTCCGCAGAGCCCATTAATCACTTTTGCTGAGGCACAGGGACTGTTTGTACAGAGTTTGCAGAGATTATCGCCCTGGCTCCGGGATTTGTCACGCTGCATTACAAATGGTGCTTTAGTGAGCTCCTCAGGTCCCAGTGGGCCATAACCTGTCTGAGGCAAAGGCAAATATTGTGGAGCAGCAGCGATTTCCCAAGAAGGGGCTTATCTGTTCCAGATTGCTTGATGGTATAAATAGGACCTCGATATGTGAATGCAATTAATTCCTCAAGGGTTACATTTGATAATGGCACTGAAATTAATCTTCAGTCACAGAAATAACACTGGCTGTTTCAGGGAGTTCAAGTAAAAGCCTGTAGAGATATCCACTATCCCATCAAAAATATTGCTTTATTTTCCCTTTTGATAGAATTATATTATTATTATAGCAACCCGCTGAGATTTCTTTTTTGAAGATGTTCTAACTTGGATAAATTCATTAGTAACCAAAGGAAAAGGCACAGCAACCACAAAACAGCTGAGCCTCATGCACCGACCAGCATGAGTGGGAGGTTGAGCCAGTGTTCCCAGCTTTCAGATCCACTCTCCCATCCAAAACTCAGTAGAAGGGTGAACCAAGATGGGGCACCCTCAGATATGCCACACAAGTGGTGCTTACCACTGGGCAGATGAGTATGATACCAAGAGAAATTTATCCAGGGACCAAGACACACAGTTTTGGCCCAGTCAAGAAAAAAAGATGCCAAGAAATCCTTCAGGAAAAAAAAAAAAAAAAAGTGAAAGCAGGGCATTAGCCTTCTTCTTCAGCATAATGGTACCAGACACATTTGTGGCAGAGGTAAGCTTGTGCTTAACTGGAGGGTAGCTAAGAAAACCTTAATCAAATGTGGTTTTAAAAAAGCATACATGAAATAAAAGTTTTGTTATTTAGAAGTTTGGTAATTATGTATTTTGAGCAATCCTACCACCTGCAGCTTGAGTCAGCGAGCTACTTCAGAATGTTCTGGAAGGCACAAGTGAACAGATGGTGTGTTTGTGACACCATCAGGTAGTGGGCAGTGAATATTAGTAAACTGGCAAGTACCCACCAAAAATAGTTCCAAAGCACATAATTAAATATGTTATAAATAACAACAACAGCAACAACTAATAAAGAGAAATAAAAATCAATAGTTGAAAAGGAAAGAATGTGGGGAGGAACCAAGATTTTTTCAGATGAATTATAGGACCTTATTTCTTATCTTTTCCTAGTCCATTACACAGAGAGACCAATTAAAAATCTAATAAATTAAACACCCCTCAAATATCCTATATAACTGAAGCAATTAGTCTACCATTTTGATACTGTCGAGCATATGTATTAACAACGTTCTAGTTCTCACTAGCACTAAGAAGTAAATACAGACTTGAAAACAAATCCTCCAGACATCACAAAAAGCCAAATAGATGGAAGAAAATTCCACTGACTGGCATAAAGCAGTGATTTGTATGAATGCCATATCCCCATTTTAATTTTACTATCTTCATCTCAGAAGCTTGGCAGGCCTGCCTAGCACTGATCTTTGTGCAAATCTATCTCTGACTCAAGCCTGACACAAATGGTGTTGTTTGTGTTTAGGGCAGCAATAAATCTGCCTTCTTTTCTACTCAATTCAAAAAGAAATACTGCAATTCTGTGGGCATTCTGACAATGATGTAGAACTCCTTTTTAAAAAACATCCAGCTTAATTAATATAAAAAAATCTAATGTGAACAGGCTGAACATATTCTGAACGGCAAAGGAGGCAAAACCTACAAGTGGGATAAAAATACAGACATAGGACTTGGGGCAAGATTCTGGCTATAGACATGCAGCCATTTAGCCTTTGAGGACTACAAGAACCTTTCGAGGACATGCAGAGGCAGTCAAGAGGGCTAAGGCTTGGCTAGACCTGAAATTGGCCAAAGATGTCAAGAAGAGTAAAAAATGGGTCTTTGGACACACAAGCGATAAGCAGAAGCACAGGCAAGATATAGGACCATTGCTAAACAGGGTAGGGAAACTAGTGCCAGGCTACTGTCTGTAACATTTGAAAAATTGCGGAGATCATGGGTGGGATCAATAGTGGGCCCCATGATGCTGAACATCTTCATAAATTATCTGGATGATGGGATTGAAAGCAGCCTCACCAAGTTTGTTGATGACACCTGAGTGGGTGGTGATGTGTCAGAAGGGAGAGACATCTTACAGAGAGACATGGACAGGCTGGAACAGCAAGAACTGAATGAAGTTTAACAAGTGCAAGGTCCTGCACCTGGGACAACGTATCAAAGGGCCCAGAACAGATGGATCAGAGGGTGGGATAACCTGCCCTGTGAGAGAAGACTGAAGGAGTTAGGTCTTTTCTACTTGAAGAAGAGAAGGCTCAGGGAGAACTCAGCACTGTATTCCATTATTTAAAAGGTGTCTACAAAGAGGACCTGAGACTGTCTCTTCACAAAGAGTCATATAGAAAAGATAAGGGGCAACAGGAACAAGTGTCACTGGCAGAGGTTTCATGTCAACATAAAAAAAAAAAAAAACAAAAAAGAAAAAAGAATTTTTTTACAGTAAGAACAAATCATTCAGTGTGCCAAACTCCTCAGGAATGTGGTGGAGTCCCCATCACTGGAGGTCTCCAAGATGTGGTTGAACAGGATGCTAGATAATCTCACTTAGACTCCCTGATGTGTGAAAGGTTGGACCAAATGATCTTTCAAGGTCCCTTCCAACTCGGGCTGTTTTATGATTCTATCATATTCAAATTATCATTTACATCTTAATTTTAGGGTACAAGGATACTATCATAAGCCAGGTGTGTGGCTGACTTTCATTTAGGATTTACTGTGTGTTGGGCAAAGCTGGGCTCTTCCAAAAATATCAGCACAGTAGCCAGCTGTCTTTTGAATGTCGTTGTCTCGTTGTCCAGTGGTGCCAAGCCGTGGAGAGTTTAGGAGCTCAGGGAAATACGTACACCATCATTCCACAGGCAAGAAGCCAACACACGTTCAAGAGCAATGGCATTCAGGTCAAGCAGGGAGTCTGTGGCAAACAAAAAGCTGAATGCAGAGTTCCTGTCCTGCACCTTTTCTCACAAGACTTTTCCTGTTCATGCTCTTCCACGAAGAACATCCATCAGAATGCAGGGACGTTCTGAAGCTCTAAGCTGAAATCTGCTTTCATGTTAGATGCTGCTTTTTGTGATGCAGAAGACACTTCAGCTTGGAAAAGAGATGAATGAGGGGGAATATCACAGATTATGCAGTCCCGAGTGACATGGGAAGTGTGACTAAGGAATGACTGCTTAAACGTTCACCCATTACAAGGGCCAGCTTGTAGGTAGCACATTCAAAACTGGTACATGAAAGTATTTTTCATGTGTTCAAGTTGTGCAGCTCCTTACCACAGAAAATTAGAGGCCTAAAGTTTACATGGTTTCAAGGAGAGAGTGGACAAATTAGTGAAAGAGAGATTCATTATCTGCTGTTAAAAAAATATATTTTTCTGGGGTTAGGAACTCCCTAAGAAATTGTCTGAAAGTTGGAAAGTCATTTGGGGAAGCACCAAAAAGGTGTTTTGTCAATTTTCATAATACTCCTGAGGAACAGCTTTCAGCCCCTATTGGAGGCGTGATGCTGGGTGAGACAGATTTTTGGACCATTTCAGAAGAGCCCTGCTTGTATTCTTGGGAGCTGAAAGAGAGGTCAGGGTGGAAAGAGGGAGCCAGGAATTCTAGAAAAGTGCTCTCTCCATTTTTTTCTGAAAACCTGCTTGTTGAAATGGGTGCCAATTCACAGAGTGAAAAATTTCCTCAGTGTTTCTCCAAGACAGTCTGAAAAAGTAACTGCCCCGAAGAGTCAAATCAGTAGCATCTTTGGCCCCAAAGGAATTAACATGGCAAAATGATCATTCTGGATCAACTAGAAGATGAGACTGCAACAAGAAACTTTTGAGGTTCCCTACTGAGCTCCTAGAAGGAGATTAGACTTTAAAAAAAAACCCATACCATGCTCTGGGTCATGATCTCCACAGCCAGAACTGCTGGCTATCCCAGACTATTGCTGTGAGTACACACAGGAGCAATTAACTGCATGGATTCACCCTATCAATAATGGCATGAGTCGGTTGCTCCTGGATGTAATATCTGTGTGCTGGGCAGTGAGCCACATGCAGTGTTAGGCAAGCTCTACAGCAGAATGATTTGGCTGCAAACCTGCTAGTGCTGCAAAGTGTGTGATATTGAAAAACCATAAAGACACAGAGTGTTTGTCATCATGAGACCTACATTCTGCAGGAACTCTTGGGCTATCAACACAGGATCTGTGAGTCGTTTAGTCCGTCCAGCTCCTTGTTTTAAAAAGGCAGAAACTGAGTCACAAAAACAATGAGGTTTTCTTAAGGGAATTGGAATGATTTTTTTTTTTTTTTAATTTGCTTATGGTTTATTATTTTGTTCCCTACTCTCCTTGACTGCTGAGCCATTTCTGGTTCACCTTTTGCTGCTGACCAATTCTTTCCTCCAGTTAACGCTCAGAAACCTTTTCTTTCTTCCTTGATTTCTTTAAATCCCAGTGACTACTGTCTGTTTTCTTCCTTGGCTCTGGGTAGCTTTTAATTGGACCCTTGTTAACAGCTTCATTGTTTCCCTGTATCCATACACAGTGCACAGCTGCATGCTCTCCCTCTCAACAACAGGAGAAGAAATCAGAAAATAAAGTCCCCCTGAGAGAGCCCAGCCTGTCTCTTCCATAACAAGCTGTAGCAACTTTTACAAAATGACTGCCTCTGTGGGCAGACAGCTGAGCTCTCTGAGACAAATCTGGGGCTCAGAGTGCACAGACATAATAATTATCAGAAATACATCACAAGCCCCTCTCCTGGAATTAGTTAGACCATTCCTAAATCACAAGGTGCAGTTTCTCTCTCACTCCTGATTCTCTGGGTACAAAAACTTTTGCTTTCCGTCATTCTCCCCCTGAACACTGCAATCTTTCTCCCTTAAATTGTAAATGATAACACCTGCTGGGGCTCTTATTTGTTCATTTCAGTATCTCCGGCAGCTCCCTGTGTGAGATATTACGCCCACACAGAGGTATGAAATATACAGTAACTGCTCGTGAAACTTCTATCTGAAAGATGCAATGAGTATAAATCATGGTATTGTTCCAGCGTTCTTCATCTTGTCTCTGACAGAACATGCTCAAGAAACTCCAGGAACACTCTAAAGCTGATGCAGAAGTCATTCACAGTGTACCAGCGTAGCTGAAAACAAATGAGCAGAACTGCTCCGGACATCCTATTTTCTTTTCCCCACCAGGATTTATTTATTCTTCAAGTCATACTGTATTCATATTTACTTTGATGATTCATAAACATTCCAGGTTCCAGAAGCTTCTAATTAACTCATCTATTTAGTGTCATTAACAGATGCTCAGGGAGTGATTTATTGTACAATACCAGATCACACCAACATACAAATCCAGCCAGCTGAATTGGCAGGCAGTCTAGATAAATATCTTCTGCTGCTGGTAGATGAAACTCTGTCCTAAATTCAGCATTAATGCCCTGCAGACTGTGGCTGACATATTGTTTTCTTCTTCTATCACTCTGCAGATGTAGCATACACAGTACTCTACAACACTGGTTATTTCCCTGTCTTTTAAAAGAAAGATTTAGTGAAGTACTGCCTAGGATTTGGGGTATATATTTATACTGACAAAAGAGGAAATCAATAGCCCCAATAGCCATGCTGGTGGTGTGTGCTCCAAGCAGAACCCAGCCAGGGCAGAGCCAGCCTGTCCGGCTGGGCTTGGGCTCACAGGCAGCTCCGAACGCTGCTGATTTAATGGTATAAATACAGCCAGTCAGTTTGGCCTGGGTGGGCTTTTTTTTTTTTTTTTTTTTCATATTTCAAGATGGTAACAAAACATGGTCTGATTGCTTGTTGCCTGGGCAGGAGCTCTCTCCCAAAGATGACAGACAAGTTATTTACCTTCCTGGAAGAGAGCTGCAAATATGCAGACAAATTTTACAGCCTTCCTCTTAAGAGCTCACTGCCTTTACATTCCAGCTCTTCCCAATGGCAACACCATGACTCAGTTTGTTTTAACAAAATGCTAAGGAAACATAGATAAATACTGTTTTAAAATCCTTAAGGTGAGAGTAATTAGATGACTGTTAAAATACTCTTTTTTTTTTTTTTCTATCTATAAGTGGATTTAAGCTTTATGTTTTAACTACAGTGAAAGGGACTACAGAAAATAATTAAGGTGTTTTCCTCTCTATTTTTAAAAACGATATTTTTAGTAAGGTCACTGGGTTTTAATACACTTTTGACTCACAGTGAGATTTTGATGCTGAACCACCTCTGTCTGCTCCAAGCTTTACTTACAGCAGTGATGTCTGTGGGTGGGTTTGGGGAAGGGAAGAATTACAAGCAATATTTATAGGAGAATGAGAAGTGAAACTACAGTAACATGGGACTTGCCCAAAGGAGTGAAGGCGAAAGGGCTATGACAGCTTGAGAAAGGCAACGTACATTAAACAAATATGCTGCAGTAAGATATTTTTAGGAGTTACTAAATTTCTCCTCAGGACGCACTTTGGCTTCTGTCTCTCACAGACCATTCCCAAGATGCATGTGGTCTTGTATGGAACAGTAAAGGCACAGTCCACTACTAATGGCCATGTTGGGAGGAACAGCTTGGACTGGGGCTTCAGCAGCAGCGTCCTGTGCACCTTCCTGTGCTGGCCAGAGGGATACACTGCAGATTCTAGGGAATGACCCTGCAGTTTCTGCTAAGACTGGCTAACTCCCATCACTCAAGCTGGTTTCTCAAACTCTATGAAACAGCTGTCCATATAATTTGAAAGGCCAACAGAAAGCATCACACAGTACAGCTGTGTACTCTAGATGTTTAAGAACCTGCGCAGACAATGCACAGAAAAACTACCTTGCAAACATATGATACAGAGGCCGAGGTACTGTTTAGGGCACGTGGCTTAAACTCATGCAGATGAAGAAACAGAAAGCTTTCCTTTTAAGAAATACATCTTGGTTAAGAAGAAATGCACTGAGAAAAGTTAAAAATCTGGCCAGTGATGACTGGGAATACTGTGAGAGCACACCTGTGCCATAACAAGTGCTATAGTGCATACCCCTCTATTATGTCATCTCAGTCACTCACTTCTGACTTAATGCCACCAAACATGTAAATAGGCGTAGGAAGCAATTGCTACTAGAGAAAATTGGGTACTTGAAACAGATTTGGAAACTCCTTCCTTGTGCTGCTTTAGGCTGGGACAGTTTTCTTCACTATAGCTGTGGTTTGGGATTTGTGCTGAAAAACAGTGTCAGGATGTTATTGTTGTCATTTAGAAGTGCTTACACTTTTCTGCCTCTCATCCTACCAGAAAGTAGGCTGGGGGTGCACAAGGAGTTGGGAGGCAACAAAGCCAGGACAGCTGATCCCAGCTGACCCAAGGGATATTCCAGACCATATGGCATCATTTTCAGCATATAAAGCTGGGGAAGAAGGTGGGAGGCCATTGAGAGTGACTGTGTTTGTCTTTCCAGGTCACCATTACACAGTGGAGCCCTGCTTTCCTGGGGATGGCAGAACACTTGCCTGCCCAGGGGAAGTTGTGAATGAATTCCTTGTTTTGCCTTGCTTTGTGTGTGGCTTTTGCTTTCCCTATTAAAATGTCTTTATCACAACTCACAAGTTCTCTTACTTTTACTCTCCAGATTCTCTCCACCTCAGTGTAGGGGCAGTTGAGAAAGTGGCTGTGTGGGGCTGAGCTGCTGACTGGGGTTAAACCACGACTCTCCTCCAACCCAGTTCTGTTCTGTTCATCACCTTACAGAACAGTGAAACAGGCAGCAGGGCCTGAGTCTTATCACTGTCAGCTGCCCTGTATTTCAGGACCCCTGCACAGCTGTGCTATATTATGATAGCATTAGGTGTTAGCCAGCGCTTTGATTCAGCACTTTCACGTTGTAATCTTCCTATTTAAAAATAAGGAATAAATTACAGATGAAATAAACAGACCAGAGATGCCATTATATTGTCAGAAATATCAACACAATTGCACCTCTGTGATCTTCTTAATAAATGAAGATCAAGAACAACAGACATATAGGTCCACGTAGTATTTACAGAGTAATTTAGTCTGGATGTGACTTCTGAAGGCATCTGGTCACCTTGCAAGAGTTAACTTTTGTATTCAAACCATAAGGATAAATAAGCCATTGTGTTATTTTAGGTCAATTTCATATTCTCTAACAGACTAATTGTCAAAACTAGTCTTAATAAGAATAGCAACCTTGATTAGAAAGAAGCCTAATGTCCCACCAAAATCCATATGGAAGCCAAGAAGCATTTCTAAAGAATTGCTACATATCATGTGAATTCTGACAGGAACCAAGATGCTGGAGAGAACAATGAAACATGAGGGTTCCTAAATATTTTGTCACAAACCCAATTACTAAATAACAGAACAAATTATTAGGACAATCCCGCAAATGTTAAGATACAGTAATAAGCAGACCACTTAATAAAAATAAGTTTTAATATTAACAACTCAATTTCACATGACTGCATAATAATCTTTCTTTTTGCAAAGTTCAAACAGTGTTCAAGCCCTATGTTGTTTACACAGATGGGCTTATTCTCCTTCATTCTTCTGCACTGCCGGCACGGCTTCTGTTTTAACTCTATTTCGCTTTCTTTTTCTTCTTTTCTTCTTTTGAGCAGAAGGTTCTTGACCCTCCTGTGTTTTCTTCTTTTTTTTCTTCAGACAGCTGAGTGGATTGGGGCCACCTGCCCTTTTGCGTTTTCTCCTCTTTTCACCTTCTTGCTTTGCTAGTCCTTCTTTTTCTTTAAGCTCCACAATACTTTGTTTTTGGTACTCTGGAACAAGCTGGTTTGTCTGCAACTTTTGAACAAATGCCAAAGATTTAGGAGAAGGTTTGTCTAACACCATCGTGTTCTGAATAATAAAGAGGAGAGGAACACCAGGCTTCTTTTTCACTTTGTTTGATAAGTCCTGGTCCTGCAAAATTAAATACTTTAGTCAACATTTGGGGATTAAATTATATTTGCAATTCAAATGCACCTACTTTTAATACAAAACTATGAAGATAAATTACATTATGAAAAAGATAAGAAACTTAATCTAGCAGATTTACATGGCAGTGCCTTTCAGAGCAATTTAAATTTCAATTTCTCTCCTAATTAGCCATATTTCTGATGGAAAATTTACCAACATTTCCTTTTTACCTTCATGTATATGCATACATACATTTTTTGAGGAAAAAGTGCCAGTTCACTGGTATGCAGACCACCACTCCACAAGAAATAACTTCTTCTGTCACAAACCATCTTAAATTCTTTTATCTTACGTAACTATACAGAATTCTACTATAAACCTTTATATATATATATATTGTGTATCATCTATACATACAGTCCCAATAACAAACCCAGGAAAAAAATGCCTTACTCATTTGTACAGTTATTTATTCTTTAGTCCAAAATTTCTTAAAATTGAAGTTATAGGGATGCTTGACACTAATTTCACTTTTCAGACTACTGTGAAAAGAGTTCAGGGAAGGGAATGCACACACAAGCAGTATGCAAATTAACATTCATGAGTTGTTTTCTTACGTCAGTAGGTAGTCAGTATGTTTTCTACACTTTCCGCTAAACTAAGCAATATTCCTGTAAGGTAAAAAAATCTAGTCCTTCAAGTAAGACAAAAGATTCCCTGCTTCATATTTAGCAAATACATTTAAGAAGTTTTACATGATTAATTCCCACAAACTATGTAAAAATCTCACAATTGAGGTCAGTGGAGGCTTTCTTATCTTTAGGTATCAATGCATCACTTGAAATGAAATGGAGTTAATGTTTCCTATGAGCTTTTACCTGTGTAGCAATAAAGAAGTGATGAGGGTTGCCGTCTTCAATCATGGAAAGTAAACAGGTGGAACCACTCACAGGATCCTTGTGGTGAGAACACTTTCGAACTTCAAATCTCTGGGCAATTAATTTTGCTCCATACAGTGCTTTCCCCAATGATTCCAATTCTTTTATAACGCATCTGAAAACCAAAAAAACCAGCGATTTCTAAACAAAAAAATACACTCACATTTTTTATAATAGCAGAAGGCTGACATGAGTTATTTAAGAATGAGCAACACCCAGTTGTTCAGGTTCTATGATTTGTAAATGGTACCCAGAAATCTGAAAGCAGTAGCCCATCTGAAGACATCAGCAAGGTTTCCTTGGTTGTAAACAAGATTAACTAGTAATAACTTTAAGTTATATTACATGATTTAAAAACATTTCACATCACCAAATATGCTGAGTCCTTAAAACTATGTTTGGACATTACCTAGAATATGAACTATTACTTAAAAAATAATTTTAAAAAATTTATTATTAAATTATTATTTAATTTCAAAATTTGATTTATATTTAAAAATGGAAATAAAGATCTGGGGAACAATAGGCCGGCCAGTTTCACTTCTGTGCTTGGTAAGATCATGGAGTGGATCCTCCTGGAAAATATACTAAGGCATGTGAAAAATATGGAGTTGACTTCTGACAGCCAACACCTTTTCATTAGGGATAAATCGTGAAAAATACGGTGGCCTTCTGTGACAGGGTTACAGTGCTGATGGATAAGTGAAGGGCAACAGATTCAGCTGCTCTAAGTGAAAGCTGGTCAAAAAGACCAACAGATACTGCTAAAAGAAGTAAGAAGTGGCATTCAGGAAGGACAGGGAACACAGTTTGGGTCAAAGCCATTCCTGAACCTCTCACAGCTAAGGACACGACTTGATACTTTATACTGTTTAGAAGTACAAGCCAGTTCTGTACGCTGTGCAAGATGGATCAGTGTGTTTTTCGAGCCTAGTCATGCATCTTCCTGGTATTTTCACTACTTGCCTCCATGATGGGCAGTTGGCTGTTCCGTCATTGCAGAAATACAAGTGACGGAAAATTTATTATATACAGTGTATATAATCAAGCAAAACCAAAGGCAACTTCGACACGGACTGTGCAATGCTTCATTTCCACGTCTTTCTCTAGCACATCCTCATCCTCCCCTGAGAACAGCTACTTTGGAAACAACCCCGCACTGTCAGGCTGCAGCTCCAGCCAGGCAGTAATTCCTCTGTTCCCACTTCGCCAAGAAAACACTGGGGGTGGGAGAACACCCACCCGGTCCTCCCTCGCACAGCGGGGTTACCCCTGGCCCCGCAGTTCCCGCCACCTTGGGAAAGGCAGCCGGGTCTCCGAGGAGCCGCCCCCGCCCCACAGGATCCCCGCAGCGCCCGCCCGTACCGCGTGGTGCAGAGCTGAGCGGCGCCGCCCAGGTACCCGGGCAGCTGCTCCCGGATCTGGATCTTGTTGCGGAGCGCGGCCTGGCAGAAGGTGCCGTCCAGCAGCACCTGGAAGGGCTCGCGGAACTGGAAGCTGTGCTTGTAGAAGCCCATGATCTTCTTGGCGTGTTTCTGCCGCGTCACCCCCATGGCGCCCGCACCGCCCGGAACGGCCGCGCCGGCCCCGGAAGCTGCGCCGGGTCCGGGCGGGGCCTCCTGTCACGGCTGGAGAGCCGGGACCGGCCCGGGCAGCGCTGGGGGCTGATCCCAGGAGAGCCGGGACCGGCTCGAGTAGGGCTGGGGAATCACCCCGGAGAGCCAGGCCCGGCCCAGGTAGGGCTGGGGGGCCACCCCCAGAGAGCCGGGACTGGCCCGGGGCAGTGATCGGGGAGCTCCCCCCCACCCGCCCAGCCCCGCACACGGGTTACCTGAGGGCTGGTTCAGTGCCCCCGGTTCTGCGGTGCTGTGCTGGCTCCTGCCCTTCGCGAAGATCAGAAATACACGGTTTTCTTTTTTTTTTTTTTTTTTTTTTTTCCCTTAATCCACTATAACGATGAAATTACAATTGCTGTCGGAGAGACTGTAGTTTAATCACACATTAGCCTAGAGAATCACAGAATCAATTAGGTTGGAAAAGACATCTGAGATTATGGAGTCCAATTTATGACTGAACACCACACTGTCAACTAGACCATGGCACCAAGTGTCACATCCAGTCTTTCCTTAAACACCTCCAGGGACGATGACTCCACCACCTCCCTGGGCAGCCCATTCCAATGTCTAATTACCCTTTCATGAAATTCCTCATAAAGTCCAATTTAAACCTCCCCCGATGCAGCTAGAGACTATATATATCTCCTCTTGCTAGTAGCCTGGAAGGCTTAGGATGTCTTAGGAACACTTTGGAAGGCTTATTCAACACCTGCTTATATTGTTTGTGTTGGCTACATCAGCCTAAGCTCAATATATACAAAATGGAAGATAAAAAGCATGTATTCTACATTTTTTTTCCTTTTTTTATCTTTTTTAAAAATATTTTTTCTTTTTTTTTTCAGTGACAAATAGTTTAATTTCACTGCAGTCTGGAGAAACAGCTGTCACTCAAAAAGCCATTGCACAAACTCGTTCCTTTCCAGCAGAAAATAACAGCACACCAGACATCTGGCATTAAAAACCTGAACTTAATGCCTCTGTTTTACGCAGGCAAAGGAATGATACCTTAACACCATCAAAACGATAATTGGAAACATATGTCTTTCTATGCAGGTTTCACAGGAGACATCTTTCTGCAAGGGACAACTGTAGTGCAAGAAAAAACATGGCAAGTACCTGCCAGTTAGCTGTAATCAGTCAGGCTGCTCCAAGGTCATTTAAGCAAATACCCAGCTGTCGTACTGGTGTTTTTGCTAGCAAATAGACATGGAAATAAATGCTTCCAAGCAGATTAGTTAGTATTGAGAGAAACTGAAAAATAAAAGATTTGATTACTATTCTAAAAAATTCAAATCAACAGGCAATTGAGAATATTTTCCATGGGATCCGACTGTGCTTTTGACATTTTCTGCCATTAAGTCCTTCTTTCCAGTTGTCTTCAGGGGACAGTTACACGTGCTCATGAGTATTATGGACATACATGAATATATGCTTTATTATGAACTAAGTGATATGTTGAATTCATTATTAAACATACTCCTAAATATAAAAGTTTATTAAACTTCAGTCCTGTGGCTGATGTGTTCCCATAGTGCTATGATGACCCAGTTCTTCCATCTGACTGCACAGTTTCATTATTTAAAATATTAGACAAAAGCACACAACAGGACTCTGAAGTAAAACCGTAATAGATTAATTATTTTTTCTTCAAGTAGTGTTTTGTTTGTTTGGTTTTGAGGTTTGTGTGTGTGTGTGTATGATGACAACTAAGTAACTACCCAAAGAGAGGCATTTATTCCTTATTAAGAACGTTTTCCACACCTTACAGCTAGAATGAGGAATCTGCAATGATAAGAGCTGCTATTGCAGTAGGGAGATAAGAAGAGAAAACAAGTAAATGAGAGCTTGAACTAGTTTTTGAACTAAGTGCAAAATAAGATGTAATCCAGTGTAGGGTGTCAAATACCACTGTGATGAGATACTCTTTCCCTGTTCAACTGGTAAATATTGTCATCACAGACAAGCTGTAATGTGACTGGTATGGTAAAATATGTTCAGAGGGCTGTGTAACAGGCAAAACACAACACAGATTTCTCCTTCATTCTGCAGCAGATAGCATTAATTGGATGATAAACAACTTGCAGTACCATTCTGTAAATTTTATTTCACTTCTATGTGATTCTTTAAAGTTTCTTTTTAATAAATTTTAAATGTTAAAAGTAATATGTCTATAAGAGTACTATAGCAGTGCAGAGAAGTACAGTACAGAAATAGAAGTCCTTGATATCTGCTGGACAGATACAGGTCCAGGGTACAGTTCTGATCTAACAAAACAGTTCATGTCACTTTATCAATACTATTACTACCTTGTGGGTAAATATACAGTATTTATGAAAAGAAGGTGTCACTGAAAACAAAGATGACTTTTTTTCTCTATATCCAAAGTGGCAGGAGAGCTTCATGCTGAACTTCCCAAACCTGCAAAATGGTGAGCAGGCACGCCAGGAAACCAGGCTTCACCAGTTACACTGCACTCAAAATGTGCACCAGCAGAAAATTAGGTCTTTGCAGAGCAGACTATCTCTTGGCATACATGAGTTCAGCTCTGTTTTTGAGATGCTAGGTAGTGCTGTTGTAGAATTAAATAACAAAATTGCTGTGACATGGATTACTTGAAGCGAAAGCTGTTCTTTATCAAAAGAGCTTTGATGTAGGCCTAGTAACAAGGATTTCCCTTAATAGCTGGCACTTGGCAAATGCTGGTAGCTTGGTGAGAAAACAGCTGCTGATTCTCCCAAACTTGTCCTGTGTCAGAGCTTTTAAATCTGAATGTGTTTCTTTTGGGCAAATGTGCTCTGTGGTTATCTGCAATAAATCTTAAGCACCATGCTTAAATACGAGAAATGAACTGATTTACAAAAAAAAGGAGTAAGGTTTTCAATTACAACATTTGGAAACAAAACTATAATAAACACAGGCCAGTAAAACATTGTTGGAGTGTATCTGAAAATACTTTCCTAGGTTTATTTTTTTTTAATTCCTCTGAGGCATGTATAGGCCATAGAGGAAGATTCAGAAGCATTTATTGCTAAAATATATTTGTCAGAATGTATATTATTCATTACTGGGCCCTCCTTTCATTGCCCTGGGACTGGTCTTGAGCTTTTGAATTTTAACCTTCATCATGTGCATCCATCTTTTACAGTGCCTATTTTTCTGCTATCTCAAGGGAAGGCAGCATCTGGATTTACAATAACTATGGATGTGACAAGCTCTGTTTTTCCTTTATGGATTGGTATGATCTTAGCAGATGAGAATTTTGTGTATGACAAAGCCTTCTGCACTTTTCTGGCTCTACTGTTACTATACTCTTTAGTTAGAAAATTATTTCTAGCTTAAATACCATAACTGCCCTTTACTGTATGTCCCACATTAACTGTCTTTTAAACTGTGTATCAGACAAAGCACATATTCAACGTAGAAGTTGGCATATTTAGATTCACTACATACTGGTGGCTTGCAAGGGTAAAAAATAAAATACAGGAGATATAAATGCAGGTTTTAAGTGTCTGTTTATAGCAGCACATACTTTGAGAGTGCTCTGGAGAACAAAGATTTTGCAGGCAACTTTACCTTTCTTACTGGAGCTGAAAGAAATTATAGGGCTGAAAATAAATAGTGGGATTCTTGACAGCTTCTCAAATGTTCTACCAGCTTTTCTTTATTTTTCGACTTTGAGCTAAATTCCCATCAAAGATGAACAGAGTCAGAAATTAGCCAATCTAACTAAATCTTTTGTCTTTCTGAATAGATAGACACAACTGATACACTTCATTCAGTTTATGCAGCATTTTTGGTTGATGCAGCCCTTTAAGATGTACATGTTAAACAACTGTTTCATGCTGTAAGGACACATAAGGGCATCCTTTCAGAGCAGCCTTTCCTCCCTGCACTGTTCCTCAAGGCCTGCACCAGTTAGTTGCCATTCTGCACCATGTGTGACATGCTATACTGCTCCCTCTGCACTTGCAGGGCTTGAAGAAGCACTTGAGGGATGTAAAAGTGCCATAATGTAGAAAAATAGGAAGTCTTACTGGAATATTCAGGATTGGAATTGTAACCAATTTGTGAATTGTGAAAACACAGGAGAGAGGAAGATACCTTGCTAAACCCTGATTATGTTATTGCTGATGTGCTAGGAAAATAGAGGGGAAGAACAGAGTGATGCTTTACACCTCATCTCCTATTGTGCCTATTGCTTCATTTTGAGCGGAAAATCCCTCTCCCCCTTTTAGTACTTCTGATAGAAAGTAAATTTAAGTCCATTTTATTTCTCTTAAACACCTACATGGTTTTCCCTTGGAGCTGTGAGGAAGCTTAAAAGACATGAAACATTTGGGATTTTTGGTATGCTTGCCTCCATTTGTTTCCTCATTTCTTGTTCTCCTTAGAGGAAGCTATTATATTCGGCATGTGATGGCTTGCAGGTCATCAAGAATCAGAAGGTGCATTAATTGATAACAAAGAGAAGGCTGAAAAATTGACATCAAAAGAGAAATTGAGAAACCTACCTCCAAGAAGAAATTAACTTTCTGGCCAAAATTCTAATCCATACAAGAGAACTGACTTCAAGCGTCTGAGATACTATCTGTGTCTTTTCACCTCTTCATTGATTTCAGGGAGAAATCAGATAACTGGGAACAGAGAAGTGGAATCTTTACACAGTGGTGATAGATAATATATGCTCTCTGTGCTTACATAATTTTCTAACTTGATACTCTAGGAATAGTCTGGTTCTGCTTAGACAATAACTTTGTCAAATAACTTTGTTTTACAGACCAAAATTATCACTTAAAATGTCCGAGTTTGTTTTATCATATGCATTTTCAAGTAGGCAATTTTATTGTTAATTCCTTTGTCATTTTTTTGTTCCTGTTAGTAGTATGGTAAGGGGTTTGAGGTGCTATAATAAATGATCCACTAATAATAAAAACCAGCTATAAACACCTAGAATGTAAAAAGAGTGAATAAGAAGGTAACTAAAAACATTTATTGGAAGACAGTTATTGAAAAAACATAGAAAAAACGCTGAGCAGTGAAAAAGAACCCAAACTTTCTCAAGGGAAGAACTTATATTTTTTAATATTTCTTTCATGTTCATAACTTATTATGCTACTGCCCATTTTTTAAATATAATGCTTTTAGATTTAGTCAAGAAAATGCTAAAAGGTTGCCTCTGTAAGAGCATGGCTGAAACAATGCATGGCCTCTGAAACCTCCATTCTTGCAGAAAATAAATTGAATTTTCAAAGTTTAGATTCTGGTCCCGTAGTTGCTTTATTGCATTTGATGTTTGTCCCTGGGGGTTTCTATGCTGCTGCAATTCCCACTTTTACCATTTTTCTATCACTCCTGCACCTTATTACTTTCCATTTCCTATTTCAAATAAAAAAAGCCAATAAAACCAAATTCTTCACATTGATTCTCTTGAAGAAAATTAGAAAAAGATGTGCAATAGACTTCTGTATTGGTACCAATAACTTCTACAATCACAATTAGCCTCATGAGAAATAATAGTACTTAAAAATTCTTTGACACAAAATGCCCATGCATTTATTTAACCTGATCTTAAATTTTCCCATCGAGCTACTCTGTGGAAAGTAGTAAGCATTGGATGAATATCTGACATTTCAGAAGGTGACTATTTAGCAGTGAAAGAGAATGTTGTAGATGCTGCAGAAATAGGTATGCAAAGGGCCTGACTTCAGTAAGTCACAGATGGGGGTCAGTGGTATCTGAACACAGTGGGTGTGGAAAGCAGCCTCATTTATCAGGGAGAACCTTCCTTAGCATGGGTTGATAGCCCAGGGATATTTCATTTCCTTGAGTCTCAAATTGCTGTGGTCAGCAGAACACAAATAACCAAAACCCCTGAATTACACAAGGCTTATACATGATGCTGCTACCCGAGGCTGGAGTAGGCATTTGGAATTGCCTGTGCATAGCGTGCAGCTCTGCTCAATGCAACTGCAGCTACAGGCTCTACAGAGTTACAACAGCACACACCTGGCAAAACTGCATCTGCTGGGGAGACCTGAGGTCTTCTGACACCCTTTTTGGGGACAGGGGGGAACAAAGGAAAGAAAAAATGGAGCATTTGAGAGATCTTGTCTGTCTCATGGCTTTGGAAACGTGATTCACAAGTATTCTTGCCATCCTTTTGTTTCCTCCCCCATCCTGAGGGAGGGCAGTGAGGCTGAGTGGTGGGTGGCTGTTGGCCAGGGTCAACCCACCACAGATACGCAGAGGGACCTCTTGTGATTAGGATTTTCACCCCCCCATGGGATATGAAAGTGGTATGTAAATGACAGGCGATTATCAAAAGGTGTTCTGTGAATAAGAAAGGGATTTCAAAAGGAGCATGACATGCATAGAATTATGTAGAATTAGCTTTTTGCTTGTACATAGGGATTAGATACAGCCTTAAATCCACTACACTCCTCCCAAACACAAGCCTTACTTTATGCAGAAAAGATGTTAGATTGTGATTTCATTTTTAAGCAGCACACTGGCTGTACGTGCGTTTCCTATGATGGCACAACGAGAGAGGTCACCAATGTATTCCTATGAATTTGTGCCACATACCTGTGTTTCATGATGTTTGAAAGCTTAAGCCTGGATACCTCAACCTCTTCAGAAAACGGAGCTTTACCAAACTTGAAACTTCTGTAAGGCTTCAAGATATTATACGGCAATTTTTATTTTGTGCTAGGGGAATCTTTTGCCACTGAGTTTTAGAGAGTATTTTACTGAAAACTTTTCTTTTTTCTGTTGGTTTAGGCAACTGTAGTTATTAGTGCAAGTTTGTATTTTGGGTGTTTTTGTGTCTCAGTACAAGTACAGACTGCTATATGTATATCCTGAGTGATTCTTCCCTATTCCTTTACACTTTGTGATAATGAAATTAAAGTATTCATTATGCTCAGAAATACTTGGAATTGCTGAAAGGGTAGGAAAGAAAAACACAGAATTCAGACATGACCCATTTACCAAGTGGTAACAAGTCATTGCAGGTTAGCCCTTCTCTGTTGCATGGTCTTAGCCTGCAGCATACACAAATGAAATTCAAGTTGGTTTAGCCCTTAAGGTAAAGTCAGTCTGATGATTTGGAAGGGATTATATCTTTGAACCCTAATCAGATAATTTCCATTTAGCCGCTCTAGTTCTGCTCATAGCCCTGATATGGTACAGAGGTGCTGTGGGGGGAGATGACACATCTCAGTTTCACCGAGGTTTTTACTTAAACAGGACTGGGGAATAAAAAGGTTCTGGTTGGTTCCAGCTGTCTTTTAAATTTAGAGTATAATTTAAAAATGATTAATGGAGATTGTGCAGTACTTGCATTTTCTAATGTATTTTGTGATGGAAGTCTTCTGTTCAGTGATTTTCCTGAGTAGCTTGGGCAATGTTACTAAAATTTTTCAGTCTGACATCCTTCTCATGGCCTCCTTTTCAAGGATTCAGTATTTTCAATGGTGAAATTTTTTATGGCCTCTTGCCTCCAGTGATCTGGTGAGTTCTGCAAAGTAAAAAGCTGATATTTGTGTTTCATTTCTCATGTTAATCATAATTAACCAAATTGACTGAATTATTCTAGCAGTGCATTAAGTAGTGTAAGCCCTATGCCAGTCCCTTGAATAGGGCTATTTTGGGTGCCCACAGCAACCTCTTTGAACATGCTGATGTTCTGTGCTGCAGCTACTTTTTTTTTTTTCTTTTCCTTTTTAAATTACACTGACCTTCTGTTCAAAAACTTGATAGGCAGGAGTAATGTATCACATTTGTCTTATCCCAGGAGCTTTAATTCCCTTTTAGATTCCTAAGAATATGCCAGTAGTAAAGCACTGTGCATTTAATGACAGAAGGTATATTTTTCTATTTAAATACCCTTCAGCAGCAGCTTTGAAGTAGGCCACAGATCTCCAGCAATCCATGGACTGGAGCTGAAAACTACTATATTACCATAATACTATTTACTAATCTTAGTTTTCTTTAATTAAAACTATTTGATCACATTTGTAAATTAAAACTGGATATGCCTGTGAATATAACAGCACAGTGAAATAATAATATTGAATTAAACAATTTCGTTCTCTAGAAAAAACTTCAAAAGGCAATGCCAGTGGGAGTGCAACCTTCAGTCATGGAAACCTGCTGAGGGCAGGACTTAAATTTGCAACACCTACGTGATGGCTGAGCTTTTTGGCCACAGCAAACTGCCCTGAAACTCAGGGTAGTTCTTGCATCAGCCTCTCTACAAACTGCTTGTGGACCAACACCCGCTGCACATGCTCTTCAGTCTCTTTGGGGCACAAGGCACTTTTGACCGCAGTGATCCTGCAATTCTAAACTTCCTCTTCAATCTCCATTTCAGAGAAATTTTTTGCCCCAAATGGAAAATGTAAAGTGGGATTCATCTCACCCTACTTCAGACATCTTTCACAAGGTGTTCTTAGCAAAGCTGGGGGTCAAGGTTTCTTGTTAAAGTCAATGCAGGTCTACTCAGTGATATCAATGGCATTTAGGATATGATTTCTGTTGTTGGGATGATTTATTAAACGAGAGTATTTTCTTGAATTTGTTTCAGCACCAATGCAGGCAGCTGGTAGGGAATATTCTAAGTGATGTTAGAAGTATTTTATAGGAATACGCAAATGCTGGGTCTGTGTATGTGTCTGCTGGAAAATGCAGATACATCTTCATATTGGCCTAGGAAATATGTTCCCCTCTAATAGTTAAAAATTAGTGTCAGCTACATTGTTGAAAAGGTAGATTTTTATGAGGTTATTTGACATAGTATCTAGACAGCTCTGGGGGGGGTGGGTCTGGTAGAGCTGCCTTTCACAGCCCATTGCATTTTTCAGAAGAGTGTTACTCACTAATACTAAAAGGAAAAAAACAAAACGAAAAACCTCAAACAAAATAGAGCAGCAAAGCAAACCCAACAGTTAACTTTTGCTACAACACAGACTCACTCCTGGGAATTGAACAAGGAGTTGGTAGTTCAGGGATTTGTGTCTAATGTTCAGACCATCCCCCTGTACCCGGCACTGGTGAGGCCTCAAATCCTGTGTCCAGTTTTGAGGCCCTCGCTACAAGAAGGACATTAAGGGGCTGGAGTGTGTCCAGAGAAGGGCAATAGAGGTGGTGAAGGGTCTGGAGCACAAGTCCTGTGAGGAGGAGCTGAGGGAGCTGGGGGTGTTCAGGGGGAAGAGGCGGCTCCGAGGAGACCTCACTGCTCTCTAGAACTGCCTGGAAGGGGCTCTTGCCAGGTGGGGGTCGGTCTCTTCTCCAGGTAACAAGTGACAAGATAAGAGGAAATGGCCTCAAGCTGCACCGGCGGGGGGTTCAAGTTGGACATCACGAAGAATTTACAGCAACGGCTGTTAAACACTGGAATGGGCTGCCCAGGCAGGTGGTGGAATCACCGTCCCTGGAGATGTTTAAGGAAAGACTGGACATGGCACTTGGTGCCATGGTGTAGTTGACACGGTGGTGATCGGTCACAGGTCGGACTCGATGATCTCGGAGGTGTTTTCTCCCAAACCATCCCGTTATCCTGTGGGCAGGAAGGCCGGCAGGGCGGCCTGGGCTGGGAAGGCGCAGGGCAAGGTTGTGCCCGGGCACACGGAGTCAGGGCTCGGTTCCTGCCCGGGGCCGTTTCCTCGCGCACCGCCCCGGCCATTCGGCCGCTTCCCGCGCGCCGCGCTTCCCTTTCCGGCCGTGCGGGCAGCGATGGCGTCGCGCAAGGAGGGCCCGGGCGCTGCCGGCGGCGGCTTCGGCGCCACCAAGGGCAAGGGCAAAGCCGCGGCCGCGGGAGACGCGGCCGTCAAGCAAGTGCAGATCGACGGGCTGGTGAGCGGAGGGCCCGGGACCGCCGCGAGGGGGGGCGGGCAGGCCGCGTGGAGCCGCCGGCGGGTCCTCTCCGTGGGGCGGTGCCGGGACCGGGGCGGCCTGAAGGGCAGGAGCCGCTTCGTCCTTATGTGGAGCCTCCCGTGCCGGGCTCCCCCGGCTCGTCCCTGGGCAGGGAGCGGCTCCCGCCGGGTGCGAGCGAAGGCTGGGCTGGGGCATAGAGTAAATTAAATTGCCTTTAAATGCCCTCTCTCATTTCTCAGCTCCGCCGCCCCCGTGCCCGCGTTTGCCGGTTCCACCTTTCACCCTCACACTCGCCATGCGCTCATAAAGCTGCTCAGGTGTTCGAGGTGACAAGCACGGCGGGTTTTTCCCTCCCCGTTGTACTTTCTGCCGTCCCTGCCGGGGCTGCAGCACCGGCTGCCTTTGCCTAATGAGAAATAAAATAACCTGGTGGGTTGGAGGGAAGGAGCAGAGAACGGAGCCATCCTGATAGAGACAATCCATGCAGGCTTGGAGTAGAAGAGCACCTCCTAAAGCTGATTCTTGGCTTTGCTGCTGCCTCTTGTGTTGGTTTGTGTCTTATCAGCTAGTAATACCATTAATGACACAGAAAAGTTATTTCTGAAGGATAGAAGCACCATTTATTACTTCACTGTCTTTGCCAAATGTCAGCAGAACACTGTGCAGCTGAAGCAGGAGGGAGAGGATTGGGGTCCTGGTCGTAAGAAGGAATATCATAGTTTTGAGGAAAGCTTTGGAGCCTGCTTGGCATTACTGAAAGTCCTCAGTCCTTGTCTTGTAGTTACACAGTGGAATAAATATCTGGGAAGAGGAAGAATTATGTATTTGTGTATAGTAGGTTTTGTGAAAGAGGAAACTTGAACTGCAGTTTTCTGCACTGTCCTGTCCAGCTATTTGTGTGTCCATGGCTTTGGTGCATGGAGCATTCTCAAAGAGTGGTGAGAACTGACTCTGAAATGCCCTAAAAATCCAACAGTGGATGTCAGACTGCTCCTGCTCAGGCTGGTGCCAGGCAGTGTGGGTGTGTGGCTGTTTATTAGCAAGTTTAAGAGAACAGTGAAAGAGGGAATAGTTAAGATCAGGATACAGGTTGTAGCCTTAATTCCATTTCTGTGGGTGTAAAAGCTGTTTTATCAGTTTTGGACTTTGATAACAGCTGCTAAATTTGATTTATTTTGTTCCTGCTTCAATGAAATAAAGAGAACAGGTGTTTAAAAACTGTTTTCTATCAGATGTATAATCTGCTTTGTGATGTTGGCTCAGATCGACTGTGAGTGGCCCTGATGGTCTCCTTACAGTCCAGCAATGCCTTTGAGTACTTTCTGTTTCATGTTTTTTTCCCCCCCTTTTCCTTGTGTGTTCTCCTGGTGCAGCTCAGTGGTGCCTCTCACATGGAATCTTACAGAGGGAGGTGGAAGCTTTCACCTTCCCACCTGCTGGAGATGTGTCTTACACACAGTGTTCTCAGGACACTGACAGCGTGGTTCATAACCTTCTGTGACACCTGTGAGGGAGAGACATGTTTGCATAAATTTGCTTGCTTTGTAAACAAAGGGGCTTCTGTTGCAAGTCCTTCAAGTATCTTACTGAAATTCTGCTCAAATGTTCCTAATATTCCACTGTGCTCTCACAAAGTAACAAAGCTTCATCAGCCACTTTGAGGTGATTACGTGGTGAGGCTGGGAGTGACTTCTGGAGGGCATCAGGGAAGTTAGGGATCTCTTTCTCTTCACTGGGGCCTCATCTCTTGGCAGTGGCACAATTAATCTTTCAAATGGGGCTGCTCAGAAAGCAAAGGCCTGGTAGGTAGATTGCTTTTGGGTCTGTGCATGCAAAATAGAAGATGCATCAGTCTTCTCTGTATGTGAGAGTGTGAAAGTATGTTTAGAAAGCTTGTTATTTCAGAGGAATAATAAAGTATAAAATCTCTAGTATTTGTAGTGAAGGATGTTACCTTAAGACATAGCACATAGTGATGCAGCAATACCTACTTTTGGGTCTCCTTTTTAAATTTGGTACAGTACGACATCCTGGAGTTAACTTCTTATTCTAATCTGCTTAATTTCTTATTTCATTACATATGTTGTAAATTTGATTTAGATCAAGTGCAACTTTTCAGGTAACAAAATAATAAATTTAGAAGTGCCCCCATATCAAGAGTAACAACAAACAATGAAATCCTAACTATTAAGATAGGCTAAACTCACGTAACTTCTTGAAATACTGGTTCTGTTGTTACAGTAATTTATTTTGGTTTTGATACCTAGAACATTGTGCAATGTATTTCTGATTAATTTTTGGCAAATGTATAGCAGACAGGAATTACCTGTGCATACAGTTATATTGGCAGTTTTGAATAAGGAATGCCTTTTGTAAGGCACAGTAAGCAAAAGTGCGTGTTGTTTCTCATCCAGTGTAGGAGTGCAGGAATGACCACAACATCAAAGGAAATGGACTCTACCCAGCTGCTTTTACAACACAGGAATTGCATGTGGGTCCAGAGCCACTGATGTTAAATAAGCCATGTTTGATGTCCTCTCCTTTTGGAACTGATTATCTTCTGAATGATTGACTTGAAAGTGTCTTGCAGTTTGAACCACACAATAAGCAGAAAGATCTCTGCTGTTCCTTTTAAGGAATATTGTGATCTGCTTTGGGTGTATTTAGTAATAAAAATTAGTAGCAGCCTGTGCTTGTTCTAGAGATCACTGTGTTTAACTCATCCCTAGTGAGTAAGGAAGTGTAGTGTATATAAGAATATGTGCAGCTCTAAGGGATAACATGCATTTGGTTGCATATTGTGGAAAGTCCTACTACATCACTGACTTGTGCCATCATGAAGCAATTGGGCTAATTCAGCTTGTGTTTGTTCAACAAAGTATCCTGTGTGTTTAGTTTCTTTACATGGAGCTTTGGTTGATAGAGCAGTGCATCGGAAAAATTGTCTGCTTAATGAATAAACTTACAGTGAAAACAGGTTGCAGTCTAGGTGGTCTAGTCTTTCTAAGGAATTAAAAAGTGCAGAGTGAAAACACTCCAGAAGCTCACAATTGCAATTTGCTTTTTCTTTCAGATGAGATGTAAGATTTAATGTATTTGATTTTGGCCATGCTGACAAAAAGATCAGATGATGGGTGCACTACATTACATCATGTTTCCTTTACTTCCTGTTGTACGAATTTGAATAGAGTCTGTCACGTTTTCTCCACTCAGGTGGCCCAAAGAAAACTTGTGCTCACAGTAGTGAACAGGCTTGGGAAAAAGTGCCTGGAAAGCTGCTCAGAGGAAAAGGAGCTGGGGGTGCTGGTTGACAGCCAGTGAACATGAGCCTGCGTGTGCCCAGGTGGCTGAGAAGACCAATGGCATCCTGGCTTCTATCAGAAACAGTGTGGCCAGCAGGACCCGGGCATTGACCATCCCCTTGTACTTGGCACTGGTGAGGCCACACCCCAAATTTAGTGTGCAGTTCTAGGCCTCTCACTACAAGAAGGACATTGTGGGGCGGGAGCGTGTCCAGAGAAGGGGAATGAAGCTGATGAAGGGTCTGCAGCACAAATCTTATGAGGAGCAGCTGAGGGAGCTTGGGGTGTTCAGCCTGGAGAAAAGGAAGCTGAGGAGAAACCTTATCCCTCTCTACAGGTACCTGAAAGGAGGCTGTAGCCAGATAGGGGTTGGTCTCTTGTCCCAGACAACAGATGTTAGGACAAGAGGAAATGGCCTCAAGTTGTGCCAGAGAATGGTCGTGTTGGACATCAGGAAAAATTTCTTCCCGGAAAGGGTGGTTAAGCGTTGGAACAGGCTGCCCAGGGAAGTGGTGGCATCTCCATCCCTCAAAATGCTCAAAAAATGTGTAGGGGTAGCATTTAGGGACAAGGTTTAATGGCAAACGTGGTGGTGTTGTGGTGACAGTTGGACTTGGTCATCTTAGATGTCTTTTCCAAACTTAAAAATTCTGTGCTTCTATGATTATAACATGCTGTCTGAAATATATGTAAAGCAGTACCATAATTTGCTTACCCTTTTTATGTGCAAGAGGTGTTGCTGGACTCTGGTTTGTTGTATTTCTAGAAATTCTTTAGTGTGAACTGTATTTTGTAGTAATTCAGCTGCTGAAATTGATCAGATTTGGTTCACTGACCTTATAGTCTTTTCTTTCAGTAAGGTGCAATATATTCAAACTGTAAGATGATGGATTTTAGACTATTAGAAATAATTACTGCTCTGAATGGAAGGAAATTTTCAGGTTAACTGAAGATTCTGAATTTTCACCAAAGCTTGGAGACTTTTCAGAATGTTTTTTTAGTGTAACTTCTACCCCTACTGCATCGTCTAAAATTGCACTTACCGAGGGCCTCCTTGCCATATTTCTGTAGTTCTCACAATTTTAGTAGGGATATCAGGCAAGATAGAAAACTACAAGGGCAGAGATGAACTGGTGTATCGCTGGTGTATCAGAGATAAACTGGTGTATCCTAAGATGGTGAACTGATGAAAGATCAGGCAGGGTAAATAACATTTTTACTAGATGAGCATGAAAGCCTATGTAACTCAGACATTGAACTAATATCCAAAAACAACAGTACTCCATGTAGTGAACTGTGGGTTGTGTCTGACTGCTAGTATGTAGAGAATGAATATATGGAAACTTTCTTTTGGGAAAATAACAGCTGTGGGATGGGAGATGGGAATCTTTTAGCAGGGTGAGTGTGTTGGCTGCTTGGCCAAATAAGTGTTTTTTATTAATCACATTTGCTGTCAGAGTAGTCCCAACACATTATGTTGTTACTAGAAAGGTGTTTCATTCTCTGCAAATCTGCATGAGGTTATTCTGGGAAGGAAGGTAAAAGTAAATGAAATAATTTCTCATCAAACTAAATTCTTAAGCACTAATATGATTTTTTTTTTTTAAATCCTAACTTTGCATTTATGTTTACATTAAAAAAATGACATCCAGTAGTGTTTTTGGAGAACAGTACATAATAATATAACTGGACCCTTAATTTCATGGTATTTATGCTAAAGCATTAATATGTGCGTTGTTTTTATAATTTCATTAATGGGAATGATGGTTCCTTTTTTATTAAACCGCTACATATGATTTCTTTTTACACTTATGTCCATTGCACAAAATTTTAACATGGTGTAGAAAGTAGCAAAAGTTATATAGGTTTCTCAAAATGACTACAGATTTCTATTCCTTTATCTTCATAACTGCTAATGTGGAAAACCTTAATGCTGGTAACAAATTGCCATTCTGTAGTTAATGGGTATTGCTAGAGCTTTGAACGGAAGCCTTCATGGGTAACAGTGGATGAGGGATACCTGAATCTTTGGGCCATCAGACCCTGAGATGTGGGTTGGAGGCCAGAGAAGTTGTGGCTGCCCCATCCCTGGAAGCGTTCCAGGCCATGCTGGATGGAGCTCTGAGCAGCCTGGTCCAGTGAGAGGTGTCCCTGTTCACAGAAGAGGGGTTGGAACAAGATGATCTTTAAGGTCCCTTCCAACCCCAGCTGTTCCATGATTCTATGTTAATACTCAAGATGGTCTTCTAATGCTAGGTGGTATTTGTTCCAGCTACCTAATTCTGTGAGTATTTGAATATATTCTTAGGTGTCCTTAAGTTTTGTGTAGAGCTTAAGTTAAAATACCTTTATAAGTTTATTTATATTAAATACAAACATACTTTGGCTAAAACATTATTATCTCAAGAAGATGATTAGAAATTGTAGGCCTTGTCTGCATTTGTGCACCTCCAGCACCAGCGTGGCTGCAGTGCAGATATTTCTCTTATGTTAGATATGACTGATTTAAATGAAAGATTGTTACTTTAAGCTTCATTGCATCATCCATGGTTTGGGGATGGTGCAGTGTGCCCAGTGCTTTGTATTCTTACCTGTATGAGGTATGTAGAGGGTTTGTTTATTTATTTATTTATAAAAGTATAGGTAAGAATGTGTTAGTCTACCTTTTTAAAAACACCCTAACATCATTATTGACTTCTTTTTCAATAGTTACTCTACTTGTAATTGTGATATTTAAGTTGCTTGTGCTTTGTTTTCTTATTACAAGCCATTTTTACCCTAAAGATGTAGGACAGACTGGACTGTATTCCCAGCTAGGGATAGTGAAAGCCTAGTTAGCTCCTTTGGTGAGGAGCCCTTTAGGGTAGTATGTTTGATCATAGTAAATGAAATAAGATACCATGGTTGCTGAAAATCAGTTTTTGAGGCTCATCTTGCAAATGTTTGCTTAAGCATTTTTTTAAAATTACAACTTTTGACACTTAAGGAATGGAAGCAGTCGATATCCATAGTATTTGCGTAATTTTTAGTACCAGTGAAGCCTGTATCGAACTGGCTAAAAATCTCTTGACATTTCTTAAATTGTAAATATTGTGCCTTTCCTAGCATTTCTTGGTTTGTGGTTTTTTTCCCTTCTCCTTTACCCTTTTTGAAGAATGCACAGACTGTGTTCTGCCTACTGTTCTCTGTACACTTTCTTGACATTGCAGAGCTGTAGAATAGGATTTTAGGATATAATGTCCTTCAGGCTGTACTGTGTCTTGTGTGTCCTCCAAAGGAGTTAAAATGGAATTTTAAGTTGAAGTTTAATCTAGTTGACTTTTCCTTGACCTGTTTCCCTAAAAAATTAGATCAGATTATGCTGGCTCTGAGAGGTAGTGTGTGAACTGAATACTGGCTTGATGTGTTCATGGATACCTTGAAGCATAGAGAAGACAGAGGTGCTTTGTTTTATATGCTATTAATCTTCATGTACAATGAGTTGCATGAGTCTAACCCAGAGGGGAACTTCTGACATATAATCTGTGCTTAAATTCAGAAGAGAAAGCATTATTGTGTGCTGGTAAGTTGAAAGGGCAAGAACTTCTTTGGAATGTAACACTTTTCAGGCTTAGTGAAGATTTCTTAAATTGCAGTGGGTAAAATACCCACATTATGATGGTGTGAGGACGCAGATTTTGTCAGGGGATAGCAGGTATACTTGCTAACAGAGCACAAACTTTATATGATTTGTAAGAGTGCAGTGGTGCACTCAGCATCTCACAAGTGTCATGGTAAGTGTACTCAAGTGAGGCATTTAAAACCAGAACATCTGGTATCGCTTCATACCGTGAAACTGGTGTGCTGACAAAAGGAGTTAATCTAAATGTGGAGGTGGCTTAAATGTGTTGAACAGTGTTATACTTCAAGACTTTAAAGGGGAAAATATTATTTCAATACAGGCTTTTCTTTTTTTGCTCAGTGCAAGGAGAAATAATGTGTTGCCCTCTACAGTGCTGTCGTTAAGAGTTAAAATTCTCGTTATGTTTTGTCCCTCTCATGTGCATATCAGGCTGGTCTCTTTTGTGGTAATTGTGCATGTACAGCTTCTGTGAAAGCAGTAAATCGTGCTCTTGTGATTTCTGTTTGGTTGTGTTAGAAATACTCTTTTCCTTGGTATTAACAAATATGTTTCAAATAACTTCCTACATTTTAGTGATGAAAATATTATGAAAATATCTGAAACACAGCAGGTAATAAGCTTTACCTTTGTGTCCTATATAGGTGTTAACTTTGACTCTATGAGTGGGGAGGTGACAAGTGCTGGCTTTGTTGCTGAGGCAGTGAATTATGTCCTCTTGCACACTGAAACCTTGTTAAATGTTCTTCTTTGGTTTTCAGCTTATTGTGAGAGAATTAGACCTTTGCAGCTGATGTACAGCATGGTGTAGTTGAGGGAAGTGTATGTGGTACAGGAGGCCACAGGGAGAAAATCAGCAGGTACAGATACTGAAAGGCCCTTGGTGGTGTGTATGAAGTGAACAGCTTCTATACCCTATTCCATCTTAGGACTTTTTCTTCCACCTTTTAATTAAACCTTAAGACCTTATGAAAGGCCTTGTAGGAGGAAGAGCAAGCCTCTTGGTTTTGGATATTTTATTTGAAATTGGATATTTTTGGATATGGTTACTTTGCGTGTTGTTTTTCCGTATTTACACACAAGCTCAAAATATGTTCTCAATGATGGTACAGCTTTGACTGTTCTTTCATATTATTTTTAGTCTTCTGGCAGCATTAAGATTGCAGAGTTGTGATACCAGCTTTGCAACAGTGCTCAGCAGTTTGATTGAGTTACCACTCTACAGAATGGCATCAGCTTAATGAAAAGTAAATATGTTGTTAGTGTACTAAATGAAAAAAACAAAAATCAGGCTTGTATAATAAATACTCTCGTTAGTATTTTTAAAACTATTCAGTAACCTAAAATCATGACAATGGAACTTAAGTTTGATAATGTCTTTTGTAATGTGCTGACATTACAAAGTAACCTCACAAGGTTACTTAAGCATAAATGTAGGAATCTTTTTGAATGACTTGTATATGAACATTTATTTCAGATAAGCATTTTATTAATTTCTTTCGGCTTAATCAAATTTTAAAGTTAATATAAAGACTTATTTACTCTTCAGACTGGAATTTGATGATGCACCTGAATTTTACTGTATGCATGCAATGACAGGCTAATTCTCTTTTATAAATATTTGGAGGTTTTCTGGAAAATGAGTGCTAGGATGTTGCTTTGAGCATATGAGACTTGTCAGTCTTTGCCTTTGTTCTGTTCATACTTTGTATCCTGCTTTGCAGTCTGTTTGCTGGGCGTCATTCCTGTTCCATGGAGCCCATATCTGTGCAGGAAGCACTGTGCATAGCTCTTCCTGTTAGGCAAGTGTTCTTTGGTGTTTAGAATCTTGGAGGTGCAAATCACTTGCCAATATTTGGGGTTTTTTATGTGTACTTGAAGAAGAATTCTGATAAAATCCTTCATCAATATAGGGTTGAGTTTTGAGCACTTAGGACTCTTTTTTTTTTTTTTATTATTATTACATTATTATCAGTGCAAAAAGAAAAAACTGTTTTAGAGCTTTTTAAACTTTAGGTGACACATAGGGTATTTACTGCAGCTGTCATCGCTCCTTGGGAACAATTTGAAAGCTACGCTGCCTTCTCCATTGGCTTTCTCAGTGATAAAATTAGAATGGTTGTTTTTATTCTCACTGTCACGGTAGCTGCTATTAGAACTGCAACTCTTCTGGAAGGGATTTTCATGTGGCAGATCTCTGTTTGAAAGATTGGGAAGCTGAAACTTACCAGCAATGACTGATGATCATGTTTGATGTGTGGTTTTTTTCTCAATTTTACACTTTTTTCTCAGGAAAACTGAGACTCTGTCCAGACTTGGTTCTCTGGATTGCACTGACTTTTACTGGGATGATCTGTCTCTATTGCCTTAGCACATAACCAAGTGTTTGCCAAAAAGGCTGAGTGCTTCAATGTGGAAAAAATTGTTGTGTAAAAGGTTATAAATTATTAAAATGACATGGAAGTCGTGTCCGGTAGGGATTTTACTGGTTACTTCGAAGCATCTGTTGAATGCATATGGAAGTCACGCTTTAAAGACACAGTCTTATATATTATATTATATATATTCTGGTTTTGTTGTGCAGGGTATGGTTTTTGAAGAAGATCAGTAGTCCCAGATATCACTCCCTGATTCCCATCTAGATCTGCCCTATTTTACTAATTTTTGATGGTCAAATAGGTAAGGGTAACTATCTTACAGTTTTTAGCTTCAAAATGGTAACAGTCTGGCACAATCTGATTAAAGAATGGGCTGCTAAATGAAGTTGCTACTGCTGCTTTTGGCTGTCATCTTCAAATCTTTTTATAGGAAGCTGCTAGAAGTTGATGCTGAAGAGAAAACCTTGTACTTGCAAATACTCTCCCAGCTCAGTGAGCACTGTGAATGGTTGAAGGACGGTGATTCACTAATAGACAGAACATATGTCTCGACTGTACGGTGAAGTGTGAGCGCAGGGCTCTGGTGTTTCAAGCAGAAAATGTTGAAACTGTGCCTGCCTCTACCGCTTCGGTATAGTTTCCATATGTTGTGCTCTGAAGGAGTGTATTCATCAGCTTTCATTCTTGAAATGATGGTTAGGTATTGAATTCATTAAAAATAATAAATATAAATTGTATTGGCAATTTACAAAAATTGCCTGGAGTACTGAGTGTTTTCAAAAGATTTGAGTTAGTGAGATTTGGGAAATAGGAGAAATAATATACTGAGTAGTCCTGGGGAAATGCTCCATCCCACTTGTAACCAGCAGAATTTTGGATGTTAATATTATTACAGCCCTATCACTGCCTTCTGACAGTGTGCTAATAACATCTAATGCCCTGCCACTGCAGGATTGAGGTCCTGGGGCTGCCTTACAGAAATGTTTCTACAAGGAAGTGATTCTACAGTGCCTGTGGCCCTGACAGTTTCCATGGGAATGTGCATGAATGCAGGTAGTGTGAAATGTGTTATGAAACTTTGTATTGCAGAGAAATACATTATACCAGTGTGTGAACACAGCAATGGAGAATTTAAATACACAAGTGTAATGGTGCATTTTTACTTACATTGAGGCAGTATTTAAGTGGACTAATGGCTTGTGTTAACCAGAACTGCTGTGAAGTATAAAAGAACCCCAAAATATAGTGGGACAAAAATCAGGAAGAGATTGGGGTCTATTTGATAAAACACACCTCGATAAACGTTCAGTATTTTCCTATGTTTTAATAAACTTTGCTTTTCTCCGCAGTCTAATTAGTTTTTCCTTTGATGTACTGCCATTTGTGTTTAACTTCCTCCCTTTGCAAGAACAAGCAGCTCACTTGGACATGGGTAAATAAATGACTTAAGCAGATGTTTCATGGTACCTACAAGACATTAGCTGATGAATGCAGGTTCCTGGCAGAGTCAGGGAAAAACACAGCCTATGAAAAACCAACATACCTCTAACCAAAACCTAGTACTCTCCCTTCTAATGTTGTACTTGTACAGAAACAGGCTTGGTGTCTGTACCGTTTCAGTTCTTCACGCTGAATCCCACCTACCTGTTAGTCTCAGTTTGTCCTTTCCATTTTATATTTTAGATAAGGTATTTACCAATTTTACTTCTAGGTATTAAGAAATGGTTTGATTCTTGTTCTGTGTCTGATTTTATATGAAATCAGTGATTTTTATAATTTGGAGTAGCTTTTTTTTATAGGCTTTTTTTTTTTTTTTAAATATCTGTGACTTTAATAACAGAAGGGGTGAGCAGCTAACCCATGTGTACAGCAGCTGAGTGTGCTTCCAGTAAAAAGTGTCTGTGTCCATCACTTGGCAGTGTCTGTAGTGAATCTGGACTTGCACTGTGAGAATGACCACCTTTGTTGGAGGCCTGGAACTGCTGAAAGGGGTAAGGAGGCTGTATGGATGTAGAGGAAGGCTCTGTGCATCCTCATAGGCGGGTTTCCCTCTTGCTTAAGGGAAATTCTGGAACTCTTGAATCACAGCAGTTTGGAAGTAGTTGTTTTTCAAAAGAGAGATAAAGCTACTGAAAGAGTGGGTATTTTCTGTGGGGCTTTACCTGTTGGTGGTTGAAGCTTTGCATTCAGTTTGCATTGAATGTGTTGCTGAGCTACACAGAAGTTGTGCAAGAGAATTACAGAAAGTGAAAAGTGAACTGAATGTCTGCTTTTTCTAGACTGAGCTTTGGGGTAAGCAAGGTACAGTTTTTCTAGCCATGCCCCAAACATAAGTGCACATAAGCAGTTAATGTTCAGGAAGGAGTGGTGAAATGCTTCTTGGCCTGTCACTGACTTAGAATTGTGCTTTGAATCAGCTGCTTACTGAGATAAAGTGGCAAGGTGTGTTATATCTGGCTTAGTGCTATGTGTGGATATTATCACCTGGTTTGTCCTATTGGGAAAAAACCCAGTCAAACACCGTAGGAAAGTGTTAGATGGCTAGTTAGTGTGAGTTAGTTGGTTATAAGCAAGAGGTAATATGGAAAACCATCTAGATTCCTCTAATTACAGAATAAAATGGTTCCTAAACCAAGAAGTAGTAGGCAGAAAATATTTATTAAATCAATAATCTGATACGATTTCAGTAGTTTTCTTCGATCTCCTGCATGTTGTGGAGCAGCAAGGTTACTGATGCTCTCTTTTGTAGTTAAGTCATCTGAAATGTTGAAGTTTACAAACTAAGCAAGTGCTATTGTACCAAGTGATGTAATAAGTCACCCAGGGAACAAAAAGGTTTGAATGCTTCTCATATGCTTCCTACTCAAAAATATTCAAATAGAAGCATGTAACATCATGCCCCCCATAGTTCAAGATGGACTATTTTCCATTCAATTTAACATGAATTTCCAAAATCATTTGGTACTGAGGACCCACATGAGACAAAATCAACATACTCCACTCTTATAATTTATAATTTCAATATGAAAATACATGTAGCAACCTCTGCTCAAGAACCACCTCAGATCAGTATGCATTGTTCATAGTTGGTGAATTTAGGCTAAGCTCCGAGAAACTTCCACTTGTGCCAAGAGGAGATTTTGATACTTGCACTGCTGGAGATGGTATGAAACAGCACAAGTCATTCTGTTATGCCTCCTATATAATTACTGTTTTTAAGCCCCAAATTTCTGTCAAGTTCAGAAATAAGATTTTAACATCTGGTGTTGAATTAGCTGTTGAGTAACATAAAATGTGAGCTTGCTATTCCAAGAATTATATTTTTAAAGGCTTTATAAATGTTGGTGTTTAGGCTCTAGCAAGTCAAGATAAAGGTAAAATATTGTGGGGCGTTCGAGGCCTTCTGTCCAAAAGATGACTGTGATGCTTGCTAGACAGAGCAGTGAGGGCTAAGGCTCGTTATAGCTGAAGTTGCTGTTCAAAACAACATTTTTCTGAAGTTACCTTGCTTTTCAAGTCTACTCAGTCTTGTCCTTTTGGCCTTAGATTTTTGGACAGGATGTTCAGATTAAGTATCTTTCTGATTATTTTCCAGGAATTAATATACCTTTTTTTGGGGCCACCAATCATGGTTAGGATTGAAGATATCTGGCAAAACAATTACTTTAAGATGTTGAAGGTCTTAATGGAAAACAATATTTTTTTTATTAGTTTTTTTTTCTTTTTTCATTTCTCCTGAAATAAAATTTGTCCAGTGGTTTTAAGACCTTTTATTATGAAGTTAAACATGGAGAGGAAAAGAATAAATGTTTAGACCTCTGCCATGTCAGGATTGGTCAAAAATGCAGCACTGTTGAATAAGAGAATCTAGAAAAATTCCAAGATCTCTGCAGATGAACTATAATATGCATTTAGGTGAATTTAGTGTTTGTCAGTGGAGATTGTCAGATTTCTCAAGATTACTCTAACATGTAAAATAAGTTTTACCTCTAATCTTCAGTTTCATAGAATGGTTTGGGTTGGAAGGGACCTCAAGGATCATCTAGTTTCAACCCCTCTGCCGTGGGCAGGGACACCTTTTACTAGACCAGATTACTCAGAGCCCTGTCCAACCTGGCACCGAACCTCCAGGGATGGGGCATCCACAGCATCTCTGGCCAACATGTTCCAGTGCCTCACCACTCTCACTGTGAAGAATTTTTCTTAATATCTAATCCAGACCTACTCTTCTGTCAGTTTGAAGCCATTTCCTCTTGTTCTGTCACTACGTGCTCTTGTAAAAGGTCCCTCTCCAACTTTCATGTGTCTCTTTTTCCAGGCTGAACAAACCCAGTTCTCTCAGCCTTTCCTCACAGGAGAGGTGCTCCATCCATCTAGTCAACATGGTGACCCTCATTTGGACTTGCTGTAACAGGTCTGTGTCCCTCTTGTGCTGGGACTCTGGGCCTGGATACAGCACTGCAGGTGGGGAATCATGATAGGGGAGTCGAGGGGCAGAATCCTCTCCCTCGCTCTGCTGCCCACGCTGCTTTGGATGCAGCCCAGGACACGATTGGCTTTCTGGGCTGTGAGTGCACCTTGCCTGCTCATGTCCAGCCTCTTGTCCACCAGCACCCCCAAGTCCTGCTCGGCAGAGCTGTTCTCAATCTGTTCATCCCCATCCTGCTTTTATACCAGGGCTTGCCTTGACTCGTGTGCAGCACCTTGTACCTGGTCTTGTTAAACCTCATAAGGTTCCCATGAGCCCACTTCTCGAGTTTGTCCAGCCTCTCTGGATGGCATTCTGTCCTTTAGGTCTGTCAGCTGCACCACTCAGCTTGGTGTTGACCTCATGCCATGGCTTTATTCTTGTTCATATCCAACACCTATGAGACCAGGGTATCGACCTGTTGATTTTGTGCTTTTCACGTGTTATCTGTCACAATGCTTTCTAGAACTCATTTCTGTGGAGTGTCTGTAAACATCTGTCTCCTTAATCATCTGGAGGAGAGTGTTATGTGTATTAGACATATGTTTTCTTACCCTTAATCATTGCAATGGTATCTTTAATTTACTTCGGAGTTCCTTTTCTCCTGGCAGGAAAGTTGAGTCTTTCTGTTACTGTCTTATCAAGTGGTGCTGTAGCCAGGAGACAGATCAGCTCAAGGCAAGTTTTTGCTTGGTCAGTTTCCAGAACTTGTCTTTTGTCAGCATAGGATAAGCACTTATCTGTCATGTGTAAAAACCTCATCTAGAACTATAAAAAATGTTAGCATGGTCCATGTTTCGCTAGATCTGGATTTTTTTGTATTTTTTCCAAGTCTTTGTTTATTAAACAAAGGCATTCCATGCTTACTTGAGGATTTCAGAACTATTTAATTAAATTTCATTTTTGCATAGCTAATTGTTTAAGTTTCAGCACAACACCAGTTGTAGATTTGCTTTTGGTGTAGTGTGACCTGGGGAAGGAGAGAGGGCCACTAAATTAGTGAAAAATTTGATAGGTAAAATTTGGTGTGTCTTCACGTGGATATTAATTGCTAAACAGTTCAACTCTCTTTCCAGAAGGGGCATATATGCATTTTTTGTGTATCAGGTAGATGTTGATTCTAGGCATCTTGGCGGTTAGCTCGAGTCAAACTCAATTGCATGAGTCATTTTTAGTAATGATAGTTGAGGTGGATCCATTTACAAAACTGCATTATCAATTCTCTCTTGAACTTGGCTTATACTGGAATTTGAAGTAAAATTGCTCTTGCTGTAACACTTAAGTATAAAAGTTTGTGGTTTGAGTTTCAAGAATTCATGGAGAAGTCTCATTGTGTGTATGGATTTATTCAAAATATATCAGACATTATTATCAGTGATAGCTTTCAAGACCCTTTTACCAAGCTAAATGTTAATCACAGTTTCACTGGTGTTAAGTACTGGGAGGACGTGAGTGTCATGGCACCTTCCACATGGATGCCCATGTCAGTTATGTTTGGTTTGAAAACATAACACGGTGTTATTTAGACTCTCTCGTCACCCTCTCACCAGATGCTGAAAGTTGGTGCTAGGTGGTTGAGCCCACAAAGCTTCCTGGGGTGGCAAAAAATGTTAAGCATTTAAAAAGATTTAAGTAGTTGATTTAAGATTGTACATCAGCGTGTCACGTCATGTATCCAGTGAGCTAACAGCAGCTCTCTTGTTTGATTTCGCATGTGTAAGACATGACACAGGTACTGGAAATCTGTTTGCAATGTGATGACATTCAGCTCTCTGGAACACAGTCCTAAATGAGTCCTCAGTGCTTTGATTTGCTGTTGTCTCCCTGTAGAGAAATGCAGAAATGTGCATCTTGGCATGTTCGTGCCCCTACAGTAGGATCTCCTCAGGACCCCCAAATGCTCACCAGGCTTCAGTTGAGGGTTCATGTTACACGTAGTTCTGTAATGAGGTAAAACTTTGGAAATTAACAACCATGATGTCGGGATGTTGCCAAAGTTAAAATTTGGCCTTATACAGTTAAAATATGTATCTTTGATGTTCTTAATAGGTTCAGAATGGCGCCTTTTTTTTTTTAGTATGACTTCATTCTTAATGTTGGAGCAGCGCTTTGAAGATCTGGAGATTAGGAGCACTGCTGAACTGCAAGTTTTTTTTAAGGATTAATGGCAATTAAAATCTGACAAGTGGCTACTCCAAGTGATTAAAATGCTTTGGTATTTTGAACACTAAATTTGCAAGGCTGGGGGACTCTCGAGTTTTATGTAGGAGTTACTTGTATATCCTTTTCTAAAGCGTTGTTATGTACCTGAATATTCCTTATATGTTAATTTACTAAATCATGCTGCATGCCGTTATTGACTTGTGTTTGGGGTATTAAAATTTAGAAATCTGGGGTTTTTTGTTACTTGATATATTTTCTTCTTGAGGACATAACCTTTCCTGGCTGCCCAGCTGCATTACTAAAATAAAAGTAACAGTTGAAATGTAGTTTGGTTACTGTTAACATTGTGTAGCAGGGGCATAGCAGTGAAGGGACTAAGGGTATTTAAAAACAATTATACTTTGTACAAAGAAGCAGTATGTATTATTAGAGGAATAGATGGATGGGGATTGTAAATAGTGTTTGGAAGAGGAATCAGCATTGAATGAAAGATGGGTTATACTGGTGTATGTGGTGTCTTTTGAAAAATTTCCTGTTTCTCAGTGGGTTGTGTTACTTGCATTATGTATATTAATATTTCTTACCTGTGTTTTCAGACCAATAAAACTGTTCTGATTCTATTCCAGAGCTTCATAAACATAACGTATTTCCGCCTCCGCTCCCAAAATGTCTAGATACAAGTTAATGCTCTTTTTTTTGGGGATATATATGGTTTACTCAATATGAAGTATCAGATGTCATGGCATTGTTTGTATAGTGGTCAGCTCTTCCTGCTGTATCTAGACTAGCAAACAAATGGCCATGACATTTTTAGTGTTTGAAATTGGTCTTGTTATCACTAGAGAAGTGTTTCACTTTACACCTGAAGGTCTTTTTTTAGTACTGAAACACCAGTTTCAGTGCACATTTCCTGCTTGGTGTTAGGGTAGTATTTTGATGGCAGGTTTTTCATCAGACAGGTGTGTCATAAGACGCATCTTTTTATAAATTATTTTGGTAGCTAATGTATTCTCCAGTGCAGCCATAAACATGAAATTTAGTGACCTTCTCTGCTGCCTTTCTCAGACTCTGTTAGAAAACAAGGTTGCAGATAGGCCTATATCCCTGGGGTCTGTGTCTCCCTGGATAGTGTTTGCTGTGGTCTTCAGGCTAGAGATCAAAACCTGCAGACTTATGTAATGATTTAATTGTAAATTGGGGTATTTGGTTAGCATTTAGGAGTTTTGAAATCCTGGTTTCCTCTCCTTGAAAAATCATTGATACTCTGTAACAACCCATGCTTGTTTCAATTGTGGCTGCTTTCTCTGAGTAATTATCATCAGAAACGCTGCAGTAAAATTGGCATCATATCACAAATGTTCCTGGAGTGAAATCAAAAAGGCAAATAGTATTCCCAGTAGTAGGGACAGTGAGTGTGTATAGAGAGCTCAGCAGCAAATGAGAAAAACTGGAAAAGGTGAAGCTTACAAGATTGTAAAGATGCTGAGAATAATTTTATAGGAGGCAGAGAGCTTGCTGTGCTGTAATCTTGCAGGTTAGTTATGGATTCCTTGACTATGGAAGACAGAGCTTATGGCAAGTGTATGATAAACCTGAACTTTACACTAAATACAGGTTGAATATTATTTATGTGCTGGCTCTGTGGTACATTCATCTTCTACATCCAGGTGATCTCAATCCTGTGTTTGCTGTACTGCTTTCATCACTGTTAAATTCTGCTTCACTGCCTACTGATCTTAATTCCCTTACTATCGTCCTGTGAAATGAGATGTGTATAACCAGAGTATCTTTTTGTCTTTCTGGTCTGTAGACCTGTTTTAACAAATTGGATAAAAAGGTGTGGTGGCAAAAGACTCGAGTGACAGATGTGATGGATAAAAAGGTGTGGTGGCAAAAGACTCGAGTGACAGATGTGAATGTGGAATGTGTATTGGGGTGAAATAGTGTGTTCTACCCATGATTGAGTGGATGCAAGTGTATCTACATGCAAGAGGAGGCACAAGTGAGTGATACTGTGAATAAACAAGGAATGAGTGGGTGTTAGTCCAGTTTGATACTTATATCCAACTTAGTTGGAAAGAGGTGTTTCTTTTCAGTTCTACCCCCATGCCCTGGCCCCAAGCAGGCTGTATATGAAGCTCTTATTTTCCCATTTTAGCCAAAGAAGGCACTGGACTTGTAAAGAGTTTCTATTCTAGTTTCCATTTTCTTCCATTTAACTTGTATTGTGGTGCTTTAATAAATTAATGGCGTTTTAAAAATTGTGACATTTGCTGATCAACCACGGAGAAAGCTAGGGACAAATATATGTTTTTCATGTGCAAGTATGAGCTTAACTTCCTTATCCCCTCCTCTGTAGAATGTTCACTAAATACCAGTATTTATAAAAAAATCTGTTCCCCGGATGGTTAAGCTGAAATCTGTTTAAGCAGTCTGTTTGCCAGCAGACATTAAGGTAGTATTACCTTAATTAAAACAATCATCAGACATTTTCTGTTGCATTTTGAATGGATGGATTAGGGTTTAGTGAACTAAATCCCACTTATGTGTAACAAACATGGGCAAAGCGTAAGTTCTTTCAAGTCTGTGTTTGTGGTTGGTGTATTACATTATTCTACTTCTTCTTGTTGAGCATAAAATGTTATTTGAGTGTAAAATGTTGCTAGTAAATGATTGACTATTTTGAATGGTATTGTTCATACTGTTCCAATTTACAATATCATCTCATGAGAATAATTCATTGTAGAGTTCAGATTAAAGGAAGGAAGTGCAAGCTACATTGTTAAAAATATTATGAGTAATTTGTCTGTCTTTTTGTTGTTTTATCATTGATTTTTTTTTAAATACCCTATGACACAGCTCACAACTTATAAATTGAACTGTCATCTGAAGTAAAACTGCAGTGAGGTGTAATTTTGAAGGTTAACGCAACTGAAATTTGATGTGGTCTGCACCTTTTACAAAACCACCGGTTTCTGCATAGTTACTCAAGGTGTTTTTGTTAGTTTCTTGTGCAGTGTTTCCCTCAAGAGGGAGCTTATTGGTGCTGCAAGATACTGTTAAAAGCTAACAGCAACAAGGTAAAGTAAAAAAGATCAATATTTCATTTTAGAATGGTGTTTCAGAAGATTGGTTTAGAACTGCATTTTGATGGTTCATTTAATAGTCTTTTTTATTCTCCTACAATATTAGGATGGCTGTCTATTCCTCAACCTGTATTAAAATTGCTGGTGTTTAAGCTGGTAGCTCACTTGATTTGCAGCTCTAATCTGTGGAACATTTCAACTAATTTAGAAGTCCAGATATGTAGTTTGAGGGCAAAAAAAAATACATTGCATATTATGATTTTCCTGTCTTGTATTCTAGGTTGTGTTAAAGATCATTAAACATTACCAAGAAGAAGGACAGGGGAATGAAGTGGTCCAAGGAGTGCTGCTGGGTCTTGTGGTGGATGACAGACTTGAAATCACCAATTGCTTCCCTTTCCCACAGCATACAGAAGATGATGCAGACTTTGATGAAGGTAATGGTTACAGTTTTGCAAAACGTTAGGTAAAAAAGAAAATCCTCATGGGCTAAAAGGTTTTTTTTCCCTTACAGTGAGCAGAAGCTTGTATGTACTCAGAGAGATTTTTCTAATATGACTTGAAGTATCAATGGGATAATTGCAATGCCATCCTGATTATCCATCTTAAAGCTTGTCTGTATGAGGAAAGTCATTGTGATAAATACTCTGTTAATATGGACACACTTGCTTAGGGTAAGACAGTCCACACAGGAAGGTACATTAGTTTCCTGTCTATAATTCCTATAGACTTTAAAGCTTTTTGTGGAAATGGCTGTGTGTACATGTGTGCATACACACATTTATGGATGTTGCTTGGAGTGCGGATTCCTCTCTGTGGGTTTATTTGTATGTGTTACATACTCACTGAAAGCCTGGAGAGCAGAGCTTTCCAAGTTTAAGAGGCTTTGGCTAACTTGAAATCTGGGTGGTCTTTTTGCTTCTCCAAGTGAGCTAGAAAGTGTCATTGGTGTTTCTATCTGTCTCGGTGTTTACTTGCTGGTCCTAGTGATGCTTTGTTATTGACACTGCAGGCCAAGGTAATTGGCTTGACACAGAATGACATAAAATGTCCAGAGTAAACTTAGAGGGCTTACATTTGTAATCTTGGTCATATATGCATGTGTGTATGTATTTCATGATACTGGTAGAAATACTTCTCTTTTAGGGCTTAGAGAGAGTCAGTTTAACTTCAAGAGTAACCAAAGAGGCAATACAGTCAAAGTAGTTGCAGTTGGAATCTTGATTCTATCTAATTTTGATAATTCAGTTTGAGTTTTAAAATTCAGTAAGATTGGTTAATCTGGAAGTATAAACTGCTTTTTCTTGCTTATAGTGAGATAAGGAATTATTAAATTAATATTTTATCTTATAACAAAAGAATCTCAGACCCTGCCTTTAAAGGTTTTTATTTAAAAAAAAAAATTAAGAATTCTTTGCAACTTGGTAAGGTTTCTTAGCTGCCTTTTATCGCTTCTTTTGCGGGATTATATCGTTTTCTATAAGAAAAAGAAAGTGGAAAACTAAAGGGAGTCTTAATTGTCCTACACTAACATCGTGGTTGAGTCAGAACTGTATTTTATTAAAGCCTAAAAGATGTTTTAAAGATTCCTTCTCTTCCAGAGCTCTTCAAAGGATTAAAGTAATCTAAATTCTTAATTGGAGCCCATGCTTCATTTTTGTTTTGTAGAAAATGGCTGAATTATTTCCATATAGCTGATAGGCGAGCAAGGAGAGAAGTGAATTTTTCTCAGTTTCAGACAGTTTCATAGTTTCAGTTTCTCACTGTCTGGTGGGTATCATGCTGAGCTGTAAGCCTGTGAGCTGCTATGCAGAGTTCAACTGTTCCTGCCTTAAAATTATTCTTGATACCAGTCTTTCTTTTTCCCTTTTTCAGTGAGTAGGCAAGAATCCTGGCATTAAGTAAGGTCCAAAGGCAATGCTGATGGAGCTTCCCTCACCTGGATCCCTTCACTGCTCAGCCTTCTGTTCCCGTGCTGCGGGCACAGAAAGCAGAGCAGCCGGAGTGGGAAGGGAGCCTGTGGCAGTGGGGCTGATGCTGCCTCCAGCAGTGGTGGGGAGTCTGCAGCCAGGTCAGAGGAGCTTGGCTGTGCTGAGCCCTGTAAGCCAACTTCAGGAGACACTGTTGGTCTCCATCTTCCCTTGTCTCTGCTGTGTGGGTCTCAGGGATGTTCTCTCTGTGTTCTTCTCAGTGAAATACAGTTAAGTAGACTGAACTGTTCAGGAAATGCACAGTGCTCATGTTCATTCTTCATTCCCTTAACCTGGGGCCTGTTCAGGCCTTTAACCTATGTGGTAGAGCCTAGGGAAGATGAAAACCTGAACAAAATGTCTCTTGAGGTTGCCAGCTTGAGCGTTCAGTATCTTTTTAGGCTTCTCAGAGTTGTCTTCTGTCTTGCCAATGTGAAAAACAATAATGTTTTATAAATACTCCTTGTTTGTTTTCCCTCAAGCTGTGTTTTCCTATGCAAGCATCCTGCCAGATTTTCAAAAGATTCTTTTTTTTCTTCTAGATGCAGATAATTCAGAGAAATCCCTTGTTATGTGCCAGAACCTTAAAATTCAAGACACTAAAAACTGAACCAAATAGGGCACCTTCTTTCCCCTAAGACTTGTATGTTACATCAGTATCATAACTGGCTTTATATATTTGCACAAATTCAGGCCCAGAGATATGGAAGGAAAATATAAGGGCCTTGGCACTTCAGCACTGCTGTCACACAGAATAATACCTGATGTGCTCTTCTGTTAATAGAGTGTTGTATTGTCTTTTCTTCTGCCTTAGTGTATATTTTTGTTACTTTTTCCCCCCCCTTGTCTAACATTCTGAAATAGGAACAATCCTGTGGAAATTCCAAATTTCTGGTCATGCAGAAAGCATTTTTTAGCAGAGTTCTGCCATGCTTGATCTTATGTTGAGACATGAACTGTTGCACCGACTGAGGGAACCACACTACTCCAGCTGCTCTTCTGAGGGGAGGAGTGATTATCTATTGGGGAACTTCTAATCTGCTATGCTGAGAATTGAATGAATAAATCCCAAAAATAATTTTTCTGTGTAATTTTGCAAGAGCTAGAGGAACAGGTCACCTGAAAAATACTCATTTGTCTTGTCTGGAGGTGATCATTGTTAAGAGAGTTGAGCTTTTGTACAAGAGGGTGATATCTGAGCAAACAAACTGTTGGGTAATTGGCAAGACACATTTAAGTTAATGTTTCCCCTCTTTTAAACTGTGCAAATCTAATACAAAACACATTTTTGAGGGTGCTGAGAAAGTATCCTTAAATTGAACTTGAAATAGGTATACATGACATTTATGAACCAGTTTGATAAAGATGTAGTTCTAACTTGCTGTCAACAACCATTTCTTCAGATATGCTTAGTTATGCTTTTGTTACGGTGCCATTTTATCCCTTGCTGCTAATGCCTGAGATAACATCAAATTTTGACTATTTGCTGTTACAGAATTCTGTCAAAATTTAAATTTTTTATTAAAAAAAAAAAGGTACTCAAACTTGTTGCTTTAGTTCAAAAACATTTTTTAGTGCAGCTTAAATGGGACTATTTCTGGAAACTGTAGAAAACATGAGAGGCTTTTTTCACCTCAAGTAATTCTTATTACAAATCTGAGAGGGCTGTCCACCATTAATGAATCCACAGGTGTTTTTTGTCTTAGAAAGTTTCTCCTGCAGTGTTGTCTTCCTATGATTCTTTTACAAAGTGTAATTTTTTGGGTAAGATTTTCCTGTCATGAAAGTCTTAAACACTTAGGTTGGCCTGCTGCAGCATGAGATTTTTACAGGGGGTGGGAAGGCTCAACCCAGCTCTCTGTTAGAAATCTGTAGGTGAAGTGTTGTTGATGATGTGTGAGCTAGTGGAGAAAAATTGCAGAAACGGGGTATGTTGTTGAGTCTTCAGCATAAGATGCTTCAGTGTGAATGTTTGGTATTTTGGGGCTGCATTCTGGACTTTTAAGCATTTGCTTTTCAGATAATTTTACTTCATTATTGCTGGTGCACTTAAGTGCTCTTAGGCATTGAATTTATTTTTCAAGACACAGATCTTTAATTTTATGGAAATACTTTCAGTGATCTACACATACAACCCCTTTTCCTGTGCTCCCTGCTTCTTTCCTCCCTCTCCTGTCCTGCACCTGATGGATTCAACTCTTTAGGGTTCCTATCAGGTTTCTGTTGTAAGGGTTTTTGGCTTAGGCACTTCTGTGAAATGCCTTTGCAAAGGTACTTTTATGAGAAGCACTTTTATTTTAGGACACTTCCAAGCCTTTGTCTGAGCATACTTTTGCTTTCTTTCCATTACAGTTCACAAAAAACCTTATTTTCTGTGTATTCTTCCTGAGAAATAAATGTCTTTTCATGACTATAATTTTTGTCTCTAAGCAACATATTAAGTTCAGTCCTTCTCACTTCATAGGTTCTACCTTTAATGGTTTTCATGGAGTAGCTTTTCTCTCTATTTCTTTAGTGGAAATCCAAGAGTTAAAAATGAAATATACAACTTGTATTTTGTTGATCTTGTGAGACATTATTTTGAAACAGATTTATTTCGGCCTGATGTATTTTAGTAACTTAGTTACAAAGGTAATAAATTAAGTGCTGTGGTAATTATACCAGTAGAAACTTTGAGACAGTTATATAATTATACATCAAAATAAGTTCTATATGGTTGTAACTTTTTCTTCTTTTATAACTATGCAGAGTTTCCATTAGATTTCCTCTGAAATGCTGCAGATGAAAAGCTGATGCTGCCTTCTCTCTCAGCCCCCCAACATGATTTTTACTTTCTTACCTGAGAAGGTTCATTTTGTTTTTCAGTTTACAGGTTAGAAGAATCTAGATGATTAAGGAGTCTCTTCCCTGTATTTTTTGTGCTGTAGGTTGAATTTAGTTGTATAATCAGTCAGTAACAATTAGACATAACATGATGCAACATCTCCATGACACCACCCTTTTCTTTAGCCTGAAATGGATGCAGTTTCATGTGGAGAAACATGTCGCAGCACATAAATAGCACTTCTTCAGGCTTTTACTCGGCCAGGGGCAGCAGTTTGCACTGCTGAGCCTCCCCTGCAGTGCTGCCAGCACAGCTGCCTGTGATACGTGGCCCTTGCAGAAGCAGAGGGCTCAAGGTAGAATCATAGAATCATCAAGGTTGGAAGAGACCTACAAGATTATGCAGTCTAGCCATCAATCCAGCACAGCCACTGTAACCCTTCAAGCACTGAACCAGATCAGATGCCTCCACCACCCCTCTTGGCAACCTATTCCAGTGCCTGACCACCCCAGCAGTGGTGAAAAATGTTTTTTTCTTGTATCTGAATCTTTCCTGCCTCAGCTTTAGGCCATTTCCTCTGATCCTCTCACTGCAGGCATGGCAGAAGAGACCAGTCCCCACCTCACTACAACCTCCTTTCAGTAGTTTTAGAGAGCGATGAGGTCCCTCCTGAGCCTCCTTTTCTGGACACTGAACAAACCTGAGTCCCTCAGCCGTTCCTCGTAAGACATGTTCTCTAAACCTTTTGAGAGCCTTGCTGCCGTTTGCTGGGCACATTTCAGTACCTCCATGTCCTTTTAAAGGTGGAGGCCCCCTTGGTAAAGTGAGGTAGTGAAAAGAAACATGCTTAGGAGAATTAAGATAAAGCAATGAGCTGAACATGTGCTTTTGAACTGCCTACCAGCAGTAAGGATGCAACAAGTGTTGCCTCTGTTGAGGCCCCTTGGAGGCCTTGTTCTTGAGGTTGCATTTCTGTGGTCTCCTGCACCAGTTTGACATTATAAGGGCTTCAAGGCCAGAGTCACAGAAGTTCTTAGGCTTCCCAGCATACTGTGTCTCAGTGCATAGGTGTAGGGGTGTTTGGTGGACTGTTTTGGCTTTTATAAAAAGCATCTCATAAAAAAGACTATGGTTAGTAGAGGATTGGGGTTTGGCTTTTTTTTGTTCCAACATGTTAATAATTTGGCTCCACAAACAACTGCGTGAGTACAATTGGAGAGGCAGTTTGAACGCTCTAAGGTGCTTGAAACCACTGTATGGTCAAACCAGAATCTCACAGAGAGTACCTCTGTACCAAGAGGGAACACACGGACTCTGTCGCCTTCCTTTGCTAGTATGCAGTAGAAGTCCTGATGTCATTAAATCACAGCCCCCTAGCAGTGTTGATTCATTTCTTTTCCATAAATTTTGTCTTTTTTTTTTTCTTTTCATGAAAACAACTTCCAGTTATTCCCATTTTAAGTAAAAAGTTGTATCATATCTTGTATTTGTTTTATATTGTTGCAGGACAGACCATGAACAGTCAGTAACTGTGTCCTGAATAGGCAAATGCAGTATTAATTGCCTTTTTTTCTGGGACTTTTTCTTTGTATGTTTAGGTTAATTTTCTTTAAGTATAACAGTTGTAGCTCATTTCTGTTGTTTTCTGTTGTAAGAAAATGTTTATGAAATGCAGAAATCAAGTTACATGAAATTTGAGTTTTATTTCAGTAAAGACAGGAACAGATGACCCAAAAGCTCCTAAATCACAGCCTTGGTTCTTACTCCGGTTGTAGTCCATTTATGCGAATTCCTCACCCATGTTTTTCCTAAGGCCTGTAGTAATTTAGGAAAAAAGCTATATACTATGTAAATGTTGACTTTCCAATTACTAAGTGCTGGCAAAAGCCTGTCAGGTCTGTGCGTGCGTTTATGAAGTTTCGCTTTGTTCTCTATGTAAAAATTTATTGAATTTTAAGTTGGATATTTTTTCTTTATCATTTGGTTGTAATGAATTTGTGAAATAGTAGACCTGATAAAGATTAATTTATATAAGCAATTCTGATGATCATGATAGAGGATGAATGGTGAGTTATCAAAAACTCAAGTCTCATCTGGTCTTCCGTATTTTTTTTTTTGTGTATTGCCAGTATATTTTGGAATAGACCAATGGACAAAGAGGTTAGTTATTAGGTGTGCTTAATTGTTAACAAATAAGATATATCACATAATCAAGATTCTTTAATAAAACTGCTAATCACACCTGAATTATTTTGTACTTTACCTGTCACTTTTGATTTGTTTCCTAAAAGTAAACTAATATTTACACGGTTTGTGTAATGGTAATGATTTCGGGGAGTATCGGGCATGCAGCATGTTAAATGTTTTGCCTAAGTTTTCATACTGTGCAGACCTACCTCTGCTGACTGGAGGTTTTTGTCTTTATGGGGCAAGGAAGAAGAAATCCCGATAACAGGCTAGTTTACAGGGTGCAGGCTCTGGATGTGCGGACACGTGGACTTACCTCTATCGGATACGGCGGTGTGTGCCCAAGTATGTTATTGTAGCCACACGTGCCGTGTAAAAGCGCTTTGCGTTCCCGGCGCGGAGCGGAGCGGAGGGTACGTGTGTGTCCCCTCGTCCGCCATGCGGGCACGGCCGAGCCGCCGTCAGAGGGCGCTCCTGCCCAGCGCACCGATCCCTTCGGGGCCGCCTTCCCGGCGGGAATCCTGGGCCTGCGGACAGCGCAGCGGTGCAGTGTTGTCATCGATAACGTGCACGTAATCCTTTATACAAATGAATACAGAAAATACGCTACAGAGTGCACGGGCTATCCAGACTCAGTGTTTTTTGTGTTCCTAAGTCAGCCTGGATGTGCTGTGTGCTCTAAGGCTCAGTGTCTATGGAGAGCTTTTGGTTCAGAGGCTTCCGTGTGTGCATCCTGAAAGCGGGACAGGAGCTTGCTTGTCCTGCGGGTTTGCTCCTTCGCTTACAGTTCTACCACACGTAACTAAGAAAGGGAAGGCAGCGTTTGTGATGGAACTTCTTGACTTATCCAAAGGGGTTTTACTATTGGACTATGCAGACTTAAAAATTGCATATCAACTATTCATCTTCTGATAGTATTGCACAAACTGCCTGAAATGCTTTGTTTACTGCAATTCTGGATTTTCAAGTTGATTTTTACTGTAGGGGCAATGCTTTAAAGTGGTAGGTTAATCCTTTTGTTCAGCATCTAATTTTGTATCCAAAAAAGAGATAGTTTTGCTCTTTAAAGTACCAGGCATATTAAGGTTGTGTTTAAATCAGGTTCCATTGACATTTTCCTGCAAAAGAACTTAGTGTAATTTGATTTTAAATGCAAAATGTTCTACTAGCTCTTAGCCTTTTTTTTTTTTTTTTTTTTTCCTTGAAGGAAACATATTTCATGGCATTTTTCCTTGGGTAATTTTAAACAGAAAAACCTTATGGCTGCCGAAATTGTGTCATAGGTTGCTTGATTCCTCCCCCCCCCCCCCCCCCTTAATAATTCACAATTACAGGGGATATTGTTAACATATTTAATAAACTTACACGCTGAACTTTACTGAAAATCATGCTTAAGAATATTCACTTATTAACCCTAAGAAATTAAGTTAGAGAAGCATCTGTCTTCAGAGATAGGCAGTTTGCTGTATGTAATTGTCTTTTAGCAGAATTAAAATGAGCTGGAAGATTGTACCCAGCTCAGTAATGTGTTTAAACATTTCACTATAAGCTAGTTTTCAGCTTGAAGCCAAGAGTTTTTTATTTTATAGCTTGTGTTCTATCTTAGCTATATTTTTTATTTAAAATCATGATATACACCAATTTAGTTTGTTATATGGATGCTTCATATAATTTTGTGAGACTTGAAGAAACTCATTAATTTTTATGTGGTCAGCAGTAAGAAAGCCCAATTTGTTTTACCTGCAGTTTAGGTAAAATATTGCAAATGAACTCTTCTGAATTTGATTTTTTTCTGCTACTGTAATCAGCTCAACTTTGGCTAAAGACATAAAAGTGCACAGAAGAGGATAACCAATTATATAATAACAGTATATTCGAGTATTTCATATCTGTGATTTCAGGCATCGATCTGAATTTTATACCTGTATTGTAGTTTGTGATAGCGATTTGAAAGCATTCTTGCTGTTTACTAGGGGTGAGAAAATGCAGGTTATTTACTCCGAATAGTCAAAAAAGATTTCTGGTGAGTTACAAAGTATGTGAAGGTTTTTTTTAATTTTTATTAATTCTTTTAATTTATTTGATCAGTTTAGGGAATATGCAAGAATTCTGAAATATGAAAATATTTTATATTTCCACAGCATTTAAATGGCACAGGTGCAAATGACTTTGTATTTTATCATTAACTTCTGGAAATATTATGGAAAACAGTACTAAATGTGCTAGTTCCTATTAAAAGCAGAGACTGCTGAGAAATTTCTGTCGTTCTACTACAGATCATTTTATGAAACGTTATTTCTGTGAACATACGGCAAAGGTGAAACTTGCTGGCTTTTTTTTTTTCCAAATGTACTCTCTCTTTTGCTAAGCATTGAAATTTTTCTGTACTACAGTTCAGGAAAAAGTCTGGAGATAACCATTTGTATTTTAAGGATGCAGTTTTTCCAGGCAATTGCTAGGACATAATAGATATCCTGATTAGATCCTGTCTTCATCTTGCCGAGCTGAGGCTGCCTTGGGTGCCTGAAGTTAGCAAAGCAGTGGCTCTGGGCTACCTCTGTGTTTGGAGGAGCTAAAGCTTCATCCAGAAAGAAGCCCAAACTGTGTGAAGACAGCATGGTCAGTTCTGCTAAAAACTTTTAACTTCTTCATCCTTGATTATTATTCCTCATCTTGAACAATGTGGTACGGGAGTGGACATTTCCCTTGGACTGCCTGGATTACACTCCACTTTTTGCATGTTTTCCTTCAGGTCCTTCGGGGACCAATTGCTTGTGGACCTTGTGGCCACCCTGAGCTTTGGGCATACATTTGGTCTGTTCTTTTGGTAACACTTTTCCCAATGGGACTGGACCAAGAGGAAGAGAGAGTTCTTTTAACACCTTCTTATTACCTCTTTCCATTCCCCCTCCTTTCTCTTTTTTGTTAATGCAAGTATTTAGCCATTTCCTTTCCCAAAGAATGCTGTAATAAACTTGACGGAGCTGAAGGAAAGCACAGCAAAATGAACAAATCCTGCGCTTTTTTTCCTAAAAGCCAGAATGAAGGAAATGCCTATACTTCTATTGAAAAGCAATTCAAATCAATACATCTGGATGAAAAGTGATAGAAACTTATTGAAATGAGTGGTAGCAGTAAATTATGAAAAATAATTTTTGTTCTTATTTCTTGTTCCATAATGTTTAATGGATTTCTCAACTGCATAATCTGGAAAAATTATGTAGCATTATTCTCTAAGAAAATGATCCATACTCAGAGTATAGGACACATTAAACACAAATTGGACCTATTTTGTTCGTAGGGTTTACGTTTATTTTATTGACGGAAAGGCAGACATGAAACTAGCCCAAGGTTCAGGACTGAATATTGAATTGAATACTTCAGGAACAGACTTGAAATCTGTTTTGCTGACAGGAAACCTAGTGCAGCAGTGGAGTTAAAGAGATAAGAAGTGGTTTCACAATAATTATGAAACATAAAAGACTCTCTAGATAAAGACTCTCTTCTTTGATACAAGAGAGAAAAATCCATAGTAGAGTTCAACTTTATATCTGTATTTTAGCATTATTTGTTTATTATGATTAGTATGTGTTGTTAAATCCAGTGGTGCAGTCAAAAATATATGGAGAAACTAAGAAAGCTCAAACTGAGCAAATCTTGCTTATTTCTGTAGTTTGGTAAGCCAGTGTAAAGAATCTTAATATCAGCAAAATCTAAGAAAATAAAAACTTCTTTAACTTCTTTATTATTTAAATAATAAGTTCTTTAAACTGAAGATGAGCAGGGTGTGCATAGTTGCACATATATAATAATGTGTAGTAGCTTAAATTTATATAATTCCTCATTGACTGTATCCACAAAATGTATTTATTGCAGAGAAGTTTCTCACCCATCTAACTTCAAGACATTTACTGTATTTTGGTTTGTGGCGTGTCGGTCAATGAGCTGCTGTAGTTTGCAGCTTGTCTTTTGTTTCACTGTTTGCTGAATACACAGTTTGATTTCTTTTATTGGATTACATGCTTCAGTACAACGTAAATTCATACAGTGGAAAAATACACATTAAAATAGGTTGTTTACTCTTCAGTGAAATACTCATACATTTTTGTAGGTTTAGTGTGAAAAATCCTCTGTACATATTTGTAGCCAACACGCAGCAGCGCGGAGTTCTAGTCGATAATAGAAACGGAAAGATTTCTTAACTTTTTAGAAAACAAGACAGGCATGTTCTTTGTGAGATATATTTAGGTCATAAGGGACATCTGTTAAGGATAATTTTTTAACACTTGCTAACAATCCTAATATAATACGGTCTATTCATCAGTCATATTGTTCCTGACTTGGCTAGTGTGGATTTTAGTGATTCCCGATGTGCATTCAGACTCTCTTAATTGCTAGTTTCTTGCTGTTCTATCTTATTGTTTTGTAGGACAATGCATAAGCAGGCACAGAATAATCAAAATGGTTTCCCTGTCCATATTAGGCACCTAACAAGAGATATATTTGCTGTGCAATGTGTGCGTGTTTTTGCAAGTGGAAGTCTCGTTGAAACAAAATAAATCTTACCAGGAAAGTAATTCAACAGGATTTGAACATGGTGTTCAGTGTCTATATCTGTGAATATATGTATTTATGTACGTGTGTATATATATATATATAAATATACATTTATATATAAAAACTTACTCCGTGCCAAGTGTCTTGCAGCTTTTATGGGGTGCTTTTATGGAGCAGAGAAATTGGAGGGGTGAGGTGGGGAGGAACAACAGACACCGAACATCGGGGTTTTGGAGTTCTCTACAAACTGTTGAATTGTGCCAGTTTTGTGCCTTTGGTTGAGAAATAAAAGCTTGTTCAGAGATATTTGCAGTACAGCCGAGATCTAATCTTTATGTTTTAATGAACTCAGAATTTCACTTGGCTGCAAGGCGTTTGACTCCAAAGAGGTGCAGGTAATGCTCCTGCAGCTCACACATGTGAGGCAGATAGTGCTGGGCTTCATTGTTTGAGGGGAGAGAGGTTATGGTGGAGTTTAGGTTTTGATATTAGTGAAACGGGAAAACTGACCAGATGAAATTTGGCAAAATTACTGAAAAGGGTATTTGTAATTTGGCTTTCACATGTAGATAGAAATAGTTTTTTTTTTCATTCTCCCAGCTTGTTCTTTTTTGGTGTTTTTTGTTTTCGTGTTTGGTTTTGTTGGTTTTTTTTCCCCTTTCTACCAATTTGTATTGCTCCATACTGTGTTCTTACCTACTGATAGAATAATAGCTGGTTTATATTTTAGGATAATTGTTCTAATCTTTAAGAATTTTATCTTAGTCCATTTTGTGCAGCTCTGAACTGTGATAGTGAAAGGAAAAAAAAAAGGTAAAAATAGTAGCTTTTGCAGCAGGTTGGGGGAAGCTTTCTTTATAGCTTACTCCAGGTGTCAAATCTTGTTTAAAAGTAAGTGTTGTCCCTCTGATCAGTTTTGGAAGGAATAAAACAACTTTATTAGCTAGATTTGGTACTCTCATTTTTACTCATTTGTCTTAGCCAAGCACAATAGATGATCTTTAAAATCCTGCATAGCTGCAGAACATGAAAATTGTTTGTTGTTGTTTGATTTGGTCTGTTTTTTGTTTTTATTTTTCCAGTTCTTTTGGTGATTTGTACTTCTGCTCTAACAAAACATGTTTAGGAAGACTGGTTTGAGCTATTAAAGCAGTACCAGCTATCGAGAATAAATCAGCCTGTGGCTGTGAAGTCAGTTGTTGAGTACAGTTGAAAGACCATAGTCCACACAAATGTTGATTTCATTCAGAGTTTAAATCTGTAGCTGTGTGGTGTAATTGAATTATTTTACCGGACCTGGTAGTTGTTCTCCACATTGATTAATTGAAAATTTGATTCATCTGTGCACTGTTGATTAAAATAGTTTGGCAAAAACTTTATGTAAACTGCTTTACTTCGAATATATGTACAGTTTAAGTGTAGAGCTGCTGATTTTCTGGGAGAAAGGAACAAGGGAAGACTGAGAAGGGACTTGAAGACGCTGTTGTAAGGATGCAGTTTGGACACTGGGTGCCACTCCCGGTACACACTGAGGCTCAACAGCCTTTCTCATGCAGTGGAACAACAAGCACTCGTAAAAATGGAGGTCTTTGTTACTCAGGAAATTCTGAAGGTCTTCGTCCCCTGAGCCTGTCAGTTCTTGCAGTTGAAAAATATTTTCCTCAGTCCTGCAAGGAGTAACTAAAGCTATAAGGGCAGGATTTTTTTTATTTTTTGTTATGTCAGTTCTACTGAGGATTATTTTGTAGACCTGATGTGTTGCTGTTTAGTTACCTAGCTTCTATCACATACAAGAAAGACAAGATTGCAGCACCAACTATTCAGGAACTAGACCAAATATGACAATTCTCCTCAGGAACAGGAAGAAAAATTTCAAAACAAAGGAAGGGGGAATGAAATATCTCCCTGCAAGCCTGTATATATGTGTATACACACGTACATATATACATATATATATATACACACACACACACTCTGTCATGTGCTTGCTTATTAGATTAGTTCAGTGTCAGAATCTTTGGGTGGTGTGTGTTACTGATGGAAGACTAAAGGACAGTTGAGGATTGGTTTGGGATTGATCGATTTCCAGGCACATAGGGATGATTTCCAATAGGCACCAAGTGCTGGAGATGTGAGGAATGCTGAGGAGATGGAATAAGGAGTGGGAATAAGAAATGCTTAGATGTAAATTGGAACGAGGTTAGTGCTCCCACCCTGAAAGCTGTGTAGCTCTCAAACTGGGAAGCGCGACCTGATTTATGCTTTACTGTGCTCATGCCCAGAGGCGTCAGCTGGCTCTGGGTGTCCTGAACATTACACAAACACGTACTTGCTCAAACATTTTAGAAACAGCACTGGAGTTTAGGTGTCCAGGTCTTAATGGCTTTCAGTGGAATATTGTTGGCATCTCTACCTGGCTAATTTGGAAACTGAAATTTCAGTTATAACTGAAAGGCAAATGGGGGTTTGGAAGGTGAAATGCTATAGCATTTTGAAAGTGTTAGACCTCTAAACCTGATTTCCATGTAAAAATTTTATCTACTCTTTTGTTTGAAAAGAAATTGAAATAGTGGGTCAGAAATTGAAATAGTGGGTCAGAAATTAAAATGTGCTTAGAGGGGAAGCAAGACCCTACTTGAAATAAGGAATGACAGGGTGAAGGATGAGGGAGGTCCACGTAAAATTCTACTTTGATGCAATGTTGTAGAATTAAAACCAAAAGGTCTCTCTATCCTCAAATGTAGAAATTTGAGCTCTTGTTTTTACATTTTAATACGACATTTGAAAAAGGGTTCCTGTTAGTCACAGTGTTCTATTGTATGATGCTTGACTGAATCTTCCAAAACATTCTTCTTATGATGTTTCAAGTGAAAAATTAATTGATGTATTTGGATGCATAAAGCACCAAGTTAAAATGAAGAATAAATGTCAAATCAGCTTTTTTTTTCCTCTTTGCCTGCTTGCTGTCAGAGCTTATAGTAATTTTAAAGGTAAAGACTTTCCTAAGTAGTTAAAATTTTTGACCGTGTTTTTACGTGAAACTTGCAGGTCAAGTCTCTTAAAATTGCCATTGAATTTTTTGGACTTTCCAGGACAGATACATTGGCCTACAGAAAACTAAGGCAAACATGATTCATTTGGTATTCCTCTGTAATTAGCTACGCTTTGTGTAGATGGTGAATAATACAAAGCCAGACTGGTTTCTGTGGTTTTGCCAACTCTGGCAAAAAGCCTGAGTATAAAATAAGTATTTTTTATCTTCCTTTTTTTTAATATTAGACCTTCTTATCAAAAGGCACCAGATATGTAACCACAGCCAGAAATGAAAGAACTGGCACAAACCTTCTTTTGTTGACACCTGAAAATGTATTAAATGGGCCACTTGAAATAATGAGTATGGCATCCGTAAGGTAGAGCCACCTGGGTTTTATTGGGCTACTTGATGCTTTGATCACAACCTTTTTTAAAGAGGTGTCTGTTTACAGCATCAGTGTTCCTTGTCGTTGCTGTGATTTAGATTTAATCTGACACAATACAAAGAGGAATTGCAAAAATCAAGGCAGTACTCAAATGGGAAAACTTGCATGGGAGAGATGCTAGTTCAGTGTGTCAACCTGGGAACAAAAGCACCTGTTAAACAAGACCTGTAATCTGAAACAGTAGTAGATGACTTTCAGCAGATCTGGGACACATCATGGCGTGAAGAGACTGATAATAACTCAGACTTGCTGGGAGCCAATAGGAGTTCACATGGAATGGGGTGCTGCCGTCTCGGATGGAGGGATCAGGGTAGACGTCGGTAAGGACTTGTGTTTGTTGGTGTGGTGCAGCTGTGTCCCTTAGGAGCTGGTGTCACAAGAAAGCACAGCTGTAGGCCATGGGCACAGCTCTGCACTGTGAAACAGCTGGGTTCTTGTCCAGCCTGGGGTTCCCAGCACAGCCCTCTACAATGCAGACATGCTCCTTAAGATTTCCCTTTGCTTTCTCTTCTTGCATTTAAATGGCACTTCAACATGAAAGACGGAACACTTTGGTCCGGCCTCTGATCCCACTCATTCTTGCTAATAAATTAAAAAAATCTGATCCATCTTAATAACTTGAGCAGGGGAAAGATCTGTCTTTATTCTTTCTCTTGATAAAATTTTCATGCAGTTTTGCAGACATAAAATAAAGCCATCACTATGTACAAGTTGTAATTTGTGTAGGTTAAAACTTTTTGAGGCTTTGCTGATGCAGAGGTAGGAGAACTGCTTGTTTGGTGGCACCTGGGTATTTGATTTGGTCATGGATACTTAAACAGCCTCTAAGGATACTGCTTTTCTTGCTTAGTTACCTGCTATTGAAAATTCCCACTCCCCCTCCTATTTTTTAGTATATAAGTACCAACTAGTGTTTAATGTAACGGTGATGGTAGTTCTTAACTGGGATTGTCTTTGTTTCTCTTGTGTGTTTTTGGTTTCTTCAGTGTAGACAAAGTGAAAGGACATTTGATTAGGTCTGCATTAAGAAAAAGATTTCTGCAAAGGATTTTTTTCCTGTGTCCGGGATGGCTTCAAGGAGAAGCAGTGGGTTAAACTTGTATTGAGGGTGAGTCACGGCAAGAAATAGTGTAAGAGTAGAGGTGCAGTAGGGCAGATTGAGTGGAAGTCTGGGGAGGTTGTGAAGGATAGATTAGCCAGAGGCTTGCTACAAACTGTGTATAATGGGAGAAAACGGCTATCAGATGACTTCTGGCTCTGTCCCTGTGATTTTGATATCCTATTTATCCTGAATTTTAAAGAGACTTTTAAATTACTGAAATTAATGCATTTTAACTACGGTAATTTAATTGACTTTTCTAGTAATATTTTCAATACACCTCTGTAAATGTGGAAGTCTTAATTTGTGAAGGGGCTGATATGAAGGTGGTTTGATTTCACTGAATATATGTATAGTTATGAAATGGAAAACCAACATTTACATGAAAACATTTCAACCTTTATAGTTCAAGTACCTCAGAATAGTAAGAAATAATGTTTTACTTTTCATTATTTGGCAATTTGTTTAATGGTATGTGTTGCAATTTTTTCCCTTTTAGCACAGAGGAAGGTAATTGATGTGAACATGGTAAACAGAGTGTAATGTCCAAATGTCTTTAAGATGCACTACTTTGTAAAACAAGAAAGGTAATTTTGGAAGGATGGGGCAAATCCTCCCCACTTTTAAATGTTTGATTTTTTTTTTCTGTTTCCAGATTACATACAAAAGTTAAAGCTTCCTTATATATTTAACTGTCTATTTTTTCTTGATTTTTAAAGAAATTTTAGTGTAACATTTAATGTTCATAAATACATGCATACAGCTGTTTCATGAGTCCACAGTTTCTCTTGCAGAGCAGCTAAAGTTCAATTAATGAGCTACATTTTTAATTACTTTTACTGTTGACTTTTTTACATTCAAAGAAGTACTATAATCTCAGTTAAAACAGCAGGAGGTCTGTATTTTAAGGACATATCCATGCGATGTATATATAACCTTCTTGCTTCTTTCACTTTCCCTTACTGGAGGAGGTCTCGTCATTTGTCACTGTGCTTTAACTCAGTTCAAAGCTTAAGTGAACCTCTTTAAACATGTGTCCACAGGAGATGCGGGACTGACTTGTGTGGAACAAAGTCCTGTAAGTCCTCCTAGTTGTGCTCCCATGATTACCTGAGGTTCTGGCTGGGTGCAGTTGGTGCTGCTGTGCCCTGGGCTGGGCAGGGGTCCTGTCTGCACGCTTTGCACCAGAGGTTGTTCCAGCCGGGTCTGTAGCTGAGCCCTCATTTGTACAGGTGTGAACTGGAAAGTGCCACATAAATGGAGACAGATTGGTGACTGCCCGGACCTACCCTGTGAGTTCAGACTGTCAGCTGTCTTTCATCAGTGGGTCTAAATCTGTCTGGGTCAGTTCTCAAATGTGGCACTCTGCTTTATGTTAAAAAGTACTGTCCAAAAGTAGCAAATGGTAGCAATCAATCCTTATATTCAAGTGTCAAAGCATAATATTAATGTACACTTCCAATCCCCATTAATACAACTTCCACCATACTTTTAAGTCTTTCTGCCAAATGTGTGTGTTTTAAGTATGGAAACTAGTTGATGAAATGATTTGTTTATTGTAAACTTTGATAAAAACAGTGGTTGTCCCTTCTAAGAGCACACTTTTGTATAGACTATTTCCAGGAAAGATGCTGGTGATGTTCTGGGCCTTCAGCTCAAGTAGGCTTTGTTTTCACTTCCTGGTAATGTATTGCAGATCCTTAGCTCACGTAAAGGCCCATCCCTATTTTTTTGAAAATTAGAGGCAACTGTTACGGTTTCTCTTACTGCAGCTCCGCAGGTCGCAGGTTGCCTGGAGTGCCTGATGCCTCTCTGAGGCTGGGGCCAGCAAACAGTTATTTTGCAGAAGGTGCCATGGTTGAAGAGCTGCGTCACCAGGTGAAGGAGCTACAGGAAGAGGTGAACAGGCTTTGTAGTATTTGAGTGAAAGAGCAAGAAAAAAACCGATTATTTTCAGAGACACTACAGTCTCAAGACTCTGGGGAGTCTTGAACTGCCATTGTAGTGGAGAAGCTGGTGGGCTCAGAACCCTGCAGGGTAATTAGTCAGAGGACTGCTGGTCAAGGATCTGTTAAAGATGTGGACTGGAAGCAGGTCACAGCACATACCAGGAGCAACGTTCCTCTTCTTTCCCAGAACTTGGCAAGTAGAACTGGCACCTTCTAAAAGTGTGAGGCTCTGGAACTAGAAGGCCAGACAACTGATGAGGTGACCAAAGGTCCTTCTGGGATAGAGGGGCCCCCTAAAGCAACATCACCTCTACCTCACATCATGACCTCCCTCTGTTAAGAGGAGAAGAAAGGCAGTTGTAATAGGAGACTCCTTTCTAAGGAGAACAGAGGGCCTGGTATGCAGACTGGACCCAATCCACAGGGAAGTCTGCTGTCTCCCGGGGGCTTGGATAACAGACATTACTGGAAAACTATACAGTCTTGTAAGACCCTCTGATTACTATCCACTAGTGGTTGTTCAGGCTGACAGCAATGTTTTAACAAAGAGAAGTCCAAGGGCAATCAAAAGAGACTTCAGGGACTGGGATAACTGGTAGAAGGATCAGGAACACAGGTAGTGCATTCCTGGATCCTTCCAGTAACAAGGAATAATATTGATAGGAATAGGCAGATCTCTCAGGTCAGTGCATGGTGCTGAGGTTGGTGTAATTGAAAAAACTTTAGGTTTTTTAACCATGGAACGATCTACATAACACCTGGTGTCAACTGACACCTGATGGGAGGCACCTCTCTCAGAGGGGAAAAAAAGTTCTAGCACAAGAGCTAGCAGGGCTCATTGACAGAGCTTTAAACTAGCTTGGAAGGGCGAAGGGACAAAACCAGGCTTGCCAGTGATGAGGCATGGGATGTTGTGCCAAAACTTGAGGAAATGAGAATTAATAGGATCCCTTAATCTGCCTCATCAGGTGTTGCCTACAGTGTATAACACCTGAAATGCTTCTACAGTAAGGCATACTGCATGAGGAACAAACAAGAGCAGCTCCAAGCTTTGCCCCGGTCCCAGAGATTTGACGTCATTTGCATAAATGAAACCTCATGGGATGAGTCCTTTTACTGGAGTTCCCTGTTGGATGGTTACAGGCTCTTCAGGAGGAATAGTCAGGGCATAAGAGGCAGAGGGCTGGCATGGTATGTAATAGAAGGGTTAGAATGTGTGGAGCTCACAGCTGGCACTGGCACAGTTGAGAACCTCTGGGTAAGAATCAAGGGGCAAACAAATAATGTGGATGTCATCGTGGGAGTCTGGTACAGGCCTCCCAGCCAGGACAATGACTGACGAGTTATTCTTTGAGGAACTAAGGGACACCTGCAAGTCAACTACCCTTGTCCTTGTGGGGTATTTCAACTTGCCAGAAATTAACTAGGAGCATCACACAGCTGGTACAACCTGGGCCAGAAGATTCCCAGAAATCTTGGATGGCAGCTTAATGGAACAGGTCCTAAGGAAGCCGACTTGGAAAGATGCTTTCCTTGATCTGCTGCTTTTCAACAGAGTGGATCTCTTGAGCAAAGTGGAGATTGGTGGCCATCTTGGCCACAGTGACCACAAAACGATTGAGTTTAAAAATCTTTTGACAGGAAGAAAAGTGCAGCAAAACCTCAGCTGGGGGCATGAGGAGAGCAGACTTCAGACTCCTTAGGGAATAAGTAAGGCACTTCAGGAAAATGTTTTTGCAGGTCTGGGGTCCATCAGTGTTGCTCACTTTCTAAACATCGTGTCCTAAGGGTGCAGGAGCAGGTGATTTCTAAGTGCTAGAAGTCAAGCAGTCAAGGCAAAAGGCCAGCTTGGCTGATCTTGGAAATAAGGCAAAAAAGGAAGCTGTATGCCCAGGGGAAGCAAGGTCAGGTGACATGGGAAGAAAACAGAGATACTGCTTGCCACTGTAGGGAGAAAATTCACGTGGCCAAAGCTCAACTGGAATTGGAACTGGACAGAAACGTGGAGGCCCATAAAGAGTTTTTTCAAATACAATAATGGCAATAGGCAATACAGAAATATCAGTGGCCCTTAACAGGATGAGGTTGGTCACCTCACAAACAGGGCTAGAGACAAGGCAGAGGTGTTTAACGCTTTCTTAGCCTCTGTCTTCAACATGGATGATGGACCAAGGGTGTCTCAGTGCCCTGAGTTAGAGGACCATGACTGTGAGAATGATCAACTCCCAGTTGACTTTGAACTTGTACATGATCTTCTGCTCCAGCTGGATCCCTGTAAATCTTTGGTGCCTGATGGGATTCATTGAAGAATCCTGAAAGATCTGGCTGATGTCATCACAAAAGCTCTCTCAATTTTTGGGAGGTGTTGGGAATCTGGAGAGGTCCCAGCTGACTGGAGGCTGGTGAATGTTGTCCCAGTTTTCAAGAAGGGCACGAAGGATGACTCCATAAACTACAAGCCTGTCAGTCTCACTTCAGTGCCTGGTAAAGTGATGGAGAAGATTATTCTAGAAGGTATTGAAAAATGCCTGAAAGACAACATAGTCATTGGTCACAGCCAAGACAGCTTCATTAGAGTAAAGTCCTGCTTGTCAAATCTAATTTCCTTGTATGACAAGGTAACCCACCTAGGTGACCAAAGGAAGCCAGTTGATGTAATCTTTTTGGATTTCAGTGAAGTTTTCCATACTGTCTCTCACAGGATCCTTCTGGACAAAATATCCAGCCCACAGCTGGATAAACACATCATGCCATGTGTGGCAGGCTCACAGGTTGAGCACAGAGGGTAATAGTGAATGGGGGAACATCAGAGTGGTGACCTGTCACTAGTGGGGTTCCACAGGGCTCCATCTTAGGCCCTGTGCTCTTCAGTATCTTCATAAATGACTTGGACACGGGACTGGAAGGGATACTGAGCAAGTTTGCAGATGACAGAAAACTGGGAGGAGCTGTTGACTCCCCTGAAGGCAGAGAGGCCCTTCAGAGAGACCTTGACAAATGAGAGGACTGGGCAGTCACCAATCATAGGAAGTTCAACAAGGGGGAGTGCCGGATTCTGCACCTGGAATGGGGCAACCCTGGATGTACGTACAGACTGGGGAATGAGATGCTGGAAAGCAGTGCTATGGAACAGGACCTGGGGGTCCTGGTCAACATCAAGTTGAATATGAGCCAGCAGTGCCAGGAGAGCAAATCGTGTCCTGGGGGCCATCAGGCAAGGCGTCATCAGCCAGTCGAGGGAGGGGATTGTCCTGCTCTGCTCTGCTCTGCACAGAGGTGGCCTCACCTTGAATATTGTGGCAGTTTTGGGCACCACAATATAAGAAAGATATTAAGCTCTTAGAGAGTGTCCAAAGGAGGGCAGTGAAGATGGTGCAGGGCCTTGAGGGGAAGCCATGTGAGAAGTGGCTGAGGGCACTTGGTCTGTTCAGCCTGGAGAAGAAGAGAGTGAGGGGAGACCTCATTGCAGTTACAACTTCATTGTGAGGGGAAGAGAAGGCTCCCCAGGGAAGTGGTCACAGCACTAAGTGGGACAGAGTTCAAGAAGCATTTGGATGATGCTCTCAGGTCCATGGTAACTCTTGGGGATGGACCTGTGCAGGGCTAAGGGTTGGACTCAATGATCCTTGTGTGTCCTTTTCAATTCAGCATATCCTATGGTTCTGTAAAGTGGCAAAGCAATTTAACTTCCACTCTCATCACAGATCCCTATCATATCTTGGTAAATTCAAGGTCACCATTCTGTATTAATCAAGATGTGGCTAAAGGTGTTAAAAGAATTGTAGACATGGATGAATAACTAGATGTTTCACTAAATTTATTTTCTACCACTAAATGTTTTTGTCTATAAATCCATTCAAACTCTTATAGCATAACATCACCCCACCCTCCTGCTTTTTGTTATGTAGGAATAGAATAAATAGATCATGACATGAACAACAAAATTGATCAGGTGTTTTTAAATGCATCAGCAGTCTTTTAATTTAAAAAGTATTAACTATTTAGAAGTGCTATTAGTATTTTTCTTCCCTGAATATTTTTCTCCAGTCAGGACTTCCATAAAGGTATATGCCTGTTTCTTTTTGTCTCTGTGTAAGGGAAAGGTGTATGGTGCACTGAACATCTATAAAATGGTATTGCTGTTGGCTCTCTGAAAAGGGAAAATTACTCAAAAGAGACTTGGAAGAAAAGAATGGAAAGGGACCTTGGTTTCAGGCCTGGGGAACTGCAAAGCACTTCTGAGCTGCTGGAAGGAAAAAAAAAAAGAGCGAGCTTGTTTATACTAGTAAATCATAACTTGAAGCTATAGCGAATGCAGGACTAAAGTGGATTTAACCAGTGCTGTGTGACTTTGATCATCATTATGGTTTGTTTTGCATTTCCTTTGCAGTGTCCCACAAGGCTGTCTTTGAATCGGCTTTGTTGTCATCATGTCATCCACACGTGCAGACTCCAACACTGCTGTTCTTCTGTCCTATCTGGAACCTTGCAAATGCTGTATTTTCTTTAGCTTTTATAAAGTGTCTTGTGTCTTATTCCGTCTTTTTGTATGGAATATCACTCTATGGTAAATCAATTTTTACTGTCACCTCTTTTTTACAGTCTCTCCCATCCCCCTTCCAGATTATGGCATTAGAGGAACAGTTGATTTACAACTCTCTTTGTCTCTTGCCTTGATCTCGCTCTTTCCTTCCCCCAGCTTGTCCTCTTAACATAGAGCAGACCTGCCCTTGCTTGCACTGCTGCTCTTTTCCCCCTGCATTTCCTGCTTGGAAACCTTTTCTCTACTTGATCTTCTGACCTGCAGACCAGGCAGATAGAAGCACTGTCTCTTTGCTGCGCTGTCCTTTTTGCTACCTCTGCTGGATCCATATCACTGGTGATCATGAGCGTGAATTTTCCGGTGTTTATTTTACTGCCTGTTCCAAACTTTTAATTTAGAAGGAACTCTTCATCTAATACATTATTTAAATAATGTTATGATGGATGAAGTGTAAGCATTCTAACTAGTTACAGAACCAATACATGTTTTGAAAAATATGCAATTAAAAGTTAAACTTGCAAGGGTGGCTGGTGGTCCTTTTGCTTCCTCTACGCTACAGCTTTTATACTCGTTAGATGGTATCTGGCAACACATGTTACATGCAGCTGACAGAAGTTTCATGGATCTCATGTACTGCAGCCAAAAACACAGTCTGTATGTGGCTCACAGGCTGTGTATTTTTGGGCAGTCTACCTGAGGCTGCAGATGTCTTGAACCAAATGCCCTGTTTTATGCAGGAAAGTGTAGGTAGCTGAACCACAAAAGTGCACTGTGTCTGAGATGTCTGCCGTGGGGAACTGAGCCAGTATGTAGTAGAGAGTTTTAATGGTTGTAAAGCTGCCAACACTAGGTAAAAGGTGGGATAAGAGAATGATTTGTACCTGGAGTGTGAGATTAATACCCTGCACTTGCATAGCACCTTTCATTTGACGATCTTGGCATGCTTTATGATCAGTTAATTGCCTCGTAACCTCTCTGTGAGGTAAACTGTCACTAGTTTACAGTTAAAGAAACTGATGCATAGAAGAATTGAAGTAACTTCCTTGGGATGCCTGGGCAGTTGTGGGAGAAATGCTTAAAGATTGTCTCCTGCTAATCTTGGAATGTCTAACATCACAACACTTAATTTCCCTATGCAAAAGGCGAGAATTGATTGTTTCTTTTTGCTCTTCCAGTTCTTCAGTTGTGGACCACCCCCCGTGGTCCTTTGACCTATGGTCTTAGAGGTGGCAGCTGTAGGGAACTGGAAAAGGAAACAAAATTCTCTATAAACTGAGTTATAAGGACTGCAAATTGTCCATTTCTTTTAGATGCTGAAGACCAGAGTTTTACCATGAAAAGAGTTGAAGTCTTGACTTTATTCCCATTCTCCTCAACACGCAGGTGTCATAAAGCTTCTTCCTTTTGTTTTCGTCACTTGGAGAAATCATAAACCAGTAATCCTGTAGTACCTGAGTTATTATCTTCAAGGCTAAATATGTGTCTGTCTGGTGATGGTCTGGCAGTTCTGGGTGAATTAGACACTTACTAACAATGCTCCTGTGAAGGCATGATTTTGTCTTTGTTAGAACTGAAATTATATTTCTGATTTAGTGGATGAACACACTTCTCTGTCACCCAAAGAAAAGTTTCAGTTAGTTTTTTCCTACTGGCCTTTTTTCACATTATCAATAAAATAGTCAGAGCTATCCTTTTATTATTGTTTTAACCATGTCTGTGTAGAATTCCTGCTTGTCCATACTGGTTGTGAAGACAGGAGTAAGTAGAAGTTAATATGTCCTGGGAAAGGGTACATCAGCTATTTGGTTAAAGAGGCATAGGAAAATTAATTTATGTTTTAGGGAAATGATGCTGTGGGCTGCATCCATCGTAGCAGTGTATATCAAAAGCTATTTTCAGAAAGGTGACTCGAAGTAGTAATTCTTACAGTAGGAAAGTACTTTAAGATATTTTGGAACAATGACAATTTTGTATTCTGGTTTGAAGTACACAAGGATAAAAGTAGACACTGCATACATACCCTCAGCATCATGAAACATTATTTCCATGTTATTATCAGTTCTTATTAATAGTGACTTTCTTCTGGTTTTAAGACAATAGACAGTGAAAGGTGGTGAAAAAAGCTGGTGTCAGCTGTGTGCTCAATAAGCAGAACACATTTTTGACCTCACCTTTGTAAAAGAAAAAAGTAAACAGGATTTTTTTCTAAGGATACTGTGGACTTGACAAGACTGGTAATTGATTTTAATCTTTCATTTCAGCTTCTTTGCCTCACAAGATGAAGTATTTTTTCTTCTACTTCTTAATAGGCCATAATGCATCTCATGCTTCAAGGCAAAATCATAAGGTCAAGTATTCAAGATAGAGAAGATTTTTGTTACTTACTTTTTTTTAATCCCAAACCTGCTCTTTGTCTTTTTGATCTGCATCTCATTTAGTAAAGCTGTACAGTCTTCCTTCCTTAAAATAAGAGCAACTAGAGCTGAACATAATTTAACTAGTTTCTTAAAGAGAAATATATTGAAACAGGATGTACAAAGCTTGTCTTTGTTACTGGAGACAATTTTAGAAGCTTTTCAGATGGTACAAGGACGATTGCTGTGATGAGAAAGGTAATGGATTCTTTCCAGGGAGAAAACTTATCATCATAGAATCATTAAGATTGGAAAAGACTCCAAGATCATTGAGTGCAACCTTTTACTGAACACCACCTTGTCAACTAAACCATAGTACTAAATGCCACATCCTGTCATTTCTTGAACACTTCCAGGGATGGTGACTCTGTCACTTCCCTGGGAAGTCTATTCTGATGCCTGATCACCTTTTCTGTGAAGTGTCCAATCTGCTTCCCATGGCGCAGCTGGAAGTGTTTTCCTCTTCTCCTGTCGCTGGTTGCCTGGGAGGAGAACTTACAGTTTCAAGTTCCAGTGGCAAGTTGAGAAGCTTTGAACTAGATGCAGCTGCTGATACTGTTTTTAAAAATTTTAGAATCATAGAATGGCCTGAGTTGGAAGGGATCTTGAAGGTCATCTAGTTCCAACCCCTCTTCTGTGGGAAATGATTCTCTAATACTCCTGTAATGTATACAGGATATATTGCATACATGTAATATTAGCCAGCTCAATCTAGTTCATCCAACCCCAAGGAAGTTAGGTCAAATTAGGAATGTTACAAATTTCAGAGGTTCATACTGGTAATTGTTCAAACTTACATGGTAGAGAGCAGAACAGAGTTAGTTCCTTGTCCTGTAAGTGTACCTGCCAACCTTCTGACCGTGGCTGTTTTCTTCCAGTGTTTGGTACTTGCTCTGCATTTGGGATGTAATTAAAGAGCAGATGGTACTGGAGTACCTGTTGCTGTAGCCTAGGTAAAGTTATGGTCCTCCTGAAGAAAAACAAACACCTCTGGTTGTTTTCAGTGCAGTGCAAAATGTGTGGTGCTGTGGGTGTTTTAGTCATTTATGTGCTCCTACTGTGGGGAGTTTCTCTCCTGCCTGACTTGCATGCATTTTTCATTGTTGAAATGGTACTGATGCGTCACCCATTTTCAGTGCTCAGTTCATTTGTCACACAGAAGAGAACTGACTCTGCTGGCCATAAAATTTGTTTTATTGCCAATACATTTAAACATTTCTGATTAACTTTTATTGGGGTCATTTTATTAAATTTGTTGCCCGCGAGTATCATGCTGAGGTAAAGATTGCTACATCAGATGCCACAAATTTTATTAAATTGTTTTCTGAGAGCATGGTGGTTCTTTGTTTCTGGCCTGGACATCAAGTTGATTTGGAATCTGGCAAAAAACCATGTTGTTTCCTTCTTTTAAATTGGCATCATGCTAAGTAGGCCTCCCGGTTGCTTTACACAATTATTTTTAAAATATGCAGAAAACCCCAGAAATATAAAGACACTGCTTCTAAAAACTTGATGTCTCATTTGAAAGATATATTTATTTGCTTTGCCTGTTCTACAAAAGAGTTTTCAAAATAATAGCGCCCAAGAAAATGTGACTCTTACAAGTAGCGTTATCATCTTTACAGAAAATAGTTGATGATGACCTATCTGAAACACGTATTTACTGTTTCCTTTCACTGTGGGCTGGAAATGAAGTTTTTAGTATTTCATGATTCAGCTCTGGAGGAGATTTTAATGTTTGAATTTTTTTTTTTTTTTTAAACTGACTACTTTTAGTGCAAGGTAATTAGACTTTACTCCCAAGAAGAGTAACACACAAGTAATCTTACTGCAGCTCAGTATTGATTTGAAGATTACATTTTATTAATTTATACTTTAAAAATAAATGCATTTTCATTATTTAAGACATATTGCTGTGTAAAAGTAGATGTTCTTATATTTATTGTTAATAAATATTTTTTATAAATGTATTCAAAGTCATATGATTCTATATAATGAAAACTCTGTGATAATTAGTTGATCTTGTAGCGGTTAAATAGTGTTACAGGTCCATTCTGCTGAGGAATAGAGATAAGTGGGTTATTAATGTTAAGTAGTAAATGGACTACTGGGTAATGTTTACCTACAATTTATACAGGGAAAAGAATGTCTTTAGTAGGCTTTTGGAGAAAATTTTAGATGAATTAACTCTAGTCCCCACTGGTAAATAGAAAGGCTAAGAAGTATTGGCAAAAAGCATATCAGTGAGGAATGCAGAAGATAATAGCATACCACTTTTATGTTTACAAGATGATAATTTACTAGTTTTGTATTTACTCAGTGAGAGTTGCCTAAGAAAACAGACAAAGCTTAAGGAGCAGGGACAATGGAAAGAAATGTGGGCATTAAAATGGCTAAGAATGGAGAGAGAGGAAAGAATTTATACATGAAGAAATAATGTATTTACTGTAGTAGGAGTTGTAATTTGGTGTTCCTGAGAGTGAAATGGCAATGGTAAGTAGAGCTTATAAGGCAGAGTGTTGGTTTTTTTAGCGTTGTCTTTCTATAAAGATAAGGCTAAAGTGGGTAAATTAATTTTCTGCATTGTAAAAATTAAATTATTTGACTCAATGCATAAAAAACAGCATTTGAGAAATCTGATTAACTGTCTGCTAAGTGATTATTTTACCTCAGCGAGAGACCTTGAGGCCTGCAAGTTTTTGACACTGAAGGAAAAGTGTAATTCTTTAAAATAACTCCTGCTGCTAACCTAAGTAAAGAGAGAACTTTCATACGGAAACCTAATATATGAAGTGCAGGTATGGTGTTTCATGTAGGCTTTTCTGTGGCTCCTAGAAACACAATTGCTGAACATCTGACAGCAAAGAATGTATTTGACCATAAATTGGTAATAGCCTGTGTTTTGTATGAGAAGAGGATAGTAATCTTTTGCCGTGTGTCACCTAATCTGATTTTGAGTCCTTCTTACATAAACGCTAAAAAAATCAAAATGTGGGCATCTCTTCTAGAACATTTGGTGATTTCTTTTTTAATAGTAATTTCTATTTTCAGTTTGTGTCTTCTATTTAAAAAAAAAAATAATTTTTTTCTTTCTTCAGGCTTTCATGGATTAATCCTCTTGATATTAAAATGACCTGGCTATGAAATGTCTTAATTACTTGAGCATTAGGGTTAGGTAGTTCTTCATGTGAAGGGCCAAAGCATATCAGCCTACTCCGTTTTGTCAGAGGGACATGCTTTGTATGCTTTTTAAAAATTACTAAAACTACTTTATCATTGTGTGTTCCATCATAGTGGACAGAGAGTATTTAATGAAAACCACATATAAGGTGCAGATTACAAAAAACTTATTGTACTGTGTAGGTGTTCCAAAAGGTGATCTGTCTACATACCAGGAGAGATGTTTGCTTCTACTCAATAAAACCACATTATTTTCTTAAGCAAGAGAGCTGTTTATACAAAATATCGTCACTTCAGGAGACATATGAAGTTAGTGACTAGATGAATCTGTTTGAGGTGCCATGAGATGGTGGTATGTGGTTCTGGCACACCATACTTACTGGTATTCTGATGTTGCAGACCAGATTTTATTATAAACATAATTTATCTGAAAACTTGGCATGTAAATAGTTCTCTCCCTCCTCCCTAGCAGAAACATGCCTTTTAAAAATTTTCTGTGAGATGTTTTAACCCTGTTGTAAAAGCAACGGGAGAACAAGACCCGAACATTTACAGGAGTCACAGTATTTGAAGTCTGCTCTGTCTGCTGTTTATCATAGGTATATTTTTTCTTTAAAAGTAAGAAGAAAATAAACTTCAGTAAATTACTGTAGCTGGATGGCCTTCATGGAAGTTAAAAAAAAGGAGAAACAGCCGACTTGCTAATAGATTGTGTAATTTGTTATTGAAAAAAGGATACTTCACAGCTATTAGAAGACTGAACAATATTATAACCAGCTAGAGGAAAGTGAATTGTAAGTCATTCCAAAATAAATAAAACTTGTGGTTCTTACTGTGATACGGAAGAGAGGAAAAAGTAAAATCTTTAGAAATATTTTAACATGTTGTTTTTCTAAGTGCCGTTAATTACTGACTCCTAATTTTTTTCCATGTAATTTGTATAAGTCAGTTATTACCAGTGGGGAAAAAAAAATCCAAACAAACTCAACAGATTTTCAGTTATTTTTTTATAAAATGCTACAAAAGATGGTGAACGAAGTCTGGTAACTTCGCTATTCCATGCAATGGGCAGATTGAGGCAGGACTTTTAAGCATTGTTTTAGAAAAAGACAGCTGTCTACCCAGTTCTGAAAGTTCCACTAGTCTCAGATAATTGAGGGAAAGAACACTGACAAATAGAGTTGACCATCAGCTAGTCACACTCAGCACCGAACTCTGCAGGAAGAAGAATCCTGCTGTTTTTCAGATGCCTTTTTTTTTTTTTTTGACTTTCTTAAATTACATGAAGGTAACATGCAGATTTTTCTGGTTCTTCTAGTTTTTTGTGTGTCTTGGTAGCTGCTGTGGAGGTGGTGGGCAATTCCAGACAAAAGAAGCAGTTTACAAAGGTGAAGGACAGATGGGGTAGTAGCTTGGGAATATCCCTTAACAGCATCTCAGAGGCCACATTTATTCTATTGAGACAGATCTCCCTAGGCTCATGTTCCATTTATAAAACTATAAATTGACTGTCTCTCAGAGAGAGTAGCTAATTTGATGGCAGGGAGGATCTCAACTGACATTTCACCCCAGAATGAGAAGGTATGTGTAATCTGGCCATAAAAAAGGCACATCACTGAACAGAATTAAGCAACAAATTATAAAAAACCCCCCAACATTTAAAGCACTGTGTAACTAGCCTGTTAAATGTTGAAAGTATATACTGAAGGAGATAATTTTTCATTCCCAGCTTATAAGGCAGTACTATGTTACATCCTCACAGAAACGTGCAAGTAAAGAGAGGATAAAGTGAGATATCTTGTATTTTACTTGACACAGAAATGTTTTTTTAATGTACAAACTTTTAGTGTAACACATTTGGTTTACAATAAGGTATTATCTTTTAATCAAGTTTTTCCTGTGCTTTAGCTGATACAGTCTGATTTTTTGCAAAACCTTTCATGAGTTCTTTGTTTAGGCACATTTTTAACTGTAATTGCACTTAATGTTCTAGTCAGATGGAGGGGACTCTCTGTGAATGTTTGGTGTTTTGGTTTTTGTTTGTTTTTGTTTGGGAAGGGTTGGGGTTTGTTTGTGGGGTTTGTTTATTATTATTATATACTGAAATAGTTTTTTAAAATCATTCCACTGTTTGGATCCTTATGGTGCCTCAGCCTTCTTAGTACCCAGTTTAATGAACTGTCTCTGTTCTAACAGTAGCATGTTTTTCTCTGCTGGTTTTTTTTTTATGTGCCTAAAAGTTGGGTGTCTCAAAGGATTTTTAGAGTAATTTTTAAGCTAGTAACTAATTTTTCATGGAACTCAGTCTTTTCCCATAAATTACATTTAAGTGGTTCAGAAGTTGTAAATGGTCCTTTGGTTCCCAAGGAAAAAGCCCTCCTCGCTGCAGCATCTGTTTGATGGTGTAGCAGGTAAAACACCAGCATTAGAATGGGGGGCCCAGAGGGGCTGCTGTACATTTGCTTATTTGCGTCAAGATACCTGTCAAACCACAATGTGGCCGTGTTGCGTTTGTGTGATGCACCAACTGCTGTGTTTCCTTGGTTGGGATTAAAATAGACCTGATTAAATTAATAGACGTCTATCAAGCTTTCTCGTGTGTCCTGGCAGAGGAGTGGTTTCTCCAAGAGAAATGAGAAGGATTTGCAGCTGGTTTTGGCCAACTCTTCATAAGCAAAAACGACTTTTTAAGAAAAGTTTAGTGAAATAATGAAAAGATGATGGGAATGGGGTGTGTGAACAGTAAAATGGAAATGAGCCCTTCTTCCAATATTGAGTGAGAAATTACATGCAGAAAATAGAAAAGGCAGACCAAAGCTTAAAAGTGGAGGGATAAACTTCCACTTGTAACTATAACAGCTCCCCCTTGTACTCCAGCCTTCTTTATACTGTATTAGAATGTATTAAGGCAGTTGTATAGGAGAACTATCTGTACCACCTCTGTGAATCAAATGAAGAAATTATCAGTATATTGGTATAAGTCAAAGGAAAGCAAATGATAGACTTATAAACAAGAAAATATCAAGGGACTGGATTATTTATTTGTCCCTTTGTTGTACCTGTACATAGGAATGGCTGTGTTTTAGGTTGTGGTTGACTTCTTTTAAGAACAGATCTAGGACAGAACTTGAGAGGATCCCCATGTGCTGACTGTAAGCAGTATATTTAGAAAGCTTTGTGTGTCAGAAAGAGCAGATGTATTCCAAGGTGGGATTTTCTGTGCAAAGTAAAGCTTGCTTGGATTGACAAGAAAATGAGCCACAGGAAATGTCAAACTAAGGAAGAAAGCCAGCTGGGAAAAAGAAGAAAATATACTGGCTAGTTTTTATCAGCTGTCCTACTTAGAGAGGAGGTTGAGAGGTTTTGAGAAATGGGTAAAAGGTGATTTGGTTGGTATAAAGCCTTAGCTGGTGAAGTCACATTCATTCAGTGCTAAAATGAAGATGCTCAAATATGTAACTTCTCTAGAAAAGGTATGAAGGTGTTAGCTGGTGCTATGGGAAAACTGATACTGTTGTGATCCAGTCTGAAGGATCAAACTCAATTTGGGGTCTTGATGCTGCATTTGCTGCAAAATTAATCATATGCTTCAAGCCTTTTAATTGTTCTGCTATTTTATTAGCCTCCCCAGAATAGAAATCTCTATTCTCTGTCTTTCTCTCAAGAAATGCAATTCACAGTTGGAATTTGAATAATCTTTTTTGTGATTCATCTTGTCTGTATGGCCTTCTACGGAGAGGAAGACATTTTCTTTGATGATTGCTGTCTTAACTTATTTCATATAGTAGTTAATTGGTCGTAGAGTGAAATACAATATGTACCATCATTTCCTCTGCATAATTTGATCCTCCTCGACCTGCCAACAGCACACAGAGTTGTGTGTGTGGGGAGAGTGACTTGCATGCACTGCAGGATAGGGAGAAGAATGCAGGATGACTTAAAGTGAGATATGGCAACATTTCCAAGTCCTGTAACTCTGCTTGGCATTAGAACTTTTCAGAAACTATTTCCTAGTAACTTAGTTTTATATAAAAATACTCAAATAAGTAATTCTAGCACCAAGCAGCCTGAAGACCTTGAGTGTTAACTCAGTCTTCTGTTGCATTTTTTTCTGTTTCAAACTGTTTTGGAACTTAAACCATTAGAATACTTTCTGTATTGATACACAGTGCACCCAAAATGCCTGTTTTAGCTGACAAAGCAAATAATTACTCTTTAAACAGGTTTTTATACAGAGGGTTTTGGTGGTATTTTGTTTGTTTGTTTGGGTTTTTAAAAGAAAATATTTATTTTGGAATACTGACACTCCTTTTAAATCCTTTGCTGCATAAATCCTGTGTCTGTGTGTAAGGCACTCTGATTGTGGATTTGTCCTTCACATTCTAAATTTTAGTGAATTAAAGTTTTCAGTTAATGGCACAAGGCCCTTTTAATTTTACAATATTTTTTCAGTTTCTGAAATGTGAAAAGCAAAGCAAGGCTGTATATAAGTATTATTTGATGAATTCTGTAAATTCTGGATGACTTCAAATTATTTTAATACTATTTAAGTGTCTTTTTTGTGTTTTTCCTGAGTAGTTATAGCTCTTGCTAGGGCACACATTACTAGGAGAGACCATTTCATTGCTCTGCTGTTTCTGAAGCAAATGATCATTGCTCAGGAAGACCTTTGTAGGTAGTGTTCAATTTAAAAATGTTTGTAGAGTAGTCTCTCAGCTGTTAAATTTTATACTTCAAGCATCCCTGGCAAAGCAAATCTTAGGTAACAGAGGTATTTATATTGTGGCCTAGAAGCAACAGTGTATTGATTAAGTTGGATAGTTTCAAGAATAGTGAATTAAATGTAACATGCAATTAACCCTTTTTTTGTTATTTTATTAGGACAGGATTTTTGAATGATGTATAGCAAAAGAAAAAGAAAGATAGAAGATTGGGTACTTCCAGTTGCTGTTCATTCTAGGAGGGGTTTGCTGTGTGCTGGTGAACTTCCATAATACATGTGATTTAATTAACAGCTGAGGGATGGGAGTGGTCCCAACTGTTCCTCTGTGCGCTTGGCTCTGTGTTCCTGCCTTCTCCCTTGTACAGGATCTGCATGGCCACAGAGTGAGTCAGATTAGCTTGTTGATCCACTGGAGGGTGAATCCAACAAGTTGATGAAGCTGATGTAGCTGGAGGAAGAGGAAGATTGGGTATGGACCACTCATTTCAGTAGCGGCTGAGAGTCAAGGTCTGAGTGTAACATAAAACAATGTAAATTTTGTTCCCAGCTTACCTACTTTGTTGTCTGTTAACACAGCAGAGAGTTTATTTTATCATAAAATTACCAAGAGCTGCAGACATTATTGGGGTGACTTATTTTACTCTTAGCTAAATATGCAGATAATGTGTCAAATACAGTAATTCTGAAACAAGCCTGAGCAAAATATTATCTGTATTACAGCTCTAGACTTACTTGTCAAATTCTATAGAAAAGCTGAGAAACTGCTGTGACTCATTAAGGCAAGAACTAAATTTGAGCTCACAAAGAAAGGCAGGTTAGCTGGGTATTTAAGTGATACTTGGCTTAAGATTCATCCAAACTGCTGTACTGGAGACAAGGCAGCTAAACAGGTAATGGTTTCTAGACCTTAAAGTATGCAAACTTCATAGGGCTGTCTGTGTCAGAACATCATTTGCGTTGGCTTGGCTTTTTGGGGGTATGGGGTGGTTTTTCTCACAGCTGCCTTGAGCTATGAAAAGCTATTGCTTTTGTCTTCAAAGTACTCCAAAGTCATGTTGCAAGGTGGGTTATTTGAAACAGAATTTGAGGATTGCTTGCTTTTTATTTGAACAAATAAAAGTTCCCCCTTCGCGCCTTGGTTCTCATTGTGTCAGAGGTGGTCTTTCCTTATCCATTCTCCTGCAACCTTTCATCACTTTTCTGCAGGATTTCAAGAAGCAGGACTCAAGCACCACCTAGTAATTTGGTATGCTTGGTACTGCAGTTCTGTTTCTGCATAATAGACTCTTGGTATTGTGCATGATTTCTATCATGACAGTACTGGCCTAACCATGTTTTCCATGGCCAGTTCTTAATCTCTGTTTTCCCTAGTTGATCACATTACATTCATCTGTTCCCTGTTTTTGTCTCATGTCTTGCATTAAGTACATGTAAAACTTTTTTGATTATTATAATAAAGGCATTTTTGCAAAGCTAAGTGGGAGAAAAGAGCCCTGTGCTGAGCGAGTTTTCTGCAGCACAGTTTGTGTTAACGCGTGGTCTATTCACTGAAGAAGTTTCAGTGTTCCTGTGACGGCATTAAACATCTTAATAACTTTCAGTTCTACTGTGAAATTTTTATCCAAGAAAAATAAGTTTGGGTGTGGATATCACTTCTTCATCTTCTGATGAACCAGATGCTCACTTGGGTATTTATCTTCTGAGTTTAGTCTTCCGGTTTGATGTTAGAATTGTTTAGTGACCAATTTTGTTGGTCACCGAACATTGTTTAGTGACCAGTTCTGTTTCCACTGTCTGTAATGTTCCTACCATTTATAACACTGTGTAAAATCCAGTCTCTCTTTCGTCAGTACTAATGGAAGTGAATGATAGTATGAGGTGATGGAAACATTTTATTTCCTAAACACTTCTCAGTTTGCCGTTGATTTCGGTTTCTCTGGAGGACTGATCTTTCACAGCTGTTGCAAAATGTAAGTGGGTTTTTTCCCTGCTGTGCAGATATCTGCCTTTTTCTAAACTCTCCGTGGCACAAAAGGGTCTTTTTAAAATGTCACAAATACAAAGCAATTTATGTTGGCATTAAATATAAACACTTTGCTGTCATTGTTTATGGAAGAAATTGAAAGTTTAGGAGTGAATGGGTAAAAAAAGATAAATATTGAGCAACCTTCTTATAGAAATAGGAAAGGGAGTTACATGTAGTTTATTCCTTAGGAAATATCTTACGTTCAGTTTTATCAGTTACTACTTGAAAATACTTGATGACTTCACTTTTATATAATTGCAGTAACTATGCCAATAACTTTGTTATTCTGCAAATAAGTTTTGTCAAATGTAATGCAGTATGGATGAATTAATTGTTGCAAGTTTGCTTGTAGTCTGAAACTGATGAAAACTAAATATATGTATATATGTATGCATATCTAATTTTATATATCTCTCTGTATATATAAATATTTCTACATAAATGGTAGCATATGTGTAAAACTGCCTAAAACCCCCTATGATATAAAATAATAGGATAGGTTTTAAATGAGATAACTCTACTTTTAAAAATTATTTTCTGCTGTGGGTTAGCGCTGGACATTAATGCATACATATGGAAGCATAATGTTGATTCAGATGGAAAAGGAAATATCAATTTAGATTGAGGAATGTGTTCCCTATAATCCTCCCTGTTCTCAGTTATTCTTGTTGAGCTTTGCATGGAGCTTGTAGCCATGGTGCGGGAATACTAACTTCAGTAGCAGATGTGAGCCTGAAGCTTATTACATGTTTAACCAGATGTTTCATTTATCTTTAGGGCAACCTTCTGGTTTGTTTTTTATATCAAACACTGTGAGAAATAAAATTCAGAATATATTTTAAACGTGAATACTTGGAGATAAAGGAACCCTTTTTTAACCTGAAGAAGCATTGAAATGTCTCATATATTTTTCTTTTAGACTGTGTTTCAACAGGATAGTTTATAATTTCATATGTTGATCCAATCTGATCTAGACTAATCTTGCTTGTAAAGATAATGTAACCCTAAACTGTCAGGGTTTTTTGTGTTTATGTAAGCTCATTGTCGACTGTTATATTTATTAATAGTTCATGGGATTTGATATCTTGCATATTAACTACTAGAATTTGTTTATGATTTAAAATAATCTTTTGGTTGAAGAAGCCTTAGCATTTTCAGTAACAATTGTGAATCTCAAGAAGAGATCCCTTAGGGTGATGCAGTTGGTAGTTCTTCAAGGACATGAATCTTTGGGACACTTGTGTGACTCACTGGCCATTGCCTCTGTGCAGGATTCTAGGTCAGAAATTCAGCTCCTGTGCACCTGCTCAAACCGTATGCTGCCCTTGCCCTGTTTGAGTAACAACACTGTCCTAAAACTGATGTGTGTTTGGTGTCTGTGAATGAAAATTTTAGTACTTGTGACTCCCAGTTCAGAGTATAACAAAGCCATGTTTTGGGAAGTTTTACCAGTGAAAATTGTAGGGGACAGCAAGTGAAATGTTTATGAAGTGTGTTTAGTGACTTTTGTTCATCAAGCACATTTAATAGTGTGGGAACACATCAGGGACTCTCTGCCTTCTGTCTTTTCTTTCATCACTGTATCAGTTCCATGGAAAAGATATACCCCATTTGCAAACTTAACAAAAACCAGAGTGAATTGTTAGTCAACTTCTGCTACAAGGTAAGCAGAAACCAAGTAAACTCTTAAATCTGACTTTGCGGTAGATCTGAATATTACAGTGGAGTCCTGGACAAAAAATGTCAGACATTGCAAAATGAAGCAGAGATCGAGAGCATTTCTTGCACTTGAAAAGCAGCATTGGAAAGCATGTTCTTTATTGCTCTTTTCCTTGAAGGGAGAATTGAAAAAGAGTAATTTTAAAACCACTTTGGTTTAAGAGTTTGTGAACTCTTGTGTCACATGGAGCAAGTCTTAACAAAGTCTGTTCTGGTACATATTCTGTTTGTGGATCTCTCCTTTGTGGCTGTGCAAACATCTTTTCCCTTTGGGACTTAATTACATAGCCTCCTTCTAACAGCTACAATTGCTTAAATAGAAAAGTAGTATCAGGAGTGTATTTTGTGTATTTATAGCTATCTTTTAAAACAACAGCTGGCTACCAGGGCTAGTGTGTTGTGATCAGCAATTGCTCTCCAAAACACAATTTGGACGTTCTTTCAAAGCTAATTGGCATATCTGTAAGTCTGGGAGAGTATTTCTGTTCCTTCTCATGCTTTCAAAGTAATGCTAAGAAAGGAGGCCGTGAGGATAGACTTTGATTGGCACGTGGCCTTGTGGAGTAAAGGAGGTGAGCCTGGGCTCCCCTTCTCCTCCAAATGACAACAGTGGAATGGGCAAAGTTTCAGTTGTGTTATTGTGATCATATAGCTCAGTTAGCCAGTTGCCAAAAGTCTACCTGGAGGGTTGGTTGTCCATTGCAGAAATGGGATAGTTCACCATGGACTGAGTTATGCCAAGTCCTTAGTGGAAGTCTGGATTTGTGAAACCATTGTGAATTCAGCTCTCTCACAGTGAGATTTTGGTAGTGCAATTGTCAGTTTATTGAGTGTTTCTCACTTTCAAGACTCTGGCAAGGACATTTTCTCATGTGGAATCTTCTCTTTCACCTGCTGAAGGAGTGGGACATGATTTCAAGACCCCTCAACACCTTAAATGTAAAAATTCAAGAAAGATTATTTGTGGAAAAAGCGTATTAGACTTTTAAGCTAAGCAGTAACTGACATTATTTACTGTGCAGAAAAAAAACCTGTTGTATTATGCTACCAACAAACATAATCTGTTTGGTGTTTCATGGCTAAGGGCTCTGTGCACACACATTGCAAACTCTGTGTGTATGTGGATACATTAATGCTCTCTAATAAGCATCACCGTGACTCACAGTCTTTCTACAGAAAGAAGGATTTTTTTTTTTTTTGCAGTCCCCTTGAGTATATTCTTATCATAAAATATGAAGGAGGTGTTTAAAACATAAATTGTAGTTGTTTAGAGACTCTGAGAATGGTATAAACGTCTTTCTTTTAAGGCAGAGTAAACTCCTGACAAAGTTTGGAGTTTTCATGCTGGCACCTGACTGTGATTGTTACACATATAAATAAAATAAATTGGGAAATTTAAGCTAATTATTTTAAGTAAGCAGAAATTGAGCTTATTCTTACTGAATTGTCACCTTAACAGATACCTCAAAGTCACCACTGTTCCGCTCATTAAACTTCTCTTATTCTGAACTGTTTTCTGTTATAAATGTGTAAGTTTGGCAAATGGAAATTTTTGCTTTTCAGTGAAATACTTTAGAAAATAACATTCTTTCTAATGTCTTATAAAGTCTTCAGTAGTTCATCTAGTTTTAATTCTGGTTGTATTATTATTAAAGAATGTACTGAGTTTTGCTGTTGATGGGTGCAACAGAATTTCTCAATTTTTTAAAAAATTTAAATTAAACGATAAAGAGAGGACATAGTGGTCAGTGTACTAAGATGCTTTTAAATTTATATTTCTTTCTACCACATTTCCCTGTCTGTTGAACAAAATGAATTCTCTAGGCCTCTCTTATCAAGTCCTCTTGACATTGCATTTCAGTATTATTCAGTCCTTGGCTTTGTTTCCTTTTTGTCCTTTGACAGTTCTATATTTTCATGTTTGCTTACCATATTGAACTGCAGTCACAAATCTAAGCACAGTTTGTGTATTTTCAGACTGGCTTACCCATGTCAGTTTTTTTAAACCATTTCTGTTACATTTTTGACATTCTGTGAGAGTGGCTAAAATAAATATAATCTGTGGCTGTTAACCAAAGATTTTGTACCTATTGTGGCTCGTATCTTGTTTGCATTTGAAAAGGTATTTAGGCTGAATCCTTTGAGAATTATATAGTGCTCTGCATAATTGCTTATAACATTTTCAATAACTAACAAAAAGATGAATGCAGAATAAAAATAGCTGCTTTTGAAACACAAAAAGTCATCTTTGATGAAATTTCATACTATGATTGGTTGTTTCTAGAAGCCTTTATTTTACTCAAACCAAACTTGGTTTATTTAGATTGCAATATTTTTTTCTTCAACAATGAGCAGAACTTTGTGATCTTGGCCCCCTACAAAAATTAAAAATTGGCTAATAATGTTAAATGTGACTGAAATTAATATTTGGGGGGTTTTTTTTGTTATTTTTCTTTACTATGTTCTAAATTATTAAGCCATCTTTTCCAGTCATAGAATGATTGAATATCTGAGGTTGGAATGGATGTCTAGACGTCTCTGGTTCAAATCCCCCCTGCACCATCATCCAGAACAAAGTTGTCCACATGAGTTTTGATTGTCTCCAAGGGTAGAGTCTCTACAGCTTCTCTGGGCAGCCTGTTGTGGAGTTTGCTCTTCCTCACAGCTTGAAAGCAAACAAATAAAGTATTTTGTCATATGTTTATGTTGAATTTCCAAAGTATTTATGTGCATGGTTAAGATCCTCCTCAGCCTTCCTTTATGCAGCTCTCTCAGATTCTTCTTGAATGACAGGTGCCCTAGTCATCTTTGTGGCCTCTCCCTGAACTCTCTGTAGTAAGTCCATGCCTCTCTTGTCCTGCGGAACCCAGCTTTGGACACAGCACCCCAGATGTGTCTCACCAGGTCTGAGCAGAGGGGAAGGATCATCACTTGACCTGCTGGCAATGCTTTGCCTAATGCCCACGAACTGCCTTTGCTGCAGGGGTCCATTGATGGCTCAACTGGATGTCCGCCAGGATCCCCAGGGCCTTTTCTGCAGAGTCTCTTTCCAGCCAGTCAGCCCCAGCATGTGCTGCTGCCTGGGGTTCTTTCTCCCCAGGGGCAGAACTTTGCATTTCCCTTTGCTGAACTTTTTTCCAGCCTGCTGAAGTCACTCTGGATGTCATCAGAAACCTCCTCCCAGTTTTGTATCATGTCAAACTTGCTGAGAGTGTACTCTGTTCCACCATCCAGGTCATTGAAGAAGATGATGGAAGAGTATTGGACCCAGTATTCACCTCCAGGGCAACCACTAGTGACTGGCCTCTGGATGGACTTTGCTGCTGATCACAGCCCTACACACCTCATCATCATCATATCTTTTATCTGAAGTCTGTTTGGATAGTATTAATCTTGTTGAATTCTTTTTTTTTCTCCACCTATTATCTGAGTTTGTAAATATAATGTAGTTACAAAGGCATTTTGACAGTCAGTGAAATATAGGTACCACCAAGTGATTCAGTGATTCATCTCTTCCTCAAATTAAGCTGTTTTGCTTTGAGGCTGTGTGCAGAATAAATGGTGAATGCTGTCCCAAGGGTTTATACTCTTCAGAGAAGTGAGAATGGAAAGAATTGACTTGTCCAGCCCCCATCAGGGAGTCCTTCAGCTGAGCAAGCAGTGGAACCGCAGCCTCCTGCCTCCAGCTCTGATGTGTCGTGCATTTTCTCTTACTCATTAGAGAATTGATTGCAATGGATCTGTCCCTCTGCTTCCCAACTTGTTTCCCATGTAAAAAACTTTGAGTTTATAACTTCCTTCTTGGCACAGAGCACTTTTTCTGCCTGTTATAACAGGGTGTGAGTTTAGTTCTTGGCTACTTTAAAAGAACAAGCCACACTTAGATATAAAAGTGCTATGTTGCTGAAATATTAGCTTTGGCTTGCAAAATCCTGCCATATGATGTTACAAGCCCTAGAAAGAGGAGAAATTCACCCTGACTCTGTCTTGTGTATTTTGATCTAAAAGCCATGAGCTTTATTTTCTCATTTGCTATTCTTAAAGTCTTGTAGGTTTTAGCTTTGTTTCAATTATTTGATATCTTTTACATTTGAATACAGTGCATGATCTTAAGTTGCTAGGTGCCAAAGGCTGCTTGTGCAAAAGCATGACTGTCTTTTACCTCAGATATCTAACCATTCCTGGTTATATTGTTCCCCTTGCTGGGCTTTGGAACAGACTTTCTGAATCTGGACTGAATTAATTGTCTCTTCGAGGACACATTGAAGAAGTTACACTAATGCAGGCATTGGTAATGTTAGCCTGGGCTTTAAAAACATGACTGATGCGAATGGTGATGCCATTCAGGAGATACCATGCAGTGTTGTAGCTCTGAACTGCAGTACTAACACAGAGTAAAATGGGGATTTCTGTTTTGAGTTACCTTGGCCTGATTTCCATAATGTCCACATTATCTGGGCAGTGGCAAGAAATCATTAGCTTGAAATTACTTTGTGGGGAGCAGCAAGGGGGACAGGTATAGAGATGAACCTTGTAATACTGTGAGCAAACACACTCTCTCAGGCTTCTGTGTCTTGTTTATTGATGAGAAGTTGCCTTTACGTTACTTTTTCTATGTATATAAAAGTATGGTCGTGTGCGTTAACCTTTACCTGGTAAATCCACCTTGATTTCTGATTAAATGCATGTTTACTTATAGGGGTGTGTGTATATTTTCTCTCTCCCTCTTCTTCCACCCTCTCACATCTGTGTGTCTATATATATACACATATATACCCACATAAGTGAAAACAAGGAAGTAGTAAGTGATGATGATGATAAATCAGATTTCCTTGAGAAGAAAATGGGACCTGTAGTAGCTAACTAATGCAGGTTGTCCAAGACAAAGTTGGAAGTCTGATAGAGAAATAGTTTGGGTATTTGGAGAATATAATGTGTCAGCACAGTTAGGCTGGATCTGTCTTGACCAGTTGTAATGTCACTTGCATGTACCAGAGTTTTCTTTCCTCACATCCATGTGGAAAGCCTGAAGACTGAACCATGCTTGTTTAAGTACTGCAGTGGATTCTTGTGTGTTAAAACAAGGTCTGGCACGTGTGTGTCTCCCTTTCATGGTTCTTGTGTCAAAATGGTGCAGTAGCTGCCAGTGTGCATTTCAAAAATCTACCTGCTGCTTTCCATGGCAACTGTGTTATAAGTTGCTCACCCTGTGTTAAGAATCACATTGGAGTTATTTAGAAGTCTGTGTTGTTATGCCTGAAACTGTACGCTTTTAAAGCCTTAAGTACCCTAATAATCTTTCACTAATTAAATGTTGCACATGCTAATTAATTGATCGCTGCTGTGACAGCAGTCGTGTAAGGAAACACTACAATGATGTATTAGTAATGTTTTTGAACGTTTCCATGTTGGGATTGGCATAAAAACAAAGTTTCACCTAATGAAGCATAACATGCTTCCTCAATTGATTACCTCCAAAATTCTTAAAACGTTATTTTTCTTCTAACACCAGAGCCTAGCTGTATGGGATGAGACTTGTTGAAAATTTGGATGTCATTGGTTCTGGTTAATGAAATTCTGGTCAGAACTTCATGTCTCTCATCACATGCCTCTTGCTGCCTGCTAGCATCCATGACCACTGAGTACCTTCTTGTCTCCAATACTTTGTTGATGCCATCACCTGTCATATTGTCATTTACATAATATTATATATAGGGAGTGAAGGAGGCTAGTTTTCACATGCAGGAAGGGACTACCCCTATCAGAATTTGGTTTGAACTGCTGTTCCTTGGTGCAGCCAATAGCTTCCAAAATGATTGTGTCGTGACTGTTGGCAGGGAGGACTTAATACAGAAAAGCATAGGTTTTCATGAAATCTGAAAATGTCATCTAATTGTAGTAATTTAGGAGCCTTTTTGGTAAATTCTTTCACAAGGTTTGAACTGTTGGTTGTACTTGTCCTCCAAAACTGAATTTTTTTCTTCAAGCTCCCTGGAAAATGTTAATCATTGTCATCTATTCCTGAGCCCACCTAAAATCAGTTTCCTTCATGTTGTTTCACAAGCTCAAAACTATCCTGAAGAGAATTGAGAGCAGCTCTTGGTAGCCAACATGCTACAATAAAATACAAGTGTAATGTGTACCCCTTATGGATAATATAATATTAAAAAATACAGTTGTTTGATGTACTCAGTTATGGCTCTCATTAGGCATCAGCTCTTATGGATCCAAGGCCTCCACGTATGTGACACAAATCTTTCACTTCATCTGTAGAAATCTTTGGGTGTAGGGTTGGTTGCTTACCCTGCATGTTAAGAACTTTGTGTTAGAGTTTAGCTAGTAAAAGTTGTACTTTTTCCTCTCTCTTTTAAAGAGCTACCCAGTGATAAGTGATGTTGAATGTGTCTGTCAACTGACAGTGGGTGGATCTGTAGCTCAAGAACTAAATCAGCAGGGAAGCCATCACGTTATTAGCAAATTTGCAGACGACACCAAGTTGGGAGGGAGTGTCGACATGCTGGAAGGCAGGAGGGCTCTGCAGAGGGACCTGGATAGGCTGGAGAGTTGGGCTGATTCCAACAGGATGAAGTTCAACAAGGCCAAGTGCCGAGTCCTGCACTTTGGCCACAACAACCCCCTGCAGCGCTACAGGCTGGGCACAGAGTGGCTGGAGAGCAGCCAGGTGGAAAGGGATCTGGGAATTTGGATTGACAGGAAGCTGAACATGAGCCAGCAGTGTGCCCAGGTAGCCAAGAAGGCCAATGGCATCCTAGCCTGGATCAGGAACAGTGTGGCCAGCAGGAGCAGGGAAGTGATCCTTCCCCTGTACTCAGCACTGGTGAGGCCACACCTTGAGTATTGTGTTCAGCTCTGGGCCCCTCAGTTCAGGAAGGAGTTTGAGGTGCTGGAGCAGGTCCAGAGAAGAGCAACCAGGCTGGTGAAGGGACCTGAGCACAAGTCCTATGAGGAGAGGCTGAGGGAGCTGGGGTTGTTTAGTCTGGAGAAGAGGAGGCTCAAGGGAAACCTCATCACTCTCTGCAACTACCTGAAAGGAGGTTGTAGCCAGGTGGGGGTCGGTCTCTTCTCCCAGGCAACCGGCAGCAGGACAAGAGGGCACGGGCTTAAGCTCTTTCAGGGGATGTTTAGGTTGGATATTAGAAAGAAGTTCTTTACAGAGAGAGTGATCAAGCATTGGAATGGGCTGCCCAGAGAGCTGATGGATTTACCGTCCCTGGAGGTTTTTAAGATGAGGCTGGATGTGGCACTGAGTGCCATGATCTAGTAATCACAGTGGGGTTGGATCAGGGGTTGGACTTGATGATCTCGGAGGTCTCTTCCAACCCAGTTAATTCTATGATTCTTGGATCTGTCTGCAAGCTAAAGAAGGGCAAAGATTTCTATTGTGACAAGGTTTGCAAGCAAGAGGGTTTGACTTATTTTGTCTGGAAGTCAATGCTTGACAAAGCAAATGTCTGACTCCAAATCTCATACTGGAGAGATGTTTTTCTCGTCTGTCCATTGAGTAGGACTTTGCCTGGATTCTGACTTATACCTTGTGTGAATTAAAGTTATGTTGCTCGTGGGTTGAAGACTTGGCTGAGAAGGTCATTCAGCAGAGATCCAAGTGAAGCTGCCCTTGGATGGAGCTTTCCTACAGTTTAATCATTGCTCTCTAAGCAGGTTGGATGGGATGTCTCAGTCTTCCTTTGTGTCATGGACAGTGACATGGCTACTGTTCAATGGGATGTGTTACACAGAGGTGTCAGGTGGAGTTCTAAGAGGTATGCTGAAATGTCCTTGTAGCATTGCGTTCATCTAGGTTTTAGACAAAGCTCGTAATTATTGGTGGGTCTGAGAGTGAAGTGTTATTCTTACTGAAAATAAAGAACATAATGTGGCATTTTACAGCTGTTTGCTCCGTGAATAACAGCGCCTGGGCTAGATGTAAACTTTGTAAAACTGATGTGAGTTTTGGGGGTTGTGGGGGGTCCTCATTTCCTCCTGAAAGGAGCAGTAAATGTTGACTGCTTCGAGCCTTCCCAGTGCACAGGGAGGTCTTTCTCTGCACAGTAGACCCCCCGTGGAAGAAGCAGGAAGCCCAGTGCTGAAGACACAGTTTTTGTGGGTTTTTTCTTTGGTTTTTTTTTAAAACTTAGTGTGTTTGAAAGCTAGACAATTGTGTAATTTTGATTCAAAGGATGGGTTTATGGGGGCAGCTACCATGTGGTTCTTTCTTCACTGATTCTCTCTGCCAAGTGTTTGGCTGTGTTATCCCTACACGATGGGCTGATAGAGGTCACAGAAAATAAATAGTTTGTGTAACTTTCAACTGAATAAACAGGCTGTAACAATGATTTTTCTTTTAATGAATCCTGATTTGCTGTAAGGACAATTTAGGAAAATTGTTGTATGGGGGCTGTGTCTGCCTCGGTGTTCAGACCATGTCTTTTGAGCTTGAAACTTAAGTGTGAGAAAGTCTCGAAAACAGACCTATGGATATTCAATACCAAGCCATCAGAAAACTACTTGCTTCATTGTATCTGGTAACAGAAGATGTGTGTTTTGACTTTAGGTAAGCTGTTGAGGATATCCCTCCTCTTCCCACTGCCCTTTGAATTTCTGCAATGCAAACAATGAATGGTACAAAATATTGAAACTCTGAAGCTTTACAAAGAAGAGAAATGGGGTTTTTTTTCTGCATTTCAATGGGGAGTGAGGAATTTAAAAGCCCCCAAGCCCCTTACATGAAGTTGTCATTTTTCTTCACTTATTGAAAAGTTTTTAATAAAATGAGACTGATTGACTTGTGATGTGTGCTGTATGACATCACTGATTTTGAAAATGCAGGGGTTGCTGAGTTGTTTCTGTTTCAGTGTCTGTCCCTGTTCTGATTTCAAAGTGTTGAATATGAAAATCTGTGTTATATTAAAAAGTAAAAGTGACTGTGTAATTCATTAATCTTTAAACATTTCCAAATTTTTCCAGATAATTGAATAACCTCTCTGAGTATTTATGTGATATAAAATTTCATAAAACTACATTAAACTGATTGACATTTATGTAGGAAAAGAGAGTTTCACCACCCAATTTTGTGTTACTGTGTGCTTAATTGCTTTATAACTGGGAGAACTAAGGTGGCTACGTTATGCTTTGTAAAGAAAGAATTTTTACCTATTAATGTAGCCTCACCAGAGGAAATAAGCAAAAATCAATGGCCAGTAAAGAAACTTTAGGAATCTTATGGAACTTCAAAAAACCTCATTTTGTAAAGGAGGTGCTTAGTTAGATATGAGGTTACAGTTGTTTTTTGACCACGCTGATTCCTTTTCATGCCTTTAATCCTACTTTGCATTTGTCAGCTGGAATGATACTTATTGGACAAAATTGGTGTAAGTAAAGGCTTCAAGGTGCTGAAGTTCATTGGAATACACTCCTAATAGAAAACAGCTGATGCTTTTATTAGGCATGTGATGTTTATTAGGAAATGAGATAGCATCTTCCTGCTCTCTCACAAGGAAAGCAAGAAATAAGTTGCCCAGATGGCATTTTTAGTAGTACAATTTGCTGCTGTCATGACAATATAGGCTGACTGAAACCTTTTTCTTCGTGAAGATTTCAGTCTCATATAAAATTTTTCTTCAGTCCATGTAAAAATAGTAGTATAATAAGCCAAATGGGTGTTTAGATAAGAATAATGTTTACCTGCTGTATAGGAGAAGATGGGAGGATTAAGTGGTGAGTGTTTGTAAGATACTGTGAAGACGGAGCTTTCTGGATAAATGCCAAATAAGACACTCCAAATATGTGACACAAAGCCTTCAAAGTACATTGCCTTTTCTTCTGGCCATTGCTTCTTAAAAATCATTGCCAACAAAATAGTTGAAGTATATTGCTTGATTTCAATTTCAGTGTCAAGATGCTAGTTTAAAATGGATTTCTGAATTAAAGCATGCTTTTTGAAAACTCAAGTGTTTTAATATTTCTGAAAGGTAGTAATAGAATGTTTTTATCCTTTAAAATAATGGTGGCTACTTTAGAAGACAATGTTGCAAATTATCTTGGCAGTTCTGCCCATCTTATTTAGAATCTTCTTGAGGCTTGCATGTGTTGGTGTGTTTATTTAAAAACAGAACAAGTTTCCGTTATCTTGAATTGTGTAGAAAATTGTGTGGTCAGTGAGATTTATTTAGCTTGTCCAAAGACTTATCTGAGTGTTTGCTCATGTGTTAATAAAATGATATAATAGCTTGATGGGTTTGATTGCCTCCTAATTCAGTGGTTATGTGCCTAGATCAGAGCCCCAAGCTGGCTGTCAGAAAACCCTGGGTGAGTGCCAGCACATGTGCAGGAAGTGGTGTGCTTCCATTTGCTACTTTCCCGTTGTCCTGTCACGCACATCCCTGAGCTCCCCATTCTCTTGCTCTGAAAACTTGTCCTCATCCTCCTTTATTCCCACCAGCCACAGAGCTGCCCTTTCCTACCTTGCCCTCTCTGGCAGGAGCTGCGTCCTTGTGCTGGCCCATGTCTTGGAGCCACCTCTGTAAAGCAACAAGCTGTGATGGGCAGCCACTGCCTGCCTTGGTGGCGTGTCCCGGACTCCAGGACAGTAATCCCTGCCCCTACTGCCAAGGCTCTGGTCATCAGCTCTGGTGGGGACTGTGCTGGGGCAACTGCTGACTAAACTGGTAATAAATAACAGTCTGGAGATACATGCTTACACCGGGGCAAGTATCTCCAGACAGAAGCACTACAAATCTTATTTTTTATTTTTCTTATGCTCTGCTACTTTTCAGTGTTCACCTTCTGATTGTGATATCTCCTCTGGGTGTCCTATACTTTTTTCTGTAGAGCACAATTAATATCACACAGTGCTGTCGTAAAACTAACATTGAGTTGTGATCAAGGTTAAAAATGAATGGGTTTACTGAGCATACATAATGAATTGTTACCTAAGAGTTTTTCCTCTTCTGTTTCTCCCCTTATTTCTCATAAAATGAAGGACCTTTTGTTTCAGAAAAGCATTCAGGCACTAGCAAAGCCTCAGTTGCTGTAATGAGCGTTCACTCAAGATGGTTGTGCTTGCTCTTTCTAGAGAAGTAGTACTGGTGGCATAGATAAAGGGTGATTGCTACAGATTTGCATGCAATTTATCTCATAGCCCATACAGAAAATGCAGATTTGTGAATGTGGAGTTTTTCCACCACAGTTACTAACTCATTAAAACACAACAGTCCCTTAAAAAAAATATTTGGCCAAATATCTTCTGTCCTTTTTTTTTTTTTAATCCTTGAATTTAGCAATTAAAATGGAGTTGAATTGTCTTTTGCCTCGCTTTTGTTTTTGTGGTCTTACAACTGACTATGACTCTTGGATTTTTGCCTATTTTCAGGTGATTTTTTTCCCCATCCAGCTACTTACAGGCCCTGGTCTGCTTAGCTTCCAAGTTTAGAGGAGATCAGGTGTTTTCAGCCCAGTATAGCAAAAGTGCATAAAATACAGTACTGTTTTGTAACCCTGACTTGATATTTCAGAGGAGGAAATTAATATTATTGAGGAAGGCAATATTTACTTTTAATTTTTTTTTTTCTCCCTGAATAGGAGAATTGTTGAGTTACTGAACTTGTGCGTTAGTCTTGGGAGAAGTGTGTGTGTGAGGTGGTTGGATATAGATAAAAATCTGCAAGTATTTTTATGCATATGTGGCACATAGTTTAGCTTAAGAAATACATTTCAGCAGTATCTGAAAGCTTTTTCAGATAAAACATTGCTTGTGCTGGAATTAATTGTGAATACTTATTTCTCTTTGCCCATCCTTTTTATTTGTATTTTTTAACCAGAACAAGTTGTTTGTGGTATTACTTATATTTGTATCTTCACAATTGGAATTGTTATCAATAGATGAAGTTATTGTGATTCATAGTTTTTTAGACAATTAATTGAGATTGTGTGTGTGGAGGGGAACGAATTAATCTGTTGTCTCCATAATTCTCTGTGCTAAATTAAATTAAATAAATCAGTTTTCCTTCTTTTCAAATGCATATGCTGGCTCCTTGAACTAGCATCTGCTAACTTGGGTTAGTCATTGAAGATACTGTCTGAAGCATACATGTGGTTTGGCAAAGTTAATATGTATAGAAAAACCCAAATTTTTTGTGCTGTGAAGTGTATAGCAGTTGTTCAGTACGCATACTACCACATGGTAGCACTTCAAAAGAGACAAATTACTGCCTTAAAAATACTATCCACATTAGTAGTGGTGCTATAAAAGGGATATTTTTTAATATAGCTGGTTTTCAATATAGTTTGACCAGATTAACCAAAATTTGCCACGTTCATGTTGCCAGTTAAATGCAGAGAAGTGTTAGTGCAGAGGCTGGGTGCTGGCTCTTCCAATGGACTGAGAAAATTTTAGGTAGTTTTAGTTGATCTGTCTTCTGGGTGCTCAACATTCTGCAAGGAAACAATATTCATCTTCAGTTTTGAGGAGGCTGTTGAGGGTGAGGGAGCAGTAAAAGTCCACCTTGTTCTTGAACCAGTGACTTGCCCTCGCGAAGGCACGTGCAACTTTTGCTGTTCAAGCACATAGTGAAAGGACAAATTCGTGCAGTGTGAGTCAAGACAAGCATTTAATTGTGAAATGCAGACTGAAGGCTACGCAGATATGGCACAGAGTTGATTGTTGCCTACTTTGTGCGGGGTCCACTGCAGTGAGCTGGGTGAGGAGCAGCGTAAAACCAGTCAGTCTGTGGCTCGTAATACTGGGTACAAAGTTGTTCCACTTTGGTGGGCCTTGGCTTTTTAGGAGGCATGTTGGTTGCTACTCTTAAAACCAGATTTCTTAGGGTGTATCAACTTAAAGTATGTTTTAGAAATTAAGGCCTTGAGCATCTGAGGTGTCATCAAATGTATTGCCTCCAGGCCACCTTTGATCAGGGTTTCACATGTCATAATGTTTACTGGCAGTCTGAATGTGCCTGTGCTGAAATGCATCTCCTCTGATGGTAACTATTTGAAGACTAAATTTCAGCAACATGCAACGTGTATGCGACCCCATGAGAGGGAAATTCTAATGAATTGTTTGTAAAGGAACATTTTAGCGATAAGTAAACTTGCATCATGTTATCAGGTTGCTGCAAGAATGCTTGTTTTGGAAGTGTTTTAGGAATAAGCTGTTACTTCAAGAAGGATGTGAATTTGCCAGTTGTTGTAAAACTCCAGACCTTAGATTTGTTTGCATTTTAAAATAATCATATGGACCTTTTTTCAGTGCCTCAGCCAATTTGACCTATTCTTAAGTTATGTTTTCAAGTAGTAAAGTTACTGACCAAGGATATTTTAAGGTATAGAAAACATGGCTGAATTGTCCCAGTGTTGAACGAGTCATCACATCAGTGCTCACTTCTTGGCCTTGTATCTGATATATGATATAATTTTGTTGGGTTTTGTTGGTAACATAGGATATATATCTCCTACATGTTAAAGCTCAGACGAAGTTACTAATGTTGCCAGTACTTTTTAGAAAAGATAAATGTCTTTGTTATTTTAGTATTTTCTTTAATCTTTTACATTTATTAAAACAAATTGAGTTCAGGGGAAAAAACACCCACCAATCTACTGTAATAGGGGTTTACTGTCAAGGTTTTTCAGTCAAGGCATTTGGTAATACAAATACAAGTCAGTCAAATTCAAGCAAAATACCCATATTGTACAGTTTTGCACTTTTTCTGCTTTAAACAAATTATAGTAACATTTTCTACTTCATTAATCCCCCCCCCCATTTGTTTGCAAACTAACAAAATCACCCTTTTAGAGGGAAGAGTGTGTGTTTTTTTTAATAATAGAAAAAGAGAATCTTCTGTTAAAAAAATCCACCCCAGAAAGGTGCTCAGGAGATGTGTGATGGCTCAGGAGACAAAGATTGTGCATTCTCAATGCAAGCAGCACCACTGAGAAGTGCAAACACAACTGGGGGCTTTCCTCCTCATAAATACACTCCTGAACAAATACTTTGCTTAAAGATGTAGGTACACTGTTTAAATGTGGGGGAAGAGGGGGAAGCATCCTGGTGTGGTTGTTCCCCTGCCCTTTTCTTTGCTTACCTCAGTTCTGGGCACTCTCAGACTGAGTGGCACTTTTTAGTGGCAACTTTGCTGTGTGACTTGGGAAGGACTGTGACATGAAACAGTGAATTCATTAGAAAAAGTACATGACTGTCCCAAATCCTTGTGGACTGAGGACTGGGTAAAAGGACGAGTGAGCTCTTGCCCAGTCTATGCTAAACTTCAAGGTAGAAAGATGATGTTCTGCAGATTGGGCAAATGATGTAAAGAAACAGTGGTAAGGGTATCAACAAAAGCAGCTTGGGGGCTGTTATCCATTTGTGCAAGTTGGCGGCTTGTTGGAGCTATCTAGCTACTAATACATGTTATAAAATATATATATTTGGTTAAAAGAGTTTCCATTTCTCCCTGGTGGCAACTGCATCATGTTTTAATTTCTGCAGTTGTTTTCCTAAGGCAAAGATGTTAGCTATTGATGCTTTATTGGTTCTTTGACATTTTTTCCGCTATTGCCTTCATTATCATCTAACTGCTAACAGTCATGAGAGGAGGAATTGCTGACTTGAAATCTGGATGGTTTTCATTGAGTCCTCTTTCTTCTGGACAGTATCTCTTACATCGTGCTCAGTTACATGTTGCTGGTTGTGCTTTGTTTAAGAAAAGAAGTTATCCTGGAACTTGGTTACCAGTTACCTCTCAGATGAACACTTTTAAGAGCATGATATACCTTTATTCGACTCTGTAAAAGATCTGGAGGTTTTCTTAGGGTATTCCCGCTCTTCAATATTGCACTTCTCAAGGGAAGAATTATCTGAATGTGTCAACCACATGATTTCATAGGAATCTGTATCTAAGTATCTTTTCCCCATCATTACATGACCATCTCTACTTTGGCAATGTCCTCAATTACAAGAGGAATGCAGTGAGCAGTCTAGCTCAGCTATCTAAAAGTTCACATTTCATTTCATTCTTACAAACTCTTATATCTCTCTTAGCTGCGTCTGAAAATCCTTTCTAGTGTTTCCTCTCTGTGGTTTCATTTGGCTAAAAAGGATCTAACCATAATTTCATTTTTTAACATGTTATAGCAAGTCATGTCAAAAACAAGTCTTGCTTTCCACACAGATAATACCATTGAAAAGGTTATTTTAACCAAAATAATTAATTCTAGCTACATTTAATAACTGGATCATATGCTTTGTCAATTAAAAATTGTGGTCAGACAGAAGTCTTTTAGTTAGTTCTGGGGAGGTCTATGTTCTGAGGTCTGCCCCCTAAAAAATCCACCAAAACCTTTTAAGTTTAAGGACTGAGCTTCTTTGACAAGCTAAGTCTTAGCTTTGCTTTTGAGAGAAATGTTGTGATGCTGAAGCATCAGGGCCACTGGTTGAGGAGCTTCAGACTGGCCACTGTTTCTGGAAGTTGTACAGTGAACTTTCTTTGACCTGGCAGGGGGAAGGTTTTCATTCTGACTTTGAAATAGCAGTTAGATCAGTTCTGCAGGCTCCCCTGAAGAGTGTGGTGGCATCTCTAGATGGGCCTTGCTTTAGAAGCAGGCACGTGGTGCAGGCCTTTGCTTTGCTGGCTGAGTATTAGAGGACTTCAGATCGAGGCCTGGGTGGGTTTGCTGTACTAGTTTTGGGATGTTGTACTGTTGTGGTGCCCTGGATGAAACACTAATTGCAAGCCATTTCTTTTAAGATTAAGATACTGTGAAGTAGAATGCAATCAGAAGTCTGCAAGGGTTTATATGTCTTTTTAAGTGTTACTTTAAAAATACAGTCAGTCAGATATGGCAGTTTAAGGAAAAGGGCCAGAGACTGCAGAATGTAGTTTGTGCTGTAAGGGTGGGTGATAAGTTGGAAAAATATTTGTCCAGTCTTGAAAAATGTCTCCTAGTATCTTTAATATGCTTGGATTTTTTTTTCCTTTTGAAAGAGTATGAAGTGGGGTCTGAAAATGTGGCACATTCTGCCCCTAATGAATTTGTGTTGCTTTTTCATAATGAATATCATGTTTTCATCTGCGTAAGGAGAAGCCTTAAAAAAATTAACAAAAATGAATGCATAAGGGGTGTGTGTTTTATCTTTGTAGTTTTTGCAGCTGCAGACAAAACTGAAGGATTGTGTGGTGTTGTTGCATTTGATTTCCTGTTGGTTGGCTCTGAGCATTGGTTCATCTGATAATCACACTGAAATCTGTTTCCTTACATTTAACCAGCAGGCACTATGTCTGTCTGTTTAAAAGGTCTGATAAGTGATAAGGTATGTTTTTCTGCTCAATGGGATTATGTTAAGTATTCCTCAGTAGAATTCTGTTCCATAAAGGTGATTTGTTTGAATGAAGCATTTAGTAGAAATAAAATTTATGTGTTGGTACAATGAAACATTACAGCCTGACAAAAAAAATGTTGTCAACTTTTTAAAGTAACTTACTGTATATAGATGTGAGTGTATTATATGCAATAAATTGTACATACCTGTGTTCTTTGCATTTATATACATCTAAAAAGAAGAAACAGTGTTGAAAATGAGAAGATAAATGCAGTCAAAACTATCTGACAGCCATAGCTGGTCCCCCAAACTCTTAACATAAATGCAGTTTTTTGTTGTGAAAAAGACACACATAGTTTGTAATCTCTTTCTTATACTCATGAAATAATTCTCCTTTTGATTCCACAAGTAACCTAGTTCCAGTCAGTATTGCAAATTAAAGCACAATATGTCTTTGTTACTAATTGATAAAATGTTCCTGCTTAATGAAACCCAGTATCCTTTTTTTTTATGAATTTGCAAGGTAATGCACACTGTAAATGACATGTAACAGATTGTTGATCACTTTAGCAATTAAATGCAGCTGAAAAAAGTCTTACTCAGGCTGGTCTTACTCTGATTCTCTGAGGAAGCTCTGGATTTTAATGAAGACAGTCCAGCGGTGACTAAACAAATTTATGGGCAGCTGCAAAAATGAAAATAAAATAAAATACAATTTACTCATTTAATATCAAGCTTTCTCTCTAAATAGTACAAATTGTGTAAGTTTCCTTTTTAAACATACTTTTTATTTAATCTAGTTCAATACCAGATGGAAATGATGCGAAGCCTCCGCCACGTAAACATTGATCATCTTCACGTTGGCTGGTACCAGTCCACGTACTATGGCTCTTTTGTCACTCGTGCCCTCCTGGACTCCCAGTTCAGCTACCAGCACGCAATTGAGGAGTCTGTAGTTCTCATTTACGGTTAGTATGAGGTTTCCTTTATTATTCTTTTCCCCTCTTAATATTATTACTACTATTTTTGTATTCTGTCTTTTGCCTGTAAGAGTAGCCTGGCAGGCCTTTTCGAGTAAATACCAACCCTGTGTCTACGGCAGCCTCAGCAGCAGCTAAGTCTAGACAGGGTTTCCTTCTTTCTGTTTATTTTTCTTGCTATCAGAGCCCTGATGTGTACGTTTTGGAATGCTGGAGTAGCTGCTTCATTTTTATTCCTTCATCTCCCCTCCCTCGTGGAAGGGGCTGGTGGAACCCGACCAGATGTCTAACAAACCCTGCTTGCTAGCGTGTCTGGCTCTGTACGTGACTGACCAATCATCGCACGAATTGCCAAGTTTTTTTTATACCTCTGACAGAAGCATACAAAACCTGGACTGTTTCTTAGCACAAAGATTTTTTTCTTTTCTGCCTATTTAATGGTGTTTCCTCAAGCTCTCCAGACCAGATGTTCTGTGCTGTATCAGAACCGTAGGCAATTTAACAGCTTTATAGCCTCCCCCTCCCCAAACACTCACAGTTTGCCATATCTGGCAGACTTGCATATAGTTTCCAGCTGAGAAGTAAATGTAACGTCCTGAGTATCTGTCAGAAAAAATACTAATGAATACGATCAATCTTATGAGCTGCCCCAAAATTGTTTCAGTATGTTAACAATTGGATTACAGTAAAGAACAAGTTGTTAAAGTATACTTATATTGGCTGGAAACATTGCATCATCAGACCTTGATGAATTTTCCACTTGTTTCAGTCTATTTTGGTTTTCATTTTATCACCGATTGCTAAAAGTTTTACTGTGTTAAGTTTCAGACAACATGAATGTTAACACAGCTTTTATTCTCACGTTGGCATGCTTCAGCTGTTATCATGCTGCAAGTGTTAAGCTTCTTTGTCCAAGGAATGTAACAGTTTGTTTAAAAAATTTCCCCTAAATTCAGCCGAGTATGTCAAGGCAAAACGAATCTTTTTATATACCAGTTACACTGTCATGCACGGATCAGCATGGCAACTTGATCTGAATTAGCTTATTGCTACTCTAAAATTACATTTTTCTATATAAAATGTAGTTTAGTGAATATTTTAATTTACTGCATAATAACTGGAAGGAAAAATCTGTATTTAAATGAGGTCGCTGTTACGTAAGTTCTGTGGACAATTCACGTGAAAGAAAAGAAAATGTGAATTGGACCTTTAAAGTCTAAATAATGTGAGTAGAATGGGTCTAGATCCCCCCCATGTTCTCCAACTTAAGTTTACTGATTCACATCACTGTATATTGTTGGATGTGTTTTACATTGCAGTACAATAGGATTTCCTCTGCTATAGTGTCTTTTCTGTGTTCATTGTCTTAATTTTTGTTAATAGGACTACTGAGTTATTTTCCTCCTGTTTATGTCACTCAGATATTTAAAAATAAAAAAGGCAGTCTGGGTTTATTAATGTTCCTGATATTATGTTTCCTCCACTTTTAATGAACAGATCCCATTAAGACTGCCCAAGGGTCTTTGTCACTGAAGGCTTATAGGCTGACTCCCAAACTGATGGAAGTTTGCAAAGAAAAAGACTTCTCTCCAGAAGCGTAAGTAACTTCAAAGACTGCTTTCTCAGAGGGTTTGCTCAATTTGGGATGCAGAATAGTACATGCAATAATGAAACACTGTATTTTAAAATCTCATGTAACAGTATGTGCTGGGAAAAATGGATCTGTGTGGGTATTGATGGATGAGCACTGATACAGGGGGCTGAGAGGGCATGAAAGTCTATCTTTAGGCATCAGGGTAAGTGGTGGAACTTGAACTGATTTTGGGGCTAGTCAGTGGATGTGCTGGAAGGACCATGGAGAAGATAGTTGTATCTGGGAACAGAGCCAAAAACAGGCAAAAAGAAATGGAGGAAGGGAAATAGCTGGTCCGTCTTAAACCGCTTTTTTTTTTTCCCAGAAGAAAAATAGAACAGGTATTCCAGAATACCTGTTGCTGTGTATTTATTCCAAATTACCTCCATGTGGACACAATCTTCTGGAGCAAAGTAGGATAATTACTCTGTTTCAAAAGATGAGCCACTTTTTACAGATGTAGGCCTTAGCTGTCATCCTTTTCCTCCAAAAGCTTGGTGTTCAACAGCAAAAGCACAAGCATTTCTTAAAATAACTTCATTGAGGAAAAACATAATCATTTTGTTGCTTGGAGTCTAAACATGTCCATGATAAACAAACAAATCTGCGATTAGTCAAAAAAAAGAAAGGGGGAGGGCATTTTATTCCAAAATCCAGTATGAATACAGGGAAGTTAAGGTTGTATTTCCTTAGAAACTTGTAGATCGTGCTTTTATTTCCAGATTTTATGAAAGGTATTATTGTCTGCTTTATTATAAAGCAAAGGCATTAGTTTTTTATGTGCATATTGTAAAAAAATACACACTGGAAGTTTATATTTACTATCACCATAGAATTTAATTATTCCAAAACATAGGCTATTTTGTGAATCTAATTTTTTGGTCAGTAAAAATTTTAATTATTCAGCTATTGAAGAAATTGTGTTTCATTGTAGTAGTTAAGATTTTAAATATGTTTTAGTGTCACGTGGTGACTAACTGTTCACTTTTATTTAAAAAACCCTGATGGCAGGGAAATCAGTAAAATATTTTGGAAGGGGCAGAGTTAATCCTGTCAGTACAGTCTGTTGCTGGAGGCTTTTTCATGTAGGTAATGTATTAACAAGCAAGGCAGCTGCTTGACTTGTGAGAGTTTTTCCTAGAGCAGCTTTTCCTAGTCTTTGTAAGCGTGAGGTTTTGCCATGCAAATGCGCTCTTACCAAAACTTCACTCATGTTAGACTGTGGAACTGTGACAATCAAGTGTTTTTACAAAATTCCCAATTGTTGGAGCAGCAATTCAACGAAGAGAATAAGAGAGGTACTGGTTATATTAGTAAATATTCTGTTACTTTTTCTCACAGCTTGAAAAAAGCAAATATTGCATATGAAAACATGTTTGAAGAAGTGCCCATTGTAATTAAGAATTCATACTTGATCAATGTGATGTTGTGGGAACTGGAAAAGAAATCTGGAGTAGCCGATAGACATGAATTGCTCAGTCTGGCTAGCAGGTAAGTACTTGTTACAGTAATGGATGTACTTTTATTCGCTTTCCCAAACCACAGTTGAACACCTTGGGTGAAATCCCAGTCTCATTACAGTCCATGCAAGCTTTGCCTTGACTTTTAATGGGGTTAACACTTTACCGTTCATGTTCTTTTGCTGAAGGAAAATTGCATGGTGAAACTGCAGCGTTAGATTCAAGGACTAAATTCAGTCTGTAATCCACATATATCTGCACTACTTGCGGTGTGGATTTCTTCAAAAAAATGTGGGCACTCAGAAAATTTAGGCAAATAGATCTGTATATAAAAGCTAGTTGCTAAATATTCCTTAAGTAATTATATGAATTATTTTAATAAAGAAGAAATTACTGTTGTTTTACTTTGGCAGCAGGATCAATTTGAAAATAAAATAAAATAATAAAGGCTCTGAGAAACTGACAAAAATGCTCAGACTGATTGTCATGACAGCCAGCATTCATAATGTCAGAAATTGTTTGAGTTTATAAAATGATCTTCTCATAACTTTAAGAATTACATTTTGTTCTTGTAGCACTTTGCCCTGAAAATACACTTTTGATTACAAAGTGGGCATGACTTCTAGCACTATGATCAAAAATTTGGTGGTGCTTAAATCTTACACAACACAATACAGTTAATTGGATTATTGTTGGGCTGACCGAAACAACCAGATACATGAAATGATGCAGTATCTTGTTGTATGTAGAAACTGGAGTTTCAGGGCATAACACTTTACTTTTACATCAAGTTGTTGTCTGCCAAGCTTCTTATCCTAGTGGCCTCTTTTCTTTCTCCTTTTTTTCTGATGCCTGCCCTCTCTCCCCCCATATAGGACTGAAGTTAATGATCCATATTTCTTGTGGAAATTTTCCACTCTCGCTACTTGAGCTTATGTGGAGGTATTGAGGGGTCTGATAGCTTTCAGAGAAAATTATCAAGAGAAAAGAGGTATAGGGTTGAACTCAGCTGGGGAATGTACAAATGTCACAAGTGATACTTAGTCAATAATTCTGTCCAGTAAAGTTGTGACTTTGCACATTAGAATTAATGAAGTGAAGAATTTTTGCTGAGATGTTCAGTCTGTTTGACTCCACAGGCGTTTTGTCAGGCTCTTTCTTTCCTCGGTCAAAGAATCACAAACCTTACCCCATCTGAGGAGAGGGTGGACACTGGATGTAGGAGATGACAGTGATTTGATTCCTTGTGAGCTCTGTCACTTTACTGTGAAAAAGAGGACCATGCTGAGGACACAGCAGGTTTCCAGGTGGCCTGACAGTCCTTGGTTGTTTCTATGGGTTTGCTCCTGTATAAAGGGCTGGGACTACCCAGCACCCTGGATCCTAGCAATGGCTGCTGGTCACACAATACAGTTCTGGAAATGGAAAGTAATTTGAACAGATCACGAACCACACTTGAAGTTTTTCATCAGCTTTACATCTCACGTAGTAACTGTTCGGTACCACTTCCCTGGCTCAAGATCAAAGATAAGAACTGTACAAATTGTTTTCTGTTCTGGAGTGATGGTGTTAAAAGCCTGGTGCAAGACAGGCTTTTGTGTTGGTCCTCATATCAGTAAAGGGGATGAGAAGTGAACAAGAGAAACATGACCTCAAAATTAAAAACAGGCTTTCCTGGCAGATTTTTCTGGCTCACCTGTTTGAGGAACTTAAGGTGCTTAGTTTGGTTTGAAGGAGAGAATGTTTTGGAAATTGTCCCAGTAGGTTGTTTGGAGGTTTTTGTGTGTGTCCTTTTTTAAATATTTGTTAGCTGCTTTTAGGGAGTCTTTCTGCTGTGCCTTTTGCAATCGTACTTGTCTATCTCGCATTGGCCTTTTTAGCCATCAGTGCACTTGTAGCAGGCGTGGGTAGAGCCCTTCCCAGATCTTCGTTCATGAAGCCCAGCCATGCATGTAGAGCTGCTTTTAGTTACCATGCAGGTTACGTTCAGTGATATCTTACGTTGCTATAACTCAGCAGCTGGCAAATTAAAATATTTTAGTGCTTGTTTATTCAAGGTAGGGTGACTTGTACTGCTTGCTGAAATATTTAACTAGTTTTTGCTTGAATTCAGCTGTGAAGGTTACTCTGTCGAATATATTGCCTGAACCAGGGAAGTTCAAACCCCTGTATTCTGGATTTTTTTTTTAATTTTTCCATATTTATTTTCCAATTTCCTTATTTTTGTCTTTCAGCAGCTGGGGCTAAAACATTTCGGAAAGCAATTTTTAATTTTGGTGCCTGTCTTCTTTGCAGTTTGCCTTTGTCAGTTTGAACTTTGTCAGTTCTTTTTCTTAACTTTGCAGTTGTTGCTGTCGTTGACAGTAACTTCAAGGCTTGGCCTTGTTTTTTTGTTTTTTTTCTTCATTTGTTTTGTTTGGGGGTTTTTTGTTGTTGTTTTTTTTTTCCTTGGAGTTTGGGGTTGGTGGGGTTTTTTTGATGGTTTTGGGGATTTTTTTCTTGGTTCTTTATGAGCATCCCGGAACCTTTTGTAATCTTCTGAAGCAGTAGTTTTGGCAATAAAATTATTTACCCATAATTCCTCTCCTCTTGAGAGTTTGCTTCATCAGGATTCTCACATGTTCAGCCACCCACCTTGTCTGAGTTTGAAGCTCTACCTATTTGAGGTACTTTGCCTGCACCTTTTGAAGTACATTTGTGATCCTATATAATAGTTTACTTTTTTTGGGACAAAAATTTGTGTTTCTCTTGTGAAATCTGAATTGACTCTAATATTGCAGGCAAAGAAGTTGAAGGCAGACTAGCACAAGGCTAGCAAGTAGTAGCAAGTAAAGGCCTTTTCTTTTGCTCAAACTGTTACCCTCCTGCTACCCTTAAGGACCAAAATGTCTTGAAGACCTTGGAGCACTGCCAGTCTTTTGATAGAAACTCAAGAATTAAAATCCTGTCAGATAATGTTCCAGATCTTCAGAGAAATAATTACAACCAACTTTCTCATTCTCATCCATCTCTTCCTTATTCTATTGATGATCTAGTTTAAATTAAAAAAAGCTTTTTTGTGGTCTAGCTTCATAATAGGGTTGTTCTATAATATCTCAATTTGTCTCAAGCAATTTTTCTAATAGTGTGCGTCAGTAGAAGCAAACATGTGCTGAACATTTACTGCACTCACATCTACTTGGCAGATATATTTTTCAAACATTAGATGCAGTATTTTTGCGAAAGTGACAATAAGGAGGGTTACATTGGCTTTTGAAAACAATATTAACCTTTATACGTTGTACTGCTTATTCAAAAATCTCAAGGTGCTTAACAGATTATTAAGATAATTATGAAACTCTCTAATTTGCAGAGGGGGAACCTGACACAGAGAGGGTAAATGTGTTGCCCAAAGGCACACATCAAAGTCAGAGTAGAAAACAGAATGGAGCTCAAGACTCCTGACTTACATATCTCATTCAAGCAAAATCCTCTTAAATAGCACAGGTTGAACTCAAACTGAAATGCTGAGATGTAAACAGGTTCTACTAAGTGGTGGGAATGTTCTTAAGAATGTTCTTTTTTAATCAGAAAGATGTGCTTTGCCCAGCAGCACCTCTCTAATCCACCCAAAGCTGTTCCCATCAGGAGGAAAAACACTGTACAAGGTGGCACCTTTCCCAAAAAGCAGGGACTTGGAGAGGGGCCTCAGTAGAGCTGATGGAAAGTGGAAAAAATGAGCAACAGATACAGCATTTTCTTATGCTTCCTCTTGCTGCTCCTTGTTCTTGTCTTCTTTAGCCATGGTTCAAGCAAAATAAAATCAAATAAGGGAGGGGGTCTAAAAATGGCAATTGTAGGCAAGTTTAGGGGGGCATCTTTTTTGGACGTCTCCAACTTCAGAACTGTTATACCCAAAATTTGGTGCCTTGCTTACAGCATCATAACTCAGATGTTGGAGGGAGCTGAGACACTCAGGCTCCTGGGCAAGTGTGGGTATGTGGGCTTCTCCAAAAGTGTGAGCTGAGGCTAGTGAGCTGTGTGTGGAAACAGCTAAAACTAATGAGCAGGACACGGGCAGCTGAGAGTGATGTGAATTGCTGCTGCTCTTTGAAGTTTGGGTGTCTCACTTGAGGCTTCATTTTGGGTGTTTCAGACCGTTAGCAAGTGTGACTGGAGTCCTTTTCTGATTAAAGATGCTAAAGTAAATGTGGGCTTCATGTGTATTCCCATTATGAATCCTACAGAAGTGGAGCCAGTTTGAGGTTCCAGTCCCAGCTGCTTGCCTCGTTCCTCCCCCCTACTCCCATTTCATCTCTACACCCCTCCCACCCTCAAAGATTTTTATTCACTCATCTGTTTCAGAATATGGCTGTACAAATAGCTTTGTGGAATAATCTGATGGAAAAGGCAGACTCCCACTCTTCTCTTCCAGCCCTTCCCTCAGCCTCCCTTAACCAAAAAAAAGAACCCCCAACAGGGGGTGGGTTTGCATTTACAGTAGACTATTTCACTAAAAGAGTTTGAAGTGTGCCCACGCAAACAGCTGAATCCATACAGCTGAGAGTGCTGTAATCTTTGGGCAAAGAGGGAGAGGCAGGAAGATGCTGATGCTGGAACCTCTTAAACTGACTTTGCTGGCAACTGTAAACTGCACCTTTGCTCTCCTTAAAATATATCTGCAAAGGGAGGCTCTGGTGCTACAAGCACTCCCTCAGGAAGAAGAAGGCTTGCATTCATGTCTCTTAGCCAGACCTGCATCCTAGCGAGATGTCTTTGTGGTAGTGAGTGATCTGTGAGTTCAGTTAATGTACAGTTGTTGCTTTCTCTTTCTATGGCTTCTGGACCACAACACTGACAGATGCAAGGCTCACTATTGGGAAGAAAAAGACAGAAAAGACCAGGGCCATGAGTGTTACCCGCAGATTATGCTACTCCACAGCTTTCCACTTCTCACCCTTGGAATTAATTGACCCTTGTATTTGATAATTGTTAAACAAGGAATCAGAAGTAATCTCTGTGTCAGGGACCTGATTTCATATCTGCCCTTTTGGTTGAAGGATTATACTCCATCAAGTATAAGGCTGTTCCAGCAAAAATGCACAGCACAAGAAATTGCTTTGCAGGCTATACTTTCTGGTCTGTTTTATGTTCTAAACAGGCTTTGACAGTTTCCCTTTGACAGTTTGTACGTATTTGTCCTTTTTTGATTTTTGATTATGCCATCTAAGGTATGCAGATAAGCCTCAAATGATAAACTTCTGGAAGTTTTACAGGTCACTCCCTACAGGTGCATGATCCTGGTAACAGTTCTGGTGGAGTGCTCTTGCATTAGATTATTTCTTCATTAGATGTGTAAGAATCCACATGACAGATTTTTTTTTCCCTGATTTTTGTTCTGTTTCTCTCTCTTTTATCTATATTTCTTCCCCAAAAAAAGAACACAGTGGGGACTTTTTGATGCTTAATATGAAAGCAATTCTGCAGTTTTCTTTCAGGAGGATTCAATGATATCAGTGTGGTGGTCTCCAGGTGCTGTCTTAGGGTGGATCTGTCTTCTAGTTCAGCTCAAGAACGTGCTCAGATCATCACTGCTGGGTGATCTGAGACCTGACTTGTTTCAGATGAAACTAAACTGAAAAGAGGCATTAGGAGGATAATTACTGTGCTTCAGCCACTTCCAGATCACTGGACCGTGTCAGAAGTAGTGATAAGAGCCCCCTGAGACACATGTACCATGGCCATTGGTTTCTCAGCACCAGCTGTTTTTGCTTTATAGATCTGCTCCTGTTGGTCTACACTACTCACTAATTTAAATGTAAACCCAATTTAATCGACTCCTTTGCTGAGTCTGCTTACTGAAATGCATCCACTGAAATTGCAGTTTCTTTATTACTGATGCCCCCAGAACAACAACAAAGCCAAGTGCTGAGCTCCACATTGTCTACATTTGACTATCACAGAGCCCCGTAGGGAAGTGAGTCTTGATGAGGATGTGAGCAGCATTTACTGACACCCCTTTTTAAAATACATATATTTTATTTTTTTTTTTAGTTACATTGATGCATACAGGTACCTAGCAGTGTGATCTTTGAGATCTGCTGCAAGGTAAGGAGGTACCTAAAGGACCCTTTGGGCTAATTAAGTGTATGGTGAGTGTTATGGGCTGGAGCAATGTGATCTAACTTTCTGAATACCACCAGAATAAACTTCAGCTGAGTAAAACTTGGTTAAACATTGTATATATACATTTTTACAAATTACTTCCTATTGGTCTTTTTTTTAAGAAATGGAGCAAAAAAGGTTATCAACCACATGAGAGCTGAGGAAAAAGCTGGTCCTGTATTTGCAGTATACTTATCACTTCATGTCTCAGTTCACATCTGTTTAAGTTATCTGTTTTTAGCTTTTTGTTTCCCTGGCAACAAGAGCAAACACTGTATTACTGCAACTTCTAACAATAACTCTCTGTTTCTGTATTCTGCTGTACTAAGCTGCTCCCAACAAGATTCATATAAAACATATTCTTTGTAACCAGCTATATTTCACATAGACTCTATCTGTAAAATAATTATGTATTTCTGATGTGCAAATACCCCCCAAGGCCAATGCCTGTGTACCTACACAGGCATTTCTGATAATAGCCAGTTCTAACACAAACTCCGTGTAATATAAACGCTGTAAAAAACTGGAAACACGCACGCCTCTAGCCATGGCAGCATTCCACAGTTCTAAATACCATGTTCTTGAAATGTTCAACCAAAAAAACCCCAAAAAGTTTAAAAATAATTATTATAGTGGCGCCTTTCTTGCTGCTGCGTAGCTGAAATCCTCCTCACCATCTGCCCCTGTGCGCAACTGAGATCTAACTCTGGCTTGTAAATAAATTGTGGTCTGAAGTTACTGATGCAGCCCTTTGTTCAGTTAGCAGGCAGTGAGTGAAACAGCTGTCCTAGCACTGAGATAAGGGTGTATGCAGCTCCGTTCTCAGCAGGTATCCTTACCAGCTTCTGTCTCCAGTCCGAGTTCTAAGGATTTGGGCAATAATTTACACTTAAAAAGGGATGTGTGTAATATTACATGTGTGATTCCCTTTAGCTTCATGCCTTTGTCTTCCAGATAGAGTTTCCCCACTCCATAGGCTGTAGGATGGCAGGAATGCATTGTGAAAGGCAGAAAGAATCTCAGATAACACGGAGAAACAATGACTGAAGGATATGATTTTGACATTGAAGTGCACCACACTTTTTTATTGGAAAGAAACTTTCATGAACTGTAGTGAGGAAGAGAAGGATGGCGTTTAGTTTTTTGAGTTGTTGGCCTTCAGCCGAGTACTGCTGGGTAAGGCTTAGATCAGAGCCAACAAAATAGCTTCTGATCAAAAGGATCAATAGAGAGCAGCAAGTCTCCTTTTTTGCTGCTCTACCCTGTAAACACAATTTAGAATGAATACTGTCTCCATGGGCACCAACCTAAAACCTTCCAAAACTTTGACTTGGAAGCTATACCTTAAGTTGAACATTCCTGCAAAATACTGAATCCATTGCTAAAAATGGTAACAATAAAAGTTGTTTAACAGACTGCATTTGTCTGGCCAAGGCAGTAGATCGCATAACTGGAACTGGACGCGCCCAGCCTTGCTGCTTCCATGTTGGTATGGAATGTGGAGCTGGCTGGACTGGATGCAACACTCCCTCTCAACAGCTAAGATCAAGCAATGTCTGCTGAACTTCCAGGCATGGTTTGATATACTAGTTAATGAGATGCAGTTCTCAAGAAGTTCTCTGCAGGGATAGTTAAAAATCTGTGAAAAACCTTGTAAGTAGTAAATTGAAACCAAACTCTTTGAACACATCTCCTGGAATATTGTTTGGGTTGTATGTTGCAAAAGCGTCAGACTTTTAAATGTATGACCTGCATCTGTAATAACTTTAAATTCATGCAAGGCATTGTTTTTCCATTATTGAGAGGTTCCTGGAAAGACCGAAACACTTAAATATGGTATTTGCAAGGAGGCAAAGATGCTAGAGGAGGAGATGCCATATAAAGTACCATCAGATAAGTATATGAACAAAGATGAGGAACTAAAAGATTTGCAAACAGTGCCATTAGTGCAAAAATGATGGTAAATGACAGAATTACTTTTAAATTTGAAAACTTTTTTTTTTTTTAGTAAATCTAATCTTTCATGAATGTTTCTTGTATTTCAGTAATCACCTTGGGAAGAGTCTGCAGCTACTGATGGACAGAGTGGATGAGATGAGCCAAGACATTGTTAAATACAATACGTACCTGAGGAACGTAAGCAAACAGCAGCAGCAGAAACATCAGGTTGGTAACATGGAAAAACCTGAATGAGAGCATTTTTTTTTCCCACAAGATACGATTTGGGTAGTGTTATCCAAGACAGATGAATTGGGATCTAAGCAAGATAAAATCCTTACAAAAACATACCTGTTAAGTCATGTGGTGGGTTGACCCTGGCCGGGTGCCAAATGTCCTGAAAGGCCACTTTATCGCCCTCTTCCTCAGCTGGGCAGGGAAGAAAAAAAATATAAGGAAATTCTCGTAAGTCAATATGAGGACAGGGAGCAATCATTTAGCAGTTACTGTCACGGGCAAAATGGGCTCAATTTGGGGAAATGACTTTAATTTATTACCAGTCAAATCAGAGTAGTGTGATGAGAAATAAACCCAAATATTAAAACACCTTCCCCCCACCCCTTTCCTTCTTCCTGGGCTCAGCCTTACTCCCGATTTTCTCTCCTTTTTCCTCTCAGCAGCACAAGGGCTTGGGCATGGGGGCTTCGGTCAGTTGATCACATATTGTCTCTGCCACTCCTTCCTCCTCAGGGGTAGGACTCCTCATGCTCCTCCCCTGCTCTGTGGGCTGGGCTGCAGGGGCGCAGCTGCCTCACCATGGTCTTCATCACGGGCTGCAGGGGAATCTCAGCTCTGGTGCCTGGAGCACCTCCCCCTCCTTCCTCACTGACCTTGGTGCCTGTAGGGCTTTTTCTCTCACACACTCTCATTGCCCCCTCTCAGCTGCCATTATGCAGGGCTTTATTTCCCCCCTTCTTAAATGTTTTATCTCAGAGGTGCTGTCACTGTCTTTGCTGGGCTCAGCCTTGGCCAGTGGCAGGTCCATCTCAGAACGAGCTGGTGTTGGCTCTGTTGGACGCAGTGGGAGCTTCTGGCAGCCTTTTACGGAATCCCTCCCTGCAGCTCTCCTGCTACCAAACCTGGCTGCACAAACCCTATACAAAAGATTTATAAAATGTGCTAGAATTCACTTCTAGTGACATACGGTATGGATTTGGCTTTCTTTGCAATTTTACATGTATATTAATGGTTTATGATAAACCAAAATAATTTATAAGTGCACCATGGACACAGGGATCAGACATTCAGTAAATGAAAGAGATGAAATTACAAGCTTTGTTCCAAAACAAATTGTGTTTTAGCCCCATCACACATAGTGATGTATCTAGAAATAAAGAAATGTAATCCAGTGGACTGTGAAGACAGCAGCCTGTTCTCTGATTGGAAAGAACATTTTAGTTATATTTTGTATCAGTAGATAATGATACTGATTGGGTGATGCTGACTTTTAATTTCTGGTGCCAAAGGGCCTCTTTAAAATCCAAAACAGTCTGATTAGAGAATCTTGAGTATGGAGAACAGCTCTAGGTGGCCCAGCTTGAGCAGAGGGATTGGACAAAGTGACCTCCAGAGGTCCCTTCCAACTTAGCTGTGCTATGATTTGGAGATATTATTACTTTCTTTGCTATTGCTGCCTTTGATAAAGCAATGCTGTGTCTTACTATAGAAGAATGGTGGTAAATTGGAAAAAAGCACTAAGAGAATGGATTTAAGGGCCTGGAGAGCAGATCTTGGTGAAAACAGTTCACATCACATGAAAAGTTAACAAACTACTTGCTTACTCAAGAAATACCTGCATGAAAAATAAATTTGAACTCTTTAATCTAGCAGACAGAGATATGACAAGATTCAATATTGGCCAACTGAAAATTGGCCAGACCACTTCTAAGATAAAATATTGTAGGTATTGCCACAGAAACTAAGTTATTATTAAAAAGAGCACCTGATTTATGTGGTTTATGTGAAATGCTTCATCACTTACTATTTTAAAGTCAAAATTGCCTTTTCTCACTTTAGTAAAGTGAAGCTTGGATAGGGAGTGCTTCAGGGAAGCAGCACGTGATAAGTGATCTCTCCTGGCTTTGTAATTCCAGAGGACATAGAAGCTTCATGCATGTTATCTTCAAAAAATTTGTTTTCCTTTACTGCCTAATTTGAATAGAAAGATGGCATCTACTTCAAAGGTTTTTGTTACTAACAAGGGGATTTATTTTGAAAAGCAGAGCAAAGGAGGTTCCATGGTGTCTCAATTTCTTTACTAACTATAGCTGCCTTAGTAGTGGCTCATTGTGGCATAGTTAGTGGTTGTAACTTCATTTTTAAAATGGAGCAATTGTGATTAAGAGCAAGCCGTTTCAATAAGGAATAATAGGCAGACTGCTGAGAAGCAAATGGGGTAATGCAAAGAAAGAAGAATCTACATGCAATTCACATACAAATATGGGCATTTAAGATTTTATTTTTAACATTGTCCAAAAACATGTATTTGTCACTACTACTGGAAAAAAATTACTTCATTTGATTATGTGCCACCAAGTAAGAACTGTTTTCAAACTCACAGAATCACAGATACATTTAAGTGAGAGAAAACACTCTGTGCTCTTTGCCCCATTAAAATAAAGATCTGTGTGTGTGTTGAATATGAGGGCTTTGAAGACAAACCTTACAGCTATTTCCTTGCCATATGAAATCTCATGTATATGTTTTCAAGTTTGTGTACTTCTAAATGTTTATCTGGAAGCTGCACAAACGGTCTGCCTCAGTTTTTGTAAAGTTCGAGTAATCTGTATGGGAAAGAGAAGCCCTGAAAACAAATATTTTATATATATATATATATATATATATAAAATAATTTCTACAAGCCGCAACTGTGGTATATCCTCTGGTAACTCACAAAGAAATGGCATTGAAGTGGCAGAATATCTTAATAACTGGAACGGAGAAATAAACCATTGTGCCACTTTGTTCTCAGTTTAGAATTAACATTTTTTGGCTTGAAATACCTTATTTAATCAAGTTTGGTTCCCCTTTCACATTACTATTTTTTTGACCTTTAACTTGCATAAAATGGAGAATTTCTTGTTTATATAATTATCTGAGGTAAAGGCTTCTCTTACCTACCATATTCCATACCTTGCTTTTCTCTGTGGGGCAATGGAGGTCTTTATCTATCATGCTGTGGTTTTTCCATCAGATACAGCATTACCCTACCACCTCAGTACCACATAATTCTGCAGCATCTCACTTATTTATGGTGCCACTTTGTGAGCTGGGGACAGCTTCTTGCCAATAAATTGAAATAAACTGTGAATCGCATCAGCATTGTTTGAAATAACATGAATTACACTGAATAAGTGTAATTTTTAAAACATACTTGCTGATTAGTAAAAAGCACCTGGAAAGAAAAACTTTTTGCAGCTTTGGAAGTCCTGCTGCATTCTGAACCTGTTGCTTTCTTTTCAGTACCAGCAGAGACGTCAGCAAGAAAACATAGCACGTCAAAGCCGAGGAGAACCCCCTCTTCCTGAGGAGGACATCAATAAACTGTTCAAACCACCACAGCCACCTCCAAGAATGGAGTCGCTCCTTATTGCAGGTAATGTTTAGCAGCATTTTCAACTCATCTTTTCATATATGAATGTAAGCTTGAGAAAAAGTGCAGTTTTTTCTTTTTTCATTACCTTTGCCATTATGGTGTGATATTTTGGCATTGGTAGCTTTCCAAATACTGTCCTTGATGTGTTAAGTTTGGGATTTTAAAGGAGAGGTGGAGAAATGCCCACAGGGCAGGCTTTCTACATGAATGTGTGTAGCTGCTTCCTGCAGTCATGCCACAGCCCTTCCCTCAGCTCTAGAAGTTCAGGCAGGAGCTGTACAGGCAAGAGGCAGGAATAAGATAAGGTTGGGGCTGGAACTTCTGATTCAGAGCAGTTGACTGCAGCCCTAAGTTACTGATAACATTTCTAGGTTTGAACTGGCTGTTGCAGCAGCTGAGAAGGTTTTGCTTTTAATTTCAAATAGAATGGGGATAATTTCATTGATTTATATGACCATAGATTTAGGGAAACTATATCCATCTTCTTGGACTCCAAGGGAATGAAAATATAAGGCATAGATAAATATAAGGCTTCCAGATAAATATAAGGCGTTAAAAACAAGGCATAGATAGGTGTAGGTACCACCCCCCAATTTCCTGTTTGCTGGTGTGCTGCAGGGCATAGCCATAGCCAGTGCCTGTCCTGTGCCTCCTGCAAGGGTAAAAATACTGGGACTTCACAGTGTCAACAGACAGCAGACAACCTAGATGCCCTACTAAGTAAAATAAATTTGGAAAATGTCACGAGAAAGCAAATAGTTTAAACAAGAAGGCTTTTTTGATCAGGTAGCTATCACCTTGTTTTGTTCTGAGGGAAAATGAAACCAAAATCCCAGTAATAAATGGTACAGCAAAGAGTGCTTTGATGTTAAAAAAAAAAAATTAATTTACCTGTCTTAAATTCCCAAGTGACAACAAGATTATTATTTTAATACTTAATACTTTCACATTACTACTGAGGGCTGCTTTTAGAAGAAATAATATTTTGATTAATTGTTCCTTACAGAGTCTTTCAAAAAAAAAAAGAGCTATTGTTTTGATAGTTTTTACCAGTTAGTGAATCCTAGCAGCATTAAAGTATTTAAAAATTCAGGTTTAGCACAGCTTATAAATGCAATGGAAGTGTGTATGGGTGTACATGTGTGTTATATGAAAGTGATAGCTTAAAATGAATCATCTCCTACAAGAGAAGGAATTGAAAACTATTATACTTGAAGAAAAAAACAGTTTTCAGCCAGAGCACTTTTTTTGTTCTTTTACCATAGTCAGGGGAAGAATTGAAAGCATCCATTTCAGCTTAGATGAAGTAAAGTCTGTGGATAAAGAGTAAAACTTAGATCTTTTGTCTCTGAGGCATTTAAAAACTTTTCAAATAGAGCATTACATTGAGAGTTTATTGGCCTTCTCAACAGCCTTAATTTTGATTAAACTGGCTTCGTGTTTTGCTGTTCCTAGTTAACAAGGGAAATAACTTGTATCTGTAAGAGTATAAAAATGCTTTGATGGGCATGTTTGATTTGTAAAGCACCAACAAATCTTTATACCCTGATGAATCTTGAAATAGTGAATAAAGTGAAATGTTAGGTGGAAAAAAAGGCTAGCAGAATGTCAGACAGGAGTACCACAATTTTCAATCTGCTGCAGAAGAATATTTTTTACAAATATTTTAATAGAGACAGCAGGTGCATAAGAAGAGAATTGAAATTCAGTCTTGTAGTATTTTTAGAGCAATTGAAGAATTAATTCGATTGAGCTTTTCATGCAGCAGCAAAAATTCTTTATTCTTTTTATTGTTGTATGTATTTTCAGAAATTGTGTGTAATATTGTAAGAAAATTGAGGGGTTTTCTGAGCATACCAGTTTACCTGTTCTCCTGATTTAGTTTCTTCTTCCCAAACCTGTTTGGGAATCCTGAAAATGTAAAATTCCTATGTGTAGTTGAGCAGTTTTGGTTGCTTCTCTATAAATCTTCAATGATTCACGTTCATTTGGCTTTTGAAAAATTATGTTCTAGGTTGTTTTTCTGAATTTCAAAACTGACAAGGTTTTACTCTTCTTTTGTTTTGACAGGTCAAATTAATACCTACTGCCAGAATATTAAGGAGTTTAATGCACAGAACCTGGGCAAGCTTTTCATGGCTCAGGCTCTCCAGGATTACAACAACTGAAGAAACTTTGCTGTAGCCCTCAACAAGAAAAGTAATTTACAGCTTTACACTGTTCACTATCATCTTGAAAATTTGTTAAATTGGGAAGAGAGTCACCTTGGTTTGTGTAGAATTCTCATGTAAGAAAATAAAGGCAAATTTTAACGATATTTTAGTGTTTCCTTACTTGTTAGCTCTACTGAACTGGAATTTTCTGTGGTCACTCAGGTTTTATAAATGTTTATTCATGTTTAGTCATAGCAAATAATACAGGTTTTATTTAACTTAGAGTACGAAATAAAAACAAATATTGCAAATGTTCAGTATAGCTGACTTACAGAAGAAATTTAAGATTTCCTGGTTTTCGTTGAGAAGTTACAACTGTAACTTGCTGGACACTTGGGGCAGTTGCTCATTTTTTGTTTTAATCTGTTTGGACAGTCTGGTGCAATGGTCCTTCCATATCGCAAATGTTTCACAGAACGTCGCATTCAGACCATACAAAACCAGTGTGATGGGGAGACTGGTTCCCACCATACTGTGCTGTGCTGTGTTCCCATTTTCTCTTGCTGCCACCAGCTGGGTGGTAATCACAATCTGGAGTAAAAAACCTGGAATGAAAACCAGTTAATGATTGGACTTAATGATCTTAAAGGTCTTTTCCAGCCTAAATGATTCTGAGCAATCCAGTGATGCTGCTGAGTTGTTCGTGGCAGAAAGTGCAGAAACAGCCAACCCAGAGCAGCCGGTGTGGTGCAGAACCTGCAGTAGCTTTGCCATCTGGATGAGCCTTTATTCCTGAACTCAGGCCACTTATCTTTTTAACAAGAGAGTTAATTTAAAGGTATAGTATGTGGGATTAGTTAAAAATTAATGGGAATGGGACTGTGTCTTCATGCTGAATTCAATGTGGACTTTTCCTACTATCTCTGTATTTCTGGAAATTTGCTTTTACGTGTTCTTTTCCTAATGTGAGTGACCTGGCAGCTCACTCACCATAAGACATGTTTTTTCTAATTACCATACCACTACCTATATTTTCTCCTTCCTTGTCTGTGAAAGGCTTTTCTGTATAACAAGGAAAATGAAGTAGTGTGAGTGTCTCTGAAAATTATGTCTAAAGAACTTAGAACTTCTTTTTGGTCAGCAAGCAATTGCAGAGGCAAGCAAGGCCTCTACCCTGTAGTTCTAACTGCTGCGTCCACAGGTCACACATAACACACACACGAGACAAAACATGCACGTGAGGGAAAGCCTTGCCTTTGGTGACTGGTTATACACACAGTCTGCATCAAGCCATCCTCTCTCCTGTCAGGCTCCTAACCATGCAGGTTTGTGTTAACTGCATGGTTGTTGTAATTGGTTTTTATTTGTGCAGAACTGCAATTCTTGTAAGGGAAAAGGTTACTTTGGAATCCAACTCTAATTGGCATGAGTCTTACAGGCTCTCTAAACAAGATGTAGTGCAAGTCTTTCAGAAGTGAGGTGTTACAGGAGAACAAGGGCGACAGTTACCTTAGTTTTGATGAAGAAGAACATTTCTACTAGTTGTTCGGTACTTGGGATCTTCACAAGTGTAGCTCTAATTTTGCTGTGAGATTTACTGCCTCTGTTCCACTGCTACTTGTGAAATGTCTGACTGTACTGATAATTTGAGCCAATGTGGGATGTGAAGTGCTATCTCCCTTAACCACAGGACTAGCTCAGGGCACAGTGCCATGACAGGTGTGCTTCTCTCCCAGGGCCCTTTCCACGTGTAGACAAAACAAAGGCTTTGCTGATGAAGGGTGGGGTGGGTGCAGCTTGGTGCATAAAGAGTTAGAAAGTTAGTGCTCCAATAGTTTGAGGTAGTCACAGTAATGGTGTGCTCCTACTGGGTCTCAACACAAAGTGGAATGGGTTAATTAATCTCAGCCTTTCTAACAGTCTGAAACATGTCTGGCTGTACATGCAGCCCTGATTGTCTTCAGGACAGGCTATAGGAAAAGGTGCTAAACTTTGGATCATCTATTGGTTTAACTGAAAAAATAAGGAATTCTTCAGATAGGGTTAATTGCTGAAGCTGTTGTCAGAATCTAGTCCGTAATGTTAATATTTATGAAAAATGAAACTAAATGGGAGAGTTTTTCTTAAACCAAACATTCTTGGTGGTACGTTGTCTCAACATCACGATATGATGCGCTGTTTCCATTCTCCTTTTGGTGTTCTCAAAGTTGGACCAAACTCCATCTAAACTGTAAAGCTTCTGCTGCTGACTGCCCACGAGGAGGAAACCTGGGGTGCTCTCCCCGCTTCTACACAGGTTATCATGTTCTTCATCTTTTTAGCTCCGCACAGTGTTCTCCAGAATGCTTAAAATATTTTGGAGGCTTAATTTCTACTCCTGCACATCCTGCCAAAGTTTGGACAGGTGTGCCGAGCTGACCAGTGTGGCTATAAGGTACTGCCAGGGAAAGATGGGTACTGTTTGTGCAGATCTAAACACCTGCACAGAGGGCAGAGTAGAGAAGGTCTGGGTGAGGTTGCAGATGTCCTTTTTGGTGCTAACAAGGATGTTGGGTGGGATTAGGGTTGGCAACCAATAGGAGTTGTAAAGAATCTCTTACATCTTTGTGTTTATGCTCTTTATACTTTGTAAATTTCTGAGCACATTCATTCAACTTGTTTTGCAATATTGCCCAATTTTTTGCCTTCTGACAGATCTCTGATATGACAAATCACTGGTGACAATCTGAGGTATCTTTAAGAAGCAAGCACTATTTCATGGCTCTCACTTGACAGTCAAAGGACTCTGGGTGCTCTGTTAAGATGTCGTTAGGAGCTGGTGATGCAAATAATATCACCAGCCAAAATATGTGCAGTGTGTGCAGTAAGAGGAATTGAATTGCTCTCTGTAGAACTGCTTCTCATCTGGTTTGACAGCCCTGGGGTGAGAGATATGTCCCTCATGATTTTCCGTGCCTGTGCATTTTCTTCCCCTGGATTTTATGCTGCTTTTTAATTTTCTTCAGATTTTGCCCACAGCTTGTTGATTTTCAGTCAAAATGAGCATGCTGCTCTAAATCCAGTGCCTTCTGTCACTATGTTCTTTACTTTTTCATGAATTCTTCTGGAAAGCTGTATCTGCAGTTGGAAGGATACTTGAAATCTTATGATCTGAACGTTGCATTCATGGTGGAAGTTTCAGTTGCTCAGGTGTCAGATATGGTCCCAAATTCAACATTCTCATGCTCCTTGCCTTCATCTGCAGGGCCCTGAATGCCTCAGCACTGCTCAGGAGACGGTGGTGCTGCTCCTTGGGACCAGTCCAGTGGGACTTGTTCAGAAGCTTTTCATGTCAACTTTACAACTGCAAGGAGGTTTATACAAAGTTGGGCCTGTATTTTATTTTTGATCTTTTAATTGATAGATTCCTGTTGACACAACTCGTTATACGCCAAGCAGTAGTGAACTGCACAGAGCTGGGGAAGATGACTGTAAAAACAACAGTTTTGGCAAAAGGCTCCTTAATGAGAGAAAAGTTAATGTCTTATTTCAATTAAAGCAAACATTTATATGTCAGGAAAAATGGCCAGATCTATTTTACAATGATATTAAAAGGCATTAGAGTGTCAGTAAAATAAACGAGGAAGGGTAGCAATGTATTTATCTGTCAGAAACACAGCTGAAGACTTCCAAACTTAGTAAGATGAAAATAATCTGTGCAGCAACGATTTCCATTCTGGTTTGAATGATCAAATTATTAAATCTCTCACTGAGGATGGTGTTTTTTGATTTTTTTTTCCTTTATCTGGATTTGACCAATACAAATGTAGTTTTAAATGAAAAAATGTGTCCTGTTCTTATTATTCAGTGGGTAATTTCATCTCATATCTCATTGAAAGTGATGGAGAGCCACATCCCACAGGTTAGAAAGTTCAAAGCTGCTTGAACTATTCAGGGGTTTCACCCCACTTGCAGTGTTTGCTTGCTTGGGTATCCTGATGTTTAAAAACAAATCAAAGGAATTAAAGAAGGTTTTCTCTGTCACAGAATTATTTTTTTTTTTTGTTCTCAAATCTTTCACTTAGCTTCTTTAATGTTAGCAGAATTAATAATTAGCCTGCAGATTGAATCTAAGGCAGGAAAAGATATGTAACTGGGATGCACCAGTTGCAATAGACTTGCCTTTTTCAAGATGTGGTAATAAATGTGCTTGAAAGGGAAGTGTAGCTAATAATGACCAATTTACGTCTTTTAGAAGAAGAATTAAGAAGCTCAAGGATAGTCTGTCTTGCAGCAGATTGAAATGTTGGAGTAGTTAGTGCTTTGGACCAAATGTGTGACTTCCAAGATATTTATTTATTTTTTAGCAAAAAAATAAAGCCTGATCATATTAATTGCTGTAACATTTAACACAGGAGTCAGGTAGATCCATTGTTACTAGCTATGAAAATCCAGTTTCCAAAAGGATTAGCAATTACAAATTTCAGCAATGTTAACAACTTGTTTATATGGGCTACGAGGTCATATTCAATTTAATAATTTTTATTGTGACTCCTGAAGTCATGCTCTAAGTTATCTAGGTTTCTAGTGCAATTAAGGGGGGAAAACCCTTACAATTTATAGAAGAGTACTTTCTACAGTTACAAGTGTGAGCACAAGCATTCATGGGCTTGGTTTCTTGTGGCTTTTTGGTCTTTTTAGTTCAACCACAAATAGCTGTTCACAATGACTCCTACACACAACTGCCACATTAGATCTTCAGTTCTCTCTCCAGGAGTTTCTCACCCTCCCCCGTTTGAGTGTGTGCTGGTCCAATGCTCCACTTCAGCTGCCTGGTCTGGCTCCCACGCGAGGTGCTCCAGTCAGTGCCTGCTCCCAGCCCCTCCTGGGCCCTGTGCACGTCTGCCCTGGGACCTCAGTGGCTCAGCCTGCTGATATCTCCTTGTTGCACTTGGCCGGTGAGTTTAGAAGTTGTACCAGAGAGGAGTTAAGATTCTGCATAATTGCATGAGCTCTGCCTCTTGAGAAAAGCTCGACATTACCCTTCATTTATGCTGATGCCACCAGTTGTGCATAGCTCAGGGGAGGTTGTGTGTGAAGAGGAAGCTGTGTAGGTCTGGGTTCACGTGCACCACCAGCATCCATCCTGGACTGGCTGACATAGAATCAAATCAAGCTACGTGGAAATTAAAAATTCCCATTTGCTAATTGATTTTTGTGAGACTTCAGTGAATATTTAATTAATTTCCACTCTCCAAGGAAAAATTTCCACTTGGGGAGGATACCCTGATGCTTCAATTTTATATATCTATAGAAGAGATAATCAGGTAATTTAGGAAAAGACAGGCTTCTGAATCAAGCACCAAACCAATTATGTGGTTGTAAAGTGACTGGCTTGTGTTTGTCTACAAATTACATATGCTGGCAGAAAAGTCAAATCCTATACCATTTGCTGGTGTTAATGTTTTTGAAGTCATAAGAATTGTCATGAGATCACAGCATTATTCAGAGAGACTCCTTTTGTGTATTTGTGGTAATTTTCAGCTATTTAAAGTAAGTGGTACGAATCAGGCATCTTTCTGAAATTTCTCATCTCAACTGTAGGCGGCTGCTGCTTCCTCTCTTGAGACAACCAAAGTTTTGCTTTTCTCCTACAAAATACGAGAGGGCTTTCCTCACTGAAGGAGGTGAAAGGGGATCTGGGCCATGAGCTGAGCAGTCCCAAAGGAGGAAACACCCGTGCCTGGAGAGAAGTTTGTCCCTGTATTGTGGCCCACTAGCCACAAGCTCTCATTGCCACCCACCACCTCTGTCTGCCATCCAGGCAAAAGCTATGATCTTGCCATTCCTGTTACTAGAGTGCAAGTAGTGCTGCTGATAGACATGGGTGAATAATTTCTTTGTGTAAAGAGCAGCTCTTTTTGATTGGAAACATGAGCTGCTTCTTCGTTTACAACTGCTTGGCAATGCAGACATAACCCTAGCAGGACTCCTATCTAAACCTGGATACAATAGAACCAGATAACTGCCTAAGCAGATTCTTGATCCTAGTGCTTCACTCCTCCTGTGCAATAAGCAGCAATTCTCTCTTTTGTATTAGCTGAGTGTAAGCTCCTTAAAACAGATGCTGTGGTCTGTCATATGCATTTAAAGTGCTTCATGTGCTCAATCCAGCCCATGCTCAGCAGGTCCTTGATATCATTTAGAGAATCTAAGTATAATTGCCTGATTATTACATCTTACTGAGAAAATAGTACATGATTAGGCCATTAAAAGGTTCTGTACTCAGTAATAGGATGAAGATTGCACTGACAATTCAAGTTTTTCCTGTCTCTTGAGGGCTCAGATTTCCACAGTTTAGTAAAACAGATTTTATTGTATGAATTTGTGTAGACTGCCATGCCAACTGTATTTTGAGGCTGTATTGGAAAGACTTGCCTTCTCTGAGAGCCAAGAGAGTGGAAAGCAGCAGCACGATGCAATAATGTGCTACATGTACCTGACAGCAGAGAGGTGTTAATGGGCTGCTTTGCTACTTGCCGAACAGCACAGCAGTATAGAGGCCAAAATGCATAGATATGATGTACCCTTCTGGTCTTGTAATGCTCCCAGCCAAACAAGGTTGTTCTCCTTCACCTCTTCTTAGCACATACTTTTAATTTCTTATGTCCCTTAATTCTGTGATGAACTCATCATGTTACTTATTTTCAGCTATACTCTGTGCTCTTTGTCAGCCTTTATCCATGGTCATTCTTTGAATTTTCAACAGGGTGATGATCAAAACTCTTGTTTTCCTGTATGGAAGTGCCAGAGCTTTTCATATGAAACTCTAGTTTTCCTACTTTAGTTTTCCTACTTTTTTTTTTTTTTTTCTTTTCTGTAACCTCAGTCTTGGAAATAGCTGAATCCCTTGAGCAAAAGCTTCCCAAAAAAGATCCTCTTAGTCAGACAGCTAACATCAGGAATGTTTAGCCTGAATTGTTCAAAGTTATCCTGAAGCGGAGTATTACAATGGAAAATGTTAAGTAGCCTCCGCATAAATGCGGCTACTTGTGCTGCCATTAATATCCTTGGCCTTGCAGAGAATGTTCTTGTGCTAGCTAAATTAAATTAAGCAGGAAATTTTCTCAGTCTTTAATGTCTATCAGGTTTAAGACTTCTAGGCTTGAGCCTGCTGGCACTAAAGCTGATGATAAAACTCTTGGATTCCGTGAGAAGATGGACTTTTCAGGACTGATGTCAAAATGCCGTACTGTTGAAATCTGTGAGTATTTAGAATACAAGAATATAGATATTACAGTGCAAAACTGAAGTGAATAGCTTTCAGACCAAAGTGAGAACAAGAATGTGTGCAGCAATTCAGTCAGTTTTAACATTAGCTTGTAAAAACCTGTAAATGTATTAGGAACATGGCTTCTGGTAAAATTACATTTTTAATATTGTAGAAAAAAATTTGTGTGATGAAGGGTTCAATTCCATTTTTCTGAATGCTTCATATATCAGAAGAATTACAACTCTCAGGAGAGCATAATATAATATCTAAAGTCATATTGGTTTTTAATGTTTTATCATTGTAGTTCTGCTTGCAGCCTCTGCACCTTATTCCATTACCCTCAGATATGCCATGGTGTTATTCAGATTTAAATAGCTTTTACCACTCTCTGGCAAGAAACCAATTGCAAGTATATTGTCTGCATTGCTTTCTGAAAAAAACTTGATAATATAAGCTGCTGCCCTTTTCAGCTGGTGATTGCTGCCTGGTGGCACTATTAAAGAGCAGGTAAACAAGCAGCATCCCAAGGTCTCAGCTGGCATATTGTCACTCGGGTGTAGTAATATGTGCTCCTGAGGACAGGTGAGATTTAAAATATTTTGTCCTTTGTTTTGTATGTACTAGGCAATTTTTCTGTCCCCATGAAAGTAGAATATGTTCAGTGCTGGTTTGTGTTGATTTTGAGCTCCCAGAAACTTTTTTTTTTTTCAGAGCTAAATACCTGCTGTCCCAGTTTGTGGGCCAGCCCAGAGCTGGCTTTGGGAGCAAGTAGTTCAGTGGGATGAATCGTTGCCTGAGATAACTCACTGTGGTGATACCCCAGCCAGCTGGAGGTACTGCTCTGCTGTGCCCTGCACAGTACAGACAGCCCTCAGGCTGGGAGCCCTCAGGGAACACGCTGTATCTGTGAGCTGAGCCACTCTGCTCAGCCTCTGCTCCCTTCCACACAGCATGCCCAGGAATCGAGTGGGAGGTGAGAGGTTTCGGTACATCTGGGGTGGGAAGTCGACACCTCCCCAGTTTCAAAGCAAGAGGTAATGGTGACTGAAGCCAATAGTTTTACAGACCATTCCTGGAGAGAAGAAGCCGATTCCCAGCAGAGGAGATCTGATGTCCCATAAAATGTCCAGGGGCAGGAGTAACATCTGACTCTAAAATTACAGACTATCCACCTACTCATATCCACCATGCAGAGAATTCACAGCACGTGCTCATTCTTGACCACCTTGCAAAGCTATCAGCTCAGCCACAAATACGCTCCTCTCTTTTAGATTGCTCTGCTGAGCTAAATGGGAGAACCTCTCTGAAGCTTGTTCATGGCTGATTTTAATAACAGTGGTCTCATCTTGATGTGTGGGGCTCTAATTGTGCACGTCCCATTAGTGCTAATGGAGTTATACACCTGAAGTCCTGTGCATGGAGATGAGACTATAAATCCAAGGTTACAACCTCATTAAAGTTGTTTATTTCACGTGTAATAGCCCTTTTGCCACCAGGATACCTTAATTCATTGCTTTATTTGTCCCTTTGAATGAAATCTTCTCATCTCAAGATCATAACTGCCTCTTCTGTGCCATGCCCTGAGATGACCATTCATACTTTTCTCCATCTCTACTGCTCAGCAGGGCAACAAGAAGCCTGGACCCACCTCTGAAGAGACCTTGATACATGAAACATTTCTTTTTTTGCGTATCTTTTAAGCCTCACCAATTCCTGCATTGTTTTTAATTATGAGTGCTGGAAGGTGCTGCTAGGTTATGCTGTTCCTTGGCACAATTTCCCACTGCTTTTGGAAATCCATCTCTACTCACCACTTCCCTGCGGGCAGTGAGGGCAGGGCACAGTGGAAGTAAGGGCAGCAGCAGCTGGGCTCATGCTGGAGAGGGTGCATGTGCACATTGAGGAATGGGATTCTGTGGCACATGGAGTTTGGAATAAAGGGATGGGAGAAAGAGAAGGTGGGAAAGCCAGGAGGCAACTGGGGCTTGTAGAACTAAAGAGAGCTCACTTTAGTGCAGAACAAGTGTCCACAATAAGTGGGATAGAAAGATGGGCTTCCCCAGGTGACAAAAGCAGGCTGAGCTATGGCCATTTACAAAAAAAGGGTGGTTTGTGAACAGATGGACTGTGCTGATGGCACACAGCCTGTGAGGGCTGCTGGGCTGAGATGTTTGCTCCAGTCCAGCAGGAGGAGACACTTCTGGCAAGTAGGTACCTTATCGTTTGGTCTCCTGCTTTCTTGTGGTGTTTTCATCCCTGAATCCTGCTTGTCTCTGAAGGGTGATATATATGGGACTTTTCAGTGACTTTTCTGATTCATCAAAAATTGTGGATGGCCAAAAAAAAAATTACTTTGTAGTAGCCTTTGCTTTGAACTTCTAATTTTCTTTTAGTAAGAGTGATTTTGTTCATGAAAAGCTTTGCCATCTCCAGGCCAAGACTTTCTACAGCAGTTCATCAGCTGAGTGCCCACCACAGGTTGCTTTGACAAGACTGGTTTGCCAAAGACACAAAGTCTGAACTCTCTAAGGGGAATATAACAAGGTTAATGGTTATTTCAGAATACAGATCTTTTCCGTCATGGAAAGGTTGAAAAACCTGCTTTGGCTCCGTGTTTCTTGATTTGGATTTTTATAAGTGTTGTGCTTTTGGCAGGAGGACACTGAGATAACAGGGAGGACTGTGGGAAGTGAGCGCCTGTGCTTTGTGCAGCCTAATATGTCAGAGGGCAACAGAGATGGGCCCAGCTCTGAAACAGGCTGTGTTTCAAAAACACAAGTAGGAAGGTGATCATTAACAGGATAAGCAAAAGGTGTGTCCACATTTTGGGGTGTCTTGGTGGGGAGAAGAAAGGGGAGGAATTATGAAGACAGAGATATTTACCTTGAAAAATCAGCTGACTTGAAGAAATATCCATGTGTGAAGGAGACATTAAAGGCAGAGGCAAAAGGGGTTTTTAATATTATTGAGTGAGAAGAGTGCTGCATGGAGGAAGCTCAAACTAGGTATAGATATCATGAATGCGAGCAGTCTGAAGTGTTGTGCCTCAAAACAATATCCAGAATGGAACTTTTTTACATTATTTTTTCCATTTCCGTTTTATTTTCTTACTCGTTTAAGTGAGTAATTAAGATAGCAGTTGCTCCCAGGTACCTACTTCACCAAAGGTTACATTGTATCCTGGGCAAGGGGATGCAGGGCAGCCACCTTAGAGGTGTTTTAAAATAAAAATCTGTAATTTCAGGTGTACTGAACGCTTCTGTCTGTGCCACTGTGATAATGGCATGCCTGGCATTACCATGCTTTCAACCTACAGCATTGCAAACATGGCCAGGATCCAGGCACAGCTCTCTCTTTTCCCATCCATAACTGAGACCATAATTTCTCAACCATCCTTTGCTGCCCTGCTGGCAGGGCAAACAGCTATGCCAGCCGTGCAGTCATTCAATTTGTGCAAGCCTAGGGAGAGTGTGAGGACCCTTCAGTCAAGGACTCTTCAGTAAAACTGCTGGCTTTACCCCTTTTGTGATAATCACAGACATTTATCTATTAAAAGAAACAAATTCAGACACTGTCAGTTTGTACCAAGTTTTTGTTCTTCCATGCCGATCTGATTTGCTGTTAAAGAGCTGTGCAGTTTTTTGTAAATTTGTAAGGGGTTTTTATTTTTGACCAAATCAGCACAATGTAGTAGTGACAGTAAGAATCAGGCCATTTTATTTTAACATCTGGCTGTGAGTCGTGTTTGACATTGGCAGTGAATAAATAGAGGCATTCTGTTGTTTCCTTGTGAAATGAGGGGGGGGTTGGGCTTTTTTTGTTGTTGTTGTTTGTTTGTTTGTTTTGTTTTGTTTTGTCTTTTTGTTGTTGTTGTTGTTGTGGGTGGGTGGTTGGTTTTTTTGTCATTTAGGTGTGTACTGTGCTCCACAGAAAGTGTGGGATTCCTCATGAAACTCTCCTAATTCTGGGCCGGGTAGGATAAAGGTTTAGCAATCGACTTGGCAGAGGAAGTGCTGCCGGGAGCCACCACCCAGGGAGCATCCCACCACCTACTCCCAGAGCAGATCCAGCAATACTGGTACCACCGAGATCATTGCTGCCATGCCACCCAGGTTGCTGGTTGCTGGCCTTGGCAAGCCCTTTGATGAGACCACACAAGCTGGCTTTCATCTAGAGGCTACCACCTGCAAGGGGCTCTCTTGTATCACTTGGCCCCAGAGAGATTCATCTCAGTTGTCTTCTGCTGCCTGTGTTGGACCTGGTCTTCTGGATGCCTGTGCACCTAGGTCTCTGAGAAGTGTGTGATGGTCAGTGGACCAGATGAAGGCATCTACTTTTGGATGAGATGTTTGTGCCCTGAGCTCTGCTGACTGCAGAGGAGGCACAGAGTTACCTGCTCGGGTGCGTGTGCAGGCTCTCAGCCAAATGGACATAGCCTCTGGTACCTCCAGTGAGATCACACGAGGGTTTAGGGTCCCACCTCATTTTCCCCAGCTCATCAGCTCATCCAATCTCTTTTGTTTGCCCTTTATATGTAGATGAGTTCCACCTCTTCATCCTGGGCATTTGCTACTTTGAAAACTCTGCATTTGCACCTGGAAATGGGAATAAAGCAAGTCTGCATACAAGGAATGTCCTTGCTGTGCTGTGTCACCTTCTGCTGCATCTGCCAGCAGCAGGTGTGTGTGGGTGCTCCTCCATGCTCTAAAAGTGGAGTCTCCCTGATAATCAAACTTCGAAATACAGTACGTGCCTGTCCTAGTGCGACAATCATGTTGGTTACATGAAGCGTATCATGCCTTTGTCAATATTTTTTAATAGCTACAAATATTTTCTATCAAGTTTTATTAAGTGAGACCCACATACTTCTCCCAGCTGTGACTGCGGTCTGTTCCTACATAGCTGTTCACTCCGCCCTTGCTCAGCAACACTTCACAGTCATGCTGTGGTGCAGATGAAGAATTTGGGTTTGAAGTTGCAATCTGATTTCCATTAAAGCTGTATGGAAATTTGCCACACACCTGCCTAGGAAGCTGGAATAAATAATTCAGTGCTGTACAGTGATACCTAATGGCAAGTGGATAACTTGAATAACCTTGTACGGGGTTATGCCCCTCAGTGCTCTGTCCTTTCATGGCAAGAGAAGGAAAAAACCCCAAGACAGACATGGAGAGGCTAGAAAGGGCTGTGGACTTTCTCAGTGTGAGTTTTCAGCCTTTCTGAAAGGAAGGGACTGACATCTGGTACAGCTGAGGAATGCAGCGAAGAGAGCAAACTGTGAGACCCACTAATGCTTTCTGGGGAGAGTCGGCACCAACGAGAGCAGGGCCGAGTTAGTTGCTACAAGTTAATAACCATACATGGCAAAAAGAAGAGCATGTAAATCTTTGTGTCTGACTCCCATTTTCGGAAATACCTTCAGACCTTAGGATCACATGTCATGTAGAATTTAGACTCTTCATTGCATGGATCACTTTTGCAAGGAAGGCCACCTTCATTACACACATCTATTAACTATTAACTCTGAGAGCAACTCTGCTATAAGCATGATTGATTTGGCCTCACTTGGATGCCACTGAAGAAAGTTATTTTGAAAGCTAGGCGTACAGGAGCTGCTAGGTTTGTGTCCTGTGCTACTTAGGAAGTCAGTTGGTCATATTGGTTCCCTAGTGCTTTCTCTCTTCTTTTTGTGATCTTTTTTGCATTCCTACCTGAGGATTAGGTGTCAGTCTGACAGTCAGAGCAAGTGCCATCAGATCTAACTGCTATTGTTTCATTTTATGTTTTATAGCTCTAATAGGCTAGGCATCTCACATGAGAGGTGAAAGCCATCGTGTTTTTCTTTTGGAGTTCATAAACTAATATATGAGAAAATGATCTTAACAAATAAAGATTTGCATTTCAAGAAACCTTGATTTGCATCAGATTACATTAGAATTTTTTTCTGCAACATCTTTTAATTGTCACTGTTTCTTATTCTTGAAAGATAGATGATCCCTGCCTCCAGACTGTTGGTGATCTGTAAGTTACGTTGGAGACAACATATCTAATTCAGCAAGAATGATGCATGGACTCCAATACACAGTGCAGCCTGTTAAAAGAGATAATTTAATCTTGCTAAATATATGAATAGATTAAGGATGTAGTAACTTTAACAATTGCAGTTTGTGACTCTGGGCTCATGGCCTTCAATGACAGCTCTCTCCCTGTTGTCAAACCTACTTCTGCACCAGAAGCACTGCAGATTGAATCTGTTTATTATCACCAAACCCTAAACTTTATCAGCTGCACAGAGACACCTGTTAATCATCTCAAGCTGTTTACATACAAAAACTTGCCCTTGCAGGCCTGGTCTTGAATGGGGAGGGAAATTGCATTTTGGATGGCACCAAGTTATGCCAGCCCAAGCTGAAGAGGTACCTCACTGCAGACCTGTTTACCGTACTCCAGTGGCTGTGGGCTCTGTCCCCAATGCGCTGCCCCAGGTGGCGAATGACCCAGGAGAAAGAAGCTCCAAACATAACCTTGCTCTCAGAGCAAGCAGGAGGGTGGCTGTAGTTGCAGATAAGGAGAACATTTGCTGCCCAAGAAGGAGTCACTTCCTGGTGCAGTAAACTCTCTGGGCTGATGTAAATAATATCAGTGAATTAAACAGAAGTGATTTCTACTATTACATAGTTATTGTAACTATTTCCAAGTTGTATGTCAAAGACATTTTTTCAGGCATGTCTGTGCTCAGAGGGAACTGTAGGTAGATCTATGTGCTCAATTTCAGCATTAGTCTTGGGACAAGTAGGTAACAAGTAGTCTCTCAATGACATTACAGTATACTGTGTTTATGATGTCAAACTAAGGCCATTCTGATTTTTTGACTTCTATAAAACACCCCATATACTGTACTAGGAAATAGTCACTTTTTTACGTATGATGTGCCAGGTTGGTATGGTGAGACAGTTTTGGTACATTTCCAAAGAAACTAGACTTCTGGGAATTTTTTATTTCATTCCATCCAATGCAATCTGATCTACTGCTGGTCCCATGTGAAGCCACTTTATGTGCCTTTGGCCACACAACTCTACATGATTACTAGCTGACTTTCTTGGCTCTAGAAAAATTGTCAGGCCATTTTTTGATGTTAGCTCCAAACAAGGGGAATCAGGACGCTTGATGATCCTGGTTCTGCACACAAATCTTGGGGGAAAAAATCAACATATTTTTATTAAATTGAACATAATTAAAAAAACATAATTAAACATTATTAAAAAAATATCTCTGAACTACATTTTACTTCTATCTGAGCAATCATCAGATGCTAGTTTCTTTAGTGGGGAGAAACAACGTTCTTGTACCTCTTGTTGGAGACTGGAACAGATTTTGAAACAGAGAAATTTGCTTTACTAATAAAATCTATCAGACAGCTAAACATGCATACCCAGTAATTCCTAGAGTGTCACGTGAACTGCTCACTGGAAATCTGTGGGGTCTTTCGTGCCTGAAAATATTTCTACATGTTATTGTTTTTCAATCTTTGTTTACATTTGGTGATGTCAGGATGCCAAATTTATAAATAATGGGGTCCTTTCACCTTTTATTTAATACTGAATGAGTTGCATCCCTCTAGTTGTAGCTATGGTTTAACTCCGTTGCCCTGTAGACCCTTCAGGGTCAGGCAGTTCTTGTCATGCTCCCAGGCAGGAGATTGTGGGTGGGTTGATTCTGCAGAGGGCAGATGGAACGACATCGCTGCTGGAGTGCTAACACTGCCCACCAGACATCTGGGCAAAGCAGAATCCAGTCTTGCCTCCTGCTAATGCTACCAACCAGGGGTTTGGGAGCAGAGCAGGAAAGAGTTTTGAGTAAATTTCACTCAGGTTGCAGATTCTGCAGCTTGGACTTATTCCTGTCACTGGCCAGGGAACATTCTGCTGATAGTCTCTATGTGACAAAGGAACAGTGAGGAGGAGGTGGCACATCCCTGATTCAGTGGCAGTAGGCACAGGCTTTGGGAGCCCGAGTCAGAGCTATGCCCTATTTCACAGAAGCTAAATGAGCATTTCTCAATCTTTTAAAATCAAAGGACCTACAAGCTTTTTTGATCTGAGCACCAGCAGCCAGGGAGCGAGCAGTGCCTGTGGGCAGGCACTGACATAAGTGCCTGCCAACTGCGTGGGATGGCGTGTGTGTGTTTTGGTTTAGTTTCTTAATTATTTTTCTGCAATCATTTCACGGACCACCTTCTGGTGCCTTACGGATTGTGGATTGCCCATGGGCCCCACAGAGCATTGCTGAGCTGGATGGCTATTAAGAACTTGGCTGCACCAGAGGCATTATAGATGAGGGATTTATGTGCTGTTACATATATTCCCTGAAATAATCACCTCTATCTCAAGTACTTTGATATTGATAAGTGGCTGAGGTAGAATTTGTGTTCCTATCTAGTCCTACATGCCTTGTTTTGCAATTATCCACCTCCACTGCTTTTCTCATATAGATTTAAATTTAGCAATTATTTCTTTGCAACAATTTACATTAATTCAGACATCGCATCCAAGGGTTTAATCCAAAGTGTGCATTTCAGGTGAAACATTAGAGACTTTTCAGCATCTGTAATAATTTTTCTATATTAAGTGTAGGAATTTTTTAATTTAGCATTAAAAAAATACACTTAAATAGTATGGGCTGACTTCAAAGTGGCTGCAGAAAGGAAATTGGAGGTTGGATGCTTCTTTTTGGCCCATCTGAACATAAAGTTTCCCAGGACTTCAAGGCCAAGTGTGGTCTTGGTTTGCTGAGCTTGCTGCTTCACAGGGAATGTGAACTACTTCCTGGGAATGGATGAAACTGTCAGGAGACTGGTCAGCATGACTTTGCCCTGCAGAGCTGAGTGCTGCTGCTGCTGCTGCCCTGTACCCCAGTAGTGGGGTCCTTCTAGGTACGTTTGTTTCTGTAGTGTCAGATCAGTGACAGCCCATGGACACTGGGGTCAGTAGTTAGTTGGTGGTCACCAGCTTTAACTGAGAATCCCAATTTGCCCCGAGGAGCAGTTGGCAGATGAACTGAGTGTCTGACAGCAGAACACAAGGCTGGGGTAAAGCACAGGAAGTGACTGATTGACATCACTTCATTAACCTCTATTAATTCCTATGGCCAAGGCCTTGGGCAAATGCCAAGGCAAAGCTGCTCTTGCCTCAAAAAGGCGTCGTGTATCAATATTTACTGCACAGCTCGTGGCTTCAGGCTGAGACCTGGTGGTCCTGCACCAGTGACAGGTTCCCACTCCCTGCATCCATCTACACATGGGGCAGTTCCCAGGGCAACAGAAGGGAAGGTACCCACCTAGGAAAGGTGGGTAATGATGTGATAATGTAAAGAAAAGGTGAATCAATCATTACGTGTGAAAAGGGTAACTAGCATGCAGGTTACCACTTAGCAGCTGGGTTTTTGATCTGTTTGGTCAGGCCAGTTTTCTCAGGAGTGGCTGACAGGCTGCAGTACTTGATCTCTCCAGTACATACATCTCATTCTGTGGGTAACTGGCTGAGTGATAAATCTTGCTATGCCGCAGTAGAGCTTACGCCCGCTTGTGAACAGCCACTGTAAAAACATTTAGGGCATGTGCTGCATTTTAAACATTGATGTCATGGCCATTTTTGTTGCAGTTTCAAAACACTGGAAGAGACAAGGCAAGAGGATTATATAGTTCGCCGTCTCTCTTTTGCTTGTTCCTAATCTTAAAGAGATTTTTTTTCATTCATAAATGGCATTCTTTTCATTTTCTTTTAATTTTGTCTGCCGCTTTGGATGTCAGATCTGGTTTATATACTCAATATACACACACATTCCTTAAAATAGAGGGATCCTGCTGTTTTGCCTGAGGCACTTTGCAGCCCATTCCTAGTTATAGCAACATCTACTCAAAGAGCAAACTTTTCTGCCCTGCCAAGTACATGACTTGCAGCAGAGTTGGTGGAGCCAGCATTGGACCTCTGTGCTCTCCTCACACCCTGCCTGTCCTGTAACTAAAGAAAACTAAATCTTCCCTCACAGCTGAGCAATTAGGGTTTTTTTGGTCAAAGGAACAAATGGGAAGGGAAACCTCCTTACCTTCCCTGTTAGGAATGTGTACTCTCCTGTAGTCAATTGGAAAAATGATGGTGCAGCAATTTTCTTGCGTGGCTCTTGATGCAGATTATTTTCTTTAAATATCATTTCCTGAGAGTGTAGAAGTATCTCAGGTTTCATTTTGTGTTAGAAGAAGGTAATTTTCTAAGTAATGCTTTAAGTTTACTGAAGAAAAACTTGAGAGAGAAACTTAAAGGCTCAAAACCCAAAAGGTGAACAAGTAGAAACCCACAGGGTATTATTATCGTGACAAACAAACAAACTAACCAATCCAACAAATAAAGACTGTCTGGTCCAGTTTCTGAAGTGGGGCTGGCAGTGGTGTGCACATCTGTCTGTTGTACTGACATTGTCAATAACTCCCTCTGTCCCTTCTCCTCCCCCTTGTCTTCTAATTTTGTGAATGATATTTTTATAACTGCTTCTTCTTGGATGTGTTTGGTGTTGGTGTAGGGAGAGGCTCGGTGAATTGCCATCATCTGATCTGCTCTGGGCTTGGTTGTGTTTTCGTGTGCACATTTTTTGCTTGCTGTCTGTGCCTTGTGCTTTCCTGATTGCCTCTGTTCTGGGTCACTGGGTTCAGCAGCTTGGGAGGGCGTCAGATCCTTATAAGGCTGATCTGCTTGGTCAGGACACTTTTACAAATGTGTCGTACGTCGATCTAATTGTCCTCTGCCCTGACAGCCTGCAGACCTCCCAGGATGTCCCGTTCCCTGCTTTGCGGCTTTCCCTCCATCATTTTCCATACCATGTTTATCTCTTTCACAGCTAGAAGAGCTCAAGACAGAGCTGGCAATGGAGATACAGTGGCTTTATTAAGAGGATCTGGTATTGTTATTTACTTTCCCTGTGGTTCTTCTATTAATGGCCGTCACAGTTCATGTTTTATTTCAGTCTGACATTTGACATATGGATGCTTAATTTCAAACTTTGTCTGAAAATATCCACAAGACTTATGTTTGGAATTGCCAAAAGCAGTAGTCCCAAGGAGGGGAAGCTGCTGCGAGTCCACAACCTCTGGATCAGCCAACAGAGACACTAAGCATGTGTTCCCAGTAAGTGCACAGGAGGGCACACACATACCTATGTGCACAGCCTGAAAGTAACACCAAGTAAAGCAGATAGAAATACACAAACCCAGCACAAAAGAACTAATCCCATCCTCTTGTCTGGCTCAGCAGGATTGAGATAAATTAGTAGGACTAAATAGATGTACCTATATACCCTCCAGCAGCTGGGCTCAAACTGGATCCCAGTCTTCACAGTTGCTGTTATCTGCACAGGTGAGGTACCAAGGCCATATCCCCCCTCCAGCTGCTGCACTCAGTCCCCTTTGTGCACACGTGTACACAGAAGAGAGAGCCCCACATCCATAAAAGAGTTAGAAATGAAGTTCTTTAAGAAGATAGGACAGACTGCTCCATGGCCAGGCAAACACACTGACCAGATACATTTTTATCTGCAGCTGGCTCCTTTCCCCTCTATTTTCCTGCATCTGTTCCTCCCCAAACCACATCAGTTCCTCCCTTTCACGGCCTTTGATTCATCTCCTAAACATCTTAAAAAATCTTGCACATTTCCAGCATTCTCTTCCCCTGTGTCCCCATAATGAGCTCTCTCCCCCAGGGCAGGGACATCCAACTTGTGCAGTACCCCTGAGAGCTGCCCTGGTGGACTCACCATCCTCGATCTTGCCCAGCACTGGGGGCTGATGCTCTTCTGGGATGGCCTTGGGGTAACTGGGACAGGGTTTCATGTCTCTGACTGGGGCATCCCCAGAGCCTCTGTGCTCTTCTGTGTGTGTGTGGCTGAGCTCCATCACAGAACTGAACAGGTTATTTCTGGAACAAGAAATTGTCCAGAAACACTAGAGATTACCCAAGACTGAGGCATGTTCAGAAATGCCTGAGCGACTTAGCAGCCTCGTGTCCTTCCTTGATAGTTAAGATCATAAAACTTGTCAAAAAGTGGTTGCTGTTTGTGGTCCCAAGTTGCTTTCGAATTTACTCCTGTTTTGACTAGTATTGCACAAGCCATAGATTTTGTACTATGAAAACTGCTCCCAGCATAACAATTTATGGTGAAAATGCATCACATAGTTTAGAAAGATAGAGACTGTGAGTCAGGACTGGATAAATAATGGAAAATGCATCACACCATTTAGTAACTTGTTCCAATAGCAACTTTGGTCTAACAGACAGTGATTTGTCACAACCCACTGTCTAAAACCTAATTGAAATGTGTTGTGCTGATTGACAGAGCTATAGTCAACAACATTCAATGCAGAAATAAGAGGATATTTTCTTCTCTGTGTGCTTGTTAGATTAAAGAGCTCTCAAGGATCAGAAGAAGTGTCTCTGTCTGAGGAACAGAAGCATCTGTGAATGGTAGGGGTGTAATTTCCTACCCACTTCCAGTTACACTCTCTTGTGATCCATCTGTCTGGGAAGCTATCAGGTATTGTGTTTTATAATTACTGCTTGTTAAAAATATCATCTCCATTGGAAGTTTTAAAAAATGAAATCTCAACAGACTCTCAAAAAAATGAAAGCAAAGCTACCATTAGGGAAAAAAACCTCAACTTTTAATGAGAAAGAGATTAAAAATGGCAAGGATTTGATTTAAAAAAAACAACTCAAGAAACCTGTGTAGAGCATTTCAGTGATAAAAGAAATGTACGTGCTTATGAAAATGTTTTATGTCAAGAAAGTGCATTAAAATGTTTAGATGAAGATGTCTCAGTATAATTGTAGGATTACATCAAGAAGTGTCCTTTGCCTGTTCAGGTGCAAGACTGAACTCAGAGTCCGACCTTCAAGGTAACAGCTGTGTCCAGCTTCCTTCATCTGGGAACAAAGTGGTACATCAGATTGACAGGAAAGATGGATGTATTTGCTAATGGGATCTACGTCTCCTTAAATAAGTGTCTGATTTCCCCATAGAGCCGAATTTAGACAGGAAAAGCAGGTGCCTCACAGCCCCAGTTTTCCCTTCAACTAGATGAGAGGGGACACTGCTAGGCTCATTCCCACCTACACACCTGGATTTCCTTCCCACAGAAAGAAAAAGTTGTGGCTAGTGACACGTCTGGACCTAGACCTGGAAGGTCTTCCTAGGCCCTTGTTATGGATACAGCCAGGACTGACATTCTGGAGGTCTCTGAAGGCACTTAATTTCCATGATGAATGTATAAGGAATTAGGAGAACCATTGCATTAAACATTAGAGGAGCCTTAATTAGGTGGATTTGATCCTACCTGGTGCAATTATAACTTCTCTGGTACTGAATTGTTAAAGCAAGAAAGAGCATTATCAGGTAGCAGAGACTGAAAACTCATGCATAATCCTAGTGACTGTGATGGCACAACTCAGTATATGTGCTGATTAAACAACAGAATTTACCCTCTATTTATTGATGAATACATATCCCATACCTAACCCTTGTTCTGATATCACCATTTCCTTCTACAAAAAACTAGATGTCCCCAGTCCAGCTGAATCACGTGTCCAAGAAAAACAACTTGGTTGATATTATCTATTCTTTCCATTTCTGTAGTTGCTTCATGCTTTCTGTTCTTGGTTCCAATTCACCTAGATTAGGAATCAGTCATCTTGAGTTGCAGAATTACATTTGCTTGTTGTTCTCTGTTAAAGGGACTGATCTATCTATACCAGTAACTACCTGAGAGGCCACCTAAATCCAGCTGGGCTTGCCCCTTCCTGCAGTGGTACATGCCAGGGATGCTTGTTGGAGCAAGCAACCTCACTCGTCGTGTGCAGGCAGACACAGACATACTGGAAGATGCTGGGCTGATTTACACAGCAGCCATACAGAGTCTTGGATTTATGCAACCAAACCTGGGAGATAAGAAAGGGAAATGACCAACTGTGGTTCATGGCCATGGACTAATTCTTGTCTTGGAACTAAGGCCGTAAGCCCTGATGCTATATATCTTCAGCATGGCACCTTCAAAGAAGTCAAACCAATTTCCATGGGCTGATGAGTTACTACTCTGGCTTAGTAACTGTGCCTATTCGTCTGCAGATGGTCAACATGGGAGGGAAAAGGTGGGGTGTGGAATTTTACATCAGAGTTCAAGCTGACTAGTTGGCACTAGAAGGAATAACCCTAAGCCTGCACAGGCAGGGAAAGAGTTAAAAACTGGAATTCCAGTTTGGACATCAAGGGGAATAAAGACTTTTACTACATCCTTCTGCCCAGCAAGTATAGTAACAAACTGGGTGGATGAGAATCTCTCTCTGTTTGTAGAAACCGAAAATTATGGTATTTGCACGGCAATAAACTGTTGTGGGAATAAAAACAGCTCTCAGATGTTTACTGCTGGCAAACAGGGGGATCCAGAAAAAAAAGGATCACGTAAAGATTTATGTTTTGTGGTGGAGGCACTGACAGTAAAACATATTTTTAAAAAAGCCAATATTCTTACCTGATACCATGGGCAGGCTCCACTTCTTTGTGGTCTCACCCCACTGGCCCGTGTTTCACACTCTGCAGAGCCAGTACACTTTCTTTGCCAAATGAGAGCGTGACAACTTCTCTCTCATCCTCTGCCCTGGAGGGTTGTTAAAAGGAGGAAGAATAAGTGAATATGGATAGTGACTGGCTAAATTACCCAGGAGCCAAAGTATTGGGAGGGTATGAGGGGGTTGAAGTACAGTTTGTGGACTAGTCTAGCTATTATCTCAAATTGCTCATCCCATGGAGTTTTGATGGGGTAACAGAGAGTTACTCTACTTTTAGTCACAATTCAGTTGTTGCCCCTGGGGATCCCTGTCCACTGAATGGGCTGTTTTTCCTAAGGAAAAACTGTATTTAAAATACTCTTTAAGCTCTCCTGTACATACCTTCAGTCCTTGAGGCAAGTGCCCAGACAGAACTCCTGGGATTTCCTCCACTGGGACACGCACAAGTATTTATCTCAGGACCATATGTGGTTTTTCTGTAAAAGTTGTCTGAACCAGAGCTGTCTGGAGAATGGGATGAGGGGGATGGACATAATGCCCTGCAGGGACACTGGGAGTGGCATGGCCCATAGCCACCGAGTCTTTCTGGTGGTCAGGGTGCCCGAGTTGGGGTTGCAAGGCCTCTCTGTGGCAGTGGCTGGAGGCGGAAGGGGAATTTCTGCATCCAGAAGGGAGCCAGCTTTGCATAAGGAAATAATCTCATACGACAGTGTGATGAATTTGTGTGTATGTATATCCTCCACGGCTGGAGGCAGTCCAAGCTACGTGTCTGTATGCCATAGGTCCTCTGTGGCTCAGAGCAAACACAGGATCCCTTTCAGCCTACGTGGTGGAGAACCGTCCTCCTGGCACAAGGAACCCCTGGGTCATGGGTCATTTCCCAAGCTGGGCGTTTTGGCTTAACAATGCTCAGAAAAGAGACTTTGATTTTTGCTGGTTTATACTAGTGAAATCTCTGGAGAAAGAATGGTTGATTTTGTTCTGTTATGCTTAATTAATTTAATTTGGTAACAGCAGAGCTTTATTGGTGAAAGTGTTCTTTCTCTGGTGTAACCCAGAGAACCTGACAGCACTGCTCCCCTCTAGTCAGCCCTCTCCTACACAGGTAAGACCTGGTGCAGAGGGGTGCTCAGAATCTGCCCAGTGCCCTTTGCTCTTGCATGGAGGGGTCTGGCAGAAAATATCCATCTGCTTCGGCGCAGGAATGCTCCTCAATGAGAAACAGGTTGCGGGGTACACTGTGCCTGTGCCAGCAGCCGTTCGCAGCAGGGGCGAAACCGTCTGCCCCGAGCGGGTGGCGGGGGGGGGGAACGGCTCCCTGCCAGCAGAACTGGCGTGGGCCGGTGGGGTGGACTGAGCCATCTCTGTTCCCCCACACCGCGGCCACCCCGGCCTCCCTCTTTCCCAGTAGTTACGTCAGAGCCTGTGCACTTTGCCAGTAGGTTTGATACAACTGACTAAAAGCACCATTTTCCTGGTAAAACAAACACAGACTCCTTTTTAAAAACACCTTTTGATACTTTATGAGCGGGGCTGGTATATGTAACCTATCAAGCCCAACATATGGCTTATTATGACATTTAGCTGATTAAAATAGTCTAGACATAAACTTGAGATTTCAAAAATGTTTAAGCTAAGTCCGAAGTACATTTTAATGTACAGTAGATGTATACTGCAATTTGGGCCACCTGTGTCCCTGTAGGAATTATGGAGCAGGAAGTACTTTTGACTCAAGAAGTGTGTCTGAAAATTGAGGCTGTAAATTAACAACAGCTTGTCTATTAGATTATTTCACCCATAAAGGAGTCTGTATATTTCTAAATGCCTCGTGATTTTCAAAACCTTGCTGTTGTTACTTTTATTAAAGAAGGAGGTTGGCAACAGTCTGGGCATCTAGGTCGAGCACATTTTTAGAATATCATGGAATAAATAGCAGCAGCCAGCCAGACGGTGGTGAAGCATACCTGTGGCCACAAGAGGAGGAAACCCCAGGTTGGCCTGTTAGTGGGCAAGGTGGTGCCGGTGTACCCTGGCATCCAGGAGACTCAGCCCAGCTTGTTGCAGACGACGGGTCTCCTGCTTTGTTGGCCATTTCAAAGCCAAATGCACTGTGTACATACCACCATTAGCAATCCCTGCAAAAGGCCAGATAATTTACCTCTTTGTCAGCTTCCCGGTCATGCTGCATAACTTCACATCACCTACTTGCCTGCCTTACTCCTTTATTTTTCCTTCCTTCCAAGGGTTTGGTCTATTTATGGTTGTTCAGCTGTCTCTGGAAAGGGCAGAACAAGAAACTAAGGGGAAAAAAAGAATTAAATTCTTGCCACGTAATCTGTCCTAAGCTTCCCTGGAGTGGCTTTCAAAGCGGGGAGCAAAGAATCCTAAAGGCTTCAGAGACGAGTCTACCTCTGCAGACTCCTAGCAGGTGGCTAAATAATGGTAAGGGCATGGTCAGCAGGGGTGACAGGGTTGGGGAGAAATGCCTACAGAGAAATTTCCATGAGGAGGAAGTTATGGGACAGAATATGCATCCTATCCCCCATAAATTGTTATATAATTCCCATTTTGCTGAGGAGTTCTGCCACATAAGTTAGAGCTAATGACTTGCACAGAGCATGAGAGAGTGGCCTACATGGGGGTGATTACTTTGGCAAAGAGCTGTGTTATGTTCAGTCTGGTCATTATGGAGAAGTCTAGATACATAACCCCTCTGTGGTTCATCATCGGGAGAGGTCTGTAACCCCCGCATGGACACTCCTGTCCTGCTGAATGGAATAAAACGTTGGCTGAGGTAGGGGGTCCTGTTACCCCGACAAATGTTTGGCCCACAAGAAAAACGAAATCACGGGTGATAACTCATGTAAACTCTTGGTTCACAGGGCTGTGGTTTGGTAGCCAGTGCTCCCATGGTCTTGCAACACCCCTTCTGCAAGAAGGCAGTAGGCCACTGACAGGTGAGGTAGTGGAGGATGTGTCCTTGCTCTGTGTCTGGGCTAAGACACAAGTGTCAGTGGTCCAGCCAATGCTAATGGGTGGTGGGAGGCTCTTGTTCTACCTGCAGAGATGTCTTCCTGTCACATTAGAGCTAGTGGCAAGTATTCATGCTCTCTGCAGCATGGATGTTCTGTCTACCAGCCCTTCTGATATGCAAGAGCATGCTGAGTGCAGAGCCCAGGTTATCTGAAGGGCTCCAGACAGAAACCTGCTGCAAGCCAAGTCAGGGCAAACACACATGCACAAAACCACAAAGTCCTCTGAATCTCCCCTCCACGTCCCTGGTTTCTCCCTTTTGCAATCCCCTTGCCTTGTAGTCTTGGTGTTGCCCCACCCCTGCTCTTCCAAACTTGGTCCATCTGGCACATTGGTTCCTAAATCATGGGTGGGCAGGCTTGCCAGGATGCCTGGTTCCATCTGACTGCCTGAAGGGCTCTCACTTGCCTTTTAATCCATGAATGAAAGTGAGCCAGGCAGAGGGGAATATTCTGGCTTTGCTGCAGGGTGCGACTATGTCAAGCACATAATGTAGTTTCTTCTTTTGCACGTGCGGAGTTGGGTCAAATGGGCCAGCGAGGGATGCAGCCAGAGCCTGCTTGCACCACAGTCCTAGTGGGGAGTGGGCAGTGAGCAGGGGCTGCCAGGCAGATGATGGACCCCCATGCTGGTGGGTGGGGTTAGGGAGCAGGGCCGCACTGATGCTGGGGGAGAAGGAGCAGTTGTCACTCTGGATCAGCTTCTCCCGTCCCAGAATGCAGCATATTAAAACAATTAAGAAAAGCTCTGCTCAATGTGGGGATTTTGAGGGGAAATATGAATGTAAGGATACAGCATTCCTCGATCAGAGGGGAGAAATAGCAGAGGGTAAATTAAACACAGCTGGAATGAGCATAAGAAATAGATTAATTCCACGAGATTTTTTTTTTTCTTTCCGTTCTTTACAAATTATAGGAGCTAGGAAAACTAGCACTTCTTAATTCCACTTGGTATGCAACCCTTTAATCCTCTAGCCTGTCAGCCAGCATGCACTGAATTCAAGTGCAAACCATTCATCCTACAAACCCTCAATGGGGGACTCCTCTTCTCTCCCACACACCCTCTGCACACATCCTTTTTGCCTCCCCTTGTGCTGCTGTGAGAACAAACAGTGTGGATAAGAGAACTCTGGAAAATATATTGGGAAATAATGTTTGCTGGTAAGTTGTGATACTGGTTCAGAGCAATGAACAGAGCTCATTTGCAACAGCAGTGTCAGGTTCTCCTCCCAGTACGCTTGTCAGAGTGGGGATCATCCCATCCCTCAGTTCTGAGGTTGCACAGAACCCAACACAATAGAGTCTTGGTCTGTGGCTCAGGTGTTTAGTTAAATGCAGCATATATGGTAAATAGCAGTGGAGTTTGTGGACTAAGGCTCACCAACTATTGCTGCTGTGGCAAATGCTCAGCTCTTCTTGGTTCTGGTCACCTTATCGCAAGGTTGGGAGGGACCTATGGAATCCTGAGCTTAGCCTGGATGCTCCTGAATTATGGGGGAAGAGAGAAATCAGAGCAAACAGGAAAAATACAATTTTTTGTTGTTCCAGTATTCCTGTACATTGCTGTACATTGCTCTCAATCCTGCTGGATCCCGATTAAAGTGGCTGGGGAAACCCATCTGACCACTGCTGGAAGACAGGAATCAGCTTCAAGTTTGTGTCTGTAGGGCCTGGAGTGTACACTGAGAGGGTAGCTGAGTCCAGGGATATGATTCCAGAGATGTTGGGGGGAGGCAGCTGGTGTCTGGATCTGCCCAAAACTGCAGGGTTATGCAGCATGTTCCCCTGCCTGCTGTATGTGGGTGCAGGCTGTTGCACCACCACTCAGAAGCCCGAAGCACTCCTTGCACCAGGACACACTGGTCCCTTGGTTCAGACAGCCACTGGCCCCCCTCTTACCCCTCCATCCCTCTGTCTTCTGGGGTTTTGCCTCTCCCAGGAAAGTTGGGTTTGGGGCCAGGCTGTTGGATACAGCCCCACCACCAAAGGGCTTGGGAGGGCTAAGCCCCCACAACCCTGCCAGTGGTGCCCTGCCAGGGATGGCTGGGCTGTAGCAGCTTTGGCTTAAGTAAAATGATGGAAGATAAAAGAATCAAGAAGAGGATATTGCTGGGTGCTTCTTGTAGGCACTGCAAAAGCAGGAAAGGGTTTGACAGAACAGATGAAGCCTGTTTCCATAATGTACAAATTGGTACAATAACCAGTGCTGGACAAGAAATGCAAGTTATGGCTGGCACTCGACTCTTACCTCATATAGCTGCTGGGTAGAAGTGTAAAGGATAGCCTTGATTTTGAATCTTTTGACTTCTCTTAACTTGTATTGCAGCCATAATATTAAGTAAATACATGTTTTCTTCTGGGAAGATATTTTCTTTTTTTCTTTGGCCATGACAGTTTTTGTTGTTTTTTATTTAATAAAATCACATATGGTCATAAATTGAGTATCATTTGCCTTAACTACATGGATGACTTTGTTGGAACTTATCCAGCCTTCAGTTAAAGATATATTTAAGCAGGTTTAAAATACAGTGTGTATTTAAAATGAGGTGAATAATCCTTAAGGCATTTTGAAAATGGTGTTTAAGAAAAGTCTGTTTGCAGTGTATTTTGGTACCTTTCCCCCGTCACAGTTAAGTATAATGTCTTCTGTGATGCACTCAGGCTATCATAAATGTTAAACTCAGCATGTATGTTCAGAGGCCCATGCAAGAACACAGTATGGATAAAATAACCTCTGTGAGGTCTGGGAGCCCTGGGTGCATATCCCAGTTTTTCAAAGCACCTTTTGGGCTCTGATGGATGCCCTGGAGCAACATCCTTTGAGCTATATCAGATCATCCAGGCACCCTAATACGCTGCACACTGCCCTCTTCATACATGCCTTTCCCCACTCCTGTTCTTCCCCTGGCCTTTCCAAGTCTCTCCTCCCTTCCCTCCAGGGTCACTGCCTTGAGAGGGCCAGAGTCATTACACCACTCCCAAGCCAGCTAGAAAGCTGTTTGATGCTTCCTAGCAGAAGGGCTCTGGTGGTTTAAAGCATTTTTTTTGTATCAACTGAGCAGCATAAAGAAGTCTTAAAGAAGAAGAATTGAGACTACACTTCTGGAGTGAAAGGATATAAATGTTATGTACTCATCTCATAGATGCAACTGCTGAACTTTGACACATTAGACTCTATTTCTTCCACTAACCTGAAGACACTGCCTTTGTTGGTTCCTGTAGGTGTGGGGGGTGCTCAAGAAACCTTCCAGAGCAATGGTTAAAATGCCACCTTTTAAAATGCATCAGATCTGATGTGCATCCTCAGGATAACAAAGTGCTGTTTCAGACTCTCCTCTCGCCTCATTTGAAGAGGCCAGGAAAGAGATGTCCCTTACAAGTTGATTGCTCCCCTTGCAAAACCTGGAGACTTTTTATGACCATGTCTGACTACGAGCTGTGCAAAATATGGGTGAGTGAAAGAGATCCTGATGAGATGACCCATTTATGCCAGCGTAAGTTTTGCTTACTTTATGAAAAGGAACCCTCTGTGGTGGCTAAGCTGATATCCTTGCGTGGATCTTGATCAGTGGCACTTCTAAGGCTTGGATCTTGCAACTTCCTCATGACCTTTGTGATATAACAAGGATATGTCCAAAAAGATGGGTATGTCCAATAATCAAGACATTATATAATCTACAGTCTTGCCAAGAACAGGCAAAAAAACTCCATCCCTGGAAGGATTTGGATGTAAAATAATCGTAAGAGTTGCAGTGCAATCACTGAGAGACATTCAATTTGAAGTTCTTATTTCTCCAGTCAGACTTTAAACCGCTGCCAGGTTGAAATAAAATAGATTAAAAAGAAAAACTTGACTTTAGCATCAGAACAGAAAATGAAGCAGTGCTGCTCTCTCCTTATCTCTGACATAGGCTTGCTTTGGCAAACCTGATATGTCATCTAGTGTGCTGATGTCTTAGTTTTGTCATCTGTAAAATGGTGATACCTATTATGTTCCCTGAAGGGGCATGGGACACGTGTATTTAGCAACTGATAAACATAAAATTCAAATTTGGAAAAAATACACATCTAATGGTATAAAATTTCAGTGATAAATCAGTGAATTAAAAAGTCTGATTGCCAGGAAGGCAGGGGCTGAGTGGGACCTGCAGGTCTGGAGGTCAGAGGTGGGATGTGGTGGTAGGACTTTATTTCTGGTTTTAAACTTCTTTTTTTTCCCTCTCTTCTCTGATACTCTCTTTAAAAAAAAAAAAAAAACACCAAAAAAACAAAAAACAAACCCTAAATTACATCTTAGGGTTTTGAAATAGCATCAAAGGCATAGTTGGAATGCTTATAAATAGCTGTATCTTTTCTTGAAGGTGTGGTGTCCCAGTTTATTTCAGGACTGAGGTAGAGAAGCGCTGCAGGCCCAGGGCTGTGTGGGTACTGCATGGGGCTGACTCTGTGGCAAGGAGTGTCCACCCTCCTCACTCACGTATCCAGACCCTGCTAGTCCACAGCCACCCCACTTGTTCTGCCCTGCTGGTAGCCTCTGCCACGTGCCCTGGGGATGCTTATGTCTGTGCTGGCTCGTCCCAGTGCCTCTCTTTTGCCATCCACTGTTTGCCTCCTCAAACTCTTCCTTCCTTCCTCTCCATCTCCCCACTCCCCTCAGGCCCCTTCTTCCCCCCAGCCTTAGACACACAGGCAGAGTGTAATTCCTTCCTGCATGCCACTTTAGGAAAGATTTAATAATGCATCCCGTCTGTGGGGGTCTGGAGGCTCCACAGCCACGTCCCCAGGCACCACCCCCACAGGGGCAGCTGCCCGTGTGGCCGGCACACTGTTCTGGTGCCACATGCAAGGAGCTGGCAGCGAGATAGGAGCAGAGGGGAGATATTCTGTCAGACAGCAGGGCAAACCTTCTCCTTTGAAGAAAAGCACTGGAAAGCCATAGATGTTAATCTGCAGAAGAATCTTGGATGCTCCCCACAGCCTGGCGGAAGGCAGCAGTTCCCTGGGGATGGATCAGGAAGAGCTGTGGGGTGGCATCTCGTGGCATGACAGCACAGGGGGGCATAGCAGCACAGGGGACAGGCTGCTGGGAGAAAAACCCAGCGTCTCTTGGCTCAGAGTACATGGAATGAACTGTAACCACCAGCCTATAAATGAGAACATCCAAACAAACAAACAGAAATAAGATCAAATGCAAAAAAAAGAAATAAGAAAAAAAAAAAAAAAAAAGGCAAAAAAAAAAAAGCATCCAGGCTGGTGCTGCTCTGACTCTGGGCCCTGTCGTCTTCTAGGACTGATGAAGCGACTGGGTGGTTCTTCAGATTCCTGTGGTCTGAACACACACCCTAGTCATCACTGAGATGAGCATGGAAAAAAACAGTAATGAAAGAGGGCTCTGATTTATTTCCTGATAAAATAACCTTTGCTCTCAAAGGCTAACATTTCAGCTCCAGCTTGCAGAGAATGATCTTTTATTTCCATCCATCAAAGCCTACATCGTGCTGGATATCCAGAGAGTATTCTTCACACACAGCCATGTGTTGGCCAATGAAGGAAAATTACTACCTATAACCTTTTTTTATTCTGAGGGAGGAGAAAAAGGAGGGAGGGCTGAAGTCTCTATTAAAGACTGGAATAATTACTATCCATTGCAACCCTGCTGCTACAGTACAAGGAAAATTGGTTATAAGTACTAGGTAAATCAAGAAGTTATTTTGCAGTGTAAATAATCTCTGTGTTTTCTGTGGCCTTTGATCTGAATCATCATCCAAATAATTCCTTTTTTATTTTTGCTCAGGTTGACATTTTGAATGAGCATTGAGGGGCTTCCTGCTCTGCCAGTGTGCTAGATCAAAATCAGTACATCATGTGTTTACCAGTTACTGGTGTCATTTTGGTGTGAGGTGAGAGTAGTGACTGAGACCGACAGGAGTAAAAGACAAGATTTCCAGTTCACATGGATGATTTCACACCACACCGTGCTGCAAATGGCTACAGGGAACAGTCAGTGTAAAGGAGTTAAAAGGAAGGCAGATATTTATTTACAATCAAAACAGTAGCTGATCTTGACACCTTAAGAGGCAGAGGCACCTGCTCTGTAAAGGAACAGTTTTAAATAATGAGTTGTCTGCCATAAAAGAGAGCCTGTTTCAGGTAATTTTAATGAAAATACAAGTTTTTATGTCATTGGGTGGCATCTAGGTAGAAAAAAGTAGAGGGTCTTGCAGTCTTCATATAATCACCAGAACTAACAGTGTGAGCAGTGAGCCCCAGTGACAGTTCAGGGCTCACATGGCCAAATGTCTTGGTCTTCCCCATGTGTAAGAGAACTGTCTGGGAGAGCCAGCTCAGTGTTAGCCATGGGCGATGCTGGGTTTTCCTAGGTTGTGATGGTAGATCTGTGGATGTTTTGGAGCACTCTGAGAAGGCACATTTCACAGAGCTGCATTCTCTTAGCTCTGAGTCTTCAGTGAGTTGGCAGAGCCTCTCTGCCATGTGGGTTTGCTGGTGTTTACAAAGCCCTGTGAAGAGATGATGTTGCAAGAAGAGGCTTGTGTGTAGAAAGCAGCAAGGGACTGTTTTTCTGTGAACGTGGATAGAGGATGTCCATGGGTGCGTGTACTACATGCCATCCAGCGTGTGGGAAAACATGTTTCTACCTACAGAGATCAGCACACAAGAGGCAAAAGGAGTTAAGAGACCCAAAGTCTCTTGAAATCATCAGGGATTTCCTTTTTTTGCTAGGACCTGAGCTCTGCTTTTTCCTTGGAGAGCACATGCTACCACAAGCTAACAGAAGAGGTCCAGAAAGGATGGGTTGAGGGAGGAGGAGGGAAAAGTTTTGTGCAGATGGGTGGGGTGATGCTGCCATAGGTCATCAGTAGGGACTGACAGCCCCTGCATCTCCTCCCTGCCCCCTGCAGAAAGCACAAATGCATTTCCTTTGAGTTAAGGAGTGTAATTTCATACCTAGCAAGTATTGCAGAGATATTTCCTATGGGAACCAACCCCTGCATAGTGGAGTAAGCAGTTACCTTGCAAATGGTGCAATAGGATTAAAGGTCAGGCTACTGAGTGGGTGCCTCCAGAAACAGTCAGTGAGAGTTTTAAGGGCTGAATATCCTCACTGCAGTCAGTTAAGGCTTTGAGAAGGCAAGGTAATGTTGGTTTTACTATGAGACAATATAATAATGGAATGGGCCATGCAGCCATTAGCATATCTACCTTGGCTAGGTAGGAAAGCATTCATGGCCCAAAACAGAAGCTGGGAAAAAGTTGCAGAATAACAGCAAAGAGCCATAATTCCCTCATTTTCAAATTCTGGTGTTAAGGACCTACAGGATTATTCCCCAATTCTCAGCTAACCAGTCCTTCCAGCTCTTGTTGTAAGCAATTTTCACATAGCCTGACTTTCCCTCTTAGTGTACCCTTCATCCACAAGGACCCCATAAAAAGTATTAGCAAAGATTAAACATTATAACTGTATAACCAGCTCATAAAAAGAGTTATAAATGCTAAGCATGAAAGGGTGAATTTGCCTAAGGGGGCTGCTCTGAGCTCGATTGACTCAGGGAAACTTGTTCCTTGAGAGACATATTTATCACTGTAGTTTGTATTACCACTGGAGACTGGGGGTTTCATTCTGTGAGGTGCAGCTCAGACATCCAGTAGGAATAAATTCCCTCTGAATATTTTATATCAAAACTGATAGGAGAGGCCTAGGCTAATAATAAGAGGTCTTCTATTCACATTTCATATCTGGGAAACTGAGGATATGCAGTATGAAGGATTTTGCTGAGTGCATGCTGGTAGTCCTGTAAAACAAAAGAGGCTTAGCCCAATCCTACAGCATGTCTCACTGCAGAATTTTTTTCAGCAGGATCAGCCCTTGACCTGCCCTTGCAGGTGGTCAGTACAAGGCCTGACCCCCCTGCACTGGCCCCACCTCGTGCCTTCTTATGACAGACTGCTTTTTAAAATTTAGATCAAATGCAGACAAAGTAGTCTGAAGCTCATGAAATATTTTCTTCCTCACAAGTGCAGAAGAGGATCTAGCCATTAGCTGGAGAAGACAAAAATGCTGCATTATGTGACCTTAACAGCCAGAAAAGAAGTGCAGCCACAAAGAGGCTACAGGAAGAAGATGCACTTTTGCATAGAAATTTAAGGATAGTGGGAAAAAAAAAATCCAAAATGGAGATAGACCTATGTTTATAGTCCTTAATAGCTGAGCTGATTTTTCAGACCTGCTAAATATGTGACATTTTTCCCCAGAATAATTTATTTTATACCTAACTCCTCAATACATGGCCTCTATGTCTGTAGAGTCTGCAACCAAAGAAGCATTGATAATGTGTCAAAAGAAGAGTTAAATTTTGCATTAAATTCCAAGCCTTTCCATTCCTCTAGGCTAGCTAACATTTCCTATCGTCATCTAACCAGAGTTTGTTTTCATGTCTCATTCTCTTTTCTATTGATGTATTAGTCTGCTAGACTGAGTTTTCTCAGAGGGTGAACTTTTGTGCAAGTTTCATTGAAAGTGTTTCACAATACCTCTCTAAAATGTGATCTGTGCTTTTCTGCTGATTGAAAATGGTGCAGCAACTTGTTAAAGCATATGCTTTTATATTTCATCAAAACAGATATTTTTTAAATGGAAATCTCAACTATTATGTTTCTCTGTGGAGATTAGAGTGAGCTCTTTTCAAACTGTCAATACAATTGCTTTGAGCCTGATCCTCTTATCAGATGTACCTCAGTAAATAGGGAGAAATTCTTCTGAAATCAGTGGAACTATTCTTATGAAAAGCTTCAGTGCATGATATAGCAAGAGCCCTTGTTTTTATTATGTATCAGCCAGGCTGTCTGAGCTGTCCCAGAGCAGCCTGTTAGGAGCATATATTTAACTGAATATTAATGAAGGAAAAAGTCTAATTATTTGAATGTAATGTATTTCTTTAAAACTTCACAATAGGAAACAACATGTTTCACATTACCACTTACCTCCTCTGAGGCAAGAGTTGTTCCAGTGGTTAGACTGTGTGAGAAATTATGTTACATACCACCACGGAGCCTCATGTATCTCTAAGCAATCTGAAATTCTTTAAATCTGCAGATCAAAATGCTGCTGTGTATTACAACAAGCTGTGCTGGACCATACTGTCTCTCAAGTCACAGAAAGAGATGAATAATTCAATAGGGTGGTTTTTAATTTCTAAAATAAATATTTCAATGCTGTTCATTTTGATAGGTATTGTAGAAGGTGACTGTTGCTGTGGAATCCAAGGGTTCTTATCTTTGCATCAGAGTAAATACTTTGTGCTTTGTATCTCACTGATTTGTGTTCTTTGATTTTGTTTTCTTAAGCTGTCCAGAATCTTGAGATTTGTTACATTTGTCTGTTGTCATGTCACCTTGAGCAACCTTCTTTTTCTTTCTGTTGGGTAAGAGGACTTGTGCCTGCTCAATATATGTATGGGAAATCTCAAAAAACGTGTGGTAGGAAACAGTGTCATATATTCATGTCCTGACTCTCCTCTTCCTGGTTTGGCCTGGAACTGGAGCCCCTTTACAATGCCAGAGAAAATTTTCACTGCTGGACTTTTCTCAGGGGCTGGATTGCTTGTTTTAGCTTCTTGATTAACTCATAATTATGGTGAATATGCTCTGCTCATCCAAAATTCTCCTATGTAAGAGCTTAATTTAAAAACACTTGTCTTCTCTTTTACTAACATGCAAGTAGTAGAACAACCTGCAGGTGCAAACTTTTGCTAAACCAAAGTCAAAGTAGATGGGATGTTAAAAGATGATTCAAAGGCTCCTCTGTCCATTTCTCCTGGGTTATGTAAACAGCAGAGAACAAAGGCTTCAGGCCCACTATCTTTGTCCTGATCTCTCTGCAGAGGAGATCTGGTTTGAAAACAGAATTTCTTTTTACGGGAAATTTGACTCCTCCAAATTTGTTTTTGTTGCAAATGAGAAAGTTAGTTCTTCGTTTTCTCACAGATTATTCATCAAGGGGAAAAAATAAAGGAATTATTAGGACATGTCACATTATTTCATTTTCATTGTGGGAATTATATTTTGCTCTGGTAATATGCAAATTTTTTTTTAATGTGCTGAAGATAATTAGTTTTTCAGGAAAAAAACCCAACAAAAACAAAACAAGAAGAGAGACCAACTTCTTTCTGATTTCTTTGGAGATTAGTTTATTTGTCCAAATGAAATTTTTTGATTAAAACAAAGCCAAATATTCTAAAGAAAGTTGTTCTGTGGAAATGTTTATTAATCCCAACTTGCTTTTGCTGTTGCTGAATGTTGCTCAAACTGTATCGTGCCTCCAGTTTTCAGCCAGCAAGTGAACCAACCTCTACACCCCTACCTAAGTGTGTGTATGTTGCACGTGGACACACATGTATGCACAGGACTAACTTCCACCCTCAGCTATGCATGTTAATCCCCGTGGAGATTACCATCAACGTTGTGAGTACATGAATGAAAGCAGAATTTGGCTCGGGAGTTGTAATCAATATATAAGGCTTACTGAGTGATTTGAGATGCTCGGAGAAAGCTGTTACATAAATGTTAGTCATTATTATTTGTAATAATTACCTACAGCTGTAACTATGGCAAGTCTCCATGTAAAACCAGCTAGCCCCTGACATATGGCTTCTGTGCTTCAGCTCCAGATTCCACCAAAGTGCACAATAAACTCTTTCTTTAAAAGCATGTGCCTGAAGGGAACATGTAACCTCTGGCACACGATAGCAGCCATAACGACGAGGAGAGAATTATGCCATCCTTATTAGCAGCAGCAGTCTGACTCACACAGAAAGGAATGGGTGTTGGATCGGACCCTATCATGTGAATAACATGCTCCTGAGAGGCATTACAGCCATGGGCAATGTAGGCAGCAAATTAAATTCAGGTTGCAATTGGGTCAGAGCTAAAGAATATTTTGTAACCATATTTTTTCAATGTGGCTGCAGATTAGCTGCATCCTTATTTTTGGGGATGTCTTAATTCTCTTTGGTTTTAATTTTAAACTAAATAAATAACAATTGAAAAAAAATCCAAACCAAAATAATAAAAAAAGAAAAAAGCCACTTAGACCCTCCCAAGACAAATAAAACCTTCCAAGTGTCCGCTTACTTTTTCTAGCTTTTCCCATTTCTGACATGGCCACTATAGCTATTTAGAAGATGGAACACAGAAACTGTTGAGCAGCACACAATGCTGCTACTCAATAATCTCTGGAGGAAGTGAGGAATATGGCGTCTTACTGAAACTGCTTGGGAATTTAGGCAAACAGCCTGTAATTGCCAAATTGATTTTGGCCAGAAGACCAGGGCTAACACCCACAATAAGTATAAAGTGCCATGGGATCTTTAATGACCCCACTGCTTTGGACACAGTTTTACCTTTATTTAATGCACATTTTATGTTTGTGAATAATATACTCCATAAAATATATACAGTCAGGAAATGCCAAACATTGCCAGTTTCCCAAAGGCAATTTCAGAGCTTGCTGAGTGCACTCTCAAGCCTCGATTCATGATCGTGTTAAACTTTGTTTATATGAGGTAATCCAATATTTTATTCATTAAAATGCACCATGCACCTAAGAGGAATTAAACAAATGCTTTACTATGCACTAAAATTGTTCTTCCCCCTTCACTGAGGATTAAGCGGGAATAGCCCATGAACCCCTGGACCTTGCCTGGTTGGGAAGGCTGCAGATGCTGGCTTTGCCGACTTCACAGCAGCTCTCTGGATCTGCTGCTGAGTCCTTGTGGGCAAAGGTAGGGCAGAGAAGATTGGAGAGGGCAGAGGGGAAGCTTCTGTGATGAGCTGCCCAGGACCTTAAAAACCTCTGAGGTCCTCTTCACCGCTGGGGAGAAACTTTTATCTAAAGACAGTGTGTGTGGAAATCTTGCCTTGTCTTAGGATGCTCTGAGGCTGGAGATAGCTGAAGGTAAAGAGAGGTGGTGGGTGCCATACTAAGGAGGAGAGGCTCGTAGCAGTAACTCAACATAACATGGCATTAGCTGATTAGTAACAGTATGGGGGAAACATCTGTGTTTCTGAATTCAGAGTGGCATCTTCTACAGGCTGCTTGGTTTGGGGACGAATTGCCACTGACTATCTATGATGAGAATTCAGATTTTTCTCTGTGTTTAGTCCTCTATAACAGCTGTTTATGTTATACTGAGGGTGATTTTGCTTGGGTGCAAACAGAACAAGATTTTCAAAAATAGGTCACTAAACTTAGGTTCCAAGGACTTTATATGTATACACTTAACTCAGTGATCTGATTAAAAAAACCAATCTGAGTGCCCAAGGTCTCCCAGAGTTGTCAGATCTGTAGCCAGGCAAACACAGAAAGCTATAATCAAGTGTGTGCAATTATGTACATATTTGTCATTTTAAAGATTATGCTTCTATTCTGGTAGTGACTGGGGTTTTAAGCGGTCTTTTGTAATTACTTTTTTTATAAGGAAAATGATGGTGATGGTTTCCTGAGATCCAGATTATGTCTCGTTGGGAAAGACCACAGTCTAGTTCACCTTGCACCTTGATCTGTATCCTGCTGAACACAATGGGCAGCAACTGGAGTCAGTGTCAGAAGTAGATCTTCATCTGCCTCTAAAAGTCCAACCTCCCATCAGTTCTGAGAGTGGCTCAGCTCGTCTGCACTCAGCAGAAGGATCAGGTATGACTGCAAACACCACACATCTGAGAATAAGGTTTAATACTTCCATGTCACTTTTCACGCATGTATTCCAGTGCTTCTAGAGAAACACTAGCAATGAGAAAAACTGTACAATACTTTTGGGACATGAGTGAGTGTTGTCCTGAGAGACACTCTGGCATAGGTAATTAGTATTCTTTCTTTTTCTCCTAAAAATCTTTCTGAAGATTCACAAATGAAAATATCATTTTGTGGCTTGGATTAATGCAACTAAGGAAGGATCTTGTTTTCCCCCCTCAGCGGGGAGGAGCCCAGGTTTTTCTTGCCCCCCCCCCCCCCCATTCCTGGTCCAGAGGAGCAACTCCAGAGCAACTCTGGACTTTGAACACTCCTTGTGTTTTTCAAGGGTCACAGACTTGCAGTACCCAAGGTGCACTTAGGACATGGATGTGCCATTTGGAAAACATCTGTCCTGTGCAGCCTCAGCCTCTGACCTTTCACTGCAGGCGTTGTTGTCTGATAACAACTACATTCAAACCAACCTGGTATGCACCCACATGTGTATCATCCAGCTACGCTTGTGCTTTGCTGTTACTCTTTGCAGCCACTCCCTCCTCCTGCCCACCAAGTGCTGCTGGAGGGAATGGAGCACTGCCAGTGTCTCTGTGGCCAGCCACTGGAGCAGCTCTCTGACAGAGGCTCACTTCTCAGTTTCCTTTCTAAAGAGACCTTCTTGTGCTGGACTCAGTCTCTAATTGGGACTCTTGTGGCATGCAGCACAGAGGAGGTAAGGGTTGGTAATCTTAATAATTTATTTGGCCTAAAAATCTATTACTCTTCTCTGTTTCATTAGTCACAGTCCCAGGAGCATTTAGATTAAGGGGTGTTGCCATGATGATGTCTGGTGTCAGGAGACTCATACCAGGAAATGAAGGCCAAGGCTGTCAATTTCCAAATTTGATATAAAGCAGAAGGGTGTTTCTGTAAAAATGATCAAAGCAGAGACTGATCTGGTATGAGCATTTCAAAAAGTATATTTGGAACAAACAGGCTGTGAGCACCCCTCACACAGTAGTGATGCTTGAAAGTGATCATTCCCCTTTTTTAAATGTCAAGTCTCCCATATATCATTCAGCAGGAGATCCTCCTAATTAGTTTAGACTTTTCTCTCATGGGTCACACCCTTTATCACTTCCCACTCCGTATGACTTGACTTATGGAACACTTGGCTTCAGACACAGTCTCAGTCCTGCTCTTTGCATGCTATTTGCACACAAATTACTTACATCCCTGTATTAGTCACTCTTCTGTTTCAGTGATACATTTTTTTATGTTGTGAGTCTGAGGCAGAAGGAGTATGGTTTGGATACGTGAAATCACTCCCAGTGTGGGAATAAGTCCTAGCTCTTGATTAAAAAGTAACACTTCAACACATGTAAAATAGCGAGGCTCAAGTCAGCTCAACCTGAGTTGGTTTTGTTCCTCTGTGCAGCCCAGGCCTCAATCAGAGCACGTTTGTTCTTTGAAGCATTGGAAACACAGGATGAAAAGGCAGATTTGCTGTTTCTAATGTCATGCACTTGAAAGTGTCTTGGGCCAGGGAGCCTCTCCAAGCCTAAGAGGACGCCTTAACAACTAGATTCAGGCACCACTTTCCAAAACGGCATCAGGACTCCTTGTGCCAACCAGCCTTTAATCTGCTGGGTAGCCTGTCTTCTGGGGAGGGTATAAGGTGTGAGTTTGAAATTATTTGTCTAGAGCACTGGTTACAAACCAAGGTAAGTGGTGAGGCATCTACTGAAAAAAAAACCCCCAAAACAAAAGCACTACCTCTCTCATTTTCGTCCTTCTACTTTGTTTCAATGTAGTGCCAAAAACTACAGTACACTGTACCAAACTCAGATATATGGTCAAAGCGTTGCCATTAAAGTGGCCATCAGAAGGGACACAGACCAGGGGATGGAAATATTAGTATCTTAGCTGGGGTTAGAAGAATAGACACACACATTGAACCTGAGAAACCAGAATGTCTTCTGAACAAATGTAAGATTTGGGATAGCCAGGGAGCTCTTCTTGCAATAAATGAATTACATCCGGGACAGGGAATATCACATCAGTGGAAGTAAGTGCCTGACTTGTATCAGGAACTGAGGAACAGCAGAGATGAGACTCGTTGTGTCAACAAGTCCTCTGCTACAGTCCCAACATCTGGGCCTCTGTTCTTCTGGAGTCCTGCGGTACAGGGCTCATCCCAGCCCCTACATGTGGAGAAAAGCTTGGGAATGTGAACAGAAAGTACCACATTTTCAGTGCTGTAAATCAACAGGCACATAAAAGGAATTAACAGTGCAGGCCTTTTATATTGTGATTTTGGGGAACCCTCAATGGAGAAGATTTTTAAGCACTCAGGCTTAAAAAGTGCTGGTAATACTACGTAACAGAGACTGGAAATGGACCTTACGAAATCACTACTTTGAGATAACTGTTCACCAGAAACAGCTGGAGATAATTCTCCATCTTTCACTTGAAACAGCTATTTCAGTTTAGGTTCAGTGGGGGGAGGGGAAGGTAGCTCTGCAGCTCCTCTGATGTTTTTGTTCGTCATAGCTCACTGCAGAGCAGCAATGGGTTCTCCATTGGCATCCAGGTGAAATTATAGAGATGTAACCACGTACAAAGTCTTATTGGATCTCTAGACTGCCTGCAATGCCAAGACTTGCCTGAGGCTCAGAGGTTTTGTCTCTGGGAAAAATTAGGAGGTCTTGACAAATAATTGTAACATGCTGTTATAGAGAATCACAGGAAGGAATGACAAAATCCCCAAATGATTGGGTATTCTGTTCCTTTGTAACATTTTGCTTTTATTAATGCAAATTGTGTGCACATATGTTATTCAGTGGCCAATTTACTGCATCCTATGTTTGAGTCCCTCATAACACACATAAGAATTAATACATTTTGCCTACACTGTCTTCACCTGCAAAAAACTTCCTGAAAAGGAAGAGACACATTGAGCTATAGATAATCCGCATAAGAACAGGCAAATTTTTATTACATTTCAACTGAGGAGGGTCTCTATCATATGAGTTTACCTTCTGTTTTGGCTTCCAATGAATCCCATGATGCAGAGCAAAACTTAGCAGGAAGAATGAAGTTTTCCACCTCAGATGGTAAATTGGTCCGGTTTCACTTGAAACTTGGCTTCTTTGCAAATGTTGTTGCACTTGGCCTTGTAGATTGTAATGAAATTTCAAACTAGGATAGTTTCACTATGTGAATTAAGTATTGAGCATATTCCATTCCTGGATGGTGTAGGATTTTCCAAGCAATTACTTCTCTTATCTCCAGGGGCTACTGTAATATTTAGAGCTTAAAATGTGGAGATTGTCTCTCTTGGGCTTTCACTCTTCCCATTGCTGGCACTGAGATAATATGGAGGAGAAAGATTGAAAACAAGCTGCCCCTAACAGCATGTGGAGCCTCTTGGGCAGGAATGAGGACACTGGATGAAGGAGCTGGTGTGAGAGCTGATTGGAAAGTGGTGGGTTAGAGAAAGGAAGGTAGAGATCCAAAGCTTTTGGGAATGACATGGGGAAGAGCAACTGAAATGCAAGTGGAAGTGGGACAACTGCTGAAATGAATGAGAGAGAAGGTGGGTGAGGACAGCATAGAGTGAGAAGTGATGTGAAGGTAGAGGAGAAGGCCTGTGGGAGAAGCAAAGAGTGCTGCCTCTGCATCCCAGGCCAGCTCTGTCCCAGGAGATGGAAACTGCAAAGTGACTATCCAAGGTGGCAGGCCTGTGCAAAGAGTGACCATGCACTGCCACAAGGCTTGGTCACCTGCAGCTGCCAGGTCTGCATAGGAGCTCTCAATCTTCTCTGCTTACACCCTTCATGAGACTGCTTTTGGTTACAGTGCCTCAGCTGGGGAGACACACCATAGGGCTGATCTATTTAGGGCCAGTACGGATTAGTTCTGTATGTCAAAGGGCCCTGGGCTTTGCTAGCTGACAGAAGTTTTTATTTGTAATAATTTATACACAATAATTACATAATAGCTTGGAGGAAACCTTGATCAGGGCCACACCGTAGATTGCTGTCAGGAATTTCATCCCTGGCTTCAGAGCCAGAGATGATAGTAATTTTTTCTTGACTTTTACATCAGCAATTCTATGTTTTGGGATAGGAAATTAAGTCTTGTTCTTTTTGGACATTGAGGAGCCAGAAGATGCCAAGATATTTCTAAGCTCCAGAAGTAGAGGTTATAGAAATTAATCAGAAGCCAAGCCAAAAAGCTTCTCTTTTGGACAACTGCAGCTGCTGGTTTCCTCGAGCCTGAGCAGATACTTCTGAATAGGCTGTCCTGAGCACTTTCTGTTTCATCTGGCATATGGGATTGAGATTTCTTACCAGAGTTGCACTGATTTTGTCCAAAGTTTTACTTTTTCCTTTGCCAAGATTAAGATCCACTCAGAGGTTCTTATCCTGCCAATGCTTCTGCAGGTGCCAGGACATGACTGGATGCTTTAAAGGCTTACTCTTTCTTATAAATGACATGCCGGCCAAACTCCATCACTAGTCCAGAGAAGTCCAGAGGAACATACAGAACTGTAGGGAAAAAGGGCTGGAAGGGATGTGAGGTGACTCTGAGCATCTCCTGCCCTGAGGCACTGGGGCTGTGCAGTCCACAAGGGGTAATGTTTTCAGAAGCACTGAAGTCTCATTTTTAGCCACCAGTTCCCTTTGTTAAGCCAGACACTTGGGCAGGCTAACTGTCATGAAAGAATGTGTGTTCATCAGGTATGGAGACTAACACATCTCTGGTTTTGGGGGAGTTTTTTTGCAGCCACATGCTGGACTCAAAATACCTTTCTTTCAAATCAGAAATACACATTGCATCCTTTGTATTTAGCTATAAGTCAGTTCTGTTTGGATGAGATAAATCTACCTCAAAGCATCTGTAAATTATCTCTAATAAAATGTTCAGTTATGTCATTAAAATAATGGAGTTCTGTTCTTATTTTCTGTTGTTTGTATTTAAAGTCGTGGCTGTGTTCCATCAAAACGCTTTGAGATTCAGTTGTTAGCTGCCTACTTCCTATTTGAAGTTGTATTCATCCTGCTTCTTACAAATATAGAATGTTTTTAAGCACAAGGAATACATAATGCGATGGAAAATTTCACATCCTATCTGACTAACACCAAAACTCTTTTGATTTGAAAGGTCACAGAAAAACAGCATGGTGCAATGCACCTCTCACAGATTCTTCAGTGTTTGCCTGCGGTTTAGCTTCCAGCCTCTCTGTTGTTGTGATACTTTCTAAGCACCGTTTCCCCAGTGCCTCTGGAAGCCAATCTCTCTGCCTTACCCCTGTTCCTCCTGGCAGCCCTGCTTCCTTGACAGACTTCAACTCACTTAGGTTGATGTGACAACATAATGGAGCTGCTGATGGTCAGGTTTCAGAAAACAATCAAGCACCTTATGAGAAACAATCACTAAAACACAAGCACTTAGAGGAGCTAGAGATAAAAGAGTCTCATTTTCTTGGCAGGCCACGTAGATATTCTGCAATGACTGATGATATGAGTGTTATCTTGACACCATACTCTCCCATGTTGAAACTGTTTATGGGAAACAAACATCATGTGAAAAACAGATTGCCAGACACTAAGTAAATCACTCTGATGAGGAACGAGTCAAGTACTGCCAGTTTTACCCACACTGTCATTGTTATGATGTAACACATTCCTCATGACTGATATTGTATCCAAATTAGGGCACAAAACCTTCTCTTGATCAGTTAACTGAAATTCCCTGCCTTGTAACGACGACTGCACACACACACGCACATGTTTGCTCACACACACACAGAACCTGAGTTAGTACAAAGACAACCCATGCTAGCGGAGGATTAAGAAGGTGGGCAAAAATTATACAAACTGTAAATTTTATCCCCTTCCCTCTTTAAGAAACTGTTACAATTTTCTGAGTTCTGCTAGCAATGATTAATAAACATTTGGTGTGCTAAACATATGGAAAAATCATCCCATCTGGACCATTTAAAACTAGGACGTAGACTTTATCTTTGTTTATTTCATCCTTAGCTAAAAGGCTTATTATGAATTGCAATAATCCAAGGAGCCAACCATGGAAGACAGACAAGCTCTTTAGATAAAACCAAAAAGGCAAGTTTTCTAACCGAGGACCAGATGTATTTTTGGGTATTGCCCTTGTACATATTTAGCTGAGCTTTTCAAGTGGTGAAGATTTGCATGTTTGTTTTGCAATACTAATGAATATGTTTTAGATTTACATTTTAGAAAATGGAAACTTTTATCTTCTTGGGGCTTTGTAAGTTAATGATTTCCAGAAGATAGTTTGGTATCCTCTTTTAACCCTTCACCATTGAAAACATATCACTTTCTGAGGCACAGGGATCTAGGGCAGGCCTGCTGAACTAAACCCGGGAGATATATGTGACTCTTTCTATTGTTTATTTCTGGAATTACATAAAATGCGGGTTTTTAATTTTCAATCTAGTGAAAACATATGTAAATGGCAAATTATTTTAAAACTAAATGTGAATCGTGGAGTAGGAATTACTATACACATGATCCTTTAATTAGATAAGTAAGGAAAATACTTTGGAAAAAATATAATTTTGAGACCAACTATCTTCCGCGAGCAATTTAGTTTTCTCCAAGATAAAGACTGGTTTAGTGTAGTAAGGAAAATGTGCTGTAAAACAACATTTTTACTTCCAGTAGAAAGAACAAAGCTGATGTTTCATAACAGTTTTTCACCCTTTGATTTTCTTTAGAGAGGTTATGAGAGAAAATAATTAATGAATAATACATAATTTTTCAAAGACTTACCCTCACTGGCAATTTTTATTTGACAAGAGCCCTATCAGAAATGAAAAATTCCTCCTTAGGGAACAACAGAACATTTTAATACAAGAAATAACTAGAGCTTTGAACTTTGGGTGGTTGACAAATCAGTCTGAAATAGCATTTTTTCCAAATTTTTCCAATCGTTCATGCAAAATATGATAGGAAACTAAGTATGATCTTGAAAGAAGATGATGCTTCTTGTGCTTATGTTGGGAAACATTTCAAACCCCTACCTACCTAGGATGCTAAAATAAAGGTGTAGTGCCCCAAATGGGTCCTGGTCTGGAGGGTTGTTGTCGTGGGTTTGCCGACCAGCACCCGCTGGGGCTGAAAATAGTTTTTCCAGGTGAATTTCCAGAGCAAAGCCAATCAAAAGTTTCAGTAACGACTCTGCCAATTACATATTTAAGAAAACGAAAAAGAAGGGTTATGGCGGAGAAGAAAAGGAAGAGCCAGCGCAGCAGCCTGGCCTGTTGGGCCTGGGCGTGCATCCCTGTCCCCACTCCGGGCCAAGTCTGGCCCAGGCCAGGGGCGCCAGGCCCCCTTCTCTCCTGTAACAGAGTAGAGAAAAAACTCAACTTTAGAGAAGAACCTGGACAAGATGTGCTGCAAAAGGAATTCCAGAAAGAGAGATAACAAAGCCTCCAAGGTCAGAGCTGGCAGCCGGAGGAGAGAGAAGAGAAGCCCGAAGGGGGGGCTCCTTCTCCGCCCTCTCTCTCTCTGCCTTTAGCAGGGAAGAGACTGAAAACTAAAAACCCCTGCAACCTGTAGAAGATTGTTGGGGAGCGGAGACCCCCCTCTCTGCAGCTCATGAAGGAGCCCACGCCAAAGCAGAGGAGTGCATGAAGAAGATGTGACTCCATGGGAGGCCTAAGATGAAACAGAGTCCTGCTGGAGACCTGTGACCCATGGAGAGAGAGAGACCTACGCTGGAGCAAGTCGGCCTGGGTAGGATCTTTGTGATCCCAGTGAGGGATCCATGCTGGTGCAGCTGAATTTGTGACCCTGAAGGACAGCAGAGAATGGAAGAACTGTTACCTGAAGGTGGACTCACGCTAGAGAGGCCCATTGAGGACTGTCTCTTGTGAGGAGGGACCCCACAAGAAACAGGGCTGACTCAAAAGTCATTATCCCCTGTGACCCTGTGGGAAGACCATGGTAAGCCAAGTGTCCCCTTGCAGTCCATGGAAGACCTCACAGGACCTGGATAACCCCAGCCTCTGGTCTTAGCCCGGGAGGGGGATAGGCCCAGCCCTGAGGTTGACATAGAAGAGAGAGAGAGAGAAAGAGTGACAGTTTCAGCTGCAACAAATCAGAACTGTCTTCCTAAAGATAATAGAAGAAGAACTTCCAAGTGCTGCAAAATTATTTAGAAGACCTGTAGCTCCAGAAATGGAAAAGAAACTGCTTCTCTTCCTGAAATGATACAAGGGGGGAGGGGTACTTCTGTAAATACATAGCACTTCTGCCTAATTAAAATTGTTGTATATATATAGTTCTTTAGTTTTTCTCTTGCTAGTAATAAATCCTAATATTATTCTCCCCACATCAGATCTCTTTTGTCTACATAAATCTTCTCTCAACTTATAGTAATTGTGTAGAGGGTGAGAAAAAATTGGCCCAAAGTAAACCCATGACAGTTGTGTTGTCTACGCTGCAGAGAAGCTGAAGTTCAGTGAAGAAAACTTCTGATAAAACCAGTTTGGTTTCCAGGTACCTGTTGTACACACTCAGCAGGCCATTTACACAAATTCAAATATGTGTATCTCTGGCATCGTGCGCATATGCACAGATGACACTTAGGTCCTCAGCCTCATGTGCATGTTTGGGAAAGAGATCCTCGAATCCAGCTAATATCCCAGCTCCAGTATGGAGGCAATTTGGTAAAGTAAAATGCTTTTCACCTCTGTTTATTTTTAGAGAGAAAGTCCAAGAGTCCTGTGTGCTCTTGGCACAACAAGGGATGGCAAAACATTGTGCAGGTTTGGCCAGGTGTGACGACTCCGTACAGTGTTTCCAGGAGCAGGAAAGTCCAGCTCCTCTGAACTATTTAACTCCTGCCTCAGTATTGGTATGGCAACATGTCAGCTGCTGGGGGGGGGCAGGTGCTGGGTTTCTGGGGCCTGAGAGTGTGTGGGAAGGCAAGAGGTGGGACAGGGCTCTCTCCAGGGCTGTGCAGCTCTGGTTGGTACATCAGCATAGCCACTGGCTGATAAAGTCTGGCTCAAACTAGTCAGCCATAGGGCCCAGAAGCCATGTTTGGGATCCTTTTTGAATCATGTTCTTATAACTCAGTCCCTTCTCACCAGCATGGGCACTGAGGACCTGGCTGGACACAGCAGAGGCAGGAGCATCACTGTTCATGGGCTCTCAACCAGATGTCCCTCTCAAAAAAGGGAGTGCTGTGGAGGAAATGTTCTGTGGACAGAACTGACCCCAAGGCCACTGACAGGACCATGCTGACTAACCCATATATATTGAATTACCAGCAGTTTAAGCTGTTGAGTGGACTAACTCAGATTTTATTTCCAGTACAGTGTTGCAGAGAAGGTGCCCTTACCTCAGGGCAGTGATGTGTTTTTAACAGAGCCTTTTGGTGACACTGGTCTTCCATCACTGTAATAACTCTAACGACTGCATAGGCATAATTTTTTTTCTCTGGGTTAAACTGAGGTCAAAGCCAGTTCATAAGCCCTATTTACTTTATTTTGCAACTGGTTTTCCTTTTTCCTTGTCTCTAACATTAATACCTCCATTTCCATCAACATGTGCATCAATATGAGTGCAGCTGGAGAACTGACAAGCATGCTCTGCTGAAGCAGTACTAGTATTGTATTATAACACTGAAGATTTTTAGTTGCATTAGAGTGAGAGTGGCTCATGTACCAAGAAGCAGAGAGTTGTTCATCATGTACTTTTCAGAGAACCAGAGCCTAGCCCAGGTTAGAAAGGTGGTTAACATTAACTAAGCAAGCTGGACTTAAATTCATCCCATTTCTTTGGTGTGGATGTAGGACATATAGTCTTGACCTGACTTAGTCCATATTATTAAATATAACCTAAACATTGCTTTTCCTCTAGGCTTGACAAAGCTGACATATTGCCTATAGACCTTTCAGCATCTGACACACAGGATGTGGCATTCTATTTCAACTTACTCCATTTTTCCACAGGACTACTGATTCTTCCAATGAATCTATGATGGATAGGGAATGAAGAAGGCTCATGTAAAAGCAGAAAGAAGTGGAATAGTTTTGTGGTTAAGGTAACTGGCTATGATCTAGAAGGAGTAGTTGTTATCTCTGGTTCTGTCATAAAGTTCCTGTTGGATGCTGCATAGAAGTATCCCCTGAAATTTTTGAAAGTAGCTGCTACTATTTTCTTCATTATTTTCCAGGAATTCCACATAAGGCATTGAAGTCTCATTTTCACAAAGCCAGCTGAAGTCAATAAAACCTGCAGATGTGGGGCTGCTCCGGGAATTCAAGGTCTTGGGTGGTTGGCACTGTACATTGAGTACCAGAGGTGAAGAAAGAAGGTCTTAAAATGTCTGAGTGCAGGTTCCCTTCGATTTATTGCAGACCTCCTGTTTCATCTTGCCCAAGGCAGTTATAGCCATGTTCAGACAGCCCTATCACAGGTTTCTCTCCCTTGACTGCAAGAAGGCTGGAATCTCGGAGGAGATGGAGGGAAGATACCTGAATGTAACTTCTCTTTTGACTTGAGATGCTCCTGCAGTTGCACTGTCAAAGGTAAACACTTTGATATTGTTGACAACTATTTGAATGGAGATCTCCATTTTCCAACCTCATTTCCCTCCTGCACAATAATACAGTTGTAAACATAACTCTTGTACTTCACAGGGTGTGGTGGCTACATCAATAACAGCAGTACAACAGGTCTGGTACTGCTCTCTGATGCCAGGTCGCACAAAGGGATTTTGTCCATGCCGCTGACCCTTCCTAATCTCCAAAACAGGAAGGCTGTATACAAACTTGCAACTAAGAGTGGGTCCTGATTTTTTATCTCTCTGAACCATGCCTGGGAATGGCTTGGGAAAATGTCACTTGTCTCAGCCTGTGTCCATGCTGAGGACCATTTCAGCAATGCAACAGCAGTAATGGCAGTTTTGTGGTATCAGAGTGTTCCCTGTCATTGCTTATTTTTCCTGCTACAGGTGAAGCCTCTAGGTCCGAAAAGACACTAACAAAAGAAGACTATGTCCTCAACCTTCTATGTGAGAGGAGAGGTGTATTTCTAGCACAGATTAAAAATTACGTTTCATTCTTTGTTCACTTCCAGGTGTGAGGAGCACATGGGTAGCAGAGGAAGGAGGACTGAAATGAGTTAGTCTTTGACAACTCTGACCCTAGTTGGTAATTAACTTTTCTTTCACCAGTCAGCATTAAATAGAGCCACCTCAGGACACCTAAGCCGACCTGAGCAGGTAGCCAGCTTTCCAACAGTCCCTTCTTTTAACTGACTTTCAGTAAGGCAACACTCACATGCAAGCAGAAGCTCAGACAGCCTTAATCCTCACACCTACATGGGCTTGGCCCTGCAGCCTAATTACTGTAGCTGGACCTGAGCTTGCTCTACCCATGCTCTGAGTTGATAGATGTAACCCATCTTGGAAAGCCTTATGTTCTGCCTTGCTCCAGGAGTCATGCTTTAAGTTAAAATGTATGTCAAGCCCCGCTTACTGCCAAAACCCAGGCAGCCTGAGCATCTGCCTTGTGTGTAGTGCATTAAACCCTGTGGAGAGGCAGGAAACATTAGTGGGAATGCCATGACTGATTGGACTGTGCAGTGTCTTGATGGAGCTGGCAAGAGTCCTGCCAGCCCGAAGGCCAGGCAGGGGAACGCGAGTGTCACAGCTTCTGCTGCATACACAAGACATCAGTTTAGTTTAATGGCGTAGCAACTCTCCAGTCAGGATCATGCTTTCATATAAAACTGGCTGGTTCTTTGCTTTTTGTTTGTTTGGTTGCTATTTTAAAACATATTTTCTGAGGAGCAATGAGGAGGCACTGGGCAGTTGGGATCCTTCAGTCCAGATCTTAAGAAGCATCACTGCTTGGGTTCAAGTGACTGAAAGACACTTTGTGGCCTTAGCCAAAAAGTCACCGTGGTCATCTTGAGATTTTAATACAAATTTGACACACTTCTGTAGAGGATAATAGCCAAACTTTGTCCAAGGTTACTTTGAATCAGACTGGCTAAAGATCCTAAAAGAATGATTGTACTGTTGGAATTTAGGGTTTACTCTTTGGCTACAGTAAGCCTGCTCCTCAAATAGGAGTTTTCAATTAACTTCAGTCAAAGTTGGATCATATTAATATTTTCTTCATAGAATTAATAAAAAGAAATCAAAATCTTGCAGTCTCTACTTGGCCCATTTTCAGGCAAAACTTTTAATGTAAATCAGCTGAGAGGTTTACCAAAGAAAAAGCCATTGCAAATGTCCCATCCCTGTGATATTATTTGTAGTGGCCGTTTCTCACAGTATTTTCAATACTGGTAATTTACTGCACAAAATTATACTTCATTGCACACTTTCAAACCCTGGTCCTTCAGACTGTGTGAAGCAAAAGTTGGCATAAAGACTGCAAGGCCACATTTTATTTCAGTTTTCTTAAGAAAACAGATAGTACTGATTTATAGGACAGAAAACCCTAAAAATTTTATATAGTGTTCCAGGTACCTTTTCTTTCACAGAGTCCAGACCACGTTTATTTTCAAATATGGAAACTGATTTGGTTAATCTTTTTGCAAGTTCCAGTGTTACCAGTTCATACCACATTTGGTAGTTCTGATATCCTTTCCAAGGGTGTTTCCTGTAACTTGGGCCTTTCCTAAGAGGTGCTGAGTGCAGTCAGCTTTGATTTGTTAATACGTTGGACCTAATATTGTTCTGGATAAAAACTAAAGAGAAAAAGGCATGGGGAGAGCTCTGTTTCTCAGCAAATGACAACCCTATTTTTCACCCCAATCCAACAGCAGCTGTAGCAGGTGTACAGCTGCATTTGCTGCTGCCAGGAAAGGGCCGTAATAATTTTGCAAGAAGAAGGGCTTTATTGGGCCAAAATTGGTCCCTGGATAGAAGGAAACATGATCTTTTGTGACTTTGGCTGGAGATGGTGACTTACAGCTGGTCAGACTTCTGTAGTCTTTCTAAGAGCTGTGGCAGGGTTTGGGGTCCCTCAGACCTCACAGATGAAATGCACTCTGGAGTGCACACAAGTTTTGGAGCACTCTTACTGACCCACTGGGTGAATGAAGAATTACCCCTCTATATGTTTCACAGGAAAAAGAGTCTGACATTGACTCCAGCTCATTAATAATGAAGTCTGAGGCCAGGAACATTGGTTGCATTTCTTACATCTCATTCTGGGAAAGACAAAGTTAATTTTTACTCCTGCTTAAAAGCTCTTTACAATGGCCTGGGGAAATTTCCTTTTATTTGGATGCTGTACCTCGAAAAAAACTGTTTAGTTCTCCTGTTCAAAAGCCCATAAAAAAGAAAGGATTCTTGAGGATACAATTCCCATGAGAATACTGTGTAGTTAGGATAATACACAGTCAACTGGGGTTATTTTGCATCTAAGGAGATAGAACAATATGGAGCTATTCTCACTTTTTCTGGAACTTTTCTCACTGAGAGAACTTTAGAAAAATCCATCTAATTTATAGGGCTCCTTGGGCCTGGGGACCACACATCAAGCTGCAATATTTAACATATCATAGCAGCAGCACAATACCATATAAAAATAACACAATAAATGATTAATAGACTAACTCTCTCAAACTCATTCCCTCTGATTATTTCTTTACAATTAAAACAAGTTGGTAGGATTTATTTCAAAAGAATAAGAGATTTCTCTCTGAAGCTATCCACTGCTGGTATTTGTTTAAGTTTATAAGAGCGGGAGCTTGTTTGGCTGTCTGCTCAGTGCTGTGTTGTGCCATATAGACACCCCTCCTGGTTTCCAGACATACCTTCCCCACCGCTGACTCCCAGTGCCCCATATGCAGGAAGCATGGACTGTGCATGCTGTGCTCTGGCAATACCCTCCTGGTGGATGGCTGCTGGTCCTTTCAGCAATAGAAGTGGGACAGCCTTGGGGCAGTCTGCCTCTGGCTCTAGGATTGAGCTAATATAGAAAAGGTTGGGAAGATTTTTCTGCTTAAAGAAATCTGGAGAGATGCACCTGGGCATCCCAAAGGTTCAAGACAGTGAGATGTAAGAATCTGGATAATTCAAATACATTTATATTTCACTATTTTGTCACAAAATGTGTAGTTTTTATTAGCACTGAACTATCAATATACGTAGGTGACAACACTATGTATCTTCACCCTGAGCAAGTTAACTGAAGTACAACAATACATGTACATATCCCAGGGACTTTCATGGCAACAGCAGATGCAATAATCTCTGAGATATGACATATTGTTTCATGGGAGGTTACAAGAGTAGTTTGTGAGTGCTTAGGGACAACTCTGCCATGGTGCAATTTTCTCTGCCTGTCTGTCTCTTTAGTATTCAAAACTGGATTTGACTGAGACATCCCAGTTACCACTGCTTCTAGGCTCATGGAAATGGCATGTAACAGTTCAGAGCACATCTGATCTCCCAGGTCTGGGTGCAGCTGCGCAGGGTCACACTCTGGTGGCATGCATGTTGCAATGGGGTCTTGCAAGGCACCATCCCTCTACTAGAAGGAAACCCATATGCTGAGAAAAGAAGGAAACGTGCAGTGGCCCAGCAGGTCTGGATAACTAGGATTGCAACACAAAGTGGGAAAAACATCTGCCCTGCACTGGAGACACATGTATTATGATACACGGATGAAAAGCTTTGGAATGATGAAAGCAACATCTCTGGAAACATACACCACTGCCACTACCACAAACAAGGGACCAGATGTGTTAGCCCATAAGCTGCTGTTGCTCTGCTATGGAAATACTGAATCCATTGACTGTTGCCACTTTGAGGAAACCATATGAGTTCAGAAAGTCCCACAGCAGTCCAAGTCCTTGCTTCCTGGGGAGATCTGGAGCTCTGAAAACCATGGACAAAACATTGGAGAAGCTTGAGGTGATCGATTTCCTAGAGCATGTGTAGGTACAAGCAACTGTCAGGACACATGCTCCAGTTTTCCCGCTTGGAATATCCCTGACTACATTAATGGTGCAACACAGGCACTGACAGACCACAGGCAACGGCTGACAAGTGATAATGTTATTCCCGGAGGCAGGTACAGATTTTTGAAATAATGTTAGCAGGGGTTTGAACCGTGTGTATAGGAAAGGACTACCCTTTCAAATAAATTGTTCTGTGACACTGCTGAGTGAGGGAAATCTAATATTGTAAAGGAAAGAAAGATATTTTTTTTGGTGTTTTCCCCCATTGCTCTCCACACGCTGGACTTGACCAAAATCATATGTTTGACCTTTCTGCTTGAGCCCATCTCAGCTAAAGTGTCTGTGTTACCATTTTTTTTACCTGAGAAAGATGATCTCTCATCTTCAGAGCCTAGAGGCTCCCTTGGGTGGTCTCAGTCCGGAGGGACTTCTTTTGATTAGGACACATGACTGATGGATTTACTTATTCTGCTAAATCTCACCAGTACAACTCTGACAGAAATACCTAGACCTGATTTCATCTTCCTTCACTCTTCTGAAGTCTGTGCTTCCTCCTGTTTCTTCATAAGGATTCTTATTCCTGCAGGCCCAGGGCAGTGGGATTCACCCAATCCCTAAATGCTGAGGGTGTAAAAATGGTGCTTTTTGACAGTTCCAGGCAGGAGGGTTTAATGCACTGTGTTTTTGTGGTAAGTTATATGTACCTGCTCACATATGGAGCCTGCCAGGAAAAGAAATTTTTCCAGCACAAAATGCATTTTTAAAAAAGTACAGGGGGAGTGGAGCCAGTGATCATTTTAATCTCAGTGAGCAGACTTTGAAATCATGGCTAAGGAAGCCAGCACACAGCACTGACGGAACAGATATTTGCTGAGCAACTATCTGTAAATAGGTAATATCTGTTGTAGGTAAAATGAAGCAGAAGTTGCTCACAGTCTCTCAGTGCTGATGACCCCAGATACACTCAGTCTTTGATATCTTGTCCTCCTACAACTCACTTATGTGTGGACAGCACAGGCATATGAAGAAGTTTGTGCTTGTAGCAGTAGGATTCGTCCAACCTGTAATTCTAGTGGGTGTAAAGGCTGGCATTTCCTCCTACCTCCCAGCAGGAACAAGAGGTCAGTGCATTTCTTTTTCAAGATTTGTAAGCTAGAAGTATGTCCTCAGAGACAGAGTCTGGAAGAAAAATTAAACCTGCTGATGTGAGCTTGCCCTTGCTGCTGCACTGTGCAGACTGGAGCTACCTAGTGCCTGTCCTTTGAGCTGAAGAAAGGGCAGGTGATGATGGCAGCATGGGGCCAAGCCTGCAGTACACACCTAGCCTCTCAGCAGGGCTCACCAGCACTGGCTGATTCTGTACTAACATGGTCACGCAGCTTTCTTGGCTCCACATACTAGCAGAGCAGGCTTGCGTCTGCCCGTAGTACATGAAGTCAACAAGACTTTCTAGTGCACAGCAAGCTTCAGATAAAATCTTGAAGGTGTTGGATGCCTTCCTAGGATGTGCTGAATATCCTCTGCTCTCATTTACCTTGGTGGGAACTGAGCAGCATCTCAGCACCACTCCTTCCCCATGTTGCATCATGGAGGTTCAGGATGTTCACATGTGATATTTCTGTACGCAATGAATAACACATTGTTCAGTTGCACAATGAGGTGGAGATGGGTTTGATTTCCTGGGCAGAATCAGCTCTGTTTCTGAGCTGGCTCATGCAGCCTCCATCAGTGTGGTAGAGAGATGTACTAATGTAGATGCCTGTTGGTTCCCTAAGCTTAAGGGTGAGATGCAGGACTGTGGCCTCATCACAGCCACCAGATTTGGAAAGACAGCTAATTCCTGTCTGCAGAAATAACCCCCCCTTGTCTCCCTCTTATGATGCTGAACATAAATAGATGTTTATTTTAATACAAAGTGAAAATGAAACAGACTAGTTTAATATCTCTTTAGATTAATACAGAAAGCCACAAATGTTACTGATCGTTCACTAGTAGGGTGTTGTAAGGACTCTTGCATTCCTGTCAATGTAAATAAAATCTGAGAGGTTTTGTTATTTAGCTTTTGATAAGGAAATCATTCGTTCCTCTTGGTTATGCAGCATGCAACTAACCAGTTTGACAAGCTTTCATTGTCGTTTGCTACGAAGGTATTGAAAACCAACAACATATGGACACATACACACAAACACAAATATATACACACAAACAACTCACAGCCAACCAAACAGATAAAAATAATTCTTCCTGTTAGGCCATAACTATTATATCTTGGCCTTCTTTTTCAGCAGACGAAAAAAACGTAACTTATTAGTTTTCAAAATTTAAAAGCCTCAAGCAGTGATAGCACTTGTTACAAGTTACACCAGACAGTCATTATCCCTGAGCACACAGCTCTAGCTATTTTTAGACAAATACACAGGAACAGGCTCTATTGTCTATATTAGTCTTACATACCTCAACAGGCACACAGCAGTGGCATAGGAAATCGAGACCCAGGTACTTGCCTCTCCTATCTGTGACACCTGATCTTGTGCTTGATCTCAGGTGAGTCACTTCACAGCTCCTCCGCTTCCCCTTCCAGCTGTCTCCTTTATTTGTGTTCAACAGTGCAAGAGTGAATCCAGTAAGTCTTTGCTGATGTCTTTCACAAACATATTGGTTATACTATGGATCACAGATCTTCAGGATGGTGCTTATCCAGTCACCATTAGTTTCTCCAGGCCTGGATTATGCCAGGGAATAGGACTGGTATTCACAATGCAACACAGCTGCAACTTCATCCTCCAGGAAGAGGCTGTTATAGACCCTTGATGGAGATGCTTTAGGCAAGTTAGGAGCCCTTACCTCCTTCTTTGCCCCTAGGGGAGAGTTGACATACCCAAGATTTAAATTGCCCACTGGAAGTGCCTTTTTCAGGTGAAGCAGCTATATAAAGGAATACAAGAAGGTGCTGCCTGCTAACATGACATGCAACTACCTGTCCTAAGTGGCTGAAATCAACCTTAATTTCCTAAACAGACCAAGGATTCTGTCTTGAATTTTTACTCCAGGTGGAGCAGCAGAATGTTTTCACTCTGTTAAATCAAAGCTCTATTGATAAACTAGAGTCTGCACCAAATTTCTGATAGCTGAGGAACAGAAAGCATTTGTTTTTATTCCACCCCGCCGGAAAATGTCATTGCTTATAGTGACACTACCATGTTTTGCAATGAAGAAAGACAAGTGACATAAATCTGCTTCTAATTTTACTGTGAACGAAGCAATTATTTTAAATAATTTGTGGTCAAGGTTGCTTGCCACTGCACTTTTATTCAAACTCATTTGAAGTAATGCTTTTTTAACCTCACTGAATAAAACTGGGCAAACCAGAAAGCAATTGATCTTCATTAGGGTCATATGTATAGGCATCAGCCAAATCATTATCATTAGCAAATCCATCAAGCATATCTAACCTTAGTCCAGCATTTAGATCTAATAAGATCATTAACTGCTTCATTTATATTGTTATTGAAGTTCCCTGAACCACCTTTTTTTGGCCCATCCTCCTGTCGATGAATTTTATATTACTAGTTTAAGACTGAATACTGTGCTTATGTCACTTGGATTCCTGAAAAGTCATATGTCAATGCTTACTAAAGGATGTCCTAGATTTCTACTTTTTTCTTTTAGACAATAGCATCCTTTAGGAGAGAACTCATGATCTTTGTGATCTAATCCGAGAAAAAGTGCTAAGCAAGTCTGAGCACACTCATAAAATTGACAGATATGAACAAAGAGAATCAAGAGAAAAAAATGTCCATAGTTCTTCAGTGGAACAGAAGAATCAGTATTTGTTAAAGAAAGTAAGCCTGTCCTCCAAAGTAACTCAGTGAAAGTAAAAGATGCCATTTCTAGAAACAGACCAGTCTGGCCAAGTCAGTAATTCTTTAGCAACTGTAGAACTGGAAAACAAACATATAGAAAGTGAAATGCAGGTCAGGAAATTAGGAATTACTATGAAGAACAAAGCAAAATAAGATAAAGAGATAAAGGATGGCAAGAAAACACTGTATAACTTCCTTGGCAGTAAGAGGAGGACCAGGGAAAGCATTGTCCAGCTAATAAATGGGACAGGAAAGCTAATATCAAAACATGCCAAGAAGGCCAAAGTGTTTAATGCCTTTTATTACTTCAGTCTTCATTAAAAAGCCTGACTGTAATCAGATGGTTGACACAGTTAACACCAGCCACAAAAGGGTAAGAACTCAGGCAAGAATAGGGAAAGAAATGTTTTGAAACTGCTTAGATAAATTAGATTTCCTCAGATCAGTCAGGCCTGTAATTCACCCTAGGTTACTTAGGGAACTGGCTGAAAAATCCTGAAGGCCATGGTAATTATCTTTGAGAATTTGGATGATGCTAGGATAGAAAAAGGCTGACAGAGTGCCTATTAAAAAAAAGAGAAAAAAAGAGGACGCAGAATCCCAGTTGACCTGACTTTCATTTCCCAGAAAGATCCTTGGATGAGGGTTCAAATGATGTGGAAGAAAGCAGAGTGATAAGTAGTTATCAGTGTGACTTGTCATGCCCAGATCATATCAAACCAGTCTGTTCCTTTGTTTGTTTTTCCTATGACGGGGTAACAAGTCATGTGGACAGGCAAGAATTTAGTTAGGTTTTTGCACTGCCTCAAATGGCATTTTCATAAGCACCCAGGGAATTGTGGTCTGAATCATGGGCCTCTAGCTTCACTGGGCTCAATGAACAATAATACTGGAAAACATGCTGCATTGCTTTCCATGTCAGCTTTGTTTTGAAGCTCTGCTGCCCAAAAGTCATGGCTTCAGGACCACTGATTCTTGTCAGGGCTGATGCAAAATACCGGCAGTACTTACTGACAAAAGACAGCCAAGAACCTGCTGTCAGCAGTTCAGTGTTGCACTGAAAGGATTTAGCAGGTAAGGCTCTGTAAGAGACTGTCCTGGGGTCCAGATCCACTGTTATCATTACAGTGATTTGACTGATGGACTAGAGAGCACGTATTTTAAATCTGGGTTTGACGCTAAGCACTGAAAAATTGCAAATGTCTTGAGGAAAAGGCCTGAGAAATTGAAGAAATGCTCTAAAAGAAGCAGGACAACACTGAATATAAACTGGCATCTAGATAGGGCTAAATGCCTCCCTGAATACTTGATGGGAAATGAGAGGAGAGGTAGCAAAGATCTGGGAATTGTAGTGGATCATAAGCTCAGCATGAGTCAGTAATGGTATCCTGTTGTGAAAGAAGCAAATATTATTCTGGGATATATAAACAGCAGAATTGTACAAAAGACATATGAGGTAATCCTTCCATTGGTAAAGCCTCCAGTAGGGAGCCAATTCCAGTTTTGGGTACCACACTTCAAGAAATATTGCAGAAAGTCCAGGGGAGAGAAACTAGCCTGGTCAGGGGTCTAGAAAACATGCTCTGCAGGGGCAGGTGTCAAGAAATATGTCTGCTTAATGTACGAAGAGAAGACTGGTGAGGATTGTGCCTGCCAGGCTTCCAACAAATAAAATGGTACTTCAATTAGATGGTAATAAACCTTTCTGTCTCTATTCATTGTGGTTAATACAGTAAGTTATATGCTTAACAAAGGTTTAAGTCAACATTTTGAAAAGTCTTTTCTCTGGAATAGATTCTTTCAGAAGCAGTAGCATCCCTCTGATGAGGACCATTAAGACCAGACTTATGAAACACCTGCCAGTAATGCTGCAGGTAGAGCTAGTCTTGCCTCAGACAGATTGATGGATTATCCATATTTTCTTTGTTTCTATGGTAATGGATTGGTTTTTCAAAAATTCTGAGTGCAGATTGGTACATATTTACCAAAAGCAATCTCTGTACTTGTCATGAATATGAAGATGCAGTGTGTGATATTAAATTTGTTGATGCATAAATCAATGTGTAAGTTAAGCATATGGTTAGTCTAAGTGCATTCATTTCTTTTAGTATATTCCCACTTTCTTTCATTCAAAAAGCCATTACTGGCAAAAGATGGTTGTGGATGCAGGATGCCCCTGTGGCTCTCTGTCCTCATCCTCACAGTCCTGAGTTGTTCTCATCCAGAGGATAGGGAGAGGAAAACTGGTGTCAGCATTGGCAGGATGTGTCCGAATCACCTCTGTGGTTCTGGCCCCCCAGGCTGGCATCATGATTGGGCTGGGGAGGCGGAAGGGACTGCTCCTGCTCTTTCTTGCTATACTACAGAGATATTAGGCAACCTTTGAAGAGTCTGTGTGATCACAAGTGGGTAGCAGCTAATATTAGCCACCTAACTGTGGGTTCTGAGGGGAGGCAGTGCATCTCCCTATAACTTACAGGGGGCTCTGCCCCTCGGTGTCACTCTCCTCACTCTCCTCTCAGGCCACAAACCATACCTGGTGTTGGGTTTCAAGGTTGCAAAGGGGCAGTCAGCACACTTCAGTGATGCAGTCAAATGGTAGCCCACAGAACCAGCATTATCCTGGCCTGGGGAAATGGCTAACTTCCCCCAGTATCTACATGGACACTGCATCCAGTGTGAAGAAGAGGGCAGGAATCTGAATCCAGATGGAGTCAAATGCACTGGATTGCTTCTTTCAGTGACAGTCTGCAGACTTGGCTAGAAAAGACAGACTTTGGTCTTGTACATGACTAAAAAATGTCAGCCAGGAGCCGTAACACCCAGCTCAGTAGGCAGAGTCATCTTGTTTTGCTCTATATTCCAGTGAATGATGCCAATGCTTCGTTGTTTATTTGGATTGTTTTTATCTTATCCAATGTATTTTGCTTTGGGCAAAGATACAGGCATTAAGTCAACAGAAGGACCTAGGTGTTGCAACAGTGAGTGCTGGAGCCCTTAACTGTTAGGCACTGTGCCATGTAGTGGAATCCCAAGCCCAATATGAAATACCGGGCTCCCTAAACAAAGCGTGGGGTTTAATACAATGATTTATCTCTAAGCATCACATGGGAATGTGTCTCTGCCACTCAGCCATTTATTGTTTCCCAGCCAGGAAAGTTAGAGAGGAGGAAGCAGTGTCTCATGTGACTTTGGAGAACCTTACACCCACTGAATAACAAGCAGCAAAGGGGGAAGGGGTGGAGGGAAGCGGAGCAGTTTGGAAACAGCCTAAAGGCATAAATTTGACACAGAAACTCTTTGGCATAAATTCCTCAAGAACAGTGAGGCTGACAGAGGAGAAGAGGGGTCCCTGAATGATTTGGGAGCAGAAGGCAGGGTGCTAAGCTATTCATGTAATTTATTCATAACAGTTTGCTCAGCCAGCTCTACCAAGGACATGGGTATTGGACTCTTTAAACATTCCCTGAGGGAGGAGTGAATCTGACTTTTTGAGCTGAGCCAAAGGCTACTGATGTCTCTGGTGGCCTCTCTGTGTTCCGTCTTTGGTGTTCCTCTGTGAGTTGTGGATCCAGCACTGGGGCTGATGCTGCTTGGTCCCATGCATTGGATACGAGCGCTCCCATATCCAACCCAGTGCTGAATTCCTAATTTTCTTTTTTTTTTTTTAATTCACCCTCCATATTGGTGGTTAGTACTCAAGCTCTCAGATAGGGCATGCTGTGGGAATATCCCATCAGCAGATATCAGTTATGAAATATCCTCAGATGGCTTTGACTGCCTGAGCCTATTCAGAGCAGTATTGTTCTGCATGCTCATGGAAAAGATAAAAATGCCCTACACAGCAAGTGAATCCCACACTGTGTTGGGAACAGGAAGGTCCCTCACTGCCCTGCCGCTCCCTCCCACTTCTCTCTTTGCTATGCAAAGCCAGATGGAAATGAATTAGATGCTTGTCCTGAGCATTTCAATGGGACAGAAACTCAGTAATATTACCTGTCAGTGCTTCTCTGGGAAGCAAAAAGGTCCCTGCCAAGTTCTCCTGGATCTTGAGCAATCTGTGCACAGTGTCGGCATGGCAACCCACAGATACAAATTCCATGCATCATTTGTCTGGGGACTAGCCTCTCTCCAACCTTCAGCCTGGAGCTCGACACTGGCCAAGTGTCTAGTTAATCTGAGTCATTGAATTGCTGGAAGGGATTATAGGGTTAAACTGGGATAACCTAAATAGGCTGATAAAAGGCTATTCAGTAAGAGATGCAAGTGCCCAGCATCTCCAAGGTTTTAGCCCACATGCTCTCGAGTCCTGAGTTGAACTTAATCTAAAAGAATAAAGGGTAGGCACTGGAAATTCCCCAAAAAACTTGGAAAGACACCCAGTGTGATCTTAGTCTCTGTGAGAGCTGGAAAGATTTATTTTAGAAAGAGGTTTGGATGGTTAAATATTATTTGGAACTGTGGTTTCATTTTGTATGTACAGTGGTTTTACTCTTAATTCCTTTCCTGTTCTATAATCTCCTCTGTTTCTTCAGTGTAATTAGCCTGTTGTTTTCAAAAGGCTTCTGATTGTGTGTGAATTGAACTCATTATGCACCGACTTTGCTCTCTGGGCTCAGTGTGTGTGTTATGTATGCTGCCTGTGCACTGTGATCCCTGACCTGCACCAGAAGCAGCTTTGCAGGCTGAGATATTAGCATGTGGCAGTGGGCTGAGGAAGAGGGTAACTCAGCAGGCTCTTGGCTTAGCAGCTTCAAGCCCAGGAGCCCCAGCTGATAGCTCTGGAGTCACAGTCTCCTCTCCTGGAAGTGTAAGAGCCTGCACTCCCTAAACAGGAGCCAATTTAATCATAGGGGTCTTTCAGGGATGTATTTTGGGTACTGTCTGGTGTCCAAATGCTCAGCAGATGTACCCCAGTGTCTCTTGCAAGATCATCGAAAAGATAAACTCTTGCAGAGGCCTGATGTTTCTAGGTCTTACCATGTAAACACTGGAAAAAAGCTTCTGGTGACAGCATGGCATAATTATCCTGGAATAATCGTCTCTAAGAACCTGTTTAAGGGTTTTAGGCTGTAGGATGTGCTTGTGTGGATGCTCTGTGGGAACAAGCTAGAACTGGGCTTTTGAGAGTTTTTACAACTCCTCAAGTCTTTAGAAAGCCTGGCAAGGTTGGTTACCTCAGAGCCATAGGTTTTTCAGTTGTGAGTTCCCAGACCTGGCATTGCTTGTCTGATGGAACTCTGCCTTCTGGACATGCTGGCTCCTAGGTGACCTCAGGTCTATCTTTGATCTTCTGAAACTTAGATCATTTTGTTTCAGCAAATGACTATGCCCCCAAACTTCTGACTAGCAGTACTTCATTGTTCAAGGAAAATAAAAGTTTCCCACTTGGCTTCTCAGTATGCTTTAAGTTCTGATGGAGCTGCCTTAACAAAGTAGAATCTCCTTGTCCTTTCCAGTCCACACTGTGTGTGGCCTGCTACACCCTCTCAGCTCCCACAAACTCTGAAGTGTTGTCAACTCATGCCTCCAACAGCATTAATTCACAAGAGTGTATAGAAGATGCCATTCCTTCAAATATCTTTCATATCAGTAAGTTCTTGAAATGCAAAAGACTAGCAAGTATGGATATTGTATCCATATGTACAATATGAAAGTATTGTAAAATACTTTCAAAAAGCTCACTAATATCCCTTCTGTGAAGTGATCACCAGTGCAGTAATTTACAGCGACTAAACAAGTTTGAATCCAGATTATGGTCAGGAGAAGGGAGGAAAGCAATCAAAATTGCATCCCTTTTGTCTTCTACATACTCACAGAAATTCTGTTTATTGGGTCTCTGCTTAAGGTAATGTGAATTTTTGTCCCTAAAGAATGAGTGGTCATTCATTTGGCGGAAAAAGTCAAAGTCAATGTTAATGAGATTGCTCCCCTCATGCAGGGAGGTGCTGTAGCTGAAATGAATGTTATCAAGCATAAATATCATCTATGGATACCAGGCTCCTATTCCACATTTGCCTGACAACTTTCAAAGTGATACTTGTTTTAGCGGCTAAGCAATCAGCCAAAGTGACAATTTCTTTTTGAAGACAGCTTGACAATCTACCAACCTCTATTGTGGTGTTACTACTAAAATGCACAGTATGAATCATCACAGTCACTTTATATTTTCATAAGTGATAGTGATGAAGTATATTGCTATGGAAATAGAGGGTATAAATTCTTCTCAGTCCTGCAGTACCAAGAGGAGGAAAGTGATGGACAGCCACAAAGGGAAAATGTTCGTATCATAACTGTGCCTGTTTTTCTTTTATGGAGCTCATTCATAATGCCTACAGAAATTAACAGCATGGCAAGGGAAAGAGGGATGCGGACAGCAACTGCCATTCCTACTACTCTGTTGCCATATCAACCTTCAGTGTGGTAATTAAATAATCAGTGCCTATAAATCTGAATTGCCCCTTTTAGAAGGGAAGGGCTCTCAGGTTCTTGCTGGACAAGAATGCAGTGTGATCTCTTGTTGATCAGTGTTGAACTATGCTTGGCTTGCTACTAAAAGCCATTTTTGGAAGCAAATATTTTTCTATGAGTAGGAAAAAAGTAGTCAAAAGATTTAGATTTAGAATGACATTTGTCCTGGTAAATTGCACCCTTAATCTCAGATTCTCAGTGCTTAAGAATTTGCTCAGTAGAGTCTGAGCCTATGAGAACTTAGTGCAATAGGTGAGATCAGGCCTATCTGTTACACCAGAGACTCAGTCCAGCTCTGCCTGACATCATTCATACACTCATCACAATGACATGTTCTCCCTCCCGAGTTGTGACAGGGGTTGGCCTGATCTGTTGACCACCTTCTTCGGTGGGAGGTCCCAAGGAAGAGGAGAAGAATATGACATTGCAATGACCACTAGGATAAAACTCGCAGCGTCCTTGCAGGGAAGGCACCACCTTCCAGCATGGCCACTCCCTCAGCTCATGAGTGCATGCATGTGAGGGCATGTCCATGAATCCATATGAAGAAATGTTTCCATCACATGATCTGTTGTTCGTTCCCAGTCTCATGGTCCAATGTGAATCATCCAGAAAGCTAAGAGGCTTGGGAGGTGGCATAATCAACCTTTTGGGAAAGTCTGATCCAGCCAAAAGAGCATCATTCTGGGACTTGGAATGAGTGGCTACACATTTTTCTTTCTTGGCCATGATCACTGTAGGGTGATTCAGCTCCTTAAATGTAATGGCATTTGAAAGACTCCACGGTATCAAAACTATGCATGTGAAGCTGTCGTGTTTGAGTCCCACTGCAGACCCACAGCCTTCTTTCTGAACGTCTGGTGTATGCTTTAGAAAAAATGCTGGGATTTGACACCTATGTTTATTAACTGAATTGCATCCTTAATCAAGTCCCATTTTTTTTCTGGAATGTAGACATTGCTCCCTACAGTAAAAAAAGATTGGAAATCTTAGTCTAGAGTCCTTGGAATGTGTTCATAGACACTGGTGAGTGGAGGGATGTAAGGCATACCACTACCAGTAACAGCCTTACAAATTTAGTTGTTCCACTTATGAGAGCACATCTAGTTTAGCTAGTTCTGCAGGGCCCTGCCTTGTCCTGCCAATGCTCAGGAAAGCTCAGCCTGGTGGGACACCAGCACTGTCTGCTCCTGCTGGGGAAAGCACAAACCACAGCTGTTTGAGTTGCACCAGACCAAATAGTTTGGGGTCCAGATGCTGGGGTTAAATAATGAAGCCTCTAGGAGATTGGAAGGGTGTCAGCTTATGCCCAGCATCTAGATAGAATGCTTGGACTATCTCTGGACTGATTAATTAGTCAGCCTGATTAACTATACCATGTAGGCTTTCGTTGGGTATGTCTACTTGCTCCAGGGAAGCCTAGGCTTCCCAAAGGTCAGACATCTGTAGACTTTTAAGGACCAGGCACATAACCCCATCTGGCTCGACAGTGAGACTTAGACAAAGTCTAAGTAGGTTATGCAAAAACAATATGAGAAGTAATGTTTCATATATTTTGAAAATGCTGCGGCCTACATAGTCATAGGAAAGTGTCATAAATGCTGTTGTTCTTCTGCCACTATGCTACCTTAGTTACAGTATTGAAAATGTTACAGCATAACCTAATGCCCAGGAAAATGTCCAATGGCTCTGGAAAGCCTGTTTCTAGATATTAAGCCTGTAGAGAAACAGCTCTAGTTATCTCTCCTAGCCAGTTTAGTACAATCACAAATCAAACATCTTGTTCATTTTGCTGTGTGGAACTCCCTGGTTTGTCTGAGCTTTTGTGTGATGGTGCAAATGAGGTATAAAAGTAGTTCTGTTATTCAGAGATATGAAACAAGGAAATGAAAGGCCCTGACTTACTGAGAAACTGGAGTAATGAAGTTTGAAATTGAAGCATAGGCTGAATACATGTGTCATGTTCAAAAGCTCACATCAGGACTTGAGATCATTTTCAGAAATGATTATGTTATATTCTTCCTGATGAGAGTTATATTGTGCAGGACAGTGCTGTTATAGTTGTCTTTCAAATACGAAAGAAAAGGATACAGTTTACTGTCGTGGTTTAGCTCCAGCTGGCAATTAAGCACCATGCAGCCGCTCACTCACTCCTCCTCAGTGTGATGGAGAGAAAATTGAAAGGGTAAAAGTGAGAAAACTCATGTGTAGAGGTAAAGACAGTTTAATAGACAAAGCAAACAGTGTGCACACAAGCAAAGCAAATCAGAAATTCATTCCACTCTTCCCATGGGCAGGCAGGTGTTCAGGCATCCCCAGGAAAGCAGGGATCCATCACGTTTAATGGTGAATTGAGAAGACAAACATCGTCACTCTGAGTATCCCTCCCTTTCCTTCTTCCCTGAGCTTTATATGCTGAGCATGATGCCATATGCTATGCAGTATCCCTTGGTTCAGTTGAGGTCAGCCGTCCTGGCTCTGTCCCCTCCCAATTGCTTCTGCACCCTCAGCCTCATCACTGGTGGGCTGGGGTGAGAGGCAACAAAGGCCTTGACTTGCGAGAACTGCTCAGTAATAGTGAAAACTTCTTTATATTATCAACATGATTTCCAGCACAAATCCAAAACACAACCCCATACCAGCTACTGTGAAGAAAATTTACTCTACACTAATCAAAACCAGCACATTTACAAATGGAGGCTTCTGAAGGCAACCCTCTAATGTGAGGAAGACCATGGAAATCTGGCCACTAGCAGAGGTCTCTCAGAACTGAGCATGCCAGGGCTCCTGTTCTCAAAGAGTGTTGATGATATTTTGCTTAAACTTGGAAACCTTTGTGAGATGAAGATCATCTCCCAGTGGGACTGGAGGAACTGAAATCTTCCTAACGAAGAAAATATTCAGAGTCAAATGAACATAAATCTTGGGACTGAAATGATTCAGATTATAATCTGTGGGAGCTTGAAGGCTGGGACTATTATCAAAGGGAAGAACAAGGGATGAAAGACAGGATCTCTGTTGTGATGCAGCAAGCAAATACTTGCTCTGTCTTGTTAGCAATGACGTTCAGAAACTTAGCTAATAATAGCCCAGCCTTGATACCAGAGAAATCAATCCCTATGGACTGAACTATCACCAGATCTAATATATGTACATGATGTTCAGAATTGCAAGGAAAAATGTCATGAGGCAAATTAAATGTAAAATGTGACAAACTGTTGCATCTCTCTTTTCCTATTTTCACGCCCTGGTAAAGGAAAGGCAACAGTAAGCATCTGTTTCAGTCACTTAAGTACTGTCTCACGTACACTTACTTGAAAAGATTTTCGACCAGTGCAAAAAATATTGAGTCAGAGAGCTAATAGTTGTCATAATATGATGTTATGTTGCTTAACACAGATGATGACAAGAGTTTTTGCTGAACTATCTGGCTCATACCTACGTATGAGTAATCAGTTGTGGAAATGTCAGAGAGGATAGAGGAATGTGGTAAGGAAGAAAAAGTTGAGTATCAATCACATTCAAAAGTCTGAGCCAAAACAAGTGAACAAACTAACCAAAAACCCACAAGTGAGCTTTGAACATGTGCTGAGACAAGAACATGACTAACAATGCCATTCAAGTGATATCTTCTGTACAGAGAATCAAAATTCTCTTCTCAGAATCATCAGGAATGTTGCGGGAAACATAAACAGAAGAGGACTAGCTCCTTTGTGAATGCTTATGGGCACACTGGCAAAATTTTGGGGGTCTAATTCTGAAACAGTAAGTCTGGAAACACTGTTGCTTGACACTGAAGGGCTGAAGCACTAGGATGGCCTTGATTTTTGACTTTATAGCTCCCCAGATGGTAAGAACTACTCTAATCTTGACAGAGCTGAGCAGCTTGGCACTGTGCTTGCATTAATCGTGCTCATTGTGATCATCAAACAGTCACTGGATAAAACAGAGACCGAGACTGCAGAGTGGTGACCAGCATTATGGTCTCCTGCTCTCCACACCACCACAGCTCTGTCCATCTTGCTGTTACCTCTCCTCACTCACTCCCAAAATTTTACCTTTGACCCCCATGTGACCTCTATACCAGTGCGTATGGCAAGGAAATAAAGGGCTTAAATCCCTTCATCAGGCAAGAAGCTGAACACACCTGGCCATTGCACTGGGCTCTGTCTCCAGTTCTTGCATTCTTGAAAGGAATACAGTGATTTGGCTGACCGTGCTTAGTATGATGGACTGGTGTCAGCTGGCAAGCAAGGATCAGAGACCATGGATTCTTTGTTCCTTATAGATGTTTTTCTCAGTTTCATTTGCACACCTGAGTTAGAGAGAAAAGTGACATTTCAATTAGCATCTTGTGTTGGGACTGCCTGGCAAGGTTTTGGCAGTAGGGGAGCTACAGAGGTTTCACTAAGAAGCAACTAGAAGCTTCCTCCATGTCTGACAGAGCCAATGCCAGCTGGCTTCAAGACAGACCTGACAATAGCCAAGGCCAAGGCCAACCCATCAGCCACAGTGAAAGCCTCTGGGATAAGGTGTTTGAGAAGGGGAAAAACATTGTGCAGGAGCAACAGCAGTGAAAGAAAGAAGAGAGAATATATGAGAGAAACAGCCCTGCAGACACCAAGGTCAATGAGGAAGAAGTGGGAGGAGATGTTTCAGGCACTGGAGCAGAGATTCCCCTGCAGCCTGTGGTGCAGCCCATGGTGAGGCAGCTGCTCCCCTGCAGCCCGTGGAGGTCCATGGTAGAGCAGAGATCCACCTGTAGCCCCTGGAGGATTCTATGCTCAAGTAGATGGATACCCTAAGGAGGCTGTGATTCTATGGGAAACCTGTGCTGGAGCAGGCTCCTGTCAGGACCTGTGACCCTGTAGACAGAGGAGCCCACACTGGAACTGCTTTGATGGCAGGACTTGTGGGGTACCCACTCTGGAGTAGCCTTCTCCTGAAGGAGTGTGCCCCATGCAAAGGACCCACACTGGAGCAGTTCATGAAAAACTACAGCCCATGAGAAGACTTATGCTGGAGAAGTTCATGGAGAACTGTCTCTTGTCAGAGGGACCCCACAGTGGAGCAGGGTAGGAGTGTGAGGAGTCCTCTACCTGAGGATGAAGGAGCAGAAGAGACAAAGTGTGATGAGCTGACAACAGCTTCTATTCTCTGCCCTGTTGATAGAGAAATTGGGAAGGAACTTGAGCTTGGGAAGAAGAGGGGTGAGGAGAATGTGTTTTAAGATTTCGTTTTTATTTCTTTTTACCCCACTCTGATTTGTTTGTCATTAGTTTTCCCAAGTCAGGTATGTTTTGCCCATAATGTTAACTGGTGAGTGATCTCTTCCCTTATCTCAGCCTATGAGCCTTTCATTATATTCTATTACAGAGCAGGCATCTCTAAGAGTGACCCTTCCCATCATCCTAAACATGCTGCATTCAAAAGGAGTTATTAAGAAATTAAATTCCCAGGAGCCCAGACACCAAGCTCAGGCTGTGAGCTTCCTGGTACATTTTCCCATTTATTTCTTTGTTTGTTTGTTTCTTAAATAAACAAATAGAACCCCCAAACCAACACACAGACTTATTTTGATGTCATTCGGTAGGGAAACTCTTCTGAGCTTGTTCTAAACTTGAAAACACTCTGACCTCAGTCTCCTACTACAGATATGTCTAGACTAGAATTTGCTCTCCTGTTGTAACTTGTGTTTATTAGTTGTTTGCCAATCAGCTAGTAGAGCTGGTGAAGACATTTGCAATTGTAAAAGCTAATCTAAACATTCCAAGAAGATGTGTTGCAGCAGTCAGACATTTGTGGTTCACCTTCACTTGTGCACTGAGATAACACAACTGTTTGCCTCATGGAATGAGCATTCATGGACAACTCTCATTTATAAGTATGCTAATCAACCTGAAGTAACTGGCAATCATTTAAATTGGGTCACACATCAAAACCCCTGCAATACCTGCATATTCTGTTTTTAAATTGAATTAAAAACACTGGTTAGCATAGGCTTGGCTAAGGGGTCACAGTGCTGAAGAATGTGAGATATATGAAACACTTTGCCCAGAAAAATATGTTTGAGGAATCTGTGGGCAGAGGGAGAACAGCCTGGATGACCTCTCCTACACCAAGTGGGAAGTTGACTGCTCACTGGAAAACTGAGGAGAGGAATAGGATTCGATTCTTCCCACGATGGGTAATAAATGCCTCCTTATAACACAGTGGTTTGAAGAAGTAGATTCAAAAATTGTATCATCTTTTCATAGAAAGAAAGTAACTGGCCCCAGCAGTCTGGAAAAAGTCAGAAAAGTAACTGATGTCTTAAAGTAAAGAGGTCCATAAAAATCACTTCTTTTTTTTTTTTTTTTTTTTTTTTTTTCTTTCTACAGAGAGTGTTATAAACCATGAGGTTGGATATTGGATTGGATATTGCAGGTAGTTTGTGATGGTAGCGCATGATTAACATATCTTGGGAGAGTACAGCTTGATTACAAAATGAGATCTACTTTACCTCATTGACATCAAGCAAATATTTCAGAGTAAAACTAACAGCCAAACATACCTGGTACTGATAGTATTGAAATAAAATGGACCATCATGTACATACTACTTCCATAAATGTTTATATTACAACAAATTGAACATCCTCAGCCATTTGTTTTCATTCTATAGATAACAATTAGAGGATAAGATATTAAGAAGGATATACAAGGCAATAAATGTCTTTCACAGATGCTTAAACACCAAAGGGAAGTGAAAATATTTGGTAACTACAGCCATAATTTATGGAACCAAACAGTCCCATCCTCCACTGTAGGCACTCTCATTATTATATAACAAATCATGGGGTCATTTATAGGATCAAAAAGGAGGGAAAAAAAGATTAAAAAGAGATGAAAAAAAGTTTTGTTTTCCTTTTTTTATTTTTTTTTTTTTTTTTTTACCCAACGAATTATTGCAAGTCCCATGCCAAAGCCAGCTCAAAGACAAAACTGAATTTTGTGCCTCAGGAACATAAGTTCCAGGAGACCAAATGAGTGTTGTGGGAGATGAAGCATTCAGTGGGCTCCTGAGGAAATGGGAAAGGCCAATGGGATTAGGGGTGATGTTAAATTATGAAATGCAAATTAGGGTAATCTCTTCCAACACTGATAACCTGACCTCCGTGTACCCAAAGTAATGTGGTTCTGTTTGCAGAGGTAGAGACTGTAACATGTCCCATGGGGTCTTATGCCTTACAGCAGTGGGGTGATGGCTCCAACCTAATGGAAGATTGTGGCCAAATAGGAAACCTGGATTGCAGGTGCCTTCTCCTAGCTTTGCTTTGACCCTGGCTTGTCCACTGCCCCATGAGCTACAACTTTTCCCTTTTATTTTCCCTCTGATAGCAGCTGGAGGAAACAAAAGGAATTTTTATGTCTTGGGAAAGTGAGGAACATCACCATCTAGGAGGAGAGGAAGAGGGAAGCAGCCAGCCTCTCTTCTCCCTTTCTCTGCAGGAGGCAGACTATGCAGGTAGCACCAAGGGGTAGTTTGACAAAGGGGCACAGCCACTGGGCCAGCAGCGGCCCTAGGCATCTGCCTCCTCAGCTGTTTGCATCCTGATCCTGCCCTATATCCCTGCTTTCTCAGAAATAGTTACCTAAGGACAGAACTAAAATCAATTAGTTGATCAAGGGAGTGACCTGTATGGAAACTCAGTGATGTATCTGAACTCAGACTATGTCAATAAAAGCTTCAGTCATAGCGCAAGTTGAGCCAAGAGTGAGCTACATTTTCCCATAACTTCATGCATAGCCAATTCCTTAAAATTGAACAGCCATCTTCAGCCCACTTTAGGGCGTAGTCTTTTCCACCCTGACTACATATTTCTATGGTAACTACTCTTACCAGACACATCTGTGTATATATGTGTGTATGTAAATAAATAATAGATAAGGTACCAGTAAATGGTGCTAAAACAGTGTCAGTTCCTCCGTTGTGTTGCAGACATCTCCCGTTGCGTGCTGCCAGCCCTGTTCTCCATGCAGGTCTGAACAGTCTGCATTTAGCAAAGACTCAGAGCAAAGGGTTGGGTTTTTTACTTGAAACCTGTGTTGTGGTTTACCAGTAGCAGAGTGTTGCTGCACCAGGCTGTCAGGGAGTAGTTTGCTCTCTGTTGCGATACCAACAGGAAAAATTGGAGCTTCTCTGATACCTAATGCACAAACCAGGCAGTGGTTGCAGTTTTGGACAGAGAAAGCAAGTCAGTCAACGTGGTCACTCTGTGTAATGCAATAAGGAAGAACCACTTCCTAATTTGTCAGCTTTTTGGACCTAATACATGAAGTAAGGCAGCTTTTCCATCTCTAACAATTAAAAAAAATCATCAGGAAAAAATTACATTTTCTCCTCTATTTCCATATCGCTTGATTCCATGAATCCCTCTTCTCCTGACGAGGTGGGAGCTGAGTGGTGCAGCCAGGACATGTTTGACTGTATGGAATTTTTTCATTTCTTGAATATTTTTTTTACTTTCTTTGCTTTTCTTGCTTCATACTTTCCAAAGCATAATGATCTGAGAAGTAACAGGCTCTGTCATGCCTTTAAGATGCTAGAAACTTTCCACTTGCCTCAGAAGTCTGCATCTTAAGGAACAGGCCTTAGACAACAAGATCCAAAAAGCACGGAGTTTTATGACGTTATCAGGAAGAATTTGGTATTGATGTAGGGGCTTACACCTCACTGTGGGTACAATCCCACCCATGGCAGCCCACCTAACCTCTTTACCTTTCTGAGAAACAAGAGACACTTTAAGTTGCAGAAGAAAACTTCTTTAGCTTCCTTAATTTCTGTTGCAGTTTTTGCCTGGAGGTTCCTTCCTCTTGGCTGAGCTAAACACGCAGGTAACTGCTTTCCTGCCTGGGGCCATTTATAATTCATAAAGTAGGTGCTCCTCTGCCACACTTCCCGAGGGGCACCCTATGAGCTGTGCTTCAAGACCATGCTGCTCTGCGGAATTCAGGAAAAAGGCATTGCAGTTTTGGTCACTTTAATAAAAACACTCCAAACTGCAGATAAAGAGTAGAAGCAGTTCTCTGATCTGTATATGGTTACAGTAAGAAAGGAGAGAAGATGTGGAATATCTGAGTTGGGTTTTCACTTCTTTTTTGTGACACAATTCTCCAAAACTAAGAGCACAGTCATTGTTAGAGACAGAGATGTAAGAGTCTCCCCTTTTCAGCTGATTAACTCTGCCAATATGCAGCAGGATTAGTCTCTCCTCGCTTTCTCCCAGACCTATGTCTGAAACAGAAAGTTTCTGGTGGACCCACACTACTGCAGGAACCCTCTCTTCATCTCCTAACTTGCCTGCTCCTGGGTCTGGGATGTTGGGATGTGAGCCAGGCTTCCCTACAGTCAGGCAGGAACCACCACCACAGTCCCACTGTGACTGGACTGTCACACAGCAGGTGGATCCCAGCATTGTGGGGTATGGCAGTGAGGCCGTGGCAGCAAGGACTGAGCTTTGGCTGGAGGTGGCCATAGGATGTCACCAGCAGTCAAAGGACACCCAGGCTGTGAATACCCATGGCTTTCAGGCAGCTCAGCCAAGGCGACACTGCCTCTGGATACACGATAACAGAGGTTAGAGATTTAAAGCAAATCTTCAATGCCTACAGCCTCTCAGGTGCCTAAACAAGTTAGGTGAAGTTTTTTTTGGCTCTCTGTCCTATATGTAGGCATCTAAATTCTGCATGAGTTGCACTTTGGGTGCCTTGCTGTTTTCTTTGGATTTTGCCCTAAGCTGTGAGCAGGAGCACAGATTTGCTCTGGCACGTGCAGCAGTAGGACAATGTCACCCATTGACTACATCCCAGAAATCCACTCCCTGTTGCCTCCTTTTCCCTCCCAGCTCTTAAACCTTGTGACAGTGATTACATAACTTTACCTACTATTCTGTTACTGCTCCCTTGCAACCAAGCCTGTGAGCTCAGCTTCCCAGTTGTGTGATCCAGTTTAAATCCTTATCTGCCAAAATCATTCTCTCACTGGTGAAAACTCCACTTTCTGCTCAGCTTTTCCACCCTTCCAATATATATACATTCTTCAGTCTGGATTATTTGTTTACTTTAATAATAAACCAGATAAAAGTGCTGCTCTTCTCTTTGAGGTGTCACCATCCACCCCAGGCTGCTGCAGAGCTGAGGAGTATCCAGGATAGACAGCTGAAGGGATTTCTGTGCTTCGGGATGTGGGTCTGGCATGACACAGGCTACAAAACCTGGACTTGTATGATAACAGTCTGCACTTGTTTAATGATGTCTCCTTCCCCCTACAGTGGAGGATCTGTGAAAGCTTTATTTTACCCTAATTAATTTTCACTCCTCTCTGCTTTCATGGTTGACCTTTTCCATCCAGTCTTACAGAACAGATGAATTGTCTGTGAAACTGAGGTTGTTCAGCTGTTATCCCCTATAGCTGTGCTCCTTTCCTCTCCTCCAGGGAAGCAAACCCATTGAAGCAAGCCGTTTAAGATATTTGCAAGGCAAACTGTGAAGTATTTGGCCTTGTTTTTCAATTTAAATACTCTGCTGCACAACATAGGCCAATTAAATCCCCATTTTCATGGATATTTTATATACAATCCTTGTATAGATGTACATACAATGTAAGTCACTGCTTGTTTTAGATATAAGTACTATACTATAATAATCACTTATCATTGCTAGTCAAAAATAATTGTAAGCAGACTCAGACTTTTCTGCGAGAAAGATTACTTATGGAGGGAAGAGTGCATAGAGGGGTCTGCCACTTGAAAATTGGCAAATCGAGACATTCAATTCAAGTAGAAGTTGTTTTTATTGTTATTTCTGCACAAGTCTTAGAATTTATGCGATTAATTGGAAATAATAGAAGGTCAAGAGGATTTTTAATGGACTTAAAATGAAGACAACTATTGTAGTATCAGCTGCCATTGACACATAACTGCAGCAAAATGATACAGCAGTGCTCACGCCTGGAAACAATATTTGGTGTGGGAACCTTCAGCAGGGGTGCTAAAGAGTCAGAGAAGCTGTGGAAGAAATGACTACAGAAAATGGCAGAGCTGTCACAGAGGGGCACAGAAAGCACTGGAGACTCAACCCCCAACCGTCCTCACCTCTGGGTGTGCTGTTTCCTTACGAATTCATTTTATTCCTAAGTGTCCTTCTCTGGGACTAGCTTTTAAAATTTGGTAGAACCAAACCATGGTAGCCTTTCAGTGGCTTTTTTTTGCAGTTTATATTGCCCTTGTGCCTTGCTGGTAAATACAGTAATTGCTTGTTATGATTTCTGTTTGTTCTTTGGGAATATAATGACATGTTTTTACAGATTGCTACAGATTTATATATAGTCGAAATGACTTAATTAAGAAAAGTAACTTCCTCTGCCTCAAATATCTCAGTACTGAAAGATTTATTCATGGAGGCAAAATAAAATCATATTAGTAGACCATACCTGAGAGATTCAAAATTATATGTGTATTTTTTTCATTGTGAAGAATGACTGGAGATGTGAAATTATATACAGGTATGACTCCATCATCATTAGGGGGAAACCAGCCTCATTTAACAGTGGGCAGGAGGGGATGAACATTTTATTTAGCCAAAAGAAGATGGTAGATAAATTACTTCTCCCTGAATTTGATCAGGACAAGGAGCATGTTTCATCTTGTGAAAGGCTGTGTAATATCTTTAATAACCACAGCAATGAAGGCTTTGCTCATATATTTCATTCAAAGTTTCACCTCCATCAGGGAAGGAGCATTCAAAACCAGCCCAAAGGGAAGAGGAATATCCTGATTAGCGTCACTGCCGCGTTTCCCTCCGAGGCCATGGCTGTGTGAGCAGCACTGGGATGCAAAACCAACAAAGAACTCAGTGTCTCCCGGCAAAATCTCTATCATTATAGAAAAATTACTCCTTTCAGGAGAAATAAGGTTTGCCAATAAAAGTGCTATTTTGTCGGGACTGCTGCTGGCACGTAGTGCCAGACAGGGATCCCGGCTCTTCACACCCACAACCAGCGCCGCCGCAGTGCTGGCACGGGGCTGCAGTGCCGCTCTGGCCTCAGATGCTGAACAAGACCAAGAATAGCACTGGGTGGTTCGTTGTGTGCAAGGCTGGAAAAAAAAAAAAAAAAAAAGTTGTATTTAAATCCAGTGTTTTCCAAAAGTAGCTAAACCCAGGAGGTTATAAATTATTAACCTGTAAAGCAGAAGGTTTAGGAGACTGCCACTTGTGTGTTCTGGAATAGTTTCTGCTGCCTTTTTGGGATGGAGCAGAACCTTTCATTTAGTTATTGCTTTCCAGCTGAATTTTCAGCAGCTGCAGTTTATCTAATCCTTGCAGCACATTTTCCCTGTAGAAAAAAACCCAAACAACAAACAACAGAAAATAGCTGGGTTTTGCCTCATTATTTAACTTTTTGTTGTGTTACCAAGATTTTCATTACTTTTAGGTTGAACCCATTAATTCTCTACCTACTGTGTCCCACCACTCTTTTGCAAGACCCCTTCTCATCAGAGAAGAGGAAGATATGAGAAAGATGCAACCTGTGGTTAGAAACAGCCAAGACTAAGAAGCAGAGACTTCTAATGATATTATTAGTGCTTCTTTTTCCACTCTGAAATATATTATGTCCTTTATGCTTAAAAAAATATGGATTTGCTGGAGAAATGTATCTGTTCACTAAATTTACCTGTTAATGCCTGGTGTAAATTTATTTTGCTTTAAAAATGTAAATTTTTAATTCCACAGTTGATTTGTGTGCTACTAGTTTATGAAGAGGAATAAGTAGAAAAAAAGCACATACTGGTGGTGGGCAAAGCCAGGATGAAATTATGAAAATAAACTAACTTGCATATGTTGAACATAAACTCATGTTTGCAATGTGGGTAATTTGAGGAGTAGAAACTGCAGGACCCTGACAAGGTGAGGTTGCAGCTCTGTACCTTTAATGCTGCCCTTAGAAATGTGTGTGTGTAGGTATATTTACGAATAGCAATGAATGAAGGAAGGAAATCATGTGTGTAAGCTTTATGACAGGTACCATGTGATTTACTTTTATTTGTGTATATCATGTATTAGAATGATCAGATTAGAAAGAAAAGATGATGTCAATGACTTTCGGAACTGCACAACTGAAATTGTGACAGCTACAGAAGAACAAAAAAATGAGACTTCTATTGCATTAAGTGTGGAACAAAGTAATGCAGTCAAATATTTTATCTGTTTGCAATTTAGTATTTCTTTTTACTTATATTTGCCTTTGCTTTCTAAGTTTTTAATTGCTAACTTTTAAATTCAGGATGAACCAAACCCCTGATGTTTCAAACTATTTTCTGAAGCTTAGAAGAGAAAGCATAATATGTAAGAAATATTGCTACACAGAATATTTGAGGAAATACAGATTGAGGTCCAATTATTGGTATACACAGGTATATCAGCCCTTATCAGCACATCCTGTTTGGGCTATCTTCCCACAAACAGCTTAGGTGTTAGTCTCACAGAAGCAGTGTATCATTCCCTTCCTCTGTTTATTTTTGGCAACTACAAATACCATAGAGGATATTTGTTTTTGCAACACCGTAATGATGAAATAGATTTACTGGCTGCAATCACAAGAATGTTAAGCAGATATTCAGTTGTTTAATCTCTACAGCTTTGTTGAAAAATTTATAACTGTCTTGGACAAATTGTTAGAAAAAAGTGGGACATTTAGGCTTATGGTTATGGGATATTTTTATAGCACTCAGAAAGGTGTGGGAGACAGTGTGGGTACTCACAGCTACAGAACAACTAGTAGAGAAAAAGATACTAGTGCCACAGGCTTCTTGGCACAAACAGGGAACTCACAGCATTGTGCCCTCAGGGGTAGTAGGAAGGCTGGCGTCACACTCTGGGAGATATCTGCCATCTGGGTCTTCAGTGGGGATGTACATGTGTTAGACGAGGTACCTACCTGCCAAAAGAAAGAAATTATAGAGCAGTTTTTTACTTTTCCTCACCTAAGATGCAACTATTAGCCCAGATCTGGGGGTTTATGATGCCTTTCTTCTGTCAGGATGGTTTTTTGGGTGTTTCCTTCCATAATGGAAAGAAACACCTTTGATGTAGCAAAAACAAAGAAAAGCCACAGTTCCAGATCACCACTGATAACCACTATTTCTTTAACTATGAGCCCAGACTCACCTTATGAAACTTTAGGTATTTCATGAAAACGATTTCAGTTCTGTACAGAAAGTAAATATCCTTTTGTAGAGAGACCTAAAGCAACAGGGCTTCTCATCCGAACTCCTTAAGTAAAGCTCTTAAGTGGAGGGGGCTGAAAGTGGGCTGGTGTCAAAAGGCAGCCCTGAGTAGCAGGTCAGACCTGCAGTGCTTCTGAGAAGTCTGCTTCATTCCTGCCTCCCTGAGCAGAGCAGGATGCAATCAACCCAAAGCTGAAGATGGGGAGAAATACAAGAAAAGAACAGCATGCTGCTCCATCTGCTTTGCTTGCAGTGCTACCACACTTTTTTTTTTCTTCACTTCTTGGAGTCTAACAAGCCCGAGAGCTACTGGGTACTGCTCAGACTCAGACAAGCTGTTTTGATCGGTCACCTTCTGCTTGTCTGCAGCTCCAGTGCTAAGTTTCCACTACTGCTTTGCCTGTAGTAGTTAGAGAAACCAGCTCCTGCTTCTGCAAACGAGTTGTTAACATCATCCACCTTGTTTTCCTCCAAGGAAACAAAACCAAGGTAAACAAGACAACTCTACAAATAAAGCCTGGCATAAAAAATAGGACTTACCTGCCTTTTTTTATTTCATCACTACTGTTTTTATCTCAGTCTCCATACCATGCGATATTTCTGGCAGCATATTACAGAGGGCCCTGTTTTACCTGTGATACCTATGGATTTAGACCACATTGAATATGAATTTTTTTGTTTGTTGATTTCTGCTCCTTCACTGAACATTTTCATTGTTGTTTTTTATTTTCTTTAACCTTGCTGCTAGACACAGTATTGATGAGGGAGAAGCAGGCAAACATCTCCAGCTGCTCTAGCCATGAAATAAGCTTAATTTTCCAGTTTATTAACTCTGACCTGAGGGGCACTTGTTGCAGTTACCTCTTTGAAGGTAATATGCTGTCTGTAGAAAGTATTTATACTTCACAGTTTCTTTCTGCTTCTTCCCTTAAATACTCTTTGAGAATCTATTAGAGCTCTGCTAACAGAGATCCTTTTTGCACTGATATATGAAAAATCATCTTACCAACACATTAATATTTTGCAGGAATTCAGAATTTCTGATAAAATGTCTTTGCTTCAGATTGGTGACTTGGATCTGCAATCAAGCTGCTATTGCCTGTCCCAACATGCATGTCTCATCCTTTTTTTAGGTGATTAGTGTCAAAGAGCCTTGGCTTCATCTCACCAGGAAACTGGAAAATTTTCTGCAAAGTCAGCTTGAAGAGGAAATTCTTTTCTTCCTCTAAATTTATATTCATAAAATTAGTGTCAATGTGAACTGAGGAGTACATACTTCAGACCAATGCAGCAGAGAATATTTCCAAGAACTTTTATAAATTACACCTGCAAACCCACAGGAACATCATTATTTAGTTAGGGAGAAATGGTAGAGAGCTTTCACTGAAAAGAAAGACTTCACTGCTTTAAGCACTATGCAGAGAAATAATAAAAGATGGTTTCTGTTCATAGGGCTGTTCATGTGAAGTACATGGCATTTGAGACATGATGGGCAGTTAGGAGCAAGTAGGAATAAAACTGAAACAGTACTACTCAGCAGTTGACAGATAGTAGATTTGAAAAGCAGAGTGATAATTTTTATCATCAAATTTGATATATAGTATAATACAGGCCTTATTTTTTCCCCCAGGTCATTTGTACACATATGTTTAGTTGCTACTGAATAGTACTTGGCATGCACAAATCTCTGTTTATTTGGGGAAAATAGGATATCAGTCATCTCAGAAGTTAGAGAAGTTTTTTTTTTTAAATTCCACATTTGAATAATTTAGGGTTTATTTATTATTTATTTTATAGTTTATGTTAACATCATTCAGCAGATACTATATATGTTATTGTCTGTGATCTCTGAGTGACAGTCTTAAAAGATCAGGTTGACATTAACAGGGGATCCCATCTTGCAATCATGTAAACACGTATTTATCCTTATGTCCTTCAATGGACAAATCACATGGAACAGCAGTTACCCAGCAAAATTTATATGTTGCTCTAGTATTGTAATCTATTTCAATTTTATTAGTGTTTACTTTCAATATGAAGTTTGCTGGCATTGAAATAGTTGAAACTGGGATTTTAAACACAAGTATAGATTATATCTGCTCCAATTTTATCTCAACAATAAATATATACAAATTTACAGATTCATCACTGTAATTTTCAGCTGGTGCTTAAAGTAATTACACATTCTGTGGTGATAACACATTCAAGGTTTGTTTTTTTTTAATGATACCACAAGCTGGCGAGACACCTAGATCAGGCATGCTAATGCTAATTGGCAGATAAAGCATAAATCTGAGGGAGTCTGTATTCCTGCCTTTTTGCCAGTTTTTTGTTGATTGGAAACTGAATTCTTTTTATCCTAGCTTTTGCTATTCAAAAATGCTAGGCAATTCGCTGTTGTCTTTCCTCTGTGCATTTTAATCCATCAGTTCTGTTATTTCTTTAATGCCTTGTTGTTTGTTTTTAATCCAGTAGACTAAAACGGTTTTCTTTTTAATTGCCTCTTAGAATCAATCATACAGGACTCCCTAATGCAAAAACCAATTGGTTCTGGTGACATAGCTGTAACACTGATGAGGTTTTTGTTTCTTGTTTATTTATATAGGTGCATGACCTACTGATAATAGCAGTGATAAACTTAATTTGAAATATAATAGTTTACCTGCTTGTCAGGTGGATACATTTGGTTCTTACCTCTACAGTTTGTATACTAAATATTTCAAGCTTTCTGGAAATTCATTTCCCTTCAAGGGTGTGCATCTTATTCCAAGACCTGCTCCCTAAGTAGTCTGTGGTCTGAGTGAATTTACCCTGTATTCTTTATTATCTTTATTTTTATTAGACAAGTAAACATAATTTTAAAATAGATGAAGGATTCCAGAGTGTAGTTGTGCAAGGCATGGATCTTCTCGAAAATAGTTCAGTAATTTATTAATTAAAAGGAAAAGTTTGGAAACTTCTTTTAATAATCATTTTTTGTTGTGAACTTAGCCCTGATTCTCATAACTGTCTGTAACTGAAGGACTGTGGGATCCCCCTGGATGTGGGTGAATGTGTGAAGACAAGGTTATGAAGTAATAGCAGATGGACATAGAAGACAAAATGATGCAAAGGTTACAGATAATTGTAAGCAATCAAGACAGAGTGCCTAAAATAATTACTGCAGAAGGAAGTGGGCATGCATTTGTGCCGGCTGAAAATAATGGTACAGATCCAAAGCATACCTCAGGAAGCCCCCTATTGGGTAGTTCTCAGAAATCAATAGAATACACTGGGGAAAAATATTCTATATTTGTTTTATTTCTTATGTTTTCCCATGAAACATCCACTGATGGCTACAGCTAGACACATGGAAGTGAGTGAGGTGGATTCCTGAGATGGTCAGTATGGCTATTCCTCTGCTTATGACCGCCTGTCAGTGGAGGGGCAGTAACTGACTTTGCCATTAAAATGAGAAAAAAAAAATCACTAGCTTTTGTTTGAACAAACTGATTGTTGCCCAAACTGAAGTAGCTCATAAAAACCATTATCTTCCCTCCTTTCAAAGCAGCAGCTGCCGTGAGTATCTTTGTTCTCTTTTTCTGAGATAGTATCTCATAATAGTAGAGTTAGCATAAAATAGGTGTCTTTGGCTACTGAAAGTTTGCCTCAGACAATACACATTTTGATAAAAACAGAATAAAGGAGTTTAAAGCAACTAACAGACCTAGTGTGTGCCATTTGTATAGAACGCAAGATTGCAGAAGGTTGGCAAAAGCTGCATTATTTTTATCCCTACATTTGTATTGTTAAGTCATCATGTATTATTTTCACTGGGTTTTAAGACACTCCGTAATCCATAGGTGGTAATATCGGACAGATCTACCAAATTATTTAAGTCTTAACTTGCAGATCTGTGGCTGCAGCAGACAAATTTTCTATTCATTGTTTGTGGAAATCAAACCTTCAGGAGGTGCGAAAACACCTGCCAGAATTACAGACTTTGGGTGGTAGCGGGGAACCCTTCTCTTTGCAGTACAGACCAAGCTTTAGCCACCTTTGATACTTAAGTCTTCTATGTGTTTGTACTGTAGACCTATTGCTGTTCAGTGAATTGAAGAGCATATATCAATTATAGATAAATATACCTACCCACTATGTCTATCCAAAACAAATTCTCAAAATGTCTTCTTCTAATAGGGCATCATATGGTCTTGGTTATGCCTTCTGTGGTCTTTAAGCAGCTCCTCTGAGCATGGGCTTTTGGCTTGCAGAACTTTGCCATAATTCAAATGTTCTTTGTTTTGATTCATGGCCTTATATGCAAGATAAAGACCATGACTTTGTGCTACCTGGCTTCTTCTGGGGACATCAGGAAGAGGAATGGCACAGACAAACTGCTATAACCTTGAGTCCTCACTCTTGCTATCCCTGCACAGATCTCCTGCTGGTAACTCCTTTGTGCTGTGGATTTTTACTTCACTTGCAGACAGGATGGATGTTTTACAAAGAGGATTTGGACCAGAATTAAATGTGGCTTCCTGGCTTCTGAAGACAAATCACATTTTGAAGGGCTCACTGTATTTGATATTTCAAGGCAGGTCTAACTTGAATTTGAGGAAATGTCCTTGAGGTGCACGAGGGGAGGTTTAGACTAGACATTGGGAAAAAATTATTCGTGAAAGGGTTATAAAGCATTGGAACAGGCTGCCTAGGAAAGTAGTGGAGTCACTATCGGTGGAATGTTCAAAAAATGTGGGGATATGGCACCTGAGGACATGGTTTAATGGTGAACATGATGGTGGTGCTAGGCTGACAATTGAACTTGATGATCTTAGAAGTCTTTTCCAACCTTAATGATTCTATGACTCCTTTTGCTTGCCCCTGTTCAAATTCCATCCTTGGCCTCTTGCTTACCAACAATTAAGTCTTTACTTACTGTCAGTATCACAGAGTTTAACTATATAAGATTATATATATAGGTCATATGTGTATAATATCATAACTGTGCAAGCTCTCCCATTCCTCTAAGCAAGACTGTCACCTCAGTGCCTAAGAAATCTTAGACAGTGACATTGGAGCTGTTGTCTAGAAAAGTTGCTGCTGTAAACAGCAAGCCCAGCCTAGGCCCAAGAATCACAGATTTATATCGATTATTTAAGTAGCAAATGAAATTGCACCAGAATTTTCTTATTACGTCAATATCTAATAGTTTTCTATTTTATAGGAGGAGGAAAGGGCTGAATTCATGACCTTACTGTCTCCAGTAGTGTCTGAAACTGAAGTTATAGCCTTCAGATTTGTACACACAGATAATACGTACAATATAGTACTCATGGTGCTGCGATTTTTCTTGACGTTCAGTTGAATGTAGCAAGTAAATTGTGACAGTGATAAATGCTGTGTACAATACACCTTCATACTAGTGCAAGCCCTAGTGAAATTAATTCCCCAGTTTGCTCTGTCTCATTGAATCATTCCCAACGAGTGGTCCCTCTGTGATCAGTGACGTTGATGGAAGCGGTGCTCAGAACTGCTGCTCCTGAAACCCATCTGAATCTGAGGAAGAGTGCAGAACCTGAGCCTCTGTCTTCTGCCTTAATTTGTGTTCAGAGGATTTGTAGGGTTTCATCTATGCCTTTATTTGGCGTACTAGGTACAAAGGAATAGAAAAGAATGATTCTGAAACTATGGCCTGGAGACTCAGAGAAAATGGTCCTTCATGGTCTAACAAGCCATGTTAGGGGCTAAGTCTTGCAAGAGTATCCGTGCCTGGATGTTTCACTGCCTATTAATGGAAAAAGTTTGTGTTGCCAGTGGCTCAGTAACCCCAAAATATGTGAATCCTTAGCCCTGTGAAAATCCCTTAGCCCTGCAACAGAATCTGGCAAATGGGGATGGAGGGCACTTACACAGAACATGTGGAAGAAAGTGAGACAACAAACAATGAACGACGTCTGAAGGCTCAAACCATCACCGGTTACACCTGAAATAAGTTCTGTTAGATCATTGTATCAGTTTACCTCATACATTATTTTCCTTTTACTTGGCTTTGATGTGCAGCCCTTGGCTATGGTGCTAATTCTACCTGCATAGAAGGAAAAGAAAATGGTCCATCTGACACTGACTGAGGAATATTTCCTACTGTAAAGTCAAGTAAATGAAAGCCAAGACTCAGAGGCAGTTTCTGTCCTAAAGAGCTGAGTGTTTTATTTTATGTTGTGCACAGGACTATGTTCATTGCGTTCCTCTGTCACTAACTGAAAAGGAAAAGCAGTGTTTTGTAACCATGACATACCCTGTTATCTTCCCCAAGTGATGAGCTCATCCAGATTACTCCAAGGGGATACTTACATTTTATCAGTGGCGCCTTGTTGCACAATTTCCAGTTTCTTTCTTAAAGATACAATAAAAGATTTATGTCTGAAGGACTATGATGTGGTTTTCATCTAAGAGCAAAACAATTCCTTGTAAAAAAATACCGTAGCCCCAAATGATTTCATAATTGCAAACAGTGTTGACGAGCTCTGTGGCTTAGATGAGTTTATAACATATTTGCTGTGTTTTCTAGTGAATATTTTTGGATGTGCTTAGTAAGGAAAATAATTAAAATCCCCCTGCCTTTTCAAATTGACATAAAATAAATGTGATCCATTAGTTGATGTCTACTGTAACAAGTAATTTTTCTCATTAAATTCCAATTTTTTTTCAATGATTTCTCTCATTCTCTCTCGTCTGTGTGTGTGTGTGCGTTAAATAGTTTCAGATCTGAAAGTCAACCATGTTTCTCATTATCAGACATCAGAAAGGCTTTTTTCTCTTTGTGTTTTCATGCCACTTAAGGATAAGCAATTCTCAGAATACTGCATGTTTTTGATGTATGGGTAAAATTCATATGTTCTGTTCTCAGTGCTGAAAGCTTATCTGCACTGCAGATCTCAATTGGATATTCTGTTCTCATCCCCTGTGCTGGGCTCAGGTTGTTATCACCATAATTTCTACATGCAGAATATTCATGATTCCTGCATTGTGGACAGGAGAATTGTCCTGTATCATTAATGTCACCATGAAGAAAAACATTTTATAATCCATCTAGGATGAGAAAAATTTCTGAATCCAAGCTGCTATGAGAGAAGAAATGTGAGAAATGGATTTAAAACTCCAGAAAGATGATTTTAAGCAATACTGTCTAGTTGGTTACAATTAGTTTATCTAATTGAATTATGCACAAGGTCTTATTACTTTTGTTATTCTATTTCTTTTTACATCAGTAGCATTTGATGTTAGAAGCACGTTATATTTTAGCCTGTCTGTGATAAAGTCTGTTGATTTTACTTGAAAGATTTTCTGAATGCTTTTTGGAAATAATTTACAGTGTATCATCTCTGATTTGAGTTACACTGTTCCCGTATTCTTACTGCTACACACAGTAGAAAAGAATGTCTTTTTTCTTTGTCTTTTTTTTTTCTTTTTTCCAGATACATCTCAGCCGTTTTGAAACAAATCTGTGTTCCTCTTTATTCTTGGATGATTCGTCTATCATCTAAGAGTGGGTATTCTGAGGACTAAAGGCAAATCTTGTAAGTTGATGTTCTCAGTATTGCCTTGCAGTGGGAAATTCTACATCCTAATAAGAAAGAGCAATTCAGTTGCAAAGGTTATGTCATGACATTAATATTCTCAGGATTAGTTTAAACCTTTGTATTCCCATGTTTTACTTGAGACACAAGTCATTCTGGATTTGGATCAGGGTCTAAGCTTTGCAGAAGTTTCTGAACCTTTGTTTTTACTATTTTTTCCTCAAGGACTTCCTCAGGCCAGCTTTATTTCTTTACTGTTTAATTTATGCTAGATATTAAACTAGAATATTACCATTAACTGCTGACAAAATGGTTAAAAAGTCATAGTTTTAATTTCAGAAGGGAGAAATTTAGCAAATAAGGCATTGATCTACTGTCCTTTCTAGTACTTACCTGAGAGCAGTTAGTGCAGCACCTTGTGGAACCCAGCCTTGGCAAGGTCCTGTTATTTGGGGAAATGACTTCTCTGAGACAAACCATTTTCAGGTGAGATGGCTCAAGTCAGTTGTGCAATGTGTTTACACGGTAACATCTCTCTCACAGCTCAGATCTGGAGGCTGCTCTATGGCTTACACAAAGTCCAAGGAGAGCTGTGCCCAAGATAGAGTGGGAAAAGAATAGTGAATCAGACTATAGGCTTTGGAAAAAACATCAAAGCATTTCAGCTTCTTATAACTCCCAGAATACTGCATGCCTTTGCATTCAGATTTCTCATTCATGTAACCAGGATTGCAGTGGGAATGGAAACAACAGAACATGAATCTACGGAAACAAAGGCGTTTGTATTATTCTGTGTGGCCCTCAGAAGCTGCAGTTTGGATATAATTATGACTCAAATGAAAGGACATTAACAAAGCAAATGAAATATTTTGTCTCTAGTTTGTTCCAAAAAAAGCTTGTATGATTGCAAAGTTCATAGATAGCTTTGGCCCCTGGTTTTCAGGACACTATTTAAAAGAGGATATTTACTCATATGAACAGATCTATCTTTACTGGCACCTGAAAAATTTGATTAAAGATCTCTGTTATATAGACAATCTGTCAAATTCATGTGGAAGAAAAATGAATTAACATTAGTGTAATTAAGGATAAAGCTGCAGTATGTGGAAAATTTGGAAAATGTTGTGTCATGAGGAGTTGCATGGTGGATTTACTTTACTCTTGCAAGGATTTTTGAGGAACATATGACAGAAAGACATATAGCCAAGACTTTTAAAGGAATCTCTTCTTCCAGGAGTTCACAGAAGGGTCTTTGGTTCATTCAACCTAGTACTTAACTACCTACTTACTTACTGCCTTCTTACTTAACTACTTACTGCTGGTGTAATTGCCATTGTGTCTCATGGTAATACACGGAGAGACCCAGAAACCTGAACAGAGTGATTCAGACCTGAGAGGTTGTCATGAAATGAGTGTTTTAAGGTCATTTAAAACATCACCAGCAAAGACAATAACAAAAGCAAGTTTAACATAAATGCAACGGCACAACAGAGTTCTTGGCAAGGTTCACGCTACTACTTACTAGATAGTTTAAATGTACTGAGAAAAAGCACACAGATATGTAAAATCAGTATCAGCCTGAGCTGAAATAAATGCAAGACCATCCATGTGGAGCTTGGGGGGGTGGCGGGGAGGGGGAAGGGAAAGACAAAAGGACAGTAAGGGTAAGGACAAAGAGGGAGAAGGCCTAAAGGCCTGGCAGTACTTAACTTAAACAGTTTAACTTAAATGATGTGTCAACTTAAAGAATTTAACAAAGGATCCATGTATAATTTACTATACCATAATAGTAACTTATAAATCTGAAGTACTTAAGAATTTAGGAAAGCACATCTGATATAGCATATGCACAATGCACACAGACATAAAGAGTCTGTACAAGGTACCTGTGAAAAATTTCCTTCAGTTCTGCGAAATACTCACTTGGAATGTTTTTGCATTCTTCTCAACAGGCCAGGGACTGCATCTCAAGGAGTGAGATGCCAGCCCAGGATCCATCGGTCGGTGATGCTCCAAGAAACAGCAAATGTGAGAGCTGATGACTCTGAGAGGTGTCCCAGCTCAGAGGGAGGTTGCTTGTTGCAGCCCCCTATGGCCCAGGAGAGCTCAACAGGCGGCTTTTGGACCGCTGTTTATAGGGTCACAAGAGAGTGGGCTTTAGTCATAATAACCTTTCATCTTGGCTGCATGTTTTGTTCTCACACTTTGAAAAGTGTGAGAACAAAAATATTATTCCAGTTGGACTGTTATTCAGGCAAAAATAAGTTTCCAAGGCTGCTCATTAGAAAAGCAAGGAACTTGTTAGAAACCACTAATTCCTGGGAACAGACAGCATTTCTGATAAGCTCAGAGGAGCTTAGCCCAGGTGTTGTCAAGGCCAAGGCCTAATGAGCATTTCTCAGATCATAGTGTGGCCTGGGGCAGGGGAAGGGGATGCACCACCACAGAGACGACTGTGTGGTCAAGAAACTTATTCTAGATTAAATGGCCTTAAGAAAGGAATACACTTTACTGATTTATTTTTTACGTCTTGTGTAGTTTAGCTGGCATGGAGGCAAATGCAAAGCAGCATCTGCAATTTTGAGACTCCTCTCTTTGCTACAGAGAACCTATAATGTGAGGATTGGGTGCTGAGGGCTAGTTCCTGTCCACAAGAACCTGTAATTCATCATCTAAATTGGGTGTTAAAATAGACATCTAGAAAGAAAAACTGACTTGAAAACTTAGAAGTTAATTTTAAAGTATTTAAAGTGCCTTGACTATATGGCAGTAAATAGATAGGCAATAGAAGAAAAATATTCCAGAGTTGCAGTGCTCAGTCCTAGTTCTAGCACACATATGCTAAAACACTTTTTATACACTGTCTGGCATGGTTACTACCTGGTCACAGTGCACTTCCTCAGGTAAAGCCTCTATTTGAGTAACATTTTCATCTCCAGTTTTGTCCCCAAGAATATTGAATTCTGAAGTGTCCTTCCTAAGCCTTCATTTAGATCGACAGATGTGCAGTGCTGAGCAAGGGGTATAGCTGCTCCATCCTTTGGAGACACACCTGTGCCCATCTCCCTTCACACGCAGCCAGATGAATGCCAGCCATTGCCTGCCTGTAAGGCAAGCACTCTACAGGAAATTCTGCAGAGAAATACCCCAAAGTCACAAAGCTTTGAAGTCGCTGGAGCAGCACTTTCTTGCAAATGGCTGGCTTGAGGCAGACATGGGTCTGACTGCAAAAAGCTGCGCAGATGCACCATACCCTGCAGTCAGGCCGAGTTCAAAACTTACTTCAGTTACATATTGGTGCTAGTTCGGAGGGCAGCACTCTGGAAACTTGTTACTTGAGCACTACAGTAATTTGCTGCACATAGCAATAGGTTGTGTATAGAGACACTTAGGGTCTCTTGTCATCTTAGCTCTGATTTTCTGAGGGAATGCAAACAAGGTGCTTTACTTCCTTATGCTGCAGTTTCCTATCTTACCACAATGATGGCAGGTAGCTGTCTCTAATAAAACACCTTGAGAGCAGCCAGTGGGAAGGATCTCATAGGTGGACAATGGGAAGTTTAATTGTGTTTTACCTATAAAGTGTTTTGACATCCTGTGATAAAGGATGTTGACTGCAAATTATTATTAAAATATTAATAATTTATATTTGTAATTAAATGCATTAAATATTAATATCACCGCTAATTAAAATTATATATTTTTTAATATTTAACACAAAGTGTTATTCTCTTTTCCAGTAGTGTTACCAGGCAAGATCTCAAAGGTGAAAGTTTTCCTCTCCAGAAGCTGCTGCAGTGTTACTGGGTGGAGAAGTGGAGGCTCCATGCCATGCCAGATTACATAAAGCGGTGTCAGAGTTGGACTGCTGTCATCCATGCTGATTTCAAACACAGAGCTGCCACTGGCACTTTCACAGTTTCTACCAGAAGACCAGTCTGAGTTAGTAATCACTATTTTTCTTGTGCTTCAGACTGGATGTCCAAATGCTTCAGTCCATACATCATCTGGGTGACATAGTGTTTGAGGTGACTGGCCAGAGGACCTTGCTGACTTATAGAACAGCAGTTGTGAGAATTAGACTCCTAAATCTTTATCTTACACAGTTCAGTGTGAGTAGCTCTTCCAGGAGCCTTTGTCCAGTGGGACTCCAGACACTGACATTCAGCAGTGTAGAGTGCTGTCTGCTGGATAACAGCCACCTCTGGAGGAGTCTTCAGAAGGAAAAGCTGCAGGAATGCCATTTCTCATCAGCTGGTGTCACTGCTTGGAGCCAGATGTTCACAGCTGGGTGTGGTAGTACAAAATGGTCTAGGAAAGAAAGAAGAAAATGTTTAATAGGAAACATTAACATTCTGGCTAAGCTATGGGCAAATGCAGCAATCCCTTGTTTACAACAATAACTACTGGAAGCTGCAGAAATAGATCTCTGACATTTTAAAGTAGTATGTTGACTCTGTTTGATCAGACAGGAGATAATGTCATGCTTATTTTACCATAAACACTCCTAATAAAGACTCAGCATTTCAGCTATTGGCAAGAAATAGAAGAACATGAAGTATCTTTTGAATATTCAAACACCGGAGTGTTTGGAAATATGCAGTTGAGTGTAATTGTACTTTGTATTTCTTGAACATTCTTCACAGTAAATGTCTTGATTTATGAATGTGTGATAAACTGATTACTGGAAATCTCAGAAGTAAGACAATTTGCCTTTTCTGTTTCTTTCTAAAATAATCCAGCTTCTGGGAATGGGGAATGTTTATGGTGAACAACGAGGACTATATTAAAATATAAAAATATAAATAAGGAAGTGCTTAATGGCCTTTGGAAACACAGCACACAATGCACACATAGTTCTCCTGTGCTGTAGGAGGATACGCTTTCCTTTCTTCTGTGAATATCTGGGCTTCTCACTTTGGCTAGTGAGTCACCCAACATGAAGCAGAGTAAGTCTGGTAGGACCAGTTTGGAGAATGAGAAAGGAGTCACTGAGAGTTAAATACCTAAATATGCACCAGACCAGGAGATGAAAGCAATCAGAGAAGTTGTGAGCACTGCTGTGTTCACTGCTGCTGTACCAAGATCCCCTGCACCTGCTTATTAAGTGAACATACAGCTCCCAATTAAAAACCCAAACTGGTTATATAAAGGAGAGTTGGGCCTTCAGAGTGGGATCTCAAATGCAACAGATCCATTTTGCTGACAAAAAAGGCTGAGGCTAGCTGAATATCATGAGTCCTGGGTTTGGGCTAGAAGTGTTCAAAGTCCTACACAATCTTTGGATTTCTGGAGTGAGGAGCCTAAGAACAGATATACTTTGAAAAACAGAGCAGAGATCTTTCTCCCTTTTAGGAGAGAGCTGCTGTGGGACAGTGCTCCTTTTCATTATTATTTATTATTCAGCTCAGTGGTTAGTACACTCATTCAGGATGTGGGTGACCCAAGTTCAGTTCCTTCCTCTGCCTAAGGCATCTCGTACTTCCTTGGAGAGTGCCATAACCACCAGCCTATGGACTATTCTTAGGGCAGGGGACATTCAGTCCATCCTCTTGAAGTGGTTCCTCTTTGCATCTTATCCTTTTTCTTTGTCTCAAGGAAGAGTTAAGTACGCCAAGTGAGAAGGAGCAGCTTCATTAGGAGGGTTTCACAGAGCCCTTCTCTGGTTTATTCAAATTTAGCTGGCAGCCTGGAGTTGAGATCAGTTTCCTGAAAAGTGGGAGGTTTGAGTTTGATTACTATGGGGCTGAAAGGTAAAATATAATTTCCATGTAATGTATAAGTGCTGCGATCCCTTAGCCATAAGGGATAAAACTAAAGATGTGCAAAGGACAACCCTTTTGGAGGATTGATTTTTAAATGACTTTCCAGTTTAGGGGAATTTGTGGTCAGAGCCCCAGTGGCAAAGCTGTCCAAGTGTAGAGGCACAAATGTATTTCAAGAAGAAATTTACCATCTGTAAAGGGCAATTTACCACCTGTAAAGGCATCCATTTTAGTCTTGCTATTTAGGAAAATATTACTTTAAGACCAGCATTTTATAAATTAAAAATCACCATACTGGCTTAAACCACAAATACATGTCATATTCTGTCTATTGCTCTGCTATATAGATCTGTAGATGGGAAGTGCTGTATGGCTTTTTCAAAAATCTTCCTCTATGTGACACTCATCCTACACTATGAAGGAAAGAGCATTTCTAGGTGCCAATTATGAAGCAGAGGAGGGACAGACTCTGATTCCAAGTGTAGTTAAGGTAGCCTAGATAAGAGAATTTCAGTGTGGATATCCTGGGTTAGTCAAGGTACATCTGACAGCAGAATAAATGTCTATTCCAAGAAACAAAAATCAAAATGATTTTAAGAAAAAGTACTTGCTGTCTGGGATAAGTCCAGGGTCCACACTGGTGTTGACTCAGCTTTAGCACTGACTTGAGGAAGTGAAAACTCAACACTTCCCAGATCTGTGGTCATGCTCCCGCTCCTCAGGGACCAGAGCACAGCCCAACTCAGGCAAGGGGGGGCGGCAACCAAGAGCCCCGGTCTCTGCTTGCTGCTGTATAGAGGCCAGGGAGACTTTGCACATGGGAATTTGCAGCACCAGGAAACAGTTCCCTGGGGTCTTAATTGCAGCTCTCTGGATCTTGGTCCAGAGTTTAGGAAATGGAAGACACTAATCTGCACTTTATCTGCTGACTCCACTCAGCATGAATGAATCCCCATTTCCAAGGAGCACTGTCCTGCCAACTGTATGAAAGCGTCACTGTGTCTGGGAAGCCATGCATGGATCAGACACAGCCCACTTGAAAGTTAGATAACTTTTCTTACAACCCTGAGCAATTACATTAAATTGCTCTATCTCAAGCGTACCTGCTGCTCTTAAACTACCCAGTTACAAGGCTTAAAGGAGATGGATTTTTTTATCATGTAAACAAATGGAGCAGACAGCATTATGTGTCAGAGAGACTGGGCTGCTTCATTGTTTTTAAATACTGTTTCCTCAGACGGCTTGCAGAATTATCTGCAGACTGTCCCTAAAATGAGGGACGCATCTAATTGACAGCTGATGCCCAGTGTAGTTAATACTGATTGAAGTGGTGTTCTAATGAATCAGGGTGCAGCTGATAAGCTGCTGGGCAACTTCCTTAGCTTGTTAAAACAGCAATAAATAGTGTATCACTTGTTGAAGCCAAATGAGGCTGACTTCTTAGGGTAGTTGAGTCAAAGCCGAATGCAATCTAATCCAAGCCCTGATCTATATCTTATTTGAAAGTTTGAAGGTTTCTGACTATCATAGTTTGATAAGGGTCCACATACTGTGAATTTATAGGCCTGTTTTTCCCACCATATTTATAACCTCATCAAGGTAGGGTTTTTTTTTTTTTTCTTTTTCTCGCTTCACAAAGAAATCTCTGGGGGATCATTTCCAAGCAATTGAATTTAGTTACTTCATACAATGGCAGGTGAAATTAGTGCAAAGTAACAGGAGCTAGATTAATGTGATTTCAGGAAATAATCCATAAAAATCTTATGAGGCCTTTAGCAGGTTGTAAATTGGATTTTGGGCACAGGGAGAGAGAAAGAAAACTAAAAATTCTGAGCAAAATAATCAGTCAGTAATGAAAAGTGCTAACATTTTAACACTTTATGCTGAAATAAAATGCCAGAGAAAAAGCCATAAAATTGACTAAGAGTTACTTTTTTAATGAGATGAATGATTAAAATTGTGATTATAGATGTAAATAAATGCCTTCTGCTTTTTTCACCAAACAATTAATCCATGTATCATCAAAGGGCTGCAAATCAATTAAAAAAAAAAAAAAAGAAATGGAAAGGAAAGGAAAGAAAAATATGTCTCAAACAGTTAACAACCCCATCTCTGCAACTGGGAACTGGTTTTTTCATAGTCTAGTAATGAATTGTTGCCATTTATTGATAAAGATTTGTGAGTGGGGAGCAACAGGTTTGGTGCCTTGAGTTTGAAAACTGACCAGGTTGTCCTCTTGAAAAGGACTTATTTTCAAGTATTTCCCACATTTTCTCTAAGCCCTTAAGTTCTTCTTTCACTGGAAATAAGAAATAAAGTTTTGAAAAATCAATCCTATTTTATCTGATTTATGGCTCAGTTAGTAAAGAATAAGAGAGTCTGGATCAGCTTGGGATTTTGATCAAAGCACATCCTTTCAAATATACTCCAGATATAATTCCTTATCTGGAAAAAGTCCTCAATATCTTACTGAAAGTGTCCCACCAGAGAAGAAAGAGAATGGATGGCTGAATTTCTCCTTCTCAGCACAACCATTTAGGAAAAGTCCTGCTTTAAAATGAGGGTTGCTTCTCCAAACAAGGAAAGGGCAGATCCCTATCCCACAGTCACAGCATGTACAGAACACAAAGAGGGAAGGAGCTCTTCAGCTATGCTTCCATTAGCAGATTAGACAGACCATGGGCTGCTGGCCAATTTTTGTGTCATGCATGCATTCATACTCCCAAATTATGTTTCTTCTTCTTCTTCTTTCCAAAAAGCCTGGCCTTACTTTTTAGGGTTGATCTCTGACCTGTGCTATCTAACAAGTGCTGGCAGCAGATTGCGTAGTGATAGTTGGTACAGGACAAAACTCTGCCAGAGTACTTGTGAACAGTGATGGTGATCTTGAACCAGAGTTCTGGAAGCTCTTATTTTGCTGCCATATTTGACTGACATAACTACTCTGTCCTGATTGCAGATGTCAAAGGGAGCTGTCTAAGGCTTAGCACTTCACTGTAGAGTCTTGTATACAAAATTACTTATTTGCAGATGGTGATGGATCTTTTCAATAGATGGGTAACTGAAGAAAATGAGAAGAGCTACCCTTTCTGTCCTTTGACTATACAGAAAGTCAATATGCCTAATTCAGTTTTAGACACCCAGTATTAGATGTTCCCCATTGCAGGAGATGAACCCCACTATACCTATCCTGAATATTCAGAATGAGGAATAGATTCTTGAGGATCTGGAGGATCAAGGGCACAGAAAACACCACTGGGCCATAGCTGAGCCACCAAGTCAGCATCTTCTTGACAAAATCTGTATCCCTGCCAGTCAGGCTGAGCATTGCACTGGGGTCCATCCAGCCCAGGAGGACTCCTGCTGATTGCCAGGGCCTGTGGAAGACCAAAAGGGGATTTGGATGCATGCAAGAAAGGAAGGAGACATGAACAGATTGTGATCTGATAAACTGAGCCTAGGAAGGAGACAAAAATGAAATATGTTAAATCAGCTGACTGGTGCAAGAATATAACAAGATATCATCCCAAAAGATTAAGGAAGGAAGGATATAGCAAACTCAGCTGACGAGGTGGGTAGCCATATTTTTCTGGGTCACAAGGATCTGAGACACAAAGCTGAAAACATTAAGAACAGCACCATACCCTCAGCTGAGTCTTCCATTCTCATTTCAGAACTGCTAGCTGTTCATGTGACTTATTTTCTTATGAGTTAGGAGTTTAGGTTTCAGAAAAGCTGTTTAACTGCAAAATGTAAGAGAACAATAATTGAATTTTCCAGTTTAAATTTGATCTAATTGTATGAATTGGCTATAATGTGAAATGGAAGAAATTTCCAGAAGACAAAAAGAAGCTTTCATACTAACTTAAAATTTAAAAAAAAAAGCACACTCTGAAGACTTTAGGGTTCATTTTTCTTTTGAGGAAAAAATGAAAAAGAATTCACAGGAGATTTTTTTTTTTTTTTTTAATAAAACAGGTAGAGAATGTAATTTGCAAATAAAAGAAACTATGCAAGAACACTGGAGCCATAAGTCCATGAGTTATTGTATCTGGCATATTTTGTGCTGCCCTTGTTTTCCAAGGGGAGAAAGAGTAACACAGCTCTTTCTTTCATTTGTACCACTCCAGTGAGGAACCTTAAGCTGTGGCCTTTTTCAGAATAACACACATTTGCTACTGGGCAGACAGATTGCATGGGCAGAGCACTTCTGTCCATGTAGTTTATATGAGACTGGAATTTATTAGCACAGTGTTTTTAAAGTGCAATAAAATGCAGCACTCAGATCTCTCTGGGGATCTGTATTATGTAGAGTGTTGCGACTTAAAAAGAAGTGCTGTCATATTGTACTGTACCACCCAACTTGCAAGAGCAACCACATTTAGGTACTTAAAGGAAGTACTTTGGTATCTGGAGGACAATCTCTGTTCCCCAGCAGACCAAACCTGCAGAAGGGCTGAAAGAGAGTTCTTCCTCAGAAGAGAATAGGAGAACAATCCACCTGCCTGCAAAGCTTGACTTTTCCAGCCAAGTGGTCAATGTCCTCTTCTCAAAAAGTACAGGAAAGGAGGAAATAACACAGGTAACTCCCCTCTGCTGGCAGCGCTTCAACTACCCAAAAGTAGATGTATGCAATGCCTGTTTGAATGAGAACTGTTCTGAACTTTCATTCTCACCTTGAGGGTTTATCATCCAGGTGGCTTGCCCTAGTCCACTGCTAGGTATGCTGCTGGAAGCTGGATCACACTGCTGGTTTCTCAGTCATCCCTGGGGTTCTGTGATGAACTAGTGGTATGTTCTTCCGTTTCTCTGCATCAGAAATAAAATATCCTTGGATAAACTGCCCATGTGCAAAAATGCAGTTGAGGTTTAAGAACCACTTTAGATTGCAGTGGTATTGTGTCTGCTGGAATGACATGCATGCATTGGAGAATTTTTTAGGATGTGCACAATTTATCTGCCTTGGAAGAATCAGTATTGTAGTCAGGGCTGGTCTTCCAAAGTGTTGTGGTGACTCTGCCTTCAGTTCTACCTTTCTGGTTTTAGCTTTACCTAAATAGAAGTAAACTATTATTAAGAAACAGAAAGTTGTGTGTGTTTGGAGAATACTAGTCTAAAGAATTTCAGTGAGCATAAAAAATAGGGATGCTATTTGGAGAAAATCTATTTTTGAGCTAGTTCTTGCACTGTAATTGCCCTGACATAGGCAGAACTTACTACTGTTGCAGATTCTGTTTGAAGATCAAAAATTGTTTTTGCTGGAAAGCAGAACAGTTTTTTCCTTTTTTCTTTATAAGTATAGATGTGCTTAGTTGAACTGTTCCTCTTTATGAAGATGGAATAGTTTAATTTTTTACCTTCTAATATAAATACAGATATACATGTGATATACACACATACATATGTATGTATTAGTAGCAGAGCTTGCTGAAACGAAGATGAAGCCAAGAGGTTATTCAGGTTCAGCTTTGGCTCAGCTGTGTCTGCCTTGGTAGTTTTGACTTTACTTTTTGATGAAGATGCTAAAGAAATAAGATAATGGCTTATTTTCTTATTAAAGTTGTAGTGGAAGAAATGAACTTTCTTCTCATTTACCTCCTCCCTGAGAAACTGAATATTTCTATATAAACTTCTCAGCAGGAAAGTGTTTAGAAAACTCTGGACCCTAGTTTTTATTTGTTCAAGAACCCTGGAGATTTCACTTAACTTTAGCTCTGTCTCACTTCCTATCCTTCCTCTCCTTCACCTATTTTACTGAGTTCTCCAAGCAGAGAATATCTGCCAGCATGCAGTGAATATTCAGCATATATTGTAGCAGGTTCTTGCATTTTCCTTTGGCAAATATCTGTCAGAAAAAAAGGCACAGGTTTTCTGTCACTGGTGACTATATGACTGTTTCTGTGTCATACGGACTGTGATTCATGATCCTTGTCAAATTTAGCTGTGACACCTGAAGAGAAGGTGTGCATAAATGCCTACATAAGTTTGTACTCTGAAACTTTTGAGCCCTAATAGCTGAAATCACTGGAGATCAAGGAATCCAATCCTTTTAGTGATGGTCTACTTTGGTGTGGATCCACTGTAACAGAATTCCAGAAATCCTTCTTTTGGAAGCATTGGTATTAGGATACCAGTTTTGTTGCATGCAGTGATGAATGAGCCAGTAGTTTTTCTGTGCTTAAATCCCTGTGTGTCTTGGACACCACAGAACATCAAAGAAAACAAAGTGTTTTATATGAAATTTTTCTGCTGTCTCTGTCAGCTTCAGAAGATGAGGAGCATAAGAGGATATTTTGCCCTCTACATTGCAAGCCCAATCTTCAACCTCCTATGCATTGTCAAGTGCTGGCCCTCATAAGATTCTATATGAAGGGCAATGGCTATACAAATTTTATCTTCTTGAATTCCTCTTAGTTATCCCTATTGGGATAGATTGGCCAAGTAAAATGAATAACGTGATACAGTGACAGCACACCAATAATTTTGTGCTCAGTTGAACCTGGTTAGATATTTTGTCATCAGTGTGTGAACATGGCTTATAATAACACCTGTTCAAGGATGAATGAGTAGGTCTGAATAGTTTCAATGTCCTACTAATATATTTGGGAATTAATTCTATATACAGAGCATAAACACACAGAATAACCATAAAGATTGCACAATTAAGATGTAAGCATGCCAGGAAGCAAAAATAAAGATAACAATTCAGTTGTAGTGCAAACATATCCATAAGGAAGCAAAATCTTAATATGTGAGGCATCAGACAACCTTAATAGTATGTGGCTTTACCAGCTGTTCCCTTAATTATAACATAGAATTTAGTGTACATTATTGGTAAGGTTTTAATCATCTAACCAGTGAAATAGAAAACACTATGGACGTGACTATATTTATACAGAATCAAAAATGAAATTGTCTCAAACTTATTTAACCTTCCCTTCTCTGCCAAGAGCAACAATAACAGAAAATCATCTGTGTCCTGAGGTTAAATACTCAGTCTTTCAGCCTGAAATGTGAATGTTTTGGCAGTGCTGAAAGTCTATTAAAGGAGAAGTTTTGTTTGAGATTGTTTTGGAACCAGAGCTATTTGGAGCTCTATTAGGCCCCATTATAATGGAGGAGTGTGTGGGCAGATGTTCAAAAGCAACAAGGTTGCCACATCTTACCAGGGTATTGCTCATCAGTTTAGCAATGGTAACTGTCTAGTTGCACAAACTTATGCTCTCTGGTTGTAAAGTAAAACCTATTAGCTTAAATAATGAGTCATTAAACCAAAGTAACTCACTACTTTTGCTTGTATGCCCATAATCACAGACTGTCCTGGAGCTGAAGTCCTAGTGCCAGGTTCTGTGGGTAAGTTTTGAAGTGATTTTGGAGTGATTTAGCACCCAAAGTCACATTTTCAGTGGTGGCAAGGGGGTTTCCTAGCTCAGAGGTTTAGCTTCCCCATGTCTGTGTCCCACACCATGTTTGCAGAGAAGATCTTGTCTTTCTCAAGAGGGAATTCAAGTCACTCAGACCAGGAGGAAAGTGATGAGAAAAAGCCCTGAGGTTGCTTGCAGGGAAGGGAAGAAGTGAAGGAAATGACGCAGAGGATCCTGACCAACTTGTGTGGTTGGTGAACTTTGTGAAAAGACCTGGGGAGTCTCCAGTTTCTCATTCAAGGGAGAAATTCACCCAACATTTCCCTTGCTTTGTTATAACACAGCTTTGGTTTCTAAATCATTCAGACACTTTGGAAAATGCTGTCCTAAATGTCCACTCCTACTCATTAAAATCAGTGGGTATCAAAGATTTTTGGTGGGAATGGCAGAGAGGGCCCTTACGAAGCTGCACTCCCCTTGCTTATGACATGAACAGAGCCTGTTGTGTGACTGTGGTGTTGTGTTCATTCCAGGACCATCTATTATTCTCTGGGTAACAGAAAATGCCATTTATTTCCATTTATGCAGACCATAAATCAACATGATATTAGCAGCATGTGATCTAATGCTGCTCAGTGTGCATCAGCATGAGAAGAACAAATCTGTTCAAAGTTTTGGAACACTTAAATGTCCCTTTTTCACTCCCTTTTTCTCCTTCCCATTGTTTAAAAACCATTTAAATAAGACCTTCCACAATCATTACAGGGTGGGCTTTTTCTCTCTGGGGAAGAAGCAGCATTGCTAGAAATTGCTCTCTTCTAGTTTGCAGGGGAGGAAACTTTTTAACATCTTTCTGGCTTTCTATTATCAGGAGAACAAGCATGTTGCAAGTCAACCTCCCAGATGTGGCAAAAAATGATGACATTTAATAACAAACCACTGCATCCAGATTGTGAGGTTTTTGGTTATATCCTTATTTTAATACTGTGAATCCATCTATTACAAAACAGGAGATAATAATGTCTCATCATTGGAGTCATTCATTGATTACTGGCTGCTGTTGCTAAAGAAGCACCTATTTGTATGCCTATGAGACAAAGGAGCTAAAGTGAACACCGTGGTGCTTGTAAGGTGACATAGTACCTGCTTCAGGTTGTCCATATCTGATGGCTCCGGTGACCTCCAGTGAGAATTCTACTGCCATCCCAAAATTAGCAGGCTTGGTGGAGGTGCAGGATGATTTAAAAGGTCACTATCTAAATCTAAATTGGTGTGACCTCAGACAGCATGTACTAGCAGGGCTAAGACTATGCCTATGTTCAGGACCGAGCTTCTCCTTCCTATACTGCTACAGAAGCCAAACATTCCTGCCTGGCTTGACAGCTTTCTATCTGGGTTTAGAGGGATAATCAAAATCATAAATGCTCTCACAAATGCTCTCTCTTGATAGCTCTGAAGCAAAGGTGTGATCTTGACTTAATGCAGGAAATAGCACCGAGTTTTGAAGGAAAACTACTTAAAACATTGACTGAAGAATAAGAAGGTGCATAGTGCACGCCCAGAGGGGCAATGAGGAGGAAAGAACAACAGCATCTTGTAGGTATCTGCATTGGCACCATAGCATAGTGTATGTAATTCCCTTTCCATGGCATGGTGAGGCAGAACAGTGCTACCAACAATTTGCAAACTGTCCTACACAATGAAGATTATGTGATACACTAGGGGCTGAGAAAGACTTGCAGAAGGACTGAACCAGTTCCTCAGTTCTCTTCGGGCAGCCTAATCACGTGATCGTTCTTCATTTCCAGAGGACATTGGTAATGCTACATACTTTTCTTGCAGCATCCCTGTACCTTACAACACCGTTCTGTCAAGTGAGCTTAAAAAGATGTTTTTTAGACTGCTTTCAGGTGGATGATGATATCAAAGAGATATTGGCCAAAGAGGTAGTAGAGTCTCTCACGGGGGATATTAAAAACAAATCTGAACACTGGTGTGGTTCAGGAAAGACTAAAGTTTTTCCACTGAAACTCCTCTAACCCATCTACCTCTTGATCTACCTCCTTTGCCTCCCACTCCCCTGCTATGGGATGCAGAGGAGAACTGGGGCATAAAAGGTAAAGATCACAGGTTGAAATAAGAATAATTTACTGGCAAGACCAGTGAGATAGGTAAAACAAACAATAACAGCAACAACACTAATGACAGAGGGTACAAGAGAAGAAACATTACTGCTGGTGGCAGAACTTCCCAACAACAGATAATACCTGACTGTTCCCTCTGCCATGCTACCCTCACCACTTCCTCTGTCTTGGAACTGGGGCCACCTCACTGCTTCAGAAGAAAGCCCCTCTCCTGGGATGAGACTCCCTTCCCCCCACCCCCAGTAACCACTTGTTATAGAACAACCTCAAGGTCCTGGCCATGCCCCCTTCTGGATTAACCTTGTCCTGGCTGGAACAAGGACAAATGCAAACCTGTGCAATGTGGTTTAGGATGACCCTGCTTGAGGGAGGTTGGGCCAGATGACCCACTGTGGTCCCTTAGACATTCTGTGATTCTGTGATATTTAAGTATTTCATAGTAGATAAGATTGGTGTTTATTATGGGCCTTGATGTGAGCTTGAGAGTGCCCATGAGGAAAAAGTCCTGATGTGCCAGGAGCTATACACATGATGAGGAGACTTACAAAATATACAAGTGCATACATTTATTGCAGTCCCTAAATAGGCTTCCTTAATCTCACTGAAATGCAGTTTATCAGAACAACCTAAAAGAGTTCTACTGTCCTTTAATGCTATGTAATAAAATCCATTTAATTTCTCTGGTAGTGCACTCTATTTCATTCCACAGCATTCTGTAATATTCATAGCAGGGTGAGGGGTTCATATCATTGTTTCAGCTAACTGGTACTGCAATAAAAGGGTATAAGACATAAAAGGATCCTAGAGGAGAATGTTATAAAAGGAGCATCAGAACAAAGTCTCTAAATGGGCATGCCTGGTACAGAACACCTGTAGCCCTTAATTTAGAGCCTCTCTGGCTCCTCTGAGGTGCTTCTAGGGGAGATTTAAAACATCCTCATCACACTTGGTTGTGTGCAAGTTCTCCTCCATGTACTAGGTGCACACCAAAGTATGCCAAGTATGTAGGTCAACTGCAGCTAAATAGATGTTCTCTGATTTTATGGGACACATGGTTCTGTGTTTGCACCTCTTCTTCCCTGACAAATTTTCTGAACTGATCCCACAGGAAAAAAAGCAATTAAAATCTTGTCATTAACTTATTTTTGAATCTGGTTGCTGTGTGTTTCATGCAGGCATAGAAGAGGCTCCAATAGCAAGAAGGCTGACAAAACCCAGTCATTTCTTCATGATTCTTCTATCCTTACTGATGTTGGGATTCCAAATAGCCATAAGTCTTTTCCTGATATTTCCAAGCAGAGAAATCTTGTCAGACAAGAGTCTGAGAATTCTGGAAATTTATCTGTCATTTTCTTGGGTAGTGTTTGTCCATGCAAGTCATGCACAGTGGATCTGACACCACTTACCTCAAACATGTGGTCACATTCTTTTTCCTAGAAGTCTTGTACTTGACAAGGCTGGGGAGAGCAGCAAATCCATGAGTGTTTTATCTTTCTTCTGGTGCTCTTCAGACAGTGACCTGAAGCACACTGGAGGCTAAATTAACCATGGTAGGCTTCTTTGAGCTGCAGTGTCTGGATGGTATAGCTGACTTTAGAAAATAAAACAGAGCCTTTAATCCAGACAGTCATGAACTGTCAGGAAACATCTAATCTGGATGTCCTTATTATTCTTATAAACTGCAAAAATATTGAACGTGTAGAGAGAAGAGTAGTATCACCTTTCCCTGTGTTGGAAAATTAAAATCTTGTCTCTCAATTCTATGTTGGTTTTTATTTTATTTTTTTTTTTTGAGTAATTTGTTCTAATAGTACATTTTACTTGTAGCTTTAGAGAATTTCTAAATGCAAGTGATACCCAAAAATCTTCGTTACAGGTAGTACAACTGTCTTTGTCTAAATATTTACGTCATTAGTTGTCCCCAGTTTTGTTAAAGGCATGTAAAGATTGCCTACACTGACAGGGAGAATAGAAGTCTGGATTCCTGAAATCTGCTTGCAGTTAGCACTTTGAAGAATACCCAATCTGAAACAAGCACCAGTTTGCTGATAGGTTCTGTTATGGTTTGGATATGAATACATCATAAATGACAGAATATGCTGAGTTGGAAGGGACCACAAAGATCATCGAGTCCAACTCCTGGCCCTGCACAGGACCATCCCTAAGAGTCACATCATGTGCCTGAGAGTATCATGCAAATGCTTCTTGAACTCTGTCTGCCTTGGTGCCATGACCACTTCCCTGGGAAGCCTGTTCCAGTGACCAACCACCCTTTTCCTAATATCCAACCAAAACCTCCCCTGACACAACTTCAGGCCGTTCTCTCACATTCAGTCAGTGGTCACCATAGAGAAGTGACTGCCCCTCCTCTTCCCCCCATGAGGAAGTCGTAACTGCAATGAGGTCTCCCCTCAGTCTTGTCTCCTCCAGGTTGAACAGATCAAGTGCCCTCAGCTGCTCCTCAAGGCTTCCCCTCAGGGCGCTTCACCACTCATTGCACTCCTTTGGACACTCTCTAATATCTTAATATCTTTCTCACGGTGCCCCAAACTGCACACAGTATTCAAGGTGAGGCCACCCCTGTGCAGAGCAGAGCAGGACAATCCCCTCCCTCGACTGGCTGGTGATGCTTTGCCTGATGCCCCCCAGCACATGGTTGGCCCTCCTGGCTGCCAGGGCACTGCTGACTCACACTTAACTTGCTGTCAACCAGGACCCCCAGGTGCTCTCCATGGCACTGCTTTCCAGCATCCCATTCCCCAGTCCATGGAAACATCCAGGGTTGCCCCATTCCAGGTGCAGAATCCAACCCTTCACCTTCTTAAACTTCCTATGATTGGTGACTGCCCAGTCCTCTCATTTCTCAAGGTCTCTCTGAAGGGCCTCTCTGCCTTCAGCTCCTCTCAGTTTTGTGTCATCTGCAAACTTGCTCAGTATCCCTTCCAGTCCCGTGTCCAAGTCATTTATGAAGATACTGAAGAGCACAGGGCCTAAGATGGAGCCCTGTGGAACCCCACTAGTGACAGGTCACCACTCTGATGTTCCCCCATTCACTATTACCCTCTGTGCTCAACCTGTGAGCCAATTGCTGACCCATGGCATGATGTGTTTATCCAGCTGTGTGCTGGATATTTTGTCCAGCAAGATGGTGTGAGAGACAGTATGGAAAACTTTACTGAAATCCAAAAAGATTACATCAGCTGGCTTCCCTTGATCACTTAGGTGGGTCACCTTGTCATACAAGGAAATCAGATTGGATAAACAGGACTTTCCTCTCATGAAGCCCTGCTGGCTGTGACCAATGACTATGTTGCCTTTCAGGTGTTTTTCAATACCTCCCAGAATAATCTTCTCCATGATTTTACCAGACACTGAAGTGAGACTGACAGGTCTGTAGTCTATGGAGTCCTCCTTTGTGCCTGTCTTGAAAACTGGGACAATGTTTGCCAGCTTCCAATCAGCTGGGACCTCTCTGGATTTCCAAGACTGCTCAAAAACCATTGAGAGGGGTTTTTGTGATGTCATCAGCCAGCTCTTTGAGAATTCTGTGGTGAATCCCATCAAGCCCCATGAACTGTAGGAAATGTGGATTATAATATTTGAAGCATATATTGTACTGTTGCAAGGTATTTTGATCTGCCTTTGTAATGAGAGAAATGTGAATAGCTTATGGCAGCTGAGTAATCACCTCAGAGTCTTGAGATGACTCACTCTGCTGTCTCTGTGCAGCTCTTGATGCTCTCCCCAGAGAGCAGAAATGAATCAACTCTGGAAGGATGTGCACCATCTTTTCTGTGACAAAGCCTGTACTCCCCATTGTGTTACCAAACTGATGCAAAATGACATCTCAAAAGCTGCTTCAAATGTATTCTTGCTCCTGACAGATGCAAGCATGGCAATAGAACCTTTTTAGGAAATGGTGAGAGAAATAAGGTTGTTTGAATTGGTGGTAACCAAGGACATGTAGCAATACTTTTTACACATGTGGAGCTGCACTATGAGACTTTCTTTCTCAGGATATTTCTTAGGCCAAAGGTTTAGCAATCTCAGGAAAGAGTGGACATTTATGTGGATAAGAAGGTCATCCCAAGCTGCAGTAGAACCAGCAGGAAAAGAACACAGATAAACCGATTTATAATGCAGTTAAGGTTTTAAACTTTGTGGGAATTGAGTTTTCTGTGTGTGCCAGGGATTTTCTCACATCTTGCAAGACAGAGCACTGACTGCTGTTTCGCATCATTGCACTAGTTTGAGAGTTGCTTCTATACTTTCATACCTTTAAGCTTTGGGTGATGAAGAAAGTAGTTTTACAGGCATCCAAAGGAGCTTAGATACTAAACAGCTCTTGTGTAGACATGACAAACATATGACTTAAATCGTGCATTTGGAATTTACAAGAGGCATCAGATATCTGTTGTGATCTGGCACGTGGCTGGGGGGAAAGTGGTCAGAAGGAGGTGTGGAGCAACAGTTGCGTAACAAAGATATTACTCCTGAGAGAACTTTAACAGCTTTTCTGCTAGAGAAAATTGTTGGTGTGAAAATCAAATGTTAAATCTTGCAAAATGGTAATAACGATGTCACTCTGTCGACCATAAAATATATATATATTGCTCCTATTAGGGACTTACCCTTTGTGTTCTTGAACTCAGAGACAAGCAGGGTATAGAAATATTAGCAAAAACTCCCATTATTTCTCATATAAGTAGCATGAAAATAGCTACATCTATTCTTGAAATAAGCAGGATGTAGGAATGAACATGGCAGTTGGGACAAAGCTCTGATTTTGTTACAGAACAGTGAAAGAAAGACACTGCTTGAATGATGCATTTGTGCTCGATGCATTTGTGCTCTGTGAAGGGATACCTCTCAACATTTAGGAATTAATTTGCTAAATATTTTACTATTCATTTACACTCAACAGACTTTAAACAGGCAAAAAACCAGATAGAGTATAGAACCTGAAAGTACTACAATGAGTATAGTGGAGTGCTGGGAGGAGAAGGGAATGGAAATGGAGTGTTGATGCTCCTTGGCTTCAGCAGAGGGAGGAAGGGGAGGGTGAAGCATCCCTTAGGCTGGAAGTGTGACTCCAATGTATGTTTTTTCCTAGAGACAGAGAAGGAAGGAAGGCTCAGCCCTGAAGAGCTGAAGGCTTAGACTTTGAGCAAATACAGTCTTCCTAAAGGAAATTTTAAGAAACTATCAGGAGAAGTAACATCCAAGGCACTGTGTTAGGTAGTACTTGGAGGTCTTTCAGCATGTAGAAGAGACTTGTTATCTTAACCTCTCTTTAGGGCATCCAAATTCCAAATGTGATGAGCAGCACATGCTTCATTCTGTTTGTTGCTAGAGTATCTCCAGACTCTTTGAAGTTAATTTGTAATCCTAAACTTCACACAATCTTCAAAACCTCAGCTTTCCGTACCTGTCACACAGATTGGGTCGTGTGTATCTTGACCTCTATGTTTTACCTTGCTGCAGTGGGCCTGGCATGAAGCAGCCGTACATGGCTCCTACCCACCACGTGTTTGCCAGTCACAGAGCTTCTCTGGAAACTCAAGGTTCTCATTTGTTTCCCAGTAATCAATAACTGTTGGGGAGCAAGCAGAAAGCCTGCTTGGGGTGGGTTAGTGACTGCCATTAAAGCACCTGTGAACTGCATTGGAACCATTAAAGATCTTTTGTCCAGAATTCCTGAAGATATTTCCAGAGCTGAAGAAGTACAAATGTGTGTTAAAGCCTCCTTTGTATTCTGTGATAAAAGCTTCCCTGGATGCAAGCAAGAATCCATTTCTTTGTATATAATCTAACAAAAGGTGCTTTTAAAAGGCAAGGAAATACAATAATGCAGAAAACACCACAAGCTGTGATCATAATCTAGTTTAATTTTGCCTTTACACACAACTATTTTTCCTCCAGCTTCAAACTTTGGCATTTCCTAGTCTTGGACTTTAGAGCCAAACTTTGCTAGTGTGAACCTATCTCTAGTTTGAGATATTTATGGTGATGTTGAAATCTTTCTGTACTAGTGAATGAACGGTAGCGTATTTTGCAGGAATAATGAAATCTCAGCAACGTGAGACCTCAATAAAGCACATTGTTGCTAAATCTTTGCTGACTGCTGTTTTTACGTGTGAATTATAAGGTGTGCGGATAAGCAAAGTGCGAATTAATGAGGTTTTGCTGTGCTGAAATGAAACTGTGGTGGGACATGAGCTAAGAAATATGGTGTTACTTAGTATTTTGTATTCAAGAAATTATATTTTTTGAGCAGCTGCCAGTCAGAGCATGGGTGGCTACACTGAGGACATCTTTGAAACTGTATTTTTTATGTATTTTCCTGGTGGAGATTTGTATCCATCAGTTTTATTCTCATTAACCACAGAGAAGGGTGAACAAACTAAATCTATGTTAAAGCCTAGGAGGAATAGACCCCTCAGCAGAAAGCTTTCAAGGAGCTTTTATGTGCTTGGCATGCTCAACTAAAGAGACAGTAGGGAAGACCTACTCCCTTTTCCACTTCCCTTTTCTGGTTTGTCAGGGAGGGTCACCTATGTTCCTCTTACTGCTGTCCAGCAGTGCTGTGGGATAGGCATGAATACCTTGTGTGAGGCAATCTGATCTGCAATTTCCTCAGCACCTCCTTAGTTGTCAATGGGATATACTGCATTAATTGGGCTCGAAGGTGTTGGAAAAGCTCATGATCACAAGTGTACTGAGCTTCTGTCCGTGTGAGAGGCTGTGTGCAGGGCTTAGCCTCTGGATGGAGAAGCTCCTTCCAGGTGAATGTAGTGGTTTAGTAAGAAGTAATGGGTACTGCTGCACCCTTGTAAAGCTTGGAGGTGGATTTCCAGGAGAGCTGTCCCTCTGCCTTCTCCTCCAGGCTCTTTGTATTGCCACTGCTGATGGAGGAGTCTGAAAGCTGCTGTAGCCACAGCCACAGCCATTATTGCAATAGCTTGCTCTTGTGGGCAGAGAATTTGGAGGAAATTCAGTGCCAGGTCATGAGCAGCTTTTGCACCCTACCTCTCTCCACCTTCTATTCACTGCTCAGCCTCGCCTGCCCTCTCTTTACCAGTGGCAAAGCTAGTCATCATGTTAGCCTGCCAATCCTCTATTGCTATCCCTACCACTTCATCACCTGGAGACATCTGTCTGAGCTGGTGTTGAAGCTTGTAGATTCATTTGGCACAGAAAGCTCTGCATCCTATGAGCAATCTGCGGCTCCTTTCTTCCAGACTTTGTGTGTGAATGAAACAGAGCCAGGAGCAGAGTAGCTGAAGTGCATCGGCGCTTGCCTAAATATGCTGGCTTGACTTTTATTTACTTATTTGCTTCTTCACAGTGGGACAATCCACCACAGTTGGAATTTTAGGTGAAGTGGGTCATGAAGCATATTATAGGAGATGACATGAATGCTTCTGTAGAAGAACATGGGCTAGAGGAACATTCCCTCTCCAGCAGATCCTGTGGAGGAACTGTTTAGGAGTGAATAGTTTTCCCTCCTCACATTTTGCATCATTGCTCACAATATAGTAGCCTTTGTGCAGAACTGTGATCTTTTTGACTAACTGGATCTTTTCTCTTTGTGCTCATAAACAATTTTACACTATGGAGATGTACAGGTAAAGCTTTAAAGTAGTCATATGACATTTTACTTATGTATTTCTTAGGTTTGGGACATGAGCTGAGGGACTGTGTGGCAAAGGGCTGAGGAAGTGCTGACAGCTCTTGCATCCTGTACAAGCATCCCTGAGACGATGAGTGATCACCAGCCATGTAATTGCCTTTCTGTGCTCTTGTCCCCTTTCCACAAAGTGCACACGTATGCACGTGCACAGACACACTCTGCCATGATAAGTCCTCCAAACTTCATTTGGAAAGTAATTTCTCGAGTATTTCTGTCTGAAGGTTGTGGCTTTCTATGGAAGTAAAAGGCTGGAGGAAACTTGGCTCTGGAGGGGGAATGGGACACTGTGAATGCCCTGGAGTCTGCGTTGGTGTTAATGAGTAGCTGAACAGTTCACCTAGCATATATCTTTGACTGCTGGAGTAAGCTTGCAAGAAGATGAGCTTTTGCATAAGTTTTCACTGGAATAAATGCTGCCTTTGAATAAATGCTGTCTTTTTTTTTTTTTTTTTTTTTTTTTTTTTTTTTTTTTTTTTGCGTTTGCTTGTTTATATAATCTTCTGTTTTGCTTCCTCAGCTGGCTGTGGAGAATCAGTTCTGGGTTTCCTACCTGGTTTTCTGTTTTCCTGTATAGACATGATATTACCTTCTGGGCAAGGCTATCTGGCTTTCTGGCTTTAAGATAAACTGTCTAGATGTTTTTAGGAGTTAATTAGGTTAGGCATAACACAGTTTTTTGGTTGTGTTTGTCACAAGTTTTGAAGTTAGCTGATTCTGGGCAACATCCAAAACAACTTTTTGCTTGCATCTATTTGTCTCAAACAGTGTGTGACCTTTTCTCAGTGGTTGGGTCTTTTGCTACATTAGTGAATATCACTTTCTCTGGATTTGGACTTTGGGTGAAGCAGTGTTTTTTGAAAGCAGTTTCATAGTGCATGTGGCTGGGTAAAAGTGAGGGCTCTGCTGAAAGGCAATTTTCCTCCCCTACTCCCACACCACATTCCCATTCCATCCCATCCTGTCGCAGGATGTAAGCATTCTTTTTTTTTCAAGTTTCTTCTGTGCACTAGATAGCTGACAGAGCATTTCACACATGCTTCAGCTGCCATCAGTCTGCACACTCATAAAACTGGCCAGATGCTGTAGCAGATTGAGCACAAGACCATTTCTATGCATTTCCAATCTGAACATCAGCCAGTGCTTGAAGTACCAGAAACTTCTCAGGAAAGATTATTACTCTTTTCCTCCTAAAATTTCCTGCCCCAAACTACGAATGAGTTGGTACACAGCCCATCACCCTTTCTGCCATCCCTTATCAGGTCTTTGTCCTCAAGACACCGTGCTTATGTCGCAGAGTCCTCTCATCAGTGGTACACTCCCTGCAGCACATAACACCTATATAGGTAAAGATACTTTTGACAGAGGTTGCAGGATGAAACACTTGGTCTCGTGACATCCCAAAGCAGTGAAACAGCTGCAAAGGCTGCCAGCCTGACAACGCTAAATTACTTCTGATTAATTTTAGAGAACTGCAGCAGTTACAGTGAACTCCTTATACACTTCTCAAAGACCTCAGCTGACAAGCTGTAGACAATGCTAATCAGGCATCAAAAGGCACAAGCCAAAGCTGTAGAGCTTTACCAGGACCAGCGCTTTCAAACAAGCATGACTCACTTGTCAAGTATGGCTCTCAGCCTGTGGAAAATCCTTCAGAAGGAAGCAGAAGAAACACCACGTTGGAGACATTTCAAGAGGTCCCCGGAGACATTTATAACTAGACTGGACAAAGCAGTAAAAAGTGTACTGCAGGGAACAATCCTCCATTGGCACGGGGCTTTGGTCTCGGTGACTTAATAGGTATTTTCTGCCTCTTATTTCTATGATTTTATGACTGGAAATAGCTTCTAACATCAGAGGATTTACATGGCAGGCATGGGCATGCATTATTTACAGCTGAACCTAAAGTAACTGCTATATTATGGAGTGTGTGAGCAGCAGTGGTGGGTGAGGACTGAGCAGGTAAATGTCAAGAGGAAAGCACAGGATTAGGCAGCAGTGGTAGAGTTCGGATAATGAAAATCGTTTTATTTGCAAAAGGGGTACTTCTGATTAGATGAGATGTGTAGGAGTTCTAGCTACCACAGGTATCTTTTTCATATATTTTACAGTAATTTGCTAACTTGTTGACTTTTTCAGACAGATTTTTTCAGACAGTAGTTATTTGCAGTAGTTATTTTGAAGACATATAAAGAACATGTTTAATTTACTTTGTTTGAGAGAATGTTGCAGGGTTTTCTCTCATAGAGGCCAAGTTCCCACGGCTTTTAAGCTCATTTTGCATATTTAGGAAGGACTTCTAGTAAAATAGAAACCCTTGTGACAAATTGTGACCTACTGATCATGTTGTGGACAAACCAGCTTGTAAGTAGTCTCAGAGAATGGTTTTCTCCTCTGTGCTTGCCTGCTCACTTGTTATCAACCATTCTTGACATTTGCAAATAATTTTCTCCCTGGTGCACTCACGGAGCAAGGTTATTTATGAACGCTTCTCTCCTTTGTGTACAGGAGTTGAGGAAAGGGAGACTGGCACAATGAAGGAAATCTGCATGTGGCGCGGATGCACGCGTGGTCTGAGCTGAGGGATGTGCCCTGATTTTGTGATATGTAGTCTTAACAATTACATAGCTTATTTAATCAAGTAGCATCCACTCTGGTGTCTTCATTTTCTTCATCAAAAAAAAAAAAAAAAAGAAAAGAAAAAAGACATCACTAATTATCAGCTAGACATGTGGAATTAATTACTGTGACTTTGAGGTTCTGTTTTTTGCTTCCTGACTTTTATGTTATCCCTTTAAATGTTTCTGCTCAAAATGCACTTTTTATATATGTGTGGAACTGGGAAACTTTATAATAGCTAAACTGAAAAGGGAAGTATTTTGATTTCCTGCCTGTTTGGGTTCATATCCACTGAGACACTAGCATAAGTGAAATGAAAATGTAGCAGCATTAACTTAATCTTCTTCACTTTCCTTCCTTTAATTTTCAAGGGGATAGAATGTGGGATAAGGATTTCATGGATGGGACTGGAACTCCAGGGACATAGTGTCTAGCCCTTACTCTACTGTCATCTTGGGTAAGTCATTTAATATCTACCTGCCTTAGTTTTTTTTTCTGGAAAAAAAAATTGAAATGTCTTCTTCAGGCAACTGATGTGACTCCTTACTGGGTGCATAGAAGTGCTTATAAATCCTTAAATTAAGAGTGGAACACAAGAATAAGTAACCATTAATAACAGTCTCACCAGAATAGGTGTGTTAGCTTACTCCTAGAATTCACTGAAATGCTGGATTTTCCATATGTTACAGTTTGATTGAACAACTAACCCTCCTCTCTTTTCCTTTAGCTTCATTAACCTGTTCTGAAAGAGGAGAACAAAGAATCAATTGAAATATGCAAGACTGGAAAGTTTAACATACTACAGCACTTAACTACAGTCTGCAGAATATTTAAAGTGTGGTTCCACTCTGAAGTTGGCAAGCTGAGGCAAAACCTATCTGGAGCATTAAAGCCATTGGATGCTGCATTTTATTTTGTAGAAATAGAATTTGCAACGCTTTATATTTATTGCCCCTCTATGATTTTGGTATGAGATTTGCTCAGCTGACAAATAAAAGGGGCTAGGTGCCCAAATGTCAGCTATGTCAGCTTGTCCTGAGACCCCAGGCATGAGCTGAGTCTGTTCTCTGCAATGATAGCAGCAGTATACATTCTGATATTTGTGTAAATTCCTTTCCCAGAGCTTTTCTACTTACCTGTCCTCAAATGCAGTTCTTCTGACCACCTTCACTGAGTCTGCGCAAGGGTAAATGAACGCAGCATAGTGAGCACTTGTGTGGATGAGACATAAGTGGAAGTTGTGTTAAAAATGCCCATTTCTGGTCAGGCTAAACAGAAACAATAGGATCCTGCCTTTCCTTTTACAAGAGAAATATGTTGTTAAGAGCTTAGCCCTGCAAGTTTAATGAAAGTGTCATGCTTCTGCTTTTTTCTTCTCATTTCAATTTTATCTGACTTTCTTCCCATTCATCTGTGGGGCTGCTGCCTTTGTGTTTTCACTGCTTGTAATTCATAATCCCTCCTGGAGAGTTTGCCCACAAAAAAAAAAAAAAAAGGACCAGACACACCTGCACTGGGGAAATACTGAGTTTCAGTCTGTCTTCCAATGTGTTTGCATAGTTCAGCTACTGTTAGCTATAGGCAACAACACTGGAAGGGGCACATTCATAAAAGCTTTTAGAATAATTCTCTTATTGCCTTTTCTTTCTTTTCTTCTTAGTTTGTACAGTTTGGAAATCTTTATAAGCTACTCTACATGTTTATATACCTACACATTCATTTTTTTATTAGATACATAAAACCTTTCTCCCCTATGTGCATGAATCCATAAAAGCAGCGTAAGGAGTGGAAAACATGACAGGTCTGGAGAATTTATGCATGTAAGAATGCTGCAGCCTGGGAGAGGGAAAGAATATACAAATGCTTCTTTCTCGGTACATTCCACCTCTTCAGCAATCATGACTATAGCACACACAAGAATTGTGTGACAGCTCCTTGTCCGCTGTCATTCTCCAAATAGTCAACCCCATCTTCTGCCACATGGTGTGTTTATCTTGGCCACCTACCCATCTTTTCAATATTACTAGTTCTGTGATAATTTATACTGCAGACTTAAAACATTTCAATCAAAAGAAGGATCCAGTGCTATTGAAACACATTTTGACATCCATAACCAGAGCAGCCCAAAACATATATCTCCTTTTTTCTTTGAAAATTATCTGGAACTCTTTTTTCTTTTTTTTTTTTCATTGTTCTGATTGACAATAACTTACAAGACACAGCTGTCAATTGCTCAGTAACATTTTATTTCACTGAAAACCTGACATCAACCAGTGCCAAACCTGGGATTTTTAGCAGATCACAAAAGTTTTTAAATAAGAACTTCTGTCTTGCTCCTGATTGTTTGAACCTTAATGCAGGCAGTTATGTTTCTATGAGTTATAATAGTTGAGAGAGGTACTGTTTAGTATTGAAGAATTTCAAAATTACATAGTGTAGAAGACACAAATACCCCTCAGGCATTTCTTTACAGTAGTGTAAAAAATTTTGTTCATAATCTCAGAAGAAAAAGGAGATATGTTGGGAAGTTAGGTATCCATCATTTCAGACTCCAGCTCCTGCCACTGAGGAATTCTCTGGTAGGGAATATTGGATGAATCATGGCTTGTTCACCTGGCTGGCTCACGTCTCTTCAACAGAGTAGAAAAATGACCTCAAAAAAGAGGCAAAGGTTAATTTTAAGAGCATGACACTAGCCTAAAACCAAGTTTGGATATTTTACAGTTTCCCCCTGTGGTCTTATTCAGTGTCCTTCAGCCTGTAGTTTTAAAAAATTAGCCAGTCAACCTTACTGTTCTGAATTTTTTTTCCATTGACAAAGCAAGAACAGCAACTCTTGCCTATATGTCTTTGAAATGCTTCTGCAGTCCTCTCAAGGAGATAGTCACATTCAACATTTCATTACTGCTGCTGTAAATTCTGTGCAAATATGCCTGAGTGTGCAAAAATAAACATCTTTGATAGATTTAAGTTTGGTTATCTTAATTGACAAACTGAAACTAGATCCACATTGATATGAAAATGTTGTGACTATGCTATAGGTTCCCATGGAGCAAATCCCTTCCCTAAAATGCTAATTGTTCTTCTGGTATGGGACTACACAAAGAACAATAGCATATCTTCTGATGGAAAAACCAGCATTTATATCAAATGACCTCCCGGAAGTTGAATACAGAACCCAGAATAAGCCCTTTGGCGAAAGCTCACATATTCTTATATTCTTCCTTAAGGAAGTTAGGTCTTCTGGTTTCAATACTTTCTCTTTCCAAATTTTCAGACTCAATACATTTATGGTTCTGAATATTCCAGATCATCTGGAATGGGTTTAAAGAACAGATTGGGGAATGGAGTGGATTAAGACAAGAAACCTCTTATCCCACAGAACAACCTCTCAGCATTCTCTGTTTCTAAAGCCATTAAACACGCAAAGAATTGCATCAGTTTAACTGCTTTAAACCTAACACAGCTATAATGCTATGAAGCCCTTGGCATGTAGATTTTAAAACTTCTGAGAATGGTTCATATCATCATAAAAAATCTGGTTTGTTTTGCTTACCTAGTAAGAAAAAAAGAAATTAGGGACACAATGTGTGTGTTGAGTGTGTATTTTGAAATTAATAATGCTTTTTCTAAATTCCCTAAAATAAAATGACATAGTGGTTTTAGCTTTTACAAAAGTAAACTCAAATTTTTAGGTAAGCACGTTTTAAAATAGATCAGATAGAAACTCTTAAATGAGGCCCACACAGTTTTAAAACCTTTTAGCTTTCTCCATGCTGCTTTTCCCTGTCTCTGCTTTTTTACAGTATCTTAAATGTGAAAGGTACATTTTTTTTCAGCAAACTTTGCTGAATAAAGACATTATCTCCTTGGAAGTCTTTAATTGAAAGACTGTTTAATCGTAAGTTTTTCAAATGATTCATTCAAGGTTTGGTCTATTGTCAGATGTGGTTTGGAAAATTCCCACCTTTTCTTGTGATGTATTTCTGAACCAAAGGCAACCAACCAAACAGCACAGGAAATTCAAATTAACTACAATGTTAATGTCATGCTTCTGAGAGACTGCTGAAGATTGGAAAGAAGAAAATATGCTTTTAGTGTTGCATCTGTTATTATCCTTTCAGGTATATTGGTGCCAAAGGGAGGAATGGAAGGATGAACCCATTTTTTTTTTTTTTTTTGCATTTGACTCTCTAATATTTGCTCTCCCATCCATTACATACCAGTGAAGCTGGAATTAAAGAAATAAGTATAAACTTTATGCTGTATGTATCTGATGCAGATTTACTGAGAGAACTGCTGAGTAGTTATTCCTTTCCTGGCACAGACCAAAGTGGTACTTGCTGTAGGACTACGGAATTTGGTTTTAGCCATGTAAACCCCATATCTCTCTTCCTACCCTATTTCTGAGCTTCTCATTTTGCCTGGGATGGGTCTGTCTCAGCTCATTACTCACTGTGGGAGGAGCTGCCTTGCATCCAGATCCCCACTCTGTATTTGGATTTTCATTGTGGGAGAGAACAGAGATCTAAAAAAACATGTGTATGTTCAGCCCACATTGATTGATTGTTCCTTAGCTATGAAACAATTTTCTGTACCAATTATGTCTTTGCAGATGACAGAAGCCATTTAGTCTAATGACCATAATAATTAATTTTCATCATAAATCAGATTAGTTAATGATGCTGAAGTCTACATTCTTCACAGAACTAAAGCACAGGAACTTATGTGAGCTCTCAGAACATATAATTTGCTGTATAAGGTACCACTTAGAGATTTTTGCCTCAATAAGAATAGCATTGACTGTCTTTGACCTCCAGGGTTCAGTGGGAAGAGCTACTCTCCCAGTGTCAGGTCCTTGCTAATAGCTTTTTATTTGCAGCCACAGGCACAAAGAACCTATGGCTGTAGATTCACTGACTTTATAGCATGCCAGTGGGCAAAATGGCTTAAGTCATTATTTTTTTCTCCTTCACTGTAAAATGTTATGACAGAGCAAACAGTATTCTGGGGACAAGGCAGAGCTTTTTTGTTTTATTTTCAGAATAATATTCTTGCTGAATTTTTCTAAATTTTTGGTCCTGTGGTCACTTTAATACACATAAAGACCATCTGTAAAACCTCTAAATGGGCAGTGAGCAAACAATCTAAGCTTAGTATAAGTTGTATTTGTACCATTTTGCGTTTTGCAAAAGATAAACTATGATCTTTCTTCAGAAGAGTCACAGTCTTCTTGAATTAAGAAAAGGGAGAGTTTTTCTCTACAACAGTTTTGCAGAAAAGCTGTGTTTATTATTTCACGCAAGAAAACTACTAAAACTAATCAAATACGTCACTAGTCTATTTCATTTTCTCCATCCGTAAGGTCTGTGTGTTAAGCTGAATGCACTGCTTTTATTAATAGTAAATATCCAATGAAATGTGGATAATCAGTGTGCAGCTTGTGGCTTTTGATTACTTTAATTTAAGATATTAAACTGTCCACTATTTTTGGTGTCTAATGGGTTACCACATCAGGTGTTGCTGTTCTCTAACTGAATGCTTGTAGTCAAAGCACAGATCAACAAACTATGATTAGTGACAAATATATAGTGAATCATCTGCTTTGCATATAAGTGGACGGAGAGCAAAGCCTCGTAAATACAGCCAAAGCCACTGCACCTACCCTTACCTTTCTGATGGGCTCAATCACACTTGGAGATTCTGTTCTGTTCTCTTGTTTCACTGAAGGAACTGTATTTGGTCAAAATATGTCTAAAGAGCAAAAGAGTTAGAAAGGAGAGACAGGAAAACAGAAAGTGAAGATCTGTTAGAAAGTTAGTAACACTTCATGGATAGAGTGACACTTTGAATTAATGTTCCCAGAAAGGTAAGAAAAGAGAGAGGGAGTGATAAGTAGACACCCAAACTGGTAACCTAGACATGGAAGAAAAAAAAAAGAGCAGAGAGGGCAGAGCATAGACTATATGGAGATGAGTTAAGAATTATTTTTACTGGAGGAGATGCAGCTATTCAGGGTAGAGAGGTGACCTGGCAATTCTGCGCCCAACCAAGGAAAGTTGGAAAGTATTATTTCATTAAATTGGGCCTCATTTCTATTCTTGTCATTAGCTCATAACTGATTAAAATAATGTTATATGAGCTGGCACAGCTTTGTCAGTTCCTCTTTGTACAATACTGTTAAATGTAGTGCTCTTCTCCAGCAATAACCTAGTCACATCCAGCTCCTAGGTTAATTTATAGACTTAATTTTTAATCCATGTATTCCATTAAAATTGAATTTGTTAAAAGAGCATCACTGTGAGCATTATGGCATACTTCCTATGTAAGAGCACTTCACTTGGACTCTAAATATATTGGACTATTTAAGCATCCTGGTTTCTCAGATATCTTAAAAAAGGCAGAAGAGTTAAAACAATACCACACTGCAGATCCGTAAAGGTTGGTGGTGCTTTGTCATGACAGAGCTGGGGGGAATGTACACATAACCCTCTTCCAGCTTGGGCACAGTGTGCCAGCAGCACTGCTGGCTTGGCTGTAGGAGAGCTCTTGCCTCTCCTGGGGCACAAGGAGCAGCATTTGCTGCAGCAGGAAGGCTCTACTGCCTCAGGTGCAACCAGCCCCGGGGACTGTGCCGGTATGTGTCTGCTCTGGCAATCTGGAAAACCTCTTCTTACATTTCAACTAAATGCAATTTTTATATATATTAAAAAAATGGTTTCAAGTTGTTAATTTTAGACCCCAAATGTTTTGCTGGCCTGCAATTGGGAAGTGGTTTCTTAATTAAAATTAAAAAAAAAATAAACTGAGGCATGTAAGAGCATAAAGTGAACTTGATTGATTTTACCAATGTTTAATTCCTAATACAGAAAAGGTCCTGCCACAAATACAAAAGAAGATACAGCTTTTGAGATATCTACTTTTAAATTTGTGTCTGAAGGAACTTCATATTTATTCTATCATACCTGTTTATGTTCTAAATGAAGGGCTTCTGGAAGGGGTGGAATGAAATAACTGAATGCAGAGTGCATGTTTTCACTGTAGGGGAAAAGTAAAAGCAGTAGAGCCCACTTTTATTTTTTCCACTTCAAAACCTTTGAGTCTTGTTTCTGTGTCTATTTTCTTCAAATGCAAACTAAGGAGTTTTCAGAGCTTCCTTTCCCCTTCTTCAGTAAGAAGTCAAATATATTTTTTAGTCTTGAAGAAAAAAATGCGGTTGTTCATAAAGAAAGCGTACACAGTGTTTGCAAATAGGAAGAAAGGCCTCAATTCTGATCACTGTAAAATCAAAGGGAGGTCGAATCATGTCAGTGCATTTGGTATTTTGGGTTTATTCCAGCTGTGGCCACTGAAGGGGTGAATTATTGCCTCTTCCCCCAGGATTTCCCCGCTCTGTTGCTCACATTCAGGAATGCGGTAGCCACTCAAGCATCCTTTGCAGTGCTTTTTAAATGAGGCATACAGAAAAAGGATGTTTTAACTGAGAAGGTAGGTCCAAATTCTACAGGAACAAGTGACAGTTTGACCTGTCTGTAACTTAGTTATCTCATCTGTAAAGTGCTCTTTTATATTAACTCTTTTACCACAGCCATTGCTACCGGACCTGAATGTCTGCCAACTGTACTTTAAGCTGTATGACTGCATCATTCAAACAGTTTGGTTCTTTCACTCTTTTCTTATAGAAGAACATGTGCACACAGTTTAGGGGTTTGAGGTTGCCATTTGCCAGAGTTTCCAGCTGACCTGGCTGATTTTGGTCTTGTGCTTGCTATCAACACTGCTAGGCCTGCTCAGATGGGTCTGCAACACGAAGTGCTCAACACATGTTTGAAGATAGTACCATCGCCTGAGTTTAGTCAGATTTTATAAGATGTGAGTTTTTTCAGATAGACATCTCTTTCTATGTACATTAGAGAAGACAGGGCAAAGAACTGAGGCTTGTGTTTGAAACAGGAACTGGTTAAATTTGTCATAGTCTTAATTGGTGGAATTATTTTTTTTTAAATTTAATTTAAAAAATTAATTTTTTTTTTAAATTTTTATTTTTTTTTAATTTTTTTAGATGGCGGACACCATTTCTGTTCCCAGAAAGTCTCTGCTTGCAGAAAGTGTCATCTTGCCCTTTAGGTAAAGAACTACATTGCTCCAAGGAGTGAAGGTCTTGACCACGTTTTACATCTTTGAGGCCCAGCCCATTGCATGACCAGACCCACCTCTGGGTGATGCTGCATTGATGACATCCACTAGTAGGAAGTTCAGAGACTGAAAAAATAATATCTAAGATGAACAGACATATTTTTTACTTGGAGGGAGTCTCCAAATACAAGCAACCTGTGATCTAACCATGAAGCACAATTTTGATGAAGTACCAGGAGACAGAGGTGAATTATGAGTGAGGTGACAGCCAGAATAGCTTTGCTTTTACTCGTATGCATTTCAACATTAATGTTATTTTAACACACACACACATGCAGATGGGCACACACACACACACACACACACACACACTCTCTCTCTCTCTAACTGGCTCCTCCTGAATAAAATACTCCAGGCATTGCTCCAAACTGTTACACCACAAGCTACTCTGGGCAAAATTGCTGATTTTTGCAATGGGTGCTTTTATGGAACTGAATTTTAAAGCTGAGCTGGTATACAAGATCTCCTTTTTGGTTTTTCTTCTCTTACGGAACATCCTTATTTGCCTATCTGGTATAGCTATTGTGAGCTATATTTACTGACTGGAAACTTGGCAAGTCTGATATTTATTCTTGGTAACAAGATACTACCCGCAGTTTTTACTTACCGGGCTCTGTAGCAACCAGGTGGAACATACATCATTAGTTTACTGAATAAGAAATATACTTTAAATCCTGATTCAAAAAATGCTCAGTTACCGCATATTAAATTAGTTTTTAAAAAATAAAATAATATAAAACTGGCTTTCCATAGTAGAATTGACAAAATCAAAATAGGTTTTTTATCAACTTTATTGAAACTAATTCAACTTTCCAAGAACTAAAAATTGGTTTCCTGTCTTGACTGTTTTGGAATTACTTACTGTCATCTGTTTCAGACGTTAAAGGATATGATTTAATATCAGCAATAAGGCCTCTGTTCCTACTTTGACAGGTGTTAATTATTTAAACACTACTCATTTAAATTTTTTTCCAATTACTCTTTTGATTGATTTGCTTTACATGTTTCTTCACATATATTTTCTGCATGCACAAATAAAACTGGGGGGATAGTGCCCCAATCAGTAGCTCTGTTTCTTCTCTTTTTAGGCTATCTTTAGATACACAGGTAGAGACAGAAGGATATTTCATGGGTTATGGTTTTCAGTGGTGGAATATAATATATAATACATCATTTTTATCTCCTTTGTAATAATAAAAAGTTGTACTCTTAGGCAGAGTGCTGTGGTTTCTGCATGCTAATGGCTATACTCTATGCAAATGAATTGTGAAATGGGTCACAGTTCCTGAAGCATTCATGGAGGCAGGAACAATATAGATGGACTTCTTTGGGGGGAAAATGGGGATAAAAATCTCTAAAATAACTACAGTACTTTCTCCACACATATGACCCCACCATTTGGTTTACTAGCAGTGACAAAAACACAGTTGTAAGAATATCATTTGGTTCTATGCAGCTACTTATTCATAACGATGAAAAAGGACTCCCTTGCTGTATATGCTGGAATTTTCATCTGCTGTCATCCTACCTGCTTTTTTTTTTTTTTTTTTTTTTATTTAACCTTTGCCTTGCTTTACAGCACTGCACCACAGAAACAGGAACTCCTTCCTCTGTAAAACAGACCTGTGTCTAGTGTGAAGTGAAATTTTCATTCTGCGACAGGTAACTTGTAATTTAATACACAGTTCTTGTTAGTAGAATAACATAAGAGGAAGCTGGACCAGAGACAAAGCCAGCCAAAAGAGAGGGAATTTTATGCGCCACTGGGAAATGAAAAGCCGACAACTATAGGTATTTCAGTTCTACAAGGCAAGTCAGTTCATCCTGGTAATAAATGGAAAAGGTGGGTGTTTGTTTAGATTTAGGCCACTTGGTAATGATTTTAACACTCAGCTAAGCCTCGTGCCAAGACAAGCACTCCAAGGCCAAAATCTGTAATGAACTCTCATCTTCTCAATTATAGATTCAGCCCTGACCAAAGTGATATCCAATATTCTCCTCCCTGCTCTGTGAGTGCAGAGACGTGCTGATGGACGTGCGAGCAGCCAGGCTCTGTGTGGCTCTTGTTGCTCCCCAAGACCTCACAGCCCACCCAATTGCCACTCTGGGGCATCAGCACCCACTTCCTCCCCTTCTCCCTTCTCCTTCCCCCTCCATCTCTGTTTCATGGAAAGAGTGAAAGCATAGAGGGAGAAATAGTGCCAGTGGTGCCAGGGAGGAACAGAAGGGAAGGAGAGGGTGAAGGAACCATCTTCCCTCTGCCTCTGGGATCCTCCCAGCCCTTTCCAGTGAGTGGAAGACTGAAGAGTGGAGCCAGCCTGAGGTTTACTTGGCAGGTCTGTGCCAGCAGGCTGAGTGTGGCCACGGCTTCCAAAGCACTACCATGGCAGGCAAGGGACACATGGTTCTGCAGCACGCTGCTCTTAGTCCATCTCCTTCTTGCTGTTGCTTCAAGTGATCTTAAGTATCTCCTCCTCACTTGCACTTATCACCAAACTCTTTCTGATGCTTGTTCAGCAAAAAGCACAGAAGATAACTTTTTTTTCAAGACTTATATTTCATAATTCATCCTCCAGGCCTCATTCCCTAACTTGCTTTCTTCTGCCTTTTCCCACTGCTTTTGCTTGTTTTTTCCCCTGAATATTTTCATACTGCATTGCAGTCATATATTTGTCTTTTTATCCATTTTGAAATGAAGGCATCCTGACCCCACCTGCCTGCTGGCTGGTTCAACTCCATCTTTGTTCTCTCTCAAAACTCCAAAAGCAATCACCTGTCTCATGTCAACTCCAATTAGTCCTACACTCACCAAAGACCTCATAAAACCATGGTACAGGTTTAAAAACTGGAGACAATAATATTCAAAAGGATTTTTTAAATGGGGAAGTGTATATGTATCTATACTGGGGATAAAAATGTACCCATAGCTGTGGGGTTTAAGGAGTGGAAGAAACCAGGATGTTCTGCTTTGTGCAAAGAGGCACAGTCAGGGGCTCTGAGCTGCTGCTGTGGATACTTTTTACAGCAACTTCTTGTGGTCTGCTGCAGAGCTAAATTGTCTACCTTCTTGACAGAAGGTAAGGTGTAAAGAGAAGATTTACAAGATATGGAAGAAAGTGCAAATTATTTGCCATGGTGAGGGAGCAGAAAAATGTCTTTCTACCATGGAGGCAGAGATTATGGTTAATTCAGAAAACAACTGTGGAAAATAAATAAATAAATAAGGAAATAATAGCCAAAAAAACCACAACCTCAGACTAGGTCTGTGTTATTCAGAAGTTCTGATTTTTGCTCAGAACAATGAGTTTGTTTCTGCAAGAAAGCCTTCCTCAATCTTTTGTGCTTCCTTAAATAGTAAAAACTCCCTTTATATGGTTTTGTGTTCTTCATTTATACTGTTATAATTTTTTTTCTCCATTTAACAGTTGGCAGTGGGTGACAGAATTCTAGAGTTTAAGTGCTATATACAGTGCATAATCCAGTTAGTCTAGTCTTCTAGTTGTCAGTCATGGGTACTCAGGCCTTTTATCTCTACTCACGAGTTCAGTGGGACTTCGGAATTACTAAGAATCAGAAGTTTTGGTCTCCTGTTCATCAAAAAAATGTAAAATATGTTTGGCAAAAGCCCATATGAAAAATAAAAAAAAATTATTGTTAAAACTCATTCATATTCTTGGTGTAAATTTGGTTTTAGTTCCTTTCTTCTTTTAGTTACTTGCTTGTGTACAGCAATCTTGGCAGAAAGCATTAAATTGTATGTAGGTTAATTACTTAATGTTTCTGAATTGCTTTGAACATGAAGTGTGTGCCAAGTATTACTAATACTATGTGAGACAACATTATAATAAGCTAAGGGTTTCATCTTCAGCTTCTTTTATCACACATTAATACTTAAGCTTTGTTTGGTGCTATATATAGACTATACATATAATTATTTGAATTCACTGCAGATTGAATTCCTTTCCCTCCCTCACTGTAAATGGAGAGAGACATATAATGTGTCAAGAAACAATATTCAGAGAGGATAACATTCTTACCATGACCCATGACTGAAAGGGATGTACTTTCCTAAACCAGGAAAGTGTAGCGCAGTGATCTAAACATAAAATAAATTAATCTGTCTTTAGAATGATAATTTATAATTATAATCAATTTTAATATGTATTTATTTTTAAGAAATATCAAGTTCTCCTCCTAACAAGCTGATAAAACATTTGATTATTGTCATTGCTTAGAAGTTGCATGTCGTGTTTTCACAAATAAAGTTAAATTTACCTTGTTACTTCTCTTGTCTAGATAAGTCCGTATATTAATTAACTAACAGTTTGAAGACTCTTAGATGTGAATCCCTAAGGTCTGCATTTTGGAAAAAATTTTATTTTCTGGGTAATCCAGTATCCTCAGCAATACAGACAGCAATTTTCCCTTCCAAAAAAATACAGGACACTCTGATATGACTTACAGCTTAATTACAGATGGAAGTTGAAAGTATTTGCCTTTTTAGCATAAATTGCAGATTTATCAACAACAGCTAGCCGAATAATTTTCAACTTTTAATGTCTTGGGTGAGTTTAGGAATTTCTGTGGCTCTCTGGAGATGTATAAGATGTTTTTGTTGTGGGAGTGGTCAGACTGCTATAAAGATATGGCCCATTTATTTATTAGTAGGAAATTGAAGTGGTCCTTCTAATTCTTTTGAAGCTGCTTTGAGGCTTGGATTGTTTCTAATTCAGTAGTGGACATTTTATAATCTAAATAAATATTATTTCTCGTTTTACTCCCAGGCCTTACACCTTTCATGTGACAAACCTGCCCATGCATCTGCAGACCACAGAGTAAGGGAATTTCCTGGTAGGCTAGTATTCAGGGTACATATACTCTCTCCAAAGGTATGGGTTGCAAATTCTGATGATCTGCGTCATGAAATAAAATTAGTTTATTTTTTTTTCCAAGCAATTAATTTTTATTTTTTTTTAAATCGGTCATGTCTCCTTTCCATGAAAACATTGACCTTTTTGTCAGAATTAAGGAAAATAACTGTCTGAAAAACTTTTGAAAAACTATTAATTTTTCAAAATATTTTCATGGTCAGAGTCCTTGCTTTTTGATCAATATTAATATGAAGATTAATGTCTAGTTTTAGGAGACCAAATGCTGGAGCATTTGTCTAGCAGACTAATAGTGTCTGTGCAAATACAATTGTTTCCTTGCCCAGGCTCTGAAAATCAAGGCCTATATGTTTTCCGCATCTCACACAAGGAGTAACCGAAGGGCTTAAAAAGAAAAAAAATGATATAGTAGATTGACTAAGAGTGTTGAAACAAACATACAAATGTGAAAACCCAACACATCATAAATAAAATGAAATGTATAAAAAATAATTAAAATACAAATAGTGAATTAAAAAAAAAAAAAAAGAAAAGCAAGCAAAAAACAACCCCCTTTACATTTGTCTTGTTAACTTGAAAACCTTACTTGGTCAAAGCAGTTTCTTTTCCTTTGGTTTCCATGAACATAATACTTTATGAGTACTGATATCAAATTACTACATATTATCTGAAAGTGCAACATAAGATCTGTCCGGGGAGTCAGTAAGATTCATTATTGTTTCACCTTGGGGACTGGATATTCAATAATAAAAAATAAACACCCAATGTGTGCTCCATCCATGTGACAGGACCTTCTGTTACAGCTTCCCTTCTGATATACAGTTACTACCTGAGACCACATAAAGGAAACCCTATCAGATTCACCTAAGTTGCAACTTACTCCTAAAATACTCAAAAAATTTAAGTCCCCGGAGCTGTTCATAAGAAAATAAAAAAAAAAAAAAATGTTTTCCTATGAAGTATTGATATGTTAAGTGCTGCTCCTGTTTTGAAAGCTCAGTAGAGGTTTAATTTCAGTTTTGTCTGATCTTGTGTGTTTATAAATTTTGTTCTGTTGATTAATTTCCTCTGGCAGCGCTGCAAAGTTTTGCTACCAATGGGATGAAAGAGGTCAAATTTTAATTCCTTGGCAATTTCCCTTCTTGCCTATCACTTTCACAACCTTTATACAATGTCACAGAACTCACATATTTTAACTGACTTCCTGCTTATGTATGAGGAGATTCAGGCACCTCTCAAAGCTTTACTGATTGATTCATATTATGAAGGTGTTTCCAGAATAGCAGCTACAGCGGAACAGGTCACATCATCTTTTTTCTTCCCCCTGCTGTTGCAGAGCTAGTAGTCCAGACCATTTGAGGGTGATGCATGTTGGCTCCTCTGCACTGCAGACTGCTGGAGAAAATACTTAGCTAAGGGAAACAAAGACATACACCAGGGCTTTACTTTCAGCCTTATAAAAAAAAGTAAGTCTGGTCCACCAAAAAGTAATGGAGATGCAGCTGAGATGGCTGCACCCCTGTCATTCCCTGTGCTGGCAATGACAGAGCAGGCCTGTCTCTTACCTGCATGGAACTCCTGTCCTGAAACCAAACAACAAAAAATACTGCAGAGATCTTGCCCAGAAAAATCTTATCTTGCATATACAGTCTTTTAGCCTAAAAATGCCCTTAATATTTATGAAGCATTATGCTACCAACAAAGTGCCTTTAGTTTGAAGTTTGACTTATACCCACAGAAGTATTTAGGTGCCTATTGGTAGGTGTTTTGCTTGTCTGGTCACATCAGTCCTCCCTCCCATACTGTTCTTCTCCACTCAGGTACCACCAACATGGATAAAAACTGCACCCAGGAAAGAGACTTCATAAAGGGAAACTCATGACAGGAAAAGGTTAAAAATTCAGAGTTGTTTGAGGCAAATAGAAAAGAAAAACTTAAACCAGTAAGATAGGCTAAGCATTAATAGAATTTAAATAGACTCTTCAGAGAATCTAATTGAATTGCATAAACTGCAAGTGGCAGTAGCCTTAAAAAAGATGAAAACATTTTTAATTTTTAATTTCAGAAATATTAACACTCCAAATTGCTGAGTCAAATAAAGTGAGTGATCTAAAAATAAGGTAGAAGTGTTTATTATTTCTACAATCAGATATTCCTTCAAACTATCCAGGCAATGAGGGTTAGAAGTCCTAACAGAGAGTCTGTTATCAGCATATTTGGAGGTGCAAAATATGATAATAAAATAAACTGTATAGTTTAGAAAGTTTTTGCTTTACAGCTAGTACAAAATGCAGAGATTTTGCACAAGATTTTTTAAAATTAAGCAAAGAAAGTCTTCAAAAACAGACTTGTGTTTTAGATTTTGTGCTACTAAACAAGGTGGGAATCACCAGATTTGTACACAAGACCCAAAGTGATTTGTAGTGCAAGTGAGAAACTCCACATAAAAATGTCTTGCATTAAAATCCCTAGTAAATTAGCCATTAATTTAATGCAGCAAATTAAATGCCACTATAAGCAGGTAGAAAACCACAATGGCACTGCATCTGTGCGCATTTTATATCATCCTAACATCCTAATACACTATTTTAGAGTGACTGAGTTACTAACAACAAATTAAAAAAAAATTTTGAAGCAGTTGCAGCCAGTTGCCTGACACCAGGAAAAGAGAGACACTGGAGTGGAAGGGCTTTTGGAATATAATGGCAGCAAGAGGCTAATAAAGTGATTGTAAATGGTCTGGTTAGTGAGGTGAGCAGGACCAGGAACAGAGTGATAGAATGAAAGGTACATCTTGTTCTTGTTTTTTTTAGTTCTTATGATTGAAAAAGACATAAACATATCTATCAAAATAAGTGGAGACAGTTCGTCAAGACAAATTAACAGAAAGTTCAAAATACAGCCTTGGCTATTTTTCATTGGAATATGCCAGATATGATCAAGTACATCATATTTGATCTTGGACTTATATTTCAAGTGAGGGCAGCATGAGTATGAATTTAAACTAACATCTTCTCCTGACATGCTCTGACAGAGGGCTTACCTCCCTTCCAACCAGCCTTTTAACAGGGTACCCTTCCGCAAACAGGGTAAAAAAGTGGTGCAGGAGAATAACACTCCAAAAATAATTTATCTTATTTACATATACACAGTAGTTCTGGGAGACGAGAGGCTACTCTGTAAGGGGGCAAATGCCTCTTCCAGAGCTACCTGTTGGTGTGAGCACAAGAATTTTAAGAGCCAAATCTTTGCCAGACTGTCCCACACTGCTTTCACTGTCATCCCTGAAAATACCACCAAGGACTGAATTTTAAATAGTAAAGCATAACTATAATACAGAAAGATAATGCCACTAGTGTTCCTGAAAGATCATACCTCTTGGTGATATTATTGTTAAGTAGCTTCATGCAGCACTTCAGTTTGCAACATTCCTCTGAATTTCCAGGAAATGTTCTCACCAGCATATTAATGAAAAAATGAAGAAAACAGGGTCATAAACACCTTGTGTAAAGTTTTTGCATTCTTTTTTCCGGTTTAGATTTCAGGTGCCTTATGGGGGAAAAAAAGCAGCAAAGAAATGCTTCAGTTTATGGGTGAAAAGAAGCTGCAGTGTATTGGAAGGAAGGATGTGGTTGAAGCAAATGCCTAGAAGGCAGCAGATAACAGTTCTGTTCCTAGACCTGGCACAAATGCTCTTTTTGACCTTGCATCAAAGTATTTCCTTGTTTTGAAACCAGTTTCTCTGTAAAATGTGGGCGATAACAGTGTTTAACTACTCTTCCTGACAGAGAAACTGGGAAGTTTTTATTTGTGCTTGTTACAAGATTTCAGAACCTGAGAATGATTAAAACTGGATCAGTTTAGACCTGCAGATTTAAGCCTTTACTTCAAATAAAACATTAAATTTATCATATTAGGTTTATTTTATGCTAAATATGTGTACTATAAAAAAACACCCCATAATCTGATGAGGATTTGCCCAGTCCTGCAAATAATTAGCTAACAACATTAGTTGGAAATTTTATTTTCTGTTCCTACAGTCAACCAAAAAGAAAAAAAAAAAAAAAAGAAAAAAGGGAAAGAAAAAAAAAAAAAAGAGGGTAATTATTTTTGCATATGACCAAGAAGTTTAATTTCTGATAGAAGATTTTAACACTAATAGTGTGATCCTGATGGGCTGCTAGAGAGAATTAGAGGAAAACAAAAATGCTTTTTGCACCTTCTAATATAACTTTTAGGAATGCTTTGATTGTTTTTTAGAATTAGAGACACACAAAAACTGGCATTTCCCTATTTCTTTTCCAATGAGTTCTGGAGCTGAGAAATCCCCCAGGCAATACTTTCAACTTGCTTGCCTGCTATTGCAGAGCAGAGAAGAGTTGCTCAGGCCTGCAGAGTCTTTCAGCTTGTTTGAAGAAGGAGGAGACTATTATCTGCTGTGATTCAGCACCCGTTGGACAAACTATCTCACCTCTCTCTGGCTTTTTAGTATGTGGGGTTTTAGCCCTTGTCCTTGAAACTGTGTACCAAACAGGTCAGTGGGGCTTAGGAGTCTTGCCCAGCAATATGTTCCCTTAACTGAAGCAATGTTTACACATAATACTGTTTAAAATATGAAATGCCAATTGTGAAAACAAAAGACATATTCAATCACCATATCCCAGAACAAATGAGAGAAATATTCCAGAGCTCCTATCAGAGCTTAATAGGTATAATTTAGCTCACGATATGGTAATACACAGCAGCTTTCCCTGGACGGCTGTGTAAAACAAAGAAGTGGTTGTCAGCCTTTCAGAATCAGATGTTAATGATATTTCATGTCTTTGTTGAGTCTGTAGAAAGCAGCTACTGCACCTAAAAGGGAAATGACTTCCATACCAACCTCCCCCAGCCAAAGTCGTTCAGATTGGGAAAACTGGATGAGGTCCATATTTATACTTCAGAAAGAGGTGTAAAAGAAGATTTCAAGACAGTATTGACTGAGCTGTCTCCCAGTCTCTTTACCCAAAATTATATCTTATCACTGTGGTGAAAGTTTTAAGTTCAGTGTATTACAGTCTCTTCCCAAACCTCCCCCCCACACACACCACCCCCTCGCTGCGCTTCTCTCTTTCTCTTTTTTTTTTTCAAATATATACGAGGAAAGAATGTAATGTAAGCAAAACTCCAATGTGTTTCTGGCAAATGAGGAGGGTTTTCTACATCTCGTATATTTTTGGAAGCGTTTGAATCCAGAAGAAATACGTCTTCCAAATCGGGAAGAAGGCTTTTTATTAGACTGATGCCTGCACACAGCAGAGAAGGGCTGCCTGCCCCAGTATTGCAGAAAGCAGGGACTGCTGCTCTGTCTGAGCTAGTCCGGAAGATTGGAGACAGTCGAGAGAAGGGTTTTGTAGCTTTATTGCTGCAACTTCATTTTCCTGTACTACTGTATGTCTTCACTTCTGCAAACTTTCTTTCGTTTGTTTTAAGAAGAAGTCTTAATTCCAATGCAAAATCCATCCAGAAAGCAGGGCCCCTCAGCACTGTATTCCAGCTGGTGGGGATTAGCTCAGTCCTTTTACCGGATACGTATCATTTTAATCTTAAGCCTTTAGACACTGTACAACATACTATTAAGTCTGTTACCAAATAAAACACTAAAAGGCTGATTCACTAAGGGTTACACACCCTTTGCAGGGAAAAAGCTAACATTTACAAAGGGATAACTGCCAAAAATCACTTAAATTTCATGTCTTTCCTATTTATTAAATCCTACATACACCATGTGTACAGTAACTTCCTTCAGACCTGCCCCTGGAGAAGTGCAAGTAAAAATAAAGGGGAAGCTGCCCCCCTAAAACATGTCCCTAGCTCTAAATAGTGGCTTATATTGGTTCACATCAGAAAACCTGAAAAATTAAAGTCATGTTGTTCAAGAATAAAATGAAACCTTCCAGAAAATGTACTCAACTTCTATGATAACGAGTAAGATATTTCCTAGAGGAGTTAGTGATTAGGGTATGAAACCACGGCATTAGCAGACTAAGGGAGTCATTTGCTAATGATCTTATGCCAGGGACTTTGCAGTTTGTGACTGGGTGCTTAAAATGCAGCAATATTGCAGCACTTAGTTATTTGGGGGGCAAAATCATTGGACCTTGAACCACTCACTTTTGTTGTGAACAGCAAATGCAGATGCCTGACTTCACTCCCTGTGGAGCTTCTTAAATGATGTTTTATCTGTCTGTCTGGGGTGAGACACAAAAAAAATCTGATATTTATAGCATGCTTTTGATAAAGGGAGCAATCTAAATGCAAACTGTGACAGCCAGTGTTTATTAGCTAGCCTGTTGTTCTGACACAGGCTAAGAAGTATCTCACCACATTATTTCAGCCAGTCATTTGAAGTTAATCATTATAGCTCATCATACTAAAATAATGCCTATGCTTATGGGACCATCTTAAGGTACAAAGATCATCTCAGGAGGTCATTAGGTGTGGCTCAGCACACTGTATGAAACTTCACTGATAGTCTATGTCCCACTGTTTGGGTAATACAAATGATTTAAGTTTTCTTCCAAGGGATTGGTGGTTATTGTTGTTTTCAGTAAGAAATAATTCATTTGTTTTGGAAAACATTATTTAATGTATAATGGAATATTCCACTGACAGGCAGAGCTGTGCCATGCCAGCCATCCAGTAACTGCAAATCAGGGTGCAGGCACCCCACTTAGGCTGGGTTCTGTGTCCCCTGAATGTTATTTTCTAGAGAAAAAAAACTGTTTTAAGGCATGTTGGTTAGGAAAATGAAAAACCTGAATTAAAAACCTATGACTGTGTTTTTTGTTAGAGGACAAACCAGTGTAGAATAATAGTATATAGAATTTAGAAAGTCTTTTTGTATTCAAGATATTTGAGTAAGATAAATGGTAAAATCACCATATTCATTAAGCCCTGGGATAAAGTACTATTAATTCTGCTGTGCAAATGCAGAAGTTGAACTAGAGGCAAAGATTTTTGTCTGGGAACTGAGGTAAAGATTTTTGTCTGGGAATTGAGGTAAAGATTTTTGTCTCAGACAGGTTTATAATTCAAAGTTTTTATTCAGTAGCACTGTGCTCAGACCATGCAGCTCTCCCTAGCTCCATTTTATTGCTAAGGTCTTGATGTCTTCATTAAAGACATAGTCTGAAGAATCATATGATTTTTGTTAAAATGTCAGTATTCATATATCAAAGAAAAATGTTTCAAGGCCATATATTGTGGGAAAAGTCTGGAAGTAAAAAGTATCACTCATACATAGCCTGAAGACTCTTAGGACCACCAGACAATGTAAAAAACAATCAAAACCAAAATGTGCTTGTTTATGTAACAGTCATGATTTTAAAGAGAATTTTGTGATTTTTAAGAGATCCAACTCATGATTTTTTGGTACTTGACCTTGGTGATACTGTTAGCCTGCTGTGGAGGATTTACATCTGATGATCAAGTTCCCCTGTTGCTTCACATACAGTCAGTTTATTTTGGAGGATCATCACACACAAACTCTGTTACATGTTAACAACAGTGACAAGCTCAAAGATTCAAAAATCATGAGCTAGTTTATTCTACATGGCAAAGCGATTAGTAAGAGAAAATGCAACAACAAGAGCCCAACAAATGCTCTTAATATTTATTTCGTTGTCTCCTTTCTATGAGGCCTTCGTCAGTGCCATGGTTCAGTATTACCACCAGAACCAACTTATTTATCTTCAGGGATGAGAGGGATTTCTGAAGTTTAATGGCAAAAATATAGGCCTTTCTCTGTAGTATCCATAAGACGTTTTCAGGGGTGGATGCAGTGGGAGGCATTTACAGACCTACCTACTCTGAACTGTCTCGGTAGCTGCAGAAATTGGAGGAGCAGCACCTGGGAACCCCCATCAATACATGGCTGCATTTACAGAATACCATCAGGGGGAGCTCTGTCATAGATTTAGTGCCACTATTTTACAGCTGCCTCACCTGGAAAACCACCTCCACTTCGTATGAGCAGTAAACACATGGTGCTGACTACATTAGTCTTTGTGGTACTTTCCACCATCTTCATCAACACCACCAGAGACTGGAGACAGTATGGAGCTGAAAGGTGCCATAAAGACCAATGAAGAACAGAATGACCAGTGTCAGAGTAAGTGGGGTAAATCATATGCATTCTCAGATAGAAGTTGCTGTGATTACTTGTGTGGCTGTCACTTTCTTTGATAGCCCCATTCAATTGTGGAGTCTTGCTGTAAGTATTTATGACCCCTAAATGCTGTATCATCTTGAAGAAACCTTTCTTTTATCACCAAAATCTGTTACTGTAGAGGCCCTGCTGTGACTTTCTCAAGAAGCCGTCTATTCAGCCAAAGCCCCTCTGCTCTGAAATGTCCTCTATTGAATCCTTTTATGTGAAAGAGAATGGGCTGAGGAGTTACACCTAATACATATGTGACACATTGTGTGATCCAGGATGTGATATGGTACATCAGTCACAGAGACAGCAGTCGCTTTTTTTTTTTTTTTTTTTTTTTTTTTTTCTTATAAAAAAAGGCTGGTTCTTATATTTTGGAAGTTTCAATGGGGGTTTTGGCTTTCTGTGAAGTACAGAATTTAGAGATTGTGGTTTAAGCTCTGTATGACCTGAAAAGCTGCAGTCAAGACTGAAGACTCATAGCAAGATGTAAAGATGGATACCAATAAAATAGAGGTATAGGATGACCTCCATTTCATCTACATGCATGACTAAATCCCACATAGCTTTGCAAGATATTGAAAGGAACCAGTATTTCAGCACATCATGAGTAGTTCAGGGTAGTGGAAAATGTTCAGTTTTTCTACAGGATAACCAGAGAATAATTAGTTAAGAAAAAGAAAACTTTACCCTAAAATCCAATAAACAGTTTAGCAGAGTAAACCCTAATTAATTGCTAAGATTAACTCTGTTTAAGCTAAAAGCTGCTTTCAGTTTTAATTTGGCCTATTGTTCTTACAGTTCAGAATACATTCAGTACTTTTAAAAATTTGCAAAATACTTCCTCCATTGCTCAAAATATGATGTGAGTGAACTCTGATGAATTTATTCCCAAAGAAATAGATTCAAGTCATTGCTGTACTATTGCCAGACAAAACCTGTAAAACTCCCTGGCAAAAGCATTCAAACAGTTCGTGCAATATTACTCTGGTCCTTTCTACAACAATGCCCACATTTAAAATCATAACTTTATTCTACTTTGTAGCAGGAAAAATCAGAGTCAATAAGATTACAAGCGTGAATATTACCAGAACACCTTCTGTGAAGCACGTTCTTACCATGGTGAGGCTCTAAGGGTTTGGATGGCCTTCACTCTATTGATTCCAGGACATCAAGGTCCTGAGTAAAAAATGTGTTTCCACAAAACTCTACAAGAAGACAGTTACCAGAACATTTACTTTCTGTTATTTCCAAAATGCAAAAAGCAGCATAAGCTGTTCTACCTGGCCTTTTTGTTGAACTTGTTTACAGTGTATAGCTTCTTCATTTTGTTGATGTTTCTTCTGCTTCATCTCAAGCCCATGACTACCTTCAGAATGCTGTTTGAAAGCTAGACCATGAGGTCCTTGTGCCAGGGAATCTCCTTTCCCCTTTTGTATTTTAGCTGCTAAGAGAGCCCATGGATGCCACACAAAAGTGGTGATGATTATTACAAGGCTGTTAAAGTACTTTTTGCATTGTGAAGGGAGTGACGTTTGCTTGGACCATTTACAGCAGAGTTAAATATGTTGTATCCCACCTACAGGAGAACTGCTGCAGGAAGCACCTCCAGGCCAGCAGAAATCCTGGTATTTCTCTCTTGAACTTTCTCTTTCCCCTATGAAGGTGATACCATACAATAAAACTGTTGCAAAACTGTGATATTACAATAAACCAACCCAAATTACCAAAGCAAACAGACTGTTATTCCAGTGATGTCAGGACTTTCTGCAGGAGGGACTATACTTCAAGGATAAGACTGACTGCATTGAATGGTGTAGGAGTTGGATTCTGACTGCAGCTCTGACACATACAGTGCTGTTCTTACATTAAGTGTGCTGAAAGCAGCCACTTCTTGGCACTTTCAAGGCTACACCAAAGTCTAATGACTATTTCTTCTGGACTAGAATGCTAGGTGTGTTTCTCAACACAGAAATACTCAAGAGTAAGATATCTGAAATATTTGCCAAATAATTTGTAAGATTTCACGGTAGGGGTCTGGCAGTATGCTTAAAAGTATAGCAGAAAGCAGAGCCTTGATGCTTCTTACCCATGTGGAGGAGTGTGTCTTTTTGGCCAGAAAAGTTTCAGTATGCAACTATTTGGTTTTGTGCAATGCAGATAAACCTGAATAGGCAACATCCAGCTTATTATGCGTATCCTAGCATGTTCAAGACCTTACTTGTCTGCTTTACTTTGAGGTTAAGGTAAGCATCAGAATAGACCAGAAGATGTTTTTTCTGAGTTCAAAAGTATATGGGACCTGAAACTGAGCCAGTTGTGATTCCTCTTGAAAAGCATGAAGACCTCTCTGAAAACCATGGGAGTTTGAGTTGAAGGCTCATCTGGAATGATCTGGGAGTTCATTCCTCATCACAAACGAAATAATGAGAAAGAACAGCAAAACAGGTGAAGGTATGGAACAGTTTTCTTTCCTACGGCTGGAACCATGAACCATCAGAGAAGAAAGACAGAGGGAGTTATGGAGAGAGATAACTGATGCAAAGAGCAAGAGCAAGTCTCAGGACATGACCTGCATATGTCACCAACACCAACAATTGAGGAGAAGCACACCAAAAAGTATTAAGCAGGCATGCTGACCAGAAACTAGAAGATATGAGAGAAGGATATGATGATGGAAACTTCAGAATCTGTGGTTAATGGGTGGAAGTGACTCAAGCTGAATTAGGATGTGCAGTAAGAGAGTTGAATACACTAACCTCTTGAGATCTCTGTCATTGATTGCTGCCAGTAAGGAATTTGTGGCCAGCAGAACTGGTAGAGCATTTTAGAAGGTGCACGATGCTCCTGTAAGATCTAGTCCCTTACAACCCTGACCTTAGGGAGCATCTGCCTTAAATCTTGCAAGGTAGGCATGACCATCTGTGAAAAGGTCTGTCATAAAATTCAGTAAGTATTAGTTACAACAAAAAAGCTAAATAACTCTCATGCCTTCTGCCTCTGTTGAAAATACGCTTGAGAGTTTTGAATAACTTTTTCTATTCCAATTCCAGATTCTTTTAGGAAGACCTCTGAACTCCTTGATTATAATTGATCAGTTCCTTATACACTTTGTGGTGAAAGGTTTCATGACTAAATGATCTCAAAGTTAATAGAAATCCCTGTTCCTCCAAGTGTTTCCTGTTGCTCTCTGTTGCCAATCAAAATTCTTGAATCCATGTTGATTTGGCTCCAACTGTAAGAAAGAAATGGAATATTTTGGAGCTAAATTATTTTAAAAATTAGCTTGTGCCATAAGATGTAGCAAGTAGAATCTCAGAATATTCCTATTTTGATCACCAGCATGACTTTGGCAAGCAGAATTTCAGAAAAAGATAGAAGAGGGATTCAGGCTAGAATTTAGCCCAGCTGCTAGTACAGGGTAAATTGCAGCCAAAGAAAGAACAAAAGAGACAAGGCTGCAACATTAGGAAATTATTATGACAAACTTTCTTCTCTGGGGAATGAGAGATGAGCAAACACTGCACAGGTGTGATCAAGGTTGACCAAGAAGTGAGATACTCACTTGAAGGGAAAAAAAACCCCAAAACTTCAGCAAAATTCCTATAGAACTCTCTAGAGGAAACTAAAACTGCTGTGATGTCAACACCACCCTCCTTCTACTGGGAGATTTCCACTGCATGGAATGGGCTGGAAGGTCCTTTTTTATGTGTCCTTATACTATGTACAATGAATCTGGTTTCTGTTGTATAAAGACCACAACATTTGTTCCAAAAATAAAACAGCCTTTGAGGTAGTTATGGGACCAGTTCTGCACAATTATTTCAGAGGAGATATACTGATTCTCTTAGAAGGATAGGTTTGAAAGTATGGTCAGTGTTTCTGTGAACATAAGCAATTAATTCATTTGAAAGCAGTGGCTAAACGTCTTTATTTTTGTGGAATGTGACATGGGATTTTTGTGGGATTCATAGTTGGTCTAAATCTCATGTTCCATACTGCATGCAAATGGGTTTCTGTTGCATATGATTTGCAAATGGCATAACTGTTATGTGTAGACATGCTTAAAAATTCACCAGCAATAACATTCCTTCTAGACAGTAAAAATCCCAAACAATTCCAACCACACTTGTCTCATCAGTGTTAGTTTAAAATTCAGTACTTTAAACAGACAGTAGAAAAACTGTTTCTAGAAATATTTATGCAGACATGAATTTATAAACTTCTCTAATTAACCATTCAAATGCCTTCTTGAATTTCACTTTTTTTTTAAAATGTTCATCTAATAATGTGAAACAATATTGGTGAAAATTTGAAAACTTTCAATGTAATCCGTGAGTAACATTTGTTTTAATCTTTCCCATTGAATTAGAATTAGAATTTTCAGAAAATGAAGCTTTGAATGTGTCTTGGAGTGATTAATCCAATGGGCAAAGTTACTAATTTTATTTAAGAAAGTAGAAATGCAGAATTTTCTCATATTTCTACAGGACCGTTTCTTCTAATTTCTAAAATCTCACTGTCCACTGATAGGTTTTAAAGACAATTATAGTTGTAATAAATGTAATGAAACTTCCCCACAACCTTCTGTTATGTCAGTAAAAATACATGTTTTTTGACCAAGCCACCAGTCCCATTCATTTTTAACTTCAAATGTCAGATTAAGACTGTATTGTGAGATGTAAAGAATATGTTTTCTGTGTAAAGATTATTTTTATACCACAGTGTTTCCTACTTGAATAAAATAATGCAAAGGCATTTCACAAAATGGAATTTCAAAGTTTTGTCTCCTCCATTCCTTGCATGTGAAGCAAAAAGCCTTTATGCCTGCTTTCCCATTCTGCTGTGCCCTCAGTAAGGGTAAATAAATCAAGAAAACTTTGAATGTCAGCAAAACTTTAGAGGAGATAGCTGTTGTATTCAAACTTTTGGTAGATGTAGGCAGTGGGATTCTAACTTCTAGAATTGTTTCACATATGATTTGTATGTGGCTGTCCTCTGTCTTTCAGAGAGGAAAATTCTGAATAATTTGTCAGGGGAGAGAGATGCTAAATATGTTTTGCATCACCATCAGATAGGTTTGATATGTTACTGACTGTATTTATATGGGATTTGCTGGCAAGTCAGGTATCTACCAGGCTTTTCACCTGCCAAAGGTATAGGATCAGATGGCTCTTAGGTCATGTAAGGCATGGTTGGCTGAAAATAACTTTCGTTCATTCTTGGACTTTTGCAGGTACGTTTCTAAGTTCTGGCAAAAAAAAGTCCAGGGCCATGCAATACCAAGGACCTTGGTCATACTCCTAACTTTCACAGAAAAATACTCATAAAATGCACTGGCATGAGATCTCTTTCTAAGACAAAAGTCTGGAGGTTCATGGATAGAGGTATTGACAAAGGGAGACTGCTAGAAGCCCGGTCTGGAGGGATTTCAACATTGCTTTAATTTCCTGAATAGTCTCTCCCTTTTCTTTCTCTTCTTCTATTGTCCCAAATATCTCATGTACATAGATTTTACATCAATGTAATTGGCTTTGGTGGCCTAAGCTCTCTGGTGTCTGTAAATTTTGTTCAAGATTTATGAGTTTGCAACTAAGATTAGAAACTGGATTTGAGAATAGCATATATCATGCAGAGATATGAATGGATTAATTTCTCAAGAAAATTAGATGGGTGAATTGAAAATGATTTCTTTGCTGCAGAACAGAGAAAGGGGGTTGGTAGACTCATTCAAAATTATGGCCTCTGAATCAAATCTTTAATACATTTTTCAATACATGATAATTTTATCTGTCATCACTATCAAATAGCTTTAATGTTGTTCACTTAACATCATTCAAGAAACAAGTTAACTAACATGTCTGACACAGAATTCATCTTCTGTTATTTCTCCAGCTGTATTTTCCTTCTTACAATCCCCAAAATGACTCTAGCACTGACTCCTCCTCCTAAATTACAATATCCAAACAATTTAAATTAGTATGTCATGAGATTGGAGTCGTTTTGTGTTTGACCTAATTATTAAAATTACTTTCTGAGAACTAATGGCATAATTACTCTTATAATTAGTAAAATAAAGAACCTGTAACTGCTCAGACTGGGAGCAGCTGATATGATCAAGCTTTAAATTGAAAAAATCCAAAATTTTCTTGCCCGTCGTCTGTAACTCAGTACATTTCAAAGGGAAGGCTGATACATGCCTGCAATGACTATGTTTAAACAACTAAATCTTGTCTCCACCTTAGCATTTGATTCATTACTCACTGATGAACCTTTGTCCCTACTTGCCTGTTACTGGGAAAACATACAGCAGCGTCTACTACAGATACCAAAACATACTTTGCTGAGGCACTGGTGATACTGCCCCGTGATAAACAGGTATGGTAGGCTCAGTGAAACTGAGAAAAAAGACTCAGGTTAGAGGTTGACCTTCTCAGGAAGTAGTTCTGAGCAGGCAGCTTGGAGCTGCTGCCTGCAAAGCTCACTGCCCAGCAGAGCCCTGGGGCATCCACATTGGGCATTGCTTCCTGGCAATTCCTACCATCAAAATGGCAATTTGCTATGTGTCTGTGCTGGGAGCAGAGGGGGAAAAGCTGGGACCAGGGAGATTAGGAATTTCTACTGGCTTTTTTCTCTCTCCTTCTCACTTCCTCTGCCATCAGAGGGCTGCCCACCTTGCTGATACACACTGGGAAGTTCTTGTATGAACAGACCCTGGCATACACGGTTTGGAATATGATCTATGTATACAGAGTGCATAGTATGCCCTTTTGTACAATTTCCCTCCTGAGAAAATATATCCCTGGTGTAATTTTTTGGCTAATGTGACTATGGATGACACATGCATGTTTGTCTCTCAGATTTGATAGACCACCTTGGGGAAAAGTACATATCCATCTTACTTACTGTGTATGACACCCATTCTTGAAGATCTTTCATGTTTATTTCTAGTATAATACAATACACAGACTTTTTTATTATTGGATGAATGGTGGAACATCCTTCTGGCTGGATTGCATTTCTAATCCATTTATTTTGTTATACAATCAGCCAGTGAGATGTTTATATATCTCATTTTGATGCTAAAGATCCGGAGAGCTTTAAGTGGATGTCATTGTGTTTTACAGTAATTTCCTCTGGATTTGCAGCCCCGAAAGTCCAGAAAATGTATTTTGAACTTTAGTTATATTTCAGCAGGAAAGAAGAATATCAAATCATAGCACCAGTGTTCACTTAGAGTAAACCAAATATCTGCTCATAAACATTTTACTGTGCTAATATTTTGGCCTCATTACTCACTTATCATGAAAGCTATATTCATCTTTGCTTTGAACAAGTGACCAGACTGTATCAGGGTGAGTTCGAAAGGATGCCAAGATTGAAAACCAAGACACTACTGAAAGCTCAACAATAAACCCAGTATTTATTACAAAGAAGTGGCCAACAAAATGGGAACACGAGAGACAGGAAAGGAGAGGAGTGAACTAAGCCCTCAGTGAAACCCCCACTCACGCAGGTGTGTTTTACGAGGTTGTCTTACCGACCCCAGGATAACCAGAATTCCCCACAGCAGAGGCTTCATCCTCGGAGGGTCAGCAGGCTCGCAAGATAGCGAGCGTCCCTGCAAAAGGCAACGTTGGCCTTCCTGTGAAGCTTGAGAGCCCCGAGCATGAGCCACCTGCATTTTTTATCCAGTTAGCCAGTAACACCTACCTGGGCCAGTGTGGCAGCACCGTCCAGCCAGAGGCCTTTGGTCCCTCCCCCGTTATGTGAGTGCACCCCTTCAGAGCATGCAGGAGACCTTGGGGATTCCCCCCGCACTTGCGCTGTTTCACTGAAGGGGTCTTATCTATTTGGGTCTGGGGGCTTTACTTCATCCTCTCCTCTTCAGTTTCTCTTTCAAATGTCCTCTACAGACAATGAGCCAATCATAGAACATCATTTAAAACAGTTTATACAAGAAATTCTCTTTCCAAGGACAAGGATCCCGTTTATCAGTGAACTTGGCAGGCCAGGAACAAAACCTTCACAGGTGGCTGGCCCAAACACAGACCAAAAGATATCAGCATTCCCCAATATATTAGACAAATCCATAACAAATGACACAGAATTATGCTGTGCTTCCAGAAGTATCCCACATATCTTGATTTGTACATAAATGCAAAATACAAAAAGGATATAAATTCATCAAACAAGAGATGGAAAATTCTGTAACTACATGGTCTTTAATGTTAATAACATAGAAATATTTCCCAAAGGGGTGTATATAACTCAAAATGGGCTTAGATCTTTCTAAATGCGTAATAGAGCTTTTTCTCCTGTAGCTGATTTCTGTCAAACATAAAATGTCTCCAGAATGATATGTTTTACCAACATTATCATTTAAAGGTAGAATAAATAACAAATGTACAGGTAAGTTGCTATTTTGCATTTTCTTTTCATACTGATGTGTTGAATAAGACATAAAAAGTAGGTAGTTCTCAAGATTCAAATTATGCAGGAATTGTTACCCTAATTATTAATTAAAATACTTTCCACATCTAAAATATGCAACAGAAGATGTTGAGGCCTGAACTGTCATAAACAGGGATGAAATTCTCTTAGACACAAAAGCAAAGGAAGGCTGAACTGTGAACAAAGTAAAGAGCTTCTAAACTATTTAGAGACATCAGGGTTTCAACAGATCCAGTAGAATAGATGGCTCTCCTCCACAGAACAAGGCAGGGACTGGAAGAGTAGCGAGGACAAGTGTTGCTTGCCTTCCCAGGGTCTATGTTGCCATCACAAGAGAAATCTGTCCTAAAAAACTCTTTATGGTTAGCACTAATGGGCCACCCTTTGCTATAGGGACTTGGATCTTGACCACACGTGGCCAGTAAATTTGCCCATGATGGTTTTTATTAAGAGAGAAAGCTATGGAAAAAGCTGCACAAATGTAGTTCCCTGATCCATACTGTGGAATTCCACTAATTTTAGTCTTTACTGTGAAATGGTTAATTTCTGAGATGAGAGCAGGACATTCAAACATTGGCCTGAATCTAGCCATTGTAAGGTTGATATCTCTGCTGCATTTTTCTTAATTCACTGGGTATATGACATCTAAATACTGGAAATGGAAAAGATGACTGAAATAAATACTAAATTTCTACATATGGTGAGATTTGTATTTTTTAGGAGCAAATTACCATGAAGACATACCTGGAGAGAAGACCTTTGTCATGTTTGCTGTTGTGCTTAACACCTCTCGCACATTTGGTTTTGCTGCATTAAGCTACAAAAAAATACTATAAATCCGTTATCATTTAATGCAGTTGTAAACTTCAAAAGTACCAGTTTTATTTCATGTTGTCACATACTGTTAAAAATGACCACTGTTATTAGGTGCTGGATTGTAACATATTACAGGGTCCAAGGAGAACACACCTGGGACTTCACTACAACATTAGCTTATCAGAGACATGCGCAGATGTTTTCATTAAGAAGACAACCCTTAAAGCCAGGCATGGAAATAGAACTTAATAAGCAAAATAAAACAAAGACTATAGCATTCTCATTTTTTAAACAAAATCCAGGTAGCCTTTTCAAGAGGCCATCAAAGCTATAGGTACTCCTTTTTAAACTATCATTGAACTTTAGACTTTTAATTAAGATCAATCTCACTGATTGCAGTAATAAAGTGAAAGGAAGACAAACAGCACTTAAATAATAGTGCTTCCGACTTCCAACTGGAACATATAAACAGCATTTTAAAACTGCAGATACTAGACATGCACTGATGTCAGATAATGCTTCAGGACCTACTCTGTCAAGAACTTTCTGAGGAGGTTAGGAAACCTGCCACTGTCCATTCTGCCCATCTCCATGCCACCTCCACTCTCTGCTCCAGGCTATATGTGTCCAGGAATATCCCATATGAATAAGATACATCAATACTTTTTCCCCAAAGACTTGTGGGTTTAAGCTTTAAACAAGATTTAAGCAATTGTTATACTGCAGGCATGTAGAAGCCATGTATTTGAGTTTCAACAGTAATAAGAAGGATTAAGTGAGCTTTTGTAACTGGGGTAATAATGTTTGTTTTACGTGGTCCTTTTACAGCATCTTTCCCTTGACAGCTGAACACTTCCAATGATTTAAAATGGATCTCATGTTTCCTTTCCTTCCTATCCTCTTTCATTTTCAACAAAGAAGTCCCTTGTTGTTTCTGTTCCTGTTTCGTTCTGCATGTGAGGGAGTATAAATGCTGTGTGCCTCAAACCTGTCAGAAAAGTTCATATCATCAAAAGGATTTTGACATTTTGATCCCACAGAGACTGCATCTCCAGTCATGTCTTGCAGAAAGGAGGCCCATTGTCTGTGACCAGCTCCAGCACATCTCCAGCACTTAGGGTATTTCTTCTATTCCTCCAAAGCTGAATGTAGAACAGCTCACCTGGGAAAATGTAGCCACAAAAAGGAGAGCTACCCTAGCTGCCCTGAGCCATTCACAGGGAATGTTTCAGTGTCTGCCTCAACAATGCTTCAAGCTTATCATGCATGACTCCATTATGTAAAAGAGAGATATTATGGAACCTGTTAAGAAAGGTATTGTGACCTAAGAGATTGCCAGATACAGAAGCACCACTTGCTTCCAAGGGAGCCAAAAATCTGTATAGAGTTTGCTAGTTGGTACTAGCAAATGGTGGTAGGGATAGATGGGCTGGAGAGAAAAGCTGGACAGAATTACTAATAGTTCTCCTTCAGATGTTATTCATGAGAAATTAATTGGTGTCTTCAGGTAAAACACACTTTGTTTGTACCCAATGAAATCCATTAAAAAGTAGTTTACATTTTAAACTCAATACCTTGAATCCTCTTCAGGCTGCAGATTAGAATTTCAGGGCTATCAAAACAATGTTTACTAGTTGTAAAAATATTCTATTTCATAATCACTAGGGAAGAAAGCATCTGTTACCAAATGGAAAATTCATGCAATTTTCCATTTGGAAAATTATTTCAAAGAATTTAGAATTATTCAGACAATCAGAAGGAAGCTCTTTCTAATTACTTGAGAAATAATCAGAAGAGATTATTCAGAGCATCAGAAAGACAGCAGTCAAGGAGTTAAGAAATGGAAGAGTTGTCCACAAGTGAAAGTTAATGAAAAGCAAAGAATATGGGCAGAGAGCAGGGCACAGCACTGATCTCCCTATCCTGGGAACATAAAAGATTGAAGGTAGCAAAGTTCAATGGTCCTCCATGTCTCACTGATCCCCTTTCTCACCCAAATCAGGATAATTTCTTTTGTTCTACTTTTCCTTTCCTTCTCCAGGAGATTTGTCTAAAAGCCACACAAGGCATTGCTTCTACAGGAGCCTGTTGGTAACTTAGAGCTTCCATGGAGCTTGGAGAAGTCAAAGCTTCCATATATGGCAGAGCACACGGGATGAGTTTAGTATCACTGTGAGTGTTTTCTGAGCATTCTTATCAAACAAAACCTGGCATGTCTCATAAGCTGCAGCAGCCAGAGCAGCAGAATAGTTATCGTATGGTTCTGAAATGCAGAGAAACAAAGCTCACTTACTATACCTTTTTCCTTTTGAATTTAATTTTAGTTTTGCATGTAAAAAAAATGTTCAAAAAAAGACAGCATATTTAACTATAGATGTATTTAATCAACACCTAATAGATATTTTTGCATAGACAGGACACTTCCATCTCAATCTTCAAACTATTTTAAATGTGCAGTTTTCTTCCACTACTTCAAAACCTGCTTACTACTGCGTGTTTAAAGTGTAGTTCTCTCATTCATACAGATGGAGTTTTGCGTTAGCTACGATGTACTTAAAATTGCTCTTTTCCTCCAGTATCAGACAGGCTTCATAGGCTGTTCTGACTACATGAGTTTGCCAGGAACTGAAGGTTTGGACGGTTGAACTTTCCTCCCAATCCACGTGGAAAGCAAATCCCATCTTCCCAATGGAAGGATCAAGCAGAAATTCCATAAGCACAATCTCATGTATACCCTGTGCAGAAATAATCCACAGAGAGGGCTGTTTGGCTCTCACTGCATTCTTAGCTGGTCAATCACAATAGCTCCAAAGATTGCTTGCCAACTCTCACACACTTCTCTGACACAGCTTCTTTCACATTCTTGCTCATTTTCTTCTTATCTTCTATCTAAAAACCTTAAGGAAACTTACATAGGGAAAAAAAAAAGTTTATATTTATTTAAATAACATTAAAGCAGGAGTGTAAAATATGAAGTCTGGATTGCAGCTTCAACAAGGCAAGGGACTATTTAAGGCTTCTGAGAAAGCCTCGGCAGTTCTTCAGTTCAGTTCCTGGCTCTCTTATGGCATCCCTCCCAAACTGACTGTGATTTACCCCTCTTATACTAGCTCCTCAGAAGTCCTCTGTCATAGTACCAGAGGATCAGAGAGAGGTCTATTAAAATGTGTATTTCACACATATTGTCATAGACTTGATCTTTCCATTTTAATTATTACTCCAAGTAGCAGCTAAATTACCCTTCACAATTTTCCAGCTTGTGATGACCCCAGGCTTTATAAACTCTATGACATAGTTTGACAGAAAAAGGCATCAGTTTGGAAGGTTTCTCCTACTGATTTGAGACTGGACTGTCTATATTTAGTTTCCTATTACATCAGAAAAAGTCCTTTGAAACCTGAGGTTCTAACCTGATTTCACCTGGTGTGAGAGCTCTTGGGAGCCACCTCTGATGATCAGAGCTCCTCCTCTCACCCCTAGCAGGTGCCAGTGGTTTGATCTCAGGTATTTGTCCACCTTGGCTATCCTGCTCCTCAGCTCAAGTGTGGCGTTTCACGTAGCTGTGGTATGTCCACTGAGGTGCATTCCAGGGCAATGGAAGACTTCTATACAACGATGATGAGGATAGAAAGGGTGGGCCCAGAAGATCAGATCATTGCAGTCTATAAACAATGCACACGAGGCTCTCAGCACCCCAACCCATGCATAAACCCTTGCTTCTGGAACAAATGACCCCTTCAGGGAATGATGCTGTGGAGGTGGGATATGAAGTGTGCAGGGTCTGGGCTGGCTGGGACATGGCTTGTAATGTAGATGCTTTTGCAACATTAATATATGCCTGTTTTCTTGCCAGCTCTGCAGAGTGCCAAAATTTGGCCCTAAACATTTAATGAAACCATTGAGATTTAGAATCAGACAAAGCAGAAAAGAAAATAGGAAAGACAGGAGGGAAGAGGAGGAGAGAAAACTGAACAAAAGGCATCTGATTAAACCAATGATAATTACTGATATTGTTCCTCTCTGAGCCAGGATCACACTTCAAAATAAGAAGTGGAAGACAATTTTGTTAATAATTTTAATCAGCTTCCTTTTCATGAAGAATCAGAGAACACTAGTAGGCGGTTTTCCAAAAAACAGATGATTTGTAACACCATCAACTCAATAACTGAAACAAGAGACTTATTCTCTCTCACATTTGTCTGAAGTAAAGGGTTCCTCCATAGGAAGAACAATAGACAGAGATTGAAAAGCTAAATTTGACCTAAATGAAAAGCTTGATTTGACCTAAATGAAAGATATTCTTTACAGATGCCTTATCATGTAGTTTATTTTTCTCTCTCTCCCCAGTGAGCTTTACAACCATGTTGTCCTGCTTGTTTTCAGTCTTTGTTCCCTCTCCTGATAGCAGGTTGAAGCCTGGCTGGCTTAAGCATTAAGGGTATTCTCTGACAGGAATTTACTCGAGTTTCCTTGGCAACAGGAGCCACAAGAAGCTCAGTAAGGCACATTACTGAGTGAGGTTTTGTGTTTTCCTTTTAGTCGTTCTCGGTAGGCACCAAGGAGAGAGGAGCTGGTTAGGTTCAGATTAATCAGGTAAACTGCAGTGAAAGGACATGGGTAATGTTTGGCTCATTTCTGAATTTGGCAAACAATGCAAAGCTGCCACCACTGCTAGCATCCCTGCTGTTTGCCTAGCAAGTATCAAAAATCTTTATACCCAACAAGATTTGAAAAAAGAGTAATTACAGTAATTACATGATCTGCATGATTTGATTTAACTTTTATATAGGAACTAATGCCTCCTAGTTTTAAAGGCTACATGCCTTGTATTAGTGGGCCTTTCCATATAATTGCTTCCTTCCACTGTTTTCTGTTATTGAGAAAAGCCATGTAATGCCATTGCAGATGTGCTACCAACTTGGAGTAAACATGGTGCTCTAAATCATGTGTAGTACAATAAATCATGTGCCTGCCATTATGTTAATGCTTTGAAAGTCTTTGCATTTGTTTTTCTCTGGAGTTGGAGGAAACGCAGTAGGAAGTAATGTTGTGAAATCCTGAAGAATTTAATTGTCAGTAGAGCTGCTTGAGAAATTATGCTCCTCCTCTTTCAGAATAATTCAGCACAAAAGGAAACATTTGTCTAAATTTTGGTTTCTTAAAAAGTTTTAATTGAAAACCTAAGTGTTCAGTTTCTTCACTGAAAGTCCCAAAGTGAAAAACATTTTTGTTTTCTTTCACCTCATTTTTCTATGCAAACACCTTGGAAAAAAAAAAAACACACCCAAAAAAGAACTCACCAAAAATCCCAAAATAATCAACCAATGGTAGCTGTTGTTAGTAAGAAGGCTTTCCCCACTCTCTCCCTGCTGCTGTCACCCCAGTAGGTATCCATTTTCTGCTACAGCAAATTTTGGAAAAGAATCTTATTCTAGTTGCTGAATGCAGTGCGGAAAATTAGTTGTTCTTCTCTTCTTTCAGCCATATGTAAATTTGTTTTGCAGATTCCAAAGGATAAATCTTTTTTATTATTTTTTTTTTCCTTAGGAAGGAGAGGTAGTTTAATTGGAAACTTTATGGAACAAAATCCTTTTGTGTAAACTTTCCATCACTGGTGTCAGAAAGAGGCAGGGGGTTTTTTGTTTATAGTAAGTGCATGAGCAAAATTTCGTCCATCTTTATAGAGGTTCTCCTGGTTTATGAGCAGAACTAAAATAAAATAATGAACCACCCCAGCTTTTCCTTTAAATTCTCATCAGAACACTGAGGCGAAGTTTTGGCTTTTCAGTTTGTGCTTTTCCATCTTGGAATGCAAGGACTACGAGACAAAATGCCTATTCCTTAGTTCCACAGTGGAATCTGATTGTTTTCACTCGGTTTAAATTCTTTAACAGTTGAGGAGTCTTAATAATGTTATTATATCATAAAACTGGGACACTGGTGAATGGGTTAACTGACTCGTGCCTTGTGTTTCGTCCCACCACTGAGTGTACTTCCCAGAACATGCTGCTTCCTGGTTTCGTCATTCCTGTTATGAATGTGGAGAGATGGTCTTCATGATTATTAGCAGAGACTGCACAATGTATTTTTTGAGTGTCTAATAATAGTAGGCATTTGCTGTTATATAATTTTTTCCTAGCTATCATTTATCCAAATGCAAAAAAATTGGCATATTTTGTAGTTGCTGAGACATAGCTCAATTGTAGCTCATTCAGCAGTAGAGATGGCTTAGATGATGCCCAGATGTATATATATATATATAGAAAATGTTTTTATTACATTTCAGATCCCTGTCCTAGTAGCTTTGACTGGGCTTAAAAACTGATCTGCCTCAGGTTCAGAGCCTGATATATCCTATTAAGGACACTCAGCTAAAGAGAATACTTCTCGCTGACACAGAGGCTTAACAGATTAATGAATTAGTGTGTAATACCTTCTCCTTCTAAGGGCTGGTTCAAGTTCTGCTGCTGTTACTTTGATTAGCACTATCTCCTCTGGTACTAAGCCAGGCAATTCTGTATATTGACTGTGCTGGCATTTCTTACTGCTGTGAGAGAAGCAGAGAAAAAATCCTGCCCTATGAAGTTTGCATCGATCCAAGAGTACAATTGTAAACATAACCAAAAGAGCTGCATACTGAAAAGAAAAACAGTGTTTTTAATGGTGTGGAACAACTGATGTTGTTTCCAGCCCATCCTTCTTCCTTTAAATATATAGCATTGCTGGTGTAAGTTGTTGAATATACTTATATCAGCAATAGTCCTCCAAAATTTGTTTGTTTCATGGCTTCATTGATATTACAAACCACAGTGGTTTACGTTATTAACTACCCTCTGTTTACCTCATGTTGTTAATCAGAGAGCTAGCCATTAAGTCCTGGCAACACGTGATTTCTTTAGGATTATTTGTAACATTTCTGCTGCAGTCAGGAAGGGTTTTCTGGCTTAGCTCAGCAATGAAGAATGATGAGTAGATGATCAAATGTACTCTTGCGTGCAAGTGTCACTGTAACTGATGAGAATTAATACAAAAGGCAAAATCTAATACAGAAAAACCTACTTTAAACCCACTCTTCAATTCAATACTAAATATTGGAAAAGAAAACAGGATTCCAGAGCACACAGCTCTGATTGTGACTGACCTACTCAAAATTATAAATGGCAAGCTGGGCGATATAATATCCCATTCTACCTCACTTGAATTGTCATCTTTAATTAAAGAAATTCTGTCACGGATGACATTTCTCAGCAAAATGTCTCTCAGAGTGTTGGGGAAGGGAGGGAGAGGAAGACTGGGAACAGTGTTTTATCTGTCTATTTTCTGTTTTCCCCATACAGATTTAAGTGGTCAGTGTTGTAGCATTTAGAGATTGGCACAAGAAATTCTCTTGAGCATTAGCTGATTTTAGCTCCAAGGCCTGGGTTTTGTGAATGCTTTAAGCAGACTTCCACTTAGGAGGCAGCCTGTGCCTTGTACTGTCACTCTGAAAATCATTCTAGTCCAGAGAGCGGGATGTTATTGAGAGATTTTGTATTTAATTGCTCGAAGGTAACATACTGTTATCCCCATTTTGGCAGATGGATTCTGGACCGTAATAACCATCATTCAATAAAATATTTGCATGCCTGGAGTTCTGTTAAACAATATATCAGGAGCCTAAATTTAGAAGCATTTTTTAGGAAACCTTGTTTAATATGTGGAAACATCACAAACATCTTTGGTGTATAAAGTTTCAGGTAGAAATGCTGCAATGAGTGTAAAACTGTGCTCCTGGTCATGTCCTTACTTTTACTGCAGTGATTGATTACCTCCTGTCAGAAACTTTTTGAAGCTCAGAAAAGAAATATCTTTGTATTCCAGTCCTCTGTGGAGCTTGCAGTGCTGAACATACTCAGAACAAACCTGACTTGTTGCATAAGACAATGGTGGTTCCTGCTGTCATATCCATGAATCAGAGACTGGATGAATCACCTGCAACCTCAGTTGCCTGGAGCCTAGTTGGCCTGAGGGGCCCTCCAGACACACCACCCATGATGGTTTCCCATAGCAAGACTGCCCTCAGTGCAGGTAAGGTAGAGTCCACTCCTCTTCCTGAACATCAGCCACTCTATAGGAACCCATTAGACATAAGCATTCACAAAACAAATGATAGAGATGTAATGAACCCTCCCCAGATGCCCCCTTACCCTTGAATTCTTCTTTTTCTTTACTGTTAATTAAAACAGTAAAAAAAGAAAGCAGAATTAAAAAAGCAAAATAAAAATTGCATCTGCATTATGCATGGAAGAATCTCTTCCATTTCATCAGTCAATCCATGTCACTAAAACATTCTTATAGAGATCACTCAATTCACAATCTGAAGGAAGATTATGAAAGACAGTAGAACTCGATTGTGGTCTCTGAGTAAAACACTCTACTGGGAAGAACCTTGATTTACTCCTAGAAGAAATGTGATTAATGATAATGTAAGGTCGTACTCTTTACATGCTTGGAGGAAGAGGTGGCTGGATTTTAAGTGTGAAGCCTTGATCTAACTTTGCTCCATTTAAGTCAAACCACACTTATATTTTGTGATGCACAAAGATGAATAAGGGATGGGGAGATCTGCCATATGAGGAGAGGCTGAAGGAGCTGAGGCTTTACAACATTGAGAAAGGAAGGCTCAAGAGATCTTACCAATGTGTATAAATATCTAACTGGAATAGGAGGTGAGCTGAAGATGGAGTTAGGCTCTCAGTGGTGCTCAGTGACAGGACAAGAGGTAACTTGGTACAGCTGAAAAAACCAAGAAATTAAATGTAAATGGAAAAAACCCAAAAATGCTGGGTTGGTGGTTGAACACAGGAACAGATTGTCCAGAGAGATTGTAGAGTTATTTAGAAGCCATATGGAGATGGTCCATGAGCAGCCTGCTTTAGCTGACACTGCTCTGAGTAGGGATGTTGGACTAAATAATATCCTAAGGTGTTTACAAGACTCAAAGATTCTATAATTCTGTTATCTAAAAATATGATGTTTCCAATTATTTTTCAAGAAATTGTACACTATATCTCAATAATCGCATACAGATAGACCTACTGTTTCCTGAAGATGACTCTCAACATTTATGTATTCACAGATGCTTTATTTACATTTACATTTTATTTAGACTTATTTCATATTTTATATAAGCTGCAATTATTTACAAATATCTAAGTGTATGAAAACTCAACATAAAATTAGTCTCAACTAATAAAAAAGTTCCCTAAAAATTTTGATATCATCCTTTCACCAGTCCTTCTGTCCAAAACCATAATTTCAAATAAACCAAACATTAAGTTCCTCTCCTAAAGAACCATTCTTTTATGTTTCATCTGCTTTTCTTCTTGATTGTCTTCTTTCTTCACTTTGACCTTCATCTCACTTCCTCCAACAACTCTGACTTCCATAAATTGTATTTTCCTGATTCACCTCTAATTTTTACCATCTTGGCTGGGCTACTGCATTTATCCATTTGTAGACATTACTGAAAAATGTTGTTTATAGCAGACAATATTTAATCACAACTGGATTAGAGGAAAACGTTTTTGGGTTTTTTTTGATCCCAGAACTAGTGGCAATTAACCAAACTAATGTCCTGGCACACATTTTGAGGAGGCAAAAGTGATCAACCTCCACTCCTCTCTAAGAGAAGAGAAACTGCACTGCAGAGCCCATGTGGAAAAAGCCCCTGTCTGTGCTTTGCTTTGTGCTGCTGCCACAGAGGCTGTGTGGATCTCAGGGGTTTTGGCACTACAGCTTCTTTTTACCTGAAAGCATGCACAACTCTCTGACAGCCTGTGTGCAAAATGAGGAAGATTGGAAGATTTGATGAGGTTGGTTTTTTTCCTTGTCATTTTTTTCCCTTCCATTTGTAGTCAGGGGCAGTAAAGCCTTGAATGAACAACTCAGAAATAGGCCCCTAGGATATTGATGATGAGGCTTCCCCCCCCCCCCCCCCCCATATTACTAATCTTACCTGTTTTTAGAATGGGGTTTTAGAATATAAAAGATTTTGCTTCTTAGCTGCATTGGTTTCCCATTGTATTACAGCAGTAGTTAAGCACTTCTACTCATTTATATTTCTAGTTTCTGTGATGTAGTTTCTGTTCAGCTCACTCACCTGTTGTGCAGATAGTCATATTTGTTTTATGTCATATCGCAGTCTACTTCCCCTGTGTTGCTTAATATAGTTCTCTAGCTTGTCATCATATTTTCTATCTTCTGCCACCAGTATTTGAATGGCCTTTACCTCTCGTCAGTCTCAAATCTATCCGCTAGAAATGGAAGGTGTTGACAACATTTTCACTTATGCTCTTAAAAAATATTAAATCTTTTCATAAACTGATCTCTTTCAGAAGCAGGCAGTTGGAAAACAAGGTATTACACAGTCAGAACTTAGCTTTAATTTTCTTTCCACCATTTTTCTGGTTAAGTAATTCTCTTTGTTAATGCAATGAAATAAAATTACAAATAAAATAAATTACTCTGCAGATAAAATCACTGCTATAGATCTCATCTGTTCTCCAAAAGCATTGCTCAGTAAAAGACAATTTTTTAATTTCCTGTTCATTTTAGAAAATAACATTTACTAAAAGTTTCTAAAACACTGTTGAAGCAGATGCTCATTCACAATCCAAAATCTGAAGCAACAGCAGTCTTTATGTTTGGTATTCATGTTGTGCATCTTCCATAAATCTCTGAAAGGCACAGACTGTTAAATATAGACCCTTTGTAAGTTAAGGATATTGGCAGTACAATTCTCCTTTTTAAGGACTTGTGGTTCCAAGCTCAGTATTTCTCTCATATTTATCTACTCTTACTCCAGAACATTTTTGTTCTGTCCATTCCTGTAATTTCCAAGTTGTGTAAGTTTCAAATCTTTCACTGACCTGATTTCAGAAAACCTTTAAGGCCAAGATTAGTCTCCTTAGTCAGAGGTTGTTCAAATGTGTTGAAGACTTAGGTGTCTCCCTAAGTGCATTTTAAAGCAAAATTTTATTGACCAGCAATCTGGTGTTTGCTGCCTGATGCAGTGTCTTATGTGCTTCTCACAGTGCCAGGCCAAGTCTGGCCCACATATGTTCTTATGCTCTTAGAACCAGTTCACCATGACATTATCTTCTAAAACTTATCAGTTCCATCTCAGCTCTTACAACTCCTCAACTTCAGACTATGGAGATGTTTTCAGTAAACTGAAAATTAGCATGTTTGGGCAAATTATTTTAACTTTTTTCTTTTCCCTCACTTTAATTATATCTGGTATTAGATAGAAGGCATTCAAAATAGGGTGGTCTTTTTGAATGTTCCTTTACAGTTTCAGTTTCTCAGAAAAGCTGTGATGATTCCTTTCCCTTTTTACCCAGTTGTGTTGCTTTAAAACTGGAGATACGTATTGTTTGCTAGTTTTCCATATGAGCTAAAGTTATATAAGTTCAAATGCTGATCTTCTTGGCATCATGGAGACATGGTGGGATGACTCCTATGTCTGGAATGTTGGAATGGAAGGATACAGGCTCTTTAGGATGGGGAGGCAGGGGAGATGAGAAAGGGTTGTCACCGTCCGTGTCAGTGATCACCTGGAGTTCATGGAGCTCCATCTGGGAATGCATGAGAAGCTGACAGAGAGCTTATGGGCCAGGATTAGAGGAAGAGCAAGGACAGGTAACATCACAGTGGGGTCTGCTGCAGGCCATTTGACCAGGCAGACCAAGTAGATGAGGACCTCCACAGACAGATTCCCTCATGTTCACAGGTACTGGTCCTCATGGGGGCCTTCAACCACCCCAATGTCTGTTGGAGGGGCAGCACAGGGCACAGGCAATTCATGATGTTCCTGGAATGTGTAACTTCATTCTCCAAGTGACAGAGAAACCAGAGGAGAAGTGCTATGCTCGACCTTGTTCTCTCATCAGCAATGAAGAGCAGGTGGGGAATGTGAAGCTCAAGGGCAGCCTGGGCTGTGGAGACAAGGAAATGGTGGAGTTCAAGATCCTTAGGGCAATGGCAAGTATGAACAAGCTCAACATCCTGAGCAGATTTGACCCCTTTGGCGATCTCCTTGGTAGAGCAGCATGGGATGGAGCCCTGGAATGAAGATGGGCCTTGAAAAGGTGGTTAATATTCAAGGGTTACCTCCTCCAAGCTCAGAAGTGACACAGCCCGACAAGGAGGAAGTCGGGAGGCCTGCATGGATGAACAAGGAGCTTCTGGACAAACACAAAAAGGAAGCCTACAGAGAGTGGAAGTAAGGATGTGTAGCTTGGGAGGAATATAGACCTATTGTCAGGGATCAGGTTAGGAAAGTTAAAGCTCTGGGAGAATTATATCTGGCCAGGGACATTGAGGCCAACAGTAAAGCTCCTATAGGTACACTGGAGATAAAAGAATGAAACAGGAGAAATGGTTATCCGGGGTAAGGAGAAGGCTGAGGTACTCAGAAAAATTTTTGCCTCAGTCTTCACCAGCAAGTGCTCCATCCACACCATCCAAGTTGCAGAAGCAAAGGCAGGGACTGGTAGGATGGAGAACCATTCCTACTGTAGGAGATCAAGTTTGAGACCAAGTAAGGCACCTGCACAAGTCCATGAGACAGGGAGTTACCACAACACACTTGGGCAGCCTGCACCATTGCCCAACTGTCCTCTTGGGGATAAAGCTTTTTCTTATATCCATCTTGAACCTCTTTAATTTCAGTTTATACCTTCTCTTTCATCCTCCAGCTGTTCACCCCTTAAAAAGTCTTGTTTCAACTTCTTGATAATGTCCTGTAGGCACTGAATGATGCTGTTAGGCCCATCCCAAAGCCATGCCCTCTCCAGGCTGCAGCAGCTCAGCTCAGTCAGCCTCTCCTCACAGGGTAGGTGTTCACACGCTCAAAATCTTGGTGGCCCTTTGTTCAAGTCATTTCAATTTCCCCATGTTTTAATCAAAATTGCTATTTTTTTTTTAATTATTTTTTTTTCCTCCAGTCATAAGTACCCTTATGGCTGCCTGGCTTCTACTTGGGCAGTAACCTCACAGTCTCTCTTCTTGTTATCACTGTGTAGGTCTCTCACTGGTAACTCATTTGTGCTGTGGCTTCATTAAATTATAGAACTTCATTTCTTCATGGAAATACCATGTTCCTCACAGGTTTATTGGTCTGACTGATATCAGTCACACCCTTGGATACCAATATATGTCATTCAGTATAGTTTCTTCCAGTGCTTTCCCATACTGATATTTCCATTCATGCTTCATTCGTATCAGTCTGTATTTCCATCACAGAGCTCTGTGTTATAAGCTGTGGGATATATATGACCCAAGAAAAAAGTAATGAAAGGAAAAATTTCTTAGATAGTCCACAAAATTTAGGGAAGAGTAGACTTGTGTCTTGTTTATATGTATGAGATCTTGATTCTCATTTTTTTTCTTGATGTTTGTAAAAAGTGTTGAAGCTTCCCTCTTGGAAATAATGTAGGACTGCCATCTAATATGTGACCTGTCCACTGAATGCAGGAGATTGAATTAGACTCATGACATTGATGGGACTGCAGAAATTATGTGAAACATTCATAATTTCATGTGGTTCCACTATAACTTAAGAAAGGACATGACCTTGAGGTCAATTTTTTTAAAGAAAGGGGAAGCTGGGTGTCTTTATAGTAACTCCAAACTCCTCTGCCTACCAGGCTTCTCCATACAGTTTTTAGTATTCATTCAGTTACTCTGAATTCTTAACCATAAGTGAAAAAAATCATTCCTTAAAAATATTAACTTTATAAATCTCTTCATATTTATAGACAGAATAGCTCTAATTTAGTTATAACACTCCAAAATTTCTATTAGATTTCTTTGTCTTTTCTCTGACTTTTTCTTTCTCATATTAAATCAGGTGAAACAAGAGAAAACCTGAGCTCAGAAGGCATTAGTTCTTTTTTTTGATCTGAATTTGGATAATTTTCATAAACTTTGACTGTTTATGCAAAGTGAACTTTTAATCCATTTCAGTTCTGTTCTGTTACTATGTGTCATCTTCCTGATTTTGAGACTCTTTTTGATGTTCACAATAAAGTGTTTTTGCCTGATGGAAATATTGGGAAATTTTCATTCTGTTTTCAATTAGAGATAAACAGGAATCAAACCTTGGATCTCAGTATTTCTGAATTTTGAGGAAACTTAGATCAGAGACAAAGTTGGAAACTCTCTCTTTTTGGAAACTTTACTGTGTAAATCATACACCCTTGCTTTTCAAAGAAATGATTGTCAGTGCGATTTCTATCAGTAGAAATATGAGAGACAAGTTCTGGTATTTTGCCCTGAAAAATGAGGGTGGATTATTTTTCTGAAATTATTTTATATTAAAGTTTTTATTATGAAGTTAGCACTCAGAGAGGTTCTAATTAAGCAGTGTAAGTAACATCCAAATTATTTGCAAGAGTTTCTAGAGGAGCTGAAGTGTGTGAAAAGTAGCTAAGATTTCTTCATTGTCACCTCTGTACTTTCTGCAAAATTATAGATTCCCTTTCATCATACTCAGCAACAGAGAAAGGTTAGAATAGTGGAAATGATACAGATACCATTTCTGCTTTAGATCAATTATAACTGTATGATAAAAGAGGCGTCAGTTTTGAAGAGGTCATTTAGAAACTGAAAATCAAGGTCAGATGCAAAAAACATTTTCCATTTTAGTATGGAAACATGTACACATAATTTCCACAGAATTCCACTGAATCTGACCACCAGCATACACAAGATTGCCTTTCACAATTGTCTATAGACTTTCCCTACTAGGAAAAAAGTGGAAAACCCTGTAACAAGGTTATGTTTCTACAGCACACAAACAGACAACAATACAAAAAAGAAACCATTTTCAGGTTAGAGCTATCCTACAAAAATTAGGAATTATGCTGTGTATTTTTGGGTGTTGTCTTCTGGTATGAAAGATATTGCCTGACTGTTCACATATGAGTTCTATAGCAATCTTGTAACCTTAAAGGGATCTGAAGAAAAGTCTCATATCCTGTATGATTCCTCTCTTTTTGAAATTGTAAGGAAAACTGATGCTTAGAGAAGTGGTTATACCTCTACCATGCCAACCCTAATTCTGTGGGGTTTAAAATTTTATACTTGTTGTGACCTGGTCAGTTTAAAGGTTATGTGAACTAAACCTCATGTCTCCTTTAACAAACCAGAGTAAGAGGTGAAAAATTTTTCTTCTGAACAAAACTTACTGTTTTTAAACATGTGGAATTTGATTGCAACTGAAGATATTGCCTGTAAAATCTTCAGCTTCCTTCTTTTCTAAAGTGTTTCATGTCAAAGGAACAGAAGATGGATGGTGTCATAGAAGGAGGTCATTTTGGGACACGAAGTCATTAACAGTAAAAAGAGCTTTAAATATGTTTCAAAAGCCCACAGGGTAAATTAAAACCCAAACAACAGCAACAACAATTATTGATCTAGTCATTTGGATGGACTCTGAAGATGAGCAGAAATCAGATGTGCTACTGAAGAGACAAGAATGAAAATAAGAGGGCAAATTTCTAAAAATGTATGTGCGAGATGCAAGGATTTGGTGGCTTGAAGATTCAAACAATGATGACATAAAGAGTGGCAGATGATGAAACATCAAACTAGAAAGCTGGTTGCAGATGAGCACAGCTTGTATGTAAGTCAAGTGAGGGCGAAAAGAGCAATAGCTGCTACTATATACATCATGGAGATTGAATTGTATGGTCATTTAAGGTTTTTCCAGCTTCTGGGTTTTGTGTTTCTGTAAATCCACTTGAGCCATTAAGATCTGGTGAAAGAATGAAATTTGTATGCTTTTTATATCTAACAATGTGAGCTTGATGTTTCTGTTTGTTGTTGGTGGGTTTTTTTGTTTTTCTTTTTTTTTTTTTTAATTGAGGAAAATTTATCCAAGTAGTTCTATCAGCCCCATGACATAAAGAACATCTGTTTTGATGTGATTCAATAGAGGGCAATGACATCTATACACAATAACTGTGTCAGTACACCATGAACAAACCCGCCTAAACTTGTAGTGAGAATAATCTCACCAACTGCCCATCTTAACCTTTTAGACAGTAGGTTAATTAGGTAGAACTCCAGTTCAAACATATTATCCCAAGGGAACACGTTACTCTATATTTTTCCTTTTTGATGCACATACATGATATACGATGACTAGGCCTAGGACCCACCATGAGCCCATAGACTCTGGATAACTATTTTAGCTTGAATAAGATAAGCTTGAAAATATTAGAATATAATTTTTTATGATTGAAAATATTATAAATATTTCATATGGTTGGAATTGTTGCCCTATGACTAAGCAGCAGCTTCTAACACCTAATTCTCTCCAGTCAGGATTTATTTTCCACTGAAGACAGGCTAAGACTTGAGGTTCCTCAGAAAAAAGGAAAAGAGAAGGCTCCAGAGAGACCTTATAGCACCTTGCAGTACCTAAAAGTGGCTACAGTAAAGCTGGAGAGGGACTTTTAACAAAGGCATGTAGTGATAAGACAAAGGATAATGACTTTGAACTGAAAGAGGATAGGTCTAAGTTAGCTATAAGGAAGAAATTCTTTACTGTGAGCATGGTGAGGCACTGGAACAGATTGCCCAGATAACCTGAGGATACCGTGTCTCTGGAAGTGTTAAAGTTACTCAGAGAGTAACCTCGTGCAGTGGAAGGTTCCCTGCCCTTGGCAGAAGGGCTGGAACTAGATGACCATTCTATGATTCTATGATTTTATAATGTTTCTTTTTACTATTTATCTACCTTGTCCTGTTTCCTAAGGATTTCACCATATAAATTAGTCGTAGATAGGGGAGTATTAGGTAGAAACTATTTGAAACAAAGCAGAAAGTATTTGTCTAGGTAGGTAATTACCTGCATTTTGGAAACATTTCCTTTAATATTTATAAAAACATCCACTCATAGTCATCTATATCTAACCTCTACTATTCTCATTGTTGATGATGACTAGGTTTATTCTCTGTATACTACCATTACTTATTATTTTTAAATCGATAAGCAAGATATCTCCCTAACTGAAGGTACATTTTATAATTAAAGTCATTGGTCTCCAGTACGCCTTCACTTTGTCTTTCCTTGCTATGTTAAATGCAAGATAAATCTCAATCTTATCAGAATAGATCCTCCTCTCTTGTAAGCTACTTATAGAGCAGCATCCTCTATCATACCTTGAAGTGAGTCATTATGGTAGTTCATGTATTTTATGTTGCTTGAAAATGTGATGAGGTTATCAAGAGATTTTTTATAGGAAGCTAAAAGTTCATACAAATTCTCAAAGCTGTAAGGTATGTATTGATATTTACAATATGATATCTGTTGATTATTATTTAAGCTTTGTGTTAAGAAGCTTGTACTGCATTCCAGTGCAATGAGTGGACAAATAAGTTTAGGAGGCCTAATTTCAGTGATAAATGATGAGTGTGCTTAACTCTATACATAAATGGATAAAAGGACAAGATATCTGTCCTGAAAGTTTTGCAACACATTGTTAGACAAATATAATGATGAGATGGAAAAAAGGATTAGACAGATTATGGGGAAAACTTTAGAGGGCTTGTCAAGAATCTGATCATATAATGACTCACTCTAATCATGTGCATGTGTTGACACTTCTTGGTAAACAAAACATTATATTTGGGAAGGATCTTCTGGTGTTTCAGTTGATAGGGGCTTTGGTGGAACACCAAAGAAAATCAAGTCCTGGGAGAATAAAATTAACAGTTCAGGGTGTAGGTGAAAGAGATCTGGGGATGGGCATGAATTGATGAAGTATAAAGGAAAATGGAAAGGTAATACAAAGGAAGACAAAATAAATAGTCCATCGATTTGCCGAAGATTTGTTGTCAGGTTATCATTCTACTAGGACAAACCTGCCTTTCCTCCATCCCACAGAATTTGAATAATAACCCTTATCTAAACATTGAATAAAACCAGAGGTATTTAGATGAGTTTTAACTTAGGTTACCTCAATAAAGACTGATTTTTTATACTTAATAAATAATTCCTTATTATTAGCTGTGTAATAGTTTTAATTCTTTTCAAGTAACTTGGGACTTTGGTGGCATTGTTGCTTTATCTTGCTTGCTTTTCTATTGTGAGTACACTGAGATAATTTCTGATCAGGCTTTAAGAGGTTGAAGATGCCTGTGAAACCCAGTTTCTAGAGTAGTCTGCTTTTGTTTGAAATGGGTAATATATACTTTAGTGTTTAAAATAGAAATGAGTCAAGTAAATCATATGTTTGCTATTTAGAGAAACTTTTTTAAAGTTTTTTTTTGTTATTCTGTCCAAAGTTATATTAGAAACAATTTCCACACAGCTACTGCAAACCTGAATAAAATCTGTTATGTCTCATCTAAATTTATCATGAGTTTTTAACTATTTCATAGAAATCCTGGTATATTTTTAACAGTGAAAGCTGAGTTATGGCTTGGGATTTAAAGTGCTTTAAGAAATTAATAGATTAGTTATGAATTCAGGGTGGTTTGAGTGTATCTATATGCTATTCAAAACCCTACCATTTGAAGAAAGTCCATAATGCTCCACAACATGACATGATTAGCAACTTAGAGGATGATAGATTTTTGACTCTGGAGTGCTCCAATCCCGATGCCGAGTCTGACCTTTGGTCATGCTTAATATAACACACTGGGACAAATCAGTCCTGGCAAGATATGCAAAATTATGGTAAATGAGATGTGCTCCATCTCCTCTAAATTAGATATTGTTCTTCGTATTTCAGCATAGTGTCCTGCCAATAAACCAGGCCTGGTTGTCTCTGATTTAAGTAGTGACATACTGAAAACCTTGTTGGCTGGTGATAATGACAACACTTGCTTTTTGGCACACTGGTTTTGCTTTTGTTCTTATTTTAGCATGCATTTTTTATATCATGACTGTGCATATTCCATTTCAAAGTAGGTGTGGAGCATCTCTTAAGTGTTTAAATGTGGTGAGATACAGAAATGTGTTCCAGAAATGGCATTTTGAGTCATAGTTCTCTCATTTTAAGAATGAAAATAAGTTCTTTGGTGCCTGAAAATGTCTTGATTTTATTTAGACTTGTCAAGTTAGTGATAACATAAATGTTTGCTTCATGTTGGATTTATGTTTTCTTCATAAACATCCTACAGTTACGTTGCTCTGTCAGTCGAAATACTGTGTGGGACATATTGACAAGATTTATAATTTCTGATCTATCTTTAGACTTTCACAGATTACAATATGTGATTTATGCCATGGAGCAAAAAGGGTACAGTCTGTCTTAGTTCAGTTTATACCTTTTCATGTTGTTTTCTGGGAAATATCCCCATTGTCTCAAGTGTCATCCTATATGACTTCCAGTTTTGGAAACTCCATTCTCTTTGTTTTGCTGTGCATTAAGGGTTCCAAAGGCATGGCTCAGTTTTCTAAGTCTTGCAAGACAAATATTGAATTCAGATTTTTCTAAGTAAAAAGCCCTTAAAATGTATTTATTTTTATGTTTAAATAAACACATATTTTGTTAATCATTTGGGATTTTGGTTTTTTATTTGCAAAATTTGTACAATTGAACCTTCATATAAAATGCCAAAATATGTGACTGGTTTTAAAAATTATTAGTTTTTATAAATCTATAAAACTTTTTGTTATAAACTTTATTAACAAAAGCAGTAGTTAACAGATATAAAAATAAGCAAGTTACATAACCATGGCAGGCTCCTGCAGTCTTTAGCTTTTCCCCACAAATGACATACACAACATTCTTGGCTGGAGCTTTATTCAAAACACATTTCAAAGACACAACTGTAAAACATTAGATCCTTCCAAAGAGCAAATTGACTAATGGGAAGAAACAAGACAGACCTGCTATGCAAGACAAAAGAAGTCTCCACCTAACCAAAATTCTAGTTTCCAAGAAAGCTATCAGCTATAGAAGTGAGAAAGAGACAATTCTTCTTTTAAGTTCACTTGCTAACTTGGGATAACCAAAAATGGTTTTATACAGTCCTCAGTCTTCCTGCTGATATCCTTCCTTTATTTTTTGCATTCATGTCTCTGGTGAATATTTTCCCAAGATATAAGATCAGAGAAGACGATAGTCAACCTACAATTTGACTTCTGAATATAGTTGTGGTTATCTTCTAAAGATCATATTCATACCCAAGAATATTGGCAAACTGATGTTCTAGTCCAAGACAGACCATCAGTTTATTCTGTTCCAGTGCCTTCAGGTTTACTGCAGCTCTGAGGTTAAATATTGGTGCACACATATTCATTCAGAGTTGAAACAACCTGCATAATCTGCATAATAATTTCTAATTTTACCCTCTTTTCTGCCTCTTAATGCTCAGGGACAACTTTTTGTCTAGCTTGTTATCTTTTAAAACTTATTTGACAGAGCTAATACACTACTGAAGAAGGGGAGAAGACTTCACAGGTGAATCAGTTGAATAGAACACCAAACCTTCTCTACTTCTGAAATATTTCAGACTTCCACTTGAATTTAATTAGCTTTCTGTATTTTTAGTTACATTGAGGCCTTGCTAGAGTTCATAAGCATCATTTGGACAGATCAATTTTGTGTAGGAAGATTTTCAAAGGAGATTTGGGTATTGAAGTGAGATTGGTGTCTTGGTGAATAATCTCCTTAAAGGAGTATTGAATTTTGTTACTGGAAGGCAATTAAGATTGATGAACTATTTAAGAAAATTCATTTATTTGGTAAATGCTGTAGAATCAATGGGGTGTTCTGTGTCATCACAGAACAATGATCTTTGCCTGCGCAGCTGTATTCTTTGTTTTGACCTGTTTAGTCAGTCACCTAGCACTGATACACACTGGGATGCGAATTTTCAACTGATCACAAGGATAAAAGCCACCTTATAATTACCATCTTATTCTAATGATTGTGTCTACTCACATGGAGACAATTAATAACAGTAGGCCATGTGGAACATCATGCTGGGAAGATGCATTAATGGAAAATTTCATAAGCCTCAAGGTTTTTGTTTGCTTACTTTTGGGGTGGGATGGAAGAAGACAGGAAACAAAGGGGTATTTTAAAGACAAAGGGCTTTTTATGTAATCAAATACTTTCAATATCTTCAAATCCTATCAGAAAAGTTGTAGGGCTTGTGCTTGTGTAGGAATGATTATGAAGTAAACAGTTTTGGGGTTTATTTCTGTCAAATGAAAATGTTACCTCTTAAAATGTTTTGGTTGTGGTGGTGAGATTGTATAAATGAAATACTTCTCAGATACATACTGCAATTTCTCCTCAAATTTTGTATTGTTTAGATGTGAAGAGCTGGCTTCAGCCTATCTCAATCTAAGTGATTTAATTCCCACAATCAATATTTTTGGACTATATTTATAAATAGTAAGCATAATCTGGCTGGTTTCCTTTTTTCCATTGTGTGCTGTTAAGTACTGAGACTAAACAGCAAGATTAAGGTCACCTCAGATCCTCCAGGATCACACTGAGGTTGATACCATGCTTTTGTTCACTTTTAAAGAGACAAGATCTATTTGCAAAAATATTAAGAGAATAGGAATAAAGTCAGAATAGAAGGGAATAATGCATGTATTTTACTTCAAGTATTGTTATCAAGTAATTTTACCAGTTTTCCTGGCCGCAGTAGGCACTGAGTTTGTCCACAGTTCCCAACAGCTTTTTCCTGACTGTAGATGACACTAGATCAGAAAGAACATCCAATGATTTGTGTTTCATTTCTTTTAACTCTTTTATATAAATTGCTTCCTACCATTCTCCAAAACAGAGGATCACTGATTTGAAGAAGTAGAAAAAAGTAAAACGCGCTGTAGAAATGCATTTGAAAATATTATATCATGTATGTCAAACTTGCTACTGAAGCAAACATAAATAAAATGAATTTCTGTCTTACTGATGTTACTTCATTTAAGAATAAGAATAATTGTTATTCATAGATGTGATCAACATTTTCATCCCCCTAATAATGAGTAAATTAACAAGACAGCTACTGAGTTGTCTTAAGACACTACATGTAAAAAAACATGCTTATTATTCACTTCAAAATACAAATCTCCATCCATGGTAAGCTCTGTTGCTGATTTCGTGTAGATAAGGGAGGATAACATGGAGCAGGTGTATATTTATCAAATATCATGCCTTTCTTGAAGGCTTTGACAGTGAAGAAGGAAATGTAGCCTCAACAGTCTCTGCATGTCCCTTCATGCTGGTGCAATTTCAGTTTCCTTGAAGGTTCATTTATACCATACCCATCAACATAGCATCTGATCTTCCAGTAGTGCATTAGGCAATATGACAAATATCTGTCACATTTTAGTTCCCTCTTCCTCTCCCCAGGGGAGAAAGGCTAAATGAATATAGATGCACAGGGATAAATTCAGACCTGCTGTAAGTAATTGTGAGTCCATTGATGTCAGTGGAGTTGCACCCTACTACTTTGAAACTGGAACAGAGAACCACATTGTTCTTTGTAAAACAAAAATAAGCAGTATGTGAAGATGTTTCCAAATATTTCAATAATATTATCTAGGTCAGATTCTGTTCCCTGTTAAAGCTACACAAATCCATTTGATTTAATGACATTACACAACTGTAAATGGAATCAGCCCTTATACATGCATACAGCTTAAAAATGTCTGTGATTGTTAGACATTCATTTCTAGATGTACAGAGATCAACATGCAAAACTGGAAGTTTGGCCTTCTGACTTTTAAGAGATAAGTCAGTTTGGTGAAATGCCTTTAGTTGAATCATCCTTTGCAGTTTTCGTGTACTCTCTGTATTTTCAACTGAAAATAGAAAGTATTTTTTAACATAGTTTTTCAGGTCAGCTGCTTGGGATTTACTGTGGTCTTATGAACCACATATGTGCCACTGAACACAGACTGAGGTTTACCAAGAGAGGATATAACTTTGATTCAGTTCACATCTTAATGTGTTAGACCTTGTTTCAGAATGAACGAGCAATAGCATGTAATTGCCAAAAACACAGGTGCTTCTTTCTAATTTATCCAAGGAAATGTCAGATTGAAAATATAGATAATCTTTAACAATAGTTCTTTGAATTTTGAATACATATGAAAGTAAAACACATAAGTTACTGTAAAGTAAGTCTGTGGGATTTCACTGTTGTCTGACTGGAGGCTTACCAAAAAGGATGGGTATGATGATGGCTTACTTTGCCAAGTAGATGAAAAGTGATGGTATTTTTCATCACCCTTGTGTGAGGTTTGACTGAACTGACTAACGTACTGCATTAATGTACTGTATTTTACAAATAAAAAGATTTTTCTTCATGTGTAGTGTAGTCAAGTAGAACTTCAAGATTTAGAAATATTCATCATTTAGTCACCAATGAGAAGAGTCACACACTTATACTTGCTTTTGTCTTTACTTTTTAAAAAGTGCATAAATTCTGATTTTGTTTAATTTCCTTGGAGAAAAGAGTAGGCAATTTCTTTACTCTGTTTCTCCTCTTTCCCTTAGATTCATACACACACCCTTCATCAAGCCATACTCCTTTTTGTCATGACCACTTGCAGCTGGCAGGCCTGAACATTCCTTGGTGGCCTTGCAGCCAGATAGAGCTGCCGGCACATGAAGCATCTCTCTGCCGTGGAACTTGCTGCCTTGAGCAGTCCCTCACTCCAGCAGAGAATGAAGCTTCCCAGCACTTCTGCATCTGAAGGAGAATTCTTGGTATAGTCCTGGTTGTTGATTAGAGCTCTGATTGTGTTTGGGCTAAAACTCACTCAAAACCTGCTGCTAGCACATTGCATTATGGAGTCAAGACCTTTTGACCAGAGTTTTACAGCTCCTAAATGCAAACATGTGTTGTTGTTATGTTTCATCTCTGTGTTTTGGTAAGGGCTAACTATATTATGCTCTTTCTACTGCATCTCAAGGCTTCAGAAACTCAGGAGCATGGTCTGGAGAGAGGTATTTCCACAGGTTTGGAATGCTATGGGTTTATTGTGGGTAGGTCTAGCCACAGCACAAAGATCTACTTCAATTTTCACTGCAGTAAGCGAAAATTTCTGTAATTTTAAAGGTCTTTGGTTTATGAATAGCACTAATTTAACTAGATACAACTGAAACACTGAAAAGTCTATTCATAACAGTTTTGACACAAAGAATTCATAAGCTCCAAGCTCCATTCCTGAGGATGACTTCCCATGGAGTTTCAGAAGATTTCTATGGAGGTCTTTTGCAAGAGAAGAACAATTTTTTTTTCAGATAAATACTACATGGAGAAATTATAAATGGTTTTATGTGAGAGAAGAACAAGACAAATGCTATCAATATGATTACTGCCTTTTTCATCTTGACTCTGGGTGATTTGTAAGTTACAAGTTCCTGACAAATGTCTTGATGTTATCTTTTCATGATTAATGCTACCATGTTTTCTAGAGACAGAAATTTGTCACACTCTTCCCTTACTTTTAGTCTTAGATATATGAAGATTTTTTTTTGTCTAATATGTTTTTAGTTACCTACCATGGAGGAATTCTTTGAATCTGATGTTGAACTATTATTGATCATAAGGGGTGGTCCTTTCTCCAGATTTTGGCTCTAGTCCTCTTAGTTGGGAGCAAGGCTTAATAAAACTCAAACAATAAATATCTTATATCTACATAACACTTGAATCCAAAAACAGTTTAAAAAGCAAGGATGAATTCATTTACCACTGAAATGCCAGCCACCTCTGGGGTGGAACACATGGTTCTTATTTTCACAGAGCTAAGCAGCTGTTTAACAGTACAAAACAACAGTACATTATAGTTTAAGTCATGAAATGAAGAATAATCCTGTATCCAATTGAAATGTAAGATTAAACTTAGATGGGGGGAAAATAATTACCCAGATTGGTAAAACGATCAGAACAAAAAGACTAACCCTGATATTTTGGCACAGTGGCCACCAAAACACTAAGGACTGAGTGTGGTAAGGTACACAATTTTTTGTTACATGGACGACGTGTTATCTTCAGTTAGACCGGGTTTTCTGCAGAAAAATGATTTCATGTTTGAAAATGTCGGTCCATTAATACTCAGCCTTTCTGTGCAAAGTTTTGACAGGAAAGGTTTTTTGTAGTCTACTGTGGAATTTCTGATCAAAAAGATATTGAGCCAGTACCACAAGTAACCTGATTGCTATGCACATCTCCAAGGATGTGGGAGAATGAAATTCAAGTTCCTGTTTAGATTACTTCACAGCATAGACTTGGACCTGGGTTTCCTACATCCCAGAGCAAAGTCCCTAATTACTGGACTTGCAGCTATTCCGATCATGTTTTCTTCTTATTTTCCCATGGAAAAATTAAAAAAAAAAAATAAAAAATTGAAAGGTCTTGGGTTTGGCTCAGTGTAGAATGTGAATTTTGCAATTTCAAAAACTTTCCTGGAACAGGAAAGTTATTTTCCACCCAGTTTACCTCCCGCTGCAATGTATTCCTTTGCAATATGATGAAAAGTTCCTGAATTTACTGCAGTATTATCTTAGAGGGAAGACAATTGCTCTGTAATATTCATATGGGTCTATATTATACTGTAATGTTTCTATATATTCCGCTTTGTAATCTATACATCAGACTAGATCATCAGAAAATTTAATCTGGAAGTAAGAAAGTTTCTAGCAATTGCAGCAATCACCTTTTAAAATATGTTCTCAGTAATGATAATATAAACAACACACCTGCCTGCTCTTAAGGTGGAGTTAATAATCCTCTCAAGGACCTATTTATGATAGCCACTAGGACACTACAGGATAAAAGGTTTTGTCCTCATTCCTTCAAGGATTAGTGGCCATGCCTGGCAGAGACACCTTTTCACACTCTTCTCTGCTGAGCAGGTTAGGTAGTCAGAAGACATTTTTGTAGTTAAGGAAGTGCTATCACTTGTTTTTGCTTTTGGCAACCATTTCTAGTAATGTTTATGTACTTTCATCTGTATGAGGAGACGCCACTCCTCATACTGGTAAAAGCCAATATCTTTTGTCTATCAGGAAAACAAAAAATAGATTTAAGACTGTTTACATGTTTCAAATACCTCCAGGCCAGATGTCAAAAAATTCTACCACCAATGAACAATGTTCGATTTGATTCCATGATGATTCTTCCGTTCTATATCAATGCACTGAACCTTGAGATCTAATGAGGTCTACGGATTACTGCAGATTTCTAATATTTATTAATCTATCAAATTCATTAGTGTCTGTTGTGTTACTGAAAGAAGTGGTACACAATTTTAAGAAAGTGTCTACTACTTTCAGCAATATAATTTCTGCCAGTTTATGGTATATGAACACTAAAGGTGTTGAGCTCAGGAGCTGAAAAGTCAATGAACACATCTCACTAAGATTTGGATGAGCTCAAAATATTTGTGCAGTCCCATTGGCAAGGAAGCCTAGCATTGAAGAAACTTGAGTCTAAAGATTCCTCAAGTCTCTTGTTCTCTTAAGGCCAACTTTTATGAAAGTCAATGGGAGGCTAGTTTCCAACAAAATTAATCACTGCATATTAATGGTTATTCAGAAAATTGAATTGTATGGTCTTTGAGGAAGACACTAACCCTTTCTATTGCATTTGGACCACAGGAAGAGCACCAATGTTTTAAACAAGGTAGGAATAATAGTCTGGGGGGTGGGGGGAAGAAGACAAGCTCCAGTAACAAGAAAAAAAATTATCATAAAGATTAGTCAAAGAATAACAAAAAAAAAATAATAACACACAGAGCTTCTCAACATAAATCTTATTTCCAGTGTGATGGGCTAGATATTGAGGCCTTTATGGTTAAATTAAGTTAAATTGCAGTTGTCATGTATATACTCAGATGTATACATAAATGTAACATGTATAAAAAGTCAATACCAACATAAAAATATATTAGATGTTCTTGTTGAGAGTAAACAAACATTGCCTTGTTTGGCAGAATTTTCAAATGCATATTGCTTCCTTTATTTATTTTTTTTATTACAATAAAAATGTGTTTTGTATTAAATCTATTGTTATAAAGAAATTAAGCCCTGAAATCTGCCAGCGTGGCTTTTTTTCCATAAAGTGGGGGAAAAAAAGCCCTCCTGTTTTAGATACTTGAAAACATTAGAAATCTGAAAATGAAAAGACCAGCCTTTGCGTAGCAAATTACTCCATAAAAATAAAAGGAATTCTTCTGTGTGAACTTAAATGGTTTAAAAGCAGAACAGAGCAGAAGAGAATAGCGTGCATGGTCATAAAGGAAAACAGAGGGTTTAAGTCAATCTTTACAGATGCATCAGAGCCATTCAGGAAGAAAAATAATAAAAAGTATATAAATCTGAGGCTATTTCACAGAGATTTGGGTCTGATTCCTCCTCTGCTGGGGTAAAGATTGTTTTCCTGAGCCTGCATTTGTAAAGAAAATTCCAAGAAAATCCTTACAAAATAATCTTTTCCTTGATCTGTTCCTTAACTTTGAGCAATATGGACAAAATTTTATAGCCTTGCATCTGTATTGAGGGCTATGACTTGTAAGGCCCAAGCTTCCAAACTTTACTGCTCAGAGCACTTACTTTCTCCTTTCATCCTCTGCATGATTTAACATACACTTCATACTCTACCTTACTATTCCCTTGTGTCCATTTACATTTTTTTACTATCATTAATTCTGTATAGCAGGTTATGTATAACTCAGTGATATCCAGTTTTTGCTTGGTTTCTGTTCTTCAAAGTACTTTACAAATTCCTAATACAAGACAATCCTTTCTCCAGAGGCCAAAACATTAAAAGCAGTAGATGCCTGAATGGAAGCTGGCAATCCTACAAGTTCTCTTGTCCAAAATCCCAGGGTCAGCCAGTGGCAAAATCAGAAATAGCATCTTATCTATGAGCCCCTGAACATGACTTGCTGTCTCTTATTGCCTGATTTCTGCTTTTTCCCTCAGGAACTTTCCTGCAGTCTTCTGTATCTGCATCTGAACATTCAGTAGGGGTAGAACATCCAGATATAATGAACCAGGTCACTTCTCAAAATAGAAAAGGTCTGAGTGTTCAGAGAGTAAAGAGTTATTGAGTTATTGAGCATAATAAATGAACATATATTTCTAATGTTCTTTTTCTTTCTAATAACAGAAGGGGACAGTTTTGAAGATAATTTGTTTGTTCCTAACAAAACATTTGATGAAATGCTGGTCAGGGAGCTGGTGAGTAAAGTCATCCATATGGCATCAGTATCATATGGGTATCCATCATATTTAAGGTAGAATTATTGAAAATTTTAGATTACTGCTTCCTGGTATCCTCTGCATTAATTTTCCTGTGGCTTTACTTTTACACCAGATGCTTTTTTTGACACTCTTGTAGCTGATTGTGGCGACTCTTGGCTGTCACATGACTTTTTCATGTATGTTCTGGTGTTTTGAAATGGCTGGAGGTACCACTCAGCAGAGCGGTTAAACATTTTTTTGTATTTCAAAAGGTCCTGGCCAGGACCCCACCAAAATCTGGGTATTCCTGGCTGCTATAATGAAGCTATAGATATCTGAGTAAAATTATAAGAGACTTGTGGTTGCTTCAGATTGCCCAACCCAAGCTCTGCTTTCAGTCTAAGATATTTGGTAAGGCACCATAGCTACCACCCATGTAATGTAGCAGACATCACATTGTGAAGTGATATTGGCAGTCATTGTATATTATTCTGCTTTCTTAGTCTGGAAGTCTGTCTGCTTTCAGCTGGTTGTCATCTCATAGCTGAAAGCAGTCTTTGATGTGAGTCTGAAATTATGCTTGTGTTCACAGCCCTTCATCTTCTGCAAAATATTTTATCTATGTCCACACTGCAACTGTGCAAATGTTGACCTGGAGTTTCTACTTTCAACCTGGACCGTGCTGGACAGTGCTATAAAAGGAACATCCACAGGTCCTTATGCCTGAAGAAGCATAGAGATACAGAAAAGAACCTATTAAAGATTGTCTTCACACATAAGGTAATAGTAGGGACTTTAAGAGTCCTTTGACCAGGCTGGTGGAAGGTGAAGACATCACTGAGCTGAGCTTAGATGAATAGCTTTCAAAGAGGGAAGCTCCCGTGGCAGGGAGCAGAGTTTATGGGATGCAGATTTAGCCAAATCAGATGAAGGCACCTCCAGAATATCCTTGCAGATTTGACTATGGGGTAACACGAAGATGGCATAGAACCAAAATTCCTTTACTTATGGGCAGAGCTTGAGATTGTCCTAAAAGTGAGGAAAGCATTCCTGAACAGGGTTAACCTGGCTCTGTTCTTGAACAGTCCCAGACAATTTGTAGGATGCTCTTTTTTTCATCTCACATGAGATGTCCACATGTATTATCCTTTGCAAGACAGAAGAAACAGAATTAAATGAAATCCAGTCTCAAACACAATGGGGATGTTCTAGCGAGTGTGGTGGCCCACCCAGATTTTGGAACTCTCTAGTTTGGAGTCTGAAGAACATGCATTGGTATGGGAAATGTAAATTTTGATTTTGAACTAAGGCCAAAGCCTTGCTGCTATTAAAGCTGGTGTAAGGGGCCTGGTAAATTCTTGGTATCATTTTCATGCACAAATTACAGAGCCAAAGGTTCAATCTGGCTTAATATCTCTCAGAACAGATGACAAACATCAAAGAAAACATAATCTGTTGATTAGGTTAGTTGTTTTGGACTCTGGAAATGGATCATATTGAGCTTCCTACAAATCCAATTACTTGATTTTCAACCTGTTGCAAGTCACCTAAGGTGTAAGTCACCTTTAGATCATTTATATGTATGCATTCATTATAGATGTCAAAATGTCTTAAAGACACATTTTTCTTCCTGGCAAGGTAATTCCTAATACTTGCTTGCATGCACTGAGCAGAATTCAGGGGGAAAATGGTTAGTTTGCTATAGGATTTTGGTGTGAAGCAACAGCGTTATAGAGTAATTTTGGATGAAAGACAACATAGCAAAAAGGTGCTGCTATGATGAAGGGCACTACTTCCCCACTGAGGAACAAGCAACAGGAAGATACATGGCTTACTGAAATATAAGACTGGGAACTCACACTGAAGAATTTTAGGTTGTCAGTCCTTCTCTGTTGGGACAGGATCCAGACAGCAAAGGTAATATTGTCTTTTGTCTGAAGATTTCAAAATTTCTTTTAAAAACTCTTCCAAAACAGCAATGTCACAAATCATCTAAGAAATGCCACAGACAAACGAAATTAATGTCTGTTAGGAATATGATACTTTTTCACTAGGAAAAAAACAAAGTGAGAGTACTAGCAATTCCAGTTGAATATTTCTGTTGTATGCTGCCACCTTCATCAAAACCATAGAAAGTACTCTGTGGGAAAGAAAAGAGGAAGGAGAAGAAACTGCAGAACAAAACATTTAGATGTTAATGTGCCATTTTCTTTTTTTTTTTTTTTTTTTTTTTTTAACAAGACACTCAAGCATGATTAAGATGAGCAGACATTCCTTGGACAGAAGGTGAACTTTTATAACCAGACAGGACCCTGAAATTCTTAAAGAAGACAATACTTTTGAAAAAGAAGCTTTGAGACTGCATATAACATAATAAATGACATTCAGCCACCCATTGTAACTTTTTAAAAACTGTGACAGGTCAGCATATTTTGAGTTTGGAAAAATCATGTAGCCATATAAATATACACACAAATACACTCAAACACCTGAGCATTTTGATTTGTGGTACTGTTTGTCCTAGTTTCATTAAGTCCTCTATTTGTGTGCTTTGCTTTATGCCAGACTTACTAAGAATTCTTTGCCCATGGTATTGAGAATAACTGAAAAAAATCTATCTAGGTGCCTTGAATAAGCACAAATTATGCATGTTCTTTTGTAAGAATGCAGGTATTGTAAATACTACTTTGAAAGGGGGCTGAAAATGTCCCAGAATTTTCAAAATTATCTGTCATTGCTCATAGCACAGTTTCAATGCACTATTCACAACTGTAGTAAGTGATTTGCACCAAAACAGGTAAAACTGCTTCATTCTGTTCTCAGATGAATATTTTATCTTTATAGACTCCATTGGCAGCTACTAACATAACTAAAAGTGTTTATGTCCAGGTTACAAGTCTCATTTCCCCAGTCTTAATCCACAGTTTAATCTTGTGGATGTTGCAGACCATTTTAGTTTACTAGTGACTATCAAGAAGTTTAGTGAAACTAATGGCCTTATTTAAAGACAACAGTTATATATGTCTGCAACTGGGCTATGTGAATTCTCCCCAGTGTTTGATATTTCGCTACAACATATATTTCTTTTTATTTTTCCCCCTTCTTTATTTCATGCTGAAATATAATTCCTTAGTGGTTAGACAAATATAATAGGACCTCATTATGTCCAATTTTCAAGGATACAGTATCCAAGAAAAGGATGTATCTGGAGTATATAAGAGAGTGTCAAGTTATATTTTCGGAAAGTTACTCCTCAGAAAGTACCAGAGGAAAAAGATTTGAGAGAAGCAATCAAATAAAACTCTTACATAGCTTCCATAGTAACTGGTTATATATTTCTTTTATTTTTTCCCTACGAGACATCAGCAGGCTCACCATCTATCCACAGTGTTTTTGTGAAGCCATTAAAGGCCATCAGACAACTAACCACATTATTCAGATTAGCTGCCTAACAAGAGAAAAAACTGTAATTGAACTATAAAGTTGAAAGTAACTAAGCAAGGATACTGAAAGTATCTAAACAGCAAATTAAAACAACACAATTAATTGGGAGCATTGTAAAAAATTAACTTGAAATAAAACATTTTTCTTAGCTGAATGCAACTAAATAGTGTTTTAACCAATTCTAGTGAAGTAAGTTTTTAAGTAAAAGTTATGTAATATGTGTTAGAAATAATTTGCTAATTATGTTAGGCTTAAGAGTGATAAGCAGATATGATGATACGACTTTTTTCCTTCCTAACATTAAAAGTTTGCTATGAAGGGTTTAATTGTAAATGAAGGACAATAGCCAAAATATTATGTATAAGGTCAGTTATTTTCATCTTTTCCCAACAAGATGGTCTGATTTTCAGGTTTATATTGGCTGTGGGTAGGATTCATGCAAACCCTGAAGGTCTGAAAATCAGACTCTGAAAACATACTGAGATATTGAGACAGCCAAAAATTGTCAATAAGAACTGTAAAGATGTGCAGGAACACTTGTAGTGCTTTATGGACCCAGTCATCCAGTGAAAGTCAGACTCCTATTTTTTTGCCCAGAAACTTCTTTAGGAGAAGCAGACAAGTGATGTGGGTACATCAGCATTATGCTGTGTCTGTACTAAATTAACTGTGGCCAAGAGTCAGTGCAGCTCTATCAGCTGTGTTGAGACCCTTGGAGAGCAAGAGACCCTTGTGACCCTTGAGATGGAGGCACTTGCTGTGGCCTGGATGTGGCCTTGTTTTCAATTGGAAATGATAACCTGAAAACCTGTCTTGGAGTGAAGTCACTCTCCCAGTTTTTCTTTCCTCCTTTCTTCTTACATAATGACTTGGTCATCAGAGCATCAGCCTGAGGTGTAGAAGATCAAGGTTAAATTCCTTCTTTTGTCTGTACCTGCCAGTTTCACATTCTATACAGCTGCTAAAACCAGGAAGCAAGAGTGGGCACGACAAATGGCTCCTCTCCATTCCTCTTTTTAAAATTGTAGTGACTAAAAAATTATAGACAAGTGTGTGAGCACCAAACTACACCATGCTGGTTAAGATGCATGAGCATTAGACACTAATCCAGTGACTTTGATTCAACTAAATCTTAATTTAGAATACTTGAATATAAGTCAAAACAAGGACTAAAATACAAAACTCTGCCTTGTTAGATGATTTTCCCCAAGCACACACTGGTCTAATAGAGCCATAATCACACACTCCTCTGCTCTGTCCCATTGAATATTTAATTATTCCATGCAAGTTGAAAGACTTTGAGCAGAAGGAAGCTGAGAATGTCTTTTCACAGACTATTTTATATCTTGGTCATTCTCATATTCACAGAAGGGAGGAAATGGAGTTTGAAGTCTTCCTAGGCATGTGAAGTCACTGAACTCACATCTTTCACACCTTAAGAAGGATCACTGCCAGTTATCTACTCTATAACTTAACACTAAACCCCAGACGTTATTTTTTTGTCAAGTTTAAATAGCATGTATTCTTTGGGAATATCTTGGCTGCGGACCTAGAAGATGAAATACTATGTTGATCTCTGCTGGATTTTTGTGTGTAGCTGCCCAGGACTTGTACGATTCTAGGTCTGTGCAGGTATCTTAAATACTGCACTAAGACACCCATAGACTTGCAGTGGGTCATAGGCCAAATGTCTGTGGAGAAAGAATTAAAACTGAATGTGTTTTGTGTTGGGTAAACATAGATCACAAAGTCATTTGGTGGTGTGAGTCCTTCAGCTGGTGTCAGCTCACTAAGATGTATATTTTACATCAAAGAGTAAAGTTGCACTGCATACCAGTCCTCTGAATACTGGCACAGTATCAATTTGAAAGTAAAAAATGTTTGTTTCAAATACTGGTCCAATCTAATTTATTAAATATACCAGATGAATGTAGAAAATTAATATTACCAGGATAGCAAAGGCTCTTTATCAAATACTGAGTAATGAGAATACAACACATTCACAAATTAATCTGATCATAAAAGAAAAGCTCAGCAGACATACTAATTGCTGATAATAAACTGTGATGACCTGTGGTCCCACTTAATCCAGAAGGTGTTTTCAATATAAGAGGATATAAATTAGGTCTGTGTTTTCATTTACATGTGTGCAAAGCAGGAGACATTCCATTAAAAATGATGAAGCAAAGTGAGCAGTTCTTTGAGATCAGAACACAATCCCTGAAGTGTTTTATCTAAATCAGCCTTTATAATAGAAAGGTGTTAAACTGATCTCTCTTGAATAATATCATCCTTCATTTCTTCTTCTGCATTAGTGTTACTTCAGATGCTATCAAGGCAAAAGGGGAGTAAATAAAAATGTAACTTCAGGCATGTACCTGCAGGAGTTATTGCGTAAATATAGAACATGAACCTTAAAGAGGCTCAAAGTATAACAGAAGGAAAATGACATCCTAAAAAAAAAAACTCTCTCTCTCTCTCTCTGTATCCCTCTCTCTCTCTAAATATATTTATTATATATTTATTTAGGGACAAGAGGACTAAAATAATACTAGAATAAAAATATAGAACTATCTTTGTTTAATAGAATAAAAATAGTTTAAATCTTGAAGACAAATTATTCTACCTCTATATTATGAAATGAGGATAGTAATCATCTTTGGCTTCAGCAGAAACTTCAGCCTGAATGAAGGACGACAAGTGCCCCTAGGTGAGAACTTGTGTTTCTAAAGGTTCACCAGTGGAGCATGGGAGTTGCTTTGGCTTCAGACAAAGCTGCTCCTGGCACAGGTACAAGTCTGTCCTCTTGTCTTAAGGAAAGATTTTCAGATGACAGTTGATTTCTTTAGCAGTAGCACACAGACAGGATAATGTATCTGACACATGCCTTTTAAATATCAAGTAAAATGCACATGTTTTTTTTCTAGCATATAAAAAAAAAGTTGTCTGAGAAACAGGTGGGTGATCAGACATCATCACTAAAATCTGAAATATCTTCATAATTTTGGGCATACTTTGGTTCCAAAACTGGCAAGAATCTCTGACTCACAAGAATACACAATGTTTTGAGGACAATTATCTTGTCAAATCTGTCATTCTTTTTAGCTGAAATGTTATTAAAAATTCTGTCTTTAAACTTACTGTATTCTATGGTAAGTTTTTATTGAGGGAGATGCACCTTAAACTGTATGTAAAAGAGTTTCTTGACAGGCAATAAACTCTTCTCCACACAACCTAAAGAGCATAAAAAAACTCAAAACTAGTGAGGAAATTGTGTCACTTTATTAGCAACAAATAATGAAACACATTGTACAGCATATACACAAGAAAGCAACATATCTCTTCCTCAACTCTTTTTTACTTGTAAATTGTGAATGAAAAGAAGATTGATGCTTTCCTTATTGTTAAGTTTCAACATTAAACATATACATTGATTATGAAATAATTTAAATGATAAACCCCAGTTAGAATATTATGTTATGTCTTATTAAAATGTATTTGTCACTGTTCAAAGTTAGTTTGCCAAGTAATCAGCACAAATATCAATGTCTGATGTGCTATGGACTCTGTAGTGGCTTTGCTTGGAAGAAGGTATAACAAACTTTCCAGGCTTTGATTATGTATTAACCAGTGGCTTGTAGAACAGATACTGATGGAGGTGATGAGAGCTTCTTAAATACAGATGTTTCCAAATATGTAAAAATGATCCAATAGTCTGGAGATCTCCTGTAACTCTAGAAATATTTTGAAAAGCATAGTGAGACATTTGCCAAAGATTTAGACATTGATGAAATCTCCTTTGAGTGTGTGAGTTCACTGCTACTCAGCCATTCAGCCAAGCCACTGGGAAATGGGGACTGTTCATAAGCACTGGGGGCAATGGAACTGTCAGACTCATTTGGTCACGTTCAGAATGAGATCATGGGGCTTGATCTCATTCAAAATACGATTATTTTTGGTTTGGGTGTGACCTGAGGTTTGAATGTCAGGAAATACGGGAAAAAAAAAAAAAGAGGGTGGAGGAGCAGAAACTAGAAATTTGGAAGTAGAATTAGAGAAAGACAAAACAGTCAGCACAGATGGCTGCATGTTGGTCTCTACTTGCTGAGTCAAAAGTAAGTCTGAAAGAATCAAAATAAATAATGATTTTGATTAAATGCATTCCTTATACACAGTACTAAACTTGCATCTCAGGAGAATTTGGCCCCCTGCTGAGAACATGCCATTATCTAGGCCTTATCAATGTCACCTCAAAGGCACAATTGTCTTTATAGCTACTGTTGTGTTTACAGCATAGATACTGCATAGACCAACACCTGGAGCTTCTCTGGCTTCTGCAGTTGCATCCTGTCTTTCAAAAACAGAGACTGATCTCTTCTCTGTGGTGACCAGTGACTGGACCCAAGGGAAAGGCTTAAAGTTATGTCAGGGCAGGTTTAGGTTGGATTCTTCCCCCAGAGGGTGTTTGGGCACCGGAACAGACTCCCCAGGGAAATGGTCACAGCACCAAGCCTGGCAGAGTTCAATAAGCATTTGGACAGTATTCTCAGGCATATGATGTGACTCTTGGGGATGGTCCTGTGCAGGTATAAGGGTTGGACTCGATGTTCCTTATGTATTCCTTCCAACTTGGCATATTCTGTGTTTCTGTGAACATAAAATGAGGTCTTAAAAGTTCTCACCTACCCATAGAAGTACACCTATGCCAAAATTCAGAGGCAGTATAACATCCACTTAATTTTTAAGAGGTTACACTGGTCTTGCAGTGGGAAGGCTTATTTTATTGTGTGGTCTAAGAGTGGAGTATTTTAGCTCTGAAGGTCAAATCCTTGGGTAATATTAAGCAAGTGCTTGGAGATATGCTGCCAAAGTAGAGATTGGTCTTAGTGCAATTGAGGGAAACTCCATGAGCCAGGCACTCTATGTGAGATCCAATCAACCAGAATGAGTCATTAGTTTTTTTGTGATGATAGGTAAGCACATAAAAGAAGGAAAAAAAACCAAGAGAAGAAAATAAAATAAGAGCCCAAGGATGATTAAGCTGTTTAAGTGCTTTGATAGTTGTCTTTAAAATCAGATTATTAAGAAATCTTATAATTTGAGGGAGATTTGGTCTGATTTGAAATTTCTTTCCACAAACAAAAGTCTTTACTTTTTTGGCCAGGTGTTTGGCAGCACATCCACTGAGTGAAAAGTCAGAGCTGGCTGATTCATGTTCTGTGGTGTTACATGTTATTTTGACAGTCCAAGGAGGTGTTCTGGTTCATTGTGTTTTCTGTTCCTCACCTATTGCTGACAATCTGCGGTGGGAGGACGGGCGCAAATCCATTGCCCCACAGATGGCAGCTGACGCAGTGGTCCCCCACACTGAGAGGCACTGACGCTCCTACAAACCGCTGTTCATCAGATAACATCGTGCCTCCCTCTTGCCAGCCCTTCTCCGTCACTCAGCAGCTGAATAGCAACAGGTAAGAAAAAGCAAATGGTCACCAGCAGCACTGAGTATCCTTGATAGGCATATCCCTAGTTCTTGTTGCATATTGGCAGACAGTCCCCTCCACCCCTCATGGTTACTTGCTGGAGGAATGTGATTCTCCAGTGCTCCACCGCTGAGCCACAGTTTGACCTGCACCATGAGCTACTTAGGCAGGAACAGAAATGAGAAATGAAATTTCAAATAAAATATGCATTTAGGGCTTGAATACAACAAAAGCCTGCAGGTCTGTGGATAACAGAGAAGCAGAAGAGATTGACCTGAGTTGCACCAAGGGTTGTTCAGTTTGGACATCAGGAAGAATTTCTTCATGGAAACAGTTGCCAAGCACTAGAATGGGCTGGTGGAGTCACCATCCCTGAAGGTGTTCAAGAAACGACTAAATGTGGCACTCAGTGCTCTGATCTGGTTGACAGGGTGGTGATGGGTCACAGGTAGGACTCAGTGATCTGAGAGGTCTTTTCCAGCCTGATTGATTCTGTGATTCCATGATTCTGAGAGTGGTTTTCTCTTCTAGTGGTTCCTTTGACTGACTGCTGTGGCTCTGGGGGGGGGTGAAGAGGTAAATGGGTACAGGATCCACCACACCAGTCCATCCTGCTCCCCGTGGTGAGTTAGGCACAGCTCTTAGGATTTTGCCACTACAGACTGCTGAGGTTTTAGTGAAGTAATATAATCCCATAATGTACTGACAGTAATGCAGATCAATTAATAGAGATAACTTTGCATCTGTTGGCAAACTGTCAATTAAGCAGAGTGTTGGAGTGGAGAGATGGAGAGATTTCCATTGACATGCTTTTTGAAGCTGCTTAGTCCTTTTTCCAAAGAAGTTACAACTTGTCATTGATAAATGATGTTATGTACATCCCAGAATTAATTATTTAAATTCCATTAGCTTAATAATATTATGCAATAAGTCTACCTGCACACCCTTTTAGCTTTTTTCTTTTTATTAAATTGGTACTTTGATTAATTTGAGTTATTTTAACACAGAGTAAAAGTGGGTTTTAGGCCAGGAACCTTCAAAAACCTTATCACCCTTTATAAACTCAGGATAATATTTTGTATTGAGGGTGAATATTCATAACAACCTACTACTGAAAAGAAGGGATCCCACTTGCGTTTCCCTCCCCTTCCAAACAGTCCTCCTTCCTCCCTTGGTCTACAGTCACTCCTGTACTTTAATCCTAACAATCTTCACATCTTTGAAATGCCTGTTTTGTTCATGGAATAAACTCATATACTGTTCACCTTTTTACTTTTTATCCTGATGGCTTTTTTATGAGTTTTATATGAGTGTAGAAACATATAAGGAGGTAATGTATATACCTCAAAAAACCGACAGCTCCACTTGGTTGTGGAGCCAACCAAGTATTGTTGGCAACAACCAAGAATTATTGGTAATAACACACTGTGGAAAAGTACAAGCTGTGACTAGAGAAGGGGGACATACAGAGGTAGGGCAGCACTTTTCTGGGACAAAGGTCCTTGTTCTAGTTCTTAGACATAAGCACAACACAGTCCAGTGCAAGCACAGGAATGAGATCAAGAAGTGGACATTGACTGGAGGGGGGTATCAAGACCATCCAAAAGGCCTGAAGCCCTCCAACCCATTTCCAGAAAGGTATAGAAGAACAGGCTGTGCATGAGAACTATTTTACATAAAAAGCAAGAAACTTATATCCAGGGCAAGGAAAATTTATCTATAAAAAGGTACTTACATGAAGTACCTATCTTTCTTTTTTTTCTTTCTTTCTTTCTTTGCTCTTTCTTTCACTCTTTTGCTCTTTCTTTTGCTTTCTTTTTCTCTCTCTTTGCTCTTTCACTCTTTTTTTCTTTTGCTCTTTTTTTCTTTCTTCCACTCTTTCTCCAATTCTCTCTTTCTTTCTCTTCTTCTTTTCACCTTACCCCTTTATCCAGAGCTCACTGCTGTATGCTTATATAGTAGGTCAGGGTCCAACATACTTATTTCCACATCAAGGGTGTAATTCACTACAAAACTTTGTAAGCTTCTGTGGACCCTCTGACTTTTGTCATTTCCTTCAGCCGTGATCATCTATGAATCTTGGGTGTTCCCTTATACTTAAGGGTGGGATCTCACAACAAGGTTAGGTTAGTGAGATGAGGTTAGTGAGCTGAAAGTATTTACAAAGGGTCTGTCAGCAGACTGAGATGATCTGCATAGACAGCTGGAAGGTGCAGTTCAGGAGTATGGAGGATGAGTAAACAGGACTGACCTGGATGTCTCTCATTGGGCTGTGCCAAACTGTTTGCACGTGTTGGTCACAGTGTATATGGCTTCATAATTAGTTCCCAGAGTTGATTCCCATGAATAGCATCAGGACTCAAGTCAGCCTGACAATGGGATCTGAATATTTTCAGGATGTAGATAATCACTGCTCAGTGTAATCTTAGAAAGTTCTTTGCTAGCTATTATAATCAGCAAATGCTTGAGAAAGCAAGATAAATGGACACTGATGGTGGCAGAAACAGTCATCTGGGTTTAAGTACAGGGCTGAATCAAAACCCAAGCAGGAAACAGACTTCTGGTCTGTTCTGGTCCAAAATAGGGACTTCAATCAAGGGAAATCGTACTGGCTTTGTTGTATGGGTGAAAAGTCTGGCATAGATAATAAGGTAAGCAGTTTACTTACAAAATTCTGCATTCCTATAGAGTCCCTATCCTGATTTTTTTTTTTTTTTTAAATCTAGAATCGATGTCATGTATTTAATATTGGGTATTATACTTAGAGGACTCAATACACAACAGTGCTGAGATGTCCATTCTCTAAGTTAGAAACAGAAAACATTTCTCTCCCCTTTTACTATTATAATCTCCCATGAGTTTATCTTTACCTATTCCTGAGCAAATAGTACATTTCTTCCCACAAAATGATAGCTAAATCGTATTTGCTTGGTACTTTGGAAGTTTCCAAGCCACCATATAAGGTTTAATACCAATTTATGATTAAATGCATACTGAAAATATCTGTGCTATGCAGTATTTGAGGTTGAAAAAAGGCTTATCCAAAGGCTGGAATCTGTCCTGTTTGACTGTTATTAATACAGCTATTAACACAACTGACCACAGGATTCCTTCATTGTCTTCTCCCTGGCTTTCCTCATGAGCTTATCTTGTCTTTTTGTTCCTACTGCCATAACAGCATTTCCTATGGCGGGTTTACTCCTCAGCTTTTTTTGATAGACTGTTTTCCATTCCTGGTCTTAAAAAAATAGCAACAAGAGTAAAAAAAAGTCCTAGGTGACTTAATTTCTTCAATTCAACTGTATTAAGCACAATATACTGAGCTCTGTGCAGAATTTATCAAAGCTGATCCTGCTCAGGTTAATGCCCCAAGTGGGGAACTCAGATGAAAAGTGGATCTGACTACCAGCTGGTTCAGGTGTTGTTTTGGGAGCATGAGCCTGTATAGCTGTTTGAGGTCCCGTACAGTACAGCTTGTTTAGATATTGCTTGTCTGTCTCTATAGACTTCTCTTCTATTGTAAATACACATCCATGGACACATACCTGAACTTGAGCAGCTTTAAAAACAAAAAAAAAAAAAAAAAAAAAAAAAAAAAAAAAAAAAAAAGCAAAACCACAAACACAGAAACTAGAATTGTCCCCAGCCTTAGGATCTGAAACTAAGCAAATGAGATGAAAAATATCAGCATCCATTTTAATTGACCATATTCAAAAGGTGTCGCAGGAAAGTTGTTTCACAGCCATAGTTTGATAACCCTATTTCGCTTTCAGAAGTGACATAACAAACCTCCTTCTACTTGTATAACATCTAATTAAAGTACAAAGATAAATGAGAGTGTTTTAATTTTTTAATTAAAAACTCCCTACAAATATAATAATCTTTTTTCAGCTATGACCAAAAAAGGGAAAACATTTTGTATTTTGCTTTTCATAGCCTTGCTGGTATAATTAATTTTGAAAATAAGAGTCTATCAGGGGAAGGGTATACACTACTGTATTGCTTGTCTTGTAATATAAACAGAGAGCTTATTTGTTACTGTCAAGAAATAGTTCTTTTCGGAGAGATTTTCAGCTAGATGAATTATTTATTTGCTTCTGTTGGTAGTTTTAAATTATGGTCCAGATCTTTTCAAAAACACACACTTAATTTATGCTATCCCTGCTGCAGTTCTAAAGTTGATGATGTAAAGAATGCACGGAACTGTTTTCATGTATTCAGTTAGCTTTAGCCTGGCCAGGAGTTTTGCCGTAGTAATGCTGAGGCTTAGTCTAAATGTATTACCTTGTATTTTATTCCACATCTCATCCCCCTTCCAGGTTTCCTTGGTTCCTGTCTGGAGGTAACATGGGGGGTTGGAGGTCAGTGATCTTGGCCTGAAGAATCGTAAAAGTTTTGGTGGGGGCTCATGTGACTGTTGTGGGCAGATGAGCCCAGGGCATTTGAGGGGTGGTATGGAACCAGACAAGCTGTGTAGGAGCTGAGACTGCGACCCCTGAGGCACAATCCCTCATGCAGATCTCCAGCACACAGGTTTGGGCACGTAGGCTGCACCATCCCGCTGGTGCATCCAGCCAGTTCTGCAGGCTGGTGCAAGGGTAAGTGGATTAATGGTCTGGCTCTTTTTCAGTCCTCTGGGGTAACTTGGGAAGCCAGGAGAGAGCAAATCTGCTCTCATGACAGGACTTGCTCATTATCTTCTTTGCACGAAGTAGCCACAGCCCACTCATGGGGCTCCCTCCCCACACAGCCCCGTGCTCACTGAGGCTGGAGGCAGTGGTCATGGGTAGGGCCAATTCTGCTACAGGTCATGGTTTCCTGAGATTCACAGTTCCAGGGCTGATCTTGGAGCCTCAAACAGTCAAATAGCATGGTTGGGCTGCCACCTTGCCTGCCTTGGTGCCCAGCCTGCCTCAAACCGGCTCTTCTTTGAGCAGTGGAGACATTTTTTAGGCATAGACAATTTATTTTTCAAAGGCAACCTTTGCTCTTCTGTCTCATATATAGGAAGGATGTACTAGGAAGACAAGGCCTGCAAACTTATCTCCTTTCTCCACAGACTTCTACAAGAACAAGACGTACTGTGGACTGTCAATGTTTTGTGAATTTCTCTGTTATTTCCTATTCAGGTGGTTGATTCAACATCTTGCCTAACAAAATGCTATGCATAAAATATAAATCTTCACAATGTCTTTCCTGCATCTAATAAACCTCCAAATGATTGAAGTTTTAAATAAACTAAGAAAGCTAAATTCATTTCTTTAATTTGCGCTTCCAAAGGAATGACTGCCTTTGGGTCTTTGGCGGATAGAACATTATACTGTTTTCTTTTCTTTTTTCTTCCCCTCCCCTCCCCTCCCCCTCCAAGTATGAAGATGATTTAATTTTTTTTTCAGGTTTAGAAAAGTAAGCTCTTACAGCTACAGGTAGGAGTTCACAGGGAAGTGAATTCAGGCTCTGTTCTGTGGCCCTGAAACCTGCAGGCCTGGTAAATAGCAGATGACCATGTAGTTAACTATGCAAATGTACAGCAACAAGCTAAATATTAAATGATATTTAAATTAGAACATAAATATAGCTATGCATAATTCAACAGGAGGATGCCTTTGCAGTCAGAGCAGAGAGGAGGTCAATGACCCTTGATGATAACTCCTTCAAGTATTAATATTAAGTCTATATAATGAAGTAAGTCCTTGCACAAGGTTTATGCTCACCCTGTATGGGGAAATAGGGCCATCATCCATTATGAACACATGTGCAGAGTGTGTGGTTTGAATCTCCCCTACATTTAATGTGATGATTAACCTCCCAGCTTTCTACAGTTTTATTCAGAGTTTGCTAATGTTATACCTTTCATTAGAAAGGCTATGATGAAAGTATACCATGCCTCGCTCCAGCAATGCCAATTAATTCTAACTAGGTAGAACCATCTTTTATCTTGAATGTATTTAACATACGTTTCTTAAGACAGTACCGAGGAACTTCATCAGTTTTTCAATTTGGGTGTCAATCCCACAAGCATGTCTTTAAGTGCTGCTTTTGCTCTGTTATGAATACTTGGCCCTGAAGTTAGACATATTGACACTATCTGGTCTGCAGTGCACACTAAAGGTCTATATTTTTTATGGCTCAACAGTCAAACAGCTGAGAAGCAGTTAAAACATACTCCATTTTACAGTAATTCATTTTCAGCCCTTGACAGATTGATTTCCATGGGGTTATTTGCTTCTTTCTGCACCCTACCTCATAACAATGCTTACTAAAATGATTTATTGACTCAGTGCCAAATTCTTTGATACCTTAAAAGTTAAATTCACTTCAGGACATGAGGCTAAGTTATTTTTTACCAGGTGTTTGGGGTGATGCTTTGCAATAATTAATGAATAGGGTCATGAAGCAGTAGCACTTTGGTGCTTGTGTGTGCCAAAAATGTGCTTTCTCTAGGAGCATTCAAAGCAGACATAAACAAGCTGGATAATAACTCCTATTCAAAATAATCTCTTTTTTTTATGTGCACCAATGAACACTGAAGCAGGACATCCAGTTTACAGATCTTCCCTATAACACTGATTTTTTGCTTCCTCATAATATTCCTTCAGAACAATATGAAGTCTCCACAAAGTATCCATGAAATCAGAATAGGTTAAATAGAGCTGTGTGAATAATTGTCTTTGCAGTTTACTGCTGAAATAGAAAAAGAAAAAATTGCCTTATGAAGACCTGATATTTTTGTATTTTTTTACCAAAACGAAAAACAATTTGCTTTGGTCAAGCAAAACTTTTCATTTGCAATCCCTTGGTTTATTCTCCTTAATTAAAGAAGTACATTAATTTCTTAATGAAATGTCAAAGACGACAATTAAAAAAATTGATTTGGGACAAAGGAAAACAAAGCATTTTTTTTTTTTTTAAACAGGTCTTTGAAATAAAAAAAAATTGTGGCACATTCAGAAGACTCACAAATTGTTGAAGTTTACTCAAGTGAATTTCTGGTAAATAATGTATGCAAGCAGGAAAAAAAAATACTCATTGGTCAGGCTAGATGTCTCTACAAGCAGAGGAGAAAATTACGTACGCTATCATTTGTGCTTCTATATCAGGCTAATAAGTTTTTTCTCTCAGTCTTACAGAAGTGCCTATTTAGTGATGTTGACATATCACTTCAATGTCCAGATAACTGAGTGCAAACTCAAGTAGCATACCACTGCCTAACCCAAGGCTTTAGCACATGGATGCTGGGCGCTTACTAAGAAAACTGTTCAGTAGCTGATGTTGCACTGTAATTTTGAACCACCCACACGACCTTCCCTGAATGCTCTAAAGGCTATTTTGCACCATCAGCAATGCACAGTGTAACCAGATGAACTGAAGAGTATTAAGAAACAAAAATCTTAGCTGAGACCATTAGGTTTATCGAGCCCAATAAAATTTAGCGTAGTGGTAGATACTGGTTCCTGGGCCACATTCAAGTTATAGTGCTATTGAGAAAACAAGAGTTATCAGGTGAGTAACATGACCATAAAATACATGAAGAGAAGCAAAACTTCTCACAGTAGAGTGGAAGTACTCAGTTAGAATCATGAGACCACAGATTATGGAAAGGACTGAGCACTTTAACGTCATGATCAAACCAGGTCCACTAATAGGTCTCCCGTAAATGTCCCACACACTTCATTAATGTCTCCAGGGATGAAATTCAGTCAAAGGTACAAAGAAGGAGGACATGTGATATGTTTATCATATACAAAAAATTATCATATCTTTCATGATTTTTAAAACGCTATGCTAAGAATAATCATCGTGTGTCTTTGTTCACTTCAGCTGCCCTTAGCCCACTCATGTCATTCCCTTAGACTTTGCAAACATTTATGTTTACCAAAATGTTTTCATTTTTAAAAATGTTAGTCAGGCAGTTATCTCCTCTTTCTGCTTTAATTATGAGATCTGGCCACTTAATAATGCTAACCCAAAACAGCATCTCAAACTAGGACTGGTGCCTGTGTGTAAAACCAGAGTTCTATGTTGAAAGGGTTTCAGTTCTCAACTTTCATTTTTACTTGGGGTCAATAAAATTTTGTATGCTGCAGAAGGCTGATTTCTCTTTCAGCCCTGGAGGGTCTTATGTTCAAAACCCCTCCACCTAAAAAGGTATGCTGTACCTACAAATGGGACATGGGACCCTACATCAGCCTTCAAAGGTTCAATGAAAATTGTGGCCATTTAACATTTGTAAAAATAAAATTATGGAAACAGAAACATCTGGGTATCCAGTGCAGAGACATACTGCAAATACAATTTTTCAGGAAGAAAAATAATGTCTAAGTAGGCATGTTTTGGTAGATACTTGGAAATGTATAACATACCTTGTGAACAGATGTCTGAAAAGAATGCTATATATATTTTAATACCATTCCTTTGAAAATGGCTGATGTAGTAGAGTACTATTTGTATTGTCGATATATAAATATGGACCAAATTTTTAGGTGAGAAAACCAAAGAATTATCTAGTCTGGGAGGGTCTTCTCTAGGTTATCTGGCTAAACTCAGCATATGGCAAACTGACAGCAGGTTGATGCTTTCTTTACTAATTTTTTTGTCTTTAACGAGAAATATAAAACTAATTCGAGACAAACTGATGCAGTGCTTGAAAAGCAAGGTGGACCAACAGCCTTCTGCTCGCAGCCATGAGATCAGTTTACTGGATCGTGTTATGGTGACATTTGATAAGACTGTGGTGTTGCAGGATGAGTGTGGAAAATGAGCTGGGCCAGTTATTTTCCCTGTTTGCCACTTGTACACGCACACACACTCCCATGTAATTAATGATTCATGACTGCTCTGTTCCTGAAAGACAACTCAGCTCTTGATTCTTCTCTAACACCTCATGCCATGATCTATCTTCCTTTTAGCAGGTTGGGGGTATGGTATAACTTGTTTTCTTATGCAAATGACTTGGAGGAATACTGTTTTATAATCTGCTCTGATCTTTCTTGTTTAGCTGAGTCTTCTCAAAGCCTAAAATGCTGCCAGGATGGATTGTTCTTTTACCTTTTTAGCCATCCTTGTAGTATTAAAGGAGAAGAGATTAGATTATCCCAAGGAGTGGTCATTTGCAAGACCTTGGTTTCCAGAGTTCATTTCTCTCTCCGTAATCTAAAAGGTGTTTACTGTTTACCTACCCACTCCTTCTCCTGAGCTAAGTCACCCTCTCATTCAAAATAAAGTAAGAGCAAAAGCTTGGATTTATTTGGGGAGGAGTGAGAGAGTGTTGCCAATGTATTCTTGTCTTCGGCTGACCCAATTACTTTCTGTTCAAACATGACACTGAAAATCAATCCCTGTGTTGCAGACAGGTATATCCAATAGACTAACACACAATTAATAGACTTCCCACTAAGTATACTGCATGACCAGGATATTGGTATTATAATGCTCTGATTTCTTTTCAGTAGGGAGGCAATCATATTGACTAACTGAAAAAAATAGGTTCCTAAACTACATCTTTTTCCTCAGACATTTGTCTGACTTCATACTCTATACTGTTCTGCTCATATTTCTACTCAGCATAGGCACTTGAATTTCTTGAAGATTCCTGACTGAATGTAGAAAGAACGTGACATAGCCCAAAGATATTTATTTCAGAAATAGGGTTTCTGTTTTCAGGTATCTGATTTTTGACACTTTGTCTTGTTTTTCAAAGATAAAAATGTTCCCATGATACTTCTGAATTCAAGTGGCTTTTTTGGTGATTTCCTGCTCTGTTTCTGATCTGGCACTAAAGCCATAGCTGGTAGCCACTTCTAATAGAAAAAACCTGGCTGGAGTAGCTGACACTAGAGATCACAGATACTCATTCAGGAGTAAGTTTACATGCAAGCAAACCAACTGCCCTCATTTTGTAGGTTAGAGACAAATACACTAATTGACTCTATTGTGTTGCATCTTATTAAACCCAGTTGACTTCCATGCACAGAACAGCTACAGAATCAAATGCTGTGTGCATTTAATTAATTAAATGTGATTATTTTGATTCATAGAAAAAAAATGCCCATCCATTGTTCTGAGTGCTTTCACGTTAAACAATAAAACATTCTAAGGCTATTTTGCTCACCCTTTTTAACAGAGCTGTTAGCCATTAATGGGCATCCTAGACTGACTCACTCATTAGGGAGCATTTTGTTAATGTAAAGTACAATCCTGTTCGAAAGTTCTGGTTTGTGGTTTTTATTTAATTATAAAAACTATATATTATAGTTCCAGGAGGAACTAAAGAAGTGAAAAAAAGGGTGTGGATTTGGGTGTTGGTATGCTTTTAAAGCAGGTTCAAGCAGCCTTGGTAACTTTGATTTTTCCTTTCAGCATTTTAATTTACATTAGTTACTTATAAAAGCTTTTGATTAAATGAACCACTGCTGTATTCTTATGCTCATCAGTCAAGTTTGTCTTGCTGTGCTGCATTTATGTTGTGACTCAGGCCAAACTGTCCGTTTCAATGTAGAAAGAATAAAAAGAAATATGGCATTGCCATAAAAGGTTGAGCTAGCTTGTGCTTTGGTAATTTGGTTTCTGCAATGTGCTTGACCATGGACCGAGACAGTTTGTGGGTGATTTTCCTCTGCCTTCTCACCTAACTGAGGCACTCCACAGCAGCTGATGGTCTCATATCAAACAAAGACATTCTTTGAAAGCTCGCATATAATATCAGCATCAATTTCTGCATATTTGGCTCTTCTTATCCCCAAACTAAGCAGCTGTGGGAGACTCCAGAAGGTATGTGGCACCTGAGAGATGAGTAAGGCAGCCCCATCCCCACCAGCACAGTCCTCCACAGGCAAAAACTGGGTTGCGATTACTATGACAAAGATTTCTACAGTCACAGCCCTGACAAGTCAAATTGCCTAACAGCAATGGCTGGCTTCATGTTAGTGGCCGAGAAGTGGGGAAGAAAATTGTATAAAGCTATACAGTCACCAGGCAAACACACAGATACCCTGTTAGTAATCCCAATAGCTAGCAAGAGTTCATAAATATTACTTTATGAACCTGAGAATGTAAGAATTTATGTGCTAAGGAGGAAAAAAAAGCCTCTGTTCTTTTGTGTTTAGCTCTGAGCTGTTCTGAATGCCATAGGGAGAAAAGGGAGCCCAATGCTTAATCATACTTATATTAACTTGGTTGTACAGCTCAAGATTGTGTGTGTTGCAGCATTTTGCCCAGAGTCATTAAGTGAATATTTTATTAATAACTGTCCTACCTGTCACCAAGGTCTTATCGATAGGTATGTACTTATTACACTGAGCAGAGAAACAGGATTTGGCTTACTCATCAGGATTTTCAAATTAGGAGTGTCCATCTCTCTTAAAAGGACATAAATGTCATATTTTGAGTGATTCCTCTAAATGTTTCTAATGGTTTTCTTTGACATGATGACATCATTTCTCAGAATTTATTTCAATAAATAGTCTTAATGTTATAATATAATATAATAATATTTTAACATCAACTTGTTAGAAACAGTTTTTACCTACTGCCCTACACTGACCAGAAGTTCTACCTGGATTAGGGGCACTGTTCATGCAAGTGCTGCTGCAGCCCCACCTGAAACAGATGGGGATTTTTTTCATGATGCAATAGTGAGACTGGTACACAGGAGGGATAGGAAGACTATGATATGTGTTCAGTCTTGAAAAACAAGATTAGCATGGCTGATTGCCAGTATCTCTTAGGCCATAAGACTGGGGCACGCTCTGAGAAGGATTTTGAGGTTGAAACAAATACCTGAAGCATTTCATTTGTGTGAATGTTCAGTGAAAAATCAGTTATACCTAAGAACATCTTGATTCAAGCTCACCAGTGGATCTTTAGTACATCCCATAGAGAAGCAAAACCATGGGCTGGTGACTCTGTAACAACTTTTATTTCAGATTCAAAATATGTATTACCATTCCTCCAGCAAAAAAAAAACAACAAACAACCCCCCCAACCCCCCCCCAAAAAAAAACCAAACCAAACCAAAACAAAAAACCAAAAAAACCCACAAAAACCAACCACAAACAAACAAACAAAAAACCAAAACAAAACCACAAAAAAACCCAAAACAAAACAGAACTTTAATGGACTCTTCCCTCTTCAGCAGTTTAGTAGGTTTCTGTACCAGCTGACAGGGGAAAGAAGGAGGCAGAAAGACACAAGATAATTAAACAATAATTGGAGTTCCAGAAACTGTGGTTTAAGATTATGCAAGGTAAAATGTTTTTGCAGACCACTGGCAAAAGATGGTTAACTGTATTTCTCCCCAAAAGAAAAGCTGTTCCAAAAAGTGACTCTGCAGAATTGTATTGTTGACTATTCCATATTTATCTGGTTTTGGAAAAGCCTTCTTCTGGTAGAGGAAATTTTAAATATTCAGAGCCAGAGAGCTTCTCTGTGAGGAGTCACATAGGTGAACTTTCCCTCAGAAAAACACACTGAGTAAAAGACATCAAGTTCCAGCAAAACTCTGCCTAGCATTGACAACAAAATTATCCATCCTCTGCCAGGTTATTTTCAACAAATAAGTCAATTTTAGAAATTAAAAGTAAAGTAAAATACGTCAGTTCTGCCTTAATCCATTGAGCCCTTGGCAGATGAGCCCTTGGCAGATGAGTTTTCACTGCAGTCCAGGAGCCACTTCATCTCAAAGTCAACTGGGCACTTCTTCCAGTTATTAATATTTCTAGATAGATGAATGGGATACAGCGGGTTTTTTGTTTGTGCAGAACAAACTTTATTGCTTTACTGTATTTTTTGTTTAGTACAGACTTCTTTTAATGGGAGGCTTCCAGTATTTTTTTGATTCTTACTGAGCTGTAAATACAACAAAAAATACACTCTACTGTGGTATCCCCAATTCCCAGGGAGGTTAGGAAACAAAGATCTGTTGCAAAATGCTTCGTATAGTGAAATTAGGGTATTTCTTTGGCAAGTTAGTCCTGGCTTTTTTATTAAGGGCTTTTGGGTCTCAGAAATCACACCTGCCTACATATATGAGGTGTTATATAAAACAAGAAGTTGTCTTACTCTCCCTTTTCAATGCTGCTGTATACATTTTTTTTTCCTTTGGCTGTACTGGATGCTATCTTTAAGTTGTAATGGCCACCCAGTAGTTGTAAGTAATGGATATAAATTCTCTGTATTCAAAAAATATCTTTGTGTCCAAAATCTTTCTTTTCCCCCAGTTAAATCAGTTGGTCTCACTACCTACTTTTCTATGCAAACTTTGCTTGAGAAGATATTTGTAACAAGTGACAACAATTTGCAGCTTTGCAACTGAGATTGGGTTAGGCTTCTAAAGACTGTCTATTTGTTTCATTTTTTTTGACTTGAAAAACTTAAAAAAAAATAAATTATTCCAGTCATGGTCAGCTGGCATTATAGTAGTTTCAGTTTCATAAAAGATCCTCAACACAGCAATATGTTTGGATCTTCTTTTCTCTTTTCCTGCTGAATTTGAAAAGAATATTTTTTAGCAAATTAGAAAATGTTTCAAGGGTTGATTTCAATGGGATTACTTCAGGAAAACTGAGAATAGGTGTTTCTAAACTGAAGACTTATATTTTACTTAAAACTAGAATTCCTTCAAAATACTTAGGCAGAAATGTGATTTTCAAGTTTGCTGTATACCTTTGGTATTCACATAAGGTATAGGTAAATGATGATATTAGTCTATTGAATTAATATCTTAAGTTTAAGACCCAGGTGCAAAGACTGTGATCCAAATTTTTGGCCCACTGTTTCAACTTATTTAATTCTTAATTATTTACTTTACAGGTAATGGCAGATTAAAAAAAAAAAAATATGCTACATTTTGCTTTGCTCTTAGGGAGGTGTATGTATTCTTGCTTTAACAGACATAAATTCAGAAACAACAATGTACCAGCATGAATCGTCATGTCATGTAAGTAAACACTCATGTATCCTTTTCAAAATGATTGTGTATCCCACAAACCCAGTACAGCAGGGAAACAGAATGGGGACCTTTGCAGGATAAATGGTCATTACTCTTGCTGGACTGTTACAGCCAATGTAGGTGTTAATAATGTTTACAAGTTGGATTTTTGTTAGGATGAGCTTCTTTAAGGGAAAATAGTTGGGAAGGGTCTCAGGAAGAATGTGTACAGAAATAGACACAGGAGCTTTGGAATGAAAATGGCATTGGTTTTATTTAAAATAAAAAATCTGTTTCTGTATTAGAAGAAATTACTCTCATAGGAACTTTTTTCTTTTTTCTTGAAAATCTTGATTTAGACCATCTTATTTATATAAAATACAGTTAAAAAAAATGGCATGTGACAGTCTTGATATGCTTGGACATCCTTACCCGTCTGTGGATAACGAACAGTAGTCATGTGAAAGTGATGGTGTCTGGTAGCTAGGTACACTCACCCAAATAATCTGCCTGTGGATCAGATTCAACAGACAAAGCTTAAATATCTTGTTCTGAAGCCAAATTTACACTCCAAGGCATTGTTGTCACTGGCCAGGCAGGGTAATTTAAACTGGCTTTTTACTCAGTATCCAGCTTTAAATTGTAGCTTTGCAAGTCTACTGTTTGATGATATCACAGGACAGAAATATATAACCTCCCTAGGAGATCTTTTCTTTGCAGATTGGAAACAAAATTTCAGAGATACAGTGTTTTCTTAAAAAGGGTTGAAGGCCAAAATATCATAGTGAGATAGGACCAAGCATCCTCTGTCATAAATTTCAGGAAATAGGTAGGAAGTGTAAAAGCATGATTATTCTGTCCAATAGAAACCACAGAAGTATGCCAGTGCCATGTTTCCACTGATTCTGCTCTTTTTTGAAAGAGGCTGTGGAACAGGTATCATGGGAGAGAAAGGGGTGCCCCCAGTCTGCTCATTCAAGCCCTGTATCTGCATGAGAGCATATGAATACTAAGAGATGTACCTTTGTTAGAGTTGTGAGACTTTGTGGCTTTTCATGAAATGGTCATTGATTCTTTCATATTATTTAATAGTAGTTTAAAAATTTTGTTCGTGAATATGTTAAGCACAAGATCTTAAAAATTCATAAAAGTTTCAGCTGAATATGCAGAAAAATATTTAGTTGCTGATGCTAGAGGGAATTTAGTCTGTGAGAGTTAGGAGATAACTCAGTGTGAGCAAAGCTGGTAAGACAGGTATGCTGTGACTGCTTTATTACATCCTGCAGAAGCCTGCATTTTGCTCAGCATGATAAAATGTTGTGCAGTTAAATCCTCATTCCTTTTTTTTTTTTTTTTTTTTTTTTTTTTTTTTTTTTTTTTTTGTGTGTGTGTGTGTGTGTGCAATAAAAACATTTATGGATCACTTGGTCTACTGGTGCAATGGTCTACTTGTGCTATTGTCTGCTGGGTATTTTTCATTGCTCCCTAGTGAAGAAAAGTTTAATATTTTTCCTACACAGTATGTTTTTATCCTCTTTCAGTTCAGTCTCAGTCCAGCCAATGGCTAGGGAATGACTGCAGGCAAAGCTGTCACAGCCTTGTGATGGCAGCTGGGCTGGCTACAAACTGATGTACAGGAGGTTAACAGTGGTGAAACAGTCCCTCATCCCTCCCTCTATGGGGCTTTCCCTCTTTTCTTGTATCTGTCTCTTTATATATTGGCAATCTCCTGGAATAGTGACTCTCCTAAAGATATGTAAAACCTTAAAGAAAGTCATTGTTTTTGCTGTAGCTCTGAATCTTGACCAGGGGTGCTGGAAATTAAACTTGCAATTTCTGAAAGTGTAGCAAGATCTAGGAGCCTGGAAACTGACTTTTCAAATAGCTTTACCAGGTTTGTATGGTATTCAATAACTTGTGCCTTGAAAACCGTTAAATTTACATTATACTTTATCACATTACAAATAGTCATGGTTAAAACTTACTGTTTTGCAAGAATCCACTAACTTGGATTTGGATACAATTCATCGTCATCTTCTTCTACTTTTCATTAAACATAATTTTTGGTATCCTGCTGCTCTGATGGAAACGTAACTCAAAATTATCTTTTTCTGGAAAAGTTATCTAAAAAGCTGCAGAATGTTTTATTTGTAATAAGTTCTTTTTGTATTAGTTTGTTCAGTGTACCCCATCTCATTTTCTGCAGCCCTTGGAAGCTTACTGAAGCAGCAATATGAGATTAGACCCTTAAACAATGTCACCAAGAACATTGCATTTCTGGCAGTGCAGCCCAATGTGCAAAAGCGTGAGTACGAAAGTGATTCATGCCATCTATTAAAGGCTAATTTAAATACCGGAATACTGGTTTACCATTCAGATGCTATGAATTATTGCATCTACTGTAGTTTGAGACTAAGTTGAGCCAGCTTTTCTAACCTGCCAGGAAACTCCAACCTCTAAGGATTTTTTAAAATATTGTAATAGTCACAATAGACAGATCTTTCTTTCTTTTACTTATATGGATAATAATCTTTCATACATCTTAATACAATCCTAATGGAATCTAAAAAATAAATTTCATAGTTCATTGCTGTTTTACTGTAGAGACTGTAGAGCAGTATATTAAAAATGTATTTCTTTTTCACTGTTACTCTTTTCATATTATTGATCAAGTAAATCAAACTTAGAATTCTAACTTATTAGCATAAAATCTCCCCCAGACACAATCTCCTTGATGAACAGACTTCTAATTTTTTTGTTAAGGAGACATAAATTATATTGATGTTACTAAGGAAAAAGAATGATAATACTTGACTCGGTATTTTTGAGAAAAATCTGTATCAGCTTATGACTGTTCAAGAAACATAATGTTTTGTTTGAAATGCACAGACCTAAACTCATTAGTTTATTAGTTGTATAATACCTGTTACTCATGGTTCCTGCTTAAATATGCACCAATATAAACCAATTTAACATTCCCCTGTGCATGCAAACACGCATACACACACAGGCACATATATCTTTCATGCTACAGAAGTCTGCCAGCTACATTTTTACAGAGGATATTTAGTTCAGCTGCACAGAATATTCCAATTGATATAATATAGAAAATCATTCTTTGGTCCCAATCCTGTATTTCTTGAACATCCATAGAAATCTGCAAGTAACATGAATTAAAAGGGGGTTGGTTGCTTGTTCACTTGTACCCTGGCATCTTTGTCTTTTTTATGTTTGTAGGGATCCTGTTAGATTCTGAAAAAAATAAAGCAAGGTTTGGAGATGAGCCTCATTGGAGTTGTGATTACAGAGGCATTAAGTACCTGCTGAGCACGTGCCTTAGCAAATCTCCATCGATGACCTGCCAGGCTTGTCACTGAGGATCTTTACACAGTGGGGCTGCCAGATTAGTCTTTGTGTGGAATTTTTAACATTTCACCTATACATCTCATCAACTTGTTAAATAAGTAGATATCGCTGTCTGACAGTCATACAGAAACTGTTCCATTTATTGGGAATCTTATCTTTCCTTTGTTTTAGTTCCTTCCTCTCCCTCCCCGCTTCCTCATTCCCTCCCTCCTCCCCCTCCCACCTCATTGTCTTGGAATTAAGATATGAATATATAAGTATATTTATATAATATATATTTTATACATATTATGTATACAAATATATATAAAATATAATATATATTTATGTATATAAATAATTATAGAAATATGAATGTATTTGCAAAGATATCTTTCTTTTCTCCACAGTAAACCGTTCCTCTGTGTACACTTGGAATTATTTCTCCCACCAGAAAAGTGTTTTTCAATCCATTCTTGAGTTTGATATACATTTTACTTTCAGAAGAATCCAGTACCCAGAATTCAGCACCTTTCCAGTGCAGGGGGTGGCACCCTGCCTGCTGGCCTGCATGAGGTGTCTCACTGCAAGCTGATGGAGCCCACAAATCCAGCCCCTGCAAGAAGATGCTGAACACTTGTGCCTCAGGCCCTTGATGTGCCCAAACCCGTGACCGTTTCCTCTATATACCAGCACTGCTGATGGCGTGGATATGGGAATGCCACCAAAAGCCTTACAGAGACAGTGTGAGTCTTGAACTCTTTGATCCTGTATCTTCTAGGAGGATCCCTTTGCCTTTCATATGAAAAGCTGCTCTGCCCTGAAGAGGATCACAGACTCAGACTTTACATGTTAACCTTTATTAAGCGTACGAGAGATACCAATGTAACCTTCCCTTGCTGTCCATGCTGAGGTGCAGCACTCTCTGAGAAGGTACAGTACCCTGAAATGGGAAATCAAAGCAGAAAAGGCATTGCTGGCTGCCAATACTTCACAAGGAAGTTTCTGTTCCTCCGGCTGTATGGGGGACTGACTCACAGCCTATCTCAGATGGCTGTTAGATTGGCAGTGACAGTGATAAGGCTTTCACTTATCCCAGCTGGGGAGGTTTAGAAGAAAATAGGAACTGCAGTGGGAACCAGCTGCTCACATGTCTGTGATGAGCAGGCTCACAGGAAGATTTTACTCAATTTCTGTGCCTTGCATTATTTAACTTACCACCTGATGTTCCTGTCACGCAGTAAATCCAGAAAATTATTATTTGCCAAGATTTTCACTGTGTCTGTTTGTGCAGACACATAAGAGAGTCTCCCAAGTTTCTGGAGAATTTAAGATTACATGAAGGAATCTTAGCACAACATTTTAGCTGGTTTTTATTCTGTGGTGTGGTGCTCCAGCAGTGCCTAGAGCTTTCAATTCAGTTGCTGCAGTCTGCAAGGATCTACTGTGTATTATCCCAGTCTTTGCACAGACATGTCCTGCAGGCTGATAATAATCAGGTACACACACAGAACAATGATACATGATAAAAATCAGTGTAACAAAAACAATTTGACTGATGATCACAAATGTTATTAATTGATTAGCATGGCACCTTTATGTTGTGTTTTAAGACAAAGACAGGTTTCCATTTAAAAATACAGCTCGGACAAAAAGAGGAAATGCCAAACTATGAATCAAATATAACTGTGAGCTAACTGTACTAAATAGCATATTTCTATGCATTGTAGTCACTCCCGCAATATGAGATAAAAAACAATTTTAAAGTAAAAATTTGAGGCTTTTGTTAAGCAGTTCCATATTGTTCAAAGAAGATTAATATTCATTAATGCAAGTATTTAGCAGAGGTTCAAAAAACCTCTTGAATTCCGTTTTGATCCAGGCTCCAACATTGGCTGTGTTGTGTCACTGAGCTGGGCAGTGACACTTTTATGCAGAACGGATGGTATCTTTTTCTACATTCAAGCTACTACTTCTGCAGTTGTTCAAATGTGGTACCACTGAGAACACATAGTTCTTCTTAGTGTGAATGGGGCTATGAAAAACATTTCCCACCCTATAAAACAGGCAAAGCAACAGCTTCTTACTTCAGACAGTTATTTTCACCAATTCCCACCCATAAGACTATCTTTAGCCATTAGCATGTGGAATTATATGTATTGCAGATTGGGGGGAGGGAAGGGAGTGTTTTGTTTGGTTGCTTGGATTGGTTTATTTAAATAGCTTTTTGAAAAACAAATAATAGTTCTGAGTAAAGGGTGTTGATGGTAGTAAAGAAGTTACTACCTCTCTTTTAAACTGGCAGTATTTCTTAGGATTAGATTTCAAAATAAGTGTTTTGATGACACATTTTCAAAGCCTCTCAATTCTGATATCTTGTTTTATTTACTATCAATAAAATAATTTCTGACCAGTAGATAAGTGCAGCTTTCTAACATTCAGATTACATATGCATCCCCTAGGGAATTTCCAACATCTTGGAGGCCAGCTGCGCAGTCTGGTTCTGCAAGGGATCGATCATCAGAGGCTTAGAAAGTGTTATCTATCCTCTTAAAGGCAAGGGCTGGTAATTCAACCTTTCACTCTTCTGTGAATCATCAAGAAAATAGTCCAGCAGATGGATCTGAGGTTTCTTCAGACTTGTAAGTTCCTGACAGTTCTCCATATGCTCATTAACCTTGTGCTTTTGAAGAGAAACCCAGTCTGATGCCTGAAGGCTTTCTATATTGACATTTCTGTTTCCAGTAGAGTTGAAGGAAAATACCATTTGTTTTTCATGGGAAATTTGAGAAAGGAGAAAAAAAAGGGTTGTTTTTAATTTCTTATTTATGCTGACGTTTCTCACAAATGAAAACAGGAAAATAGTCAGTTTTCAAATATTGACTGTATTTTTCAAAATGGGATTTTCAATAGTAAAACCAAACATTTTCCAGGATTCAGTTTTCAGCAAAGAGAATCCAATTTCTTTGAAAAGTTCTTGTGGGGGGACAGATGATAAGTATTTTCATTTGCAGTGAAGGGTCATTCTGCATGTGAATATGAGTTCAAACAACTACTTAAATTTAGTTATTTTCACAAATGTTTGAACGTTCATGTTTTTTTAAAACTTCATGTTTCCTTCTTTCTTATCCAGCCATGCAAAGTTTATTTTTTAATAGAGAGCACTAGTGGACAACTGAAAGCTGATGCTGAACCTGCCCCTTCTTTGCACGCAACTGATGCAGACAGTACCTGTGCAGAATGTGGGCATTGCTGGGAAGTCGTGCTCCCAGTTTTCTTCCCTAGTTCATGAGGGGATCTTAAGACTAAGTCCAGCTGCCTGGATCAGGTATTTGGCACCTCAACACTTATTGCAAATAGACATAATACTGACTCTAACATTACCAAGCTCCTAACTTCAGAATATGAAACACCTCTGATCAGTTGTGTCAAGAACACATGGTCTGCCTCAGAATTGTGCAAACGGAAAAAGAAGGAAGCTCTACATATGGACCTCTACATTAAATATAAATTATGGTATCAACAGAGGAAAATGTAAAAAAAAGGAGAAAAACAAATGGCATGAACGTTGCTGTGGTAGTGCCTGTTGGTACTTGGGTCATCAAAAGCAGTGAATCACATCCTGCAGGAGCCTATTCTCCTCCACCAGCCATGGCTGAAACATTGATGCCAAATGCAGATGCTTTCGATGGCTGACATTGGACCCTAAGGGTCTGCACAGAGAGGCTGCCCATCTCCTAGTCTCTGCCCAGGCTTGCTGAACTGGTGCCCATAGAGGCTGAGGGTTTGCTGAGGCTTGTTATGTCCCCTCATCCTTTTTGCCTGGGCTTGCTGCAGCTGCAGTTTTCTGACTGGGTTAGCGTCTTTAGTCTGTTCTTCCATACAAAGTGCCGAAACTAAGACAAGCACCTATGGCCCCAGGAGAAACTGTAGCCATCAACGTGGCCAATTTTTAATTCAGCTTTTCAGGACTATAGCTGTTGACAATTTCTAGCTTTGTTAACATCTAAAATGCATTTGTTAGTAAAGATAGGGACTAGTACTGCAAAAATGGACAAAGTCTACAAGCGATGTAGAATAACACTGGGTCAAAAAGCTAAAAATAAGAGTAAAAGCTATTTATTCTTTCCAAGGGAACAAAACAGAAAATGAGAAACATATTAGTATAGCCCACCAGAACACTGAGTTGTATAGCATTAATCTGTTGATGGTACTGAATGAAGTGCAATGCCTAATGAGCAGAATAAAAGGTTGTTAACATCTTACTATATCATTTCAGAACTGCCACTAACTCTTTGCTTGGGCTAAGAGCTCCTATCCTGCAAAGCAAATGTACTTTTCTTTGTTTCACTTTTTTTGTCACAGAGGTACTTGTCACATTTTTTCTCTTATGAATGTAAGAGAGCTAGCTCTTTAGCAAACTGATAAAAACTAGCAGCATTCAATGCAACTGATCTTCATTGCACATTTATCATGCAGCTTCTATGTCTGTACCCATTCCCACCTGCAGCCTGGAGACTGAAGTACCTATAGCATAAGAGAATGATAGGAAGGGAAAAACAAAGCTGGAATCAAGAGAGAGCAGCTCAAAGGATCTTTTGGTATTAACATTACAATTCTGATTTCTGAATTGGATGCAAATTGTTCAGGCTTTATTGTATTGTTTTATGGCAGCATAAGTAAACATCAGAAGAATACAACTCTACTATGCAGCTGCCTTTTCTATTCATCACCTTTACCTTGTCACAAGTCATCTTACATAGTGACAGTATTAGCAATAAAATACAGCTATGGCTCTCTCAGTCTTTCCTAAGCTCATGGTTATAAGCTCACAATTCTCACCCTGGCAGCTATACATTTTTCCCATTTGTTTTTCTCTTTTTTTTAACTCTAGTGTATTTCTTACTTTCCCTTTTCATGCACAGAAATTTCATATGATAGTAAACACAGTTAGTGTATTACCTGATAATGGGAAATGAATCAAGCTGTGTACTGCTCTCTGCGCCTTGTGGAGTATCATCATTACATGATAATAGTGGAGATAGATCAGAATGGCAGAACATATGTTTGATTAGTATCTCCCAACAAGGGCCCAAATTTTATTGGTATTTAATATCAGTAGGCATCAGGATGGAAATTATCAGTTTAGTGAGAACCTATGCTAGGCTTAGTGTGATTATCACTACTCATAGCCTTGGGTATTCGGTATAATTATGGCAGTAGTAATGTAGAGTTCTAATGTCATACATGCTGTCTATCTTTTCTGAATTTCATTTTGCTTTATGTATTTTAAATATGTGTAATATGGAAAACAAAAGATACCTAAGAGCCCAACAGGATGATGATCGCAAAATACGATTTAAGGATGACATTCACTTCACACTTTCAAACAGCTGCAGTTTTACATCAAGATTCTGGGTGTCTGCATGTTTTAGTTCAACAATTTGATAATATATAACAGTAATACTCTCATTTAGGTAGTTACAGAACTCAGCTCAGTTGAAGACTTACTGTAGAAAACTCTCACGAGAATGGCAAAAGTAATCACAAAACATAAATTTCAACTAATTTGAATTTTCATTATGTTTCATAAAACAGAAATTGAGCAAGAAGTTGCATCTAAATGATTTTTTTCACTGTGGCATCTCACTATTTCATCAGAAATTTAATAACACTTATCCTTTGACCACAATCTCACTCCTTATGTGTGGTAGTCTTGAAGAATTTTTGCTATTATTATTATTACTGTTAGTAGTACTTCCAGAGAATATATGTCTAACCATTCTACCCCTGGGCAAGATCTCCCTTTGCACCCAGTGTTATATTAACTTAGAACAAAGAGGTATTCCAGCCAAAAACTTAGAAATCAAAGCACAAGACTACTTTGGTAGGCAAGCCAGGTAAAAGAATGAGCAACAGTCTGGCTCACCATCACATTTTTTGAAGAAACCACTGAGAAATTGTTATTATCTATGGTTTAAAATGGTTAAAATACCACATGGGCATTACGTGTTAAAGAGGAGGGAAGTGACAATATATCAGGTGGGCAGTGCTGGCCACTGTCCCACCCTCATTGAGGAGGCACTGGCAGATGCAAACCAGTGGGACATGGGTTTCTCTTGCTGCAAGGTTGCTGCATTGAAAGGCCTCCACAGAGGAATCTGCTGGTGCCATCCATACAAAGAAAATAGGAAGTTAGCTCCTTTGCATACACAGAGGTAAAGGAAACAGTTGTGTGTGTCATAGCTACTCCTCATTAACCTGTTTGTAAACAAGTCATTTGTTTAATCTACCCTAGAGTATGTGCTGCAGGATAAAATGTTGCTGGTGAACTAGCCACCATAATTATACAGGGCCATGAGATGATGCTTTGCAGCATAGAGCTGATCATGGGCACTTTACCACAAGGTGAAATAATGATATTTATTTCTTGCCTAAGTCATCAGGAGGATCTGCTTCAGGGAACTGGAGCATTTTTAGTAGAGAGCTTGACCAGTCAGAGTAATTAAAAGCAGTTCAAAGTTATCCTGAGAGAGGGAAAACAGTCCTGGGAAATAATAACGTGGGGTATTCCTGAGTTCTTTGGGGTAAACTAACAAAAGAAAATTGCTTGGTAATTTAGCTAGATAGCTTCTCAGAGTGACTTAGAGCCTAGTGAGAAATCTTTATTTGAAAAAAGTACAGAGCACTTCTGTGAGCCTAAGAAAAAGCAGTTGCTCAGAAGGATTTTGTGAACCGGGAAATGTTATACTTTAGGAACTTCTGTCTTAGGTAAACTGCTTTCAAAATGATCAGGAATGCCAGAATGTCGAGAACTTTTAATGATTTTAGAAGGGGCAATAAGCTTGCTGTGAACCCCAAAAATGAATGCCATGGGTGCTCAAAATGCACACGGGCATCTAATTTAATACTGGATTCATCCAAGAGTGAACATAAAAGCAATAAGATAAAAAGGACCTTTAATCTCAGCAAAGGATAAAAGGAAAGAGTTAGTGAGAATGTCAGGTAGATTAATTAAAGGAGTCACAGTGAACAATATTAGGCAGTAAATAACACTAGGGCATAACGTAATTACCATTTCTAAGAGTTATTTATCACCAAGTAACCCTTTTTGGTCTAGGCCAGTCTTTATCCCCCTGGGCTCATGTACTTTTCTGGAGCAGCCACACCTTTAATTATGTAAACCTTTAGCTTTCTTAATTTTTAGTGCTGATCTGTGCTTGGACAAGTTATTGTTCCACTTTGGTTGGATCGTTCCAGCCCTCTGGCCCCAGTCCTTCATTTCATTGCTGGATTTCTGAAGCAGTCTGAGGCAGTGGTTGCACTAAAAAGCATCACCTGTTTGTAGCTCACTGAGCCTTCCAGAGCTCTCTGATGCCACCAAATGTGTGTTTCTGAGGGGCTTCCTTGTGGCAATCATTTCCAGTTTGATTTGAAAAGGTTTTTTCTCCTACTTTCCTGCACCTTTTTTTTCTCAAAGTGGCAGCACATGACAATGACCTGTCAGGACAGACATGAGTTTCCTTTAATACCTGCTCTTCATATGAAGTAGGACATCTTTCAATTCTGATGTAATATTTTTTGCATTGTTTTGTAGTAACAGCCAAGAAAGTGCCACAGTAAAACCTGCACCTTTTCCCTCTACTCCCAGCACCCAATTGACTTGTATGTCTTTCAAGTTATAACGAAGACCATTTCCAAATGGAAAATGCTGTTTTGTTTCCAAAAAAAAAAAAAAAAAAAAAAAAAAGGATTAAGTATTTTGCATTTCAATGGGTTTTTTTTTTTTTTTGTAAAAGATTTATTGTCTTTAAACATATGTAAAAGCTTAGTAAAATATTACAAAGGTCAAAATCAGACAAGAAAGATCTGCTGTTACTGAGGAAATATTCTTGGATTATTATGAAAATAAGTTTTTTAAAAATACTAAAATAATTCCTCAAGATATGTCCCAAACACTATATTATTTACATGTTCAGTGGGTGAAAAGAAGAAACTACATCTCCTTTTACTGGAAAAAACTGCTTGTGCTTCTCAGAGAACACCTCTATAATCGTTTTTGTCAGTGGACCTTCTTCACCTCTGCTCCTCAGGACTTAACTTCGATCTTTTAAAGGTTTAGTCTAAGTTTGTTGCTTAGACTTCTTCTGCAGACAGTAAAGAAAGCTGAGGAACTCCAATGAGCCCATCCAGCTGGGAAGAAGTGCTTAATGAAGAAAGTATCTACCAGTATCTACCTTGCCTTAGAAGGAGTCTAGATGGAGTTTAGTAGCAAATGGCTTTATTGCAATGTTAACCATAAGTACGAAAGAAGTAAATCCAGCCCTGCCTTTTCCCCCGAGAAAAAGACAGCTAAGAAGAGCTAGTGGAGCTCAGAGCTTTCCGTGGTGCTTGCCTCAGAAGAGGAAAATCCTGATCAGAAGGGTATTACTTTTTCTTCTCTCTTCACCTTTTCTTACAGTTATTTATAGCTGTTAAGATATACCTTTATATACATATATTCCATCTTCACATCATAGATGACATAACCTCCCCTTAGTGAAATTGAGTAGTTTGCTTAAACTGAAAGATCAGTATTAATTAGTCCTTAAGTATAGGTGCCTAATTTATTAAGAATTTTTTGAACAGCTGAATGAGGAGCAAAAGTTGGTTTAGGATGCTAAGCTGACAACACATCCAAAAATTTTAGCCTTCTGAACACAGTGATACAGCTGTTAGTTAAGCAAGCTTGTTATAGTGTTCTGAGTCCTTGCCTCCATTAGGCATAAACCCTACATTTTTATTGTACATTGGCAAAGATTAAAGTAATTTACATGAAGTGAAGACTGAAGGTGTAATTTGACTAAATTCTGGTAAATTAAGGTAATCCTTAAACTCCTACACAGTGTTCTTTTCAGTTTGTTTAAACATAAAGACTGTATCTTCACTGAGATTCTGTATCTCTTTTTACCTGGTAGTTTTCAAAGCATAGATTTCTTTTCCCCTAGCTTGGGCATTCTCTTATGTGTGGTAAGTCTGTGAGTAGTAACCTAATGAGTAAACACTTAGAGAATCTCATCTTGATAAGTTTAAGACACATTAGGAATATTCTGATCTAACTACATTGTGCTTCTCACACATCTTAATTGGAGCCTACTAGTAGTCTGTTTATAATATATTTAAATATTTAACCTCGTGCAAGGGCTTCCAGTGCTTAAATGTTATGGCTGGAATACTTAGTAATACTGTATAGCCTCTTTACCATACAAAAGAGCCTTGAAATAGTTTTAAATTAAAGAACAATGTGAAGATGAAGGTTTGAGAGACCAGGAAAATTTGCTTCCTTTATCAAAGTAGAGGTGGAAATATATTGTTAAAGATGGAGCAATTGAAATAATTACCATAAAAGCACTCATTAATGTGGTGTTGTGTTTATAATAATACCCCTAATTTTTATTACGACACAGAAGTACTGCTACATCAGCTGTTCTAGTTTGAAATCTTCTGTAAAATGACCAAGCCCTTTTATTACTTAAGTAAGAAAATACATAATGCCTAGTCAATATGTCTGTTTAACTTTGATAAAAGCTGTGCAGAAAGCCTGTACTGACATAGGTGCTGATCACCAGACAAGAGAAGTATTTTCAGTTGCCAGAGTGAATTAGGAGCACTGAGCATCTGGCAGGACTGAACCCTTCATAGAAAGGCAGCATTCAAGTCAATATGTGGAGCTGTCACACTTCCTTTTGATGTTTTGATTCCATAAATGTAGGAGTGGATATGTTGCTTTCTTCTGGAAGAGTTTTTTCCTTCTGTAAAATAGGTGGTAATATGTTTAACAGGCAGCAAATATGTATTTAAAAAGGGTTTCATGCAATAAGAAATCCAAATATCTCTTAAGAAAAGTTGCTTGTGAGTTGAAAATAGTCACCTTTCTGACTCAACTGTTTTAGAGCCTCCCACGAAAGCTCAGAGTTTGGAGTGTCAGAGACCTCCTCCCATCTATCCCCATTTTGAATTCTCATCACACCGTGGCACAAAGAGGCACATATTCTGACTGACTTCAGTGGAAATACTTGCTTCCTTATCAAGTTAGCAGTGAACCATTCCCAGAGCAAGTGAATTTTAGGACAACATTTTCACCTGTAGACCCAGTTCTTCAAGGAAGAAACACTGAAGGAAAGGTAAAATACCAGTCACATTTGCAGTGTGGTAGAAATAAATGATATTGGCCAAAAGTGAAACTGCACTGAAAGTCGTCCTTGCTTTTAGTACAAACAATGAGCTCCCTGTGCAGTGAGCAGAACAAATGACACCTTTCCTATGGATTTGTGCCTCACAGTTGGATTCTCTGGTGTCTAGTAAAGTGTAAGCATCATTTAAAAGTATTTCTTGCATTTCAGGCATTTAGGCCATCTACCTCCCATGGCTTGAGCTCATCTGAAACCTGTTTCTAAATGGAGCATGCTAAGAAGTGCTTTTTCTTCTGGGCAGCAACACCTTTTTACTAAACTTGTGGACATCCTTTTCTCACTGACTGAGGCTGACCAATAGACTAAGTTATGGATACAGTCATAAAGACAGAAAGTATGACAAGTAGGGCACTAACAGATACAAATGTATGTAGATAACGTGATGTTATCAGAGATATGTCAGATTAATCTGGGTTGCCTGCCTGTTCGATGTCAGAACATAACTGGCTCATGTGCAAGAAGTTACAAGATACCAGGTGGGCACAATGAGCTCCCACAACAGGTGTGTGAGTTCTTCACTGCTGGTACAAACTGTCCTCATGAAACACCTCAAAATATAAGTGTACCTTTTGCACATCCTTTCTGAAATGTTTCCCTGTGGAGGCAGACTCTGATTGTCTCCTCTCTACTGTGCTAAATCTCTCATGGAAAGAATGAAATGTGTTAATTCCCACTAAAATCACAGAAGATTAGCTGTATAGTGAGTTATTTAACTCTCTTGTGACTAAGATAAATTTTTTTTCAAGCCATTACTACCTAGGAGTTTCTTTTGTGACATTTCTTGCTGCATTTTTAAATTCTAAAATTGCAGCCTTGCTTATGGCTTCTAATGACCTATTCTGGGAATTTTAGCCTCTTCCAAATTGCAGGGGAAAATGTAATTCCTGTGAAGAAGAAAGTTTTTTGCCTGATGGAGATTGGAGCTCTGGTCTGAAAGTTCCACTGAGGCTGTGGAGGCCTGTGCCACCTTCTGCCTGTAAGATTATGCTATGTAAGAGGACTGTGACTCAAAAAAATGACTCAGTCATGTAAGACATATGGATGTTGCCAGTTTGCCAGCACTTTAAAAGCAAAGCATCATCTGGTCACTGCCAGTGATTAGGCAATTTAACACAACATCAAAAGAACCGAGGCAGTTACCTGATTTCTTCCATATCTGCTGAGTTAATCCAATATCATTTCTGGCCAGTCTTAAAACAGAATGAGAATAAATATTGCAGAAATAAATTAAAAGAGATCAGTGAGAAAGAATGTTAAATTCTCCTCATTAATCTGCCATGGAAGCAAGATAAAACTAATTACAGTTTAAAATTTTACACAGGTTCCATTAAATTCCAACCAGACTTTTCAATAAAGAACTACTGCTCAATGGCAATTGTTAGAGATGCCATCTAACAGGGCAGACGTATTATCTGTATTTTATAGTCATGTAAAAATGTAATAACTTTTGGTCACAATTAACTAATATAATTTGAAGCTGGAATATTGATTGGCAATCACACATAGCAGCCCTAGGTGATTAACATGATATTCTGGATTTTTCTAATGGTAGCTGCACATGAATACTCCAGGTACTGAGTCATCAGCCACCCTACTGACTTTTGCCTAAGAAAGAAACAGGTTTTGCAGTCTGTTTTCCTCTTCTGCCCAAGTTTACAAAGAGAAGGGAGAAATTAGGTATTGGGTACATGCATGCTCAATACCAGATTTACTGATGTGGAGGAAGAGGAATTTGTGTGGTTCAAGATTTGACTGCCTTTCTTCCACAATCAGTGTGGCTGGAATAGTACTGACAACTTTCTCTTCATGACTGGTGTCTGCAGATGGCATAGTTGGCAATGTGTGCCTACAGCATTGATCGTGCTATATTATTCATCTACTTAATCCTTTTCTGATGAGCAAAGGAAGTTTGAAGTGAAAATTTTATCACTCTGACAATGAAGTACCACAGATGTGACACTGCCATTTGCAGTCCTTGCATACTGTGTGTGTTTCTACTTGGATGACATATAGCTCATGATAGACAAAAGTTGTTTCTAGACCCAGAAGAGTACTCCAAGTTCTGGGATAAAAGGACGTGTATTGTTCTTCCAGATGCACTGTGCAAAGCCCATTTGGTTAGTCATTGACTATAAAGCTTCTGGTAGTTTTGGTTGTTTCTTTATGCTGCTAAGTTAAGGAAAATTCTAGCAAAAAAACAGAGAGGGAAAGTATATTTGAAGACAAGAGAAATCACATTTCTAACTCCGTGAAAATTCTTGGAAATGCAATGTGTTTAAAGGTTTCAAAGCAAGGGGAAAGGAAAACTGCAAATCTTTATTCTCTTTGTAAGTTGACATGAAGGTAGGATAAGAACTTGGACATTAATTTTTTTTTCCTATATTTAATGCTCAACTATGGTTTTCCCTCAGGCAGAAGAAAACAAATCACGTTGACAACCTTAACAAAGATTTTCATAAATCTCTTTTGTTCAGGTAATTTGTTCTTCATTTGAGTTTCCGCTTGCCCTGCTTCATCCATGTTGACTTTGCTCTTCTAGGGAAACACTTCCTTCCTATGAATTTTATCATTTAGAAGTCATTTGAAAGGCAGAATTCCTGAAAACAAGAACTAAAATATTTTAGAAGGTTGAAACTAATAATTACAGTATTAAAATAAATGGAGAGATTCAACCATAAAAGAATCTAGTTTTACCACAACGTTTTAATTCAAAATCAATAATTCTTATGAACTTTGCTGCCCCGCTCACAAATTTGATGAAATGATACATACACAGTTGTTGGCACACTGACATAATTTTTATTATATTGAAGATTCTCTTGTATCTTTCTCCATTTTCATTATGATCTTTTTATTTCTGTATTGCTACATTTAATTGTTGCAACAAAGCATAATTAAAATTTAAGAACAAAAGTAAGAGTTAAAAAATCCATTTTAAATGAACAACCTTATTTTTACTGCTAGTAAGAATATTTTTTCAGCCTAGATACCTGAACTAGCTTTGTTTTTTCCCAAGAAACAGACAAAATTTTGAAGTTTAATCCTTCAACTCTTCAAAAAAGACAAATTGTCCTTAATAGCTATATTCTGTTTAATTTACTTTTTTCTTTGTTGTTGAGCACAAAATCAAATTTCATACAATAATAAAACCTTTCTTTCTCATTTGCTCAAACCTAAATGAAGTAATAAAATTTTGTGTGTTGTTTTAGAAGTGCATTGGAAAATAAATGTATGGGTATAATATTTAATGAAATTGCTTAATAATTACATATTCTATAATTTATTTTTAACTCCTTAGGAGATTGCAGACCTGACATTGAAGAACAACTGAATTTGGAGTATTTCTGATTTCTGATGAATACCTATCATGTTATACAGTCCTGCTGAATATATTGCTTTATATTTAAATCACAATGTAAAATGTATTTCTTCATTTAAGAGAAAACAAAAATGTAAAAGTGAGAGTTATCTCTTGAAGAACAATACTAAAAGGCAGTACAAGATGAGACCTTACTTATGCCTAAATTTAGTCACAGTAGCAAAAGGCTGTATAGCAGTCAATTAATTAGGGTTTCCTTTTGTGAGTGTAGAAAGTAAAATATTTGACAACATGGAATAATGAGGTGGTAAAGGGAAGATCCCCTTCTTTCATAGTGGCTGTTGAGGCATGATTTGGCCTGCTGTGGTGTGCTGAAATCAAGTGCAGGTTTTATCCTTTCTAAGGCCACACAGCTGAACCTAATTTTACTGTATTGCGAAGACCGGAATCTTCAGTTAGCATCTACCACATCCTGGCCCCTAATCTGTGTATTATATGGTGGCACCTCCCACAGTAAAAGTTCTAATACTATCACAGAACCTCAAGCTAATTGTTATTGCATGACAAACATATGGAATCACAATTCATAAAAACTAGTATTAGTTAATTGTGCTGAATATATTTCATCTTGTTTTCACCACTCAATTTTGTTTTGTAGTGAAACTATTCCTGAAACAAATCCTCTTTAAAACCTATTTTAAGGCTACTGTGTCTTGTATTAAAGTATGTTTTCAAAATCATATTTAAAAAAAAAAATCTCTTTCAAGGCATCACACTTTGGAAGTAGGAATAATACAACAATAAAATAAACTAATGATTTTCTGAGTTTCTCACAGGTACTTTACTTGGAAGGTGCCTACATTAATAGCATCAAAGACATAATGTAGCTGGCTTCTCTGTGCTGCGTTCCTCAGACCTTCAGGCCAAACTGTTCATACAATCAGTCACAAAAACTCTTTACTCATTGTGACTCAGACCAGTTTCAGAGATTAGACAGGAGATTTTTGCTGGCTTAATTCATTTAGATGGAAATAGGTGAGGAAAAACTCACCCAAAGAGCTGAGTAAGCAGGTTTTAGCAAAGTGGTTACTGATGCTATGACAGTGCCAAGCAGGACCGAGTAGGTGAGGCTGAGGGCAGTGCAAGAAGATCAGCAGGCAAGACCGTAGCTTGACTGTTTGTTCTGTGCACTGGGACTTATATGTCCCAGCAAGGATCAGACAACATTCTTCTGCAAACAACCCCTTTTTGGATGTTTGAGGTAAAGAACAAAGCTGAATAATTCCTAGTTTGGTGGTTCTAACATGGGATGGAAACACAAAGTGAGGGTTATTTCCCAACAATAGGAAATCATCAAGATTTGGATTTGAATCCTTATTGGTTAGATTATCATTGGTTATGCTTATTGATAACCAGACACTCCTGCTGTACCCTTGGAGTCTGGGAACATTCAGGCTTGGAGTCTGGACTTGAGGACATCTTTGATTTGATTCACACTTGCTACTTGTGTACTTGCTGCCAACATTGTTTAGATAATGCAGCACATCTGACAGGCTCTGTAGAAAAAGCATGTCAAACAATGATGCTCTTTGTTGTGGCCCGGCTGGAATGCTAAACCAGACTTTAAACTATAGTGGAGTCAAGAAAAGATTAAAACATTTTTTAACAAAGGCTTCAAATGCAGAAATTAAGCAACTTATTCCTTCCACATCACAACCCTTGGATCACAGCCAGGGTAACATTTACAGTGTATTGAAGGGATTCATTCATCCTTCAGATAAAGAGATTTTTTTGCTTTATTTTGTTTTGTTTTATTTTAAAAAAGGGAACATATTTGCACACATATCCAAGGATCTACCCAAGAATGCCTGGATTACACTACATGTTAGTTCTCAAAATTATTTTACTACTCATAGGAATTTAACGAGAAAGATCAGAAGATTACAATCTTTTTATTATATACTTCTGCTATGTATAATTCAATGCCTATATCTGAAGACTAGTGGCATCACTGATTGCTTTGATCCCTGGTGTAAACCAGACCAAAGAACATCAGATAATATTTTGCACTGTCTTTTAGGTAAGGTGCATCTTTGAAGATATCTAATACTATTTTAAAATCTGTTATTAATTCCTTTTTTTTGAAGGGAGGAACAAAAAAAATCCCAAACAAGTTAAAAAAAACCCAACAAACAACCAATCAAAAATACTGCGCAGGACTTGTTTCTAGAAGATTTTTTTAAAACCGCTCAGGAAAAAAAGAATCTTTCATGCAATACTCCAGAGACTACTGCACTCAGGAAGTGAGAATACTTGGATCACTTCAGAGTGAAGCAAGTTTCAATTCTTTGCTTTCTGCTTCTGAGGAGACTGTCTTAAGCATCAAACAATAATACTGTTGATGAAGGGAGCTTCATTCTGCTGATTGCTTACACCAAGAGTTAGCAAGATAGCAGATAACTCCATCCTAGTAGAAGTGAAGCTTGTGGAGGAATGAGGCTTGGGGAGGATTTTTCTGTAGGAAACACAAATTCAACTTTGAATTTAGGACTAAATAATACCACACCATGAGAGAGACTTCATGACAAGTCTAAATAAACTAAGTGGTACTAAGATGTATGTACATTGACATACTTTATAGAATATATATTACTATTATTTCAATAGGTAGGTGAAATTTCCAGAAAAAAAAAAATGCTTTCTCCTTCTATGAAGAGAAAAAAAATTTTTTTATTTCTCAAGTGAGATAACAACAGCTGAAAAGAACACCACTAACATACTAATGGGCATGTGTGTAGCTGTGTAGTACAGGTTACATTAATATCAAAAGGATTCCTGAACACTCACTGATTTTAGGTTTCAATGAACAGATACAAATATATCACCAATTTCCCTCTATATACACGATTAAACTAGCAGACAAAATTCCCCAATCAAGGTATACAGACACTGCTGTTTGACAGCCTTACAAGTATCCCTCTGGCTTTTCAAATACAACCCTTCACTACAGAGCAGACCAGGTTGGCTGTCCCTCCACCCTGTATTGCATCTGCTCTCCATCTGCTCCAGCAATCACTTACCTGCTCCATCCTTGACTTTCATTCAGTGATGATATAGGGCATTTTTCCCATTGCAAATGTGAGCCACAAAGACTTTTTCATGACTCTTTTGTTCCTTCTGTTCTATGGATCACTGTTAAGATTAAGCACTATGAACTGTATTCATAAAAAAAATAAATCTCACAGACCAAAAACTTGTCTTTAATCATTTATGACTATTCATTTGGACAGTTCTGTCCCCAGCTGAGTCTTTACAGTAAACAATAGACTTATTGTGAGATATAAAGCTGTGTGGAGAGGCCTTTGACATAGTAATGAAGTTATATTTGCAACTGTATTCAAAGGTCTGCTCTTTTTGTAGCATCTTCCTTCGTATTTTTCCCTATTTATAGTAAGACAATTTAAAAAAAAATTTTGAACTTACACCGAAATCAATAGAAAATATCTTAGTTTACCATTTGATTACTATTATTTATTACATTTCATCCTTGATATTTGAGTGTCTAATAAGGGTTATCAGGAAAGGAAATTGTTTCCATAGAGAGTAATAACAATTCCCATCTGATAATGTCAACTGAAAAAGGAAAGAACAAAGTGATTAAGAACATATTAATGAAATTTGGCAGTTATACTCTGGTCGTTTTAAAGCGACCTATGTACATAGGTGAGCAAATAATGGGAGGTTTCAGTCTGGTGGCTCACATATCTGCAAGAATATAAGGGAAGAAAATCACTTATGATGAAAGCAGAAGTTCTCTTTTGGAGAGAGAAGAAAAATAACTCCTTCTCTATTAGCATTTTAGGAAGTCAAAACATGGGTGTTTTTCAGCCCATAACTTTTTGTTCTTTTACCTATTTAAAAATTATTTAAATCCTGTATTTTTCATTCTTTGATTTAAATTTTTTGAATTACCTTTATTTAAAAATGTTGTCTGACACAGAAAGACAGTAGTTTTACTTGAAAATGTCAAAGCAACGTTCTTGGCATTTCAAAATGTTCCCAGGTACATTTTTTAATTTCAGTAAATTTCTTTCACATAGTTTTGGTTTCCAAGAATTTTTTTGGGGAATTTGGTATTCATTAAAAATTTTACCCCACCTCATTTACAAACATAGGCACACCCACATAGCACCCTTTGAGGTAACAAAGTGTCATTGGCCTACTCCAGCAAAGCAAGATGCCAAATTATTTCTGGGGAAGGAAGGGAGAAATGAGTTTCATCCATTGAAGTAAGTCAGTGAGCTCAGCTTCCCACCAAAGGCACTTGGCATTCTGCAGACTTCAAGCTCTTACTTGTCTACAACCTTCATGCTCTGAGGTTTGGTGCTCCCAGCAGTGTTAGTAGGTCTTGTCCCATGACAGCATACCACAGTTGCTTTCAGACTCCATACCTGAACTTCCTTCCCATGTAATCATGACAAAGAGGAACGTATCTCATCACATCCAACCAGGTCAAACAGCAGAATGGTTCAGTATCTGAAATAATTTACAGGTTAAACACTAGGGACATGCATTTATGTCTGTCTGTTCAACATAAGTTTCTCCAATAACTTCCTTCAGCCCCTCCTTTGGCTCTTTGCCTGGGGGAAGGGATGGCTGGATGGGGTCAGGCATAAGGAACCACAGCTTTTACAAGCCACCTGTTCCATGTATCTTCTCTTTACATATGCCTGTCACAAACAGCTATGGAAGGACAGAGGAAGGTATAAGTACTTCTCTGCCCAGACAGGAGAGTGGATTAAGTCTGAGATATGTATGCCTTGGATGGAGGAATTGGCTCCACCTGTGTACACACCAGCATGAGCTGTGAGCATATACACCTCTTGGGTGGGTATGACAGTCTTGTCTGTCTCCTCTCAGATAAATAGAGCAAATTGTTCTTTAAGTCAAAGGTACAGCAAAGAATAAAATCAAATTGCTTTTCAAGTAGGGAACTCAATTCTGCTAGCAAGTGTAGGTTTTGGTAGTGACAGCTGCCACATGTTATTTCATAGCCTCCTGAGGTATTGAGCCAAAGGTAGGAGGCAGAAAAGAACTATCTATCCAAGTAAATGGATACATAATACATGGACTAAATCAATGGACAGGAAAAAAAACTTTCAATGAAAAGTAAGCTGAATCAAGCAGTGTTTGACACAGTCAATGATAGATAGGAACAGTAGTCTACTTTTCTTAGTATTTGGCCTGACCTTCCTGTCTTTAGAAAAGGACCTCAGTTATTTTTTTTAGCTGAATGAGCTAGACTTATCAATTAGTTTGATCCTGTAAATGATCAAACAATGTGAAATTATTAGAGATAGAAATGATTAACAATATCAAGGAAATCCAATGTTTTTACCAATTTTCAAATGATTCAGCTTTCAACTGCAGTACAGGAAATCCATGAAGACTTTGTGACATTTAGCAAATGTGTTAAATCTGTCTCATGCAAATGCAAGTACATAATTTACAAGGAAGTGTGCTAAGGCATCAAACAGAACACAAAACTTAAGCCATGTGCTCCCTCAGGACCTCCCCAAACACTTTATCACCTATTTGCAACAAACAGCTGCCAATATGCTAAAGTCAGTGTGGTGCTCATGATGCATTTGCCTGATGTTTTGTCAGGTAGATTTCTGGTTTTAAACTGGTCATTCTGTGTGCTTCTTCACAGGGTTTTGATGGCTCCAGAGACTGATGGCAGAACATGGAGTCTTTCACCTGTTAAGTTGTTGGTCTGTATCCACAGCAAGAGGAGAAGAGCACATCCCTTTTTATGTTCCCAGTGCATTTATTGTGAAGAGAAGACAGAAGGAACTATTTGCAGTAGGCAACAAAATGTTTAATTACTCTGCAATCCTGCATGCTGCTTAGGGCCTTAGTTGTTCAGCTGAATCTCGCAGAGCCAATGGAACCCACCAACACTGACACTAATCAGAACTCCTGCAAAGAGTTTCAGCATCTGTCTTTTTATCTGCCACTTCAGATTGGAATGTTGTTCTGCCAAAAAGATACCTTCCTCCAAGTGACACTGAAACAGAGCATTAGGTCACTGTGGAGAAATTCCTTTGACTTCATCATCTATAGACTGAATTTGGGTTCCAATGCTGTCCATCTGGATCTCTTGAAAAACAATTCTTGTAAATCCTGCATGTTTTCTGTTACCAAAGAACACCATCTTCATGTGTAAAACTGCTTCTTACATGAAGGCATATGCCTTTCTATATTAAAAGAGAAAACAGAAACGGGAGACACCACCTTAGAATAGATGGAGTTGCAACAGAGGCTTTTAAATGCTCTGAACAAACCAAAAATCATGAGGGGTTTTACTGACAAGCAACCAAGGAAAAGCATAGATGAGATGAATTTGCTTTGTCTCGGTTTAATTGTTGCACCAGAGAAAAGAAAAGGACCAAACAGCTTTGAAATATTTATTTGCGTCCCATAATAACTATACATATCTCAGCTATAAACAATCATTGATGCTGGTGCAGATCACAGAGATGTGACAGACAGTGTGGTTGTTTAATAGAAAATTATAATAACGATGAGTAATGTAAACAACCAAATCAATTTCTATTGATATATCAGTAAAAGATCATACGTGATTTACAGACCTGGCTTCTTCCTATGGATTTTTCTAGCTGTTTTTGTAGCAGATATTTATAATTATGCTCTAGAATTATTGACATGCAAGAATAATACTAATTAAAAATAATACTAATTAAAAATAATACTAACAAAAGCAGTATTGCACTAAACTCTATAGTATTTCTTCCATGAGAAGAGGTAAGTAGATACTACCTCTCCTCCCTGTTCCTCTAATATGCAGTTCCTCTGTTGGGACTCAGACATTATCATTCCTTCTATGAACTTTGAGTCAGAGTCTTTGCTTAACAGGGAAGATTTAATTGTCCTTCTACAGTCACTGCTCTTTCTAAACCTCTACCTTGATTAGGACCTGAAGCATTTTCCAGGTAGAAAATGACTGATGCTGCCAACACACTGGCTTTTCAGAGATGATGCCAAATATTTGACTACAATGGCAGACAAAGATGCTCAGACCCCAGCGAAAAGCCATGTAAATAGTTAAAGATGGATAACAGCAGAAGCAACAGAGATCTTCTTCTGATATGAAATGGTGTGCTTTAAAAAATCTGTTTCAACAGCTAAGTATCAATAAATCAAAATAGCACTGTAGATAGTAGCATTTGTCTACAGGGGCTTAAAAGCATTTGTTGACTCAGATTGACAACTGAGTCAATTGAGGCCTGTAAGAAATTACCACTTCACTTACAAGGAAACATGCTGTGGGATTAAAAAGAACATAATACCTAAACCTTGCTCTGCCTCAGGACTATCTCAGCCACTTAATCACCACTTTTAATAAATGACTGCCTGTATCCTAAAGGAGGCTTTGCTCTTTATGATAAAGCAGTCATGCACACTGTCAGTGACTACAGCATCAGAACAAAAGACATTTTTTTCTCCTGTAAATATTCAATTTCTTATTCTCAAAAAACCAAGTCTATGTAAGATTTTCCAGAGCTGACTGGGGAAAAAAAAAAGTTTCTTAAGTTCCTTGCTACTAAAAATATATCTGGTACCTCAAAATAAACCATACCTGGGGACATGGGTATCTTATTTAAATATATAGTTCGATCTATATGTCAGGGGTCCGAGCTGGCCTCATATGAATAATCTTCATCCATTTCACTGAACTAAGAACTCCAAACTAAGAGCACAGCTAAAGTATAAAATCCAAGACTGTCACCTGTCCAGAGCCAAAGCCTTCAGATTTTGCTCATACAAACCTCCCTCACATTTCTAAGATCTTATCAGCACCTTGCAGAGCTGAGTGCCTATTTTCTGGCTAGTTGCTTCAAACAGAGAAAGGTCCAGACCCCACTGAAATAGAAATTGTATCTGTAGCGACAACTGGCAACTTTGGTTCTTTTCTATAGGTTTAATTTTGGTTCTTGTGAACAGGATTAAGTTGTATACTATCAAGTGCTGGAAAGGATCTGAAAACATGGGCAGGGAAAGGATAGCCAGTGTTCTAGTTTTCCTTTTAATTCCTGTAAAAAAGAAACTCAAACAGTCCTACAGATTGTTAGTGACTGGGAATGGGAAGGGATGTAGACTGTGGTGCTAGAGAAAATAGTGAAACAAGTGATTCTTACCCCTACAAGATGAACAAGGAATATGATTTGAGGTAAATAAAGATTCATTCAGACCATTCAGATGGTCCTCAGTGAATTTAAATCTTTTTGACTGGTTGGTTGCATTAAAAACAGGCAAAATCTTGTTGTCCAAGCATCATTCCTTTGCAAAATGCATATTGAACACAACACATACTTCTTCTGGCATTACTGCAGAATCCTCATATGCTTTTATTCAGCCTGGACCTGGTTCTATGAGGAGTTAAGTCATCACGAAACTCCCTTTAAGTTCAGTGGAAACTGAGGTCCTGAAATTATTTTAAATATTGTGCTTTACTGTAATTTTTTTTTTTTTTTTAGTCTTTCATTTTCAAGTCATCTTTGAAGATTTGGTGCTTCTATGGTTATAGCTTTAAGGAATGGTTTACTCCATTTTAACCTTTCACATTTTATTAACAAAATCAAAACCAGGACAATTAGATACCTCCTGATTTTCATTTGTTTTAATATTAAGGGAATGTTTGAAATGGCACAAGTCTTGGGAAAAGTACTTCAAGCCGTGGCTGCAGCAGCACTGGAGTTCTGGCCACAGACATCAAAGATAACTTGAAAAGAAGAAAAAAAAAACCCAAAACCGATAATTCTTTACATTTGGGGATGTATTTAAATAATTTTGTTGCATATATCAAAAAAAAAAAGGCTAAGAGAAGAGAATCAACTACTGTTGAAAATGAAGATTTTAAATGTACAACTAAGCTATTTTCCAATTTTGTCTTCTTTGGGGAAGACACGAGAAATAAAACTGCATGGCAACAGCGGAAGATTGATTAGAAGGTATTTATGAAAATAGTTGCTGGAAAATCTCTGCCACTGGCTTCCTGAATGGCCATTAGAAAATTACTTAATACTTTTTTCTTAAACTCACATTTTTCTTCCTCAAATGTCTATGCATTAAGAATAGAGAGATCTAAATATTCCATGTCTTGAAAGCCTAAACCAGAGTGTTTACTGTTTATTGCCCAAATAGTGGCACATTAAAGTAAAACATGGCAATAAATATATATAAATATACATATATATAATATTTGAAATCTCTTTTTCATTGATACTATTTCCATTTATGTTGGACCTAAATAATATAGCCCCATATAGTTTAATAAACAAGTAAAGATATTATCCTACTGTCAATTGTCTTTTCACTCCCTTTACTTGCTATACCTCTCTTGAACTTCACTTTCAAACTCATTGGGATTGATACTATGGCTGGATTTATGGCCCTTTTAAGGGAATTTTACACTTGTATTCAGAAGTGCCTAATACTTTTTATGGCATGAATTAGAGAATATTAAGGAAATTTCCCTTTTCAATATTCCCTGATAGATCAGGGCTTTTGAAGGAGGAAGTTTTGAGGAATTCATGAGCATGAAAAATGCAAACATAATTAATTGATAACTACAAATAACATTTACCCCATAAAGTGTTAAGGTTGCACTCAACCAAACCTTTCCAGAAGGCAAACATGTGAGCTAAAAGCAACTAATAGGATGTTGAAGAAGGTGAAAAATAAGCATGTAGACTAATCAGACACTAGTAGACTTATTCAGTAAGGATCAGATATTATTTTATTAAAATGCCTCTTTCAAAGATTAAAACCAATAATAATTTAGAATTTTGAGAAATTATAGTCATTATTATTTTTGTACCTATTTGCATAAACACTTCTAGATTAGCAACAAGTCTCTTCTTGTATTACATTACTAAGAAAAGAACTGAAGTGTTTTAAACAAAGCATATTACTTTTTCTGCTTTCAAGGAGTTTATTTTAAGAGTATCTGAATTGAATTACTGTGCTTATCAAAAATCCCAGGTAACTCTCAGTAAATCACAAAACAAGGCATGATTTACATATTTGAACAGCCTTACATCCCATTTCTTTATTGACCATACTGAAGGTGGAATCCTGAAAGGTGTCATTGGCAGAGCAGAAACTTCTCCTGAGCTTTACTTTTTAAACGGAGGCTTCTGAAGACTTCTGACTACCAATGTGTTTAGTAGCTGTGCTTTGCTGATTTTCATTTAATTCAGAATAATCTTGGTCTTTGTGGCTTGCTGTACTGCTTCGTATCTTACTATAAATTCAGTTATCACCTATTAATAGTGAGATAGGTTGTAGTCATCATATAGAGGTTCATGGGTGTAGGATGAAACATGCACATCACATGAACAAAGACAGCAGGCCTCAGTCCTGAGCACTGAGTTGCTGTTTTTCAAAGCTCTCTCTCTAACAACTTCAAAATCTCTCTGACATTTAATACATGTAAAATTAGGATTGTTTCTCACTGTATGTAACATTTCTCACTTACCTACACTGGATTTCATCTGGCACTTAATAATTTAATCTCCCACTCATTCTTTGTAACCAACCCTCATTTTTATTTCCCCAAGCAATTACAGTGTTTATTTAGGAAATTCTCACTGGAGCCTATGTTCAATCCCTTCTGCCTGAATGCAGTCTGTAGAACACCAGAGGTCATTCTGCCCCAGAAATAAAACAATTCAACAGAAATAAGTGACAAAGAAAGCCCACTGTCTTTCTCACAGAGTCTTTACCTTCCTATAGTTCTCTTCTCCCAGGGATGGCCATTATCAAACAGTTCCTTCTATCCCCTCAGCTGTTCCACTCAAGTTCACGATTCAGCCTGAAGTGTCTGCAGGATCAGAGGGAGATGGTGTGTATGTTCTAGATCCCAGTTCTCCCTTTGAATGTGTTCTGCAAAGAAACCAAGGAGAAGCCGTTCCCATCTAAGGTTGTATCTGGGGCTGTGTAATCCAAATCTCTCATGTCTGCAAGGGATGAAGGTGTCAGGGTACAGCTTCAAGCTGACCTCGATCCCAGGAATGGGCTCTGTCTCTGTTTTCCTCTTTGCAGTCAGTCTTGACATCCTGCACAGAACTTGTTCTCAATATACTCAGAGGAAGTGGTTAAGAAATGAACTCACCAGCACTTTCCTCCTGTTCCCTGGATGCTCTTTCAGGAGGTTCCACAGAAACATTCCGGACTAGTTCACAAAGCAGTTTCTAGGGAAGGCATGTGGAGTAACAGAGATGATAGGATCTGACTAGGAACTTGCAGTTCATCTCAGCTGCAAAGCTTGGCACCTGGGAGAGTGCCAAAACAGCTAGAGCTGTTTACTCACAAGCAGGAACATCGTTGCTACTTGGTCATGACCTCATTCAGGTATGGGGTAGATTTTAGAGCAGTTAAGATCATTCTTAAGCTGTTCTGCTGCTAGTGGCAGAGGTTGGAACTTAAAGCGAACATAAAAAATATTTCATCATTTCTCAAGTTCTCTGCCACCCCTTCAATGTCAGATGATGGGTCTTTCTGCTGTGACAGTAGTTTTGCTAATAACAACAAGCTTTTGGGTATTTTTGCTTTGGAGGCAATTGCCGTATTTGCCAACTCTCTCCTCCCCATTGTCCTCATATTTGGAACCCTTTAGGAAAGCAGTCCCAGTGATAAATGACGAGGTTAAATGATGAGGAAACTTGGCCTCAAATATTGTAAATGAAATTCTTAGTGGCTTTAGGTACATCTGAAAAGGAGGTTTGATGAGTTGTGTGCTCATTCAGCAGACCATGATGATTTTAGATGCCTGGTGTGTTCTCTAAATGACATCTTTCCCAGCAAAAGCCCTGGCATTGACAAAACTCTAGTAAGAAAAATGCTTCAGATTTTCCATGCTCCTAGATGTCATATAGGTTTCTTAAAAAGAGTTCTGCCAGCCAGTTCTTTTACTGTTGTGGGCTTGTCTGCTGACAGAGGCACAGGTACAAGAATAACAAAACGAATTTATTAGTGTAGGAAAGAAATTGATCTTTTTCTGTTTCTAACTCCTCCTTCAACTTGTGCCTCACTTTCCTACTTCTGTCATGACTATAGTAGTGCTCTAATACTGCCTATGTGGAGAACAACATCTGGTAACGATAGGCATTTCTGTACTTGGTGATAGGGATCATATGGTTCCATGTAGATAGACAGACATGCAACTGATGTCAAATAAGAGAGAATACATTCCTAAAAGAAAGCCATTTATGTTTCAGCTGCTTTTACTAGGAGGCTTTTATAGAGGAGAATTTCTTAACTATAAGCAGTTCATTTTCTTATCAGACACAATCCAGAAGATGTGAAGTTTTGTGAAACTGGTTCAGCCATCCACATTCAAATGTGAAATTATTTATTGATTTTCCACATTTTTTTCTTTCATTCAACAAACACACATATAGGGTGATTTTGCATAGCAGTTCAGGACTGGCCTTGATAACCACTGGCATAATGCTATATTGCATTTTATTGTCTCTTACCCACATGAAGAATAAAGATAATGTTCTCTTTTGTTGGCCGTAGCACACAACATGGGTGATACTTAAAAAAAGAGTTTCTGAAATAAAAAAATTTTCAACACTTACTAATGAGAGATATTTTGCAACAGTAATGGTAGCACCTGAGATGTATTACTTAAGATCTGAGAGCATTCAGTTTCCCAGACTCTGAAGATCCTCGTAATTTACCATCAGCTCCTCTTTGCTCAGAAACATCTTTAGATATTTTATCAGCTTATCAACATTCGTCTTTCTTCCTTTGAACAAGAAACAAGTTCCTGAATCCCACTTATTCTACAGTGAAGTAAGTTTAAAAAAGTAATAAGAAACTATTGTTACTGGTAAATATGATTTTGGAAAAGCTTGTCAGCATCTGTAGGTCTCAGTGTTATGCTCCACCTAATGAGCTGTAATATTTGATTTTCCCTGGCAAAATAGGAACTTTGGTTGAATTCTTATCTTTTGTGATTTTACTGGGTCTTTTTGGGATGGAGTTAATATTCTTTAAAGAGTCCTGCATAGTGCTGTATTTTAGACTTGTGACTAAAACAGTGTTGATGATAACACACAAATGTTTTTGCTGCTGCTGAGCAGTGCTTGCATGGAGTCAAAGTTTTCATGAGCCAGTAGGTTGGGGGTGGGCAAGGGACTGGGAGGGGACACAGCTGCAGCAGCTGATCCAAAGTGACCAAAGTGATATTCCACATCATATAACATCATTTTCAGCAATAAACCTGAGGGAGTTTTTCAAAAGAAGCTGTTGCTCAGAGACTGGCTGGGCACTGGTCTACTGATGGGAGGTAGTGAATGATTGTCTTTGCATCACTTGAGTTTTTTTCTTTTTTATTCTCTTCTGAAACTGTTTTTATCTCAAACGGCAAGTTTTTCTCACTTTTGTCCTTATGATTCTCTTCTCCATTCTGCTGGGAGGAGCAGGTCACTGGCTGAGAGCTTAGATCGATGGGATAAGCTCACTACAGTGATCCAAAATAAATGTTAGAAATTTTCAGTGCCACACCTCCTGCTTTTCAGATGTGAATAATATTTTGATAGCCCCAAACAATGCAAAAATGTTACTATCTGACTTACCAAGTCTTTGGTGTAATGTTTTCAGTCTGTCTGGCCTATAAGTCTTTATTCTTTCTCGTGGCAGGAGTCACACAGAACAATTTGTGGCATGGAACCCCCTGCCACAGTGACCTCCTCTTTGATCCGGTTTCCAGAACTATTAAGACATTCATGGTATCCTCTTGGAGAGGAGTTTCAATGTGATTTCTCCATCTTGTCCTGCTGCAGGAATAGTTGGCAATTACCACATATCATAGATAGTCACTTAAAGAAGTAAAGACCACAGGAAAAAAACCTGTCTTTTCCTTCTTTCACTGTGTTCTTTCACTGTGTCTGTTTGGGGACTTTTGTGCACAGGTCAAAGCTGCATTGCCAGTGAAAGGAGTTTGTGCACCTGGAAATCTCTCTGGAGAAGGAACCAAGCAACCACAAAAGATATCAAGGAGGAGTAAATAATTATTACTCTCCTAACTAATTGATTCCATTCTATATAGAACACATGGAAACCAGTGATCAAGTCTGTGTGGTCACAATATTTACTATAGATAATTTCTATAGAGTAAATAAGATTCCTTCCTCAAACAGAAATAAATCGGAAACACCAGTGATTTTACTTCACACAGTGAAGAAAAAGTCAGTGATATCATTTTAGTAACTGGATGTATTTCTATGGCTATTTCTATTCTGTGCTATTTCTATTGCCATGTGTCAAGAAGTTACAATAGATGGTCCCGTGACCTCTTCTAGTCCTAATCTCCAGCAACGTAGTTTTATGCAAGCCATTTTCTTTGTATCCATGCCCAAGACATCTTTTTTACATTTCTTGCTCTTCTTTTAGCCAGAATCCTACTCTTGTTGATTGGTTGGGAATTACTTGGCTTTCTCAAGTAGTTTTTCCCAAAAGACTCTATCCCTTATACCAAGGTTCATTGTTCTACCTCCTGAATGACAGAGGCTGCATATGGATTAAAGAAATAATATATCAAATTATGTGGTGGGGAAAAGGATATTCTGGCTTAAAACAGAATTTCGTCTCCCTTGCTTTGGTCTGTGTTCCACCTCCAACCATAACTCATTGCCTCTAAGCTCTGCAGCACACAGGGTGTTCCAGACAGTAACAGGGTAATGAGATACACACAGTTCTCAAAAACGCAACTCTAGGAGGCAAAATGGTCCCACTGCTCTAATGAAGGTAGGGCACGAGGCCAGTCTGGTAGAGAATTCATTTTGTTTTTCAAATTATGCCTGGCCACTTTAACTTCTGAAAATATCAGAAAATGGACTGGAATCTCCAATAAGATTAATTGTTTTACTAAAACTTCAAGTGGAGCCAATAATCCACTGGCACTTGTAAAAGAAACAACAATCCAGAAAGCACTGAATTCACTAGACATACAGTTTTCTGCTGAGGTGTGAACAAATGACTATGACAGAGTCTCCTGGAGTTTCCAGCTGAAAAGTAGGCTGCTTTCTGTTTAATTCCCAAGTCATGTATGAGTGCTTAGACAAAGTTGGTTGGTGCATCACTGATCATTTCTGCCAACATACTTTAGTTGTGACTGTAAAGCAAAGTACACTTTATATTTATTTAGTCACTGGATTTGGTCCCCTCTGAATTATAAAACTACATCTTGGGTAAAATGCTGTGAGATTGAGCTGTGAATTTAGTCAATAAATTGACACCAATATTTGCTTTTATCAGTATTAGATCAGTCCTGGCAGTTTTCCTTACAAATATGATTCCTGTGACAGAGTAGCTGTTTTTATTTCCACTGAAAATAACTCAGAAAATTTTCAGCAAGAGATGGGCATGTACCAAAATGCTGGTTCTAATCAGTTCTATGCACCTTTTTTCTCTATAGCAACTGAAAAAGAATATTTTCTTTGTTTTATTATAGCAGTAAAATTTAAAGTGACCAACAAAAGAGATAAATGGTTTCTGCAGAGTTCCTTTTGAGGTTTACTTAAGAAGATTTAAAAATGATTGCTTTTAGAGTATTTTTAGCAGATTTTGTACAGTCTACATTTTCTAAAACTTTATGCATAAGTGAAAGCAGTATGCCATGCAGTGAATGTAATCATATGTGAGGAAAAGGTATATATTTGATTGTGGCTTAAATAACTGACTTTTCCATTTGTTACACATAGAAAGAAAAGATGACTTAGGGAAGGATTTAACATTGTGTTTTTTCAATTAAAATGAGAAGTAGCCTATAATTACACCTTAGATCCTTCTGGAAAATCATCAAAAACATACAAACAAGGTTTAGAGATCTGAGTGTTCATATTTCCACTGTGTTAGGAGGCTTTTGAATCAGGGAAAAAAAAAACTTAGACATTTTTCTGACAATTATAAAATCATGGAATGGTTTGGATTGGAAAGAACCTTAAAGATTACCCACTTCCAACCCTCTTGCCATGGGTAGGGATGCGTTCCACTAGACCAGGTTGCTCAAAGCTCCATCCAGACTGAAGCTGAAAACTTCCATGGATGGGGCATCCACGTCTACTTCCCTGGGTGATCTGTTCCTTACCATCATCCCAGAAAAGAATTTTTTCTAATGCATAATCCAAACCTTTTCTCTTTCTGTTTAAAACCATTCCACCTTGTCCTGTCACTATTGGAAGGATAAGTTTTCAAAGGTCCAAGCAGTGGATTCAGGACTAGCCCTTCAGGTTTGTGTAGACACTAGGTGCAGGTTAGGAATGGAAAATAGACCCAGGGAAGTCCTGTTCAACAAGCCTCATAGATCTAAGATCTAGGTTTCACAGATCACAGATCTAAGTGCCAGATATAATATGGGCATTTAGAAGTGCTGAGTGGGCAGTTTTTATTTAAAGACCTCAAGGGTTTAAGTTACATTTCTTTAGCATTCTGAAGCTGCTCCTTTGCATGTACCACGTCATATATTTGCTTTCAGAAGAGAAACTGCACCACTTCCTTGGCCACAGAGCTAAGGTATCTTCTAAATGATAAAGGCTTTTCTCCCCACCCATGTTTCCAACAGAATAGTCTAGATGTAGGCATGGTGCATGGATAGGTGCATTACAACCCAAAATTCTCTTGAGAACTTAATTTTAAGCCTAGATTAGCCTGGACATAGCTAGTGAAAATTAATATAAAAATCCCAAATGATACTCTAGGCACAAATTAGAGCAGGAAGATTATAAAAGATTTAAATTGTTTATAGTTCCCTTCTTCACAGAATGTAAATGCCAAAATGGAATCAAAGATTTTCACCACTAATTGAGTTTAAGTTCTTTGTCTGTTGAGGTTAGAATTGTAAAACGTCTTAAAGACACTGTCTGGAGTTTTGTTTTTTTCTTTCTCAGAGGAAAGAATATTTTGTTTTATAAAAAATTGTTAATTAGAAATCAGATCTTATCAGGGTGAATCCTATGGCCCTCTGAAAGAGTGTTTTAGCAATGGAAAATTAGTTAAGGTTCAGACTCTTGTTCTCATATGATAAATATGTCTTTGGTTTTGTCTGATGTTGAAAAGATGTTTGTTATTTCCATAGCTGAGTATGTTGTAACAGCTGATTTGCACAAAACATCAGCTACATTTAACAGGTCAGTGATGTATAGCACTGAGCTGGAGCTCCCAAGGCTTTACCTCCTTCACACTTTCCTGAAGACTGTTGGTAAGCCATTTTAATGTACTTGTGGCTTAACTTTCCTGTTTTTAAAATAAAGATTGTTATATTACATTCCTTGGTAAACTCATTTACTATCTACCGGGAAAAAAAAAAAAGTGTATTACCAAGCAAAATGGAGAACATTAATTTTTCAAGGCATTATTATTGGTATTTGTTTTGATATATTCTAGTTCTATAAAACATGCATGGAAAAAAAGAAAGCACCAAACACTTAAAATTTTCTTTTTTTTCAGAGACCTATCTTATTCTCAAATACAATGTCATCAATTACATGACTAAGAGGACTCTGAAATTTATCCTGTATGTTACTTTTTATGAATATAATAAAAAATGTGAACATTGAAAAATATATCCAGAGCTTCCCATAATTTTATACTCTTCAGAGTATATTACCTGTTTTGAGTAATTAAATTATTAGCCTTATTTCCATTGCAGAGAAAATGTGGAAAAATCCTTTTACAGAGCCTGCTCTAGATTGGCTAGTGTTCAAATGAAGGCAATTTGGCTGTGTCTGAATGTTTCTGACACTAGACATATGTATTTGTAGCATTTCTGTAAGAAATGAGAGGTCCAGAGTTCACTTTGATTATAAGACTTAGTGGAAAGGCATTTTCTTAGTAAATTTAGGTACTCAGAAAAAAAATCTCATAAAAAGGATTGGTCTCTTGTTATTTAAGCTGTAAGGAAGGCTTCTTTTCACCTATAGTATGAGCTGCCCATTCTTTTTTTTTTTTTTTTAATCTTTTAATCTTTTTTTTTTTTAAATCTTTCCGAGCTTAGTAAAAGCAGGTTCATTTATCACTTTGACTCTTTTGGCTTTTGAGTCAGCAGAGTTTGAACACCTCTTATATCTTTTCCCCCTTCTTATTTTTGAAAGACAGCCACAAATGCTATACTGAGCACAAATAAAGACAGTCTTTCTCCTGAAGAGCTTTACAGGTAAACACTTTGAAGACTAGACATTCTAAGAAATCCAGATGTTCGGAAGAAGTTGAATGCAGAAAGGGTGCTGTGTTGGCTGGACAATGAATGAATGTTTTTACCAAAATAAGCTACTAAATTTAGCCTGGGTGGCTTGATAATTTTCCCTTTTTTCCCCAGAGATTTCTCACTATTATGTTTTAGGGACTCCTTTGACTCATAAACAAGGCCACACAAACAGCTCACTTATTGCCTGAGTGATTTTCAAAGACCTGGAGTATCAGTGTTTCTTACCTCTAACTAGGGATGGAAAAGTTCTTGTCGTGTCAGAATATTGTTCACTACCATTCATTTCTTTGCGTCTTCTTAGACACAATCAAGTTAGTGACAATTCTGCTAAGAATCTCCTTGGTTTAGTCTACAGCCAAGTCGTCTTTAGAGCATCTTATTACATAGAGTGGCTGTGGGCAGCTACTACTCCGGGAAGCTCCTGTATTCCCAAAGCCATCAGACGGCATCACTGGTTGCTCTTAAAATGAAGCAGCATTTGATGGTTCTTACTTTTTTTTCTTTTCAAAATTCCCTTTATGGTTCAAGAACATAATAACAATGCAAGGATTTAGGCACTGCTCTGTACTTGAACTGACCTCATGTTTTGATGCAAATCTCTTGAACTTCATTCATAATCCTGATGCATTTGTGCCATGTTATGGCTGTATTGGGAGTGTAATTTACCTCTTCCTCATTGTAATTTTGTGCTGGTGCAATCCTCGGGTAACCCTGTTAGGATGTAGTGTAGGAAATGAGGTCTCCCCAGCAATGTATATACTTGGGAGCTGTGTAAGCTCAGTTAGGAACATACTTTGCACTGCCAACATGATAAAAAGGAAATACACCCCTCTGACTTTTTTGGAGTAGCTTTGCGCTAATATCAGTGTAAGTGAGAATAAAACTTGAATCCCTGATTGTTTTAATTTTACTTTTTCCATAAATAGTTTTAAATCAATTAGCGCAGACTTAGAGAAGAAGTACTCTTTAATTATGAAAAATCTGCCCAAAGCAAAAGTTCAACTAATTATTTTTAATTTCTAAACCACTTTTTAGGGTTGTGTTATGAAGTGAAAAACCTTTACATATGGAGGTCTCAGGGGAGCTGCCATTCCTTAATGTTTTAAACAGATGCTTCACCGAGCAACATATTTAATTAGGTCCACAATTGTTGTGCTTAAACAAGACTGATTTTTACTAGAGCAAGAATAAAGTTGAATTCACAGAAACAGTTCACCATATTTGATTGTACAATGTCTTTTATCAAACAGGTAGAGTGGCTTTTCAAAGACATTAATTTAAGTGTTGGTCATCATTGAAATCTCTGAAACAAAGGTAAAAATCATAGCGTAGATGCAGTCACTGCACAGAAAATGTAGGTAGCTATTCTTTCTATAAGGTCTGATTCTATTTCCAAGGGACTTAATGGGAGCCAGACTGAGCTTTTGTACGTGTTGGTGATATATGTATATGCACATATGGATATATAACATTACATTTATGTATGAATATATAATTTTTATCTGTCTTATAAATAATTTTTATATACAAGGGTATGGTACAATTGTTTCTGTTATAAATAAGTAAATAGGAAGCATTTGCTCATGGTTTCAATATTCAACCCTCTGACTAACACAAGATACAAAGCCACAAACTCTGATTACATCAAATATCATACAGGTACTAGAGTATAGAGTACCAGGACTAGAGTACAGAATGACACCTTCACTTCACTCAGCTCTCAGCCAAGGAACCTCATCAGGTCTAGAGAATTGCTCTATAATTAACACAGGGATTTTACTCATAGTGTATCTGGGTTAGTCTAGTGACCTCAGTGGAATTCCTCTAGTGTAAGTAGTAGCTGAATAATGTCAAGATCACTGTGTGGAAAGATTCCTTTGAGAATATCATGTAAGACTGCACACTGTCTTATATTCCTTTGTCTTTTCAATGGAGTGTCTTGGAAGAAGCTAACTTATTTCTTCTTAAAAGTAGCAACTTAACTTTTTCCATAATGATTGAAATTTGAGGACTCTCTCTGACTGGATTCTGTGCTGTGCTTCATCTGATGCAGCTCTGTGATGTGCAGCAATCATGAACTGTCAGAGGCATTTCAGGGTTTCTTTATTGCAGGAAAGGTTAGAAACAGGTGCAGCCATTATTTTTCTATGTACTCATCATTGGTGTTTAAACGTTTGTGGAGTAAAGCTCACTGCAATGCACATTTGTGTTTTTGAGTAAAACTTAGTGTCAATTTATGTCAATGCTTATATAAATTACAAATCTCTAGTCTTAAGGAAACTAAATAAAGGCCATGGAGATTTTGTCCCTGCTCTGTCACAGGTTTTTTGTTTCAGCAGAGTGAAAAAATATCCTAAGATTTTTTGATTTTCTCAGTGCCTTCTAACTCCTCTTCGCATAATTTGACCTGTACAAGTGTGGTGAAAGAATTTTTAATGTGCTATGCAAATAGGACCTTTTTTTCTTTTTTTCTTTTTTTTTTTTTTTTTTTTTTGACAACTAAGTAACATTGTAAAGCAAACTATAACATTACCACCCCCTATTTCAGTAACAACACCATTTGAATTACCTAATTTATTAAATATTCAGAGACTGGCCAAAGCACAAATTTTTGTACCATGGTAGTAATTAATGATGATCTACTACTATATTTCTGATAAAAGTAATTTGTGTCAAAGCACTTGTTGCTACACAGCCTGATAATCCTGTACAAAGAACAAAAAAATATTATGGTTAACTTATATATTAATTTTTTTAAGCACCAAAGAAAACCAACTTTTCTCCATTACAGAGCAATAGCCTATCAGATTTTGCCACAGAATAATTGCATTGTCTGAGTTGTAGCCCATGACAAAAATCTTTGTTCTTTTGGGAACTTGTGGAGAAATTTTACCTTGGGTGAAGTTCTTGGTTTTGCTAAATCATTTGGTGTTGTTGATATTATCTGTTTTTATAAGTAAAATTCAGAATGAGAACGGTAGCAGTCTCCACAGCTCAAAAAATTTCTGAAATAAGAAATATTTTGATAGCTTGTGATCCAAGCAATAAATAAACTAAGATTCATAATTTGTATTTTCTTAAACTGTTTACAAAGTCTAGAGGAAGAAAAGGATGTTATTTTGAAGTTCTGACAGTATTTCTTTTGGCTGTTAGGTTAAAATTATGAAATAAGATGTTCTAGAGGAGAGCTAACATGAGCTACCTTTGAATATATAGAAACAGAGGACTCAGTTCTTCTCTTGTCTGTCCACTGTTTCTTTCTCTGTGAAATAATATTAGAGTTAAAAAGAATAATGAAAGGTGTGAAAACTGCCAAGACAGCCGGTTTAAAATGCAGCTGTAACCAGCATGGAAAAAAAAAAAAAGCCAGAAAAAAAATATCCACACAGGAGCAGCATTAGGAAGTCTAAGGAATTGTCAATAACATTACATGGGATATATGTCAGTACTCTGTCTCGCTGAAAAATACAGGACCCAGTCATAGTCTCCTTCAGATTTGAAGGCAAATTTCCCATTGACTTCACTGACACAGGATTGGAACTTCTATTATAAACAGAATTATCATAATTATTTTAGTTGGCTGAAGTTCTTGTTTCAGTATTTCCCATAACTTGGATGTAAAATGACTTTTCAACAATAGATGTAGTATACCATAACAGCAGTACTCTTGTTAATGGCAGGAGATGTCAAAGAATTCACAGTCTACAGGTAATTACTTTTTTCTACTTGCAAATATTACATTTAGTTTTGTGAAGTAACACTGTGTTTTCAAGCTATGCTGTATTTCACATTAACTTACTGGATGCCTGTGCAGAGAACTGGAAAGTCATAGGTGTTTTAGTGCAGTCTCTATGTTATTTGTAAATTCAAGAGACACATTAATCATGTATTAAGGACAGTCCAAATGTTATCTAATAAACTGTATTTCACTGAGCTAGCCTAGAGGCCAATGTATAGTACAGTAAGAAAAAAAATGGTATATTAAAGAGCAACTCAGGAACAGAAAAATGTCAGAGGTAGATCAGCATTGCAACCTGTCTTCTGATCAGGGTTTCCTAAAATTGCATGAAGAATTAATAACATAAAATTCTCCTTGACACTGGAAATATTATGCATAATGAAGTAATAATGATCTGGGTCATCTAAAGAAACAGTTTCTTTTTCAAATCTACTGATTCTAGAATTAGTTGCCATAGATATTAAAGTTATTGTCAGTGCTATTTATTGATTATACTGCTCTTCTACAGTGTCTGTAAACAAAATTTGTATTTTATTTCCCAGTTATCATGCTGTGTACTTCTTGGAATAAGTTGATTGGATTTAAAAAAATTAACATAGGCAATAGTGCCTACAAGTATGGTCAGTCACACACTGCTTCCTACATTAAATCCAAATGGGAAGCTTTGATAGGCAATAGCTATTTGGAATAAAACTACATTTGAATGCCAACTACTTGCTGACCTGATAATTGAAGGGTCAATTGAATTTATTGGATTTAATTTTTTACTAGGAAAGCAATTTTGATAAATTTAGGTTTAGTTAAAAAATTGTGAGTAACTGCTCCGGTTATATATATTGAAGGATCATATTTTCAGAAATACAGAGAGAATCCAAAACATATGGGCTCTGAAGAGTGCCTTTGTACACAACCTTTTCAAAACAGGTTCCATCAGTTCCATGGCATTTATGCTGCACTTTCCTGTAAACCACAGCAGGCTGAGGTGAATAATTGAGGTGACTAACATGACAGGGTTGTTGCAGGCAATTGTGTCCCTCGGATGACTGAGGTGACATGGGATCTGCAAAGGGAGAAAGGACTCCTCCTGCTAACTTGGGCAAACCAGGCACCTGAAACACCTGCAGGACCTGGTTGTCCTGAGTCACTGGGGTGACTGCTATGACCCAAGACATCTGACTTACCTGGACAATCCACAGTCCTCTGGCTTTTATAAGAGAAATAGACGAACACAGAAACTCCAGCTTTCCACCTCTGGACATCAGTTGCAGTGCAGAGGTTACCAAAGTTCTAATAGTTGTCAAACTTTGGAGGTCTAAAACTCCTACCCTCGAGCTGCCTAAGATTATTTGTTGTGGTGTCCCAACAAAAATCTCCCTAAAGAAAACTGAGATATTGCTGAGAGACAAACTTTGTGAATTTCTCTGACAAAGGGCCACTGCTTTGACTCCCACCATAAGGAGGCACTGCCACTGACCTTGTGCAGGAGAAAGATGAGCAGTAACCCGGGGACAACAAGAGCTGCTGAGAGTAAGCATGGTCCAGATGAGACCTTAGAGACAGCATAAATCCAAACTGCTGATGAGGCCAGTGCAGAATCATTTCTGGTGGTAGTAGTAAAGATATGATGAGTGGACTCAATTGAAAATCCAATGCACTGTTTTGCTGCTGATTTCTAGCTATTTTAGTTCTGTCTTTCCTATGATCAAAATGTAACACAGCCCAGGAAAGTGGTCCAAATGGTGTTCTGAATGAAATGTAATAATTTTTATTTCCTCAAGCCAAAAGCATATTTAGCCCTGGAACAATAAATCTGTCATTGTACTGATGGCAGCAGTGAATAGATATTGCAATCAAAGTGCATATTATGAGGTGATAAAGTAACCATCTCCAAATGGTTGTGCCTCCAGCTGAGGACAACCCATTTTTGAAGTTACAATGGCTCTCTAGAATGGACAGTTCCTGGGTTTGTTTCCTTTTCTTTTTCAGCCAGTTCAACCGAATGGGCTGTGGGCATGAAGGGTAGTGTAGTGGTGAAAAACCAGAGCAGTCTGCCCTCTAGTTTACCCTTTTATATTACACCAAGCATTGCATTTCATGTGCAGTGCTCTGGGAATTTAGTATTCCCTAGAAATATTTTGTATAATATTTGTTCCATTGCTTCCTATTACCTTTGTTGCATTAAGATGATAAAAATAGTATTGTGCTGTACATTTAGCCATCTACTTAATACAAAATATAGCTGTTGTCCATTAAAACATTTAATTAAATATTTAAATCATTTTTTCCTCAATGTGAAGCAGACATTTTAGACTAAGTTCATTGAATCTTACAGGTATTAAATCATGAAGTGTAAGTTTCCTCTATTATACTGTGGGATGTGTAGTAATATAGCAGTCAGTTTTAAGTGCTGCTGATCATCTCTAGGGAAGTGTTAAAGAGCCACCACTTTCACTGAAACCATTGATTTCTTTTGAGTTGGTTTGAGTTTTTTACATCTGTTCAGACTGTACATCTTAGTTAAAGGAAGTGAGAATAATATCAGTGCAGAACGCAAAGATTATTTTTCCTCCTGGCACTGTCAAGAATGGAAAGTTCTGTTTGTGTGTGCAAAACCCTTCATGTTATAAACCATTCCTTTATCTTATTATCCAGTCACGACCAAGACCTGGTTTGCTCTTCTCCTCCTCTGAGCTAGATAAGACTGTCTCATATGAAAATTAAACTAGGGTTCTCTCAGAAAGGTCTGATGATATAATAGTGAGATGGAACTCTTGGAATCATGAATGTACTAAACTTTTTATTAAATGTCTTCTTTTACAGCTTGGATGAGCTCTGTAGTGAAAATTGTAATGAAATTCAAGATATACATGCAGGGCTGAACAGCCTGGAGTGAATTTGGTTGTGCAAGAAAGGTTTATGATGAGGGAGGATGAGACTGAATTAACTCTGAAATTGTATTATATCATTCTCAGTAGGAGGAGTATACTTTAATTGACCTGTGCATGAAAAACAAAGAAATGTTAATAGCCTTATTTACTGAAAGATATAAGCTGCATAATAACTTTGTCTGCCTCTAACATGGACATATATATTATATTCAAACACTTATGGTTATAATCTTCTTTATTCCTTCCCTCTCAACATAACAGAATCAACCAGGTCTTAAAGCACACTGGATGATACTGTGATAAGCATCAGGGTGTACCCACACTCTTCATCAAACATTAAAGGGTTTGAAGACAGGAGTCTGGGATGACTTTTACACCCTGTGCAATCTACTAATTCCTCCAGGGTGTGAGTGTGTCAGGAATATGGGAACTGGGAATCAAGTCTTTTAAAAAGCAGATGCAGTGGGAGGTGTATATATATGCCTGAATGCTATAATGGCAACTGCTCTTTCAGCAATTCATAGTCGAGTAAAGGTATTGATAGTATGCAATATTTTACTTATATATTTGTCAGTGTGTTCCATTCTATTTCTGATTTATTTGCAATGCTGGCATCATCTATTTCTATCTCTGCAGTAAAACTGCTTTTCAGAGCAGTGAGAAGGGCAGTTCATTTCTATCACTGGAGATAGTTTTTAGCATGGATTTACCCTGAGTGACAAACAAACATTTTCATCGTTACCTATAATGATAGAAACTTCTGTGGCCCAGATAAAGCCATAGTGAAATAGAGTGCCCTGCTAAATGAATGTAGACAAATTAAAAATAATTAAAAAAAAGAGGCTTCTTTATTTTATTTCTTAATGGTGTCGGTAACTAAGCATGGAATGAACCTGTCAGAAGTTGTGGTCAATTTTTTTGTCACATCAGATCCTTCAATAAAAAAACCAAACAACGCTGTTCAAAAAGATACTCTAGCTCTAAAAGAAATCAAGTTGCTGCACAAATTCTTAGAGCAAGAACTTATATTATTGAGGAGGCAACCTGGATGTTCACAGTGGTCATTTTGGCTTCAGCTATCAATTCACAATCAGGAAGTACCTGATGGTGAGAGTTTACCAACTCTCCATTTTTGCTGTAACTCATTCTCTTGCCCTACATTTATCTGCAGGCTATCATGTGTGTTACTAGAAGAAAAAGTCATTTGTAGGAAATACTTTTCAGCAGACATCAATATTCCAAACAATACAGTATGAGCCAAAAAAGCAAAGCTATGAATATCGTAATTTTTGCTGATTTTTTCGTAACCTGGTCTACACTGTCACAATCATAATATTAAAAGTAATCCAGAGTTATCTTATCTACACTTCATGACTTACGTCTGTACACCAAAGAAAAGGAAAATTCTCCCAAAACACTCTACCCTGTAGTTTTTCACAAGGATGAACCTTATTTTCCCTAGAAAAAACCCACCTACCCACTCAACCAACCAAACAAAACCAACAAGAAAACAACAACAACATAAATCCCACAAGATCTTTGGACAAGTTAATCAAATAAAAGCTTATAATGCATCTCAAAATGTTAGACTTCCACCCTGTCACACCTGCAGATAGCCAGTATATTGTATTTAATTAAATTATATGTTCCAGGAAGGCATCAACTGGAAGACACTAACATGGATCAAAGGCTGTAAGAATTCAGACACGCAGATGTCGCCCCTCATTAGTTCATTGCAGTGACTAATCAATTAAAAGTATTTGTTTTGCTTGTACTAAGAGTCTTTTCTGGCCATTGGTTTTATATTCCAGTTTCTTATTAGTTTTATTACTCTTCTGATATCTACAAATATATGAGTCTCTAATCTGAAATCTTTGCTATATCATGACAGTGTAAACCATGATTTGGCCTAAGGACAGGCTCAGAAAACATCCAAAATCTGCAGTTTGCTTTTGAATTCTGTGATAGCTGACTACAGAAAATTTTCATTCTCCTAAAATCCCCATGAGAAATCATGGGATCTGGGATCCACTCACCTTTCTAACTTTTTGGATCAGAACTTTATGCAGCAACTGCATTTAATTCCCCTGAAGACAGATTTGGGCAGTAAAAGTTATGAATCTTTTTGAGAATGTCAACTTTTGATGTTTTCCTTTCCTTGTTCCACCTGAACCAAGTGGTGATATAATGTCATTCCTCTTGTGGAAATGCAAGATTGAGTGGGACTCACGTTCCTAATGATCCCAGAGAAGAAAGAAAGAAAACTCTGCTTGGCAGCTCCCAGCTCTCCAGCATCTGAGGGAGTAGTGACCCCTGAAATGGTCCTGGGGTGTCATATTTCTCATCTGGGATTGCCACCACAACACTGCTCTACACTGGACTGATAGCACTTTGGTGATATGATACAGCTTTTAATCTATCATCAGGACTAAATAGATATCTAATGCAGTTTTTGCAATCATTTATCATAAAACAGATTGCCTCACTTAAGAGGAAAATGGTGTCGCATTCATGATATTCTCTGACATATTTTGGGTTCAATGTATCTTTCTTTAGGCAGAAGGAGGAGATATGCAGAAGTTTTTCTGAACTCTTGTGATAATTTTTTAGAAATGTTTTTTATATAGTTTATCAACACTCATCTATTTCCTCATCTTTCCCTCTCCCCTCATCCCATGCTTTATTTCTGCTGTAATATTTTCATGAATAAATTCCATGATGGAGTAATTCACTGAACATGAGAGAAAAACATTAGTAATGGAAAGCAAATGCATGAATATTGCATAAATTCCATATATTTGCTTCATGCCCTGAGGACACCTTTATTTGTACTAGATAGTGTTTCATGAACAGTTCGAGTTCCTGAAATATGTTTGTTGTTTGGTTGAGCAGCTGTATCCCAGGATAGTCACAGATGAAACCAAGCAAAATACATAAAAACAACTCCTCAGGGCACCATAAACTTTTAAGGTCCAAATCCTGGTGTCAGCTATTCACGTACAACTCCCAGTGATGTCAATGGAAGTTTCATGAGCATATCTGAAAACAGATGATGTCCTTTATCATAGCAAGGGAAAACATGAACCTACAAAGTTTTGATGAAAACAGAAATTGGAGCTCATAGAGGAGCAACCTGAGCATTGTCAGTTCCACTTCAGGCACCCCTCAGCTGCCAGCATTATCATGTTGCTTAGTAGTCAGAATAGCTTTCTAAAAAATCCCCACTTTTCTATAGTTTCAGTGTACAGCTTGAAGGGGATAAGAATCACACTGAAAATACCCTGGTTATCCTGGATTCCAGATGAGTCATCTTCACTCATTGGTGCAATAGGGATACAGATTGGGGCTTTTGTCAGCACATATTTCATAAACTGATGCCCACCCAACTCTACCTGGAGGAAACTCTACCAGGATCAGAGCAAATGGCCTGTAGCTGTGCCAGGGGAGGTTTAGATTAGATATTAGGAAAAATTTCTTCACTGAAAGGGGGGTCTGGCAATGGAATGGGCTGCCCAGGGAAGTGGTGGAATCACCATACCTGGAAGTGTTAAAAGGCATGTGGATGGGGCAGCTGGGGATATGGTTTAGGGGTGAACATGGTGTGCTGGCTTAATGGACTTGATGATCTTAGAATTCTTTTCCAACCTTAATGATTCTATTATTCATGAGTCTTACCTCTGTTTTCCTTCCCATATTTCGATGAGCTACCTGTGAGTGCAGACAGCAGCAGCTACACAAACAGGTTGTCTGGATTCACTCCACAAGCTTTTGGCATCCAACTGGGAAGATGGGGTCAGTGTTCACAGACAGTTTCTTGTAGAGGAAATTCATCTCATATTTGAGCTGAATCCCCCTCTGAAGGCACCTGATTGTCTTCATCTGCTTTGGAGAGAGATAAGGGAACCAAATTGTTAACAGGGACATTGTAGTTTGGACCCTAAAACTTGTCATAGTCTATCTAGAACAGAATGTTTACCACACTGTAGTTTTCTATGCCAGTTGGAGCTACTAAGTAGTGATATTATGCAGATGTACCACATTGTAAGGATATCTGAGTAGAAAATAGATGACCTATACATTAATCACTGAAACCAGTTACAAAGTTTATCTGAGCACCAGAAAGAGTGAAAATCTTTCTGTTAGCCTGGCCTTGAACTTTCCCTGGTGATTTGACTAGCCCTGCTGAATGTTCCATTTGGTTTCCTCTTTGACAGAAAGGAAACTAGTCCTACATGTCAATAGAGCAACTGGAGAAACTGCACTAGGATCTGTGTGTGAGGAAACTCATATGCAGTGCTGGCAACAATTGCTTACTCAGCAGTACATGCAGTCAGTGCATTTTAACTAACTGTCTACTTATTTCTGTACTCTTTGGCCATTGAAATTTTGTCATGAGACAGGCCAGATAGTTCAGACATCGACACCTGTAATTAAGTGAGAAATAAATGCTGCAGTATCATGGCTTACCCCTCGTAAAAGCCCCCAGCTTTTTTTAAAGTCTTGTTGGCTGTGTTTATGAGCTCAGCTGTATTTTGAATTCTGAATTTCTTAAAAGAATCCATAACTTTTGTAACATGGCTCCTAGGAATCAATTTTCATTTCTTAATTTAGCTGATGACAGACTTGGGAAGGCCTCTTCTAGGAATCCCTTGTTATTGTGCATAAAGAAGAGAATGTATGTAATGTAACCAACCAAACAGTAAGGTTCAAACAGCAGAGTTTAAAGGCAGTCAGTGATGAAATTCTGCCAACACAGTCTCCACTGATATGTAACACCATAGAATTAATTACCAGATTCAATTTTCTGTAAAATTTCTCCTTCTTTTTCAGGTAAATTGTAAATATGCCACAAGAAAAATTTTCTTTATTTTATTTTCCTAAAAGCAGGGAGTGACATGACTCTGTTGTAAACCTTAAATATTCATGTTTTGATTAATAATGCGGGGGGAAAATCCACACTGCCACTATTTACAGTCACCTCCTGATGCAAACAAAAAAAAAAATCTGTTACCAATCAAGCATAACTTTATGAAATTGACTGGGAAAAGAATTTTCTCAGTGAGTGTGTTTATTTTTGACCAAGTAACCTGAATATGCACATTTCCTTTGAGTTCTAAAGTCTGTAACTAAGAACCTGATATAGCACCAGCACATTAAAACACCTAAGCCGTTTACATTAGTATGCAAGCTGTTTATTCAACTGAATGTCCTACATATGCGATGTTTATATACCTCACTCAGTTTATATTGGTCATTATTTGGTTTAAGCAGAGAAGAAACAGCTAAACTTATATGAGACAGTGTGTTGGTAGTCTGGGTTTTCTTTTCCCTTTAAATCTTCCTTAAATAGGTGGTCCTTCAGTCTCTGTAGATGACTTACAGAAGAAAATACACAAATGAAATAACTTCTTTTTACAGTCAACCTACACCTACAGGGCCTATAGGTCTTAGAAGTAGGATTTTGCTTTTTGTGGGTGTCTCTTGCAATGCTGTGTCAGTCCAACATATGCATTTGTCTGCTGACAACTTTTCATTTCTCTACCACTTAGGTTGCTCATCTGTGACACTAAAACTCCCATCATACGAAACTCCATTATATAGATGAGATGGAGCAGGGAGAGAATTCTTAGTGTCTCCTTTTGTGTATGCAGCTTTTAGGCAGTAATATGGACACAATGAACCTATTGGAAATGGGAGTAATGGTGTGAGATTGCTCACACCATTACTTTAGATGGAAATTGAGTCTGTGCTGTCTGCGCAGAAGTCTTCTTGGGGCTCTACTTTCTGCTTTATTTTAATTCTCTTTGCCTCAAGGATAATGAATATGGAATTTTTCAAAGACCTTTCCAGCCAGCAGTCATTCTTAAACATCAGTTATGTAACACTGGGATTTTTGCCTTTGAGAAAGTTGTTTATTTATTCACATTATTTTTCTAGTGTACTAATTATGAACTACCCTGTCTACCCTAACCCAGTGGAGCAATTATTTTAAAGCTGAAACCTAGTAACAAAAACTTTCATTTAATCAAATTTTCATTGTTCATGCATTACAAATTAGGAGCTTGATTCTCTCCTATTAACTTATACATTTTCACTCCAGGCTTTTCTTTATCAGTGAATTTGGAGTTAATTTCAGCTCTGATCACTGGTAGTTAGAACTTTTCAGTGCTGCCATTTTGCTATCATCACTTGTTCATTTTTGTTATGATAGTACCTGGGAAAAGTCAAACCCCATGACACTATGGGCTGTGCTAACACAGACCATGGAGATGGTTCAAGGCCCCACTACCTTGAAATGATGTAGCATTTTTCTTTAAAAGCCAGTGATAAAACAATGCGTCTACCAGATAATAATATTTCATCAATCAGTTTTACTGTCCATGAGAACACAGTCATACATGAGGATCCAATTGCTGGAAAAAAGAAGTCAAGCGTGCTACAGAACCCCAAGTAAAGTACATTAAACTTAAGGATATTATCAGGTTATGTCTTAGATTCAGAAAATATTCACAAATATAAGAGGCAAACATCTTATGAGGGAGAGATAAATATGTGTAAAAATAATTATTTATCTAATACCCATAAATTGGTATGTCTTTGTTGCAAGTGAAGGTGATCAACCTGCTTAGGAAATAAAATCTTGTTCCTTGACAAACACATTACCCAGTTCAGCTTCCTGCCACTCCCAACACAGTGTGTCCCAAAACAAGAAATTAATTGCATCAGGAGACACAAATGACCACAACCCCTTCACTTTCGAAATCAGATCTGTGATTCACCTTGACTTAACATTGGTTGAGCACCTCCTTTTGTAAGTCACACCACACCCGTTTATGAATAAAGCAGCACAATAAGTAATCTATAAATTATTCAGTTAATCTCTGTTACAAGGAGAATATGAATTATTATTCCTACTCTTATGTTCTTGAATGATATCCAGGCTAGAAAAACCACCACTAGGTGTGGTTTGTATTTATGGTGGAGGAGATGGCAGAGACAGGAATGAATGCAAGGTTCACTTTAAATCCATGAAAAACAGGCAGTATTTTACCTTGGATGACATTTGAATGTTTTTGAAGAAACTGAATTTGTTATACTTGATAGTGAGCTGTACATTCAAATAGATGCCCATCTTGAAGTTTTATAGTTGTATTACATGTGTTGTAAATTGTCAAGCAAGAAAGTGACATTTTGAACTGTCAGCATGTTTTCTCCTTGCATCATCTCCTTGCTACCCGTTCTGAAGATGTATATGGTTTAACAGGTTGGAAATTCAATTCCATTGAATGAGATGGTAAAAACAGTCTTTATCTTATTTTGTGGAACATACATAAGTTTAGACAGTTTGATAGTTTAGATACATTGACTGAACAATCAATGGTTTTGTTTCAAGATGGCTAAGTTTCAAATTCCTTTACTGTGTTGCCTGACTTTGACATGACTCATGAATGTAGAGTTTGATTCAGTTTGATTCCCACAGGTAGGACTGCAGAAGAATAAGACAGGGTCTGAAGAGATACTGTATAAAGTCCCAAATCCATAACTTTGACGATTTAAATACACCAGGCCCTGAAACACTGAATTTATCTTCTGTTGATTGCAGACAGAAGCCCTTCTGGACTTGTATCCAGGTCTGGAACATCTGTCTGGCCTTCAGGGCATGGAGAACAGGGGAGGGAGATAAAAGCACATAGAAGAAACATAATACAATTGCAACTTGAAGTAAGCAAAAAAGAGAAGAAAAACCGGGCACATACCAGCTAACATGGTATCGTGGAAAGTAGAGTGGTGTTCTTGTTGGTATCTGGATTTTTGAGATTTGTGATAGAATGGTGTAATGGATTTGGTGTAGGATTGTAAATTAAGGTCTATATCCTCATGGTAGTGGAAGCTAGAAGTCACAGAGGCACAGACAAATGGCATAACAGAGCAGCAACATAAGTGCTGCAGTGTTTAATTCACAAAGTGATCTAGGAGAGAATTCATCCTGGCTGTGGTCCTCATTACAGGCAGACCGAAAGCAAAGGAGTATGGCACCTCGACAACTCGAATCCCTTCATTGTCAACAGATGTGAACACAGCTGCTCACACAATACCAGTGTTGAAATGAGCACTCAAGCATGGGCTGACATGTGTTTAGGGCAGAACAGGACACAGTGAGTGTAGAAATCAAACTGGGGGCTGGGAGAACAACACTTTCTCTTCACAGAAGGACCGATCATATGTTTAACAGGTTCAATCTGTTCTCATCCTGATATAGTAGCATAACCACATGGCTTTGTTATCCTGGTGTAACGTAGTCAAATGAAAGGGATTTTTCAAATTAGAACCATATTCCAATAGTTGCCAGCAATCCATAACTCCATGTTCCTCCGTATTGAGATGCTTCGGGGCTGTATCCTCTCTGTGATGCACAGTGTAGCTTGGGTTAGAGGCAAGGGAACACTGGGTTGTCCTGGCAGCTGGGAACTTCTTCCACAGATTCCCTTTTCCTCTCTCATGAGGAATTTGGATTTTTCCATTTAGTCCAGAAATTGCTTTCTTGCAAGGTCTGGCTAACAGAGTGGTTGTGCACATTACTTCGTTGTAAGAGAAAAGGGAGAAAAGAGAACTTGTCATGCTTGTTGGTTTTTTTTTTCACTTGGGTGGTAAATGTTTTTATAGGCATTAAATACACACTGATCTTTTACTGAGTCTTTTTTCTGTCCCAGTCCTACTACTGACATTTGCTTTTCTCCAGCCCCTATCCACAACTGCTCTGGCCATATACTCTCTTATTTCTTAGCCATTTTCAAAAGCAAAGTCTCATGCAGCAGTCCCCTGATAACTACACAGTTTCTAGTTTATTTGGAACTGCTTTATCCTTCTGCAGTTAGAAATGCTTCACAAAAAAAAGCACCCTCTCAGTGTTAATATTTAGTAATCATAACAGAGAATTTTTCCTGTATGTCATAGATATTTTCTGAAGATTTGAAAACATATCATGAACACCTTTCATTGCCCAGTTTTACAGTGATCCCTTCCTATTTAGTAAGAAGTTATTCTCTTTGCAGATGGCATAAAAAATTTCAGTTCAAGGTTTTGAAATTTGTTAAGCCTGACACTGTCCACCAAAAATTCTTATTAAGAAATTAAAATCAATAGCCTGACTCTGTGCATGATTTAACTCCCTCATTCATAAATATCTGCTTACTTAGGTTCTTGAATATGAAGCTGGATGTATAACTTGAAGCACTTAAATTTGACTTCGTTAGAGGGACTTTGCTCAAGGTGATATAACGATTAAGTGGCAGAATTGGAAACAGACCCAGGTCTTCTAGTTCCCACAACACAGAAAAATCACTGGCTCATGCTACTTCCTCCCAGGGTCAATCTATATTTAATGTGAGCATTGTATCATTCAAAGAAAAAATAAATGGTTCCAAAACTTAACATGCATAATTTAGTTTAAGCAAAATTGACACTTTTCCTCAGCAGAATATAAAATCTACACAAGTATTCAGTGGGGCTGTAAATTCTGTAAAAAACAGAGGCTAAAATGTGCTTGAATTTCAGAAGGAAATAATATTGGGGCACATTTCATGCACATATATTAGTGCAAAATTTAGAGCTGATTCTTCAGCTGAATTAATTTTGAGAAACCCTTGATCAAATATAATTTTGACACAATTTTCTCTCTACTATTTTTCTACCCAAGTAATTCTTCTGAAGATATCAAATTAATGATGAAATTAAAAAAGAAAAATAGTTTTGTTAAAAAATTAATATAATATTTTGGATAAGAAATTATTTTTTTAGTTTTTCTAATGGAATTCTTTTGAAATTATATAAAATTACATTATATTATCTTATATTTAATTAAGCCTATTGAAATTTATTCTATTATCAAAGTTATAGCAAAGAAGTTCCTTAAAATAGTAGTGAGAAAATGGCACAGCTCTGGGTATAGGGTGTTAAATTTTACCCATGCAAGCGTTTTGTTCTGAATTTCAGGTTTTTTTGCCAAAATAGATCTTTGTGTGAATCCCTAATATGAATGGTAAAGAAAAAGTGACTGTTAATTATTCTGAGATACATGGAATATTTCTTGCTACCTCTTGAAAAGAGATATTACTGTCATACTGCTACATTACACCTTGTGATTGCTTAGGCTAATATATTTCAGCAGTTCTTTGAATTTTCTAGTTTGGGCATGTTTGTTTAAAAAAATGCAAAATGGCCCCAACAATGTGACCAACAGCATTCATAACAATATGAAAATAATTTTCAGCTTCTTGAAATATCTGCTGAGCTTTTCTCCACTTTCAGTCATTCTACTAAAATTCAGTGTTATCTTACCAGCTGAGCCTGAGAGAACAAAACAGGCTAGTAACAAAATGATGCCCTAACATTTACACTTCAAAGGAACTTCACAAAGAACAAACTTCTCATACTTAATGCCACTGATTTATTACTCCTTAAGAAGTCATCTTATGCCCCAATCCTTATTATTCACGGACTTGTGAGGAAACCCAATATATTCAAAGTGGCTCCAAGTACATGAAATAAATTGTAGCATCAAAGCTCTGAACTCAATGAAATTGCTCTACGCACAAAGTCATTATCATGTGTTTGCAGGGCAGTGATCTTTATGAGCATGTAGGACACTGTGATCTTGCCTTTGATTTCTCCAAAGGCCTTGCTAATTTCCAACAATGCGCCATAGGATTAAGAGGATCAATTGCTCATGTTAAGAGTTTGCAGGATCTGCAACAAAATGTGACACTGAAGGAAAGCAGTAGATTAAAGAAATCAGATAGTAGAAAATTCAAGAATCAATCAGGGAATTTAAAAATATTATGGGGAAAAAAATTATCCATCAAAAAAGTGTGAGAGAAGGCCAAATAATGGAATATGAAATAATATATTCAGGTTTTGGTCTGCCCAGAGTGCTACCAATGGGGAATTTTTTTCTTGCGTTTAATGGGAGTAGGAGAAACTTCTTTTAACTTTGGAAATTATCTGATCTAAATTGTGTTTGACAGTAGAATAAAGATCTTGAAGATATCTGACCCAATTATTTAATGCCTGTGGTGTTCCATTTACATGTCAAAGAACCTGGATACCACAATTGAGTGTTCTGTGGGGAGGATCTTTTCACTCTGAAGATAAATTCTTGCTTTGCTCAAACTACCTTTCCCAGAAAGTGATATGTGAGAGTCAGTTTAATATGACCTTTGCTTCTTAATCGGCAAATAAGGGAAGAACTGTAGGAGCTCAATGATGAGTTTAGTTAAAAAAGAATGACTGTGGAAGTTAACACCAAACTAGCATGATGATAAAATAGGAAAGTACATCATCCGAGAAGAACATGCATACGTTTAGCGTATTTAGTGTGCAGCAGAATGCAACATTTAGATATTAAATGGAAACACAATTACTATTTAAACATGTGAGAAAAAATATTTTGGGAGTTTCCATATGCCTTTCCAGTAGACACCTCTCAAAAGTTCACTGCTTTTCAAGTGCGTCATTGAAACCATACTTAAGAAATTATGAGACAAAATTATTTAAAATAGAAAGCTTTCCATTTTAATAATTGTGTCTCATTATTTCATAAATATGATGCCTTCAAGAATGTATTTAGCTTTAAACATAGCAGTTAAGTAAATGCTGAGTTAAAACCCTTTAAAGGGCCTTCATGTAGTTTCTGTTGCTGAGTTATGAATTTAGTTTTCCTCTGCTTGGCTGAGAAATTTCAAAAGTTAATATTACGTCATGCTGGAGAAAGCTGACTATCAGAAGTAAGACTTCTGATTGTTGCTTCACATCTTCTTCACATCCATTAATTATCCTTTGTACGAGTCAAATATATGATGATGTAAAATACAGTCCTTACACTAGCATGAGTAACTTGTACACAGTTTTTTCATATACTTAGCTAAAATTTTAACATATGATTCAAAATACTAGACAGCTGAGGATCAGTATTTTGAACTGTAATGTTTACTGGGGCAAAGAACTTTAGATGTGAAGTAGTGAGATTATTTTATAAAAAAATTTCCTATAAGGTATGACGTGTTTCTAGCAATACCTCAACTTCTTAACATCCTGGCTGGATGGACAAAACACATTTCTGATGCCTTCCAAAAAGCAACAAAACTGTTAATGAGCTAGTTCTTCATTCTCCCCTAAAAAACCCAAATAAAAGACAAGAATTTTAGAAGAACATATATTCCAAACTGTTGCTGAATCTGAAAAATGTTACATTTTACTTGGGCAGTTCTGACCCAAGTCAGAGATACATATTTATTCCAGTGTTTCCCCTTCATTCAGGTCTAGTGAACCATAAAGATTTTGAGAGACTGAGTTATAAAGATATAGAGGGATAGATTCCCAACTGATTTTGGTGAAACTACATTGATTTATATCTGCTGAGAATTTTTATTCCCCACAGGTTTTATTTCTGAGTGCTTTGTAAAACCCTACGAGTCATAAAACACTTGCAACACACTGTATATGAAAACATAACCTTTCTTATCAGAGACAATAAAGATAGCCATAGAATATAATCGTTCTGCTTAAGATAAAGAAAAGATCCATTTGTAATTGTATGATTAGCAGGAGTCCGTGTCTCACATACCGAGTCGAATAGTTTAGGGATGAGGCAGAATTTAACTGCAGATTTTGCAGCTCCTTCAAAGCAGGCTGAGCGTGAGAAAGTGAAAATTACTCTCTTTCTGCAGACCCAAGCAGTGATCCCAGTGGATCTAACTCCAAGAGTGGATCTGCTGATCTCATAGGAAATCCCGATTGAGCTTTCTACAAAACACCTGCTTGGCACTGGCTGAACTCCCTGTCTCCTGTCCCACTGAGGTGGGGAGGTGCTGTGCCTGCAGCTGCCAGCCCTGTGTCTGTCAGCAGTGGGCATGTCCCATTAGTGATGTCCTCTGTTTACTGTGTGCTGGGGGCACAGTGCTCACAGAGCTGAGGTTCAATCCCTGGCCTCTGCTGGCCACGTCCAACAGCTCCTACAAGGTGTGCTTAAAGGAGCTTCTCCTGCAGCCCAGCCAGCAGAAGTGGAGCTATTCATGGCTGGTCAGGAAGTCAGAATTGGTGCTCTGAACTTGCCAAGCAGCCCCTGTAGGGGCCAAGTGCCCAGCTGAAACACTGCTCTCAACAAGCAGTTTGTCTGTCTACCTTAGCAACAACAGCAGTACAAAAAAATAAACTTTTATGTGAAGATGTCTGTTGCAAGTGTTTGAATGCCAACTTTGAAATTCGTGTATTAAAAGAAAAAAAACCCGAAAAAACCCACAAACAACCAAAATCAAAAACAAAAAAATCAAACCATAGCTACTCTTGGTTTTGTTGTGACAGAACATGTTTCTCACCATTTTCTCTAAAATGGAAAGATAAATGTGCACAATTATTCCTGGGTGTTAAGAAAGTGACAGATTTGTAGGTAATGTAGCTGTCTGCTTTAGCAATGCCTTTCACAGTTACAGCACGATTAGGGCAAGAGGCAGCAGGCCTGCCCTTACCACAAAGATGGCTATATGGTGGACTGTTACAAATAGCCAAATGCCTTCTGATGTCTTATTAATATGCTAGCTCAAGAAAAAAACAGAGGATAGACAAAAGAGCTGAGTCTGTTCCCTTTCATGAGAAACATGGGAAACCACCAGGCAGAAAACAAAGGACACCTCCAGCTCCCTCCCTTTAAAATATTTCCCAATTAAAATGTTAAGCAAATACCATTGGGTTCAGACTGTTTACACAAGGCTGGTCTTGTCAAAGAATAAATGCTGGCAGGGCAGGCAAGAAAATGCCATACTCTCTCATCTTCTGTATACCTGTAAAAAACTGCATAATTAATAGAACAGCAACTTTAGACAGGCCTCAGGGGCTACAACCACAAAATCATTTCGACCCCTCACTGTCATGTCTACCTCCAGAAGGCAGAACCTCCAATTTCCTTGCCAGTTGTTCCTTAAATTTGCAGTGCCTTCATAGTATAATTGTCACATTTTTATCAGTCACACTCCCATAGTGCTTAAATGAATGGTGCCATGCCATGCTAAGAAATTCCTGGCTGTCCACAGCCCAAGCAGCAGGGTCACCTCCCCACGTGCAGGCTGGCACTGTGAGATTTGGGCTGCAGCATTCCTGAGTCAACCCACACATGAAGCACCAGCAGTGGTGGTGCTGATGCAGTGGCTCAGAGCCCCCTCTCCGTGACAGCACGAGGTCACAGGCTGCTGTGGACACTGCAGTCACAAGTTCCTATCCTTGCAGAACTGGTTTCAATAAACTTGTCTGTTCTCAGGAGTTCAGCTCAAGCCCCAGCTTTGCTTGCTTTCTCTGGACACGCTGGGCCTCCCAGTCACTACTGGGAAATGAATTGCAACCTCCAGTCTCACAGTAGAAAAAATAGTTTTAAGAATATAGACAAAAAAGAGGCTTAAAGAGACCACAATGAGCTCCATCAGGAACACAGGAGAAAGGCACAACTGAGTTTGTTTGCCCTTGAGAGAATCACACGCTGAAATAAGGAGTCTCTTCCTACAGCACTGCTGCTGCCATCCCAGTGTATATTGCAGCCTGCTCTCCACATTTCAGGGCAAAGTGATGCATTGCAAAAGAATTTTGTGCTTGGTTTCACACTAATCATTAATAAACCTATCAATCATTGTATAAATCTCTATAGAAGTGAATTCTGTGTGCAGATGGCCATCCACCAATCAGTACTCATTAGTTTTTAAAAAAAAAAAAATCATTATAAACTAATAATAGTTGAAGAATTTTCTTCAGATTTAGTATAGTTCTTTCTTTACCAACCCAGTAAATCAGAAATGCTGACAAACCTTAAAACTCCCAGGCTAGTAAGCAGTTACAAAAGATAATCAGAATTTAAACACCTTAGCTTCTGAATATTCATGCAGCCCAGTAAATATTATGCATTTATTAAAAATCTATTGCTATACTACCCAGAGGCAGAGGACATACAATGCCTGGCTGGTTTAATCAGCTTCCCTACAAATAAATGCCTTCTAAAAAATGCAGTGTCAGTATCTCCTCTCAAGACATCACTGGGCAAGCTGACCTCTTTAAACACTCTTCATCACAGTAAGTCTGTAGTGACCCAGAAGCCCAACACTCTCTTCAGCCAATTAAACTGTGCATGTAATAGATTTCCCTTGAAGGCTCTGTGAAAGGCTGAGAATTGTAAGGGGATTTTAACAGCATCTTTCAGACATGTTTTGTGTCTCATTCCTGAATCCAGCTTTTTTACCCAAGATGTGTTTCCATGTCTCTCACACTATCTCAGGTACAAACAGAATCTAATGACTGGATACTGTGCTAGTCTCAGCTGCTAAGCTGATTTCATTAGTGCTAACACTGAGATATATTTGCTTTTGAAATGTTTAAGGGGAAAAGCCAACAGTTTGGGGATGTTTTACCAAATGCTTGCATCAAAATATAATGTTGTTCAACTCAATTGTCTGGTTTCTCTGTTTTATCTCAGCAATGAAACAAAAACAAATGTCTCTTTGTAAAATATATCAAAAAAACCTAAACTCAATCAAGAACTGGGTATTTTCTTTTACCACCATACATTAATTCAGTATAAAAGCAGAATGTTTACATCAAAGGAACACTAACTTACGTCCACAGGCTTAGATTTTCATATTCAATGGCCTCCATGTCTAACTTATGCTTTTTAAGAAACTTTAGTTTTGATTCTCTGGGAACAGTTAACACAAATTTAGTGAGATATTTTAGTGGTACATACTATCATTAATAACTCATTTAAAAATACTTGTATGCAAATCTAAAGGGCAACTTTTAGCTTAAAAACTCTAGTGTTTGTCAGCCAGAAAGATACTACTTTTTGAGAGACATTATTTAGTTTGAAAAGATTAATTCCTTTCTTAGCAAATACGGTTACCATTCTTAGCAATCACCAAGGTATTTGGATAGTCTAGTTCTAAATGTAACCCTGTAATTCTCCTTATTAATTTGTTCTTGCCTGATTTTATTTTACATCATTACCTTTACATGCACTTGTCTTCAACATGTCTTCTTCAGAGAATTACATTGGAATCTGTTACTTTAATGACTTAGCTTCTTTAGAAATAGTATCTACTAGATATTAAATCTGACAACAAATATTTATTTGGGTTTTCTTTCAGATTTGTTCTGGCTTGTTATAAAGCATCCCAGAATGAGTCAGAATGAAGATCAGGGTAATTTAAAGTAATTTTCTTTTATTATGTCTGGTTCTTTTATGGAAAATCCTTTCTTTGGCGGGATCTGCAGTAGAGCTTTGCTATTCTGATTAAAACATTAGCCTAGACTGGCCAGTTCAGACCTCAGTCCAAGATTTTATGCTGTTAATTGAAAATAATAAAGTTATTTACTGCATTATTCAACTGTATATGTAAGCAAAAGCTTAATAATAAAGAAACAACCTAAAGAGTGCATAATTATTTTTAGGGATATTAGGGTACTGCTACATTTTTTTTACTCCAATATTTAAGTTCTATTTAAGTTTTATATTATTTTGTTTTGTTTTGGAAAGGATCAGTCACAAGTCATCACATTTTTATGGTGACGACTATGGTGATAGCAGCTATTTCTCTGTTTTTCCAAAGATGAAGTTATTTTTTCCATGACATCCTTTTTAGAAGAACAACTTAAGAAGCTCATCAAGAAAGGCTGTTTCACAAGTAACATAGGAAATGACATAAAATTCTTATTGTATCCATTTACAACAGCAGAGGAGCAAAAAAGGAATTAGACCTATATATATTTTTATGAAAACAGTTCTGGAACAAACATAAACGCAAGCGAAAAACAGATGCCATTTATCATATCTATTACTTTCAAGTAACTAAAACCCGAAACATTGTATTTGGAAAAAAAGACTTTTATAAAGCACTTTACCCAAACCACAACCATCAGCTGACGTATCCTATATACACTTTATCTTTCATCAATTTGCAAAAATACTGGCACGGTATGTGCAAGAATTTTTCCACAGTTTTGAATATAAAGGTAGCACATATGCTTAAATTAGTACTTGAATTACATCTTCTGTTTCAGACAGTCTACTGTGTACAGCATTCAGGAAACAGAAGTATAACCCAATTCCCAATATTAACAGACTGCCATCCATTTTTATAAGTATTAGAACAACTATTGTCTAAACTTAAACACTGACTTCCATGGAGTCTGGATTTTGCCCATAACTTTTAGTAAAATATTTTTTTCAGTCTTCCTCAGTGTATTTCCCTGTTATTTGACTGTGCACGTACCATGTCAATTTTTTTTTTTTTTTTTTTGGGGGGGGGGATTTTGTTTGGTTTTGTTGAATTTTTGTTGTTTTTTATTTGTTTTGTTGGTATATCAGTATATTAAGTCTCTCCAAAGCCCCTTTTAAAAACACTTTGCTGAACTGATTTCTTACTTACATAATGATCTTTTTCATCTGCTTTTTGCAGACGGTTTATATTTTCATATAGTGCTTTAAAGGACTTGGGAGTTGCATCTTACTCATTTGTTTTGTCCTCTAACAGCATGTGGCTTTCAAAATCTATGTAAAAAGGACGCAATTGACCTACTTAATACCTCTGAATGAGCAGATGATTATAAACAGAACTATTTCCAATCAATTCGTTTTAATTTTTAACTTGCATTTGTTATTAAAAAAAAAAACAAATAGCAAATTTTTTTAAAAATGAGGACATTGTAGAGCACAGTCCTGACTTATCTACTGATTTTCTAGTCAGCACCATTGACAACAAACTATTGTTAGATTTAAAAATATAATTTTATATTAAATATCTGCATATAATAACTATTACTGTTGCTTGTCCTAAAAGCATCCTGGACCTGAAAATGGCTGGACTATAAGATAGAAAGAGGTTGGACAACTCACAGGTTTGTGCTGCACATAATTATGTGGTCACTTTTTTATATATCCTAGTGACAAAAGACTTGTTCTTTTTCAACTGTGAAAATATTACTACTTCCATGGAATTATGTAGAAATTGGAATTCTATAGCAATTTAAACAAGAAAAAGAGAGAAGGCTGACAAAGTTATACTGTGAGAGCTCTTTCAGCCGAGGTGTTGAGTGGAAGAAATGATGGAAACATTTGTGAGAAGGGAAGGGGATTTGGAGATAAAAGCCAGAGCCATCACAGAACTAGGAAGCTTGTAATGAGCAAGTGTGAAAAGGAATTAGTACAGAGCACAAGCAGACACTGTGTGGCTTATAACCTTAAAAACAATCACAAGAAAAAATGGATGTGAGATGAAACTAATAAGAGATTAAGTGACTCAGAGACTATAAAAAGGGAGATGACATAGTAGAGGACCATGTAAGAAAGATCATCTTGATGACAACAGTCTGAACTAATTGAAGAGACAGAAATTAATATTTAAAAAAAAATTGTTACGTCTTTCACAATAGGACTATTTGTTTGGTTTAATTATAAGGTTCCTTAGAGAAGGAAGATTTTCCTAAAAGCAGTATGTAAAACAACATGATACTTTTTTTTCCTTCACTACATCTTTTTTAAATCTATAAAATATTATATTTCAGAAAAACTCAGTACAGGGAAGAATGGGACTGAAAGTGGATATTAGTGATCTCCAAAAAACTATACAATGTAGCAGAGTTCTTAAAAATAGAGCTGTGAGCTTGGTTTGTTTCTTTTCAATTTTTGATCAATCCAATCTGTTCTTTTCTGTTTCTTGTGTTATCAGGTTGTTCTATTCCTCAAAGACATACACAATACTGTTAAAAACAAACTGAAGTAAATATTTCTTGTCCCTGACTATAAAAACCAAGCAATGGAATTAAGATCAGTGCAACATGTATTTTCAAGGACTAATTGTCCTTGTTCAAAATACCCTTCCTAATTCCTGGAATCTACAGAATATCATATTGCCTGAATGGTAGCATCTCTCACAGTGGCAGTCTCCACCCCAAGACAATCTCTCCACCTCAGCTTCCTCTCCCACCCTTAGAGAGATTCTCAGGCTCCTTCTGACAGCCCCCACCTCGGGTCTGGACTTTTGTCTTCCTCCTACTCCTGAGCCCTTGAAGTTCTTGCCAAGTCTGCAGCCCAGCCTAAGCCAGCAGGCTGGTTGGCACCTGCTGGGCCACGCTGTCTGCTTCTTTGCCTTTCAGTCATGGCTGTGTCCAGATTCTCCCTGACCACAAAGATTTGATTCCAATTCCAGGCTTTAATCTTGTCCTGAAGTAGTAGCAAACCCATTCTTTTTGGCTGGATAAGTAATTTCTCTTTAGAATTTGGACCCAAATTATCTTTGCCATCAGTAAAATGGTTACCAATTCCCACGGAATTAGTGATGGGTGAAGTCATCACTATCACATCCTCATGAAAGGTAGGTTGTAAACCAATATAGAATAATAACACTGGGTACAATGTGTAGTTTACACTTATTGGAACCACTGTTTGCCTTTTGTATTTTTAGCTTACGGGTAAAACCACACCCTGTCCTCCCTCCCCCGCCCCTTCACGGGCAAACCCAACAGAAACTCTGCAAGTTGAAACTCATGGAGCTTCCTAGCCCTTCCATAATTATTTTTATCCCCAGTGTAAAGGATGATTCAGTTGTCAGTTCTCTGAAGAGAGACAGAGATAAAGAGAGAGAAAGAGAAGAGTATGCTAAATTGCTGTTGTAAATAATCCTTTCCACACAAAGAAAGAGTGGATATTAGAGGACAGATGGCCAGTTGAAGCTGAAAGGGGGATGCTAAGTGGAAAGCACTCAGGAACCTAAGGCACTCTATGATCCATGGCAGAACAGAGATAAATAGTGTCACATAACCACTTAACCAATGCTAGGAGGAGGATGTACACGAGAAATATTAAAATAAAATAAAATTAAAAAAAATAAAAATCATTGCTGTGTTGTTTATACTTCGGGGTTTTTTCTCTTTACAAAGGTAGGAGATGATACTAACAGTATTAAAGGTTGCCACGGAACACAGATATACTCTGTCTCAACTACTTTTGAGTAGAAGGAGGTAGAAGAGGGTGAATCAGTGAGTAAGATGTAAAGCAGTACAGGACTGGGGACGGCTGATGTGTCCTAAAGCTAATGCCCTCTGCTTAGAGGAAAATCTCCTTATTTGGGAGACTCTTGTTGAAGAGCACAGCAAATGGCAAACATCTTTCCTTGAGATATCTGTGACAGAAAAGATATGTAAAGGACAAAGTAAGTGAAAACTTAGCAAAAAAAAGTAAAACAGACTTAGAGAAGATCTTGGTTTTAGTATAAAGAAAATCCAGAAAAATATGGTGTCTAGAGCATGAACTGTACCTATGGTACTCTAAGATGCGCAATCTCCCTGAGAGGGATTGTCAAAGGTGACTAAGAAACATTACTCCTATTGACAGTTGTGTGGGTCTTCCATTTTGCAAATGTAATGCTGAGACTAAAAGAGAAGCATAGTGAACTTTTAATTATTTCATAAGGTCTGAAACCCACTGCAACATTCCCAAACTGATCTCTAGTCCTGCAGGCTCAGCCACTGATACACTCCAGGAGGATGTGTGCCACTGTGGGTTGTCAGACTGTAGCCTCTCATGGATCCCCCAGCTCCTAGTGACAGTTCCACACAACCAACAAATTTGTATTTTGCACAAAAGAAGGTAGAGCTACATCTACTTAATTTAATTTTTTTTTGTCTTGGTAGAGACAATCCCATTAACAAATTTTAACGACCAGGAACTAAGTGCAATGGACAGTAGACACATAAATGAGGAATTCAGGAGAAAACAGCAAACAGAGACTTTAAAAAAATAAAATGCTGCTTTGGTAAGCTTGGAGATGTCTGTAAAAAGTTAATGTCTTGATCAACTTATTAGAGTTCACACAGTTTTCGTATGTGGTGTTAAAATGCTATTCAGTAAGGGTGGCCTTTAGGGAAACAGCCTTTAACGTTGGGATCTGACTAACACAATTTGTCCCAGAAGGAGGGACAGTTTGCATGTAAATCTTCATTTGGATTATTTCTTGTTGTTCTTTTAATCTTGGAATGTGGCAGACAGTCCCTTGAGTGCTATTAGATATAGGGTGGCTTTCTAGCTTTACTTTATGCCTACTAGCCCTCTTCTTTGAGGAAAATAAATTTTTTTGCACTGTTTATCTCAATAATGATAGGTCTGGACTAAGAGCAAATTAATTTTGGTTTTCACAGTGAGGATCTGGTCCCCTGACTCAGTATTCTCTGAAAAAGGCCATATTAATCCCTCAACAGATTGTAAATGTCCTGTCCTATGTTCTACCCCTGGTGCAGGAAAACATCTGGGGAACTTGGGAACTCTTTTTAAAAGACAGGTCATTCCAAGATGACATGTTTCTGGGATACTATAGGCATCTGAACCAAAATGTCAGTGAATTAAATGACTTGTTTCTCCAGTGGACTTGGTCCAGCTGGACAAACCATTGCTTCTGAATGGTGTCAGCATGTCCAAAACACCGCTAGTAGCAAAGACATTGCATAGACCAGTCAGCAGATGGCTTTGCCTGAACTCTGTGGCAATCATAGCCTCAGCTGACCTATCAGCTCTACATTAGCAAAGTAATTATCAGAATTAAAACAGCAGCTAGCATGTAACTCAGCTCCAAAATATGAGTATGACCATGTGTGGCTCCACACTTTACAGCACTGAACCTCTGTGCTTGAATCTGGAACAGCCATTTCCTGTGAGATGTTGACCATTGCTTGAAGCATGGCATAGAGAGTAAGATGGAGGGAATATGGAAACAAGAACACTCATTTTCTGAGCCAGTCCTGGCTTGTCACACAGAACATCAAGGTGGTTATGCATATTCTGAAATTCATAGCCCACAACTGGTCATCCTTTATTTGGAGAAAAAAAGAGTTTTGTGATTTCATGAGAGGGATGGAAGACTAGTAATGAAAAGGGGGAAAAAAAGGACATGAGATCGACAGTGGCAGCCATTAACACCTTTGCCACGTTCCCTGTATATGGACGAACGTCTGAGACATACCAGGTACTGATAAACAGCATAGGATCCTGATGTGATAAAGAAAAGAAGTGAACTTGAGGCTGTTGAGACTCAGCCTAATGGGACTCTAGACCATGGCTGTCACCTCAGCTTATTACACCCTTGGTATGACCTCTGCTGAGCTTCCTGCAACTCTCTCAGCCAGTTTCATGAGTACAAACTCATCTAATTAATTGATGCAGTAGGACCTGAGTGGATGCTGAAGGGCAGTGAAAGCTAGGTCGCCAGGGTGGAGTCATTAGATGATTACAGTGCACAGAGGTCAGGCCTCAAATGCCAATTGAAAGGGAGGGGTGGGGAGACCTCAGGTGTTCTTTGTAGAGGTGGAAGAGCTGCAACAGTGATGTAGCAGTGGTGACTACTCCAGGGACCCAAGTGAAGTCGTGGATGGGGAGTTGAGTGAGGTTGCCCTCATTGCCAGAACCTGCAGACACAGCTCAGCTGGGCAGAATTGGAATACATCCTCCTCCAGCCTCAGAGCCATACTGAACAGCAGAAGACTCTGATGATGCAAGACTTAAGAACTGCTTTCACAAGAGATGCTGGGTCACAGTTTTCACTTAGTATCTGTAGTGGTAACATTGGTTAGTGTGACCCCAAATGGCTCCTGTGTTCTGGGCATCTTAGCCATTTCTTTTCTAATGCTACTTACTAGACTTGGCAGTAAACTGTATTTTAACAATTTCTGAGTGACCACAGCAAATTTTTTTATATTTTCTACATGTGTGTTCATATTCTGGAGAAACTAGGTCTGACAGAGAGAAATGCTTTAGGTAAAAAAAAAAAAATGCAGAAATATCTCATTTATCCTATTTTGTTCATCAAAATTATCCCTATGTTCCAATATAATTTACATGAACTATTTGTTTCTTCCACAAATTAGCATATTACAGTTTCTCTTTTTAGTTGTAACTAATAAGAAAGATGAATCAGTGAAAAGACTGAAGCTAAAAGAAAACCCAGACTAAACTGAGTATTAGGTTAATAAGGGGCCTATTGGCTAAGGCAGAATACATCAGATGAGTGATCACATCAATAAACCCAGGCTATTTCTTTATCCGTATTTTTAACTGTTGTTGATACTTTTAGTGTTCCTGCGGTTGACTGTGTACAGAGGCTAGAAACATAAGACTTGATGGCTGTGATACTCAGATTCACTTTGAAGTACTCAGCCACCCATAGACATAAACTCCTAGTGAGGTGCAAATGTTCTCTCTAGGTTGTTTAACTGGCCTTAAACCAGACATCAATAGGAGATACACACAATCCAGCAGAGAGGGTGCTGCCTTAGCTAGTTATCCTACACAGTACAGGAAGAGCAAAAATTATCTTGCAATCTATGTTGTAACCATTGTTATTTTGCTACAGCCTTTTTTTCCTGCTGTTTTCATGAATCTGCTTTTTTGTTGCTTTCCATTCTCCATCTTCCCTTTTCCTAATTTTCTTTTTTCTTTTACAGGTTTGTATTTTCTTTTAACCAGTGTGTCAAAAATTTGCTAACAAGTACCACTGGTAGCATAAAAATTAAATGTCAACAAATTCTTGAATTACTATTAACAATAGCACTACATTTTTAGGATTCTAGGTGAAACTAGACAACCACACCTTAATACTGATTTTAGATTTAGTTTTCTTTAATCTGAATTTCAAAACATAACTTCAAGAAGTGAAAAGTTAAAGAGTTAAAGAAAAGCTCAAGTTAAAGAAAATATTCACTGCAGCTCTAGAGAACATTTGATAGTTCATAACGCTGCAGATTTTCCACTGTTTCCTTTCCTGATACATACACACATGAGTCTTCTTAAAGCTATAACCTTTCCAAACTTGCTGTCTGCACTCAGCAGAATTGTGGTCTACTGCTTTTGGCTGCTGCAAGGAAGTATTTTTGCCTTCCTGGATGGAGCCAGACCAAAAACAGTCTATAGTAGCAAACAGATACTGGAAGAGATCCAAAATGATAGCAGCTCATTGTCCTGGCAAACAAAATAAAGGAACACACACGTGAAGAATGCATAATGGACCAGTCTATTAAACATCCCCTCAGGTTTCATTGTGTCCAGGTACATTCAAATAGAGTGTATTATCTGCACATATCAATAAAAGAGATCTGTCTCTAATGCAGAGGTTGAACTGTAATAAACAATGCAGAGTTTTCAAAACATATAATCTCAAAACTACTACTGTCACACTTTCTTTTTTTAATTGCTTCTATTGTGTTTTAGAGAAAGCTGAATGAAGCAAAATCTACTACATTGCACATAGTTTTAATTTCAATTTTTTTTCCTCATTAAAAGTAAATCTTGCAGTTGGCATCATTAAGCTATTGACATTCTACTCTAGTGTAATTACCTTTATGACTCTGCCTGTAGTGCACCTTTTACTTAGAATGGGAAATACCTCAAATAGTCTAGTAAATTTTACTACTGCAGGTGGGAATGTCCAGTTTAATGGCCCCACTGTATTACTCTTTGTTATTCATGTGTGCCAAAATATACACAGGATATAGATTGGGCTGAGTTAATATTGCTGGAATTTCCTAACTTTTTTAGTACTTGATCTTGTATCCTTAATATTGTCAGTGAAGTGCCAGAGGTGGGAGGACTGGGATGGCATTCTTCCATTTTGGCAGTGAACAGAAGGTGGGTAAATAGTTGGAGAATTAAAAGTAATGCAATCTGACAGGTAACAGGACAGGCATCCCTAATAGAGTCGCATACACACATATAAATGTGTACACATATTCAGCCTCATTTGTTTCATAGTAACAAAATGTGATTCAGAAATGTGCTTTAAATGGCAAAAAATGGCATTAGGGAATCTGATGGAGGTCTGTGTTTGTCAATAATTCATGTTTCACACAAAGATGAATCAACAAAACACATTTTACAAGGCTGGGATAGTGGTTGTAAGTGTGTTCAGAAGACAAGATAGAGATTTGAATTGTTCCCACAGAAAAGAGTAATCCTCTAAATGAAAAACTGATACCTGGGCTTTATCTAATGAGTTGGATATTACTGGTTCAGAAGGCTAAAGAAGGCTCCAAAATGTACTCAAGAGGCATTAGTTACATCAGTTACTCTTTTAACAGGGTACAGTTCTTCATGCAGATGTTAAAATAACCTCACCCTGATATGTTTTTTTGACTCCAAGTGCCCAGAGGTGCGTGGCCAGCCAGGGGAGGCACGCCAGGGCAGGTTCACTGACTCAAAGGAGAGGACTTGCAAAACACCCTGGGAATACCAGAATGGAAAATATCAGGGCAGGAAGCTCTAGCAACATTTTGGTCAGAAAGAGGGCTGTTTTCAAAAGCTGTTCATGCAAACTATTCCCTATTTTAATTGTTTATATTTCTTTTTTTATTATAATACCTTCTCTGGCATTCAAAAAACATAAACCATTTCTTTGGCATTGTGTTATTTTTTTCCATGTTTGAATAAATCTTGTGTTCAAGGAGGTTACTGGTGTATTGGTCATTTGTCAACAATATCCCCAAAGGATTTGTGAATGTCATGGAGAAGTGCTGAGGGTTAACAGTTTCCTTAACCTCTCAGTTGTTTCTTATTTACTGGTGCACACACAGAAGGCACGTTATATTTGGATGGCTGTATACTGATGGGAGATGCAGATTAGATGCAGAAGTTTCTGCTGTTTTCCCCAGCTGGTTGACTGGTGTTGGATCTGTGGTCCTGTGCTGGACATAACAATGCCCAGCAAGAGTTCACATGGCACTGCTGCTGCCCTGTTCCATCTCTACATAATTGTCTCCATATAGAGAAATATTTAAATGTATTTTTTGTCTCAGTGCAAGACTTTATTTTGCTAGAGCACACAAGATGTTTATTTAAACAGTAACTCCAACAAACCTGCCAAGGTCAGTGCCTTCAGTTTGTGTCTGTGGGGGAGTGGTGGCGATAACAATTGGACCTGTGTGTGTGCTGGTTGGCTTTTCTCACCATTGCCTCACTGGCAGTGTCATGAATCAGCACTTTTGTACATGAGTGTACTGTTCACCGAGTTGGATTTTCAGGTCCCTCTCTGTACCTCTGTTGACTGGATACAAGTATATGTTCTAGTGCCCTTTCATGTGTTCTTGGCACAGTTGCATTTCGTTGGCATGAGCATTAGGCTGAGTTTGTTGGCATTTTAGGAAGTAAATCTGATTTAAAATGCAAACAGAAGAACAAATAAAATACAGCAAACAAACAAACACACCAGGAGAGTGTTTCCCACAGCAGAAGCTCTGCATGGCTCACAGTTTACAAACACAGGCTTAGTCTTCCTGCCCTCTGTCTCCCAGGTTTACTCATCCCATCAGGGAGTTCCAAGTGAGCAGCATTTCACTACTTAGATGACAGATGCTTTCTGTCCAGAGGACTTCTGACAGATGAGGATCTGGAGGATGTCACTTCTGCACCTCTCACAGCCTGCCCAAGGACTTAAACAGCCTAGAAGAAGACATCAGTCAAAGAGAGCATTCCAAAATCCAAGGCAAATGTGTTTTCTCTAGGTTACCCACTAAACTAATTTTCTTATGCTTCTTTTTTGTTTTGTTTTGGATTTGATTTTTTGTTGTTGTTGTGTTTGTTTTTTTAACAAATCATTGAATATATAGAAGTGTAAAATTATGGATGTGCTTAAAAGCATGCAACTGCCCACCTCAAAAGCTTTCAGAATAAATTTCTTACCTGCTACTGAAATATATTTTTCTATGTGGGAAAACTTTGACATGCTTTTTGAGATGTTGGCCTTGATTATGTGGGTTTAGCAGGACTGCCTGAGTCCCACACTTTACCATCAGAATGACAGTACGCTGAAATGACTAATAACAGCTACCACAGATTTCATGAAATTACATGTCAGACAGGTAGTATTAAACATTCGGGAGATGCTCTAGGGTACTGCTGTATTGCAATCCAGTAATGACAGTAGCTCAAGTACAACTGTAGATGGGATCTTGAGTAAGAGCACCTTGAGCAGAACGAAGTTTTTTTGTGTTAAAAACCAAACAAACAAGTTCTGCTACGCAAAAGGACAATAGGTCATGCTCAGATGTTAGAATATTTATTAGGTAAGAATAAAACCCATAGTATGTAGGCCATGATTTTCTGAAATATCAGTCTTTTATGAAATCATTAAGTTCATGGGTTACCTTAACAAAGGTCAGGTAATCCAACTTGAAACACTTACTTATATTCACACATTTACTAGGTTTTTTTGCTGTCTAGACACTCAAGCCCATTCAAGAATGGGCTTCACAGGAAAGAGGTTTTGTGATAACATTTTGGTACAAAAAAAGAAGAGTAAATGTCCAAAGAACTTGTAATTATAAGTTTTATTACTTGCCACTACTGCTGACCTCATAAGGCTTCTTTTTTTAGTCTTTATTATGGTAAAAATTGTATAGTAATAGTATTCATGTCAGAGTGGACAAAAGCTGCCTGTGAAAAAAGGTAAAAACCCCAAAATACAAAATTTGGAATGTGATTGTGGCCTCTGATTTTTTCCTATTGACTTCAATTAATTTTAAGTTCTTTTTCTTATGTTATTAAAATCAGAACACACAGAGAATAAAGTTTGCTCTCTGCTCTAGTTCTTAAAAAAAATGAAAGCACAGCCTTTACTGAATGATAGAGTTGTGCTTTAATGTCCAGCCATGTGGTTTCTCTATGGAAAACTAATGAGTTAAAGATGAAATTCCTCTTCTAGTTTGCGTATATCTTCTTGCAAGGATTCTGTTGAGCAGAAGTTTAATTGGAGACTCTACGCAATTGAGTCTTGTACTTTTTAATCCTAACATCATAAGCTATGAAACATCTTTCTTCCCACAAAACCGCAATGTTTTTAGTCCTAGACATGATCAGTTATGGATATTTTTGAAATAAAGTAAATATTCTCAAAAATACTAGGACCTGAATTTTATTTAATACCATCTGGAAATAAAGCAGGGTAAAAGCCAGAGAAACAGAAAGATATAAAACTAATGTCTCAAGACTTAAAGAATTGTCCCGAGATTCTGTACTAGGGGCTTATTCAGCTCTTATTGAATCAAAAGAAAAATAAAAGCAGAAAGCAGAGAGGAGGTTTTCATTCATGCTTCCCATGCTGTTTTCACTTATTAAACTTTACTCTGAGTTAACAGGAGTTCACTCACAATAATCTTCTATATAAATTTTGTCTGAAATTGTGTAAACCATATTCAGAGGTATACTGAAGATGTGCAGAGGCATTTCACTTACATTGTAGTATATGAATGTGGTTTTAAAATCCATTATATGACACAGTGGCTTTATAATACCCATGATGATTTTAAAAAGTGATGAAAACTGAAACTATGACCCTCTCTTGCCCTATTTTATTGAAGCTTAAGGGGTCAGGGAAAATTCCCATTCTCAAAATATTTTTAGACAGAAAGTATAGAAATGTGTATCTAGATCTTTTGAACCAATTTTAATATCAGTAGAAAAATTTTTGCTGTTATTATTTGTATTTGTGAGGTACAATCAGAATCTTTGGGTTTAGGTCAGAAATCTTCAGGGAGTGGTATTGCATTCTGACTGACAAAGTTGTATACAGCACTTTGCACTATGACTTGGTTTCTGACATGAACTCCACAGTACTCCTGCAATACAAACAGTAAAGATGGTTTCCCACTGAGGCTGGGAGCCTTCGTCACATATGGATGCCATGGAAGAGATAGTTCTTGGTAAAAGCTTGACACTTGCACAATTAGAATAAAGCAAGTCTGGAAAAGGGAGGAAATGTTGCAGTTATCAAACAATTTGAAGTGAAGAATTAAAAAAAAAAATTCAGCTGGTGTTTTCCCCTTCCCTTTTGACTAACTGAGCAAAGTCAACCAATGATACTCTCCTTCTGTAGAAAAGCAGTCAGCAATATACAACTAGTTACTTCTGTTCCTGTAAGCAGAAGTCAATGGTAGCTTATGTTTCAAGGGTTTTTTTTTACAAGGTTATAAAGAAAAGAATGCCACCCTGATAAGCTGTGACACACAGCTAACTTCCAGTAGGCTGATCCTTTTAACATTTACAGACAGAGTTTATAAGTTATCCTTCGACCCCTATAGCTCATGTAAATACAAAATCTGCCCCAAAGATTAGGAAGATTTGCTTGCTTTGAATTTTTAAATTAATTTAAACACTATCGTCATATTGTATAATTGTCTTCCTTATGAAGATATTCTTTATCCAGAATAAGGATGATTTTTTTTCCTTGTATATCTTTTATTTTGGAATGCATATTTCATCCTCAGGAATGGCCCTATTGTGATAATGATTTATCCACATCTAATTGTATTTGTCAAATATTTTAATATAGTCAAACCCTCTATGTTTGGAGAGCATCTTTCGACTTTGGTTAAATTACATCAAGAATTCTCCAGATACCAGGAGCAGTAGTGAAATATAAGAAACTACTGGAATGGAGAAAAATATATACAAACACATTTTGTGTTTAAAATGGGTAGAAAGAAAGAGTGTACAGTAGAGAGACTTTAGCTGGGGGCAGCAGTGTTGTAGACCAAAGGGAAGGTAACTTGAGAAGCAGGGTAATTAGGGTTAAGATGCTCGCAAGGAACCCGAAAAACTGGCCCGTTGATGTGTCATAACATTCCTGTGTGACCTTAGCAATCCATAGGCCCAGTTTTGTCAAGAATGTGAGGCAGATAACTCCTCGTTTTCATATGTAATTAGTTATAAAACTAATATGGTGTGTCGCTACTACCATATGATTAATTATCCTAATTCATGAATGCTTTTCAAGTATGAGTTTCAAGTGTTAGTATTAAATACACCTTAATTTTAAGGCCCAATCTTGCAAATATTTATGAGAGCTTGCTGTCATGAGTAAGTCATTGCTCAAAAGAAAACATTAGCTTCAGTGAAGTTACTCAAGGTATTGAGTGCTATCATAGAAGGGAACGTTTTTGGAGTCCTTATTTTAGCTATATAGGTCATTATACATGGATTTCTGTGTGTATATACACATATATGTTTTCATCAAATGAATTAAAAAACCCTTTTTTTTCTCTATGTATTCCTTTCTGTCTTTTTCTAGGTTTGGGTTTGTTCAGGGTATTTTTCTGCTAATGTGTCTTAATTATTACAACTAGCAAATGAAAACATCCTGTGTTCCCTTATCATAAGTTTGGGCTTATGAAGAACAGTGAGTAGCTCAATTCTGACATTTTTGGGGACCAGATGAGTTCAGCAGTTCATTGCGTTTTCTATTTTCTTTTCCCTTTTCTTTTTTTTTTTTTTTTGTCTGGATTTTTAAGTTCTGCAATGCCATTTTCCAAGGCTGAAATGCAACCCTGAGGCCAGTTCAGACACGGTGTGATGCAGGCCAGTTGAATTGACTGGTGGTTCTACTGTGGATGAGTTAAAGAAGGAATCACCCGGAGCAATGGTAGCTCTCAGAAGGGGGCCTGCCCTTCAACAGCTTAAGCCTTTGAAGAGAGATTTCCTTTGAGCAATGTGAAGTCTTTGTGGTGATGGGAAACATACATTTGTAATTACAGAAGAACACAGTGTACAGTAGGAATAGTATAAAAGCATGCGATTTACAGTGTCTAAAGAGGAGCTTTGATGTAGAGGGCCCCACTGACCTAGTTTGCTGCTGAAAGCCCTAGAAACATAAGTCTGACTGACTACAGTTGTAGGGATGCAGGCTGCAAACAACATCCTTCTGCCTCTACACTGCCACTTCACACTAAATAAATATTCTATTGCAATAATGACCGTATGGAAACACTATCTGAAAACAAAATAACTCTGTTTAGAAACATTAATAAAGTTTGCCGTGCTCCTCTGGGGAAAATGAGCTAAAAAAGAACCATTGTGAATCAGCACGCAGGCTGGGGAAAAGATTTATCTGGGAAGAATATCTATGGCAAAAAATGTTGAAAACTTCATGCCAAGGCAGCTACCCTTTGGGAGGGTGTGGGGGAAGGAAAAAAAAAAAGTCTGTTAATCTCTGTTAACAAGGAACAGAATGTAATACCCAAGAAGTGATACTGATTCTAGGTGGTTCTAATGTCAGAGTCTGTAGGAGAAGCCGTGTTTGACAGCAGCCAACAATGCCACAAGAAGAGTGTGCCATTACCTTTGGGGTATGCACTGCTGTGAACAAATCTGATATGAGATGCAAGACTAGATATTCCCCTACACAGGAAGAACAGGAATGGTGAAAGAGAATTGGAGGAAATGCAGAGTGGTATGATCCCAAACATCCTTAAAAACAGCTCTGTGAAGTGGGCAGTACCAGGGCTTCAGTAACATCCACCAATTGTTCACCAAGAGAAGAGTTTCAATTCATGGCTCACCTGATATAGGTGGCAAAATCTCTGGGAAATCACACAGTTGAGAGAATGAGAAGAGTTTCATCATAGTCCCTGTTCTACTTTATAAATGAAAAATAAAGTATTCTTTATTCCATGGATTCAGGCTCAGATTTTTAGTGAATCCACCTCAGATTTTTGTACTAGTAGATTTGGATAGCAACCTTCAGACCATTTCATGATTATTCTGAATTTGGATGCTGAGTTGAGCTGAGGTGGGTATCTGGGGGTTTGGTTAGTGACCACATCTAAATAATATTATGCTGAGGTAGCACTGTCTGCCTTATAATCACTTTGCCTGTGGGAGAGGACCAATCTGAGGGAGGTCACTGAAATTAAAATGAAAAACTTAATTACATAAAAATAATATGGGTGTGTTGGGTGCTTTGATGGACAAAGATGATGTAGGAAAAGAAGAATATAAAGCAAGAATTATTTATAAATCTTACCTAATGCAAGTAATAGACAACAAAGGATAAATCAGTGACTATTAAGCAATGTTTGTGCCAGCACAAATACAAACTTTTGAAAATTCAACCTGAGACCTAGTAAACATAAGGTACTTAGTGAGGTATGAGAGAGATCCTAGGGATCCTGTTGCGTCTAATTCTGCTGTTGACTAAGTCTCCTGTAGTCGCCTCCAACTCACCAGTTACTGACCAGGTCCTTGAGCAGAAAAAGCCTTAGGCTTTTCGAGGTTTGCAGACAACATCCAAACATGAGTGTCCCAACCACCCTCTGATGTTTCACTGCAGGGCCTTTGTTGCCTGTGCATTATGCCTGCTCTACCACTATAGATACATCTTCAGCAATAAAATAATAAAATAAAATAAAATAATAAAATAAAATAAACAATCAAATCGATTTTTCCAGGATTAGATCATTTTTATTTCAAATTTGGCAACCCCTTACTTTTTGGCTTAACATGCTTCAAATTTGGGTCAGTTTCAGGATGAGAAGTGAGTCCTTATATCATTTCCAACCCATGGCCATTACCCAGATGACTTGTCCATGCCCTTTCCAAGTCTTTTTCCCAGATATGTCCCTGCCTCAATCTACTTTCAACTAAGTCTGGAGGAGTCCTTCTTCTACTGTTAACATCACGACTATCACCATTCCCACTAAACATTTGCCATTAATTCCTAGCTAACATAGAAATGTTAGTGGTTTCTATCTTGCCAGCCTGGGTTAGACAGCATCCTTAACCCTTTCATCATTAGGAAATAATACAATCTGAAGGTGTAAAGACTAAAGTAACTTTATCAAACCTATTTTCCCACATGTCTTATTTTCCTCCCTTAGAAGACTGGGTTGGGCAAGATCTGTTTAACTCAGAGTACATGGAAAACTAGACTAGCACATAAGCAAAGGGTGGTATTAGAAGTCATCCACATTAAGTGAAATTTCATGTTATGGTTCTTATTTTTAACCACACAATACTTTTACTTTCACAAGCAATTGGCAGACCTGAAGGTTGTAGTCCTTGTGAGCTTTTTGATAGAATTGCTGCTGGATGCTTTAGGTTTCTTCTCCCCTTTACAAAGTCCCATTCCAGTTAGTCTACTGCTAAGTGTCTCTGTATTTATAGGGAAAGCCACTGTACCCGTCAGTGGTATTGGACTGGAACAAGATAGTCATACTTATAGGTAGGAAAAAGAGATCCTATAGTTTGATCTCACAAACAGATCTCTCTGGCGTTATTGAGCCTGTGGGCCGCAGTCAAAACCAAACTCACCTCTATTCAGATGCAAGTTTGATACAAGCTTTGCTCATGCCTGCCTGTCTCACTGGCAATACCATGTGGCTGATGCCAAGTCAGGCAGACCCAGTGCTACACAGTGGCTGCACAGGTACAGTCTCACTGCATATGCAGCAAGAAGCTGCACATCCGTACAGACGTGCTAACATATAGGGCATGGGTCCTGAAATTCCGCACCTGGGTCAGAAACTACACTTGGGTTTAGCTTATCTCATGGTCTCAGCAGTAGGGGATTGCATTTGCAGTAAAACACAAAGGAGAATCGAGAGTGTAGACCAAACAGCTGTTTCAGTCTTTCCCCTTCCCCTGCCAAAATACCTCATATTGTCATGTATGCACCTGCGTTTGGCCATTCACTCAGGATCTAGCCCATCAGCCTCTAGAAACAAGCATACAACATCAGAATTTGCATCTGTCTTTGCAGGGTTCTGATTTTAAGCGTGCATAATTACTCAATAAGCCTGTTTCTCCACAAACACAAAAGTGCATATTTCAGGAAACCATCAGCCAATTAAGAGAGACACTGCATGGCTTGCATGCTGACTCGGCACTGGGGTGAGTTGGAGGTGTGTGAATTGCTCAGAAATAGGTGTGAAGAGCATTATAGGACTGAGCAAAGAAGAATCCAGCCTGTATAGTAAAAGCTGGCCACCTCATGACCCAAAGACAATTTCAAGGAAACACCCTTTTACAGTTGATGATTCTACTGAGAAACAGCATATCTGCCCATCTGCCCAATTTGAACTGAATATTATGAAAGAGAAACTGCTCCAAGGCCCACAGAGGAGTGTTACTTTATTCCATGTATTTTATCTTTATGGTTTTATATAATATTTTTAGCCACACAAAATATTGACCTTTATCACTAGACACCAGAAATTCTTCAAGTGTGACCGAGTACAACACTAGCAGATTATGGCACACCTTATGAGACGAATATCACTTTCTGTGTTTTATGTCTGAGAAAGCTAAGGAACAAAAAGATAAATGAGCTCCAAAATCTTGAATTACTTTTTCTATAATATGGGATTTGTGGTTCATAAACTCAAGTTATTGAAAGGATACTTGAGAATGCTTCATTTAAAATACATATAAATGCATACACTTAAGTTATTATTGAAGGCTTAAAACAAAAACAAAACCAAAACCAAAAACAAAACCAAAACAACAACACAACAACAACAATAACAAAACAAACAAACAAAACAAACAAACAACAACAACAAAAAAACACACCTCCATAAAAACTCAGCTGGACCAAGACTTTCAAGTTGATCAGCAATTTCAAGTGTCTCAACTGAACATGTCCAATTTCAATTCTCAAGCTGGTTGCTCTTCAGGAAAAAGCTCTAAAGAAGCCTCAAGTTGCAAAGCCAAAATGCTGAGGCATCCAAATCTTCTGAAAATCTGGACCTAAAAATAGCCCTTATAGGTATCAACCTAACCTTCCCCTGTCTTATTAGTATAGGATACACTTCACCTACTTTTGACATCAAATCTCCTCCTAATATTCTCCTGGACACCACCAGGGATAGCACCACTTCACAGTTCCATGGAAGGCAGGTATTGAAACATCTTCAAAGCATAACACAGTGCAAAGAGATAAGATGTGCCCAGCTCTGAGTATTATTCAGCCTCAGCACAGAGCTGTAGTGACTGGAGTATGTAGCTATTGGGTCTGAAGTTAGAGCACCGAGAGTTAACTTGCGTGTCTGCAAAACCAGCCTGGTACAAATGTAATCTGTGTATTTGTGCTCATATGGTGATGTTTGAGACTATTAATTGCTTTCCTTTGGAGCTCGTTCTTATGATCCAGGACTGCAACCCTCTGCAACCACAGCTGAGGCAGCAAGTCTAGGGGACTCTTTCATTCACAATAAAACACTTTTTCTCAAGAATTTGTTTTTTATAAAGTAAAGAGTCAGGAGACCCACTCCACTGTAGTTTTCTCTTTCTATATCTTTTCCCATGAGGCTTTACACAAGATTTTATGGCAGGGTTTTAATTTTATTGGGATATTTTTCTGAGCTACGCTTAAGTAATCCTTTTGAGCTCATTCTTGTTCTCTGTGGTAGGGTGTTCTGTTGCAATTACAGACATATAGCAAAACAGTGAAGAGCTGAAAATAGACTGTTCAAGTCTTTTTTCTCACTACAGTTCAGAAGGGAGGCGACAGTCTGTGCCACTGCTTCATGGAGTCACAAGAATCACTGTGGTTCCCCCAGCAAGCCAGGACAAGGCTTACAATGCTATTGTGATAATGTCTGGAGGCCCCAAGTAAAATCAAAGCCTCATTTTGTTTGCTGCTGAACAGCTTCTACTTTGAAGAATTTTTAATCCAAAACTTGAATCCTGCACTCATGGAAGTACTGCTTTTGTGCAGAAAGTTATGCTCCAAAGAGAAGGAAAAAAAAAAAAAAAAGGAAGTAAAAACAAACAAAATTTTCTTTTATTATATACTATTTTTACTACTTGGGCATAGAAAAATAAGCTGCAAAATAACTGAACAATTTTCCCAAAATCATATGGGCCTCTTACAGAAGCCAAGTCTTTGACTTTCTAGTCCAGTGCTGATCCACAAAACTATCCTTCTTCTCAGCTGCAGATTTTGTGATTTTTCTTGTGTAAGCAGGTTGCTTGCTAGCCAGAGTAATCACTATATTTGTCTTGTGCTCTCATTTTAAAGCTGCCTTGGGCACATAGAGGCCTGTAGCACATTTCTACAATCTGGATGTGTCAATACAGCCACCAATGCAACAATTCTTCCATTCTTGCTAACATCTTTCTCTATTCCTTAAGTAGAGATGCAAAATTCAAACTCATTGAAAACATTTATCAGACCACACACCATATTTCCTTACTTTCCCTTTAATGCTCATATTTTACTCCGTTGTTTTCCCACTTCTTTACTTTCCTCAGTTGTTTCCAGATCACCCTTCCAAAACCATACTCTCGACCTTATCCATGCAACTATATGTTCCTGTGCCTCTAAATACATCTCTTCCCCCTTACTTACACATCTCATCCCAGCAGCTCTGCATACCATGTCTCTTAAGCCTCCTGTCTCACTGAAAAAGAGCCAAGACACCACTGGGAATCCCAAGGAGTCACAAATCCTCTGTGCACGGTAGTTCTGCATGCCTGGAGACTGTTGCCTGGATAAGTATCTACAAACAGCTGTTTATCTGAGATTAAGTCTTAACCCATACAGCTCTTCATATACCAAGCACTTCCAATTCTATCGTTACTCATATACTATGTGCTCAGTCTCCTTAACTATGTTTCTGACTTTCCACTGGGCCTCATCCAATTTGTCAGTCTTGTACCAGGAGCCCAGATTTGAAAGGTAAGATTTGAAAAGTGGTCAACACATCCTTTCCTGCCAGGCTGCTTTGAGGGTGGACTGCCCTCCACAGCCTGTATTCTGTGTCCCTTTGTGCAGGACTTGGTATTTACCTTTGCACATTATGGGCAGCTGCCTTAGAAACAAGACAGCTGCCTTCCAGCAGTCACATTTTATGGTTGACATTGAAGATAATCAGCAATGGAAAAGGTGTGAGGACACATCCCTGCCCTTTAGGGAAAAAGGAGACATCTGACTTAAGACAGGTGTTGGAGAAGTTCATTCTAGGATTAGTACTTGAGCTAATTCCAGACTCTTACATGAAGGTATTCAGATTCATTCAGATTGGACCAAGTTGCAAAACAACAAGTGAGAGAGCTGACTCAACAGAAGCCTGAACTGATGTGACAACAAAGGAAGTAGGCTTAAAAACCCCAGAGAGCTGCTGCTGCCTCTCAGTCACCAAGGCAATCAGCAGTAACTTCCCAATAGCTTCTTAGTTTCTCCTGGATTCTCCATACTGCTCCAGACAGGTCCCAGTAGCACACACCAGATGTGTCCTTTTACTTGAGCAGTAAAAAAATTATCATGCACGCCTCTTGTTGATGAAGTCCAGTGAGGATGTACCCTACTTTTTATATGCTTTGATACTTCTATTCACAGTAAATCACACATTTATTGGAAAATCACTCAGTGCTATGACTGAATAAAATTAGATGGGATTTACCTGATTTAGGTTTGGGTATTGTGGTTCTTGAATATTGCTGAGTAACTTATGCATTCACTGTATATTTATTGTAATTGAGAAAAAGAATTCTTAAAAGTGTAAGATGAATTAAAATACCTTTGAGATGCTTCCTTCCAAGCTCCCAAAATTCACAGAAATGAGAAATAATTACCTACACTATGAGTTCTTAAAACTTTAGTACACTTACTGGTCTCTAATCATTATTACACTAATGGGTTCCTAGAGAGTCTGATACTGCAAGTCTCTGTTAACAAAAATAAGACCTGAAAGTCTCATTTGTTTTCCCCTTTCTTGAGCATCTCCATGCTCTATCTAAGGGCTTGTTTTCACAATGAAAAAAGATTATATTTTCTTCCTTTATGAAACAAACATAATAAATCTGTCCAGGTCAGCTCTGATTTTTGTGAGTTTGGTTTATGATAAAACCTGAATACTGTGTCCTTCCCTGATTACAAAGGGCAAGAACAAGGAAAAAAAATGGTCAGATAAGAAGGATATAATTCCAGCATCCCAGCAAACCTTAGAATATGTTGTTAAGAAGCATACCAGAAGCTTATCAGAATCAATGAAAACTTGACTTTATTGATGTTTACTCTTAAATTTTTCTTCAACTACCAGTGCTAAGTTAAAGTATTAGAAAATTCATATTTCTTGTGTTGTTAAAAATTAAGACACCCACTAAATTCCATATTCAGTATCCAATAAGCTACGACTGCATTACAGAATTTTCATCTGAAATCTCACTTTGTCCATGACTATGTTTCAGTCCTTCCATAGTATCTGTTCATTTACAGCTTGGAGTATGCAAATTGTCTGTGATCTTTTTAGATGGTTAACATTACTGATGTGGTTCATATATACTGTATAACTGAGGAATAATTGTACGCATTGAATACATACTGTATATTTAGATCTGCAGACAAGTCCCGATCATTTTTCACTGACAGACTTACCTGGAGAGTCATTGCAGTATTACTAGTCCCTGAAACTCAACAGTATTTCTAGTGCCTGTGAGCTCACTACAGTACTGGATTCTTAGCTGGAAAACCCTGTAAGAAAAGAAAAGAAATTACCTCTTTAACATATATACTCAGAATTGTATAAAAGTGGTGAAAAAAGTCACCATTTGTATTTCAAGATAGATGTTCAAGGCTTTGGTTGTGATGCAAATTTTTTAAAGCAGTATGTGAATTTTCTCCAGGTTGATCTCAGTTCTTTTATATATACTTGTGTGATTTCAGTGGTTGTTTAACACAAGCTGAAATGTTTCTGGAAAGCTGCTGCACAAAGAGTTGATTTCCTACTGATAAAGGGGTTTTACCATTCTGTGTCAATTTAGAAAGGGATCCAAATGCAGTAATTGGATTTGACACAATGGAAGGATTTCTAAGTAGAACAGGTGAAAACATAACTGGCATCAGTTAAAAGCTAATTATCTGCAGCCATCAACTGGTCACCAGCTGTTCTGAACCACATAAATAAGCATATACTACAGGGGAACAACATATGCTATGGAGAGAAGTATTAGTACAGACTACAAAACTATGAGGAGATATGCAGAAGATTCAGTTCTAATCCAAGCCTGATCCTATAAGTCTTCCTGTGAGTAGCTGTATTGTAGAGGTTCTCTCATAGTATCATAGAATGTCTCGTGTTGGAAAGGACCCAATAGGATCATCAGAATATAATGACGATTCTTCTCCTGATTGCACCAGATTTTAATCAGTGTGAGTGGCTAAGTTTACAAACACTTATTTCTGTTTTAATGAAGTCATGGCTTTGGTAGAATTGCTCACATTAACAAGCTGCTAAACTTAGACTTCCTTGTCGGGCCTGTGTTTGTGCTCAGCTGAGGAACAGAACAAGCAAATCGTTGGGGCTGTGAGTGGAGACTTTCTGTGTTTGTTTGCTTTTTTCACACTGGCAATAGAATGAAAGCAAAGTGAGTTTCCAAGTGCCTTCTCAGTTCTCTTCTTTTGTCTGGTTGCCTTTTATCCAACATTAATTAATGTAATTGCTACAATTTCATAGTCCAGTGGAGACTAACTAATGATACTGGAGTTGAGTGTTCTGTTTCTGCAATAAATCAAGAAAGCAGTTCATATAATACAGCCTTCCACTTCTTCCCACCACATCAAATTAAAGAAGATAAATATTTCTTTTTCATGGCTTAGGGTCTGGTAGTTAGATCACTCCCCCATGAATTCATGGGAAGGTCTGATACAATACTTACTTCTGCCTGTGGGAAGTTCAAATCCAACACTTCAGCCATTTGAGAGAGTATCCAGTGCCCTGGTCTTGGGAGGAACAAACTCTTCAGCTTTCATTGAATCTGTTCCTCAGTGTAGAAATTAGCACAAGATTTATGAGGTCAGAAAAGCAGAAGAGAAAAAGGAATACAAATAAGTAGCTAGGAAATCTTCCTAGAGTACAGCTGGTCTCTTCCAGGAGTAGAGATAGTAATTGGGGTTTTTTAAAAGGAAACAAACCAGGATACTATCCTTGCATCAGACTAGGCTTCATATGATTAGAGGACACATAAATCTGCGTTCCCAAGTGGCCTCCAACATAAACCTTTGAAGGAGATGGAGACCTGCTATATAAGGAGTCAACTCGTCCCCACAGAAGACCACCATAGTTTGCAATGACAAAGAGTTTGTCACAGCAATACCTGGGAAGAGGAACCGCTGGTGCAGCTGCCTGACCTCCCGTGTGGCAGGCTCAGAGCTGACCAGGCCACTGCTATTACTGCTTTGACAAACTGAAGCAAAGGAAAGGGGAAAACCGGAGAAGATGTTGTTTTTTTTTTGTGCAGGACTTCTGGCACATCTGTCCTGCCTGATCACTGCTAGTTAAAATAATAATTTGAGGCAAAAAATCTGTAGATGTCAGTAAAAAAAAAGGATCAGATTACATATACTTATTTTTTCAAGTCCAATATATGTGTCTGTAGTGGCATGTCCATGGTCTACAACTGGACTCATTAACAAAACCTTGGAGTATTCTCATTTTTTTTCCCTGGTTTCTTAAAGAATAAAGGAAATGGAGGGAGGGACAGATGAGACTAAACTGAAGAAGTCACAGAGTGGGGAGCTGCTTCTTCAAAAAGAAAACAAATTTCAATAAATTCAAGAAAAGTAACCTGACTCTTCTTTAAATATAAAGATTATAGAGGAAAAATGGCCTTCGTACCCTAAGACCCACATTATGACAAGACTCCAGTCCTATTCACCCAAATTTTCAAGGCTCTAAGCAGACATGGCTTGCATACTACATATTCAGTTAAGAAGAGGTCATGCACAGCACAGTTTTATATTTGAATTCTTTGTGTTTCACAATAGACTAGTTTTTCAAGGCACAAGAGGTTAAACTGACTGGCGTATTACCGGGTAGAGCTGAGAACATGTAAATATTCCACCTAAAGGTAAATCCTGAGCCTGACTTGCAGCCAAGAGCATCTCTAAAGTGAGGCATGCCTAGAGATGTAATGTTTACCATTCTTTTTCAAGTTAAAAAGCTTATGATTTTGTAGAGGGAAAAGCAAGACTTGCCACGTATTTGATTTTATTTTTTATAAGCTGGCACCTTATTGCAGGTAAGAAGAATCATCTTCCTTGTGCTGATAATTAAACTTCACGTTAAAGTTAAGCCCTTCAGAGTGGTATCTATAGCAATCAGTAGAGAAACATCTGAAGTCAGCAGGCTGAGTTGTTTGGTGATAGCCACTTATGGAACAGTGAAAACGAGGAATCAACCCCATAGGCATGTGGTTGTTCACCAGGAGTCCATAAGCTCTGGTCCACTAGAAAGGTGCCCCTCTTTTCCCTGGTGAAATGCTGCTGGTACTGTTTTCATTCATGCCACAGGTTCTTCCTCAGCCTGAAGTCATGAAAGCTCAAATCCCCCACCTCCTCAGAAAGTGCTTAAGCATTCAGCCTATGAAGTGTTTGGGAGGAGAAAAGAAAGACAGCTGAGTAATGTAGAAAACATTGCATGCCCCAAATAACCCAACCAGTGATCCACTGGGCCTCATTGTCTCAGTGTAGATCTATCAGGTAGAATGGGATCGGTATCCAATGCAGGAGGCCCCCATCCATTCTCTATTCCCACAGAGGAGTTAGGGGGATTTCATTCAACAAGAATTCTCCTTAAATGTGTTTAAACTGTGTTATAATGTTAAAAAATAAATTGATTAGTAATTCAAGACTTCTGATATGTTGAGATGGTGTGAAGAAAAGTGAGCACATCTTTTTCAAAATAAAAAAAGACAGTAAAGTAAGAGTTACAAGATAAAATCCAGGGGAAACCCTGGGCACTCAGAGGAAAAACAAACTTTCTTTCATTTAGGGAAAGACTTCAATCGCTAGGCTGTAGCACGTGGCATAAGTGATAGCTATTCCTTTTCATTCAGTGACTCCTGAATTGTTGTCCACACATGTAGCTACTTCTAGAAAAGGTGTCTTACTTCCCATTAGTCTGAATAAATTAGACTCTCACCTTCGGGAAGAAGGGAGAAGTAGATGTTGAGCCCTCCTTTAGCTGAATCCAGGTCACCTAATTAAAAATATCAGTAAAGAGCAAGAGTATTTCTCCCTCAGGTCTCCCACTTCCTGAGTAAAAAATATTATATAAAGAATAGCAGCAGCAGTTGCATTTTATGCAAAGCCTACTACAGCTGGTATGTCTTAGGTATGCTTTGATAACATCTTCCAGATCAAAGCCTTAGGGAACTGTGGCAGGGTGGGGGGAATTGAGGAATGCCTGATTTTGGATTTTGGTTTGATTTAAGTAGGGATTAATTACAGAGCTGTTCTGTTCTCTGAAGGCAAGGCTTTTGGGGAGTGCATTGTGTAGCACTGCTGAAGAAACACAAAAAATAAAGAAGTTAGGAATTAGGTGCTTCCTGGGATATGCAACAGGAGGTTTCAGAGTCACAGATTTGTGTCTAAGCACTTAGGTTTCTTTAGGTTCTATTCATCACAGCTACAGTGCATATTCTTTAGTCTCTCTTCTACCAATATCCATATTAAGTGAGAGTTAATACACATCTAGGACTGAGAAGGGAGGTTAACTTGTAAACTTTATGCCACTGGTGGTCCTCCTTGAACCATTCATTGCTTACTAATTACATGCTTAAAAGAGTATTTATATTGAATATTGTGACGTGTCATACTGAACTAGATCAAATTGGTCTAAAATTTGCATTTGTCTCATCAAATAAAATTCACTGACTTACACTTGGCCTTTTGAGAATAGGAATTTGTCTATGAACAACAACATCCTAAAACATTTTTTCTCAAGTTTATTGACCGGGATAGGAAAAAATTTCTTCACCAAAAGGATGGTCAGGCATTGCAACAGGCTGCCCTCAGAAGTAGTTGATTCACCATCCCAGGAGGTATTTAAAAGACATATAGGTGGGGTGCTTAAAAACATGGTTTAGTGGTAGACTTTGCAGCACTGGGTTAATGGTTAGACTCAATGATCTTAAGAATCCTCTCAAACCTAAATGATTCTATGATTCTGTGACTTACTATGCTTCCATGCACCTATTTTTTCTGGTATTAGACAGGCAAGTTGCTACCAAGGAAATGAGAGATCTTCCTTCTTATGCCCATCTAGTCTGCTTTTTAAATTCTGCATAGATACAGACACATTTCCATCTGCTTTAGGTTTTTTTTGTTGTCAGTTATATATGCTCTGAGAAATATTATATTTTAACACTAGACCCGATCAGATAATTCACAGTGAATAATTTATTTGAACAAATTTAGAATTTTCTGTTTGTTTTTGTCCATGAGCCGGTTTTGATATTCTTGAATTTATTCATTATTCAAAACTATTTGCTTGATAACTTCTATGAATAACTTAATGAGAAAAGCTTTGTGGGCTGTGTGAGCAGTTTGGTGTGAGCACAAAGAGTTTGGTGCTGTTGTTCATGTTTTTTAGATACCAAGGCCATAGCATTTTTCTACTTGTCTGGGTGAATAAATTGAAGCTCTTGTATGTGGAGATTCACATGCAAAAGTTCAAAATTTGTTTTTCTTATCAAGTAGTAGTCAGCTATAATGCACTGCAACTCTGTACATCCCTAAAGTAAATATTTCATTTCCATGCTTCCAATACTGCAAATAGGCCATTTCCTTCTAAAAGGAATTTAATTTTTGTACAGGTGGGTCTAGATGAAGGGATCATTTTTAGGTAGCCAGTCTGTATTTATCTTTAACTCCATAGCTGGAAGAAAAAACAAACCAGAGTACTATTGCTGTTAGAATATAAACTAGTGCGGTGACAATTTTTTAAAAATTCTTTCTCCTATCATCCTTGCCAATTTTCTATTTTTAAATATAGCCTTAATATTGTATCTAGGAGAAGTTAAATATTTGACAACAAAACATCTTGAGCACTGGCTTCCTATTGGAAAATTAGAACAGTTTTTTATGAAATAAACAATGTAACTTTTGTTGTTTAGATATGAATTACAATATAAAAAATTATCAGCAAATGTAAAAAATGGATGTTCATAGGGATATTCGAAATTCAAAGTCTGATAAAACAAATGGAATAATTTAATTATAGGATTGATTATTTGTATTTTAAAGCTGATTAAGCTAATTTCTGCTTCTTTTAGCAAAAGTTACAGAGGCTTTATCTGTAATTATTTCAATTAGATGCATTAAATCTTTCTGAGACATTCAGTACAGAAAACTGAGCAGAAATAGCACAATTGTTTTATGACTTCAAATGTTGCTTAAAGCACAGTAACCATGATCTTATTTTGAATTTTTGTTCATCATGGCATATTCATAAGATTGATGAAAATGCATTAAGTAGGATATATTTATCTCTCTTTATATTCCTTTGGAAATGCCATTTATGTAGCACCTAAATGCTATGTTTTAGTAAGGCTGCTGCATATTCGGCACGTAACTGACAGATGATGTCTAAGCATTATTCAGGACTATTAAAGATGACACAGAATGCACAAATATATCAGTACATGAGGAAGAAAGCTGGTAAGCTTTTAGAAAAAATCTAACATCACTGGGTGAAAGTCACAAGTGGAGTTATGTGAATTAAATAAAGAAAAGAAAAGGCATCAGCAGCAAGGTAAAAAGCGAAACTTTATGAGGCAGTGTATCAGGATTGAAGTAATAAAATAAAATGGAAAAAAACCTCCCACAAATCCAGGAAATAAATATAGGTAGTGCAGAGTGTAATAACCTATTTCATGTGCTTGGGAAGGTCTGATTTAATCTAAGAACAATAGCTTTTCTTCTGTTTGAACATTCGATTGGTATTTGAGAGATAAGAATTCAGACTTGTGTCTATAAGGGCCTTCCATTGCCTGTCTCCCGTTAGATTTTAGCATGTCTTGATCTTTAGACCCTTAGAAATTTCCATGGAAGGTACAGATGCCTACATAAGTAATTTGAATCCTTTGATAGTGTGTTGTTAGTTTTTATTAAACATATGTGTAAGATCTTTTAAAAATAACCCACAAATCCTCTTTCTCCTCCCAGGGCTTCATGGATCATGAAGTGGTGATTGCATGTCCTAATTACTAGAAGCAACAGATTTTTTGAAAGAGGATAGTCCCAGCCCCTATTGCAGAGTTTGACCAAATAGGTAGAAAGAAACAGACTTTAAAAGGGCTATGGAGATGCAGAAGAAACCATATGACTGAATATGAGTAGAACTCAGCATAAAGCAAAGTAAAAGTTATCTAGCTGATAGTTCATATCGTTTTATACTTTCCTTACTGAATTTGTACAAGGGCCTAGAACATGGGAGGAAAAGTGTTTTCGATGGTAACATCATTTATCTCCAGTATTCTTGGATCTTGCAGCTGGATTATTCACTTTGCAGAAATGTGTATCCTCACTTGTCTCTCTGTTGGATTGAAAGGAACAGTTCACTCCAGGGGCCACTCCTATTGATAGATATGGACATGACAACGCCTGTATCACTGCCTTCTTGTCTAGCCTGCCTCAGTAAGCTTTCCATCCCCAGGAACTTTCCTGTCCCACGTACATCTAGTCATGTGCCATTGAAGAACTGCTTTGATATATAGTTCTCACTTCTCTTCTAATACTCGGTCTCAAAATCCATTCTATTAGCCTAATTATGTGTTATAGCCACAGGGATGTTGCATGAGACCTAGAGGAGTCACAGAGCCAAACGACGTGAATGCATGTCTTCAGAGTGAAGTGGATGTGACCGCCTCTGCCACACAGCCCAGGGGCTGGGCATCACCACTCCCAGGGGTTAATTAACTCATTTATCCTGGCGCTTTCAGCACATAGACCACAACTTTCTGGCTATCAATCTCCTACTCTTCACCATCTATTTGATAGAGCACCTAAGTCCTTGAGTTTGGGCAGGAAATTTGAAGTACCAAACTGAGAGTCACTGAAGTGTTTTGCTTGACAATATCTAAAAGTACTTAGAGGTAACCGTCCTGCTCAAATACGTCACGGTGATATGAAGAACTGCTAAAGAATTAAAACAGAATATTCCAAGTTGCAAAATAACACTTCAGCTATGAGATGGCCACTTAAACTTTGAAGAAGTAACTGATGATTTGCAGTGAACTGAATGGCACACTTACATCTGAGCACACCTTGCTCACTGGAGCTGCTGGGGGTCAGCTCAGGTCACCTGGCCCATGTCCTTGACCCTGTCCATTGAAATCAAGAGCTTTTACTTCTTCAACAGTGGGCAGCAAGGGAGAAATGAAAGTTCATTGTTGAAGCTACTGTAGAAAATTTGAAGCTGCTGTTGGAAATTGTAATAATCACCGATTTTTTTATGTACTAATATGGTAGCACTGTGGTGCAATAGTCTGTGGGAATTACACACTGAAAGCAGTGGGATCTATGCAATGATGTATTTTTGAAAGTTTTTAAAAATGCATTTTATTTAAATATATGCAAACACTTCTTTAAATCCTTGTGCACTGGCGACTCATGATAAATTAAATAAATGACTCTTCCCTATTTCATAGGTTCTGCTAATGTTTATAAGAGTCTGAAAATTTGGGTACTTAAGGCCACAGGCTCTTAAATAAATGTCTGGAGAGATGAAGTTTGGCTCCTTCCAATCTAGGTCCATTTTACACATACCAGTTATGCTGTATCAAAGATCATGGGCCTAATAATTTTTTTTTACAAATTTCCACATCTGTAAAGCTGAGGCTATGGGCTTCTGGCTTCTTCACCCTGTGTATGATGTCCTCACCAATGAGGACAGTGATTAGACCACTTTTATGAGGTACAGTGAATGCTGGAGTTCGTATCTCTCCCATTTGCTCAGTCATGTCCACGTTCTAGTGGCTGATGCAGACCTTGGGGTGGAAAAATTCTATACTGTGAGTCATAGAGCAGTATCCACTGTGCCTTGGGATTACATCTCTTTGTGCATGTTCGGCACCATTACCTACAAAACTCACTCTCAGGAATGTATTCATATATCTATTCTATTTGTTTTCCTCTTTTAAGTTTCTTCTTTTCAGTGATTTTACAAAGAATTTACATTGGAGATGGTGTTCAGCAGCAATGCTGGACAGGACTATGAGAGTAAAGAGGATGGTGATAAGCACTGCATTGAACTATGTGCACGCATGTACAAAGGCAACAAAATAGTTACTCCCTCAAGTAGAAGTTGTTGATATTTTACCCAGGTTTTAGTTTGAATGCTAGCATAACTTCCAGTAACACTTGCTTAAATTTTTATCTTGTGAACTCATCCACTTGGGTTTGCATTGACCCATTTTGTTTTGCTTTCAGCTTTATATTCTTTTCCCCTCTCTTCTTGACTTGCTCTGCTTTTGTTTTTCTTGTGATATCATAGCAGCAGTGTGGTAAAGCCTCACAGAGATCTTCTTTCTTCAATTCAATTTGGCTCTCACGTATTGCTCTGTTTCTTCCTGAAATTGTATTGCCATTTCCAGAAATGACATGGCAATATTTCACTTGAGTTCACTTGCCATTTTAAGTGGACCTTCATGCATTTGCATTAATGATATGAAACCATGCCTAATAGAACTACAGTGTGGAGAAAGGTAAAATTAAATTAGTGTAGCTTATTGTCTGCTGTGCACTGAATTGGTAGAGAAAATAAAATTGTGGATTACTATATCATCAATAAAAATCATGCTAAATAAAAATCTGTGCATGCTGATAAACAAGCAAACAATATAAAATTACTTTGCCTGTCTCAGAGGAAAAATACAGTTGATATGGTGGACACCAGATCCAAAGCTGCTCTATCACTCCTCTCCTCAATTGGACAGTGGAGAGAAAATATAATGAAAAGCTCACAGGTCAAGATAAGGGCAGGGAGAAATCACTCACCAGTTACCATCATGAGCGAAACAGAGTTGACTTGGGGAAATTAGTTTAATTTACTACCAATCAAATTAGTATAGGATAATGAGAAATAAAAAACAAATCTTAAAAACACTTTCCCCCACATATACCCTGCCCTTCTTCCTGGGCCCAACTTCACTCCCAGTTTTCATTACATCCCTCCCCACAGTGGGAATGGAGTCTGTGGTCAGTTCGTCACATGTTTTCTCCTCTCACTCCTCCTCAAGGGGAGGATTTCTGCTTCAGTATGGAGTGTCTCCCATGGGAGACAGTCCTTCATGAACTTCTCAAATGTGAGTCCTTCCCATGGTCTGCAGCTCTTCACAGACTGTTCCAGCGTAGGCCCCTTCCACAGGGGTCAGTCCTTCAGGAACAAGCTGCTCCAGTGTGGCTTTCCCACAGGGTCATAAGTTCTGCCAGCAAACCTGCTCCTGAGTGGGCTCCTCTCTCCATGGGGCCACAGGTCATGCCAGGAACCTGGTGTAGCAAGGCTTCCCACGGAGTCACAGCCTCCTTTGGGTATCCACCTGCTCCAGTATGGGTTCCTCCACAGGCTGCAGGGCTGCAGCTGCCTCACCATGGTCTTCATCACAGGCTGCAGTGGAATCTCTGCTCTGGTGCCTGGAGCATCTCCTCCCACTCCTTCCTCACTGACCTTGGTATCCGCAGGGCTGTTTCTCTCACATATTCTCACTCTTCTCTCTTTAGCTGCTGTTGCACAGTAGTTTTCCTCCTTCTTAAATATGTTATCCTAGAGGTGCTACCACTGTTGTTGATGGTCTCGACCTTGGCCAGTGATAGGTCTGTTTAGGAGCCAGTTGGTTCTGTGGAACATGGGATAAGCCTCCAGCAGCTTCTCTCAGAAGCCACTCCTATAGCCCCCCTTCTACCAAAACCTTACCATGCAAACCCAACACAGTTGTTGAAAGGAATAAAAAAGCTGCAAACAAAGATTTCAAAACTGTTTTGCAGTTTTCTCAAAACGTGGTTTGTTATGTTGCTTCAGCAAAAATCATATGAACTTCTGAAGATATCTGACTAAGCCCTTGTGCAATGCTTTAAAAATTTCAAAAATTGGTGTATTATAATAAAATATAAACAAATAGGAAACCCCATCAACTGTCTGTGATTCACTGTTCTGAGCAGACAGAAGCATTGTGCAACAACATGAGATTAGAAACAAGAAGGCTCCTACATCCACATGAAACTTCATGGGGATTTCAGGTAGAATATAATTATTTCATATAATTATATTATATACGAGGAGAATATAATTATGCAAAGCTGGAATTTTGTCAGGACACTGTGGTGAGCACCTATGCTTTGTGAAAAGCTTATGGGGATTTTTAATTACAATAAGTGGTCAGAATCTTAGTTTGATGTCTCAGCCAAGAGATGAATTGATACAGAACTACTAGACTCTCAGTACATGCCTGGGTAGTATGAAAATAACAGAACCATTAGACAGCTTGACTCACCTTGTAGTGATGGCAGAATAGGCTGTATCTGAAATCTGGAACAATGATTAAAAATACTGTTGCTCTTCAACAGAAGAACAATGATTACGAGGGATGTAACTCTGCATTCAAGATTCTTTCATTCTGGGGAAAGATATGCATCTGCTAAACATGCAGATATGTTATCTGTTCACTTCAGAAACACTTAAACAACTTAGCATCTATCCTTAAAAATTACCACAGAATGGAATAACTTTTAAGAAGTTATCATGCTGTGGAATGAGACTTATAATATGAACTCATAATGAGTTGTAGGGCCTTCACTCAGCAGAGTGGATATTACATTGGATAGCTGAATTCTCAAAAGTTTCTTAACTGGTTCAGTCCTATCTGTGTAATCTATCTATCTTCTCATGTCACACCCAGCTCTACTGTATCTGAATGTCTTCCAAGTCTCTCTGGGGCAACAATTTTTTTTTTCATTATTTTTGGTAATGTAATATAAACTGGAGGGTACACTATTATTATTTTACTGCTACCCCTGAGATATTTTTGTCAGATGTTAATTCATAATGTAGCAAAGTTCTTTCAAAAAAACAGAAATTAGAGTTTTGGGAAAACTGATTTGAAGTGCTCATTAGCAGCTTTTTAACTTTTCTATATGACCCGTGTTAGATATTTCCAAAAACACTTTAAAAGATTTCTAAGATTCCTACTTTCAGAATTTCAAGCAGGTTTTTGTTTGTTTGTTTGTTTTTAACTTGGGGATGCTTACACCTTGACTTAGATCCTAGACTTAGCAAAGGGTACTTGATTCAAAGTTCTGAGCAATGTAGATTTTATTGTTTTAAGGACCCATATAGTACTATTCCTGTGAGTTTGTATTAGGTCTGTAAAGTGATGGTAACTCTCTGACTTACGGATTAATGAACACATGATCCTGTCTGAGTGGTCATAGAATCAGCCGGGTTGGAAAGGACCTCTGAGATCATCTAGGCCAACCCTTGATTCACTACCACCGTGGTTACTAGACCATGGCACTGAGTGCCACATCCAGCCTCATCTTAAAACCTCCAGGGACGGAGAAACTACCACTTCCCTGGACAGCCCATTCCTATGCCTGATTACCCTCTCTGTAAAGAATTTCTTCCTAATATCCAACCTAAACCTCCCCTGGCACAGCCTAAGACCATGCCCTCTTGTCCTACTGGTGGTTGCCTGGGAGAAGAGACCAACCCCCACCTGGCTACAAAGTCCTTTAAGGGAGTGGCAGAGAGTGATGAGGTCACCCCTGAGCCTCCTCTTCTCCAGGCTAAACAACCCCAGCTTCCTCAGCCTCTCCTCATAGGACTTGTGCTCAGGTCCCTTCACCAGCCTCGTTGCTCTTCTCTGGACCTGCTCCAGCACCTCAATATCCTTCCTAAACTGAGGGGCCCAGAACTGAACACAATACTCAAGGTGTGGCCTCACCAGTGCTGAGTACAGGGGAAGGATCACTTCCCTGCTCCTGCTGGCCACACTGTTCCTGATCCAGGCCAGGATGCCATTGGCCTTCTAGGCCACCTGGGCACACTGCTGGCTCATGTTCAGCTTCCTGTCAATCCAAACTCCCAGGTTCCTTTTTGCCTGGCTGCTCTCCAGCCACTCTGTGCCCAGCCTGTAGCGCTGCAGGGGGTTGTTGTGGCCAAAGTGCAGGACCCAGCACTTGGCCTTGTTGAACCTCATCCCATTCATGCCTAGATAGGATTATGAATTTGGGTGCCTTGTATATTTTTTGAAATGCTAGAAGGAGAAAGAACAGGGTAAGTAAAACTGACTGTATTGCTGCCCTGTGATTTGTGTAGCTACATACACAGATGCACATAGCAGGCAATAAAATGTATTTGTCTATAGGTTCTCAACATGAGGCAACCTGATTGCCAGAAACTTTAACTCATACAAAAATATGATCCATATACAGAAAGTCAACTTCACCAGAACTGCTACTGGCTTCACTGTAATTAAGTGCTAATCATAGGGGTGTGCTGTTTTGCAAGGCAGTAAACTGGTTTCCTGAGCGGATAAACTCAGAGGTCAAAGGCCAGGGAGTTGGCTCCGCTGGGGACCAGAATCACTGCCGAGAAAGCAGCACACCTGTCCTGTTATTGTGATTATGAGACAAATGTGAATAAAGCCAGTAAAACAAAGTAACCTGAAAGTCTGGAAAATTTATTGACACAATTGTAAAGAGTGGCATATCGTACACACAGAGAGCAGGGAGCCGGGCTGTGCCGGGTCCCACAGCACAGGCTCAGCTCCCCTACATGGAACAGATGAAGGGGAGCTCTCACAGGGCTGCAGAGCCACTGCCTCTCAGCACCATCTCAGGAAAGTTGCTCTGGCTTTGTAAGGTTATATTTTCCAAGCTATGAAGTGAGGATATTAGTTAGTAAACTTCTCAGAGGGGTTTCCAAATGCAAATAAAAAATTACATATAGATCTTCAGTATAATGGGATGCAAAGTTTAATCTATAGTAAATAAAAATGGCAGTTATTCTGTACGCTTCAAGCAATACTGTTAAAATTTCAGCAATAGAATAAAGAAAAAAGCCATAGTTTCATGAAACAGATGGAAAAAAAAACCCTTTGAGAGTAAGTTAAAATGGCCATACTTTATTCATTGACTTGTAAAGAAAGGGAAAGAGAGAGGTGCTGTGATTTTTTTATCAGCAGAACAGCACATTTATCAGTAAGTAATTGGACTGTTAGTAAGCAATGTTAGGGAACATCCATCCCAGCATGAAATGCCAGGACCTGACACAGGCAGAAGTATGGACTTATTGTTTCTGCATCATGGAGTCCAAATATCTAAGGCTCCTTTCTATGGCAGATAGACTCATATAGTTTAAAAACTAGATCATTTTTTGATCCATCAAGAATTCTATGTGAGCAAAAAAGAATCTTCTCAAACACCAGAAACAAGGGGAAAAAAATCTCCAAACCCAAGACCTGATATTTCTGCACAATCATATTAACCTTCAAAATACTCCTGACAAATGGAGAAATGAGCTTGTGAAACTTCCTGTCACTGGAATGAGTGAAACAACTAATTCAGTTATATTACAAAGTCTGAGACACTTCTAATTATAAGCAAAAACATGTATATACATAACTTCATGTGCAGACACTATTAAAGGCTTTAGATATATATCTGGAGAAATAAGAAAGATGGTCTGTCTTGGGTTCTAAGTGAATATAGTTCTCCCCTGTTTGCCCTCACAGTTGTCACAAGACACTTCACAAATCTGGGCAGCCTTTTCACATCCCCCTATGGCACAAAGCTCCTGCAGATGGTCACTGAGAAAATGAGAGAGAAGACCCCTCCTGTCTGCACAACTTATTAAAAAAAATTACATTTCCCCTTCCTCATACACTGGAGAATATGATGCCTATGGTATTAGTGAAATGATATTGCAGAAACTGGACTTAAAGTCTGATCTCACCTCATCTCACAGTGCTTTACATAAATGATGACTGCCAACTTACAGTGCTCAACCTGTGTCTTCATGGCAGTGAGTTGATCACTTTTCTCATATGTATGGTATGAATCTTACCGGTGTATGTAAATACCTGATGAGGGGATTAAAGAAGATGGCAGTAGGCCTTTCTCATTTGTGCCCACTAAGCATATGAAAGTCAGTGGGCAGAAATGGAAATAGAAGAAATTCCATTTAAACATAAAAGACCTTTTTACTATGAGAGTGTTCAAATTCTGGGAAAGGAATAAAGAGTGTATGGAGTCTCAAGGATATTTTGAATAACACTGGAGTTATTTAAAACCCAACTGGACACATCCCTGAGCACTCTGCTCTTGCTGACCCTTGCTCTTCCTGTGAGGATAGAATAGGATACCACCAGGGCTGCTTTTCTTCCTCAGCTGTTCTCTGAGTCTGACAAAGTCATAATCAACCTTACAACCAGCATGATGATTTTCTGAGCAATCTATCAGTATCTTTACTGATGAAGAAAATAAACCATATGACTTTCACACTCCATAGACAGAGTATACCATATATCCTTGTATTAATGGAAGACAGCAGAATTGACTTGTAATTAGATATTTTATATCATTCAGCAGAAAGATAGTTTGAAGACAACCTGGATGCATTCTAGATCCAAGCAATGGCACCTCATTGATTATATCTTGGTCTGACAGATCTCTGCGATGTCCGTCACACCCGTGTGATGCCAAGTGCAGAATGCCAAACAAATCATCGCCTTGTGCCCTGTAAACTTAACCTCCACCTTAAGTTCAAACCTAAAAAGGGCGGCATTCCTAGAAGGAGACTTCAAGTTAACAGTCTTGAAACAGCTACAGTGAGGGACAGTTTCCAGGCAAATCTTCAATCCAGGCTCGAAGTTCATTCCACAGATCCCTCTCCTGAAGCACTCTGGCAACTTATTATAAATAGCATTCTGCAGTCCTCTGAAGAATCCTTAGGGTTCTCCTTCAAGAAAAACAAGGACTGGTTTGATGAAAACAATCATGAGATCCAGGAATTGTTGAGGAAGAAGAGAACTGCTTACTAAGCCCACCTTGCTCAGCCATCTTGTCATATAAGAAAATCAGCCTTTTGACTCGCATGCAGCAAGCTCCAACAGAAACTTCGTGACATCCAGAACAAGTGGTGGACCAATCTAGTGGAAAAAATCCAATTATGTGCAGATACAGGGGACTACAGGGGATTCTATGAGGCTCTGAAAACAGCCTACGGTCCTACACACCAGGTTCAAAGCCCTATACTCAGTGCAGATGGCCAAATCTTCTCACAGATAAAGTTTCCATTTTGAATAGATGGCCTGAACACTTTCAGACTCTCTTCAGTACTAGCCATGTAGGTCAGGACTCAGCAGTGCAGTGCATCTCACAACAACCAGTGAAAACTGAACTGGATACTGCCCCCACTATGAGAGAAACTCTTAAAGCAATACAGCAGGTGAAAATTGGCAAGGCAGCTGGGGTTGACGGAATCCAACCTGAAATCTGGAAGCACAGTGGCCAAGCACTCCATGCTAAGTTTCACAAATTTGTGGTGTGCTGCTGGGAATGAAGTGAACTGCCTTCAGACCTTCGTAATGCTGTCATTGTCACCTTGTACAAGAGGAAAGGAGATAAATCAGGCTGCTCAAATTACTGAGGTATTACTCTGCTCTCCATTGCTGGTAAAATCCTTGCAAGAATTCTTTTGAACAGATTAATATCCGCCATAGCAGAAGATCTACCTGAAAGCCAATGTGGTTTCCGAGCTAACAGAGGTACCACAGACATGGTATTTGTTCTCAGACAACTGCAAGAGAAGTGTCGGGAACAGAACAAAGGACTCTATGTTACCTTTGTTGATCTCACCAAGGCTTTCGATATTGTGAGCAGAAAAGGGCTGTGGCAGATTTTGGAACATTTTGGATGTCCCCCCAAGTTCCTCAAAATGATCATCTTGCTTCATGAGGACCAGCGCGGTCAAGTCAGATATCGGGATGCACTTTCTGAACCGTTTCCAATAGCCAGTGGTGTGAAGCAAGGCTGCGTTCTCGCACCAACCTTATTCATAGTCTTCTTCAGCATGATGCTACAAAGGGCCACGGCAGATCTTGATGAAGACAACAGTATCTACATTCAATATTGTACCAGTGGGAGCCTATTCAACCTAAGGCGACTGAAGGCTCACACTAAGACCTTAAATCATCTTGTCCGTGAGCTGCTTTATGCTGATGATGCCGCCCTCGTTGCCCACACAGAAGTAGCTCTGCAGCGTTTAACATCCTGCTTTGCAGAGGCTGCTGAGCTTTTTGGACTGGAAGTCAGCTTGAAGAAGACAGAAGTTTTATATCAGCCTGCACCTCAGGAAGTCTTCCACCATCCCCATATCACCATTGGTGAAACAGAACTTAAATCAGTTCAGCAATTTAATTACCTGGGAAGCATCATCTCCTCAGACAGTAAGATTGATGCTGAAATAGACAACAGGTTAGCAAAGGCATACAGAGCTTTTGGTAAACTCCATAAAAGAGTGTGGCAAAACAAACACCTGAAGAGAAGTACAAAGATCTGCGTTTACAGAGCCATTGTACTGTCTAGTCTTTTATATAGATCTGAATCATGAGTCATTTACCACCATCACTTGTGTCTCTTAGAACGCTTCCATCAGTGCTGCCTCCGTACAATCCTAAACATCCACTGGACTGACTTTGTGACCAACACGTCTGTCCTTGAACAGGCAGCAGTCACGAGCATTGAGGCCATGCTGCTGAGAACACAGCTGCGCTGGGCAGGGCACGTCTCCAGGATGCAGGACCACCACCTCCCTAAGATCGTGCTCTATGGGGACCTTGCCACTGGCTGCCGCAAGAGAGGAGCCCCGAAGAGGAGATACAAGGACTGCCTGAAACAATCCCTCAGCCTTGGCCATATTGATCACCACCACTGGTCTACTCTGGCCTCCAATCGGGAGGCCCGGAGACACAGCATCTATAACGCTGCTGCTGCTTTTGAGAACACACGCAAGATCACTCTTGAGGAGAAAAAACAACACAGAAAGAATCTCATGTTGTCAATATCACCTGGGGAGTCTTTCTGCTGCGCCTTCTGCAACCGGACTTGTCTATCTTGCACTGGCCTTTTTAGCCATCAGCGCGCTTGCAGCAAGCGTGGGTAGAGCCCCTCTCAAATCTTGGTTTGTGAAGCCTAGCCATGAGATATTTTTTTTTTTTTAAATCTGGATAATACTGATTTTTAATGGTGTAGAACCAATTTATGTACAATGACTCTCCATTCACATACATCACTGCAGTAATACTCTGTGGTTACTATAGAAGGTTTTTTATTTATAAACCTCCGGGGGCATTGCAGATGCACAATGCAGTTGCACCTGATTTCATACAACCCTAGAAATTCACACTGGAAAAGACCTTAACCCCAAAGTAAATTAGCCTAATCTGTTAGAGGAAGCTCTTTAGGACCTCCAAAATGGAGACTGCAAGACTTGCCCAGGCCATCTGCTACTGTACTTGAAGAAAGATTTCCCTCACAACAAAAGTCAGTAGGCCTTCTCATGATTATTTTATCTATCCTGACCATGAAAAATAGGCCCTTTTCAACAGCCTTGTACTTGAAAGGTTGATATCTCTTTTCTTGACTGAACAAGGCCATGTTTTCTAGTTTTGTGATTACTCTTACTGACCATACCTGGATTCCTTCCAGTTAGTCCACATCTTTCTTTAATTTATATAAATGACATCAGAGAAAGGTCTGGCTGTATAGAGGGCGTTCCTGCACATACAAGGTTTTTTGGAGTTGGGAGAAAAAACCAGAAACAATGTTGACTCTTGGAACAAAACCAAGCTTCAAAAATATTGCAAAAAATACTTTAGAGGAAAAGAAAAAAGTCATTAAAGGTCTCCAATTCTGGTTGCTCCAATTCTAGAGCAACTACTTCTAGTGGTTTAGCATGCTACTACTTTTCTGCCAGAAGTTTTTGCCTGAGTAGCAGTGTTGGACATATTCATAGAAATTAAATTCAGATCAATATGCACTTCTAATTTAACCTGCTGTATAAAACCCCTGCATCAAGCCCAAGAGTTGTTGTTTGAGCTAAACATACCTTTTAGAAAGACAGTCAATAGTGATTTAAGGACTGACAATGATGAGGAATATGCCAGATCCCTAGACAAATTATTGTAATGGTTAATTTCACAACCTAATTGCTAGTTTGAATTTGTCCAGCTAAAGTTTCAAGTCATTGGATACTGTTATGTTTTTGTATACTAAACAAAAGATCCCTCTACTATCAGAAATATTTCTTCAGCTGCTCACTGTAATGCAGCTGTCTCAGATGTTGACTCTCTTCTGTAGAGCTCTTCTGTGGCCTTTCTGATATGCTGATATTTTATTTAGCATGTTTAGTACTTGCTCTTTTATTTGGGATATCAGAAATATCAATAATTGTCTAGTGGCACATACAAAGGTAACTACGGGGGTCAAAACTTTTGAAGTAATTCCTTAGCTATTCATATCAGGTTTTTATTGCTTGGGAACCATTGTATGTGGATTTCAATCTCATGCAGAACATTGTGAGATTGCACCAATGTCTTCCCCTTTCAACCAGGAGTACAGCAAGAGGATTGAGCAAGCAACTTGACAGTTCAGTTCCACTTTTAAAGAGCAACTGAAGCAACTTAGTCTTTTGACTTAAGAAGAGTTATTTTTTTAATTAATTAGTTGCTTCTTACAGTGGTGTTGTTTATTTTTAAGGATCTTAAGAATTGTCCATATGGTTTTAGCCATAAGGAAGGTGGCCAGAACTGTAGCCACCTGTTCCGACAGTGATTTGGGAAGGTCCAGTTAAAAATGTGCATCTACAGTTTGTCATACAGTAGCGTTACTGAGTCGTTGTCTTCTTCATGAGATTATCTTTTTTCTGGTTTCCCTGGAAACCCTGAGCATAAACAGAAGATGTAGGCCTTTTGTCTACTGAGAATTTCCCGATACTTGGCAGATTGGACAAGTGGCTGCTGCACATATGCAGATTGACTCAAACATGGATGTGCAGTGAGGTGCTTTTATCCTGTGTGTTTTAACAGCACAGGCACTGGAAGTGTGATATTTACCAGATGTATTTAATCTCTGCATCTGTGTTGTAGAGTTGTCTGCTTATGCAAAGTAAATGTAGAATGTATCTTACAAACTGCATGTTTCTATAGACCACTAAGGTCACTTGAGTCCTGCACCTGAGCATGGAAGGCATTGTCATTGTGCTGAGGGGTGCAACTCCCCCTTTGCCCAGTGGCAAGCAAAATTAATAATTCGTAAATATCGTTTTGTAGAAATTCCATAAAGAATGAGTAAGTTCATCTTGCCTTGTGGTTTTAATTCAAATTGATTGATCTAGAATATATTTTAACTAAAAGCTACTACTATCCTCTTGATTAATTTTTCAGAGTTTTAAGATAGTATCTCAGTGAAAACATGGAGTGTTAACATTGAAAGTTTTTCTACCTCTGGGGTTTTTTTGTTGCTTTTTTTTTTTTTTTGCCTAACTGTGACTTTTCACTGTAAAATCAGAGGAAATATACTAATGTTGGCTAATTAAAAAGGCATTCCACAAGTTCTGAATTGTTTAATTCCACAAGTTCCAAACCATTGCACCTAAAACAGAATACAGACATTTAAATTGGCTATAAACACTTTCTCAGACATTTTTATTGTTCTTTTACTGTTTGTAAGTGTTAAAAGTCAAAGTGAGAAAAGTAAGATAACATCACCCATTCCTTTTTTTGCTATTATCATTCTTTAAGGCTATGTTAGATAGCACTTCCTTCTAGCAAAAGGAAAAGAATGGGACCATCATTACAAATTCTATCATATAAAACAAGGAGAGGAAGGAATCCAAGTAATGTTGAGAGTAGGCCATATGATGATAAGCATCTTCATTATCTGTGCCATACATCGTTTGCCTCTAAAATTACTTTGATCTAATACACAGCCTTTGATCTAAAGAAATTAGCCATCTTCCCTTCTCTTGATGAGATGAAGGTGAGACCATAGCCAGCTTTAGTGCAGAATACTGTGTTAGCTTGGTTCACTTCCCATTTTACTCCCAGAAGGTCCATGTGTGTGTGCTGATTCACTCTTAGTCTGTTCTGCGGCAGCCAAATGTCTCCTTTGTAGAGAAGCAGCCAGTTCACTCCAGGGTCTGCTCCAGGTGGAGTATTCGAGTGGTACTTAGTTTGGGTCCCCTGACTCCAACAGTGTAGCACTCTCTAATGTCTTTCCGTACTGGTGTCCTGCAACTTCCATCCTTGGCATCAAAACTGCCATGTGAATGACTGCAGCAGAACTTTGTCATTATTTCAGGCACACAGGAGTGAAAAAGCCTGTAAAATTAACAGTTGTATTTCAAGACCAGAGGGGGGATTGTACTGTACCTTATAGTTCCAGCATTTAATAGCATGAGCATGAGCCAGGGCACACTGAGTGGGGACCCAGGACTCAGTGTATAGAAAATTGAAGCTGCCAGAACCAGCAATGGCCAACATCAATTACAGCAACACAAAAAAGTAAAAAATTGGATCTACCCATAAATATATATATATATATATATATATATATATGCATCTGCACGCGTGTATATATATGTATATGTATACATATTTATGTCTGTGACTTCTGGGGTAGGTTTTCCCATTTAGAAGTTTTTCCTCCTTCACCAGCTACAGCTTTTGGAGCAGGACTCTACTACTGCAACATTGTACAGGCTTCTATAGATCTCATGACTAACAGTGTGCTTTTTCCTTGGCTTTCCTATGCTGAGATTATGAAGCTTTGTAGCTGAGAAATAGTTTCTTTTAGCTCAAAGAGTAACAGCTTTCACTTTTAACATTTTTTAGTCTCTTCCTGCCTTCTGACTCATAACAACTGTTTGCTCTTCTATAGCCTCTTCTAGCTGACATTAAAGTGCAAAACAACAAATACATTTGACTACATGATAACACTGTGTTCTTCCCAGGGTGTGTAAGTCTAACTATTTAATTGGGTAGCAATCAACTTGTGTATGTTTAATATATTCTCCCACCATGGCAGGATTTGTAGGAGCCAGTGTATTACCCAGCTGGTTGTCATTCTCTTGTTCAAAGTGAATGGGAGATCATAGGACAAAGATGTAGCTGAGAGTTTTAAACCAGATCTCAGACAGAAAGGAAGGTCTTTTAAAGAGAATTATCTCATTACACTCCAAGAATAAGTAAAAGGTTATTGATGATCACATATTGCCAAATTTTCTCCTTTGGGGCTGCCTGTATGTATACTGGTTTGTGCATGGATTTCAGCAGATAACAGTTGAACATTCATAATCAGATATCCTGGTGACATCCAAAATTTCAAATAAAATAGTCACTCAGAACCTAGAGTATGAACTGGTTTAATTTCTACTGTCCTGATGAACAGAAGGAGTATGATTTTTTAATTGCATTTTTATATAAAACAGAAAGAAAAAATAAACAGACACAAACAGGTTCTTAAATGGAGCAGCTAATGAAATGAGGAAGAAGGAGTCATTCTTCTGAGCTCTGTTGTTGAGTTTACCACTGTATGAGCTGTTTGCTTACTTAGTTAACTTCATTATCCAGTATATCTTATCAACTCATGAATGTTTTCAGTTTTTTGCTTAGGGATCAAAAGCCATGCCTAAATGACTTGCCTTCTGAAGTTCGAAGTAGTTTTGTCAAAACAAAACCTGCAGAACTTCTCAAGAGAAAAGGGAATAAATATAGGGGAATTTTTTTTTTAAGGTAGAAGAATGGGGAGGGTTAAAGGATTTCAGGTATGTGTTTTATATGTTAAATCTATATATGTATTTAGGGAATGGCCTTCATTAATGAACAGCTTGTTTTCATGCAAGTAATGCAAGGTAATGCTAAAGGGTCCTAATAGGACCTCACCTAAAATACGTTCACAGTTTTGAATATCCCTGTATATAAAAGATAAATTGAAACTGGAACTTGGTGCAGGAGGAGTTTTTCAGTCCTGCTCTGATCCACCCCATAGCTTACAATAATGACACTAAAAATGTTTCGTTTTGTTTTATCTAGTAAAGCAAAGGTTGAGAAAACAGCTATAGATAGATCAGAAGTATAATACCAGACCTGGCAAAGGATTGTTTAAGCTAAAGGACAAGTACAAAACAAATATGAATAAAACAGCCATGAATAAACTAAGAATGAAAATTAGAATGTGGCTTCAGATCAAGAGAGGGGTGAGGTTGGTTTTCATTCCCCTGTCCTATGAGAGTGGTAGGACACAGCCAGGCCTCCTGCTGTCCCCTAGCACAATGCATGGGCAACACCAGTACAACAATGCACTTCTTCCATGTTATCTAGCCTGTGCACTCCTCAAGCAGTATGGTTCAGATTAGACATTAGCTCTGGGAGCATTGGAAACCTCAACACTTTCTTCAGTTATTTGTAGATTACTTTTGTTTAAACCATATCATCATCAACAAAAAAAAGGACCAGAAAATTTGCTTGCATTTAGATAGATGAGGAACTAGTCTGCAGGTCTGAAGGTGATATCTGTGTTGATATCAAGTCAAAAGAATGCAGTTTTGAATTGTCCCTGTATCCCCAATGGAATATCATCAAAATCTCCATCAAGTCTCACCAAAATCTCTGGGTTTGCTGTGTTTGTATAAAAATAAATGTATCCCAAACTGTAGCAACTGGAATATATGATGCCAATTTTTTTTCCAGACATGTTTGGTTTTCATATTTATAAAGATTTTACTACAGCCTGCTAAGTTCACTTTGATTACTTTCAGTTACTAACCCAGCTCAGATTCCTTTATCATCTCCCAGGTCTGAAAAATTACTATAAAACAGTCTGTCTCTGGTATAATCACAATGTAAAGTATATTTTTATGCTTAATATAAGGAAATTATGCATTGAAAAGTAAAGCAACATATAATTAATATCAAACCTTGCTAATGATAGCTAAAATACATCAAAGCATGTTCCAGCCCACTGGCTAGTTTACATGCTTTTGGCAAACTAACTTCCAAGCAAATTAACTTCTTTTCTAACTAGGGATCTTTTCAAGTTTTATAGTGAGAGACGCTGATTGAAGCTTGGATTCATTAATAAAATGATAGATCCACATCATTAACTCATGTAGTTGATGCATGATCTTCCTGTTATAGTATTTTACTTGATGACTGTTGAATATGTGGTACTCCTATACATGTTCAAATTCAAACATTGTTATGGCAGTTGTATTTGTGTCCTATATTTGGGACTTAGGTCAAGGGTTATTGTAACTTAAGGAGGCTCTGTTGAGAAATTACCTTGAATATTGATTTCATAGATACTGTTGCCATCAGTTTGTTTTACTCATTTATCAGAAGCAAAATGAACTCTTAGATGCTTTGCATGTAATTCTTATGGACCCACGAATGTTTATGGCCAAAAGACTTTGCAAGGGCTATTCTAACTTTCTGAATTATGTACTACATGAACTTCTTTCATTGAAGAGAACTACTAATAAGGTCTGCTACCTAAGTTCTATCTAGTGAAGTTATATGGGGCCAAATTACAGTTTATCCAGCTTAGAATTAGATTGGGATCTTCAAAGAAGTTACAGGGAGTTCACTAATATAAAATGTCTGGTCATATTTCTACTTTTAAAATCTTCATTGTTGACTTTACTTTGTAGAACTGAATCTAGGTGAGGAAATTATACTGAGAAAATAATTAGTGACAATACTTTGAGAAAGACCTTGCACAGGTCTTTGTTTATAAAGTCATCTCCAGATTCCTGTCTATGCTGTGGTTAATTGCTAAGTGAGTCATCAGGATGAAGCTACCACTTTTTGCCCTACTATCAAATGTTTTGAAGATGTCTGTGCTGTCCCCACTAACTCACTGGGTCTTTCTTGCGTATTGATTGTTTATCTCATGAGGATTCAATGACATCATGCTTCCTTGCCCTTGAGGGTTGGGCCTAAACTAAGCAGAGCAGAATTACAGGGTTTCAAGAAGCCCTCTGTTCAAAGTGTCCTCACAGCCGTGAGTCAACGATTCTTCAATTGATGCTGTATTTTCATAGCATTGTTCAGCTCTAATGATGAGAAGCTATTGCACAATTAAGATAGATGCATTCTTGTTTCCCTGCTTACTAATCTGAAGAAGCCATTTTGCCTTATGTTTCACCTAACAAGAAGTGTAAGGTGGAGCTTTGAGGAGATGAGAACATGTTCAGACCCATTTTCTGATGGAGTTTTTTCAGATGGCTCTGAAATCATATATGGCCATCATCCATCAATAATAGCTAGTTTAACTCTTATAGCAACTCAGCTCTCCATCAGCTGAGTAGTGTTTCAGTTGGGTGCTCGTACTGAAGTACCTACGAAAGAGAGGGCGAGTATCATTATGCCTTATTATATCCTCATTTTACACCTACTCAATCAGAATCACTTAGTTCTGCATTTCTAATCAGCTATTTCCTACTGCCCTGTAAGTGATGCAGTAAAAGATTTTTCTGAGATTATGGTCACATGTTATAACTCATTTTTCTCTAATTCAGGAAAAATTTAATTAAATAGAAATAAGATTATTTGTGGCCTGACTTCACTCTAAACACACTTTATCTGGAAAGCATTACAACAACTGATTTCTTTGTAGATATTCTGAAGATGTTCCTATCACTTCCGAAAAAAAGGCAAATCTTGGTGTCTTTGAAAAGTAAAGCTATCACATCTTTCATTTGCACAAGTCTAAGTCTGGAGTCACAGCTAGACACTGCTTTTAGTTTTCCATTATAGCCCAAATGGAAACAGTAGTGTTTCTAGAGCTGGTTTATGAGCAAACCAAACAGCCTTACCTCCAGGCAGTAATACCCATCAGAGAAGTACGGTGGGGAACTTCACCTTGTTTGATACCAATCAATGTACCATTCCTAAAATAGTGAGGTCTAAATGCTTGATTTGTACAATGGTGAAATCAAGAATTGAAGATGAATTATATCTTTTGTGGTTGATAAAAGGCTCAATAGAGCATGCCAGGGTGACAGACAGGAGCTCTCTATCCCCAGTAAGGGAATTAAAACAAACAAACAAACAAACAAAACAAACAAACAACCGAGGAAGAGGGGCACAGGACAGCTTCTTAAAGACAATTCTTTGAAAGCCAGTGTGTGGGGCATGTCGGAGGCAGGGAAGACAGAAGATGTGTGAGGCACACTCTTGAGCCCTACAGGGATTTGGGGCAGTGCAGAAGCCCATGGCAGAGTCTGGGAGGGTACCTATAATTTACCTGGTAGGAGAAGTGATGGTTGGGAAAAGCAAAGAAAGAACAGACATGGCTTCCTATGGAGATTGTGAGAAACTGATCCCATCCCAAAGCATCTTCTAATGACTTCCAAAAGCTACCTTAGTTTCATTCTTTTTCTATGTGTGTACACTTTCTACCACAAGTGTTTCTTCCTATTGTTTTGTGGTTTCAGGTATTTTCATTGTTTTTAAGGGGTTTTTTAAATACACAATGTTTTTCAAGTCAGCTGAAAAGTGGATTTCTCTCTTTATGTACAATTTCAGAGCATCAAAACCTGTTTTCTTTCTGTATCAGTACAAATGCAAAATTTCATTGACATTTTCCACATACAGGAATTTTTGTAAAAGAGACTACTGTTTTAGAAAATTGAAGGGGATTAAAAATTGATTAATTCAAGGAAGAAAAACAGGCAGATAAGCAGATGAATACTGGATGAGCATCACTGATTGGAGCAGTATAAAATAAACAAAAGGTACATCTAATAAATAAGAGGAATTGGGTTAACATTGTAAGGGTCGATATTTTCATAACCTCCATGTGCAAAGACCCTTCTATGCCCATCCTCCCCCTCCTGAATCCACATCCTTCCCACAAATAAGAGTTAAAAATTCTTAACTTGAGAAATGGATTAGGCCAGCATACTGTCACTGCAGCTGCTGCTGTGTGGCAGGTTTAAGTTGCATCCAAAGAGTTGTATCCTGTGAGCTTTATGAGTTATTTAAATTTAGAAATAATTCAATAAAGGAATTGAAAACTACATAAGGAGTTGCAACAGACCTCCCCAGCAAACCAAGCACCAAAGGGAAAACTTCACTGCCAAAAGAAGATTATTCAGGTTTCATCATGATAGTTAGTCTGGTCTTAGAGTAACTTACTCATTTCTGCATGGAGGCGCTGCTAGCTGCTAGCTCAAAGTGATTATTGGATTTATCCTGTTGCCTCCAAAGTGTGCAATCCCTTCCTTGAACTTCCACCTGAGCTAGACCTGACTTCTTATAAATCACTGGTTCCAACTCTTCAACTTTTCTTGTGGTGAGGGACCAAATTACCCACACAAAAGTTGCCATGCTGAGATTACTAATGCATTACCCACTATGCCACAAGCTGGGGAGCATCACTATTAAGTATCAAAGGCAGAGATTTATATGGACAAGAATGAGTCACAGAAGCAATATGTTCTTTTCTTTCTAACTAAACAAAGGGAGAAAGACAGTGACAACGAAAATAAAACCATACCTCCTTCTAAACAATAACATCCATCAGTGCTACCCTAGTCAAAAATATCTTTCTGTATGTTCCCTCATGTCAGTGCATGCCAGTGAAGTGCCAAGAACCACCAACGTGACACTTTATAATAGAATTTCTCTATTAAACTGTGCTAAAAATTTGGAAAATAAGAAAATTACTATTTTCCTCTGCTTGTTTATATAAATCTGGAATGTCTCCCACTTATTACTGTTCTCATATTTTCTCTTTCCCTTAAAAAATTAATTGTCCTCTATATGGATATTTATTAGAAATGAAATATTTCTTCTTTATCTATTAGCCTTGAAAAATAATATTCAACAATCCCTAATGGTTGCTCATGTTTGCATATGTACTTTTATCACATTGGAGCAAGTGGAAATTCAGAAAAGGATTTGAAAGTATGGATGCTGGCAGGCCTAGTGTAATAAAAGTAAGATGAAAATACTGATCTGAAATTATAAGACTTGCAGACTCACACCATGCTGAGATTATGTTAGCAGAGCCATGGATGAATGTTGTGATAGTAACCAATGCTCACCACTGAACCTACATTTGCACATTCCTTTGATTTAGAAGCCCAGACCCATCTTCATTTCCTGAAAACCAGCTTGCAAGAGAAATGCTTTTCCTTTTTGCATTCAAATATCTACCTTTCCTCAAAGTTTCTAAATTATTATATGCAACAACTTACTTTTTCCAACCTACAGTGGACATTGATTCAATCCTGCATCTACAACTGTCTTTTCACAGGACTATATAGGCTGGTGCTGTCTTATTTATTAATCTATAGCACTACACAGAGGTGATATTAATCCCACAGTTTCATTTTCTGAATATCGGTTCTAAAGCAGGTGTGAAAATATGGAAGGGTTTCCAAAGAGCGTGTCTCTGCATGTGTGCATGTACACTCACCACAGCATTTCTAGTGCCATTTTACAGAAGGTGTAGCATAGACAGATTACAGAAGGGCAATATAAACCAGGATGTGTTTAAACGATACAGGGGTCCTAGCAAAGTCATTTGATGGAGTGCCTTGTATACAAAGCATGTGACTCAGCCAAGGACTGTCTTCCCAAATTCCTTTCCCATTAAGAATAGGGTGTGGCAAGGAAATCATGTGTCATTGCTTTGGCAAAAATGTGTTAGCCAGATCAGTTTGGGATGGCTGTATTCTTTGGGTGGCAAAGCAAATGAGTAAGTTATGCTGGTCATCCTGAATATGTATCATCATGCCCTTTGTACCACATCACACAGGCACTTCTGTGTTGTCCCAAATGCAAAAAGAAATCCAGACCTTTTCATTTTTTAGGAAAAACAATTTTAATGTTATTTGTTAACACAGGCTTTCCTCATCGAAAAAAATTGCTTGAAAAAATACATAAGGGGGGAAAAGTTACTCTAAACTTAATATAGGCTTTTCAGACAAAACAGTGCATTCTCACAAGATACACATATTCTAAGATTAGACATTAGAACAACATCCCTTCTATAAGTCTCCTGCTAGTTTTTCAAAGTAGCAATAATGAAAACGCCATTTTTATTAGTGATGATAATGTGAGAAAGAAGGAATCAACACTTGTTTCTAAAGCCTAGCGTTGGTGCATGTAGACTAGCATTTATACAGGGAAAATAATTTATAAATTTCATCAACAAAATACATAGTGTAGAAGGTCCCGAGAAGAAATGAAATGGATAGTTCATAATTCCATTGTCCATCCTTTCACCAATTAGATGTTGCTGTTGAACAACACAAGTGAGAGTCAAGTTGATCTGGGCAGGATGAAAAGGACGTGCTCACCAGGCAGTCCCTGGCAGTGGAGCAGACACTCACAAGCCATGAGAACAACCTTCTTTGCTCAAAAAGTTTAATGCATTTCTCTCACCTTGCTTTTGTAAACATATATCTTGAGAAATGCAAAATATGTTTTGAGAAGGGAAGGCACTAAAAGCCATTGTCTAATACCTTGATGGTAGTGGATCGAGGGTTGGACCTGGTGATCTCAGAGGTCTTTTCCAACCCGGCTGATTCTATAATTCTATGATTCTATGATTTTTGTTTTGAATACCTGTGCTCCTGGAGGCTAGTCAGGGGTTAAGGAAGTGAGAAAAACCTAATTCATCTTTGAAAAAAGTGATAGGTTCTGTTTTTTACAAATCAGCACAGGCATTTTCAAATTGTGATGATATACTTAAAAGAGGTGTTCTTGTTATATTTTTGAATGCAATCCTCTTCCCTTCTTCCACATAGCTCATTCTCTATCTTCTGCAATTTTTTACATACAGAGTTCAAAATGGTAACTCAATGTGTGGAGCAGCTTCCAAGTGAAAGCCAAGAATAAAAAGAGAGAATTAACCTTATTTAATATTCTTTTACTTTTGAAAAACTTTCAACCTAAAGAATTAAATAATATGTCTATTTTCTTTTTTTTTTTTTTTTTTACCTATTTTAATTTAATTGATCTTTCACTGATGTTTAAGAGCAAGAGCAGAGAAGAGTCCTTCCTATCATGATGATAGGAATAAAGCCACACAGTGTGCACAGAAATCGTTCATATGGGAGGACTAATGACCCTGAGGACCATTGGGCTATAAAAAGCTACATGAAGCTCAAGATGAGCACTTCCTGTATGGTGAAGCAGCAACAGAAACCAGTCTCTTGGAAAAGGGAACAGTTAGGACCCTCTGCCCACATTTAGGAGTGTTCCTGAGAACCAGCAAATCCCAGGATTGATCTAAGCATGTATAATATATCCAATGATCTAAGCATGTATAATAAAGCCAACAGTGGTTGGCTTTAAAGTGTTCTAGGTGTTTAACTAAAAATGCTCCTTTCTTTCTCACCAACTCACTGTAAGAAAATAAAGAAGTTCTTTCTAGTGAATTCTTGCTAGTCTACAGAAGGGGGCCAGTAATATCAGTTTTTCTATAAGCCTTTGAAACTGTAGTTTGATTCTTAAAAGGAACTTTCTTAAAATGGGACTTGTCCTCCTCATTTAAAAATCTATTGGTACTGAAAATAATTTTTTTCTCTTTGAAACAGTAATTCAGTAATTTTTACTGCTGGTTTGTTTCATTTGGTTTTGTGTGGTTTGGTTTTTTTTATTTATTTGTTTTACAAAACCAAAAATAGAGAAATAAATTGGATTCTTTTGCATCCTGAGCATCTTCAGCAGAACTCATGTCAACATCCAGTCAGTTGCGAAGGAATAAATTTGCAGAAAATACAAAATTTGCACAAGTTTCATGGAGAACTTGTATCTCTGTAATGATATGTCTTCCTGTGTGCAGTACAACACACAGTTCCTTTAAAATATTCTTCAAGACTTTCATGACAGAGGTATCCAGACTGCAGTCCTATCCTTGTCATGCATTTTGCAAACTCTCTAGGGATGTGTGGTAGCCCTCAGGAAGAGGCAATTCTAGGGATTTTTTTTTTCAACTTTTCATGCTTGAAAAACAGTTTTCTTCCTTAAAAATGCATACATTTTATCAAGAAATTAGCAGAAAAAGGCATTTTTGAGAGATATCTGATCAAAATTAAAATAAATTTCCTCAGTAGTAGTCAGGACACTGGTAAAGCCAAGAAGATGAAAATTCAAGTATTTTCTGTGCTGAACTCACTGCATGAATAAAATGCATTAAAAAAGGCCATTCACAGCATTTGTACATGTTAGGTGAGTGGTTTTGCTATCTTTTTATATAGGTTTTTGACAGTTTCACTTGCTATACAAAGCAAAACCATTTAAAAATTCATTAGTTCTGAAGAGAAGGTGTGACTTGCTGACTGGGCTGCTTTAGTTGTTTTTTCCAGCAGCCCTCAGTCCAGCTAAGCTCTGATACTGGCCCTGTGATAAAATTGAATAGGAGATGTTACCTCTGCAGTAGAAACATTTCTCCACCAGCCTCTGCTCAGGCTTTACTTTAAGCCATTTCACTGTAGCCTAATCGATTACTACAAAGCAGGAGGACAGGACACCTATAAGATCAGCCAGATCCCGTTCCACAGATGTTGATTTTGTATTCATAGAATAATGGAGTCATTTAATTAAGCTTTTGGAAACTACTGCAAATTAGCCGTCTTACTGCCTTACATCTGCAGGTAGATAAACTGCAAATCTGCTATTTTATGACTATATTTGCAAATGCCCCTAATGGGCAAAACTCACCTGCAACATACACACACTTTAACATACTCTCTCCAAAGTTCTTATGATGTTGAAAAATCCTTCTCCAACAGTTGTTCCATGATCCCTTTTCCGTTCTCCCTTGCACTTGAGTATATGCCCTGCTTTCACTGCTGGAATTTCAGTATCAACTTAGTTAAAGGAAAGTTGATGAATCTTTCCTGAGTATATTACAATCACTTGCCATCTAGATGTCACATAGCAGGCACAATACAGTCCTTTGATGTTTCCTAATGAAATCTTAAACTGTGAATGGAAAGGGAGTCTGACGACCCCTCCTCCAGGCATGAGCCTATGTTCATTATTTCATTGGGCCTCAGCAATTACAAACAATATTTCTCTTTGTGGTGAGTCGACTCTGGCTGGACTCCAGTTGCCCACCAAGCTGTTCTATCATTCTCTGTCATGGGGACCCTCCACAGGCTGCAGGTGGATTTCTGCTCCTCCATAGGCTGCAGGGTCACAGCCACCTCACCATGGTCTACACCATCTGCTGCAGGGGGACCTCAGCTCTGGTGCCTGGAGCACCTCCTCCCACTCCTTCCTCACTGACCTTGGTGTCTGCAGTGCTGTTTTCTCATGTTCTCACTCTTGTCTCTTCAGCTGCAGTTGCCATGTTTTTTCCCGCTTCTTAAGTATGTTATCCCAGAGGTGTCACCATGGTCACTGACGGGCTCAGCCTTGGCCAGCGTGGGGTCCATCTGAGAGCCGTCTGATGTTGGCTCTGTTAGACACAGAGAAAGCTTCTGGCACCTTCTCATAGAAGCCAACCCTCTAGTGCTTGCACCACCAAAACCTGGCCACACAAACCAAATTCATTTCAATCAAACTCCCATCCACCCCCTTTCCAATGCATGTTCAGGAAAAAATGACTCTTCAGGTGACGACACTGCCCATCAGCTGCTACAGCTTCTCACAGTACCCTCTCAGTCATTGGGGTGGTAGCTGCAGTAACTATAAACCATTTCATTCTTCAATATCATTAGAAATATTCTTAACTTTTTAAATACAAACATATTTAGATATAAAGTAATTGCAAAACAAAGAGCAAAAGGTTTACTTTAAGAAAAATTTACTTTGAAATATTTTCCCATAGTATGTTTTAAACAGGGAGTTCTGTTGGAACAGACCTGTTTCCCAAATAGCTCCCTTTTCACCAGTCTGTGTTTGTCATTCAGACTGTGACTTACCTGAAGTTTCCCCTTCAGTGTTAACTCTCTCCAACATCTGACTGAGTTGACTAAATGGGAACCAGCCCATTATCCCTGTTACCGTCTGGTCTCTGTTTATTTTGTCTAAATGTTCCTTTAAAGGGTTTATAATTCCAGTGTCACTCTGGCAGTTTACAGCTCATGCTACAGTTTTCCAGGCGTCGTTCAAAACTGTAATATATTAGCAGAGAGATCAGCTCCATCACACACCAGATTTGGCTCTAGATGAGTGATAATACCAGTTTCTGTACCACTGTGCCAAATGGCATACTCCTGCTTTCCTTACACACTTTCCAGGCAGTCTTAATTGCTTTTTCATGCCATTGGAAAAATCTCCCTTTCTTTTCAGTTTTTGAAAGAAGTAAAAGTATTTTACATGAGTTTTACCAAAGAGACTTCTTTTTTTTTTTTTTTTGTAAAGCAATAAAGAAGAATAAATTTATTTGACAGTCAATTAAGACAGCTAGAAGAAACCAATCAATTTTAGCCCTTTCATCTAGCTCTTGAGAAAAGAGATATGTCCAGATGACAAGCATGCTTAAGCTATCCTTTCTTCCTCATACAGAAACATAAGGTTTATAATATGTACATGGAAAAAAAAAAAAAAATCTTGTTACAATCCCAGGCTAGTGTGTGTAGAAAATTAGGCCTATCCTTCCAGAAGCTTAATTTGTATGTCTGTTTTCTGGAAACTTTCCTAAGTCAGCTAAGAAAATGTTCCGGGTTCAGCTTGTGTGAATGCACATACAAGTAAATGCCTCTTGGATCAAGAAATTACTCATGTATGCCAAACATAGTCCTGTTAGAAGCCTCACTCCTGATTCTGATCTCATACCACTGTTACACCAACCCAACTGAGAGATCAGAAACAAGAACAAGAAATTAGAAATTCCTTGTCTTTTCACAGTAAGTAGCTTTTTTTTTTTTTTTTTTAATTAATTCCACAAGTCTTAGTGGAAATTATTCTGATGGACAAGTTATTTATTGGCAAAACTACATTATTTTATGGCCCCGATCCAGTGGAGGACTTAAGCATGTGCTTACTTTTAGCATGAGAATATTCTCATTGGTTTCAGTACAGCTTCACATATTTAAAGCTAAGCTGTGTTTAAGTGCTTTGCTGGATTGTGGCCTGTTCCTTCTGTCAGTAACAGGAACTTAATGGAGATTATAGCTGCTATGGAGAGATGATATAAGTTTAAACAACTGAAAAAGATCAGACTCCCTAGGACTGTTGAATTCTATTCACCTTGTTTGTATTTTAGATCACATTACACTAACTCTTCTTAGACACTGCAAGTACAGTTTTTTTATTTAATGAAATTTACTTACTTCATTGTCACAAGTATCCTGGATGGTCTGTTTATTCATAAGCACTTCCAAACTCAACATATGTGATCACTGCCACTGGGAATAGCTGTTGTCCTGGCTGATCTTGTAGCTGATTAGGACTGGAAGATACAGAATGAGACCAGCAGGCTTTATTTTGGTATCTCTCTATACAACATAGTGAAAATTTTCTAGCTCCTTGTTTATCTCTACCATACAAGTTATACCATGTCTTTTTCAAGTAAAAGAATATTTCTTTGTGAGATTATTTTCTTTGTGGTTTTCCTAGAACAGAATGAGCTTCTCAGTTGTCTCCTGTAGTGACTGAGTGTTTTAAGCACTTAGGGTGAGATTTGCAGGTAGATTTGTGCTATTGGGTGACTCCTTTGAAAAAGAACTTGAAGGGGGACTGGTGAACACTAGAAAATTATCATTATTATATTCTTTATTATATTGTACTTTACCATTAATAGAAAAGGCGACACCAGTTATCTTAGACTTTCTTCTTCATCTTCCCTACATTACCTCCCATTATGAATTGAAGTTACACAGTTATATAAATGTCTAGAAAATTGTACATATTACTAGATGCTGTTATCTGCCATAACAAGGTTGCTGAAAAGACACATTTCTTTAAGGATCATAGTCATGAAAACTCAGAAAGATCATTGGATCCAGACAACAAGATGCACTTTATAGATGAGTAGGAAAATCCACGTATTATGTCTAGTGGCTCCAATAAATTTTGAAGGTAATATTACACCCTATATACCAGATGCAGAATATATGACACCATGTAAAGCACCTCTGCAGCACTCCTGTTTTATTTTCTCTGCTCTACTGTCAGACTGTCTATGCATAGCAATATATTTTATTGGGAAGGCTTTCCCTGTGGTCACCTGAATGCTGTCATATTTCAAAATATAGCACACTTTGAAATTATGTGCAGCTGAGAGGCAGCTACAGGTATCTTATTGCTAATGAAAAAAAGCCTTCTGTGTCATGTTTTTGAGACATACAAGGCTGAGTATACCCAAAAAATTAGGCCCCTGTGTAGTCTGCACAAACTGCTGGCTACTGAACATCCTGGGGCCAGATTTTTGTCACCGTATCATCAGGAGATGATAAGTTTTCAGGTCTTGGCATCCGTATGACCAGACTGCAAACTATAGCCATAGTGTCGTGTCAGTCCAAGTCTGGCATTTGTCTGTATGTTGCTGTGTTTCATGTAAGCATGTCACATAGTCCTCGTTCTGGTGCATCAAGACAAACATAATCTTGATCTGTTAAATATTCAGGAAGTCTTCTGGGTTTCTGGGTATATGGGGCTGGATTTGTAAAAAGACACTGAAGAACTTTTATATCTCCATGCCTTTCAACTCATCAAAAGTTTTGACAAGAAACTCATTTGGGCTTTTAATATGTCCCCATTTGTAAGTTGAAAACATTACTAAACTCATGTTTGGTGAAGTGAAAAATTAGTAGCAAGTACCCAAGTCTAAGTTTACTCTGAAGTGAAATTAAGTGAAACTTAAATTTTTGAGTTCAGAGAAATGCTGCCCCACCAGGCTTCCAGACCACCTGGCAAACATTTGCCCCTGCGTTCTTCTTTAATACTGAAAGCTATAATCATGCAAGACATTTTTGTTGTCAACAAGGACAAAGCAGAGATTCAGCACTACTTTTTATAGACTTTTCAACTTGGCCTGCTCCTGTTCCACAAATCAAACTGATGGCTTGATGAAAAATGCATTTTTGGTGTCTATAAATCTTATCTCACAAAGCTGTTGATACAGTTACAATTTAGGGATGGAACAGGAAACCTGGTGACTGAAATGTCCTTCTGACCTTCAGTATTTGAACATCATATCTTTTTCATCCTTATGAAACATTTTTTATGTGACATAAAATTAATGGACTTAACTAAAAAATACATACATTATAGATTATTTGTAAGAAAGCTAAAGCAATACAACTATATCTAAAGCAATAGCTAAAGTTATATGCTATATAGCTTTCTACAGGACTTAAGAACAATGAAGTGTTTAAAGTTACAACATGAATAATATCAATCACAATTTGATGGCTCAGGTAAGATAGACAAAAAACCCATCACAATATCACAATTTGTTAAAAAAGGCAGTGATAGAACAGTTTGGCTATTTTTTTCCGTACTAAAGAAAAGAGAGTGCCAAATGGTAAAACACAGACCAAGAGTTACTACACTTAAACAAGAATATTTTTCTCATGTGGAGTATATTCCACTCATGATAGCATCAAGGGAGAACAAATGAGTTGTGCAAAAAGCAGCAATAATGACAGCAAAAGGAAGTTTAGTTTTCTGGAAATTTTCATGATATGTATAGCAAGTAAAGGAAAAGCATTAATCTCCAAAAAAGTAAAAAAATCCTAAATTACATATATAGAAGTTTCTGATTCAAAAATGTATTTACTCAGCTCTTAAGAAAAGAAACTTTTAACAAAGAAGTGATCAATTCTGAATAGAAACAAACAAAAATCTTAATGACTTTCAATTCTATTCTTAATCCAGGAGTCCTGATTTTCAAATATATACAAATGCAATAAAATAATTCTTAAATATCTGACCAAAATTAGTTTGAGCTGTCATAAAGTCCAAGAGTGGAGAGGATTCATTCAAGACATTGCTAAATTCTCCTGTTGGGAGTATAACCTGCATATATTTGATAAACTAATTGAATTAGCAAAGTACTTGAGGATTGATTTCTACTAATATTAATGGTTAATAAACCCTTAAGATTTAATATATTATTATAAAATATTATAGATGAGAAAGAATCAGTAACTCCACGTTCCACATACACTCTATTGCCTAAAGCCAGTTTAATGTTTAGCTTGTTTTTGTTTTTGTTATTTGTTTGTGGATTTGTTTGTTTTTTTGTTGTGTTTTTTTTTTTTTTTAATTAGTTGCTGGCAAGTAATGCAGAGATCTGGCTCATAAATTGTTCTTTGCAATGATTTAGTGCTTACATGCTGCACCTTTTATAGAAAATATACACAAAGTTTATGCTGGTATCTGAAGTTTTTGTGAGAATATTGATTAGCTTTTCAGGTTTTTTGGCAGAGCTGAGACATGAGGTTTTTCTGATTTAGAGATCAGAAAACAACTAAAGATAATTTTGTTTCCTTAGGATGTTTTGCCTCCCATTTTAATGCTTTCATATACAGACTACAGCATTGATAAGGTTAGCAAGATGCTTTTTAATAAACATAGTTTCCATGGCTGTTACTTTTGGTCGGCCACACCCTTCTATTGCTGGATGCAGAGAATTTTCTCCAAACTCCTTCCTCTGTGCTGTTGAAAGCTGTTAAGCATGATGGAGGAGATACTGACTTTTAGTTCATTCTTATCTTAGTGAAAAATGGAACAGGGTATAGTCTGAATGGCATACTTTTAAGGTAATGGTTCTGTGATATAAATTATATCTTCCTTCTCTAGAATGAAACCAGCTAGTTACTTAATAAAGTAAGTGATTCAATTTTTCTTAAGAATATGTGGCCAAATGATTGGTTATGTTTATGTTTTTCTACTTTTCTATTTTTTTGTTCTGTAAATGACAAATCATAGCTTCAAAAAAATCATAATAGTCATTCTGCATATTTTTTCATAATACGGTCCTCTCTTCATTTTACAGACAAAATAAATTGCAAATGTCTCTGAATGTTCCTCAAGACTTCTACAAAACAAATAATTGCTGAGAATAAATATCTATCCCATGTCTTTCAGAGACTTCACAGATTTCCATGGAAGGAATCATCTTACTGATCTTTACATGTCTGGAGTGTGATTTTTGAGTTAGCTTTCTAAATTTCCCTTATATTAAATGGCAAGAACTGGATATCTGAGTTCAGCAGTTAACTTACTATGAAAGTAATATTCAAAATAGACCAGAAGAACTGTGCCTAGAATCACTACTTTTCTATGCTGACTGGAGTCAATAGGACTTGGTAAATTAAGACTTCATATTTAGATCAACTGTATGCCTGTATTTTTCATCAAATAAATTCCACCCCCTCTCTTTAAGTTCATGATTAAGGCATAAGGTAATCATAGATATTAATGTTTAAGTGTTTGATATTTTACTATTATAACTATTGTTTTCCAGTTCTCCTAATTTTTCTCTATTGCTGGGAGATATTTGGATATATTGTTTATAGAGTATCTCAAAGGCTTTTCATCCTATACTTTGCATATATTCCTTCTGGAAAGATGCTATGTTGTCAGGATATATTTTCTCCTTTTTTGTTCTCTTCATGTGGAAGTAAATGAAGGAGAAAAGAGAAGAACTAAGTGCAGAGAGCATGCTCTCTGAATGGATAGCCATGAGTCAGATGTGTACTTTGTGCAGATTCTGCTGTTTATTTTATGATAACCTTATGACAGGAAAACAATTTCTCATGTACATACAATTTAATTAGAGTTATTCAATGTTTGAATGATTCCTTTCAACCTCATGGATATGAAGGCAGTTTACACTTCAATAGCCTGTGTGAACAAGGAATGGCAATTGGTTAAGTACAATTCAAGCACACTTAAAAGTCTAAAGAGCATTTCATCCTACTGTGCTCACTCACAGGATAAATAGAAATAAAAAAACTCATGACACCTAATGAAATCTTTCCAGATCACCATTCTTGTTTCTCATTTAGGAACTCATGTAAAAATACACCTCTTCTAGTTGTACCTTCAGGAGATGGAGAGGAGAGAAAGGGAATGATTCTGGCAAAATCCTAGTCTCACAAAAACAAAAGATAAAATAAAAAAGAATTTCTCATTACAAAGGGGTGTATTGAATGTCACACAGCCTCTCTGAGATACCAAAGAAGCAGTCACTTGCAGTGGGCTGTGATAGCCTGAGTAGGAAGGAAAATATCAGTCTGTACTGTGAGCTGAGGAGTCAACTAGACAGTTGGATTAAGCATACTCAAGGGACCTGTACTATCTGTTCACTGTCTTGGTTGTAGCATCAATATATCCTGGTCTCAGAGTGACCACACCATTCCTATAAGCTGCCAAACCAAGAATTTGGATTATATTTGCTTTGCATGGCAAGGTTTTGGTACCTGGGGCCCTACAGTGGTGGCTTCTGTGAGAAGCTTCTAGAGATGTTCCCCACATCCAGCAGAGTTAATTCCAGCCAGTTACAAGTAAGAATGGAGGGAGGGGAGATGTGGAATGTGGCAACCAGAGCTGAAGAGAGAGGAGTTATAATATGTGAGAACAGAAACCCTGCAGATACCAAGGTCAGTGAGGAAAAGGAGCGAGGACTTGCTCAAACTTCTGGAGCAGAGATTCCCCAGCAGTCCATGGTACAGACCATGTTCATGCAGCCTGTGCCCCTGCAGCCCATGGAAATCCATGGTGGAGAAGAATTCATATGCAGCCTATGGAGAACTCAGAATCATAGAATCACAGAATATGCTGAGTTGGAAGAGACCCACAAGGATCACAGAGTCCAATCCTTAACCCTGAACAGGACCATCCCCAAGAGTCACACCATGTGCCTGAGAGCATCGTTCAAACACTTCTTGAACTCTGTCAGGCTTGGTGCTGTGATCACTTCCCCGGGGAGCCTGTTCCAGTGCCCAATCACCCTCTGGGGGAAGAACTTTTTTCTAATATCCAACATAAACCTTCCCTGATGCAACTTCAGACCATTCCCTTGTCACTGGTCACCACAGAGAAGAGATCAGTGCCTGTCCCTCCTCTTCCCCTCACGAGGAAGTTGTAATGCAGTGAGGTCTTCCCTCAGTCTCCTCTTCTCCAGGCTGAACAGACCAAGTGCCCTCAGCTGCTCCTCACATGACTTCCCCTCAAAGCCCTTCATCATCTTCATTGCTGAGTAAGAATTTGGATATCTTATAGCATTAAATTTTCTCTTAAAACTAGCATGGCCTAGTTTTAAGAAGAGGGTTGGACTCGTGATGAACTATGACTATGGGTGTACACTCTCACCCCTCTTCAATGTCCCAGTTTTCATGATGTAGAGTAATATTTGCGACAATTTGAAGAATGAGTTATTAATGAGGGACAATGGCCTTTCTAACTAGAGTGTTTCTGCAGACCCTGTTACAAGTTCTAAATTCCTGAATATCTTAGTAAAGCTGTCCCTGAGCAGTTGTACTAAAAAAAAATTGTGTTAAAGTTCTCCTTTTCCCAGAGGTGCAAAAGGAATCTCTTTCTCAACTATGCACATAAGTGTTGATACTAGGAAAATTCAGAACTATACCTGCATAACAATTTCCTGCTGTTGAAGTGCATATGACCTTGCTGAAGTTCAGAAAGTCATTAAAAAGAAGGACTGTCTTAGGCTTTGTGGGCTTGGTTTAAGATAGCTGAAGCTGACATTAATCATTCAGGTTTTCAAGTTACATTTACAAGGACAGAGGACCCACAAGAGAACTCCCATCTCTCTTCTCTACAGTCAGCTGCTTCAAAAAAACATTCATTATTCCTTTATGATATGGACCTAAATGCTGCTGTTCTGTGTGCATAAAAACAACTCCATGAGGAGTTTCCAAATCTATCCTGCCATTTTTGTTGGCCCTGTGCACAAATACATTCAGGCTGCTAAAGTGCCTACCACTCCTCTCTCTGGAGAAAGTGAATTGCTGCTTTCAATATTAGCTCTGAGAAAAAACATCAAAACTACATCTAGTCTTGAATGCAGCATCATATTCGCATGCAGGATTGAGCAGCCATGCTCATATTACACTCGCCTGAGACCTTTATGTTGGCTGCCTATAAACTAGAAGATTTATTTTAAGCAGTCTCTGCTGGTTTTCAAAGCTCTTAATGCTAAGGGACCTGCTTTTTTCAAGACTTCCTCCTTGAGCCTCCTCCCAGCACATTTCCATGAGCTGACACCACATACTTCTGAGCTGTGCCACTTAGACTCGCTCACAGCGTCAGTATGAGCTTTACCTCCTGCTGCGATAACTCAGAGAGTATGCATTTCACTTCTCTAGACTCTCTCTTACCCCATGTGATCAATAGTTCTTTCCATTTGCAGTTGTCCAGTTAATGCACTTCACTATGAAACTAGATACCCTAGAAGGAATCTTAGGGCTGGGTATCTCAACCCCTGAGACACTTGGAAGTTTAGCCAATGACCATATTTTATAGTTTATAACAACACAGTTCCTTTCATACTGTATGAAAGCAAAATAGTAGTATACATCTTCCTATCACTGGTAATAGGAAAAAATACACAAGCCTGAATGCTCCCCAAAAGCTAATGTACAGAGAAGACTAACTGTTGGATAATTATCCTGTAGCGATACTTGCTTTTACATTTTGTAATATGTGATTTAATCATAAAAGGCATACCTGAAGGAGACTGGAAAACTCTGCTATCCTTACAGGCCAGTGCCAGTTCGCTTCTTATGTGTTTACAATAAATGGACATTTTAAAACTTGAGAAACACTTGCAGCCAAGCCATAGACTTGCTGAGTAGATTGGCATGAGCTTGGAATTATTCTGCAGCTAAAATCAAGAAACACATTGTACTTTCCAAATCAGCATGTATTAGCATAATTGCAGAAGAGTGGAAGTCCTTTCTAGTTTATCTTTCCATATTAGTGCTGATGTAGTCAGGTCACAGCTCTGGGCTGTGAAAGACTAGGAAAGTGTCACTATGGCACCAGTTTATTTCATGCTGATAGTCACAAGCTTTGGGTTCTGGTCTTTCTCCTATTGTATATTTTATTTCCATAGGATGGTGGAATGAGCCTCAGGGACAGTTAACCAAGAGGAGTGCACATCTCACTGACAGATCCAGGCACTGGTATATTAACAAAGCTCTCACACCATTGCTAACTTCTGCTGTCCCTGACTGTTACATACAGTGCTCACTTCATGCCTGTTTCAAAGTCCAAATTTGCCATTGAATTTAGTGGGAACTGAATGAGGTTTCTAAGCCTTTTAGTCCATTGCCTGTCTGGGCAGCATTGAAGCTGCTTGCATTCAAACAGTCTGGCAACACTCCATCCTAGAATCCCTGAAGCTTAAGATCACTTCATTTTTGCTCTCTTTGTGAATCAGAAGTAACTGGTTTTGAATGTGTTTTTAGTAGGAAACTTTCCATAATATATTTTAAATTTTTTTTTCCTGCTATATTTCCTTATACCATCATACTCCTGAGGAAGCTTTCCAATCCAAATTTCCTTTGGCTCTTCTTCTTTGTATTTTTTTTCTTTTTTTTTTTCTCATTTGTTCAACTTTTTCCCTTCCCACCCTCTGCCTCCCCCTGTCTTGGTGCAAGATGTTTGAAAACATTTTTGTTGTTGTTGTTGTTGTTGTTGTTTTGTTTGGGGTTTTTTTGTTTGGTTTTTTTTTTTAGTTTTTTAGAAAGAAAAAAACACCCCTGCTTAATCTTTCACTACTTGACCAAGCTCAGCAACAAAAAGTCTTCTCAGCACACAAAAAAAAGAGCACTGAGATAAGTTTTGGAGAACTCACTTCAAGCAAAGAATAAGTAAGGATGTGCCAGGATTGGATTACCCGCTGCTACGTCTACCCACAGACTACATAGACAAAAAGGCCTTCTTGTGCTTGCTGGTCACCATATTAACCCACAAGGTTCACTCAGTAAACACGTGTCCTTTTCAAAAGCTGCCCTTTTCTCAAAGCTGTGGTTTCTCTATCTGTGGTTTTGAGCAAAGTAAGCAGAGCTCTCTGCCAGTATTTCAGGCTACCCATCACACTAAGGCATCTTGTCAGAATTCAGCCATCTCTGTGGAGCTGGCAGGTACTTCACTGAATTTCACAGATGGAGGTGCTTTCTCTTTTTTTTTTTTTTTTTTAACCAAACCATAGATCACATCCCTGCTAGTGAGTTGGGACAAAAATTTCCTAGTTACTGTATTTCTTTTTGCACAGGGGAATGGATTTTAAATGGAACCCCCTGCCAGGTCTCCTACTTACAGCTTTGTCCATAAGTCAGGAGAAGTACAATATATGCTGCTAATCCAGAAGCAATATGCTGCAGTCATTAAGGTAGTTACTTACTACTGTGCTGATGAATGCACAAAAAAAGAACAGAAAGGAAATTTGGCAGAGCAGATGGTGGATAATGATAGTGACAGTGAACAAAAATACTGTTGAGTATTGTGTCTGTTGGGGAGCCCATTCCCCAATGTAAATATAAAGTAAACATGACATAGGTATTAGGTAATTTTACAATCTACTGTTTTTGGCAGCTAGTTTGGCACTGGTAATTGTGTCTATTTTGGGGATCAGCTGTATGGTCCCAGATTGCCGTTTTTCCTCTGCCTTTCTTTCTCTTAAATTTCCTACAGTATATTATCACTTCATTTTAGTTTCACTTATTTCCTCTGACAGTAGAGCAGGCCAGGCACTGATTGCATAGTCACTTCCTCCCTAAAACTCAGTCTGTGTGAATGCTGCAAAAACTTTCCAAATGAAATGGTTTATCAAAACACATACATATTTAGCAGTTCACCTTCTCAAACGTCTTTTTCCTCTGGGTGCTGCATACACCAAGGATGTCCGCTCTCCTCCGAGGTGGAAGATCTTTCTCTCTTAACAGGTACCCCACCTGGCATACAAGACAAAGCTGTAACATTTTAAAGTGCAATTTGGGATTTAAGAAGAGCCAATTTCAGGCCTTTTTTTTTGTGTATTTTTAGGAACCTTTTTTCTCTCCCTGACTGCAGCCTGTTTTGCTACACATGCTTTTCTGACAGATATCCGTGGAGTTTTTGAATTAGATTAGGTCCCATGGATAAATGAAATTAACTTGGCATCAAAGGTTATCTGCTCTACTTGGTTTTCACACATTTCCCTCTCCCTGACTCCTTTTTAGTACAAACTTTCTAAAGCCTTTTAAAGATAAAAAGAAAAATCTCAGGAACAAGTCTTACTGAAGGTTTATATACCCACTGTTCAGGTAACGTCTGCTTGCAACATATTTTTTCAACCTATTTTACACATTCCTAATTACAAGTTTTTAGGGATCAAATTAACTAGGCCAATTAATGAATTCCAGACCTGAGGTATAATGCATTCATATATGGGAGTAGTATCTGGGATTAATGAAGTGATTCTGCACTGAAAGCATCAGCAAATTAGTATTTTATTTGAAGGCTGAGGACTGAAGCTAGATTTTGTAAACGCGAAGTAGTTCTGCTGCTAGCTTCATGATTTAAAACAGAGGTGTCTGCACATAAAACTTAATGATTCTCTCACAAAAGGTAAAAGGATGTGTCAGGTTCTCTCTGAATTTGCATAGCTGTATATATTTGTACATTTCTGTGTGTGCATAGTCATTCTATTCAACAGAAAACCCAAACCATTCAAATTATATTAGCTCGTTGTTGTGATCCTTTTTTAATAATTGAGGTGATTTAAAGGAGATTTAGAGAGAACAGGAGAGTGTCCTTGTTTCTTCTCAGCCCATGAGCAAGCTGCGTACATCAATGCCTGAATTATTTTCAGGTGATTTAGTTTGCTCCTAGACTCAGATTGCAAAGCTGAAAGAAGTGTAGCAGTGGAGGCTTATGCGGCAGAAATGATCCATGGCCTCACGGGGCACATTAGGCCATCTCAGTTCATAGGTCTGGTTTGGACACCTCGCTGAGCTATTTAACAACAACCCACACTGGGCAGAATAACCATTTCCTCTGCCTTTCCTCTGATGTATGGCGTGACTATGAAGGCTGATGTGAGGGCAACAACAGATCAGAGAATACTTTCTTATGAATCTTCTATGATCATCAAACCCACCCAGGTCTGGACAGAAAAATGCCAGCCATCTTCCTGTAATATTTTTGGTGGCAAGAATGTAGACCTAGATAGTTTGGTAAACCAGACTCCCTCTTCTTGGAAATGGCGTGGAAATGATCATTTCATCACTACACAGCAAGCTTAATTAATGCATGCCAATTTCTCCTTGCATGATATTTGGGTTTAAACGCTTTCTTTTGAGAGAAACTTCATAGAACTAACATTGTCTATTATACTTATTAATTAGAATACTATTTTTTAAGAAAGGACACCTCCAAGAAATTATGACAGCAGCTATTTCTTACAGATGTTGTTCCTCGAAACTAGATTTGTACCATTGCATGATAAAATGAAATATGTTGTCTCAGATTTGGACTTGATCCATGTGCCAAGAATACATATTAGTTTTATTTAGGTTGTTTAAACCTTTACTTCAGTGTTTCATGACTGAATGTTTAACTTCACATTTTTCATAGTTTTCTCTTTTTTCCCCCTGAAATTCCCTAAGCTGCTTAGACAGGGGATGGAGGAAATGAATAAATATCGCAAAACTGATTGCCTATAAAACACCACTGGATTACTGATTCACACGTACAATAATTGTTCTTTCAAAGCAGCACATAAAACTAGTAATCCTTTAGAGTACTCCGTCCCCATTCTGCAGCTGATGAAACATGCATGCTTACCAGTTGAGACCCTACACAATTCCTAAGAGTGTGTCTGAATTTAGACCACGAACAGACACTCAGACTTTGGTGTTTTCATTTCCACATTCATACAGCTTTTGTGCAGCCCAGATTGCTCAGCAGAGGTGGGTAAATAGTGCTGGTTAGGTCATTGATAAATCATTGTTTTTACTCACTGACTGGAGTTAGTTTTACTAAGCTGGAAGATTTGAGCGTAACTGTAAACAACGTTTTTTCAAAGTTAAAAAATCCCATCTGACAACACCAGATTTTATAGCTATATTTCTGCCTATAGCAGAAAGAACTTTTTAAATAACTTCCAGACTGTCCAGTCATCCAATTTGCTCAGTATCCTTGTTTCAGTGATTCTTTCTCACTCATCCTTGCAGCTAGAAGAGGGGCAACTTAAAAGAGAAGGGACTGAAATGGAACAGGAAAAATTTAAAGCCCATAAACAAAAAGGAAATGGACAACAGAGCTGATAAGAAAGAAAATAATTCTTTCTCAGTTCCTTCCTATTCCTGAGGAAGATAGCCTTCACTTCTGAGGGGCCAGCCAGTTATCACTGCTGCTGCATTTGAGGAGTGCTTCAGCTGTTAACAGATTGGTGACATTACAGACCTGGGGAGTTTTTTAACCTCAGCTTTGTTGACTTTCTCTACTTCATTTTTTGTATTGTGATTTCTTCACGTCCCCATACTTATCTCTCTTTAGCCAGAGCACAATGGTTTCCTCAGACTGCTGAGAGAGGTGGTCAGCTCAGGTCTCCATGCCTGCCTCCCACTGTTCCTTTCACTGATGGACCTCATTGCCACACCACTTCTCCCTTTTGACTTCCTCAGCCAGTTTAATTTAATTTTTCTTTCTCAGTAGCCAGTGTGATTTTTGCCAGTCTGACACTCTGTGTCTGGCCTTCATTGGACAGAAATTAGAAAATAATGAGCAAAATAATTTTTATAAGAAGGTGCACCTCCAAAACAGACAACTGATAGTGCACATGTAATATCATTAACTACATTTTTATTTCCAGATAGAGAACACTATAACTTCTAAGATCTTCTAAGAATCATATCAGAGAAAATAAAGAAATTGAATTTTTTCAACACAGAGTAAATTAAGAATAAACATTTTTAATTTGTGAAAACTGTCTTTTTTTTTTTTTTTCTATTTAGGTTTACGGGTTTTTTTAATTTTAGTTTTGGTTTGTGGGGAGAGTTAGGTTTATATACAAAGTTTTCTCCACCATTAAGATGGTCTTTTAAGGAAGTACCACAATTTCTTTTTTTCTGATAATTAAATCTGCTCATTTCTACTATTTGTTTGCATTTTTAAGATTGTAGAAAATGACACAAGATAAAATTCCAAGTACAGGATAGAAATAAGACTGAGTAGGTGAGTGAGAACAGAGAATATTGACATTTGGAATGATCCATTTAAGCCATGATATATAGGACATAATTCTAGAGATTGTGAAGTCTATTGTCATGAATTTCAAGGAAGGTAAAGTTAAGATTTTTCCATCTTATCATAGTTTCCAGGCTATTTCCTTTTAAAATTGCAGAAGCCTGACTATAATGCAGTATTATGTCAGCATGTTATACTAATACAACATGAGATTTGACCTAAATATCTGTTATAATCTTGTTTTCTGACAGAGGAAAAAAATCTAGAAAGTCCTTGACCCACCTACAAAATTCAGGGTGCAGAGAAGGTGCAGGGACGCTGCAGGGCAGTGACAAGTAGGTGTTATTAATTGGCTGTGAGGGAAAATAAACCCAGAAGGATGTGTGGTGTAAGATGAGGGAAAGTGTCAGATGGTTTGGATAGAGGCAGGCTGGACTAAGAAGCTAGTGGGAGAAAGAAGACTTACATGTGAGTGAGCTTACTGAAGTAAGTGGAAATGGGTGTAAGTTAGTTTGGTTAGTTTCCTGGAAATTCTGAGCAAATCCCAGGTCCTTCTTCCTGAAAGTCTACATATATAGAGTTTTAACCTGTGACATTTCTGCACAACTCCAATGATTTTTAGACAATTTTGAGAACTTTAGGTTTGAAGATTTAGAAGACATGCATTAATAAAAGTCATATAAGTAGTTCCTCAGGAAGAAGATAAATGAAATAAAGTTACAGTGTTTTCATTGCACCAGATGTAGGTCTGATAAGGATTTTTGTTGTAAAAGCCTCCAGATGGGTAAGTGCGTAAACAAGAAATGTGTCATTCTTGAATTTGAACTAGGTGATACTAGGTTTTCAGACCTGTGAATTATAATACTTAACATATTTATGATCATTTAGGAAAATCAAAGCAGCAAGAATTACGAAGTTCAGTCATTACAATTGTTGGTCAAAGAATTAATTGCATAAGAATGGTGAAATTCTTGCTTAAAACACAAAGTCAGTAGGGTTTTTTTTCTCTGTCACTAGAAACCTGCTGTTAAGTTGCAGCAAAACTTATTCTTTGTCACTTTATTCCCATTGTGTCAACTTTCATGGAAACCATTGGCTTTAAGAATCTAGTACTTCCTGATATTTATCCTATCTGTACTCACAGATATAAAATACATTACATTTCAGTCTTATTTCTCCTAACTTGGTGATGGTTTTTCAATCAGCATGGGTCCTACCAGCAGGATCTTTTAGTACCTCTTCTCTGCAGATAAATTTTAATTAATAATTCTTGAACGTGTATAACAAGAAGTTTGAAAGTATTGCAAGACCTCAGAGACTGCCTAGGCTTTTCTAGAAGGAAATCTAATACAACCATAGACTGTGGGAATCTTCACTGTATTGGCAACTCATATAATTCTACAATTAGCTAGTCCACTCAGGTTCTTTTACATCTTTCTCAGCTGATGAGCTCTCACCTTAGAGCAGAACTTTCTGTTATGAGCTGCTATATTGTCACTCCTCAAGGATGTTGTCCTCTACTTATAAAAGTATCAAGTTGAGAGATAAAGCAAACTGGTATTTCACTCTCTTGTTTCCTGAATAAAAACTAGATATTAAAATACTAATCTCAGTTTCAACACTGAGTCTTGAAGAACTCTACCAGTAACTCATCTCCAGTTCCTCCGCAATATTGCTTGACAGTTTCAGACTCCACATCACAGATTCCTCATTCCTTTCTTTGATTTTAAATTACAAGCTTCATAGTTGGCACCATTTCCTGAAGTCTTGGTGTATGAAATCCAATGCACTTCCTTTGTCTAGAAACTCTGTCTAGGGTGATCTATGTTTGATTAAATCCCTGTTGTTTTACATCCTATTAAATTGTCTTTAAATATCTTTTCCTTCAAAATCTGTCCTAAAGCAATGTACAGAGTTATAGGCTTACAGATGCCTGATTAGTTTCTCCACTTTTAACCGTAGGCACAGTATTTGGTGTCTGATTTGAAAGGTGTGTTCTCATAAATCCTGAAAGGGAGACCACCTAATCCTCCTGACTTGAGTGCATTAAGCCTCATGACTTCTGTTTCCACCACAGTTGAGATAACAAGGATGTGTAAATGAAAGCTGCCATGAAACATTCTGCTTTTCCTCCCAAATCAACATAATTGTCCTTTTTGAAACCCGAGGCAAAATTTGTTTCATTTTTGGCCACACCTAGATTATCTTTAATCTCTGTTTTACCTTGACTGCAAAGCTGCCCTACTTCTTTCCTTGTGCCTTTTATTTAAATTTATAAGGCTCAAAAAGGAAATACCATATGGTTCAACATCTTCAAGGCCAAACTTAGATTCTATTTTGACAATTTAAAGTTTCATCTTTCATTTCTAGATTCATAGCTTTTTTTTTCTGACAAATCTTTTTCTTAGGTCTCTCCTACTTATTCCTAACAGCCTTCTTGGGGTGGTTGTACCTTTAAGGTCATTTGAGACTTTTTTCATAATTTCCTCTAGTTTAAGGTAAAATATTCTATAAGATTCAATATTTTTGGCTTTGAAATTCCAGACTTCTTTCATGACCGAATCCCTTGGGATTCTCATCTTAATGGACTTCATTAAACATTTTCATTAGTTTATCAAAGCTTACCCTTTTGAATTGTTAATACTTAGTTGAACATCTGATTTTTTTATCACTTTGTCTTAAGCGGCATCATTTTCTATTTGCTTGATTCATGTTTGTTTTCTATGACCAGCTTTTATACAAAATCATAACTCATAATGAGTTTAATAGAAAGTATTTCAGCTAGGTTCAGGTTTTATATTATTTTCTGATTCTAGAAGATTTAGTTTGCCATCCTTCCACGAAATGATTCTGACCCAAACAAGTTATTATATTGCTATACACTTTGTATTTCTTTAGCTTCACACACTGCATTTAGAGCTCCAACTTTCTTTTTTTCTAAAAACTGAGCCTCCTTGAATATTTATGTTCCATTTGAAGGTGCTGTTCTTTAGTATTTTATCTCTAGAACATTTAATTTCATCTGTAATGGGTGTACCTCAAAATCCTCCCTCTCTCTGAGGAACAAAAAACAATGTATAAGCATTTGCTAGTTTCATAACATAACAATGAAATAAGTAATTGCAATAGTGGAAGGTGCAACTGCTTTACATGTTGAGAATGTTGAACGTAGAAACATCAAAACTGCACAGACAAGTTCACCCTTGCTCTAGATGGATTCTTTTACTACACTTATCACCATAATATCTCAACATATTCAACAGTGTGGTAAGAAATATGACTAACATCTAACATTTGCACTTTGCTTTCTCTTGCTTTTATCTTTTCTCTCAGTGCTAAAACTTTTTGAGTTTAATTTTTAGCTTTTTTTATGTCTCTCTTCTTTCTATTTATTGTACTGAATGAGCCATAAAAAATGTCATCTGCCAACTATGCAAAGGAGAGAAGGTTTCAGTGATTGTTTTAGGTCAGTTCCAGGGTCCATTTGGCTTAATATCTTAGACCCCTGTCGGTCAAAAACGGTTTCTACTTTGATTCTGACTGTAGCACGAGTGTTGCAGGACAAACACTCGGCTGCTGTTGGGAACGCTATCCTGATTTTGACTGGCAGGTGAAAACCGGAGATGAATTCCTTGATGTATTTCTTCTGCGGCACTTCTAGGACCTTGTCAACCTGCACAATAGAAGAAAATCTTATGACCTGAAGCTAAGTCTTTCATAATAAGCATTGGCATTATGCCAAACTGCCTCATATCATGATTCCACATTCATTTGTTGTGAAAATTGCCCCTAACTTTACACCATACTACTAAAAAGAAATCAGGCTCTCAGACATTTCAGTGCAGTGATGATGGGAAGGAGAGAGATGAATAATGATACCAGTGTCTTTTAGTGTCACCTGTTGTATTGCATCCAATTTATATGGCACCTTTAGGAAAACGGCTTTCTGAGTTAACCTGTGGCTCATGTGGCTGTGTTAGGTTCTATCATTTGGTGACTGATTAGGTGCAGACCAAATCCATTTGGGTTTGTTGTCATAAGGCAAGCAGAATGGATGAAAGAATGCAGAACAGAAATTACAGTTAGACACATTTAGGAGTTATCACTGAATATTTGGTTCTTTTACCTGGCATCTGAGACTTTACAGCTGTACACAGAACTCACCTTACCTGGTGGCCACAGGCAGCCACTCTTGGCTTTCCCAAGGTACTCTGAGATTTCCAGTGATGCTTCTAGTAAAGCACCAGAGTGAAAGCTGGTGTATTTTCAGAGGCATGGTGAAGGTTTTTAGGCATCTCATCTCTTAAACAGCAATAATTATACTGACTCTCTAACAGTCAGAGATCTGACTGAGGTAGAATAGGCTACCATTGTATGAATAAGCAGATTTATTTATAATTGCAGAATGTCTCTTTGCCATTCCAAGGGGCCATAAAATTACCATTATCTTGGCGTTTAATATAGTTCAGCACCATTGAGAAAACATTGCAGCAGTCATAAGCACTGTCACCAGTGTCTCTGTTGCCTTTCCCTGCGATGGACCTTCACTTTGATCCTAATTTGCAGGACAGATTTTGGAGGATTTTTACCTTCCTGCTTATCTCCTGATTCTTGGGTTTCTTAGTGTAGTGAAATAAATGAGCTACTTCTCTGGTTTTTCTCCTTGATTTACAAGAAATACAATGATGTACCCAAACAGCTTTTATTTGCTTGTTCTTGCTTTGCATGTCACTGGAGCACCATGAAGAACACTCTGTGATTAGACAGAAGAGCTGAAGAGCTCCGGGGGGGGCAAAGTAAGAGAGAAAAACCTCTAAGTGCAGGAAGGAATGTCTTAAAATAACCTTCCTGTAGCTAAAAAAGTCAAAGGCTGAGACGTGAATTTGAAAAGACAGATAGAATTCTTGTGTGTGTTCAAAATGTAACAACTCCAAATGTGCTTTCAAGGCGAAATTTCAAAAAACACTTGCCTAATTTAGGGCCACAAACCTAAATGGAATATAAGTATTTAAAAAAATCTCATGCCAAAATTACTGTAGAATAAAAATATGCTGTAGACTTGAGGAGTAGTTATCTAAAATATGGCCATTTTTGTGCCCATAGTCCACATCTGTAAGTAATTATGGGTGCAAATGTGGATATGTCAACATCTACATATATTAATGTACCTGTTAATCTGATAGTTAAAAGTGTATGTGTTATCAAGTAATGTGCTCTACAAAACTGTTGCCACAGTTATTTGTGAGCATAAGAAGAGAAACCATGTTGAGATTTAACCCTTAGAATTTGAATGTAGGTCTTTTTATCATGCACAAATGGAAATCACACTAATATTAAAGCACACTAGTATTAAAGGTAAATATACATATTTGAGGGAGATGTTAATATCTTCCCTCATTTCTATTTATTGAGAACTGTATTTTAAACTTATGTTGTTCTCTCTCATCAGTTCTCTTTTGTGTAGCAACAAATAAATGAGTTATATGAACTTGTACGAGCAGAATTGTCAGTAATTAGGTTTTAAATATTTTCCAGTTCAAGATGCTAGGCATTGTTCTTCCTGATTTTTTAAAACTGCCCTTTAAATACTCCTTTACGTGTTGAGGTGAAATTTAGGTTTAAACATATAATTGCAAACCCCTCTATACAAAACCTTACCCAAAGAAAATGTCAGACTTGCATAACTAAGGCTCGCTCTAAGAAGAGGGATTTAATATTTTTTTCTTTCACAGATACTGGTTAGTATCCTGAGATGAGACATTTTCCTGACTAGATTGTCATCAAAATTGTTGCCTTACACTAAAGAAAAATACAGTTTCACCAAACTGGCTTTCCAATAAGATTATTTTGCTGTGTTGGATGATAAGCATCCTAATTATGAGCTGCTTGCTTTCAGATAGCTTTGTAGCTTTTAGGGTGGAGTTTTTCATTTCAGATGTCTGTGATGCACATGAAGGTTTTTTCCTGGAAAACTTCAGCCATCTTTGGGACTATGATTAAGAGGTTATATTGTTTTGCTGATTATTAAAGTGTAAGCTATCAGCTACTCTGTTAAGTTTTGGCACATTCAAAGTCTGGCTCAAGAACCTGCTGATTGAGAAAAGCTTAGCCTCAGTGCTGAAGAAGTGCTTAATGATATATTTCTGAAAATCTTATCAAACTAGTTGTAAACCTCTGAAAGTCGCCTTTAGCTTGTGCCAAGAAGTTTGTCACAGCCTGGAAGTGATCTCTTTCTAATAACCCTACTCCTAGAGAGCTCCTTAGAGATCTTATAATCTGCAGCCAAGAGGACTTCTCTTGTAGGTTTCCCCTGCTGAAATCTGCTGTGGCTCCTGGTAATCACACATCATGAAAAAAAACTTTACTACTTGCATTTTGCCACTTTAAGGAGTTCAGTATTGTCCATACTTTGGGATATCTGGCTGTTACTTTGTTTATATAGACACACATAACCCCCCAAGGCACTACATTTGAAGATAACACATTAAAGGAACATTAGCCTGCATTCTTGCCTTCACCAGCCCTTTGTGTAAGCAATTATGCAGGATTTAATTACCTGTATACATTCAATAATTTTTTTCTCCCACCAGTGTCCTTACCTCACTCATTACATGGTCTGAATTTGGGACTCAGTCAGGATGGTATATTGAATGGAGCTGTGTTGTAAACAAAGTTTTATAGACCTCTTCCCCTATTAGTTGCAGAAGTTCAAGGTGTGTGATCAAAACAAAAACACTGTGGGATTAAAAGCAAAACAATGGTTGCCCAAGTAGAACCAAGACGGGTTCTACTACAGTCTTTGACACTGTGGGTGTGTTTACTGTGGGTAAGTGTATAATGTAGAGATAACTGAGCAGGTCAGGCATCAGGAACAATTCTGCAGCAGCACAAGGGAATTCACTCCTCTGAGTTAACCCCAAGGCTACCTGAAGCTTCTACAGCCAGACTGCTTCATGCAGCTGTGTTAGCTTAAGGAGACAAGAGATTGCAACATAGAAAGTACACAGAGCTATTCTGTGTTGCTTGGTGCACGGATGGTCAGCCAGTAATTTTGCATTTCTTACTAGCTAACTTACGGTTCAGGATACTCCTTTTGCACGTGGGCTCAGCACACATAACCACAAACAGAACTGATGTGTGCCATACACTGAACGGAGCTGTTACATATGTTAAGTGATCAGCAAGCAAACTGAATGCATTACTTTCTTAGAAATAAATTAAACTAAGAATGTTTACAGTTAATTTCTTATGCAAAAACAAGTGTCAGTGTGTCTGTCAATAGACATCTCTCAATGCCATCCTTAGACTTCAAAGCAGCAGAGCAACATAGTCTGCTTCACATCTGTACAAAAATCTAATATTTTAAAGACTACCATTAAAATATATAAAATAATTGAATATAGTAAGATATTTAAATATGTAAGAAAGGAAGACTGGGACCCTGAACCCAGAATTAAGCGAAAAAACAATTGCTAACTATATATCAGGGAAATATAGAATCATAGAATGGTTTCAGCTAAAAGGGACCCTAAGGATCATGTAGTTCCAATTCTCCTGCCATGGGCAGGAACATCTTGCACTAGGTCTAGTTGTTTAAAGTCCTGTCCTTGAACACTTCCAGGTACGGGGCATCCACAGGTTCTCTGAGCAACCTGTTCCAAAGTGTCACAACTCTTGCAGTGAAGAATTTCTTCCTCTTGCCCGATCTAAACCAACCCTCTTTCAGTTTAAAGCCATTGCATCTTGTCCTATCACTACCTGTCCTTGTCAAAAGTCCCTCTCCAGCTCTTTTGTAGCCCCTTTAGGTACTGGAAAGCTGCTCTAAGGTCTCCCCTGAGCCTTCTCTTCTCCAGGCTGAATAACCTCAAGTATCTCAGCTTATCTTCACAGGATAGGTGCTCTAGCCCTCTATTAATCTTTGTGGTCCTTCTCTGGACTTGCTCCAACATGTCATTCCTTTGTGGGGGCCCTGGATCTGATGTACTACTCCAAGTGGGGTCTCATGAGAGCAGACGACTGAGAATGTTTGAGAAAAAGTTTCTGTTTGCTGTATACATTGAGTCTGCAGTAAGTCTACACAGCCAACTGCCATTTAAATGCTTTCTAAATAATTGGAACTCCTCAATATTGGTGGGGTTTTGCGGGTGGTTTTTTGTGTTTGTTCTTTAATATGGATACCTTTAAAATGCAATCAACACTGTCTGCATGATGGAATGGAAAGTAGCTGCCTCCTATTTTTCTCTCAGCAGTGATTTTCATTCAGATCCTTTCTTTTTAATTTTTCCCAGCCTGAAGTCTATTGAGGACTTTTGCCGAACTGCTCAGAAACCTTGCTGCCTTGCATACTGAAATCATGAAGTACTGTATATCCCTTTCTAGAAAGGGAAACTAAATACCAGAGTATTCTAACTGAGGTCATACTTTCTCCATGTCTAGACATCTTTGTTAATCTCTCCCTTTTATAATACTTCTGTGCTTTCCATGTACTGTGAGGAAAGCACTTTACACTTAGTTGCATAAAATATGCTGAATTTCCAGACAACTTTCAGTACAGCATCTCAGATTGTTAGGGCTGGTGTGTGTGATCTTCTATGAAATCAGATGTTTTCCTCTGGAGGAACTTTGCTCAGTGAACTAATGGCAAATTTGGAATGAAAATATGACTGATGTGGTTCCTTAATGCCCAGCTTGTTAAACAAATACTGTTGAGTTGAGTCTCCAGTAAACAAGCTAAACTTCTTGTTCCACTAGAAATATATTTTACTAAGAATCTTTTTAGATCTCTTTTTATGCAAAAAATAATGTCTCAAGTGATGGTTTTAAGTATAATAAAGCAAACATTTAATAAATTAAAACATATGCTGAATCAGTGTTTGCCCTTATAGTTCCACTTTTTAAATATTAATACTCTTTTCTTACTCTTTGTACATAAATACCCTTTTAAGAGAGTAACAATGAAATATATAGACAATCCACATCAAATGAATGTGAACTTTTGATGTAATTATCAAAGGTCTGTTGGATTCTGTCGAATTTTAATTAGTATTGGATTCTAACCAAGAAATTAAAGTCTCACGTGGATTTTTAAAATCCAAACAGTATGTCCCCTTGCACAAAGGATTTTGGCTTAATTTGGCACATTATAAAGGTACTGGTTATTAATAAAATTATGTCGAAGTTCAGATTTTGAAAACTAACAGGCTGAGGATTTGGTTTAGCATAGAGCAATGAACTAATCGGTCTGTGCACTAAATGAAACTGCTCTAAAGACTTTCAGGTCTGGGTTTTGGGGTGGGTTTTTTCAATATTAGCTGTTGGACAAATACTTTAATGTTTAAAAAAATACACTAACCTGGAATTCTTCCTGATAAAGTCTTAAACTAAATGGATTGTAAAATCATGCAATCATTAGGGTTGGAAAAGACCTCCAAGATCATCGAGTCAAGCCTTTGATCAAACACCACCCTGCCAACTAAACCATGGCACTAAGTGCCATGTTCAAACATTTCTTGCACACTTCCAGGGATGGAGACTCTACCACTTCCCTGGGCAGATCATTCACATGCTTGACAACCCTTTCAGTGAAGAAAATATTCCTAATGTCCAACTCGTATCTCCCCTGGTACAATCTGAGGTCATTTCCTCTTGTCCTGTTGCTAAGAGTAGTGGTCAACCCCCATCTTGTTACAGCTGCCTTTCAGTAGTTGTAGAGAGTGACAAAGTGTCCCTTGAGTCTCCTTTTCTCCAGGCTAAACAACGTCACCTCCTTCAGGACATACTCTCTAGAACCTTTGCCAGCTCTGTTTCCCTTCTCTGGACTTGCTCCAGCACCTCAATGTCCTTCTTGTAGTGAGGGGCCCAAAACTGGACAAAGATCTCAAGGTGCTGCCTCACTGCTGTCCAATACAGAGGGACAATCACTTTCCTAGTGCTGCTGGGTACACTGCTGGCTCAAAAAAATTTTGCAACACTTCATGAATCTGTGTCATCCTTGAGCAGGGGCCATGTTAATCCTCTCTGTATCATTCCAGTTTTGGTATATGTGCTGCCCACATGAAATATACAATACTATTGTGACTTTCGCTGTCATGGAGAGCTTAAGAATGGAGATACTGGCCATTGCAAATAACTACTAAATAGGATTGCTATATACCCATTTGCAACATGTTCCTATGTTTTTTAGTTATTCCAGTCCTTTTTCCCTGGGAAACACCAAATACTATTTCAATAGGCAAATAAACAAAATCAAAGAGTATCAGACCTACAAGGACATTTGAGTTTTGCCAAGAGATTAGCTCTATTTTTCCCCAGTAGACCTCCAACCAAGAAGGAAAGCCCAGCCAGGTAGTGTGGGGTGATTCATGGTATCTGAAGCCAGAAAGGACCACTAGTACTGTTTAATCTCTAGCCACAGGATCCACTTAATTTGTTTCCCCTTGAAGGTCCTTAGAGAAGGGAATGCTAATGCCCCAGTGGTTACTACCAGCCCTCTTGACTGTTCCAGTGTTGCAGGGTGAAGAGCTGAGGGCAGCCATGGGAAGAGAGGTGGTTGTGAGTAGCCGTGGTCAGACACCCGCAGGATGGGGAAGGGGTGGGCTGACAGCAGGAGCTGCATTTCAACAGTGTCCACTTCCTCACCTCACTGCCCCCTCTCTAACCTCCTCTCTTCACAGCTGCCCTCGCCCCTTAAATCTCCCTATAGGATACAAATAGTCCACTCGTCCCTGTTCTTCTTCACTCACTTCTTCAGGGCTTACTCTGGCACCACCATCACACCCATACAGCCTTACATCACTTTGCCTTGGCAATGTCAAAGATTGGGTTTTTACTCTGCATCCATTTTGGATGAGTTTTTCATGCTTCCAAGGATGCACTGGTCATTTTTTCAGGGGGCATGGGCTGGCACCTCCACTCTGCAACATGCTTTTGCTTCCTGTTCACAGCATTTCAGTGTGTTCAAACTCCTACACTGAATTAAGGTCACCTATCCAAGTGATTCTGCACACTCTGTAACAGCTGACTCCTGACTGCTTTTCATAGCATCAACTTTGTGTCCCCTGCAAACTGCACCCAGTGTTCAGATTATTTTCAAACAATGGTTTAAAATGGTTTAGGACCAAGAGTTTTTCAGTGAGTTGTTAGTAATGGCCCAGATAATTAATGCCTTTCCATTAATACATACATTTTGAGTGTTATCAGTCAAGTGACTTTTAAATCATGTAATCTGTGCTCTATTAATTACATGTAATGCAGGATTTTAAAAAACAATGTCATGTGTAGTATGTCAAATGCCTTGGTGAAATTTAATCGCACCATAACAACACAGCTACCTTTGTCAACCAGACCTATAATCTTGTAAGAAAACCTTCAAGAAGATAATTTGACAAGAATGACTTTCTCTGAAACTGTATTGAATAATATAGCTTTATTTTTAGTATGTAATTCCCTCTTGATAGAGTGCTGAATTTGCTTGGTTTCCTTTTTTTTCCCCCTAAGATTAGTATCAGAATAACTGATATATAATTTCCTGGGCCATTTTCTTTAAATACCATTACTGCTTTGGCAAGTCAGACATTCTTTGAAATATCTTTTCTTTCCCAATATTTGATAAAGAAAATTAACTCTGGTGTTCCAGAAAGCTTTTTGACTAATTTTTTTAAACTTCTCAGGTGAGAAAACATAAGGGTTTCAATGTTTGAAATATTGTGTTTTAGCAGAAGATGTTAACTATTCAGATGGGCCGTTAGGTTTAATTCCCTCTAGTCTTTCATTCCAGTTACTAGTTCTTTTTTTTTTTTTTTTCTTAAATAAATCTGCTGGCCAATATTACTGTTCATTTATTTCTGAAAGGAAGAAATGCAGATACCAAGATGTCAGTGGGACCTCAAAGCTGATACTCGTCTTGTTCTGACCTAATGGTGGGAGTGCTGGTTCATCTCATACTGAACCCATTAGGTAGCTGTATGCCTTATCTTTGGTAAGCATACCAGGAGAGTCTGCAGGGAGTGGTTTATTGATAAAAATGATGAATTTACATGTATACCATCCTCTTTCATTAGAAATATTTTGCTGTCTACCTTTTCCTCATGATTCCGACCTGTCATGACACTTAGCAAATCACATTGCACCAAGAAATTTCTCTTTTCCTTTCTAACAGTGTTGTAACTTCATGCAACTTGAGAAGTCTTGAGGCCTAACAAGAACTGTGGATCTTCCCACAGCAAGGTTTGTCTGTTGGGAAAAAATACTGCCTGTGGCAAGCATCAAAGTACTTCTGGAGAACTGTCTGCCCTAGACAATCCCACAGCTTTTCTTGTATCTGGTGGTTTACTGAGCATGACAACAGGTGTGGGTGACTTGTTGCTTTGTAGTTTGTTTGTTTGTTTCTTTGTTTGTTTGTTTTCATCGGAGATTTTTACATTCTAGAAAGGTGGTTTTGTCCTCGTGGTCTTTGAAAACTCTTGAAAATGTGCAACCTAGAGGTTGAAAACCTAGAGGCAAACACAGAAGTCGAGAGTTGAGTTCTCTGCCAAATCTAATTATTATACAAATCTGGTGACTTTCTGGGACTTACCATCTTCAGATTTCAGATTTGGTACAGTTGAAAAGTTATAAATAATGAATGCAGGATTATTTCAGACCAACTATTCCCAGAAAACTACGAATAGATGTCTGGGGAATGCTGAGACCATGCTGGTTTTTTTCTTTCCATCACCAGCCCCAGTCAGAGGTAAGGTACTGTGCTGCACAGACCTGTGGGGTAAACTAGGGTAATAAGGGTTAGAATAATTGTACACAGACAATTAGGCTTTACTTATAAGGAAAGATCTAGCAACAAGATCATAAATTTAATAACTTTATTTGCAGAATTATGAAAATCAGCATGAAGTTATTGTTATAGATGAACTGGAATGCCAGAGTCAAAAAAATTTGCTCTGTTATTATTGAAATGGTGAACTGTTCAGTGTGTTTCATTTTGTCTTTGATGGAGATGACTTTAAACTGATATTCATTATTTCCATTTTTTTGTTTTAGCACACCTTGTTGTTAGGAAGGATGCTTAAATGGTCCTTAATTACAGTAACACCTATAATAAAATCCAGGCATTAGTACCTAGATATCTACCCACTGCTCTTCAGTGCATACCACCCCTACAAAAACAGAGTGTAAAAAACCAAATAAAATCACGGAACAGCCATGTTAAAAAGTGAGTTCATTAACCTATACAGTGAGCACCATTTGGAAAAAACACAGCTTCACTTCCCTCCATCAGCATTGTCTACAATGCAGGGTGCAGTTGTTTAATCATGTCTTTGACCACAGTTCAAAAGTCAATATTCTGCTGTCAGATGCAGGCTTGCATGTGAGGTATAGGTAGGGAACTTAACTAGAAAGATTTGTGAACAGGGAATTGAATCTGCATCTAATTCAGTAAGCACACATGTTTACATGACCTTTAAAGAAGGGAATTAAAGCAGTTTGATCATGAGCTCTAGGCAATCTGACATACCGAGGCGATTGAATCAAGGGCTCAGGTACTTCTTGCATGAGAGCTGAACCCAAAGAGAATTATTTTAATTTAAAAATAACTTCATATCAAATTCATAGCTGTCTTAACACTGTGAAATTAATGTAGAAGCACTGCAAATGACTGGCCAGAAGCTGCTAGGGTAGCAACAAACACTCTAAGGCTGTCAGTTCATCTGGGTGCCTTCTTGCTACCAAACAGAGCACGAAGAGTATTGTGGTGATTTAGTGTCAGAAGGTGGCAACAATTAGATTTTTTATCACCAAAAAAACTCACCACGATTGGAAAAGACAGACCATACCATGAGCAGAAATACAAAACACTTCTTAATGGCATCCTTGCCCAGTGATATTTGGGCAAATATTTAACATTTTCTGAAGTAAAATGTATTAAAACATGAACTTCTCAGGGGAACATAAAGACTTGGTTAAAGAACATAGGCATATTTAATTTCTGAACTCCTTTAATGCTAAAATTCCACTGGAATTCCAGTATGCAAAGCACAGTTTTGATTATATGACCTGTCTCATTCTCAGAGCCAAGCATCTCTTGCCCTGTACAAGCACTACAAGCCTCCACAGACTTAGAGCACTGGGTTTTGAAATATATAGAGAAAGTGAACTCTTTTTAAAAAGGCAGAAAGATACTAGAGTTCTTATTTACTCTTTAAACAGCACACTTTCCGGGAGCCCGTCAAAACTTTGTCTCTCCTCTGCCCAGGATGTGTATCTCAGTATGTCTTACATTTCCAAGCAGGATAATACATGATTGCCAAGGGGAAGAGGAGAGTGGTAAAAACAGTGTGTCTACATAGTCTCTGCCAGAAAGTCATGAGCTTATTCTACCTGTGTTTCAGACTGGAGCTTTGTGTGTGAGTTTGTGACTCTGGACAGTATGGTGCTAAACTCACTTAAGAGATACTGCCCATTGTCTTTTTGGACAACCCACTCACACAGCTGATCAGTCCTGTTTGACTTGGGAGAACAGGCAGAACTGCTCACAGCTGCCTGCAAAACCAACTGACAAGTCACGTTATATGGGGGCTCTGTGGGACAGACTGCCATTGGTATTAGGATTACCTATGTCATGCCTGTGATAATTGCAAGGTTAACAAGTAAATATTCCCAACCCAAATCCATTGAGATTTCACAGGATAATAAGCACAGAGGAGTAGAACAGGAATGCAGGGTTTCCTCTCCTTTTAATGGCTCATTACTACTAGTTATGACTGTTTAATGGCTGATTACATCTTCTTCCTGTACAAGGCCCCAAACATATGTGTCAACATGTTCCTCTTGTTCCATAGGTTACCCGGTTAACTGACGGTTCCACAATGCAAAGGAAGCTCCAGAAAGGTGACCTCCCTCAGCGCCACTCCCGAGACTTTCCTGGCTCTCCTTCATTAGATGGGCAAGGTTCTTTCAGTACAGCATGCCAACTCCAGTTCAAAGAATAGGCTTTCTGATTCTCTACCAGTAAAAGTAAGGGGCATTTGAGATAGTGAGTAGTGATATCAGAAAGATATTTATTGATGGTAGTATCATCTAGGTTGTGAAATATTTTTAAGGAATATTTTCTAATTCGTTCTCACACCAGATGAAAAGTTATTTTTTATTTTCATTCAGTTTCCTGAACCACATTATCTATAAAATTTGCTGAAAGCTTTAGTTTTTTACTTAATACTTATAATCCTGTTAATTATAGCTACATGTGATTTTCTATTCTTAAGTATCAACTTTCCAGGTTATAATAACATGGAAGAAAAAGTAGGTTGAAGAAATGTTGCATGCATACATAGTACTCAATTTTGATGAAGCTGGGCACAGACTGTGGACTGATTATGTCTCTATTAGGCTCAGTGGACTGGGGAAATCAAATGATCTTATCATCTGGGTTTTAAGACAGTCTAAGTAACAACACAGACGCCACTGCCAGACTGTATACAGCCCTGCAGTGAAAGAACACAGTGAAAAGATACTCCAGACATCCCATTTCTCCATAATGTTCTCACTCTGCATCTCAGCTGAAAGATCCAATAAGCATCTAACACCCCTTTAGTTCTCAATAATGGAAATTTATGGCTTATGATTAAAGTATGTGTCAGTTTTTCTGTGATATTTTTAAATGGAAAATGTTGATGTTTCTGTTGGAAAAACAAGTTCATTGTGGTATCAGAGGAGGTGTGTTCTAGCTTAAGAGTTAAGCCAGAAGAGAATAGTGGAAATGTGAAGATCTCAGTGAGTGCTCCAGCTGCTTTTCAGAATCCAGACTTTTAGGTTATGATTCAAAATTTGAGATTTTCCACTGATGATTTCAGTGGCTCTTCTTTTTCTTTGCACTTACTGCTTTTTTGTGAAAATACATAACACTATACAGAGCACTTGCCTGTCAGTACTTCACTGAATCTCTGATCATTTATATCTGCTAATTTCTGCAATAAGAGCCCCTGACATGGCTCATGACAGTTGCAGTTCAATGTACCAGTTCTCATCTGGGACCTAAAAGAAACTTTTGACATGTTTAAAAACTTCTCTCACTAGTTAAAGTGAGGGATAGGCCCCCACCAGCCATGGAGGCTAATAGGACATACACAACATATTGGTCTATGTCTTTACATAGATGCCAAAGTTACGGTGCATACAGGGGAACATACAGACATGAATGACTAGAACAAGCAGCATTATGCATAACAGAAAAGCAGATTTGATAATGTTTTGGTTTATCTTACCTTTTTTTTCTCTATTAAATACTTCTCAGACCTGAATTTTTCAACAAAATTTCATCATGTAAAACAATCTGAAACTGATGTCTTCACTTGGTCACAAGCACATGCTGTTTCTGTACCTGCTCAGTGGTTGTTTGCTCTGGATGAATCAGTAAGCCACGCTATCAGGATCACAGCCCTTCTTAAAAAGAAATGGTGGTGTCCAAATGTCTGTTACTTATTCCTTTGCATAAACAGTTTCATTTACAACTCTTCAGTGTTCAGGAACCTTACCAAGTTGTTCTCTTCCCAGATGGTTTACTCAGCACTCTGATCCTGCAGGAAATGGACAAGTCTACATACAGTGCCCTGTATCTCAGCCTGCTTAACATTCACTCTCCTCCCGTTCTTTGTCTGATAGGCCATGTGTACATTACTCAACACCAACGCTCAGTCTTCCCCAAGACCTTTATCAGATAACCAGAATCCTCCACAGAGGAAGAACAGTAGTTTCCCAACTTTTCTCACCCTGAAACTTGGCTCATTCTTTTCCTATCCACTTATATCCTCACAGTCATAGGGATTTTTATCTCTAAGTTTTAGGGCTTGCAGATGTTCCAGACTTCACTAGAAGGGAAGTTCCTCTACAACTCTATCCCTTGCAAAGACATCTCCTCTATCACAACTGGGAAGAGCCATGCTTTCTAAACAGTAGGTAACTTCTTGTAAGCAGTCACTAAATACCAGGAGATGAGTTGTTCCTGCCAGTTTCCCACTCAGCAAATAATCAGTCAAGGGTCTTTAATAGATTTCTATCTCCTACTTTGTTGGATTTTCATTTATGATGTAACAAACATTCGCAGAACTCCCAAGCAAGCTTCCAATCACTTGAATTGAGCCTTTTCTTGGTCTGATTTACTGGAAGGTCTGATGCAGGTTGTTCAGTCTTTTCCCTCAAGCTATTTCATCTTGGAGAACTGTTCTGTGTTTCTCTGATTCAGTGATGATAAGACCCAATCCATTTATCAAGTTGAATCAGCAGACTAGGTCTGCTCACACCCATTTCCCCACACACATACACAACATCAACATCCCGACAAGCTGCATGTTGAACATATGTGCAGAACAGCTATGATAAGTTAGAACAATCGTTAACTTATTCACAGTGCAATTCCAGTACATCTTGTACATGAGTTTCCAAAATTATTTTAATAACAATCATCTTTGACTACATAGTTGAAGATAGTTGGATCTCTTCCTGAAGGCACGTTCCCACAGTAATATCCATGGCACATCCATTACAGACAGTGCTGTTAGTTCTCATTAGCTAGGACAAACAAGGCAGTGAGTCACAATCTCCTTGCATAAAGGATCCCATTGTTTTAAACTGATAAACCAGAGATTCTGCTCTGTGCTGGTGTAAACCTGACATTGATTAAGGTTTTCTGGGGTGCTAGAAAGGCTGAATGGATGTGGACCTGAGGTGTCAAGGAAATCTGCCACAAAGATACAGTCGGTATTTTTTCGATAGAAGTTACTTAGCTTCTCTCATTGTTGGAAGAACCTATTTTATTTGCTGCAATTATTTTTCCAAAGTCCTCTAAGGAAACTAAGCTTAAACTAAATAGATTGTACCAAATGTTTCTGAAGTTTATCAGGTAAAATAAGTTGTGTGTTTATACACTTTTGACTTAATAGCCTATTTCTGGTAGGTGGCATTTTTTCCCAAGTATGCTGAAGTGTATCTGATTTACACTACTATGAGAAAGTATTTTTCCTCTTATGCTTTGGCTCTTGTTTTGTTGTTAGGTTTTGTAAAATCTTAGCTCTAATGGTGAAAGCCAAACACAGAAATATTTTTACCTGCACTTTGCCAGTAACATCAAAAGATGTGCTATTATCTCAACAGCAATTTGGACTGTTTATCAAATGATAATCTTGGAATAAGTGAGTATGATTTGTGATGGTACTTATCTTTTGTAGGTGTGGTTGGCATGTATTAAAATGTTTGTTTTTTTTTTTTTCCTGCTGCATAGCATGCCAAAGACTTCAGGCAATAAGTAATTATTCCATGTAAAATATTTATTCTCTGCCAGTCATATGTCTTTCTCAAAGATCCGACTTTGCAGCAAGCATTTAAAGCCATGTAAAAGCTTAAATATGGGGCCAGAATGAAATCTGATGTAAGCAACTACAACAGAAATATGTGTTGTGTGTGCTCAGAGCTCTTTGTGAGTAGAGACCAGTAGTAATTCCTTCCTGGCTTTATTCAGAACCTTAGGAATAGATTATCCAACATTGGGCACTAAATTTCTGTTCCAGACATTCAGTTTCTGTGACCAAGCTAGGAACTCACTAAGGTGAAGATTTTTATATTTTAGAGCTGCAAAATGAAACTTATTTTCCTTTTCATTCCGTTAGATGTTGTAGGTTATTCCCCTCCAGAAAATGTTTTCTGTGCTTGACGTGAAAGCTCCAGAATACATGCACAATATAAAGTCAGAATGACCACAGTAGTTCCTAGCAGATGCTCTGCTTCTGATCTATAACTGTGGCCCTGAACTCTTCTGCAGCCTATTCTAGCAGGAGTGTGCACTATGCCCTCTCAGGTACTGGAAAGGCTAAACTGAATACATTAAAATAAACTGTGCTAGTTTGAACTTGCACTAATTTATTTAAAGATTTATTTTCTAAAATCTGGTGCTAAGAACTGAACTCACAACCTGAGACCTTCACCCTTCCAAAATCACAAGAGACACAAACAATAGAGCAAATAGGGTAATAAATGTGCATGTACAGTCTGTGTTATCTGCCTTTTCAAATAAAAAATAATCTCTTCAATATTTACATGTCTTCACCATTAACATCCCCTTTTACTGAGTCTAACTTAGCATCACCTAGAAACAGAGCTGACTTTTTTTCCTTTAATTCCTTGAGAGAGTATGCAGACAACTGCTGCTGCATTGGTGCTTGCCTGCAGGACTGGCAGGTGGTTGTACTTCTGAGAGGTTTTAGGGCACGTCTCCCTCTTAAGAAATGTCAGAAGGCGCAAACCTCTCCTGAAGTACTATAAAAAATCAAAGGAAGATGCTTCAGGAAGCAAAATAAACTTCTGAAAGAGAAAAAACTGTAAACCATGGTTGCAGGAGTGGCAGACATTGCTATTCACTGTTGTATCGCATCAGTAAGTTATTTGCAATGAGCAAGTGAATCTAAGATCTCTAAGATCCCTTTCTCTTCATTAAATTTTGCATTGGGGAGCAACTTTCTGGTAATGTTAGTATAACTCCAGCTGCTTACAAGTGTTACCTCTGTCATATGCCAGTGTAGCCCGTCATTCAGATCCTTCGACATATCTTCAATGTTTTTTTGTCCCCTCTGTGGTGATTATAAAGGTACTTTCACCAACAGTGAAATCTCTAGATAATTAGAAGCCAATCCCTGTCCTTATTGCACTGCTAATCTTTTGCTAAACCTTTAATATGTTATTGCATTTCAGCAAAGGCTTTCTTCCAATGCTGAAAAACACCCTGCATGAGTAATTTCCATTCATAACAGTATATTGATACCATTTATTTACTAAATCCTTCTGCTTTGTAAACACATTGTTTATTCTTTTAAGCTCGCAGAAATTCACTATTTCTCCAATGCAGCTGTAGTGAAGATGAAACTAGAAAGTCAAGTTAGCAGAAAGGGTGGTGTAGAAGTATTAATGTAGTGTAAAAACACACAGCCATGGCTTATTTTCATAATTTGACAGACAGGTATTATACTGATCATTTTTTTAAACTGATTCTATCATGGAGATTACACTGATATGTTAATAGCAGCTTCTGATGTTGAGTTGATAATGTCATTTGTATATTGGCACAACACTGGTAGATTGACAAGTCCTTAATTCTGTGGCAAGACGCAGCAAGACTTAGAGGGGAACAGAAGGAGTTGGAAGCCTGATAAAAGAGAGGGATGGGAGTAGATTAGGCTGCATCCTTGGACTTACTATAAGGATTGTCTTTAACTTGTTGCTGATCATACAGCATTGACGTGAATAAAAACATTTAATTCTTGAACTTACTGCTTTGAAATTAGAGAACTGAACAATTTCTATCTGCTGCTAAATTGCAGACTTTCAGTTTCCAACAATTAAAGCTATGCAACATATCTCTGTTTCAGATAGTTTTTTGTGCATGTAAATGAAACAGGACTGAACCCATTCAGAAACGTGAAGGACCTCCTGGATTTGTTTCTCCTAGGAGGACATCCTGAATTAACCATGCAACTGTCACTGTTGTATAATTCTACAAGGAAATGACATGTTCACAGATCATTCTATATCTGATCTGGCCTGAAACCCTGCTGTTATCTCTCACTTCTGATCGCTTGAATGTGGAAACATTTCTGGGCTCCAAACACTTTGAAAGGGATTACATATCAACACAGAAAGCAATATTCAAAGCAGAAAGTTTCAGCCTGACTTTTAAAAGTGTTTGGCAAGGGACATCCAGTGAGTTAAAAGGGCTGAAAGTTCCACACAGAAGGAACAGAGTATGCAAATATTCAATTAGCAGAAGCACGAGGGTGAGACTTCGGAAGAAACAGAACAATTTAGAGATGAATTCCGGAGAATTGGCAGGAATGTAGGTGACAAGGAAGTCTTATAAATCATGTCATGAAAAAAGCATGGAACTTATGATAGTAAGGAACGAAAAACATATGAAAACAGTGCAGCACATTACCCAATTAGAAGCAAATGCATGAGAACATTTCAGGGTAATGCAGGGATCGGCTTACTTCTAGGCAAGAGTCCAGCTCACACATTTCAGAATGGCTACCGTGGAAGCAAAGTGTGTATAGGAAAGTAGGCGTGAAGATGATTAAAATAACCAGGCCTGCTCATGATTGCATGGGATGAAGACAGTGTAATTAACTTGGCTAAAGGAGTGTCTTATCCTTGCGATATATGTAAGCTGATAAGAGGCTAAACAAGTGGAGGCAGCTGAAAATTGAATGAGATGGAACGGAGACTTCAGAATAGCTCCAAAAAACTTGACTCACTCTGTTGCTGTAAAACATGTCCATTTGATCTGCAACTTTGAAAGAGCATTAGGTTTGGTCTCCATCCTGAAGTAGTTCATATCATAGTGACATTTGGGTACAAATAGGACTTTCATAGTGTAACTTTGTCTGTACTCAGGGCCAACTAAAGATTAGTTTGCCATAGATTACCAGGGAGTATTTGGCAAAAAAATTTCCTGCAAAAAAGATTTTACAGTAGAGGCACAGGCAGGATGGGAACAGTGAAACAGTGAACTATACATGCAGATCCTACTATCTGAACAGAAATGAAAACTCAACATTGATCCACTAATATAACTTTTAGAAAAGTTATTAGGAGCAGTTGTAAGGAAAGCAAATTTTAATTTTCCCTTCATCATCAATAATTCCAAAGTGTATTGTTGCAGTTTCATTTGCCTTTTTAAGATGAAATTTTCCAACATGGGGAAAAGAATTCCAAATCTCAAGCTGACCATTAAAATTCTGAAGTGGTGAAGATTAGAAAGAATCTATAAAATAAAGAATGAAGGCAATTGCCAATAGTTCAAGGAAGAGTTGACGAAAGAACTGTTTAGGACATCCTGAATAACTTCTGTGTTTGTCTGACTGTTCAACTACACAAACGAGTTGGTCCAAACAAAAATCAATATTTTTCTTCTATTTTCTATCTAAAGTGAAAAAAACCCCATAATCAATTCACAAGCAAAAAAACCCCCAAAAAAACCTGGAAGCATTTGTGTTACACTGAGCAAAAGCTTTCATGTGATCTGGCATGCAGGATTTACTCTGGTCACTTGTAGTAAGCATTAATGAAGCTGGGCGTTCAAAGACAGACAAGCAGGCTATCAACTGACCCTCCACACAATATTTTTACTAGCTGAAGTGCTCAAAAGAAGTGTTTTGAATTCTGAAGACCTGGCTGTGGTAGCATGGCCTTTCTCATTCTTACCATGGTTCATAGCAATGTCTTGAGTTTATCTGCAGAATTCTTTAAAACAGAAACAGCCCAACCAAACATCACATCATGTTAATAAACATCACATCATGTTAATAAAAACGCCTATAGAAACAGTGGGTTTTTTTGTATTTGTACTTTCAGTTAAAACTCACAGGTAAGAGTATACTAAATTATAAAAGATATTGTTTTCAGAAAAAATTTTCAGGTCTTTGAATAATTACTTAACAGGTGATGGAAGAGTAAGAAGTGGCTTTGCTTCTGTACAGACATATTACATTGTACCTCCTAATTTTGCTTTTTTGTCATTGGCTATTTTTTTTTTCTAAATGCATATTTGATGATCTTTTTTTCAGAATGCTTGTATCCATCACAACAGTGACATGATAGGCTGAGAAAGTGTTTCTTCTCTAGCAAGTCTGCAGTCCAAATCTTAAAGAATATTTTTATTTCATGACCCAACATAGCTGGTGCTCAGAGATTTTAAGGCTGTATATGTGAAAAACAAAACTACAGGACCTGTTGCTCTACATAGAATTCCTTCACTTTCTGGTTTTAAAACTAAACAAGAATATCCTCCCTTAGAACCTGTGCTGGTTTTGGCTGGGGTAGAGTTAACTTTCTTCACGGTAGCTAGTATGGATCTGGGTTTTGGATTTGTGCTGAACAGTGTTGATGATATAGTGATGTTTTTGTTATTGCTGAGCAGGGCTTACACAGAGCCAAGGCTTCTTCTGCTTTTTGTGCTGTCACATTGGCGAGGAAGTTCGGGGTGCATGGGATTTTGGGAGGAGATACAACTGGGACAAGTGACCCAAAGTGACCAAAGGCATATTCCAGACCCTATGACATCATGCTCAGGATATAAAAGTGGGGGGGAAGAAGGGAAAAGAGATGATGTTTGGAGTGATGACATTTGTCTTCCCAAGTCACCATTACATGTGATTGGGCCCTGCTCTCCTGGAGATGGCTGAACACCCTCCTGCCCATGGGAAGCAGTGAATGAATTCCTTGGTTTGCTTTGCTTGTGTGCATAGCTTTTGCTTTCCCTGTTAAACTGTCTTTGTGTCAGCCTGTGAGTTCTCCAGCTTTTACCCTTCCTATTCCACCCCTGATCCTGATGGTGGGAGAGAGAGCAAGCAGCTGCATGGTGCTTGGTTGTTGTCTGGGATTAAACCACAACAGAACCACAGAGTAACACTCAAAGTGATATCTTTTTTCTGGTAACAGTAATACCGGCATTTGTCAGTCATAATGAGCTGTACAAGTGAATAGATTAGAAACCGGGGAGTTCACACAACTTTTCACAGGCAACTACTCCAGAATCCACTTCTCCAAGTTATCAACACTTTCCATTTCAATAGTACTGCTCCTGAGATACCCAGCATTATCAACTACAAGGATTTGCAATGCTTGTCAAGCTTCCCAACCATGAAAATCCGCTGTGAGCTCTAAAAATTAGTATTTCTCTTTCAGAAACTTATTAATTTTAATCAAAATTATACATCATACCCCTTTTCATATTCTTTCTGGAACTGAACCAAGGGGAGGTCAGGAACTTTCCTTGGGCTTTGTTTCAGAATTTTTATGGCAGCTACTGAATTACTTGGAGCTTTAAAGGAGTCAGTTTTCCAAAGTTGAGAACAAATAAAGACAAACCTATGGGGAGAAAGAATTTAAATAGAAAAATATGAATAATTAGGAACTGGTTTAGAATATTTTACTGGATGTCCAAAAGGCACAATCAATAAAGAAGGACAACTGCTCTGGTAATAAGCCAACTTGGCTTACAAAGGAAATGAAAGCCATTCTTAAAAATACCCATGTATACAATATTTGTATCTTTCTGTGTGTGTATATATGCACATAAACTGATCAATATACGTAGATTAAAATGGGTGAAAGCAGTTGTGTAGGCAATTGATAATGAAAGCAGAAGGACTAATATGAAGTGAGTACCCAGAAAAGTTAAAATACAGTCAGAGGTGCTTTATAATACACAAGTAACACTTCCCTGTGTTGAACAGAAATTTCATAAAACTATAACATAGAGATGGGCATGAGACAATGCTATATAATTTCATTGGCTCATTTAACTGAGTAAAAATTAAAAATATGGGTTTTCATACATTCAAAAATATTTAAGCATTCATTTTGAAATAAAGAACACAGACTGCAGGAGTATCCTCCTTTTGGGGACAGTATAGAGCCTAGAGCAGATGAATTTATTTCTTGCTTTGACAGTGACCTCTGTTATAATAAAATTATTACTTATAATAAAGCAAAGTGCTTCCTTTCCCTTATTACTATACTGCTAAGTTATCAGGCATTATTGCAGCTTGAAACATGTCCAATCCTGGTATTCATAACTTTAAAAATGTATTTATAAATTGGAAAGTGTTCTAAAAGGATCTACAAGACAGATTAAAGGACTGGAAAATGGGACAACACAAAAAACCCTCCAGAGTTCTCCTCCTTTAGTGGAAAAGTGAAATGGTTAATGGACAGCAAATATATATATTTGTAGTCATAGTTGTAAACACTTGGTGGGTCAATGTTTTTATACCTGGTTTCTATTTTATCTGCTCTTTCCCTTTCTTCAAGAAATTGTAGCATACGGTATATCATAGAATGAATATTGCACACTGATTCAACTACAGAAGTCAGGCTAAGGACAAGTTTCTTCCAGCTGTAATCTGCGACTTCAACATGACTTTTGCTGGGGCTTGAGGGATTTCCTGGGGCTAACATCTGATTGAAAGCACTCAAAACCTAGTTAATTTTTATAACCATTCAACCAAATAGGAATTCCAACCAAACATATTAGTGTAGGTGTTCCTGTTTAGAAGAAGAATAACTGACATGGTACAATACAAAAAATGGATCAGTTCTCCAACATATCAGAACCAAAACACAACATGCTCTGTCCTTCTGAGCAAGGCAACAAGAAAACCAGATGGAGCCACAGCCATTGCATTCAGATTCCCCTGAGTCTTTAACAACACCCCAAAGCCAAGAGTAAGGGGTTGAGAATCTACCTGGCACTAACCTATGATTCAGTTCTCCTTAACAGAAATTCAGGAGGCCAATTAACCTGTAGGCTAACAGAATTCAGAAACAATAATTCTGACGAGCAGTCTTCCAGGCAAACTGATAAGGATTTGGGGAGTGAGCTGTCAAGAAATGAAGCTGTTCAAAAAGTTTCCAGTCAAAACCTATGCAGGATTAGAAATTTGTTGAAGGCAACACATTTTGACAAACTAACATTTTCTGATGGAAAAGATTTTCATTGGGAGTTTTACTATCTATCTCTAATATTTTAATAATTCAACTTTTACATATTTATCATATATACTCTGCAATGATCTTTCAACAAGAAGAACTTCCCCCATGACATTCTGATCCAAATCAGGTATTTTTTACCAGATGCAACTCAAACTACTGAGGCAATTCTTCTAGTCCACTTCTTTTGTCCATGTTCTTCCTCACAATTATTTAGATGTCTGACCAGAACTTTATTAATTCTATAGCAGCTTACTCCCAACTACATTAATTTCTGGAAGTCCAGGAACTTCCTCTGTTATATGATAGATTCATAACTACAAGATTTTATGTTATGACACTTCTAGTATCAACATTTTAATGAAACTGAACAATGATATGAGATTTTTTTTGGCTACCTTTCAATTAATATAGTTTTCTTAAAATGAAGAGATTTACCTTTAAAAAGCTATTTTTAATATTAAAATCACATTGAATTAAAGAGTATTTCACTTGAATTGCCACATTACTTGTAGTACCTACATAGTTTGACATTTCTTCTTCTTTTTTCATCACTCAATGTAAATCCAAAAGATAAGTGGCTGAGATTATGCCTTCTAATAATCTTCCATTATTTATTACTTAGGACTGCCTTTTTGATTAATTAGTCTGTAACTTGCATCCCTCAAATATACTTGCAATTCAGGCAGTAGCGGTTAAAATTTCTCTTGGAAGATTAGGCTCGTCAAGGAAATTCTAGAAGAAGGGAGAAGATTTAATGTTGGAGCATTTTTTGGGGGGGCAGAAGAAAGTTGGAGAAGTTTTGGCAGAGAATATTTAAGTGTCTTTCCTCGTTGGCTTATGAAAAGTTCAATATTTGAAAAATGGGAATAAAACTATTAATTCTATTCCTAATAACTGAAAATATTGCAAAATATCTAGCACAGACATTGAATTATAACAGGTTTTTAACCCAAGTATTTTAACCCAAGTAGAAATATATTTGATACTGCCAGTAGCTTACTTAGTCATACAACATAGGAAAGAGTGAGGTTCAGATAAAAAGACATTTATCTCATTTCTTGAAGGTAATATCCATTATCTCACAAACTAGTCTTTAAAGTCAAGGGTATCATCCTCTTGAACTGGACTGCTGAGATCTAGAGAATGAGGCAATACTGACGAGTGAATTACTGGAACAAATTCATTGGTATTTTCAGTATTTCCCTTCTTCTACTATGATATATTCCAACAAAGTAAATACCTCCCTACAAGCAGCAATTATTATTAAGCTTAGTTTTAGGTAGATAATTATCCTAGAATTCACTCTATCATGGGCTGTCTAAGCAGGGAAGAGTTATTTCTCCAAAGGGTCAAGTTATGTGGATTCCGGTGAAGTTAATCGATCTTCATCAAGGGCTATATCTTCCAGAGACTGGCTAAAACCAAACCTATTCAGAAAGAGATGGCTTGGAATAAGAGAGTTAAGTACTTTTTTATTCTCATGATAACATTTGGAAGGCCAGTGAGTGCTCAGGAATAGGTGATGAATTCATACGTGAATAAGGTGAATTGTTATTCACCCTATAATGTTATTCATATTGTATCGTGTAGCACACAAAATCAGAACAGAAGGCTGGAGGTTGAGAAATCACATACGCTCGTTCAGGCTCCTGTCTTCAGTAGTTACATTTCATCCATGCCAGATGAATGACATATTACATGATCAGTTATGAAAAATACCACCAAAGGACCTTGAGCAGATGCAAATCTGTTCACGGACTATATGATGTAAAAGGTACTTGTATGTCTTCTGTGAAGAAGAAGCAGGAAGAGACTTAATAGCACTAGACAAAGAAGATATCACTTGAAAATAGGTGATGGCTAAAGTATGTTTCTGGGAATATGACATAGGCAAAGATCATAGGCATTACCTGGAAATAGAGTTCTATGAGTAAGTGTTCATGCTCTTTCCATTTCTTCTAATACCAGTGAAATCGGGGTGCATGCATCTTCCTCTAACTGAAAATGATCTCATTAAAGAAGTATTTAACCCCATCATTAGGCTTCTTTCCATGAGATATAATCATTGTTATGAAATAATATTTCTTTAGTAATATTCTGCTTTTTCATACTTCCCAGAGCATCCTTCCTCAGCTTTGCACATTTCATGAGCTCAACAAAATCAAGGGTATTCAGCACATCTACCTTTCCCATGGCAGATAAAGAAGGATACAACTTCTCTTCCACTGTGGAACAATCCACTTCATTATTTCATGTCTTTCAGATTGGAAAAAGTAACTCAGGAAAGTAAGGCTGCCTTAAGTAATCAGACTCCAGATGTCTAGCACCTATAGCCATGCAAGATCATTACGTATACAAATGCCAAAAGCAGTCATCAAGAACATCACAAACTGAGTTTGATTCAGAGCTATGCCAGATCTAACAACCGTAAAACCACAAGTAATATATAACCTTATCAGCAGGGAAGAATGCAGTAGAGTCTACATCATCAAGAGCTGGCTGAATGCAGTTTGTGAAAGAAGTCCAGTATTTTAGAAATTTTGAATTTCTGGTAGTTTCCCCTTCCTAATTTGCTGCTGCTATTTCTTTGTTTAGTGTGTCTTTTCCTCAGAGTATCTGCATTCACTACGAGTCTTGTGCAACTCCCTGTAAGCCTCTGAAATGTGACATCATAACTCCCTTAGTAGTTATGATTACCTCTGTTCATACAATTTAACCCCTAATGTGACAGGTAGAGAAGACTAGGAGCAGAAACATGTAGGATTTAACACTGATCAACACTAACTGTTCTATCTCACAAAAGGAATAAAGTGTTGCTGCAGAAAAATGTGCTGGGCAGGATGCAGAGTTTCTCTGCCCACAGCCTCTGTCCATTGGTCATATTTCTGCCATCTTGACTGCCAATGGGTCTTTTTATAATACCGCCTTTTTAGAAACAAAATTGTAGATTTTGCTGCTATTTACACATTTGCAGATCCTTTTCTCCACATTGCCTTAAGTTTCTGAGTTCCTTAGGAAATGCACTGGATACAGAAGTGCTGATGAGAAACTGTCATTAGTATTTCAGTCCTCTTAATTATTCTTCTACTATAGCAAAGGATAAAACCACCCAAACCAAAACAAATAGAGTTTGCCAGAACAGGTGGACAGTTCTTCCTTAGTTACAACATATTTAAGACTCAGCATACACTAAAATGTAAGCAGTATAAGAGCAAAGCTTTACTAATCATTGAAGAACGGACGAAGTAACTCTCAAGTGGGTGGATTGTCCTGTGTGTGAGACATCAAGATTTGTTTTGTAAAAAAACTATTTTTTGGCAGACATGTCTATGTTAACATTGCTACAGACATCTAGAAACACTTTGAAAGAGATTGGGTGATTTCTTACAGATAAAACTGAACTGGTACCTCTATCTTCCCATTTACAAATCCCTCATTTTTTGATTCTTATTTGTGCCTTAAGACTTAGTGAATCAATGTGGATCTCAGAGGTAGTTAGAATCAAAAGCAATTTTACATCCCCTCATTATGAAATATAAAAATCAGTTTCCCCTCTATTCCCAACAGTGAACTAGAGAGAAGTACATCTAATACTTAGATATAATTCAAACATGGGTGATGCAGACCTTGTCTAAAGGAAAACGCAGGGAGGAATAACTCTGTAGCTGCCAATGTCCCTCACAAAGTTGATCTTTACTATATCCAGCACCGGGGAAGTGAGCAAATATCCCTTGGGCTCTTTTTTCTCATTAGTGACCAGCATAAAAAAAAAAATCAGAAAACTTTTCATTTAATTTTGTTGATTTTTTGTTGAATAACTATAGGTGGGAACATCCAATCAGGTTGAGACATAAAGGTGTCTCTGTAGTTGTTCCAGGAGACAATGAAAGTACATCAGTCATTCTTCTGTAACATGTCCCTAACCTAGGATACCATGCAGACCTCACTCCACAACTCCAACTCAATTTTACTACAGACATTTAACAATCAGACAATCTGACAGAAGAAATGACTTTCCATTTTTGTGACTGGCTAAAAGATTTTTACCAGATGTGACAGAAAAATGTGATGGTTATGATTCAAAAAGATAACAATTTTCAGACTTTATTACCATTGAATATATCCTGATGAAGACAAATCATGACAGAATTCAAAAGCTGAAGCTAATATAAAACTCTTTCAGTGTTGTATTACTGAGATATCTATGCAGGAAAGTTTATTAATGATTTTTTTTTTTATTTTCATGGATAAATATCACATACATTTCTGTGACTCAGGCTGTCAGAGCTGACGAGCATTTCTTCAGAATTAGGAATGTTAAAACTCAGAAGACCTGACTTTCAGAAGAGGCAAGTATAGGGGAAGTAACAATAGTGAAGGGGAGGAAGAAAGAAAAACAGAAGTGATGAGAGCAGCACCAGGTGAGAGCTGTGCCTACTGGACCTCTGAAACTGGCCATGGCAGTCAAAACCAACTGCAAACATTGTAAAACAAATCTCTTATGTAAGGATGTGAAATTAGATGCTATTGTAAATAATAGAAACATGGTAAAATAACCATCACCAATGGAACAAAAAGTGCAGAGGCAAAAGTTTTAAATAAATAGTAGTAGTAAGGTGGAATTGTCTAGCATTATATGACAGTCTATAAAGAAGAGCAGGAGGTGGTGTGCATAATAGTCTGCTCATTTGATCATCCTTTCCAGAAGACTGATGAAATAAACTACAATAGACGATTCTCAGGGGCAAGGTTGTCAAGCTGTTACATGGGAAAGAGGAAGGCAAGTTAATCCAGAACTTTCCTCTTCCTGGATGAAGCACTCTCTGGAGTTGAGGGCTGAAATACTCATGGGCCCAGAGAGCTAAAACTGCAAGCTGAGACACTGCTGTCTAATGTCTCTTGGGAGAAAATCCACAAGGAAAAATAAAAATTTTAATAATGATGCTTGAAATGAGAAGGTTTCTTGTCATCAGATCTTCAAAACAAAAGTAGAGACAAAAGGGTTGTCTGAATTTTCAGGGTTTTTCTTACACCAATTTGCTTTGCATATTCCTTTCTCTTCCCCTGTGAGATATTAACAATGAATAATAACGGTAAAGTTGGTGATCAAGAAGTGATCATTTTTTTCTGAAATCAAAACACATTAAAAACTTCTGTTTTCTGGGCATTTTTACTTTTAAAAGATTCACTTTCCAAACTTTAACTTTGGATGAAATTTACCCTACAAACTTTCTATTGTATTAACTAAATGTAGGAAGCAAATGGTATGTGAAAAGGGGGTTACTGCTATTACTTGATAGCGAATAATTATTTCAGTGTTAGGAGAAGTGATTGAGATAACAGGCATTTAAGTCTCTGTGGTATTAACAAAACAGCTCTTACAAGAGATTAGCTTGAAATAGATTCAAATAAACATGATAAAAAATATACTCCACTAAAAATAATGTTCTAAGTCAGAGACACACCTTGAGATTTGGGGTATAATTTATCTAAGTATCCCTTAGAGATCCTTTCTTCTCTGCAAGCCACATGAAAAATCACTGTGTCACTTAATGCTCTTTTTTACATATAAAATATTTTATTGTTACTTAGATAGCTTGTAATATATAGTGTAATTTGGTTCACATGGTAGTGACTATTCTGTTCTTTTCAAATTGCAAAGACTCATTACCATGAAGCTAATGAAATATAAGTAGCTAGACCAGACTCCAAAATTGATGGATCCATATTCTCTCCCATTCCAGAATCAACAGGAATGTTCTCAGCAGCATCAGCAAGAAGCAGATAGGTGGTGATCAGATTTTCCATGAGATTAGATGGTTGTCTTAGTGAGAATGAACCCATTCTTAAAGCAGAGCTTAGAGAACATGTCAACAAAAGTGGAAATTTCATGGGGGGAATTTCCCTTGTCTCCAGCATAGAAAGTATTAGCATAATTCCTCAAGCGCACACTAAGATACCTGTGAGTTATTTATTAATAGTTAAAGAAGTTATTTGGCATCCAGCATCAAATATAATTCTTGAAAAGGGCTGACAGCAGAATACATTTGTTAACTAAGAGACATGCCTAAACTTTGCCAAGAGAAATACTGAACTACATGTGCACTTACTGAAGGAGAGTGTGCCTTTTTAAGTTGAAGTCCTTGTTTATATAATTTCCTTATCCATCTTGTCATATTTCCCTAAATTTAGATTGATAATAGTAGCAACAGGAATGAGGCAAATTCGGCTAAAGAAGAGTTTTGCCTATTGCACCGTTCAAAGCTTACCTCTTTCTGCAGCATTTTCTTTATGAAGCAATAGAAGACCACCCTTGTGATACCCTAAAACCTTGACTTGTTTATATTTTGCTCATTTTCTTTAGTTTAATGAGGTGATAAATAAACAAGCTTCTCAAGGAATGAGGGACTGTCAGGGCTAGAAACTGAAGTTCTCTGTTTATTCATAGGTCAGATATAGATGCCAACAAGCACAGTGCAAAAATGTCTGTCAGTAACCATACATTGGCCTGAGGGAACAAGACTAAGTTAAGTGGTGGTTATTAATGTAACTCCTTGCTGTTACACATTTGGGACCCTTTCCTGAGCTGAGATGGTCAATGCTATCAACCCACAGTCAAGTATGTGGAGTCCAGACAGGGCAATTAAAGATAAGGATTGATGAGTAGGCTCCTCTTTCATAAACCTCATGTACTCCTCTCTTCTAATGGATTTTCCATGTGAAAGAAAAAAAAAAGAAAAAAAAAAAAAAAAAAAAGAAAACTGATATCTGTGACATAGTAATTCATAAGAAACTTATGGTATGGAAAAAAGGCTCGGGCAGAGTAGTCTCTTGAGCACCTTGAGCAGAGGCACGCTACGCTGCTATTTAGATCCTCTCCCTTTGGCTGCCTCTCAAGACAGACGGCTTCTCAATCAACCTGTAGGCTATTTATCTGGGCATACTTGGTAGGGAAATAATCTACCTGGCCTGCTTGGACACGTAAGGTCCCATGTGCTCTTAAGGGTACCCTCCAGCATGTCTGAGCCCATACTGCCAAGATCACTGTCTAGTCTTGATGATGGTTTTGACTCCTGGAACGGCCATCAAACAGCAACACAGAAAGTTTCTTGGAGTCCATTGCTACTGAAGAACCTTGGAAGTATTCCTGCTGAAAAACTAGCAGATGATCAAGAACCTTGGGACTTTCATGCGAGCCAATGCAAGTTTCAAGATCTATTATGTATAATATGGCAAAGAAAAACAACATACACAGGAAGTTTAACAAGATTTATCCTGGCTTTTAGATACTGGGAAAATGCTTTAAAAACTTCTGAAGCAGCATCACTGATGTCAAAGGTCAATATTTTCAAATGACATTCTCACAAAATAAAGTCAAATACTCTATTTATTTTACTGTGACATCCAACTTTTTTTAAAGCTATTTTTGAAAGTCTTTTGACAGTAGATTGCATTTTGCTTGTAACTGCTCTTTTGCTGGTGGAGAAAGGCGATCCAGATTAGAAGGAATTCTGCATACACACACACACACACACACACTCCCAAATCTTCTTTGTACTTTCCTGTAAACATTTGTTTATTCCTCCCAAATTAGCAGTCATTATAGCTGCATGTGAAAGAGAAATACACCCATCAATGATAACTTCTCATTTTATTTTAAATTAAAAAAAAAAAAAAAAGAATATATGGAAATTTGGATAAGAGCACTCACCTCACCTGGATGTTTTTGCAGAATGGGAAATAGATTTACTACTTTAAATGTTACTAAGGCGTTATAGGGGAGAAAATGAGACAAAATTGTAATTATATCTTTTAATATAAAGTTATAACTCTTTCAGATCTCTTTTTTTCTGCAAACACTATAATTTACAATTACAGCAGTGATTCTCTACTAATCAGGTGTTGTATTGCAATGTTCTCTTTAACCAGGCCATTTTAGTGTTAAAAATTATAAAAGATGTCAGTCAGTTTGGAGTGTAGTGCAATTATTTTTATGGCTGATAAACTGAATGAATAACTCCCTGTGTGCAACATAGGCAGAGCAGGTTTGAACAGTCCTTGGTCTGCTTTTGATTTACATGTCTATACAAAGATATGTGACTCTTAAAAAATATAATATTTCTACACAGTAAACTAATTCGATTAGAAGTGATCCTACTGAATATTTTTGCTATCTTTCACATGATATTGCAATTGCAAAAATATATACACCCATTAAGTCAAACCCTGTGCACACTAAAATACAGATAATAGGGCTTCTTTTTTAAGATAAACTGATGAGATTGCAAAGATTCTTGGAAAGATAACAAAAGGGGTTGTGCTGTGATTGGTCTTGACGTCATTAAAAACAATGTGGGCAGATAACTTTTAGCTGGCATCTAAACTGATAAAAGTAATGATAAAGACTCCATGAATGACAAGAGGCAACTTCTCTTTTCCTGAACTAGGATTATCCTACAAAGCCTCAAGAAAACCCCAGGGTAAAGGTAAGGAAGAAAAAGTTTTAGTGCAACATCCCTTAATTATACACAGATGTTTACTAAAAAATGTAGCTATATCATCTGCATGGCAGAGAAAAACAGGGATTTTATTCCTCTGTCTGTTATCAATTAAATCATCAAAACAAAATTATCATTCAAATTACAATGTATCATTTCACTTTTAGAATGTATGGGGAGGAGGGAATCTATGAAGCAGAAATCTGCTAACCATCAAAGCAACAAAGAAACATTAAAGTTCAATGGACAGTTTGTTCATGTTTTAATCTAGTTTTTGTTTTTAAATGGAAACCACGTTCACATGGTCAAAGTAACACTTATGTCAAAAAAGCCTTTGAGGTTCAATCCAGTGAGACAGTCAATTTTTTTTCTTTACCTCTTGCAAAACCCCAAAATGTTTTCAGGAGGGGAATATGATCCCCAGAGATCCCAAGACAGCATTGCTGGAGTTTCTGTGTTGGAAAATATCTGTTGTGAGGCAAATTTGACATAAGCATAGAATACAGAATGCTTAAATTTTAAGTGCACTTCCTTGGAAAAAGGTTGCAGCTGGGAACTGATTCCCTATTAATACTAGCATTCTATTGCCTTCCACCATTCATGTGTTATACTTGCTTGCTGTTATTTATTATGAAATCTAAGTTTAAAGCATTCGTTTGACCTTTGAAAATGGATGTATTCCAATCAGTAGTTTTTATTGTACATACATCTTGCATAAATTAATGAAATGTCAGGTAAGTAGTTTCCTTATTATTTTTAAGCTGGAAAAAAACTGTAAAAACAGTAATGACATAATTTTTTAAAAAGAAAACGGAGATCTGTTTTTTATGGAAATATCTATGTTGGGATGAAAAATTAAAATACTCAACTAATAATCCACCTGGGATGTTAGACACTATCCTTGGGTGTTTCTGTTTTTTTCCACTAACAGTTATTTTCAGAAACTATTCTCTATAAAGATATTAATATTTTCTCTTGCTGTGAAATATAAAACCTTTTTTCCTTCTAAAATTAAGCAACAGGTATGCCACTGTATTTCCTGATGCAATACTTACCTGGGACAAGGGTCATATTCATAAAAAGCTTTCTGTGGCCAGGGCTCTTTAATACTTTCCTTTTAAAGCTGAAAATAAAGACACATGATTTTATTAGAGATATACAAAATGTCATAATTACCTAGTCACGGAGATTAGTGTCTCCCTAAGGTAACCTTTAAGCAAGCACGGAATTTTCCATCCAGTTCAAATGCAGGGATTGGAAAGAGCCCTCTGCTTGTTTCCCCCACATGTGTGCTGATACACAGTCTGGTTGCACAATTAGCATTTGAATTTAATCTGAGCTTTGTTTAAACTAACATTTATATTTATCATTTCTGGCACCCAGAAGGACAAACCAACCTGGAAAAGCAGATCATTCTCTAGTATGCAAATGCAATCTGCCCGCTGTCAACTGTCCTTTTCTGTCAGATTATGGTGCCTTTTCCATGTTTAGAGGTCTAGTTCAAATGTTTTACATGGACATAACAATTATAAGGAGAGTCATGAGCTTAGAGAAATAAATACCATGGGATTTATTATTAAATTTTCCCTTGAAATTTAAGCATATACTACATTAAGGGCAGTTCAGGTTGTTTGTATATATTTGCTCTCTCTTCATTGCATGTAAACACACACCGGTGAGTTCAAACAGCTATCATTTCATGGCAGTTTGCAAGTACCTGGTATTAGCAGTAAACTTTTGTTTTGAAATTGCCTGTCCCTTACAGAAACATAGGTATTGCAGTTTTGGAATTTGTTTGAGTGCTCACAGCCTTCCACTTGTGCTGCATAGCTGAGCAGAGTATTACCTTTTGGTAGGAATAGGCTGTAAGGCTGCCAGAAAGATTCAGCCTTGCTGCACAGCAGCCTTCCACTGCCCACCACTCACAAAAGTAAACATCCACAGAGTCATTTTAATCCAGGACCTACTTTCTGACATTACGGTTACCTTGTACATACACTTACCCTAAAAAGTGACAATGGTTTGTCACTAATCAAGTATTAAATGCGCCATCTATTTTGCTCAGTAAAATGTCTCAGGAAGTGTTGCCACAAGAGATTGAAAGGAATTTATTGTTTTACTGATTTGGAAATGGTGCATATGTGGGTTTTGGAGGTAACTTGCTGCTGAGACAAGTGTGTATTCCAGCTGGCTCCAAGGCTAGACATGCCTCCTAACTTTTATGCTCCTTAACATTTAAATGTGCCAAGAGAAGCTCCTGTGCATCCTCAGGAGCAGGCCCAGTCCTTTGTCTGCTGACAGCATGTCTAAACCTGAACCTGGTCCTATTTTGAACATACTGGGAGCTTGAGAGCGCACCTTGAGACTTAGCTTTTACATCAAGCTTTCCACAGACTGCCAGCTGCAAAGCCCTGGATGATAAGTTTACTGGCAAGGTTTGTGTTTCTTTGCTGAACTCAAAGCCTCAGGGCAGTAAGACAGTGCAGATTCTTGGCCCTTTCATCCTAACTATTAATTGATCTTCAAATACCTTGTGCAAGATATGCCATTACAGCTCCATGAAGGATCATTAAAAATACTGGCTGTGCTACATGATAAATCTATGTGTTTTTCTGTCATACAATATGAGCCCCAGCTCTCCACAATGAATATTTAATTCCTGTTTACTTCAGCTATTTTGTCTATTGTTCTATTTGCAGATTATGCCTGAAAACAGATAGTTGCTTTCTCTTACACATATTTACCACTCAAACTCTGAATAGCTGCTTCATTTGTATACACACTAGAAGTACTTTTACAAGCACCACCAAGTTACTGGAACTATGAAAATACACAGTAATCAAATTATCATAGCACTTAAAATCAGTCTCATGGGGTAAATACTCAGAGTTTTGAATGTGATGTTTTGCTTTCTGCACATACTCTGCAGTGATGACTTGAAATGTGCTGATGAATATATCTGCTATAAATTTATTCCCCAGAATATTTAATACACTGACTGAGAGATAAACAGTGATTTATTATTTAAGAAAATTCCTTCTGTGTCACTTCACAACAAGGACACAGGAAAATTCAGACTTTGGAAAACTGGAAAGCAAAGAGTTAAATGACAAGTCCTTACAGCCTAATTGTGCCCTCCGGAATTTGTACATAGCTGCTGAGGATTCCCCCTGGGCTTTTCTGCCTCCCTCCGTGTATGAGGTATATGTGCAGAGACAGAAGGATAGGATGGAACGGTGGGCACAGCGTCTGTGGTAAGAGGTGCCTGAGGAGCCGTTTTGTCTTTCTGGGTGTGTATGTGAATCCCTGTCAGTGACTCCTGCTTTTGCCATCAAAGGGGAAAGATACTGGTGGACCTGGGAAGAGCCTGTACAACTCATTTCTGCACTGTCATGTGCACATGACGTTAGTCATAGGGTACTGAGATCGTCAGCAGCCAGATAGGAGATATGTGTGGTCTGTGGGTTTACAGACTGGTAAGCGAGAAAAGTGTTAGACTGAGTCATCTGCAGAAGGATGAAGGCACTGTAAATATTTTTTTTTTTTCAAAAATCGTTGATGTGATGATCTTATGCAGCTGAGTAGGTGTTTGATAGTAGGACAGATGGAGGCAAATTAAAACTTGAATTTCCCCAGTTTCAAAAATTTAGACTAAGAGATCTGCCCATGCATTCCCTGCTTTTCAGAAAGTTAGGATTTGCTACACCTGATCCTCAGAAAAGGCACAAAACACCTCTAAACAAACCTAAATCAACTGAAACAAAATTTTTTTTTGTTTTGCTTTGTTTTTCTCTCGTGGATCTGCTTGGGTTGAAATACTTTTCTTCAGTTTTTAATGATAGAAAAATTTTTCGAACAGGAATGTATGATCATTTTGTGCAATTTTTGTTTTTGAGCTTTATTACAGGGGGGTAGTTTTAATTACTTGAACAATTTAGTGTATTTGTCTTGTTCTTTGACTCCATGCAATTTTACCTCCCCTCACCATTTTACCTGGCACTCTATCCACTTTGCTTTTCCTCTCATTACAGCATTTTGGAATATACAAGCACCCAAAAAGATATTCCTAAGTGTCTATAACACTCTGTTGTATACATATAGGTTGAAGCACTTTCAACTTCAAACACACATACACACAAGACCGCAATGTTCTCCATTCCTCTAGAATTTCAACTCCTTTAATAGGAAGACGCATGTAGGTGGGTCTCCCATCTGGCTAATGCTATGCCATGTCCTGCTTTACTACCACTAAGCAATTCTCTACTAGCCTACAGGGGAGTTCAATTTTCACTGAAATTGCTGAAGGATTGCTGACTTCTTCATTAATCTTTTTGGCCACCATACCTGATTGTAAATCACTCACGTTTGTGCAAGGGAGTTCTTCCCAAACAAACATGTTGCTTTGCCAAACACTCAATCCTAGTGAAACTCATCTCTTTCTTTCCCTGCTCCACAAAAAGTAAAAAATAAAAAAGGGAAACCACATAGTGATTGAGAAAAACTCTGAGTGACTGAGGTCACTCAGGGCATAATTACAGCTTTAGTGTGATCTTCACATCTACATGTATGAAAAAGCGCTGCTGAGACCTTCTCTGTTTTTAATGAATGTTAAGATCTTCCCTCCCCCCACCCCCCCGAAATTACAAAGACAGATAAGTCTTTAGAAAATGCTAACTGAGGTAGCACAATGCTTGAAGCACTAACTGTATCTAGTAGTCCTATTATGGTCATCTGAACTACAGTCTGATTGAAAAATGTGCTTAAGATTTAGGCACACAAGTAAGAGAAAAAGTCATTTAGAGTCCCAGCTCTAACACAACTGCCATGTATGAACATCAAAACAGCTATAAAAGTGAAAAAACCTACACCTAACAGCTGAAGTTACTGCATTTCTAATTTGTAAGACATCATGTCATAATCACATGTGATGCTCAGCATGACAAATAAAGACAGATTACCTGGCCAGAAGAGCTTATAAAGTCCTGATGTTTTAAACACTTTCATAGGGTGTGGTGTTTACACTACGAAGAGTGCCATTAACTGCACTGTAACTACTTATGGAAGACAGCAGTGTCATTGACTTCAATGAGACTACTCATGGTAATAAGCACCGTGCCCAGTGGTAAGTGTCTGGAGACTACTATTATTGCTAGTTACATGCACCTCATGTTGCAGTAGCCTCTAGAAGACAAGTCATGGACCTGGGCTCCACTGGGTTAATCAGTATGGTGACAAACTTAAGAATGAGAATAACACAGACAGTGAAGAAGGGAAAACTAAGATGAAAGTGAGAAGAATAGGAAACAAGTGTCTCAGCATTGTTACTTGGCAAGTTGCTGCATATATTTCAGACTTACAGTTTTTAAAAGCTAATAATAATGGCTTTGTTTAATCAGAGTCACATTCAGTAGAAAAGTTATTTACATATTTTAACAGACTCTGAAGGGCTCCTTCTATCCTGGCTCACTTAACCCTTTTCCTGCGCTTTTTCACCACTGTGACTTTTGGAAGCAGGATCCACAGCAATCTGTGCTTCTACAGGAATAAAAATTAAAAGACATACATTTTGTTATGGTCATGGTAAAAAAACTGTACATAGACATTTTTATTTGACTCTATTGTTTGAAACTTCAGTAGTTCCTTTTTTTTTTTTTTTCTCACTTCCTCTTACTTGTGTTTGTAGTGTGAGAGAGAGCTTAAATGCTTTCTGTGTTTTATCACTCACCAGCTGAGAGTACCTTGGAAATCAATATTTTCTTCAAGTTGAGTTTCATGATTATGATGTGCATATGAATGTGCAAATATGAGCATATGAGTAATTGCTGAGAATGTGCAAGTGTGTTGTGGTAATTTGTTTTCCTCCATTCATGGCCTTTTCAAAGGAGAAAGCATTAAATTGATCTAGAGGGAAAAAATATATCATGAAAATGCCCTTAAAAACTAATTTCCTAAACCAAATAAACATCAGAATATTGTGGGGGGTGGGGTGGTTAACAGTGCTGTAGCAGTTACAAATTTTTTTTTTTAAAAACATAATTCTTTACAAATACATACAGTGTGGGAGGAAGGAAGGACTTGTGGTTTTGGCACTTGACTGGTAAGCTCACAAAAGCTAGATTCTGTTTTCAGCTCTGCCACAGACTGTTCATAGATGCTATCACAGTGAAAATAATAAATAATAATAGTTATGAGCACTTCTGCAAATTATTATCATCTTTCTCTGCTCGTAAAAAGGGAATAAGAGCAGTACTTCCCTCCCAGTGCATGATTCCTGATGTGTTGGTACTGTACGAAGACTAAATAATCATGAAGTGGAGCCGTGCAGGAATCCTCTGGTGAGCTCGGATACCTGGAGCAGCACATGGTGTGTGAGAGCTGGTGGTTTGCCCAGCCCAGGTGGCCGTGTCTGGGGGATGTTTCACTTGGCTGTAGCTGCTGAGGCACAGCGTTACAGCAGATTGACATCGGTTAAGTGATTAAGCAGCATGTGTCACAATGGATATTAATTTCTGAAGGGGTTCAAGTAATAATGTTTCTTTCTGAAATTTAAAAGGATTGTGAAAAGACTAATGGGAGATGCCAAATTGCATGTTAAAGTGCTCAGTTCAGTGTTTCCAGTTTAGAATATTTTTTGTGCAGCAAAATGAATGGGCTATCTGATGTCTCAGGCTCCTTCCAACTTTCTGGCTACGCTTATGCATCCTGATTCAAGGTGAACATACAAGCTAAGGATGAAGAAAATTCCTCCTTGTTGAAGGGAAGGGTAGGGATTTATAATAATGTTGTGGTTTAACACAGCAGGCAGCTGAAACCCGGACAAATAATTATCAGAAAGAAAAGCCCTGGGAATGATGATAGTTGTCTCCTGCTGCACCATTAAACTTGAAAATTTTTTGGTTAGTTGATAAAAAAATTTAATTACCATAAACACTTTCCCCTGGATTAGCTTTTCTTCCATTAAAGTACATTATTTCAAAAAAAGCACTCTATTTTTAAACTGGTTTTAGAGAGGAGAAAAGTTGGACAACAATGAAAAAACTTTGAATTTTCTACCCCAAAGGTCCTCATCTATGGGACTCTCCATAGATTGCTACTTCCTGCCTAATCTTCAGTAAAACAGTTCATTCTAAAACTTTTTCTGCCTTCATCTCATAGTAGATAATCTTCATTAATTTTGTAAATGGCAGTGATGAAAATAGTGCCAAGTGGATTTTCTAGTGAACCACAATCTCTGAAGAAAAACTAAATTGTCAAAAAAAAAAAAAAAAAAAAAAAAAAAAGATCCCCACTACATTCCTGAAATTGAAGCTGGTTTTTCTTTCCTTTGTAAAAACATGCTTATTCAGCATTTGGAACTTGAAATCCCTTGCATTCATCAGTCTTATTTAATTTATTTTCTCCTTGTTGGTTTGCTAGGTTTTTGTTTTGTTTTGGTTTGGTTTTTTTTTGGGGGGGGGATTTGGTGTTTTTTTGTTTGTTGTTTGGGTTTTTTTTCCCCCCAGAGATTGATGTAGAATAACTCCCTTTACTGATTTCTGTTTGCTATAGGATGTTGTGCACAGATTCCATCAAAACCCATTTGGCTCTTAGTATTCTTATAAACCAAGTGCTTAAATAAGCCAACTCTAGACTCTGGTGTGTAACTATAACTACTTAAATAGCTGTAATGCTATTATTTTAACCATTACTATTCCTTTTCATAGACAATAAGTTCACACAAAAACACCATGATATCTGCTTTCCTGCATAAATTAGACCATTCAGCTCTATCCAGTTTATTCCTGCATTAGGCTTAGGGGTTTATACTAGAATTGGGGTATTCCTCTCAATAAGATATCTAGTCTTGACTTAAAGATTACTAATTATGGAAAATTTACACATCCCTTGAAAATCTGATTCACGGGGTGGTTACTCTGTTATCGGTGTATCTCTCTGAACTTTGCCAGTTACAGCATTTTTCTTATTTATTATCTAAACTCAGAGCCTAATACTCTTGTACCTTAAAACAGCAACTTTCTCCAAGGAAAAAAGATACAAAGAAGCTGCCTTACTCCCAAGTACACTATTTACTGAGACAGGTGGCATTCTGCAGTAGGACTAGAATCCAAATTTAGCCTTATTGTGAGTTTTAGACTATAGATGTGCCTATCTCTGTATAAAGCATATCTCTATATAAAGTATAAGTCTACTGTCTTGTGGTCTGAGAAAAGATACAATATTACATGATACCTGGCAGAGTAGAAGTAGATGAGGGACTGAGATGGGAAAGAGAAGCAATTTCATATTCATTTTTTAAGGTTCACGTTTTTGAGTGCATACTATTTACTGCATTCTCATTTTACCTCTAATTTGTATAGTTTAACTTCAGTCAACTGGCATGGGAATGGTGGTCAGGGCTGAAAAGAGAGTGGAACTGATTCATATTCATGATAGATCTAACATGCTGAGCAGTGTCTGGTCTTTGATTTTGTAAAGACTCCTCAAGATATTTGATATTAGGCTACAAGTCACGGAATGTACTGTTGTAACTTGTACAACATCCTAAATAATTTTGAATTGGCTTGTGTTCAGTTCTTATGATTTTTTGGTCTTCCTTTTTTCTAATGTACATAAATTATTCTTCCCAATCCCATTAATGTTAAATATGCTTGCTGAGTTGTCTTCCAAGAACCTTTTATTTAAACAGAGTCTACCTGAGATAAATTACTTTTTTTTTTTTTTTAACCTACAACACCTGAATAAAAGACCTTTGGGGCTTGCTGTCTTTATATTATGATTTATTTGTTCATGTAAAAAGATTGCACTATGTAGCAGGTCTACTTTTCTCCCTCATGAACTAATACAGCTACTATTATCTGTCCTCATATTGAGAAATCCTGCCCCAAATATCTGAGAGTAGAACCCTGACCAGTTTCCCATCCACCTCTTCGGATCCTGGTGCCTATCATACCATCTCACAAAGACTCAGTTTTAGCTGAGATGACTTGTAAGAAGTGGGGGAATTTCTCAGAGTTCTAGTGTTTACTTCTACATTAGCAATGACTGGAACTGAAAGCACATCAACTGTCCATCCATTCCCACTCCCTGTCATCTATAAGGATTTTCAGGGAATTTTCCCCTGCTAAAGCACCTTAGTCCTGTCTCTGCACACCTATGGTATTTTATCAATACTTACAGACAGTAAGAGCATCTCATGGTTGTTGACCAACATCAGTCACTCCAGGGGCTGTGTGGGAATGGGAAATATGAAACATCCATGGTATAAAGGGTCAGTGGAGTAGGGAGCTACAAGCTTTCTTCTCCTCATACATGAGACAAACCTACTCCTTCAATGATGAGAAACAATCCTTTCCCTGAAACTGCCTCCTGGATTTTCACTTGTATCTCCTTGACTCCCAAAGAAAGCAAATATAAAGGTGTCATTTTCTAGTCAATGTTCTACTTTATTCTGTCAGAACTCCTTTTATATTGTTTGCTTTTGCCTCCATGAGAATATTGTGTGAATTTCAGGATTCAGGCTTTTGCAGCTATAATCATTTTAGGATCACATTTATTTAGCTCACTCTAGAAGATAACACAAAGTTAAAAGCTTCTGAATATGCAACTTCTGTGATAGATCTTAAACATAAACTATGCATATGGTGATCTGAATATGTGGTAATCTCATAGCTGGGCAGGTTTGTTTTTTTAATAAATCTGAATTAACAAGATGAGCACTTTTCATGTAGATTGCAGATGAGAGACTTAGTGGAAGAAGGTGGAATTAAGAAATAGTTTTGGCAAACAGTGTAGCAGTTACAAGCAAAATACGTATTTGAATGTTTTATCATGTATAGCTGCATATGTAAATAATATAGAAAGAAAAGCTCATAAGTTAGAGAAAACAGAATAACATGGAATTTGAGACAGTAAACTCTTTAAGCCAAAATTCTCAAAGGTTCATTTGTTCAGCAGTAAATCTGGACATGATCTTAACACAGAAAGGAACAATCCCATGCTATATTTGCCACTAGTGACACAGGCCAGTTCAAAGAGGTATGTTGCTGTAGCAGGATGCTCAGGCTGGAATGGGGGAAACAACTTGAACAATGCCCTATATGGAAAGCTATCAGTGGCAAATGAAGAAGGGGGTGTCATGATGTATTGCATAATGCTGGAACCAGTCTGAGTCATGAGTCTCAAAGTTAAACATCCTGATAGTGAGATAAGATATGGTAGACCTGGTAAAATACCTGGATAAAGGACCAAACAAATAATACTACAGATAACTTAACCAGAGTTGAGCTGGCACAGCTGGCATGGAGATATGTGACTGACAGTTAATCTATAAAAGCCCAGTCCCAAATTTTAATGTCAGGGTCCTCTAACACCCTTCTTGGTGTGTACATGTAGAGATTCCTCCCTTGAGTGGGGATGCCCCTCAAGGTTTCTCCTTGAGGCTGAGAGAAGGACATTTGCCCAGGGTCATTGGTATGGGTGAGTAACATCAATCTCTAGTTAATAATTGGTTTTGCTAGCTTTAATGCAATAGTTTTAATACAATTGCTTTAATATAATTGCTTTGATATTGCTTCATATTGCACTATATTGTAATAGTTGAAGCTCCTATACTCTGTAGTAAATAATTCTGATTAAGATCGTTTTGTCTAATCATTATCATCATAAATCATATACATTTATATCTATCTAGCTAGCTAGCTAGCTATCTAGCTAGCTAGCTATCTATATATCTGGTTTGCCATCCTTAACCCTGTGGGACAAAGTTGTATAAAGGTTCAATTACATTTATATAGTCCTTTACATATAAACCATCGACAACATCTGGGGATAAGACTGGACCTAGCTGCACTTAGGCTTCTCTCTGAGGAGTTTAGAACTCAAGGAGGTCTTTTCTGCACCTCGTGACTCAACAGAAGGTCTCCTTTAATAAATTTTGTCTCAAGCTTCCAGTCTGCCCACAACAGTTGCATGATGGAAAACTGAGAAATAGCACTAGGTCCCACCACAATGGTCACTACTGAGGCTGAAAGTTACTGGAAAGTGGGAAAAAAAGTCTGTGAAGCCCTGGAGCTATTTTGCCCACCTCTAAGTCAGAATAAGATTATTTATTATTTCATAATTACTATTTTTCTGACTGTGGTATTTTTAAACATCTCAGACAACAAGATTTGTAAATAAAATTCCTTTTTGTCTGTAACAGCAGATTACTATTATTGTCTTGTAAATGGCTGCCCAACCTATAATGCTTAATGTACATACATAGAATCACAGAATAGCTCAAGCTGAAAGGGACTTATAAGGGTCAATTGTAGCTCCCTGCTCCTCACTGGACAAGCTAAAACTAAACTATCTGACTGAGAGCATCATCCAGATGCCCCTTGAACTCTGATGGGCTTAGTACCATGCCCACCCTCCTGAGAAGCCTGTTCCAGCCACCAATCACCCTCTTGGTGAATCTTTTCCTAATGTTTAATCTGAACTTGCCCTAACTTAGCTTCAGCCTATTTCCTCGTGTCCCACCTGGTCACCAGAGACAGGATATCAGCACCTCCCACTGCAGTGTTCACACATTTGACTATGACTGTGTGTGACTTTCTGGTGTAGTGGCTTTACTACTGTGAAGCCTTCTAAGTAACCTCACTCCCCTCTGTGGGAGGAACTGAGCTGTGATTGACACCAAGAAATCACCTTTAGACCCCACATTGGACCCAGTTGCTTCAGTTCGGGCCAAACAGTTGCCATCTCTCACCCATAAACTACTCTTTGAATCCCACATCCACCCACTTTCTGACCAAGACATTAGTCTTGTGGCTCTAGGTCATAAGAAGTTTTATCAGGTATCTTATCAGATAACTGAGTATAGTCTTTTGTAAGAGTTACGTCAGGTAATATTTAGAAATGCATTTAATCCCCAAAAGGAATTTGTCTCCACCTGAAGCAGCTGGTATCAAAGAACTTGCTGTCAGGAAATAATTTCCTTTAAGAATGTGTAAAGTGTTTCACTCTAAGGCTATTTAGTCTCATAAAATAAGGGTCTCTTAGAGAACTGGGAAGGGAGGAAAGAGTGAGATGGAAAATTTGAGCAGACTGCAAGTTATTAATTTTTAGGAGATACTTTTCATGCTGTCCTCACCCATCCAAAAGAATGTAGGTGTGGAGAACTCAAGGCTCTTTCACCTAGAAGATTAGATTAGAAGTTAAATCCTTAAATTATCACTGAAAATTTATATAATATATTTCACTACAAAGTGTAGAAACAATATAAGAGCTATAAACTATAATCCTGTCTAGTTTCTAATGCAGCCATTTAAATACAGTTGTACTTTTTTTTCCTCTCAAGTGACTGCATAAATTACACAGCACTGAAGGTATTGTCTTGGCTTTTGTTTAATCTTTTTGTATGTGAATTTCCATCAAATGTTCCTTCTTCAGTTACAGGAAGAAGCTTGGCTGCCTTTGGCCCACAGCTAAACCAATGAGGTCTGCAGTTTTTTTACAGACTGAAGATGTTTCTTTGTCTTGATACATTCTCTCTTCTGATACATAAAGAGAGCAGAGTCTTCACCTAATGAGACGCCTAATGGGACTGGATGAACAGTGCAAAGGAATTTCTGTCTTTTTTTTTTTTTCTTTTTGGTCATTGGTAAACCTTCTACCATTAGTTACAGAAAAAAAAAAAGATGGAAACGTTCTACTAAATCATCCAGCCCAACTCCTCCTCCATGCTACACTTCATATTCCCCATGCTACACTTCATATTTTTGCTCAGAGAAAAATTTAAAGGGTTTGCATTAGTTCCCAGATGAGCTTATTTCATACCACTGTTTCATGCTTTGATTTCCACTCAGGGAATCCTAAATAATTTCTGTCCATCCTTTCCGCCGTATTTGCCAGATATTTGTAGGGTGTTATGTTTTCCCCTAAGCCACTGTGTCGCCAGTTTTTCTCTCCATAGTATAGGGTAGGGCTGTTAGACCCATCTACAGTTATGGCTTCCATTACTTCTTGTTAGTCTTGCCCCACGCTGATACGTTGCCCTTTGACCATTTGGACAGAATTTTTAGTCTCTATATAAATGTCTTGAACTTATTTCTCTGGAGATCATAAAACAGCACATGTCATCCTTTGCTAAGACTGGGAGCAAGGGGAGAAAATCTACCACAAGAGAAAAAAATTTATTTTTTCTTGAGAAGCTGTAACAGACGTGTTTTGCAGCACACACTTGACTTTTAGTTTCTGGGGAAGATGACCCTTAGCACTAGGCCTATGCTTTTTGTCATCCCCTGACATCCCTGTCAAACTATGCAATTCCAAGGGAAAAAAAATCCACTACTTACACAGGTTTAACAGACCCTTGTTATGCTGATTTCATTCTTCAAAATTTCTACCTTAATTCAGCAAACTCAACAACAACAGAGCTCTAACACAGCTATGCCTCCCGTTTAGTGCCTGAGCTTACTCTAAGACAGCTGAAAAGGTAGAAAAAGCCTTTATGTTTTTTTCCAGCTGTTCATGCCTCTGTGGGCCTGAATATCAGGAATGAGAGCAGTAAATTGGAATTTTTTGTGTTGTCAGCATTCCCTATGCTATGATGTTTGTAGGAGGCAAAGAAGAATGACCTGACTAATGTGAAGAGATGAGGAAGGTGGGAAGTGCTAAGAGAAGACTAAAAGAAGGAAGAGGTACATTCAAAAGAGAAGCTTAAAGAGCAAGGATTATGGACACTCAGAAGAAGTGTTATGCAGTGGATGGGGGAGAGGATGAGAGATAGGAGAAGCAGGAGCTGTGGCAAGCAGAAGACCAAAACAGGGATCAGACAAGTGGAGGTAAACATAAGCCAGGGTGTGAGTATGGAAAAATACATTGTTGATGGATCATACAGCTACAGGCTGTATCATCATGAATATTCACAAAGAGACAAAGGTAAAATTGTGCTGGCATTTCCTACCACTTGAAGGTTTGATTTTGCAATCTGAACATTCTTTTAATATAAATTTTTAAGTGTAAGTCTGTGTAGATATATAGTCCAGAGTTATGTATTTAGATTGTGTTGTGTACATATAATCATGCTTAGCTTCTTTGTGTGGAAATGCAATGGTACAACTTGCTCCAGGCTCAAGCCTTGAGCTCTTTTCACGTGTCCATAGCCTCAGTCTTATTTGATCAGTATGTAATCATTTTGTCACTCTTCTTTGAATTCCTTCTAAATTACTAAGGAGGTGCTCAAGACTGAATATGATGATTTGTCCATGGTCAGAGCAAAGCTATAGGGAAATAATGTTACACTATATGTCTTCTTGCATAGTTGATGATTCCGTCAGTTACACTCTTTTACTGCCATACTACACTACAAATTCACATCTAATTACATGTTCTGCACCATGGTTCTGTTTCATTAGTGCTTTCCTGCTGGTTTCTCCCTGCTGCCATGTGTGTTTCTACATGGAAAACAACCTCTGCATGTGAAGTTGGGATGGAGCTGGAAGTAAACAGAAGAACACAAATAATAACTCAGAAGAAGCAGTAGAAGTTATTCCAGAAGCTGTTCTACTGGTTGACTCTACCAGTGGTTCCACCACTCTCCAAGTCAAAAAGGAAGTCTAGAAGATTAAAAAAAACCTTTGGCTTAAAGGAAAATTCAATCTTCTGTAAAAATTATAATAATATAAAATAGTCTTTTTTTTTTTTTTCCCAGCATTTATGTATCTAAAGCTATCTATCTGTTAACACAAAGAAATAGAAAGATGATGGTAGTGACAATAAGTAAGTTAAGAAGTATAAAAATTTGAGGTGGAGAGCAAAAGAAGTCAGGAAGAAAATAAGTCAGGGGAGTTAAAAGGTAACAAAAAGAATCTGTTAGCAATATTGAGGGCAAATGGGATCAAAATGACAGTGTTGACAGATTACCAAAAAAATTCGACCAATGGAGAAATAGCAAAAGTGTTAAATAAGTGTGTATGGTTTATGTTTGAAGGAAAAATATGTGATAGTGCTATATATTAATTGAAACTTTCCACTTTAAGAGTGAGGAAGAGTGATAATAAACAGAGCTACCAGAATTATGCATTTTAAAATCAGCAAGTCCAAATAACATGTATATAAAGAGTTGGCTAGGAAACAGTGGGGGAAAAAAAGAGCAGACAAAAATAGAGCTGATACTGTACTAACAAATCAGGCATTTCTGATTTTACTGAGCCCTTGCAATCATTAGTTAACTTGGCCTACTGCTTATAATGCTTTTAGCAATTTTTGGGGTAGGATATAGAAGTTATACATTTTAGATGGTGCAAAGATTGAAAGAAAGATAAATAACACAGAACACAGGCCATTGGTACAGAATGACCTAGTAAGCTAGTTGTGGTGAACCAAAATATTTCGGTATGGGAAAATGCAATGTTGTGAACACAAGAACAAGAAAAATAATCCATAAAGAATTGAGGTCACAGTCTGAAACAGTCTTAGATGGTTGAGTTGTATAGTCAGCCTAATAAGAGTTGTGACAACAATGTTGTAGTCAAAAAGCCATTTTGGACATCTTTGTTTGCCAAGGTTAAATTACCACTGCACTGGAATTACTGTACCCAGTTCTGCTGCTCACGATTTGGCGGAGAGAAGAAGAGCTCAGAGTTCCTACAGTATTAAGATATATAGGGGAACATAAAAGATTTTATTTGATATAAATATATATATATATATATATACAGATGAGAACAAAATTTGATAATAAAGGGTTTCTCAGTCTAGCAGACATAACACGATCTAATGGCTGGAAGGAGAAGCTAAACAAATTCCATGAGAAATATGGAACACGTTTTAAACATTAGAACAAAGTGCCAAGTGTTGTGGTATAGCTTCTATCACAGGAATTACTTTTATCGAAGTTGGACGTCTTACTAAACCACAGCTGTTGGAGATGAAGCAAGAATTAAATCAGAAAAAATACTTAAACTCTTATTGCCATTGTATATTAGATAATTACTTATTTAATGCTGTTCTTAAATTCCAGGAATATTTTACCTTGGATGCACAAATCTGAATATATCCAGATTTAATATTTATAGCTGATTTTTGCTTTTGTGTCTCTGACTGCAAAAACTGGTAATAGAAAATATTTGTATTCTTGTGACAACTCTGAGATATAATAATTAAAACACTGTAATATAGGTATGATTTGGGCTTATATCAGATGGACCGTTCCAGACCTCAGGAGGCTGAGTAGAGCTAAAAGTTTGAAATCAACTCAAGTCATTTAATTTTGAGTATGTGCCTATAGAGTTTCTGAGTTTCAAGCCCTGATAGCTACCTCTTGTAGTTGCATGACTGCTTTTTCACATTCAAAATGTTTTTCTTTCCTCTATATGAAAAAATATACTGGCTGAACATCCAGTAGTTCACAAAACTGATGAGACTAAGCTTATCTGTTAATTTAGGCCCATATGTATGCCTGGGATGAAAACATCCCTAATTATACAGGAAGTACATTCACATAAACAAAGTAAACACTGAAAATGTATTGAGAAGTGTTTACATTTACTCTTCGAGGTATAAGAATATTAGCTACAATGATTATAGGCAAACTCACATGTTATTCTCTTAATAAGCACATATACATAATTTGATACCCAGCAAATAGCAGCAGGAACACTTCCAAAACCTTATTAACACAAGGTCATGTATATCAGGCAGGCACAACACAGTGCCCCTCTGTGAAACCCTGATCAGCTGTTTCTTTTTTTTGAGGTGAAAAATCTCTCAGTGTCTCATTTTTGTCTCTGTAGTAAGTTCTTGTATATTATAGATCCTATTAAAAAAATTAAAATAAAAATTAGAGTAAGTCTAAACAATTCTTTATCCAGTTCAAGTTCAGTTAAATCAAACACAAGGTAAAACACTAATGGCAGCAGAGATATGTATTTGATGTATGTAGGAATGTTCATATCAGCAGGATGCCATCAATGTGCCTGTTTCAGGGCATTTCTAGGAAACAAGAGTACAGTATGAGGGTGATGATCCACTTAAATTAACCTATGTGAAGCATACACATCAAACCAGTTATTCAACATGCTGGTGCTATTTTCTTTGACGCTGGGTGCTACATAGTCCTTACTACCCTGAGTACTCCTGATGCAGGTATCTCTTCCTCTCCTCTGAAAGGCTGTGTGCAAATCCTGTTGGGGTGGGGCACCAGAGATGAAGATACTGCAACTTGAAGACAGTGACAGCTGCTGAGCTGGCATCACACACTTGAGATGAGCGTCCAGAAGCAATTTATCACCCTTTTTCTCTTTAAATTTAAAAATGTTCTAATACACTGTAATTGTACTCAATTGTGTGTGCTCCAGATCTTTTACAGTTATGGTTGTAACATGGTTCAGGAGCACATTCAAACATCTCTCATTTATACATGTAAAAGGTGGGGGCCACAACCTGCTGGGCTGCTGTTTTTCTTTGCGGAGGCAGATCCCAAAATGACTGTGTTGAGGTTTGTGCTTTTCTCCCAGTCTTCAGAAGAATGTGTCCCATGACCACTGACCAAGGAATTTGCAAGTTCGGGCCCTCCTGTACCAACAGCCACTGGCCAGTTTCCTGTAAATCCTGAACAGGGCAGAACCTGCACGTCACAACTCTATCACTTGGGAAGGCCTCTACAAACTCATTCCAGGATCCCATGAAGGTGGTGAGATCCAATTTTTGCCTACGAGAAACCTAAGGCAGAGACCTAAATTTAGTCCTTTTGTTCCCAGGCTCGGGTTATTGCCCTCCCAGTGTGGGGAGAAGTCCACAAACACCCAAGCCTTCCCCAAATCCTACTCAGAAGCTGATCAGTGCTGGGTGGAACTGGCCACACAGTGGGTGGGGCCATGGCACCAACACAAAAGAAGCTGATTCAGCTCATTCCCAGATAATTTTCACTGTCTTTCCCTGCTGGAATTTGTGGGAGGGTTAGACCAGCAAGAGCAGTAGCATCAGATCTTTCTCCAGCTCTGGGTTGCACTAGTGGCAAAGGAAGAGTGCTAACTCCTGCACTGGTGGGAGTGGTTTGGGGAGCTCCACAGGAAGGATAAGTGTTAGAGCTGTGTCGGGAATGGTGGCCTCCCCTCATGCTACGGTTACTCAGCTATTTCACAACATTTGGAATAGTCTCATCTCCTGAGACTGGAGCGAGGCTTGCAGCTACTTAGTGACCAGTCTAAAAAGCAGTCTTGCACAGCTACAAATTAGATTAGAGTAGGCTCTGAAATGCTGACATATTTGTGCCTATGGTCTCCAAGACTGGCACTGACCGTTCAGAGAATAAGCAACTGTTAATAATAATCTCTGGGAAAAATCAGTGCCAAAATTCTTACTGTTCATCTCTGAGTCAAGCTACCAGTTTCCAAGTTCTTTTCCACTCAAGTCTTAAGAAATCTCTGGGTAGCCCTGGTGCCTGAGAGTCATCTGTGAAAAGGAAGGCCTCATGAAGGATGAAGTTAGGGATAGAGGGTATGTAGGATGCATATGAAGATACATTTGAGTGGCTGATAGAGAAAGATTAAGTCACAAGGAAGGGAGTTAGAAGCAGCTATTGTTTACAATAGCTCTGTACTCTCAGTGCTGAAAAAAGACGGTTTGACAAACTCTGAATCTAATCTATTATTATCAATATTTCTGTGAGTTAAGAGAAGATGTATCAACACTGTGAATAAAGTAGGTAAAAAACTGGCATGAAAATTAGACATGAAGAGGAATTGTTAACATACAAGAACAAAATCCAGTATTTTGTAAGGCAACTTTCTGAGGCAGGTAACGGAATACAATTTATGCAGTTCTTGTTTCTGTGATGGTTCTTTTGTATTGCTGCACAGCAGAGGTTTTCATGTGGTGCTTACAGGCTCAGCTGCCTTGTCTTCTTTTTTATTCTAGTTGCTAAACTGCATGAAATAAACACAGATAATGTGTCTTTTCCTTTCTATTGCTCCTCCGTGTAGGCAACTGTTAAAATTGCTACGAGATTGTTATGTGGCACTGCATGAGAGATTATGTACATGCTCATAAACAGAAGTAGGTCTGAAGGAATATTATTATTATTATTAAATGGTGATTGGCATAGCTAAATTTAGTGTTATATAGCACATCTGTATGTTTCTAGACAGTCTTGCAGTGACTGTGCAGACTTTTGCAATTGATAACTTTCTCAGTTCAAAAAGTTTGCAATTATCAGAGAAGCAAAGCTTCAGTGTATAGAAGACCTGTCAATCCAGTCTAGCAGGAGTAAATGCATTAAATTATTTACAAGTAAACTCTGCTTCCTTCCAAAACAGGGGTGTGAGAATTGTTCCCAGAGGGAGGTTGCTTTCTAATTCCATTGCTTCAGTTAACATTAGTATATTGTCTCACATAAAACAGTAATTTACTGCATTTATTGCCTTCATTGTTTGTGAGGAGCTGTAGCTTAGCTTTTTGTTTTGCTTTAAGCAGGTTGTGAGACAAAATATGCCTTTTAATGTCAAAGAGCTGGTTGAAACACACACATTGTTTAAATAAGTCACAATTTATATTTGACATTTAAACAATTATTTTTTTTTTAAGTTTCTTAAGATATTTGCCCAGACAAACAAATAAAAGCAGAAAAGCATGGAAATAAATGTGTCACCAAAGGTGCCACTATGCCAAGGTATCACGCTCTTCAATGACCAGACGTCTGTATCTGCTCACTGGAAGTGTTGTCCATTTTGTCCTTTGTGTTTGTGATCTCCCCTCCACTGTGTCTGCGTACACAAACACCTTTTGGGCTGGTGTGCTCCACAGCAGACACCCATAGCTCCTGAATGCTCAGCCACTCCTGGAACCCTTTTCTCAATAGAGAATAAGGTGTCAAAAACCTTTGATCCATACTGCCTTCAAATTGGAGCAAAACTAACTTCTATACTTTCTGGAAAACCACAAAGAACTAGAAACATGCATTCAGTCAGAACTACCCAAGCCCTTGTTGTTGGGCATAGGTCTGAGATTGACTGGCTAACAGCTGGCAGAGGCTTGGCATGAAACTTGGTGGCACAGAGATGTGCTTGTGGGTTTTGTGCCACCCACAGCTGAAGCTTCATGATGTGGCACATTTTCACTGGCAGTCAGATGTTTGAAGGAGCTGTTCTAAGCAGTGGGGATGGCTGGGAAGCTATCCTCCTGGCACCTGGAGCAGCTGTGTTGGACCTCCAGCAGAGTGGTGATCCACAAACACTGACCATCAGCACAAGATGAGATGGCAATCTGCTGACACTGATACACAAATGGGTGCCTGGTCTGTGAAGCACCTCATATCCACATGTGACAGGAGTTAAGTGCTGTCTCCATCAAACAGGCACTTCCCTGCAGACCCTCTTTGGCTGCAGCATATGAATGCATGGGTTAACTTTCTTCCTCACTTGAATTTCCCACTGTGAGTCTGTCTGACACAGGTGTCTGGGCTTGAAAGCACTCATGGTGAGAAAAGCTGTGCAAACCTTACCTTTGGCTCCTTCAGATGGGTAAGTTACTTCAAGTCTTTTGGCTTGAATGTAAAGAAAGATGTTCAAGGTGTTGTCACAAGTTTGTTCTAATCTTAGAGGAATGTTTTCTTCTGCAGTTCAATATTCCCTTCTGTTCCACTCCTTATCTATCATATTCAAGATTAAGTGTGAAGTGTAATAGCCACTAACCTAGTTAGTGCCTGCAGATTCGTCTTGCGCTGGGAATAGTTATTAGCTTGGTTTCATTTGAAAGACTATAACTTGGTATCTCAGCAGGCAGAATCCTTCCTAGATCTTTTCATTAAAGCCCAAGTAATAATAGTCAGTATAAAAAAGTGACTCTGTACTATTTAATGATATTTGTGCCCAGGCTTATGATAGAAACTACAAGTAATGACTGATTGTTTCTTTCCATTAGAAAGGAAATCCTATATTTTTAGGGCCTCTAGTAAGTTATACTAGTGTTACTTTTGCCATGAGAAGTCTGAGGATGAAGTATGATGTGCTTATTTCAGTAATTTTCAAAGTCTTGAAAGATTTTGTTCTGATTTCGACACATAAATCAAAGAAAACAAACCACAAGAAGCTTAATGCTTTAACTAACCAACAACAGCAACAACAACAACAACAACAACAACAAGAAGTAAGCCCAAAGTAGAAAACAGTTTTCTACAAAGAGTGAGAATTGATTTTGAATCATTATTGTGTATCAGCAAATATGTCTAAGTTTAAAAAAAAAAAATCCCTGGGCTCTTGCTTGGACAGATATTTTATATGTTTTATGTTTATATTAGTTATATGTGAATCTCAAATACTTATGAAGTAAGTATTTGCACTAAGAGAGCAAATGAAAGAAAAGCACTAAAGTTTCAAAATGAACAGAATAAGTCTAACCTTTGGCCAGTTGTAATATCTCTACTTCAAAAAGTATTTAAATGAATGATGAATGACATAGAAAAGATACTGAAATTACCCAGGATAAGACGTGAAGGAAACTTCATCTGCTTGCTTTATGGGAAAGAGGGGTAATTGGCTATGAAACTATGGTCTGGTCTGTAAGTCCATACATGGAAGAGAGGATCTCTTGGATAACACAAATCAATAAACTCAACTAAACTAATAAAATAAAACAAAGTAGAACTGAAAGTTAAAGTTATTTTAAATCAGATCAGGGACATTTTAAAGAGTGATGGTAGTTAAGCACTGGAACAACTTACCTAGGAGTGCTGTGAATCCTTACACAGTGGAAGTCTTTAAATCAAGACAGACATCTTTTAGAAAGATATACTACCTTCACACAGCAGTTATAGCCTGGCACAGCCAGTGTTGAATGTTCTGTGGCCAGAATTATGCAGAAAGACAAAACAAAGCTTGTAATGGTTTCTTCTGGCTTTAAGCTCTGTCTTTGGGAGATATACTTTCTGTATTTCTAACATTTATTTAGCAAGTATCATTATGGTTGCACAGCATATGAGAGCAAAGCTCAAACTGAGGTTTAAAGAAGAAAGGTGGGGAGATTGTGATTAATCATGTAATTCTGAGTATGTATTCGTATTACACAAATAACAACTCCAGTTGAAGAGGCTGGGCTTCTGCAGTAGTTAGGGGTGAAGAGAGAGAAACTCCTTCAAGAGCAGCTGATGGTAGTCATCACTGTCTATTGCCCACAGAAGTGGCTCTGGAGACATGCCTCCAAAGGTTAGCTATTGTTTCCTGACAAAGTCCCCAAAAATAAGGAAATCCCACCCTGTTCCCTGTCCCAGATACTGTATTTTTGAACTGGCAATTAATAAAAGAGAGAAAAAAGGTAACTTTCTACTGGATCAGTTCCCTTTTATGGCTTACAGTGCAGTTGCAGGAATTTTGCCACAGCATGATCAAGGGGATAAGGATGTGTGACTTGGGAGAAGGACAGCACAACAGGTCCAGCCTTTGGGCATCAGGCCAGACTTGGACAGTCACATGTAAGTCCAGAAACTTCAGTCTTAGGGGTTCATGTCTGGAGGTGTGATCACCGTGTCTCTTTACATCTGAGGACTAGGTAGGGGTATAGAGCCATGCTTATTCCACTGGCTTGACGTGGTTTTATCAGATCATAAAAGAGCATAAACTGTCAGCTTCATTTTCCAGCATCACCAGAGAATATTTTGCTTTTTTTTGAGTTTCCTAAAGCATCTCATGATCTGGGAACTTTCTGCAATTCAAAATGGCTGGATGAGTGGAAAGGAGGTAAGAGACAAATACAGCCTCCATTGTTGTTATCTAATTTCCTGTGCCTAAGATGTACCTTCATCAAAAATTAAAATAAAATTCCTGCTGCTCTGAGGAAGCTGATAGCAACATTTGTCTGTGAGTTTTAGAACAGATAAGATTCTTGAGGTTTCTGTGTCTTCTATGTCCATAAAGAGACATAAGTGCCACCTCTCAATTGAAATTAATGAGAATTAGGCACCCAAATATCTTTGTGGATTTGAGCCCTTATGTTCTAATTACTGTGGCAATTAAATATGCAGAAAAACAGGTTCATCTGCAGGAATCTTGTCTACACTAAGGTCTGGTGAAATATTTATGTAAATTTTCTTCCTAGTCATGGCTTGAGTTTGCACTGATGACTGCGCAAAACCTTTCTTGATTGTAGAGGACATGTACAATATGGAAAGCCCTGAAACTAAACCAGTGCACTTGGCTTAGAAAAAGTTGTAAGATGCATATTCATGAACTGTGTATCTTGCTGAGAGAGACAAGACAGATACAAACAAATTAATAAAAGATAAAAATAACCAAGTCTTGCATAATACAAACATCAGAATGTAGAATATGATTTTTTTCTTAAACTGCTTCTGCAGTAGATCTTCACAAATCAGCTGATCTGCTCACTGATTTCTAAAGGCCACAGGACTATATAGCCAACATTTCTTGCAATAGCATATACATCATAATTATTTCTTTTTCATAGAGAAAGAAGAAGATAAAATTACTGTCTGTTTAATTTGCAGACTCTTTACTGTTTGGGGCCAATATAATTACCAATATTATTATTATTATGCATGTACACACTACTGAAGCACCAGTGGTAAACACCTTCCTTCTGAATTTTCTAACTTCAAAGTAATGAAATCCTTAACTTCAATACCGCAATAATGAACTTTTCAATGTTAAGTACCTAGTCCTAGTGTCAGTGTATAGAACAACCTTGGCCAAAAAAGCCCAATTAGGCCATGTAAATGAAGTGCGTTTTCAGCCAGTCCTACTGGGAAAACCAGCTTTGTCTGAATGGTTGTAATTACAGTTGATGGGGAAGGGGGAAAACAAATTTGCTATGCATGAGCCCTTCCCAAGTAGCCTTTTTTTCTTCTAACACTTGCATATCTACAAGAATGGCATTAATGGGGAAAGGAAAAAATGAGTTTGTCCTTATACAGGTTGTGTTAAAATGCATCTCTTCAAGGATCTCAATGATACACGAAGTTTGCCATAGGAGAGGTGCTACATTGTCTGATGCATCCTTTTGTTTACTTCTCTCTGCCTGACAGCCTCATTGGGCTGCTTGCCATAATTAGAAGCCTAGGTACACACATCTCTGTAAAAGCTATACTTCTAGCTTGTTTCAAGCAGGCACTTCTGTTTTCATACTTGAGTCCCTCCTTTTGATTAACACTCTCAGCAAAGCCTGCTGAAGTCAAATAAAACAGTGATGTGCAAAATTCTAAAAACTATGTTTTTTTTCTATACTTCACAAAGTGTCACCCTCTCTTCTTTGTGCCTGTTCTTGAGAATGCACAATCCATTGCTGGTCTGGAGTAATTCTGTGCGTTACATCATCTGTATTCATCAAAAAACAGTTCATTTTTTGGTGCACTGAATTTACTCATCTGAATTTACATCACAGTGTGCAGGTTCCTTGCTGCATCTCTGGATTGCTAGTTGGGCTGTCTCTTGCTCCTGACAAGGAGAAACAGGGCACCACTATGATTACCTCCAGGGATGCTTCCTATGTGCCGTTCTGGCTTCTGTGACTAAGCACTCATGACGGTCACATAGCCCTTTTATAGATATAACTTTTAAATTCTCTGTGTTTTTTTTTTAACTGCTTTAATTCCTACAGAGTCCAGATTAATTTCTGCCCATATCCTATGCATCAGTCTTTCAAAGAGATGCCTCTTTCCATAAATATAGAGCTATTAATCACAAATATTTACAGGTAACTGTATGAGTGATTTGTCCATATATTAGTCATAATGTAGTACATAGCTTTATTTCCTTTATTTAAAAATAGCTAATGATCCTTAGTTCAATGCATATGTTAATGTCAATAATATCAGTGTATTTTGCAATGCTAAAGCACCAAGAGGCAAGGATTGGTCAGGGATGAGTTACTTGGTTTGAGTTTGGGGTTTTGTTTGTTTGGTTGGTTTTTTGGTTTGGTTTGGTTTTTTGTTTTGTCTTCCTTTTTTCTTTTTTTGTTCTATTGATGAATACACTGAGTGGAAAAAAACATATGCAAGAAAATTGCACAAATTATCCAGGTTTTTCACCAGCCTATTAAGGGTATTTCTGGCCCTTGTTAAATAAGAAGTCTAATACATAAATATTTTAGTATGCCATAAGGTAACTGTCTGTTTTATGCGAGCAATGAAAGGAGCTAAAAACAGTGGAGTCAGAAGGAAGGAAAAAAAAAATGAAGTTGTAAAGACTATTTTTTCACCTTCTGCGGGATCAGTTTGTCCATGCATTGAAGTAGACAAGGACACATGTTTTCTGTGTCATGATCTGCACTTCACCACATCAAGATCCCGAGTATAAACCAACGCTGATCCATCAGCATTATTTTTGCCTGATTCATGTGCTTAAACCTTGTGTATGGACATGTGATCCAGCTCCCAAAGAGGGAGAGGTATGAACAGCAATGAGGTTTCTAAGTGAGAGAGCCAAACCAAGTGAGCTCAGGCTTCTGCTACTTGTGTAGATTTATGTGCTCTTCCCTAAAGGAATGACTATTTCCAAAGAAAACTTCTTTCAAGACTGATAACCATGGAGAAAATGAAACAAACTCCTGAATAATTTTAAAGGATGGCTACAGTTGTTTCATGTTTTTCAACAAAGACACTGGCACTACCATTTCACAACTAAAGGCCATGGTATATATTAATTTTGGTGTCAACAAGCCTTAGTGTTAATCAAGGTGGCATTCTTGTTAGGTTACCTGTTTCCAAAGACTAACCATTAAAAGAGTTGTGGATATGTATTAATTCTTATGCAGAGGTCAGACAGAAAGTGGGTCAGGGTGCGCTTCTCACTCAGGTTAGAAAGCTCCTTTGAGTTGTCCCTCATCAGGAACAAGTTATAGCAGTCATGTAGACTATGGGAGAATCATGAAGTCTCCAAATGGAGGAACTAGGTCCTGGGCAACTAGCTGTAGGTGGCCTTGCTGGATTGGGGGGATCCGACTAGATATCCTCCAGAGGTCTCTTCCAGCATCAGACATTCTGTGATTCTGTGAACATGCTGATCTTTCCTCCTTTTGCCATAAAAATCCCTCAGAATGCAGTGTTTCATCACACCTTTGCAAGATGGGCTGGCTCGTGATACAGAGGGTAAGGCCAGATTAAGTTCAAGCCCTTCCTCACACAAAATACTGAACACTCTGAAAGTTAGATACATTAGTCTGGTTGAATGTAGTTATTTGTGTGTCCTTGTGTGTGCTTAAAAGCTTCGTATGAGACTGAGAGAGACTGCTAAAGACCATGTGTTACATTGCCTTGTTTACCTTGTGTGACTTTCCCTCCATTTGTAATTGGAAATAGGGACAGCATCTTGGTAATTTTACCAACGCACTGTGTGTCTGAGATTCCTAAGTGCTATGACTGCACCTATATTGGCCATATATTGTGGCTACGCATTTGAGGTTCATAATGGAGTGGAAAGTGCACTTTTTTGTGAAGTGAAATATATACATACATATATATATATATATATATATATATACACAGATATGTATATATTTGTAAGATATTTTCTTTCCCTAGACTTAATCTGAGACTTTGTATCAGTATCATTGCGAATAAATCTTCTCTGCAATAAAAGCATGTTGCTTGTAGTCTGTCACATAAAAATAAAGATTTGAACACAGCGAGAAGTCACAAATGGAAAAAAAAAGTATTTACAAGAAATCAAATAAAAGAAAACTCCTCTTGAGCCAAAGACTTCAATTGTAGAGAATCATTAGTTTATATTAGGAGACACTGTAGTAAGTTTTAACATTATTATGTCCAGAATACTGTAATTTCATAGCAGTGAACCTTAGGGTTAAGATTGAAAAATACTTGCATATAGGACCTAATGTAAAAACAACTTATTTATAGCTTTTTTTTTTTTTTTCCATTGACTTCAGTGCACTTTGAATTGATCTGGATTAACCTTCACAGAAATGCTGGAAATGCTGGAGGGAAGATGAATATGGAACTGAGGCAGGGAAAGGTAGCAGAGGCTCTGTCTGGCAGGGGGTGATGACAGGACAGGGGGCTCAGGTTGTTTTGGTTTGCTGAACTTGCGGTTGAAATGTGGAAAGAAATGCTGTCACCTCTTCTATTGATATTTGTTGGGAGACACTCATTATGCATTACTCCATATGTATGTGTATGAGCATGTGAGACTTTTCAGACTTTGGACGAATGCCTTTTACGTAGCAGTTTTAAGATCAAAATCTATACAATTATGTGGATTCCTGCATGTAAATGATTTTAGGGAGTCTGGTGTTTTAGCATTTTTAATTTTCTAGTAGATTTTATGATAGTGTAAAGTGATAAATTATCTTTTGTGGCTGCCAGCGTTATTTAACTATCTGCAGACACACCATTAGCAGGAGCAGTCTATGCCTGGTTGGTGTTCCTCATCCCTCCCTGGGAGACTGCTCACAGGGAAAAGGGTTTCCGGGCATTTCTGTGCAAGGCCCATTTGCCAGCAGTGCCACCGGGGTGTTGGAAAGTCCTGTACAACCATGGTGTGATACAGTCAGGAGGACATTTTTCTACCACGCACTGGGGAAAGCTACCAAATAAGCATCGGATATTATTGACTTTCCATAGCTACTGGCCTGTGTTAAAACCAGTGACATAGAAAAGAAAGGTTCCATTTCCCATTACCAGATATCCAATCCCTCTAGAAAACATCTGTTGAATCTGGGATGATGCCATGGTATTAGCTCTTCTGTTGCATGCTGTTTCATTGGCTGTTCTCAGCGCTGCCCTGTCTATCACAATGTATAATCTCCTTTCAGAGGAGTTTCAACCACATCGTTAGGGTCCCCAGTCCTGTTTCTTCGATAATCAATGGTAGTTTTTAGCCTTTGGCATACAACCTGAAATTTAGAAACTTGACTTTTTGCGGGGTGTAAGACAGGGAACAAAAGTTACCCGATGATTTCATGTGACAAAAGTTGTGCAAAGAAAAGAAGTGTGTCTGCAGAAATCCTGCAAGTTGCTGTGTTTATGAGCCCAAGAAACTTGCACTGGAGTGCCTCAGACACATAACTAAATGCTTCTCAAAATCCTCATTATTGAAGACAGTATAAGAAAACAGTCTTTAGAATTCATGTGATATACTACCAACCGGAGGGAGAATAATACAGAAATACTTTCTTGATGATGTGTGCTAAAGCAGCAGGCATTTAAGAGCAATGGATGTCAATCTCTGAGGTTTTTGTAAAGAATTGCAATTTATGATGTGTTAGAGTAAACAGTTGGATTATATTTCTGAAATGCATGTTCCATCAGGTAAAATCATTGTGATTATAGGCTCTAGTACTTTAAGTAAGTAAGTTATGCACTAAAAGGCTGAAATTGTAAAACAAGTATGCTTATGCTTAACTGTTAATCCCTCTTTGTATCTACGCTGAGTAAACTACAAGAGAAACTGCATTAAACAATAAAGGCAAAAATGGCATGTTATGTCATCTTGATAAACAATGACTGTTATACTGTTTTCCTTCAAGAAGCAACTGTGACTGGCCTCTGTATTCTCCCTCAATAGAGAATGTGCCGGAGTGTAAAAAAACACGGAGGATTATTTAGAAGTTACTTTGCTCATGCCTCTCAGTGAAAGCAGCACTTTCTCTGCATCTTCTCGCTTTGCTGCTTTTCCTTCATTTCCTCAGCTCTTATCTATTACAGAAAGCTGAATTTGTTAAATCAACAACAGCTTACTTCCATGCGGACTATGAGTTCCGAATAAAGTGAAATAAAACTTTCTTTTGGAAAGGTTTGACAGCATAAGATAATAAATGAAAATAAATCTCCAATATTTCTCCTAATGCAATTTGTGGCATGTCAATGTCAAAGGATTCTAACAACAAATCAACAAATATCTGACTGAAAACAATATACATAACTTATTTTCCTATATTGGAAACAACTGTCAAACAATTACTGTATGACTTCATGAATTAGTTGGTTGTTTTGAAATATTCCTGCTAGGATTTAAAAAAAAGAAAAAAAAGAAAAAAAAGAAATAAGTCTCTATGGGCCTTTGAGCCTGAACATATTGTGTCAATCATAAGCATATGCAATGTATCTAAGCCATGAGGTAAAAATTTTCTTTGTAAATTATTTCATAAATAAATAATTTGCCTGAAAAAATTTATGAAAATATTTTTGCCTTTATTAAGTTCTCTACAGTTCTTTGTGGTGAATATAAACAGATTGATATTGACATCATCTTGATCTGCTTTAACTTGAAATTCAGAATGCATCACAAAAGCATTTTTAATAAAGATACAGTAACAAACTTTTTCTGAGAGATAGAGTATTTCATTAGAGTTGTCTGCTTGAAACTATGAAGACATGTTTTGTCCTTCTCATCTTTGCTTATGAATGGCTTTGTGGTTTCTTTTTAAAAAAGCATGCACAGAGAGGTTTATTTCTTTTAAAAACACACCTCTATAATACTGCTCTACAGGTGAAAAAAGGTGTGTTTGTTATCAAGGTTTGCACGTGTTGAAACCTGTGCTTTCAGTGTTATCGATCTTCACAGTTTGCCTGTCATAATGTGAATAAAATCTGGGAAAGCTGCAGCCACACATAAGAACTGGCTGGGATTTAAGGTGTGGGGGGCATAATTTCCTGGTTTAAAATAAAAAGACATTAATAAGTCTCACTAGAACAGAGAAGTAAAGGGAAATTATCCTTGTTTAAATATTTTCCACTCAAGCCCTGCTTGTAAGATGCTTAGCCAAGTCATCAGACAAAATACCTGCCGATTTTAACCCTTCCTATGCAAGATGTATGCCAAGTGATCAGTCACTTGAGACTGACATACTCAGTAAAAATAAAAAAAATCAAAATTGCTGAGAATTGAATTGAAGTGAATGGGGCAAAACCACTTGCTTTTAAGAATTCTACATTCACTAAAGTTGTGCAAGTGATTTGTCTCTTTGACTGTGATTCAGCCATGGCATTTGCAGCTTCAGAAAAAGTAAATTTATGAAGTCAGGAAAGGTTCTCTGTGCGTATATGAGCTACTCTGTACTACTGAGCATGGCCCCAGTACTAAAGTATGGAGGCAGACTTTGTAACAAACTTTAAATTCTGATATTACTTTCCGTCGCATTCCATATATAAACATCTCTGCTGCTCTGAACTCATTTTCTGCAGGAGGGTATAGGGGGAATCCCACATATAATCAGTTCGTTCTCCTTTCCCTGTGTCAGGGATCCTACTGCATGTGCCTCATCATGCAACTATATTTTACCTTCCATTTTCAACATGACAAATTCACCTCTTGTATGTGAATTATTGCTTTTCTATTCATAAAGGGCTTTATCAGACAATCCTACAAAAGAACTTAAGGGGGAAACGTGTTACTGGGTGATTTACATGAGCAATTACTTTACAAATCTGCCAGTGGATTATACTAAACATATATGAAGAATGTTTAAGTTTGGAGCGAGGGCTGCGAACACCATACGTTTTACAGGAGGGTTTCATTTGCGTCAGCATGTATCTCTGAAGATTTTATGCTTTACATTTCACCATGTATTTGAGAGAAAAATTGTAAGGAAAAAGTTATGTCATTTCAAACATTAGGGGGAAAGCAGCTTCATCTCTTGAACTGTAATGATTTAACTTTTTTCCAGCTTCTTCCTTGAATAATGCTAGTAGTTGCAAGCAAGCAGAACTCATTTTAATGTGAAATCAGCTTAAAATGACTTGCATGGGAGGAAAAGCACGCCATATAAAGTCACCTAACTGCAGAAAAATTGTGTCCAAATGCCCAACAAATGTTTACATAGTTTTTAACGCCTACTATATTTGGGATATTAAAACCCTTTCACAGGAACCTTTTATGTACTACTACTCCTTGGAGAGAGTTTTTACATTAACATGCAGAATTCTAGCAGTTCGTAGCATAGGGGAAACTGGAGTATTTCGAATTGAAAAAGTTCTGCACGAGGAGGAAAAGTTGTGAGGGTTTTCTCGGAGCAGTTTCAGGAACTGACCTGCGACCCGTATCAAAGAGCAGGCGGTAACGGGACTGCTCATCCCACAACCTGGGAACCGCCTGCCCACCCGCCCCAGCACCCGCACACAGACGGAGGGGGACAGGGCAGGGAGGTGACACTAAACCTGCGTGAGACCCGGCGCAGAGCTGGGGTCTCTCGAGGGTGGCAGCTGCCGGGTCGCGCCTTTTCTCCCCACCCGCTCCTCTTCCGATCCCGCAGGACAGGCGCGGGTGCCGGTGACAGCCGCGGGCAAAGCCGGGGGCGCGCCTGTGGCCTGCGGCCATCCCCGCTGCAGCCCCGCGCAGGTCCCCGCGGCCCCTCCGCCCTCCGGCCCGGCCCGGCGGGCCCGGCCCGCGCTGCCCGTGGCCGTGGCCCGGCGGCGGCGGCGGGCGGAGGCGGCGGCGGGGGGCGGCGCGGGCCGCGCGGCGGGGCCGCCTGCACTGTCTCTTTAAGGGCGCTCCGTCTGGGGTGGCGCTTTCCTCCGCGAAGGCTCCTTTGATATTAATAGTGTTGGTGTCTTGAAACTGACGTAATGCGGGGAGACGGAGGTCCTGACAAGCGATAACAGTCCCGATAACGCGCCGGCCGCCCCGCGCTCCCAGGCCGCCGCCTCGCCGCCGGCGGGGCCGCCGCGCCGTGCCCCGGCCCGCGCCCCCCGGCCCGCCGCGCCCCCGCCCCCGCGCCGCACCGCACCGCCCGCCGGCGGGCCCGTCGCCCCCTCCCCGCCGAGCGGGGCCGAGGGGGGAGGCAGCGGCGCCGCGGCCCCCCACCTCCCCCCACCCCCCCGCTACTCCTCGGCCACCGCCACATAATCCGCGTCCAACTCCGCCGGCAGCAGGAGACGGTTCATGGCTCGCGCCGCGGCTCCACCATCTTCCAGGCTACCGGGGCTGTTGCTGCCGGTTAATCAACAGGTAAGCGCGGGGGGGCGCGGGCGGGGGCGGCGGGGAGGGCGCCACGGCCGCGGGCCGGGCGGGGGCGGCGCGGCGGCGGCGGGCGCTGGGGGGGGGCGCGCGGGGCGGGGGCGCGGCGCCCGCGGCGGGATCGGCGTGTGCCCGGGGGGCCGGGGGGGGCAGCGGGGGTGCACCCCCTCCCCCCAGAAAATACTGCCCCCCCCCAAAAAATAAAAACAACAACAAAAGCGGAGGGTAGGTGGGCATAATCCCAGAGAACGGGGGTTGCTCGGATTTCACAGGCTTCTCCCGGTGCATCCCCCCCCGCGCCCCCCCCGCGCCCCCCGTTCCCCCCGCCGGTGGGTCAAAGCCATGTGTGATGGCTGGAAATTGGCGACTTCAAAACGGCGGTAGCCCCGCTGGAGTCGGGAGGGTCAAGTTCAGCAGCGGCGGCGGGCAGGGGGAGCAGCCCCCCGGCCCGGAGGCAGGGAGGGGAGCGTCGGCGGCGGCCGCGGGGCTGGTGCGGCTCTGCTCTGCCCTCCCCTCCGCGCCGCTCCGCGCCTTATCTCCGCGGCCGCCTGTTCCCCGGCACCGGGGCGCTCGGGGGGAGGGGAAGGGAGACGCGGGGGGTGGAAGTAGAAGACGAGCACAGAGGGTTCGCATCCGATGGGCTGCAGTCGCACAGTCCTGCCGCTCCTGCCGCTGCTGGAAGTTTTAATGGGGATCATGACAAGCGGGGCACTGAGGCACCATCATGAAGAGTAGTAAGTTTGGGAAAAACTTTTTTTCTTTTTTTTCTTTTTTTTTTTTTTTTCTTCCCCCCCTTCCCCTTTTTCATCTTCGTGCCCGGGGACACACCGGGAGAGGCCGGGTGCGGAGCGGTGCTGCACCGGGAGGGGGTCTTGGGGTCCCTCCCGGTCACACCGGTGGAACAGGCGACATGGTGGTGATGATATTTTTTTTCGTTGTTTTGGTTTATTTTTTTTTTTTCTTTTTTGAAATCAGAGCTCAGAGAGACGTAAAACTTTTCCCTCTTAAAGGCGAAGCCCCGCTCCCAGCGCTGCGTCCCCGCGCCCGGCTCTCCCTGCCTGCCGCAACTTCGTGGAGCGTCTCACCCCGCTGCCCCCCCGGCCCGGGGGCTGCGGCGGGGGCTGCTCCCGCTGCACTCGCCCGCGTGTGGCTTTGCGAAGGGAGGAATGAATGGAGGCGAGGCTGGGGCTGGAGGGGCAGCGCGGCGGTGGGCGCTCCGCGGCCAGGGCAGCCGGGGTGGCCCGGGGTGGGCGGCCGCGGGGCCGGGGCCGCGCAGGGTCGGGCCCGGGCGCTGCCGCCGCCGCGCTGCCCTGGGACGGGAGCGGCTCCCCAAGGGGGCTTGACATTTCGGGGGCTTTGTTTATCTGCCTCCCTTGCTGCAAATCACGGCGCTCAGACACCGGCACTCCTACGCGGGTTCTCGCGGGGCCCGCTAGTCTCCTTTATCTTTTTTTTTCCACGACTGGTTGTGTTTTCTATCTGTAAATGGCAAACTTCTCCAGTGCATTGATTGAGCTGTGGGGGTAAGTGATGAGCTGAAGTGGAGAGACGTCTCCCTTCCATCACTTCTCCTGCTCCAGTACGAGCACCTTGCCTGGCAGAGCAGGAGCCGAGACACTCCAGCACCCTTGGGGAACCGAGGCGACAAGTCCCCTCTGAGGGGAAAAGATTCTCTACTAAAAAGAGTGTAGGCTGTTTTGCGGACCATGCTGCCTTCACTGCTTTTACAGCACGCAGCACATTTTGAATGTTGATGGAAACAGACAATAATTTGATACGCTTCAGGTTTTATTTAATCGAGTTCCATAAAGTCTCTCAAGGAACCATCAAACTTCTTTGCCATTCCATCAGTCGTCTTCCACTCCACAACTGAATCCTACGGATGCTGGTGGCATCATGTTAACTTTCCTGTTAGTTTTGGGAAAAGTTGAACATTTAGAGAAGACTGCCAGAGTTAAAAATGCAAGGGGCAGCAAAGGAAAGTAGTGGTAAGAGCCAGTTCCTGACGTGGACAAAATGAGAATAAAAGTTACAGTAGTCTTCTGAACTGAAGCCTGTGTTTGCCTCATGTTCACAATCTGTGTGTTAGGTTAGACAGCTCTCTCAGATATTCCACCAGAGTGACATTTAAAAAAAAACCCTCCCAAAGAGTGAGGATTTTTTTTTAAAGTACTCTGGGTCTATGAGTAAATACAGGGCTTGTTTGAGAACATCAACTATTTCCTGTAAGTTGTGATGCTGACAAGACTGTCTGGAAATGATATCAACACTTCGAAAGATTTTTTTTTCTTTTTTAACCACTGAATGAAAGTTTGTTAATAACGTGGTCAAACCAAACAAGTGGAACCTTTCTCTGTAGAGAGGAAAAAAAGTATTTTTCTTTTTTCCTCTTGAATAATGTATACCTGCCTGGGGTTTGCCACATAGAATCAGTAATGCTGAAGATCAGTAGTGCATCAATGCCTATAAACAAGTTTATCCTCAGACTGTGACAACAGAAGTCTGCTTCACCTTTTTAAAATAAGGGAGATTAGATATGAGAATAATCAGTTCATAATCCACCCTGTTCTGTCCGATTATCAGGTTTGAAACTTTATCTGTTTGAAACTTTGCATATACGTAGTCACAACAAAGTAAGTAAAAGCAAAGTTGCATCAGCTTTTAAGTTTACATGTTTTGCCTGTGATTCTCTAAAACAGACTCTAAATAACACTGGGCAATGTTTGCCTGAGAGTATGTTTTTTTTTGTTTGTTTTTTTTTTTCTGTATTTCATACTAATGTTAATAAAGGAAAAAAAATGTAAATGACAACTTCAGAGATCTGAGACTTCTTTGGGCAACAAACACGATGCAGCCAGGTTATCCTCTTATATTTTTAATGCAGTTTTAGTAAAATTTATATGGTAGCTTTGTGGTTTGACTTACATTTTTATCAGTGGTAAATTCAGTAATATTTGATGAAACCCTAGCAGGAATTTTTTCTATAATGTCTTGTCTAGCATTCGTAGTATACTTTCATAGTGCACATTATTATCATGTGTGCTCTGGCTGAATGTAAAGAAGGTTATTATTCACATATCGTGATAGTGCATTAATAACAGCGTAATACTAATTCCTGTGTGTGGGCTCGAGTGTCTGTGAGATGGAATTGTTGCTTGTCAAATCTGTGTATTCCAATCATTATATTTTAATGCTAGTTGAAACATCGGGGTTTATATTTTCAAAGCATTGTGCAAACAATGACTAATTACTTTCTGTTCATGCGAATTACCTCTTTTAGCACTTTATCAGGCAGTTGCTTTGAAATAAAACTATTTTACATTACAGTGTGAAAGAGTTAAAAAATTAGCAAAGACATTTAGGAAAAACCCAAAATTGTAATTACAAACAGGCAACTTTTGGTATGTATTTAAATCTTTCTTTTTATGTGGAACTTTCCTTCTAAGATTGGGGGGGGGCGTATGTGTATGAATATTTATGTCTTTTACAAACGCTTGACGATATTTTAATGCAATACTCTTAATAGAAACATTCTCAGATCTTAACTGCAGCCACACTGGCAGTATCGTTTTAATAAAGGTTTGTGGGTAACACCAAATGTAACATTGTGAGAAAGTTTATGGTTAAATATTTTTGAACATGATAGGCTGGGAATCTGACAACCCTTTTTGTTAGGTGAAAGTAAAGTGGAAATAAATTACAAATTTTATACAGTTTCAGTTAAAATAAACTGCCACCTGCTAGTAAAAGTATTGGCCTTGAACAGAAATATATTCTGATTAAGGTATTCTAACTGGTGTGTAAAATGAAGCCATTCATTCAATCAACTGACAACTTTCCAGTTGGTGTTTGCCCTTGCTTAATTTAGTTTCCTCAACACAACTAGTGAGGTAGTCTGGGTCTAGTTTTGGCAGTCCTGGGTGACTGTAAACTCGGGTATATTTCTCCCACATATTACACCTCATGACTTAAAGAACAATTGGTTAAAAATAACACCAGGCAGGTATGAGAAAGAGAGAAAAAAGTTTCTTTTCTGTTTCTGAAACTTTCTCAAGTTCTTACCTAGGAAGAAAACAATGCTGTTTTCAAATACTCATGATTAATATTATAACCAGTGTAGTCTGCACCCATCTATTGTATAAATACCATTGCCTGTTGACCTTTGGATACATTAATTACAGCATATCGGGTCTAGGTTCTATTATTTTTGTCTGTCCAGAAGATAAATAAAAGTGCCCTTTCCAGTCCTCCTGGAGAAGGAGAAGAACTTTTTTTTTTGGTATTGTCATGAATTATGGAGTTCTTTTTCGTACTCTGTGCCAATGAAGTTCTCCTTTGTCTTTAAAAAGATAAGCCTGCATCCAAAGAGAGAATATTTGATTATTTTAAAACTGTTTTCACTTCAGTTTTTATGGCACGTACAAACTTTCTAGGCTTTGCTTTTTTTGGATTGTGTGTTTGCTAATTAAAAGAAAAACACAATGAGTTATATCAGATGATGTGAAGGATTAAAGTACAATTACACCATTAAATAGTAAATGTTTACAAGGGCAAGACATGCAAGTACATTTTTCAGATTATGCTTATTATTCACTTCTTGATGCTGTTTTGCACCTAATCAATAAAGGGCCTTCCAGAACGTGGCTTCTTCGCCAGTTGTATACGTGCCCAGAACGTAAGAAACGCTGCTGGGGCAGAGGAGCACGGGGAGGGGAAAGAAGCGCTGGCATATTATTCTGACTTCTTGTCATGCAGACCAAGGCTCTAACGAAACACGGAGCAATGGGAGGATAGCTACCCTGGTCTAGATTTAAGTCCCCAGTGGACATTTTGTCACACACCAAAAGCGTTGCACAACTGAACGCCACTCCACTTGATGTGTTGTCCGGAGTCAGAGGAGTCTCTGATTTGGCATCATGGGGTTTAGAAGACCGTGATTTAGGTGAAGCGGCGCAGCTGTGTGTAAGAAACTTTTTTTAATAGCCATTATGTTTTATTCATGTTCTGTGCTATCAGATTCTTGTTTTCTAGTACCTTTTAAGTGGTTCTTTAAAATTTAATAATAACACCACTGGTGAAAAATACATCTAAAATTTCGTAGAACTTGCTGGTCCTTCTATCAATGATTTTGATTATGGTCCTGCTGCATTAACTAAGGAATCTTACTCCTGCTGTGGATCTCTGTGTATGGATTTAGTAAACCTATAGAAAGAAAATTCTCCATTAAATTGCGTAGCTTCCATGAGTGGCGCTTCCGTAGGACGTTTCTACAGAACCTAGTTGGTTCCATCCTGTAAAGTTCAGTGGAACTTTTACATGATCGTAGGGGATGTGTGAGTGCAGCAGCTACAATAAGATTACTTCTGCTTTGAAAATAGGGTTATTTTGAATTGCAAAGTTTAGTCCTAATAGTAATTTTTACTTTCTTAGCTTCAGTTGACGCATGTCTAATTTCTCATAAGTCTGCTTTCCTTCCAGACTCAGATCCTCTTTTCTTTTTTCCCTTAAATTTATTTTAAAATATTTAATTTTTAAAATGTTACTACCCCTTTAAAAACCTGTAATAAATGCTTTACAAGTGGCTAGACACCTTCCCTGGTGGTTTAATTTATACAAGCAGGAAACTTTCTCTCCTTCTTTCTCTCTCTCTCTTTCTTGTTTTCTTTAAACCAACTGACGTAATGCCAAACTTTGCTTTAAAAGAACAGACAGAAGTAATTGGTAGCTTTTAACTTTTAATAATGTTCTGGATTGGTTTTAGTGGCCAAACTGCAATTTTTTTAAATTTCAAGTAAAAACGGGCTTGTGGCCTGAGGAAGAAAGGCCCTGTTGATGCAGTTATTTTTATTCTTGTTTTTCAATCTGTTATTAAAAATCTTTCCTGCTGAGCTCTGCTGGATTTCTCCAATTGCTCTTTGTGATGGCTGGTGCATTTCAGGTTATGGTAACTTAAACTGTTTTCTGATTTTTATTTTTTTAATCCCATGGGCATTTTGAGATGCTTTATCCTTTTTTTTGTTTGTTTGTTTGTTTTTATTTAATTCCCCCCAGCATTTCTTTTTTGTCACCTAGCACCCGACTCCTTTTTTTGGAGAAACAATTTATTTTCATTCAGAGAGGAATAGTATGTTAAGCATACCATTGGTGGTATGAATATAATTTTCATAGTATGAGAGTATTCTACACCTGTTAGTGACGCTGATTGGGAAGATATTCACTACCCATTGCAGAAGACATGAGAGATCCTATCTTTTGGAGTGTCCACTTTCTGTGTGGTCTCCACCCCACATCTTAAAGCTAAACCAGGTTTTAAAACATGTTTAGTAATAGTTTCGAGTGATCTATATCTATTTGTATTAAGTTGATATTAGAAACAAGAAAACCCAACAAAAAGATTTTTCTTTTTAAATTAACTTTACATAAGAAAATCCAGTCTACACACTTTTCTTTCCTGATTTCTTTATTTTGTTTAGGGTTTTCTGGATCATTTCCTTAATTTCTCTTCTACGTCTGCTGGGGTTTTAAACACAAGCAAACTTTCTACCGTAAAAGACGGAGTTGGGCAATAGACTTTCTTGACGAAGTTGACGTCAGGACGACTTCATAAGTTGGCAAGTAGGGAAATTGTTCAAAGACTGAGTTGGCTTGTGCCAGTTTTCCCTTCCTTTAGGGGAGACACTCCACCCAGTAGGAGGTTACCCCACCCAATGTGGAGAGCTATAATTCAGTGGCAACACTTTAAATGTCAATCCTCCCTAGGGTTTAAACCCCAGACTTGTCTTGCCTCAATCTTTATATTTAATCTAACATTCAATCTGTTGAAGTAACATCTCATCTTCATAAGCACTTTTGGGGCCTGATCCTGCAATTCTCATTCTTCAAAAATACTCACTGACGTCAGGGGGTCTTTTGGATTCAGTAAAAGCTGCAGGATTGGCCTCTGCAGAGTTTTGTATGTCTGTGTCTGTCTGTAAGTAAGATTGTGTCTGCCTGATGAATACTGTATAATCTGTGTTGTTAAAGATGAAATTGTAAAATACTTCCTTTGTAGTCTTAAAAATCTAAAGAAGTCCCAGAGTCGTAATGCTGTGCGACGCATTTTCATCAATAAGTATAGTGTACTTAATTTAAAATTTTCCCAGGTTAACACATGAGTTAAAAAAGGTCCAACTATCAAGAATATAAATTATTTATGCCATTTTTTCCCTGTGTTTCTCTATATAATGCTGTAGACATATTTTTAAATGCTGCTTTTGACAATTTTTTCATCTCTAATGGAAAATGAAAATCTCAGCCTGTAGCTTAGTGCCCACAGTAAGCATTGGGGTATTTAGATAATACTGAGAACGCCCAAGGGAAAAATTGGTTCTGGGGTATTGTCAAAGTCAACATGTAATTTTTATAGGTACATTTTACTTCATTGTGATGTCTGTTCTCAAGCGTCTTTTTTGGATCCCCCACTACATTTAGCAAGACTGACAATGCAGGAGGGAATGTATAATTTGATATTGCAAAAACATTACAGAAAAATTGCTCATGTGTTCATCTCTGTATTTTGAAAATATTCCAGCATTTATAGTTTACTAATATATCCGTGAAAAAGAGTCTGTAAAAGATGATGTAAAAAATCATCAATGTGCGTATGTTTCTCAGAAAGATTTACTTGAACAGTGTTCTTCAGTTTTGCCTCAAACCATTTCAAGCCACCTCTGATCCAAGAATGTACCAGTTCTTGGTTCCTGGAAGATTAGGCATGACAGTTTCTATTATATAATGAACAGCAGTATTGTTTGAACAAAGGTAACATATTTTGATTTGTGTACCTTTTTTTGGCAGCTGGCACTAGTGTAGGTCTAAAATGAGTGGTGATCTAACAGTGTAAATATCTGAATGTTCTTGAAACACACAGTATAGATGTAATGTGTTTAAATCATTGAATCTATCTACCTATATTATATAGAATGTGTATGTATGTGTATATACAAAGCCGTAAATGGTGTGTTCTGCTATCTGTAGCCTTCAAATGTGTATCCGTTGGGTATTCCTGACCTACTTTGCAAAGTCTGCAAGTCTAAAGTACATACTGAAACTTAAAAAATTAAACATACAGCTCGGTGTTTCACAAAAAAAAAGAACACCAAAAAACACCAAAACCGGGTAAATTTTTGCTAGTAGTTAATTAAAAAGAAGAAAAAAAAAAAAAAAGGTATAGTCTACCTAGCCAAATACCTTGCAGACTGCTTTTGGATATCCAGTGACTTTACAGGGATTATTTTAAAAACAAAATCTCGGTTTATCTAAAAGAAGTTTGAAGTAGATACTGAAGTTAAGTATTGCCTAAAAAAACCTATGTTCAGATGTGGTTTGATGGAAGTTGAATGAGTTAGGATAAAGCAATTTTCTTTGGGGGTGCAAAGTTTTCAGTGTTTCCAACATACAAGTCTTCTTGACTTTCTCACATGCCACTCTTCAGGCAAATGCTGTGAGTTATGTGGAACATCATCCAAAACTTACTATGCAGATGAAATGTTGCTTCATGAATTCAGTTCATGAAAGAAAGATAACTCTGATTTCAGTTTCCTAACCTGAATGTAGTTTGCTTTTCTATTTAGTGTTCTCATTGTTAGGCATATCAAATACACTCACCAGACATAGGCCAGCTGCAGTTGCAGAGTAAAAACCAAAAATGCAATACATGTTGATTGTTGCTGAGCCTTCTCCTCCTGCGCAAATAGATATGGACACGCACGCACACACACAACTAATAAACCTTGCCCCAAATACCTGAGGCAAAAGCTTGTGAAAATAGATTAGCCTTACCATGTGCATTGCAGGTAAACTGTATCTTCTACTGCTAGAGAAATGGAAAAGGGGAGCTCCTGAGCAGAGGCTGCCTGCTCGCGCTGCCCTGGCACCGAGCTCTAAATGCTCAGGTCTGGGGGCTGTCAGTTAATATTCCACCTCTCTTTTTAGCTGTGACAATGCTAGGAAGGAAGAAAAACAGTAACTCAGGTTTCCCATCTACTGTATATACTGTTTTCTTTCTTTGGCCTTCTACAGACATCTGAAATTTATGCCGTCTAATTAGTCTTCTTCTATGTTCTTCAGTTCTGGAGTTTTCTTTAGAGCTGAACTCCTGATTGCATGTTGCATCTAACGTGAAAAAAATAATAGTGTAATGGATTAAATTAATCCTGTAATAGTTGTTTGAGCATACTGTAGGAATGTAAATAATTTTATGGTGTTGAGTTCATGTTTCCAGTCTTATGGGGGGTAAGATCAGAAGTTATCAATAACATAAATCTGAGTCATTCAGCTACAATTAATCTTCTAACAAATACCCACCCTTTGCACATCCAGAGATACTCTCCAAGATTGTTGAAACTCTGCACACACCTGTATCTCATGTGCATGACTAGTAGATGTATCTTCAGCTAAACCCAGACAGTACGCTAGGCTACAGCAGCCACAATCAGGGGAGTCCATGGACAAAAAGTTTGATTGCCACTTGATTGCAGCTGGCTGTGTGGCCTTCAAGGTTGTCTTCTCCCTGAAAAAAAAGTCCCAAGGAATCATTAGTTGAAAAGAAATGTGGGGTATGGCACTGGCTCCAACTCTGCTGCAGTTCAGGATACAAAGCATTAAATGCTTCATCAATATCAGGTCAGAAGTGATCTTGCATAATCCACTTTTATCTAGGTGTCATTCTCTCATATGTAAAGTATGCTCTGTCTTGTTGTCTCTGTGACTCTGTCTGTTTCTCACTCACGCATATCGCTCTCCCTTTGGCTGCTACACGCACATACATTCATTCTAAAAATACATGGAAATGGAAGTCCATCTGTGTTGCATAATTTTTTTACAAAAACACCAGTGTTTGTATTGTTCTTTCTCTGAGCCCTTAATGAGTTTAAAGAATTTAATGTGACTTAATGAGGGTTCTTATTCTGTTTCTGACACAGACACTAATGAGAGAAAAGTAGAACAAATTGAAAACCAACTTTTACTTGCTTATTTCATGATGTCATCAAATGCAGGATGTTACCACTCCTGGAAAAATTTACAAATCTAGGCAAGAATGCATTTTGCATCACTGCCTTTCAGTTGTTTGTGACATGAAGTTAGTTAGCAGGAAAACAAAGCTTAGCATAACTTGATTTTTTTTTTTTTTTTTTAAATGTTTAGGATGGTTTGATCTTTTGGCAAATGGTTTTTGGAAAAGTTAATCTAACCTTTGTCTGTCAACCTGGCAGAAACTTAGATATGACTGAAGATTGATTACGGCCCTGATCTCCCCCTGTACTTGGAAGGGACAAAACTTCTGCCAGCTTCATCTAGAGTAAGATCCCATCCTCACTGGGAGACTTCGCAATTCTGTTTCAGCTTCCTGAGACGGAAATGCAACTTTTGGGGCTTAATGTTACACTTACTACAGTTTGGTACTTTGCATCAGTTTTCCTAGACAAAGGACACAGTAACAACATTTTGTAAGGACCCTCCTTTCTCTTCTGCTGCCCCGCTCAAGATGGTCAAGGAGTTTTCGCTACATGAAACTGCCCTTCAGCTGGACCTCAGTTTGGGCTGTCATCGTTAACAGTGATTATTGTGGTTTGAAAACAGTTCACTTCCCAAAGCAGAATGAAAATAAAAAGTAGGTTTAGGAAATGCACCTGCTTCTGAGCACCGCTGCTATTCACTGTCTTCATAGCCATGCTTTCATCTTGTCCTCACCAACTTCTCTCTGAAAGGCTTGTGTAAATAGCAGTGGAGTGACTGAAGCCCCAGTATCACAGGTATATCCATGGAAGCAGGCTCCAATGCTCTCACCAAGTTGTATGCCATGCCATGGGTATCAGGGTATTTTTGTCAGGCCAAAAGAAGCAGTGACTGTTGTTATCTACAGAATGTGCTTTTGATATAACCAAAATGCAGAAAGTTGCAGCATAGTACATAAAATGTTTTTCTATACCATCTGATTTTTTTCAGCAGTTGTTAATATTTTTAATATTATCAAATAAATTGCACAGTGGTGTGATTTCTTAGGTTGATGTTAACCCTTGGCTCTTCTGTGATGAATTTTTTGGCTTTGCATTTTAATTTTTCACAATTAGTTGTTGACTTCATATTTTTTGACTGCAACATGAAATAGTTAAAAAAGCAATAAGAATTTGAATTGAAAATATGGGCATTTTTGACCAACTTTCTTGAGCATTTTCATGCAAAGAGAAAAAGAAAGTAACTTGCTTGATTGTTTTTTTATGTACGTATATATGTGTGTTTGTGGTTTGTTTTTTTTTAATAAAGGTTTTTATAATTTGGTAGTTCAACAAACATGAGTATATTCTGAAAATATTTCTCACAAATGACAGATCTGAGTTGATAGCTTGTAGGCAGACAGAGTCTAGAGCTGCAAAACTATTTTCTGGTGTTTTAAAACCATTGGAAAGTAAGATTTATTGGACCTTAAATATCCCAGTGGTGCAAATTTATTTGGTGTTCATGGCAGTCTCAGCTTAACTTTCCTTGGAGATTTGTTGTGGTACTGCATTATCTAAGCAACATTTAAAATGGGTTTGTCTAGTTTTTTTTTCTTCAGTCGTTACTCAATTTTTATTTGTACGTGTGAAAATCCTTACTAACAAAGATGACCTGGCAGCTCTGCTGAACTTTCTAAAGCAAAACATTTTGCCTAAATAGGACAAAATTAAGAATCTGAAAAGCTGACATTTTAAAAGATTTTTGTATCAGTCATGGTGTGTGACAGTGGCTAGTCATCAATGGGAAGGAGCTTAAAAAAAATAGTCACAGGAAAAAGAAGCAGCAGCTGTGGAATTTATTTTATTGGGTGAAAGGAGACTCATGGTTAAGCAAGTTTTACCTTCTTGGGTCTTCAGAATTTTATTGCCCAAAAGACACATGCCTGAATAAAAAGAGAACTAGGATATTTTAAAATCTGCTATGACATGAAATGCTCTCACTGCATATGAATACCATTTATTTATCTTTTCTCTCCAGCAAACTGTGACTTCCTCTGTCTTGTCAGAAGGAATTTCAGATGCGACTCTACCAGAGTAATGCTGCCATAAATGCTGCAGTCCTCATCTGTATCTCTGTGCAGTGTGATGGTCCGTGATAGTTTTTGCTGGGTTACTGTGCTTCTTTCAGTCTAGAATGGGACTGCATTGACTTTACTTTTGCAGAAAAAGTACATTTTCTTGGACATTTCTTTAAAATGCACTACAGGAGAGAAGGAAGGGCAAGGAAAATGGAGAGAGTGCTCTGATATATGAGCTGAGATTATGGATGTTGTAATGCCATTTTTTGTAGGACTATAGAAAAATCACATTGGGACCAAAGTTCCTGTGGATTACCATGTGATATTTATTACCATTTTCCTGTGTTTTCCCTGGTTAGGATCTAATCCTTCAGTGTCTATAGCTACGTGGAGTTAAGAATTTGTCCATTCAGAGAGGAAAACCTTGCCAGCTATGGGATTTCACTGTTTCACTACCTGTATTTATTTATTCCCCCCTTCTAAAATTTCTGAGAGCGAGGAGATTGAGAGTGGAAGGAAGAGACGGAGGATGGGTAAACTAGAGTGCATAGCAGGGGCATGTATCTGCTCAGTAAATAGTGTTTACTGATTACTGTTTACTGTCAAGCAGATTACTGCAGTTATATTTCTGTGAAGCAACCCTCACGCAGCCAGTGCAAAGGAATGAAGCGAAGTCGTGTGCAATTCTGAGGTAACTAAAAGACGTGCTTGTGACATACTCGTAGCAAAAGCCATTTTTGGCTGCCCGGTACCCTCCTTGAATGCTATAATTTTGTGAGTGACACATTTGATTATGAGCAGCCATCAAAACACTCATATGCATCTTGTTTAGAAGAATGTGCTTCAGTGTTTGCAGGTCAGAGAAATATGTTGATTTGTTCTTTTAATTTGCTCGTCAGCTTCATGCCCTTTTTCAATTTGTTCGATAGTTATTCAATTTTGGGGTTTCTTTAAAAGGGATAATAACGTATACACTTTTGCATTCCTTACTTGGGCAGAGTTTCCATTTGCTTCCTTGGAAGAGTTGGTCTGTGCAAAAGCTGCTGCCTGCTTTTGCCTTGATAAGGATAGGATTTGCTTAGTACAGGGGTTCCCTCATCCTTAAACCTCCCTTACTGTCATGAACTTGTAGCTTCCTTGGGGACGAGATTTTCAGTCTGATTTTCAATCCCTTCTGTCAGGTTTTAGAGAACAGTATGAACTGTCTTATTAGAGCTGGCAGTAAGGAAAAGGAGTGGAATCTGTGCACGTGTTACCTCTATGTTAGGGGGAATAAGGTATAAAAAGCCTCTGCTGAGCTTGCCTGGTAATTTTTTGGTTATTGTCTTCTCATGATGGAATACGCACATAGAAAAAACACAGAAGGTAATGTTTACTTTTTGGATGCTTTATCGTCAAGCATAGAGAACTGACAGTTTCATGGTTAAGTGCCTAAAGTTGTTTTTGGCTTTGCAGTTGTTGAATTAATCACTGCAAAGCTAACTAATTGTGTACCTTTTAAAGCTTCTCTCCCTACCCTTTTAATGAAAGGGAGATATTTTGCTCTTTCTGACTTTGGAGTCAGGCTATCCCACTAACTATTAGCAGCAAGCTCTTCAGCTTTTACTTTTTTGAGTTACCTCAGGAGTCATTCTTCTAGTAGATGGTGAATTTACGTACTGATCCAGTTATTTATAGCCTTCAGTGCCCATGCTATAGAATGAGCAAAGTGTTTTAAAAAACTTTTAAAAACGTTTTAAAACTTCTAAAAAAGTTTTTTTAAAACACTTTTTACAATTGTATGGAAAACTCTGGCTCCTTAATTCTGAGTTTACAGCTGATACTACTGCTTCTGTTTTGATTTGTGAGACATTATCTTGATGTCTTACTGAGATGTTTCATAACCAGAATTTAGAGTTTCAGTGCTTTTTTTTTTCTTTTAATTTTTTTGCTTCCTTAAATGTTAGACATGGACAAAAATGAGAAGAATCTCATCTTTATAGTGAGCTGTTTGTCAGAGCTGATAGAACTGCAGGCTAGTTAAACTCCTTGGTTTTACAAAAGACGAAAACATTTTTGCAAAGATTAGCTTAATTTCTGACAATAATTTTACTAAGGGAAAGACAGAATCAAAAGATGAATGGACAAAGTTGGAATTTTTTTTCAGAGGCTGTGTTAGCGTTTTTCTTTTTAATAAAAAAAATTAATGTAAAATTTAGTGTTTCCCACAAGAGCACCTTAACAGATTTAGCATAAAGAAAGTGCATTTGAATTCAAAGACGCTGGAACATTTCTTAAGGCTTTGAAAGCAACAGGTATATAAAGCTGTAATGATAAATATGATGATTTTTTTGTATCTAGTATTGTTAAAATACATGGTTTATTTTACTGCATGTTCAGATTAATGCTATTTATTTAAGATATCCAATTTATTCTGCATTTTAAATACAAATCTCCTGGCTTCTCAGTTTGCTTTTTTTATGTCGGCTGGCTCATTTCAACTCAAACAAAGGTTTCACTTCAAGAACGTTTTATAATTTAAAAAGAACCTCTAATTGCAGTTGGAAATTTTGTATATATAACTAAACTAACAAGTCTGTGTATTGTATGGGAGAGGCTCTAGCGATATTATTTATCTTAGGGTCCACATTATTTGAAGGCAGGACTAATGACAGTGAATCATGCACCCTGTATATTAATGTAGTCCACTTTCAGCACTATATAAATAGTATTGTAAATACACACCTGCAGAGTGTCTGCAGTTATATGGTCATTGCACAGAGTCCCTCTGTGCTCTCCTAATATATATCCAGGACGTATCTCTGTGTGTATCACATCTTGCTAACCAAGGCAGCATACTGCATCTGCTGTTCCTCTCAAGGAGGTGTCTATAAAATGAACACTGTGAAACCAAAATTTTTTGATGGCTTTAAGCAGAACACATGGGCATACTGTTCTTTGGTCTTTTCATACCTGCCCAGTCCTTTTCCCTGCACAGGGCTAGCTGCACAAGATGAGCTGGGTTTTGATCTGAAATGTAGACTGGTCTGCTGAGTGAGGCAGAAGACAAGGTGTGACTTCAAAGAGTGGGAGGTTGCTTGGCTTCCCAAAGAGGGTTGTAGTGAAGAGCTAGTCAGAAAAAGCCATTATTTCTATCAAAAGTCTACAAATGTGTCAGCTACACTAGCAGCAGTTTCTTTAGTTGTCATCCGCTGCAGCAGCAGGGCCCTCGTCCTAAACTTTTCCTTTATTTCAGCAAGCAGCCTCGCCAGTGCCGTCAGTTCCCCTGTGGTGTTTGCATACACATATTCAGGGTAGTCCAAAATCTAAATATGTGCTGCTGGGTGCCTGCGGTAGTTGAGGCTCTTTCCCTCCACTGCACCTTGGAGCCTGTTCAAGCCCGTGCTAGAAATCCTGGGCTGCTCACAGGGCCCGATCCTTCCATGGGGGTAGAGAGGCTGCTGGCTCAGGAGAGACCACTGTGTCCCCTCACCACCTTTCCAGGGGTGGCTCTTCACCCTGACCAGCACCTGCCCCTCTGTGATGGCCCTGCAGTGTCCTTTGAATGACTCAGGCTGGCTGCCGTCCCAGGGTTTGCCAGTGGTGGCTACCACGCGTCTGGGAGCATGGCTGGGAGCTGGATGCTTGGGTGCCTGTTGGATGTGCAAAGCAGGGGAGAGTGCCAAATTTGAGGCCCCCACCCCCTCTGCAGCAGGGCATGCAGGTGGACACCATGTTTTGGGCTGCAGCCACTGATGTCCTTGCTGTCCCTGGGGAGGAAGAGGAGCCCCTGTCTAGCACCCAGAATGGTGGAGGACAGGAGGTAGAGAGGGATCTCCTTTTTAAAAAGAGTTGTGTTTTTTTTTTTTTTTCTCACCCCTGTTCTTTATTCATAAACCTAATGCAGTTCCACAATTCCCAGACATGTAAAGCTGCAGGGCTTTTTTTGTTTTGTTTAAATCTTTCTGAACCAGCCAAATTTCTGAGGTTGGCACGAGGTGCAGCCAGTACCCATGGCCTTCCAGGGCTTGCTTGGTCTAGAAGTCTGCAGATGTTTTCTGCTGGATCTGGCTCTTAATGAACAAAAAATATTTTGGCGTGCTTATTTATTTATTTTCAAGGGGAAAATGTGGTTTTAACCGTTGATAATTATGTTTTACATGAACTATTTTATGTGACTGTATGGGAAAATGAATGCTCATCAATTTTAAGAAAATTTTCTTTATTCATAAAGCATTCATATTTAAAGTGATCTGTCTTTTTTTCTTTTCCCCTCCCCTCCTTAATGAAAACAGGGTTTGAGGAGTATTACAAATAATTACGTTTTTTAATTACATATAGTTCTGCATCAGAGTTCTTGAAGACGGCCCACTGTGATCCTCTGGTGAAAATACCAGGGCTTTTCAGAAGCTTTATAATTATCTGTTCTCACTGCTCCTCTCTGCAATATACACATAGTAACTGAAAAAAGAAAAAAATATAATCCAGGAGGGGTCCACCTACAGATGTGCATAGATCAGGCTCATACTTCTTATTCAAAATGATTATTTTTCTTTTGCAGCCATCAGGTAATACTTCCCACCATCAAAACCCAGCTTGCTTGCTCTTTCAGAGGGAATACTTATCTCAAAGCTGCTGTGCATTTTAATCAAGGTTCCCAGAGTATTTTACAAGCAGTAATTGCTTCTTAAGGACAGGATGAAGTATTATACCCATTGTACTGATGGGTGAGCCAGGGCACAGGGAATCTAAATAACTGCAGTGTTAGTGAGCCAGTGGCAAATCTGTGACCAGAGCTTTGATGCCTTCACTCCTGGTGCTGCTACCTCCCCCTCAACCCACCAGATTTCCTCTTTTTTTAAATCAAAAATTTCAGACATTGACTTTTTTTGAGACATTATTTATTGCAAATGCTCTACTTGCTCTGAAGTTCATGTAAACCTGCGTGTGAACGTGCATTTGTTTTACATGTTTGCAAAGTATGAAGGCCCGTGTGGTGGGACTTCCCTTGAATTCTGAACCTTATGCTTTGCTGTTGCCCTCTGTGGCTCCGGTAAGCCACTGGATCATCCCCAAAATAGCTCCTGTGGCGTCTATTAGTGATGTATCACTGTGCTGCGAATGACATAAAGAATTCCACTTTTCAGCACAACAGTTCACTCACTAAATGATTCCCCAGCATGATACTTGCTCTGTCTTGTATTTAATTATCTTGTAATTATCAAAGCAGTAATGAAGTTGTGCATAAGAAGTGTATGGATCAATAAAAACAACTCAAAATTATGAAGGAGCTGACAGGCTGAGCCCAGATGTTATTTGGATGTTAGTTTCCATTTTTATGAAAAGCTTTTGTCTTACTTTTTTAAACAACACCAAAAAAAAGGATTTAAAGTTCTTATTGTTTATTCCAAGCTGATGATGATCACGCTTAGATTCTCAGTGCTTTGCGAGAGGCAGTGTGAGTGCTAATGAAAGTTTGTATTGGAGTGGTCCCTAAGAATATGATCATTGTTACAGATTTATTAACACCATGAAAGATTTCCTGTCCTAAAAAGTCTGCCAGTAAACGTCATAATCCTGAGTGGGCAGAGCCATGTGGTAGGTTTGACTGAGTCCCTTTGACAATTATATCATTTATTTAACTGTCTATCTTTAGAAGTTGGAAGGCTAACCTTTGGTTTCAGAGGCATGCTGAAACTCTCGCGCTGCATGCATGGCAAGGGCAATGGAATACCAGAGTGCTCGCTTGCCTTTAACTACTAAATAATGTGGTTGCACATGACACAACAAGAACAGAGGTATAATCCTGCCCTGTGAAGCAGGTCACATGTTTCAGGTTCGCTCTGTAATGTATGCAAAGTAGCTGCTTAAATCATTACAAATGTGTAAATCATCTTCTTCATAAACAATACCATCAAGGTACAGTCAGGCAACATGTCTCTTATGGGTTGACTGGAGCTGGAATTTCTTTCAGATGTTGAGGAGGTACGTCAATGCATGTGAAGCAGATTTGTTGCTAGAGTGTGGTCTCTGCAATGTTTTGGATTTATAAGATGAATATTGCTAAGGCTGCCTTCTTCACATTGAAGTGTAGTGAAAGGAGGAGGATGTGAATGAGGTAAATGCATAGTCTATAGATCCAGGGCTTCCATGAAAAAATTGCTCTTTCCTTTTCCTCTGGCTTTGTAAGTCACGCAACAGATAACCATTTATTTCTCTGTGTAAGTTTAGTAAGTATTTGGAGCTCCTGTTCCTATGTCTGTCATGCATTTGGGAGGAAAAGATTTGTTGAGCAGTATGTTAGACTTGTAACTTCTGTTTTATCCATCATTTCCCTGCATAGGTTATGATACTGGGTTTTTTTCTTTCTTTAACATGCCAATGTACTTTCTGTAACTCCTAAGTAACACTCCACACCTCTTAAAAGCAAAGCTAACTAGTTCAGTGGTGAGTGAAACTGAAAGCGAGACCTAATCTTAAGAACCCTGCTGTACTTCTGCATAAAGTATAAATAAGTATAAATATGTGCCATTATAATTATTATTTATTATCACTATTGGACTTTGTATTTTCTTTGGGGGGGGAGAGTGGGGAGAGGTAAGTATACTGTATCATCACCTCCCCACCCCCAAATTTTGTATTTTGAATCACTTTAAATAGTTGTTTGGGATGTCTTTATTACAGTGAATCATGTTTTTAATATCTGTTTTAAATGTGTGTGGTGAGTTCATACTAAGGCGATGGAACCTTCTTTCATTTGCTAACATATAATGATTCTTCAGCATATAAAACGCCCCTGGTTCATAAACACAGGTAGACTGTCTATGCATAAATCCTTACCCTCAAATGATAGTTAGATAGTTTTGCTTAAAATGTGAATGCAGAGATGGTGACTCCATAAATACACTATATTCTCCTTTTGCTCAGAGATAATCTGGCTCTGAGTTACAATTATTCAACATGAATTTTAGAATAAATACCAGTGAAACGGCACTGGTAGAGGTACTGATACAACTGGCAAGATGCTGACAGTAGCCATCTGGTCTATAAGCACTACTGGAACATCGGTTTTCATATTTTTTATATCTGTGCTGTGTCCTTTGGTGATGGGAAGAAAAACACGACCAGCACTCATCAACTTTCAGCACATGTGGAAACAAAGCTAAAGAGCGGGGGCATCCCCAATGCATTGGCAATTTGCTGAGCGCCTGCGGGCTGCATCTCATTTGCATTGAAAATACAGAGATTGCTCCTGCCTTTATCTTGGCCGGGGGACCTGGCTGGCGGGGGCTATATGGCTCAATACGGCTTGGTTTTACCTGGATCTCAGTGTTTTGGGTCCGGCGGGAGCGCCGCGGGACTTCACATGCCGCTGCTCTAGGGGCAACCGCCCCCGGCCTCGTCCTACCCAGCGCCGCGGTGGCACCCTCGACCTGCCGGTGTCGGGGGGTTACGGGACCCGGCTGGTCTCCGCCGGTGCTTTTCCATCCAGGCCTGCTGCTCTGCTCGGTGTGAAGCTCTACGGAGGGCCGGGGGAGCCAGTACCTCACACAGAAACCCTTTTGTGTGTTTTTTAACCAGTTTATTAATGAAAGACAAATTAAAAAAAAAAAAAAAAGGAAAAAAATCCAGCTTGTGCTTTTTCAATAGAGATAACTGTTATCTCTTATTAAAGTCTACGTAAGTGTAAGTAATTGCCTGCACTTGGCTCTGGTACAGTGGAAAAGCTGTGATCAGCAAACCCGCAATTGTACTGGGCATGTAAGGGGAAGTTATCGGATGATATGGGACGTGTTGGCCTTAATGCTTGTCCTGCCTCCCCTGCCTCGTTTACTTTCTCTGGAAGTCTTTAAAGACTTAGTGCTTTGTGAGGAGGGGGCGGGGGTGGCTACCGCGCTGACTTTTAGCGACGAAAGTTTTGCTGGGATCGCACCTAAAAAAAAAAAAAAAAAAAAAAAGAAAAAGAAAACAGAAAAGAAATAGAATCCCGTAGAATCCCGGCTGTGCTGCGATATCAGTCCGGCAGCTTTTTGTTCAGCGCTGAAGTTCTGGGCCCGTGTCGTGAATGAGCATCACCGACGAGCGCCGGCGGGCGCGGGGCGGGCTCCCGCGGCTCTGCCGCCGCCGGGCTGCGCGGGGAGGGAAGGAACCGAGGCTTCTCCTTCCCGCCTGGCTCCCGGCACCCCCAACAGCGCGTTCGGAGAGAGCTGAAAGTTCCGAGTGAGCCTGTGTGAGTGTGTCGGGGGTGCAGGGCTGCAGGTCACGTTTGCAGTCGCATGAAGCGCCGCGCAGCCGCCTCTCGCGTGTGTCCGTGTGCCAGCGCTGGCTGCCTTATCGCAGGAAGTGTTGCGGAAAGCAGTTGCTCCCTCTCTCCCTGCCCGGTTCCCAGAACGCGGTGATTAACCACTCTTCCCCCCCGCGCTGTCACTCAAGTGCTGGGCAGAAAACAGCAGTCACGGCTGTCCCGCTCCAGCTTCAGGATAATGCTCTCTCTCTCTTCTCTCTCCTTCTCTTTTTCTTTTTTTTCCTCCTTAAATAAACTTAGATAAAGCCATTAGAATGGATATAGTCCTTTTTCGCCTTTGCCTTTCCTTCTGAATGCCTTTATATGTACATATATGCACGTATACATGAAACATTTTTTTTAATACTCTATATATTACAAAGAATAGATATATGTACATAAACTCCAAAATTCTATTTCTAATTCTGTAGTGGTAAGCCTGACCTAAAGCAAGTACAGCTTTTGCTGTTCATAGGCTAGCCCTTTCTAGGACATCTTTGGAAATCACTTTGTTGTCCATACCTTCTGGGTACTTTATTATAAGGAGGATGAGAGCCTGGTCAGTTTGCATGGAAAGAACTCCAAACCCCAACATCCTAGATTGAGAAATAGATAACAGAATGGTTCATTAAAAATCCTGTCTTAAACTAGTATTTTTCACTTGTATTGATAAAAACACATGAAATGGAGGTCTTCAGATATTTGCATGCTAAGATACTGTGTAGTATCTCAACATATAAAATGAGTATTCCAAGAAGCCTAGAGACTAGCATTCCCTTTTGGAAAATTAATCCTTTAATATATTTGTTTCCAGATTGTGGTCTGCAGATGCATATAATCATGGTATGATACTGATCTGCAGTATCATATCATCCATTTAGAAATTTTAATTAAAAGTTTGATGTGAAGGCTGCATAGTAGTTCCCTGTTATGTTTGAAGTTTGACAGTGGTCCATGATCCAAAAATTTAGGAATGTTCATTCAGGAGAATTACGGTCCTAGATCATTACATTTTGCTTTCATTTCATCCTGTAATTTTTTTCTCTCCTTTCAAACATGATTAAAACCAATGGGAAAGGAAGCATTTGAAGTGATTTGCAAAGTTATTTGATTTCTATAAAATTACATGGTGTGATGTGCTGTATGTGCCAAACTGCAGACAGACTTTCAGCTTCCAAATTAAGTACACTTTTTTTTTTTTTGTTCTGGTTTAAGCCCATTGAGACCTCTGCCAGTTAGGTTTTTCTCTTCTGTGATCATCTCATGAATAATAGTCTGATGTTGCAGATACTTGCAGGAGCATAGCGAAACTGGTAGCATCATGTATGTGGTTTTATTTTTAATGTATAGCATATTAAGGCATATTTCTATCCTATAAAACTACTGCAGCATATATTAAACAGTTGCTGGACTCCTAACTAATCTAATATGAATAACAAAGGTACACAGTAATTAATGCTTAAGAAAAAAAGTTTTTCTTTAAAATAGCGAAACCCATATTTAAAAAAATACTTAGATATTTACCTTTAAAAAATAGGGATTTCAGATTTCGATGTGTGTTAAGGTCTAAGTCTACACAGCTTTATGTACTGTTTGTTTGTGTATATTTACCTCTATTTACTTATATTTGCTGCCAAAGTTTTAAGTAGTGTCACACAACAATCCTGGTGGAAATGGCTAGCTAAACACCTGGAACCAGTTTGTGGAAGTGATTAAATCGACTTTTGCCAGAGACTTCCTATGCTGGTGCAGTGACACTATTTTCTCCATTTTACATTCTGCTAAGCGACTCTTATTTTCAAAACCAAAATTACCAGAAACGGAAAAAAGAAAAAAAGGCAACAGAAAATTTACTTTACTTTTCCATTCCACGTATGAAAACAGAGGATGAGATGATGAAATTTTTACCTCTACAATGTGATAAACCAAAACAATTTTATGAACATCTGTACAGTGAACAACTCACAGTAATTCTTTGTTTAAATTAGTTTTAAATACAAAACAGATTGGTAAACCTCTTCTTTTTTTTCTTTCCTGCATACCTTGGGCATCATTGAATTGATGAGCAATTCTTTAAAGAGATTTTAATGATTCTTAATATAATTCCAGCTTTCATAAACCATGAAAAAGCTTTCTTATCTGGTAAATAGAACACATGGAATGAAATCTGTAATATATATCAACGTAAAACCACATGTAAACACAAAAGATGATGTTGAGCCCTGTAACTGCTTAATTAAGTGCATATAGATACGAAGTATACAAGTCATTATCCAAAGGAAGACTCCTTCCTTTGATAAAACAACTACATATAGTGACAGCTGACATATTTTAATAAATATTTCCCAAGTTTTCACTTTTCAGAAATACAGTGAAAACATAAATAATTTCTTTTAACCTCACTGTATGTGTATGTTGATGTTTTTGGCCTGTCAGTTTAAATCACAATCAAAACTAGTGATGGATAAATTACTGTGATTAAAGTCTATATTCATGTAAGTGACCACCAGTGCCAATAGTGCAATGAATTTGAAATATGCCAGATACTTGTTTGTCTTTACTTTTTGAGGTATTTGGCACAAAATCATGTTATTTTGTTAAATCAGTAATGTATTGCATTTATTAGGTGGTGCATGGCAGAAATACTAAGTGCTGTTTTCAGATTACCTAAATATTTTGTTGTATTTTTCAAATATGCCCTAACTGGGGTATTGTATTAATGCAAGTTGATAGTATGTAGTTCATAGTATATTCTTCCTTCCTTAGTCTAAAAACCTGAGCAGATTTTTGATCCTGATCTTCAGACTCTGGAGAGACTGGGAGAGAGTCAGCCACAGTAATTTATGTAACACAAGAGAAAATGCCAGGGGGGATTGAGTCCAGGGATTGGAGTTAATATCCTGAGCAAAGGCTGTGGAAATAAGGATGTATATTTATATTAATTAATTACAGAGCATTAAGAAAATAAGACCAAATCTAGAAGACCTCTTATAATTAATCATTACTTTGCCAGAATAATGTCTACTTCTGCCTTCTCCAGTACCTCTTGCAATAAAGTCTGGAAGGTACTATTGGACTGAATGTCCAAATCTTTGTGCACAGTCTACTCACAGGGTAGCACAGTGCCAGACCTGAACTACCAGGAACAAGTATTCAGCTGAGAACTATTAACAGAAAAAAAAAACACCCCAAAGTTGTCACAGCTGTGTCCTTTTAAGGTCGACACCAAAAAGACTTGTCAAGTTGACAGAGGAATATGACTTACTGATGTAACCCAAGGCAAAAGAGATAAGCAATAAAAATAGAGTTACATTTCTGTTTGATAGAGTGACTTCTTCTGACAGCTTACGGAGAGAACCAAGCAGAGAAATGCACTGAGTTAGTTACTGAGACAGTGAAGCTGATAAATAACATAGAGATTTGATTGTACCAATTCCAGTGGGTTTTAGAGCCTGAATTTTGCTATTTTTAATAAGGACTTGGGTAAATTGGTCAAAATGTGCCAGAACCTAATTTCACTGAAATAAAACTCCTTAAACTACTTGGTAAAAAGGTAAATATGAACTGATAGTTTATTTCTAATAGTACTGTTCTTTCGTATTCAGATGAGGAGATAAGGAAAAAAAATTGATTAGACTTTCAGTATTCAAGCAGATTTTTTATTTTGAAGAAAAGTATGCCAAAGATAGGATTCTCACTCATAAAAGTGGGTCCCTGGGTGGAGAGGGAATGTATTGCTTGATGTGGACCAGTTCACCCTTACATCTGGTTTCTGCATGGTATGGCCAGTTTTGTGTGCATTTTAAACATGTTTATAGTCAATGTGAACTAATAACTGCTTTTGTAACCTGAACTCCTGTGTAACACAGTGCACCAAATTCTACCCAGAGCATAGCTTCTGCTTTGTAATACAAAAGCTGAATATCATTAGCATATCTTACAGAAGTAGAGTTTCAAAGCATTTTAATGACAAGGAAGGCATTGTAATCCTCCTCTGCATGTTATTTAATGAATCTGTTTGCTTGCAATAATGATTTTGCTTTTCTGAAGACAGCACTTGTATTTCCTGACAGATAAAGATTATTTTCTCTTGCAATCTTTTTCCCCCCCCTTCTCTTCTTTAAAAAAGATGTTTTAACCATTGCCTCCTTTGAGACCTGGCTTATTTTCATTCACCCACACCATCGGGGGTGGTTTTGCTTTCCAAGTGCGCTGGCAAGGAGGGCTGCAGGTGTGCAGGACCTGGGTTGCCTGGGTGGGTGGCAGTGCCCGGGCCGCCCTCAGCCTTTTCACCCTTAGGCAGATTGGGAGTATGGCCCCTGACCCAGGACCTGCAGTGTGGGGACCTGCCTCGTAGTGCATCTGGGTGAGGAGTGGGTACTGGTTTGATTTGGACTCTACTGGAGTTTTTTCAGGTGTCTGTGACACTTTCCTGGCCAGTTCCAGTGCTGCTTGAGTTTGCTAAGGCAGAGAAGGAGATGGGAGCTCTCTAGAGAAGTGAGCTCTTTTAATCCAAACCCGAGCTGCCACTGAAAGGGATGGTCTGACTGGCTGCCTGCCAGCCCCAGGGTGTGAGCAGAGCATTTTTGGCCAGAGTGTGGGTGCGGGCAGAGGGCAGGGCCTGGGCACATAGAGAATGGTGAAGTGATGGGCAGGGCTCCTTCAGGGCCAACAGGGCTTAAGCCAATCGTGAAATTGCACCCTAAGATTCTGGCTCTGCCCTCTGGATCTGCCCATGGCACCCTCGGCTTGACACAGTGACAGCTCTGCTCCTGATGAGAAATGTCACCAAGTTTTACTTTGAACTGTGTCGGGGTTACCCTCTCTGCATGCTTAGTGGGAGAAATCTTCAGTCTTCCCAATTTCACAAACAGAAGTGAAACACCAATATATTTCCAGTGGGAAAAAATCCTTTATGTGTTATGTCAGGCAGAAACGAGATGCTGAAAAGGACTGCCAAATCAAGGATTATCTGAGAGCCCTGGTTCTAGCAAACAGTCTGTACCATAAATAAATACATGTTTAAATGCATTTCAGCGCAGCAGAAAGAAAAAAAGGAATAGTGCTAGTGTGGAAAAAGAAGAAACTTGGAACAAATGGCCTGATGTTTACACAGCTAAACCAAAATAATGTGTGAAGGTTGGTCAGGCCCAAATGAACCCCATAAAAAGCTTTTTAGGAATTGTAAGAGTTTCATTGGTCAATTTGACCACATCAGGCTTCTCTGCAGAGCCATCTGTTGCTATCTCTGGTTTTGCACTGTGGATTATGTGAGAACAGGGGTGTTGCAACAAGCTAGAGAGATGTGGTAGCCCCAAGAGTGAGCACGGAGACAGGTCCCCTCTGAATCAGAGCAAAAGTTTTTATTTTCTTCAGTGGAGAGAGCTGCTACTTATTTGGTTTCATCCAAATAGATTAAGTTCAGTTGAAAACTGTAACATGGAGAATTTTAACATGTTTTGTCTTAAAAAAAAAAAAAAAAAAAAAGTCTTATTTTGATGACCAACATGATGTAGTCTCAAAATGCCTGAACTTGCTCTACATGCATCCTGTCTGCAGGCCACTGTCCCACTCAAACTTTGAGCACAATTTACTGAAAATAATCTGCCTGATTTTTTTCCCCACTTTTAAATGTAGCTCTGGTTAGACTGTTCTGGCGAAGCAGTGTTGGCAACCCTGGGTGTATCTTTTGTGAAACTTATGTAGAGGGCTCAAGAACTGCCTTCCCATTGCATTTTTAATAACTAACTGGCCTTCAAAATAAAAAAAGAACTGTGCAATGCCTGTTTGGAGTACGGTACAATCACACATATAAATGACTGGTGAGACAGATGGAAAGGATGTTTTTTTTGCCAAAATGTTTGTGATGCTACAAATAATTTCTTCTGCCCAAGTAATGAACATTACATATCTTGTATTCAGCTTGAAGGCAGAAGATAGTGTCTTTTGAAAACTATTGGCCTTAAAGGAAATGAAGAAGGTCACTATAAAAATAAAAATATTTTTTAAAAAATGATAGAGACAAAAAATAGCCTTTACCCTATCAACTCTTGAGAAAACAGTGCCAGCACATACATTTTTAAGGAATAGTGTGCACATCCTAAAAAAATGGATTTGTGAATGTTGTCCTGAAGTTCTGTGGGAATTATGAGCAGTGGGTAGCTCTTTGAACATCAACCACAGTATGTAATCCCTTTTATGAAGTGACCTACCTTTATCCTAAAATTAGGTAGGGTTTTTTTGCCTTGACAGCGTCTGGTGGAGGGATGTTTCATAGCCTCGCTGCTTTGTCAGTTAAAACCCTTCCTTCTCATTTTCAGCCCAAAGTTAATCATGGCTAGTCTATTTGTTCTTATGCCAACTGGATCCTAAGCTTTTCCTCCCTAATGTTTACCTGCTGCTAGCAATTGTGTTGTTAGTCCAAATGAGCTGCGCTTCACATGTTCATATAGAGAAGAGTCTATCTTCTGTGTCTTCATTAATTTTCATTAAAATTATTCTTTCTTGAACATTTTTAAATAGTTTTCTTAATGTGATGTCATCTGTGACATCATTGCTTACCTGTTTCTGCTCAAATTCTTGCCTTTAAAAGGAAAAGGCCTTTTAAAGTTGTGATTTGGACAGATTTATATTTGTAGTCAACTGCTATGTTTTGTTTTCTTTTTGTACCTTCTTAACTCATTTACAATTAATCTTTGTTATTTCACAGAGCATGCAGTCTTCCCTGCTAATTTTCATTCCTACTTACAATAGAATTTTCAGTAGTTTTCTGTATGATACCTCTGTACATCTCTATATTGAAGATACTCCAAACCTTTTGTTATCATCCAATTTCTTTAATATTTTCTGTTTAAACTCACTCTAGTATTTGTCTTCTCATCTGCGAGGCAGAGGCTTGAAATGAGACTTTTAGATCCTGATGGACTAGTTTGAATGGAAAGAAGTGACTTGAGAATAAAGTAGTAGTTTCAGTCTCTGCCTTGTCATTTGGACTCAAGACCAGGCTCACTTCTTGATGAGTGTTACAAAACTAGTGTAAACATAGCCATGATATGGCTCTTTTGGAGTGGGAGTGGTTAGTATCTGATGCTGCTTTTCCGAGAATACAAAGGAAATTAAGAGACATCTCTCAGTCCTCGGTTACTTGCCTAACCATAGAGGCTGCCCCTCCTCTTTTAATAAATTTTATTTAAGGGAAAAAAAGAAGGAAATAATAATGAAAAAAAGGCTTTATAAACCAGAGCAGAAAGTGTCTCATTAATATTGCTGAAATGTGGAGTGCTTGTAGGAAGCATAAGCCAGCACTGAGCAATTGCTGATTCTCTCCTGCAGACCAGGCACCACAATCCTGATCTGCTGGATGGCACACGTTGCACTTCGTCTGTTCGCTTGAGTTTCTGCTGCTGGAGTTCAAAATGCGTAGGAGAATGGTGCCAAACCAGATTTTCTAATGTGTAGTCAGGATGTTGCCAGGGTATGCATTTGGAGGTGGGAGCTGCAGAAGAGTATCCCACATTTTAGATGTACCCATGATCTGATGTTGGATTTTTCTCATGTAGCAAAGCAAGTAAATGCCAGGCTGTCTGCTTCAGAAATCCTGTGTTGCAACAGTATCTTATGCTGATAGACTGTTGTTGATTACTCTTTTGAGTATTCTTTGGGAATCAATTTTCTATCAGTCCATTTTAATAATTTTCTCACTTTAACCCTGTATTACAGGAAGCAGTTCAGCTGACTGAGAAAAGTGCCTAGTGCTTTCTTGTGGCTTCACTGTTTCCAGCTTGCACAGCATTGCTGTGGTGGTGTGAGCTTGCACGATGGTTTTCCTTTTGCTCATCTTGATGCCTAAACGATTGACATTTCCTTACTTCTTGAATGCCAGTTACAGTGTTCACATGCCAGTTCCAGTACAGCCTAAGACGTATTTCATTTTTGCCAGGTTCAAGGATCAAAATGTCTTGTGATGTTGTGAATTCAGGGCAAAATGTAGGGATTTGGAGAAAGTGATTAGCAGCTGGTTACCTGTGTAAAGGACACAGATTAACTTGAAGGACCTGTGTGTACAATTAAATATGTGTACTTGCCTGCCACGTAAACAAGAGTCCCTGACTTTACACCCTCTTGCTGCAGTTAAAATAAAAGTTAGTATCTTTTCTGTTTTGATAGAGCTTTTGTAGTGAATGCAAGTGAAATCAACAGTTGCAGCAATGTTCCTATTGTTTTTATTCTCCCATACCTCTCTTTGAAGAAAAGAAAAAAAGAAAAAAAGGATGTTTCTTTAAATCCAAACAAGTCTTAACTCTCTACCTGTGATGAGTGAACCATGGGGTCTTTATTCCACTACCTCCTGCAGACTTGCCATTTCTCAGTTTTATATGATGTTTCAGTTGCAGATTTTAATATTTTCAGAAAGTCCAGTCTCTTTTTCATCCTCCTTTTTTTTTCCACCCAAACCTTGTCTCATTCTTCTGTTTTTCCAGTGATTTACAGTCATGATTCAAATTGAAACATAATGAGACATTAGGTATTGATATGTCAAGCTGTTAGAAAGACTCAAGGGAGGTGGTAATTTTCAGTAATTTTAGAGTCTCATCAAGTGTGTGTATGTTGCCCAGATTACAGTGTACTGCTGACTTACACAAGAGCCCTTTAGCTCCGAGACTGGTAGAGTTCTAGGTAGGTAAAGTTCAGTTTGGGCTAAAGAAGCCACTTTTTTTTTCTTTTGGGATTTGCAGTTTCCGAACTTGCACTGCTTCCCAATACATCCACGCTTGGGAAATGAGAAGCAGCAGGTCAGTGCCTACGTGGTGTTTCAGGCACTGAAGCACAGACATACGGACCTGCAGCACCGCTGGCGCCATCGGTGATGTGGGAACGTGTTGCTACCACCTCCGTGCCCAACCTTTAATTATCCTTGATGCTGTGAGTGTAATACAGACTTATTTGCAGTTGATGTGAGACGTGAGACAAGCGTGCCATCTTGTGAGCAGGCAAAATGGGAACAACGTGTAGGTTCTATTGTGTGTGAATGAAGAGCGAGGGTTATGTGCATAGTTGTTGGGTATTTTTGTTTTGGACACAAAGGAAATTGAGAGCTAAAACAACTTGGGGTGTAATGGGATGGGAAATCACATTGCTGCTTTAGATCTGGGAGTCACAAAGAGTAATTATTTTTCCATTAATAGGCCAAGGCCTATCAAGATGCTACGGGATTCAATGATATGAAAGGTTATCTTTTAAAAAAGGGAGACTCAATCCTCTGTTTGCTTTGAACAGTAGAGTTTCATGGTGAAGAAGACTGAAGTACCATCTCTATCACAAATATATTTGTTTACTGCAGTCTCTGTTCTTTATGTCATATATGCGTATATATGCTCATCTTATCTACATACAAATGGTTATACGAATGTCTTATGACATTAAGATTTTTATCTTTGATCTTGGGCTGTTCTCATTACTCAGAAGAAGAGAAGCCATGGCCAAATTATGAAGATAATTTCTAATTCCTCTCATGAATTCTTTTTCTTTCAATACCTACTGCTTAACAAAAGAATTGTTTAAGAGATGCTTAAATTTAATTGTCTCTGATTTCGTCTCTGTCTTCTTCAAAGGAAGACATCTTTGCAGTATAAATCCTGTTGTACAAGATTTCAATGGGTAAAAAATTTATAGCTAATACTAATCCTTAAAAAATTTATATATTGGTTGTGAAACCTTCTCTACAGAATTACCACAGTTTTTGCATCCTGTATCAGTTAATCAAGTATTTTTAGAAGCTGGATTCTCTCCCGGCTGCTAATGGTACAAAGATCACTTTTGCAGCCTTATGTCTTGTGGTTTATCAGATCAAACTGTTACAGGAGTAATTATTTACTCTTGACTAGTCCCATTTTGGGAAGAATTTGCAAGCTGATGTGTGGATGAACCATTTATCTCTTGAGTTGTTTGAAATAACAATTGTGGATGTTCTGTAGCTATTCCTAGACTGGAAAATTAGAAGCAGCCCTAGCTTGGATTGATAGGCATGGGGAGAGCAAACAGGAACAGATTATTGATTGAGCAGCAGCTAGTTGAGCAGGATGGCATGATCTATACTCAGCCAACTGGCTCACATTTGACAGTCCTTTTATTCAGTTGTGGTTATCTTACCCCATCCATGTCGGACTCTCAGCTTCTCCACTTAATTGGCTGTGTTAATTTGTAGCCCACACCTTCAGATCTCAGGTACATCCCAAATTCCTCTGCACAAGTTTCAACATTACTTCAAAGAAGGTGCTGTTGTAGCCTCTGCAAATAATTTTGGGACTTTCTATAGACTCCAAGATGCCAGTGAAGCCAGAAGTTGCTTTAACAGTTGCTTTCTTTGTAAGTGAAAACACGGCAATAGCTTTCCATTTTTGTGGGATACATCCCAGTGCAACAAATCAGCCCTACATCATTGCTGGATATTTCTTAAAACTGGTGAAGAGCCAGATTGGGAATTGAGGTGGCAAGAAGGCAGCTCTGAGGAGGAAGACAGGAGCAATGTGGTAAGGCTTGCTTACATACAAGGGATTTTTGAGAATGGAAGTATTAATGTAATCTGTGGTTGGGCCTCTTTTAAGTTTTTTAGAGAAGTAATTCTATATTTTTTTAAGGAACATTTTAGATGTATTACTGATCGAAAAGAAATACAATGTCCAACTTATTTCAAAATATATCTTTATTGCGAAAAAAAACAACTGTATGATTCTGTTTGGCTCAGTAGATTGAAGATTTCAACTTGACTTCTATCAGTAGTTTTTAGTTCCTGTGTATACATTGCTGTGTGCAGATTCTGCCACACATGTTTCTGGAAGTTACATATTTACCTCTCAGGCAAAAAAAAAAAAAATAAAAAAAATCAATTTGTAGATCTTTTTTTTTTTAGTGTGTTTTATGATCCTGGCAGATTGCCGATGCTTAAATTAAATTTCCAGTGTCTGTATGGTCGAGGCTAATGTGAAGGCTTTTGGCACCACCCCTTTGTGCAATAAAGAATCAAAGCCAGTAGCGTAAGAAATCTTCTATCAAAAGCTGAAAGCTAGATTCATAAAATCACTTATGCAGGCATTACGAGATTTTCCCATGGAAAGTTTATGTGGGAGTTCAGCAAAAACTGATTCAAGAAGAGAATTATTTGCACTATATATATTCATCCAGCAGTCAGCAGGCTGACGCTGGCACCCCTTGCCAGTTTTAAAGGATTGCCAGCACTCACTACATGAAGCTGCTGCAAAGCCACATCAGCAGTGTCTCAAGGAGTCTCCGTATTCTGCGCCCCACTTCCCTCTTTTCCGACCAGAATTGAAATGGGTAAACCAGACATATTCCTCAGTCAGTGCATGTATTCAGTTCTTATGGTTATCTGAAAAATGCTTCTGTTTTAAAGCCATTTCATAACAAATTATTACGGTGGAAGCACTGTAAGAGTAGCTTTCTCATCGGCATTTCACTTCATTTCTCAGCTTCAAAAGAAACATAAATAAGAGATAAAAAGGGCAAATAATAGAGAAACCACTCACAGTCAATCTATTTGCATTCACTTTTGTCTTTTTTTTTTTTTTATTTTACTTTGTTTTGTCTTAAGAAAGTGGCTCAGTGTTACTGAGTCTTCATGAGGACCATGCAATATGTGCTGCAACAGTCTTGCCTAGTTAATAGGGATGATTCCAAAGGCAAGGTAATTTACCACTGCTTTGGCTGGAGCTAATATTGGGCTCCAACATCAGTTCTGTAATTTCTGACAAATGGCCAAGATTTCTTGAATAGGCACAGCTTTCTGTTTTGTGTAGGGAACACACAATCCACTCTTTTGTTGTGGTTGCCACTGCTGTTGTTTCTCCTCCATTCACAATGCAGAGTGGGGTTATTTGTGCCGAGTGGAAAATCAATGCCAAAATTCTGACTTGCCTGTGTTTAATGTGATGTTAATTTTTGCGATAGCCATAAAGAGTAAAAGAGATTTTGTAATATGGATCCCCTTGTATCCTGATCTCCAAGACAAGAGGGCATATTGGTGATGAAAGTTTTATCTATCACAAACATGTCAAGATGAGAGCTTACTGGATGATTCAACCCAAATGTATAGAAACTGTTTATATAGAGATTGCCAAACATTTTCCATTGCTTTTCTTTTTATCTAAATTCTTGAATAAATTACTAAATAAAATAGTCTGTGTTTGGAATGTATGGCTGTGGGATATATGGAAACTCACAGCATGTGGGGGAAAGAGAATAGGGAAATATGATAGTTTTGTAAACTTTACGTGAATATAGGTACATCATATATAGACTCAAGATTCGATTTACTGATCAAAGCATCCAAATAACTTTGGATTTAATAATGTTGGCAATGAATGCTAATATATGGAAATTGAAAAGCATGGAGCAACAATAGCTAGCCACGCTTACCAGTATTACCCTCCAGCATGTAGATTTACATTTTTTTTTTGTTTTGAAATCACAGTTTGGAAAATGTGTGTTCTTTTTCCCTTCTCCCATACTTCTGAATGTGGGTTCTCCTAAGCAAGCTTAGACAAGATTCAAGCTAAACAATAGGGTAACATCAGTACCTTTGAAGGCTCAGCTTGGATAGGTACCCAAAGCCAGAGTCTGCTTTGATGTACGTGGGCTCAACTCCGGTTGCCCTTGGTTGCCCTCTCTTACCTCTGTAACTTGTGTCTGGAAACCCTTGCCAATCTTTTTCTAAAAAGAAAAAAAAAAGGGACATTTTTGCAAACTCATGTTCATCTTGGTTCTGGTCTGTCTGGAAAAGTGTTTCAATAATGCCCTCTCCGGTGATGATTTAATATTGCTGTTTCAGGTCTAGGTTGTAGACTTCTGACTCCTTCTCACTTTCTGAAATTTCAACATCATTTTAAATGGAAGATTTTTGCCTCTAGTTGGAAACAAAATTATTTGAACTTTTCTGGAATGGTAGCCAAAACCACTGTTTATCTCCCTTGCATCTTTTCCTCTTCTCCCAATTTATGGTTCCATTTGACTGAGGTTTTGGGCGAAAGAATTGTAATGCCTTTCTCTCCTATCACAGACTTCACCTGACAGAAAGAAACAACACATCTCAGTCTTGCTTTTTTCAGTCAGTGGGGCTTTTGCCATTAGCTTCAAGGGAAATACGATCAGTCCATTGTATTCTTAATGCAAAAGAGCAAATGAGTCACTTCTTGTATCCATACCTGATTGTTCTTGCCTAGGAGCCAGCAGGTCACCTTCTTTCCTCACTCTTCATCTCAAGGTAGCACTGTGCTTGCCTCTGCCAGTACACTCAACTCAGATTCAGTTCTGAGTCATTTGCAAACCCTAAACTCCCATTGTCTTCAAAGGACATTTGGATTACAAAGAGCACTGAGTTTACTCAGGCTGAGAAGAAATTGAAACATATGAGGTTGCCACACCTACCAGAAGAGTTTGGCAAGGCGGTGGTTGTTTGCCCTAAAGACAGCATGAACAGTGGGGATGGGATAGATGTGCCCACAGCCTAGGGGTCTTTGGGTCTGGCTACTATAAAATTGAGGAGAAACCACTATACTGACAAGAAGCAAATTCAAAACACTTATATATCTTTTTTATTTCAGATTTAGATTGTGAGAGCTAAAAGATATCGCTGATACTAGGATCGTTGTAATATTCAGATAAATATTGGGCACTTTTATTGGAAGTGGGGACATACAAGACTTCTTTAACAACAAATCATAGAATGTGAGAGATAATAAAAGGCTACAAACTCTCTTACTCTTCAGAAAGCAAGACACTGTCTTAAGAATTGAGGATTAGGAGCGATTTATTTTTTACAGTGATTCTGTAGGTGATTCTTTATCAGTCCAAAGGCAGTTGAACCTTGTTTGAAGGATCTGGTGTTGGACACGCTCCAGGACAGAACACCAGACTAAATGGACCTCTGGTCTGATCTAATAGAGAATGTTCTACATTCCATAAAGGGTAATGGCAGCAAATTAATAGAATAACCAGAAGATTCAGTGAGGATAGCAGGGCTCTCATAGGAGGTGTCAGTCCTAGCAGAAGTCAGTTATTTTATTGCAGTAGGCAAATCAAGCTGAATTCTCTCAGTGATGCAGTAACATCAGATTGGGGAGCATGCAAAGCATCATCAATACATAAAAATTAAACTACATTTAATATACAAAGCTGAGTTTAGATAAATGCAGAACAGAGAAGCAAAGGCACAATGTTCTCTGAAAGTGCGGCCTTTTTAATGCTGTTTTGGAGACTAATTTACATACAAATAAAATGTCAGCTTATCCCATAATTGTCATGATAAATTGGAGCATTTAGACTTTTGCACAAGGTGCTCCTTCTGCACCTTATTAAATTACTGGATCTTGGCCTTTTGCCAAGTGCTAGATGCTCTCTCTACTGAAATATATACAGGAGAGAGATATGGACCTGGACACCTAGAGAAACCAGGTTCAGTCACTACCCAAGAGCTCTGCCTGCACAGACATTGTGAATTTTGCATCTCTCATTATTGTAGATAATTTTATTAATCCATAAAATGGCAGTGTTAATAATTTTCCTGTTTCACAAACTTTGTTGATGTTTAATAGGTTGTCATGTTTACACAGTGCTTTTAGGTACTTGATTAGAAGCCAGGGCAAAAAGAATCTTGCCTTTTTGGGCTCTCCCATCCTGGATGGATGGCAGTGGCGGGCAAGGTAGAAGCAAGCTTTCTGCAGCAGGCCAGTAAGAAATGCAGAACAGCAAACTAACATGCTCAGGAACCTTTAAATAAAGGCAGTTTTAGAATTCTTCATTTGTGCTCCAAGACAGCATAAAATTCCACCCTATGTCACCTCTTTAGACACGTTACCTTTTAACTTCAGTTTCTCCTGTAAGTGTCTGCATGATTACCCCAGGAGTGAGCTTAAAATGAAAAAAGTACCTGGAAGTGGGCTAAAACAATCTATTTTGAAATGCCACTCCTAAACTCTCTGAAATGGCCAAGTGTCTGTTTTATACCCATAAAAAAGGTTAGATTTATTCCAGTGGCTAGATGACTACCGATGTGTGCAATGCTCTGAAGCATAAGGTAATAGAAAAGATCATTTTGAATTACTTCAATGTGAATTAATAAGAGATTTATCTGATGAGAGTTGTTTGAAGGTGATGGTACTTTGTAGCCGAACAGGATTTAAGATGTCCAAAAGTGCACCTTTAGAGATTTGAGAACGATCGATGTTGGGAAAGTAAATGTAAATGGGAAGGAGCAAGCTTGAACAGACTGCAGCTCTTTTTACTTGTCTTTTTGCTGTAAACTTTGTGAGGAAAAAAACTGCAAACAGGTCTTGGCAAATTGGTGATCAAGGACTAAACTGAAGAGTTTAAAAATTCAGAAGAATAAGAGAGGAGGTGAAAAACATTTTGCTATAATGCTGCTCTACTAGTATGACATATAAGGCATGGTTTTCTTAATACATTTTCTAGATCGATGAAGCTATCATAATTTCAGTGGAGCATGCAGACTGGAGAATATCAAGCAGATGCATTTTGTCCAAAATACAATGTCTGATCTTGCCAAATTTTACTGATACCAGGAGGCATGTTCTACCCTAACAATTTCAGGCAGGAAAGAGTTGACATGCAGTTTTAGAGCTTTGTAGAAAAACATGTATAGATTAAAAACTCCTTTGGAATTTGTCAGTTGCTTAGAGCTGTGACATCCCCTGTCTTGTATGGTGTATTTGAAGACACTGGTGCCAATGCGGGGAGGACGTGGTTTTGTTGAAGAGGCAGTTGCTTGTCATTAAGCTTATTCTGCCCTCCCACATTTTAGGGCCTGACTCTTCAGTTCCTTACATGAAAGGGGTTGTTCTTCACTTCCCTTCTCAGCAGAGAAAGGTTTGGGCCATGTGTTGGTTGTTTGCTGGCAAGGCTGCTCAAAGAACCACAAGCAAAACTGGGAGAGAAGCACTGTGTGCGACTGCCTCTTGTGCTGTGTCCCAGCCAGAGATGGTGGGGATGGAAAGCTCTCTCTTCTGTCATTTCACTGTGCAAGTGTCCATATGGGAAGGTAGAAAGGTAGAAGCTTTAGCCTGTCCTGTACCACTGTCTGAGCCTGGGGTAGTTTGCATCTAATGTAATCTAATTTTCAGTGAGGGCAGCAATTTCACCTAGAGTTTCCAGTGCATTTACTTTTTTTTTTTTTTTTTTTTTTTTTTTTTTTTTTTTTTTTGAAAATGCCTGAATTAGAAAACATGCAGGTTGCAGGTCTTTGAACCGTGGGCTGTACTAATGAGCTTGTTAACTTTCTGGCTGTGCTCGGCACAGGTCTGGGCCAGCCCGGCGGGACAGGCTGCGGTGGAGGGCTGGGTGCCCTGGGTGCCGGGTGGCTCCCCAGGGACGGAGCCTGCTGCCGAGACACTTTCCCAGAAATTCAGTCTCTCAAGACAGGAGCTTTCTGGCTTTGGAGATCGTGTGCCTTAAAGCTGCTTGATTGCTATATGGAGAGTGAGGAGAAGGCTCCAGATTGGTTAGGACTTTATGTACTTGGTAGAAGCTGACACTTTGAACACTTAAAGGGTTTTTTATATAAAGCACAGCAGACAGTCTTTGTAGCCTATTTATGTGTAATAAACTGGGTTTTGTTTTGTGCTTTGTTTTTTTTTTTTTTTCATGCATGTGTGTGTGTGAAAGAAGCAAAAAAAGGAGAGAAATTAAAACCACAGCAGTATTTTCCCATGAAGCTATAGCGAGTATCCTGCGATCTCACATGATCGGCTGTCCTGCTGGGGTGGAGTGTGGGAAGGTGTCAAAATATGTCTCTCAATTTTATTTTTTTTTTCTTAAAAGGGAAAGCCAGATGATTGCCAAAAGCCCTGCTCTCTTCTCTAGCCCTGCAGTAACAAACTACATGAGTGTATGTTATTAAGATGATAAGATTAAATTTCTAGCTACTAACATGCTATCACAACAGCAAAGGGGGAAAAAATCTTGAAAAAATTATGAAAATTAGTCTGACAGTCTCCTTTTAATAATAAGATCACTCCCAACCCCAACAGACAGTGTAGGCTGGAATTCCACAGGGCTTTTTTGTGGTCCTAATGATTTTAATAATACTTTGTGCTATGTAGCACCTTTCATTAGAGGATCACAAAGTGCTTTACAGTCGCTAATTAATTAAGCCTCACAACACTCCTGTGAGATAGGTAAGTATTAGACATATATTAAGCTGAGACACTGAGAGTTAATGATTTTTTGCTGCATTATTCTGGCAAAATGATTGATGTTCAAGCACTGTATGTGCATTGTATGCCTTTGTGTGGGTGTGTAATATATATGAGTGTAAAAGTATTAATTTTACTATCCTTTAACAAAGACGTCCTACTTGAACCTGTTGAATATAAATGTGAATTTTCATTTAATTTTTTGTTGCTGCAGCATATTGACTGATAATATTACAGTCTTCATAGACCCTTGACTCAGTTTGCTCTTCGTCTGCTTGTGCATCTACTTGCACAAAGATTAGTCAGTGGCATCTCATAAAATTCAGACATATTTCTAAATGGGCTATTTTGTTAAAAAGAGCATATGACTAAGATCTGACCTAAACCTGCAGCACAAGCATCAGGCAACAACCATTCTGTTGCAATAGGCTTTGATGACAAGCCATCCCATTCAGTAGAAGTAATGAGCAATAACAATGACCTGTTGTGGGAGCTGACGGTCAGCAGGTAATTAGCCATTATCTTCACCACCCATAAGAAACTATTGATTACCAGAATTTGCTTTTTTGTTTTTGTTTGTTTTGTTTTGTTTTTTAAAGAAGTACATTTGTAACTACAGTAATTCATTATCCTGAATTACAAACTGATTTTAGTAGAAGTTTCCACTTACTTGTTTCCGGGGATAAACTGATGTGATTGTTGAACAGAAATGTCTGTATATTGCAGATGCATGAGTTATGTAGAGTAGCCTTGGCTGTTTTTGAGGGAAAGTATGCATAGCTATTATTATTATTTCTACTTTAAGATAGCTGCAAGTGATTATATCAGCTAAAAAACCCTATGTGGTTTAAAGGTAATTTCAGTGTAATAAAAATAAGATATAAACCCATGGATTATGGAGCCCAAAGACAAATTCTGCAATCTGGGCCTTATCCAGAATTCCCTCGACAAGTCCTTTCATTCATATCAGGCTTAGTAATTCTTTTATTTTGGAAAGATCACTATTTTCAGTGGTGAAAAGGTAGTTCAGTCCCAATGACTGTTCATCAGTTGGCTTCTTTACTAACACCCGACCAATGTGCTTACTATTGCGATGGCATTTTTGAGATATGGGAAGTTGCCTGCTAACAACAAAAGTAACACCACTTTGTTTCAAGTGGGACATAAGGCAGCCAGCGGATGATAATTTCCATTTGCTGATGGCAGTGCCTGGATACGAATCAGTTATTTGTATGCCATTATCTATCCCATTAAGCCAGTCCCATTATGATGCCCAATACCTGTTAATATATGTGAATTTTTAAGACACTTCTTTACTACAGCTCATTTTCAACAGTTACTTTTAACTTGTTTTAAACTTTGTATTTGGTGAACATTGACTCTGAAATATTTTTTGTCTGTCTTTATGTGTGTGCAAATGTGTGCAAGAGCATGTGTGTCTGAGCAGAAGGCATCTATGGGATTTCTCATGCTTGAGGGAAATAGAGAACAGCAGCCACTATTTATATAGTGCCCAGTAACAGATGCATGTGATTGTACAATAGGTGTAATAATGTTTTTAAGTAAAAAACATATTTGGAATGCATAATTTAGGAAGGAAAACCTTTTTTTTGTTTTGTTTTGCAGATATACAGATCAGCTCTCAAAATGTCTTCTGTGTCTTCCGTGCATCTTCTAAGACAGTTGCATTAGCCTGCCTGCTAGTTGACTAATAGAATTAATAATTGTAAAAAGCACTCTAAAGCCACATGCCTTATGAAGTCAATGCTGGGTATGATTTTACAAGTATGTGATCTATTTTTTCAAGTGAAATTGTTAACCGAAAACGTTCTTGGCACACAATAAAACATTGTGCAATCTGTTATTTGTCTTAGAGATAATAATTTCAGAGTGGCTATATTCTTTCTATATCTAACTTATGACTTGTTAGGGGATGGTTTCTTCGATTTAGGAGTATTGCAAATGTAGTTTTATTTACATAATATGTCTCTGAAAAATGATAGTGGTGGAATTTCAGCGACAAAAAACTCCTGTGTCTTTTCTTACCATCCCCTTGAGTGGATACCAAGCAAATAAATGACAGATGATTTTTCAAAAGCTAAAATTAAAAAGAGAGGAAAATACTTTGAAATTCAACTTAAGGAAGTTTTTATATTTAAATCAGCGTTATCTCCTTTCCTTTCTTTCTCCAAGTGTAGAATATTGCATGAAAAAGCTCTATTAGGCAGATATGTTTTTCTCCTTTCCCCTCCAGAGACTCACAAATATACTGGGAAAATCTGAACCAAAGTATCTAGATCTACTGTCCAGTTAGCCTGTATAGAGTCCAGATTTTTCTTTTCTTCTCTTTTCTTTATAGATACTTTTTTTTTTGTCTTTTTTTCTGACTCTCTTCTGTCAGTTGCTATGAAGATAGCAAATCTCTAAGCTTTCCTTATCTGCCAAAAATATCTGTAACAAAAACATTTTAAAACATTGCATTTAGTCTTGTTTAATTTTGACTGAGGTAACAGTCATGATGTTTACTTTCTCTATTTCTGATTTTTCTTCACTTCGAAGTCAGGGCTTCTTTCTCTGTCCTCTGCCATGGATTGTATTTAAACAGAAGTTATTTTAAAAATGGTTTGGGAGGTGTAACCAGAAGAAAAATACAGACTTAGCAGAACACCTACCAGAGATGCTCACAGATATTTTTAGTGTGTGTTAACCAAGAGCATTCATGGAGTCCCACAGAGAAGCAGTAATGCTAAAAGGCTGAGGGCTATATTTATACCTTGAATTATATACGTGTACATGTTGTTTTAGTAGGCTGAGTCTGTATTGTAACAGTTCTCTTACCACAATAGAAAATCTTTTTTTTTCCTTAGTTCTGAGTGACTTCATGGTTCAGAAGTTATTGGGACAAAAAAAAAAAAGTACAGTTTAGTGCATACATATCCTGGTAGGTGTGGTTGTCATTAGAAGAAGACACTTGGTTCCCAAGCATGAATGTCTTCTACAATAAGGAATCACAGTAGGCATTTAAGAAACCTATTAAGACCACACGGAGTGTCAAAATTTCTGTAACACGAGCTGGCATTCTGTGTGAAAGCCGTCTTGCTGTAGCCCATGCTGCCTGTGGATGAGCTCAACCACAAAGACAACAGAGCCAGCCCAAGACACAAGTTGAACACTTCCCCTAAGAAGTCGTCTGTTTTTATCAACAGAGCATACAGTGCCCTTTCATGTGGAGCAGATGTAAATAAGAGGATGTACAGATGCCTGTTCTTTTATTTTTAACCTCTGTCCCCAGACGTACTTCTCAAAGTACAGTTTTGAGAAGGTCATCCACGGCTTTCCAAGGTCTGGATACATCACCATTTGGAGCGCATCAGTGCTGCTTCCAGTCACCAGGTGTTCCTTCCTTTGCAGAGCAATATATATCTCCAGGGCCTCTCTAGGGCCCGGCTGTGACTGGCCTGGGAATGGGGGCTCAGACTTGAGCCTGCAGCTCATGTCTCATGTGTGGTACTGCAAGCTGCTGCCACCAGACCACACACAATTTGGCAAAGAGAAACATCCATCACTGTACACAGCATTGGCAAAGATTAGGAGCATAGAAAAAGTTGTAGCACATCTGTCTTCTGCCCATAGCTAGCATACGAACACAAATGGATCAAACCATCTGGTGATGAATATCAAATCCAGAACCACGCAGTAGAGAGAGCAGGGGAGTTTCATATATGTATTTTCTCTAAGTAGGCTGGGGAAGGTGGAGATATAGCGGATGAGGAATTTGACTTAGTACCTGCATAGTCTGATTACTTGTCCTTCCATAATCTCCCCTGTTGAGTGAGCAGCTAACTCACCAGTGGCAGACTCCTCCTTTCTCTCTGATCCTTATTGCTGTCCTGTCTCAGCTATCTTAAATGGATCCTGGAAGTGTACTTGCAGATTTAGCAGTAGTGGCTATGTCTGCAAAGAGGACTGAGCAGAGGAAGGTTTGGCTGATTAGATCCATGTGGATTCCAGGTGTTTTCAGGGCAGATCCCGACTCAGCTACGTAGTGATGTCAAATGTCTGGGTCCAGGCCTGTAAAATTTTATTGACAACGGGTTTCCTAATAAAGTTAGTTTTTCTTTGTTTGGCAAATAGAACTAATTACATGAATAATGTACTGTGGGACCTGACTCTAGAATATCCGTATAATCCTGTTTGAAGTTTATGGGCAGTAGGAGGGGAAACTTTTGCTATAAACTGATACCTGCTTAGGAAAAATACTTTCTCTGAAACCTCAATTTACTTATGTTTCTAAATCTGTTTCCTTCCTAATAACTTGTTTAAATTCTTCTGATTATGGCTTTTAGATATATTTTTGCAAACTACTTTATATGTAGTTGTACACTGTATGAATATTAGACTGCTAAAGTTTTTTTCCCCTTAGTTTTTAAAAATTATTTAAAAAGAAGTGTTCATTTAAAATTATTTCTGTCAGACCACTATATTTTCAAAAATAATGAAACCTGTAATTCACTAACTCTCATGGTAATGTTTTTGTAGGTCTTAAAGTTCTTTTTTTATTATCACTTCAGTCTCAGTGTGATAATTTTTTAAATGAAAAATTCCAGTTTTCTGCATAGTCTAAAAAGCTGTTTGACAAAAATTTTCTGGAAAGTTTGTGTATTCAATGTAGTCATATAGTTCAGAATGCTTTAAAAGGTGTCAGGTTTGTAATCTGCTATATATCTCGAATAATTCTATAGGTTTTTTTTCTTCCTTTTTTTTTTTTTTTTTTTCTATTTTCCTTTTTTTTTTTCTTTTTTTCTTTCTTGTTTCTTTTTCTGTGGTAGATATGGTCCGGAAAAAGAACCCCCCTCTAAGAAACGTTGCTAGTGAAGGTGAGGTACAGACCCTTGAGTCTACAGGTACTGAAAGTGAAGAGTCTGGAAGGAAAAAAGAATTTTCTGCAGAGCAGATGCAAGAAAACACTGACCAGGGTGATGCGGCAGAGTTAAATAACAAGGAGGAACTTTGCATGCATGTCCAAGAGCCATCTTCCAGCGTTAAAAAGGACTTGAAAAGCTCAGTGCTGAGTGAAAAGGCTGGCTTCAATTATGAAAGCCACAATAAGGGAGGAAATGTTCCATCCTTCCCTCATGATGAGGTGACAGACAGAAATATGCTGGCTTTCTCATCTCCAGCTGTTGGGGGAATCTGTGAGCCCTTGAAGTCTCCTCAAAAATCAGATGCAGATGACACCCAAGATGTGGTCTGTACCCCATCAGGAGATGCAGCGGAGACAAATGAGGAGCATCAGATGTCGCCAAAAGCTTCAGATGAAACAGTGCAAGTGCAAAGTGGTCAAACTGATGGCCAAGGCTCAAGCCCGGTCCCCATGGCCTCAAAAAACCCACAAGTGCCTTCAGATGGGGGTTTAAGGCTGAACAAATCGAAAGCAGATTTGTTGGTAAATGATAACCCAGATACAGCGCCTCTGTCTCCAGAGCTTCAGGACTTCAAATGCAACATCTGTGGGTATGGTTACTATGGGAACGACCCCACAGATCTCATCAAACACTTCCGCAAGTACCACCTAGGACTACATAACCGCACCAGGCAGGATGCTGAGCTTGACACTAAAATTTTGGCTCTCCACAACATGGTGCAATTCAGCCACTCCAAAGACTTCCAGAAAGTCAACCGCACTGTGCTTTCAGGGGTGCTGCAGGACATCAGTTCCCAGAGGCCTGTCTTATTAAATGGGACTTACGATGTGCAGGTTTGTATTTTCCCAGCCTCCCTGCTTCTGCTAACTGCCTTCTCAGCTGCACAGCCAGTTGTTTGCAAAGCCTCTCTTACCTACATGATTAATGCACCTCATATAACCTGCTTAAGCCATAAGAAGGGTTTTGGTCAATTTTAGCTAGGCTTTCTGCAGGTCTGTTGAACATCTTGTACAGTAGAGGAGTATTTGGCTTTTTGACCAGTGACATTTCTATGCACAATTTAGTAGTTATAATCAATAGCAAAAGATCTTATTCAGCAAACAGGCAAACTGCTGAATTGGTAATCATATCTGAAGGGTTTGCTGTCATAGAAAGAAAAGAGTAAATAATAATGAAAAATAACAACCAGATAGACAAAAGACAGCAGCTGGAAATTAAAAATGTAATCCTAAATTATCAGCTGCTGGGAGTCAAGATTTGGCTTATTGATTCTTTATTAAGATAAAATAAATGGCAAGTCTTGGCAGCTCTGAAGTTGTCTAGTGCCAGAAAAACAGGATACACAATGGGTATTTAAAACATTTCAAAAGTAACAGTAATCCATGCTGTCCTTCACTTTAGTAAGCCTGTAAGAAAAGGATTATTGCCTCAGTAATTTTCTCATCTAGTTTAAGCAGGGAAAAAAATACAGATACTGCTGTAAAAAAAAAAAAAAAAAAGGAAGAAAAAAATAACAATCTTCTTTTTACCACAAAAGACTGGACTTAAAAACTTTTCCATGGAGTTTCTGTTAGTTTCTTATCAGCTAATACTTAATTAGTTAAAAAAAGAATCGAAGCTACTTTAAAAAAAAAATCCTCGAAATGAACTAAGAGATGCAGTAGGATACCTCGGTATTCTATATGATACAAAAATTCAGGTTTTAAGAACAAAAAAAAAGTAACAAAGTTTGCATATCATACAAGCTCAAATGCCCATCTATTTTCAAATGACTGCAGGCATGCAAACCCTGTAGTAATCATTAGACAAAACTCCAAGATATGTTAAAATAAAAAGGTTGAAAATATTTAGTAATATTTGCAGAAACTGTAGCTATAGGAAAGAAATTTTGCAAGGCTAAGATGGCTAACATCTAACTTCAAGTAAGAAGCCCAAACCAGAAAACAAGTCAGGCACTTGAATCTTTTTAAATGATTTAAACTTTCCTCTTTTTTCAGAAACTCTACAACTTCTTTGTGGAGCAGCAAATCAAACTAAGGTTGTTACTTGTGTAAAAGATGCAATCTTTGAACTGCTGTCTCATTAAAAGATCGCTTCACTGTCTTGTGTCAGACACTCTCTCCTGTCAAACTGTGATTAGAAAGCAAATACGTGATGTAGTTAAAAGAGGTTAGAAGTGAATAATGTCAGATTGTGAAATGATGGTTTATAATTAGCACATAGTATGATGTTAATACCTGGATTTCCTGCTATAGTTTTAGTTTGCTGACTCTGGGGACAGCATCTTAGAGCAACTGATCCATGCTGTCAGGAAGACATTCAAACTGGAACAGCTCAGGAATACAGTATAGAGGAATTTGAGTTTCTAAACACACTTTCATTTCCTCCAAACAATTGTTTCATTAGGTCCTTAGTTATTTATAGGAAAGTTATGCTAGATTAGAATGAGCTGGACACTTTTCCTATGCAGTGCTTTCAGAAATAAAACAGATGTGTGAGCTATCTCAGTTTGAACTGATAGAAGGAGAAATAAAACAGCTGAACCTAGACTATACTTGTCTACTAAACTCTGGCAGTAAGATACTGCAGAGGAGACAAAAAGTGGTAGGAAACAGCCCATAGATAATCTACTTCAGATCAGTCTTTTCTCAGATGAAAACCATTTTCCAAAATAGAACAGACAGCCTATACAATGCTGGCTATTTATTTGAAATAAAAAAAAAAAAAATAATCTGGAAACTTAATTTTTAAGAGTGCTAATTTTCCCTGCCCAATTTGGGAATAGAAGATTAAACAATCTTTTGTGGCAAATACCCTACTACATCACTTGCACATGCACCAGATGTTGATCCAGAACATGTCAGAAGATAAGTAACTGATTAATATTTTTGTGCTTTCTCCTCCCGCGCTCCCAATTCAGAGCAGCTTTGTGAGATTCATAAACACAGTAAAAGAACATTTGAAAATCCCCTTTGTACCCACACATGTTTATACTGCTTCTACATCCATTTTGGAGGGGATTTTTCTCAGGCATCTGGATGGCTGGTATCTCCTGCCACAATGAGGGATTGTATCGATTGGTGCTCCAGCTAAAATTGGTTCAGTCAAACTCCTGTGTAACATGGAGAGGGAACTGAACCTGAATAATTGGTTCATGTAAACAGTATTATTTGGTATAGGTACTGGGCTAAACAAAAATAATCCCTTCGTAATTAACTTGAAATAGTAACGGACTGGGCTTAGAGTCTGATCTATTGATTCCCTTGCACTTAACAAACTGTTCTGTTGCAGCTGGGCTGGAAGTTATCAACAGATATATGGTCTCAGTCTAGAGAGCTGGGTGCAGAAGCCAGGGGATGAAGATGACTGAGTTTGATCTTGCTCATAGTGGTCAGCTGAGACCACGGTGTACGAAGATTTGTAGTAGTGAGTGATGCTATTGAGCCCATAGTGTGTGTTCATAACAAAGGCAAATGAAAAGCAATAGGAATATGTCTGAGTGCAGAAAAAAAATGTATCTCCTATCCTATCTGCAGATATGTAGGGATGTTGTCCATTTGCTGAGGGCTTGGAAGAAAGAAATCAAATGCATTTTTGGACTTATATCACAGAAGTGAAGTCTGTCCTAGAAAACTTAAACCCAACTCCTAGCCAGAAAACACTTCAAACCCAGCTTTTAGCAAGTATTGTAGTCAGCAAAACTAGGCATATACATTTAGCTTCACATTCAGGTGCAAAAATGTTGAGGATGTGTTTTGTAGTACCTAAAGAGGATTTGGCTAGGAACTGTGTAAATAGTCCAATTTTTCTGGCCTTACTTCTGTGTAGGTTTTTACTTGGTTTGAAAGTTTAACCCAGACTGATTTGTCTTTTTTGAAAATATTATTTTGAAAATCTCTTGTAGTCTTTGTTCCCATTTCTTTTTTCAAAGGTTTTTGGTTCATTGAGTTATAATAAATTCCATAGGATTGGGTAAAATCACTGAACAGTTTCTGGGAGATTAACTTTTTTGCCGGTATAGATTTCAGAAAACATTCACTATTACATCTCTGAATTCCCAGGGAATGTGTTAATCAGCTTTACAGCTTTTATTGGAATAATGTTTGAAGTGAGTTCAGTGGATCAATTTTTGCTGATGCCCCTCATTACTTTTTCTTCACATTTAGTTAACTGATCAATCTCTATAGGCAGCCTTGTCTTGATGGATATTCGAGTCTATGTAAGGCTTTGTGGATGTGCCTAAAGCAGTAGACTTTACTGGATCCAAAGACTTCACTTAAAGTAAAATCTATGCGACTAAGGTAACAGCTATGATGCTGAAATCTATTGCCTTTGCTGCTATATGATTAAGTCTCCTTCTGTGTTTGATCTAATGACTCTTTAATGTAAATGGAAAAGTCTGGAGACAGGCAAGCTGCTGGCAAGTAGACAGTAGGCAGTCTTTAACCCCCAATTTTTTTATGACTAGTGAATGGTACAGCTTCAGCAGAAAGGTTGGAGAGTGTTGTCTTCCATTATAGCTAATGGATAGGACATGCCCAGCGAGGGTGAAGAAGAAAGCTTGGATCCCCTCTGACAGAGCAAGGAAAGGAGCCTACTTTTCCTGTTTCCTGAACAAGTGTTCAAGTCATTAGGCTATTGTATAAAAGGGAGCGTGACCCCATTTCCTGATACGTTTTAAAAGAGAACAGTGTCCCTCAAAGAAAGGACTGAAATGTCTGTGTTCAGGTGAGGGTTTCAGATGGCATGTCCCAAGGGAGAACGGTATTCATGCAGCCACAAATAAAGACATACTGCAGTGATCAGCAGTTCTTACGGTTGCTTCATATTGTGTTTGCTACCTCTGAGGAGTTTCCTGCTCAGCATGGCCCTAGTTCTGGAGCTTATAGGCAGAGATCTACCTCCTCTTGTATTCAGCCATTAAAAAGATTCAGAACGTAGAAAAACATGCTTTTTTTGTTTAATCCAGTCTTCTCATTTTGATTTTTTCATGGTTTTAAATCTAGACAGACATATAAGAAGACAAACTTCTCAAAAAATATAGATTGATAAAAGCCATACTAAAGTTTCTTGAATGTATTTCAGTGCAAGTGTGAAGGAAAAAAAAAATAAATGACTGCATTATTTACTACCCCACATACTAATGAGAGGTTATCGGCAGGTGGTTTTTTTTCTGTGGTTCTAGACATCCAATGTTCTAAGAGTTTTCCTATACCACTCAGCCCAATCCTTTTTCATATATGAATTATAGAATGATTTGCATTGGAAGAGGCCTAAAGATCATCTAGTTCCTACTCCCCTGCTGTGGACAGGTTTCTCAGTGCTGTATCCAATCTGGCCTTGAACACTTCCAGGGGTGGGGCTACCACAACTTCTCTGGGCAACCTCTTCCAGTGGCTCAATATGCTCCTAGTGAAGAATTTCTTCCTAATATCTTATTTAAACCTACTCTCATTCAGTTTGAAGCTCTCACCCTTGTCCTGTCACTATATGCCCTTGTCAAAAGTTCCTCTCCAACATTCTTGTGCCCATTTGGGCACAGGACTGCTGCTATAGGTATAGGAATGCTGCTATAAGGTCTCCTGGGAGCCTTCCCCTGTTGAACAGCCCCAGCTCTCTCAGCTTGTCTTCATGGGAGAGATGCTCCAGCCCTCTGATCAGCTTTGTGGCCTCCTCAGTACTCACTCCAACAGGCCCATGTCTTTCCCATGCGGGGAGCCCCAGAGCTGGATGCAGTACTCCAGGTGGAGTCTCATAAGAATGGAGTAGAGAGGGAGAACCATCTCCCTTGACATAGTAGCCACATATATAAGTACCAACATATTAAGTAACAACTTTTCCAGGATTTTCACAGCAATTGAGAGCACTGGTGGATGTCCAGCCAGTAGGCTGCTCGGTGTCCTAGGAATTGTCAGAAGTGCCTACACATGCAGAGTGTATAAAGCTCTTCCTTTTGTGTCCTTTAAAAGTCACTGGTGAGTTCCATGTGCCTGCCCGATGTTATGCCATGAGTGTTTTTTAGTGGTCTGGATTTCAATATATCAAATCTGGCATCTTTTCTGTTCTCATGCTAGACATGTGTGACTAGTATGAAGTCCAGTCTAACTATGATTCAGCTGAATGAGAACCAGTGGTTTTATTAGTAGTTCCTGTTTTTTATCCTCCACTCTTATATTAGTGATTTGATTAAGTATGAAGCTGGGGAGATAAGACTAAAACTGTAGAGGTCTTTAGAAGTACAGGTACAATCAGAAGTGCTTCTGTAAAGATTTTGAGTTACATTTTCGGTGATTTTGGCAAAAGGACTCCTACAGATATGGTGGGAATTACAGACTGGAGGCCTAAATAAGTACAGCATTTTCTTTTGTATTATTAACAAATCAAACTTTCTTGAAGTTCAGCTTTGTCGTCAAGTGGTTTCCTAGAAGGTGACATGGATACATAAATGACATGAGCAAATGGAAACATGTATGTGAATGAATTTAATTTTCCTCACATGGTTAGACAAATGGATCAAAATTTTATATTATTTGTCTCACTGACTTAGGCTCAATTGTCCATAAACCAGGAATTAGATCTAAATAAACTGAACAACTATTGCTGGATATGATATATCCTGATCTCTTGGACTAGATTATGCTATATATATATATATATATATATATATATATGTATTTGCATGAGGGTGGGATGTCCCAGAAGGCCCATTTCATGCCAGCCATGTTGCAGACTCTCCCTGGGGACTTTCCTGCTTAAACTGAAGGCTATCAAGCTGTCTTGGGTATTGCATCTGCATGTGGGCATACCTGTTTATTTTAAGTCTTATTTCTGTGTTGTGATCAGTCTTGGAGGCTGCTTTGCACCCTGAGACAGTCACGCCTCAGGAGAACAAGATTCAGTCATCTCTTTTAAAGAACTGACATGAAAAAGAAAAGGTGTCAAGTAGAGGAAGTGTTGGTAGCAAATCACAATTATAAATAAATTATTACACATGTGCTTGTGTGTGTATACATACATGTGCTTCTTTTTCTCATGTATATATATCTGCATACATACATATTTATCAACATTACGTGAAAAAAGCACATGAAATAGTCATTTAACTTCTACATTGACTATAGCTGATAAGGAATGATTTATATATGTAGTAGAAGGTCTTTATATCACTTCTATGGAGATTTGGCAAGTTTACTCTTCAAAATGATATGCAGTGATTTACAGCATGTCAGCTAAATAGTAAGTGCCTGGAACACTGACTTGCTCAGTGACAGAAATAAGCTATTCTAGTCTTCCTTCAGTGAGAAGTAGTCTACTTTAATATTATAGTATTCAGATGAACAGTCTTTGTGGAACAACTGATGTGATGTATATTCACAGCCTTCAAGGTCAAGTTGTTAATGTTGATATTCCTTTCCTTATTATAGGGATATTAGGTAGTATTTGAAGAGAGGTTAATAAAAAAAGTTGGTGAGACTAGTAATAGTAATGCTTATATTTAAACATATAAACTGCTAAGCTAGCCCACAGAAAGGATGAGAGTTCAAAAAATAAAGCTGCTGGGGAAAAAGTAAAGCAGCTAGGCTTTCTTCTTGTATAAATCAGTGCAAGTTTACCTCTAAGCCTGTGAGGCTGTGTGAGTTTACAGTAGTCAAGGAACTGTCTGGTAATTTTATCTACACAGAATAGAAGGAATAGTGCTTCTTTTAGGTCCTAGATATTAGTCTAGAAGCATTAGTTAGCAAATGAAAGTCTTTATTTTCTGTTTCTTACTTTTGTTGGTTTTGCACATCTGGTCTCCTGACCTTAATTTAAGACCTGTTATTGTTCTGTCACAGTCTTTGTTTTAAAAATACTTCTAAAATTCTAATGTCAAAAAACTGTTCTGGCTTCAATGGCAACAGAATAAATGTCAAGAATGCACTTATCTTGAATGAATGTGACCCAATAGTTTGCTTTCTTGTTTTGGTAAGTATAAACAGCCCAGAAAGCCAGGAGTTTGCCCTGAGTCTTCACAACACTTGTTCAACATAGTTCTGTCCACCTCTAAATGAAACACAGTGCGCTAAATAGTTTTAAGAATATACTATGAAGATTCTCCTGGTTTTACATGCAGAAAGAGAGGCAGTGAGAGGGAGTGAACCTTCACAGGGGAGGTTAGAGAACTGGGTGGTGTTACAAAAACTTGCATGAAAGCCAGGAATCTGTTCTGGCCTGCATGACATGAAGAACTTCATAAATGTGGGATGGTTAAAATGTTCTGGATGCTATATTGCACAAAGCAAATGAATAAACAAGAGCATTAGAAATTATTTTAGGATTAGAAGATTAAGAGTAATTGCAAAGGCAGACTGGATGGCTCAGGAGGTTGGTAAGGGATCTGGAGCCTTTCACCTCCTGATTAGCCAAAGATGTAACCCAGGTAAGCAAAAAAAAAAAAAGAAAGAGTTATTAATGTTTGATGTTCCAATGCAGATGGATTCTAATCAGTAGTTGCAGAAGAAGCCAGAGGTCAAAGAGAGCTTTACTCTGTGCATGTAAGCGTTGTGGCTCAATCTGTTATGTGGATATAATTTTCTTCATAAAACTTATGATTATAGGAGCTGGCAGACTTTGTGTTCCTTCATGAATTTTTTCATTTTCTGTAAGAAGTATTTGTAAACTGTTTTGGAGTGGTGGACTTTAGGATTGAATTTTGGAAAAGAGGAGAAAAAATAGAGTAGGATAGCATTTGGATCAAGGGCAGATTAAATATCAAAGACTTTTTTTTTAAAAAAAAAAAAGAATGTACTTCTCCTTGCCCAAATCCATCCATTCCATGAAATCGTTGTCTTCAGTCTGACTAATTAAAGTAATATAGACATATCTGTTGGAAACATATAGTGCAATTACACAGCTTTGTTGAAGTACTTGCCAACATACTTAAGAAAGTACATCTTGAAACATTGTCAATTATCATGTTATCTTTTCTCCTCTTTCTGGCTATTTTTGGAAATGTGTGTGCTGTATGAGGAGATAGCTTAGTTATATTAACACATGGACGTCAATCCTCTTGGTAAATTCTTTCCCAGTCCTCTAGATTTTGAGAATTTTCCTCATTAGTGAAGAAATTTAACGATTAAGAGTTTTGAGTTTTAGAGAATCATACTGTAAAATATATTTTAGTTTAATCCCAGAATGAGACATGGCTCTGAAGATCAATTTTTAAAGAATATCTCAATATCAAAAATCTCAAGCACAAGAATTGAGAACCTATTGTAATAGCTGTATACCTCTATACTGTGCAATGAATAATACCAACTATACTGGCATAATTGAGGTACTGCTGAAATAAGTGATAAGCCCAATGTTTCATAAGCAAGTGATGCTGAAGGAAAGAATTGAATCATGTTTCCACAGACCAAACTTGTATTTTAGGTTCACTTTAAAAAGAGAATTATGAAGATTAATTTTCTTCTGTGCTACTGAGGGAACTGTGGATCTACAGTTGCTTCTACATTTCTAGTGCAAGCTGTACCTCTGCTCATGACTGCCACTAACTACGTTAGCTGGCATTTTGGACTGCACTCAAATAACAGAATTGCAGAATTTTAGCTTTGCTTTTGTTTAGTTTCTTCTTCTTTTTGTTGGGGAGGAGTGTTTACTTAAGAAAAAGAAGGGGATTAGGTTTTGTTGGGATCATAATGAAATAGGGGAGTAAATACAAGAAGCTATCTCTTCTGATACCACACAGAAATGTGGATATTGATTTCTGGGGTATATATAAATATATATATACTCCCCTTTCTCCTTCTCTTTCTCATTTTCCTCTTTCTGGGGTAGGTCAGAGAGAGCAGGAGATTAAGGACAGTTATGCACCTGGTGAAGGAGTTTAGTGCCTATACATAGAGATACAACATGTTACTGAAAAATCTGGAAGTCAAGCCAAGACTTGAGCAAAGAGTGAGAATCGCAACAGTTCTGCAAATGTGTGGGCTTTGTCCAAATTTGGCTTGCTGAAAGCTGAAACATTGTCACTTTATATCATCACTTCAAGTGCTTCTCCCAAACTCTTTGCATGGAAACCACTTTCTTCGTTTCTCTTTAACTGGTGACCCTCATGGAGGTTTTGAGTAGGTATTGTTACATGTGAAAAATGGCTTTTGAGTATAATAACATTAAGATCACCCTGTGTTACCTTTCACATGATCTAATGCAGTGCATTATTTTGAATTGTGGCAGGGTATTCGGGGAAATGCCAAACCAATAACTGGTAATCAATTACATTCCAGTGGTATAAAGATTGTATGTGTTCCCCACATTGCAAGAGTTTAAATTGTGTGGGAATATTTAGTTCTATTTTATCCCCTTGCAAAGCAGAGAAGGATGTCTTAGCATGGGAAACAAACTTGTTGTGTAGGCCACTAAGCAGGATTAGCACAAGTTACAGAAATTATGTGATTTACAATCCACTGTAGAAAATGGTGGTATTAATAATACGTTTGACCAATGTTCTGAAATAAAAGCAATTAGCAATGAACAGCAGATGGGATTGTAGCCACTCACAGTTTCTAACTGGTGTCTACAGAGTGTCTGGAAAATAGGTTTAGTATCTGTAACTCTGTGACTGGACAGCTGAGAGTAATGGATGAATTTACTCATTAGAGACACTTAAGGTAAAGCATTTTGGCTAGTTTTCTGTGCATACATAGAACAAACACACATATCTAATTAAATGAGCAAAACCAGATCACCTTGCAACTTATGTAATCGTGCAGTGAGCTGCTGTTTTTTTCTGTTAACAGTAATTCCATCAGTGCTTTCTTTATGTTGTCTTTCAACACCACTGGGACTTTGAACATTGAAATAATGCAGTGGATGGAGACCTGAAGTTCCAGATACTGGAGAGCCGGCCCAGATCCCATTGTTGTCAGTTGGATAAGGCTCAGCATGGCTCTGTCTCCAGTTCTTGCTTGCAATAAAATGAATAAAGGGAGATAACTCCTGCACTGCAGAAGACCTGTTAAAACATCCCTCTACTAAAGAACCTTTTCAAAACCAAATTCATAATTTGATAGCAGAACGTGAAGCCTCAGTTTAAAGTGAAAACATTATTACAGCCAAGTCCTAGCGATTAGGCTGCCAGACTCACCATTGCCTAATGAGATGTGTTTCCTAAACAAACATAAAGCCATTTTTCAGTTTATTTAAAAAAAAGTTTAACCAGTTCATGGGAGTTGTGCTTTCTTGAAGAGGTGGGGAGGGGAAAGAATAGCAGCAGCTCATATCATGGTTTAGCAACTCATTGCCTCACTATACATGTTCATTCTGATGGAATACAAAGGATAGCATCTCATTCTCTGAGCTAAATGGTTAAAAGGCATTTATATTATATGCATTTATAAATGTTTACATTTCATGCTCTCTGTATGTCTGAGTCCTTCCGTATGGTGTGATACTGAATGAACAGTGATCACATGCTTTCTTTATGGCACAGCTGTGAGGAGGAAAAGAAAAATAATTACAGCATTTGCCTAATGCATTAGAACTGAATCCTGCAGAAATGTAGCAATACACTTACTGGTTGGGAGAATGGAAATCAAACTCTGCAAGGCTGAATTTTATATTCCCTGTAAGGCATTCTCTGGGTGTAAAAATTGAGAATGTGTCACAACGAAGCTTCCACCCATGTCTGCACCATGTGGTGTAGGCTGGGTGATGACAAAGGATGTCTGAGGATTTTGGGTGTAAAGAGCATATCTTCCATATGCTGTACACTATTTGCTCTTCAGGAAGAGAAGCCATGCAATAGTGACATTTTTGTCAAGAGATTTTTACTTTGGCCTTCAAATCAGTTGTACAGGAGCAGCAAATCTCCCCTGATGTCAGGGGCAGGTGTGGTGCTCTCCTGGGAAGGGCAGGCCTGCCTGCTGTGAGAACATGGGCTTTAATAACATCAGCCCTGGAAGTCTTCTTCCCTTCCTGCAGTGCATTTTGCTCAGACATCATGAGAACAGTTAAGTAGATCTACCTTTTTTTGTATATGTGTAATTAGTGATGTCATGGACTTGGGTGTGGTAGGTTTTTTTGCCACATGCCATTTTTCTACTGTAGTTTTTCCATTCTTGTTTTACTAAATTGAGCTCTTTGCATGAGAGAATCAGAATATTTCCTTGGAGAATGTCTGCAGTGAGTAATCCTTGAGCAAACTGCCTTTCGTTTGAGACATCAGCCACTACGGCTCTGTGAGAAGGCATCCTGGTGGATACTGGATACTCCTGTAGGAATGGTCTTTGTAAGAATTGGTCATACTACGACATAGCAAACTGAATTTGTTATTTAAAATTTAATTTTTGTTTGCCCTTATTTAGAAACCAATACTCTTGGACTTCAACATGAATATGATTAAAGCATGTAAGTGTATTGAAAGAAAAAGCCTGAGGACCCATTTTTTTGTTCCACACCTGGCATAGACTCCCAGCAAAGTTTGCTGTCAAAGGGTTCTGAGATATGGGAACTGATTATTGGGTCTTTTATCAATGACATTATTCAATGATTAGTGAAGGAAGGAATAGTCCTATCAGAGAGCGCTAAGATCATGTTGTGTATGTGTCCCTCAGTCTCCCCAAATCAATATATTTATTATTTATATTAAATATATATTCTGTTATGAGAAACATTTAAAAATCTTCATCAACAAATGTTAAATATGTCAGGGCATATGTATGAAATCTTACTACATTAGTAAAAATGAAAATGGTAGTGATGGTTAACGAAAGAGACTTAAGAATTAGTTGCTCACTATTTCTCTTTCCTCCCTCCCCACTCCTTGCTCTTTGAATAAATCTACAGTGGAGCTAAAATGACCTTGTTCTTTATTCGCAGGTTACTTTAGGTGGAACCTTTATTGGAATTGGGCGGAAAACTCCAGATTGCCAAGGCAACACCAAGTACTTCCGCTGCAAATTCTGCAATTTCACCTACATGGGCAACTCCTCCACTGAACTAGAGCAACACTTCTTACAGACTCACCCAAACAAAATGAAAGCAGCCCTTCCCTCCTCTGATTCTGGTAAAACTTCAGAGAAAAACTCCAATAAATCCAGTCCTACTCTTCGACCATGTGATTCTGGAGACTTGGGGAAGTGGCAAGACAGAATAACTGTAAAAGCAGGAGATGATACACCAGTTGGATATTCGGTGCCCATCAAGCCAATAGATTCCTCTAGACAAAATGGTACCGATACAACCAGTTACTACTGGTGTAAATTTTGCAGTTTCAGCTGTGAATCGTCCAGCTCATTGAAACTATTAGAACATTACAGCAAACAGCATGGGGGAAGCCAGGCAGGAAGCCTTCACCCAGATCTGAATGATAAGCTTTCTAGGGGATCTGTCATTAACCAGAATGATCTAGCCAAAAATGCAGATGGGGAGTTAGTGACAAAGACAGAAAAGGGTGCAAGTGTGGCAAAAAAGAAAGACTTGACTAGTAAAGGAGCAGAGGACAGCATGGTGACAAGCTACAACTGTCAGTTCTGTGACTTTAGGTACTCAAAGAGCCATGGCCCAGATGTAATAGTGGTGGGCCCACTTCTCCGTCACTATCAGCAGCTACACAACATTCATAAATGTACCATTAAGCACTGTCAGTTCTGTCCCCGAGGCCTCTGCAGCCCAGAAAAGCACCTTGGAGAAATTACTTATCCATTTGCTTGCAGAAAAAGTAATTGTTCCCACTGTGCTCTCTTGCTTTTGCACCTGTCTCCAGGGGTGACAGGAAGCTCTAGAGTCAAACACCAGTGCCATCAGTGCTCATTCTCCACTCCCGACGTGGACGTTCTCCTACTCCACTATGAGAATGCACACGAAGGCCAAGCGTCTGATGTCAAACCAGAAACAAACGCCCTGCCAGGGGCAGAGGGGCCGCTGACGCTCAAGGAGAACAAAGAACACTCATGTACCAAATGTGACTTTACCACCCAGGTGGAAGAAGAGATTTCCCGACACTACAGGTACAGTGGAGTTTCCAATGATTAATGATTTGAACCCAAACAAATAGCTCTCCCATAGTTTTTTAATTAAATGTCACCATTCCTTAAACATTTGAAGAAATTGGAAATCAAAATATGAATGTGTATAGATATAAATCTTTACAGCTAGAGTCCAATCCAACATCCACTTTGTTTTGGAAAACCACCAGCTAAGTTGGTGGATTTAATTATACATTTAAACCTGTGCAAAGGAGAGGGAAATTTGGATTTGTGTGCAGATGCTGAAGTTTCAGCATATTTGAGGTTTGGTCAACTATTTTCCACCCAGAATCTTTTAGATACTGTTTTAGTTTAGGCTTTTTACAAGAAAGCTGGCATCTTCATTCAGTCAGGGAACACAAATGGCTTTACTTTCAAGGATAGACTGTGAACCCTTTCATGCTCCATAACAGTGCTTCAATGTACTACCTTTTTGTAGTATTTTCCATTCCCAAGTCCAGCAATGTAATAATTAGTTTAAGAGCATTCCACTGCTGTTTTGGTGTTGGTTTCCCACTGGGAGCAGACACTCTTTTGTCTGTTGATGTCATTCCCCAAGATCCTTTTGCAGATGCTTATTTTCGTGTTGCTGGTTTACAGTGTCATTCTATTTATTTTAAATGCTAATGTTCCTATTTGGAGGTGGATGCAGCCAGTCTCCTGACTCAGTCTGACACAATGTCATAGTGGCAGCCAACTCCCCGCTAAACTTCTTGGGTCAGTTCCTGGGCTGTTGTAAACTGGCAGTCCAGTTTACATCAGAGGAGGAGGTGGCTCATAGGCTTTGTAAAGAGCAACAGTTATGTGCCGCTGCAAAAGCGATGTTAAATATTAGAAAATCATGCCGAATATGTTAATAGTTAAGGCTAATGCGTCAACAACAACGGAAAACTCAGTATCTATCTCATCTAAAAGATCTTTGCGTGGAAGCCAGCTAGAATGAAGACAAAAGAAAATGCATTTTCAAAGCTAAAGCTTTGTTAAAAGCTCAAGAAACTTTGCCACGTTTAATAGATTCCAAGACATCCAAAATTAACAAAGGCAGACTGGGGCATGATACTTTAGGAGAGATTAAAGCTGGGGGCATCCAAATGTTGCCCAACAGAGGGCTGCATTGGCAATGTATCAGGAGTCTATTAAAAAAAAAAAAAAGAAAAAAAAAGCAGATTGCTCATCTTTAATTTGGAGCTAGGGCCCACGGAGGATTCAGGTCCCAGCATGCAATGCCCCATTTTTGATCCAAGTGGGCCTGAGGGATGTTGTGTGGATTAATTAGTTAATGTTTGTAAACTGCTTTGAAGATGAAAAGTGGTATCTAAGTTCCAAGCATTATTATAGCAGCTTTGAGCCATGCTGAAGAACTCCATAGGCAGCACTTTGTCCGCCGCTGGGGCATGGCAACGATCTTTTTTTTAGTGGTTAAATAACTGGAAGATTGAAATGGCTCCTTCACTGAAAAAAAACTGAGCTTTTATTTTGCTGCAGCTGGTAATTTAAGTTTTAACAAGCATGCCGAGTTAGGATCCTTTTTCCCAAGGAAAGGAGAAGCCATGACTTTCAAAATTAAGTGCTAAGTCTGAGATGGGGTAGTTGCAGCTTTTCCTTTGGAGGGCTCAGCACCCTGCAGTTCTGGCAGTTGACACAGGGAACTGCACTTTGGTAAATCAAGAGATCCACTAAAGCATTTGAGTCTCAAGTTGTTTGTCTAAAATTAGGCTATTCTATTTAAGACACTTGAACAATATATTCTGTTAACCCTTCAGTCTATGACATTATTGAGTACTCTGAGGATATTGTGTAATATAAGTGAAATACAACATCCCCATAACTGCCAACTTCTTTCCCTTTCTTCTGCACTCCCCCCCTTGATAATTTGAATTTTGTTTCTTTTCTATTTGTACTGCTGCGGTTTTCCCCCAATATACATCTTTCTTGAAGTCACAGCAGTTAGTTCAGTTTGTAATAGCTAGTCTGTAATGGCAACACCAACAGGTTTTATTGCTATTCTATATATAACCTAGTTTTCACTTTATTGAACTAAAACTTTTGAGGCATTATAGCTTCTGTTTTTATTATTATTATCAGGCTTTTTTTTAAATAGAAGTTTTGCATGTATCAGATGTATGCTTCCTTTCCTTTTTTGTATTTTAGGAACTAAAGATACAAATGGTTCAGATTGTAAAAAATAGAACATCTATAACACAGTAGTGTTAGAGAGTTATGTGACACACAGAAATGCTGATGTGGAGTCTGTTCAAATCCTAGCTGAGGTTCTGTGTTTCTTTATCAGAATTTTTCTCAATATCGGTTTTATTGCACACATTTTACATATATATATATATATATATATAATGTATTTAAAATGCTGGACATGCACATATATCTAAAACCTGTTCATTTATATAATAAGAAGTTGAATGAATTATAATGTTAACATAATACTAAGCATTAATGTGGTGGCAGAAAGTGTTATGCTGTTCACATATTTAGGTTTAAACTTGACAGTCCAGAGTATCAGAGCTGGCTTTAGATGCTCCTTACGTATTTCAGTTCATGTATTTTTTGTCTGCACTATTTTCATTTTTGAGTCATATGCCTGAACAATGTGCTTAATTTATTTTATTTTGCTTCCTTTTGGCTCTATGTTCTGCAATTTCACTATGACTTGCTAGCTAAAAAATTTTCTATGCCCCAATGTTGTTCCTTTGCAGCCATGTGTTTGCAGCAGTATTAGAATTTGCAAAAGCAGTTCTTTCCAAGTTTTCTGTCTACAGAAATGTATACTTACACTTAACACTCCTTCAGTATTTCTTGACATGATTATTTGAGAGTTGTTCAGTTAAATCTGAAGTCAATGAATCACGCTGCATTTGAGTTTACTTGTATTTAAACCTCACTAAAATGTGCTTACTCAAATAAATCCCTATAAGATTTATTGGCCTCCGTTTTCCACTAATTCTGCTACTACTCATTTTCCATTATACCTCTGAGGAATCGGATACTCTTCATGTTCATTGGGAAGCTTAGTTTTTTCTCAAAACTGTCTGGTATTCTGATGAGCCAGAAGATGCCAACACTTAATTTAGATAAAAATCAAACAGTATTTGGGGAAATTTTGCATGTTGGATCACTTAGTCTAGAGATTATTTTCCTGCTTGCACCAAAATAATTAATTTTGATTTTTTTTTGTTTTTTAAATCAAAGCAGCTTCTTGCAGAAGTATTTTTTTTTCTAATTTTGCTAATAGATGTGGGAAAACAAAACATTTTCTACTTTTTGCAAATGTCAGAATTTTTCATGTAAATCCTTGCTTGACAGAAAGCATTGGATCAGTGCTAGTAGTAATTAGAAGTGCTATGCTGAAAAATCCTCTAAACACCTTTTTAAAAACAAGATAGGATAGTGATTCAATAAACTGCAAAATATAAAAAGAAAAATATAAAGACTCAAATGAAATAAAAGCTTTGGCAGTGGTGTAGAATTATTTTTCTAATAAATTATTTGAAAATGTGGATGACAGCAGTTGTGTAGGGGTCTCTTTAGAAATTGATTTGGAGTTAATTTCAAATTAAATAATTCCATACCTCATAGAGATAAATGAGGTAGAGGAGCAAAACAAAGGGGTGCTTGGAGCTTGTGTCTTCCCAGCATCAGGGCTGCACCTCAGGGATGGGAGTATTGGGGGCAGCAGTGTTGGGGATGACTTGGCAATATCTCAGGCAGCAGAAGCCAGAGCAGGGTTTCAGATGTGCAGATTATGGATATGTGGAACCTTTGGGACACTCCCCAGAGAAGCCAACTGAGGCCCATCAACTCCCAGTTTTGCAGCAGAGCAAGAGCCTTAACCCAGTGAACAACAACAGCAGCTATGAGGGCCTTTTTCATCCTCCTGACACCTTAATTCACTGCTCTTGCTGATGAGTCTTGCTCTCCTTTCATCTCAGCCTTGCTCTCCACTCTTCCCCATCTCTTCTCCTTTCTGACCCTCCACTGAAGTTTCTCGCTTGCTTTGCTTGCTGTCTTTCCTTCTGAATATTTTCCCTCCCCACAAGCTTGAGTGCAGCATCCATCCCCAAAATAAACTTTCTTATAAACCTGTTTCTTCATGAGAAATGATAGTAATTACTATATTCATAATTAAAGTCAAAACATGCAAAAAAATGGAAGTGATACGACAGCCATACCTTCATCCAGGATATTTTCTATGCCCTAGAGCCTAGGACTGTCTTCAGGTAATTAAAAAAAAAATTACTTGTTTTGTAGGGGATGGTGTTTTGTAATACTTCAGACTACTTAGAAGTATGTCAACAAGACTTAATTAACAACTGAGTAGTGTCGGGAGTATCACAGCCTATTAGGAAGCTCAAATAAAGAACATTGAATCCATCAGCCCCCCCCCATCTAATCTTTCCAACTTCAAGATTTTTCAAGGGAAAACCCTTGTATCTTACAGTGCCCAAATCAGGTACATTTCAGTACAAATAATGATAGGATTTTTTAGAGTTGTCAGAATGTAGCTGTACAGTAAAGGTTTTGGCCTGAATTTCCTGACATTTAATCTTAGCATTGGGCCACAGATGTTTTAATGTCCACAAATAATCAGATCTTTGATTTATTTTGTAGTGAAAATAATAATGTTAACTGACATCAGTGGATGGGATGACACTGCCAACCCAATGCCATATTGTAGAGAATGCCAGTTTATGGCTTGAACCTGCTGTCAGTTTGCTTGAATGCTGTATAAACAATACCACAAAATGGAGAATGCTGTTTCATTCTTCATTTACATCACTTTCTTCCATACTGACTGAGATTTTCCTCAAACATTTCTTCTTTGAGCATCTCTGTACCAATACATGGTATTGCAGCTGATGAATTCAGAGTTTCAGATGGTATAGCTGTAGTTTAGCTGTTAAGTGTAGCTTTGAGGTAATGCACAGGAGTGCTTATTGTGTACTTTGCAAATTGGAATTTTTAAAATTTTGTTGCTTAGCTTTGAAGAGCTTTGTGCACAACTCTAGGTGTAACTTGGGCTGTTAGAAAAATGGAGTGCGTTTAGATTCTAGTAAAAGAGAAATTAAACATTGCCAACTTGTATCCTTGATTGCTGTCAGGGAGGAGTGAAAATAGGCAAGAAAACATTTTCTTTTTATGCCTTGTTCTGAAAAATAATTAAGTTTCCAATTTTCAAAAGTTCTCCCATAGCTGATGATAGTTATTATTATAATATTTGGGACTGTGACTTATTTTGGACAGTTCCAAACTTCCATTTATGTTTTGGAGCTTCAGGATAGAATAATACACAGGACAAACCCCTGCAAAGTATGAAGATTTAGAATGTCAATGGCAGAATTTTAATGCATACTGGAAAAATGTATGTCCTAAAAAAAAAAAGTCTATTGAGTTACTACCTACTGAAGTCAGTCCTTGATTTTTCCACATCACAGTGCTTGTCACAGTCTCACAGCACAACAAAGGAAAGCTTGTATGACTCTCTTTGAACCAATTACAAATCATTTAAATTAATAAACCCTTAATGTAATAAAGGTGATTTTGGTTGGGCCTCAGTCATGTAGTTAAAACTGCATCTAATAATCAGCATTTATTTGTGTCCTCAAAAGTGTGGTACCACTTTTGTGGTGCATATGGCTCCTGATCAAAAACTTTTAGCCAGTGTGGAATGGAAAAAGAAAAAAAAAAGACAAGTTAGGCAGAAAAAGATCAGCTGTTTGGAGGTGTGATATCTGTAAATGAGAGCCAAGTTAGGAAGGGGGTTAGCTATTGAAATAGCCAAGTTAAACAAGAGACACTTAGGGCTAAGTAGTGTCCCAAAGGATTGATAAACTTTCACATGGGGAGTGTATGTGGTTGAGCCATTAGCCCCAAATGGTGTCTTGTTTAACTTGGCTTTTAAGATAACTAGGCCCTGTCTAACTTGGACTTCTCTGATGGTATCCCACCTTTATAGGGCTGACCCTCTTTATAACTTGGCTTTTTGTATTTATAAAATGGTTTTGATCAGATAGCACTCTTTTTTTTTTTTTTTTTTTTTTTTTTTTTTTTTTTTTTTTTGGTTCAGAAGAGAATTAAGCTTGGTTTAGAAAAGAATTAAGTTGCAAGAGAGAATATATTAGTGTTGCATTGAGAGACAAGCTGATTTTAATAAAACACAATTGCAAAATGAAGAAAGGAACACAGCCAGAACAGGATTTTAACCCACAGCATGCTCTCCCACAAGTAGATTTGGTTGCCATAAGGCTGTATGGAGAATTGCTGAATATATTTTTTGCATAATGGAACAAGCCCATCTAGTCAGTTAAAATGAATATAAATAGGGAAAATGACAAAAAGAAAACTGATATTGCACAAGGGCTAAAAAGCTTGAGTCTGAATATGTACTCATGTCTTCACGCTGACACAACTGCAAGAAAATCAGACAATGTAAATAACATATGGTTTGTTTTTCCAACAAAAGGAAAGAAGGAAGACAAGGGGGTTTAATAAGTTTGGCAAGTTGTCCTTTCTAAACTATCATAGTCTAAAAGGGACATTTTGCATATCATTCCAATTCTACAAATGCATCAAGAGCCAAATCCTGCTCTTACTGAAGTCAATGGGAGTTTTGCCATCGACTTCACTGAGACAAAGATTTGGCCTTAAAAGAATTAATTCAAACAACCGGAATTGTCAGGGCAGTAACAGATTTCTTCTACAAGTTTTGTCCTGTGTGGATAGCAATAGACTCATTTTTTAGCTTGGCTAAAGACACTGCTGTGTCTCTGAATGTCTGGGGTGTGGATGTGTGAGCGTGTCTGTAGGGAGAAGCTTTCGTAGAGTTCTGTACATTTTACAGGCCAGAGGTGGTATTTCGCTCCGCACTGGTGGGATGACGGGCACAGTGGGGCCCAGAGCCTGGCGGAGGGCTCTGACCGCTCCTGCACTATAAACAATTATTCCTAATGGCGTTAGAGAGCTCATAAACAGTGTTCTGTTCCTTTGGTAGATACAGTAAATGGGTAACATGTTGTTCTCATATAGCAACATATGCTTTACATAATTTAGAAACGCAGTACTTTATATAGGCTTTTAGAGTAAAAACAAGAGGGCATATTATTCCATGCTGCTCCACAGCTCCTACCCAAGAATATCCATATTTGACAGGAAAACTCAGTTTGTAGTGACACACACGATTGTTTTGCTTTTCCTTTAGAGTGGCATCTTTTTAAGGTAATGTTAAAATGTGTTAGAGAACCAAAAGGTACTGTCTGTTGTGTACAATCTTCTGTCCTTTCCTGTATACTTATCCATAATTCAAGCAGAGCTCCATTCAAAATCATCTTTGTCAAGCAAAAGTATATCAAATTGGTGGAAAGTAAAGGAATTTTAAAAACATTTTAACGTTCTTACATAGATCTATATTATATAAAGTGGGGGATTTTTATAACAACTATCCTCTTCTAACTGTTTGATTTAGGTTGACAAATATGTGTTTCTTTAGTGTTTCTACTGCAATTGAAAGTGAAAAGCGTATTGCAGCAAACTGAAGAGAAAAACCACAAAATCCCAGCGAAAATTTTATAATGTTTAGAGTAATGCAGTGGGATGTGAATGAGCGAGAGGAGGCCATTGCAAGGTGTGAGGGGAAAAACCAGGAGGATTTCCCCTTATTGTATAAGACACCAAAGTAAACCTGCTTGCTTTATTTATAGGGGATCACACTGTGAGTCTGATATATTTTCTTAATCTTGCTAGGTAAAACTATTGTGAGAGGGAAGGCCAAGGGGAGACTCTTATATTAATACACTTGTGGTTTTCTTCCAGGAGAGTACACAACTGCTACAAATGCCGTCAGTGCAGCTTCACAGCTGTCGACACTCAGTCACTACTAGAGCACTTCAACACTGTGCACTGTCAGGAGATGGACATCACTACAGCCAATGGGGAGGACAGTCATGGTGTTTCGTCTATCAAGGAGGAGCCAAAAATTGACCTCAAGGTCTACAGTCTGATTAATTCGGACCCCAAAATGGGGGAGCCCATATCTGACAGCATAGTGAAGAGGGAAAAGATAGAAGATAAGGAAGTGCTCAAGGAGAAAGGCTGGACTGACAGCTCCAGTGATGATCTTCGCAACGTGACCTGGAGAGGAACAGACATTCTGAGGGGGAGCCCATCATACACACAGACCAGTCTGGGCTTATTGACCCCAGTGTCCGTTGGCCAAGAGCAGCCAAAGCCTTTACGGGATAGTCCAAATGTCGAAGCTGCCCATCTCGCAAGGCCCATGTACGGCTTGGCGGTGGAGAGCAAGGGTTTCCTGCAGGGCGTGCCAGCAGGAGCAGCAGAGAAACCTGGGCAGCTCACCCAGCCCTACTCTGGTTCCGGGGACAGCAAGACAAAGGACGAATCCCAGTCCTTATTACGGGTAGGAAACTCTCTTTTTTCCTCTCACTTTTTATGATTACATGTATGTTATGGTTAATTAGTCATGCAGTTGATTTCTTCAGATCCGGAGTAATGTGGCTGGGGTTCTTTCAGTGTGTGGAAACAAACAAACAAAAAAAATCAAAGGAAGACTCAAAGCTGTAGAGCCAAACTGGCAGGTAAACGTTCCAAAGTGTTCACATAAAACAATCTATATATTGATGTAGTATTAGTAAGCAAGTGCTTCTGCTTTTGCTATTTAGCTCTGATTGAATTTTGTTTAATCATTCCTGCTAATTGTGCAGGTTGGTCATGCATTTGAAGAAGGAAGGTTTAGAACCCCAGAAGACTGCACATCTGTTACACTAAAACAACTAATAACCTCTTAAATTTTGTGGTGGTGTGACAGTTCATACTTAAACAAGATTTCATATTATTTCATATCTGAGAATATGAAACCTGAGTTAAATATTAATAAAAAGTATCTTTTTTTTTTTTTTTTGTAAAGCAACATAATTTTGACACTTCTCTAGTTGCCTTGGAAGCAAAAGAAAAAGAAAAAAGAGAATAGGAAGGAGCTCGGGTGATAAGTGAAAGCAAGTATTTGCCACACCAAATAATTTTTTTTTTTTTTTTAATTAAAAGGACCTATATATAAGCAACGTCCCCTTCCAGTGAGGTATATTTTTCCCACTATAGAGAAAACTGAGTTTAGAAAAGCTCTCAAATTCTGAGGAGCTGAACAGAGAGACAAATAGTTTCCTTCCTGCTGGAGACATCACTACATGTTTTCAGGAGCTGCTCCCTATCAGAACATATAAAACTTGCCACAGGAGTGGTCAGTGTGCAGACAAACCTCCCTAGAATGGAAGTGATGATCTTCTGGTTTCTTTTAGTGTCTTTTATAAGAACATTTATAACCACAGCATCCATTACTGTAACATGTGAAAAGAAGATAAAAGGCAGGATGCTAAGGGTCTGCTAAGTTTATACATAGGTATATCTGTCTCCATATACATATAAGTCTTAAAAGCTCTTTTAAATGAAGTCAGTGGTCTTAAAAGCATTGCAGTTATTCTAATTATACAACAACATGTCTATCACTTAAACCCTGCATTCAATTTAGGGACACCACAGACTCTTGTACATTTCAGGCCATGAATTGTCAAATTTTAAGCGTATGAGAAACAGTTACAGTATGACAGGTTCCTTGTTGCTAACCTGGCTGTGTGCTCACTGTGGATAGCAGGATTATATTTCTCTTCTTCATTAGGAAATATGTATTAAAATATAGACATATATTTTATAGTTATATATTTATTACATATATGTATTATATAGTATATGTTTATGTATATATTTATATATATTTATCTTTAAATTCCATCTAGCAGTGGAATTCATGCTGCACATATGATGCATTCCACTTCAGTTCTTGCAGTGGTTTTTAGCTGTGCACAGAACATCTTGACCAGAGGAGCCACTTAAATTGTGGCTTATCAGAATACAAATAATTTTCCTTTATTTTTTTGACTACTAAAGAAAGAAAAAAAAAACCCAGCTAAACAAAAATCTGCAAATTTGCAGAATCAGCTCTATACAGGTCTAAATTTAGTTGGTGGCTGGAGCCTAAAATCTCAGTAAGCAGTAAAATAAGGCCATTATATTATCTGTTTTAACCACTGCTGAATAAATAATGGGAATCTGTATACTGGCTGCTTCTTATGCCCTTTTAAAAAATAATTTCAGACACTTTTTAAAATTCTTTATATAAAAGCACTAATATATATACACATATACCTATATATATTCACAAACACATATATTTAAATTTTGTTTTCAAGTTAGTATTTTTATCTAATTGGAAATATTTTGATGGGTTCTCAGAAATATGAAGAACCTATAATTTCCATGTTTTTCTGTAAAAAAATTTTTTTTCTGTATTAACAATCCATATAAATTAGTTCCTTGCATTTTAAAATTTGTACAACCCAACTTGTCTTTTATACGTCTTTTAATGATTTATTAGCAGATTACATCTATACTGACTGATAAAACCATATCAACACCCTTCAAATAGGAATTACTTTTGGGTACACCATTAGCTGCCTTGCTCTTTGAACTCTATTGTGTCAAAGATTTTTCTGGGTCTTTTCCTTGGTTATAGTATTTTAATTTTCACTTTTCGTCTTTGAAAACTGGGCAAGTTGCTTTTATCAGTTTGAAATACTAAATAAAAAAAGGGAAAGAGGTTAACTTTTTTCATCTGCTGAACAGAGTCCCTAATCTTACATATTTCATCATGATTGATGGATAGAGGAAAAAATAATGAGAACTGAAACTTCTTTAAGGTAAGGGATGATCTGAAGGATAGGAGGTGTGGGAGTGTGATTCTGTGAGTGGTATTAGTTCCCTCTTCTGCTCAGTTGGTGGAAAAGATCATAGAAACCCAACTGCTTTATTTTGCTCTTGGTTTAGTTTTCTGTAGACAGAGTTATGGGATTCAGTACTGGAGACAGGAAATAAGAAGACAAAGTGATGGTTAGCTCGACCATTGGGAGCTTAGTGTCAAATATTACCTGACATACTGATATGCATGTCTGGGAGCTCACTTGGCCCAGACAGAATTAGAAATTATTCAGAAAAGAACTTACCTTTCATTACTGAAAAAAGCAAATTTTTATTTTCCTCTGAAATAAAAAAAATACACTATACTGTTAAGGATGTCTCTCATTATTATTCACTTTTGGATACACTTATTTTTCTGGTGTGAAATAGTTAGTAGGAGTTGGTCCTATCTGAAAGCAAAGCGTTAAATCAATACATCCTTCTGGTATCATATAATGAATGCTCATGCAAAACACTGTATCCCAGGATGACTGGTGACTAGGAAACAAAACCTATAATAAAATCACTGTGGACACCCTAATTTTTTCCCCCCAAAGACTGGCACAGAGGAAGCCAAAAATTTTGGATTACTCAGTGAATAAACACTGTGAGAAATGGACTGAAAAAAAAAGTCCCTAACACATCCCCTTGATTGTACTGGCTATTCAGTATTTGTAAAGTAGTTCTGCTTATTACAAATGATTTATAATGATTTGACAGTAGCAGCAATACTGTGTGCTTTTCATTTTTTAGTTTTCCAATGACTGGGAGAAGGCAAAGCGGAGATCAGGTTTTTTCACATTTTTTCATATAGATAGAGGTTGATACTGCAAGTCTAGAAGTGATTAGCATTTTGATAAATATCAGAGACAATACAAATCAACTGAGGAAGGGATGAAAATATACCTTGGCCCACAGAAATCCCTAATGCTTACAGAATAATTTTAAATTTTTCAAAATTACTTCAAGTGGCTTTCAGCCATTTTTAAGCTGTTTCTTGCATTCCTTCCATGCATGATGGTCATGGTCCCCACCCCAGACTCTATGCTACAGTAGATTATTTGTGGGAGTCGTTAGGGTAAGATTTCTAAAAACCTGAATCTTTCGTGACCTTTCGGGAGCTGGGGATGGTGCAGTGTGAGAGCTCAAACTCCGCATGTGTGCAGAGAGACATGTGCAGTGGATGCACCTTTTTTCCCGGGAGTGCTTCTAAGCTGTGTGTATGTAACAGAATATTTCTCATGGGCTTGGTACACTTCTGTGAGTAGCTTTAATTTATTTTTCTTATTAAAATATTTCCAGCAGCTGTACTTACATAGAATCAGTATGTTTTGCAAACGGGAATTACCAAAAATGTACCTCAGCATGGTACAATGTAGACATTATTTCTGCTCTTCCTTAGAGTAGCTGATTTTATAGTTTAAAGATTTGTTGATACTGGAAGGTCTATTGAGATGCAAAAATGTTCCTTTTTTTGGGTAGCACATTGGCAGCCAGCAGACTCCAGGCCAGGCAGATTGTTTAATGCTTTGACAGCGCAGATCTTGGACTGCGGGAACTTTTTGCTAAACTGATTTTAAATGAAGTGTTCTTTTTTTTGTATGTGTGGACACTGCAGAAAAAAGTTTTCTGCAAAAATGAGGAATTGTAGCCTGAGCCTTCAGACCTATACACAGACCTAATTAGCCCACCTAAAGGTGTTGGTATGCGTATCATACTTTAGCCAATATACATGCAGAATAACACAGATCAGTGTGTCCTGTGGTGCCACATGGACCTGCAGACAGCAAGGAGACTCCTGGACTCCTGTGTATTAACCATAATTCATGTAATGGAGGGATTTGTGTACCATCAAAGGGAGAGAGATTGTCACATTATTGCAAAGGTAGTGTTGATTTTTATCTAGGTGTACTGCAGGCTGTAACATTAAATATCTTACTGAGGTTATGCTAACCTTTGCTATGAGCTTTTTATATGGGGCAAAGGATAAAATCCGCTCTTCTATTAAACTGAGATTATTTTCACCATAATGATAATACTGTTTACACACTACAGGAAATCATGGCATTTCAAGAAAGTTTCCATTTACTTTAAGAAGAGTTATTTTCTTTTTGTCTGTGATATTTGCACTTCTGATATTTCATATAGTGTTCTGTCTAAAGCTGGTTAGATGGCTTTAAATTTGGGGGGAGACAGAAAATCAGAAAAAGTTATTTCCCCTCTCCATGTTTTGAATTCTCCTATGTGGGTGATTGACCGTGCTAATTTTAAAGTAAGAAATTGGTATGAAAGTATTGAATTTACATATAATTGCTTTAATACCAGTGTAGTAAATATCAGAAACAATCCCTAACGGCTTATTTCTCCTATTATTTCTCCTATTGTAAAGCACTGACTCCTGTTATCCACAGAGTTGGATGCCAGATAGATGCAAAGCAGGGGGAATGCTGAGCTGGCCTTTGTGATTTCCAAAGGACTTCTCTAAACATGCAGTTCTTGGCCAGAAGGATAACATACTTTGGAGGTAAAACCTGCCTCTCTGATGCTGGTAGAAGTATTGCTGCTGCTGCTGCCATTAGCAGCAGCATGAGCAGCAACATGATAAGATTCAAGCACAAAGAGTGAGATCTTGGTTTAGGTGATCACTACAGGGTGACACATGGCAGTTTTTGTGTCCTTTGGCATTGTGTCCCACTTCCAACCACCTTTTGATAGCAATGTCTTAATGATGTATCTGCAGAATTAAATTTAATGCATACAATTGTATCACACATCTTACTATTAAGTTTATGGAGGTCTTGGATGCTGCATCTCATCCCTAGGCCACTTCAAGAAAGAAAAAGCAGCCCTTTAAACAAGAAACATCTGAAATAGTTTCCCTGTAGCTGCATCTCATTTTTTTCCCATTTCCTCTGACTCTTTTAGAGATCTTTCAGGAAGTATTTATAGTCAAGGCCATTCATTGCCATACGGGTTCTCTAATTAGCTGAGGGGAACTCAGCAGGCACTGTGTCTTACTAATGCACAGAGCGCTGGCAGGTCAGAGAGCTGCCAAAGTCTCTCATTTTTTTTAGAAGCACCTGTTTCCACAAGTCTCTGCCTGGGGAGGTAGTGGGCTACTTTTTTAAATATAACTACATCCTGGAAAATTACAAGAATCCTCCAACAAGGAAAATGAGAAAATAAAGTTAGGACTTGAAGAGAAATGGTTTTGAAGCTTCGTGTTTACAGTGCAAAACCGAGACTGGTGAAATCCCTGCGCTGGTGAAGGGCTCAGGAAAGAAGCTAAAGTAACTTTTTGAAGGTTTTCAAATAGTTTAGAAACAAACATGTACTTGGCTGCTTTTAGTAACTACTAGAACCAAACCCATAAGAAATTGAATGTTTTGCATTACTCATCCTGACAGAGTGATCAGATAGGACTAGAAACTAACTTTTAGAAAAATGTTAACCTGCCCAATGAAAGGCATGTTTCTGGTTTTTGTGTGGGGTGTGCCTGTCATGTGGTGAGACAACCCCACCTCATCCATGTTTACCCACCCAGCAGGGCATAGGGATTTTTTTCTTTTCTTTTTTTTTTTTCTCCCTTTTACGAAATGTGGTTTAGAAGAGAATTAAGTGATAAAATCATTATTTGGGTGGGGCTCAGTTACAATGTGAAAGGGCAGCAGCTACGTCAAAATCCTTGATGAAAAGGTGAATCAGTATGTGGAACAAAGGGCTGGGGAGATGGGTACGGGCCCCTGGGCCGTTGTGTAAGCAACAGGGTTTATTGAAGTTGCTATGATCAATAACAATGATTCAAGCAGGGAGAACTGAGATAATTCTTGATTTAAAACAAGCTGCTGCGTTTGAATAGGAGAGATTGTAATGCAGATGAGAACAAAAGAGTGCTTTCTTGTATTGAATCGAGTGGCCAAAACAGATTGACAGTCAGTGTCATATTCTATTAGCTCCATTTTATATTACTCTTCCTAGTTCAGGTAGGAGAACCTCTCTTTGGCTCTCTCGGATTGGTATTTGGAGTCCCAGCATGGTGAGAGTGAGAGGGGTTTATGCATTGTTTTCACCCAGATGCCACATGCCTGCACCTGGGCTTGGCTTGCTGGGTGAACGTACCTGGTGAGCGAGCCAGCGGCTCTGTGCCATCACTCCCATGGGGAATGGCAGTGTCAAACTCGGCAGGAGGGTAGGAGTATCCTCGGTTCCTGGGTACAGTTCTCCTCAGCAGCTCCCACTGCTCTGGGCTGGGTAGGGATCTGGGCACAGAAGGGGCCCCCAGCACTGTCCCCCCACCTGAACAGGAGCCCTCGATGTTTGGCAAGTCAAGCCAGAGACTCCCTTGCCCTGGGCTGAGTCTCAGAGCTCTCTCTCCCTGCTTAGCCTCCCTGTGCTGCTGAGCCACCCGTGCTGGCCCTGAAAAACAACTCCGTCCTGCAGTCCATGTTTGAACCCCCTGTGCTGAACCGGGCACATGGAACGAAACAGTGTCATTCTTGTAGGCATGACTGATCTATTAAGCAGCTACGTTTTTTAACCATCTTCCGATACATTCCTGATTTTTTTTTTTTTTTATTTTTTAATTCTAAATTGTGCTGACAGTGGCTGCAGGTTGGTTGAAGCAGCCGGGTGTGGGGCACAGCTGTGGGCACTACAAAGGCAGACAGTGCAGTAGCAGCTCCCTCCAGTCTAAACAGTTCAGAGAACTGTCAATGGGAAGCCTTGTTTAAAATGGGAAGTAAGTAAATGCAGCTTCTTGCACGATGACTAAATTAAAGAATTAGTTGAGCTTTACTGAAGTTTTGAAACGTTAAGTGCGACTATAACCATTAAACAGCCCTATTATTGTTCTGTATTGCCAGTAGTTCGTAGCAATAGATTGTATACCTGAAGTGAAATGGAAGCTTCAATTGTATGTAGAAACTTAAGGATAGTCTTTGCCAAACTGGATCTAATAAGAAGCACACATTCATGTTTGAGGGCAGAACTTGCTGCTAACGTGTAGATTTCCAATGGAAAATTAAATTTCATAGATGAATGCAGGCAAGGATTGTACATAATTCTATTTTTGCCTGAAGTACTATGGTGCTGAACAGTGAAAATCTATGTGAAGATACTTCTTGCATCTGGAAATGCAGAGTTGTTTCTGGGCTGAATTTCAGATGACTCTCTACATGTCTCTGGTAATTAAAAGACAAAATAAATATATTCTTTTAAAGGAGGGATATTGTGATAGACAGCAAATAAATGTTTGATTCATTGGACTAAAAGGGAGCATTGTAATTACAATTGATTTGAAGGAATCCAGATGCTATCCACATCTTAAATTCAAAATGGTAAAGATTTAAAGAGATTTATGAATAAACATTCCACACACATGCCCTGTGATTTTTTTCATGGAGGTATCTAATGCTGTTAATACAGCTAGTTGAAAATGACAACTACAGAAAATAGCTGTTAGATGAACAGATGTGTGCTGAAGACGAAATATATGTATGTGTGTGTGTGTATGTGTGAGATATGCAAAAGATTTTCTGGAATGTCTTTTGTTACCTTGGCAGTCCTCAAAATATGCATGTGGTTACCTTCGAAGTAATCTTAATTTTAAGGTCTCTGATGAGTCCAATTGATTTAGTGAACAATTTCCTGCTTAATATAATTAATTTACTTCTTCCATCAAGTTCTGCTTTTAAAATGAAGTTTTATAGTGCTAAATGGTTCTTGCTGACATTTCTCTAAGCATTTTTTTAGTAGCATTATATATATTTTAGAAAATCTTACAGTCTTTTTTTAGTGATATAATAATACATATAATATAAATCGATATGTATTCCATGTTGCATGCTACATTACTTAGAGTTTGGATAGGATATATTTTTTTAGCATAAAGATGAGAAGAGAAACAAGGATGTTTTCTTTTTTTGCACTGTGTACAGTATTAGGTTTCTGAAACAAATGTGGTCGTGGCAGCCCAGGCTGTGCAGCACTTTGCATGCAGCTTGAGAACAGCCTTGGAAATCTTTGCTGAGTTTGTGTATCTCTGTGCTGCCTGAGATTTTCAAATCTCGGGTTGGTGAATCATGTTTGTCCTAGTCAGACGGTTAATTCCCTATGATTTCTTGTCTCTATAGGCTTTAGTCTCCTGATTCTATCAGTAAAATGGGAATAAGGGCAATTTCCCATCTCAGAAGGCAAGAGTGAAGAGAGACATGTTAAACTCTGTATTGTGCAATGGTGCTATCATGGTCACAGCAAGAAGAGCCTGATCCATAGGTATCCTGAAACAATATTCCTGGTTAACTTCTCTGGGTGTGATGATGTAAACTTTTGCAAGAATAGCAATTAAAGAGAAAAAGTGAGCAAACAGATTATAATTTTAATTTTGTTAAAATTTCTATTCTTTCCTTCAGCCTGGGAAGGGGGGGAAGGAGGAGCAAGGCATTTGCATTTCTTGGTTGACTTTGACCTCATTTTGCTTGATGTGCCTCTGATGTGCATGGTAGCAAACTGCACATTTTCACTTATGGGAAGACGTCTTTTAACGATGGCTTACAGTGCAGTCTTTAATCATGTAAGTTGCCTCCAGCACTTGCTGAGAGTAAAATTCCACCCTCTCCATTTTCAGATGGATTGTACTATTGGCTGTTTCTCCTTGCAAGACTGTCTGTGATTTGAAAATTGTCTTTAAATTAAAAAAAGTGAGGAAAAAAGAGAAATAATCAGAACATTTGTCAAGAAATTTGCTATGAATGGGAATGAGGAGCAATGCAAACAAGCTTGAAATGAGTTTTAATTCACATGTTATTCTGGGAGCCTACAATTTCTGGTTGAGAAAATGGCATATTTTAGGTCTATTTCCTCCAGTTTTTGGCACGGAGCAATGCCTGTTTTGTTCAGTCAGATGTTCAAATGGGAATTTTGGATGCTTAGAACTAATTTTAGTAGGTAGGGGGCAAATTTATTATGATGCTACAAATAGAGTTTGATCACAGCTGCTTCATTGCAATTATAAAAATTGGCTGTGAATTGCTTAAACTATATTTGCTGGTTGGAAAAAAATTAATCTCATCTATACAAAACTCTGTCTTGTTACCCTTAAAGTTCTGAATAACATTATTTATATACACAGTATTTTGAATTTGACTTGATCACGTTGCCAGAGTATTTTCATGCCTCTCTCCCTCCCTGCTCCAACAGTGATAGTGTGCTCAAATGACTCTCCCATTCTTTCCCAAAGGAACTCCTTGCGTTAGGGTAAATTTCTGAACTTGTTCTGAAATTACAGTAAATCACACACAGACCTCTTAAGACTTATTAAAGAATATTAGAAACTTCATTGGAAGTTGGGCACTTCAAAGCTCTCCCTACTCCAGTCTGTGCATGACTAAAAGGCTGCAAGGCAAACACCACAAGGTGAAAGCTTTCAAAGCAAAGCAAAACTTAATATACCACTATTATCCCCTTTATAAGACATATGGAGAATAATATCTTTACATATTTATGAGGGTTTCTTTCTGATAGTAACTGCTTTAATGTTCATGGATTTATGCTTTTGAGTTAGAAAATACTAAGTTCTACTTCATATTTTTTTGGTGTTTCATGGCGGCTCCTCTCCCAGCCCAAAGTGGAAGTATTCCAGACCTGTTTAAAAGTTTGTATTGTGCAGAATAAGCTTAGTCAGCATGTTTCTTGAGAAAAGTGTTTTCTTCACAATTCAGTTAATGGACTCAGCTGTGGTGATCATTTTAGCATTCCTCCCTCCAGCTGATAAAGAAGTCAAATCATCTATAAAGTTCTCAATTGACAGCACAGTTCCTTTTAGGATATTACTGAAACTTATTTATATTTAACTGAGATGTTCTAGAAACTTAAATATCTTCTTTTGTTTAAAATTCTCATAAAACCTACTTCATGAAGTGTTTGAGGGTGGGAGAGTTAATGGAAAACGTGATTAAAATCTTGTAGGCTTCAAGGCTTGTAAACGTCTTGGCATCTACGTATGTTTTTGTGCATACATGTGTATGTTTACTAATTTTAAATTAGGTTAAAAATGAGAATGAAATTTAAAAAAAAAAGAGATATTGAAATTAAGAATGAAAAATGGTTTTCCAGTGAACACAAAACTCCTTTAGTTATTTAGCCAAATGGATTGTAAGGCAAGTATTAATAATTTTTAAAGCAAATAGCATGAACTTTTACAACTTTACTGATTTTTCCATTATGGAAAATTATGTCCTGCTTAGCAGAAGTTTTAAATCTGGGTGGATTTTTAAATAGATCTTCCTTGCTTTTAAGACTGTTATCTTAATCATCTCGTAATTGATTTGTCTTTGCCTTCTAATAGCCAGTTAAACAGTTGAAGGGGAGAGGTCTTTGCAATTGTTACCCATAACAAGTGTCAGACCATATGTGATGTAGGGACTTAAAAAAAATTAAGAGGACAGTTATGTCTGTTAAAGTTGGACCCTCAGTTTCTTGGTATAATGTTCTGCTAAATGACTCCTCACATTTTAATCAAACCTCATGACGAACTGTGTGTATCTCAGGCGAGGTGCTGCATTCGACTTTAGTGCCTCAGCTGCCGTTGGTGTAGACCTCTAGACCGAACTTCTTCTGAAATGCATAATTTCAGTGAGTGAATTGACAGTCTGGAGTGCAACCATAATGATTGCTAAAGGTATTTGAGGGCTTTCGTAGTGATGCCCTCCTTAAGAAGTGACGCATAAGCCATTTTGGACACTACTTCCCCAGGTACATAACTGTTATAGGGAAAGACCATTTTTAAAAACACTGAGTTGAGAAATACTGTATCTGTGCTGGTTCTGTAGGTCCTTGGCAAAGAACTTAAATTTTGTAAGCATTGGGAAGTGAACAGGACTTCATCCAGCAGTCCACAGCGAAGGGCTCCCAGTGCTTGCAGAGCTGCTGGGTGTGCCTGGTGTTCCGCCTGGCTGTGAATGCCTCTGGACCCCTGCTGTCAGCTGTTTTTATCAGTATAGATCTGCTTTTCTCTTTGCTTGGCCAGGTTGCAAAGAAAGTTTTCTGTAGCCTCCCTTTTCTAGTCTTCTTTAGCTTGGTTTGGCTCTCTCCCCCCTCAGTCTTTTGTGGAGCTCATGGTTTACTGTAGTAAAAGTAATTAAAATTCTCCAAATTTGGAGCTTTCTTTTGAAAGAAAAATTACTAAACCATTCATTTTGTTATAAAAACTGTCTAGGCTTTCTGATCTGCCTTTCCAAAAATATTCATTGTCTGCATTGCAAATGGAGGCTTTCTGATGGGGCGAGATTAAGAAAAATTGTCTAAATCTTCTCCTTGGCATCTGCACTTTGCCGTGGTTGGAGCCAGGGTGCTGGTCTGCATGGGCTCTGCTCTGACAGGTTCCCTCTGGAATGCCTACCAGCGTGCACGTAAATGGCCCTCGCGATCTGATACCCTTCCTACCAAAAATATTCTCATGGCCTCGCTTGCTTTCATCAGCACCGCTAAGTAAACCTCAGCTAGTGGAAGGAGACATGTTGAAGCACAGCAGAAGAGCAGAATGGGTGAAACTACAAATTGTTAGTCTGTTAAACACAGATTATGTCTTTGGGTACAATTCCATTAGCGACTGAATGAGTCTGGATGGGTAGTAGCTTGTGGAAGTATTTGTTATGACAAAACCAACTTTTCATTAATAGACAAAGTTATCCTGTTTTCCTCTGTAGTCTGGCCAACTTCAAAATGTTTTAAACTAATTTCAGACTTGTAAAACACTGTCTATCAGATACAGACATATGGATTGAACTAGTAATTTGCTTGCCATCTGCTGATAAAGGAAGCAAGGCGTCTAAGTAGAAAATGAAGAAACCCTTCCTCTCCCCCCATTGGAATGTCATATGGTGCCTTTAGTAGTTGTTTGTATTGACATTTTTATTGATTGTTATGTAAAGTGTTACAGTGCAGTGACCTGAATCTGCTTTGAATTTCATAATGATGATTTTTTTTGTTTAGAAAATATCTATACTCATTTGTGTCTATAAATAATGTTGCTGGAAAATAACCTGCTTTAAATCTTAAAAAATAAATTGATAACCATATTGCCTGAAACAGGAATAAGCATGTTCTTCTGCTCAGAAAGGAAAAAAAAATAATGTTACAAGAGTTAAGTAAAACTATATTTCCTTTTAAGGAAAAATTCCCCTTTCTTCCTGAAAGACAGAATAAAGTCTAGGAAAAACAAAATTCCCAACATAAAAACAAGCAAACTAATCTATGAAAACTTTTCTGTGTAGGGAAAAATGGATACTTGAGCTTTCTGGATTCTTCTCTGTCAGAGTCTTTTCTCATCATCCCTGATAGTTTCTGCATGTCCAGAGTTTGTCCCCGAAATTTTTGCCAAGACTTAGCTGTACTGGTGATAGCTATTTTGCATAGGCCCTGGTTGTCTCGGGAAATAATAATAATACTCAGTCCATAATGACATTTTAAGTGTTTATTCTTTTAGTTAATGCTTCCTGTAGGTTTGTCCATATTCATGAAGCAATTAGAGTTTCTCTGTTTAAAAGTGATATAGAAAGTACAAAATGCAGTAACTTCTCAGTAGGTGCACTGATTTCATGTGTAATAAAATACGATCTCAATCAGTGCTTCAATAGCTGGAACCTTTATTAGTTAAATAATAATAAATACTTGTTTCAGCCATAGTTCTCTGTAACTTTTTCGTATTTACAAATATTTTATTTTTTATTGGTTTCTTTAATCAATTTCAAACAGACAGTGCTAAAACATTCACAAGCTATGTTCTTAAACATAAGTTATGTCTTCATAAAAAATGATACTCAGTTGTTGATTTTCTTTGGTAAGATAAGCCTGTTTTTTTCAGTTGCAGCTGGATTATTAATTGCCAGGAGTGCAAGATATAAAGAATGTACTGAAGAATTTCTATATGTACTTGAAGTGAAAGTAATATGGAAAATCGCTACTTGTCTAATATGCTGTTTTGTCTTTTGTAAATATCTTTGTTTTTCTGAAAATTGATGTTCCTTATAATAACTTGCAAAAATCTATGAACAGTGCAGAAGCCTAGTGAAGAAAACTTGGTGCCTTCTTTTTTCAGTGTGGTTATGCATGGGTTCATTTGATAAAAAAGTAAACAATTATACAAATAACAAGTTTTCCATGACTGAGAGTTGATTACCATTTTACATTTGGAATTTACGCTTGCAGAAAGTTATCACAGCAGTAGACATTTGTTGCAGATGTGCACATAGGAAGTGGTAGCTGTGACAGCAACAAGTCTGCAAAAGAGGAAAATTCAGATAGTATTGCTGAAGTACGAGCTTAGGTAAATGCTCCTGTGATGGCTTATGGAAGGCCTTAAACCACAAATACAACCACTAGTAGTTCCATTACTGTATGGTTTGCCTTATGCTTCCCTGCTGTTTTTTATGGCTTAAGGTGCATCTATTATGTGCAGTCTGTCCTTGTATTGTGTTTTGATGTCATGTTCCAGTGCACTTATTCTAGATCTACTCTGCATCTGGACCCATTGGTTTTTCTTGTGGTTCTGTTTCATTGAAATCATTTTCCTGCTTGTAAATTTTAATATTTATGACATACACTGGAATGTATGCATCCAAATATTTTTATCCTTTCAAAGTTGGGCTTTTTTTTTAAATAGGATTTCATAAAATGCTTTGAAACATATGATGAAATTTATAAAATACAAGCTTTACAGTATGTTGGCTGCAGCAAGAGAATAAAATTACTGCTAAGAAAATACTTCTTCACAATAATCAGGAACATACTGGATGTTTAGTCTGATGTTACCTACCAGGAACTGGTAAACTTTCTGTTGATGGGCATATTCACCTGAGGGTATTAAGTAGCTCTTCACAGGTTAATATTTGTCCATGATGGAGCTTAGTAGACTGCCTCGGCAGAAGATGAGGAATGATCCATGAGGTAGGAGGAGACAAGACCCTTCTCCTCCCCTCCCCTTCCCCCCCCCCCCCCCCTTCCCTTCTCCTCCCCATCCTTTTCCTTCCCCTCCTGTCCCGTCTCCTCTCAGATTTGGGACAAATGCAAATTTCTTTGGTGCTTCTGTAGGTGTATATGTTTATTATATAGTGGACTCTAAATAACATTGAGAATTATGAATATTATCAAATTGCTTTGGAAACATTGGATATGAGGTAGTTCAGAAGCAGAAAGGTTTATAAAAAGTAGCTGAAATTTTGTATGTCTGGTATGCATGTATCTCTTGTCTCTTGGAGCTGTTCTTTTGTAGACTAGTTTGCCCTACTGTGATGTTATCACACTTCTGACAAGAACAAATGGTTTCAAAATCATTCATGTCAGGTCAAGATGGTGAGAACAGCAGATAGACATGAGAACCGTGACTGTATAAACAACATACTCCCATCACTGGACTAACACAGGTCCAGAGAAGTGGCAGCCCTGTTCTCACTGCTCAGATACTGCCGGCACGCTGTTCCCCTCTTCCTGGCGCAAAAGAATTCACTGCAACTGTTTATTTTCAACACATGGTTGATATCTTTGTCTGTCTGTCTGTAGATCAGCTGTGCCTTGTTAGGAACTTTACTCATGAGCCCTGAGAATCTTGCTCAACCTTTCATCTCCCTGCCATGTAAGCGTGGTTTGTTAGAAATAACTGAGAAAATATGTAAACTTACTGAAATGACTAAGAAGTCTATAGTCAGTGTCAAAGGAGAAAGGGGGTGGGTTGAATAGAGAGTGTATGTAAGAGATTAGTCTGTGCCTTCCTGAATATATTTATAATATCTCTCTAGATGGAGAAAGAAAAACTTTACAGTTGTATTTGCCCTTTGTGAAACGTTGGCCTGACTAGTTCCTCTTAGTCGTGAGGTTTCTCTTTGTACTGTGCAAAGGCATGACAGTGTGGTATTCCCAGCTCTATATAATCCTGGAATATACCCATATGTTATATTAAAAAAATCTTGACTATATATATATATATATAGCACAAGCCATATTTATGTGCATGAACTTACGTAGTTCAGTTAAGAGGCTGAAGAGAGGCTGATGCAGCCAGTGGAAGCATAACAACAATGGTAAGGAAATTTGAGAGGTTTTGTGCTTTCTCCACTATAACCTTATCCAGTTGATGATCCTGTTCAGCATTGCTTCAATGAATCCTGGAGAGAAAATGCTATTTATTATTGCAGTTTTTAAAGGGTGATGAAGTGATAGCTCTCAGGTGGAGTTGCTGTGATCCTTCTGTAGAAGTTAAAGCCATTCTTACATGGAATCTTACAGGGAAACCTTATTGCTTGTCTGACATATTTGCAGAGTGTAGATTGCTGTCAATGGATTCAAGTGGCCTTTAGCACCTAAGTCCACTTCACACTAGTTATTCAAGTATCTCAATAGAAATTACATGTGTCACTTTTTTTTGATGTGCCTATCAGTGCCTTTACTGAATTGTACATGTGCTGGTGCTTCTGTCCTGTTTTCCTGCTAAATCAAGAAGATTCCACCTGGAGACCCCTGAGTCTTCAAAGTACTGATAGTGTCCGTAATCAGGACAGAATCATAAAAGAGTGTGGATTTTCCTTAGAATTTTTTGGAATGAAACTGTATTCATTAACTTGCTGTTGTCAAAAGTGCGTCAGCTACTCTTGGTTTTTAAGTGATATCACAGCTGTAAAGTGAGGGTTGTTTTCCATAGCTGTCAATGAGTGATCAGACATTTTGGCCTCCCATTTCTTCTTTCTGAACTGTTTAAATAACGGACAAAATTATAAATGCTCTTTACAAATCTGCGTCATCAAGATTATAAGTCATATGCAAACTTGGTGACTTGAAGAAAAACATCCATTTAACCACCTGATACTGTTATTATTTTATAGTGACTTTTAGCTATGAAAGTGTTATGGAAACATTAAAATAAATTATATTTTCAAAGGGAAAGTCAACATATATATGCCTTTTTTCCTCTGTTAGGATTTTCTGGAGAACTCAACCATGCTCAGCATAGCTATGCCACTTTCTTATTAGTATGTGCAAAATGTCAACCTGCCTCATCCTTTTCTAGGAAATACTGTTGTAAGATTCAAGTTACCCTTCATTAATAACACTGAGAGCAAAAGTGCCTAAAATGTGCTGACATTGTGCTAGTGCAAAGCTGTACAAAAGAAAAAGAAAGGAAAAAAATTGTCCCATTTTGGCTTAAAAATTAAATCATTAAGACCAACATTTGATTTGGCTTTGTAGATAGCAAGAAAAATGAATGACCTTTTTATTACTTTTTTTTCTGTGTGAGTTTTGACTTTTTTTTAACCAACATCACCATCATTTGATAACTTGAAGGGCTATGCAGCATCATGACTACAAAATTACTACAAAAAGCATAGAAAGGACACATTAAGAGAATTTATGAAGTTATTGGGAAAAAGAATATAATGATAGCAGTGGGAAAAAAAGCATATCAGAGCTTCAAAACAGGTGGAGTTCTCTAAGGAAGCTGTCTGAACATGGCCTGGGAACTATAAATTGCATTTAGAAGACAGGGCTTTCACTGCAGATGGCAGGTTCCCTGTTAGAAGGTGAAAGCCAGAACTAGGCTGTGTGCATGCAGAGAACTGCATTGACTGTGCCTAACATCTTGTGTTTGACATGCATTGAAATTTAAGCTGGAATATGAGTTTAAAAAGGATAATGTACAAGTTCAGAACATGAAATCTGCTGCAGTGTTCCCAAATCCAGAAACTTCATTTCAGACATAGAACATTTTACTTAAATAAAAAGGAAGAATAAGTTTGTAGTCCTGAAACCAAAACAAGGTGTTAGTTATGAATGCCATTTTTAATCACTTGTACATTTAAATATTACAGAAAAGCCCTCTTTTTTTTTTCCATGTGCCATGCAGGTGTTATTACAGACTCTCCAGGTCAAAAAGCAGTGGTTTCTCTCTTGGCCTGTTGCCCTATATTATTTTATCACCCCATTTGTCGTGGACCTGATTTTTGTGAAATAAATGAGAATTTTGGCTTTGACTGCAACTCCTGCTCTAGGAAACGATCCCTAGATCTTAGGGAAAGACAACCTTCCTGAAATTACCCCATCCCATGGACTTTCTGGGCGGGACTTGTCTCTTTTTAATTGTGATGGAAGTGTCTGTGCCTGAATTATCTGTCTAGGATTCTTGGAGCCGATGCAAATTTAGACAACACAGTGGAGAAGTACAAGAGGTGAGTTACCAAATCCAAAAAAAATATGTTGTCAGAGAACTGTATATTTGTTGGCCATTCATTGTAGTGGCTTCATCTCCAGTCAGTGTGAAGGAAGCCTAGACACATATACCACCACAGAGCAATTACAGGAAGTGATAAAAATAAAAGGAATGCCTGCTTTTGCTTTGTCCGATTGACAGCCTTATCACTGGAAGTAGAAAGCAAAACTTTGGCATATCTGCAGTTAATGACTCTTCTGTCTCCAAAACATAATTTGCAAGTTAATGGGGAAATATTAATATGTTTTTAAAAAAGAAGGTAAGGGGGAGATTTAGCTAAAACTGGAAACATTATGTCATGGAATAATTATTTATTTATTAATAGTTTTATTTTAGTTGTTTTATATATGTCCCTAAATTTCTACAGTGGCATTTCTTTAAGAGGGGAATAGTATCAAGGCTGTTGAAGATGAAGACTATTCTCAGTATTAGTCAGTAGAGGCAAGTCACAGTCATTCTCTGTAAATATATTTAAAGACATGCTAGACTGATAGCTTTGTAAGATAAAGCTAAAATCAGGGAATGGAAGGGCATCTGTGAAGCAGAAAAAGGGAGTATGATGGAAAGGAAAAGCTAATGAGCTTACTTGGATAAGACTGGGGATAATTCCTTCAGTACCTGACGTGTGTGTCTAAGGAGTGTATCTTCGTGCTTGGGCTAAATCCTGAAAAGTGAGGAAGACCCAGCCTGTAAGAGCCAGGACAGATAAGGGAATAAGGGATCTGAAGAGAAAGCATATCTTTGAGAAGTCAAAGAATTAACTAGGAGAAGTGGCACAAGAAACTTTGTCCAAAGTTTTACAATAAATACGGTGTGCATGGTATGTGCTCCAGTTTTAAATTTTGAAACCACGTTTGTGGAGTCTTATTAATTGCGCATGATTATGTGATGGGCATGGACAACTACTGAACAAGGATAGTTTTCTTAGGCTTCTTCCACAATGAATAAAGAGAGGTACCTCTGGAATGCAAATCAAAGCAGAAGCTCATCCTCCCTCTCAAATAATTTTTCTTTGCCTTGACTGACAATTTAGGAAGCCTGAGCAGATTACTTTCTTAATTGAAGCCTGTAAATTAGATGACTGAAGTTGGGTGGTGTTAATGACCCCCTGTAATTCTCTGTGTGTTACATTTTGGGAAATTCTAGTGTAAAGAATTATACAGGCAAAAAGCAGATGAGTAAATTCAAATATGCAAGTCCAAGTTGCTCTTTCGTGCTCAGGTATGCTAATACAAAGAAGTATTTTTAAGTGAGACGATTTTGCCAGATGATCCAAGAAAAATGATAAGCCAGTCCATAATGTCCATTACAGACTCCTTTTCTAAATTCTTTGTTGCAAGTACTTAACACCTTTCTACACAGCTTTCTATTCAAAGATCTCTTAAGCTTATCCAGCCCCGAAGCACCAGTCATTCAAAGACCAAACAAACAAAACTACCTGTATTTTGAGGTGCGTAAAGAGTCTTGTCTTCATCCTGCACCAGGCATTAGCAAACAGGCAGAGTTTTTACAAAGGAAAGCTGTCATGGATATTGTGACAGGTGCTGTGCCAGGCTCTGCACGAAGAGCTGTGCATGGAAAGTAGAGGTGTTAAGGATTAGTTCTTAGAAGTCCTTAAAACTAAAAGAAACCCAAGCAAGTAAAGGAGCAAACCCCTCATAATACTGAAAAGAATGTAGTCATATATTGAAAAAAATTACCATCTCCAATAGGACCCTGTCATGTTGAGTTTTCCAGATATGCTCAGATATTATCTTTGGATGTTTCCAAATTACTTTATTGTTGAATTGCACGATTGATTGCTTTTTAAAAGTTGGTTTAACATCTTCACTACAGAACAATCTGTAATACGTTTCCTCGCAATTAGTACTTTTGTGTTTTCCAACACAACTAACAAGTACTGTTTGACAAAAAAATCTTTTTTTCTAAAAGTCACACGTCACTTTAAAACTTTTTGGGTGCACTAGGGTATTGCTGATTATATTTAGACAGCAAAGTGTGTCTTAAGCCCTTCAGACACGCTAAGGATGAAAGGCTGTCCTAATGGTATCTTTTTTTTTTTTTTTCTTTAAGGAAACTGATGTGTCTCTTGTTTATGGGTTTATGGGCATTTTTATTGCATCAGGGAATTTCTCCACCCCAATTTTACGGGGCAACAGTAAATGCTCAGCAGATGGGATTATTGCAGCAATATGAAGCAAATCTTTCTTAACATTTCCATCTTTATAACAGCAGTTACAAAAAGGTAACTTTGATTTCTTAAATAATATAATAATTTATGTGTGGGGTTTTGTTCTGTTTTGGTTTTTGCCTTTTTTTAACATTGGTGACTAATGCTTATGTCTAATTACTACTTAGTAGTTACCTTTCTATCCTGCAGTTTGCAGTAAGCTGGAAAACTGCTATGCCATTCCTTGTTGCCTCTGTATTATAGTGTGAGGATAGATTAGGGACAATAAAGTTACTCAAACAACTGGATCAATTAAGTTCATATACGATGTCACTGTTTTATGAAATAATGGCCAAATAATGGTCAAATTTAGTGCAACAGTGTATCACAGTGGAGGAAATAATATTTACCTTCCCATCCACTGCAAACTTGCAGGGGGAGCAACAGGGCTCTGCGGGTCAGAGGTCTGGCTGTTGTGACCTCTCAGGAGGAAAGTGGCCTGTGTATAGCTTGCAAAAATTGTAATGTGGGAATCTTAGTACAGCTTTATTGTAGGATCTCGCAGCATTTAAGATGAGAAGTCTACTTAGGGTTTAAAGAATATTTCTTCCTATCCTATTTTATTAAAGGAATTTCTAGATGTCTTCCACTATCTAGATATGAAACAGGGACTTTTGAATGAATATGAACTCACTTCTGAATAAATGGTGACCAAAGAGCATGTCTGGGGAACATCTGAGTTCCCCTTGGAATTCATTTTAGCTGAACCAGTTGTGTAATATACTTTTTAAAATGTAGAACCAAATCTAACCCAGACCATAAAGATGCAGTGATAGAAAAGGTTAGATTTTTCAAATGCAATGAACACAAGGCAACGTGTCCTGTCAACCCTCAGTGCATTAATTTACACTTAGACACAACAGCACGGCTTTGTCTCTGCTGGATGGACAGAACAAGCTGGTGAATGTTCTAACGAGGTCCTGCTATCATAGCCTGGATGGGATCTATCAGTGCTTGTGAGTCACTTTGTTCTGATTGCTTATCTAATGGAGTTCACCTCTGACAGTGGTGAATAAATCCAACACTTGATTCTCTCTGGAAGATGTCTCCAGCAGCAACAACTTAGATCAGTGTTTGAGTTACAGCATCGCCTAGTCATCCTTAATATATCATTGGAAATATGGAATACAAGTGAATATATAAACTGATTTTTCCTTTTAGTAAAGCTGTTTCAGAATTATAATAATTAGAGGAAGTTTTCAATTACAAGTGATTCATTTCCCCCCCCAGTAATATTGTGGCCGAATATTGGAAATGATATACTGCAAAGAGTATTTTTTATTTGTTTATTGTTTCCCCCTCCCCATTTCCTCTCTAGTCAACCCACTGGTTTAGTGATTAGCACCAGAGCCTTTCACACAGTGTTTTGAGCTCAGTTCCCTGGCTGCAGTTCACTCAACCTTGACGTAAATCTCCAATAAGTACTTTGTGAGAGGTTAGCCTTTTGTGCAGGGTGTGTGAGAAATCCTGCCTGACCAGGTTTGTTACAGAAACCAGTGTCAAATTGCCTTGCCCCAACTGTTTGAATATGAAAGAGGGGGATGGGGGTTGGGGGACTCATGCGAAAAAACACCCTCATTCTCCACTTCCAAGAGTCTAATGATTCGGAAAAAAACCCCGAGTGTTTGGACTCACAATGTTTTAATGCTGCTCTGCCTATGCCTGGCACTGTCAAGTGAGCCTGTGATGATTTACAGTCTGCAGGTAGAGCAGAGTATGTCATTCATAGAATCCGCCTTCTGTGTCTAGCTTGTTGAGGCTGGTTGCTTTTAATTTAGTCTATTTGATCGTGCTATTTGCCTTAGGTAATCAACAACCTTTCATGTAAATCCTAGCCAATCTTATAAAACTAATGGAGAAGAAAAAAAAACACACCAAAACACTAGCATGTAGTCATGCCTTCCCTGTTGATGTCAGTGGTGTCAGTGTCAAAGGAAGGCAAATAAGATATGCAACCCTCTCTTTCTATAAGGGACATATCCTCCCTTCTTTACTTTTTTTGTTTTGTTTTGTTTTGTTTTGTTTTGCTTTGCTTTATTTTGTTTTTTTAAAGAAAGTTACATCCTTTGGAAATGGAAACAATCCATTATCTTACTACCTCAGGGCCTGGTACGTGAAACACCCGTTGAAATATCTTTGCCATTTTCCATGTAAAGTGGGTTGCTTCCAAATAGATTTAGAATTCAACATCTGTACTCTTCTGTTTCTGTTAACAACCTTCACATTAATTGCAGCTGTTCATTAGTAGAGGTCTTTTGGATTAACTCTTTCATTCATGGGAAGTAGATCCACAGAGGTTTGCATAAAACACTTTGGGTTTGAGGCTGGGGGCCGCTGGAATACATTTTGACAGGTCACTCAGGTTATCAGAGAATGCCAGTAAATGGCAGCAATATTGCTTAAAGGGAGTGGAAACTTTGGCTTCACAAAACCAAGAAGCAATGCAGCACCTGCAGCGAGGGACAAAAAGCTGCCTTTCCAGCTAAGCAGGCAGGGCAAATGAATTCCCTCAGAAGGGACATGTTGCACAGAGGCTTGCTGTGAATTATTTCATGGGTCCACTGACTTCAGAGTCTGGCTTGAAGTTTTTGGAGGGATAGAAGGGGACAGGAAGGAGGAAGAATGCTGTAAGGAAGAGGGAGAGTCCTCTTTTTGCCAAGTGTTATGTTTAGTTGAAATAAAACAATAATAAACACAGACTTTGAAGGCCATTATTTCTTAGTGCTAATTATCTGCAAGAACCTTGACAGTGAGGTACAATCTGGTGTTTGCCAGTGAGTAAAATACAAAAATCAGAGCAAACTCTGTCAGTTGTCTTATGTTCCTGAAGAACCTATTGTGAACTGCTGTTGATCCATGAGGATTGGCTTAATGCATGTTTTCATCTTTCCTTTCTGTGCTTTCTTTATACAATTAAAAATAAAGTGCTTATCTTGGTGAATTCCAGTAAAAATTTAGTTACAATGCTTTCAAGACCACTTTTCATTTTGTTAAACATCTTCTAAGTATGAAATAATCTTGGAATCTAGTGTGTTGCTTCAGGCTTTTGAGATATAAATTTTCATAATGGTTATCAGCCTCATCATGATCAAAAAACTATATCCTTACAGTGAGGGAGCATTTAAGCATTATGAGTTGGCAGTCAAAACCATAAAATGACAAAGTTAAAATTTTCCTGTGCCCCTTCAGACTGCTTGCTTTTAACTTGGTTGTCCTTTGCTGCCTGGTATTTTTAAAATGGGAAATCAAATTGGATGCAAAATGCAGTTCCAGACTTGTGCTGTCGGACTCTTCTCATGAGGTACATAGTTGTTTTGACCATATTTGCCCTGAATTCTTCATGGATGTAAGCTAGTCTCAGTGTATAACATGTTTTTTTCTTGCTTGAATAACTTTTTAGCTCAGATCCCAAGTCTACTTAGTCGTAAGATGTAAATGGTCGCACTGAACTGTATGCCATCACCAGGATCTTATTGCAGGGTAAATGCCCTGGTTGCTAGAGGGCTGGGAAGCAAGATAATGTATGTTTTTTAAATCCTCTTCCTTTTGATGTGAGACTTTTGTCTTTAAACCGTTGGCTAATTGCCATTATATTATCTGACGCTGGTATATTTGCCTTTTATATAGCTCTTTCACTACAGCCTATATTAGTTTTACTTCCCTTCTGATGACCCCTGTTTGTTTTCATTGTTGTGTTTCTGTCTAGGGAGAGGGCTTTTATTGTTTTCTGCCCCTCCCCCCCAATTCTTCTTTCTTCCGTCCCCTTCCCCCCCCCTTCTTCTTTTTCACTTCCCAATCCTTCACAACTGCCTAAGTAATTCTTAGTAATACAAAAATGCATTAACGCTTGGTCTCATCCCCAGCCCCCTTTTCCTTAATTACCCCTGCTAGGTTAGATACTAGTCTGTGTCAGAGTACATAGTTCTTGGAACAATAGTATGAATTTTAATCAAAACTAACATGGTTCTGAGGAAAAATAAGTAGACCTTGCCTACTTGTTTGCAATAGGTCAGATAATGGAAAGCTTTTTGCTGACCACAGCAGCAAGACTGCAAATGAAAATTGCCTTATTTACCCACTGATCAGATAATTAATGCAGTATTTGATGTCCAACTTGACTACCTTTCCAAAGCTAAGAGTATTTGTTCCTGAATGCAAGTTGCTGCCAGGGTGGACACAAGCCTGTGCTTTGGAAATCTGCTTGGAATGAGCTGTTAATCCCTGGTGGAGTTGTGACTATTAGTGCTGTTATCCCAGCGGTTTAGGAGAGAGCATTGTGAAGCATTGTGAGCATTGGAAAAGGTCTTACTCAGTAGATAAACTGGGTTCTTGTTCTTTCTTGTCCTTCAGCAGATCACAGTTGCCATAGGTATCAGTTCACTTGTCTAATAAAGATCTCATATTGTGAGTCTGCAGTGTTAAACATCAGTTTAACGTGCACATGAATACCTTTCTTATAGGTGGAGTGGCTTACAACATTTTCAGATCAGATTTTTCAAGGAAATAAAATCTACTAACCAAATTGGTTTCAACAATTTAAGAATTTTCAGATTTTTTTTTGCACTATGTAATTTTTTTCTCTTAATTTTGCAGTATTGAAGTGAAAATGATGCATAAGTCCAGGAATACCATTACTGTAAAACACCTGCAATAAATAGGAATTTCAAGTCTGTAAAATGTATATGATAAGGTATGCTAATATATGAAAGGTTCTGCTTTATCAAAAAAGGAGAGAAATGAGGAAAAAAAGCTAATGGGCAATTTACTTAAAGTTATTCATCATTATTGTAATGAATCATTTTCTCTTGCCATCTTGAGATTTCATAGCTGTTAACAAGCCAGCTATGACTGTTGAACTTCAATACATCAACAGGCCAAAGGAGAGCTATTAATTAGCAGTGGTGACTGGTGTGGTGAGAGCTTGGCTATTGACAGCTGTCACCTCAGGATATTTCTGCTGGCTGTTTTCAGCACGGAGCAGAACTGGGATTCACCTGAGGACTCACAGAAGGAGAAGGAATATGGTTGGACTGAAAGGCTCAGATTTGCCACTCTGACCCATAATCAGATTGTTGTATACTAGGTGGGAATTCCTTTGATGTAAAACACAGCTCATCTGGAGATTGCAGGACATAGTCTAAAATTAGGACTGTGGTTAATTCCAGTGCTGACTAATGTTAGTACAGAATTTGAAAGTAATTTTTTATAACTGTGATATTTATGAAGTCCCAACCAGGGATTAGTTCCCTCCCTGAGCTGGATTGTAAAGCAATCCCACAGACCATGGAATTCATCATGGCATGACGGCATTTAAAACCTCAGTCGAACCTTGTTCAGTATCTGTAATGTTTTCTATTCTGAGCTTAAAGAACAACTCATCACTGTGACTAAAGATAAATAGTGCAATATTGTCAACATCCTGTAGATGTTACGCTGCAACTGTGCAAAATCATTAGGTTGGTCACATACTGGTACCTTAATGTTGGGTCTGGTGGTGAGCTTTAGAGAATATGTCAGAGACGAGTTTCTTTTATGTTCCACTGCGGTTTGTGCAGTCTGCAAAGGAAATGCTCTCTTGCCTTCTTATGTCAGCCAAGTCTTTTGGGTAGGTTTTTCCTAAGGAATAAGAGGGGTTATTTTTGTCTTTTTTTTTTTTTTTTTTTTTTTTTTTTTTTTTTTTTTTTCCCAATCCTGGTCAGAAGACAGTTTATTTTCAGTATTTCATATGCAGGGTGTGACAGGGTCTGAACTGGCCAAAGCTTCTTATTGGACCTTCCAAGATCTATGTGATTTCAGTAAGTTCCCTGAAATCACCTGGACTCTTAAACTCAAAAATTTCACTCACCTAAGCCATTCATTCTTTTCTTTAAAAGCAAACAGACTAGTAAACGAAACAGAAGAGATACACCTCCAGTAGGTTCTCTCTGGCACTCAAGTCCCACCTCATTCACAAATGGCTACAAATATTAATATTTGCTAATGAAAGTAGGAGGTGTCTATCAGAAGTTCAGTTTAATGATGCAGAACGGGTAGGCAAAGAAAGGACAGCTTGGCACTGTTCAGAATGACTGTGCTGTCCATATCCACAGAGTATTTAAACTGATGACATTCCTCCTTCCCCTGCCCTGTCTGTGTCCCCGAAGCTTAGTTTCAGTATGTTTTCAGAGTGCACAATATTAACTGACCTTGAGCAACCACTAAATTTGCATTGAATTTAACAATATTAAAAAAACCCCAAACATTGCTAGAAGTAAATCAATAAGGCTCTGTTATTGATTTTTATCACAATTTACATAAGGGACTTGATGAATTTATTTTAAATAAATTTTTATCCAGCTGAAACAAACCATAACCCGAGGGTTAAAAGTTTTTAAATCAGTGCTTTAGTCAGATTGCAATAGCTAGATTTCACTCCTGACAACTGCTCCATAGTGTTGCTCAGGCTTTAGAGACTGTTGGACAGAACTGAAAGCCAGGATGTGCTCTGCAAGGTGGGCATCCATAACCACTGAGGATTGAACTGTGGTATTGTCTCTGAAAAAAATTAATGTATAAAATTCCTTTTTAATCACTATATAAGCATTCCAGAAAATTCTTTTTTTTCTTTTTTTTTTTCCTCTTTTTTTAATTTATTATTCATACTACAAAGACTCTTCAGTATCAGCTTAAAGGTAGAGGAAGGAAGGAAGGGAGACAATATACCCATTTGCATAAAGACATACCAAGTAACTACAATACTTACTGATTTAAAAAACTTTACTCAAAAAAGGTTAAAAAATGAATAAAAATTACTTATTAGTCTGAACAAGGATATGTTTATCTCACTGATCCTAGAGTGATGGTATTTGATGCCTATTTTTAATGTTATTTGGATGAAGACGTAATGGTGGGAAGCTGGAATTTAGTGCCAGCGGTTAACGTGTTTAGCATTTAATAGTTGCTTTAAAAATGGTGCTCATATAATCTGTGTACATGTAAATATGTATCTTCTCACATATTTTTACAGTTGTTTTGGATTTGTTCCATTTACAAACCATACTGTATCTATTCTTAAGCATTTGGTGCCAGGGTTTTACTGCAGTATTTAGGTGCTGAGGGTCCACCCGAGTCTTTACACTTCTGTTTGAGTTTGATGGATTCCCCAGCATGTAAACATATCCTTAATGTTACGCTGTATTTTTGTGTTTTATTATCTGTGGATAGTAAAATTAAAATGATCACACATTTCCAGGACTTTTTGTCTGAGGGTCTCAGCACAGAAAGCACCCATCAAAATTGTTACAATCACATAGTTTGCTGCTTTTCTTTTTCTTCCCGTTCTTCCCATTAAAAAAGAGAGATTGAGGTTGGTAAGAATACTATTTTCTGAAACACTCTATATTTTTCATCATGTTGACAAACTTTATTATTCACAAATAAAAGAAGATGGATCGTAACACTGCCATAGGACATACAGGGATGGCTGATGAAGTCCCCTGTATTTCTAAACAAAGGAAGCCATTAATTTTTATAACCATAATCCACTTTTTAGGGAAACTTCCACCCTCTTCTTTTAATTAATGGAGCACTTTTCTTATTTGCAGTCCGTGAGACTCTCACTAAGTTGGGCTGTGTGTAAGTCTATCCAGGTGGTTTGTCACAGACAGTATTCACGGATTCTAAAGCTGTGTTGGGTAACGAAAATAGATAGCGTGATATAGGCATAGTAACATGTACAGTGCATGCCCATTGCAGTGCCTCACCTCTAATGTATATAAATACCTACTGCAATTGAGCATGACATTTGTAGAGGGATCAACTCCAAAAACATATTGAGCGTACACACTCCAATTTCTCTTTACACGTCCCTCAAGGTGAAGATAGATGTTGAAGTCTGTCAGCCTATCATCACATGGAGCATTTTCCCCATCATATATGCTCTGTTTCCTTCTCCTTTTGAATACATGTTATTTTTTAAATTTCTGTTAGAGGTTAAAGTCTTTTAAAGGGGATCATTCTGTATCTCTTAGGGAGAGATACTCAGCTGCATCTCTACATAGGAGCAAGTCTCCTCCTGAAGGCATACATACATCACAGGAATTAAACTTTTGTTTATTTATTTATTTTCTGTAAACATGTCTCTTAACAATGTAGATTTACTGAGGGTGACATATTTCCGAAATATTATAATAAGCTTTGTAGTGCTTCCTTACAGATAGCACTGAAAGTTCTATGAACTTTAAACATTATATGCTTTTTACTATGTCAACCACCAAAATGTCCTTTCTCAGTTTGTTTGATAACTCTCTATACAGTAATAGGTGTCTGTAGTTACAGGAACAGACCCACCTTATTTTATTTGTATTATTTTCTCATATGTGTTAGCAAAAGGAAGTATGTGCTAAAGGAGAATGCTATCTTCTCTGTGCATCTTGCATAGGCAGGCTGCTTAACTCCATCCATGCTCTTCACTTTTTTACATCGTGTCAAGTTTTCTCTTTGTATCATTTGACCAGATTAGCTATAAAAAGAAAGGAAGTCTAAGCATATTTAAATAGTTCCATCCTAAAAGATCAGTTGCAGTGTGAGATGGTCTTGCATTATGAAATTGTTAAAAGAAAAAAAAAAAAAAGAATAGCTGGAAAACAAGAGGAAGAAACTATTTTTAATGAGGCAGTTTTCTAGCTCTTTTTGTTCTTGGTTTGGTTTTGTTGTGTTTTTTTTTTTTTTTTAGGAATCTGAAAAACTAGAGTACTTCTGGCTATTGTGAGAAGAAAAACTTGCCATGACTGCTCTTGATTTCCATGTGTACTTACTTTGTTTGTTTTCCTCTTACTACTCTTTGATATAGAAAAGTTTCTTCCTGTCTTTCATTAAACTGATGATGCTTTGTACCCCTGTGCTCATATATAAAAGAACTGTAGCAAGAAAAGAAGTCATGCCTAACACATCTGATAGTATTTCCATGTTCATATGAAAGCTCTGAAAATCCATGATGGTTTATTAGATAGTTATGTGGGAGCGGAGTCCTCTACTTTCACACTGAAGAGCTTATTGTTAATGAAGTAGGTATTAAAGGGACTGCCTTGTACATCTGCATTGCATCAGTTTAGACATGGATAACTGGGTAACCAAAACCTGCTGGACTTACTTGAAAAATTAATTATTGTCTAAATGTCATATGCTGCCAATTCTATGACATAGAAAAATACTGAAAAAAAATTGAAAAAAAAGATTAAAAAGTAGATACAGAGAACTGCTTTTATGTGGAGTAAGACTTTTAACCTACTGCTTTTGTGTTCCTGTAGCTATGTTCATTCTCTTTATTATTTGCTCCAAAATCTCTTCAGCTGAGCAAATGTCATGTGAAATATTGTATGGGTTAATCAGTAATAGCATGCAAACATCTCTTACCTATCTGGGCACAGTGCTTGAGTGTGCATTGCAGAACAGCTGTCAAGCTGCTTTGGAAGCTTCGTTTTCTCACTTTTTTTCACTGAAAGATCAGGATATCTCCCCACTTCTAAATATAGGGAAAGGTCTTTTAGTAAAGATTGAGAAAAATAATTGTTTTCACTTCCTTCCCCATCTTGCCCATTTCTTTCAGAGATTATTTTGGATTCACTTGCTCTTCTCAGTAGTCTTTTGGGGGGGATCAAATTAAGTATTGCTAGGTAATTGAGTTTGTATTGTCCTACATCCGATCTTGAGTTTGGGCATGTATTAAGATTGCAAATGTGGTCATCAGCAGAAAACTACAATAGGGTAACCTGTGACAATTTACCTAGCTTGCTATCCTCTGACCTTTCCTCTCCGAAGGACCTAACACTTCTCTTTCCCAATCCTAAATGTCTTCATATTTAGCATCCCCGTCTCTAGCAGACTGCATGTGACATGAGTGCCACAGAAGCCTCACTTTGGCTTGGGTAGGGAAGCAGAGGGGTCAGTAGATGGGAGATGGTGCTTAGGATTTCACTGTAGGCTGAGCTTGACCTGTGGTGAAGCTTGCAGATGTTCTGTGGCATCAGTCTCACAAATGCCTCCTGGACTGCACCTGGAGCACCTGGCTCTTCCCTGAGCCATGCTTCCTTTTGCCTGTGTCTGTAGATGTTATGTGATTGACTTTCGCATGCTGACACAAAGGATTGTTACATATCATCAAATCTGCCTTTGCTTCAGAGCTCAGTATTGGCTAATGAACCAGGAGAACTTGTAGTTCCAGTATGAGTGGTTTGATGCTGCTGGTATGCTTTTCTTGTGGTTTTGTGTTCCCCCTGCTCTCCCCCTATTTGGGGGTGGAGATTGTTTGTTTCTTTAACTGACATATTATGATAATAGAATCAAGAGATAAGATTTAATCAATGTACATAATATAAATACATAATAAAGCAGTAGAACATGTAAATAAGATCCTATTGGTACCCTGACTTCTTGAATTGTACTTCATGGTGTGTTTTCATATGATGTAAGTGCAATGCTCTTGTTCTTGGTAGAACTTCTGAAGGGAAGATTATAAATTCCTATTTTCTCAGGCTAAGGTTATGTTTCATGTTCAATAACAAAAGTGAAATGAGATTGCTATCTGTTGAATGAAGAATGAGATTGCATTCACCCATTTTCTTTATGTGTTATCTTATCAGTGTGTGATTTTGCTTATATGCACTGAAATGAGATATATCAATTACAGCTCTCATTTATCACTGCCAGCAGTCATACTGTGAATTTCAGAGACCTCATATAGACTGTTCTACAATCTACAAGCTACCAGCTTGGACTGTTGGCTGTAACATGAGGGGCAGGATGAAAGGGAGAAGAACAAAGCCAATCAAACCAAAGGTTTAGTAGCAAGAGCTCTAGATTGTGTCCTGTTCCTCCTAAATTCCATGTAAAGCTCTTGTCTTGAACAAGCATGTTCCCTGTCCCTTATGACAGAAAGGGATGTGGAAACAATTACTCAACATGAGTCATGAAAGAGATAAACCCTGAAAGATAGACAAAAAATTGTTTATCCTGTGCTGAGCCACATTAGCCCAAGGCTGTGAAGTCTTATTTCCATGTCATGCCCTGGTTCTGAACTGTTTGTCTGAGGCCCTTTTGCAGACAGCTGCTGAAAGTAAAAGGTCACAATGCAGCAGCTTTGAAGGACCTGCTTCAGCCATATAAAAGTCACCAAAAGAAAGGGGAATCCGGTCTGTCTGATTTGTTGGGAGAATTAACCTTCCTGGTGTAGCATCATCGGTAGGAAGAGACTTTTGAGAAGCTGATGCCACGACATATTTGCCTCTAATTTAGTTGATTAGGCGAGTGAAAGATTGTTTTTCATCCACTGCTGTAAATGTAGCGATCTTAGAACAGATTCTTTTTTGTTTATTTTTGTTTTTCTGTTTTATTTTACAATTAGTTAGCCCTGTATTCACTGTGGAGAATTAAGAATAATTGCTAATCATTAAGGATATGTCAGCCTGTCCTGAAAATTGGAGAGATGTGTTGCTTTTTGTCCAAGGCTGAAAACATACCATAAGAGTGATTCTTTTTATTGCTTTCTGTGTAGCGTCCTACCTTTAATTTGAAAGTATGACTAAGTCACTGTGGATTAAGCTTCCCACTCTTGACAGTTACTTGGAGAAGTTTTCTTTATGATGATAAAGAAAATGTACTGAGAGCCTCCTTTGTAATGTGTCAGTACCTAAGCAACCTACATGTTTTGGTTCTTTCTGCTGTGCTCTTGCATATTCTGCAATCTCCAGGCTGATAAAAGGATCTTTTTTCTCTACTTTAAAATGAAAAACACAAATAAACAAAAAAAATTAAAAATAAAAAAGGAAAAAAGAGTTACTGTGCCTAATCTAAAGTACTGGATTAATTTTACCTAAAGTTTTCCAAAGTGTTAGTTAGCTGGAAACATGCCTGATTGATTGATGTGAAAAGATCTCCTTGTCTAATGGAAGTATCCGATATGTCTTTGGTCATTTGACCGTGTATCCTTATTTCCAACCCCCTTGTACCAAAGCACGCGAATAATCAAGAGGGAACTTGGTTCTAGGAGATGTCAGAATACTTAGGTTTGAATTGCCTCTTCCCACTGGCAGTAAAGGGAGCCTAGGGTTAGATTTCTGATGCTTGAAAACAGAAGAATAATTTCTGTGATCCTGGAAAGATCTTTTCATCTAAACCCCAGGCAATTGGAGAGCTTTAGGTTAAATGCAGATTTCTGTTCTTCCATATGGTGTTTGTTTGCAGAACTCTCACATTCTGCTGTTAAACACCAATATAACTCTGCTATAGCTTTGTTGGGCATGTCATGGATCCTGCAGAAGAGAAGCTTTTATCTCTGCTGTTTACCAAGGGTACTTTGGGCTTGATAAAAATTACTACTTGCAATAACGTTTTTTTTTAGGGGCTATAGGTTGGGAGTTCTGTTTGTTTGTCTGTTTTGGTTTGATTTGGGGTTTTTTAAATTTTATCTATGAAGAAATTTTAGAGATGAGAACTGATTCTATGCATTTATACTGTGTTGTTGTGTATGCTTGTCACAGTGCATATTCATCATTTGCCCAAAACCCCTCTATTGCCCAGGACTTACTCTGAGCTCCAGAAACTGATCCTGACATATGGCTTTTTTTTTTACTTGTGCACCTTCACAAAAAAATCACTCATTGCATTTAATAACTCTCCTTATTATGTTTCAATCTAGTAAAATCAAGTTTCATTTTTACAACTATACAAGACATAGTCTATTAAAAAAAACCAAAAAAAGTAATACCTATCATGAGCTGCACTAAATCTATTGGATCTATTAAGAAGGATGTTGCTAAACATAAAAATTAAACCATAATCAAATGTGGGGTTTTTTGTACAAGAACAGTGGAACAAACATGGAAGAAGATCAAAAGGTTGGAAGATGTTGAATGTGTAGTTGTGAAATAGTAAGAGATACAAGGTGTGGTCTTGCTTCTACCCAAGCCAAGGTTTGTGCATGAAGTTCCCATGTTCCAAGTCCTTTGTCCATGTATTTACTGAATTCTTAGCTGTGGTCCAAAGTGCTTACATAGATATTTACTATAAAATGGGTGCTTGCTTAATGATATGCATTAAGTATATGTTTTACCAAACGTACTTTAGTATATGTTTGGTAAATAGCACAGTCAGTCAGGAGGAAGGGTCATTGCTATAGTGAGGAAATGTGAGACTTTTGCTTCAGTGTTTGAGTACTGCAAAATTCAGATTTTATTTTTTGTGAAATGTGTTGAGAAGGGAAACAATGCAAAATCATACCGATTATTTTCACTGAAACTCATGTGAGGATTCAACTTCCTTTCTTTGCCACTTTCTCTACAGTTGGTTGCCTATTTGCTTGTTCTGCTTTTCTAACTTTTTGAAATACAAAAAATAATGACAAAACGTGGCTTATTTTAAGAAGCACATATATCTCTCTTCTTGAATCTCAGCCTGAATTTGAGTTTTTGAATAGCTTTTGAATATTTTTAACCTTTCAAACCATTCTGTAAAGTGATACTAAAATTTCAGCCTTCTCTTGTTAAATATTCAAACAAAGCTAAAAAGAAAAACTCATTTATATTTCTATCTGTAGAAGTTTAGGAGATGTTCAAAGTGACAATATAGTGGGTTTTGCAGGAAACCACCATTTTTCTGGCCAAATAGATGACAGCAAACCTGTTCTGACCACCAGAAATGCGATACTTGAGTCTGACACCATAGGCCAAGGTTCCAGGACCGTTGTTATCTGTTGAGGCCAGATTAAATGTTAATTTGACTTTTAAAAATTGAATCTAATTTCTATTTAGTTTTACAACATTTGAATTAAATCCAATGAAATTAAGTAGTTCTAAAACATTTTCAAATACATACTAAATATTTAAATAATTACTAAAATATTTAAATTTATAATGTTTTAAAATATTACAACATATTTTAAATAACCTCTTGCTGAGGCTGTTCTTTCCCCTGTTTTTGTCTTGTTTTTTGTTTGTTTTTTTTTCCTCCAAAAAGCCATTTAATTTCTCAATAATGAGCTTGCTAAATAAAATGCTTTCCTAGTCACATTTTTAACAGTGATATTTCTGGTTGTGGAAAATATCTGTTTGTGTTTGCCAAAAGCAGAAATTAACTAATTCTGGTACTTTTTCTTTGCAATATATGTGAATTAATAAATACTGCCACTTAGTTGAATTTTATAAAACAAAAAAATAGGTTTATAAATATAATCGTGCATCAACAAACTTGTTGTCAAAGTGTCAGTGTCTCTTCATAAAACATGGCTTGACTTGAATAATTTGCAGCTAATAATTTTATTTTAAAAGTAAAACCATAATAGTAATTATTAAGTATTTAATCTTCTGCTCCCTTCCAGGAGGAGGTATCTTGCTAGATTTGGTGACATAAAGGTCAAAAGATAAACTGTAACCAATACCTCTGTTTATTTTTTTGACAATGTTAAATTAGCAACCCCTCAGACCTCTTGCAGAGAAGTACAACCTGAGTAATTGAACATGTCACTGGGGAGTATGCTTGGTTAAGCTGATTCCTATTATGTTGACTTGTCAGGGACCAGTAATTAAAGCTGAAGAGGGATGCTCATTAGTGTCTACAGAATGATTCAAAGACCAGAAAGGAAGAGTCCTTCAGGCACACCTGCTAAAAACTGACACTGCCTGGTGGGATGAAGTCAACCGACCAGTTTGTTTATTTGATGAGTTAGTGGTACAGCTCTAACAAAGAGTAAATAAATTAAGAGGTGAATGTACATGCTCTTTGAATCAAGCTACAGAACTGTATTTGATGGCTACCCTTTAAGATGTTTGCATTATACTACAATGTCTTGGCAGAATTTTATTTTTAGCATTTATTGTCTAAAATGTACATCAATATCTATTTGAATGGCTTTCCCCTCAATCCCTGAGTAATCATTTCAGTCGTTTTAGCTGAAAACATCATAATATTAATAATCTCTCTGTTTCTTTGAACTCTCAAGAGTCTGTTTGGATAAACTCTAGGAGTTATAGTGCTTTTTGATGACAAATACCCTCATTAGCATGCATTTTTCACACTTGCTCTTTAAAAAATGACTAGGTTTTTTTTTTTTTTTTTTTTTTTCCTCTCATTCCCACTACCTATGCTACCAACTGTAATACATTACTTTCTGTGAAAAACCAAACAGGAAAATGCTCCGAATGAGGCTTCTTGAAATGATAGTGCTTATCAGAGCAGGGAAACAGTATTTACATAGCAATACTGTGTTTTACCTAGAATTAATAACCTCAAATTTATATGGAATTGAGAGCTTTTTGGGGCTTGAGCTGGGATAGTCTTGCAGATTCTTCCACATTATGAATAACATGAGAAACTAATTTTTCTCTGACACTCAGGGTAATAAAATAAACCCACACAATTTAGAAATACATGTAGATAGGAACAATGTAACTATGACAAACACTGTGAAATTGATTATGAAAGCCTGTTGTATAACAGAAAACTGAGGATGTAGCAAGTTTCCTGATGAATAATTTGGTTTTGCTCTTTCAGGTTATCTGTAAATGATTTTTATCACATATTTTAGCATTTGTTATTTTGATTTTGAAATTCAGCTGTTCATCTAGAAACCCATGTGATCCCCTCTACCCATGCCCTTTATCTTCCCACTGGATCAAGTTAATGCTTTCCTGCTCTAGAACTGTCCTCTTCACTCTAGCCATCTCCAAAATCTTCATGCTGTGACATTTCATTAGGGCTGGTTAACACAGAATGGACTCCTACAGAGTCAAGCAATATCCATGTGACAACCTTCAGTCATTAAAATTGCACCCCCAAATCTCCTTTGCAGAGGCTGGCAGCATAGCCTCAGAAAACCACTATTAACAGCTTCCTTTTCTACGGACAGTTGTTACATCATGGACATTATGGGATAACAGAAAAGCATTGGCAAAAGCAGATATTTTTATCATAAAGCTTCTACTCTTTATATGTCCTGGAGACCTACTGACGCTTGGAGGACTTTGCTGCTGCAAAGTTGGTTGGTCTCTTTTGAGATCCCTTTGACGTGAGACTGTGTGGAAAAGCCTGTGTGGACAATGCCAGTTTTTTGCCTCTGGGAACCATTTAATTTCCCTATAATGGCTCATTTCTCCAGGAAAAGCTGATATGGTTTAATTTGGTTATCCAAACCTACAACACAGAAAAACTCTCTAGGACCCAAGTCAGGGACTGAAAAGCAGTTGCACTGGAGTTTTTCAGGGTCTGCTGCCCATAATGTAATAAAACCTTGAAAACTTTTAAACCATAAATTAAAACTGGGAGAGAGATACTCTTCAAAGGTGCCTAATAAATACAAAGTAAGACATCAGGATTCTAAGCATTACCATTTGTAAACTGCAGATTTGCTGGAAGGAGCAAAACTTACCTTCTGCCTTTCTGTATGTTCCTTGTCATCTCTCTCTCAGTATTAAATTGGAGTGCCATTGAATCAATTTTTAAAATCACATTAATCAGCATAATCTGTATTAATATAACACTTTTGTGGCTCAGTGGCACTTGTCAGTAACTTAAGAGTGAGTTTTGCATCAACAATAAAGAAGTTGTGTCTCATAAAAATGGAGTTGAACAATCAAGTAATCAGCTTTCAAAGGTGACTTAGAAGGATCAGACTCCTAAATGTAAATATCATCACCACTTATTTCAGGCTCAGGTCTCCAGACTAGAGGGAGGCCTGTGACTTTTGAACCACACTTTCTTTCAGATTTACGATTTTGTTGATCATAATATAATCTGTCTCGGGAAATGAATCAGTACTTGGTTGCTCAATTGGCAGCTCAATGCAGTGAGCTGTTCCCATTGTCAACACAAGAAAGAAACATATTTATTTTTTTTCCAAAGACTTTAGGGTAGCTTACTTGCAGAACTGTATTTTATGTTAAGCATGTAAGCCAGAGTGCCCAAGTGAGAATAAAGACATTCCTTAAGCAGTGTTTTTCAAATTGGTTTACTGAAGCATATGATAATGCAAAGTTTGTGAGTAATCCCTAGGCTCAAATATTGTAAAACTCTTGTGATTAAATTTGCCATGGGTCAGTACACAGCTAGCAGTGCGCTGTTGAGAGTGGAGGGAATACCTATGAAAGCTGGGAAATGCGGCCGAGGGGAATTTATTGGGTATCCTGCATGAGACAAACCACTAGCACTTGTTCCATGATGCAAACATCTAGAAACAACTTTGCTAAATCCTGTTAACACCTTTGCAAATCTGCAATAGAAAACTGAAAAAAAAATACCATGAATTTTTACTTAACGCTGTATGAAGAATAAGCATAAAAGGCTTTTCCCCACTCTTATTTTCTCAAATGGTACCATATCTATTTTGAGGGCTTGCAGAGTCACAGCAACGTCATAGCTGTTTAAAACAAAAGACTACATGAAAAAAAATTTGAGGTTTCACTTCTTTTTCCCCTATGCTGGAATAAAACCTAAGTATTTACCTTTATTTATATATTGTGAAAAATAGCTCTCTGGATAAATAAAGTGCTTCGCCTAGATTGTGGAAGTCATAGGGTGGGACAAGAGCAAGGATCCAAACATCCATCAGTCATGGCTGAGGACACCTCCTGCCCTATGGAGCTCTTCTGGCTCTCTCGTGTGGAAGCTACATCCTGACTTCAGTGAATGTAGTTCTCAAACCAGTACATTTTCATGGGAAATTTTGATTACTGTGAATTGGCATTTTCTAATTATGACCTTTGGAAAATACCAGTCTTCCTCAGTTTAAAGGTCCAGTGGAGGGTAGAGACAGTAAGAAAGTGAGAACAAAGGGGGATTGTAACTCCTCATTCAGTGGAACAGAGGGAACTCCAAGCCTCCTGCCTTCCCACCTGACCCATTGCAAGCTAGAGACATTTACCTTTCTGCATTGGCACAGGTGGATTCATCCCCACAGTCACAACAAAATAGAAGCTGTCATCTTTACCTTTTGTTGTGTAAGGGCGGTCAGAACTGCAGTGGCTTCCAGAAGATGCAATTCAGTTTAGAAACTTTTCACACTGCAACACATAATAAGACCTTCTCAGAGGAGGTTTCATTCTAATTTAAAACTTTATAACATAAGAAAATATGTAATCAGCACAAAGGTGTTCAGTTCTGGTCTCTGAAAGGAAAAGGATTTTCCTTCTCAAAAGAGATTTTTGATTTTGTATATTAGAGGAATAGTAGGTGGGAAGTACTCAGAGAAGGAAACCTGAGGTGGTCAGAATGATGAATGAAATGGTATTCTTTGGCACACATGTTTTGAGTAGATAAGATGGGGGGTGTGCGAGTTTGTTCTTACGAAGCAAAAGACATTGGTATATATCTGAATGACTTTAAACAGTATAAATGAAAAGAAAGGATGGAAATTAAAAAGTGGAGATATTATGGAAGAAGAGCTGAAAGCAGCTGAGCAGTAACTCAGTACTAGTGGCAAGATACGGTCCTACAAGCTTATTTCCCAGCACATGATTCAGTGGCAGAGAGAAGAGGGCACTGCCAGCAGTGGTGGGATGGGAGATGGGGGCTGATTGAGGCTAATTGAATCAAATTGATTTAAAGCAGCTGATGAACTAGACTACTTACACTGAATGGAAGCAAAGACCTAAAAGAGGGAAATAGAGAAACAAGTATGATATCAGATGCATATAGGTGAGTGTAAACAAGTAGGTAGATTTTTCAGGATGAGATGAATGAATCCAAGTTGCAGCTGAATAAGTTTTTCATTCATTAGCCTATTCTATTCTATTGCATTCCTAGTGCACAAAGCAATCACAATGGAAGGGATTAAAGTCACTGACCTTAATTTGTGTTAAGTCTGAAAAAAAGTCCTGAACATGTGTTACTAGGGCAGAGTTTACTTGCCTGAAAAATTTCCTTCTTACTGGGGATAGGGATGATCCCAGTTTATGAAGAACCACTTTTAAATATTTGCCTTTTCTGTCTTGTCTACAGAAGAACGACATTAGCTTTTGCAGTTGCTTTGTTTATCAGCAGTGTCTCACAGTCTTTGCCTTGGAGACTATAACAAGCCTGGGTAGAGATAGTATTATTGTTCTTTTCACTACAGAAACTGCTCAGTCCATTTAAAGATAATAGGCCATGCCCAGCATGACCAATGAAAAAGGGAAATGGCATTTATCTTGCTGGCTTCCTCTGATAGCATTTAGGACCATGTTCCCTGCTTGATCCATGGGCTCAACAACGTGAACAGTCCATGGGGAGTAAAATATGCAGGAACACCTTTGAAACACAAAGATCCATTGTCATTTGTGCTCTGTGGCCTCAGCTCTTCTCTGAAAACTGTTTTCACTTGTCTTACTTAACAGTGTAAAAATAATCCAGCTTTCTCTGCATCCCTTTTAGAGGACAAAATTACTGTAATGGAAATAAATTGAAATGCAATTAGCTGACTCCACAATATGTCTTCATATGTTTGATCACAAATAGCTTGAAATCCAAATCCAGACCTGGCTCTGCTCCATTGCATTGTGTTTTGTTAGCTAGAGAATTACTGATATTTCTAATAAATAAGTTTAAAAAATAAGTAAAAATGAAGGGACGAGCAGGAAAGAGCCACATAATAATTCAGTGAAGCAAGTGTTTTACAGAGAGGAACAGAAATTTTAGACCATTATCTGCTTTTGTTAACAACAAGGAAACTGAAAGCTGAATTGATTCATTAAATAAATTCACAGGAAACAAATATTGGATACTAATAGTCACCACTCTCCTCTGCTTGTTATGAAAGTTAGGAAAAAAGCCAGTAGTGCTGAAAGTCAAAATTAAATGAATTCAAATGAGAAGTTCGGTATACACTTTAGTAGTGATGACTGGTGGCAATTGAAAAAAGTACTGTTGTAATGGGAAGGTGGGTGTCCATTTTTTGATACGTGAGATGAAGACTGAATGCCTTTCTGCGAGAATTCTGACAAATACAAGGTATTGGACTCACTATAGAGATCATTATGTGAAATGTAATACAGAAATCTAGCCTAAACGATCTGGTATTTTCAGGGGTTTAACTTCATGGAGTTAAGCCTATTCTGTTCTTTGCCCTAGTAGTGTGCATGTCAGAATTAGAACAAATTAGATTTATACTCACCTGCAACAGAGCTGAATCTGGCCCTTGGAAGTCAGATTACTATGAATACACTACACAATATTATAACTATAGGAAATAAATCTCAGAAGTCCATATGTGTATAAACAAAATACTCTAATTGAAACCATCACTGAAGTCCAAGATTATAAACAAAAGATGCATTGTCTTGGTTTTGTATAAAATTAATTGTAAGGTAAGAGCAATAATTAATGCATTCTGTTATATCACTGGTAAAGAAGGGCCTGTTACTTTGTATTTCTAAACAGTGACTTTAGATCAGAAATAGGCAAACTGTATCTTAATGAAAAAGGAGTCTGACTTTGACTATAGTTAACACTTTTTAAAGAAATCTAAAAAAAATGTAATCTGGTAATGATGAGCATGCTCTAGGTGCTGTACAGCCCTAAAAGAAAGCTGTGTCCTGCCCATTTAGTGTCTGATTTACTTCAGTTTTATTGCCCACTGCTGGCATTATATCAAACATTTCCTTAGTAGGCCCCAGCACTTATATGAAGCTGTGCCAAGGTTATTCTGTATGTAATCCAGAAAGCCTTTTTCTGCTGCAGGGAAATCACTGAGTTAAGGGAATGATTATTCCATTGTGTTCTGTTGTTGTTAGTTTTTCTTCAACAGATTTGAATTACCCTATCTTAGCTTTATTAGTATTGTTGTGTGTTGTACTTCATAATCAGAGCAACATAGCAAACAGTTCATTCAGCCCTCGGGAAAATTTCAAACCCAGCATGTAAATAGATACGGTTGATAAGAAAGGAAACAGAACAGAATTGTAGTGAGGAGGGATGGGGGAAATGGGGGATCAAGAATAAGGCAAATAGGTGAAGACTGTGGAGTTAGAAAGGAGAGTAAAATGTTAAGAGGCATTAGCAGGAAGGAACTGAATAGTTATGGCACATTCAGGCTAAACCCCAGAAGGCCAAACTATGATCTGCCAACTGAGGAAGAGAAAGAAGAATGGAGCAGCAAAGTGAGTGATCAAATACATTAAATATAAAAACTCATATTTAACCAAAAGATAACTTGAAAATAGGTTATTAATACAAGTCACGTTTATACTGCACATTGCAATAGATTTAGTTTGGAGACATGTTTGCAGTATATATGAACACGAATTTTCTTCTCCTTTTCTGTGGATTTAAGTGTTTTTACATTTGCCTGGTTTTTGCACTGGGTAATCAAATTGGTCTTTCAGACAATAACTGCCTCTTTCACTGGGCATGGTTACCTTTCAATATGCTATCATTTGGGAAACACAGCTCATAAAAAGATGTTCCTCAGATTGGCCAAGTTGGAACTGCAAATAGCACAGTTCACTCTTCTGTGAATTACCGCATGACCTCTTCATCTGTGAGGTCCTCCTGACTTGTGTGAGAACCAAACTTAGGATAAGTTGCTGGAGGAACTAAGTGTGTAAGTGAGAAAAAGTAATGGTTTTTATTTTCATACTGATGTATCAGTTATGAAAGAAAACTACATAAAAGGAAAATTAACTGCTGTTTTACTGAGTGCAGTGGTGATGGGTGAGAGTAGTTCCACTGAAGTTGAGGAAGTCCTTGCCTGCATAGGACAAAAATTCCAGCTGTAGACTGTTAGTAAAGTGGGCTGCACATCTAGCTCTAGTTTGCTTAGAAGACTTGTGTTTGTAACAAACAGTTTGTAACAAAGAGTTAAAATTATAAAATTGTAGTTTAGAGAAGGTGTTGCTAAAACCTGATAGAAAAGTGGTGTGTGTGGGGGAAAAGGCATGTTTTTTCTCTGTAGTGACAGCATTAAATAGAATGCTTGAAGAATCAGAACTGTCCCTAGTTACAGAAGCAGCACAAATCTCACTTTAGTTCTGACTCGGATCTATGAAAAGAGCGATTCTCGGATTAGGCAGCAAAGCTGCTGTCATTTACAAGCCTGAATGCCAGTTTGTCTGCAAATATTTCACTGCCTCAAGGAAACCTTCGAGTAAAAGCATTGCAGAAAATATAATTTGGACCAGTAAATAAGCTGACCTGTTTATTTCACTGGATAGTGATAAACTCTGTAGCCCTGAAATAAGAACACTGCTCTTCATCTGTTACATTACTGTATTTGAAAAACTGTATGTTTCCAGGTGGTATGCACTGGAGATACTACAAACCTAATTTTAGGATTAAGAATTCCATTCTCTTTCAGTCTCCACTTGAATGTCATCCCAGGGAATTGCAATTCTCATTTTCTTGTACTCACTTTGCTTTTAACATTTTCAAACGATGCGAAGATTTTCTTCAATACAAACCTTATGCACTGGAGAGCCTAAAAACATTACAATAAGGAATTGGTAAAGGCCACAGGCTCTGGTTTGGTTTGCAGAAGTATTGCAAAGTTGAGATGCTTAGCTAAGCTACCCAAACCTCTCTTGAACCTGCAGGGTGTGCCAGAAATAACTGCAAGAACATGCTTTCCTACAGGGTATCAGAGCTGCTCCTTATGACCACAAGTTAAAACCAGAAATCAGAGAGAAAGACAGAGATAATAGGAACAACCCTTTAAAATAACTGCTTCTTTTTGAAGCTCAACTAAAAATCCATTTTAGGTTTAGTTCCCATTTTGGTTGAAATATAAGTTGACTTTTGTTTATCCAAAAGACTTTGACTATCATAGACTATAACTGAATTAAATTCCAGGTCAAATTACATGGTGTCATTTACTGTGCATGTGTTTTTGATGGATTTTACTTAGTAAAGCACTGTATGTCCTTTTTCTAGCTCTAACTAATCCTCACAACATTACTGTGAGGCTGATAAGTAATATCCTCATTTTACAATCAGAGATAGAAAGGTTATGTGACCTGCCAATGTATACAGAATATAATCAGGATCAGAACTGGCAGTAATACTTCAGAGGTCCTAGTTACTAATCCTATCTTGGAAAATATATAGGATATTCACTGTGTATGTAATCTACACTTTGATTAAATAAAACTTTTTTCCCCCTGTGTAAATGTTCTCTGTTTCTATTCAGGGGTTGCATACAACAAACTCAGAGGTTTTTCTTACCATAAGCTGTATATAAATAAAAATCAATGATGAAATGAAGGTTAAAAAAAAAAAAAAAGAAACTTGTTTCAAAAGAAGGATCAAAGTCATGAGAAATTTGATTTGTAGTAAACCAGCTTTGAGTTTAAATAGGCTAATGAATTACTACATGTTGTTCGTCTTACTGCCAGCTGATCCCCCTGGTTTTTAATGCCTTGCTATGCCCCTTTGTAAGTAGCCTTGCCTAATGACACTGAAAAATAATGTCTTTCTCTAAATAGCATGCATGACTGAGGGTATCACACATAAGTAAGTGAAATGAACCCCTTTCCCACGTAAGTAGTGTGATGTTTGCAGTTAAGTCTCATAGAAGGTACTCTTGTACATGAGGTTGCTCTAAAAAGGACATGAACTGCTTCTGTTTTTCCTAGCAGATACTGTGAACCTGATTACATGTTGTATTGACTATTTAACTTGTGGTGGAACTATCCACCTGATCTTTTAGAGTTTTCCATGACACTGAAGCAACCTGAAAACACTCCCATCCCAAGCACTTACTCCACATCCCTGCTGTGCTCTATTGTGGCAACACACTGGATTTTGAGGCTTTGTTATGAATTGGATACTTGAAATGATCTGGACAAAAAATAAACCTCTTCCTAATCTTCCTTTCCTTTCTGTCTCTGCCTGGAGAACTCCCAGCATCAGTCCTTTGATTATTTTGAAGAAAGATTGTTTTCGTGATGCAGGTGGAGCATAGCCCTAACACCTAATTGATGATAACTGGGGAGCAGCAGGCTATGGAGTATAGAAGAAAAAGGACAGTCAAAGCTTTATATGACAAGGAAAGAAGGGAAATATTTCAAGCTGAATTTATTTATATAAAGTATGACTGGGGCTTCTCATGGTGATCCAACTCAATTTGAATTTTTACAGTGTTGCATGGGTTATCCTTTGCAGCTTTAGATTTTAATCAGCCCTGATTGCTGCACAACTCGGGATATAAAGTCTTCCCAGCAACAGAATCCTGGGGAGGTAGACCCCGAGCTGGTGGAAGGAGAGATGTTTAACTGTAAGCAAGTGGCTGGAGCCACTGGCTTTTCGTGGTTAAAATTAGTGACGTCTTTAGGTACTGAAAGGATTTTTTGGCTTTATGGCCTTTTGCTTTTTTTTTTTTTTTTTCAGAAACTCAGAGTAACTTTTATTTTATGAAATGACAGTTTAAATACTATTTTTTGCCTATGGCATTTGTAGCAAGTCTAATTTTAGGCCTTGACCACTTGACTACCATCTTAATAGCTTTCTTTTAATAGAATATAGAAACAGCATAGGCTTTATTTTCTGCATCATCAAAGCACTGCACTTTTGAACAGAAACAGTCTGCAGTAGGCCAAATGCATCCCTCTGCTAGTCCATCTGCTGAATTTCACAGCCAGGATGAATTTCAATTATAGGTAAACAATTTTTACGAAAAGAAACCTTTACTTTTTTTTCTAATGCTTGCGTGATCAATAGGTGTTTCAAGTAAATGAAACAAATCTGTATTGCCACAATAGACCCTATGTACAGCTCAAACCAAAGGATCTCCTTTTGCTGCTTATATCTTGGGGTTCTTTTACTTGGAAAAACATATTAAAAAATTACCATTTAACTAGTGAGTGTGAAGTCAAAACATTGTAAATTAGGGAAAATTAGGAAGTACTGTTAGGTTTACAGGAACAAGTCCCATTCCAGTTAGGGATCAGGAGTTGCATTTTATTTAATAATTTACGCCTTTTTTAAAAATCAGGAATAATTATAGTGATTAGATAACAGTAACAAATAAAAGGTGCATTTAAAATTAACCTGACAGGGCATTTTTGTGTCATGCTGACTGATGTGTACAGTCCATTCTTTTAAAAATTCAAGGAAGCTTATTTGAATTGTAAATTGGCAACACATTCATGCTGAAGTCTTATTGTGTGATAGTGTGACAAATTACAAATGGAATATTGGCTGGGCTTCCATTTCTTGCATTTTTTTTTCTAGTTTCTGCCGCTATTATCATTAATCTGTTTTACAGAAGCTCTATAGCGGATGGTTCTGGACATGGAAAGTACATTAAGTTTCATTGTTGGCTGTAGCAGGACTCTGTGTGGCTTCGGTGACCTGTGACTTCTCCTATTGGTTGTAATTCAGTACAGTTGCTACTAGGTTTGCATCCTGCTGTGTGTGGACTTAAGAGATTCTGGCATACTTTATGCCTGACAGTTCATTTCATAAGTATTGGATTACAGAGCTTTTGCTAAATTGTGTTAAGAATATCTTAAGAAATGGTGCTGGAATGTGGTCCTTTTGAAAAAAAATATATGTATAGAAATAAATCTTAGAGACTCCGTTATCAGAAATGAAGTGAATTCTCCTTTTTAAGTCCTGAGTGAATGTGCAAGAATGTTGAAGATGATTAAATGCAGTGATGTCATGTGCTACAGCATTGTTTAATTCTTTTGAAATCTAAGATTTAATGTTTTATCCAATGGGAAAGAAACAGGGAGTTAGTTACTCCAGCGTATCTTTGTTCCCTGCAGCCCCAGTCTGAGCAGTGGGGGTGTTCCTCCTCGGGGCTGATTGTGCTGGAGCAAAGGTCAGACAAACAGGGAATGGTGCTCAGGATGCAATTTAAGGAGGGACTTGAAGGGTACGTGATGGTGTAGTAAGCAAGAGAAAGAGAAAGAAAGAACATTTTGAAGGAATATTAAGAGACCAAATCGATTATTGACAGCAGCTCTTTCTGCTGCCTCTCACCACCTGTCTTTTGTATTCCTTCATTTTGCTTCTACTCTCTTACGGGTGATCTCCTACATCAGACATTTCCTACCAGAGCTTAGGTTGACAAATTTATGCCAACTCGCTGCCGTTTTGCAATATGCTCTGTGAATCATGAAGGAAATAAGCTTCTGGGTATTTCTGGCTTGAGTTTCTTTTGTTGTATATGCTTCCAATGGTATCTCTGATTTCTTTTACGTTTCTCTTACACTTTGCAAGCTGTTCAACCCCCATGGTCTCTGCCTTTGTTTATGTACTCTCTCAAGCTTCTGGTTTTGGAATTGATGACCCAGGAAATTCAAGCCATAGTTTTACATATAAGCAAAGATACTTTTTTTTTTTTTTTTTTTGGTCTTTTTGTGTAATGTTTTGTTCACTTCTGGCACTTGATAGAGTAAAATACATAGGTCTGAACTACCCTTTCAATAATAGTCATCTAACCAGTGTAGCTTTTTAAGGATTCTCTTGCAGTGAGTGAAAGAAGGGTGATAGGTGGTGCTTTTGGGAAGTGTGTTCACCTGCCTGGAATCTGAATTCCCCAGTGACCAAAGTACCTGGAAAGGCCATATCAGTGAACCCCTAGAATTAGGTGGGGTGAATGCAGATCAAAATACAGTCACGAAGTGCATACATTCTTAAGACCTAAACTGTTGTTTAACACATGGTATTTCTTCTTCAGGCACCAGGTACACTGGTCCATAAAGGCTAATGGTGGGAACAGAAGAACCGAAAGGGTGATAAATTTTGTGTTTTGTTCTGTCTTCAAACATTTGTGTGATTCTGAGTCTTTTAATTTGCCTGTGCATCACTTTATTGAGCTAGAAATTGAATATTTTCCGTGTGGTTCTCCCAGAGTTTTCCTTCTAGCATGGAAATCATCAAAGTAATAAAAAAATATTTTTTCATATCCTTACAAATGAAAATTGCACTGCCTTGGAGGCCTGTTAATTTATACAAGCTGAGGATCTGGCCTAGCACAGCCTAGTGTAGCTTAATTTGCAGACAATCAGTGTTTGGTAGTTTTTTTTCTTTTGACTAGGCTGTCTGTTGAAATTTCTGCATGTTTGCCTGTCACTCTCTCAAGATTTCTACTATTTTGGTTTTTTCCTACCATGCTTATTGAACAAAGACAAGGAAGTATCTAATAGATTAAAGTGAAGTCTAGTAACATGGTTCAGTGGACTAATACTTTAATCTGTGAGACCCTAAGATCAAGTGGACTCAATTTCAAGCCCTGCCACTATTAATTTAACCATTAGTAACAGTGCAGGTACTGAGAGCTTGGAGTCTGCAGGTGTTTGCTGTTGGGGAAACAAGTAGCACCTTCGCCCTCCTGTAATGCAGTCTTTAATGCAAAGAGACGTGTTCCTGATTTAAGGCATATCCGTTAAAATAATCCTGCCCCAGCAGATCATGAGGTTGATCTTTTCTAGAGTCTCAGGAGCTGCAGTTTGCAGCCGGAATGACGAGTACAGCTCCATATGACGATTTTATGTATAATTGTAATACTACATGGCATGCACTCGTGTTTATGGTGTTTGCTAAATGTTCACTTTAATAGGGTCTCTTAGGTCGCCTTTTAGATACACTTATGTCAGAGTTGCTTCAAAATTAATTGACTGATCATTTTCACAGCATGCCAGATGGGCAAAAAGCAGGCTCCTAAAAGATTACAGAAAGCTGCACAGGAGGTTAAAACTGGCAATAACTTTACTAGTGTGGTTATAGGGTGCTTCTGTAAATTCACGGAATCTGTGCTTGCTAGACCCCATTTTTACCTTCTTACATAACTTTTTATCTGGTTAGTGACAAAAATGTGTAACTATGTCAGCATGAGGGCTTACATTTAAACATGCTTGAATGTGTTTCTTTTCTGTCTTATCTCTGTTAATACATGCAGATTCATATGAATTTTGCATGTATGTAGTATGTGTGTACAGTAAGAGAACTGCAGGAAGTCTACATAATGGAAAACAGTTTTTGACAGATTTTTTTTCTTTGAGTCCTTTCTGAGGCTTCACAAGTAATTATTTGGCTATTCACAATTCTCATTCATGAACAGATGCAATAATACTTATCTGTATAATAATATACAATATTATTTCCTTTGGGGAAAAGATATATTTGAAATACTTTGAAAAGAAATAAACAACAAGACTTGTAATTAAGTGTTGCTATTTTAAGTGAAATTGGTTTCAACCATCGGCAGCCTGCCCTTCTCCTCAGCCTTTAGGAGACTGCTGCACATGATGAAAAGTTTAACTTGTCAAGTATATATTTAGATGTTGAATTCAGAATATCAAGCTCCATGAATGATAATTATCAGCACCTGGAAATAATTTTTACCAGAGAGTTAAGAAACGAGTTTTCCCTTTCTACAGATAGGGAGTTTTTAACCTCGCAGACACTGGAATACTCCCTTGAGCGTACAGTGACATGGCTTGTGGTTCTTTCCCACTAGTAAACATGGCACCAAGCAATTAGATTGCCATTAGAAGATGAACATTAGCTTTGTAAAATCGGATTAAGAATAAGCTGATAGCAAATGATCAGCTAATGTATGCAGTTCATAAATAACACTGTACACGCAGGCTCCGGTGCGGAGACCATTGAAGGCAATGGAATTCCCTTCCACTGGCCTTCAATAGCCGCTGGCTCAGGCTCAGATTCTGTTTTTCCTTTAATTTTATAGCATTCATTCTCAAGAACTATGAAAACTTTGTAATTGGATAAAAGTTGCTCCTCCTCCAAAGTGTAAAATAGTAGGATGTTGTGCTGGAAGCTCTACAAAGACAAGAATTAATTTATTCTTCTGACCTGTAAGCAGGCTGCCCCTGAAACAGGCTCTTCCCAGATCACTCTTCTACTTCCTCCTTATCGGTGTGCAGATACCATCTAAGCAATTTCTCCAGTATCTTCACAGCTGCATTGTTATTGCCTAGTTAAATATAATTTTTCCCTACTGTTTTAAAATTAGTTTAGGCAAGAGAAGGCTCTTGGTGAGAGCAGCAACACTGCAAAACATACAGACAAGAAATGCCCTCAAAGGTGGTTGGTTTTAAAATTGCAGTCAACAGGTTATCATCTGTATTACTGGGAAAAGGAGCAGAAATGTAGTAAAGATTCATCTAAACATAGTCCATGTAAGTTAAATATTTAGTAGATATTTTAGCATTGCATCATTTTTATAAATGTCTATGAAGTACAAGAAGTAACATTAATAGTATTTTTAATTATTTAGTATCTTTATAAACTATTTATGAAAGGATTCTAATGTGGTCAACAACAGGGAACCATGACAAGATAGGAATTTTAGGCAAGACTTTTTTAAGGGAAATAAAAAGCAGAAGAAACAAAGAATTGAAAGAGGAAAATAGAATCTGTCTCTAGAAGAGTACTTGTCAGTGCTTGGTTGAAAGTAAATGAACTAATCCAATATTTCATTCTCTGAGAGTGATGAGTTGCGCAGAGTAACTAAATTATGGGCTTTTAATTGTTACTTTCTTTAGTCTATTATATGAACATTTCATATAATTATGTTTATTAGATAGTATAGATTTAGCTTAATCTAGGAAGTATATAATGGAAATATAATTATAGACAAGAAAAATGGATATTAAACTTATGTAATTTTATTTTATTGTACTAAATGTTCCTGCGATTAAACTCTACTGAAATTTTTTTAGTTTAGAATTTCATCAGTTTTAATGGGACTGAGTTATTAAACATCTGCCAGATTAGGACCATCATATATAATTTTAGAATCAGAGACATAAACATCATATGAACTACTCATTTGAACAGAGTTTTTCAAATGCTAAAATATTTGGATGAACAGGCATTATAGAAAACTTGTAAGTTTGAATACCTGAGTCTCAGAAGCGTTGAGTGCTACAGTCATGTAGTGGTAGATATGCACTATATTTTACAGCTCTCATTAAATTGTTACTGGGAAGTAATTGGAAAAAGGTGGCATGTAGATATGACTTTTCTTCACAAGATATCTTTTTCTTTTCATGTGATTCAGTCCAAATTAGTCAGGGATTGTATGACTTGGGCAGTGTTTGAAATATTTCTGTTGTTGATTTACCAACTTCTTGCTTTCTTGCTTTCTTTCTCTTTCTCTTTCTCTCTCTCTTTCTTTGTCCTTCTCTGTCTCTTTCTCTCTCTTCCTTCCTCCTCTCACTTTCTCACTTTTTTTTAGGAGAAAAAGAAACAGGGAGATAAAAGGGGGGATAGGAAGGCATGAATGAGAGATTGAATTTGGGAGGGATCTTTCTCTTGTTACATGATGTGAAGCATGTGTGGGAAATGTTTTCATCTTCAGAAGTCATTTGCCCCATGCAGAGAATGCTTGAAATGAAAATAACTTTCCAAATTAAAATAGAATGTGTAGTTTTTTATTTACAGACACAGAGACATAGTCACTCCTCTTATACACACAGACAGGACTTACTAGGGAATGCCTTTTATTTGATCTTCTATTCTTGATAAATGTCACATTTGTAAGATATTATTTGGTAAAATTTAATGCTGAATTAGTCTATTTCATCAAAAATATTTGTGTTTTTATTCCAGTTTATGAATTCATACTTTTTTACTGTATGTGGGTTGTATTTCAAGAACATTCACATCCAATCACACCTCCTTCATCACCAGTGTCATGTTAAAATGTCACAAGAAACTGACTGGGTGACCCTCCTTCACAGAGTCACAAATATGTCTTTTTCAATCAGTATGAATAACTCCATCTTGAATTTCCCCGTTACTCTGATTTTAACTAGCATTTTTTACATCTGGGTGACTATTTGCATCTGTTATTGCTATTTGTAAAATTTGAGAACCAAAGAGTTTCAGCCAAAGCCTTTAACATCCGATCAATGGGATTGGGAGCTTGGATGCCTCATGTCCCTCATCTCCAGGCTCATCTTTCTGGCTGGACTAGGTATTTCCTTCCAGAATGACTGAAATGCGTCATGGGACCAGTAGTCCTGCTATTTTTGGAAGTCAGTTAATGGCTGTTGTAGTCCACTGACAAATGGCCTTTTTGGCTGTTTTCAGCTGGCCCTACTTCTTTAATTAGTATTGCTGTAATGTCACACTTCAACTTCTGCAATTGTTCTCTGGCTTTCCACGCTGAGGAGAAGCTTTTCTGTGAGTCTGGCTGCTGACATTCAGTGTGTGTCATTTCCACTACTTTAAGTCCACAGGATTCCTATCTTCGTTTGCCCAGGCTCTTTCTGACTTTGTAAGAAAAGGAAAAGGAAAAAAAAAGGTACTTTGATAAATATTGAGTATAGAAGACAGTGTTCATTGAAAACGAATGTTCCTAGATTTACCTAAAAAATTAAGTATATAATATTGCCTAGAGAATTATCTCTGTTTTACTGTTATTGTATTTAAGGTTTTTCTAATAAAACTGTAGATTTTTTTTTTTTTGGTAAAGCAATGTTAGATATATAAAAAGTACTACAATAGTATATGGTTATTATCTTGTAACTCTATCAAATCTGGCTGAAGGTTCAGGTTTTCTGTACAGAGCAAGGAGATAACTTCAAAAGCTCAAATAGTTTGTAGTTTGGAGAAGCAGTCAACTGAGAGAACTTAAAGATCAAAGACAAAATATCTGATTTTAATGATGCAGAACATATGCTTCACCAAAAACCTTTTGGATTAAAAAAGTTAATGTAATCAAAGAGAACTGAACTCTTTGTTTGGATCTAAGAGCTCTGTGTTGAAGCACTCAGCTCAGTATTCTACAGTGTGCTGCCACAGTAGTTGTGTATAACAAGTGAGTTAAAGAAAAGTTAAGAGACTAGTGAACCTAGTGCTTGGTGACTTTTGTTTTGAAGATCTAAAATATTTTTGTTGAAGAGCCCTGAGGAATCTTTAATCTGCAGATAGACATAAAAAGCAAGATTATTCACTGCGAACTTGATTAGCCCTATTCAAAACTAAGAATCCAGGAAGTTCCTCTGGAGAGTATTTGATTTACAGTGCATGCATAAAATAACCCCAAGAACCAATAAAAAAACCCAAACACACACACATACAGAAAAGAAAAAGAAAAAGAAAATCAAAAACAAAAAACCCCACCAAAAAACCACCCACAACAGATAAAGAAACACAGACATAGCTGCAAGGGGGAAAAAATGCCTGAGGGTCGAAAAGTTTCCTTTCACTGCAAATTGATAAAGGGAGATAATGTAGTCCCCATGCCTGGACAGAACAGCATTGATAAGATCAAATTCATGGATGAAAAAAGATATTAATTAAATTACAAGTGTAAAGGAAAAAAAAGTATCGGTCAAGAAAGATAGCTGACAACTCTGTTTTGCAGTAGCTTCTCAGAGTCTCTTTCGAAGTCTCTCGAAAGCAATGGAAGCTTTTCCGTTGATTGCAATGAGTTTGAATGAGAATCTGTAGGAAAATACAAAATGTGTTTTAAAATAAGGGACATATCAACAGTAATGCATACAGTGTTTTGGTTTTATGTGTATCTAACTGTATATTCTTATCTGTATGTCAGGACTTTGATGATCCTTGTAAGTCCTTTTCAGCTCAGGATTCTATGAAGTATTGTATGCATATCTTCAGCATTATTTGTATTGCTTCTTTTAAACATACTCTGGAAGCACCAGCTCAGTCACAGTTGTCACTTGCCAGAAACAACCAACTCTTACTAATATAAAAGTTTACTTTTTTTTCCTATGACATCCCTAGCATCTGTTTTTCTGCTAGCTCTCATTTCTTATTTGTTGTGACATTGCTGTTTTATTCTTTTTGTCTGTCTATGTATTTCACTTTTTCTGAGATGTTTCTTGGAAGACCTGAGGGGAAGAAAGGACTGCTTTCCCTTCTGCTCCTACTTTTCCTAAAGCTAGTAACGATAAGTATTTAGTTTGATATTTCTCCCCACTCTGTTGTTAAAGTTTGATCAAGACCATTCCCAGAGTAGTGTAAATGGCTGGAGCTCCATTTGCCTTGACAAAATTAGGCAGAAGTATGGGATTTAACTCTGAATCACTTTAGTCATGTAAATGGAAGCTGTGCTTGTTATGCTCCTCTGGTTTCTTTTTCTGTGATATTAGACTCATTTTACAGCTACAGAAGCTCACCAAGGCCAGTCAGATAGAAAGCCAGTCAAAGGTGATGGAAATGTTCAGCACATTTTTATTGAAGCATTTTGTGGATGCAGGCTGACTTCTAAATAAACTGTAGAAGTGTTTTCTGCTCTGTGTTGTGACTTTCAAGGTTAAGGAGTAGCAAAATCACCATGAGGCCCGTTTTACATTTACTCGGTTGTTCTACATCTGATCTTTTGAGCTATCCTTGCTTTGAACAAACCTGGTTTGCAAACAAGCTAAAGCAAGACAAAAAGATCTCTTTGATTTTAATAGATGAGCGTCCCTGCATGTGCAACTGGGCTCACCATGAGATAGAGGTAAACTGGTTTCAGGCACCAGGCATTTTTCAGAGGGAGGCCCTGTTTGCAAGGTGTTGTGTGTAACAGGAAACCCTGGGGGTTACTCCTCTCCCTCTGCTCTTAGTTGCTGGCTTTATTGTAATTTAGCGAGATTAACAGCCTGAGAGCAGACTATGCACTGCACTGCAGGTGCCACCTTCTACCTGCTGTTCTCTGAGACTACATTACAGATTGTCAGGAAAGCAGTGTATTATGCTCTATGGAATTTCATTGGCTTTGTAAGATATACTACTTATATATGGCAGGCCCTGTTTGAGAACAAAACTGTGCTGTGAGGACTTTGTGAACCCTGTTCTAATCCTGGAAGAATTTTTAATCTTCAAATGAATGGGACTCTTAACGTAACAGGGCAGATTAGGGCTCTGAGGGTATTCATGTTAAGAGAGATTGTTTTGTCCTGCGTTCTGGACACCTGAAAAAGTCCAGTTGCAAGAATCATGTTGATCAATAATTCCAGATACTTGCTAACCTTCACAGTGGAAGGTTTTTAGTGGCTGTTTTGTCATGCTGCCATGGTATGTTCTTGTCACACAATGGAGCTGAAGACATTGGCTTGTCTACCTTAGCCTCTTGAGGCTGCCTGCAGTCACAGTAGAGTCCATTCTGGAGACTCAGTGACATTTACCCTGTCTTTGCAGTCATTTTTTTGTAATGTATAAAAATACCTTGATTGCAGGAGGCTGGATGCTCAGATTGGTATGAGTTTTCTGGCTTCCATCTCCCTTGAAATTAGAAGTCAGGGTTTTCCTTTCCAAGATGACCAACTGTTTCTTCAGTTGCTCACTGACTGCTGGCCAGTGGGTGTATCTAATACATCGTCCTAAATTGAAAGCAAATGCAAAGTTTTTAAGAGATAATATGGGATTTAAGGGATAGCTTTTCAAAAGCAAAAATGAGAGCTGCATGTTTGTGTCAATGATGTAACACATTTTCTAAACTGAGTTAATTCAGGACCCCTAAAGGTCTGATTGCATCTCAGTTATCCCTGTGCAAAACTAGCAATTTTGCTCTTTTTCCTTTGGCCTGGGATGGCTGTGCCAGGTTGGCACCCTGACCTGTGGACAGGCTTGCTCCTCCTTGGTGAAGCCTATTGTGCTGCAGCCACCTTTCTCAGGCCTGGATTCTTCAGCCTGCAAATATACTTATGTTTGTGTGTCTGATTGCTCTTTCTCCAATGGAGGCTACTATTCATCATCCCCTTATTTAGCCATCTGTGTATCTTAAAAATGTGATTTAGATGCAGTGAAAGAAAAATAGCAAGATCTTACTTGACGAAAAGTAAAGTGGAAATCACTGAATTTTTGAGACTCCTGTACTTAAAGGGTGTTGGGTCGTGATGATGTTATTCATCAGATAAGATAGTGAATCCAAAATATGATTGTGAGTAGGAATCAATGCATTATTTTGCTGCTAAAGCTATATTTTCCCTGTTCATTAATTTCTTCATTTAATTTACAAAATATATAGATGTGGGGGTAAATTTATTGCAATTGCCAATGAAACCACACAAGGAGCCCCATAAGAATGTAAAAGGAGTGCAGTTACTTACAACAGTGAAATAGCAAAAGCCCAATTAATCAGTGTTCCTTTACAGATTTTAGACCAGAACTGGCATGCTACCAAACTGCCCTCAGAAGAGGTCTAAAACAGCTCAGGAAATGATTTAATGGGCACCTGGTCATAGATGTGTTCTTGCCAGACATACTGTCTGCAATGGTACATCCCAAAATGGCCCTACAGAGTCTGAAATGCAAGAAACATATACAAAAGTTCCTTTTAGATTTGGAGAGGTAATAAAAGAAACAAAAAAAACCCCAAATCCAGAAAAATTGTGTTACATAGTCTTCCTAATGTCTAACTTTCCTGTTAATCGTCCTGGCAAGTTCTTTGCTGACATTTTGGTTAGCATCTCTTTATTTCTCTGATCTTTTGTCAGATCAGGCTATATTTTGTTTGTCTTGATGTCCACTTTTTTCTCACTGGGGCTTCAAATGTTGCAAAATATTAGGAAGTAAAATTCTTTCTCCTGGCTGGGGGTGGTTGCAAGTGCTCAGCTAAAACCATTACACCTGGCAGTGGTGGTTGATCCCGGTGATATAAACTGCTAACAAGTTACCTGATTTTGCTCTGCCCTTTTTTGGGTTGCTCAGGGTTCTGCTGAACAATGATTTCATTCTCTACTTCATGCTGTTTGATATAAAATTGTTGCTTATAAATTTAGCACCATATTATTGACTTTGCCCAGATGATGGAAACCTACAGTTAGGAATGTTACTGGTATTGCTGTTTCTGGCCAAGTTTCAATTGGAAGGGAGGTGATAAAGTAGCTCTGATTTTCTTGCATTATTTCTTTCTGCCATAATTAGATCCAATTGTTCTGATTTTTGCACATAGTTTAGGAGCATATATAAAATCATTGGCATTTCAGAAGCTCTGGCTAATTTGAGTTTTAAGGAAAATGTTTATAAATGGGAATTGGTATAATTATCTGAGTTAAGAATGTTTCCATTTGGTTCACTTTGAAATTTCTGCTGTGTTGAGACTTCAGTGAGGTCAGTTTCACATTTCTGGTAGGAACTTTTAGATAATAAACTAGGGAAGACCCTCAAGAAATAGGAGAAATATTTTTAGATAACAGAATGAAAGAAATGTCTTTCCTTATTGCTCAGAAATGTAAATAATCCTTATTTATATAAGAGAATTGCCATAATTCTGCCTTTACTAGATATTTTTAAAATATTGAAATAAGAATAATTTGCAGGTCTAATTATGACTTCCTTACTGTTTATTTCTAACACTTCAGCACATTTCAAGTGTAGTACATATTATTTGACTTTCTTATCAGTGTTATTCCTTTTCCTAACCCAATTTCTTCATGACAAGAACAGATGCATGTGAGCCTTGCTTTTCTCACCTCCACACCAACAGTGCTTTTACAGAAAAAATTGCAGCTAGGTGCAATGAGGAGCTGCCTTGCATGATGTTTGTCCTTAAAAGAGTGGGTATCCAACACTACAACTGACACATATTTAAAGAGGACCTTTGAGGTTGGTGAAAACAATAGCAGTTAATTTTTTTGGTGACACTTATGGAACACTTTAGAATGAAGTTTCTTGCCTGATGATAATGTTCTGGTATTAGTAGCAAAAGTATGCTTTCAGTGAGTTAAGTGGGTCCCCTTGATGATAAATAGATGAGGGTAGGGTAGGCATCTGTAGATGATCCTACTCTGGGACAGGTGGTGTTTCTGATTCCCTTCACTGACTTTGGAGAACAGCATTATGCTCCCAGGATGTGTTGGACACCTACAGTCTACAATTGGTGGAGATGTAAAAAGAAGCAATATGTGCAAACTAAAAAGCAGAAGCATGCAACCTTTATCGTAGATATTCCTGATTTATCCTGTATTTATACATTCTCTTTCTACTCATCCATTTATTACCATGAGACTTATGTGAACCTACTTGTCCCTCAGCTGTTTTCCAGGGCTGAGGGAGAGGGGTCTCTATTCATTCTGTTTTACCTCCAAATTACAAGACTGAGTCAGAGAGAAATTGTTGCTTTGCATTTCCATCTTTTAGGTTTGTAGGGTGATACAAAGGTTTTTGTCTGTTGTGGCAAGTTGTAGGATGCACAGAATTGACTATTGCATCATTCAGATGGAAAAAACCTCATTTTGGGTTAGTAGCATTTCCTCTAATCTGCACAATGCTTCACATAAAACCCATAGTAAGCTGTCTGCATGGTAAAGCTCTGAAAACCCTTTTTTTTTTTTTTTTCTTTCTGTGAAAGGCAGGTTGAGAAGTGTGAGAAAGAAAGGAAAGGGATATTATAATTTCTTTCTTCTTCTGAGTCCTTTGTAAATGGTTTCCTGGTAACACAAGCCCTTGGTGTGGCAGATGGATTTTTATGAGAATTAATTGCAATAATATTCTATAATACTGTCCCAAACGTTTTCAGAACCCATTTCCTCCTCTTAATTTTTTCTGATGTGTACTACAAGGGCAGTCATAAATAAATATAGCAGGAATATTTCTACATGTAAGTAACAGAACTGATTTTACTTTTGACTTTCACAGAGGAATAAGTAGGATTATTTAAAAGAGGACTTGGCTCCAAATACCATCAAGAGGTTACTGTAAAGGAAAACGTTGCATTGCTGCAACAGGATGAGCTACATGACCAAACTGCACTTTCTAGTCTGCCCTCTGTGATTCCTTGGGACACTGAGAAATGACGCTGGGAATAGGAGTGGAAGAAATCACTCAACACAATTTGATATAATTGCATTAAGACAATGAATACGAAGTTCCTTTGCTGTTCCCCAGCTGCTGCTCACATGGTGCTTGGAGCTGAATGCTTCCCTGCACCATCTCTAGAAGTGACTAATGGGAGGAGAAGTAAACAGAGCACAGCCCATTTTGATGGTCCATGTTTGTATTGTATCTTGGTCAGGAATATCTTGTTCAGGAGCCTCAGTAATCTAGAAAAACTGGCCAGATATGTGTCTACATTTCAGAATAAAGGCATAAACCTGTGGCTGAGGATTTTTTCCTGACCTGTGGCTTTTGCTCTTGGAAGCACTCTTTTTTAACTTTTGCTTTGGTTTGGTTATTCTGGAAAGATGAGAGTTCAGAGCTCCTAGTATCTTCATGTGAAGTTGATGACATTCATTCTCTTTAATGAACAGACTGTAAAGCTGTTGTGATCAAATGGAAGAATCTAAAAGCAAACTCTGCTTTTAAAACACGATCATCTGTATATTGGCAGATAGCAGGCCCAGGCACAAGACTAGCAACTACGAGAATTTATTGGGGGAGGTTTGGATTGGATTTTGGGAAAAATTTCTTCACTGAAGGGGTAGTCAAGCATTGGACAGACTACCCAGGGAAGGGGTGGAATCACCATCCCTGGAGGTTCAAAAATATTGTGTAGATATGGTGCTTTGAGATGTTGATCTTTGAAAGACATTTTACCTGTTGGAGTGAGTGCAGGGGAGGCCACAAAGTTGATCACAGGAGTGGAGCACCTCTCCTTTGAAGACAGGCTGAGAGAGTTGGGGCTGTTCAGCCTGGAAAAGAGAAGGCTCCAGGGAGATCTTATAGCAGCTTCCCAGTACCTAAAGGGCACCTACAGGAAAGCTGGAGAGGCATTTTTCACAAGGTCATGTTGTGATAGGACAAGGGGGAATTGCTTTAAGCTGAAGAAGGGTAGGTTAAGACCAGATATTAGGGAAAAATTCTTTATTATGAGGATGGTGAGGCTGGAACAGGTTGTCCAGCGAGGTTGTAGGCTCCTCATCCCTGCAGGTGTTCAGGGCCAGGATAGATGAGGCTCTGAGGTCTAGTGACAGGTGTCTTCTGCCCATGGCAGGAGAGGTTGGAGCTGGATGGTGTTTAAGGTCTCATCCAACACAAGCCATTCCTAATTCTATGGCTTAGTGATGGACTTGGCAATGTTGGGCTACTGGTTGGACTTTATGATCTTAGAGGTCTTTTCCAACCTAAACATTTCTATGATTCTGTGATTTTTGCCTCTTGTTTTTCTAAGTTATGGACTTTATTGTCCTCCGTTTGAGACATACGAAAGAATTTGTCTGTATAAAAACTCCTGTTTCTGAAATAATAAACTGACACAAACAAATTGGCTTTTCAAAATTTTTCAGTGCTATCTTGCTTAAGATATTAATATCAATATAATTTCCTATTATTTTTATAATAATTAATTTAGTATTACTATATAATAGCTATATACTATATAGTATGTGAGAGAAATAATAATATAATTGACGTTAATATTATTAGTAGAAACACAAAGACACTCCTCTGGTGAAAAGGGAATGCAGTCAGTCACTTTGCACATTCTATGATAATACAATCTGGGAAAATATGAGAGATACCAAGGCATGTGCATCTGAAAATTGGTTATGAGGAATTTGAATATAGTCACAGTTTCAATATCAGCTACAGTGGAAGCTATACAGGGAAGGAGCATGTTTTTTTCTGCCTTGCTTTTCTGGTTGGGTGAAGTAGGGTAGAGGTCACAGCTTCTGGGATCCACACACACACTCTGGAGCTGAACAAGCTCCTTTTAGAACCTGAAACCATGAGAAATTTCACAGGCGTGATCCATGAGTGTGCACCCACGGCAATGCAACAGGGCAGTGAGCACAAACACAAAGGAGGGCTGAGGCCCTTCACTGGGAGACACATCATAAATGCTGTTTGAAATGCTGGAAGAGGCTGCTAGTAAAACCTCACTGTTCCAGAGACCACCTTTGTGTTGAGAGCAAGGGATTAGGTAAACTGGAAGCCACATGGAGTTATCTCCAGAAGGCTAGCAGTACAGAGAGAAATAAATACTTCTGTGAAATTTGTTGTTACCTAAATTTGTAGAAGAGATATTCAGAACACCATTTCTTTTCTCTTTCTGCTTTCTAACTTTGCTCTGCGAGAGATAATGAAACATCTTTTGTGACTTTGCTTTAGGAAATATATAGTTATTGGTGTGATAATGTGTGTGCTTTATCGGCTTCCATAAGCAATTAAAAAAATCTAGATTTAGGCATTTTGTTTGTTATTATTTATTAATAGGGTTAATTATGGCTGTGAGCCATGGAGATTAGTGTGTGACTTTCTAAGATTGCATTGATTGATTATGGTAATATATCTAAGAAGTACTGCTTAACTGAATTTTTTGATATTTTGTGATTTCCTCCCCCCCCCCCCCCCCCCGGAGTTAAAGATGTATTTCATTTTATACCAGTAGGAATTTGAGCTTCTATTTACTGCTCATATTTCTTTTTCTGACTGATATAAAATTATCTGTTTCATCTGTGGCTGCAATTTTTTTAAACTCTGTTGTTTTACACTTGACTGTAAACTTGTGTGTGGGACAGCTGTTTGTTATCAAGTGCTGCCTGTATCCATGAAGTAAATAAAGGATTATAGGGTTTCCTGTTTCTCAGCTTGCCCGATGTGTGTTCAGATATCAGGGCTGACCTGCTTGTAGCCCTTTTGGGTAGCTTGTGTAAGTGCTTGAACGAAAAAATACTGTTGTAAAGAAGAGTTAAATGCAGATATACTCAGTCTCTTTACTTGCTTCTGAGACTTTTCCACTAGGTTCAAGTGCAGTGAGGCTTATGATGTGAGAACGCTATCTTATTCTGGAGGAAACATCAAAGCTAACAAACTGGCCTTCCATCCTTACTTTGCCCTGATCTGTGGAGCAGCTGTTCTGTAGAGCAGTTCTATGGAGCAACGTGGTTGGGTTGTGTAGCAAAGTTACTGGGGGTCTCCTTTCATGCATTAGCTTTGCTGCGAGCAATGACCTTTGCACCAGCAATGGGAAGAGGTGGATTTGCTCTAACGAGGTTCAACAACTTCCAAATAAAAAATAGAGAAAAAAGTAGGCAGTTTTAATTTAACAATCATGCAGCTTCTACCTTATTGATCTGCTTCCTGAAAAAAACCTGTTTTCCCAGAGAGAACCTATGCATGGGATCCAAGTACGTATTACTGCATGTTTACATGTTAAGGATCCAAATGTGAAGATGCTGCATCTGTAACTTTCTCTAATTGTTGAGGCCATTTTGACTATTGAGTTGTGCAGATATACCTGCCTCTGCCATTAACTTGTTTTCCAGAGTATGCTGTCCATCTGCTTCAAACTGTCTTAATGCGTGCTTGGCTTCATTATGTGCTACCACAAATCAAATAGAAAGGGATAAGTGGCTACATGACACAGCCTGATTTACATTTTATATATGTATATTTAAAATATACATATATATTTATGTATGTATATTTATTTATTTCTAGCAGCTAGATATTGTTTTTTAGGTTGGCCTGTTTATTAATTTGGATTTATATAGTTTCTATGTTATAATTTTGCAGATGATTTGTTGTTTTTCTTTCTCCTGTCTTTCTGTCTATCTATCCTTCCTCCTTTATTTTCTCAGATTTTTTTTGGAGTGGGAATTATTTTCATATTTATTGTCACTGAAAAAATAAGGCAAATATGTATACTTCAGACGTTGCACAGGTTAGAAATCTAAGACATTAGTGCTGTAAAGTGAATTCATAGTACTCCTCTGTGTTTCCTACATGTAATATATGTGATCTAGGAGTATTTCCCCATCCAACTTTTAGATACAAGAGAAACACAAGGTTTTTATCGCTGATTAAATGGCATGTAGACCTTCCAGTGTTTCCTCATTGTTTCAGGTCTTTTGTGTTGACTCTCCATCTCTAACATTACCTAGACTGGTCTTTCAGTTATGGGATCAACTTACTTTTTCACTCTGTTCTGAAAACTGTAACAGAGAGCAATTGGTTGTCATAAATGATATTCTGGAGCCTGAAAAATGCTAACAGATACAACATGTAGAGCTGATGGGATAAAAGGAGAAAGCTGTGTATTTTTTTAGCAGTACAAGAGGAGGTTCATTAGAGAACACTAATAGCTTTGACCATGATTTGTAAGGAAATAATAGCAAAAGGCATCTTGCTGTTCCTGCTTTGCAGGAAGTATGATTGAAACACATTTTTAATTCCAGCTTCTGCATTGAAATGGGATAGTGTATTCTTTGGGTTAAACATCTTGTGATTCTGTAACCTTCAGCACTGAAGTTGTTTGTTCAACTCTACTATTACATTTAGTACTGAGAGAAAAATTTTCTCCTACTAAAACATTTTAATAATAAAGTTTCTTAAATTTTATGGTCTGTGGCTGTGAGTAAAAGGCTTCGGCTACGGCTGCTCTGAAAATACTGCTCAGAAGCATTCGTAAGGTGCCTTGCTACTGAAGTCACCTAAATAGGTTGCTGAACTAAAAGAACTATTGTTAGTTCGAAAGAGGGATTATAGCACATCCCTTCCATCAAAGCATTCCTTTCCCCAACTACATTTACTCCTGATTTTTACTCTTCAGTATGGCCTTATCCATCTCTCACTGTAATCCTTAGAAGATCTTCCTTGGCATCTTTAGCAGTTGAATCAAGTTTTGTTTTCATCTTCCTTATTCGCGTTCAGTCAAAGCAAATGCAGTGTTTCTTACTTCTCGCTGCTAACAATAGCCACTAAATCACTGCAAAACAATGTTTGCTTTTTGACCCACTTGCTTTCAAGGCATTCTTTGGAACAAAGCAGATATGCTTTTTAGTGTGTTATGAAGATAACGCAGCAGCTGTATTTGGCAAGGGTGCACTGGTTTAAATATCAGTGTCTACCAGACTAGAGGATGTCAAAAAATGGGAAATAAGTATGACCATAATAGATGACTATGTAAACCATAGCTTATCCTGAAACATGCAAAGAAAATACTCTGGATCAACAGAGGTTTGGTTTGCTTATGTCAGGGAACTGGTGTATTTAACTTTCTATATTTCTTTGACTTTGGCTTGCATACAGTGTTATTGCTGGGTATGACAGCCTCTGTCACTTTTTCAGATATGAATTTTAACTCAGTATGAGAATTGAAAGTGGATTCTAACAAAAATTCGTACTTTAGAAATAGAGAAATTTGTACTTTATTTTAAAATAGAGTAGTGACTTCAGCAGTGGGTTAAATACTGTAAGAATACATAATATGGCATAAGTTTGGACACAAACTTACCTGTGAAGCTTTTAATTTTAATCCTAACTCCTTCTGCTTGACTTAAAAAGTCTACATATTTAATAGCATGGTTGTTTAGTTTTCCCTGCAGTAAGGTAACTTACAGAAGTGCCAGAATATATTTTGCTGTTTCTCTTCATCCGTTTACATCCGCTACCTCTGAAGCATTGATCCTCTTCCAGTTTGAAGTACTGTGTATTCTCACACCTGCTAAGCATTTTATTTTAGCAGTGTTCACATGGAGTTGAGGTTGTATTTAGGAGAAATCATATATTAATAATAACAGCAAAAATAAACAACTGTTGGACTATTTGAAGATCTAGATGAGCTGTACAGATGGTCCACTTTTCTCCTTCTGCATTGCAATCACAGAAAGAGGTAAAAAATCTTGGGAAAAATCATTTTAAAAGCACCCCTTTCATTTACATCATGGTAATGAAAACTTCACAGCCCAAGAGAAATCCTTAAATTGTAGAATCATAGAATGAGTTAGATTGGAAGGGACCTTAGAGATCATCTGATGATGAAAAGAAGTATAAAACGTGAGGAGAGATTTAAGCAGCTTGCAGCCTTTTCCACGGAAGAGAACATACCCATGTTGTTAAGGTGCAGTGGATGTTTTAATTTTTTTTTTTTCCAGAGAATACATACATTTGTGCTGCATCCCTCTACAGCAGGTTGAACTCAAATCTGTTCTAGTGATTTGAATACTTGCTGGCCTAAGACAGCAGCTAGGAATATCCATCTGAATGGTAATAAGAACCTTGAAGGGTAATCTGTGTTAATGTGCAAAGTACTCAAAATCTTTGGCCATTCCATTTTGTCTCATTCTGGTTATTAAAACTAAGTAAATCTGTGAGTTTCCAGTAGAATTATTCTAGAGACAAAGAATTTGACAGTAGTTTCTGTTAGGCAAATTTGCAACTTTACTATTACTATAATTTCTGTCCAGTTTGACAGTTGTATACGAATTTATTTATTTAACCAGGGCAGTTGAACAATCAAACCCTGATAACAAAGTGAACTCAGGCTGGGAAGTTAATGAAAGGTTTTTGCAGGCGCTGGGACCTGCTTTATGACCCTCACTGGTGAAAGTGAGAAAATTTTACCTGGAGACAGTGTTAGAGCTTTTAATCCTTCCCCCCCCACCACCCCCACCTGAATTGATTCCTGAAATATAAATAAAACAAATATTAACAGAAAACTTAATTATAAAGATAGTATCACTTTGGCCTGCAAATTTATAAAGTTAATTCATCCTTTCCACTGGTTTAGGTAAAGTGTTAGGTGAATTTAAACAGAGCAAATTATTCTCACCCTGTGTTCTTAAAGAAAAAATGAGAAATGCAGTGCTGCTGCATGAGTATCAAATGTGGAGTGCTTGACTTAGTAGATTCGATGACACTCCCTTAGTGATTTGTTATATCATCTGTTAATCATAATTAATGCACCTTTCATGTAAAGTCTGACCTCATAGGTACATAGTGGAAGGCTGCAGAAAAATGAGCTTGAGTGCACATGTTCAATGGGACATTAGTCTGTAGTCATTAAAATGTCATTTATGTAATATGAAAGCTTAGAAAATGAAGGATTCAAAAACATGTTTATTTTTCTCTTAATATTTTTGGGTTTATGCAAATTGTATTTACCTTATCAATGTTACTTTTTAAGGTGCCTATAAGCTTAATAGTGTATTATGACATTGACGGGTAAAGTTTGCTGTCAGAACAGTTGTCTCACTAGGGCATAAGCATCTAGAAAAAGGTGTCCTTCTTTATTTCAAGAAAACTGTTATGAGTGTTACAGTATTTTTTCCATTTGTTTGTGGTTTTTTTTTTTTCCATTGCACAGTTCTTCTGTTTTGAAGAGCATCGAATTCAATGTATCAGTGCAGGGGAAAGGCAGTACAAAAAAAAAAAAAAAAAAAAAGAAAAGAAAAGAAAAAAAGAAACAGGCTTAATAAGAATATTCAATTGATTTTAAACCATGAGATAATATGTCTGTTATTAAAATAGGTGTAGAAATCCAATAGTATCTTTCTATTGTCCTTTGTAGATACATCTAGAGGAAATGGAAAAAGAATTCATCACGAATATTTCTATTGCAGAAAATACAAAGACACAGACTGTACACCTAAGAGAATGAGTGAACTTAGAATAATGGATTATAAAGATAGTGTATAAGGGTTCTATATACATGAGAACAGTTGTGTTTCTGGGTCAGGCTATGCTTTAGAAAAGCTTCAATGAAGTTAAAAAAGGTGTACAGACCAGATTTTAATCTTAGTTCATAAACTAGCTCGGTTCATCCAGAGCAGTTCAGTTCATGCAAAACTGTACTTCTGCTATTGAAACTGCAAAATGACTTTTGTGTTTCATATGTATGTTTCCAAAAGAAACCAGTTTTATGTGCTATGATAAATACAGGTTATGGGATCATACATATTACAAAGTCATCCAACTTTTTATTCCCAGAGAATTAATTACATCCCATTTCCATTTTGTCAGTGTCATTTCCCATATGAAATAGAAAATAGAAAAAACATCCTTTTTTGGATTAATGTACCCTGCTTCCACACATTTCCTGTTGGCCACCTATGGCAATTATGGGAATTAAATAATTATTTCTTAATATAGAAAAAGATTAGGTAACATAGTCTGAGAAAAATGCCTTCTGTTATTACTATAACCTATTCCTTCAGAGACAGCCTATCATCTGCTATGTGCAAGGGGCCATAAACTGATGGCAAGTAAGTTCCGATGAACGTTTGCTCTCACATGAAAAAAATTGCTTTAGAAATTATATATAAATTTTCATTAACACATAATATGGGTCTTACATTTGTAATGAGGTCAAAGGAATGAGAAGTGATTTACAGTGTGCATAAGGAGTTAAAGGACTTTTGTATGAAGTAAATGAGGAAAAAATCCCATAATAAAAAATTAGTGGCTTCACCTTTGGAAAAATAATGATCATGCAGTATATGGCTTTCTAAGCAAACTGTAAGTTAATATGTCTTTTATTTGCAGTCAAAGCTAATTAAACTTTGACATTGTAACAGATACTTTTTAAATCTGCCAGCGTAGGTGTCACTTACAGGAATACTTTAAGTGCTTCTACATAACAATCTAATTAAAAATTAAGAAGTTATCAAAACTAAGAATGTCATATTCACTGAGATATGTCACAATATTACACTTAATTTACCACAGAGATGGAGAAAAACTCAGCAAAATGGGGCAGCTAATCCAGAAACTGTGTGGTTCTGCATTTAACGCAAGGAAAGCCCATTTAGAGCTCAAGATGGGTTCAGTTCTACTTGGATGTTGCATAGTTGCAGAATCAGAAGCCAAGAATTTAACTCTGCTGTATAACCAAGCATCATAACCTCAGGATCTGAAACTTCATTTCTGATAACTTTGACACCCAAAAAAAAAAAGAAGAGACAAAGAGACAGGATAGAAAGATTCAGGGAAAATCTTAACGCAGGAGGAAATAAAGATCTGAGAAGTTGAACAAATGGCAGCACTAGAGCAAGTCCGCTTGAGTGAATGAGTGGCAGAGTAAGGCCAAAGCAGTGGATGTGGAATTAACTTAGTAGAGCCAAGGTCAGACTTCAGTGTATGACTTAATGGAAGGGAATTTCAAGCCTTATAAAAGCCCTTCTTCACAGGAAGAAGCTGACAGCTGGAGATGCTGTCATCTGAAGAAGTTGGAAGAACTTTGTTGAACCCAGGAGACTAACTCCCAGGAAACTGTTTTATTGCAATTTATGGATTAGAAGCAGCATATTACTCAGTGCTGGAGAAAAGCCTGAGGTACCAAATGACTGAAGAAGGTGTCTGAGCATTCTAGTAATGCTCTTTTTTTTCCATTAGAAGGAGGACAAGTTTCCTTCATGTAATGACCAGATAAAAAAAGCTGAGGTTCAAAGAATCCTCTGGACACTGTTTGTTATTTATTTCTCATTTATAGGTTGATGTTTGCTTAGAAGATCTGCTTCTTATAAATCTAATGCTCACATTTTGAGATGCTGAACATTTGCTGCTTGGCAAAATGCAATTTTAAATTAAGGTGACCAAGTTCCATCTTCACTCAGTACAAACTCCAGTAGAAGTGGAAGGAAAACATGATAGAATTTATACCAAATATTTGTCATTTTGGTTAAATGAGCTTCACACACCAGCTTCAATCTTTTTTTCATCTCTGTTGAAAGTCATGACCACAAAAGCAACCTAAAACCCAAAGAGGGTTTTGCTCAGTAGCCTTCTTGATAGAGTGACAGTGTCCTGGGCACCTCACTAGGAAGACTGTTTCCCTCCTTCTTGCAGCAAAATACATTCTCTTCCTGTAATGGGTGGGTCCTGATTCAGGCTTTGCTTATAATTCACCTATGATTGTTGGTGCAAGTAGAGACTTTTGAGGTTATATTTGCTTAACTCTTTAGTTTGCATGTCAAGATAAGAATCTGCAGAGCAACATGAAAACATAGAAGTGGAAAAAAAGAAAGGAGGGGATACAATTGCAGATATAAATCTTCATTTCTTTTTCTTAAACAATTTGTCTGAGAAGACATGTTTTTGCATATTTTTTACTTCATTAAAAGTAGATGTAGATGTATATTGTCTTCCTCAGAATAAGAAAAATAATGGAAATGCCTCTGTTTAGTAATACGGTAGTTCAGCGTAACATACAATTTTGCTTTTTTGATTCAAGACCATAGATTTCAGAGCTACTCAACTGTGTGCTTTCCAGAAACAGGAACTGTGCAGATTGTAGGGGAAAATGTTTACAAACTGGAAGTCAAGAAGTTGTCTTGGGTTCTTGGCCTGTACAGATCATTCATGATCAAGTCAAAGATAACCAACAGAACTTGCCTTGGTAATACTTTTGTGTCATTTTGAGGTACTGAGTGATTATAAAAATCAGGAACTATCTTCACGATAGAATGCAAACGGATTTCTGAGCTACAGCAACAGCTATCAGACAGATATCTTGGATTTTTTTTCTCCTTTTGGTAAAAAAATAGTGGATGGGTGGAAGCTGGAAGGCAGACAAGCCTCCGCCCTGGCAGTGTCAGTGCCATGCTCCCACAGGCTGCTGAAACCTCCCCTCCCCCTGGAGAAGCCACACAGCCATGTGAGAGGATTTGAAGATTGCAGCTCAAGTAAAATATTGGTATAGGGAATTTAAACTTGATTGGTAAGCATGGTAAAGTAACGTAACTGCAGTAATACTGGAAAATTGGGCCAAATTAATAGAATTCACCTTCCTGAATTTTTATGTGGTCCAAATTCATTAATATGACTTCCAAAAGAAGTTAATTCATTGTCCAAATATAAAATAAAACAAAATTATTGCATCTTTTGTGGTGAAAATTGGAGTTTATGTTTAGTCCTTCTGCAAAAGAGCTGCAGGTTAAGCCCTGATTATTACTGCAGTATTAACTTCTTTAAAATTTAGATAATCAAGTTTATGTTTGGTTTGTTTGGTTTTTTTTTTTTCCTCACTATCATTGTAGTGCTATTTAACAAAAGCAAACATGTCATTTAAGACATTAAAATCACTTTTGACCAAATCAGAAAATAAAGTTAGTCCTTCAGCATATACATATATATCCGCACAGGTAAGTTATAGACAGCAAGACTGTATTTACTAAGATGTGCTCTGCTATTATGTTTCCTGTGTTATCTGTTACTAGATCACATAAACTCACCATAGCAAGACTTTAGCTTAGCACTGAAAGCCTATAAATGTTACTTTAGTTCCAGAGTCCTTTGAGGTTGGGTTTGTAGAGCCCAAAGGAGGACCTGTGGCAGTACCATAAGCTGTGTTTTCCTGTTTCTGTAGGTGATGTAGGGAGCAGCTACAGATGCAGGTGCAAATACTGGCAAATGATCTGGAGCTCTGTGAATGGAGTGTGCGTGACAATAGCAGAGGAGAGATCAATAGTTAGAAACAACTATGAGGAGTGAGAGGAAGGTTCTGTGGTGTGAGGGCCATCTTTGTGCCTCTAGATGAAACAACCTTCAGCCCAAGCTCAGAGAAAACTGTGATTTCCAAAACAATAGGGCATACAAGAAAAGACATAGAGCTTCTGTTTCTTGTGCCATTCAACAAGATTTAGAAGGAAATGCAGCCAGAATTAATGGTCATTACCTGATGAAAACCAGACATCCTTGGGAATGGGCTCATACAATCCAGGATAAGGCTAAATGCAATTAAAAGGACTCCACTGAGGCCAAAATGGCAGAGGAACCAGAGGAAACAGATGGATCTTGAAGTATGGAATCATCATCATGAGGAAAAAAAAGTAAAAAAAAAAAAAAAAGTAAAAAAAAAGTAAAAAAAAGTAAAAAAAACCACCAAAAACAAACAAACAAAAAACCCCAAAAACAACAAAAAAAACCAACCAACCAACAAAAAAACAACCAACAAAAAAACAAACAAAAAAAACCAACAACAACAAAAAAACACACAAAAATCCCAAACACCTAGGTTTAGTAGTTAAGACATAAGTGTGTTTCCCTAGAAAGCATAAAAAACTATAAAGACAAGACAGTGACAATCACTTTGTAAAGAGGGAACTGGAGTTACTTTTCAAGTTATTTTTCTTGAGTTTGGTTTTTAGGTAGTGAGAGAGTGGTTGAGCAATTTCAAAGAATGATTCACTATTTACAGTACTCATTCATTTGTAAGGGAAGAACTTAAAACTACCCCACCTTAGATCGCACTAACAAAAGTGTTTAAATGTTACTTCTTTGTATGCTAATCCCATAATCATTGTAAAAATAAAGCACCAGATTCTCCTTTTCCAATTTCATTTAGACACCTGAAGGATCTTTTGCAATGGATTTCACAATATAACAGGGCCTTCATCTGCCTGAAAATTAGATTCAGAGGATTCCCTCAAATAGCATTGCATATATTGCTGTGGCATTTGGGTTCATAAGCCATTCTACATAAGCTTAAGTTAGAAGCAAGAACAGTTGTGTAGGTTAGGACAGTGTGCTTCAGTAAATACTGCTAGAGTGAAATACAGTTAGTTTAATATCTATGCAGAATTAGTGGGTGGTTCCATTTAATACAGGAGAAAAACTATAAAATTATTATTATAAGCCCTGCTGCTCAGACTGAAAATTAGGTGAAACTCTATTCTTGGTAAAAATGTTGCTATTACATATTTATAAAGGCTGAACATGGGGGAAAAAAAGGTTGTCAAATTACTTTTGAAAAGCTTTATGAATTTGCTTCTGATAAGCAAATGGCAGAGTGACAATATGATTTAGTAATTTATATAATATATTAGGATTCATGGGCTACTCAGAAGTTTTGCCCTCAGGCAAGACCCGAAGTAGTTGCGGGGAAATGATTTATGCATTGTAATAAATGTTACTGCTCAATCTGTTTGCTTGTTCAATGGTTAAAGTCCCAAAAGAAAAGTTTATCTCAAATTAGGACTGGCATGCATTATCTGTCAGCTTTATATAGTACTGTAAAAGTCATTCAGCTGACAGAAATATTAGTAGAATGTTTTATAGATTTTTGTACTGGATGAGTCCTTGCATTGGTGAGGAGAAGCGATGAGACTGTGGTGCTGTGCTATAGGATTAAAGTTGCGTGTAGATGAGTAGTTTCACTCAGTGGTTCACTGCAAATGAACATCTGGACTGCATATTGGTTCCATGTGTTCAAATGAGATCAGCCCAAATAATGACCAGAATCAATCAAGCTTCAGCCTAGATGTACACTGGTACTGATTTGTTAGACAACCAGAATTGGCAGCACCTTGCATAATTTGGCACCAATTGACAAAGATTAGACTGTTTTGGGGCCTGACCGGTTATTAATTTGAACCTCCCCCCGCTCCCAAAATATTTTGCAAAGTAAAATCAGCTGTGGTTTATTTGTCCCTGCCCCCTCCTTTTCATACCAGCCCTAATTGTTTTAGACAAACAAGTGAGCTTGTGGCCTGTTCACTTTACACAGGAAGACATGAATTCTTTGATCCATACAATATTCTCTAGTTCAACCTTGGAGCTATTTACTGAGGAGATTTATTTGCAGACAGACAGTAAAGCAGCTCTTTACAAATGGAAATGAATTCAGCTTCTTTGATTTCTGGCTTGAGTTTCTCCCCTCCCATAGGATTCATATCACAAAACAATTAATAGATACCTGCACTGGTTCTTGTTTATTGCAGAGGAACACAAGCAACGGAATTGAGATCACCCAGATTCTGTAGAGGTTTTCTCAAGCAGTGTTTAACATTCTGGATCAGAGCTGGGACACACACAACTTGCCCAGTTTTAGGTTTCGGGCTACACTTCCAGTCCAGACAATTTTTTACCACATCTCACCAGCCTTTTGACCAAACCTGCCCCCATTTTCAAATCAGACAAAAAAATGAAAAAAAAAAAAAAAAAAGATACTAAAAAGAAATAAATGTCACTCTGTTTCTGTGAATTCCAGGTTCACAGTAAAAAAGTGGGTTCGATCAAACCTCAAGCACATATTTGCACAAAGTACTACAGCGTTTACTTTCACACAGTTGCAAAGGGACTGTCACTGACCATACAGTCATTTTTCTAGGAATTGTTTTCTTTGTACTTTGGCTTAAGAACAGGGAGACAGTCAGGCTGCTGAGACCTGAAAGTTTCTGGTTTGCCCTGGGTGAATTGAGTGTAAAACAACTGAAGCCAGTGAAACTGCAGTGATGGTGAATTGTTGCATAGGAGAGGAGTATTTGACATTCCTCACTACTGATCTACTGGCATATTGCATGATGCTTCCTTTATCCATTATAAATTCAGAATTGTCTTTATGGACCCTGGGAATAATTAGGATTTTATGGCTTGTACTCCCAAGAACAATTTTTATATTCTTACCTGAGACGCTTTTAATTGTTCAGTAATTCAGTACATTCCACTCCCAAAGGGTCTATCGCTTTCTTCAGGGATCCTTTCCAGAAATGTGACTTGTAGCGCCCTTTAGGAACACAAAGTAATTTGGGCTAGAAAGTAAGGAAACTGAAACTCCAGGTGGAAATTAAATAGGTAAAAAGTAATTACCTGGTCAGGTCAGAAGGGTTAACCCTCCCCTGACACAAGCATGAGGGAATCTTTAATGATCACAGGTGGTGGAATATTTTTCTGACTCAAACCAGGAGCGAGACATCCAGCAGACGAGCGGCCCCTGATACCATGCTGAGGTGCTGGTTTAGTGCTGACCTGGGATACCATCCGTTTCTGCTGAATTGGCTGTGATTTCAGTTGTGTGAGATCAGAAAACAGGCAGAGAAATGTGGTGTACCTCTAATGCCGTACCCTGCTGGGTGTCCCAGCATTGCGTGGCAATCCTTCTATCCAGCTCTTGCCCCTGCCTGACCTTGAAATGCTTTTATGTTCCAGTGAGATCAAACAGGGTGGCACAGACTGACAGGAATGTTTGTTTTGCTTCTGTGAATGGGCATCATGTGTGATTCATGAGATTCACAGTCCTGTGCTGTAGGAATAACTGTTTGGTAGTGAAAAGGGTGGTAGGTGTTGGTGATTTGACTTGCCTTGCTAATCTACAACATTTATGATTCATCTATTCTGGGAAAATGATCACAACATTATCAGGGATCTTTGAATGCAAAACATATTTTATCATAACTAAAAAGCAGGTTGTGTCAACCATACTTACTGCATTCCTATAGTGCTTTTCCCAAAATTAACCTTTGCTGAATGTGCATAAAGATATGTGAATCTGCCTGAAAATGTTTTATATGCTGCCTAAATTAAGCTCTAGGTGTTAAACCATGGCACTTGTGGTCCTATTGGAGAAATTCACGTACAGAAGAAATCCTGCCTATATCTGCCATTTTTCCTTTAACTACTGTTATCTGGTTTGAGGGTATTATTAATGACATCCAACTAGCATAAATTTCAGTTAGCTGGGGAGTAACCATTTCCATGAATGCTTGTGCTGTGTGACTAGAATCAACCTGCCCAGGAAAGGACAAACCAAGACACTGTATTGTATAGTCCATATTAGAAGAATAAAATCAACCCTTAAAATCTTGTTACCTTGAAGCAATGCAAGAAACAGGCTTTCTGTGCAGTGATGGCGTTTGGCAATGAATCACTAACTGTTCCTTTCCTCTGCCATCTCAGTGTTCAGTTCAATATACTTGGTGACAAAGAATAAAAGACAGGCTTCATTCTTTGTAATGTTTATGTTGCTAAAGTGTTGTTTGTAATCAGCAGTTTGTTTCTTTGAAGGGGTGTATTTCAGTGTATGGACATGCCTTACTGTGGTTGATATTTTGCTTGCCTTGTTTGTTTTTCATAATGAAAATGTCTTTTCATGTGGGATTTCCTTGCCTTTGTCTTTTTTAATTTACTGAACGTCTCACTAATGCTGGCAAATGGCAATATATAAATGAGATTAAAAAAACCTAATGCTAACAAGGATTAAAAGAAGCATCCTATTTTACAACGTTTTAAAGTGTTTTTATAGTTGTTACTTTAACATCTTAAGGAGAGGAAATCGATTCCTGGATGCTGCTGTGATCACTTAGAGCAGTTTGATGGCTACAGGTTTTCTGTGTAGTAAATCCTCAATCAAGCCACTGCAGTTTGATTGCACTGGAACATACCTTCTTAAAGATAACAGGTTCAGATATCAAAGACAGGAGATTATATGAATTCCCAGTGGTTTAGGTGTAGAGATGTAAACCTGGATTTGGTTACAGGGGAGTTTAAGTGAGCTCAGTTGCACAATCAGAGCCACTAACACTTCGATGATGCTTCCCTGTGGTAGGGGGAGGGGGGCTATTTGTTTCCATTGTATTCCCCAGGGGTTCTCCAAGACCGTGGCTGCTATGACATTGTAAACTCTTTATAGCTGCTTCCTGCAATAAAGTTCATCAGAAACAGTAAGACAGCGATACCATCATCAGCGGTATCGCTGTGTAGCATGTCCCATTGCAGCTCCTCCTAGGGAGTGTTTGTTGTCCAACTCTGGGTTCATGTGTGCAATTCAAAACAGTAGGAATTGCTTCATCCTCAGAGATTCTTGAATGCTTTCCCTTGGTTGTCATCTTCTGTCTTGCCTGTGCCAGATAGATGTTTCTGTAGCTGTTTTCTTCAAAAGCACCCATAAAGAAATTTTCGTTTGGCTTTGCTTTTCCTTCCGTAAAACAATCTTTCAGCAAGTAAACATCTGAAGAAATGGGACTGACTTAATTGATACATGATGGGAAATGGTGCGCATATATATGTATCTAGAAACAGAAAGCAGAAAAAACAACACTGCAGTTGTGTTTCTAAATGTTTCAAAATTTGTGGGGTGTCGGGAAGAAGAGGAAGCAGTGACTTTCTGCAAAGTAACTTCATAAGGAGTGCCCCATCTGAGGCCCAACATTGTTTGGAGCTGTGTGCTTGGAAAATTCACTTAGCCCTCTATTTTAGTTTTCCATTCAGAAAACGGTATTAAAAATATCTCCTCCTACAGTTACACAGAGAAAGTGGTGTCTGCAAAGTTCATTGTTGCTGTTCAAGGGGACAAGAATGTACCAAAATTTAAACTCCAGTGTGCAATCAGTTTTCCTAACAACATTTTAATGCCTCTTTTGCAAAATGTTACTGCTGCCAGGATGTGCGTAGGAGCTCTTCACCTCCAAAACAAGTCTGGACAAGAAGGATCCTGCCAGCCACTTCTGACAAGATGGCATGTGGTTGCTGAACAGTGCTGGTAGCAGCACCACCACACTGCTGGGCAGGGGACTTATGTCCATCTGAAGGTTATCCACAGAGGATGATAAGGGCAGCTCTCATAGTAGCCTTCTATTAGGTATTGTCTCCTCCTTACAGCTCAGCTTAAGCCTAATTTCCCTCCCCCCATCATGTGTGTGACCAGCGTGTCTACTGGAAACAAGTCAAATTTAGGCTTCTAAGGGGATTTTAAGAAATGCCCAAATCACAGTAATGAGACGCCAATGGCAGCAATCAGGAGGGAGGATCATCTGCTTGCTAGGGTGTGGGCTGGACCCCGAGATACATTTAATGCCTGGCACCTCTCTCACCAGGAGTTTCCAAATAAATGAGCTGATGTTATAGGGCATTATCAGCTGCAGCAGCAGCCCCAGCTCCCACCTGTTTCCATGGGCAGGGGGAAGCACTCGGCCACCTGGATATACTTCTTTACCAGTCCCCATGGTTTGCATGTCCTACATGGAACTGCCTCGGGTTTGGTGCAGTGATTAGGGGTCTCTCCAGAAGGTATGGCTGAAAATTATTTTGGGGGAAGGAAAACACTTTGTCCTTTTACTTTTTGTGTTAGAGTTTTTCCCACTAAATGTTTGCTCTTCTCACTAGATTATTTCCTTTTATGCTGTATCTTCGAAGCTGCAATTCAATTTGAGAAGAGCAAAACCTGTTTCTAGTGTTCTGGAGAAAGGCTGATGCTGGTGCAGCACCTGGGCAGGGCAGGGAGCTTGTGACCTTCCAGAGGATAAGAAGGGTACAGAGCTGCTCAGAGAGGCCAAATCTCAGTTTTCTGCTCTTTTTCAGAGCTGAATATTTCTGATACAATTTCTGAGCTTTACATTCACCAATTCTGGCACTCGTGGTGTTTAGTTACCTCCAAGCACAGCTTTTAGGAGGGCAGTTTGGTACTGAGGTTCCTAAAATCTGCCTTACTCTCCTTATTTTTAGCAACAAAATCCATTTCTTAATGCAGCTGCCCTACAACTCTAGAGCTGCCCTACAACTCTATCCTATCTACTGGAAAAAGTAGCATGGCCCTTCTGTTCTTCCCTGCATTGCCATCTCTGCACCTCTTGGGAAGCACTGTGGGTTAGAGGGCATTGCAACTCTGTGACCCTCAGTCTTCCAATGAAGGCAGCACTTCTCCTACCTTCCACCATAGAATAGCTACTCAAGTATTAACTATTTATGTTTGGTGTGTTATGGGCTGCTTACAGAACCAGAGAACTGGGCACTGGCTTATAGGGCAGTCAGCAGCCAAGTGGGCAGCTGAACCCAGAGCTCTGCTGAAGGTAGTGTGCAAGTCCCTCCATCCTCTCTTGCACTATTTTCTCTCTGTATTTGTAGAGTTTCAGGTGTTCTGCAGCCATAGGCACAGCAGCAGTTTTGCTTTCTGTCCTGCTCAAACCATCTATTGTGATGGTTGCTCACAGTTGGTACTGGGAAGTAAGTCCCTTTTCCTTTCCAGAGGCTCTGTGCTACCAAATAAGGGGAAAACATGTGTTTCCCAATGCTGTGATAAGTCAGAGGTATAAGTTACAGCTTTACCATATTGAGAAAGGAATGCAAAGTGCACCCTTCTCTATCAGCACAGAATGTTTACAGATTTGAGCTATAAGACATGGCAATATTCACTGAAGCAGGCTACATTGCTGTGCAGAGAGGGAATGAGGGCTGTTTTTTGGTCCTCTACAATTTGCCTTTTGCATTAAAAACTATTTTGGTTAGTTAGATTTCTCATTAGATACAATTCTGTAGTTTGTTCTCATTCTCCTTGGCTGAAGTCCCTCAATTGAATCAAACAAAAAAAACCCTTGTCTCAGTTCATTTTAGTTAACTTGGTCTTTCATATCATTTTCCTAAATTCTATGAACAGCTGAATTTACTTTAGTTAGTAATAAACTATCCAAAAAGAGGGCACAGGAAAATTAAACTAAATAGACTAATCTGTTCATCATCCTGCTGCTAGTTTCATTTTTTCCCTTTTCAGCGTTTATTTTTTCTTGTTTGGCTTAATGTACTGTCTTCTTTTAATGTAGTACTCTCAGATCATTTTGTTACCATGCTATCCTAAAGCAGCAAAAGCTTAAAAAAAGGCGTTATCAGCCAAATCAGTTACAAAATATGTTGCTAAGTTTCTAGTTTTCAGATCATTATTAAATACAGAAAACCAGAAACAGTGACTGGCACTCAGAAACCCAAATCATCATGAAATCTTAAGCACTTCCTTCTGCCAGGATGTGGTGAATGTCGGGGGACTCTATTGGCTGCTTTTTATCTTTACTGAAAAAAAAAGCTCAAAGAGAATAAGGTTTGGAGATGTATCATCAGCCCATGGTACCATGTTTTTTACAGAAGCAAGGGAGCCATGCACAGGCTTTCAGAAATACCCTTCTGGGTGAGCGTCAGTCACTTGAGAAGCTCATAGGTACCTTTGATGGTATCCAGCATTGTGACTCCAACTAGGGCGGGGGAAAGACTTAAACAGTTGTGGACAATTCAGACCACATGTATGTGGAAAAGGAGCAACTTTCTTAAGCTGCTTTGCAACTGTCCTAGTTACAGCTCACAAACAGAATGGGAATCGGGTGCTCCTTGCTGGGCTGGAACCACAGGCTGACCAGTGCCCATGTCCCCGTGCTGACACACCAAGTAGAGAAAACATCTTGCAATCTCCTTCTCCTTGCTTCCAGCTGACAGTTTGTTTTTGTAATCCCCGTGTTAGCACAAGGAGGGTGTAATTGGTCCCCCTGTGTGCTGAAGTGTCTCTCATTCCCATGGACGGCCCCGTCTTTGGAGCGACTGCACTGTCGCTCTAGGCACGGGCCCAGCTGGGGCGGTGAGCTCCAGCTCTCGATGGGGCTCTCCAGAAGGCCACCAGCAGGGACTATGGTGGCTCCTGCCAACACATCACCTCTCTAGGCAAGGCCACTGCATTTCCAGCTCCAGCAGGACCTTCAGCAGCAGATGCTGGTGTTGGCCTGTCTCATTGGTCTATCCATCTGCTGAGTGATTTGGTTTGGAAAGGCAGGAGAGGAAGACAGAGAATCCTGAACGATCCAGAGATGTAACACAGTGTACAGTCACAGATGTGCTGATGGATGCTGCAAAGAAAGCATTTTCTTTTTGAACTGTCAGCACTGTCTGTGGCTTGACACAATATTTTATCTTAATTTTAAACTTTTTACTCATTATTAAAATATTTAAATTGGCCGGTGTGAAATCCTGTAGGAATAGTAGGAGTTTATTTCAGGGCAGCGGTGCTTAAAAGAACCCCATAAGCATAACCATGTACGGAGGCGGCAGGGTATCAGTCCAGAGGAAAACTCACTGTCAGTTCAAATGTAATCCATATGTTAAAACTATAGAAAGTGTTTGTTAGTCTGATGGTTTGGCTAATATCAAGGAATGCTCTCTCGTGGGAGACCTAACTTTCAAGCTCACATAATGATAAATGCTTTACTGAAGTAATCTTCAGGGGTGATGTGGGTCTTAGAGTATTAGTTTTAAAATTGTGTGACATTTTGCCAAGTAATAGCCTTAGTTAAGTTGGGGGGCAGCTTGGAGAATGGTAACGACCCCTTCTCACACACAAACACACGTTAAATATGAACTGCTCTGACACTCGTCTAGAGAACAGGGACACGTATGTGCTGTCTAAATGGATGTGCCACATGGTTGCACCCAAGGAACAGGCATTGACAAGCTGTATTTCCTGAGAAAGCAGACATGGAGGCAGCTTGACCATTCCTTGTCTTTCCTGCAGGAATGTCATATAAGTAGCACTGAAGTGTTAGAATTGCAGTTGGATGAAAAAATGTGTGGATGAAAACAAATGTCTGAAAAAACTTTTTTTTCTCCTCTACTTTTTCAGATAAAATTTTACTCCCAATCTGTGTTCAATTTTGCGTAGTTCTAGGTCAGCCTTAAATGAGGTGCAAATTTGCAAAAGGAACAGCAAATGGCTGCTGCTGAGACAAGAGCAAGGTGGTTGTGCAAGCAGTGAGCAGGTTTTGAGCACATGAATGTCTGTTTATGGTGTAGTTTCCTTCTCTGAAAATCAGAGTATAGTTCAACCAGCTGGGATCAAGGCCAAGTTTTCAAAACAGCTCAGGGACACCTGGGTAAGGGGCTGATTTTGGTTTCTACTCTGTTCTCAGGCACAATGCAGGCAGATTTTGGGGTGCTGGTGGGAGCTGAGCTCCAACTCAAATCCAAGTCTACACCAAGATGTTCATCCAGGCAATTGTCAGAGATCATTGAGAGACTCTTCCAGTAAAAGAGAGCACAGATATGCAGAGATAAAGTTTTTTATTCCTACAACAAAGATGTGTTATTCTGTCAGTATGTCCAGTCTGGCAAAACAACAATTACTGCATTCAGGATGTAGTACTTAGGGGTTTTGTCTATCCTGGCTCATTATAAGTGCTCTTCAAGGATGCAGAACTTTACTACATTGCTTCTTAGACACAAAAATAACTTAAAATACAGATCCAGCAACATGTAGTTTTTGATGGGAGGTGGTGATTGCCCTTAAATCTCAGTAGGGATGAAGCTTGGCGCTAATGGTTTGGGATAAGACAGAAATTACTCAAGCAACTTCAAGCAAACTTTTTTTTTTTAGTATGTCGTATATCCTACATACTTGCTTCTGCTGCAAATTCCAAGGATAGAAAAACATGCTAATATTTACCAATCAACTTGATTACATTTGACACAGTAGGTTTATACAATAATTCCTTTAAGTGACTTTCAGTTTAAAAAGAAGGAAATCCCTAATCACGTCAGCAGCAGTATGTCTTTACCTCTTCAATGAATTCTGTGGGAAACTGCTCGAAGATTGATGATGATAATGATGATGATTAATATTTATTTATTTATATTACCATAGTTCCATTAAAGCACATGTTCGTCTTTTTGCTATGAGTTGCGTGTTACCAAAAAGTATTTGCACTTCCAAGTGTTTACAGTCTATGTAATATTGCCTCAGAAAACTGCCAGTCTCAGTAAATGCTGTCAGATAGATTGTTTACTACAAGTTCTAGCTGCTTCAAACTTTTGGCCTTAAAAAATGAGGAAAAAGGAAAACTGATGCAAGATACCCTACTTGTGTGCTAGTGCTCATTTTGTACCTTCTCACTTCCATTTCAAATTGCAATTCTAACAGGATGACTGAAATGGAGTCTAAAAGCATACAAAAGTACAGAATACAAGCAAGGGAAATCTTCTCTAAGCACAGTCATGTTAAACCCCTGGCAAAAGTGATGTCATGCTTTTAATACCATACAGAGAGGAACTTTGGATGAGTTGTGTGTATGCACAGACTAAAATTTATTAGGAGACATTTAATATGCTACATCTTGCACTTACTTATGTTGATATTTCACATAACCCCCCTAAAAGATTTTAACTATGACAGGACAGGTGTTAACTTTGCATATTTTTGCATATTCTTCTTATTACAACTGTAAAAGTGATATTCAACATCATATTAGGTTTATATTCAGAAGTATCAGGTATAATAACAGCATTATAAGAAAAAAAAAATTCTTTTTTTCAGGTCTGCTTTCTTATTCAGAACATGGGGAAACTCGTGCTTGTTTGTGTTGTGATGTTGCCATTCTTTCTTGTTCTTTTTTGAATCCTGATTCATATTTATGACATGTCATGGATACCTCAGAAAGACACCTAAAGTTAAGAAAAGATGTGGGCCCATTACTGCAACAAAGCCAAATTTGATTGGCGAGAAAATGAGTATATGCATTTCTGAGGAATGGTAATCAATGGTAATGTCATTTTTAAATCCTTAATATTTAAATGATAGTAGTATCTAAATTATGTGCTGAATTTCTGTCTATGTTTTGCTTTAAAAATGTACAAAGTACATCTGTCGATTTAAATGGTATGTAAGCATATTCATACAATTCATCTAAGTAAAGGTAAAGTTTGTTAACTGAAAGATTATGTTATGACATTTCCTTGAGATCTGTGTTTACTTGATGTTAAGATAAATATTTTTGTCAAAATGAACTAAGTAAGAAAGTGTCCTGAAGATAGAAGGTTGAGAAAGTTATTTTCCTAACTAATGGGCTCTGACAAGAGCTGAAAGACAAGAGCTGAAGAGGTGGCTGATGCTACCTCTCCCCTCCTGATCGGTGAAGCACTTGCCCACATACTCCTGGAGCATCCCTCTTCAGCCAGTACAAATTTTCCTGGGCTTAATCCGTATTTCAGTATTGCTTTTTCTGCATCATCACTGTGCTGCCTACAAGTTTCCCTGGTACATTGTGCAACTCCTTGTTATATGCTGTCAACAGGAAACAGAAACATCACACAAGTGAGGTTAAAATCAGACATGGATGTCCCAATTTATCATGCATCACCACTCAACTTTTCTCTTCTGGTTTATTTTTTGCGAGTTAAGTTTAAGAAAAATCTCCCGTTTCTTCCTCTAAGTCGTTAAAAACATTTCAGAAGAAAGAGAAGTTGGTATTCACCATTGAATCAGTCTGAGGTCAATAACACACCATAATTGAAATTGCATACTGATATTAAAATGTCTGAAAATATACCCAGATCATGCCAATTTATCTGGTACTAATAAAGTGTCATCACACAGCCTGGCCTCTCCACTCTTAGTCCTGGTTTTCCGTGGGCCATGTTAAATCATGATTTATCACCCATACTATGGCTAACTAGTTCAAATTACCATCTGGACGGTGCCTAGGAGTGTCTCCACTTTCTGCATCTTGAGGTCAAAATGCAAGTTCCCAGCATATAAGTTTCTAACTCGAGTCACTGTTATGCCATGCAGAAACCTGATGATTTTCCAAGTTCCCCACTTTCCATTTCAGCTCTGCAGTGAGTTTTGCCTCCTCTCCACCTCCTGGCAATATCTGGGTTTATGATTTAAAACAAATCTTCATATGATGCTCTTTGGAGAGTGTAGAGCAGAAAGTTCTGTGATTTTTATCACTTTTAAGGAGAAGACAATCAAAATAGTCCTGACTGTAGGCCTACATGACAACAAGCACGAGCACATTTTGACTGATAAATGTAAACAGAAGTGTGTTTATAGGCAACTTTTGTGAAACAACAGCTCGAACCGCTTTGGGTTTTGGCAACCTTACTTTCCTAATGAGGTACCAATGGAAACAAAGGCTGTATCTGTTCCTGTCAACAGGAACTCATAATAAGTAGAGACATATTAAGATGTGGAATGGGAACTGTGTGGGATTTTGGAGGCAGGACTGGGTCTTGGTTTGTTTGTTTTGTTTTGTTTTTAATGAAGAGCTTATGTATAATTTGCTTATTTTCTGGTTTAGGTTATATTGAAATCAGTGGAAAGATCCCCTTATAGAAAAATGTGAGCTGGATGAGATCTTCAGGATGGGACTAACTTTTAGCTCCTTTGTGCTTTGTTTCTCCTATTGAACTCCTATCTTCTAGGCAGGTTACAAATTAAGTCTTGAGCTCTCATAGAAAGGAAAGCAAACCACTGAAGTCTCTAATTTAACTTACCTTTGTCTGAGTCTGATGTGCATAAATAGCCACTAGACTACTGAATAGGGTGGTGAAAGTGCATAAGATCTTTTTAATGAGGTAAAATATCAATCATGAGAGTGTGCTTCTTTTTTCTTCCCCATAGAATGATTGATTTGCTGTTAGTAGATATTGGTGCTGCAAAATGGATTTCCCTTTGCTGCCAAAAATATTGATCTAGTATGTGTCAATTATATATATGTACAAACAAACACACACATATATATATATGTATGAATATTTCATGTTTTGTTATAGAGGTGTGTTTGTACACACACAGCAATTTCTCAGTTGTAGTGTCCTAAAAGTATTACTGCTTCCATGTTGTATCAGGCTGAAAGTCCCTCTGGTTCCTCACTGCTGCTCTGGCTGTGTCCAGGCTTGGGTGCTTCTGTGGAGGGTGGAGGGAATGGGCAGGAGGAAGGTGTGGGGTAACCCCACTGAGGCTGGGTTTAAGTGTTCGTCTGGACTGAGATAGCAAGTTCCCATGGTGAAGTTGGATCTTGTAGTGGGTGCTGTATAACTGCATCGCTGTGCTTTAAAAGAGCCTCCACCACACCTTTGTGAAGTGAGACTTTAATAGAATGTATTTTGATATCAACTGTTTTGGGCTTTTTCATGTTTCTCAAAAAAAAAGGCTGCTAGGAAAACAGAGGCTATGTCTATCCCAGTACAGAAAATTGTGCTAAAGATCATCCCATACTGCTGAGGCCAGCTGTTGTATTCTAGTAGTTTTAAACTGCCTGAGCTTTCAAAACAAAGTGGCTGCATCCCTGCTGCCTTTTTGTGAGTGGTCCTTGGTCCATGTTAGTTTTGAGAATTATTTTTGCTAGACAGAGTAGATATTCCAGTGATTTTTTTTCCCCTACAGCTGAATAATATAGATAACCAAGCTCTAGAGTCTGGAAACATTTTTTGGCTCCATCTACAAGAGAATTAGCCAGTGGATTTATCGTCCCTGTAGAATTTAGACACAAGTCTCACATAAATTGATGGGATTTACAAACACATTGCTCCACTGGAGTTAACTCATAGTCACAGAGAGATTTCATTTATTTCAGTTTGTTTTGTAGTATCCAAATGCACACAACCAAGCATAAAATCATCAACTAAAACTGCTGCTAAGAAAACAGGCCATTTTTGAGTCAAATATGATCTTGTGATTAATCAAGAACTGGTTCTGGTCAGGCTGTGGAGAAAGTCAGTGGATTTGTAAGTGGAAATGAGCAGAGGCATGGTGGTGAATTCAGATAAGACAGCAGAAAAAAAGGTGTATTTTTTTATGGAGTAATTATGTACACAAAACCACATTCTTCTTCCCTGTTTCCCCCATTCTGTGCTTTAATTTTTCTTGACATTGGATCCATTATGATATCGTATGAGTTTCGTCACAGAAGTAAATAACAGCTTGTTTCCTTGGGAGCAATTGAAAAACAGAGTAAAAACAGCACTTACTGTTTTTGAAAGTTGTCAGATTGTCATGGCAGTGAAATGTTGCATCATGTTGTCATGACAACTCAAATTATAAAAACTGATTTAAAGAGAAATAAGAGCACATTTCAATGATGAAAATCATGTAACTGTAAAGATTTCAGCTTTTATTTCTCTCTCTTATTCTGCCTCTCTCCTTTTTTTTTCTAAGAAATGGGCAACATTCAGGTCTCTCACCAAGTAAAGACTTGGAATACACAGTGACTCAGGCAGCTTTTTTTTATTTTCTCACTGAGACAGAGAGGATGCAGGAATTGAAATGTGGAGGCAAACACATTAGTGGACCAAACTATCACCATCCAGAACTGGGGGAAAGTCAGAATGAGATAAAAAGGTGGTCTTTGTGCCTATTTGCACAATCTCCTTCCAAGCAGCTGGTTCAAATATATATCAAGATAAACAGATATCACACAGGCTAAGTTTGTCAGGGATAAACAGCAGTGAGACTGCAGCATGTTCGACCTGTTTAGAGATTCTGGTGGAATTTCAAGAGCCCTTAGCAATGACCTGTTTCTGTTTCTCCCATCAGAATCAAGAAGCATTTACTTACTGTGCCAATGGCTGGAGAGCAGAAGTAGGTTAGTGCTGACCACTATTGAAATCCCATTCTCTCTATGGAGTGTGCTCAGAATGAGTCAGGCTGTTTTAACAGAGGATGGGATTGAACCTCAGCATCAGGATAAAATAAACAAACAAAAAAAGGTAAATTGTGCAGTTGGTTAGTTTGTGTAAAATAGCTGTCACCAAACACTAAAGGCTGATGAATAAACTGCAGACCAGCAGTGAAACTACTTCTCCTGAGCAAGGTCAAGCAAAATTTGATTTATCACTGTGCATTGGGCTTGTATACATTGTAATGTGGCTTTATGCAATCCTGTTCTTGCATTTATGGAGGGAAGGGTGTTTGTATATGTCTGTACAGTCATTTCTGCTCCTCCTGCTCTTACCCAGAAACTTGTCAGCAATTCTGCCTCTTTCGGCCAGATTTACAGATGTGCAGAGATAAAGTTCCTGGATATTTCAGGGAAAAATGCTGTCTTGTGAAGAGATCTTGTCCTGGGAGCTTTCTGTCTCAGGGCATGCAGCGGGAGCTCCTGGGGTGACTACAAAGAGAACTCAGGAAGGAAGTGGCTCTTATAAATAACCCAAGTACAAGAGGAGCTCACTCTCCATCAGTAGAAAAATCTGTAGGTGACCAATTTGCACTCATTCTCGTAAATCATCTACTTTACCTGGGGAGTGACACACAAGTAGAAATAGACTGCATGACATGAAATCTTCAGATAGAGACTAAAGCAGTTCCCTGTAAAGGAGATGGGCAGTGACGTGGAGAAGGTCTCCCCATTAGTGATACTCTGAACATTACTTAAAGTGTATCTCTCATATTTTTGAACTGGGAGAACTTCTATTTTTAAAGGCCTTTGGCTTGGGTACCTCCACCATATTTCTGAATCAGAACATTTGAAGTGTTGTTGCTGCTGAAATCGTTTGCCCATTACATTGAGCTGCCTTCCTTTTCCCATTTCAGTACTCAATCAGTTTTCAATAAAATAAAAATGAGATCATAACAGAAAGATGTATTTCTTGATCTCTCCATTTAAAATAAAACAGCTTCTATGTTAAATATAGACACAGAATTTTTGTGTATTACAGCTTAAAATTACAGTGAAAAGTAATCACCTTAGGAACAAGAGAAAATCTGTGAAATGTTACCCTGACTAATGGAAGTTTCAGAAATCAACAGGAGGGTCTAGAAATTAAACATTTTAGTAGTTTGAGAGGGTGGTAGATTGATGCCTCTACAATTGTGGTTGAAGACATTCGCTGCACTGCACTTCACTGATGTATTCATCACTTCTGTCTCTCTCAGTCTTTGCCAGAATCTGCAATCAGTCTTTTAATTCTATTTGATGCCTGCACAGTGGCCCGAAATGACCAGGTGTCCTTGGCTTTACCACTGGAGGGGAAGAAGAAAGAAAAGTATAAATATACCTGAGCACTGAGAGACTTTTAATTTCACTTGTACTATGTTGGTTGTGCAAATGTGGTGGTTTGGGTTGGACATGATGAACAAAAATGGTTGTGAAGCCAGGAGAGTTATTTCCTGTGACAGCCATCTCCATTTTCAGCATTTAGACTTGCTAGGAAGGGAGGTTTAATCCTCTCTTTAACCCAGCAGTACTGCTGTGTTTCTGTTCTAATGGCACATACAAGATGGCAACATGTATGTCCTGAGCAGGCTGGAGCTCACCCTGACTTTGTGCCTCCACCTGGACCACAACACACTGGAGCCAATACACTCAGGCTTTCCTACCCTTTGTATATTGAAGCTAAGCCATGTTGTGCAGATTTCCTGACATTACTGATGCAAAATCAGTAATTCATTGTTAGTTTTTTGGTACTCCTTTCTCAATCATTGCCCATTTGCTGTTTACTCCTGTGTTTAAGCCAAGTGGAGAATGTACGGCTAAACTCCTGTCACACAGTTAGATGAGTATGCTGTAAGTGCATGTTTATTAGTATTTGTTTTTGTGTATCCATCTAGACTGTAAATTACTGATGCACATTCTTGTCAACTCCGTGCTTTTGTTCATGGATCCTTTAAATGAAAAGAAAGCAATGTGGAAATCATTTCAAGGCAGATTTTTCACATGAACTAGCTGCTAACTAATACTGTATGTAACTTTTTTTGATCTAATTGCATTGCACTCAGTCTATCTAGTGCTGTCACTCCAAATCACCATTTTAAGAGCCATGCAAGTTGCAGCACGTTTCAGGCATTAATAGTGGCCAGGTAGTATTGTACTGTTTTTAATGAATGTCTGTTTTCTATTCTTTGCTCTGCTTTCTTTGGAAAGAGGCCCATGTAACAAAGTATTAAGAAAACACACTGCTGCCCTGGAATGTGTATATTAGCTGCAGATTATTTCCTATTAGCAGATTAGCTGCGAGGCTATTGGCTCTGAAAGGTCTTTGAGAGTATTTTGTTTTGTAACTGATTCAAGCCATGGGAGAGAATTGCCACCCTGATTGGGAAGAAGAATTAGCTACTGTTGCCATGGCCACTGGAGCTCACACTCGCATTGTTAACTCCAGTGCCCTCCGATGAGATGCCACAGCGTGAGCTCCTTGGCTTTGTTAATGCAATGATAGAAAAGGGGTTTTGGGCAGGCGAGGAGTAGGCTGGGAAAATCTTCTGTGGGAGATACGTGAAATGTTTGGATTTTTTCTTTTTTCTCTCTTTTTTTTTTTTTTTCTTTTTCCCTCCCTCAAATTTGCTATTTAATTTCAGAAATATTTCTGCTTAACGCTACCCCATGACGTTAGGCTGTGAAATCGCTCCCTTTTACCAAAATGGTGCTTGATGCCTTTTGGTACGGAAGGGGCTAATCCCAGTCCCCTCCTCAGCAGAGTGCCGAGCCACGGCTGCAGTGCAGGAGGAGGGGTGAATAGCAGCAGCCGCGCAGGGACCCAGGTCCTTCCTGCACTTCGGATCACTTTCGTGTTGTAGGGTTATAAAGCACGACAGGGCTGGAGAAACTGGAGAAAGGACCCCTTAGAGCTGTTTTAGCTCTACTACTGGATGGCTGGCTGCAGGCACTTAAAGCCCATCCTTTAGAAATAATATTTTGAATACAGGCAGGGAAAAAAAAAAAGAGAGAGAAAAAAAAGGCAAGTGTCAATAACCAAGAGTTAATAACAGCATAAAAAATGTATGAAATAATCTCATATATTTGAGAAATAAATAAATGTATATGACTAATCATTGATAGACAGGGCTCACGTGTATTTCTTATCTCTAACTTAATTTTACTTCCAAGGAAGTTTTGAATGGTGTAAAATGTAGTATTAAAACTTTATCAAAGTAAACGGTTAACAAAAATGGTCATATTAATTTCTACATTTGAAAAGTAGGTCCTGAAATATGTATTAGTGATTTTAAGCAAAATGTTTAATTTTCTTTTAAGTCCATTCTCCCTCTCTTTACTTCAGTGTTAGCAGAATAATCACCTCCTTTCAATTACCCCACTCTCCTGAACTTTTTATTTAAACCACAACCATGAGGTTGTGTAACATGTGAGCCCAAAAATGTAATTCCACTGGCATGTTAATATGTTGGCATTGGGCATTTTTTAACTGAGCATCAGGGTGTGTATGATTGGCCAACTACATGTATATAATGTCTGTCACACTGACTAAGGGCATAGAGCAGCATGGGTGGTAGTGGGGCTGTCTCAGTGCAGCTCACTGATTTTTATAACAGATATTTTTAAATGACTGCAGACTTATCCTGAGAAAATCATGGGAGGGTTTATTATAAAAACTCTTAGAAGCATGCACATGGTTCTTCATGGTTTCTCAGCAAACTGTAGTTTTACAGTTAAGATATTTACACAGTATCTCCTGCTGCTATAGGTCTTTTGGAGTCTCAAGCAGAAGACAAGGCTATGCTTCCTGAAGAGCCTCCTTCTGCCCAGCATATTCCCTCTTCTATTTGATCCTTGCTTAGATATATTTTTCCTCTTCTCCTTCTAGATGTATTGCATGTAGGTTCTGCAGAAGCAAAGAAGGAGCATGGTTAAGGCAGATGAATATGCACAAAAGCGCAAAGGGCATCAAAGGAAGGCAGTTTTGCACAGCTTAGATCAGCATCTGGTGTAAATGAATAGAGGAGGCGGTAAATAAACATCAGAATTCAGGAGGGACTTGCTTTAGGTTGTCACCTGGGCAAGGTGACAGACAGTGCATTGCACATTGAGAATAAAGAAGCTTCAGAATTCTAGTGCAGTCTTGGCCTCTCTACTTTCTCATTCAGCTTTACTCACTAGATTTCTGCCCAGTTGGCATTTGTTACTGCTAAGTAATCATCTGTCACATCAAAATAAATGGTTAATACATGCAGGTATAATAATAAGCTACTCTAAAATATACACTGTTTCTGTAGCAGGGCAAAAGCTCAATGGTTTAACAGCTGATCCAATGTGAAAAAAAGGTAATCTCACCACATAATACAAATTAGGAAAAAAAAGTTTTAAAGTAGAAAAGGTATTTGTATATATGTACATATTTATATTCTCTTAATTTCTCTGTAAAGTTTATAGGAGGGTTTTCTGGTCCATATCCTTCTGAACTTCTGGAAGATTCAAAATTCTTGTGGAGAATGCATTTTGACCTGAGATTCACTTCTACATCACTTGCTGTTATAACTTGTGAAATCTTGATCAATGTAAAATAAACTCTTTGTCCTGATAATAGAGCTAATGATGGTCGTAATAGTGTGGCAGTGGCAGCTGTCATTTAAAGGCCAAGGAAAAAGGATTGGACCTTTGCTTTGATCTCAAGATACTGGCCAACCGTATTTTCAGATTATGTATGAGGACTTTCAATGGGTAGATGACCAACCTAGAAAACAAGATGATAGTCAGTGTGCTGTTTAATCAGTCTTATTCCAATGAATCCAGTTTCAATAAATGCAATTTTGTCTAATTTTTAAAACATTTAAAACCAAATTCAAAATGCAGTCTCATCTGACATTCTACTGGGGAAAATTTTGTATAATCCAATAGTTATCCTTTGAAATACCAAAGTTTAATTTTGCTTATTGCCTGAGGGAGGTGAAAGTTGTCTTTGTCTGTGGAAAAGTCATGAATTCAGACAATATTAGGTCTTTGCAATGAATGCTTCATAATCTCTGCTTTTATTTATGCATTCATTTTAAAAGGAATTCTTTACAATGCACTCTATAGTGTAGATTTTCTCCCCGTGGCTAGTCTGACTGAAATAATAACATATCTCCCTACCTGTCTTGTCATCTTAATGGTGTATTTAACACAGACTGTGTGTGATGGTGGAAATGACAGTCCATGTGTCAGGAGAGCAGACTCTCCCATCTGTCTCATTCTGGAACTGCAGTGCCAGGAGTGGAGCATGATGTTCTAAAAACGATGCTTTTGATCAAGGACTGGTCAGGAATTCTTTGGCCTTTCTGTGTACTCCTTCAGTAGGCTAATGTGTTCATCGTGGGATTCTTGTACTTGAAGGGATGGTGGTATATTTTAATTCAATAAGGTTTGCTCATTTTGGTTTCATTCTGAGATATAAATTAAGTGAAAATTTTTTATTTTTATTCAATATTTTCATCTAATAAAGTGTCATTGTATGTGGCCCCTTGCTCTTGCTAAAGCTTCAAGTCTTGCTAAAACTGCAGTAAGCTCTATTTTCTAGGATTTGTTCCCATTTTTCAGAACATGAGCAAACCCTCCTTTCCTCTTCTCTATCCATCCCATCCCTCCATGTAGAGAAATAAAGTTATATATCTTCTCCCTGCATTTAGAAACAAGTTTCCTGTAATTTACCATCCAGAACCCCTAATGGTTTGATTCTCAGCTTCTGTGCAGATACAAACACAGATATTTTAAATGAAATTATCCATGCTTAAAAGAAAAGGGATGAAGAAGAACTTCCAGTCTTCTCTAATGAAATGGGGATTACTTTTCTGTAGTGTTTTTCATGGAATACTTTTTTTCGCACATAGATATTGATTTAAAGTGGTTATTTATCATAAAATATATTGGTGAGCTGGTTTTGCTCTATTAACTTTGTATACCTGAGAACACTGGCTTTACTTAATTAGGGTTTTCAGGGATAAAAGGGTTTTTGTGATACAGCAGACATACTGCAGTACTGGATTAAAATTTCAGACGTGATTGTAATTACCAGTTTAATTATTTTTATTTCCTTTAGGGGTAGAAATGAGCCATTCTGTTACATGGATAAGTATGTGTTGTTGCATAGGATGAAACTGGAGAAATAATTAGGAAAGGAAAATGAAGAAGTACATAGAGACATTATATTGTGTAGCACTTACTGCAAATGCTTTGTAGCTATCACTGTTTACAACAAATAATGTAAATAGATTTCCAAAGGAAAGTTTTAGCTTCTTATCTTTCCCTTCTTATCTTTTGTAAATTATATAAGAAGGGAAATACAATTGGAAGTTCCCTTCCAGTTGCCCTTTAGGACAGACTGGTGAGTTCTTTCTAGAGCCTTCCAAACTAGAGTGGCCTATTCCCATCTGGTAAGTACTTAAGGCCCTATAAACTTCAAACATACTTACACATGGAGGGAAAACCTCCCGTGCTATGATTCAGCACAGTGAATCGTTAGTAGGAGAGAAGCTGTGAGTAAATCTAATGCAGAAGCTTTCTTGTAGTTATTCAGGTGCCAGGTAGGTAAAGAGCATTTCAAATCTCAGATGGTTTTGTAGATATATTCAGCATAGTCACTCTGTCTTAACATCATGTAGCCTCACTTTGGCTGACTAGTGTGTATATTTGCCTAAGTATTAAGGAGTTAATAACATTTGCACTGCAGGTGGAAATACTCAAAAGTGCAACAACATTTATATTTTATATTCATCTAATAGAAAAATGTGCACAGATGTGAGAAGGTGAGTACAATAAATAATTGAGGAGGACTTTAGAATAAGAAATCAAAGCCACTTATATGCTTATGATCTTTTAATTAAAGATGCTTGAGTGCAGATCAGTGGAGTTAATTCTAGTTTCCTTAATGGGCAGAGGAAGTGATTTTATTCTTTTTGTAGTATACCCTTGTCATCTGACTGCAAATACAGATGGTAATACACGTAAGTGATGGATAAGGCTGGTAGTTTATTCTGGATTGAAATATTAAATGGGAAAAGTTTCAAGAAGGACTGCTTAAATGTAGGTACAGTTAGACATAAATAATGTCAATATAAAGGAAAAAAAAAAAAAGAAAAAAAGAGCCAAACATGCATAGTATCAGTCTCAAACCGATAGTAATAATTACAAACTTGTGAAGTTGGAATATGACTTCAAGCATCTGATTTTGAGCTCCTTGACTGTGATGCAGTCCCAACTGTCTAAATATCTAGTCCTAAAATACTAGTTGTTATTCATTGACTTGAGAAAGACAGCTTTCTCTCTGCATTGGCTTCTCATCCTGTACCTGCTGTAACTGCTAGCAGTGTTATGACTTGCTATTCTAGAGTCAGAGATGCTGTTCCATCTCAAAATAACAATTATTTTTTCAAATAGATCATACTTTTTTACAACTATCATGTTTTTTTATCTTCTTTCTTTATCATATGACATATAAAATTTGCAATGAATTGTTCATTGCCCAATATAATGGAGTGAAGCATGGTGTGAGCAGCTCCTCTAAAGCTGGCTATGCTCTTCTTTTGCAGCTAGTGAAAGTTGTACTGTTCCTGTGTGTTAGTAGAGGCTGCCTGTCAATGAACAATTCTGTCTGTCATGTAGGCAGTGTCTTTTTTGGGACCAGAAGGAGGCAGACAGTGAAATCAGGCTATGTTCATGAGAAATTAGGTGAGTTGTTTTGCACAGTCACGAAGAGGGATGCACCTAAAGGCCATGCACACAAGCAGTGCAAGAGCTAGAAACACATCTAAGACTGATTCACGGGCTTGAATAGCTTATGATAAGACTTCATTTTCAATTTGAATTAACATGACTGTAATGAAACAGCCAGGCAGTATCACAAAAGGTAACAGAAAGTAAAAGCTACCTGTGCTGGAAGAGTTCACCATCCTGCTTGTCAGGGTGCTGACTGTGCTGTGTGAGATGGCCAGAGGTACAAATGGTACAGTGGTACAGTACTACTGAACTAAAGAAATCTTAGTGCTATGGGGAACTTCTCACCTCTTTTAGCTGTCTTGTCTTTATATGATCTCTACAATGATCTACATGTCTTAATATTCCCTTGAAATCACCAGAAACATTCTGTAAATTGCAAAACTAAATTCTTAAACAGGATTCAGTGTCCTACATGCTCACTAGAGATTCATACCAGTTCCTCATTTTGCCTGCAGTCAAGAAGCAATTTATTACTTGGAAAGTGTGCTAGTGTACATTGCATATGAAAGGTAGTAACAATTCCTGTGGCAGTGTAAATAACAGCTCTCTTGTTGTGGCACAGATTGTCAGTCTTCCTCTTCCCTCTCTCCCTTCTCCACATTAGAAACTAGATTAGAGGACTTACCAGCTTTGGAGAGGATGATGGAAAGTCACCAGCAGTACCCAGGGGCATGGGTTTATTTCTTTCAGAGAGTCTCCTTAGAAGGCAGAGTCTACTTACAAAAATTTAGATTTTTTTTTTTTTTTTAAACTTTGGAGTATTAATAAATGTCTGGGCTAAAGCTGCCTCTTAACAAGACTAAAATGAAAGTTTTTTTTCCAGGACTCCATATATAAATATATATATATGTATATATATATGTTTATAAAAAAATAACAAACTCTCTTAAAAACTGTGCTTTTTATCTGTCACATAATTTTCCTGAGTTCCTACACTCATCTTTGTGGCCAGTGGATAATGAATGGATAGTGAATGTGACAGTAAATGACAATGATTTTAGTTTCAATATCTAACAGCGATGCTCTATGCCAACAGCATGATATGGCTAAACAATGTAATTAACGAATTTAAAAATAAGAGGAGTTCTTGGATTTTCAAATTAAAATCTAAAGGTAGTTCTTAAAAGCTCAGAAGTAGTTGGATTGGTTTGTGGTGATGAAAAGTAATATTTTAATTGCCCTGAGGATGTTCAGATTAAGTTAATTTTACCTCATTAAAAAAATAGCACTTTCCTATTATTGCTTTGGAATTCTGAAAGTACTAAGTGATAAAAACCCACTTTTTTTCCCTTTTAAAGTTATGAAATTTATAAATAGAAAAAGAAAGTGGGTGAGAGAAATGATGCATCAGTTTCTGATAATTCCCAAACCTTTCATAATATTTATGGAACAATCCACTGTTCATATTTTATTTCTTCTTTACTTGACTTACACTGAAAATTTATCCTGTAATGCTCACTTGGAAATGAAATCATTCCTTTGTCATATGATTATTTGTGGACTATGGAGTGAAAACCTCATAGGTGTAAGTAACAAAAAGTTCTAAACTAGGTCTCCTTGCTATGGTACAACCTTTTTTCATGTAAATGGGAATCTAGGACTTTTATGGTGGGTCACAGATGAAGTTTCTTATTCATAAAAAGGTGCATACATTTTTCTTAAAGCCTGTCAGAAAACAGATCAAAACAAAACAGCATGATGTGTTGTAAACTCCCTTTCACACAGCTTTCATGTTTCTGTTTCCTTTTTTTAATTCTAGCCAGTTCTTTGTGAAATTTCTACTTATCGTGGTAGAAAGGTGAGAAAACTTGATGATGATTAACATGAAGATCATCACAGTTTGCAACTCCACAAACTAGAAGGGCTTGAGCCTTTATGAGTTGTCTTGGAAAGAAATAAATCATGAAAATTTACCTTGTGAGGAATAATTCACTGCATGGAACTCATTTTTACAGGTTTTACTGTGTTTCTGAAAGCAGCAAGACCTCTTTCATCTGACAAAATCTAAGTTCTCTACTACAAAGGCTTGTAGAACATGTCTGATCTTAGCTCTGCACCTAGCAAGCCTGTCATGTTCTCTATGAAATATAAGCAAGGCAAAAGCTAAACATCTGTGGCTTGAAATGAACTGCTTTCTGTCTGGTTAAATTTCACCAGCCAACTTCTCATATCCAGAAATTGGCTCATTTTAAGAAATAATACAGTTTTGAAATTAATAACACTGTGTAAGTGCTGCCAAGTCTGAAGCAAGTCTAGAACATTCTGTGTTGGGGAGATGGTGTTGGAGGCCCAGTCATTAGCAAGGTTGTTAGAAATGTAAGTCAAAATGAGTAAATCAGTTTCCAAATTCTGCAAAGTGAGTGACACAGAACATCAAGTGTGAATCATGCCGTAAAGTTATGAGAAAACAGTTTAGTTTTTGGGCCCACTACTAAAGAAACCAACGAGTTCCTCTGTGTGTAAATCCCTGACATGAGGCTCCTCTCCCGTTATACAGAATGAAGTAGCTCTGCTGAAGCCAGTGAAGCTACTCTGATGTGCTCTGACTGGGAAACTGACATGATAACTTGTCTCTTCCATGCACAGAGAGCAATCATTTCTTGAAAATAGGCTTTTGGAAAATTAGTGTTGTCTTCTGGTATTGGGTTCCCTTGGAGTCCCAGAGCAAACCTGTCTTCTAAGATTTCTATCCATACAAACTCTACATTCATTTATGCCTTCCTATTTAGACTCCTAGCATGGGATAAGCTGTAAATTCAGCTACTGTAGTGGGTGCAGTTTTGTTGTTTGGGCTAGGTCAGAGTTTTGAGGCAATGGGTGCAATCTACTTCTCTTATAATGGTCATTGTTCTTACAAAGACTTCAACTATGGAGACTTTTGAATGAACAAAAATAGAGATGATCAAAAGATGATGAAATGTACTGTGTCCAAATGGTTTTCTTTTCAGCTACCAAGTGGGGGAGCTGCTTGTATAAATAAATGTAAGATGGGGATGAGACAGGATCAGCACAAGGAGGCCATCAATAATAGTTTATGTGCTTCCTCTGCCATCTCCCAAATAAGATCTCCATTCTCACAGATGCTCAGAGAAGTTAGTTTACAATCTTCAAGACTGGCTGGTGGGTGTGATCTCGAGTATGCATTGCTTGGTGCGCTTCCCATAGCATTCACTGTAAATTATCTTGCAGTCACAAATCAGAATCAATTCCAACTATTTTGTTGTTGTTGTTGTTGTTTTTTGCCTTGGCAGTCATCTGCTTAAAGCAGTAAACAAATTCTAAACATGCAATACATCTTACAAGAAATCTCATTGGAAAAGGTGTAATGTGCCATTTGCTGCATTGTTTATTATCCTCAACAGAGTGTTAGCTCTTGCATCATAAGGCTGAAAAAAGGCAGAAAGAAGATCTATGCATGTGACACAGCTAAAGAAATGTGGGTCATAGGTGACCCCAAAATAGTATTTTAAATGACTGACAGAAAGCTTTGGAAAGAATTTATTTAGAAATAATTCTAATACGTCCTTGGTCTCCATTTTTATTACTAGGAGTATTAAGCTCTAATCTTCAGTATGTGACGTAAGAGTCCTCTCTGTGTCTATCACTTATGGCGTAAAATACGGATTATGTCTTTAAGTGGGAATTACAGAACAATGGAAACTTTCAGGGGCTCATTCATTTTTGGGGGAGTCTACAGAGGGTGTCCTAGGAATTGCTGTCAGAAAACACAGTAATAGTATTCACTCACATGCACAGAATTGAACTAATCTCTAGATCTGGCATTAGAGAGGAATTTTTCCTCTGAGGAAACTGGCAAGAGAGCTAGGTGTGGAGAAACTTCATCTTTGTCTAGAACACTAACCAATGAAGGGAGCATCTTCAGGCTCTGCCTGGGGTGATGCAAGTGAAGTTTGGCAAAGTTCTTTCCAAAACCTCCCTGGCCAGAGCTAGTGCAGGTCCTGCAGGGCAACTGCTTATTCCAACATCATCAGTTCTCTTTGTAATTAATTTACATTTTTCCATGTTAAACTTCTTCCTTACTTTAACTGGGGACTGAGGAGGAACATGCTAAGGAAAAGGGAGGTGTTTGGTGCCTACACACTAAGCTGGTTTGTTGTGGAGTGACATCTCTGCCATCTGCAAAAAAGCACATCTGAGTGTTCAATAATGAGGGAGCTCTGCGTAAGATGAGGTGCATTACGTAAGATATCTGTCTGTCTTAAATGCTTTCTTGCTACTTTAATTTTTAATTATTATTTTGATGTGTTCCTTTTTTGGTGAAAAAAGTCTTAATTGTACTGTTTTTTGCACAAGCCAGATATAGGAAAGACTTAGACTTAGCAGCGTACCCTCATGTGCTTCCTATGTGATGTTTCCATAGAAGGACTGATACTGTAACTGCTGCTGGATTTGCTGTGTTTGTGTTATAAACATGCAAGAGGAATACATGGAAAAGGAGAATGAAAGCATTACATGCCCGCAGTCTCATGGACCTTTATGGCCAGCCTTGTAATATATCCGCCAGTGTCCTCCTGACTGACTCATTTTCAGGGAAGAAAGTTCTTTAGGTCTTAAAAGAGTCACAGAAATAAAAATTCCTACTGATGAGGCTGCAGAACCTGACATTTAACGAGTGATGAAAAGTGTCAGACCTCATCCTTTCAGTTTCTCCTTGACAGATCCTAAGTTACCTATTGGCATGCCTGATTTCTCTTTGGAAGATATAACTTCTGTGTCACCCAAAATAACATGCATAAAAATCTACAAAACATTCTTATACCAGTTTGTCTTTCACCCTTATGTTACCTCACTTGGCTATAAAGGATTTGAAATATCTCTTCACTTATTTTTGTGCAATGCAAAATAAAGAACAGTGCCCAAAGGATGGAGTTCACCAAACAAAATCCTTTAATCACGATGTTGAAATTAAGGTGAGTCCTTAAAGTAGCAAACTCTTCTCTTTGTTACACCAAACATGTTGAGAGGATCAGGCCCCAAGTTCAACTAAACCCTTACCTTGGGTAAAGGTTGAAATCACTGTCTATTGTTTTACTAGCCTGTTTCTACAGATGAGAGAAGCAGCAGCAGCAACCTATACACTGAACAAGTGAATAACTGTCTGAAGGACATAACTGAGGAGTCTAGAAAAGAAAATAACGGTAGTAGTAATAATAATAGTAATAATAATAAAAAGTTATTCTATTTTAAGCAGAGTATTGCCATCAGATACTATAGAAATAATAATCACTGAGGTCAAATATTTAATGAAAACATCCAGCTATTATTTCGAGCTTAACCTGTATAAACTATCTCTTTTGATCTAAGTCATGTTTCACCTGTAAATGGAACTACTAACATTCTTTTCACATCAATTCACATCTCTTCTGATTTGAGAGGAGATGGCTATTATATCGATTCATCTATTTTGAATTTGTAGGGTTAGTGATTTCAGATTTACTCCTGTGGTTTTTTGTGATCAGGTATTTGTAGCCTTAATTGAAAGTTTAGAACAATAAATGAAGAAGAATACATTTGCAATTTTTCTAAATGACACAATAGGCTATTATTAGTGTATAAAGGATTTACTGCTTTGTTCTGTGGATTTTGTGTTTCATGTAAGTGGAAAGTAGCTCTTATTGTTTAGCAAAACATAACAGGTATACACATGCATGCCTGCAGAGACAATCTGTCTTTACCAAGATTATGCTTTGTCAGTCACTCCAAGATTGTGCTTTGTCAATCACTCAGTACAAAAGAGATCTTTGGTAATTTGATTATTCTTCCAATCCTTTAACACACAGCACATTTCAGGTTTGTTTTCTGTTAGGATTGTGTCTTTCTCATGTTATTTGTCTGTGTATATAATTTTTCAAAAGTGCGGTATGTGTTACCATTTAGACTTGATGGAAGCATTTTTTTGAGGAAAAATTTATATCAGTAAAAAAAAGAAAAAAACTCAACAAATCAAAACAGCAGTCAAGTTTCAAAACTTAGATGAGTGAAAAGCCCAGCGTGAGAAGTATTAAAGAAAACTTCATTTCCCTAAGTAGCAGAACAAAAACAAATTACAGAAATTCTTGTCATATGCTGAAAAACATTTTTCCTCTTAGTTGTCATTTTAATTCCAAATTTCATCTCCAAATCTCACCAGGAGTAAACTAATTGCAAAATGGATATATTTAAAATAACTTCTTTTATTGTATCCTTTCTATTGATGTAATAATGTTTATACGTGTCTCAGAATGGTTTTTCAGTTGACTGCTACTCATATTGTTTAAGGAGAACTGTGATCCAAAGGTAGCATTGTGAGTGCTCTAAGAAGAAAGCTAGGTCCTACCTGAGTTAGTTTTTCAGAGGTGTAAAAATCAAAATCTGTTTCAGCTGGTGCAGTTGATGTTTATAGTAAGTATTTTTAGGCTTGTTGGAGGCATCTGGTTTGCCACATACTTGCATTAAAATTTAGATTCGTAAAATACCAGCAACATACGCAGTTGAATGGAATAAGAACTGCTTAACTGGCAAATCTCAAGAAAGTTGTCATTAGTGGGAATCACAGCTGATTAGAAATGTTTAGAGGATAAATGCACAAATACTAATTAAAAGTCCAAAAGGACTGTCATGGTTTAACCCCAGCCAGCAACTCTGCCTCACACAGCCACTCGCTCACCCCCATGTCAGGATGGGGGAGAGAATCGGAAGTGAAAAAGTGAGAAAATTCGTGAGCTGAGATAAAGACAGTTTAACAGGTAAAACAAAAACCACATGCACAATCAAATCACAGAATTCATTAACCCCTTCCGATGGGCAGGCAGGTGTTCAACCACATGCAGGAAAGCAGGGTTCTGTCACACATGACAGTGACTTGGAAAGACAAATGACATGACTCCAAATGTGCCCCCTTCCTCTGGGGAGTATTTAGAGTTCAGCACTTCTAGCTCATAGGAAAAAAAAAAACTTCAGAAATTATTTGATTTCCATGTAGGGGATGTTCCTGATAATAAAATTGTTTTTCAAACACTGGAAAAACTCCTGACTAGAAGCTAAAGGCTTATAAATTCAGATTAAGAAAGAATAGCTGGGAGGAACTGCAACTGGGGTCTCTTGTTCATCCAGATCAGGATGGGGTGTCTTTTACAGGGCTGCTTTAGCCCAACATGAAAGTTTTAGCTGAATGCAAATTACTGGGTTCAATCCAGCAGCAATGATTTGAAATTTAATGGCCTGTGGTATACAAAATGTCCTTTCTGACCATAAATTTGTGCATCTTTGACATTTCTGAAAATGAACGATAAAATCTTAGTCTCATGAAAATCAGCATCAGTATTTCTCCCAGTTTCTCTTCTCCCTCCAAACTGCAGGAAAGGTGGAACTGATTTTGTTTTCTTTTCCCTGTGATTTCTCATCTCAGGAGGTGACAGGCCCCCCCATTCCTTGCATAACCTACTGTTTTATATTACTAAACTAAATTTTCTTGGCTACAATACAGATGAATCTTATTGCATATTAACAGGTTGATGCTGTCAATGGTGCTTTAGTGATGTAATGCTAAAAATAATCCAGGACTCACATAAAAGGCATCCATTTTATCTCAATTGACTTAATATTGTGATCAAAGTGACTACCTAACTGTTTTGTATGCTGAAACTTTATTCTCTCTTCAGTACAGCTGCTGCATAATCCTAAAACCAAATATTTGCCAATTCAAGTCTATTGATCACACTGTTGATATTCTCTGCTGGATTAACAGTTGGACTTGAGGATCTTAAAGTTGCCTTTTTCAACCTAAATAATTCTATGATTCTACCATCCTATGGTATTTTCTGCAGTAAAGATGAGTTCTGGAAGAAAGCAGCATTTGAAGCAGACAGCTGGTAAAGGTTCTTGATCCCTTCTCTCTTCACTGAAAACTTAAAGCTGAAGTCTCCAGATGGGAATCTCTTCTGCATGCTCTGCACTTGCTCAGAGCACAACTTGCCTATTGGTGCCGATGGGTTTTCCTCCCTGGAAGTGAGGCCAGCTGTGCAGGGGAATCTGCTCTGGCAGCCAGAGTTGCAGAGCAGGTCTGAAACTGGACAATCCCAATACACTGATTTCTTTAAGTTAAAAATCTTTGTGCATGTATTAGAATCATGGAATCATAAAATGTTTAAGGGTTGGAATGGACCTTAAATTTTATCTTGTTCCAACCTACTCTGCCATGGGCAGGAACTCCCACTAGACGAGGTTGCTCAGGGCCTTATCCAATCTGGCCTTCAACACATATTCAAGGCCAAGTAACCTGTCAGAAAAAACTTTTTCTACTTATGAATTTGTACATTGATTTTTCTTGCTGCTATGAAAGTTTTAGAGTTTTTTTAAAATCTTTCTTCTGCTTTTGTTTTTTGCTTTGAGCTATAGTCATGCACTTTGCCCCAGACAGGTCTCTGAAATAAAAGACTAATGAATCCTTCCTTCTAGTTTCAGCTTGCAGCCAGTTCATTCAGATAGATTATATTTCTAAACTTTGGGTGTGAGGTACACCGTCTCAAATGACACATCATGAGAAATATTATAGCAAATGATGTTTTATTATCACCCTGTCCTTTGAACTGCAACATCATTAAAAAAGGGGAAAAACCCATGTTAATTTAAATACAAAGAATATTGTAGATTGTTCTTCTCCTCTATCCAGTGCTGATGGTTCAAAGGAATGATGTTTTCTTTGATTTCTTCTCCATTATGTATCTATATCAGCACACAGAATTTTGAATAGAGTTGCCTGAATTGACATTTTTTCATGGTTTTATTTTGGTTCATGGATTGCAGTATGAAAGAAAGGATACATACAAAGCAGATTTTCTGTCCTATCACACTATGTGACTTGTACCGCCCTGAAAATTGAGCTAAATCCTCTGTGTGTGAAGTAAGAAAAAAGCTCATTCCCTTCTGCTCCTCTAAACCACATGATCTTAAATATTAATGAAACTTTCATGAATCACACATAACACATACTGCCCCTTTGTGCTGGAAAAGGCCCTGGATTTTTATGGTTGGTACTGTACAGCCAGGATAATAGGAAGTAGAGTCATAAAACAGTAATTAATATACTTCTGAGCTGAGTTATTTTATTGTGTAGATGCTAATTAAGAATGATAGATCCCAGTGATTGAGTGGCACATAATACATTTGGTCAGCATAAGTGAAAGGTCAGTTATAATTTTGACTACTTTAAGTGAAAATGTTTTCCCGTATGTCAGTGATTTCAGGAACCACAAACGTCAAAGTGAAATGCCTTATTCCTTTTCTTTTTCTATAATGCAGATTTTTAGTGACATGACGGGAGAGGAGTAATAGAAAGCATTTGAGCTGTTGTGGGGTTTCTCACTAAACAACTGGGAAGGGAAAAGAAAAGAAAGTTAAAAAAATCAATAAATAAATATTAAACCTTGACATTTCAAGTGTGTTTCATTTGGGGTGGTTCTCTGAGATGCTGTAAAACGGACTCATTTTCCAAATGGGCCAACCCCTCCTGCCAAAAAATGATTCAATGAGACTGGACACTTCAAAGTTCTCTTTTGAAAAATCTCATCCATTTGATCAAAACGTTCCTTGATAGTTTTAGAATATTTCTAAGTTATTAATTTTCAGGAAAATGGAAAAGGGTAGTCTTAAGTGCAAAACAAGAGATGAATTCAGACATTACAGCTTTGTCCAGCAAGGAAACAAGTCAAAAAGGGAGCTCATGTTCTGGCAGTTGGAATGTTAGACATCTCACAGATGCTCGTACCAGTGCTACATGTTTAACTTCACTTGTCATCTCTGTGTTCTTCATAGCTTAGACACCTTCTATTTTTCTTTAATACTGTACAACCGCGATTAAAGTTGATAGAAAAAATCCTGTCCTGAGGCTATTAAGGCTCTTAGATACTTTAAAGGGTACATGCTGAGGCAAAACTGTGGCATGACTTTTTTTTGAAAAAAGTCAAGATGACTTTTAAAATTTTGCATTATTAAACATCATTTGATATTTTGATCTCATATATTATGTAATTCCTCCTTAGGGATGATCTGCTACAGTACAGAAAATGGAGGGAAAGGGAGGTATAACAAAAGAAGACTTTTAATTCAGTTCTGTGATGATTTTTGGGCAGTACCAAAACCATTGGAGTTGTAACTAGGGACTGCAGTTGATATTGTAGTTCGTATAGCGGGTGGGTATTTTAAAAATACAAGCTTGAATTGATCATGAGGTGCTGCTATACCTCCTACACATCCTATTGCAGTGCAAGAAAAGAGTGATGCTGTATTAAAAAAAAAAAAAACAAAAAACAAAAAAAAAAAAAAAAAAAAAAAAAAACAAAAAAAAAAAAACCCAAAAAACAATTATATTGAAACAGGACTGCAAATAGCAATTTGTAGTTTGAGATACTAGTGTGAGTACTACTAGTAGAAGAATAGCATCTCCTTGCTCAGGAAATTGCTACTTGGTAGTGCTTCTGAAAATGTCACAGTGAGTGTTTGAATAAATGATTTTAGTGTGCTTTAAGGTGAGTGACTAAGTCTAATTTCTTAAATAAATGGGTACAATCAGTAGAGCTGATCAGGAGAGCAAAAGAGAATGCAGCGAATGAGAAAATAAACACAGTAACAAAATCAGAGGTTTCACCTAAAAGTCAGTGAGGCACAGAAAAACTGAACACAGATCAGAAAGAGTTGCTCAGTAAAAAGGAGGAATAACCGACATAAATGGCATTTGAATAAAGCCCTCGACCTTGCTAAAAATGAAAAATAAAAATGAATGAGTAATGCTTTTTCAGGAATTCAGCTCTTGGAAGAAGCCAGCAAGTGGGCAGGCACAGGGCAGTCAGTGGCCTTGCACTAGGGCAGGAGCGGCAGCACTCCCGCCGCTTGCCGGGACGTGGTGGACGAGAACCAGCAATAGGAGTCTGACTTGTGTACACAACAGGGGAGATTGTAACTAGCAGCTTATGTTTTAGTATAATGCTAACTTACTTGGGCAGCTCTGGGCACACTCCTAAGAAGCCACTAATGACATTGCAGTTGTGTAACTTGAACAGTCTCTGTTCTTGCTCAGGCTGCCAAGAATACTGCAACCCAAAAAGCCTGTTACGCAACTGCAAGAGAGAAACTTGGGCCGCTACAGACAGCCACATCTTGACAATTGGATTTTTGTCCAGGCTGGCTTTTCAGCTCATTTTTTATGTTAACAGTACTATGGTTTTCCCATATAGGCTTCTTCAGTATAACAAAGCCATATATTTTACCAGGAAAGCTGAGCACAGTGTTATGGTATAACTGCATCTTTAATTCAGCTTCTATTTATCTGTACCTTTCTGAGTAATGAAGCTACTGAAAATTTTCCAGAAGGTCTAAGATCCACCACAAATTATAATCAAGCTAGATGTTCTTTGGAGAAGAGGAGAGGAACTTTTCTGTATGGCTCTTTTTGTCTGGACCTGTAACAGGAGTAACATGTCTGGAAGAGACCTCCTGCATCACTAGCTTCAGCCCTATACTGAAGGTGTGACACATCATAGAGTGTCACATTGTCCTTTTAATAATTAGATCACATTCTATTTTAAAATGCATAGAACATTTTTTTCCCCCCTGCTGCTATTCTTGTGGAAAGAGTGTTCCAGAAATCTCCTTGCTATAAACCAGCTTCTCGTTTCTGTCCTCAATTTATGCCTGACCATAATTGATGAAAGACTAGACAAATTACATCATTAATTGTTTATTCTCATTTGTGGTAGGGCCTGCCATTTGTGTGTCATCTTAGTAGACTTAAGTTATTGAAGTTATTGACTTTAAAAGTCTGAGAAGAATATGTGGGATCTGGGAATTTGAGTGGAATGAAGGCTGTTGTTATCCAAGAGGTACTTTGGGTTGGTTTTCTGGGTTCTGGTAGCTCTCAGTTTCAGTGCTTGAGTAACCTTTGTGTATTCTGAGGTGAAGATGAGGCCCTTGTCAACAGAGAGAGCTCACTGGACCTCTAACTATTCATGACAGTTTGCCTGCAGACAAGATAAAAAGTATCATGTCTTCAATTGCTGATCTTGCATTTGATTTGGAGTGCAAGAAATCTCTCAAACTATTGGAGAAAGTTGTAGATTTTCTCTGGGAATTACTATGAGTAATTAAAAGAGATTTTCTGGCTCAAAAGGAGACAGCAGAAGACTCTACCCAAAGGGAGGTGATTGTAAGGGAGGGAGGTTATTAGTGATATCCAGGAGGCATAGTCTTGGGACCAACTTTTTAATGTCTGTGGCACAAAAAGAAGAGCACAATGCATTTGGGAAGTGAGGATAAAAATTTCTGCTTAACATAGATGGTTAAAGCAGTTGTTAGACAGAAGTAGCTCCTGCAGCAAATGCAAAGGTAGTAGCACTTTTGAACTATGCACTGAGCTCCAGAGTCAGGCTTGCTCTTTCTTCTTCTGTCCCTTGATTTTTTAATTCAATAATGGAAAATGGCCTATTCTTCAACAAATCTTGATTCTGGGTAAAGAACTAGAATCCACTTCCTATTTTTTGTGCAGGTGTTGTACCAGCTAAGCTAGAGGAAAGTACTTCCTTGCATGTCTACCAAGTAGGTGTGTCCCCAGTTGCTCTAAATTTTTTCTGCACTCACTGCTCTGATTATTTTCTTGAGAGACATTTCAGTGTATTTTGCCTATTTTCCAGATCCCTGCTGAGGAAACAGACAGGGAGCTCTTGAGGCTCAGGGAAGTCTCTGCTAGTGACAAAGCGGAGAACTTCATGTGGCTGAGGAGCTCTCAGGTGAAAGCCAGAGCTGTTTTCAGGGTTAATGGCTGCTAAGCATGGCTAATGTAGCTCACAGTTTTGGATTCAGGCACCTCAGGACAAACTAAATCCTATTTTAGATACTTAAAGCCTACTTTGGATCTGGACCAAATGTTTTATGTTTGGAGAAATGTTGTGGAGAATGTAAGTGCTTCTGATTTCAACATGCAGGTACTTAAACTTGATTAGAATAAAAAAGCAAGAATTTCATGCATAAAGTAGTGTTAAAAGACATCCATATCTAGATCTAAGCCTATAAAACCAAGGAAATCCTGAGCTACGATTATTACATTAATCTTTCTGTCCTCCTCTCCAGACTCAAACTCCCTTTGTCCTAACAAATATGGTTGTCTCTGTATCTGCCACTGGGGTAACATTTATTATATTCATGTGGAACAGTTTATTATCATGTAACTGATATAAAAAGATGTTTTCTCTATGATTTTTTTGGCCCACCAAAGCCTGATATGTTAACCTTCTGAGCCTGCTGTGAACCTTCCTTAGTTTTCAGTAACATGTACAAAGACCGTGGACCTTAAGACTGTGGCCTGTTACAGCTATACTACTTGTGCTGTTTCATTTGTCATATGGAACATGTATTATTTTAGATGAGATAATCTGGAGCAGTTGTATTTTTTTAATACAATATTCTAGAAACACCTAAAATCCTGGTTGTTGCTTTCAGCATCCCAATATAGCATTCTAAATGGACACTGTAATACTGTACTAGTTTTTCTATTATTTATCCAACAAGCCACCCATGGTGTGTAAATGCCATCAAACAATGTCTGCATTGTGAAAAAGAATAACTATTGGTGTCTGTTTTAAAAGTTATTCTGTTTGCTTAGTGGGACTACATATACATTTCAAAACATCCAACTGAGTTAGGATATGATGAAGTAATGCTTTTTTAGTGCTGCTTTTCTTCCTCTTCCACACTGTTCTTTCTTCCTAAAATAAAAAGATATTTTTAGAAAGCTTTGTTCTGAATAGGAATCCTGCCCCCCTGAACCCCAAATGCTCCATTTTAGCATTTTGTTACAGAGAACAGCGATTTTCTTCATGGGGCTGGGGAAAGAGGATAAATCATAATTAAATTAACACCTTTCAATTCCTTATGCATTTGGGTGCCCTATGGATATTTTATGTAGCTATATAAATTGTCATAGTGAGAATAGATTAAAAAAAATTAAAGATCAGTGAAGAATCTCTCTTTTCAAAAGTACTGACAAGGGAGCACCTGAGTGACTATTTAATAAATACAGAATAAACAAACATTTTTAGTGTGTGGCCTGTGACTTTCAAAATGAAGCATATTAAAGAAGTTGATGTTTTTGATCCATAGCTATTGCAATACTTTAACTTTTGAAACTGTTTTAATGAGTGTTGATTATGTATAATGTTGCATTTTACTAGACTCACAAGAATTAAATATAACTCTCAGATTTCCAGGAACTCATAAAAACTCCTTCTTTTGTGCAGGAGAAGGCATTTTTAATATGTCTTAAAGAACTAATGTTGTACTTGTAGTTTTGCATGTAATGAGGGCTATTTCTACTCTGTATGCACAGTTGCTACATCTGTGTAACGCAGATGTAACACAGCAATATAGATCCCCATTGATAAGTATTTCCCATGCCTTTAAAACAGTATTAATGGACTGCTTGCATGGCAGGTTTTATTTATAATTTAAGGTTTAAATTTGCAGGTATGTTGTGTTCACAGTGGAGAAAATCACTTGTTGATCTTTGAAAGAATTTACATTTAACTACATCAATACCAGAAACACTGTACTTTGTAAATTACTCAGATCTTTACAGTAGCATTTGAAAATGAGAGAGGTCATTTTTACATACATATTTTTATTAAATATATTTTAAATATTAAGAGTGTTCCCCACTTAGTTAAGAAGGAGTGTATGTTTAAAATTGGCAGTGTTGTTCAAAGGAAAAGAAACCTGAGTCCCATCTTTTTTATTTGCCTCAGACAGGCTTCTGCACAGTAGCGGGAGCAATGTGTATTTACAAATAGAGAAAAAAGAAATATGAAAACTCAGATTTAATGCTTGATAGTTTATGCAACTCTGTTATCACCATGAGATTAATGTAATCAAAATGACTGTCCTACCATAATAGTTTGTAGACTAAAAGTGATTATATAAATTTTGAAATTTATGTTTGTGTTTATATTTTAGTTAGTGGTTTAGGCTGTGAAATTTTGGCCCTGGGGTTAAACCTAAAGGTTTTTAAACTAAGAAATCCATGGCTAAAATATGTTTGGTGGGAGGGAACAATATAATTGCATACAACTTTTTGATAAACAGCCTAAATTATGCTTCAAAGGACAGATGTGTCTTCAATAATCTGAACCATTTGCATTTTCAGATTAAACTCTGCTTGATTGCAATGTACTTGATGTGTGTTCTTAAATCTATATGTTAAATGTTATACTTTGATATAGAGCATATTGTTTGACTTTGTTCTTATGATCTGACAAGCTTCATTATATAATAAACTAGTTTAAATAAATCTTAAAGACATAAAAGTGTACTTGACAGTAAAAAAAAAAACTGAAGCACACAAATGATATATCGGTTAGATGTTCCAGAGAGAGTCAAAGCTTTTTTTCATTCAGATCTTTGAACATGTGTTTTGAATAAAGCTGTAAGGCATTTTCCAGTAACCAGTGTTGTATTACAAAAATGAGTAAAGTAAAACAAAAGGAAAACATGTTTCAACATTTTATTCAGTATTGTCACACATTGTTGCACATTTCCAGCTGGAAGTAAATGTGACATTTGTAATGCTAATTTTTCAAACCTAACCTTTTATAACGTATAAAATATTACTTGGGATGGTGTGCCCTTGTGAAAAGAGCAGGAGTAATGAAGTACTCGATCAGGGTTCAATTGGATTCCTAATGGCTTGAGTGCAATTATACTGCCAGTTTGTTGCAATCAATCAAAACAATTTTTGAATTATTCTGTTAAACTGTATCTAATGTTAACTGCTGATAAGCAGGTTACCGAGCAGTTGACCTGATATACTATCAGTGTGTGTATCTCACAAACAACAAGTGATGCTGTTAATATTTGTCCCATGTGAGGAAAACCCCCTGATTCGTTAATACAGAACGTACTCCAGCCTTGCTCCCTATTATGTGTTATGGATAAATGTGAATGTAAGTGTAATGCATAAGGACGTAAGAAAAAAGCAGTATATAATTTTGGTGTTACATATGTAATGCTGTTAATTGTGGGCTAATTGTGGGTAGATACATTAACTAACTAAAAAAAATATATCTCATTGAGCTGCTCCCCGTTTTCATCTATCATATTGACAAATTGCCAGACTCTCTTGACTCAGAGAGGGAAGGAGGAAAAGAAGCAGAAAGGAAAGAGCACATGCAAGTAATTTGGATATTAAAAAAAAAAGGCAAATTAAAGAAAAAATAAAGAAAAAAATCTTACAATTAAGCTATAATGGAATTTATAGAAAGATGGATATAATTTATTTTAGCTTTATTTGTCCAGGGCCATAACATGTTAGCCTGGGAATATAATCTAAAACATACCACATACGGTGTCACTAATGGGACATTTATGCTAAAAGGATTTATTCCCATACTTCAGGATAGGAAAAATATACTCTAATGTTTCATCACAAGGCATTCCTTTGAAAGTGAAAGCTAATGAAATATTTTTTATTGTTAGTTGAAAATATCATACACCTGAAGACCCTTGATCCTTGTGAAAAAGGGTTTAACTCACAAATGTCGTACTTGAAGAAAAGCTGACAGTCTCAGGAGGATGGGTGTATCCTCACCAGCCAGTACCTGATTTTTACCCCAGTACACATCAGAAGGTGACATTTTGCTGTAAGCTGGCAAAACAGAAGTGTTTCACTATTTGTCAAATTTTTCTCCTGACTGTGGTAGCACAAATGCTGTGCAACTGTAGCAAGACGAGGCAGATGCCAGCACTCTTTTTACAAGCTGGGTTAATGCTCAACTTAAAATGTTGTTCCCATTGAAGGCAGCAGCAGTAATTGCATGCATCTCACTCAAAGAATATCTGCTTGTTTCCTGAAGAGGTTCTTTGCTAAATATGTAGCTTTTTTCTAAAATGCAAAATTGATAAGGATTCACTCTGCAGCTGTACCCCATAAACACATCTCAAGTATTACCATGTAATTTTGATGCTTAAAACAAAACTTTCTCTTCCTCCATATTTAGCCTGCACCTCTACTTCAGGTTGCCGACTTGGCAGGTGTATAGCTCAAGTCCTTTTTTTTTTTGTTTTTGGAAACTAGAACAAGCACATTTTCATTGTACAGTGAAAAATTGCAGCTAGAAAAGTAGAAATGAGGGTGGGGGTTTTTTTTTTAGTTGTTTGTTTGGTTTTGTTTTTTTTTTAAAGAAATCAGTTAAGGGCAACACATACTTCCAGATGGTCTCTCTTATATTGTACTGCTTTATATACAAGGCCATCTGTAACTCTTTAGTTAATTTCCACTGGTCTAATTCTGTACTTGCATGTATATATCTAGAATAGATTTGACCAAAATATGGGGCTTTTATGTACTGTTTGTGGGATATTTTCAGAGTAATATGTAACAGAGTTTGGCTGCTCTGCCCTTTGTAGAGATAGAGAATGCCAAAGGGTAGGGGAACGGCCTCTTCTCGTATCTTACCCAATTCTTTGGAGGCTTCTAAACTCAAAGGAGTAGAACAAGCAGATTTAGTTTGTCATGTGTACATACAGTGGGAAGTTCTGCATGCTCATTTTAGCCCACAATATTTATCACATACAGGCTTTATATTAGTGTTTAACCCTCCCATCCATTTACTGCATTTAAAAATACCTCCCTTCTCTTTTCCCAAAGACAGTCATTTAAAGCTTTCAAGATAATGGTGGGAAAATTTTGTGCAGAGGCATTGATGTAATGGCAAGAGCATTTATTCTTTTCACATTGAAATGCCAGTTTTGAAAAGACTTGAAAGTGCAGAGTGAATTTTGGTTGAATTCGTTTTTAATTGACCGTGGTGAAAAAAGGGAGGAAACATCTGAAAACAGCAGCTTGTCTGAAGTGTTTGTCACTCATTTTTTATTTTCAAGATGTCTTCTCTCTCCATATAACTTATATTGTAAAAAACAATTAATTATATTATTTAATAATCCAGTTTAATTGCATTAATATAGATGATGCTTTCTACATTTGAAATCTATTTAAATATTTGTTCTATATAAGCTATATAGAGCAATGTAATTAATTCTGTCAGCTCATACTCAGATTTCACTATCCAGCTTTTATTTCTTATGGTTTACTTACAATATTTTATTTTTAAGGGCTTACCTTCTTGAATTAAAGAACATTATGCAGTTCTTTTTCTTGGCCTTAGACATGCAAGGAAATAGGTGATCTTTTTGTCTCTGACACCATTTTTCTTTCTTCTTATTGTAAGACTATCATTTAGGAGAACAATAACATTGAAGTTGTCTCTGTCTCCTTGTAGATCTTTCATAACGTGTGTTTTCAGGCAATGAAAACCACAGAGCATATGGATCAAAAAAAAATGGGATTCAGGTGATGAAAGCGATTGTTTCCTGTTGCCTGTCTTGATTTTCTTTTGAGTTTGTGCTGAAAGGTTGAGGTTGAAGTCAGATGATAAATTTCCAAGTTCCATGGATGGTTTAACCATCCTTATGTTGTTGGGAAAGATAGCTGAATCAATTTTCATGCTAGTTTTAGACAGAGATTTTCATATTTCTTGCTGGGAAATCCTATAATTTCCTTCCATATAAATAGTGAACAACAAATGTTGCTCTAATCTTTTCACTTGGAATGAAGTGGTTTTCCTCATTACTCAAGGCTGAGAATAACAGAAATCTGATTTATCTGTTACCAGAGGTTGATTATTACGTATATATCAGTTTATGACTAAAATTACGAGTAAGAAATACCAGTTTCTGTGTCTGAAAAACAGTTCTAAGCCTCCTGGACTGCAGATAGATGCTGTTCATGGAAGACAGCAGTCATGACAAGTTGGGCCATTCCAGTGCTCCTGTGCTGCTTTGAAGTTTTACCTAGCTGACAATATATGAAGTGGAAAAGTGTTTTTCTTTTCAATTCAACAGTTTCTGTAAAGCACCTTCTGAAATCCACAACTGCTTAGCTGTTTCAAAATGAATTACAGAAGTGTAGTCATCAGCGATCATGAAAGAAGAGGGAGTTGAGAGGGAGCTCTGGAAAGAGTGGTGAGCATGGGTTTAGCTAGGACATTTTTCTGGCTTCAGACTAAGAGAGCAGGTGTTGGTATTTATGTTCTAGCTGTGTAAATTGACCGTAGGTATCTGGTTAGTTGTTCGTATGATCTTCTTCTGTGCAACGTTTGGGCACCTACATGTTGCAAAGCACAGAGTGGCAGGGCACTCCTGCAGCCCTGCAGGATGATGTTGTCATTGGCTGCTGCTGAATCAATCTTACCAGAAAATCAGTGAAGATGCCAACATGCTCCTCTTTTTTCTCTTCACTATGTTGTTCTTCATGTTTTTCCTCCTTACCTCTCAAAGGAAAGAAATAAATATCTGTGTTGGCTGCAACCCTGTAACAACTTTCCCTCAAAGTGACAGGAAAAATAAATGGCAAAATGATATTGTTCAGAATTATTCATCTCAGACAGGCTGCAATAAATTCAGCAACATTGTAATCACAGATACTGAAAATAGAAGGATAAACTTTCTTTCCAAATGAGGAGTTCGCTCTGCTTTTTCTGGTCTCAAGTCTATTCTCTTATAGTCATCAGGGTGTTATTTGAGAGCCTCCAACTATCAATTAAATGTGACTTTCCGTCTCTTGTAGGACCTCTTGATATTTTATTTAAGCATTCAGTCTGTCTTCTGCAGCTTTTCTTAGTTTGGAATTTCATAATTTTGGAAAGTAGGACATCTAATCTGGTCTGTACATCTTTCTGCAACATCTACTGGAATGACATAGTAAAAGGATGAGTCCTAAGTGTATTGGCAAACAGCTCTTACTGGTCGGGAAATTTTATTGGTAAGAAAGGAAAGAAAAACCCCAATGAAGGCACCATCTTGAGCCAGGTTTGGTTGTGGATTTATCTTACTTTATCTGTCAGAAACACAATTGTATTTGATGTCATTAAAATGTAACAACCAGAAATTTCCAATATTTTCTTTATGCTTGTCTATGGAAACATAAGAGTTAAGTCAATGACATTCAAAATCTTAATGTACATCTACAATACATGTTGTTCCAAACACATCCAGTAATCAGCTGGTATGGCATTTGAAGGTGACAGTCGAAGTTTATTAGTTGGCCCAGAAAATATTTAAGTAATAAAATTGTATAGCATTTATTGCTGTAAAATAATAAATAGTTGATAAATAGTAATGGCCTGTAGGCTCAGTGCATTCCTCAGTGCCCTAAAATTCACTCATTAAATCCTCAAATGAACCTAACAGTAATCGTGACAACTGGCAGCACTAACACAATAACGTGTAGAAGATGAATTACTAAATGATTGCAGCGACCAGAGTTGTGCTCACTCTCTGAGTAGCGGCTATAGACAAATGTAATTGGGCTTAGTGAATAACTGGTTGCTTGAAGTCATGGATGCCAGACATGAGGAAAAAAATGTGATGGAAGTTCAGCATCTCTGAGATACATAAGAGATGTATTTCCACAGGACAGTTATGGTATTAAAAAGTATTAACTTATCGGATTGAAAATAAGCATTTAAAAGACATGAAAATTAATACACACATGATATGGCACCACACAATTTGAAGATTAAAACAGACCTGATTTAAGAACATGCAAGGAGGTTTGAATATACTTAGCTTATTTATGTATAACAATAGAGATAATCAGTTTGTCATGTTTTTTAAAAGAAAATTGTATTAATAGAGTTGCCATGAAAGTAAAAGTAATTGAGAGCAGTATTATAGCAGTATTATAAATGCTGATGAAAGAACCAGTGGTTAGAATTCTCTTGTGGAATTAAATATG